>JAWQUS010000004.1:12786269-15565038 GCA_036365455.1 Macrosoma leucophasiata
ATTTTTATTACATTTTTTATTTCAGTGCAAAGTTTCAAGGAAATCAGTGTTCTTTTTAATGAATTAAAAAAGGGGATATATGACGTTAGTATTTGCATCTAAAGGCGTAGACGAAGGACTTTTGTCCCTAGGGGACAAACATTCTCAAAGAATTTTCGGGGTACTCTAAGTCCTTTATGTGCGTTATTGCATACAGTTTATAAGAGATCTATGGGTATTGATGGATAAAAAAGTACCCCGGGGAGGTACTTCGTCTGCGCAGGCCTTTAATGGTACCTACTGAGCTTACGAGTACGTTGGAAGCATTGGATTACACTGCTTAAATGTAACTCCTAACTCCAGGTGATAATACTGCAATAATACTCTACCAACTGTTTGTATTTATGTGTAAGTACGATATTAAGTATAAAAAATACCGACTTCAAAAACCGAAAGATAGATAATCATATCACTAAAAGATATTTAAGAACTTTTATCTATCTATCTATATATATAGAAATCAATTGCTGTTCGTTAGTCTCGCTAAAACTCGAGAACGGCTGGACCGATTTGACTAATTTTTGTGTTGAATGATTTTTGGTCCAGGGAAGGTTTAAAAGGTAAGAAAATATGAAGAAATTGAAGGGTAATAGTAAAAACCACAATTTAATTTTTCCATACTATTTGTCCGTATATATCAAACCTTTGACACATTATTTCATTCTGAGGAAATAAAAAGTTTGACGGGTCAGCCAGTAAAAAAAAAATATGACTTTATTGTATCTGGCCTTTAAATGTTATTTTCTACACATGCTGTTAAATTGTTATAGTCGTAACACACGTCCGGATTTCGTACAAAGCGGACAGCGGATTCGGAGTCCGGCGGACAGAATTGTTATTAATCAAGTCCGATGCGGTCCGCTCGCGCGGGTCTTGTTGGTGTGTTCGGTCCGCCGGACCAAATCCGGTCGTGTGTAGCGACAGCGGATTTGAATCCGCCGACCAAATCCGCAGACCAAAACTGGTCGTGTGTTACTACTATTTTATTATTGTCATTATTGTCAACATTATACGTTAGGTACCTATAGTAAGGGAGCCCAAGAGGGGATTTTTGGATTTGCTCCAGCGCGTCAGATTAAGTTATAGGAGATCACTGCACCCAATTCAGTACCTCCACCAAATCTAAGATTTCCATAAAAGGCCGAACCCTTAGGGCTTCCGCCACGAGCTTGCCTCGCATCCAAATTGTCAGAATTTTGGATGGGAGTTTTGATGGGGTTCACTTTAGATCCTCTCTGAGTATCTGACATTCTTGAGTAATTTTTCACCTTCATTTTTGAACGAATCAAATGTTTTTGAAGAGGACGCGGCATCAACGTCTTGGGTCAAGAGCGTGTCAGATATTCTGTGAGGGTTTAAAATGTGGCCAAACAATGCTCCTATCCAAAATTCAAACAAATCGGAAGATGAGTAAGATCGTAGCGACATTTATATATTTTTTTAAGACTAAAGCGGCCGCGTCTTTATATACGAACCTTAGATTTAGTGGAGATAACCAGCGGGGTTCAAGAAATCTCCCATATCTTTATCTGACGCGCTCGAGTAAATCCAAAAATAGCATCCTGGGCTCCCCTACTACTAGCTAATAAGAAGAAAGCTGACGCAATAACCACTTGACTATTCCACTATCCTGATGAAGGAGCTATTATTATCTGGATCTATTTATAGCAATGCTTTTACTTGATAAGTAATTGGAACGATTGATAACGTATCAGCAGGTTTGGTAATATATTTGTGAAGTGAAAGGAGAATGAGGGGCTGTCGATATAACTCATCGAATGTATGGTGATATATGATGATATGACATATCGATTTTAGAGTTCATGTTACATTTCATACAAATAATTCTTTAAAGTAAGAAAGTAAGTAAGAAAATAAGGTTTTTTTTTTGTGATTTAGTTCGGTATCATATTTGGGTAACACGGAATTGCAATTCGAATTCAAATTTCACAATATAGAGCACAATAATCATAATAAATTGTAACCAATTACCTACCCAAAAATTCGGAAACGGTAAACGACCTTGTGTTTGAGCCCGATGGCGTTCTCACGTGTAATGTAGTAGTTATGAAGTATTTATTACAATTATTGGTTCCCATAAGAATTAAGACTACTTAATAGTCTCTTAGTCTTTGTAAATTGTAAAAACGTGTAACGTAAACGTGAATATATTTTTTTTAATTTGACGCGTTCATAGGCAAGTCAGTGAATTTTTATTTAGTAGTCCCCTGACAAAACATGAGCTGTGCCCCCAGAAAGCACGGCAGTGCCCCTGCCAAGTCGAGAGACACGGCCTTACCATCCTTCCTTCCTTCCTTCCTCGTCATCCTTTCTCGAAGCAATTCAGGACATTTTCGACTCCCCATAACTTTGTTGTAAATAGAAATCACTTTTGTACTAAAACTTTTTTTTCCTTTTCAGGTACTAGTGTCAAGTGAAGTGATTAAAAGTATATAACATGTAGTAATGTGATTTTTGAGGGATGGGGAATGTGCGTTGAAATGAAATATCGATAATGGGGTTGTGCGTGGTAATTTTACTCTTGTTTTTGACAAGTGTCAACTGTCAAAATTGTCGGTCAGAGGAACATAGGGAGAGGTCATGTGAGAATTTGTGCGATGAATATGGAAACTGTAAAATCAGGGCTGCATTGTTGCTGCCGAAGAACACGACTTATGGCGCTTCTTTATCTTCTGTAAGTATAAATACAAATAGAAAATTGCATTTACTGGTGGTAGAGTTCCAGGTGTAGGAGCTAGGGCGTAGACATCACCGCATTACGTAACCTATCTGCCGCTAAATGGTAGTGTTCCGCACTATCGTGTTCCTGTTAGATAGCACCTAATGTACAGTGCTCAACAATAAATATTGCACATCGAGCCTAGGAAGGAGACTTCGGTCTATTTCGGGTCTGACGTTTGTCGACCATTTTGATTAAGTTTTGACAAATGCCGGACTGTTCGTGCTTACGGAGGCAGTGTGCAGCAGAGATAACGCTCTACGAAGTCGAAACGAGCCGATCGCCTCTTTCGTAGGCTCGACTCGATGTACATTATTAATTGTTGAGTACTGTATATTGCCGTAATAACTATCACAAAGACATAACACATCTGCACATCTGCATTTAAACCAATGGTTTTTTATGTAGATGTCTATAGGCTGCAAACACTTAACATCAATGTGAGGTGCATGCTTGTTTGCCACTTTCCTTACATAAAAAAGTGTTCGTGTTACAAAACTTTTTTTTTGTAAATAAAGAAAAATGGAAAAGAAAAATATAACTTCGGGCTGGTATCGAACCTGTGACATCAGGATAACCAGTCCAGCCGCTTTACCACTAAGCTACCGAAGTTCCACACCAATACATCAAATTTTGCCTTCCCTTTTTGATTTATTTTTTCTTTCCCATTTTTCTTTATTTTCTAAAGTTCACTCGCATGTGTTATTGCAAAAAATTAAAATCTTACTTTTTTTATGTTTTGAAAGTGGCAATCAAGCAAACCACATGGACGGTAAAATAATACATCAGCATATATATATATATACAGACGTGTACCCAAAAACACAGGTTGATGTGTAGATAGGTTGCCACTTAAGCTTAAATTGTTTTGCTTTTCAGAATGAATTACGGGTCTATACATTTACGGTGCTGAATACTACCATTCGGTGGCAGACAGAAAATGGTGGTACTTATGCTGATATATTCAATTAGGTAGTAGAAACTAAAGACCCCTCACTACTGGTGGTAGAGCTCTAGCGACGGAGCTCGCGGGCGACCACCGCATTACCTTATATAAAAAAAAACCTAACTTCACGCCTGTAATCCCGAAGGGGTAGGCAGAGGTAAATACATGCATTCAATACATGCATACATACATACATGCAAACACCCACGATTCGCCGGTTACGTTTTTGTTTTGGGTCCGGGTCTATTGTGGGATCTATATATTGTGTGTGGAAAACGTAAGCGTATGTTTATGGTTGCCCATTTGTGATCCAGGTGGAACCAGTATTAGAGCTGGCGTTGCAAGACGAAGCCGTCCGCAGCGTCTTCCCGCCGGGCGTGAAGTTTGAGTGGATGACCTATGACGTCACCGATTGTGATGCAGCATACGCCATCATATCGGCTATCGACGCGTACAACGACTGCGCCCACGTCTTCTTTGGTCCGGACTGCGATTATGCTCTTGGTAAGAATATTAAAATTATGCTTTTTGCTAAGTTATCAGGGAACGGACAAGTTCCACTTTGAGCCCGCACCTTATACACTATATCTGAAGATAGATAATAATACGCAGATTTTTTATTATGTAATGGACGTGGCATACTACTCGTAGCATGCATTTCACATTGATGTTAAGTGATGACTACAGCCTAGAGACACCCACATGAAGACCAAGGTCAAAATGCAGATGCGTTACCACTCCTGAGGCCTAAGATCTTATGCCTCTGTGCCGGAAATTACGGGGCCGTACATTACCACCTGACTTGAACACGATAGTGCTGAACACTACCATTTAGCGGCAAGTATATTAGGTAATGCGGCGGTGCCTACGCCCTCGAGCTCCGTCACTGGAGCTTTACCACCGGGGAGCCTATAGCAAATGCATTGGCGTGGACCATTAGAATCTAAGATTGCAATGTATAAGGTGATGGGTTGGCACAACTGTCCATGATGTCAAAACAAATTTCTAATACCTAATGGCCGAATACTCAAACGTCACTCAATTTTAAGCAACGCTCAAATATGCGCTATCTCTATCGTTTGAACGTGTTTTATAAAGACAGAAGACTTTTAAGTCCCACTTAGATTTAAGTGACGCTTAAATATTTGGGCGTAAGCCTCTTAATCATAAAAATTAACACACATATTTAACTTTCATAACATTAACATAAAACGTCGCGTTGAATTGCTCAATTAATATAATTAAAAGGCTGTGTCAGTAGGTACTGTAATCTAGGTATAAGGATGTATAATCTTGACTCTGGCACATTCCATTATTGTTCCGTGTCAAATTACGTATCCTCATGCGGAGCGGGCGAGATGTTTTAGCAGAGTATACTTTACGAGATATGACAGAGTTCCATCGCAGACGTGCGATTTAAAAGACGCATTTTTGCTGAGATTATTAAACCAGTTTTTTGTGGTGCTTTACATGCAAATACCGAAGATTAGCTAGTTACTATTTTTCCATGTGTCAATGGTGGTGAGACTTAATAGTCTCACCATCTCTCTGCACTCACAGACGTTAATACGTCTGTGAGTGCAGTACCAAACTCAGAGGGTGGCTCTGGAAATGAAAAAAAATGGGAAAGCCCTATTAACGCATACCCCCGAGCAGAATGATTAAACTCGAGATCACAACGCTGTCACCACTAAAACACTGAGGTGCTCTTTTTGCTAACTGAAACCCACGACCGGAGTGCGTTTCTTGAAGTAGGTATCACCTGACTCTCAATATGTTTTTTTTTTTAACTTTTTTTACAATTTTTTTTTACAAAATTAACTGTATCTTGTCAAGTAGTTATCAGAAGGTTAGGTAATGCAGTGGTACCTGGAAACGCCATTACTGGACTGGAGCTTTTGTACCATATTGTGTGTATATTTGTAATCATTTTCTATTACAAGCGTCACACTTAAATTATTTGCACGTATTTGTATGTACTTACATATTTATTTTACTCCGTGCAGAATACCTTAGTATACTCAAGCTTATAATCAAGTGAATGTCGCTTATGTCCATAAAAATATAGTCTATCGTAGCAATCGCATTACTTAATATGATCCCATGTAGTAATTAAAAAAAAAAGTGAAGGTTTATCTATATTACGTGTAACACCGTGTACTTGCCATTAAAATGTGAAAATGAACCTGCACTTGTTTGGTAATTTCATGACTTTAAAATACAGTGAAGAGCAAAGGGAAATGGATAAAGCTAAATTTAGTTTACTAAAAAATCGCAACTCAGTCACTCTAAAATCGACAATCTGTCCATTATATCGTCTGTTACTGGGCGAATAATCGATTATTATTTTTCTTTATTAACTTAGCTAATCGCTGTAATATTTACTTACCTTGAGATTGTTAGCACAATAACACTAAAACTTGGACTTTATTTGGTTATTATGATCTTTGGAATGGATGTGTTATATTTTTAATGTTTATTGCACTCGTAGTGGTTAGGTATATGGAAAAACTCGTGAGCATGCCGACGCAATATGTAATTTGTGGCTTGCTTTAGCAAATATATATCTATATACATATTATAAACTGTGACTGGGCTATACCTGTACATAGGTCTTTAGAGGGTTAGTGATTTCCTACGGACGGAAACCCAGCGTTACAGAAATGACCTGTTTACACCATACTCAGATGCACCATATATGATATTATATTGCCTAGGATTATATTGCCTTGATTGGCAAATAAAATTGTACTGTTACTCGTTGAAGCAACATGACTCCTGACACTTTTTTATACAGACACTTGGTTTCTGATGGTAATGGTTTTTTGCTGGCTGCTCGTCTGTGCGCCAATTTATTAGCAGCCTATATGCAGCCCGACAATACCGCAACAATATGCTCACACCCATAGACATACGAGGCTCGTATTTATGGCACTAAACGGGACCCTGCAAGGGACCGAAAAGGCATACTACTGTGTTAATGCGCTGTAAAGATATACACACGGAGCCAGGATAGATTGTCAGCCTGATTAATATATAATACTCCAAGAACATCATTGTCCTTGAAACTTTTATCGGTTCTCTCAAGACTGAAATTTACCCTCAGTTGTTTCAAAGTATTGTCTAGGATAATATTTTCTACATTAACTATGAGCAGTATAAACTTCACCTATTTGCTGCTGATATTCGAGAGGTATAAAAATGAATTTCTTTGAACTTGACGAAATAAAAAGGCTTCAAGTTTTTAAATGTGGTACTTTGTCGGGAAACTTTAGAATTTTGTTCAATCCGAGTAAAAATAAAAATTACTTTTTTATTACAGTCAACAAATTTTATTGTACCTATTGTAACCATGATAAAGAATAAGTAAAAATACTAGGTGAAGCGCGCATGGCCCCGCAGCTGGTGTAGATTGCAAGCGATCTATTAAAAATGCGCGTTTCCGTGCTTCGGAGGGCACGTTAAGCCGTCGGTTCCGGTTGCTATCATCAGATAGCAGTCGTTAAACCTTGTTGGAGACCTTATGGTCGGTTTGAAAAGATCCGACAACGGGTTGGCCACTAACCCATATCTTGACGACCCGGTTGGGCCAGCGGTGTGAGATGGCCGTTTGATTCGAAGGGTCGCGGGTCCGATCCGGGACACCGGGACAAATGTGTGTATGGCCTACAGATATTTGTTTCGGGTCTGGGTGTTCGTGTATGTGTTGTTTGTATATAACAGCACCCACGACACAGGTTTATACCTACTGTGGGGCTGTGATTGAAAGCGTATTAATAGTATACAATACTATTATAATCATTGATTATAATATTCAACATATAGGTTATAATACAACGTTCAAGGCCGCTCTATATTAATGATTCAGAATAAACAAAATATAATGCACCAAGTACGGGGATTATAGATTATTAAATTTCGTAGTAAGCCCGGGTTTAACCCTCTATCAATTTGCTTGAATCCGTACATAAATCCTTTCAGTGATTTTCGGGATTAATTCGTGATTTCAGACAAATACATAATTTCGGGTTGTTATAACGTATGTTAAGATTACTTTGAACTTATCTCGACTAATATTATAATGCTCAGGGGCTCAATAACGTATAGCTTTGAACTCTTGACGTATATATACTAAAGTACTAGAAAGGACACTCCCCTTGGTAGAACGGTTCCAGTTTCCAGAAGTCAATTCAGTTACCGTGCTCAACAATAAATATTGCACATCGTGTCTAGGAAGAAGACTTCGGCTTATTTCGGGTCTGTAGAGCGTTATCTTTTGCACCGTATCTATTTGACGTCTGTCGACCATTTAGGCCACATTTTGACCAATAGCGGACCATCGGTGCCTACGTAGGCAGTGTGCAGCAGAGATAACGCTCTACGAAGTCGAAACTAGCCGTTATTTCTTTCGTAGGCTCGATGTGCAATATTTATTGTTGTACTAAAGTACAAAAAGGACACTCCCCTTGATAGCACGGTTCCAGTTTCCAGAAGTCAATTTACTACAAACATCTGGATCTTTACTACAATCTACTGGAAACATCTCATAATCTTTTATCTTCTATCTATATATATAAAAATCAATTGCTGTCCATAAAGAGCCATTTAGATGGAGAGAGTTTGTAATCATTTTGACACAATTATGTCGTGGCGATTATTGCTCGTGATAGTAGCGTACGATTTTCTCGAACCAAAACGTACGAGAAACTTTCTCCATCTAAATGGCTCTTTAGTCTCGCTTAAACTCGAGAACGGCTCCACCGCTTTGGTTAGTTTTAGTTTTGAATTATTTCTGGAAGCCCAGGGAAGGTTGAAAAGGTAAGAAAATATGATGATGAAATTGAAGGTAAATATTAAAATCCACAATTTCATTTTTCCATACGAATAGTCCGTATTTATCAAACATTTGGCACATTATTTCATTCTGAGGCAATACGAAGTAAACCGGGTCAGCTAGTTCTCATATAAATATCTGTAAAATGACTTTACAAACGGAACCAGCTGTTTGTTCCCTGTGTCTTTTCAACATATTAACCACGTTCTTGAACGCTGTGCTACCGTCACGTAGATTTTTTTTAATGTAATGGAATTGGCAAACAAGCTTGCAGTTCACATTGATGTTAAGTGATGATTGCAGCCTATAGACGCCCACACAAAGACCAAGGTCAAAATGCAGATGCGTTATTACTCTTGAGGCCTAAAGTGCTATGCCTCTGTGCCGGAAATTACATGGTCGTACATTACCACCTGACCGAACACGATAGTGCTGAAAGCTACCATTTAGCGGTAAATATATTGGGTAATGCGGTGGTGCCTACGCCCGCGAGCTCCGTCCCTGGAGCCTCTACCTTCAGTGAAAAAATAGATTTCATAGGTATTCGTTATCTTATATCTAGAAAAACGAAACAGTCACACTCACAGCTATACATTAGATATTATGTATTTACCTAAAGTGTAGAGTTTGTAAAGTTGAGGCTAGGGCTTGTAGGTTTATAGCAGTGATTCCCAAAGTGGTCTATATCGACCCCTGGGGGTCTATGACAAACTGAAAGGGGTCGGCGTCAGCGAAAAAAAAATTGGGGGTTCATGAAATGAAAATGGGGGTCCACGATAATGGATCTCCACATACACTGATAGTATCAATTTACTTACATTATACCAGTGATTCCCAAAGTGGTCCATGGGAGACTCGATGGGGTCTACGTAGGCGTGAATAAAAATTGGAAATATGGGAATGTAATATAAATGTAGCAAGGAGGGGGGGTCCACCGAAACCAGAAAAAAATTGAAAGGGGTCTGTCTACAAGAAAAAATTGTTTGGGAACCTCTGGTTTAGAGCGTGTAGTCTTTGGAGCTTGGCTTTGTACGATATTTGATAACTTTTTCACAGGATAAGCAAACTAGACTCGTCTTGGAAGCATTTTTACATGAACATATTTTTGTGGGATTATCACATTTCTTGAATGTGGTTCTACTCGGATAATATCTGACCTCATTTCGTCTTAACCCAGTCCGATAGTGATTACAAGTTAATCTGAAGAGTAATATTAACCAGATGAACAAATGTCAGGGATAATAAAAAAAAAAACAAACAACGGGTTGAACTTCGGGAGCGCCGGCAGAAATAAAAACATGAATGTTACCGTTGTCCATTTTTGAATGAATGTGGGAAACAAGCATGCAGTTCACATTGATGTTAAGTGATAACTGCAGCCTATAGACTGTGTACTGTGGTAGAATTCGCTACACTGGAATTCTCTTCAATGTGAACTGCATGCTTGTTTCCCACATTCATTCAAAAATGCACAACGGTGGCGTAGGCACCACCGCATTACCTAACCTATCTGCCAGCAATTGATAGAATCAATTATGAATAGATCAGGACTATCGTAGGCTGCAGTCATCACTTAACATTTTTGTGAACTGCATGCTTCTTTGACACTAGTAAAATAAAAAAATTATGAGTACTGGTGGTAGAGCTCCAGTGACGGAGCTCGCGGGCGTAGGCACCACCGCATTACCTGATTTACTTGCCGCTAAATGGTAGTGTTCAGCACTATCGTGTTCCGGTCAGGTGGTAATGTACGGCCCTGTAATTTCCGGCACAGAGACATAACACCTTAGGCCTCAGGAGTGGTAACGCATTTGCATTTTGACCTTGGTCTTTGTGTGGGTGCCTATAGGCTGCAGTTATCACTTAACATCAATGTGAACTGCATGCTTGTTTGCCACTTCAATGACATAAAAAAAATATATATATATTTTGAACCTTCACGAACGAATTTGCGGTTCAGTTTTTCTTTATAATACTTTCATTATCTTTTTTAACGTGAGTACATAGATAGTAATAGGGAAATTATGAGTACTGGTGGTAGAGCTCTAGTGACGGAGCTCACGGGCGTAGGCACTACCGCATTTCCTAATATACTTGCCGCTAAATGGTAGTATGGTAAATGTACGGCTCTGTAATTTCCTGCACTGAAGCATAACACCTTTAGGCCTCGGGAGTGGTAACGCTTCTGCATTTTGACCTTGGTGTTTGTGTGGGTGTCTATAGGCTGCAGTCATCACTTAACATCAATGTGAACTGCATGCTTGTTTACCACTTCCATTACATAAAAAAATACAGGAACAGAATTTTTGATTGGTTACGTGATTAGTATTCTTTTTTTATAACCTAGCCAAGGGAAAATATGTTGACCATCTAATTTTTGAAATCGTTACAAAGCAATTCACCGAAAACCTAATCATTCAAATTATAATCACTTTGAACTTAGAACTCTGTAACGCCTACAAGCGTCAACCATAGTATGTAACACGAAAAGAAATCGATTCAATCTCGAAAACACTCGAAGGGACGAGCGTACTTTGTCAGTGATGCCGTAAAAAGCTTTCTGTGTTGTATGTGTGTGTGATTAGATCGACATATCACATATGTCACGACTCCTTTGCGCACTGCAGTTGTTATTTTTTTAAGTAATGGAAGTGGCAAACAAACATGCAGTTCACATTGATGTTAAGTGATGATTGCAGCCTATAGATACCCACACAAAGACTATGGTCAAAATGCAGATACGTTACCAATCTTGAGGCCTAAGGTGTTATGCCTATGTGCCGGAAATTACAAGGCAATTATTTAATTATGTTGAATGGTTAAAATAAATTCGCTTACACACGCAGCCCACACTAGGTAGATATAAACCTGTGTCGTGGGTGCCGTTGTACACGCACAACACATACATAAATACGCAGATCCGAAACAAATATCTGTAGGCCATACAAATACTTTTCCCGGTGCGAGGATTAAACCCGCGACCCTTCGAATCAAACGGAGATCTAACACCGCTAGTCTAACCGGGTTGTCTATCAATTAAAAAAAAACAATCCTAATCCTCAGATATGTTTTGCTACTAATACGCAACCAAAGCTGTCTTTTTTTGTTTTGTTTAAGATGGCAAACAAAGATACGTTTTACACGGATGGTAAATAAATATTGCAGCCTATAGACAACTACATAAAAAGGAGGTCAAAATGCAGCGGCATTGTCACCCTCGAAGCATAATGTTTTGGCTCCATGATAGCTATTATAGGGTCAGACATTACCATCTTAGGCGAACACGATAGTACGGAATACTCCATTTGGCTGCAGATAGATTATGTAATGTCATGATGTAAGAATGTGATATACACTTTTGAGTTCCATAACAATAAACATAAGTTAGCTCCACCCTCAGAAAAATCCATACAAATAAATAAAATTGGAGTGTCTGTTTGTAATATTAAAATAACCGCTTTTTACTAAATGCATATGTGTCTATACACGGTACATATACCAGTACAACATTTTTTTCATTTTTTGTCTGTCTGTCTGTTTGTTCCGGTTAATCTAGGGAACGGCTGGACCGATTTTGACAGGACAGATAGCTTATGGAATAAGGTGTAACTTAGGCTACTTTTATACTAGCTGCGCCCACGACTTCGTCCGGGTAGGTTCTGAACGTCTGAAAATATGTAAAAGTAAATAAACATCGCAAAATCGCAACATCGTAGAGAAGCATCTGGCTGTGAGCCAGAAGGTTTTCTGCGGTTTTGTGGATTTGGAGAAGGCGTTTGATAGGGTATTACGAAAGGAGCTGTGGGACATTTTGCCAGAGTATGGTATTGATGGCAGTCTGCTCCGTGCAATACAGTCCACGTATGTGGGCTGTCAAGCATGTGTGCGGGTAGATGGTAACATGTCACCCTGGTTTGATGTTAACATCGGTGTCAAACAGGGTTGCGTGCTTTCGTCTAGGCTGTTTATTATATATCTGGACAAATGCCTCCAGAGGGTGAAGTTGATGGATGTGGAAGTGCGTATGGGTGACTTAGTGGTGAACTGTCTGCTTTACGCAGATGATGCGGTAATTGTTAGCTCTACACCATCTGGGCTACAAGCACTAGTCACAGTCATGAAAGAGGATTGTATGGAGAAAGGCTTACAATTGAATGTGGATAAAACTAAAGTATTAGTATTTGAAAGAGACGAACAGAGAACAAATGCAAGGGTAGTAGTAGATGATGCAGTGTTAGAACAGGTTGATGAAATTGTATATCTTGGATGTGCTTTTAGTAAGGATGGTAGGTACACCACTGACATAGAAAGAAGAGTGCTTGCTGGGAATTGCGTGAATGGAGCGTTGGGTAAGCTGCTAGAATCTAAACATCTCAGCCAGCGGGCTCGACTAGCCGTACATAATGCTGTACTTACTCCAACGCTTTTATATGGAAGCGAGAGCTGGGTATGCAGGAAAGAGCATGAAAGTAAGTTGAACGCGGTCGAGATGAGATCTTTGCGCAAGATCTGCGGTGTATCACTCACCGATCGCGTTCGTAATGAAGATGTAAGAAAGAGACTTTGTGTGAATGATAGTATCGGTGTAAAAATGAAAAAAGGCATGCTCCGATGGTTCGGGCATATAGAAAGAATGTCGAATGAGCGAATGACTAAACAGATATACAATGCGAATGTGGATGGTTACAGAGGCCCAGGAAGACCTAGGCTGACCTACCATGACCAAATAGGTCGAGTTCTGTCTGATGGTGGGGTCAAAAGTCTTAGGAATCGGCGTGCACGTATGAAGAGAATGATGAAGGTAGACGAGGCACGAGAGGTTTGTCAGAACCGGGATGTCTGGCGCTCTACACTCTCTGCCTACCCCGTTAGGGACCTGGCGTGAAGATACATATATATAAATAAACATTTTCTTTCACAACTCGACAGGTAACATTTTACTCTCTAACTTATTGAGGAAAATATTCCCCTTTAATGTACAAGACAAAGAAATTAATTCACATCACGTTTACTAGTAGACACGGGTGAGGTTGGAAGAACAAAAAACATCTCGAAATAATATCATACATTCTTTAGTTTCATCGATCGAATTAATTGGTATGCTGTGCTCCAACTGGAAAGTGCTGTGGGTATTTAAAACGTTATTAAAAAAATAATAATTAACTGCCTCGGTAGCCTAGTGGTAGCAGGCCACTACTACTACGCTGAGGTCCTAGTTTCGATTCCCGGGTTGGGGGTTATCAGAGATAATGGTGTAAAGTCCTTTATCTCTGGTTCTATTGGGATTTTTCCATTTTCTGGAAATTTCCCAGTACCTCGAAGTTTGGTAATGTGCCCGGAGATGTCAATAGGCTCGCCACTTGTTACATGGGCCAAAACGTAACCGGCGAATCGTGGGTGTTTGCATGTATGCTTGAATGCATGCATTTACCTCTGCCTACCCCTTCGGGGATTACAGGCGTGAAATTACGTTTAAAATAATAATTAATAACTTAAATCTATACTCTGGTGTTGGGAAGTAAGTGAATAGAACAATAGCTGTTAAACCACAATAAGGCAGTAGTAAGTGCAAAAACGCAAGATGGGCAGCAGCGTTGTGCAATAAAACAACCTCTACTGCAAAGAAAAAATCGACTTCTAGCAGGAATCGAACCTGCGACCTCAGGATAACCAGTCCGGCCGCTTTATCACTAAGCTACCGAAGTCCTACACTGATGCGTAAAATTTTGCAGCAATGTCAATATCAGCATTATGAACTCCTCTTTATAAAATACGTACCTATAGCTGTGCCTTTCATTCTTCTCCGTCCTCATAATTTTAGCAAAAGGAGCTACAACATTATTTATTTTTTAATATCTAAATATATATAGCCCCATCATATTATTATCCTAACACACATATTCATTGAGTACAACATTTTTGCATCACGTATTAAAGTAAACTACAGTAGGTTCTTTAGAGAAAAATATGACAATTGATTTTCAATTTTGTCTAGCCGCCGGCGGCTTTAAGTTCCTTGAAGGGTAACAAAATAACGATTAGTTGTTAACTTGAGTGGATAATTTGGTTTTGGAGTTTAGACCTATATATATATATGTATATATATATAGGTATATGTTAAGGACTACACAGACACTCACAGTTTGAGAACCGCAAATATAAAGAAACCGCAAGAAGGGCCTGAAACTACCCCTTACTTAAATCCCTTAATATACCTTGTAATAACAAATAATAAACCTTAATATACCGTACTTAAAGCGTTGAATATTGTGTAGTTATGAATCTATAACATTGAGACAAATTTTACGGAGCTCGCGGGTGTAGGCACCACCGCATTACCTAATAATACTTGCCGCTAAATGGTAGTGTTGAGCACTATCGTGTTCCGGTCAGGTGGTAATGTACGGCCCTGTAATTTCCGGCACAGAGGCACAATACGTTAGGCCTCAGAAGTGGTAACGCAACTGCATTTTGACCTCTGGTCTTTGTGTGGGTGTTTATAGGCTGCAGTCATCACTAAACATCAATGTGAACTGCATGCTTGTTTGCCACTTTCATAACAAAATTCTATAATTTGTAACGTTCTTTAAAGTATCTATTTCCAACAGTGCGCGCAGATCGTTATTGTGTGAACATCGGCGTGTAAGTACCTACATTTTCATTAATTTCCGGCCATCTTCATTCTGAGTAAAATGGCACATCGTGACCTGTTCATTCCTTTAAGTAGGTACACGAGTACATTAGCCCAACAAAGAAAAGAAGTCAGCTGTTGGAAAAGGGATGATGTCTTAGGTTTAAAGATCTTTATTTAATCTCATACAAACATATAAGTTATTTTACAATGAGACTTAAAAATTAATAGAATATAATGTTTACACCTCTGGCACTTAAAAAACTATTTAGTATTACAACCTCCTTTTCTGTTCCTCACTTCTTTGTTATCAGTTTGTAAAAGAGGAAATGAGACATTCTACTTATATAAACATAAGTGTATCTAAATTTATTTTCAGTGACATTCTTGATTCTCAATTTTTACAGTTATAAATCGTTATGTATATCTATTGTTATTCACTTTAATTTAACTTAGTTATTAATTTCTGATATATCAAAAGTGATGCTTGAAATCCAAAATGATAAATAAACCGTTTGACTTTGAGAACGTGTGTGAAAAGAAAAAAAAATGTAGCATTAAAATAGTGATTTACAATTTGGCAATACACAATTTAAGTTTGTTTTTAAACATTGCAACGCTATCACATTCCTTTATTTCATTAGGTAATTTATTGAATAGTTGGACGCCTTCAAATAAAATACTTTTTTTTCCGTAGTTTGTTCTAGGTATAATAGTGTTTATTTCTCAAGCCATGTGTATTTTGTTTTGTCACAAATTTTATATTTGATTTTATTTTATTAGAAACTAGTTTTTTTATTAAAACACAGGTTTTATATGTAAAAATTTGTATAATGTTAAATAATTTAGTTTTTTTATATAGTTCGTCTGTAGGTAGAACACCTGGTAGGTAGAACACCATGATAATGAAACAACACTTTAATTATTTTGTTTTGTATTATTTGTAATGGTAGTAAATTAGTTGGTGCTGCTGATCCCCATATCTCAATCAGATACTCGATGTCTTGATTTTTTTTACTATAGTTTCAAAAAGTATTCAAATAATGAATATCGTAAAATACTAAACTTAAATCTAAACTTGTATATTAAACATTAAAATCATTACTTGAATATTAAAGTAAAAAGGAAAAATAAATATTTTAATTCTTAAAAATGTATAAATAAATGGAAGGTATTTAGATAAATCGAAAAAAACTTATATCGCTGCACGAGAAAATAAAAAAGAATGCTTACTAAGCTACGTAAGCCCCCCTACGACTTGTCTCATGGCTGCACCAAATAGCCAGCATAATGCCAGTCCGGAGCCTGACTCAGGTTGTGTAGTCCTTAAATGAAAACTCTAACCAAATTTAGTTTGAAAGAGATATTCTTAGCAGTTTTTGAGATATACTACTATATTTTCAAAATAGTATATATAATTTTATTCAGACTTCGGCCTATTTTGGATTTGTAGAGCATTATCTCTTTCGCACCTTGCCTATGTGATGTTTGCCGACCATTTTGATCAAGCTTACGAGGACTTAATACCGGACAATCAGTGCTTACGTAGGCAGTGTGCAGCAGAGATAACGCTCTGCCAAGTCAGAACTAGCCGATTGTCTCTTTCGTAGGCTCGATGTGCCTGCCTACTAGTAGGGGAAGCCAAGAAGGGATTTTTGAATTTACTCCAGCGCGTCAGACTAAGATATAGGAGATACCTTGCACCCTGTTCAGTACCTCCACCAAATCTAAGATTTCCATAAAAGGCCGAACCCTAAGGGTGGCTTCCGCCACAAGCTCGCATCCAAATCGTCAGAATTTTGGATGGAAGCTTTGATTGGGTTCACTTTACATCCTCTCGGAGTATCTGACATTCTTGAGTAACTTTTCACCTTCATTGTTGAAAGAATAAAATGTTTTTGAAAAGGATTCCTTGATGCCGCGCCATCAACGAATATATCTCTCTCTCTCAGAATATCTGACACGCTCTTGACCCAAGAGGTCAAGACCTTGTTAGATATTTTGAGAGGGTGTAAAATGTGCCCAAACAATAGTCCTATCCAGAGGTACTGGGAAATTTCCAGAAAATGGAAAAATCCCAATTTTTATACGCTTCGAATCATAAAAAAGATTTCCGAACTGAAATAAATCTGTCACCAAGGTCCCGTGGGTAAGATTAACCAAGTTTTATCCAGTTGTGTAGTGACTTGGCGACATCTTGGAACGGACATGACTTGGGAAATATTGTAACAGTCTGCACAGGATTGAGAAGTTTGAAGGCACGTAGATGTAATATAATATGAAACACTAAACGCGAAACCTTTCAAAACTTTCTGATACTCGACATCTGATAGCTACTAGCTATAGTCTAAGGTGGTATGCCTCTGTGCCGGAAATTACAGGGCAGTACATTACCACCTGACTGGAAGACGTTGTTGAACACTACCGTTTAGCGGCAAGTATATTAGGTAATACGGTGGTGTCTACGTTCGCGAGCTCTGTCACTTGAGCTCTATACCAGTAAAAAAAACAAAAACTGCTTGCTTGCCACTGTCATTACAATTTTTTGTATTGACAGTGGTTAGCAAGCATATTGACATGGATGGTAAGTGAATACTGCAACCAAGCTCATCTACACAAAAGCAAAAACATCAAGTCATCTACACAAAAATCGGAGGTTGAAATGTAAACGCGTTACCTTTAAGGAGTTGTTTTGCCTCTGTCACAAGTTTAAAGTTATACTTTCTGGTGGTCGAGCTCCAGTGACGGAGTTCGCGGGCGTAGGCACCACTGCATTACTATTTTTACTAGTGGTAGAGCTCCAGCAACGGAGCTCGCGGGCTTAGGCACCACTGTATTTCTTTTTTTACAGGAAGAGTCCCAGTGTAGGGACTAGCGCGTGGGCTGTTTGCAACCATGGTTACATAAAATGCCCGCCTACTCTATTAAGGAAATATCTTTGTGAAATTGTGTTGTCTCCCTTTAATAGTATAGGATTAAGGTTACTGCCGTTTCTATTTATATAAGGCCGAAAGGTGTCCCGTAGTTTAATCATGTTATTTTATTACAGCCATAATGCGAGTGCCTGAGGATATAAAAATGTAATACCTTTGAATATGAGCGAGGAAATATAATAGTGGTTTGTATTACATGAGTTTGATACGAGTTATTTACTTAGAAGCTTATTGTGGTACAAAATTTTCACATTATCTCAAGATCGTAGATTTTGGAGAAATAAAGAGTTAAGTTTTTCTCATCTAGTTAGAAGTGTCTGGCGGCCGGACGTGAACACCCTACCGCCTATTAGCGAAAATCTCATAATAATTTCAAACAAAACTTTCTGATACTCGACATCTGATAGCTACGTGAAGCATGACTAAAAAGCGGCCAAGTACAACTTCAATTCAAATCAGACTTGCCAATCAAGGGTTCCGTAGTAGCAAATAATATTTGAGTTTTTTTTATGTAATGGAAGTGGCAAACAAGCATGCAGTTCACATTGATGTTAAGTGATGACTGCAGCCTATAGACACCCACATGATGGACCAAGGTCAAAATGCAGATGCGTCACCACTCCTGAGGCCTTATGTGTTATGCCACTGTGGGAAATTACAGGGCCGTACATTACCACCTGACCGGAACAAGATTGTGCTGAATACTACCATTTAGCGGCAAGTAAATTAGGTAATGCGGTGGTGCCTACGCCCGCGAGCTCCGTCACTGGAACTCTACCACCAGTAGAATTCATCCACTAGTGCAGTCAGTCAACCGAACAATTATGGTCAAGTCATTCTTATGGGGTGGTAGTAAATGCAATGACGCAAGATGGGCAGCCGCATCCTGCGATAAAACAACCGTCACTCCAAACGCCCATCCACAAGCTGTGGAATAGATTTTGTTTAGACAGATGGGTGCAGATATTGGTTTCAGGAGTATTTGGCTATATCTACTTTATAAAAGCCTGTAGGTAAACCTAATGACACATTCGGGGAAATATCGGCGTAAACTTATTACACACTAGCTGTTGCCTGCGGCTCCGCCCGAATGTTGGTCGCTTTTCGCGTAACCTGTGGAAACTCATTAAATCATCCCATGGCATCCCACAGGAACATTTTTTCGGGATAAAAAGTATCCTATAATCTAACGGCCAAATATTCAAACGTCACTTAAATGTAAGTGGGACTTAAAAGTGTTCTGTCTTTATAAAATAAGTTCAAACGATAGAGATAGCGCTCATTAGAGGGTTGCTTAACAATTGAGTGACGTTTAAGTATTCGGCCATAAGGCAGCTAATACCCTATCTGTATCACAATTTTCATCAAAATCCGATCAGTAGTTTTGGCATGATTGACATACATCGAAACAAAGAAACTTTCACATTTATAATATTAGTGTGATTTTATAACGGTCACAACACGTAAGCATAGTATCATCATCATCATCATTTGAGCCTAAAGACGTCCACTTCTGCATTAAGGCCTACCCTAAAGATTTCCTCGTATCATAGAGCAACATGGGCCACCAGCCGTGGACCGGAGGGGAGTAGCCATAGCGTTTAATAACGGCGCAAAACAGTTTGTCATTTTTTCCAGGAAAAACGTGTGACACACACTACAAAAAACGTCGATTACTACGAAACTGGTGGTAGAGCTTTAGTGACGGAGCTCGCGGGCGTAGGCACCACCGCATTACCTAATATACTTGCCGCTAAATGGTAGTGTTCAGCACTTTCGTGTTCCGGTCAGGTGGTTCTGAACGGCCCTGTAATTTCCGGCAGAGGCATAACAGGAGTGGTAACACATCTGCATTTTGACCTCGGTCTTTGTGTAGATGTCTATAGGCTGCAGTCATCACTTAACATCAATGTGAATTGCATGCAAGTTTGCCATTTTCATTACATAAAAAAAACTCACAACTTGACTTCAACAAAATACATAAAAATTTCACGCACTCATTCAAACATCTAGGCGACACGCATAGGAACACTTGTGCTTGTACTTAGACATATGGCTACTCCCCTCCGGTCCGCCGCAGCCGGTGGCCCGTGTTGCTCTATGACTCGTATAATGTAATACCTCTCGAAATATTTCTGTGAGTATGTTGTCATAGTGCTCGAGGCTATAGACGTTTGTTCCGGTTCGTCCGCTTAGAAGCCTTCGATAATGGTCTCTCGTCATTGGAGTGCACTTTGATAATGAAGGCTTGTATTTATGAGTAAAGTTGAAGTACACTAGTAATGCTCAGTTCTTCAATTTTTTTCATTTTTTTTTATTCAATGGCGGTACGGCACTGGTGTAGACTCAAATATGTATTGGAAATATCCAACTAGGAATGACGGTCTGAAATCGATTAATAGAAAAAAAAAATTGGATTGAAAAAAAAATTTATCGATCGTAGTACTTGATCGGTTCAGTGAATCGATTTTTATGTAATGGAAGTGGCAAACGAGCATGCAGTTCACATTGATGTTAAGTGATGACTGCAGCCTATAGACACCCACATGAAGACCAAGGTCAAAATGCAGATGCGTCACCACTCCTGAGGCCTAATGTGTTATGCCACTGTGCCGGAAATTACAAGGCCGTACATTACCACCTGACCGGAACACGATTGTGCTGAACACTACCATTTAGCGGCAAGTAAATTAGGTAATGCGGTGGTGCCTACGCCCGCGAGCTCAGTCACTGGAACTCTACCACCAGTAGAATTCATCCACTAGTGCAGTCAGTCAACCGAACAATTATGGTCAAATCATTCTTATGGGGTGGCAGTAAATGCAATGACGTAAGATGGGCAGCCGCATCCTGCGATAAAACAACCGTCACTCCAAACGCCCGTCCACAAGCTGTGGAATAGATTTTGTTTAGACAGATGGGTGCAGATATTGGTTTCAGGAGTATTTGGCTATATCTACTTTATAAAAGCCTGTAGGTAAACCTAATGACACATTCGGGGAAATATCGGCGTAAACTTATTACACACTAGCTGTTGCCTGCGGCTCCGCCCGAATGTTGGTCGCTTTTCGCGTAACCTGTGGAAACTCATTAAATCATCCCATGGCATCCCACAGGAACATTTTTTCGGGATAAAAAGTATCCTATAATCTAACGGCCAAATATTCAAACGTCACTTAAATGTAAGTGGGACTTAAAAGTGTTCTGTCTTTATAAAATAAGTTCAAACGATAGAGATAGCGCTCATTAGAGGGTTGCTTAACAATTGAGTGACGTTTAAGTATTCGGCCATAAGGCAGCTAATACCCTATCTGTATCACAATTTTCATCAAAATCCGATCAGTAGTTTTGGCATGATTGACATACATCGAAACAAAGAAACTTTCACATTTATAATATTAGTGTGATTTTATAACGGTCACAACACGTAAGCATAGTATCATCATCATCATCATTTGAGCCTAAAGACGTCCACTTCTGCATTAAGGCCTACCCTAAAGATTTCCTCGTATCATAGAGCAACATGGGCCACCAGCCGTGGACCGGAGGGGAGTAGCCATAGCGTTTAATAACGGCGCAAAACAGTTTGTCATTTTTTCCAGGAAAAACGTGTGACACACACTACAAAAAACGTCGATTACTACGAAACTGGTGGTAGAGCTTTAGTGACGGAGCTCGCGGGCGTAGGCACCACCGCATTACCTAATATACTTGCCGCTAAATGGTAGTGTTCAGCACTTTCGTGTTCCGGTCAGGTGGTTCTGAACGGCCCTGTAATTTCCGGCAGAGGCATAACAGAAGTGGTAACACATCTGCATTTTGACCTCGGTCTTTGTGTAGATGTCTATAGGCTGCAGTCATCACTTAACATCAATGTGAATTGCATGCAAGTTTGCCATTTTCATTACATAAAAAAAACTCACAACTTGACTTCAACAAAATACATAAAAATTTCACGCACTCATTCAAACATCTAGGCGACACGCATAGGAACACGTGTGCTTGTACTTAGACATATGGCTACTCCCCTCCGGTCCGCCGCGGCCGGTGGCCCGTGTTGCTCTATGACTCGTATAATGTAATACCTCTCGAAATATTTCTGTGAGTATGTTGTCATAGTGCTCGAGGCTATAGACGTTTGTTCCGGTTCGTCCGCTTAGAAGCCTTCGATAATGGTCTCTCGTCATTGGATGGCACTTTGATAATGAAGGCTTGTATTTATGAGTAAAGTTGAAGTACACTAGTAATGCTCAGTTCTGAGATTTTTCATTTTTTTTTACTCAATGGCGGTACGGTACTGGTGTAGACTCAAATATGTATTGGAAATATCCAACTAGGAATGACGGTCTGAAATCGATTAATAGAAAATAATATTGGATTAAAAAAAATTTTATCGATCGTAGTACTTGATCGGTTCAGTGAATCGATGTTGCGCCCTGGTGAATCGAGGTTTAATGTTTCAATGTCAAATACATGTATGTATTATCATTATCTTGTAGTGAGTAGAGAGTGTAGAGCGCCAGATATACTAGTACTGATACACCTTTCGTTCTTCTTCTACAATTACATAAGTAAATTTGTAAGTAAGATAAGTAAATAAGAAATGACATCGTGTTCACGTATAAAAGCAATGTTGTTATATGATCGTCTTTGAATTCAAAAGGATCATGGCAAGATTTGTACAGAAAAAATTTAAAAAAGGTACACGGTAAAACAGCATGGAAATATTATCCAGCGAACGAACCTAAACAACATTTGCTGATACTTAAAATATTTTTAACTCTTCGGAATAAACAGTTTGAAATTGAACTTTAGTATGATAACTTGAGTGCTTCTACTGTTGTTAGGAAAGACGATTTTTATTCCGGTCATTAAAAAATATTTTAAATACCAGAAGATGTTCTTTAGGTTCTCTAGATAATATTTCAAATCTGTTTTACCTTGTACCTTTTTCTAACTTTTTTTGTACAAATCAATGTATGAAACTTGCCATGATTCTTTATCAGAAAAATCACATGTATAGTGGTTTATCAGACTTAAGATCGCCATCCCTAAATCCCAAAGTGCACAGTACGGCAACTGCATCGCATCGAAGCCACTGCAGGCGAACACGCTTAGTTTGTAAGAACCCTAAGGCAATCTAGTCTAATTTAGTTTAACTTATAAATCGAATATTTTGTGGTAATAATTATTTATCGAGAATATGGTACCATTACAATATTAAACACGATAAGTTTAGGTCCCATTTAATTAGCTGACGATTCAATTAGGAGAGTGTGTTTGGGTAATATCGTAAATACTTGGTACAGGGATGGGCTCTGTTGATTACATAATTTCATAGTTATATATAAGATAATTTCCGGCCCGTATTTCTCTGAAAGTGTGGGCGGAGATTGACATGTACCTATCCATGTAAGTACATATTATTCGTTAATTTGATACTAAACATTTGATTTATATTATTATTTATTTTATTTATTTCTATTCTATTCTATTTATATTTCTAAGGCCTTTGAGGGTCTGGCACAGGGCACTTCTCGCGAAACGACTGTCTACTGGCTACTGGCTGGTTTTGCCCAACGCTTTCAAGGACAGAAGTGTTAAGCATGCGTTCATTAGTTACTTCGACTTCGTCTCCAGTAGCACGTGTCTCAAAGCTCGTAGAAAATCTTCAGACAGATGATGGCCATATTTCTCCGTCACTGACGCTTGCCTCCGTGAGGGTGTAATCCCAGTTTTGGTAATCGTCGAGAAGGTGACGTGCTACGCAGGCTGCGGGGTAAGTGGGATTCTCCACGCCATCAAATGTCCTCAGAAAAGTGAAATACGTTGGGCCTCGGACCGCGTGAAGTAACAACCGCAGGAAATAGCTTTCGCCATTATTTGGATGCACGGCACCTATAAACCTTACCCAATGCGGTGTCCTTGAAAATTCTCGGATATTCATGCAAAACTTGAAGTAAATCCATTAAGATCCATTACTTTTTGAGTTTAGCTCGCACAGACAAACAACCATAGACAAAACAAACACTATATTTGGCTTCGATATCGATAGTAGATCACGCCCCAAGAATTCTTTAAACAAAAAAATCAATGTACAGTTTTGACTTTCCTACGATTTTAAAGATTTACAGCTCTTCCCCCGTAGGAGAAAGCGTGATAATATGTACCCTCTATGTTGACCGGACCTGTTAGTAATATTCATGCAAAATTTACTTCATGTAATTTTGCATGAATTTTACTAACAGGTGTCATTTAGTAGGTCCTTTTTTAGTTTAGCCCGGACATACCTACATACAGACAAACAGACAAAAAATCAGAATACCATATTTTTGGCTTCGATTGCTATTATAGATCACGTCCCAAGTATTCTTTTAAAAATATTCAATGTACAGTTTTGACTTTCCTACGATTTTATTAAATGTAGAGATTCCCGTGGGAATGAGTGATTTTCCCGCAGTAAAATGTAGCCTAAATGTTGGCCAGGCTTAATATCTATACACCACAAAAAGTTTCATTCGAATCCGTCCAGTATCTTCGGAGATTAGCCTGGACAAAGGGACAAACAGACAAACAGACAGACAATAAAAATAAAAATCATTGAAATGTGTTCTAATACTATTTTAACATCGCCCCCAATTAGTTTTCCGTAAATATATACAATGTACAGACACGCGGGTTTTACTGTTTTATTATGTGTATAGATAGAGATAAAATATCGTGGTACCGGCCCTCTGCATCAGATATGATAAATGATTTGAAACTTTGAATGATGTTACACGAAAAAGGTGGAAAATGATAGGGC
The DNA here is from genome assembly GCA_036365455.1 of Macrosoma leucophasiata. Lineage (NCBI taxonomy): Eukaryota > Metazoa > Arthropoda > Insecta > Lepidoptera > Hedylidae > Macrosoma > Macrosoma leucophasiata. Next base: position 12,811,198 of record JAWQUS010000004.1, read on the forward strand.
AGTTACGGTGCATTTATCAAAGTTTGACGTAGGTCCGGTTATGTTAATGAGATCAATTAGATCCCTTCCTGAAGTGCGCATAGTCTCGCGGCTGGTGTAGATCGTAAGCGATCTACTCGGTTAAGTGATACGGGCGCGGTCGGGTGTGTGATGGGTGACCGCTACTGGCAAATAAAATGCGCGTTTCCGTGCTTCGGAGGGCACGTTAAGCCACCGGTCCCGGTTACTATCGATAGATAGCAGTCGTTAAACCTTGTCGGAGGCCTTATCGAAAACTTCGGTTTGAAAACTTCCGACAGCGGGTTGGCCACTAAACCCCGTAACTTTGCAGTATCAAATATTTATAATAGAAAACTATCTATTACTTACCAATCTACAAACAAAAAACTCCCTCATTCGTTACGAACCCTCAGAGCTACTATGAACTACAAGTGCAAGAAGTTTCAAATTTGGATCGAGGTTCTTTTTAAGACGTAGGTGCTCACTGAGACACGATTTTGCAAAATTCGTAATGTAGGTAACATTACATCCCTGCGTAGTGGGAGCAAGCCGCTAGTACAATACTCACCAAATACCTAAAAAACATAAAAATGGGTCGCGCCCTTTTATACGTCATACAGGCACATCTTGGGCTTATAGCGATCGCTGCAGGCTATTTCATGAAATTGTACCTTATTTATTTTAACGTAAATATGTATATTGTGAATGTGCTCTGGCTGCAAAATTCTTTTTTTTTTTTTTTGTGTATTGGAATTGGCAAACACGCGTGCAATTCACGTTGATGTTAAGTGATAACTGCAGCCTATAAACACCCACACAAAGACCAAGGTCAAAATGCAGATGCGTTACCACTCCTGAGGCCTAAGATGTTATGCCTCTGTGCCGGAAATTACAGGGCCGTACATTACCACCTGACCGAAACACGATAGTGCTGAACACTACCATTTAGCGGCAAGTATATTAGGTAATGCGGTGGTGCCTACGCCCGCGAGCTCCACCACCAGTAAGATACCTACTTTTATTTTGTTACTTAAGCAACTTTACTAGGTACTGAATGCGGCTGTAAATTCAGGCACAGAGGCATTTCAGCTTAGGCCTCAGGAATGGTAACGCATCTGTATTTTGACCTTGTTCTTTGTGGGTGTCTATGGGCTGCAGTCATCACTAAAAATCAATGAGAACTGCATGCTTGCAACCATAGTATTCATAACACAGCTACCAATACATGAACATATATAATAACGCAGTATGTTGAATATAATCTGTTCTGCATTAGATATGATATGATAAATAGCTGCCGACTTTGAATGATGTTACACGAAAAAGGTGAAAATTTATGGGCAGTCACGGTGTATTTATTAAATTCTGACGCAGATCCAATGAAGAGTACCTTTCTCCGGATTTTGTATCGCCATAATATCGTATTTTCATTTTTGGGCACGGCATTCCAAAAAGTTTTATATAGCCGTGTTTTATTAATTTGGTTAATCAAACTAAAGTTTCAAAGTAAAAATAACAAAAAAAAAAACCGGCGAAGTGCGTGATAGGACACGCCTGATTTAGGGTTTCGTTTTTCTTGTACATCTTCCTTGCTATTTATCATTTTTTTATAAACGGTTGATCACAATTTCCGGCAAAATTACCGTTTTGTCGGCAAACCATTTTCAACCCTCAAAATGTCCGCCTTCCTCATTTTCGACCTCAGATCGTCCGTAATTGATTTTTTTCTTTTAAATTTGTTATATTTTTCTGTTTCATTCGGTTTTTTCTTTTTTATCATCTTCGAAGGCATCGGCACTTACCTATAGTGTACCATTATATTCACGTAAGCTTGTCAGTTAATGGAGAGCCTAACACAAATTTATTTAAATATTAAATTAGATGATGAAGTTTTTGAAGCACTTTACTGATTTTACTCACATTGTAATAATTCGTCCCTCTCATTGTAGACAATTTTTTTTTTTTAATGTAATCGAAGTGGCAAACAAGCATGCAGTTCACATTGATGTTAAGTGATGACTGCAGCCTATAGACACCCACACAAAGACCACGATCAAAATGCAGATGCGTTACCACTCCTGAGGCCTAAGATGTTATGCCTTTGTGCCGGAAATTACAGGGCCATACATTACCACCTGACCGGAACACGATAGTGCTGAACACTACCATTTAGCGGCAAGTATATTAGGTAATGCGGTGGTGCCTACGCCCGCGAGCTCCGTCACTGGAGCTCTACCACCAGTAAAATTTGTAATTAACTAGTTAACCCGTTCTACTCCGTTCCCAAATCCGTTCCACCTTACAATTAAATTACAGTAAGCTACACTATGCTACTATGCCACCATACCCTACACGACATGACCCTGAAGGTTACCTACCTTACCCTACCTTAAAAATACTGATGTGTTTTCAATTAAAATTTTTGATTGATGAATATAATTTTTGAATACTAATTCACCAATTCCAGACAAAAACAAATCTAAAAAAACAAAAAAAAAACATAAAAATCGTTTTTGAGTTATTAATGATGTAATTAACCAGTAAATTGTTATTAACATAATATGCCATAAAATATTCGTATAATTTTAAAACAGAATACATAAAATTCATATCGGAATTTGAATATTTACAAAGTGCTTATGAATAATCGCGTACATCACTCGTACTGACAACCGTGGGTCCATTACGAAAGCTTTTAGTGTTTTTGCGACTAACGTGTTTTTTGGGACAGTACTCAAAAAACACTATTCGATAAAATTCTGTTTTGACACTGAAAGTGTATGCATATAGACGGAGCCATTATAAAAACAAGTTCTTACAAAATATCCATTATGATACCTGTCATTTCAAAAACTTAATATTCACTAGGCTTGTAGAGCCTTGATATCTACAGATATCTGTATATTAGGTTGGGGAAAAAGTTTCTTCGCATTTTTTAAGATTAATTAATATAGTTTATTTAAATTTAACTAAAGTATGTATGTACCATTTTGTTCGATAACCTTTTGCCATCTTGTAGGTAGGGACATGATCTCATTGCTATAAAAATTTTGGGACTTCTCATCAAAATACCGCGACAAGTGGATTTGGCAGTCCTCTCGTGATGTTAACCTAACATTGCATAAAGAATTCTGAAGAGACCGAAACTGGTGGAAATCTGAAGGTGCAAGGTCAGGACTATACGGCGGATGCATTAACACCTCCCAGCCAAACTCTCTTAATTTTTGCTGAGTGGCTATAGATGTGTGAGGTCTAGCGTTATCATGATGAAACACCACACCCGGTGATCAATTCCGGCCGTTTTCTCTCAACTTCTTGCTTTAATCTCATCAGTTGTTCGCAGTAGAGTTCAGAATCGATAGACCTGCCTGGTGGTAATAGCTCATAAGTCAAAGGTCACCTGTCACGAAATATCAAAACCTATTTGTCGTACGAAGATAACATTTAGCAGGAAGGTAGGTACTTTATAGGTGGTAGACGTCTGCTTAGAATATATTTTGCAACAGGGCAGGAATAAAGAGGTAGGGCTCTCAAGGAGGTCTAAGGGCTCTGCCAAGTTTGTATTAAAGTAGGTCCTTAATTTTTTGGTGCAGCATGATTAAAATTTGACAGTTTGATACTTAGTAGTCTTACGAATTTTACGACTGAGTCGGATTTCTTAATCGGATTTCTTAATCCGACTAGGTCCAAATTCTCTAGAAAATTTCACGCCTGTACACCCCGAAGGGGTAGGCAGAGGTGAATGCATGCATTCAAGCTTACATGCAAACACCCATGATTCGCCGGTTACTTTTTTGGTCCATGTAACATGGTGGCGAGCCTGTTGACATCTCCGGGCACATTACTAAACTTCGAGGTACTGGGAAATTTCCAGAAAATGGGAAAATCCCAATAGAACCAGAGATAAAGGACTTTACACCATTATCTCTGATAACGCCCTACCCGGCAATCGAATCCAGGACCTCAGCGTAGTAGTAGTGGCCTGCTACCACTAGGCTACCGAGGCAGTTTAAAATGGTCCTTAATGTTTTGTGCAACGTACTTTATGTTTGGCAAATAGATAGTCTCTAGCAAAGAACGAATTTCATGAGAGGGTCGGATTAAGGAGGTCTAAGGGCTCTAACAAGTCTTGCATATGTAAGTAGGTACTTAATTTTTTGTGCTACAAACTTCGGAATTGGCAGAGAGATAATTAATCGTTATTGAATAGGCGTTGGATTAAGCAGGCCTAAGGGCTCTCGCAAGTTTGTAAGAAGGTACTTAATTTATATCTGCATAATGTAGTCCTCCGTCTTTTCTCTAGTCTACTCCGTATCAAATGCCACCCGTAGGTACGCGAAATCCTGCAGCCGCCTGAAGTTCGCTTCCTAGCCCACACATTGTATTGAGCTGTCGAAGGCAGTGCGTTTATATGTAGGTGACGTAGGCGTACACTTGGTATTAAAACATATGCACACCTATATCACACCGCGGACACTCCGCCATAATTTCATACAAACGCTTAATTTGGTCTCTATTACACGACATCAATCAGTGGCGTGTATTTACACGTGCACCTGTGTGTGTAGCACGTAGAAAATAATAACCGTGGCCCACAAGAGGGGAGGAGGTTAGGTTACGCGGGGAAATTCGGCGGGACGTCGAAGTGTCCATTCTATACGTAGTATTATTACATATTCTCTGCCTATATTTAAAATACGCAATGTATGAAAACGATTTGTGTGATACGCTTGATGTCTGTTTAATATGAAAAGTTGATCCATTTGTGTGTATAGCGCCCCTTACTTTTGCCTGGATTTGCGTTACGATCGCTGGGTTTCAAACAAGGAAACTTCTTTATCCCCTATTAGTATGATAACGCATGTACGGAGATTCGTTGGTGAGATTTGTTCAAATTGCATATTTTAATTACGATGGAATAATTCGATTTCTATATGGATGTAAAGTACCTACCTGTATTCTACGAACCTACCCCGGCAGAGGGAAATTGCACGCATTTAAACATACAATACACCTACGATTCGCCGGTTGCGTTTTGTCTCAAGTTTATTGATCTGCACGCATCTGCATTTTGACCTCTGGTCTTTGTGTGGATGGATGTCTGTAGGCTGAAGTCTTCACTTAACATCAATGTGAACTGCATACTTGTTTGTCACTTTCATCACGTAAAAAAACCCACGCAACCCAAAGACATATGATATTTGCAATAACAAAATGACATCTGGCAACCCTACATCGCGTACTGAATGCGAATATGTCTAAATTGAATAGTGAAGTAGAAGGGTTCTCCTAAGCAAATATTTTGCAGGTTCTCGTAATATATATTATGAGCTGGCTTAAAATACTCAGTAAATAAATAATTATGTGTCAACTTAGAACTATTTTACACATAATGAATACATTGGGTGGGTGAACAATTGTTGTATTTTACAATGAGGTGGAATATATAGAGTAGACACCGAAAAATACAGCTGGTTCCGTTTTTATATTGATTTGACAGATATTTTGTGTGACGTATTCACGTCAGCAGATAATATGTAATAACATAACTATACTACGTATAGAATGGACACTTCGACGTCTCGCCTGATTTTCCCGCATCACCCAACCCCCTCCCCTCTTATGGGCGTCGGTTGGTATTTTCTACGTGCTACGCACACAGGTGCACGTGTAAATATACGTCACTTATTGATGTCTGTGTAACAGAGACCAAACTAGGCGTTTGTACGGAATTTTGACGGAGTGTCCGCGGTGTGACGTTAGCTGTCATGTTACTATGGGGAAGTGTAGGTAATTTTATGCAAGAAACTAGAACCATGCTATCAAGGGGAATGTCCAGTCTGGTACTTTAGTTCATATAGGTCAATGGTATTTTAATACTTTTTCATCATCATCATTCTAGCCGAAATATGTCCACTACTGGACAAATCCTTCCACAAACACGCCAACAACAGAGCTGCCCGTCATAAGGGAAGAATATGCCATAATCACCACGCTTTGCAGGCGTATTGGCGATCGTAGTGGCTGTAGTTTTCAGAATCATAAATTAATTTATTCATCTAGGGCAGAGGTTTCCAAACTATTTTTTCTTGTAGACCCTTTACAATTTTTTCTGGTTTCTGTGGACCCCCGTCCTTGCTACATTTATATCACATTCCCATATTTCCAATTTTTATTTTTTATTCACCTACCATTATTTGCCTACGTAGACCCCCATCGATTCTCCCATGGACCACTTTGGGAATCACTGTTATGATGTAAGTAAATTGGTACTATCAGTGTATGTGTTGAGATCCATTATCGTGGACCCCCATTTTCATTTCATGGACCCCCAAATATTTTTTTCGCTTACGCAGACCCCTTTCACTTTGTCATAGACCCCCAGGGGTCGATATAGACCACTTTGGGAATAACTGATCTAGGGTGACACAAATAAATAAAATAAATTAAAGTGAACAACAATTGATATACATGTCAAATTACAAATTAGAAAAATTAAGGTGTTACATGTGGGACATCCTCTGTATGTAACAAAGATAGCAGTTAGCCATAGTGTGTGCTATTATTCGTAATACTTATAGACATACACAAAATGAAGATTCATAGCCGATTAAGGCTATCTTAATTTTGTGTAGATTTTGTACACGTCTAAGTATGATTTTGTATGCATTCTGTATAAGTCTAAGCTGTTTTGCCTCTGGAACACGATAGTGTTTAATACTACTATTTAGCGACAGATGCAGTAGGCAATCCAAAGGTGTCTCCACCTTCGAGTTCCTACTCTTGGACTCTACAATCTACCAGCACACATCTTCTATACAAATAAATAAAATTGAAGTGTCCGTTTGTAATAAATATAAAAATAACCACTTTTTACTAAATGCATATTTTATGTATGTATGTATACCCGGTACATATACCAAAACATTTTTTTTTTTTACAATTTTTTCTGTCTGTCTGTTTGTCCTTGCTAATCCCGGGAACGGCTTTACCGATTTTTGCGGGACTTTCACTGACAGATAACTTATGTAATAAGGAGTAACTTAGGCTACTTTTATACTGAACAATCATAAATTCTCACGCGGACGAAGTCGCGGGCACAGCTAGTATAACATAAAATAATATATTCAATTTTGATATTACTTTAGATGCGATAATAATATTATCGGATGCTGAATATTCGGGAGAAAGGCTCACACGACTTAGAATGTTTTTAATCAAAAAAAAATCACGACGGGTAGGATATTTTTTATTTACTTAGGTACTACGAAGAACTTAAGGTCATTTGAAGGCTGTAGAGTGCGTGCGGGGGGCATTTTACGACCAACCTTTTGACGTTAAGTGGTTTTTGACGGAGGGTGCGTGGAATTGAAGAAAAAGTCTTATATTAAAGCATATGAGTAACTAGCTCTTGCCTATGGCTTCTTTTCTTTTGGTCCATATCACACTAGCGATTGCTGAGCGTATTGAAAGTGAGGCGCGCAGCGTGTTCATCGCGGGTGCGCAGCGAGTTCTCAGCGAGTTCTCAGCGAGTTCGCAGCCAGTGCGAAGCGGGTTTCCAAGAGTACGCAGCTCGCCGGATTTCTGATATGGCTGATTTAGAGTGGAGTGAGTGAGGTAGAGCTATTTTTACTGGTGCTAGAGCTCCAGTGAGGGAGCTCGCGGGCGTAGCAGCAAGTATGCGGTTCACATTGAATTTAAGTGATGTCTGCAGCCTATAGACACCCACACAAATACCAAGGTCAGAATGCAGATGCGTTACCACTCCTGAGGCCTAAGGTGTTATGCCTCTGTGTCGGAAATCACAGGGCCGTACATAACTACCTAACCGGAATACGATAGTGCTGAACATTACCATTTAGCGGCAAGTATATTAGGTAATGCGGTGGTGTACGCCCGCGAGTTCTGTCACTGGAGCTATACCAGTATATTATTAATTTTATGTAGTAAAGATGACAAGCAAGCGTGCAGCTCACACTGATATTACGTGATGACTGCAGCTTATAGACACCCACACAAAGACCAGCTCCAGTGAGCCACCCTTGAGACCTTTGTAGTTATCTCTCTGTGATAGCTATTACGAGGCCATTTATTTCCATCAAACCGGAATACGATAGTGCTGAACACTTCCATTTGACAGACAGATTAGATAATGCGGTGGTGCCTACGAGAGCTTCGAACTTCTACACTGAAACTCTACCACCAGTTAACTAATTATAATATAATAAAGGCAACCTATTATACGTCCCACTGCTGGGCACGAGTCTCTACCCTTTTTTTTGGTGGGAGGGGAGACCTGGAGCTTACTCCACTACGGTGCGGGTTGGTGGAGATACGGGTTACTGGCCAACCCGCTGTCGGATGTTTTTAGAACCGCCCATAAGGCCTCAGACAGGTAAAACGACTGCTATCTATCGATAGCAACCGGGACCGAGGGCTTAACCTGCTCTCCGAAGCACGGAACGCACTTTTTTAATTTGCCACTAGCACCCGACCGCGCCCGTATTGCTTAACCGAGTAGATCGCTTACGATCTACACCAGCCGCGCAGCCATGCGTGCTTCTATTATGTTTATAATTACGCCTAAAGAACTAATTGTACATGAAATGAAAGCAGTAAACGACTTTGAACTTTGACAATTTAGTAAACGAAATATTTGCGGGCTTAGTACTGAAATACAATTTCACTGCCTGTAGAGCGGCAATAATAGTTTAAAGCGAAATCAAACACACTCCAATTTTGAAGCTAATTTCAGAATTAAATTGCTTAGATGACTAAGAACCGATCTGCGCGTAATAACCTGTCGACAACATGAATTACTTGGAATACTAATCATTTACAACAAACACTACCTAATGGCATTTACCTACAAGAAAATCCAAATTCTTCGCAATTACATTGCCAAACACTGTTAATAATAGTTTCATATTAGTTTTATCTGCACAATACATCTATAAAATCAAGGTAGTATGACATGTTCTTAGGTTTTAGCGAGCTACACTCATTGAAATAAAACTAGTTTTCGGATTTATCTCGTGTATAATAAACTAAAATTATCATTTAAAATCGGACCCGACGTTTTGGTCGCTTTTCAGCTTTTGTGGTTTCGTGCAGACTGAGGTGACATTTATCTGACAGCAGTTTGAAAAATTAATTTAGTCGGTTTTACAAAACTCGAATACTCGCTAGAACTCGCTACAGAAAACAGACCAAATCCGAGAATAGTTCGCGAGGCTATAGAGATTAAATAACATCCAAATTTCAATAGAGAAGATGGTTGGCGATTGTCACCAACATGGGATCCAATACTCAGTAGAATTAAAGCCCAACCGCAACAGTCTGTAATGCCTCTAGATACAAATAAGATTTATTTTGTTAATACTGAACACTACGCAAGACGTTTACGAAATAGATGGAGGTAGCTGCACATAATAATTTTTATTTATTTATATATACTTTTATGCACATGATACATATGGCGGACTTAATGCCACCAGGCATTCTCTGACAGTCAACCATGGGGTTATGGGACAAATAGACTAAGGTACGAAAGCAAAAAACACTACACTCTCTGCCTACCCCGTTAGGGACCTGGCGTGAAGATACATACATACATACATACGAAAGCAAAAAAAAATAACAAAAAGTATTATTTAAGTAAGTGTGATATCAAATTTCAATGTATGGTCTTCTTTAATGAACGTACTTGGCACTAGTCTTGTAATGGGATCCCTGTGGGTCCAAACCTCGTCTTAGGGCGCTGCAGAGGGACTTATAAGATACTAGCTGTTGCCCGCATCTTCGCCCGCGTGGATCTCGTTTTATAAATAATTTAAATTTTACAATTTCATGGAAATGTCCTAATCAAGTTTTTCGTCGCGTACCTATATGTGGAGTTCTTATTCACGTCTACAACTTAGAAATCTCTATTTAATTTTAATCCCTTATGTTTGAAAGTTTAGGGGTGATTGTGGCAAAATACTGAAGCACGTACTTATTATTTTTTTATACCTAACAGAAAGACTGGAACATCACTTTTCAAGTCTCTAACTTAGAAACTACCTTAATTCCCACGCAAATTTTAACCTCAATTCCATACAAACTGTACCCCTCCATTTTGCCGCTTTAGGGGGAAATTTAGTCCATTTCACTTAAACAGATCATTTTTACAATTCCTAATCATGAGCCTGTATACCAATTTTTATACTGCTTAGTTCAGGAATGAGAAACTTTCCATAAAAAATTACCACTTCATTTTCCCCCTTTAGGACAGAATTTGTCCATTTCGTCTACACAGATCAATTTTTATTGTAATTCCAAAATGTTTATTCAAAATACAGATGCATTGCTACCCTCGAGCTTCAAGTTGTCATGACTCTGTGATATTTATTACGGGGCCATACATTACCATCTAACCGGAACACGATAGTGGTGAACACTACCATTTACCGCTAAATGGTAGAGTTCAGCACTATCGAGTTCCGGTCAGGTGGTTATGTACGGCCCTGTAATTACCGGCACAGAGGCATAACACCTTCGGCCTCAGGAGTGGAAACGCATCTGCATTTTGACCTTGGTCTTTTTGTAAGTATACTATAGGCTGCAGTCATCACTTGACACCAATGTGAGAGAAAAAATCATTTAAAGGCATTCTCCACAACACGCAATTTCTTAGTGTCTTCTTTTTCACTTTCCTTGTTATACTGAAAGTAGAGTTCGCGGAGAGAATAAAAAAACATTAATTATGCACCCAAGCAGTTTAATAATCCACTGGACCGTTGAGGGTATAACATAAATTAGTTTCGCTAATTTTCTTTTGTATTTTTTAAGTATAAGTATCACTAAAGTCAAATATCACCTTAGGGTCTAAAGAATTCTTGAGGAAAAGTAGTTTTAATTACATGGGATTAAAATGCGACTTTTCCTTTTTTCATTATTGAATAGCCTTACAGTTTTGTACCTTAAATAACGAAACGTGACCCAAATGCTTACTCGTGTGTTTATCTTTATGTCTGTAAAAGTGAATTTGCTTTGAAAATACGAACTGTTAAATAAATAAATAAAATACGCTTACACTCACAGCCCCACAGTAGGTATAAACCTGTGTAGTGGGTGCCGTTGTACCCATACAACACATACACAAACACCCAGACCCGAAACAAATATCTGTAGGCCATACAAATTTTTGTCCCGGTGCGAGGATCGAACCCGCGACCTTTCGAATCAAACGGTCATCTCACACCGCTGGACTAACCGGGTCGTCTCTGTAACTAACTGTGCTACAACGTAATTTTAAACATAGAAGCTATTTTGAGTGGTATCGAACGATAAACAAAAACACGATGAATAAAAAAAACGTAAAACGTAACTTCACGCCTGTAATCCCCGAAGGGGTAGGCAGAGGTAAATGCATGCATTCAAGCATACATGCAAACACCCACGATTCGCCGGTTACGTTTTGACCCATGTAACAGGTGGCGAGCCTGTTGCCATCTCCGGGCACATTACCAAACTCCGAGGTACTGGGAAACTTCCAGAAAATGGAAAAATCCCAATAAAACCAGAGATAAAGGATTTTAAACCGTTATTTCTGATAGTCCCCGACCCGGGAATCGAACCCAGGACCTCTAGCGTAGTAGTAGTGGCCTGCTACCACTAGGCTACTGGGGCAGCAATGAATAAAAACAAATGCATATTCATGTCAAATTACAGTTTTTTCAATAAAAAAATAAAACAATCAGTCATAGGCAATTTTTATGTAAATAAGTGTCCCGAACATAAATCGTCACCATGAAATCACCCCTATTTAATGTTGTTTCAAGAATACATTGGTATATATTTCGGAGTCTCGCAATCCATAAATTGAGTTAGTCCTAATTTATTTTACTCCAAACAGATTTGAAATGTAATTGTATCATAAATTCTTTCAATTCAAGACGAAATTAGATGGATCTATTTTATAAACCAATCGGAAATATTAATACTAATAATAACTGCCTCAGTAGCCTAGTGGTAGCAGGCCACTACTACTACGCTGGAGGTCCTGGGTTCGATTCCCGACTCGGAGGCTATCTATCAGAGATAACGGTTTAAAATCCTTTATCTCTGGTTCTATTGGGATTTTAACATTTTCTGGAAGTTTCCCAGTACCTCGGAGTTTGGTAATGGAGATGGCAACAGGCTCGCCACCATGTAACATGAGCCAAAAACGTAACCGGCGAATCGTGGGTGTTTGATGCTTGAATGCATGCATTCACCTCTGCCAACCCCTTCGGAAATTACTTATTATTAATATCAATGAAATATGTATGCTTGTTTCTACTTTTATCATATAAAAGAACGTTTGGAAGCATTCTCAATTGTCACATAATAGAACAATTTCCAGAGACAAATTTCAATTCTGTCAAAGATACGTGGAGCGTGAGCACACGCCTTCTATTCAATTTAAAGCCTTTGAGGGTAGTATTACATCAAATTTTCAATTTGCCGCGTATTTATTCTGACCCTTTATTTTACCTCAAAAATAGGGTCGTCCTTTCATTGCGTGTTTTTTGTTGATACGTTGGTGAGTGTTTAGGGTTTCGGTCCCCTAAATCAAAAAAGGATTCATTATAGGTTCAATTGGTTGACCATTTTTTCTGTCTATAACCCTATTCGGGTTCTATACCCTATTTAAGAACATGTAAATGTATCTTGCCCCTCACAAGATGGACCGACGATCTGGTGAATGTCGCGGGCAATCGCTGGATGAGGGCGGCCCAGGACCGTTCGTTGGGGCATTCTTTGGGTGAGACCTTTGTTCAGCAGTGGACGTCTTTTGGCTGATAATGATGAAATGATGAAATGTTTCTTACATGTGAATACTCATGTCACACACAGTCTCCAACAAAAATTCGCATCGACTTTAAGAAAGAGATTTTATTCAAAACGTTTATTTATCACTACAGCAGGCTTGTAAAGCCAACTTTAGTGCGACAATTGTCCTTTTAATTTCGTTATATTATGTAGCTTTTATTGGCGTAACATTTGAATTGCTAACAACAACCATTTAGTTGGTAGAGAGAGGGGACACACTTGACTCTAACGAAAATTGGCGATTAAGAGTTTAGTCCCGAAAAGGTAACTAAATCGAAAAATTATATTAGTACATCCTTAACATTTTTGGAAGACCTATCCAACGATATCTCATACTATAAGCACAGTATAAGTAGGTAATAAACACGTTCGTTTTCTTAAGATTGTGCTAGAAGTATAGGAAAAGAAAAAAAGAAAATACCCGCGCGTTACATGTAGTGGAGATATCGGAGATAAACATCTTTTTAAACCTTTTATTCTACCACTTTGTCGGCATAATTAAGGTGTATACTTGTGCCAAATTTCTAGTCTGTAGTACCCACGGAATAGATGAATAAATTCCTTATTTATCTATTATGTGGTAGTACCAATAGTTTTTGCGCTAAACCGCGGACGGACAGACATACAGACAGACAGACAGACGGACATGGCGAAACTATAAGGGTTCCTTGTTTACTACGGAACCCTAAAAAGTATGCACATAAAAAAGTACAATTCGTACGTGCTGGCCAGTCCATTCATTATACGAGTTAACATAATTTGTGTGTTTATAATATAATATGTGTAAACTATCTCTGAACAGAATAGATGTTTCCCAAAAGCTTACCGTGTCTGTTTAGTCATGATTTATTATGACAGAATTTATAATATATTATGTTAAATTTGTTGCGTGTAATTTTAGGGACAGGTCCAGTAATGACACGAAAGTGATTAATTGTATCCGTTTTCATTGTGAGTTTGGAGGTAATTAAAGAAAGAAAAGATATGTGTGTGGAAAAATACATAATAATCTTATTGATTTTTTCATAAAACCTGTTTTTTATTTCCAATTCCAAGAAAGGAGACTACCTATAATTTATGTTGTATATGTGTGATTAGGACGCGCATGCACAAGGCGCGCAATTTTAAATGCCTTTAAATGTGTCTGGCGGTGTCAACAGGCTCGCCACTATGGCATTAGATTTTTGCATTATGGAATCGTAGGTGTAACGTTGCATGTCCAATGTAAAACCTATATTACTGTAAAGTTTCATTCAAATCCGTCCAGTAGTTTTTTCGTGATAGATTAACATATAGTAAATTATCCGTCCATCCATCCATCCATACTCACAAATTTTTCGCATTTATAATATTAGTAGGATTAGCATCACAAAATTCAATAATCTATTTTTTTTTAAACTTTGTATGTTCAGTGAGTTAGCAAATAAATCGGTTTCCCTACGAAAATCCCTAATAAAAGTAGGCCACCAGACTTGTTGTCTAAATTCCCCATTGTAAGCTTCTACGAATGAGACTCGAAGCCGTCATAAAATGGCTGCAATTGAAAGCATTTGACGTAGGCAGCTTGAAATATTTCACTTTGAATCTTCAGTAGCTCTATTTGAAGCTTTCTACTCGTAGACTTAGGAAATGCTCATTGATGTAATAATTTGAATCAAACGTGATGTATCTTTTACTTCTACTTTTAAAGATATACATACTAATATTATGATGAATTTCAAGGAACTGTGCTTTCATGACCAAACTGTTGAACCGATTCTGATGAAATCCAACATGGAAGTGGTTTGAAGTTTAAAAAAGGATGTACATAGTTTTAGTTTATCAACACTACAGACTACGAGTGTTTTTCCTTTTTTAATACCCAAGCAATTTTATTTGAATCAGTGTTTATTGCTTCGAATCATTCTCCTTTCAATCAGTTGATTTTTTAAGCATTAAAAATATGTATTAAATATATGAGTATAAAAATAATGAGATAATATCACCTTACAAAAACAAAACGAATAATGTGAAAATAGCTGCACAACAAAGACGCAAGGAAGATTAATGAAAATTCCAAAATAACTTCTTGATACGAAGGTATTTTAGGAGTTTTAGATAAGGACGAAAATGTGTAACATAATTTCATAATTTCGCATATTTTAGAAAGGGGTAGGCAGTTTTTACAAAGAAATAACCATAATGATGTAGGTATTTATAGGATGTTTATAGGCTACAATGTCATAGCACGCAGTTCACACTTATCTGTGTGAACTGCATGATAATTTGCCACTTTTATGTATCTTCACGCCAGGTCCCTAACGGGGTAGGCAGAGAGTGTAGAGTGCCACACATCCCGGTTCTGACAAACCTCTCGTGCCTCGTCTACCTTCATCATTCTCTTCATACATGCACGCCGATGACTTGCCTTTGCCACTTTTATGACATTAATAAATATAGGGGTCATAACTCAGTACAACCACCGGGCACCCGACCAGCACCGCCGCGTTTTACCGCGTCCACTCGTGGTCGACGGGTGGGCCACGGGTGAACGACTCGCCTTCTTGTGAACCAATCGCGGACAGCGCGCTGTCCACTTGGGAACAGTGGTGGGTTGGCAATGCAAAGTCAAGGCAAGGCAAGCTAGTGGTTACCGAGTGGTCCGCCCGCGCGTTAACGGCTTGCGGTCGAGGCGATACGGAGCGGAGTAGATGTAATGAGTGCAGGCCGCTCGAGGCGGTCGGGCGTTAGTCGGGTGCCGGGTGGCCGTAGTGAGCTATGACCCTTAGTCTCAGATACACGCTCCCACGTACAAATCACTGAGAAGACAGTAATCTTATGGTATAGAAGAAAACAGGGTCTTTAATTTTCTCTCTCTTTCTCTAGTTTGTGTTTATATTTTTTTTTGAGAAATACAGGATAATACACATTTATCTCTGAGAGCAGAGGCTCTCTGGGAGGGGGGAGGAGGGCTTGACGCGGGGATCGAACCAAAGACTCCTGTTACCATTAGATCAGTTAATAGTCAGTTTTTTTTATGGAAGTGGCAAACTAGCATGCTGTTCACATTGATCTTAAGTGATGACTGAAGCCTATAGACACTTACAAAAAGACTAAGGTCAAAATGCAGATGCGATACCACTCCTGAGGCCTAAGGTGTTATGCCTCTGTGCCGGAAATTACGGGGCGGTACATTACCACCTGACCGGGACACGGTAGTGCTGAACACTACCCTTTAGCGGCAAGTATATAAGGTAATGCGGAGGTGTCTACGCCCGCGAGCTCCATCACTGGATCTCTACCACCAGTAAAAAACCAAAAAACCAGTACATATTTGAATATAAGTTACATTTTATGATTTTGATCACGTTTCATTCATGGAATAATATTATAAAGGATACTTTTACACCAATAAATATATGCAGATAAAGTCAGGGCTAGAAGTTAGACGTCTGTGAAACAATAACTCCAAGCTGTGAGTATCTCTCTCTCTTTATTCAGATTTCCCTGGTAGACATTTTCATTCCACATTTTTGAATAAAAGCCTCTGAAGCCAATCTCTTTCTACTCGACGGGAAGTTGAGAGTTTGAATTATGCTTACGTCACACAATCGACGTAACGAGACTTGAGCGCAATGTTGCCGTACTCTAGGTGATTTCGTTTGCATAGATTAAAGAAATTGATTAAAATCAAACCTATTATTCCTATAATTCGACTATCTGCCGGCGTATTCTGTAACTAAGTGGCCTTCAGTGTTAAAGCAACTTTACATTTTATTGCTGTTTTCATAGAATTGTGGTAATTATGTAGTAGGTAGTATGGCCCCGTAATAACTATAAACTATATACTTGCGCGCATGGCCCAGCGGCTGGTGTAGATCGTAAGGAGCGCGCATGGCCCAGCGGCTGGTGTAGATCGTAAGGAGCGCGCATGGCCCAGCGACTGGTGTAGATCGTAAGGAGCGCGCATGGCCCAGCGGCTGGTGTAGATCGTAAGGAGCGCGCATGGCCCAGCGACTGGTGTAGATCGTAAGGAGCGCGCATGGCCCAGCGACTGGTGTAGATCGTAAGGAGCGCGCATGGCCCAGCGACTGGTGTAGATCGTAAGGAGCGCGCATGGCCCAGCGACTGGTGTAGATGGTAAGGAGCGTGCATGGCCCAGCGGCTGGTTTAGATCGTAAGGAGCGCGCATGGCCCAGCGGCTGGTGTAGATCGTGAGGAGCGCGCATGGCCCAGCGACTGGTGTAGATCGTAAGGAGCGCGCATGGCCCAGCGGCTGGTGTAGATCGTAAGGAGCGCGCATGGCCCAGCGACTGGTGTAGATCGTAAGGAGCGCGCATGGCCCAGCGACTGGTGTAGATCGTAAGGAGCGCGCATGGCCCAGCGGCTGGTGTAGATCGTAAGGAGCGCGCATGGCCCAGCGGCTGGTGTAGATCGTAAGGAGCGCGCATGACCCAGCGGCTGGTGTAGATCGTAAGGAGCGCGCATGGCCCAGCGGCTGGTGTAGATCGTAAGCGATCTGCTTGGTTAAGCACTACGGGCGCGGTCGGGTAGTGTGATGGGTGACCGCTAGTGGCAAATTAAATGCACGTTTCCGTGCTTCGGAGGGCACGTTAAGCCGTCGGTCCCGGTTGCTATCGACGGATAGCAGTCGTTAAACCTTGTCGGAGGCCTTATGTGCGATTTGAAAACATCCGACAGTGGGTTGGCCACTAACCCACACCCATCTCCACCAATCCGCATTGGAGCAGCGTGGTGGAGTAAGCTCCAGGCCTCCCCCCAAAAAGGGGAGGGACTCGTGTTCAGCAGTGGGACGTATAATGGGTTGCCATTATTATATACTTGCGGCCATTTTTTGATAGGCAACTTAGTGGATATATATTCTCTAGATTATAAATATGCCTAAAAATAGTTTTGTACCATATCTGAATGAACGAAATGATTCTGCAGTGGTATCTTAACCTATTAATAGTCAGTAAATGTTTGAATATTAGTTACATCCACATTTTTTAATTTTGACAACGTTTCATACCTACATGGATTAATATTATAAAGGATACTTTAATACCAATAAATATGTATATGCAGATAGTCACGGGTAAAAGTTAGACGTCTGTGAAACAATAACTCCAAGCTGTGAGTATCTCATATTCTCTTTATTCGGATTCCCCCGCTAGACATATTCATTCCGCATTTTTTAATAAAATCCTCTGAAGCCAGTCTTTTTCTACTCGACGGGAAGTTGAGGGTTTGAATTATGCTTACGTCACACAATCGACGTAACGAGACTTGAGCGCAATATTGCCGTACTCTAGGTAATTTCGTATGCATAGATTATAGAAATTGATTAAAATCAAACCTATTATTAATATAATTCGACTATCTGCCGACGTATTCTGTAACTCAGTGGCCTTCAGTGTTAAAGCAACTTTACATTTTATTGCTGTTTTCATAGAATTGTGGTAATTATGTAGTAGGTAGTATGGCCCCGTAATAACTATAAACTATATACTTGCGCGCATGGCCCAGCGGCTGGTGTAGATCGTAAGGAGCGCGCATGGCCCAGCGGCTGGTGTAGATCGTAAGCGATCTGCTCGGTTAAGCACTACGGGCGCGGTCGGGTAGTGTGATGGGTGACCGCTAGTGGCAAATTAAATGCACGTTTCCGTGCTTCGGAGGGCACGTTAAGCCGTCGGTCCCTGTTGCTATCGACGGATAGCAGTCGTTAAACCTTGTCGGAGGCCTTATGTGCGGTTTGAAAACATCCGACAGTGGGTTGGCCACTAACCTACACCCACCTCCACCAATCCGCATTGAAGCAGCGTGGTGGAGTAAGCTCCAGGCCTCCCCCCAAAAAGGGGAGGGACTCGTGCCCAGCAGTGGGACGTATAATGGGTTGCCATTATTATATACTTGCGGCCACTTTTTGATAGGCAACTTAGTGGATATATATTCTCTAGATTATAAATATGCCTAAAAATAGTTTTGTACCATATCTGAATGAACGAAATGATTCTGCAGTGGTATTTTAACCTATTAATAGTCAGTAAATGTTTGAATATTAGTTACATACACATTTTTTATTTTGACAACGTTTCATACCTACATGGATTAATATTATAAAGGATACTTTTATACCAAAAAATATATGCAGATAAAGTCAGGGCTAGAAGTAAGACGTCTATGAAACAATAACTCCAAGCTGTGAGTATCTCATATTCTCTTTATTCAGATTCCCCCGCTCGACATTTTCATTCCGCATTTTTTAATAAAAGCCTCTGAAGCCAATCTCTTTCTACTCGACGGGAAGTTGAGGGTTTGAATTATGCTTACGTCACACAATCGACGTAACAAGACTTGAGCGCAATGTTGCTGGACTTTTTTTTTATGTAATGAAAGTGGCAAACAAGCATGCAGTTCACATTGATGTTAAGCGGGGACTGCAGCCTATACATAGACACTTATACAAAGACCAGCGGTCAAAATGTAGATGCGTTACCACTTCTGAGGCATATGGCGTTATGCCTCTGTGTCGGAAATCACAGGGCCGTACATTACCACCTGACTGGAACACGATTGTGACGATAGTGCTGCACACTACCATTTAGCAGCAAGTATATTCGGTAATAATGATTTATTTCTCACCACAATATAAGAGAACATTAAACATAATATCAATAGTGACACATAAAAACTATAATTATACTGTGGGAGACTGGTGCCTAAGCTAAGCCTACGTCCGCGAGTTCCTTTGCTGGGGCTCTACCACCAGTAGAGTATCAGTGAATTGAAAAAGGAATGGAAATAGTATTTTAAGAAAACTTCTCAAACTTTAGGCTCACATGGGGTATGTGTAGCCGAAAGTTTGAGAAATCCTGTTGATGTATAGTATCTAGGTGACAGCAAACCCCTCAACAAATTAGCCGCCCCCCCTCTCCCCCAAAGAAAAAAAATAAATTGACTGTTGAAGAAAATAGTGTTTTTATTTCAATAAAAGGTAATAAATAATGTGGTAATAATAATAAATAATATATTTTTACTACCATTAATGTGATGGGTGTGCTTGTTTCTTGTCACAAATGGAGTGAATTTTAGGAGTACCTTTGGAGAATTTAAACTTAATTACCAATTTTAGCCCCTAGGGTTTCGCGTACCCTCACTTTGAGAAATCCTGCTTGTAGGTTATATACTTTTGAATAGGTTTGCAATAACTGCTTATTAACACAAGAGCCCACAATTGTAAAAACAATCTAAAAATCCTTGTCGTTAGTTAGTATATAGTTAGTGAACTACCTACCTAGACATAACTTTAATGTTTTAAGCATACATTTCACAAGTTGAGATTCATCTCACGTAATCGTCGTCTCTTTTCTTACGTCTTCGGTATTTTATAAGATGCATAAATAATATAATAAACCTAATTGTAACATTTCCACATAAAACGAATTAAATGAATACGTGACTGTGTTGCTTAAATATTACAAAATCGCGGTGCGAGATTATTAACCAAGCTTATTCATTTAATAATAAAAAGTTTGATATCATGGTAGGCTCACTCGATATGTGAAGTGTGAAGTGCCGAACGTTTTTAACTCGCTTTTAGATAGCGGCCCGTCCCGTCTTCGCGCGGGTGCAATGTTACCTACCCTCTCCTATTCATCTTAGCGTGATGTTATATATAAACATATTTTGATTTTCTTAATATATAAATATATGAGCGAATGACTAAACAGATTTTACTGGTGGTAGAGTTCCAGTGACGGAGCTCGCGGGCGTAGGCACCACCGCATTACC
The DNA here is from genome assembly GCA_036365455.1 of Macrosoma leucophasiata. Classification (NCBI taxonomy): domain Eukaryota; kingdom Metazoa; phylum Arthropoda; class Insecta; order Lepidoptera; family Hedylidae; genus Macrosoma; species Macrosoma leucophasiata. The sequence goes on from JAWQUS010000004.1 coordinate 12,831,826, forward strand.
TAATATACTTGCCGCTAAATGGTAGTGTTCAGCACTATCGTGTTCCGGTCAGGTGGTAATGTACGGCCCTGTAATTTCAGGCACAGAGGCATATCACCTAATGCCTCAGGAGTGGCAGCGCATCTGCATTTTGACCTCTGGTCATTGTGTGGGTGTCTATAGGCTACAGTCATCACTTAACATCAATGTGAACTGCATGCTTGTTTGCCACTTTTAATACATAAAAAAAAAAAAAAAAAAAAAAGATATACAATGCGAATGTGGATGGTTGCAGAGGCCCAGGAAGACCAAGGCTGACCTACCATGACCAAATAGGTCGAGTTCTGTCTGATGGTGGGGTCAAAAGTCTTAGGAATCGGCGTGCATGTATGAAGAGAATGATGAAGGTAGACGAGGCACGAGAGGTTTGTCAGAACCGGGATGTCTGGCGCTCTACACTCTCTGCCTACCCCGTTAGGGACCTGGCGTGAAGATACATACATACATACATAAATATATTAAGAAAATCATCGTTAAAACGGTTTTTAAACCTCACAAGAAATTACACCAGTTTTAAAGACCCAATAAAAGTAGCATTCTCGTACAAAATTCCGGTATTTACAAACTCGATTGTGATTGTGGACATGTGGACTTTCAATAGCTATATCGTATTTTTATAAGACGCTTAGACGGCAGTGTCTCAAAACTACTAAAAACTATTTATTTCATATAAAAGGGGTCAGCAACCCAGTGGCGTATGTTATATGGCTATAGGGGGACGGCGGGGGCGGCCTGCACCGGGTGCCACCCGTTTGAGGACGACACCCTCTCTTTAAATATTAGGGTATCACGTCGTGGGAGCCCCAGAGACAGAATTTGCTGAAATACACCAGTGGAGAATGGAGAAATAAGATACAAAAGAATGGGGTGTATTTTCTTTTTTTTCTGCTCATCCGCCCTCCCGGGTGCCATCCATGTTAGCTACGCCACTGTTAAATTAAACATAATGTACACCTAAGACACAGTACAAATATGAGCAGTATGTTTCCATACTGCAAAACGTTCGAAACGGAACACTAACACAGAATAGAATAGAATAGAATAGAAAATATTTTTATTTCGAATAGATCTTTACAGATACTTTCTAAACGTCAATAAATCATAAACTACCTGGAGTGAATAACCATTAGATATAGTAAAAGCAAAATCATATATTAATAGTAAATTAGAGTTTAAGTAAGCTACTTGGTTAAAACATAATAATCATAAAATTTTTCAATTGAAAATGAAGAAAAAGAAAAACTTATTCGTCAAGATCAATGTTATTCACTTAGCAGAGTTCCAAGTCCAGTCACTACTGAGAAGAACTCCGCTAACCAACAAACTTAGTAAGAGCTCTACAAACATGCGCTCGATGAAGCGAGTGACTCAGTACTGCAGCACTGCGAGAACCGCTTAGAGGCCTCGTCGATGCGCATGCTTGTGTGAGTGTGACGTTAGTTAGACGTAGTTTCCACACTGTTCATATTTGTACTGTGCCTAAGACCACGTAAAGTACACTTTGTGGTCTTACAATATTATTGAGAGATGGATGTCATCGGCCTGCGGTTACTGTGCAAACGTAATTAACGCCCCGCCTTAATTTTTTCGTGGAAAAGGTATTAGTAATTAGATTTTCTAATTGTAGCACGAGCCGTCGAGCCTGTGGGGAAGAAAAAACGTTTTGAACTTTTGATTAATTATATTAAAGAAAAACTCTTGAGAATTTGGGTGTGCGGATTTTTCTTCAAGAAATAGGGCTCCGTATGACTATGTAAGGTTTTTACATAAACTGTCTATTTCTTTGTAGCTTTTGGGAGACATACTACTAGTAGACGCAATCGCGTCACATAACAAAATATTGTGAATTTTATACTTTTTTTATGTTATATCAAACAAGCATGCAGTTCACATTGATGCAGTGATGACTGCAGACTATAGACACTCACACAAAGACCAAGGTCAAATGCAGATGCGTTACCACTCCTGAGGCCTAAGACATTATGCCCCTGTGCCGGAAATTACAGGGCCGTACATTACCACCGGACCGGAACATCATAGTGCTGAACACTACCATTTAGCGGCAAGTATATTAGGTAATGCGGTGGTGCCTACGCCCACGACCTCTGTCACTGGAGCTCTACCACCAGTAAAAATTCGATACTCTGGTAACATAAAAATGTTCTCATTCCTTCGGTTTAAAAATGCTCAAGACTTACACTTATCAACAGTACTATAGTGAGTTAAGTTGTCTACAATTTTTCCATTGTTCTTCAAATCAACCAACTCATTTGTTGTGTTTTATAATGTTGGTAGAAGCTGTGTTAATTAATTTTCACAAAATGTCGAGGTAAGACAATGACGAAGTGGATACAATAGAAACGAGTTTTAATCCATTAAGGTTTAAAAGATACAGGTCTTGGGCCGCAAATTGGATAACAGCGAGCGACAGCACGACTGTGTATCAACTTACTATTGTGGAGGAACGGGTGGAAGTGTTCCTCCGGCGAAAAGGGAGGAGCCTCCAACCAGGCGAGGTGGTAGCGCCTGGCGGGCCGCGGCCCAACGGTTGACGTTGGGAAGTTGTATATATGCCAACTCTTGAGAAATCTTCGTATGTGCGATGTAATTTGACTGCACGCCATCTATCGTACTAGACAAGTACTGTAAGGTTTCATTGTATTCCACTAGTTGGCGCCTTAATGTAGTGGACGCTACACTATGATTGCCCAACTGTCGAAGCTAACCACAGTCACACCGCGGACACTCCGCCAAAATGCCATACAAACGCTTAAATTGGTCTCTATTACACAGACATCAATCAGTGATGTGTATTTACACGTGCACCTGTGTGGGTAGCACGTAGAGAACAGTTGGGTTGGGTGAGGCGGGGAAATCGGGCGGGACGTCGAAATGTCCATTCTATACGTAGTATTATTACATATTCTCTGCCACAGTATCAACAAGAAAATACTGATTAAGGGAGAAAAATTGGACAAGGAACGGTTAGATCAAAAAACTACTTCAAAAATAGACTCTCTAAAACAACCCTAATAAAAAAAAAGTTGCTGCTTTTATACATGTACACTGTATGCTATATGTTTAATTGCATATAGTATGTATAATTGCATATAGCATACAGTATTCGTTTACCATCGGTGAACTGTAGGTATACTTATTTGACTCTTTTATTCCATAAAAAACAAGACATGGTACGAGCCCACGTTTCCCGCTCCGCTGCCCGGGCCGTCACCCGCTGACATCCAATTTGCGGCCTAGGCTACACGCGGACGAAACCGCGGGATATATAGTAACTAGAATAAATACTTACTAATTATACTGTCCGTTGCGCGGGCCGCACTGCAAATGTGATTATGCTGAGATGAGATGTATAACTTTTCATTAGGCTAACAATGTAAAATGATAGGTTTTATATAATGCTCTGTTGGAGACTGGAAGCTGGATAGAGGAATGGGTTGAGAATATGAAGTGCATGATTCTGTAATACAAGACAATATACCTATATTTTAGGGGTAAGATTTTGTGAAGAATCGAACTTAAGAAACAACGAAAAAACACTTTATTGATGCAACCGGTGAGGTACTAGCACACCACGGACTCTCCGCCAAAATTCCATACAGACGCTTATTTTGGTCTCTATTACACAGATATCAATCAGTGACGTGTATTTACACGTGCACCTGTTTGCGTAGCAAATAGAAAATACCAACCGTCGCCCATAAGAGGTGAGGAGGTCGGGTGATGCGGGGAAATCAGGCGGGACGTCAAAGTGTCCATTCTATACGTAGTATTATTACATATTCTCTGGCACTAGTAAGTAGGTCATCATCACTAGCCGAAAGACATCCACTGCTGGACAAAGCCGTCTCCAATGACGCAACAGTGTTGTGCGTCATGAGGGGACAATATGCCATAATCTGGCGATTATGGCACGCGGTTACGCGGGACGCTGCTGTCCATCCCGCGTTATTAGTAAGTAGGTATTTACTACCGCCTTAATGCAATGGTTTGATTGCCTATGTTCGGGTGACTGACTGCACTGGCAGGAGAATTCCCGTCCACTAGAGAGTGATGGGTTGGTCACGTCCGACGTTACGTTCTTTTCAGTCTTGGTTGATTTAGTGTTGGTTGAAGGGATAATGCAGGGCGTTGATATGAAAGAAATAAAAGAAGAACACTGCAGGGATCTGCATCTGGATCCTCGTCGACATAGGGTATGTCCGTCCCCCGAATGGAAAAAGATCGTGCACGTGTTCCGCATTATTGTTGGTTGGAGCCAAATGGCTCAAACCTTGGAGGGCTCGGAAACGAGCACCGCTGGCAGGGTCACGGATGTGTGCGTGAGCGTTGATAGCGGACGAGTGGGAAGACCGCGGGGTTTTAGCACGTTTTAGTGAGTATGAGACTCACACTACCCGCCGTCTGTTCCTCTAGACGGCAGGTGCCCATGAGGGTATTGATTAGTATCTGTAAAATTAAAAAGAAACGTCGTGATTAATTGGCTAACACATTACATATTATGTTAGCCGATTAATCACGACTTTTCTTTTTATTTTTACAGATACTTAAGTAGGTACTCTATAAAGAAAACAATTTTCATTTTAATAATATTTTTATAAAATCCAGCTAAGAATATTGTAAATGAGATCCTTTAGAGAAATTATTAAAAGTTAACGAACTAATTTCCGAACTTCGCGTTAAATAATTTCGTGGGATTAAGATAGCTGGCGAATAATTATTAATTTGTCTTGACTTTTATAAAAAAATCAGTTAAGTGTAACTCTTTGAGCGACGAGGGTCCCGTAAATTAAATGATTCAATAGAAACAAACGAAATACCTATACAGAAAATATATAAAAATTGAAAAATTAAACTAGGTTTTGTTGCAACTGAGTTAGTCTGAGTTTAATTCAAAGCTTTTCGTTTCGTTCTTTTCGTAACGGAACATCAGTTATGGATCTACAAAAGTTCGATTTATTTTGTTCCAATACATCGACCCGGTTTGTGTATTTTAATCATTACTCATCTAATAAAGTCAGACGAAATAGTAAAAATTTTGAAGTTATTGTTATACTCTATCTATTTATTGCTTGTAATATTTAATTTTCACATTAACACATGCGAGTGAACTTTAGAGTCCAGCCGCATTACCACTAAGCGGCTCCTGCTCCTCCCTTATTTACCTGAACACCGTATTTACTTTTACCTAAATTAAATTGCAAATAATATTCAAATGTTGTAACATATTAATAACGACTCGAGTCGCTTTAAATACGACCAGTTTAAAATGATCCATACTCTTGTAATTTCCGAATGTTCTGATGGTGTTGTATTTTATTAGTTTTTTACTATTGCAATGAAACATTCATAACTTCCGCTATTCAAACCAGTACTAGAACTACCAATTAATTCTTCTTCTTGTAGTGACTCTCCAACTAGTGAAGGTTGGCTGTTATTTCGGAAAACTTTAATCTGTCCTTCGCGTGACGAAATAGTTCAGCGGTGCTGTTGATGCCGGTCCACTCGCGAATATTGCCTAGCCACGACTTTTTTCTTCGGCCTACTGATCTTTTTCCTCCCACTTTGCCCATCATTATAAGTTGCAGCAGTTGGTATCTGTCATGTCGCATAATATGACCTAAATACCCTACTTTTCTTTGTTTGATGGTTTGCGTGATTTGGCGCTTCTGACCAGCTCGATGGAGAACTTCTTCGTTAGTAATATTGTGTGTCCAGCTAATAAGCAGCGTGCGTCTGTAAGCCCACATTTCACCGACCAATTAATTAGGCGTTTGAAATTTGAACCACATACCATTCATGCATTAATAACTTCAGCTATTCAAATGGGAACCAGAACTACCAATTCGGGAAAGTTGAACCAGTATTATACAGTTCCTTGTTACAAGCCAACGCTTTGTAAACTTTGAATGAAGTTCATCTACTGGCGGTTTCTTGTCTAAAATAGCATGGTCAAGTTATTTTACCTTAATCCTATTTGCTTATTGAGATCGAGTGACGAAGTTAATAAAAATTGGTGAAAATGGAATATTTAAAAAAAACAACGGGTTGCACTCTGAGCGCCTAGTGCGAGATTTTATTTATTCTTACGCGAATTCGATCGCGTAAGAGTAAACGCAGATTTGTATGAAATTGAAGGAGCGTCATCTTGCGGTGAATAGATGACGCTCCTCTGGTGCTAGCATACACGCGGACGAAGTCACGGAAAAAAGCTAGTACTCGTATTACATGAAACGGCAAACTGTTGCAATATCGCTGCGCTAGTACTTAACTGGGTAACGAACGGTAAAATGTCATTACGGTCATAATCGCCGAACGCCCATCTGAAAGAAGGCGACAACTTTAACAGGCGAATACTTTGTTGAAATTTGAATAAGCTTACGGTGCTACGAAAATTGTATGGCTAAATCAACAACTGCCTTTTGTCCAATTTGCTTATTAAGTTTGGAGTTTGAAGAAAATAAAGAATTTGATTAAATGAAGCTTATAAATAAAACATTACTTGTAAAATTACTGAGATTTATGCGAATCAACGATGAGCTTGTTCTATTTTATTTAATTCCGTTTATAAGCAGTTTTATTATATACGAGTATTACATAATTGCAGATTATGCAAAAAATGGGTAAATTATAAAATAATCCTAAAAAAATACAATTAATTTAATCAAGAACATATTTTAGAGTTACCACATTTAATTCAAACGATTTTATCATTTTCAACCATGTTCGTTCATTTTATTTTCAGCCAACGCTTGGTATCAATCGATTTCGATAGTATTTATAAAAATTTTTTTTTCTCCAAGTAGGTACTAGATAATCATAAAACAATTTAAAAAATGAAAATGTCAAAATGATATCGTCCGCCATATTCGCCATGTTGGTTTTAAGTTGCAATTCTAACTGCAAATACTGTTTTGTAACTGCAAACAAAGCTAAACAAGTGAAAATATGCAGTAAAAACGTTTTTATATTGATTTTGCCTGTTTAATAATATTGTGTACAATACATGGCCGGAGGTCCATACATTTTTGCAACATCTCCTTTATTTTTTATTTTAAATTGGTTTACAAAGACTCTTTTGTGTTGTCTAGTTATAGGTTACTTACAGTGAATTACTTCGAACAATAATTCAATATTTGTCATTTAGCCGAAAGACGAAACTGCTGCACAAAATCTTCTGGTCCCATCTAATACTTCTTAACACGTCTATCGTAGACTTTTCGCTACGAAACGCGCACACCGCTACAATACCGTAGCAAGAATCTACTGAGCGTAGTCGGACGTTCTACTCGAAGATCTCAGAATACTAGTGACCGACCAATGGTCGTAATTCGACCGCAACACATATGCATACAATTAGATAAGTTTTAATTCTATAACGAACCGTTTAAATCATGTTTATGGACTGATAGGTACCTACACCTTTTCCCGTACCGCACTTCATAGTGTATGTGTAGCCTTTTCTTAGTGTTAAGTATATATTTTTAAGGTTCTGTAGATAACTAATTAGCTTATCCTTGTTAAATTTTATATCGCTCTCGAGAATATTGTAATATACCTAATTAGCTTTAAAGATATGTTTCAATAGTATTTAAATAGTATTAGAGCTTCGAACGTAAAGGTGCCAGGACAAACCCATTACCTAAGGGTTTTGTGGCATTTTTGTAGCTACATTTAAATTGTTTTTGTAACTTTTCTTAATAAATAATTAAAAAAAAAAAAAAAAAACCTCTATGGTAAAACCGTTCTACAACAGGCTGGTACACAGCACATGTACGATCGGAGTCGGAATTTTGGCGGGAACTTTGAAGGAGGCTTGTGGTGCTCTTATTTTATTTCATTTTCTGGGTGTAATTTTGAGTAATATTACATACATTTGGTGGCATTTTATTTGATATAGGTTTATTAATTTTATAACAGTGCCCGTGTATAGTGAAATAGAATAGCAATGGAAACGCGGCCTTTCAGGTTACCTCAAAAACTTCGTTGTAAAGTAGCCATCGCTTTACTCGAATTACTGACAACGACTCACTTGACTGGCATATTAAATAATTGACTGACTGATTCCAACTTTTACGCTGCTTTCTATATGAATACGAAAACATCGTACATCGTACTTGGTACTGGCAATATGCGCAACAGCGATGCTAGTAATAATAATAAAAAGATCAGAGTCTAAAAGCATTACCTAATATACTTGCCGTTAAATGGTAGTGTTCAGCACTATCATGTTTCGGTCAGGTGGTAATGTACGGCTCTGTAATTTCCGGCACAGAGGCATAACACCTAATGCCTCAGGAGTGGCAGCGCATTTGCATTTTGACCTCTGGTCATTGTGTAAGTGTCTATAGGCTGCAGTCATCACTTAACATCAATGTGAAGTGCACGCTTGTTTGCCACTTTTATTACATAAAAAAAAGTAACTTAATTACTTCTATCCATTTTGATTGAGTAGTTTTTACGTGATAGAGTAACAAACATCCATCCATACATACAAACTTACCCATTTATAATATAAGTGTGCCAAATTTCATACTTGCCCGCGCAATTTTCGTAAAAATGGGTCCCAAGTTTCTGCTTTACGTATTCATATTATGATGACAATTTATACAACTTTTTGACACGAGTTCTGATGTAAATGAGTTCGGTTTCCCCAAAGTTTTATTTTCTTTGCGCCCCTAACTTAATAAGCAAATTGGACAAAAGGAAGTTGTTAATTTAGCAATAATATTTTGACGACCTACGGTTCAAAGTTCATTCCGAATCTTCAAAACAATACCTTGTTATATAGAATGGTTCACAGGGTGATAATTTTTGATGACAAGACAAGACAATGACAAGACGCCGCTCTCATTTTTATGGGAGCAGAAGATGCCGAGGCAAAGGGGCATGTGCCTCGAAGCCTACATTGCGCAAGTCTTGGGTTCGATTTCTGGTTTGGTTGGTTTAGGATTTTACCATATTTTGAAAGAATATTAGAGGCACCTTCGATCACCGTATCGTCAATAGGCTCGCCAGCTCTGATTTCATGGAACAAATAGTAAATGGAATGAAGTAAACTCTCGAATCATGAGTGTATATTTGCCATTTTCTTTGGAGAATAAAGGTGTGAAGTTACGTTTAACAAATTATAATAAAAGATAGTCAACATCTCAATTGAATTAAGGTTTCATTAGACTCCGTTTTATTTTTAAAGAAAAATGGAAAGAAAAATTTGACTTCAGGCGAGACTCGAACTCGCGACCTACTGGGAATCTAGTCCAGCCGCTCTTCCAATTGAGCTACTGAAGTCCTGCCCGATTTGTCAAATCTTTCCTTCACATCTATTGCATTGCTCTATGCTAGTCAGGCAACCGATATAATAGACTTTTTAATTTATTGAATATCGTAAAGAAGTCGCTTTTACCCTTAATAATTGTTTTTATATTATTTCGCATTAACACATGCTTGTGAAATATATTTTATTTTAAAGGAAAATGGAAAGAAAAATTTGACTTCAGGCGAGACTCGAACTCGCGACCTACTGGGAATCTAGTCCAGCCGCTCTTCCAATTGAGCTACTGAAGTCCTGCCCGACTTGTCAAATCTTTCCTTCACATCTATTGCATTGCTTTAGACTCCGTTTTGCCGAACAGAATGACAGTTAACCAAAAAATTTTTGTTACAGCATCCGTTGCCAGAATAACAAAGTTCCTTGGCAACACGGGCACACCATTAGTCACTACTGGTGGCTTTTCCTACGACTTCGTGAAGCCGAAGCGGACTTGCCAGGATGAGTTTTACATGATGGTGCGAGCTGGACCCTTGGGCTTTGAGGATCTAACTTACTTCATCATCAGTGTGTTGAAACAGTGAGTGGCGTTTTTTTTCTCTTTTTACTGGGCTCCGTTTTAAATAGTTTTGCCTTGTCCGTCGGGTCCTTCGTCTGTTCCTTAACTCAGATATTCTTGGTATACTCGTAGGTAAGGAAGCTGTAATTAGGCATAATCATGTATTTTTTTATGTTCAATTATGAATGCCAACAAAGTAGTACAATTCAATTTTGATTAAATACTTTTAAGGAGATACTACTCTGCGACTAAAGTATGTTATGTTATGTTATTTTGCTATAGTGTGAATAGTCGTTGCATGAGCCTTTAAAAATATTTCAGGCTTAAGGAAACCATTTTAAATGAAGGAATTGTTTCTGTAATGTTTCGGGTCCAGACCTGAACAAATTCGTACTTCATTATCGATTGGTTTCGAATTTGTAATGATTAATTCATTTTCATTACAAATTCAATCCGAGATCAAACTTTCATGCCTATCGTAACATACAAAGAACTATATTTTACTAGCTATTGCCCGCGGCTTCGCCCGCGTTGAAATTTTTCCTGAATTTCCTTTGCTATAAACCTCACGGAGCCCAAAACCTTTCCAACGAATGCAAAACCGTGGAAATCGGTTCGTGCGTTCTGGAGTTATAGCGTCAGGAAGCAAAACCCGACTTATTTTTATATTATAGATTACGGCATTCGATCATTTTTTATTTAAAAAAAGGTGTTAAATGTTTAAGTCTTAAACGGAATTAGTATTTCCTATTAGGTTTCATCATTTATTCACATTGCATTTTAAGCATGGGTTGCAGAAAGTTAAAGAATTGTAACATTTTACATCCTTAACAGACTAACTTAAACAGATTTCTTTAAGTTAGAGAAGGATTTTAGAGAAGGGTTTTTACTGGTGGTAGAGCTCCAGTGACGGAGCTCGCGGGCGTAGGCACCACCGCATTACCTGATTTACTTGCCGCTAAATGGTAGTGTTCAGCACTATCGTGTTCCGGTCAGGTGGTAATGTGCGGCCCTGTAATTTCCGGCACAGAGGCATAACACCTTAGGCCTCAGGAGTGGTAACGCATTCGCATTTTGACCTTGGTCTTTATGTGGGTGTCTATAGGCTGCAGTCATCACTTAACATCAATGTGAACTGCATGCTTGTTTGCCACTACAATTACATAAAAAAAAAAGGATGTTAAATATTACAATAACTTTAACTAATATGATGGTATGTACAACCCAGTATAAATGTCCAAACCATTGAAGTCTCCTTACTTGAAGTTAACGTGTGAACTCAATAACAGTGCGGACTGTTTTGAACATCTCATTTAAGTTGTTCAGATTGTTTTCCATCCAAATTGGAGATAGGAAGTTCGGAAAACATTTTACGTATTCAATATCCGCCAATGCTGGCATTTAATAATTAATATGGATTTAACTTTCCAATGTCTATGACGAAAATATATTGATTACTGTTTAAATCAAGACGGTAATACTGTAGTCTTTAAACATCTACTTAAAAACCAAACCAGACTTTCATTTACGAGCCACTTGGTCCAGCAGTGTGTGACGAGCGTTTTCTGACTGAGGCTCACAGGTTTGATCCTAGTATCGGAATAACTCCACCACCCACTAGCGGAAGATTTTCTTCTGCTGGAAGAGAATTCTTCCACTAGTTAACCGAACAATGGTTGTCAAACCATTCCGAAGATGGGCAACAGCATCCTGCGATAAACCTACTGCCAATCCGTATGCCAAGCGTGGCGATTATGGCATAACCCCCTTATGGGGAGGCTTTGGTCCAGCAATGGACATCTTTCGGCTAAAGTGATAACAGATATTTGTTTCGGGTCTGGATCCAATATACTTGCGAAGAAATAAAAATATTACGATCATTACGATGACTGCAGCCTATAGACACCCACAGAAAAACCAGAGGTCAAAATGCAGATGCGTTACCACTCCTGAGGCTTAAGGTGTTATGCCTCTGCGCCGGGAATTACAGAGCCGTATATTACCATCTGACCGGAACACGATAGTGCTGAACACTACCATTTAGCGGCAAGAATATAAGGAAATGCGGTGGTGCCTACGCCCGGAAGCTCCGTCACTGGAGCTCTACCACCAGTGAGCTTCTATTCTGGGATGGAATTTAGGACCTAGCTTGCTGTTTCTGGACTATTGAGGCAGTTAAACCAGTCAGAGACTAGTGAACAGTAAACAAAACTGGGTGCTTAAGGAAATTGAAATATTCTTCTAATATTCCCATTCGAAACAAAAGCTTTTGTATCAAGTATTTAATATGTATTTTTCGCTCGACCACAATGTTGTATTGTTCCGAGCTATGTTTTTGTTCTTCGTGATATTGTGATATTAAATGACTAACATAATATTTAACATTTTTGTGTAGAATGTGCACATTAGAGGAACAAGTGATCACTATATAGGATGGTTTAAATAAATTAATTAAATAATGACTTCATTGGTTTCTTTATGTAATGAAGATGGTAAACAAGCATGCAGTTCACATTGATGTTAAGTGATAACTATAGCACGTTATTTCACGCTTGTAATCCCCAAAAGGGTAGGCAGAGGGAAATGCATGCATTCAAGCATACCCACGATTCGCCGGTTACGTTTTGGACCATTTTTTTTTTTTTTATGTTTTAAAAGCGGCAATCAAGCATACAGTTCACATTAATGTTAAGTGATGACTGCAGCCTATAGACCCACACAATGACCAGAGGTAAAAATGCAGATGCGTTACCACTCCTGAGGCCTAAGGTGTTATGCCTCTGTGCCGGAAATTACATACCATTGTAACAGGTGGCGAGCCTGTTGACATCTCCGGGCACATTGCCAAACTTCGAGGCGTAGGTATAAACCTGTGTTGTGGGTGCCGTTGTACACATAAAATACATACACAAACAGCGAGACCTGAAACAAATATCTGTAGGCCATTCAAATATTTGTCCGGGGATCGAACCCGCGACCCTTCGAATCAAACGGTCATCTCATACCGCTGGACTAACCGGGTCATCAATCCAATAGGTACAATACCAATTCAGTAATTGGTATTCATTAATACCTATTGGTATATTATTATAAGTCATTCACTATGTATAGGTAGCTTGTAACACGACAATGCAAAAGTGTCCTTGTAGACCAATTTGAAATAAATGATCAAATCATTTTGAATTTTTGACATTCATTACAGAAACATTCCCTAAAGCAGCAGATGGAAGCCACTTTCACAATTCTTGGACCTTCCAAAAACAATAAAAAAACAAATGTCACCATTTTCGGATAGCTTGAAGGATTAAAAATAAAATCGGAGCAAAGGGCTGTGATAGACGGACAGACAGCCAAACTCACCGGCTACATTAACATAGTTCCGTTTTTTAGTTTAGAGCAGTTATTCCCAAAGTGGTCTATATCGACCCCTGGGGGTCTATGACTAAAGGGGTCTGCGTCAGTGAAAAAAAAAATTGGGGATCCATGAAATGAAAATGGGGATCCACGATAATGGACCTCAACACATACACTGACAGTACCAATTCACTTACATCATACTAGTGATTCCCAAAGTGGTCCATAGGAGACTCGATGGACTACGTAGGCGTGAATAAATAATGGAAATATGGGAATGTGATATAAATGTAGTAAGGACGGGGCTCCACAGAAACGAGAAAAAATTGCAAAGGGTCTACAAGAAAAAATAGTTTGGGAACCTCTGGTTTAGAGGTTAAGAAATTAAAAAAAAACAGTATTTATTTTATGAATGAAACGAAGTACCTACAACATAGTAAACCTTTGATTTCCTAACACCATTAGCTTTATGTTTACTTAAGTTATCGAAACAATTTACTGGGGTACAAAGTGCCTCATAAAATAAAATGGGGTCAGATTTTACCCCCGACCAATTAACTGTAGAACATGCAAAACGGCGCCTTAAATATCCGAAGACAATAATTTATACGTCAAATTGGGATACGGGTTATAAGATACCCAATAATTTATTTTGAGCAAGGAATTTCGAATCTAAGTTTGAATTTTATTGATACATGCTGTATGTTCCTTGGATTTCGCGAGAAAACTTTTTTTTCATGCAATGGAAGTGGTAAACAAGCGTGCAGTTCACATTGATGTTAAATTATGACTGAAACCTATAGACACCCACACAAAGACCAAGGTCAAAATGCAGATGCGTTACCACTCTTGAGGCCTAAGGTGTTCTGCCTCTGTGCCGGAAATCGGGCGGGACGTCGAAGTGTCCATTCTATACGTAGTATTATTACATACTTATTCTCTGCTAATAGTATGGTTAGCAACCCTACCACTCGGCCAAAAATTTAATGAACGGTATTGCGGGAGGCTTAATTTATTTTGAACTAATTTCAAACGCTATACAATCATTCAATTGAAACCATGTTAACATCAAACACAGTTTAGGTAGGTACCTACTAATCGGCAGTTTAGTAAAGCAGAAAGCCACCAATTGATGTCTATTGCAAAAGTTGCACGGCCCCTAATCGCATCTGTCATACGTAACGTGACCATACGTCCCGTTTTGAACGGGACAGACCCGTTTTCATGCAGCCCGTCCCGGTGACCTAGGAAGCGGGACTTTTGGGAAGCGAAAATGACCCGTTATCGGTAATCTCAGCAAGAATGTACAGAAAACTAGCGTACCCGACTGAAGAGTCCTGTAATCCGAAATTTTAATATTTTTGAAATAATTTATAATAATCTAAAAAGCAATCGATATCGATACCTATATGATACTTGAAGAAGGGCGTTAAAGCTCAACATTTGTAAGTAAGCCCCTTCCCCCGGGTTCCTTGAAGGTTAATTTTGAGAATGTCTCGTTTTGAGTGACGATAAAAATGGTCACATTAGTCATACGCCCTCAGACGAGGATCGGACCCACAGGGTCCCTTAGCTAGTTGTGTAAAATTGAGGCTGAGAGTCCGGTGATGTAGACTAGTGCCGTCAAGACAAGCCGCCTACATAAGTCCATTAAAAAGCATATTATTTCAGTCAAATATTCTAATTTGCACTTATTTAAGACATGTAATACCGAATAACATTCGTATCTTACGTACTATCAGGGTGATTTTTACCACTTATGAAGTAAAAATACTTGCTAACCTCACATACAATATTTAAAAAATGTTTCTTGCTATTGATATTTAAACTGTTTTCCGCGCCATCTAGTTTCGACTGGCGGCAAGTTCAACTCATCAACGAACCCAATGCCCAACTGGATGTCGCCGGCATGTCAACCTGCCACCTCATGATGAAGACTTTCGCGAACTATCTGAAGAAAGAAGACATCATGTACACCTCGTGGGATACCACTTCCAATGGGGGTCTCAACTACACCGCAAATCTCAAGTATTACCTCGGCTATAAATATACAAGTAAGTAATTTAATAAGTTCTAAAAGTATTAATCATTAATCTTATCAAGCATATTTTGGTAAATAATAATTATTATACATAAGAATATACCTAGCAAAAAATTATTTTTTATTAATAGAAAATAGGCTTTGGTTATTAATAGTTTCGATAAAAATCACTAGATGTCGCAATCCAACTTAATACATCTATTCAGCAAAAGATGTCGCTATACCAACTAAAATTTCAACAAGAATCCTTTGCTCTACATTCGTTTCGTAGCAGTTACAATTGTTTAGCTATCCAACACAAGATGTCGCTCAAGAGAACATGACCAAAACATGACTTCGAATTTACTATTTGAGTTTTCTTTATGACTATGGGCAGAGAAAATGATATGGTCAAAGGAAGCTTATAATTATTATTATGAACAAAAAATGAATGTACTCCTCAGTCTTGGAACGTAATGTTACCTACCATGAAATATTGGTTGGGGAAAAAGTTTCTTCGCATTTTTTAAGATAATTCAAATTTTTTTTTAATATAGTTTATTTAAATTTAAATAAAGTATGTATGTACCATTTTGTCCGATAACCTTTTGCCATCTTGTAGGTAGGGGCATGATCCCACTGCTATAAAAAATTTGGGACTTCTCATCAAAATACCGCGACAAGTGGATTTTTCAGTCCTCTCGTGATGTTAACCTAACATTGCATAAAGAATTCTGAAGAGACCGAAACAGGTGGAAATCTGAAGGTGCAAGGTCAGGACTATACGGCGGATGCATTAACACCTCCCAGCCAAACTCTCTTAATTTTTGCTGAGTGGCTATAGATGTGTGAGGTCTAGCGTTATCATGATGAAACACCACACCCCTTCTGTTGATCAATTCCGGCCGCTTTCTCTCAACTTCTTGCTTTAATCTCATCAGTTGTTCGCAGTAGAGTTCAGAATCGATAGTCCTGCCTGGTGGTAATAGCTCATAATGAATAATGCCCTTCCAATCCCACCACACACACAACATCACCTTATTGCGAGTTAACCCGGGTTTTGCCACAGTCTGTGAAGCCTGACCGGCCTTTGACCACGACCTTTTTCGCACGTTCTTGTCATGCTTCAGCTTCTTCAAAAATGATTCGGTTTCAGTACGTCGTAATAAAGAATCACAAATGAGTACACGGTTCATTAGGTTTCTTTCAGTGAGCTCGTGAGGTACCCAAATATCGAGCTTTTTTTTGTACCCAGCTTTTTTCAAATGCGCCAAAACTGTTTTGTGATCAATTCTCAGTTCTTCAGCTACGTCGTAACTACTGATATGTCGATCTTGCTCCACTTTTTCAAAAATGGCATCCATTTTATCCGTAATAGGGCGACCAGAGCGAGGTGCATTTTTGACATCAAAATTTCCGGATTGAAAACGCTTAAACCAAATTTGTGCTACTCTCACAGACACTGCACTAGGTCCATAAACATCGCAATTTTTTTTCGCGGCTTGTGTTGCATTTTTACCTTTTTTGTAGTAAAATTTTAAAATGTATCGAATTTCTTCATTAGATTCACTCATCTTGACAGTACGAAAAACAAATTAAAATCACACATTTGCCTAATTTGAATTTGGAATTATGTTCTTTAAAATTTTAACTTTCAATGATACCAAAACCAGCCAGATACAAATACTACAGCCAAAGAGATTTTATTACAAGTTCATACATACTATAATGCGAAAAGACTTTTTCCCCAACCTATTATGTATTTATTTAAGTCTTTAGAAAGGTAATAGGTATGTTTTATAAAAGATCTTCATCATCACTTTGGCCAGAAGAGGCCCACTGTTGGCCAAATTGGGGGAGAATAGGGCATAATCGCCACGCTTGGCAAGCATATTGCCGATCGTAGTGCCAATGGCAATTCCGTGCCATTCCCACGTTATTATAAAACTTAAAGAAACGCCTTTAACCCCAAAGGGGTAGCCAGAGGCAGAGGTAAATTCATACATTCAAGCATACATGCAAACAGCTACGACTCGCCGGTTACGTTTTGGCCCATTTACCTAATATTACAACAGGTGTCGAGTCGGTTGACATCTCCGGGCACATTACCAAACTCCGAGGTACTGGGAAACTTCCAGAAAATGGAAAAATTCCAATAGAACCAGAGATAAAGGATTTTAAACCGTTATCTCTGATAGTCCCCGACCCGGGAATCGAACCCAGGACCCCCAGCGCAGTAGTAGTGGCCTGCTACTACTACGCTAATGAGGCAGTTTTAAAAAATATTCCGAAAAATGAAAAATATATTATTACAATATTAACATTGTTAACAAGATTCCCTCTTAAATATTTCTACATAGTGTGTAAGATAAGATTTAAGCAAACGTACTATTTGTTTCTTGAGTGCACTGACTTGCTCTCACACACACATACTCTGTATTACAATGCTCAACAATAAATATTGCACATCGAGCCTAGGAAGGAGACTTCGGCTTATTTCGGGTCTGTAGAGCGTTATCTCTTTCGCATCGTAGGGTAAGATAGGGTAATGGGAGTCACCTAAGCGCGACATGAAATAAAAACTTAATTTCAAACAAAATATTTATTGCAACCGACTACACGTCAGCTTTCCTTAATTGACTATCAATTGAGATCAATTTTAATGAATTGGGCAAGTAACTTTAGGAATTATAACAGAGTAAGTTTTACAAAAAAATCGTTTTGATTCCCATTGCACTGACGTGGGGTTAATGGTGATCACCTTATGGACAAAGAAAATTTAGCACATATGGCAAATATAAACTTCCGGCAAGTTTCAACGAAAGTAGTCCATGTGAGAACGTAGCCCAAATGAAGTACATCTGTGGTCAAAGGCGTCGCTAGGGAGCGACAACGGGATCAGCTAGATAGATAGAGCGTATAAATTGAAAACGACTCCATTTTTCAGCATATTTGACTGATAACTGTCATAAATATTCCGAACTCTCCCTGCCCTAGTGCCAAGCCGCTTTTCCCTGGAATCTAGACGATCTAGGGCCTAGTCCAGCCGTCGACACTATGGTCCGTAGGAAGGGCTATCATCTGACTCTCATTACCCACAAATATGATAATGAGCAAAAAATATCCTAGAAATAATTGAGAAAGTCTAAAACTGCACATCAATGCTCGGAAAGTCTAATTATTGTGGGTTAGTCCGCATACACGTAAAATTATTGACTGTTTATTGGAAGAATTCGACATTTATCGTTTGTTTCACCGATGAGAAATAAGATCGGCGGGGCGTAAAAACAAAATATTACAATAACTCAAATGCGCGTGCAGCTACAATCTTGAGTCATCTAACGCAATGGCGGGGACACAGGGCATGGACGGGGAGGTAGTTTATGCATTGATTGCGTGTATAGTTTCGTGGATATGTAGGTGACTCTTATTACCCGCTGACTCCCATTACACCATCTTCCCCTACCTATTTGACGTTTGTTGACCATTTTGATCAAGTTTTGACCAATACCGGACTGTCAGTGCTTACTTAGGCAGTGTGCAACAGAGATAACGCTCAACGAAGTCGAAAAGAGCCCATCATCTCTTTCGCAGGCTCGATGTTCAATATTAATTGTTGAGTAAGTAACGTTGAGTACTGTATATGGTTTTGTTTTTAGGGAAGGTACGGCACCACAAATAGGATCAAAAGGAATTCTAAAGCTAACACTTAATATAGCTTACTTTTTTATGTAATGGAAGTGGCAAACAAACAGTTCACATTGATGTTATGTGCTGACTGCAGCCTATAGACACCCACACAAAGACCAAGGTCAAAATGCAGATGCGTTACCACTCCTGAGGCCTAAGTTGTTATGCCTCTGTGCCGAAAATTAGAGGGCCGATAATACGATAGTGCTGAACACCATTTAGCGGCAAGAATATTAGGTCATGCGGTGGTGTCTACGCCCGCGAGCTCCATCACTGGAGCTCTACCACCAGTGAAACTTTACTTTACTTTTAACATACGTTTTATTTAAAGAAAATTCTATAAATTACGTAATTTTGTATAGGTAATTATCTTGCACAATAATAATTCTGCTTATCATTACGACATACAAACCCACGTAATTTGTCGGTCAGTCGCCTCTAATTTAATAGAAAAAAGCTATCTTGTTCAAACAAAAAATGTTCGTAAAAACATTGAAAGATATATGCCACTTCGTCAGTTCAAGTAAAATCGTGATTATTATGATGTTTGTCAATGTCTATTTTAATCACGTGAAAAAGTAGCCAAGTTCAGTAACAAGTTTACTGGTGGTAAAGATCCAGTGACGGAGCTCACGGGCTTAGGCACAACCGCATTACCTAATCTACTTACTAAATGATAATGTTCAGGGCTATCGTATTCCATTCAGGTGGTAATGTTCGGGCTAGTGTTTTTGGCACAGAGGTATAAAAATTTAGATTTATATTATTTCGCATTAACACATGCTTGTGA
Source organism: Macrosoma leucophasiata (assembly GCA_036365455.1). Lineage (NCBI taxonomy): Eukaryota > Metazoa > Arthropoda > Insecta > Lepidoptera > Hedylidae > Macrosoma > Macrosoma leucophasiata. The sequence goes on from JAWQUS010000004.1 coordinate 12,851,567, forward strand.
AATATTTTTTAAAGAAAAATGGAAAGAAAAATTTTACTTCAGGCGAGACTCGAACACGCGGCCAACTGGGAATCTAGTCCAGCCGCTCTTCCAATTGAGCTACTGAAGTCCTGCCCGATTTGTCAAATCTTTCCTTCACATTTATTGCATCGCTTTATGGTAGCAGTAGCGCCATCTATTGCCAACTATGCGAGTTAGGCAACCGATATAATAGACTTTGCAGTTTATTGAATATCGTAAAGAAGTCGCTTTTACCCTTAATAATTGTTTTATATTATTTCGCATTAACACATGCTTGTGAAATATATTTTATTTTTAAAGGAAAATGGAAAGAAAAAGAAAAATTTGAAGTCAAATTTTACTTTCCATTTTTCTTTAAAAAATAAAAACTTTGACCTCATTAGTGTAAACGTATTTACATTGAAATCTCTGGTTTTTATATACATGTTTATAGATAGTATTCACTTGGCGTCAATGTGAACTGGATACTGGTTTGCCAATGCACAAGATAAAAAAGTAAAACAAAGACTCAGGTAAGCGATTTTGAAAAAGGTGAAATGTAAAACGTGTGATGATGTGATGACATTCGACAGTACTTCATGGAATATCTGTTTCTACAGATTACACATTATTCTATTACTAGCGGTTACCCGTAACCCCGTCCGCATGTTTTTTGGCACAGAAAATAGCCCCTGTTCTGACTCGGTTAGTCAAACAAGCACTACGTTTTAAAGAAAAATGGAAAAAAAACTTTACTTCAGGCGAGACTCGAACTCGCGGCCACTGGGAATCTAGTCCAGCCGCTCTTCCAACTGAGCTACCGAAGTCCTACCCGACTTGTAATTGTAAAATTTTTCCTTCACATTTATTACATTGCCTTATGATGGCAGCAGCGCCATCTATTGCCATACTATATATTGTAAAGAAGTCGCTTTTACAATTATTAAGGGTAAAAGCGACTTTTTTACGATATTCAATAAACTGCAAAGTTTATTATACCAGTGGCCGCGAGTTCGAGTCTCGCCTGAAGTCAAATTTTTCTTTCCATTTTTCTTTAAAATATATATCACAAGCATGTGGTAATGCAAAATAATATAAAACAATTAGCAATACGTTTAATTTCTGTACAATCGGAATCTAGCAGCTTTGTTATAGGAGAGTCTGTCACGTCTTTTCGAACTTGGCTTAACCACTTGTGCGTATCTAGATTCCTTATTAGACTAAAATAAATATTCTCAGTCTAGACAAATAAGTTGGGTTTATGTGGGGACGCATTACGGGCACATGGTTTCCAGTTTGTGATTATTTCAACCTGTTTCATACACTTTTAGCTAATGAAGCTGCTTGGGTCTAAATTGGATTAGGGTGCTTTGTCTCGTACGTACGAGTAAGGCTGTAAATTAGTATCAAAATTGTAACAGATATTTTTGGGTATCTCAGATATTTGAGACAAAGTAACGACAAGTTCCAAAACTTGTTTTATTTTATTGATTTTTTTTTACAATAATACCTCTGAGTGGCGGATTTTAAATAAAAAGGATTTAGAACATTTTCTTTCCATTTTTAGTCCCGCTTGAAGTTTCTTTTTTTTCTTTAAAATTTCGGTACTGTTACTAGCATCTGTATTGATTAGTTTTTTTATTTGGTACCTCTAGTTTTAAGATCGACTTAGACCAAATATGTGGATCTCAAGTTGTTAAGTCGACGTTGACCAAAGTGGTCGAGTATTATCTGAAGGTGACATCAAGAGTCTTCGGAATATGCGTGAGGGATACGAATTTAGTTAAGACACGGGCGGTTTGTGATATCCTACGCCCCATGCTGTATACCCCGTAAGAGACTTGTCGTGAAGATACATACTTACGAGTACGTATATACGTGAAGTTTTTATGTAGGTATTGCGAGTGAAGCCTTTGACTAGTAATTTTAAAAGCTGAAACATGAAAATTGGGCCGCCGCGGCTTTGGCACGTTGAAGGTGAAGTACCAAATTACCGATTACTAGTACTATGATAATTTTATCTATATCTATAAAAATAAATAAAATTGGAGTGTCTGTTTGTTTGTAATATAAAAATAACCGCTTATTGCTAAATGCATTATTTTACGTATGCATACACGGTACATATACCAAAACAACATTTTTTACAATTTTTGTCTGTCTGTCTGCTTGTCTACCTGTCTGTCTGGCTGTCTGTCTATCTGTCTATCTGTCTGTCTTTCTGTCTGTCTGTCTGGGTATAGATAATCATCAATAGACTGAACAATCATAAATTCTTACGCGGACGAAGTCGCGGGCAAATCTAGTAAAACATAAATGTGCTACCTTTATATTCTTTGTTATTAGCAATAATGTCGTAATAAAAATGTATATAGTTTTGTAGTTTATCATTTACAATGGAATTATATTATTATGTTCTGCTGTTCTTACATTTATATACTAACAGATTATTTCTTAGAAATCATCACAAATGTGTCATGAGATTGATTTCATTTTATCACGAATTACATTATTATAATAATTATGTATATTATCATGATATTATATTGACGGCCCGGTTAGTCCAGCGGTGTGAGATGACCATTTGATTCGAAGGGTCGCGGGTTCGATCCCCGCACCGGGACAAATGTTTGTATTATGGTTGCTCACTTCCCTCTAAAATGGTCGAGGAGGGCAATGGCTGTCACATGCGTCATACTCGTGAACGGGTGCTGTTGGTGGGGACTGGTCTGTTCTGGTTTGCAGGGGCTACATCACATTTAGTAGATAGCAGTTTATTTGCATCTATGCTATGGACGTTGACATTATTTGATTTTTCACGATAATCTGTACTAGATTTAAGCTCTCATTTAAAAGAGCTCTTACTGAGTTTGTTGGGTAGCGGAGTTCTTCTCAGTAGTGACTGCACTTGGAACTCTGCTAAGTGAATAACATTGATCTTGACGAATAAGTTTTTCTTTTTCTTCATTTATTATCATTGAAGGAATTGAAAAATTTTATGATTATTATGTTTTAACCAAATAGTTTAAATTTTAATTTTTAATTTACTATTAATATATGATTTTGCTTTTACTATATGTAATGGTTATTCGCTCTAGGTAGTTTATGATTTATTGACGTTTTGAAAGTATCTGTAAAGATCTATTCGAAATAAAAATATTTTCTATTCTATTCTATTCTATTCTATGGCCTACAGATATTTGTTTCGGGTCTGGGTGTTTGTGTATGTGTTGTATGTGTACAACGGCACCCACGACACAGGTTTATACCTACTGTGGGGCTGTGAGTGTAAGCGTATTTTATTTATTTATTTATTTATGTAATTTACGAATATAATTTATCCGCAATCTATCAATCAAACAGACAGCTTTTTATATAAACATTTTAAATATGAAAAAAAAAAAATTGTGCAATGCGAAGTTTTAGACAACACTTTACCTGATTTATGTATTGGAAAATATTTTTATATTCCGGTTAGCTTGATTGCTACTTGCATTACAAATTGGCCAAATGCGATTCGGATTCGTGGACAGAGGGCTCTGTGATGATAAATGTCTAAAGTTACTTTGCCCCTGTAATTTCCGGCACAGAGGCATAACACCTTAGGCCTCAGGAGTGTAACGCATCTGCATTTTGACCTTGGTTTTTGTGTGGGTGTCTATAGGCTGCAGTCATCACTTAACATCAATGTGAACTGCAAGCTTGTTTGCTACTTCCATAACATAAAAAATATGATATTTTCAGTTATTAACTTTTCTATAGGTAATCTACAGATTTTATTGTATTATACTAGCTGTTGCCCGCGCCTTCGCCCGCGTGGATGTCGTTTCTTTGCTATAAACCTCACGGAGCCCGAGAACTTTCCAACGAATGCAAAACCGGGGAAATCGGTTCGTGCGTTCTGAAGTTATAGCGTCAGGAAGGAAAACCCGACTTATTTTTATATTATAGACTAGCTCTTGCCCGCGGCTTCGCCCGCGTGGATGTCGTTTTAGAAATATTTTTTCCTGAATTTTCTTTGCTATAAACCTCACGGAGCTTGAGACCTTTCCAACGAATGCAAAACCGTGGAAATCGGTTCGTGCGTTCTGGAGTTATAGCGTCAGGAAATGGACTTATTTTTATATTATAGATTTTCCGTATCATTTACATTATTTTCTGCTGTCCGTATCCAGGTGTCGATGCCTAGATTGAACCCCCGATTGCGGTTTTCCTAGAAGCACCCTTGGAGTTTGGCAATATGCTCGGAGACGTTAATAATTTCGAATTAAAACACGGAATAAAATCTAAGAGGTGAATCCTGGATGTTTGCATCCTAGATCCATACACACTGACCTCAGCCTACACCTTCGAACAAAATAAAAAAACAATTTATTACATTCAAACGGTAGCAGGAACATGACTCACTTCTTTCTAATATATATGTTACAATTTTAGAACTAAGTAATTTCTTGAATCGCTCATGGCCCTGCGGCTGGTGTAGATCGGAAGCAATCTACTCGGTTAAGCGAAATGGGCGCGGTCGGGTGTGTGATGAGTGACCGCTAGTGGCAAATTAAAATGTGCGTTTTCGTGTTTCGGAGGGCACGTTAAGCCGTCGGTTCCTATCGATAAGATAGCAGTCGTTACCTTGTAGGAGGCCTAAGGCGGTTTGAAAACATCCCACTAACCTTTATCTCCACCAACCCGCATTGGAGCAGCGTGGTGGAGTAAGCTCCAGGCCTCCTCTCAAGAAGGGGAGAGACTTGTGCCCATCAGTGGGACGTAACAAGAATTGCCATTATTATTATTATTCATTTCTAACAGAAGTTCTAAAACCACTTGGCCATAAAGTGTAAAGATGCCTAAACATGCGTTTCATTAATTTAATTTTCAAGAATGTTACGTCTTTGTACGAGTAGAGTCATAAACCGTCAAGATGTAAAGCGTCGTAACCCTCAAGGTGTCTGCACACCTAACCTAAGCCGACACAGCCGAATATATGAAAAATATGTTCACACTTGTTCGACGGTCAAATTTAAAACTTACTTACCTACTACTACCAATGTAAACTATATGCTTGTTTGCCACTTCACAACACAAAAAAAGAAAAAATATGTACCGAGCTTGGCTCTCTTTTCGTTATTATGTTTCGGTGGGATATTTATTCACGGCTATACGACTCGACCGGAATATAATCGGAAATACGCCTTCTGAATATCAAGAAGGTTATTCAGATGTGTCCGTTCAAATGAACTTTGAAAACCCGGGTATCATATAACACTGTGACCGGATGTCCAAGCGAAAAGACCGGTTCAATCCGGATAACTTCCTTCAATATAAGAAAATCATGATTTATGATTTAATTTATGTATTTACGAGAAAGAAAAAATAAAAAGCTGTGGTCTAAGCTCTACTTCCCCAGTGTCGTAAGTGACGGGGCCATACATTACGACCGAACAGGAACACGATAGTGCCATTGGGCGACAATTACATTAGGTAATGCAGTAGTGCCTACGCCCTCGAGTTCCAAGACTGGAGTTCCAGTAAATTATGTAATTGTTTTCTATTCAAAAACATGGCAATTCTCATAGTGCATGAGTCTCAAAACTTTTCAGAAGGTAAGTTGATGTATTTAAAAATATATTTTATGATAATAAAATGGCAAAAAACACAATTCTCACACTCTTCATACTGATAAAAGAATGAAAGAAGTAATTAATACGGGTTGAGCGGGTCTTTACACTTGAATATCCGGTTACAGTTTAATATGCTACCCGGGTTTGTACCGGGTTTTTTATGTTTGGTTGAACGAACTCACAATTATTTGATATTCGCAGGGCATACTTCCGATTATACCCGGCTAGTGTCGGCTTTGAATAAATGTCCTAAAAAACATAAATGTAAAAACAGAGCCAAGCTTGATAAAAAGATTTTTAAGTACTGTAAGCGAACTGTGTGCTTGTTTGCCACTGACTCGACAGTGATCGAAAAAAAAGGAAATTTATCAACGACCCCTTTTAAGGTTCCGTTTTTTTATCTTTTGTAGTACGGAACCCAAAATATAAAACCTTATGAAATCGTTCTTTTCGTATTTAAACACGAGTGAGTCCGCAGTTTCTGCTATGTTTTCTTTTGTATTAATTGAAGCCGATAATGTTACGTATCCTTTTATCGCTTTTGACTTTTTTACATGTAATGTGTTGTAAAAATAAGTTAAATTACCTGATTTTACTTAAAAACACATTATTAGTACTCATTAAACATGCACTTAATACTGAGATACTCATTATGTGGCTCATGAAAATATTATTTTATGATGACAACAAAAATATAGATAAAGGAACCTGCACACTTACTCATTTATGGATTATTTTATAAAATTATAAAATGTATAGTATAATTTTATGAAAAAATCCATAAACGGTTCGGTGGCATCAACATTTTTGTTAAAGGCAACCTGATAGCCTTATAAAATCTTGATATACCTGATTGGAAGGGATGGGCATCTAAAATAAAAAGAAATGTTAATGAATATACAACACTCTTTAGAAAACAATTTTAAATTTAACTGTAAAATATTTTTGATATGTTTTAAGTGCTATATTTTATTGGTGGTAGAGTTTCAGTGTTAGGTGCTCACGGGCGTAGGTACCACCGCATTACCTAATATACTTGCCGCTAAATGGTAGTGTTCAGCACTATCGTGTTCCGGTCAGGTGGTAATGTACGGCACAGAGGCATAACACCTTAGGCCTCAGGAGTGGTAACTTATCTGCATTTTGGCTTCTGGTCTTTGTGTGGTTGTCTATAGGCTGCAGACATCACTTAACATCAGTGTGCGCTTTTAGCGTTAAGTCCGCCATTTGCTCATATATTTTATATGTTGTGGCAATAAAGATTGAATAAATAAATAAAATGTGAACTGCATGCTTGCCTGCCACTGTCATTACATTAAAAAAAATCTTGCGGCCAAATTTTGATAGCCAACCTGGTGGACATATTATATATTCTCTAAATGATAAATATGCGAAAAAATTATGTTTGCAGCATATCTAGAATGAATGAAATTATTCTGCAGTGGGATCCTAACCTATCAGGTTGACCTTTGTTTTTTATGTAGATGTCTATAAGCTGCAGTCATTACTATACCTACTTTACAATTAAAAAAAAATAAAAATGTTCGAACTAATTTTTTTTATATTTATCAAAATATATTATTAAGAATAGATCCCACTAAACAAAATCACTTACAATAAACTTATAATCTATACCTAATATAAAAATAAGGCTGGTTTTCCTTCCTGACGCTATAACCACAATGACGTATCTATACTGTGCTATAACTCCAGAACGCACGAACCGATTTCCACGGTTTTGCATTCGTTGGAAAGGTCTCCGGCTCCGTGAGGTTTATAGCAAGTTTATAGAAAATTCAGGATAAAATATTTATAAAACGACATCCACGCGGGCGAAGCCGCGCGAATAGCTAGTAAACTATAATAAACAGCTGACCCGGCTACTTTCGTACCGTCATGTGTTATTATTTAAAAAACCATCCTGACCATAACGAACACATAAAATAAAGATTTATCTCATTTAGTGCAGTTGTTTGAAAGTTATGCTTACAAACATTTCTTTGATACATTTTTATGTAAATAGATTTTTTTTTTTTTTTATTTAATCGAAGTCACAAACAAGCCTGCAGTTCACATCGATGTTAAGTGATGACTGCAGCTTATAGACACCCACACAAAGACCACGATCAAAATGCAGATGCGTTACCACTCCTGAGGCCTAAGGTGTTATGCCTCTGTGCCGGAAATTACAGGGCCGTACATTACCACCTGACCGGAACACGATAGTGCTGAACACTACCATTTAGTGGCAAGTATATTAGGTAATGCGGTGGTGCCTACGCCCGCGAGCTCCGTCACTGGAGCTCTACCACCAGTAAAGAAGAGATTATAGCAATCCCAGCGAAGTAAGTAACTCTGTCTGTCTGTCTATTACCTTTTCACGTCCAAACGACTGAACCGATTTTAATGAAATTTGGTACAGAGATAGAGCTGACTTTGAGAAAGAACATAGGCTTAATTATTTATAAAACGACATCCACACGGGCGAAGCCGCGGGCAACAGCTAGTTAATAATATATGCATATTTATATCTCTCCGCCTCTTTTGAGAATATTTTTTATTTTGAAATAAAAAGCTGATAATTTTATATTCATTCTGCAAGCAATCTTAAAATAAATATTTTGGACCTGCCAATGCGTTGCAAATATAGAAATTGACCTGATTTCCGAACGCATGAAAGTTGTCAATAGACCAGTCCTCAGTGACCCTGGCAAGGGTCTCCATACAAATTGAGGTTTCAATGATTAAAAATTCTATAAACTCTTGAATTAACCGAAACTTATTATTCGTATGGTTTGGATAGACGAGTTTATTTATTTTATTTTATTGAATATATTTACAGTAACACATTGCACATTTGCTTGTGGAACTCTGGTTTTTGTGTAGATATATAGGCCGCAGTATTTATTTACCATCCATGTGATCTGCAAATTTGACACTATCATAAAAAAAACAACAATAGAGACATCTATTCGTCCCTGGAAAACAGTTTCAAAACTTCCTTGCGAGATTCGTATATAAACACAAGGGAAGTTAATTAAAACATGGTATTATGCGTAAACGCTAAAGTTCGACCAAAAGGGTTGAAAACTAACAAACACAGGATTACCGGACTTCCACTTGACGTGATTTATTTTCTGTGTACATGGGTATTATACTTATAGTAGGAGAGATACTGAACCCGTCGAGTAACGTTGGCCCTTTCAGGCTAGAATTTTTTGTAGGGATTGACCATAACATGCTAAGTACAAAAACCATCGCCTGGCAAGGATCAACCCGTCACGTCATCTGAATTTCTGATGAGAAAAGTTACTTCCATATATTAGATTTGGCGCGATTGCGACCATTTATGTTGCGTCTTAAAGTTAAATTTTTGTGTGTTAGGATATTTAAAGAAAATCACGATTTATTTACTGAAAATTAGCGACTCAATCGTATATTAATAGCAGGCTAATTAGTGTATAATTTACATTACATAATACGCTCTATACATAATTTATTGAATTCGTTCTAACAATTTCATCGTCATGGAAACACACTTCCGTTGTCATGGAAACACCATTACAAATATGGTCGCATAACTATGACTGCCAGATATAAATATGGTAGTTTAAGTAACTTTTCTCATCAGAAATCCAGATGACGTGACGGGCTGTTCCTTGCCTGGCGATGGTAATCGTACTAAGCATATTATGACTCATCCCTACAAAATTTTCTAGGCGTTCCGATACTCGAAGGGTTTACTAGCTCTTGGACCATTATTCTGAAAGACAAATTGTAATTCGGAATCAATAGCAATAAAAACACTTGACACAAAAAATATCTTCATCCCGACATAGGATGTCATAAATAAGTTTTATGGCATCAAACTTTTTATGTGGCGTCCGCAATAGGTGTATTACTTGTGTATATTTTACCGTTGGATGGAAATTTATGGGACTGTAAAAAATTGGTTAAATATAAATAGAAAATGAAATTCGCCGTACGTATTATTATTTAATCCCTGAAGCAGCAATGGACCTGATCGGGACCGAGAACAATAAGAAATCAATTGTCATATTTTTCAGGTGGTCTGGGGAATTAAATGTGTGTAAAAAAAACGTAACTTCACGCCTGTAATCTCCGAAGGGGTAGGCAGAGGTAAATGCATGTATTCAAGCATACATGCATACACCCACGATTCCCCGGTTACGTTTTGGCCTATATAACAGGTGGCGAGCCTGTTGACGTCTCCGGGCACATTACCAAAATTCGAGGTACTGGGAAATTTCCAGAAAATGGAAAAATCCCAATAGAACCTTAATGGTGGTAGAGCAGCAGTGACGGTGAGCTGAGCTGAGAGCCGAGTGGCGTTTCCACCACCGCATTACCTAATATATTTGCCGCTAAATGGTAGTGTTCAGCACTAACGTGTTCTGGTCAGATGGTAATGTACGGCCCTGTAATTTCCGGCACAGAGGCATAATACCTTAGGCCTCAGGAGTGGTAACGCATGTTGACATTGGTCATTGTGTAAGTGTCTATAGGCTGCAGTCATCACTTAACATCAATGTGAACTGCATGCTTGTTTGCCATTTCCATAACATAAAAAAAAGAAACAAAGATAAAGGACAGTATTATTTACATTGTATTACACTTTTTTATGTTACCGAATCTACATGCTGATAAATGGTAGTGTTACTATCGTGCTCCAGTGAAGTGGTTATGTTTTTCCGGCACATAGGTATAATACATTAGGCCTCAGGAGTGGCTTAGCATTTACGTACGTACGTTTTTATAGTATCACCATCAATGTAAATTGTATGCTTGTTTCTAACTTCATGACGTAAAAAAAAACTGAGACCGAAGGTTTTATGCCTCTGTGCCGTAAATTACATGGCCTCACATTACCACTTGACCGGAACACGATAGTGCTGAACACTACCATTTAGCGGCAAATATATTATATTAGGTACCTAGTTTCAAAATTGTACCAATTATTCGAAAATAGAAATGATACGTCACGAACCTTATACAGAACAGACCAAAAATTTTGTACTCGTAAAATTGGCATACTCGTATCGAAGTTTCCAGAAAGTAAATTATCGGCAATCACGTTTGGTTGGGAACGACATCTCCATATCATTGAAATTATAATACAGTACGTACCTATAAGTTGAACCGAAGTTGGAATCAACGGTTGAGTATTCGGCACATCGACTTGCGTTTACATATTTCTAAATATGGACCACGTTGGTAATACGATACTGTTTCAAGGTTTCAGTTCAGTTCATGCATTATGAATATATAATATGTAACTGCATGCTTAATGAAATAAAACTAGTTTTCGAATTTATCTCGCGTATTTTAATCTAAATTGATAATTTAAAACCGACGTTTCGGTCGCTTTTCAGCTTCCGTGGTCTTATCTCGGGCAGACTGAGGTGACATGTGTCTGACAGCAGTTTGAAAAATTAATAAGTGCAGCTACCGCCATCTATTTCGCAAACGTCTTGCGTAGCGTTCAGGATTAACTCAAAAGTTACTAAATGTATCTTGAGGACTTACAGACTGTTGCTGTTGGGCTTTAATTCTACTGAGTATTGGATCCCATGTTGGTGACAATCGCCAACCATCTTATCTATTGAAATAGCGTCACGAACCATTCTTGGAATTGGTCTGTGTTACCAAGTTAGGTCTCAGGGGTGGCAATTCATCTGCATTTTGACCTTTGGTTTTTGTGTAGATGTCTATAGGCTGCCGTCATCACTTAACATCAGTGTGAGCTGCATGCTCGTTTGCCACCACCTTAACATAAAAAAAATATTTGCGCAAGTTTTTACTTCAATAAGTTAAGAGCGTCGTATGTGATTGCGTATAAAAAAATCATCCAAATCGGGACAGGCGTTTTCAAATTATCGCAGAACATACATAAAAAAAAAAGATCCGGACGAATTGAGAATCTCCGCCTTTCTTCGAAATCGGTTAAAAATCATGCCTACATGCGTTACATCAAAACGTTATGCATGCCACCATAAGAAGAAGTTTAATCTTTTGGACAATTTCCTAATTTAGTTTTATATAATAAAGAATTTCCCTTTTCCTTTTTGATTTAATCGATTTGAGATCGGTGAACGACATCCATTGATAATTAATTAATAGCTATATAACAGCGTTTTTAACTTTCACATTTTCACAAATTACTTAACTTTTGACTGCTCAGCTGACACTCGTTGTTCAGTATGGAGAGACGACTAACTTCTAGTAGATTCGTAGACTCAGAAAATTCAGATAAATATATCTTATAAATATAATCAAATTAAAACGACTGTTAACTAGCGATAGCAAACGGGACCGATGACTTAACTTGCCCTTCCGAAGCACAGAAACGCGCATTTTAATTTGCCACTAGCGGTCACCCATCACACACCCGACCGTGCCCATATCGGTTAACCGAGTAGATCGCTTGCGGTCTAGGCCAGCCGCAGAGCCATGCGCGCTCGAGTCGAGTCATAAATAGAGTTTACTCAAGTAAAGTAGGTGTAAGTTTGGAGATCCGTATTATGAATTCTATTCCATTGAGACTTTACTTGAGCTTTGTAGAACTATATTTGCTGTAGAATGAAATATACCCTTACTTTAATATATTATGCTCTGGGACTGACTAACTATACGTTTTACGTATTTCATGATGTATGTACATATACATGGTAACTAATTCTGAAACCATTGTTAATAACCTTTTTTGGTGTCATTGTTTCTATAATTATATATGTATCTTCACGCGCATGTCCCTTACGGGATAGGTAGAGAGTGTGGAGCGCAAAATATTCCAATCCTGACACACCTCTGCTTCTTCTACATTCATCATTCTCTTCATATATGCACGTCGATTCCTAAGACTTGACTATGATTTCATCATTATGAAAAATGTATAGCTGTCGCTCTAAAGAAAGAAAGAAAGATACAAAGAAAACATTTATTTGGACAGCACAGAGACACAAAAAAGCGAAATTATTAGATTACAAACAATTAATTGAACACGAAAAAAAAACACAGTAAAAGTTAACAATTAAGTCTCACGGCTGTATTAAATGGGAGCCCAGATCAGCTTCATGTCAGGATACCAAAATGATACCAGAAAATAGTTAAATTTTCCTACAAAGGTACAGTCAGGCAAAAGTACCTACTTAGGCATAGCCAGGTAACTCTCCGCTTGCCCGAAATCAATCAAATATGGCTTTTACTGCCATCTTATAGAGTGCTCGTGTAATCCGCGATTTACGCCGGCACATTTAATATCTCAATAGAAGTCCTTGTTGGCTAATATATGGATAGACTAGGGCAATAGCAATCTCTTTCAAATACTGTCAACGTAGCGTAAAATTTTGGGTATTGACCTTGTAAATAATTTGACACCGGCAATATTCAACATGGAAATAACCTCATTGGTCATAGATCTGCGAGTCAGTCTTCCAACAGAATATTCCACTTAAATTTGGTTTACATCGTCAACACCACCTTCGGTTTCATTGTAAACTATTATAAATTGAGGTTTTTATCTATTTTATCATCCTCATGCACACAACACAATTTTATTTCAAAGACAAAATTCAAAATGTTTATTTATCATTTAGGATTTTAAGCATCACTTATGATATGTCAGAAATTAATAACTATATTTATTAAACTAAACTAAGGTGAATAACAATAGATAGATACACATGATGGTTTTTAAGTGTAAAAATTGAGAATCAAGAATCATTTCAATTTTAATTTATTCATTAAACAAAAATGGCATATTCTCACTGCTTAATTAAACCATATAACATGTCACTGATAAGATGATCGTTGGTATCTGTAAAAGTTTAAAACTGATAATAGATACCAGCGCTTCCCTTAATAAAATAGGTACACAAAGAATTGTGAAGTGAACTTATCTTAGAACATGTTTATGTTTTTTTGACAGTAATCTAAACTAATATTATAAAGAGGTAATATTTTTTGTTTGTTTGTTTGTAATGAATAGGCTCAATCACTGCTAGACCGATTTTAAAAATTCTTTCACTATTCGAAAGCTACATTATCCACGGGTAACATAGGCTATATTTTATTTTGGAAAAAATTAGGGTTCCGTAAGATATTTGGATTTTTCAGACACAAGGTGTAAAAAATCAACCAGAAAAGTTACTTATTTTGCGTACGCTGTCTAAACTATAAAAGATATCGAGGAAGACTTTAGGCTATATCTATGTATAATCATCACGCTAAGACGAATAGGAGAGGGTAGGCAACATTGCACCGCGCGAAGCTGGGGCGGGCCGCTAGTAAAACTATAATTAAGCAAGAAACGACAATACAAATGAAGAATGTCACTGAGAATAAATATTTGCTTCTTGTTTGGAACATAACCGGTTAGTCCAGCGGTGTGAAACCACCGTTTGATTCGAAGGGTCGCGGGTTCGATCCCCGCACCGGAACAAATATTTGTATGGCCTACAGATATTTGTTTCGGGTCTGGGTGTTTGTGTATGTTTTGTGTGTGAACAACGGCACCCACGACGCAGGTTATACCTAGTGTGGGGCTGTGAGTGTAAGCGTATTTATTATTATTATTATAAGATAGCAAAAGATTCATCTCGCCAAATTCAAACCTCGTAGACGAATTTGGACCGATCTTTACTATTGGTAGTTAAGCAGAATATAAGTAATACTATATGGTGATCTGAGAAGCCCGCATGGTCCCGCGGCTGGTGTAGATCGTAAGCGATCTACTCGGTTACGCGATACGGGCGCGGTCGGGTGTGCGATGGGTGGCTGCTAGTGGCAAATTAAAATGCGCGTTTCCGTGCTTCGGAGGGCACGTTAAGCCGTCGCTTCCGGTTGCTATCGATAGATAGCAGTCGTTAAACCTTTGTTGCAGTTGTCGGAGGCCTTATCGGCGGTTTGAAAATATTCGACAGCAGGTTGGCCACTAACTCGTATCTCCACCAACCCGCATTGGAGCAGCGTGGTGGAATTAGCTCCACACCTTCCCCCAAAAGAGGAGAGACCCGTGCCCAGCAGTGGGACGTATAATGGGTTGCCATTATTATTATTTTTATTTATGGTGGTCGAGCTCCGTCACTGGAGCTCTACCACCAGTAAAGCAATGCATGCTAATTCCGAAGACGCTACCTTCGGACAGTTGAGCAGTTTAATAAAAATAAAATAAAAAAAATACGCTTACACTCACAGCCCCACAGTAGGTGCTCGTATAAGTCTGTGTCGTGGGTGCCGTTGTACACATACAACACATACACAAACACCCAGATCCGGAACAAATATCTGTAGGCCATACAAATATTGGTCCCGGCGCGGGATCGAACCCGCGACCCTTCGAATCAAACGGTCATCTCACACCGCTGGACTAACCGGGTCGTCAAATTTAAATATTTCACGCATACCGCCAATTTTAGTAGTTCCATTTATCATAGTGCGGCCTGTCCATTCATAATCCAAATGTTTATATTTAGAACGTTATTTAGGACTAACTAGCCCGATGGGCTTTATCCTGTAACAGCTCACAATTTAGGTACCTATAGTTCTATTTGGACTTTGGATGAAAATAACAACCTACTAACTTAATTGTAAGTGTTCATTTTTCCTGTTACTGTGTCAACTATTACTGGTGGTGGAGTTTCAAGTGTAAGAGCTTGAGGGTTTAGGCACCATCGCATTACCAAATTTATCTGCCACCAAATGGTAGTGTTCGGCGCTATCGTGTTTCGGTTAGATGGTAATGTTTGGCCCCGTAATAACTATCACAGAGACACAGGTCTTAGGGGGTGGCAACGAATCTGCATTTCGACCTTTAGTTTTTATGTAAATGTCTGTATGCATTAGGCCTAGGTCTGGTGGTAGAGCTCCAGTGACGGAGCTCGCGGGCGTAGGCACCACCGCATTACTAAACTTGCCGCTAAATGGTAGTGTTCAGCACTATCGTGTTCTGGTCAGGTGGTAATGTACGGCCCTGTAATTTCCGGCACAGAGGCATAACACCTTAGGCCTCAGGAGTAACGCATCTGCATTTTGACCTTGGTCTTTGTGTCGGTGTCTATAGGCTGCAGTCATCACTTAAGACCAATGTGAACTGCATGCTTGTTTGCCACTTCCATTACATTAAAAAAAGGCTGCAGTTATCACTTAATATCTATGTGTACTGCATGCATGTTTGCTACCTTCGTTATACAAAAAAAATAGCGATATACAGTCAATTATGAACGATAATAGGAAGGTATGTACTTAACTATTTATGCATTACGTAACTTTTATTTATTTTTATCCTAATGAAGTTGGCAACCAATTCTTCACATATAAAAGGTGTATTATCTTTTATCTCTGGTACCATTATTTTTTTCTATTTTTCTGGGTAACTGACAAAGGGCTCGCCACCTGTTTAAATTAAATTTCGAATCAGGTCAATATCTAGTGATGCGCTTTCCTACAAACACAATTTCAATTTTATTGATATATTACAAAAGCATAGCGCAGTGGAGCTATAAACATCAATTTCAAAGTGCCAGACGTGCAAACAGAATGCTGTTAAATTCCAGTTTTAACATCGCGATGGCTGTGATCTACAGTGAAACATTACTTCAGTAATAAGTTAGAGTTGCATATTCGAACGTGACTCGATTGCGATGTAAATACGAGTAATCACAATCAAATAGCAGTAGGTATTCTGGTTAAATATGAATAGGTGTAACTAAAGAAATAGCAGGAATTAAATTATCTGGATCCAGTAATAAATATGTATGTATCTTCACGCCAGGCCCCTAACGGGGTAGGCAGAGAGTGTAGAGCGCCAGATATCCCGGTTCTGACAAACCTCTCGTGCCTCGTCTACCTTCATCATTCTCTTCATACATGCACGCCGATTCCTAAGATTTTTGACCCCACCATCAGACAGAACTCGACCTATTTGGTCATGGTAGGTCAGCCTTGGTCTTCCTGGGCCTCTGCAACCATCCACATTCGCATTGTTTAGTCAATCGCTCATTCGACATTCTTTCTAATAAATATGGATTAATTTAATTTATTATACTGGCAAAAAATTTTCTCACTCCTGTTTATGGGTTTGGTAAATGTAAGGGTATGATTTCATGCATACATGCTGTTTGCATGCATGATGAGCCCAATAGGGGATTTTGACAGATACTTCAGCGCGTCTAATTAAAGATATGGCTGGATAGTTTAATGGGTATCTTTACTAAATTAGAGCTGTCTCTACAGGGGCGCGTCCATAGAGCAGGTCTTACAAAAAATAATAAATATTGAAATTGGCTGGTACAACTATTTGATGGTGGAGTCAAAAGTCTTAGGAATCGGCGTTCATGTATGAAGAGAATAATGAAGATAGACGAGGCACGAGAGGTATGTCAGGACCGGAATATCTGGTGCTCTACACTCTCTGCCTACCCCGTTAGGGACCTGGCGTAAAGATACATACAAACATACATAAGTATTTGATCGTGACTCGAAATAAAAACCGTCTCTATTGAGTAATATTCGAGACATAGAGCAACTCGGCCCATCACCGGTCGCGGACCGGAGGGGAGTAGCCATAGCGTTTATTACCGATGCAAGACAGTCTGTCATTGTTGCGGGGGGAAATACGTGTGACACACACACACTTCAAAAATCGTCTATTACTACGATACTCGCACCTTGACTTTAACAAAATACATAAACAATTTCACCCATACATTTAAATATCTGGGCGACAGCCATAGGACCATTTGGCCTTGTACTTTGACAGAGGGGAAAGCCTGCATATGGCTACTCCCCTCCGGCCGCCCGGCCGGTGGCCCGTGTTGCTGTATGATTCGAGATTACAGCATGTTTATAATTGAAATATTTTCGTTCCAACTATTTAGTCCGTGTAATTCCAACGACCGATATCGAGTGGCGATCGAGTTTCTTGGTACTGTGGGTAAGGCAACACGAAGCAAATGGCGGATAGCCAAATATAAATACAATTGCATTGCACACGCTGAAAACATATGCATGAAATGTAGGCGTAAATTACCTATGTGGTAGAAATAATTAATGATATGTATGTATGTATCTTCACGCCAGGTCCCTAACGGGGTAGGCAGAGAGTGTAGAGCGCCAGATATCCCGGTTCAGACAAACCTCTCGTGCCTAGTCTACCTTCATCATTCTCTTCATACATGCACGCCGATTCCTAAGACTTTTGACCCCACCATCAGACAGAATTCGACCTATTTGGTCATGGTAGGTCAGCCTTGGTCTTCCTGGGCCTCTGCAACCATCCACATTCGCATTGTATATCTGTTTAGTCATCATATAATGATATACGCTGGTAAATCGCAAATCGCCTAATAGTTTTGATTGAAACTATTAGGCGAACTATGAATGTATATTTTATTTATCAAGAAAATGTTGTATGTTATGAGTGAGTTATGATAATGCTAGTGAAGGGCCGTATGTGGTTTGAACCGAATACAAACTTCGGCCGAATAGTCAGCATAAATAATATGGCCGAACTTCTGTTCAGTTTCACCGCGCTTTCTAGAGAGACCAGATATGTTATTCGAATTAAAGAAGTTTATTTTTTATGTAATGTAAGTGGTAAACAAGCATGCAGTTCACATTGATGCTAAGTGATGACTGCAGCCTATCGAACCCACACAAAGACCAAGGTCAAAATGCAGATACTGGTGTTAGGCGTATTACCACCTGACCGGAACACGATAGTGCTGAATACTACCATTTAGCGGCAAGTATGTTAGGTAATGCGGTGGTGCCTACGCCTACGAGCTCCGTCACTGGACCTCTACCACCAGTAAATAGATTCAGAATATTCAGAACTTTTTTTATCTGCCTCGGTAGGTAGTAGCAGGCCACTACTACTACGCTACGGTCCTGGGTTCGATTCCCGGGTAGGGGGTTATCAGAGATAATGGTGTAAAGTCTTTTATCTCTGGTTATATTGAGATTTTCCATTTTCTGGAAATTCCTTAGTGTATTTTTCATGGAATCAGTGGAAATTCCTCATGTCAGGTACCTCGGAAGTTTGGTAATGTGCCCAGAGATGTCAACAGGCTCGCCACCTGTTACATGGGCCAAAACGTAACCGGCGAATCGTGGGTGTTTGCATGTATGCTTGAATGCATGCATTTACCTCTGCTTATCCCTTCGGGGATTACAGTGAAGTTATGTACGTTTTTTTAATTAGGTACCATGAAAAAACTTGTTTCATTATCTAAAGCGTCGGGACCTGACGACCCACTTCGCCCACTAGCAGAGAAGAATCTTCCGTTAATCAACCGAACCATGGCGGTCAAACCATTTCATTAGTTCAGTAGTAATAGATATACCTAACTCGGGGTGGGCAAACACTTCACGATTTCATAATCGGAACATGATAGTTCTAAATATCAGTAATGCGGTGGTGCCTACTCCCTCAAGCTCCGTCACTGAAACTCTACCACCAGTTAAAATCTCCGCCACCTATGAATATCTATCAGTATAATTAACCCGTCAGTTCGCGAGAAAAATATGACAATCCTCTCGGCCTCTCGTGTCTTGATAATTTAAATATGAATTCAATAGAAACTAAAATAATCCAGTGCTTTTTTGAATTGCTAGAGTTGCTTCTAACATTGATAGAAAAACGGAACGTTATCTAAGAACAAAAAAAAAAGATATTATTAAGAAAGGAAATAATCAGCTTCACATTTCTTTAACTTGCATTCCTCGGCTCAAGTTAATTCGTATTAAGAAAATATGACACCTTATGTAACACTCTGTACACGGGCATATCGGCAACAGTTAAGTTAGTACCATATCAACCGTCGGTGAGGGTACACGCGCCTCTGCCACGATTGCGCGGGAAACAACGTGAATTAAATCGAACCATATAAAAAAAGATTGACAAAAAATAACTGTTTAATATTCAAGTGATTTAGTGTGTGTGGAAATAACGTGTGTAGTGCTATAAGTGAGCGATGATCGTTGGTTTTTGTGTACTTGGTTTGTAATTTTACATCTGTTCAAACGTATATTTTTTCAATACAATAGAAAATTCTATATCATTTACATACAATGTGGTTTTACTATGCGATATTGAAACGTTTTTTTTGTTTTATATTTTTAAAACGACGACTCGATAGTAGATTTAAGAATACAATCCGGTTATTTTATTCAAACGTAATGATTTTTGCATGAATTACCTACCTATATGATTATTTGAATTTAAGAATACTCTCATACTGCTATTAAATACCTAATAGCAGCTCTACCAGGTTCAGATATTAAGTAAGGACATATAAACTATAAGAAAATACTTATAAGTAAATAGCTTTAGATAATAAGCAAACATATACGTATAAGTAAATAGCTATAAATCCAAAAAAGCAATTAACTCCATCCTAAACCTAAGCTCTAACTCAACGAGAATAATGTCTCATTGATTAAACACACAAATCGTCTTCAATGTCTTTATTTCATCCTAAATCAAGGATAAGCTAATTTTAATTAGGTTCTTTTATTGGATATATTTCAATCAGTGCCGCATTAGCCATGTAGCAGGAGGCAGCAAATGCTACGGGACCCGCGGACCCCCGCGCCTGTGCCATAAAAAGCCACAAATATGTAATACACCTTAGCTATTCTCAAAGTGAGCGTTGGCCACACTGTAATTAATAATGTAACCCTAGGGCCCCATGGTCACATTTGCTACGGGCCCCGCATCGGCTTTATAGCACACTGATCTCAATACGTAATGCTATATGGAATTGGAAGTGAAATTTAACTTTTATGACTACCAAGATTTTTGGAGAGAATTTTGTAATGTTGACTACAGACTTAAAAGAGTTCGGTGGATTCATTTTAGTGCCCTTGTGATTAACATTATTTATTTGAGTTCGAGTTTTGGACTCAAGAATACCTATTCGAATAACATTCAATTCATTTTTACATACAATTGGCGTCAAAAGAGTCCTTCAGAGCTGGCAGCGTGTTGGCAACTCCCCTGGTATTGCAAATGTTCATAAGCAACGGTGACCACTTCCCATCAGGTGGCCGGTCTGCTAGTCTGTCAATCACTTGTAATTATTAAAAAATAACTACTTTAATTGTGTTTTATACAGGGTCTCCCAGAAATCAACGATAAACCGAAAACGGGTGATAGGCCAGGTCATGACAGTTATTAGAAAAATGTAAAATAAAATGTCATGCATTTTTCATATTATAAAGAATTTAAAACATATCGGAAAAACTGATATCCTGTGATGATTAATCAAGTTCTAAGACTACAATTATTGTTTGCTTTTTTGTAATAAAAATAAAAGTAAACCGTACACCCCCACATAAACTTTTATTCTAATTTCTCCTCCACTTGGTTGTCTGGAAGAGATCGCGATAAGACCGCCAATTGTACATAACATTTTTGTATTCTGTTTCTGTGTTCTGTCCTTGGTGTACAATAAAGAATATTATATTGTATTGAAGTCTTCGGAGTTTTGCAGATATTTTTTAAATTACTAATAATATTAAAAATACATGACAAATATTTTTTTTACATTTATCTAATAATTTTTATGATTTGGCCTATTACCCGTTTTCAATTTATCGTTGATTTCTGGGACACTCTGTATATTCATCGTATTTAAAAATATAACAGAAAAAACTTCCCAATGATAAATATAGAATGTTTTTGCACTTGATGAGCGTGACTTGCATCAGAAAATATGTTACATTTTTATCAAATAATATATACAAGAATGAAGATTAGATTTCTGAATATTAATTTTAATTAAAATAATTTTATATATTAATTATAATTTTATAGAAATTTAAACGAGTTTTAACAAATAAAATACTTAAGTTACCTTAAGCATTTCATCGACATTTTAATATTACATCATGTTATTAAAACTATATCTTAGCAGTTACCGCAAAAAATAGCTACAGGGAAAATAAATATACCTATGTAATTGAAATGCGTTGCTCACACCGATGATGACACCTGCCTACCTTTTTAAATTTATTATAAAGCAACGGCTTCAGGCTTCAATATTGTTTGTATGCTAGACCGACGTTTCCCACGTCAGCTAATGATAAATAAAACTGATAAGGTAATATTACATACTGGCACAGCGTGGACAATTCCCCTGGTGTTGCAAATGTTCATTTATAGGCGATGGTGACTACATTCATCAGGCGGCCCGTTTGCTCGTCTGTCAATCTTTTGACATGAAAAAATAGTTTAAAAAGTGTAACATTTTTACCCTGAACTTTGTCCGGTGATTAGGAACCTTCAAACATTCATTAATACAGTATTAAAATAAATAATACAAAAACTATATTTGTTTTTCTTTTACATAATTAAAATTATTCATGAGACACGTGTGTGTGTTAATACCGGTTTTAATCTTGGATTAAATTATGTCTTGTCATTTTTTATTTTCGTATTCTGTTAATTTTAAAATATTGTCAGTAAGGTTGAAAAACTTCTTACCCATGAATTAATAAATTAAGAAAAAATAATTTGTTAACGGATTTGCTGCTAATGAAGCTGTCAAAAATTACATATAACCCATCGAATAGCGAACACAAGTGGCAGGCACATAGCTCTAAGAACCGTTGGCCGTAGGGACAGAAGAGTTTTCGAGTGGGGACCGCGTAACGGAAGACGAAGCGTTGGCTGGCACCATAGAGCAACACCGGAGGGGAGTACCTAACGTTAACCCTCTGTCAAAGTACAAGCCCAAATGGACCTATACCTGTCGCCTAGATGTTTAAATATGTGCATGATGTTTAATTGTGTGAAATTGTTTCTGTATTTTGTTAAAGTTAAGGTGTGAGTTTCGTAGAAATAGACGATTTTTGTAGTGTGCGTGTGTGTCGCACGCATTTCCCCCCGCAAAAAATGACAGAATGTTTTGCATCGGTAATACACGCTATGGCTACTCCTCTACGGTCCGCCGCGACCGGTGGGTCACGTTGCTCTATGGCAGGCACCTACGAGGTCGACCGATTACCTGTTGAAGGCCGCGGGCAATGGCTGAATAAAGACGGCCCTGGACCGTTCGTGGTAATCTTTGAGGGAGGACTTCGTACTGCAGTGGATATCTTTCGGTTGAAATTGTGATGATGAAGCTGTCAATTGAAGTTGACAGACAACGCGCTGGGAAATAAACATTTGTAAAGTTTGGCTAGGTAAAGAAATCAGAATTTTGGGCACCCTTTAAAGACTACTAGATTTACGGTTCTAGTTAGGAAATCTCATAGACCCTAAGAAAAAACTAAATTATAGGAGATGTTTCAAAAATGTATGGACCTTCGGCCATGTATTGTACACAATATCATTAAACAGACAAAATCAATATAAAAACGTTTTTTACTGCATATTTTCACTTATTTAGCTTTGTTTGCAGTTACAAAACATTATTTGCAGTTAGAATTGCAACTCAAAACCAACATGGCGAATATGGCGGGCGATGTCATTTTGACATTTTCATTTTTTAAATTGTATTTTGATTATAGTACTGGGAGAAAAAAGTAATATTTTCTAAATACTATCGAAATTGATTGATCCCAAGTGTCGGCTGTATCGCCGCCATGTTTAACATAGTTGAAAATGATAAAATCGTTTGAATGAAATGTGGTTGTAACTCTAAAATATATTGTTGAATAAATTAATTGATTTTTTTTCGGATTCTTCTTCAAATTACCCATTTTTTGAGGACGTGTACAAACCAGAGCCGAGCTCGCAACATCTCCCTTAGATTTCTTACACTATCGTCATTTTTGAGGTTACACGAGCTAACGAAACGGTACCTTCGACAAGACAATTATCAATGTTAATCTTAATATTTGAAATAGAAAAGTAATTTATGAATAGTATTGTAGAGTAATTTTTGACTACACATTGAGGTCATGTACTGTGTGGGTTGTTGGAGGAGAAATATAAAGACGTAGGTTAGGATTAGATAATAATATGTTATGGTTTATTACTCGTAACTTATTATAATGGTGGTACAAATGGTACAATAAAGTAGCCGGAATAAATACGGGAGCACACGCTTTAATGGTAGCTTAACGTGAACTTGAATGGTAATGGTAAAAGATGATAAGAGAGTTGGCGCGGAATGATAACCGGACGCGAACTGGTAAAATGGTAAATTGGTAAATGAGAACCGGCGCCTATGGTGACTGCACGTGAACTGGCAATCTACCACTGTATTTATCTTCACGCCAAGAACCTCACGGGGCAGATCCCTTAGAGTTTGGAGCGCCAGATAAGTGGTTCTGTAAACTATTTTTGTGTCATAAAATAATTCAAATCCAATTTTCGTCAAGAACATTGTTTCAAAATCATCCCTGAACGCGGGTTTAAGTTCTTTGCGAAGTAAAATCGTCATCATGTGTTATTAACTAGAATTATATTCTAAGGCAATTCGCACGCTGCACCGCGATACGCTGCGAAGTGCGTGGCGAGGGAGCCACGCGCGTGGTTGCACTACGCGTGTTTCAAAAGACAGATATTTTCAAGCAATATAATCGCTAGAATCGCCTTAGATTGTAGTCGTGGGTGTTTGCATGTATGTAAAAACATAAATGCAATACAATACAATGCAATGCATGTATTGTATTGCATGTCGAAAAAGTGACGGCCGTTGAGGCAGAACAGTTCTTGAGTGGCGACCGTGTACCTGAAAACGAAGCGTAGGCAGGCCCCCTATGAGGTGGATCGACGACCTGGTGAAGGTCGCGGGCAATTGGTGTATGAGGACGGCCCAAAAACCGTTCATTGTGGCAATCTTTGGAAGAGGCCTTTGTTCAGCAGTGGACGTCTTTTGGCTGAAATTATGATGGTGATATTATGTATAAATGCATGCATTTGTCTCTATGACGTGGTGTTACATTTATGTATTTTTTTATTAAAACACTTTGTATTCTCCATATTATATAAGTGGCAAACGACTTTTCAATCGTGTTTTAACAGGAAATTATGTAAAGGTTATTCCTATTTTAAATATAAGGCAAAGACAATATAGTTCAATAGATATATACTTTTTTCTCTTTTTATCACCATTTTTTTATCCTTTTGAAGTAATGCTTCTTTTGGCGCGATTGATAAAAATGATGACACTGGATTTTTAGGATGCGCGCGCACACCGACAGATAACAGTCTGAAGTTAGTTGCTAAACAGATCAAAACAATAGTCTGAAGTAAGTTGCTAAACAGGTAAAAGAAACAGTCTGAAGTTCGTTTGCTAAACAGGTAAAAGCAACAGTCGGAAGTTAGTTTCAAAACTTTACTCTCGGTTTGTTTTATTTCTGGTCTATTCGATTGTTAAGCTAAAGAAGTATATCTTATTACGTGCTTACATGCGTACAGTAGGTATATTCACTATTTTTTCACTACCTCAGCCTAGTGGTAGAACCGCTACGCTAGAGCCCTGGATTCATTCAATCCACGGGTCGGGAGTTATCAGAGACAAAGGTTTTTTTTTTGGACGGACTTATGTCGACTTAGTCGGCACGTCTCGAGACGAAACTAGTCTACTTTACCTGGCAATCGGCGAGTGCAGAAGGCTATTAACCTTTATCACTATTGGAATTTTCCGGAAGTTTCCCAGAGTCACTTCGGAGTTTAGTAATGTGCCCGGAGACGTATTGAGACACGTTCACCACCTGTTTCATGGGACAAACCGTGGGTGTTTGCATGTATGCTTGAGTGCATACAAATGCATGCACTATAGCAAAATAACTCTGCCTACCCCTTCGGAGAATACAGGCATTAGGTTACGTTTACCTAGTTTTGGTTGGTCCTTACGAACTCATAAAAAATCAGATTTCAATTCGGAACTAAGCACCGAAAATAAATAGATACGTTATTTATTTTATTTTGAAGAATTCTATTGTTAAAAGTGATGTCATAGTTGTTTTTCCCTAAATTAAATTTGACAAACAATGCATAGAATTCAATTTATTTAGGTACACGTGAATAAAATTATAAAAACAAACAGTTTGTCAACAACAGGACAGTGCTCAACAATAAATAGTGCTCATCGAGTCTAGGAAGGAGACTTCGGCTTATTTCGGGTTTGTAGAGCATTATCTCTTTCGCACCGTACCTGTTTGACTTTTGTCGACCATTTTGATCAAGTTTTGACCAATACCGGACTGTCAGTGCTTACGCAGGCAGTGTGCAGCGGAGATAACGCTGTACGAAGTTGAAACGAGCCGATCGTCTCTTTCGCAGGCTCAATGTGCAAAATTAATTGTTGGGTAATGTACGTAGGTAGTGTACAACAGAGATAACGCTTTACGAAGTCGAAACGAGCCGATCGTCTCTTTCATAAGCTCGATGTGCAATATTTCTTACTGCATATGCTTGTAAAAACTTATATGCAACTCTACTTAGGCTGGAGCGCCTTCTACACTCGCCGACTGTAAGGTGAACACATAGAGCAACACCGGATGGGAGAAGCCATATGCAGGCTTTCCCCTCTGTCAAAGTACAAGCCCAAATGAGCCTATACCTGTCGCCTAGATGTTTAAATGTGTGCGTGAAATTGTTTCTGTATCATGTTAAAGTCAAGGTGTGAGTTTCGAAGTAATAGACGATTTTTGTAGTGTGCGTGTGTGTCGCACGCATTTCCCCCCGCAAAAAATGACAGACTGTTTTGCATCGGTGATACACGCTATGGCTGCTCCCCTCCGGTCCGCCGCGGCCGGTGGGCCGCGTTGCTTGGGTGAACACGAGTAGACAAGTGACGTCTCCAGACGTGCCGAGTGCCGACAACATAAGTACGTCCTAAAAAATGCAAATCCCATAACCCCTTTATTGGGTGATTTAAGCAACCTTTAACCTTTCTTTATTAATAGATTCTAAAATACAAAACATTATTTGGAAGAGATAAGTGATTATAAAAAATAAAAAAGATCAAATTAACGTTTTAAATATTATAATACGAGTATATATAGATTCTGTCATTAAGGTCAATCCACAGCCTTCAATGTTTTCACAGATAATGACTACTATGAATAGTAAATGTGGTAGTATTAAAATTCTATTTTTAATACAGATAAATTAATTGCGAATATTATTTTTAATCGGCCAAGTATGAGTCAGACCTGTGATCATGAGCAACTATTTCATACAGTGCAAATACTACGTTTGTTATAAATTAGTCTTAATTCTTTTAAAAATGTTCAAATAAATGATTTTGATTGTAATTAAAGAAATAGGTGAAAATTGATCTTTTGTCTATACTAATACTATAAAGCTGAAGACTTTGTTAATCGCAGGGACTACTGGTCCGTTTGGAAAATTCTTTCAGTATTAGATTGGCCATTGATTGAGGAAGGCCTTAGCCTAAAATATCACAATTAGATAAATAAGAGAGGAGTAGCAATAATGTGTTAAAACAGTAAGCGGCCCTGTAATTTCCGGCACAGAGGCACAACACCTTAGGCCTCAGGAGTGGTTAACGCATCTGCATTTTGACCTTGGTCTTTGTGTGGATGTCTATAGGCTGCAGTCATCACTTAACATCAATGTGAACTGTATGCTTGTTTGCCTCTTTCTTTACATAAAAAAAGCTGAACGGACTTCGCAGGGTCATTTAGTCTTTGATATAAAACGGAGAATAATTTCTTATTTTTTAGTAGACTTAAGTCGCCTACATAACGTCTCTTGCTCGTCTCGTTACGGCACTAGTATACTTTACCGGGCAAGTGGCGAAAGCGAAGGGCTCTCAGCCTGAATAAATTTACACAACTGCTTAAAGGAGACCCCTGTGGGTCTGATCCTCGGCTTAGTGCGTTGTGGGGACACACATAAGATTAGGATCAGGCCAACTTGCACTCTAGATGTCAGCAGAAAATATGCAATTATACTACGTATATAATGGACACTTCGACGTCCAGCCTGTTTTCCCCTCCTCACCCATCACCCCCCTTGAGAGCCAGTTGGATAAACTTCAACAGTGAGGTTACGAGCCGGTGATAGAGCGGTCTATTTTTAATTAATTTGGTCACGTAGTCAATGCAACGACTTATTTCACGATTGTTTTAGATAATATCCCTACCTGCTACATTTCTGTTTCGATCCGATTTCCGATTAATGTCTGTGTAATAGGTAACCAGAATAAGCGTATGGAATTTTGGCCAAGTGTCCGGGGTAGACCATCCGTTGGTGGTAACTGGAATAATGACTACGCAGGTTTTGTTAGTGTCGGGGCAGTAGTTCTTTAGACCTACGTATTGATTACAGGAAAATCTTAAGAAGGCTAACGTCGGCTACGACTCGCACTTGACCCGTTTTAAATTGTATTGTTCCAATCCTTGACTCAGAGATCAGGGCTTTTAGGCTCAATGTAATGTGATGTTCTGCGAATAGGAACAATATAGGTAGATATTTTCTTATCTTTTTCTATAGGTACTAATGTTATTAAAAGGAAACATTTGTGTGTTTGTATGCATGTTTGTAACGTTTTCACACAAACACTATTAGACCAATTTCGGATTCTTTCACCATTATACAATTTCATCTTCACTAAGTGACATAAGCTATAGGCACGAGGGTGACACTGAAAGTTTTAAGAACTAGTCACTTGTAAGCAATATAATAAAACTTACAACTTTTTTTTTTTTTTTTTTTTTTTAGTTCGGTCTTTGCGTATGTGGCCTGTCTCGAGACGGCACTAGTCTACTTCACCGGGCAATCGGCGAGCGCAGAAGGCGCTCCAGCCTAAAAACTTACAACTTGCTAGTTTGCTCAGTTTTGATATTGCAGGAACTTTTAGTGTGGCCCTCGTATTATCTACATTTATTTTATCCGCGCGAAGCCGATGTGACCCGAGTAATATGTAAGCTGATATTTTGATAGTAAGGTCAATTCGCAGCCTTCGATATTTTCTTAATATAACTTTAATTGGTAGTATTAAAATTCTATTTTTATCATAGATTTAATTATCTATAATTATTGAAATTAACTTGAATTATCAATCTTATAATTATTTATTATCTGCTTATGAATCGAGTTCATAGTTTTTCTTATTATTTAAATAACATGAGATCATTTTAATTTTGCAAAACAGTATGCAAATGATTAAGCAATCATCAGTTTTAGGATTTTGTAGTAAACAAGGAATCCTTATAGTTTCGCCATGTCCGTCTGTCTGTCTGTCCGTACGCGGTTTAGTGCAACAACGATTAGTACTAGAGACTTGAAATTTGGCACAAGTATACACCTTAATCACGCCGACAAAGTGGTAGAATAAAACCATGAAAAATAAAACTATTTAGGGTAGGTACCTCCCCTACATGTAACGCGCGAATATATTTTTTATTTTTCGTTTTCTACATAGCGTAAGATATCGTTGGATAGGTCTTTTAAAAATGTTAGGGGTGTGCTAAAATCGATTTAGTTAACTGTTCGTGTCTTATTAAGCTTTAAAGTGCCAATTTTCGTTAGAGTCAAGTGTCACCCCCCTTTACCAACTAAACGGTTATTGTTAGAAATTAAAACGTTACGGCATTAGTAGCTACATATAAAGAAATTATAAGAAAAACTATCACACTTAAGTTGGCCTTACAAATTTGCGAGTAATAGTCGACCAAATGTATTTTTACTCGAAATTTTTGAACAACTCCATAGAAAATATTAATTTATTTTTTTCATTCCACTAAAAAAACTACGGAACACTGCACTGCGCGTGGCTCGACACGCACTTTACCGCTTTTCAATTATTTATTCTCTTTCGTCCCAATGAATAGTAAGTAAAACAAGTCATTCGGATAGTTTAATATATTTTAAAAAATGTAGATTATGTTTATAAAAAGATGAGAAATTCTACTGATATTCTTTCCTACATTAGTATCATATTTAGTTTTATCTTAGTGATATTCTTTATATTTATTTTTTTTAGTTTGTAAATTGACACGTATGTTAATTGTTATTCGCTTTATATTATTTGACGTTTCATAAGATGTGCTTGTCATCCTAAAATAAAGGATATATCCATATAAAGGAGATGTTGCGAGCTCGGCTCTGGTTCGTACATATCCTCAAAAAATTGATAAATTAAAAAAGAATCCGAAAAAAATATAATTAATTTATTCAAGAACATATTTTAGAGTTACCACATTTGATTCAAACGATTATATCATTTTCAACCATGTTCAACATGGCGGCAATACAGCCGATGCTTGCGATAGTACTTATGTAGATAAAACAATAATAATTCGACACGACGTAACGAATTCGATAGTATTTAGAAAATATTACTGTTTTCTCCAAATGTCATGTAAATGTCAAAATGACATCGCCCGCCATATTCGCCATATTGGTTTTAAGTTGCAATTGTAACTTTGACTGGAAATAATGTTTTGTAACTGCAAACAAAGCTGAATAAGTGAAAATATGCAGTAAAAAACGTTTTTATATTGATTTTGCCTGTTAATGATATTGTGTATAATACATGGCCGGAGTTCCACACATTTTTGCAACATCTCCTTTCTTCTAGCACTTGGCAGCAGAAAGATTAGGTAGTGTGTCGACTACTGACTACGCCCTCGAGCACTGACAATGGAACTCTACCACCAGAAATCTATTATAACTCTATCTTCCATCTCTGCAGTTTAAATAATAAATTCCTATTACTGCTCCGAACGACGTAATCACTAAAACAATTGTGTTTTTTCAAATAATCACGAATTGAATATTAATTTATTTTAATTAGCTTTATATATAGGTGTTTATCTGTAACAAACGAATGGAACTGGTTCGGCTAGCTATAAATAATTTGAATATATTTATTTGTAGCAACTCGAACGACATAGTTCGACAAGTTGTTTAAACAAAAATGTTGTATTCTTAGATTATTTTATTGAAACATACGAACAAGTTTTTTTTTTGTGTGATGGTGGTGGCAAACAAGCATGCAGTTCACATTTAAGTTAAGAGGCAACTGCAGCCTATAGACTTCTACACAATAACCAGAGGTCATGATAAATAATGTCTCATATTATTTTCGTTTAGTCTTATCTTGCCGT
Source organism: Macrosoma leucophasiata (assembly GCA_036365455.1). Classification (NCBI taxonomy): domain Eukaryota; kingdom Metazoa; phylum Arthropoda; class Insecta; order Lepidoptera; family Hedylidae; genus Macrosoma; species Macrosoma leucophasiata. The sequence continues at coordinate 12,882,244 of JAWQUS010000004.1, forward strand.
TTGTAAAAGAGAGTATGGATCATTCTGTTGATACTTATTTTAATTATTAGATAAGTATCTTTGGACCATTATTTATTTAACTTTTGTTTACTTCGACATATTAACTATCGTACATGAATTATACAATTCGCTTTTATTTTATATATTTGTAACTTGACCTATCAAAAGCAAATTTAATTATTATTTCCCTATTATGAAAGACATTTTTGAGTTTGAGTTTGGTCAAAGTGCTGATGCGTTGCCACCCTTGAGGACTAAGTTCTTTGGATTCTGTGATGCTTATTACGGGGCCATACGTTACCATCTAACCGGAACACGATATTGCTGAACACTACCATTAGGCGGCAGATAAATAAGGTAATGCGGTGGTGCCAACGCCCTCGAGTACTATGACTGGAGCTCTAACACCAATAAAAAAAAAACAAGTTGAAACAAAGTTGACTACAGTCGTTGACAGTTGATCTGTCAAATTATCCGTTTCATATTTTTTGTTGTGTTTGTTGTCATAGCGACGTAGCTGTCAATTTCAAGCCCATAAGGGCCCTAACTCACTAGGACCCCAGGCGTCGTCGCCGGCTACGTATCCAAGCTCGCAGCTAGCTAACTTTTTTATGTAATGGAAGTGGCAAACAAGCATGCAGTTCACATTGATGTTAATTGATGACTGCAGCCTATAGACATTTACACCAAGACCAAGGTCAAAATGCAGATGCGTTACCACTCCTGAGGCCTAAGATGTTATACCTCTGTGCCGGAAATTTCAGGGCCGTACATTACCACCTGACCGGAACACGATAGTGCTGAACACTACCATTTAGCGGCAAGTATATTAGGTAATGCGGTGGTGCCTACGCCCTCGAGCTCCGTCACTGGAGCTCTACCACCTGTGATACGTAGGTACACAGTGATATACACATGATACCTAACTCACCAGGCCACCTTGTGGCGACGTCTCCAAACTATACTAGCAGCATGGATACGTCTATTGGCGTCTTAGTGAGTTAGGGCCCTAACTGCCCATAGCGAGTATGGGTATCACTTTTTTATGGTGCTTTGTGCGAGAGTAACTCTTCTGTATAATTACTTCTTATATATTTACCCCCTTATTCATAAACGTACATTAGATACGTTTTAGCTATAGAATGCTTTATCTTTGTCAGTTGCATTGTCAAATGTGCAGGATAGAAAAAGACAAAGGAGATTAGCAACACTTTAGCTAAAATACGTTTATGAATAAGTGTGTTGATCTACAGTGTTCTTATAACCCTAAGGTTGACTGTAAGAGAATGCCTTGTGGTACTAAGTCCACCATATATACGCGATGCATAGAAGTATAAATAAATGAATAAATGTTATTATATACGCGCGGAGTATGAACTCTTATGATTTATTAATAAACGATAACAGCGATAACAACTTCCCTGGTCTAGGGCTATTTCAAGGGCATGCATACTTCTGTGTGTAATTTAATGTAAATGTATGTACAGTGCTCAACAATAAATATAGCACATCGAGCCTAGGAAGGAGACTTCGGCTTATTTCGGGTCTGTAGAGCGTTATCTCTTTCGCACCGTACCTATTTGACGTTTGTCGGCCATTTTTAATCAATTTTTGACCAATACCGGATTGTCAGTGCTTACGTAGGCAGTGTGCAGCAGAGATAACGCTCTACGAAGTCGAAACGAGCCGATCTACTGGTGGTAGAGCTCCAGTGACTGAGTTCGCGGGCGAAGGCTCCACCGCATTACCTAATATACCTAACCGCTAAATGGAAGTATTCAGCACTATCGTGTTCCGGTCAGGTGGTAATGTATGGCACCAGAATACTACAATTAAGCGGCAAGTAGAAAAGTTTTCCAATATCATTGTTGATAGCGACTTTCACAATTGATAGTGAGTTAATCGATAACTAAACACTATTAGTGAACTATGCTAATCTAAATGACAAACCCGAAGTTTGATAAGAAACTAAACGAACTAACCTTAAGTGAAGTTCAGGTTCAAACTATCCGAGACTTTATCCGAAGAAATTTGCATTCATCTGCACTGTTACATTTAAGATGAAGAATGACATCGTTGTTCATCGAAACATACTTATCAACCAGTAGTGGATTTAGTGGAGGACTCTAGAATCCCAATCGTCTTTAGGGTTTCCTAGCCCGCATGGAACTATATTTCTTAGATTACCACGTTCTAGCGCGGTACTCCACTCTACTATGATACTAACACCCATATTCTAAGTCGTAATCTCGACCATAACTCAACCTTACTCAATGGAATTGGTATTCTTAGTTATAACTAATAACGTCAACTTGACATTCTGCCTTCGTTTGAGGTGAGAAAGCAATTGTCAAACTCCAAGATACCTCACGACCTACCTTGAAGATTAGGGGAGTATTTACATCAACGCCATATTCTTGCGCTCAATAAGGGTTTCGTGTCCGAACTGTCTGGAAATATAATTAAATACTATATTTAATTGTTTTTATATTATTTCGCATTAACACATGCTTGTGAAATATATTTACGATATTCAATAAACTGAAAAGTTTATTATATCGGTTGCCTAACTAGCATGGTTGGCAAAAGATGGCGCTACTGCTACCATAAAGCAAGGCACTAAATGTGAAGGAAAGATTTGACAAATCGGGCAGGACTTCAGTAGCTCAATTGGAAGAGCGGCTGGACTAGATTCCCAGTAGGCCGCGAGTTCGAGTCTCGCCTGAAGTCAAATTTTTCTTTCCATTTTTCTTTAAAAATAAAATAAATACTATATTTGTCTATAAAAATGCATTTTCAAGACTTTGTGAATTAATTATCTATATGATAATCCATACCCACATGAGTTACTGTTAAAATACAACCAAGAATATGGATTTCGAGGCGTCCTCATAAAGAATCTTAAGCTGAGTGTGAGTTAAGCAATGTTTCAAATAACGTCTTAGAATGTGGGTGTAATAATCTTTATAGAAATTTGGCGTACAATATTATGCCGTACTGTTACGACTATACACAATATTAATTAACAACAAGTGTAAGTCAGACCTCTCCGTGAACCACTGGTGGCATTGTAACTCAAGTAACTCACATACATACACAACGGTCACTCAGTGTATGTAGCCCCTGTGTATCTGTGTGTGATACCTAAAACGCTCTTACAAAACATTATAATCAAAGCAAGACATGTGTTTTAAACGGGAGATACTCTAACCTTCTGTACACAATGACAGTGAGACTGTCTATGAAACCCTAATGCAAATTTAACGGCTGTTGCCGTAGCGATTTTTAGATCGATTTTGTTGAAAAAGGCGATACACGTACTGTCATTATTAAAATTTCGTATTAAAGAATACTCTCTAAGGCAGCTAAATGGTTGAATGTTGGAAATATAATCATGGTGGTAGTATAAATAAACTTGTTAAAAGGAAAAATCATGCCAGTGTTTTACTGGTGATAGAGCTCCAGTGAGGGAGCTCGCGGGCACAGGCACCACCGCATTATTTGGCGCTAAATGGTAGTGTTAGCTATCGTGTTCCGTTCAGGTGGTAATGTACGGCCCTGTAATTACCGGCACAGAGGCATAACACCTTAGGCTTCAGGAGTGGTAACGCATCTGCATTTTGACCTAGGTCTGTGTAGGTGTCTATTGGCTGCAGTCATCACCTAACACCAATGTGAACTGCATGCTTGTTTGTCACTTCTATTAAATAAAAAAAAAAATTTAGATCGAATTTGGTGAAAACAGCGATACCCGTACTTATTAAAATTGCATGCCATTACCACGGCGGAACTTATTTATGAATACTCTAATAGTTTAAGACTGCTACTTATTTTATTTTTATTAATAACTCAATTACTTGGTTGTATTAAAAATAAAATCATGATAGTAGTATAAATAAACAAGTTAAAAGGAAAATTGTGCCCGGAGATGTCAACAGGCTCGCCACCTGTTACATGGGCCAAAACGTAACCGGCGAGTCGTGGGTGTTTGCATGTATGCTTGAATGCATGCATTTACCTCTGCTTACCCCTTCGGGGATTACAGGCGTGAAGTTACGTTTAAAAGGAAAATTGTGGCTGCCAAGTTTTTTTCCTGAAGGTATTTGAACGTTTCTCGGGTCTTCGATTTCTCACTATGGGGCTCATACTAAAGTTCAAGGCCTCGCAGAAGGCAATGGACTTATTCTCGGTGTTTCCCTGCGAGATCGAATCAGAAATGAGGAGATCCGCATACAATACAACTAACGTTGAATACATACTTTTAGAAGTTTCTACTGTTTTTACATAGATTTCTATAAGAACAAGGCTATTATCATTTGAACTTTAATAAGTATATTTATACTAGCTGTGCCCGCGACTTCATCCGCGTGAGAATGTATGATTGTTCAGTATCTACCCGGACGAAGTCGTGGCGCAGCTAGTATAAAAATAGCCTAAGCTACTCCTTATTACTTAAGCTATCTGCCAGTGAAAGTCCCGTCGAAATCGGTAAAGCAGTTCCCGAGTTTAGCAGGAACAAACAGACAGACAGACAGACAAAAATGGTAAATTATGTTGTTTTGGTATATGTACCGTGTATACATACATATGCATTTAGTATAAAGCGGTTATTTTTATATTACAAACAGACACTCCAATTTTATTATTTGTATGGATATGGGTAACATCTTATGAAAACTGATGAGCATTGTACTTAATTCGAAGAACATTGATACTTGATCCGTCTCATGAGAGTTCTTCAACAAATTTCCAGTCATAAGAATCGTAGAATACACAAAAGAATATATTTTCAACCTTCGGAAGTTGCTGACTTAGCTACAGTAAGCGATTTTTATAGTTTTTAATGCTGAATGTAATGAATGAGAAAGCGTAATAATAAATCTGTGTTTTAGTTGTTAAAAAGAATTAGTTAATATGTATTTACCTACATTTACTTTATTTATACGTAACTTCACGCCTGTAATCCCCGAAGGGGTAGGCAGAGGTAAATGCATGCATTCAAGCATACATGCAAACATCCACGATTCGCCGGTTACGTTTTGGCCCATGTAACAGGTGGCGAGCCTGTTGACATCTCCGGGCACATTACCAAACTTTGAGGTACTGGGAAATTTCCAGAAAATGGAAAAATCCCAATAGAACCAGAGATAAAGGCTTTTTCACCATTATCTCTGATAACCCCCTACCCGGGAATCGAACCCAGGACCTCAGCGTAGTAGTAGTGGCCTGCTACCACTAGGCTACCGAGGCACTTTATTTATATAATATTTATAAACTTCTTAAAAAAAACCTATAAGTTGACTAGCGGCCCGCCCCGGCTTCGCCCGCGCTGCTCTGCTCCTATTAGTCATAGCGTAATGTAAGCTATCCTATCTCTCAAATTGAATCGAATTGCACATGGTGTGCGAATTTTATTATAATCGGTTAAGTGGTTTAGGAGTCCATTGAGGACAAACATTGTGACACGAGATTTATATATATTAAGATATGGTAGAGTCTCTATGTAGGAGCTCGAGGATATAAGTACCAACGCACTTATAAGCGAATCTTGTAACCCTAAATCGATACATCTATACAAATAAATAAAATAGGGGTGTTTGTTTGTAATAATCTTTTTACTAAATGCCTATGTATGTATACATGGTACATATACCAAAACAACATTTTTTACAATTTCTGTCTGTCTGTTTGTTCCGGCTTATCTCGGGAACGGCTGAACCGAGTTTGACGGGACTTTCACTGGCAGATAGCTTATGTAATAAAGAGTAACTAAGGCTATTTTTATACTAGCTGCGCCCACGACTTCGTCCGGGTAGGTACTGAACAATCATAAACTCTCAAGCGGACGAAATTATATATCGAACAAAAAATATAATCGAACACATAAGACCTTTTGTACAAATCTCCAGACACAATAATAATGAAAATCTAATGAATATAAATATATTCAGTGGTGGTAGAGCTCCAGTGACGGAGCTCGGAGCGGGCGTAGGCTCCACCGCATTATCTAATATACTTGCCGCTGAATGGTAATGTTTAGCAGTAAAGTGTTCCGGTTAGGTGGTAATGTACGGCCCTGTAATTTCCGGCACAGGGTCATAACTAAGGCCTCAGGAATGGCAACGCATCTGCATTTTGACCTCTGGTCATTGTGTGAGTGTCTATAGGCTGCAGTCATCACTTAACATCATTGTAACCTGCATGCTTGTTTGCCACTTTCATAAAATAAAAAACCGGTCAAGTGCGTGTCGGGCCACGCGCAGTGTAGGCTTCCGTAATTACAGAGTAAGAGATGTAATGAAAAAATAAATAAATATTTTGTATAGACTTGTTCGAAATTTTCGAGTCAAATACATTTGGTCGACTATAACTCGCAAACTTGCAAGTCCAACTTCAGTGTGATAGTTTTCCTTTTTGTTTTGTTTTAAGTAGCCACTATTGCCGTAACGTTTGAATTTCTAACAACAACCGTTTAGTCTGTAGGGAGGGGGGAGGACACTTGAGTCTAACAAAAAATTGCACTTTAAAGCTTAATAAGTCACGAAAAGTTAACTAAATCGAAAAATGATGCTGGAACACCCATAATGTTTTTAAAAGACCTATCCAACGATACCCCACACTATAAAATATCCGCCCGTTACAGTAGGTTACCCTAAATATATATTTTTTCATATATATATTTTTTTATTTTTTTATATATTATTTATACCACTTTGTCAACGTGATTAAGGTGTATACTTGTGCCAAATTTCAAGTCTCTAGTACCAATAGTTTCTGTGCTAAACCACGGACGGACAGACAGACATGGCGAAACTATAAGGGTTCGTCGTTTACTACGGAACCCTAAAAAATAATATGAAAAGCTATAGAAGTTCTTCTAAGATTCGAAAATTACTGACTCAGTTTCTGTCAGCAAAATTTATTTGCTGATTTATTCAAGACAAACCTAGAACGGAAAATTCTAATGTCTTTTCCGGTGTGATAAATTTATTGATTTATACATTCACACATATTGGATATATGTGTCAATGTAGTACTAGGTACTATCTTTATATTGGTATTCTGAATCTCTGTCATAATAATATATTTACAGTGTAGTCGTTTTAGGAACTTGAACAATAAAACGTTTTGATGATAACTTTTTAAAATGTCACGATTTTTCGTTGGTATTTATTCCAAATTCATCAGGCAATCTACGACAATATTGTTACATAGTATGTATGTATCTTCACGGTAGGTCCCTAACGGGGCAGACAGAGAGTGTAGAGTGCCAGATATCCCGGTCCTGACATACCTCTCGTGCCTCATGTATCTTCATCATTCTTTTCATACATGCACGCCGATTCCTAAAACTTTTGACCGCACCATCAGACAGAACTCGACCTATTTGGTCATGGTAGGTCTTCCTGGGCCTCTGCAACCATCCACATTCGCATTGTATGTCTGTAACATAGTATAAGACAAAATTATTTTTAACAAAAATACTAATTCAATTTTGTGAAACTACAATTAATTGAATGAAAAAATCCGAAATACTTACATATTTTTACATATTTGGACTTATTTGCAAAAATCTTCAGATGACACAAAAGGTATTACGTAGTATTTTGTTCGTTAACTATTAAACTACTGTGTTATTTTTTAATAAGTTGATCTAGTGTTATTAAAAAAACCTCAGGCAGTCGTTATTTTTTATCTTATACAAGCCGTTCTCTGAATTTTTTTGTTGCGCTCATCTAAATTATATTCATTACGAACAGAAGACACAATATACAAAATTTCTTTTGTATAACGATTTATACGCACATTAAAATTACTCTCAGCACCAATTTTAGGGTGAATCTCGAGTCTGTCTATTGAATTTAGGGATTAAACGTAATTAAGTTTGGCTTTTCGTACTTTAATGTAAAAATATATCTAGCTTAATGTGAAATTTTTTACAAGTATAAAAATGAGTTTATTTTGAGTTATGACATACATTAGGTCTCTAGCGCTATTACGTCATAGTATGCGAATCTAAGTCGACCTTCACATATCTGTTTACCGAATTAAACATTGTTTTATGAATTTCTCTACGAATGTTATGAGCAAAACATGCAAGACATTTTACTGGTGGTAGAGTTCCAGTGACGGAGCTCGCGGGCGTAGGCACCACCACATTACCTAATGTACTTGCCGCTAAATGGTAGTGTTCAGCTCTATCGTGTTCCGGTCAGGTGGTAATGTACGGCCCTGTAATTTGAGGGCACCATAGGCCTCAGAAGTAATAACGCATCTGCATTTTGACCTTTGTCTTTGTGTGGGTGTCTATAGGCTGTAGTCATCACTGAACATCAATGTGAACTGCATGCTTGTTTGCCAATTCCATAACAAAAAAAAGACGTGTTTGTTTATGTATGAAATTTGATAAAAACTGTATTTAATTCGATAAACAGATAGAAAGTTCGACCTGGATTTGGATCTCAGACTATCATTACATCACATGTAACGATATGCTCAGTGTCATTGTAAATATTTTCTGCAGCGATAGCGGATTTGTTTCCCGGCTCATATAAAATTAAATGTGTTTATATGTTTTTTTATGTCATGGAAGTAGCAAACAAGCATGCAACGTTGATGTTATGTGATGACTGCAGCCTATAGACACCCAGAAAAAGACAAAGATCAAAGTGCAGATGCGTTAACACTCCTGAGGCCTAAGGTGTTATGCCTCTGTGCCGGAAATTACAGGGCCGTTCATACGTAATATTACATATGTAATGTTTCTTCACGCTGAGTCTCATACGAGGTAGGGATAGGGGAGGTTTATTGTGATTGGAATAATACGTCTTTCTTTTTTTTAACATTTTCTAATAGATGTAGGCACAGGTTTTTATTACTTTACTCTTTATAGTTTTTTAAATATTTGCGTAATTAATACCTTTTTTGTTTTCGTTATTTTTTTACAATGCTTGCAATTTTTTATAAACTAACAAACGAATTTTGCACATTTTTCTAAATTTCTCCATTTTTGACGTGTAAATTAGACTATAAATAATTGAGTCAACAATGTCGAACTAAGGTCATTGCTTTAAATGTATATTACTGCGATAACCTGCATTATCAGATTTAAAAACGATCGGGTATATTTTTAGTATACCTTTACTTTCCTTTTGAGAGAAAGCTGATTACGTGCGGTTTTTAAAAGCACTAATTAAGCATTCAAAAACCGTATTTACTTTATGGAATTCATAAAATGTGAATATGTATGTCCATAAACTATGATTTTAAATTTTTGTTTAACGAGATTAATATACCTTTAGAGAAAATACCGGGGACAAACAGCCGGTTCCGTTTTTAAATTGACTTGACAGATAATTATATTAATTATATACAGTCAACAATAAATATATTACACCGTAGGATCACATCGGTTAATACTAAATATTTATAATTTACATAAAAAACATAATGGTGTAGGGACGTGACGACCCACCGCCCAGTAACGGAATACTTTTCTTCTAGTGGAAGATAATTCTTCCGTTGCAGTCAGACATCCGAACAATGGCGGTCAAACCATTTCAATAAATGCAGTAGTAAATATATGATGCAGTAATTAAAAAGGCCAGATAATACTCGACAAGCAGGTCCCCAACTGTCACAGAAGACATTACTTTCTGAAAAAAACATGACAGCTCTTTAAATTATTTGTATTCTCTTTGTAAATTACCAGGCCGGGCAATCTCCAAATTAATTCGTTGTAAAACGAATTAATTGACAAGGCTTTTAGTGAGCCAAAGTGCAGAAATGTGATACAGTTTCTTGTTTACATACCTTCACCCAAGCGCTTTACGAGTAAACCTTTTACACGGGCATTGGGTTTCTATCAGTCATCTTCGCGACAATTTATTACTAGCGTCATACACAACTCCGCAAAAATTACATACATACGCTTAATTTGGTCACTCTTACACAGACATCAATCAGTGACGTGTATTTACACGTGCACGTGTGTGCGTAGCATGTAGAGAATACCAAACGTCTCCCATAAGAGGGGAGGAGGTTGGGTGAGGCGGGGAAATCGAGTGGGACGTCGAAGTGTCCCTTCTATACGTTGTATTATTACACATACTCTGTTAGCGTGGTAATACCGCGACTGCCGCGACAGTATGCCCGTGTAATTGCGTCCATAGAAACACATATGCTACTGAACTAGAGCCTGTATTTCATAGAAATGGCATGTGGCTACGTGAACGCGCTGTTTGGTACTCTGCCTTACGTACCTGGAGAGCGAAACATGCTGCTTGGTATGAAAAATCTTTATCGTTCTCTTCCTTCATTTTCTTGCAAAGCCTTGATCTCACTTTTACCTAACACGTGATCTATTTATTTGTTGTATATATCATCGGGAGATAACAAGATCCGCTAGTTTATCGATTTCCTTTGAAATTGACAAACTTTCGTAGAATTCTACGAAAGTTTAAACGAGAGATGAATTGTATTATTTATTGATGATTTTTACATCGATTTAGAGCACCCCGGTATTATTATGATTAGGTTAGGTCGAAGGGTGCCGCTCCTATGGTGTTAGGTTTGACCTTGGTCTTCACGTTGGTGTCAATAGGCTGCAGTCATCACTTAACATCAATGTGAACGGTGTGCTTGCTTGCTACGTCCATTAAATAAAAAAAATATATAAATAATAACAAAAAAAGACGTGTACTCGGGGACTGCCGCGGTAAAGCATTTACATAATTATCTAAAATTATGTAAACGTACAAAATAAAATGCAAATAAAAGAAAAAAAAAAGAATAATGAAACAATAATTTTCTATTAATATTTACCACTTTTTAAATATTGAATGGAAAAACAAAGAATAAAAAAAAATGACCAAAAACAATCTTGGCCGCGGTGGGATTCGAACCCACGCCTCCGAAGAGACTGGTGCCTTAAACTAGCGTCTAGACCGTTCGGCCACGCTACCCACGAGGTCGGACGGCGAAATTATACATGACTTTCTTTAAATGAGTTTAAAATTTTTAATCCGGAGCGTCCGGTTTTTTACGTTACGGAATTTCTGAATTCGGTCTCCGCGCTCAAGGTCCGTGATAGAAGCTATGCAATAGCTTAAAAATAAAAACCCGCTTTCCTAGGAAATTGATAAACTTTCGTAGGATTCTAAATGAGAGATAAATTGTATTATTTATTGATGATTTTCACATCGATTAAGAGCACCCAGACATGATTGGGATAGGTTGCCGCAACTTTCGGTTTGAGGTATTTTTTATGTGTCAAAATTATGTCACCAGAAGATAACAAGAACCGCAAGTTTATCAATTTCCATCGATTGATAAATTTGCGGACGTAAACTTGCGTATCTTCTTATCTTCCGGTGACATACAGGTACATTTGCCTATTGGTAGAGTTATAGTGACGCATCACCGCAATACGGCTGCAACTAAGTAGCAATGTATAGCACTAATCAGGCTCAGCAATATGTTTTTTTCTTAAATTAAAACCAAAAATAAATCTCCCTTTAATTATAATAACTTCAAGAAAATAGGAAAAACGAAAAGCAGATAATACGCGACAAGCAGGCTTCCAACTGTCACAAAGGCACAATTATCGCTAGCAGGCATGACAGCTCATTAAGTTAATAGGCCGGGGACTCTCTAGATTTGTTCGTTATGAAACGAACTAAGACATATTCCATTAAATCAGTATGCGAGTGTTATAATATGTAACACAGTTATGTATTCATGAATCTTCGGATCAGATTAAATAAATTAAAAAAGAAAACTTAATTTGTGTCCTTAAGCCCACAGAGAAAATAAAATAAGTACTCCGGGTATCTCCATAATGTACAACATTTATAGCAGTGTGTACTATTCACGGCCTCGTAAACTTTTCCCAGAAAAATCAATTCAAAAAGTTATTTCAGCGATATTTACATTATATGTTCTTAGGTTTTCGCGAGCTACACTCATTGAAATAAAACTATTTTTTACGGATTTATCTTGGTCAGTCTGCCCGGGATGCTGAAAAGCGACGGAACGGAAGCTGAAAAGCGACCGAAACGTCGGGTTGATTTAAAAAATCATTTTAGTTTAATATACGCGAGATAAATCCGTAAAAAATAGTTTTATTTCAATGATATTTACATTAAAATCGTAATTCTCATACACAGAGACTTTTCAACTGTGAGGTGTCGTACTTTTTCAAACGCGCAGTTTCAACTTTACACATAACGAATAGCTAGTTTCAGCTCCACACGTACCAAATAACTACATCTATGCTGGACGTGTAGGCTTCTAATTCAGTCCGCTTTAAACCTGGAAGGTGCCCATTGTAAAATGAATTTTCCCGTAAACCTAAGTAGCGTAGCGAGGAGCTCAAGGCTCGAGATTTAAATGATGCGTACTAGCCGTGAGAAACCTTAAATTAATTAAACTTGTTGTTTATCTTGATAAGTTCTAGGATAAATCAAGACTCTTCCAAACAACATTTTCAAATCCGCAACTGCCTTGAAGCCTAATCCTTATTAACATTTTAGATTCGAACAGATTTGCAAATTGTTCTAGTAGTTTTGGAAACAACACATTCGTTTTTAGGGTTCCGTAGTAAATAAGGAACCCTTATAGTTTCGCCATGTCCGTTTGTCTGTCCGTGGTTTAGTGCAAAAACTATTGGTACTAGAGACTTGAAATTTGGCACAAATATACACTTTAATTACGCCGACAAAGTGGTAGAATAAAAACATGGAAAATAACATTATTTAGGGTACCTCCCCTACATGTAACATGCGGATATTTTATTTGTTTTTCGTTTTCTATATAGTGTAAGATATCGTTGGATAGGTCTTTCAAAAATGTTAGGGGTGTGCTAATATCATTTTCATCAACTTTGCGAGTAGTAGTCGACCAAATGTAATACTCGAAATTATTTTTAACAACTCCATTGAAAATATTTATTTATTTTTTAATTACATTAATCAAACCTAAGAACTATGGAACCCTACACTGCGCGTGGCTCGACACGCACTTGACCAGTTTTTTATGCGTTTTGACCTCTGGTCTTTGTGTGGTTGTTTACAGGCTGCAATCATCACTTAATATCCATATTAACTCCATCCTTGTTTGCCATTACAATGTTTGCCACAAATACTGGAAAACTGTACCTGAATGATGCTATTAAACACAGTCAGATAATGTAGATAATATCATCAATAGTGCATGGCACGGAACCAATGACATGTAATTATATTTTTATGTGTAGGTTTCTAGGTTTCTAAATCTAGATAGTTATGGAAGCTCACTGGCGACACAAGTAATAAACAAAGAATGAACTCCCCCAATTCTGGCTATTCACCAATAACAAAGAGAACGACTGTAATAATCGTAACCTCATAGTGATTCTGAAATACATCGCTGGTTGAGTGTTCATAAATTCCTAGCTTATATTTTAAACAAGGCAATTCCTTGGCTTTTCAAATCTAGCTTTATTTATGCGAGCAAAGATAGAATATTTTTTTTTTGTTAAAATACGCTTACACTCACAGCTCCATTAGGTATTACATAAACCAGTGTCGTAGATGCCGTTGTACACATACAGAACATACATAAACACCCAGACCCAATAAAAACAATGGAAACGAGAAAAGGAATCAAAGATTGAAACCCGCAGATTCATACAAGTTTTTATTGTGTTTTAATAATTATCTAGGTACTTTAGACCAGTGAATAAAACTTCTTTATTTTTATGACAAAAGACAAGCGATGTAGAATTTATTTGAATAAATACGTGTAATTTACGCAACAAGCGTTTTTGGGCCTCATGAGTGGCAGTCAGGGTTGCCAACTTTTCCAGCCGCCATAACCGGACAACAAATTTAATCAGATCATACTTGGCAAAATCGAAAAAAATACCGGTAAATATTAATGAAAAAGTTTTTTCTTTGAGGTTGATTTGTTCTCCAGTACAGTGGCAACATTTTTCCTAATCTACCTTCTCTTTTGATACTTTTTGTATCGAGTTTTTCTGAGAGTTTAAAAAGGGAGTTTACTGCCAACAAACCCCCGAAGATGATCGAAACCGGTTGGGTAAAATTATTAAATAGTAATAAATAAATTCTAGTGCCGCGCCCTTCGGGTCGTGCAGCTTCAGTCACTGCGCTGCGGCAGTCGTTTTACTTCACGGCGCGCGTCACGTTCATAATACTTGATGACCGGACAAATTGAATCCGGTCGGAAGTAAGCGACCTGTCGCCAACAATTCCTTCTAAAACCGGACGGTTGGCAGCCCTGGTGGCAGTAGATCTGCACTAAAACTTTTGTTTTCTTTATTTTTGAAACAAGAGGCAAGCGCTATAGAATTTGGTTGAATAAAAAAATTATTATTTTTTGTGACAAGCATTCTTAGACCTCACGAGTGGCAGTGCATCTGCACTATAAAATTGTTTAATTTATTACAGTATCTACGTATTTTATAGGCTACATTTTTTTTGGATTTCGTAGCCGTCGTGAAACACTTGTCCGTCCGTCCGTCCGTTCGCAGAATAGCTCAGAGACATTTAATTTTACTAATAAAAAGCTGTGATTTGGCTTGAAAATATATATTAGTTATTCTAACAAAGTAGTAAATTAAAATCTTAAATAAAAAACAGATTCTATACATTTAATATAGCTATGGTTTATTTAGATTTACGAACATAGAATTGTCTTTACACGCATTTCTAGCTATGTTTAGGTACATAAAACCAATAGAGTTTGCTCACATAACGGTTTACACGGAAGTAATCTTTTTACCAAAAATCCGCGAGGGTTATAGTTTATTATGATCATAAAATGCGTTATCAGGAGCGGACCTTTATGAAATCCGGCTATTCTTCTCCGAAAAAAGACTTCTATGGCATCCGCGTATTAAGGGATATTGTGTTGGATCCTTTTTATGATAGACATGTGTTTTTAACTTTTGTTGGATTATTTAATAATAGTAAGCCGCCCCGGCTTCGCTCGGGTACAATGTTACGTACATTACTACTATTAAAATATGGTAGTAATGTATAGGAAGCGGTTATTTTCGTTTAAAACAACCCTGCTATAAGTATCTGTTTTCTAATGGTTGGGGAAAAAGTCTTTTCGCATTATAGTATGTATGAACTTGTAATAAAATCTCTTTGGCTGTAGTATTTGTATCTGGCTGGTTTTGGTATCATTGAAAGTTAAAATTTTAAAGAACATAATTCCAAATTCAAATTAGGCAAATGTGTGATTCATTTGTTTTTTGTACTGTCAAGATGAGTGAATCTAATGAAGAAATTCGATACATTTTAAAATTTTACTACAAAAAAGGTAAAAATGCAACGCAAGCAGCGAAAAAAATTTGAGATGTTTGTGGACCTAGTGCAGTGTCTGTGAGAGAAGCACAAATTTGGTTTAATCGTTTTCAATCCGGAAATTTTGATGTCAAAGATGCACCTCGCTCTGGTCGCCCTATTACGGATAAAATGGATGCCATTTTTGAAAAAGTGGAGCAAGATCGACATATCAGTAGTTACGACGTAGCTGAAGAACTGAGAATTGATCACAAAACAGTTTTGGCGCATTTGAAAAAAGCTGGGTACAAAAAAAAGCTCGATATTTGGGTACCTCACGAGCTCACTGAAAGAAACCTAATGAACCGTGTACTCATTTGTGATTCTTTATTACGTCGTAATGAAACCGAATCATTTTTGAAGAAGCTGATAACTGGTGATGAAAAGTGGATCACGTACGACAAGAACGTGCAAAAAAGGTCGTGGTCAAAGGCCGGTCAGGCTTCACAGACTGTGGCGAAACCCGGGTTAACTCGCAATAAGGTGATGTTGTGTGTGTGGTGGGATTGGAAGGGCATTATTCATTATGAGCTATTACCACCAGGCAGGACTATCGATTCTGAACTCTACTGCGAACAACTGATGAGATTAAAGCAAGAAGTTGAGAGAAAGCGGCCGGAATTGATCAACAGAAGGGGTGTGGTGTTTCATCATGATAACGCTAGACCTCACAAATCTATAGCCACTCAGCAAAAATTAAGAGAGTTTGGCTGGGAGATGTTAATGCATCCGCCTTATAGTCCTGACCTTGCGCCTTCAGATTTCCACCTGTTTCGGTCTCTTCAGAATTCTTTATGCAATGTTAGGTTAACATCACGAGAGGACTGCCAAATCCACTTGTCGTGGTATTTTGATGAGAAGTCCCAAAATGTTTATAGGAATGGGATCATGTCCCTACCTACAAGATGGCAAAAGGTTATCGAACAAAATGTTACATACATACTTAAGTTAAATTTAAATAAACTATATATATTTTTTTTTTTTTTTTTTTATCTCCTATATTTCTGCAATCTGCCTTATTTGGGCATTTAGCTGATGGTTAGACATTTCAGTACAGACATGCATGGCACACGCCCAGTGGCGCATCCATATACAAAGTAGAATCTTCAGGAAGATCTTATTTAGGATGGGAGAAGGTCCTGGGGACCTCTCCGAAAATAAACTATATCAAAAAAAAAAAAAAAAAAAATGTTTTGAATTATCTTAAAAAATGCGAAGAAACTTTTTCCCCAACCTTACATACTATCAACCCCGAAAACACAACCTTTAGGGATGAATTACACAAGATCCTAAAGGTAGCACCTACGTGCGTAAATGAATCCCTAATCCCTATGCAAAATTTGAGACTTCTAGCACTTTTAGTAAAGAAATTTCATACAAACTTTAAACCCTGACAACCTATTTAATTTATATTATTTTAAACATATTTATAGGATTTCCAGAGAATTCGTAAAGTATTTACTTGACTTCTTAATCTTAACATACCTTATGCACTTGTACGAATATTAGAAATCTGCCTTTCAAATGACAAGTAAGGTAGGTAAAGTTTGATCGAGTATGGTAATTTCAATTTAAGAGGTAGAAGATGATAAGGGACGAGTGGGTACACATTTCCATTGACAAGTAATTATTTTATGTAGAAGTCTATAGGTTGCATTATATACCTACCAATAGTGCAATCTAGCACCGTTTTATTCCGGTGATAAGCCCAAAAAAAGTAGGCACTGAATCAATTTGTTTACGCTTATTTACCATATATTTTTTTTAATTTATAAAAAAAAAACGTAACTTCACTCTTGTAATCCCCGAAGGAGTAGGCAGAGGTAAATGCATGCATTCGATCATACATGCAAACACCCACGACTCGCCGGTTACGTTTTTGCCCATGTAACAGGTGGCGAACCTGTTGCCATCTCCGGGCACATTATCAAACTCCGGGGTACTGAGAAACTTCCAGAACATGGAAAAATCCCAATAGAAGCAGAGATAAAGGATTTTAAACCGTTATCTCTGATAGTCCCAGACCCGGGAATCGAACCCAGGACCGCCAGCATAATAGTAGTGGCCTGTTTCCACTACGCTACTGAGGCAGTAAACGATATATATATTTTTTTTTTCAATTTATGATATAGATTAACGATAAAAAATACCCTAACGCCCCTTCTCAACGATCTTATATACCAATGGCTCATATAACTGCCTACACGGAAGTAACCTTCTTACCGAAAAATCCGTGGGGGTTATCGATTATTATGATCATAAAGTAAGTATGTAAGTTATCAGGAGCGGGCGGAGCGAGCTTTATTCATTCCGGATTTTCTTCTCCGAAATGAGACTTCTATAACATCCGCGTATTATGGTTATGTATTTGTGCTAAACATGTGTGTGTATTTTTTAAATCTTTTATTTAATTTATATTTCGGCGTTAAATTCTTAAATCTGTAGATACACTTTTTTTTGTTTACGGCTTCATCCTCATCGACTTCATGAGTTTTTTTCCTTACTTGGGATGTTTTTTTTTTCGTTTTTAGGGTTACGTAGTAAACTAAGAACCCCTATAGTTTCGCCATATCCGTCCGTCTGTCCGTCCGCGGTTTAATGCAAAACTATTGGTACTAGAGACTTGAAATTTGGCACAAGTATGGTTATACCTTAATATACACCTTAATCACGCCGACAAAGTGGTAGAATAAAAACGTAAAAAAAAAGAGTATTATTTAAGCCGACATACACTTGACCGGTTTTTCTAATGAATTAATCTTAAAACAAACTTCCAGGCCTCACCGTACTCCCTTCGTGTCCCTTGTTGGCATTGTTTTGGAAAATAAACTATTTCGAAAAACTGTGACACACGTAGCTTACAGTCAATAGATTCTGTATCAATTTTCAAGTAATTGAATTTGAAAAAGGTAAAAAATTGGGTTGAATAGGTATAGCATAAGCACACTCATATCATCATCACTCCAGTCGAAAGACGTCATCACAACTCCTTCCCCGAAGACGTCCACAACAGTAGTGTGCGTTGCTAGGGAAGAATATACCATAATCGCAACGTTTGGCAGGCGGATTGACAATCGCAGTGGCGGTAGTTTTGTCGCGGGACGCTACTGCCCATGCCGCGTTGTTATTTTTTTGGAATGTTTCATTGTTCGGTTGACTGACTGCACTAGCGGAAGAATTCTCCTCCACTAGAGGGAGATGGGGTCGTCACGTCCCGACGATTTCAACTCATATCATATCATAGCAAAAAAATACACTGTAGGCACAGAATTTGTAATAATACTACGTATAGAATGGACACTTCGACGTCCCGCCCGATTTCACCGCATCACCCAACCTCCTCCTCTCTTATGGGCGACGTTTGGTATTCTCACGTGTAAATACACGTCACTGATTGATGTCTGCGTAAAAGAGACCAAATTAACGTTTGTATGGAATTTTGGCAGAGTGTCCGCGGTGTGCTGTAGATACCCTTTTTAGTATTTGCCTACTCATGTACATATTTTTCGCACAAGAACCTTACATAAAAGATAACACCTTTTTACTTTTTACCCAAATAATCCGCGAGGCTTATAAGTAGTTTATTGTGATATAAAGTGCATTATCAGGAGCGGATCTTTATGAAATCCGGCTATTCTTCTCCGAAAAAAGACTTCTATAACATCCGCGTATTAGGGGATATTGCTTAAGATCCTTTTTATGATGGAAATGTGTTATTTTAGTTAGATGTTTTTTAAAGTGGCTTATGGCCGAATACTCAAACGTCACTCAATTTTAAGCAAATATGCGCTATCTCTATCATAACTTGTTTTATAAAGACAGAAGACTTTTAAGTTTCACTTAGATTTGAATGACGTTTGAGTATTAGGCCGTTAGGATTATAGTTCCTAAGGATCAAGTGCACACTATTGACCTGTGACAGTTATGAGTTATGACCAGCCCGCATGACCCACCTCCGCTGTCATAACATGACACACCTAAGCTCTCGACGCCTTTATTTGCCTTATAATTAATATCAGATAACAGATATCAACTTATTTCATACAGTTTTCTATACAATCAAAATCTGTTTCCACAAAATCAAGCACCAATTCTGGTTAACGATTGAAGAAAGGTTAAACAAAACGTTTCACTTGACTAGGCAAGCAGAAATCACTTGCCGGTCAAGTGAACAATTCGATAGCAATAAAGCTCTCATACATCGCGCTAATCGATGGATCGTTTCCGCGTGACTGAACATTTTCATAATCGAATCCAGTTAATCTCCTCTAATTTATGGTGTCTTAGTACTTGACTAGTAGGTTTATGAGGTTTATGTAGTGGATGATTTTATTTATAGCTCCGAATTAGTTTGGTGTTATAAAGAAAGTTCTTAAACGAGGCTTTCGCGGGGCTTAAGCTGGGCGACCCGCTAGTAAACTACGGGACCGATTTGAAAAATTAAGCTGCATCTTCACTAAGTGACATGGGCTATATTACATTCGTTGCAATTGTGCAAATCCGAGGCGAGCCACTAGCATTTAATAAGTTGGTCGTTAGTTTCAGAATTTCGGGTTTAAAAAATAGTGATTTGACGTATGCTATGACGTAGCGCTTTCTGGCTTGGCAATCGTCTTGCCACGCGCAAAAGAGAACCAACCGGTGGTAGAGCTCCAGTGACGGAGCTCGCGGGCGTAGGCACCACCGTATTACCGAATATACTTGCCGCTAAATAGTAGTGTTCAGCACTACCGTGTTCCGGTCAGGTGGTAATGTACGGCATAACACCGTAGGCCTCAGGAGTCGTAACGCATCTGCATTTTGCCCTTGGTCTTAGTGTGGGTGTCTATAGGCTGCAGTCATCACTTAACATCAATGTGAACTGCATGCATGTTGGCCACTTTCATCACATACATACAAAAAAAAGAATCCTCACACTAAAGTCTTTCGAGTGTCGTCGTCGCAACGCCAGCGCTGAACCACTGCCGAACGCCGGTTTTACGCAGCGCTGGCGTCTCTAAGCAAAAGCACACCGCGGACACCCCGCCAAAATTCCATACAAACGCTAAATTTGGTCTCTATTACACAGACATCAATCAGTGACGTGTATTTACACGTGCACCTGTATGTGTTGCACGTAGAAAATACCAACCGTCGCCCATAAGAGGGGAGGAGGTTGGGTGAGGCGGGGAAATGGGGCAGGACGTCGAAGTGTCCATTCTATACCTAGTATTATTACATATTCTCTGGCAAAAGCCCGTTATTATTATAATCGCAGACCAACCCACCTAAGCAAGAGGCGAAACATATGACACAATGAATTTGAAATAGGTGTGCTTACGTTGTATTTTTTATTTTTAATCGTCGGAACTAAGTATTGTTTTAATGGAAAAACATAACGCAATGCCAAGTTATTTTTACCAAATTCTATCTGAGAATGGAACATTATATAAAACGGGTTTCTTTTGCCATTTAATATTTTGTTTATAAATTCGTGTGGTGGTAATTTATTGTGACTCATTAGCAATTAAAGTGATTAATACAATAAGTAGTTTCGTTTTGATGTAAAGATTTTATCACTGATTTTAAACTATGAATAAGGTACTGGTAGTTCCAGTGTCGGTACTATAGGGCAAAAGCGCAACCGAATTACATTTTTTTTTATGTAATGGACGTGGCAAACTAACATGGAGTTCACATTGATGTTAAGTGATAACTGCAGCCTATAGACACCCATACAAAGACCAAGGTCAAAGTGCAGATGCGTTACCACTCCTGCGGCCTAAAGTGTTACGCCTCTGTGCCGGAAATTACAGGGCCGTACATTACCACCTGACCGGACCACGATAGTGCTGAACACTACCTTTTGGCGGGAAGTACATTAGGTAATGCGGTGGTGCCTACGCCCGCGAGCTCCGTCACTGGAGCTGTAAAAATAATCTATCTGCCACGAATTAGTACCTTATTTTCCATACTTACTGAAGCGCACATGGCCCCGCGGCTGGTGTCGATCGGAAGCTCGGTTGAGTGATAAAGGCGCGGTCGGGTGTGTGATGGGTGACCGCTAGTGGCGAATTGAAATGCGCGATTCCGTGCTTCGGAGGGCACGTTAAGCCGTCGCTCCCGGTTGCTATCGATTATGGGCGGTTTGAAAATATCCGACAGCGGGTTGGCCACTAAGCCTTATCTCCACCAACCCGCATTGGAGCAGCGTGGTGGAGTAAGCTCCAGGCCTTCTCCCAAGAAGGGGAGAGACTCGTGCCCAGTGGGACGTATCAAGGGGCTACCATTATTATTATTATATTTCAATACTGTCTTGCACCTTAATCGCCACGTTTGGTATACGGGTTTGTGATCACAGTGGAGGTAGTTTTTTTTCACGGGACGCTGACGTTGCAGCCCACCCCACGTTATCGAATTTACAACCACCTTATTGAAATATCAAGGAACTGTCCTCTTGAACACACTTGATTGGTTTTGGATAAGCGAAGCGTTCCCTGACTGTGCATAAAGAGCGCAGATTGTTCGGTTGACTGACTTCAATATTGGAAGAATTTTCCTCCAATAGTGAGCGGTCGGGTCGTCACGTCCCGACGTCTAGACGTATTATTTACTCTCGATTTAGTATGACACGCTTAATGTCTAAATAATGCATAAATATTATATCTTTAAACAAAAGGGATATTACGCAATCCAAATACGTACTGACCTTGATTATATAACAATAATCAATCTTAAATAATACGTACCTAACTCCTTTTTCGATCAAACTACACAATGAATATACATTTCGAATGCATTATAATATCTAATGTGGAATAAAATAGAGAATTTACAATTTGTATGAGCTGTATGTATTAGTTGCATTAACGGCATGTGAATGGCTAAACGATGTAGCTCCAAGCCTACCCCATTGGGGATTACAGGAATCCCCAAAGGGGTAGGCAGAGGTAACTGCATGCATTCAATCATACGAGTACATGCAAACACCCACGATTCGCCAGTTACGTTTTGCAACAGGTGGCGAGCCTGTTGACATCTCCGGGCACATTACCAAACTTCGAGGTACTGGGAAATTTTCAGAAAATGGAAAGATCCCAATAGAACCAGAGATAAATGACTTTACACCATTATCTCTGATATCCCTCTACCCGGGAATCGAACCCAGGACCCTAGCGTAGTAGTAGTAGCCTGCTACCACTAGGCTACTGATCAGTTAGTAATGTGGACATGGGATGTTTTGGTTTCTTAATCGTAACTAGCTTTCCCGGCGAACTTAATTTTGGCATTAGAGGCATAAAAAATAATTTACAACCTATATTCAGACCTAACGAATATAAACAAAAATGCCATGAAAATCGGTCAAGTCATTTCGGAGGACTTTGGTTACAAACACTCAGACCTAACGAATATAGATATCTATGATCTTTTAAATACCTATATAGGTATCTACATTGAAATTATTTATAAATCTCACATCCAATTACGAATTTATTTTATTTAGATGTGAAAAAGAAAGTTTTCGTGAAGTCTGTTTATAGAATTTTCATCACGATAAGTAATTTTATATTGAAATCGTTCCATTGTTAAACGAAACATGACTTTAATGTCTTGAAGAATATTGTTTCTCACTAATAATACTATTTAAATAAAGATTTAAAATTTTCAATTTTATTATCTTTTTCTTCTACGATATCAGAGGTAAAGTAGTTTAGTCTGGTGGTAGAGTTTCAGAGTAGGATTTCAAGGGTATAGGCACTACCGCATTACCTAATCTATCTGCCACCAAATGGTAGTGTTCAGCACTATCATATGATTATGGTAAATATGGTAGATATTACCGAACCACAGTGAAAGACATGACATAGTATTCACATTACATAGTATTCGCCTTTGCCCTCTTGCTGATGGTGGGGACTGGTCTGTTCTGGTTTGCAGGACTACATCACATTTAGTAGATAGCAGTTTATTTGCATCTATGCTATGGATGTTTACATTATATGATTTTTCACGATAGTAGTCTGTACTAGATTTAAGCTCTCATTTAAAAGAGCTCTTACTGAGTTTGTTGGGTAGCGGAGTTCTTATCAGTAGTGACTGCACTTGGAACTCTGCTAAGTGAATAACTTTGATCTTGACGAATAAGTTTTTCTTTTTCTTCATTTATCTTCATTGAAGGAATTGAAAAAAATTGTGATTGTTATGTTTTAACTACGTTTAAATACTAATTTTTAATTTACTAGTAATATATGTTTTTGGTTTTACTATATGTAATGGTTATTCACTCTAGGTACTTTATGATTTATTGACGTTTTGAAAGTATCTGTAAAGATCTATTCGAAATAAAAATATTTTCTATTTCTATCAAAGAACCCTGTTTTTGGTTCTGCTTATTGTCCTTGATTGAATGTGTACTATAAATTCATGCAAATAGAAAATCGATTAATTAATCGGGAATAAGTTTTTCTAAATTACACCCATAGATTGTTCACACTTCGATTCCAATCGATTCAAAAATCGATATTTGGTGGTAATAATTCCATCCCTAGTTTCGTGAACACTCTACACATGACCACTTTTAAAAATCTATAAAAGAAATCTACTCAAAAGTCGAACGTTTCAACGTTGTTACTCCTACTACTTAAACTCTACTTTTGAGTAGATTTCTTTTATAGATTTTAAAATTGGTCATGTGTAGAGTGTTCACGGAACTAGGGATGGAATTATTACCACCAAATATCGATTTATAAATCGATTGGAATCGAAGTGTGAACAAATGAAGTTAGAAAATATATATCATAAAACAGGGGGTCGCACATTATAACATTACCGTTAAATAGGAATACGTCACACTGAAAACAACTATCTTTTAAGCGGCAGGTAGATTAGATAATTTGGTATTCATTTTCGAGCTCCATCTCTGGAGAACTGCCACCAGTAATAAAAACTATCATACACTCTACTAGGTACTTTTTTATGTAATGGAAGCGGCAAACAAGCATGAAGATCACATTGATGTTAAGTGATGACTGGAGCCTATAGACAGTTACAAAAAGTCCAAGGTCAAAATGCAGATGCGTTACCACTCCTGAGGCCCAATGTGTTATGCCTCTGTGCCGAAAATTACAGGGCCGCATATTACGACCTCACCAGAACACTATAGTGCTAAACACTACCATTTAGAGGCAAGTATATTAGGTAATGCAGTGGTGACTACGACCGCGAGCTTCGTCACTGGAGCTCTACCACCAGTACTTCTACTGCACCTATATTGTTTGCCTGAAAGTCACGAGCGGAAACCACATCGCCTTCTGTTTTGCAATCCAAGGCGAGTGGTATTTTTAGTTTGTATTTATAAACACTGAACGCGTTTATTGCCAATGAACCTAGGTGCAAGTCATAGAGCAACACCGGAGGGGAGTAGCCATATGCAGGCTTTCCCCTCTGTCAACGTACAAGCCCAAATGGGCCTATACCTGTCGCCTAGATGTTAAAATGTGTGCGTGAAATTGTTTCTGTATTTTGTTAAAGTCAAGGTGTGACTTTCGTAGTAATAGACGATTTTTGTAGTGTGCGTGTGTGTCGCACGCATTTCCCCCCGCAAAAAATGACAGACTGTTTTGCATCGGTTATACACGCTATGGCTACTCCCCTCCGGTGGGCCGCGTTGCTCTATGGTGCAAGTAAACGTGGTGTTATTTGAAATATAATGGCGCTGCATTGCACATTCATGAATTATTTTTGACGTGAACTTCGTTTGTAGTTTGTGACCTAACGTTTACTGAATATATTTAGATTTATAATGATGGGGACGTTGCTTAAAATAGTAATATACTCGCATTTATAGATTCACGTGATTCAAATAATGCGTTTTAAATGCAAAGGTTGATGATTTAATTAACAATTTATTTTAGTTCTTCATGCCTCCAATTGTTTATCGAATGTAAAGTAACCTTATCTGAAAACGTAACTTCACGCCTGTAATCCCCGAAGGGGTAGGCAGAGGTAAATGCATGCATTCAAGCATACATGCAAACACCCACGATTCGCCGGTTACGTTTTTGGCCCATGTAACAGGTGGCGAGCCTGTTGACATCTCCGGGCACATTACCACACTTCAAGGTACTGGGAAATTTCCAGAAAATGGAAAAATCCCAATAGAACCAGAGATAATGGACTTTACACCATCATCTCTGATAACCCCCTATCTGGGAATCGAACCCAGGACCTCAGCATAGTAGTAGTGGCCTGCTACCGCTAGGCTACCGAGGCAGTTATCTGTTTTAATTATATGGAACCCTCTTAGCGCTAGTTCGACTCCCACGAGGCCGTTATATTATGTAGGTACCTATATATCCTTGTAAGCAAATAAAAAAGAAATAATAGAAAGAAAACTGGACTGGTTATCCTGAGGTCGCAGGTCAAATTTATTATTTCCATTTCTTTTAATTTCTTAATTCATTTGCATGTGTTACTGCGACCCATAAATATGTGTATTTTTACTGGTGGTAGAGCTCCAGTGACGCAGTTCGCGGGCGTAGGCCACCGCGTTACCTAATATACTTGCCGCTAAATGGTAGTGTTCAGCACTAGCGTGTTCCGGTCAGGTGGTAATGTACGGCCCTGTAATTTCCGACACAGAAGCATAACTAATAATAAAAGTATAAAGGGTGTCTATAGGCTGCAGTCATCACTTAACATCAATGTAAACTGCATGCTTGTTTGCCTCTTCAATTACATAAAAAATATAGGTTTAAATGTGACAATCTTAGTTTCTCTTCAAGTGGCACAGTTGATGTTATGTTACATAAACATTTCCACTTACGCCGTCTGGTAAACAATACAAGCCAGGACGTGGACAAATGACGTCGAAGTTCTATTCCTCACTAACTCAAATACTTTACACAGCAAACAGTTCTTCACGACTATTGCGAACATGCTTTTGTATTGTCCTTGTATTCTCATTGTGATTGTTTTCTTAGAATTTTGTGTGAAAAACCATTTTAATGTCGTACATTTAAGAAAAAATACGCTTACACTCACTGTCAGTAGGTATAAACTTGTGTCGTGGGTGCCGTTGTACACATACAACACATACACCAACCCAGACCCGAAACAAATGTAGGCCATACAATTATTTGTCCCGGTGCGGGGATCGAACCCGCGACCCTAAGAATCAAACGGTTATCTCACACCGCTGCGCTGGACTAACCGGGTCGTCTAAGTATGTACTTAGTATGTTTAATTATGTTTAATCCGTGTGATTATAAATATGCGTAAAAATTGGTTAGCAGCATATCTGAATGAACGAAATGATTCTGCAATGGGATCTTAATATAACAGAGTTTTAAACGACTATTGTGGACTTTCTTTCTTTTGTATTGTCGTCATGTTCGTTGCGGTTATTTTCATAGTACTTTAGCGTCCAAAGTTCAAAGGAGGTTGCAAAAATGTATGGACCTCCGGCCATGTACACAATATCATTAACAGGCAAAATCTATATAAAAACGTTTTTACTGCATATTTTCTTGCATTTTTTATTTGTTTGCAGCTACAAAACGTTATTTGCAGTTAGAATTGCAACTCAAAACCAACATGGCGAATATGGCGGGCGATGTCATTTTCAAATTACAACAAATTCCACCAATCATCAACACTAACGATTTACAATTTAAAGAAATTGCAACTTCTTTAACCGAGTTCATAAAACGAGAAGGTTCTCAATTCGGCCGGTACATATATTTTTTTATGTATGTACGCAAATTTTGCCGAGATTTCTGGACCGATTTACGTAATTCTTTTTTTGTTTGATGCGGAATAGTTTCGAATTGGTCCCATTAAAATTTGATTTAGATAGGTTTTTTCCAACAGTTTTTATTTAATGAGTATTTTTTTACTTACTTTCACCTCAGACTAAAGGAATAAGAATAGACGGCGTGTTGTCATACAGTGCGTTGAATCCACTGACGTCCTAGATAGTCCTAATGCGCATGACAACAAGATGACAAACTCATCGACGACACAACACAGCTTATTTACTCCTTCGTGGATAATTTTTTTTCATTGATTTCGTATAGTCGTATAATAATTTTGTATCGACATACAACTAAATAATTTAAATTAGGTATTTAATTGTCACGAAGCTAAAAGAGACAAATTTTACAAATTTAACAGATGTGAACATCAATCTTATTGGCAATGCAGCAATAAACTAAAAAGTATTAAATAAATATAACTACTACATGTATGCTTGAAATCATGCATTTACCTCTGCCTACCCCTTCGGGGATTACAGTGTGCGTGAAGTTACGTTTTAATACAATGAAATGCCTACTTTAGTGATTTTGGCTTGGCACCGACTTCAAACCTATTAGTAAATAGCACATATAAATAATAGGTAGTATATAATTACAATGAAATCTTTATTATTTTTTTCTTTTCAGTTTTGAAGTCGGTTTTTCTTAACGTAGTTATATTTATTAAATTGATCGATTCGATACATCGTTTCTTTGTTAATAACAGTTAATATGTGATGCACTAGTAAGATACAGATAGCATTAGTTTTGTTTTATCTATAAGGTACTAACTAGCCCAAGCGTAGGCTGTATCGCCGCCATGTTGAACATGGTTGAAAATGACAAAATCGTTTGAATTAAATGTGGTTGTAACTCTAAAATATATTCTTGAATAAATTAATTGTATTTTTCAGATTCTTCTTTAATTTATCCATTTTTTGAAGTAGTGTACGAACTGTAGCCGAGCTCGCAACATCTCCTTTATTTACAGAGGAAAAATATAAAGATAAATAGTATTAGAAATTTCACGATGTCTAATAAGACCACATTCTTACCTTCAAATGTTTGAGGCAAAAGTTTTTGATTACACGAATACTTACTTTAAGTTTGTTATCGAATCCATTAATCATGTTTGACACCTTCAGAAAGTTAATGTTAACGGCTTGCTTGTTTAAAATAAGTCTCAAGATAAAATTGTGTCAGATTTGAGATATGAAACGTTAAATGCTTAAGATTGAACTGTTTTGTATTTTTATTACATATTGATTTTATATCGATTGAAACTGGGCTTTGAAAGATATTTTAAGATACTTTAATTGGTTTGCGTACGACCGGGCAATGTATTATTAATTAATGCATTAATTAATTACATAAATTAGTCATAATCGCGGAAAGTGGACAAAAATTTCACTACCATGATGGCGGATTGAAAATAAACATGTACACGTTGCTACGGATTCTTTTTTTATGTAATGAAGGTGGCAACCATTCATGCAGTTAACATTCATGTTGAGTGATGACAAAACACTCTTGGAAATAAAAACAAATCGCAACGTGGCCGCTCGTCTCGACGCGACACTCGCTACTGTAGCACTGCGAGAACCGCTTAGAGGGCTCGTAGATGCGCATGTTTGTGTGAGTGTGCCGTTTTGAACGCTTTGTATGTAGTAACATTAGTGTATACAATCTATTTACTGTGCCCACACCAATACCAGAGGCCAAAATGCAGATGCGTTGCCACCCCTGAGACCTTAGTTAATATGTCTCTGTGATAGTTATTACAGGGCCATACATTATTCAACTGGAACACGATATTGCGGAACACTACCATTAAGCAGCACATGAATTAGGTAATGCGGTGGTGCCTACGCCCTCGAGCTCCTACGCTGGAACTCTACTACCAGTAAAATTCTAACTTTTAACTCTAAATTTCCGAGACAATCTCTATGCTTGGCTGCCTCAGGCCACTACTACTATGCTGGATTTTTCAATTTTCTGGATATTTCCCAGTATCTCGAAGTTTGGTAATATGCCCGGAGATGTCAACAGCCTCGCCACCTGTTACATGGGCCAAAACGTAATCGGCGAATCGTGGGTGTTTGCATGTATGCTTGAATGCATGCATTTACCTCTGCCTACCCCTTCGGAGATTACAGTGTGCGTGAAGTTACGTTCATGAGAAAGGGTCTCATATTAATAAATAGTTGTAGATAGCCTCATGAAGTTATAGGTTAGGATCCCACCGCAGAATCATTTCGTTCATCCAGATAACAAGCAAACCTAATTTTTATGCATATTTATAATCTAGAGAACATATATCTACTAGGTTGCCAACCAAATTTGGCCGCCGGTGTGTGTGAATTATTTATGTATGAAAAAGTTTCTTCGCATTTTTTTAAGATAATTCAAAACATTTTTAATATAGTTTATTTAAATTTAACTTAAGTATGTATGTACCATTTTGTTCGATAACCTTTTGCCATCTTGTAGGTAGGGACATGATCCCATTGCTATAAAAATTTTGGGACTTCTCATCAAAATACCGCGACAAGTGGATTTGGCAGTCCTCTCGTGATGTTAACCTAACGTTGCATAAAGAATTCTGAAGAGACCGAAACAGGTGGAAATCTGAAGGTGCAAGGTCAGGACTATATGGCGGATGCATTAATACCTCCCAGCCAAACTCTCTTAATTTTTGCTGAGTGGCTATAGATGTGTGAGGTCTAGCGTTATCATGATGAAACACCACACCCCTTCTGTTGATCAATTCCGGCCGCTTTCTCTCAACTTCTTGCTTTAATCTCATCAGTTGTTCGCAGTAGAGTTCAGAATCGACAGTCCTGCCTGGTGGTAATAGCTCATAATGAATAATGCCCTTCCAATCCCACCACACACACAACATCACCTTATTGCGAGTTAACCCGGGTTTCGCCACAGTCTGTAAGCCTGATCGGCCTTTGACCACGACCTTTTTCGCACGTTCTTGTCGTACGTGATCCACTTTTCATCACCAGTTATCAGCTTCTTCAAAAATGATTCGGTTTCATTACGTCGTAATAAAGAATCACAAATGAGTACACGGTTCATTAGGTTTCTTTCAGTGAGCTCGTGAGGTACCCAAATATCGAGCTTTTTTTTGTGCCCAGCTTTTTTCAAATGCGCCAAAACTGTTTTGTGATCAATTCTCAGTTCTTCAGCTACGTCGTAACTACTGATATGTCGATCTTGCTCCACTTTTTCAAAAATAGCATCCATTTTATCCGTAATAGGGCGACCAGAGCGAGGTGCATCTTTGACATCAAAATTTCCGGATTGAAAACGCTTAAACCAAATTTGTGCTACTCTCACAGACACTGCACTAGGTCCATAAACATCGCAATTTTTTTTCGCTGCTTGCGTTGCATTTTTACCTTTTTTGTAGTAAAATTTTAAAATGTATCGAATTTCTTCATTAGATTCACTCATCTTGACAGTACGACAAACAAATGAAAATCACACATTTGCCTAATTTGAATTTGGAATTATGTTCTTTAAAATTTTAACTTTCAATGATACCAAAACCAGCCAGATACAAATACTACAGCCAAAGAGATTTTATTACAAGTTCATACATACTATAATGCGAAAAGACTTTTTCCCCAACCTATTATATAAAAATGCAACCCGTTTTCCTTGGTCACGGCATCACGCGTGAATGGCTTTACCGATTTGGCTAATATTGATTTTGAATGATTTTTGGAAGTCCAGGGAATGTTTAAAAGGTAAGAGAATATGAAGAAATTGAAGGGAAATAGTAAAAACCACCATTTAATTTTCCCATACAAATAGTACGTATCTATCAAACCTTTGACACATGTCATATTTTTATTCTGAGGCAATACGAAGTTTGCCGGGTCAGCTAGTTTACTAATAATTAATGTAGGAGAAGCAAGGGAGGTGTGTCACGACCGGGATATCTAGCGCTCCACCCTCTCTGCCTACCCCTTAACGGACTTGGACTATACACACATACTTTAAATATTTTATCGTCCAAGTTAACAAAAATAAATTTAATATTATGATTCGTAAAATTGTAATCTACACTAATATTATAAAAAGGAAAACTTTGTTTGTTGGTTGTATTGAATAGGCACAAAAACTACTGGACCGATTTAAAAAATTCTTTCACTTTTCGAAAGCGACATTATCCACGAGTAACATAGGCTATATTTTATTCTGGAAAAAAATAGGGTTCCGTAAGATTTTTTTTTTTTTTTTTTTTTAATGTTTTAAAAGTGGCAAACAATCATACAGTTCACATTGATGTTAAGTAATGACTGCAGCCTATAGACACCCACACAATGACCCAGAGGTAAAAATGCAGATGCGTTACCACTCCTGAGGCCTAAGGTGTTATGCCTCTGTGCCGGAAATTACAGGGCCGTACATTACCACCTGACCGGAACACGATAGTGCTGAACACTACCATTTAGCGGCAAGTATATTAGGTAATGCGGTGGTGCCTACGCCCGCGAGCTCTGTCACTGGAGCTCTACCAAAAAGATATTTATATTTGGGTTTTTCCGACACAAGGTGTAAAAAATCAACCAGAAAAGTTACTTATTTTGCGTACGTTGCCTTAACTATAAAAGATATCGAGGAAGGCTTTAGGCTATATCTATAATCATTACGCTAAGACGAATAGGAAAGGGTAGCTGACATTTGCCACCGCGCGAAGCCGGGGCGGGCCGCTAGTAAGTAATATTTAGGTACGTGAACGAGAGAGAATAATTTTATATCATAAAATCTCGGTATTTAATATTTGATCCCATTTACTCATTGAACTGATTTATCTAAACAATTGTAATCCGCATCATTTAAATTATATCACGTTTTATTACACACATCAAACACTTAATTATTCCCTTTTTTATGTAATGGAAGTGGCAAACGAGCATGCAGTTCACATTGATGTTAAGTGATGACTGCAGCCTATAGACCCACATGGAGACCAAGGCCAAAATGCAGATGCGTCACCACTCCTGAGGCCTAAGGTGTTATGCCTCTGTGCCGGAAATTACAGGGCCGTACATTACCACCTGACCGGAACACGATAGTGCTGAACACTACCATTTAGCGGCAAGTAAATTAGGTATTTAAATCTATGTAAATTTAAATGAACAAAGTTATGTGCATGTGTTAATTAATTTATCAATTTATGTATTATTATGATGCATGTATTTAGAATTTATTGGTATTGAATCACATATAAATGTCTAGGCAGTACGTAAAGTAATTTAAATTCATTTGTAAGACGATTTTATCGCTTCGTTCATTATCCTGTCCAAGAATATGAATCATATACAGGGTTAGTTGAAATAAGCTCAACGCCTCTTGCATGTCTATATCAATCCCAACAAAATTTGTTCAATGACTTTTTACAATTCTTGAAGAATAACCCAAAAAAAATGATTTCAATAGAGCATTGCCGCCTCTACGTCATCCCCCGCTCCCCGCTGCAAGCGGCGTTTTTTTTTTCATGTCAAGTGATTGGCAGTTAAGCAGACGGGCCACCTGATGGAAAGTAGTCACCGTCGCCTATGAACATTTGCAACACCAGGGGCGTCGCCAACGCGCTCCGAAGGACTCTTTTAACGCCATTTTTGAAGAACCCCATATTGTAGCACCGAGGGAACACCTCAGAGGGAAGCTCATTCCACAATTTACACGTTCTGCTTTTTGCTTATGGTCCTCTCCCTGCGTCCCTAACCACCGACAGCATGGACCCTGTTCCCGCTGCAAATTTTTGTTACTAACTTATATATGTAAAAAAATATAAAGCACGTTTAAAAATTAATGAGTGAAATAATAACCGAAAAGTAATATCATATAATAATAGGTATATTATTATATCTCTAAATGAGAAAGATCCAGTTTTATTACACTTAGCACAATGACCGTCTGGCAGGAACATTTAAATAATATCTGAATCAAAGTGGACCGGATTTAAAGAATCCAGTTTACATGCATAATACATACATTTTAATCATAGAAACCTATTGTTTTACGCCTATTAGAAAAGTTACAAGAATACATTTTTGAGTCATAGTAACTTTTGTTTCATATATTTATTTTAGGAAAATTAAAAGATTTTTGTAATGTTAAACGAAAAATAATGTCGAAGTAGAGAAGAATGTTTGATAATTTTACTGTCTCTATTCTACCAATCACAATGATACCTATTATGCGTCTCTCTCTATACCATGAATCAATATCTAATTTGTTGTACTCAGCAGATCTAGTTTCTGACAATATTAAACAAGAAAGTATGGCCTTGTTGACACGACTGGAATATAGCAGAATTTCAGACTAAAAATAGTGGTTTACCACTACAATAAAAAAAAATAGTGATCGCATATTTCCATGCACAGATCTAACGCTAGAGGATAGAGTGATCACTTTGCGCATCGCACATTTATGTAAAAATATAATTCTCACTGATTGGTTGAGAGACGCGTTTAAAGAGAGCAAATAACGAACCACGATTGACGGTTATAACGCGTTGTGCGATGGGCAAATTATTGTATCAATCTATCGTTACGTTTCCTCCGCGCCCGCACCTTACTTCATACCGCCAAAGAAACCCGCTAATTCACTCACTGCCCCTAATCGCATATGTCAAGTAAGCCAAATTTCGGACCCACAGGGGTCTTCTTTAGGCAGTTGTGCTAACTTAATTTAGGCTGAGAGCGTCCTCTGCGCCCGCCGATTGCCCGTTGAAGTAGACTTGTAGCGGAGGTAAAAATCACCGACTAGGTTCCGTACCTGATAAGGAAATGAATATGTGAGATCAATAAATGAATTTTAAATATCGGAATGTTCTCATCCCGAATGATGTATCGCTATTTTTAACCGACTTCATAAAAAGGAGGAGGTTCTCAATTCGTCCGAATCTTTTTTTTATGTATGTTCACCGATTTTTAGAAAACTCCTGTACCCCACAGTTGGTCCCATTGTAACCATGTCAATATGTAATGATGGGATCCTGGAGAAATCGAGGGAACTCTTTAAAGGAGATGTTGCGAGCTCGGCTCTAGTTCGTACACGTCCTCAAAAAATGGGTAAATGAAAGAAGAATCAGAAAAAAATTCAATTAGTTTATTCAAGAATATACTTTAGAGTTACTACCACATTTAATTCAAACGATTTTATCATTATCAACCATATTCAACATGGCGGCGATACAGCTGACGCTTCTTTAAATTGGAAATCGATTAGTTCAAGTTCTTAGTACTAAACACATGACGATAGTATTTAGAAAATATTACTTTTTTCTTCAAGTACTATATAATCAAAAAATAATTTAAAAAATGTAAATGTCAAATTGACATCACCCGCCATGTTGGTTTGAGTTGCAAATTCTAACTGCAAATAATATTTTGTAACTTCAAACAAAGCTAATTAAGTGAAAATATGCAGTAAAAAACGTTTTTGTATTGATTTTGCCTGATAATTATATTGTGTACAATACATGGCCGGAGGTCCATACATTTTTGCAACATCTCCTTTCACAGCACACTTGAAAGATTTTAGATATTTTTTTAAAATAAGGTAGGTACGTAGCCCATAGTAAAGTAATTGTCTTATTATAATAAATAGGTTACGTGCTTATTCCCCAAAATGAAATTATCTAATTGAGTTTATTTTTCGCTTTTAAGTGTTTTATCTATTCAGTTTTTAATTTTATTGATTTTTTAAGGAGGTTTTTTTTTTTAATTTAAAATAATTAATTATACTATCGATATTGCTAAAAACGTAACAAAACCCGCACACGTTCAACGTCACGTATAATGAAACTTATTGGGCATTAATTTTAAGGTTTTTTGTAAGCATTGCTATAAATAATAGCGCGATATTTTATTCATGATGCGATCCACGAAAATTATTTTAGTTCGTGGTCGTTTGGTTTCACCAATGAATTATTACCCAAGAGGAATTTAGAGCACCAACTATGTTAAAATATTGGTCAGAGAAGGGCAAAGTTTGGCCTTCTGTTTAATCACTTAGTTCTAACTCCTGTTTGCTTAAGTAGAAAGTAAACTCTCCACTTATCAGAATTCAATCTAATATAGCCTCTATTACCACTGCGTAAGGTGTCATTGTGGTCGAATGAGTTTTCCTGATAGTGAACAACGTTAGAGAGTAAACTTCAATTAATGCCCATAACTATAGCTGGAGCTTGTAAATAAAGTTAGACTAAAAACTTAAAGATTGTTTATGTCCTCCAGACCGGATTTCGGTCCCGGCGGCTAATCTTAACGGAGACTAGCCAACTGCGCGGGAGATATTATAGTGTAAAAGTGTATGCGTAAACACAGGTGCACTCTCTATTCCCTCACTCTATTCCCTCACTCACATAGCCCGATGGGACGGCAATCCGACACGACCGGAGAGAGATCCGGCGCAGGACCGACGGCTTTTACGTGCTCTCCGATGCACGACCAGACTCCGGGCTACTACTGGGTATTTCCTCTCAGGAAAAACCCAATAACAGATTTGCCCCGACCTGGGGATCGAACCCAGGACCTCAGGCTTCACCATCGCGATTGCGACCATTGAGCCAACGAGGCAGTCAAAAATGGTTTATAACGTCACTTCAATACTTAGATAACATTAATATTTTTTTATGTAATGCAGATGGCAAACAAGCATGCAGTTCATATTGAGGTAAAGTGATGCCTGCAACCTATAGACACTCAAACAAAGACCAGAGGTTAATGCAGATGCGTTGCCACCCCTGAGACCTCAGTTAATATGTCTCTGTGGTAGTTATTACGAGGCCATACATTACCATCAGCCTATAGACACCCACACAAAGACCAAGGTCAAAATGCAGATGCGTTACCACTCCTAAGGCCTAAGGTGTCATGCCTCTGTGGCGGAAATTACAGGGCCGTACATTACCATCTAACCAGGACACGCTAGTGCAGAACACTATCATTTAGCGGCAAATAAATTAGGTAATGCGATGCGGACGCCCTCGAGCTCAGGTAGCAATCCTAAATAAGTTTTTTACTGGTGGTAGAGCTCCAGTGACGGAGCTCGCGAGCGTAGGCACCATCGCATTACCTAATATACTTGCCGCTAAATGGTATGTTCAGCACTATCGTGTTCCGGTCAGGTGGTAATGTAAGGCCCTGTAATTTCCGCCACAGAGGCATGACACCTTAGGCCTTAGGAGTGGAGTGGCATCTGCATTTTGACCTTGGTCTTTGTGTGGGTGTCTTTAGGCTGCAGTCATCACTTAACATCAATGTGAACTGCATGATTGTTTGCCACTTCCAAAAAAAAAAGTTTAACATTGTGCCATACATTGTGCCTCTAACAATAGTGTTTGTACTCCTTTTGGGCAACATTAAGAATCAGACTTTAACATTTCAAAAGCTTAAAATAATGTTTTATTGGTGGTAGAGCTCCAGTGACGGAGCTCGCGGGCGTAGGCACCAACGCATTGCCTAATATACTTGCCGCTAAATGGTAGTGTTCAGCACTATCGTGTTCCGGTCAGGTGGTAATGTATGGCCCTGTAATTTCCGGCACAGAGGCATAACACCTAATGCCTCAGGAGTGGCAGCGCATCTGCATTTTGACTTCTGGTCATTATGTGGGTGTCTATAGGCTGCAGTCATCGCTTAACATCAATGTGAACTGCATGCTTGTTTGCCACCTTTATTACATAAATAAAAAAAATAAAAAATAAAAGTGCATATCAAGGCAACAAAAGAAAATGAACACATGTCATGTCATGTTTTCACCGTGTAATATAGACGTACATCTAAAATTAGTAACGGTACATTAGTATGAAACTGTAGTCGTTAGTATTCCGTTGTGATTTGGCATAGAATGCGACAGACGTTCTGCTTACATTACTATCCCTTCTTATCGGAAAATAGATTAAGGGCTGACCACACCTATGTGTTTCTAGCGCTAACTACTATAAAGAAGAGATCAGCGGCCGCACCATGACCTTTTATTGTCAACCTGAATTGAAACGCTATATTAGCTTTGTCTCGTTTATTTAATCGCGATGTCACATAAGTCAAATGAAACAAGATACAACAAAAAAAATGCTTATTGTGTGTTTTTGCAAATTTAATTCTGAGTAAAAATGTTAGTCTCAGTAGATAAGGAAATAAAGTGGGGGTTACTAATTTATTACATATGTGTACCCAATTTCAAAACAATCGTCCTGTACCTACTTTTAGAAAAAATCGGCTGTGACAGACGGACAGACAAAAAACAACGTATTAGTGATCTTAAAAAAAATACTTTAACTGAAGGAGTATAAAGATGACAATTCCGTTACTGAACATTTTTATTTTGATTCCCTGGTCCAAAAAGTCCATCCCTGAAGCAGCAGATGGATACTATATGGTCCAAGAACAAAATGAAATCAATAATTTATTGTCATATTTTTCTGGCAGCCTGAGGGATTAACTCCATATGCGCAAATGAGTATATTCGGATACAAATGGAATAAGGTCCAATACCGCTATCACCGGACTCTACTGAATCAAGCCACTAACAAGCACTATGCTATCACCCAAGCTATACTTATAAAATGTTTTTTTAAACTATTAGGAAATAATGTAAAAATTGTAATAATGTAAAACATATATATATATAATATTTATTTTGTCTAAGTGAATGCTTTATGAAAAATAAAATTAAGTAGGTAACACGTTGGTGGTAAATTCAAAATAGGTGGCTTACATTTTCACTTCTCAGTCGCTCATAGCGTCAAGTTGTGTGCGATACACAAACAAAACGGTTCATTTTCAAGGAAACTGAGTGTGACATTGATTGACAGTTGTGATATATTATGCGTTACGTTTTTGGATGGATTCTAGCGATTTCAGAGTTATGTGTCTCCAATCATGTCGTTTGAA
The DNA here is from genome assembly GCA_036365455.1 of Macrosoma leucophasiata. Taxonomy (NCBI): domain Eukaryota; kingdom Metazoa; phylum Arthropoda; class Insecta; order Lepidoptera; family Hedylidae; genus Macrosoma; species Macrosoma leucophasiata. The sequence continues at coordinate 12,920,299 of JAWQUS010000004.1, forward strand.
TAAAATATTTACTATGTTTGAATAATTTGATGAATGATGCGGTTTTTGCGTTTTGTTTCTGCCCCGAGAGCGTATTACGTAACTCGGTAGACCTTATTTTGATAGCCACTTTGCAGTACATTGCTGCTTTTATCTACTGCTAGCTATTACCCGCGAGTTTGTCTGCGTGGACTTCAGGTATGAATACCGGTACCCTTGAAACATATGTGCAGGAACGGGTGGAAGTGTTCCTACGACGAAAAGGGAAGATCCTCCGACCAAGCGAGGTGATAGCGCCTGGCGGGCCGCGGCCCAATGATTGACGTTGGGAAGTTGTATGTACCAACTCTTGAGAAATCTTCGTAAGTGCGATGTTATTCGATTGACACGCCATCTACCGTGTACGAAACCACAGATAAGTACTGTGGTTTCGTTTGTGTTCCACTAGTTGGCACCTTAATGTAGTGGACGCTAAAAATCCCTACTTCCCTACTACATTTATTATTATAAATGCGAAAGTATGTCTGTCTGTTACCTTTTCACGTCCAAACGACTGAAATGATTTTAATGAAATTTGGTACAGAGATAGAGTTGACTTTGAGAAAGAACATAGGCTACTTTTTAAGACGCGACATCCACGCGGGCGATTCCGCGGACAACAGCTAGTAGGTACTGTATCCAGCAAGAGATATTGCACATCGACCCTGTGAAAGAGACAATCGGCTAGTTTTGACTTCGTAGAGCGTTATTTCTGCTGCAAACTGCCTAGGTAAGCACTAATGGTCCGGTATTGGTCAAAACTTTATCAAAATGGTCGACAAACGTCACATAGATTAGGTGCGAAAGAAATAACGCTCTACAGACCCGAAATAAGCCGAAGTCTCCTTCCTAAGGCAGATGTGCAATATTTCTTGTTGGATACTGTAAGTCCTTCTGTTTGGGTTCTAGGCGGGAACCTCGAAAGAGGCGTGTGGTGCTCTTATTTTATTTCATTTTCTTAGTGTATTTTTGAGTTATATTAAATAAAGTTGGTGGCATTTTGTTTGATATAGGCTTATTACAGTGCCCGTGTATAGTGAAATAGAATAACAGTGCGAAAACGGCTTTTCACTTTGCCTCCAAAACTTCATTTGTATGTTCTCGTAAAGTAGCCATCGCTTTACTCGAATTACTGACTGTGACTCTGACTGAATGACTTATAATTGACCGACTGATACTTACTTTTACGCTGCTTGCGAATACGAAATATCATTTTACTTGACACTGGCAATATGCGTAATAGCGATGCCATAATACTAAAAAAAAAAGTCCTTCTGTTGCCAAATTGTAAATTAACGTCAATCATGACGTCAGCTGTCGTCTGTCATCTGTCATCTGTCATCTGTTTCCAAATCTACTCCAGCCGCTTTAGCGTGATTGGGCAACAAACAGAAAAACATCCATTCTTTCACATTTATAATAGTTGTAAGACCATTGCCCTGATATCTTTCCGCTTATTTCCAGTTACGTGGTTACCTGCCTCCTTTAGGATTACACTTGTGAAGTTACGAAATATACAGAAACTAAAATTTCTTTACTTGACACAACCTTCAGACATAACACAGGAACACTTAATACCTGCCTCAATCCTGGTAGCAGGTCAATGCAACACTAAGGTCATGAGTACGATCGGGTGTTAAGTGCTATTCGTTTTTTTCCATTTTCCGGAAGTTACCAATTGCCACGGTTGAAGCTTTGTGCCCGGTAATGGCACTTATTGCCACCTATAACATGCGACAAAACGTAATCACAGGGACATAACAACTTAGGTCTCAGGGGTAGCAACGCATCGGCATTTTGACCTGACCTCTGGTTGTGTGGGTGTCTATAGGTTGCAGTCATCACTTAACATCAAAGTGAAGTGCATGAATCGGAATCAGAATCAGAAACTCATTTATTCATTTAGGGTGACAGGCACCTCTTATGACATGTCAAAAACAAACAAAATAAATTAAAGCGAATGACAATTGATATACATGTCAAACAAGATAAAAAATATATGTAAAGTCAAGAATATCACTAAGATAAAACTAAATGTAATAAACTAATGTAAAAGTATATCAGTAGAATGTCTCTTTTCCCCTTTATGTTTGAACGTCATTACATAAAAAAATGAATCGTGGTCGTGCTTGCTTGAATACATGCATAATACGAATAAACGACGTTTTAAAAATTTGCAGTAATATTTAATTAAACTGTTAACTACGCTTTAAGAAGATTAAGAGACTATCCAGAACACCGCGTTTTAGTGCAAATTTCAAGATAAATGAGCAGTCTACTGAATATATTTTAATTAAATATTTGGGTGCAACATTTTATGCAACCACAACGGTGCTGCGAGATGATAACACCAAGTATTAAATTAAAAGCAAATGAAATATACGGGACCTTGTTGTGGATATTCTCAGTCTAAACCAGTAGTGAAATGAATTCCTATTTTTTAATATTGTCCAATGAAAAATATTTTGAAAAGAAAGAAAATACTTAATTGATGTGTTTAAGGTGCCCGAGACCTACTTGACATATTGACATAAAAATAGTTTTACGTATATAGCGGATCATTATTATATCACAAACATTTTATAATAATATACGTCTCCCGTATATTAATATAAAATGCTTTTTAATGCAAGCCGATATATAATAACAAACTTAAGATACATTCTCAATTCCAAACCTCTGTTTCGTTCCATCAATACTTACTCTGAAAAATTTATAATTTTTTTTATCTTATATTTTATTTATAAACGCAAAACAAATTTCAAGAAAACTGGATTAATATAAATATAATATACTAGCTGATGCCCGCGGCTTCGCCCGCGTGGATGTCGAAAAGTAGCCTATGTTTTTTCTCAAAGTCAGCTCTATCTCTGTACCAAATTTCATCAAAATCGGTTAAATCGTTTGGTCGTTAAATGGTAACAGACAGACAGACAGACAGACAGAGTTACTTTCGCATTTATAATATTAGTAGGGAAGTAGGGATCTGTTAGGTTAATCACTCATCACAAAAACGTGATACAATCGAGCTGCTTTTTATTACTTCACTATTGAAGTGAATTATAATTTCTTTAATAGATACCAAATTCGTCTACTCTCTAGATACCTAACCGCCAAATACTCAAAACGTCGCATAAATCTAAGTGGAACTAAAAGACTTTTGGCTCTTTAAAACACGTGCAAACGAGAGAGAGTTCATATTTGAGGGTTGCTTAAAATTAAGTGATTTCAAAATCAATAAGAGATAATTTGCCGATTTTTATTCTGCTTCGTATGCTAATAATCATTCTCAGAACGTTTTGTAGCGGGTAATGGACTGATATTATATATCGATAATTATTATAAAATATATGCAGACATATCAAGTTGATATCTTTTTCCACACCCATGTATATGACGTTTTTTGATAAACGTATCAGGTTGTAAAATATTACAATTTGTAAGTGCTCTTTTTTATTTAAATATGATTTTTGATGATTTTTTTTAAATCTTGAAATGGTTATGAAAAGATTTTAAAAAAATACGGTACGATATGGTAGTAGCACTAGTATCGAAATTAAAAGGAAAACTATCACAGCAAAGTACCTAGGCTTCAACAGTGTACGAGTAAGAAAAAAAAGAAAAAAAAAAGACTTGAGTGGTTCAGTCGTCAGAACCTGCAACACAACTATATCAGAATTTCGAACACATAAAATTTAACTATAATTCTTAACTAAAGAATCAATATAATGGTTGCATAAGGAGATGGAAAAATTCACGGTAGTGGCTTATATACCGAAATCAAAAGAAAAACTATCACAGCAAAGTAGGTTTTTAACATAGAGCAACGCGGTCCACCAATCGCGGCGGACCGAAGGGGAGTAGTCATAGCGTGTATTATCGATGCAAAACAGTCCGTCATTTTTTACGGGGGAAATGCGTGCAACACACTCGCACACTACAAAAATCGTCTATTACTACGAAACTCACACCTTTAACAAAATACAGAAACAATTTCACGCACACATTTAAACATCAAGGCGACAGGTATAGGCCCATTTGGGCTTGTACTTTGACAGAGGGGAAAGCCTGCATATGGTTACTCCCCTCCGGTGTTGCTCTATGGTTTTTAAAGATAACGCGTAGTCAGAGAATATGTAATAACTAGCATAATAGCATAATTGGTAATAGATGGCGCTGCTGCTACCATAAAGCAATGCAATAGATGTGAAGGAAAGATTTGACAAATCGGGCAGGGCTTCAGTAGCTCAATTGGAAGAGCGGCTGGACTAGATTCCCAGTAGGTCGCGAGTTCGAGTCTCGCCTGAAGTCAAATTTTTCTTTCCATTTTTCTTTAAAAATAAAATATATTTCACAAGCATGTGTTAATGCGAAATAATATAAAACAATATGTAATAATACTACTCGATCAAGGGAGTATTTGTGGGTAGATACTTGGAGAAACGGGACTTTTTTACTGGTGGTAGAGCTCCAGTGACGGAGCTCGCGGGCGTAGGCACCACCGCATTACCTAATATACTTGCCGCTAAATGGTAGTGTTCAACACTATCGTGTTCCGGTCAGGTGGTAATGTGCGGCTCTGTAATTACCGGCACAGAGGCATAAGACCTTAGGCCTCAGGAGTGGTAACGCATCTGCATTTTGACCTTGGTCTTTGTGTGGGTGTCTATAGGCTGCAGTCATCACTTAACATCAATGTGAACTGCATGCTTGTTTACCACATCCATTACATAAAAAAAACCTTACACGCGCATAGTTGGTTTCACATAATCATTTGAGTTGTTATTACTTTAATCATTAAAGTTTAATGGATACCAATTTTTTTTGTAAGTCTAGATAAAAAAGTGGTGTCTAAGTGCACAAAAGCCATTAGAGATAACTTTTCGATTTTTTTTCTGCTTCGTATGTTAATTATCATTATCAAAACTTAATTTGGTGGGTAATTTATGGGACTGATATATTAAATTTCAATATAATATATATTCAGATAAAAAAATGAAATCTTTTCACACACGCGTAAGTATATAATGTTCTTGATAAACGTACCAGGTTGTAATATATTAAACTTTGAATTGCCAATTTTTGTTAAAACCAATTCTCTCTACGCCGTAACAGCAGCAGCTGAATAGTTGCATTAGAAGGTGGCAAAATTCACGGATGTGGCTTAAACAGGGTTAATTGAAATTAACGCATCACGTCTTGCAGGCAGCCTTTCTACATCAAACCCAACAATATTTTGTTCTAAGACTTTTTAATATTAATAGATTTTATTAAAATTTTAATTTTTCCATGCAAAATTTATTTTTTGTATCAGCAGAAATGCTCTTGTGAACGTAAGAAAAAAATTTTTTTGTAATTTTTTTTGGCGTCGTTATCTAGATTTGTAAAAAGTCATAAAACAAATGTTTTTGGTATTGATGTAATATAAAGACATATGCCTGCAAAAGGTGATGTGCTAATTTCAATCTGTGGAAAATCAAATGGAGGATGGTGGATGGTTGCAGAGGCCCAGGAAGCCCAAGACTGACCAAATAAGTCTAGTTCTATCTGATGGTGCGGTCAAGTCTTAGGAATCGGCGTGCATGAAGAGAATGTTGAAGGTAGACGAGGCACGAGAGGTATGTGAGGACCGGGATATCTGGCGCTCTGCACTCTCTGCCTACCCCGTTAAGGACCTGGCGTGAAGATATATAAATACGCTTTAAAAATTACGAGAAATACTCGATCGAGGGACTAAATGTGGGTAGCCACTTGGAGAAACGGAACCTTATACTGCGCGTGACCTTACACGCGCAGCCACGCGCGTGTTCACTTAATCATTTGAATTATAATTAATTTAATTTATACAATTTTTTTGTAAGTCTAGATAAAAAGACGTACCTAAGTGCACAAAAAAGGCAACTAGAGATAATTTTTCGATTTTTTTTCTACTTCATATGCTAATTATCATTCTTAAAACTTATTGTAGCGGGTAATTTATGGCATTGATATTCAAATATATATTCAGAATTTTGAATTGATATCTTTGTCTATACTTATGTTTCCGCTAGCTTCCATAGCTATTCAAATGTGTCATTAATTTTATGATTAAATAACCTAATGTAGATAGACTCAGAATACTGGTCAAGTACGAGTTGGACTCTATAAAAATCACGTTTGTTGTATGGGAGCCTCTCCTCAGTATTAAAATTATTCTCTTTTTACTATTTCTTGTAAAGTCGGCGATATAAATACATCATCTGCGAAAATTTCAACCAGACAGGCAGACGGATAGCGGTGTCCTGTGTCCTTTACCCTTTGGGTACGGAACATTAAACATATTAAACAAAATAATATAATTATCACTTTACCTCATTGTATTAAAATGCAAACTTAAAATTACATTGCAATTACTACTCAATTTTTTAGGGTAAAATAGTGTGCTATAACCAAGTTTTTCTGTAGAAAACTGAAAAAACCCAATAATAAAACAGCAGGTGAATAATAAAGCACAGTGGGCAGCTTGCAACATTTTTTTCGGTTTTGGAATTAAAAATAGCGTGCTTTTCTATTTTTCCACTATAAAATATATTTTATTAGTAATTTTAACTGGTATGAACATGTTACAGGCAGCATATTTTAAATGTATCTCCGCTTTTTAGAACAATGTGGTTATTTTCCAAATATGCAGGCACTTCGCTGATTACCTACTTTGATTTCATTATTTTTAAACATGTGTTTTGATAAAAAGTAAAAAAAAAATCACAATTATAGAAATAATGACTGACTGTCCGGTTGAATGCGGTCCGCTCGCGGGTATTTGATCGGCGGATTCGGTCCGCCGTACCGAAACTTGATTTTGATTGTTGTAAATATTTTATCAATATTTTATTTTATATTTGTAGTTCCTTAAGCCCTCCACGTTTTTTTGTACAATAATATGAATTTTCTATTTATTACTATAGAGTCGGGCGAGGTTTCTAGCCTTTTAAATTTCTATGATATGTAATATGAGTGACTCGCATCTCATTTTACGATTGCAAGTGAAATTCAATTTAAAATGATACGCAAATATTTTCCATTAATACCTGATGTGTCATTCAGAGAATTTTAAGCTGTCGAGTGCTCGCAAATGTATTTAATCTATCACGGCATTGGTTTCACGATTAATGATTGGTAGTTAGTGATAATTAATGATTCTAGAACGAAAATAACGACACTTATTTCATACATTTATCAAGTTTACACCCAATTAAAACAGGATAAATTCCTTAATTGTGGTTTTGGTATATTAACTTTGTAAATGTAACTACCTTTTTGATGAAGGATTGTGGAATTTTTGCAGATATTTGGAAAAAAAACAAGGTAATTTTCGCAAAATAATATCTTTGAAAGAAAGAACATTTTCCGATGTTTTAGTAGTTCTCAAGGTAATATTCCAAAAGCTAAAGGAAAAAAGAGAAATGTCAGGAAAGATAAGAACTTGTATGGCTCCGTAATAACTATAATAGAGTAACAATTAGCCTAGGTTGAACCACGACTTTTGTTAGTTACTGTAACATTTGACGTCCTTCTCTAACTTAAAGGAATCTGTTAAAGTTAGAGAAAGATGTGCAATGTAACAATTACTTTAACTTTAATAAATGATAGGGTGCAACTAGGGCTACCACCTCTTGGCTGTCTAAATCCGGGAGAAAAAAAAAAGCATTGATTATCATAATTTTTATTTTATTTTGAACTTATAACATATGAACATAGAAATAATTGTATTTCTTCTTTTAGAAAGAAACGAGAATAAGTGAGACAAATACGACGCCTCTCAGTTCTCTCACGCACGTGGGTCAGAAGCAAACATTAAAACAAAGTACCTACACGCGCGCAAATAATTTTATACGAAACTCGTTAGCTACCAACTTTGGCCAATAGTGGCGTGAAGGCCGTTGTCGAGCACGGTCGAGATTTACGCCGCTCTTAGCCATTTCGACTAGGTACGCGTGTCGTTACTTTTGAACAACTTGTTATTCCGGGAGAATTTCGTATATTTCAAATTCCTTCTGGGAGACGGGAGATTCTAATTTTCAGAGATCAAATTTGGGAGACTCCCGGAATTCCGGGAGAGGTGGGAACACTAGGTGCAACCCAGGCTTAAAGTCTCAGGAGTGGCAATGCATTTTGACGTCTGGTTTTTGTGTAGGCTGCAGTAATTACTTAACCACTATGTGAACTGCATGCTTGTTAGCCACCTTCATTATAATAATATAAAGAAAAAAAACTGATCCAACTCCACAGAAACAAAAAAAATACCAGGTAGGTACCACTTAACACAAACGATATATTTACAAGAAAAACACCGAAATAAACTATGTACAAGCACGTGACAGCCAACACAAGTTAACTGAAAGATAATCCCTTGGGTCATGTCTTTTGTTGTGACAAACGAAATTAGTGTCATAAGTCACACTGAAGTTAAGAGGTCTATCATAAAGTTTATGAAGACTATATGTTACGAAGGCTAGCAACAACGGTGGTAGTTTCTACTGGTGGTAGAGCTCCAGTGACAGAGCTCGCGGGCGTAGGCATCACCGCATTACCTAATATACTTGCCGCTAAATGGTAGTGTTCAGCACTATCGTGTTCCGGTCAGGTGGTAATGTACGGCCCTGTAATTTCCGGCACAGAGGCGTAACACCTTAGGCCTCAGGAGTGGTAACGCATCTGCATTTTGACCTTAGTCTTTGTGTGGGTGTCTATAGGCTGCAGTCATCACTTAACATCAACGTGAACTGCATGCTTGTTTACCACTTCCATCACATAAAAAAAAAAAAAACGGATAAACAAAAATTTCAGATATGCCAGTTTTAATTTTTTTTTATGGTATGGAAGTGGCAAACAACCATGCAGTTCACATTTATGTTAAGTGACAACTGCAGTCTATAGACACTTACACAAAGATCAAAGTCAAAATGCAGATTGCGTTACCACTCCTGAGGCCTGAGGTGTTATGCCTCTGTGCCGGAAATTACAGGGCCGTACATTACCACCTGACCGGAACACGATAGTGCTGAACATTACCATTTAGCGGCAAGTATATTAGGTAATGCGGTGGTGCCTACGCCCGCGAGCTCCGTCACTGGAGCTCTACCACCAGTAGTATATAATATGCTATCTCTCTAGCTCTCCCAGACGACATACGGGTGCTCTGGCGACCGGTAGTGGTTGCGTTCACCAGTGCGCATCGTATCTGTACAAAACGTTAAAATTCATAAATTCGAATCATTTTAGGAACCTTTTTATTGTTACTATTATTTTTATTGACCTTTTTGCAACATGAATCGATTATGGCCAGACATCTTCGTAGTTGTTTAAACTGTTCCAAACGCTAATTTTGAATATTTTTTATTTTTTCTTCACATTTTAGTATTTATTTTAGTAGCTTAAATTTATATAGGATATTATTAAAGTAAAATAATTTTCTAAGCAATAATTCCAATATTAACCTTCAGCAAACCAATCTATGATCTCCAGACCGAGATATGAGCAACGACGGACTACAGGCGTGAAGTTATCAAGAATGGTTTTCCCTGTCTGTACAAATAACGAAACTATAAAGATATTCGTATAATTTATCAATATTTTTACGTATATTTTCGTTTTTGTTACAAACGACAGAATTTTTCTTTTTTAACCCAATTTGATACATCTAATGCGGATAAAGTTCATAAAAGATATAAGCCGTACCTACAAAAAGGGTACCGGCACGTAATAGTCAACACAAGTTAAGTAACGGAAAGATAAAACCCCTGGGTCGTGTCTTTTGCTGTGACAAACCAAATTAGTGTCGCCACGCCACTAGAGGGGTGGACACTTGAAGTTAACTCTTGGAACATAAGACAGTTACGAAGAAAGTACGAAACATGATTACGATTGTAATTTTTTTTTATAAAAAACTTTAAAGAATAAACCGGTCACGTGCATGTCGGGCCACAGTGTAGTGTTCCGTAGTTTTTAGGTTTGATTCATGTAAAAAAATAAATAAACATTTTCTATGGAGTTGTTCAAAAATTTCGCGTATTACATTTGGTCGACTATTACTCGCAAACTTGTAAAGCCAACTTGGGTGTGATAGTTTTCCTTTTAATTTCGTTATACGTAGCTACCACGGAATAGATAAATAAGGATGGAAAGGCAAAGGCCTTTCCATTTAGTATTAGAACCAGTGTCACCGCTTTTCTCCCACCGTGCAATTTCTTACACAAATGTAACACCATATCGACAATCACCCACACATTAATCCTCAGGCACCTATTCGTTTGCGTAAGTTTGCATACTAAGATGTAACGCCCGTAGGCAATAAACACTCGCATGCTCACCAATAAACTAGTCGAAGTGTAGCGGACGCATTACATGCAGTACATTGCAAGCGGAGACAGTAATAGCGTTAATTGAGCGAGTGCTTAACGAGCAATGTATTCGCTAGCAGTAACATTTAAATAATGCAGTTTAAGTTCGAATATTCATATTCCTTTGTATATTTATATGTTTTTTACAAGTATTATAACAAAAAATGTTATTTGTGAACTACCGATGAAAAGATATACCTCCTCGCTTTATACTTGAGGTCTGACATTTCATATTACATGTTAAAAATTGGCACTACATGGTATTTAACCAAGAGATGCGTCGTTCTAAGCAGTCTACACGACACTACAAGCGGCGAACGAATGGATCTGCCGAATTGTGTGTTCACGCATAGTTGCCGTACGCTTGCCACACCCACATTACCATTCCATCTTTATTTATCTATTCCGTGGTAGCTGCTATTGCCGTAACGTTTGAATTTCTAACAACAACCGTTTAATTGGTAGAGTGGGGGTGGGACACTTGAGTCTAACGAAAGTTGGCACTTTAATGCTTAATAAGTCACGAACAGTTACCTCAATCGAAAATTGATTGTAGTACACCCCTAAAATTTTTAAAAGACCTATCCAACGATATCCCACACTATATAGATAACGAAAAATAAAAAAATATCCTCGCATTACATACATACAGGTACCCTAAATAATTTTATTTTTCATGGTTTTATTCTACCACTTTGTTGGCTTAATCAAGGTGTATACTTGTGCCAAATTTCAAGTCAGACAGACAGACGGACATGGCGAAACTATAAGGGTTCCTCGTTTACTACGGAACCCTAAAAAGGCTTTGTGTGAATAAGAGTATCGGTACATAAAAGAAAAAAACCTGCTCCGATGAGACCTTAGTTGTTATGTCTCTGTGATAGTTATTATGGGCTACAAATTACCACCTTACCGGAACACGATAGTGCTGAACACTACTATTTGGCTGCAGATGGATTAGGTAATGCAGCGGTGCGGTGGTGCGGTGGCTTTCCTACTAGATAGTAACGAAACTTACTTTTTACCTCTAAACAAGGTTTCCTCTTTATTTTTCATTATGAATGTATTGAAGAATTGTAACCGGCTGTTCGGATCAAGTCTTATTTACGAGTAACAGCTATGGTAGGTAAATATAGTATAGAACTGAGTTTGTACCTTGCCGACAAACTACTTCGTCAGTTTGGCGAGATTTTAGTTTATAAGTTTACTTGATTATGTATCTGTGGAAGATTAAATAAAAAAAAATGTATATATCTCCACGCCAGGTTCCTAACGGGGTAGGCAGAGAGCGTAGAGCGCCAGATATCCCGGTCCTGGTCGGAACATATTTTTCTTTCAGGGCACAATTTAACTTCCCAATTAAAATGTGAAATTAAATTGTTCATAAATTATCCAAATTTCTTGGATTCATTCTCATTAATATGTATCTCGTTGAAATATTTTTAGAAATACAAGAATAAAAACTTAATTAGCCAATTTATCTAAATAATTGCAGGTAACATGTCTAGAATCGAGGAAGTATTATATCGTTACCAATTTCAAGTGCATAAATTATGGCGAAATACTAAAAAACGTCTAAATGTAGTTCTTTGAGTATCTATTATACTATATGTAGGTATATTATAATAATGGCTGTAATAATTTAATGGAAGTGTTCCGTTACTAAAATATATAACTTCACGGTTGTATTTCCTCAAAAACGTGATGAAAACAAAGGAGATACTTTATTAATAATTCATAATGTCAATTTTATAAGCAAAGGAGATGTTGCGAGCTCGGCCCTGGTTCGTACACTTCCACAAAAAAGGGTTAATTAAAGAAGAATCCGAAAATAATACAATTAATTTATTCAAGAATAAATTTTAGAGTTACAACCATATTTAATTCAAACGATTTTATCATTTTCAACTATGTTAAACATGGCGGCGATACAGCCGACACTTGGGATCAATCGATTTTGATAGTATTTAGAAAATATTACTTTTTTCTCCAGGTTTTATAATCAAAATACAATTAAAAAAACGAAAATGTCACAATGACATCGCTTGCCATATTCGCCGTGTTAGTTTTGAGTTGCAATTCTAAGTGCAAATTATGTTTTGTAACTGCAAACAAAGCTAAAGAAGTGAAAATATGCAGTAAAAAACGTTTATATATTGATTTTGCCTGCTTAATGATATTGTGTACAATACATGGCCGGAGGTCAATACATTTTTGTAACATCTCCTTTCCGAATATAATTAGCTGACTCGGCAAACTTCGTATTGCCTCAGAATTAAATAATGATAGGTACTCACTATTTGTATGGGAAAATAAAATTGTTGTTTTTATTATTTCCCTTACAATTTCTTCATATTTGCTTACCTTTTAAACCTTCCCTGGACTTCTAAAAATCATTAAAAACCAAAATTAGCCAAATCGGTCCACCCGTTCTCGAGGTTTAGCGAGACTAACGAACAGCAATTGATTTTTATGTATATAGATGGATATATATAGACTAGCTGACCCGGCAAACTTCGTATTGCCTCAGAATGAAATAATGTGTCAAAGGTTTGATAGATACGGACTATTTGTATGGGAAAATAAAATTGTGGTTTTTACTATTTACCTTCAATTTCTTCATATTTTCTTACCCTTTAAACCTTTCCTGGTCTTTCAAAAATCATTCAAAACCAAAATTAGCCAATTTGATATTGGCTACATGTCATCGTGATTTGCCTTGGACTAGTTAATAATAAGAAATCATTTGTCGATATGTTTAAATGTGATGCAGATAAATGCATGTAGAATTATTTATTCTACTTGCAATTTATCACGGGTATAAATCTTGCACGTATGACAAAAATAGTCAAGTCGTTAAACTAATGGTTTTATCAATGATAACATTGACTTACCTACCATATTAAACCTAATGACGGTCGTAAACGGCTTGACAATACCTCGACAGGAAGTGTTGGGTACGAATATATTAATGAGTTATTTATTTATAGACTCGTAAGTGGGCGAGTTCGTTTTAGACACCTTGGAATGGTGGGTGTTTATCATGCCTTTTTTGGTTCCGTATCTCAAATGAGAAAAAAAAATCTTCGACTTGTTTTTTGGATAAAATATCGTCCACTTCACGGCAATAACATAATCTAATATATAAAAATCAATTGCTGTTCGTAAGTCTCGCTAAAACTCGAGAACGGCTCCACCGGTTCGGCTAATTTTGGTTTTGAATGATTTTTGGAAGTCCAGGGAAGGTTTAAAAAGTAAGAAAATATGAAGAAATTGAAGGGGAATAGTAAAAACCACATATTTATATTCCCATACAAATAGTCCATATATAACAAACCTTTGACACATTATTTCATTCTGCACCGAGATCTTAATCTAGTACCAAAAAAATCGTTGAAAACATTATCACACTTAAGATATAATCTGCAATCTGTTCTACAGAAAAAAATCTATACTGGATACTCTTCAGGCCATGCTGAATGTGATCTGATGCTGAATCTGCTGGATGTGGCACACAAACAGGCAGACAAACACGCGAATAATCTTACAAGGGTTCCGTTTTTTAATTCCGAGGTAGGTACGGAACCTTAAAACGAGATACATACATATATCTTTATACTTTCCAAGTATAAAGGTTAAGGCTGTAAGAAAATTTCCCTTTCGCGATATTCAAATAAAATACATGAAGTGAAAATGAAAAGTTATGTTCACATTAACAGAATCACGAAGAGTTCTATTTAGGGAATTTGGCGCGTGTAAGTCGAGAGCCAACATCAACATTATTAAATTAACATTCCTGTTTATTTTAAGGATAGAAAGTAAATAATTATGAAGATAATCTTTAAAGATTTTTAAGATGTCATCTTGATGCGCGAAATTTTAATTAAGAATGACATTCGAAATATATTTACGAAACGTCCCTTAGAAATTGGGTTTGGGCTATTTTGAAAGGGTTTTTTTGGTAGTACGGAATACGGATATTTTTTCAGATTTGATATCGATAAAAGAACTTATTAACTGTTTGCTGTGTCAGTACCTGTCTTATTAACTGTTGAAAGGAATACGAAAAAAAAAACGGATTTGCGATCGCAGTGGCGGTATCCGTTTTGAATTTAATCAGTACATACCTACATAGGTACCTACTTAATTAACTGTTAAAAAAATCGCTATCCGTCTGTCTGTTACCAGGCTGTATCAGTTGAAAGATGTTGCAAAAATGTATGGACCTCCGGCCATGTATTGTACACAATATCATTAAACAGGCAAAATCAATATAAAAGCCGTTTTTTACTGCATATTTTCACTTATTTAGCTTTGTTTGCAGTTACAAAACATTATTTGCAGGTAGAATTTCAACTCAAAACCAACATGGCGAATATGGCAAGCAATGTCATTTTGACAAATTCCACTAATAATCGATGTAGGAACTAATCGATTTCCAATTTAAAGAAATTCATCGGAACTTCTTTAAATTGATCGATTCGATACGTTTTTTTTTGTTAAAATGTGATGCACTAGTAAGATACAGATAGCATTAGTTTTGTTTTATCTACATAGGCACTATCCTAGGCGTAGGCTGTTTCGCCGACATGTTGAACATGGTTGAAAATGATAAAATCGTTTGAATTAAATGTGGTTGTAACTCTAAAATATATTCTTGAATATTTTTTTTTTATTTTCGGATTCATCTTTAATTTACCCATTTTTTGAGGTAGTGTACGAACCAGAGCCGAGCTCGCAACATCTCCTATTCACAGATATACTTTTTTTGACGCTGTAAAAACTAATAATGTAAATGTTTAAATGGACTCCCATACAACAATTTCTTTTTGCGGTTTTGGTACGGAACCCTTCGTGCGCGAATCCGACTCGCGCTTGGCCGTTAATTTTCATTCATAACAAATCCAATAATGACGTTGTGTTAAGAAAACCATAAGAATGAAAAATATTTGTCTCATACATTTTGCACAATAAAAACGTCATGCTGTATATATTGTGTATCAATTTGTTGTGAAACGCATTCTAATAATAGTCTCTATCAGTTGTCATTTATCTGTACCGTAATCCATACTCATACATGTCTACATTCATAGTAAAATAATGCTATTCTATAATTACTTATCTCTGTATGTAATAGAGTAAGTACATTTGATACGACTGATAAAATAGACCATTACTGATTATATTGACGGCATGATACTACGACTCAATTTTCCTGGGGGATAGATACAGGCTGGGATAAAATTCTGCATTCAAGGGAAGATTGACATCCGTCAGAGTCAAGCGGCAGTGAGGCTCGGCGTGAGGGAATTTCTAGCACAACTTCACACATTTCTAGCCGAACTTTTTTGTAAAAAAAATAGCTGTCCCGGTAAACTTCGTATTGCCTCGAAATGAAATAATGTGTCAAAGAATTGATCGATACGGACTATTTGTATGGGAAAATGAAATGGTGGTTTTTACTATTTCCCTTCAATTTCTTCATATTTTCTTACCTTTTAAACCTTCCCTGGACTTCCAAAAATCATTCAAAAACAAAATTAGCCAAATCGGTCCAGCCGTTCTCGAGTTTTAGCGAGACTAACGAACAGCAATTGATTTATATATATATATATATATATATATATATATATAGATTGTTTTTCATTCAAGGCATCAAATTCGGGACTTCAGTTGTGTGTGTAGCTGGTATATAATATGTAGGTACATATATGTATACCTACTTATATAATTAATGGTTTTAATTTTTTATTTAATAAGACTGTTTCACAAAACAAAGTAGAGATTATCATAGAGGTTTGTTATAGAATTCAGACTTTGGTACTCGTATATTTCTTGGTTGCATTTCGAATATTGGGCGATAACTGGAAATCTAATTTATGAAATCTCATGTCATCTCGTTTTTCATTATTTGTATTTTGTAAGTATATTTGATAAGTTTACTGGTTTTGATGGGATTTACTGGTAGTAGAGCTCTAGTGAAAGGAGCTCGCGGGCCGTAGGCCGCATTACCTAAAATACTTGCCGCTAAATGGTAGTGTTCCGGTCAGGTGGCAATGGCGTGTACGGGCCTGTAATTTCCGGCTCAAAGGCATAACACCTTAGGCCTCAGGAGTGGTAACGCATCTGCATTTTGACCTTGGTCTTTGTGTGGGTGTCTATAGGCTGCAGTGATCACTTAACATCAATGTGAACTGCATACTTGTTTACCACTTCCTAAATAAAAGAGGTATTAAAGTTAATTTCATTACGCTAAGCCAATATGTAGTTCGTCGTGATAGCCAGTAAGTAATGCATAAAACATACTTTATATTTATATTGCCAAACATAGTATTCTGATAAAAGGACATCGATATCTTATCAAGATTGATTAGTGTAAACGATAAACATATTCATTCAGAAAAATGACATAAAATATGCATTCTATATTTTTATATATATATATTATTATTTAGGTACGTGTAGAACACGTACCTAAATAATAATATTTGTTAATCTTTATTGTATACTGTAAAAGACCCATTTAGCCCATGCTGCAGAACAGAGGAGTATTGTAAGTTTATCTACCAATATATATCGATATAGAGAAGAATTATAAAAATTGCGGTGTTTCATTTCATTATTAAACTGTAAATCAATAAGTATTCAAATAAATGCATGCTGATAGAAATGCATAAAAATTTATTTATGAAAATGTCAATGAGATCATATTTTTTTTTCTTTTTACGCTTACACTCATAGCTCCACCTTAGGTATTATAAACCTGTGTCGTGGATGCCGTTGTACACATACAACACATACACAAACACCCAGACCCGAAACAAATATCTGTAGGCCATATAAATATTTGTCCCGGTCCGGAAACGGTGGTTTCGCACCGCTGGACTAGCCGGGTCGTCAAAATAGGAATAGGTATGTACAAATAACCAAATGTGATAAATTCAGGCTTAGGGTGCCCATACAAAAATGCGATGCGGTGCGACGCCGCATCGCAGGAACTTGCGATGTAAACATGGATGATATAATAATATACTTTACTTTAAGTCCCGAATCAAACCTAGGAAATTTCTGTTCGATAGTCCAAACAAACCCAATCTAACAGAACCAAATAATAAGGAAAAATGAACAAATGTCGCAAAAATCATTCATCCTAATGGAAGCTTGGCCCTTTTTTACCGACTTTCATTCTGAGATCCATCCACGGGACTCGAAATTGTTATTTTGTCGATCCCTTTTTGAACGTCACTTTATTGTAATGGATATGTTAAACACCTGTGTTTGAATATCAATGTGAAACTAGCCTTCATGTACGGTTCATTAAACTAGATGGTTATCAATAGGATATTCGTGCATAAAATCAATATTGTCACTTATATGGTAGTAACACACGTCCGGATTTGGTCGTGTATTCGACCTAATCCGCCCTCGCTACACCCGGCTGGATTCGGTCCGGCGGACCAAGCCCCCGTGAGCGGACCGCATCGGACTTGATCAGTAATAATTATGTCCGCCGGACTCCTCTACACACGACCAGATTTGGTTCGGACCGTAGCGAATCCGCTGTCCGCTCCGTAACAAATCCAGACGTGTGTTACACTATTATTAGACTACGCGTTGCCTTTACCTATCGGCTAAATTATAGGATTTGACACATCTGTAGTTATTACTTTAATAAAAAGTTCACTTATTTAAGAGTTTGTTTGCTTGTTTAAACGCAGCCTATTTACCTTCTTTCCTCCATAGATAAACAAAGTTGTCGATACGTAAGGATCTCAAATACCGATGACGTCATACTTTCCTTTAAGTTTTCCAACAAACCGAGGAAATTGCTATTCGATAAAACAAACCCCAATTCTTTTGACCTAATGTAACAGAACCAACTGCGATAATAAGGAAAAGTTGAACAAATGTGGCAAAAATCATCCATCCGAATGGAAACTTGGCCCTTTTTTACCGACTTTCATTCTGAGATCCATTCACGGGGCTCGAAATTGTTATTGGCTGTCCCTTTTCTGGGCGTCACTTTATAAGTAATGGATATGTTACACACCTGTGTTTGAGTATTAATATGAAACTAGCCTACATTTACGATCGGTTATACCTGACGGTTATCATTACAAACTTCGTGCGTAAAATCATTATTGTCGCTTGTAGACTAGACGTTGCTTTTAATTTTGGACTAAATAGGGTACTTAACGCATCTTAACTTATTATATTTTAATGAAGAGTTAACTTATATAAGAGTTTGTTTGCTTGTTCGAACGCAGCCTATTTACCTTTTCACCCCATAGATAAACATAGTTGCTGATGAGTAAGGATCTCAAATACCGATGACGTCATACTTTCCTTTAAGTCTTCCAACAAACCGAGGAAATTGCTATTCGATCAAACAAACCCCAATTCCTGTGACCTAATCTAACAGAACCAACTGCGATAATAAGGAAAAATGAACAAATGTAGCAGAAATCATCCATCCGAATGGAAACTTGGTCCTTTTTTACCGCCTCTAATTCTGAGATCCATTCACGGGACTCGAAATTGTTATTGGCGACCCTTTTTTGGGCATCACTTTATAAGTAATGGATATGTTGTAACGCATATGTTACACACCTGTGCAGTGGCGGATTTACCAGCAGGCTGAGTAGGCTGCAGCCTAGGGCGGCAAATTTTCAGGGGCGCCAGATTTAGTTCAATTTAAATTTAATTTAATTCAATTTACAAATTTAAAAAAATGTATTCATACACAAAATAAGAATTTCAAAAATTGAAAGGAACTTAAAATATTTAACTAAAATCGAATTATATCTTTACATAAATAATTGCTAAACTTTCATCGCTTAAGTAAATACTTCAAAGATCATGACGATTCGATTTTATTGTTGAAATTTAGTTATATTTACATATTTTCTTCTCTCATAATTGTTCTGTAATTGATATGATTGTGGACTACGATATCAAAATTTAGGGGCGGGAAAAATTGGATAGCCTACAGGCGGCAAATTTGTAAATCCGCCACTACACCTGTGTTTGAAGTATCAATATGAAACTAGCCTACATGTACGATCTGTTATACCCATAGAGCAACACGGGCCACCGGCCGCGGCGGACTGGTGGGGAGTAGCGATAGCGTTTATTACCGATGCAAAACAGTCTGTCATGTTTTGCGGGGAGAAATGCATGCGACACACACGCACACTACAAAAATCGTCTATTACCCACTACGAAACTCACACCTTGACTTTAACAAAATACAGAAACAATTTCACGCACACATTTAAACATCTAGGCGACAGGTATAGGCTCAGACGGGAAAGCCTGCATATGGCTACTCCCCTTCGGTGTTGCTCTATGGTTATACCTAACGGTTATCTTTACGAACTTCGTGCTTAAAATCATTATTATCACTTATAGATTAGGCGTTGCTTTTGCCTTTAACATTGGGCTGAAAAGGCCACCTTTTTAGAGTTCCGTAGTCAAATAGAAGAAACGGAATCAGGGTAAAATAATACCCAACTTTTGAGCGATACCGGTCGCTCTACTTACAGTAAGATGTAGGTTCAGTATGGCATGGTGAGGGAACTCTCCAAGTAGGTATCCAAAATTAATCAAATATAGCTTCTATATTAACCAACGCATAACGTCCCCGTGTGATCAAGCGGCCAGCTCTGAAATAGTACATACATGTAATTAAATATGTCAAAATCGCTGTGTGTATTAAATAATTTATCTCTAATTTTACGGCCTTGTAATTTCCGGCACAGAGGCATAACACCTAATGCCTTAGGAGTGGCAGCGCATCTGCATTTTGATCTCTGGTCATTATGTGAGTGTGTATAGGATGCTGTCATCACTTAACATCAATGTGAACTGCATGCTTGTTTGCCACTTTTATAACAAAAAAAAAAGTTAGTATTACGTCATCGGTAAGAAATGACAACGATCTTATAAACTATTATTGATACTTGCAAATTGTATGCAAAATCTAAAATTAATGCCGGAAGCTTCAACACTTGTAAAAAAACATAAAAACATGTCCGCAAATAGAATCAATCTGTCAAAGTAACGCTCACGAGATTCCGTGCATTGAATCTCAAGCAAGCGAGATATACAATAGGCATATCTATCTACGTCTTATTAAATGTGTATATACGTGCCTATTCTTTTCTACACAATACGAGAGAGACGGAGCTATTGTGCGATGAGACATGATGTAATCATATACCACAATTTCACAATCGTTTTTTAAAGCTTTTTTTTGCTACCAAGATGTTACTATTTAAGATATGACACATAATTTAATATGCAAAAACTCTAGGCATTTATAATAATTTCATAAATAATCTACTCTGGTAAAAAACAGTTCGTACTTACTTATTTAACCGATCTTTAGTAATATAGTTGCCGATAAATGGTAGTGTTCAGCAGTATCGTGTTCCGGTTAGGGAGTAATTTACGGCCCTGTAATTTCCGGCACAGAGGTATAACACCTTAGGCCTCAGGAATGGTAGCGCATCTGCATTTTGACCTTGGTCTTTGTATGGGTGTCTGCAGTCATCACTTAACATCAATGTGAACTGCATGCTTGTTTGCCACTACCATTACATAAAAAAACGAATGCACTCATCTTAATTAATTCTTTATTTATTTTTAGTTTTATATTTCAATATTTTTATTACATAAAAACTGGTTGCCTGTAAAGTCGGTTTTACGGGCGAAGATTTTACGTGACAACGTCTTTTTCTCGGTAGAAAGGCATTCGCCGGTCCGGCAGGCCTCTCTCTCGTTCGGTGACTCATCGTTACGTTACCGGGCGTTACACTTTTTCATGAGTGACTCCTAGCCGCAACCTAATTTAAGACGTTGTCACGTCAAAATGAAATCTAAAACAGTCAGAATCAAAATCTTGATTATAATCAGCATTATGCACAGACTATCTTGAATTTTGTATGTTCATATTAACTTATTATTTTTATTTATTGATAAAATAATACTGCTATTCATTTAATTTAATTTTACGAAATTAATGATGTATTATGGAGCGCAATGCCCAAATTAGGTCAAATTTGTATGGTTTCGTGCTTTAAAAAAAAATAAAGAACTCTTACAAGATTAATCAGATTTCTCGTGCATCTGTCTATTTGTTGCAACCAGTTTGCTTCGAAACCACAGATTCGATGAAATTGATAGGTACAAATGTAAATAAGTGAAGCAAACCTGAACGTGATGTTAAAAAAAATATTTTTGCATCGGTAATAAACGCTATGGCTACTCCCCTCCAGTCCGCCGCGGCCGGTGGCTCGTGTTGCTCTATGCACCAAAGGCCTGCCCAGCTGCCAAGGCATTTTTATTTCATTAGGTTTAGTACATTATTTTTCACAGTTCCTAAATACATTTATTTATCCACTGTTTCAGTTTTTTGTTTCGACTTTATTACTGACAATAGTTATTAAGGTAGGTTACCTAATTGTATTTACCGTGATTTACTCAATTTTTGTTTTAGATATAGGTACAATGTAATTTGATTTAGGTCATTGAATTGAAACAATAAGGTACCTAAGTCTAAATTAGTCTTGAGCCTGTAATAACTATCACAAAGACATAAAAAGTAAGGTCACAGGAGTGGCAACGCGTCAGCATTTTGACCTCTGGTTTTTGTGTAGATGTCTATAGGCTGCAGTCATCACTTAGCATCAATGTGACTTGCAAGCTTATTACCCGCCTTCTTTTCATAGAGAATTTACCAGTAAAAATTGTGGGATACAGTATCAAATGATGATCGAAGGGCAAGTCACAATGTGAAACTCGAGTTCTCATTATATCTGAATACACATAATAAATATGTTACAAAGGAGTCGTCGCAAAATGTTGTATAACCAATTTCAATATGGTTCACAGATGTGTAATTAACATTACGTAACAGTCTAAATTTGATCTAGCCAGATGGAATACGCTGAATATATGAGTGTGTTCAACGAACCAAATACTAACTCCTAAATCAAGTGAAAGAACTAGATAGTCACAAAAACAAAGCGTTGTATAGAATGCGAAATTCAGGTTAGTTACAACTCAATTAATTAAAAAAAATGGATTTATTACAGATTGACGTCCACTGCTGAACAAAATTTTCTATCAAAGATACCTATCCTATTCGTAATGTAGCATGTTATGGGGATCATAGAGCAACACGGG
Organism: Macrosoma leucophasiata; assembly: GCA_036365455.1. NCBI lineage: Eukaryota > Metazoa > Arthropoda > Insecta > Lepidoptera > Hedylidae > Macrosoma > Macrosoma leucophasiata. Next base: position 12,942,885 of record JAWQUS010000004.1, read on the forward strand.
CCAAAGGCCACAGCGGACCGGAGGGGAGTAACCTTGTAAAAGTACAAGCCCAAGTGGGCCGAGATGTTTAAATGTGTACGTGAAGTTGTTTATGTATTTTGTTAAAGTTAAGGTGTGAGTTGCGTAGTAATAGACGATTTTCGTTGTGTGCGTGTGTATGTCACACAAATTTCCCCCTCCGGCAAAAAATGACAGACTATCGGTAATAAACGCTATGGCTACTCCCCTCCGGTCAGCCGGTGGCCCGTTTAGCTCTATGGGGGATACGCCGTATTTGCTACGCTTGGCATTCAGACTGGCCATAACAGTGGCGACAGTTTTATCGGGGACGCTGCTGCCCACCCCGTTTGTATTTACTACCGCCCTATTGTTATATAGTTTGACCCCCAAAATTTTCTTCCACTAACGCGGCCATGCCCTATTTTCCACACTAGACAAGTACTTCGGTTTCTTTATTATTCATCATTATTTCAGCCGAAAGACGTCCACTGCTGGACAAAGGCCTTCCCCAAAGATTGCCACAACGAACGGTCCTGGGCCGCCCTCTTCCAGTAATTTCCCCCGACCTTCACCAGGTCGTCGGTCCACCTAGTGGGCCTACCTACGCTTCGTCTTCGGGTACGCGGTCGCCACTCTTGAACTCTTCTACCCCAACGGCCGTCAGTTCGTCGAGCTATGTGCCCTGCCCACTGCCACTTGAGCCTCGCTATTCGGTGGGCTATGTCGGTTTTTTTGTTTCACACGCGGATCTCCTCATTTCTGATTCGATCTCGCAGAGAAACTCCCAGCATAGCCCTCTCTATTGCTCTCTGAATGACCTTGAGCTATAGAAGCCCATAGTGAGCAACCATCTTTAGTAATATACTACAGCACGCGGACGAAATGGCGGTCAAAATGTAGTTTCATATACTAACTGGTTCGAACTCGGAGTCATGTCGATATCGGAGGATTCAGTGGCGAGACATTTCACTTTTTAAATGAAAACAAAATATAGCAATGACCGCTCTGACTGGTCAAACAAGGTGAAAATTAAATTAAGCCGGAATGGAAAGGTGTTTAAATAAATGCTCTTGAATTTATTTAAAATTGCAACTTTATAGGTGTTACGGTATCGCAATTTGAGATATATTATTGCTTTCTGACATACCGCCATCTGCAGCATATAAGCAAATGGGTATTCCAACGTTTATTATGTCCTAGTGATGACTTATTCAGTCCCGTGTTGTTTTCATTTAACTTTATTTAGTCTTCGCGTTTATTCAATTTTTTTTAATTTAATTGAAGTGGCAAAAAATCATGCAGTTCACATTGATGTTAAGTGATGACTGCAGCCTATAGACACACGAAGACTAAGGTCAAAATGCAGATGCGTTACCACTCCAGAGGCCTAAGGTGTTATGCCTCTGTGCCGGAAATTACAGGCCCGTACATTACCACCTGACCGGAACACGGACCGTAGTGCTGAACACTACTATTTAGCGGCAAGTATATTAGGTAAGAAGCGCGCATGGCCCAGCGGCTGGTGTAGATCGTAAGCGATCTGCTCGGTTAAGCACTACGGGCGCGGTCGGGTAGTGTGATGGGTGACCGCTAGTGGCAAATTAAATGCGCGTTTCCGTGCTTCGGAGGGCACGTTAAGCCGTCGGTCCCGGTTGCTATCGATAGATAGCAGTCGTTAAACCTTGTCGGAGGCCTTATGGGCGGTTTGAAAACATCCGACAGCGGGTTGGCCACTAACCCACCCACCTCCACCAATCCGCATTGGAGCAGCGTGGTGGAGTAAGCTCCAGGCCTCCCCCAAAAAGGGGAGAGACTCGTGCCCAGCAGTGGGACGTATAATGGGTTGCCATCATTATTATTTATTTATTTATATTATGTAATGCGGTGGTGCCTACGCCCGCGAGCTCGGTCACTGGAGCTCTACGACCAGTGAATATATATATCTCACTTTAGTAGGTTTCAATCGAGAATCTTCAACAATCATCATTTTTTTATTGACTCTATTCTGTTTATATTTTTTTTTTTAATAATCTATCTACGTGGTGGTACTTTCACTGGTGGTAGAGTTCCAGTGTAAGAGCTCAAGCGCGCCGGCACCACCGCATTTTACATAATATATCTGTCGCTAATTGGTAGTGTTTTGTACTATCGTGTGCCGGTTAGATGGTAATGTATGGCCCCGTAATAACTATCACAAAGACATGACAACTTACGTCTCAGGAGTGGCAACGGATCTGCATTTTGACCTCTGGTTTTGGTATAGCTGTCTATAGACTGCAGTCATCACTTACCATCTATTTGAATAGCACACTTGTTTGCCACCTTCATTGCATAAAACACAATAGTCTATGTAGATTTAATGACTAACATAAATTGTTTTTATATTATTTCGCAATAACACATGCTAGTGAAATATATTTTACTACTACCGAAGGACTTCGGTAGCTCAGTTGGAAGAGCTGCTGGACTAGATTCCCAGTGGCCGCGAGTTCGAGTCTCGCCTGAACTCAAATTTTTCTTTCCATTTTTCTTTAAAAAACATATCACATAAATGTACTATTTTAATAAGTATATACGATACGAACGGATATTTCCATTGACCTGTGAAGGCAAAATCGAAACAGATGTTATGAATGAAAACAATTGAATTTTTATATTCCATTTCGTTTATTTATATCTTTTGTTACTTTTACTTTATTATTCAAGGTTTGTTGCTACTGTATTCATTTTTTTTAAATAGTTATTTTAACTAAAGAATACTATCCAGAAATTTCAGTTCGTGAACGGATAATGTACCTATTTTGTAATGATTATGTACCTATTTTTTTTAATTACAAACAGCCATTGTATAATTGTAAAACTGTCTTGTAAATTGTTAAGTAGCATATCCCTACTAATATTATAAATGCGAAAGCAAGCTGTCTGTCTATTACCTTTTCACGTCCAAACGACTGAACCGATTTTAATTAAATTTGGTACATAGTCAGAGTTGACTTTTAGAAAGAAGATAGGCTACCTTTTAAACGACATTTACGCGAGCGAACACCTTAGGCCTCAGGAGTGGTAACGCATCTGCATTTTGACCTTGGTCTTTGTGTAGGTATCTATAGGCTGCAGTCATCACTTAACATCGATGTGAACTGCATGCTTGTTTGCCACTTCGACAACATAAAAAAAAGTAACTTCCTGACGTCAACGTCAACGTCAACGTCAAAATTTTCAGGACAACAAATTAGATCTTCAAAATAAGCTGACCCAATAGTTGTTCTCTTTACTCCGTCCAACATATCTGTCCGATAGTCAGACAGTTGTTCACAAAGACCAGAAGTCAAAATGTAGATGCCACCCCTAAGACCTTACTTGATATGTCCACAGTCTAAAGAAAACTTACGTCTTAATTACCTACAGTCATCCACAGAACGTGTAATGTCACAGCAAACGTGCGGGTCGTGCGACGGGAGGGACGGAGGGGGCGGTACCAAGTAGCCCATACAAAAGCTGTCAACTACTTGGTACTGAGCGATAAAGGGTGCGAGATTTAAATTGTTTTTTACTTAGTTTTAGGAAAGAAGATATTGAAAAATTTGTTCATATCTTTACTTTAATATTTGTTCTCATTTTCATTTATTGATAATGTCTGTTTTATTTAGTACTTTATGTACTTACTTCAGTTGAAACGAAAAAATCTTTGTAGAAAAACTCTAAATGTTTATATAGCCAAAACGTGACATTCATGCAGACATCGAGGATGTCTGCATGAATGCCTACACCGTCGGGAATTACACGCGTGAAGTTTTTAGGATTTTCGTATATGTTCAACGTAAACTGACGCGTTATAAACAATGTAAATTAAAACCAAAAACGTGACAACCTTATGAATTTGCGTTTTTAGGGATGAAGGCGGCATATTGCAAAACTTCAAAGGCGATAAACTACTGCTGTGATAGTTATTTCGGATTGTATGGTCACGTTGTACTGGTATGGACCAGACCATACAATAAAAACATTTTATCTTTTAACGAGAGTGTACCTTTCGTTTCATATAACTTAACTGTTCAAGCCATGTTTAACAAAGGCACATATAATTTCCACATCAAAGTAGGTAAATGTCCGGAGACTCAATGTCGGCCCTTTACGATCTCAAGGGTCTGTTACTTCAATGACTTCGAATTAACTTCAACCCATCCTTAGACATCTATTTGTGTCTATTATCAGATTTCTCCACTATAAATCTTTGTTTACGAACCTTTATTATCTACTTAATTGGATATCTTGTTGAGTATTTAGGATATTAAATTATTCATAACTATCTGAATGGGCGAACTTCGTAACGCTATCGGTAATTTTAAATATTAGCATTTTTTTTTTAATTTAATGGTTGTGGCAAACAAGCATGCTGTTCACATTGATGTTAAGTGATGACTGCAGCCCATAGACACCTACACAATGACCAGAGGTCAAAATTCAGATGCATTGCCACTCCTTAGGCCTAAGGTGTTATGCCTCTGTGCCAGAAATTACAGTGCCGTTCATTGCCACCTGACCGGAACACGATACTGCTGAACACTACCATTTAGCGGAAAGTATATTAGGTAATGCGATAGTGCCTACCCCCGCGAGTTCCGACACGGCAGCTCTACCACCAGTACTAAAAAAAATGTATATAACTATTATTTTTTTTCTATTTTCTTCTGATAATAACGAACACATAAAAAAAAAAATTATCCAATTAACGAATTCGAAAGAAATTAAATCCCTTTCTCATTACAAATCAATAACAAAGCCAGTGCCGATAAAATCTTACGATATAGAAGCGTACGCAAACGTGGCATGGGTAGGAACGTTCCTACCCATGCCACGTTTGCTTTCCCCTATTGGAGATATTATCAAACTCCTATTTATATCACTGGCTACATGTGTTACATCCATTCAAATAAATGCTGTGCCAACGTTGTTCTGTACAAAATAGATATCCAAAACAATTGTTTATTAAAACGAAACAATCCGAGAACTAATACTGGTTCCATTTTCTTTGTAACGAATCTGAAACTATCTACGAGTATTGTTACTTCGACTATTGTGTTCGCATTTGGATAAAGGATCGGTCGAAACTGATATTCGATATTAGAAAAGACATTGGTAAGTTTCTATATCTCATTGTATATTTTGTGTCGCATTGGAATAGTTTATTTGATATTCTCATAGATAATTATCATTTCATCATCTCATAGGTATTTATTTCCCACTAGGTGTTTAGCCGGGAACATCATGAGCGTGTAATATAGATTTAACTTTGCCCGCGGCTTCTCCCGCGTGGATGAAGTTTTATAAATATTTTTTCCTGAATTTTATTAGTGTTCAGCACTATCGTGTTGCGGTCAGGTGGTAATGTACGGCCCTGTAATTTCTGGCACAGTTTCATAACACTTTAGGCCTCAGGAGTGGTAACGCATCTGCGTTTTGACCTTGGTCTCCGTGTGGGTTTCTATAGGCTGCAGTCATCACTTAACATCAATGTGAACTGCATGCTTGTATGCCACTTCCATTACATAAAAAAAACATAATAATAGAAAACAGAGATAATGATTCACCCATTATGTTTTTTAGAGTACTTACCGTAACTCAAAAGAAAAAAATCGAAACTCTTATAAGATTTCTTATACCGTTCTCCTTGTTAGGCTATCTATCACAGCTTATTTGCTTCGCAACTGCTAGGTCGATTGAATAGATTTTTAATGCCTATAAATGTTAGTCAGTGGTTTAGGTGTAGCTGCAGTCATCACTTAACATCCATGTGAACCACATTGTTGAACACACCACGTGTTTTCCACATTTGTAACATAAAAATAAAGATTTAAAACAAGAAGGCCACTTATAAAAGATACTTTTTTTTGAGTTTATCTATATATATATATATATTCAAATGCTTGTTTATTTTAACTGTGCCGTACATTAAAAGAACGACCCTATTGTGAGGATCTCAAACATATCTTCATGTAGATAGGCGGAATAAGGCACAGCTCCTGACAATCATGAAAATTTTGATCGGTCGTGATACTTCCAAGGTTGTAATAACATTGTAGTAGTACTGCAATAGTATAGTTGCCCCGACGAACTTCGTATCGCCTTAGAAATATAACAACTTGTCCAAGAAATCGAAAAAAAGAAATTGTTGAGAATCAGGGATACAAAAAATAGATGTTGGCCGATTCTCAGACCTATCTATCTATCTACAGACGCAATAGGCACACAAAATTTCATGAGAATCGGTACAGCAGTTTCGGAGGAGTATGTATGATGGTTACTGAAATTTGACACGAGAATTTAATATACTTAAAGAAGATAAGAGATTAGTTTGTATTAGCGTAAGAAGTATAAGCGTACCGGTAAACCGTCGATTGACTGATTTATTTTATTTGTGAACCATAATATATATAAGTTTTGTTTATGTAATGGAAGTGGCAAACAAGTACACATTGATGTTAAGTGATGACTGCAGCCTATAGACACCTACACAAAAACCAGAAGTCAAAATGCAGATGCGTTACCACTCATGTGGCCTTAGGTGTTATACCTCTGTGCCGGAAATTACATTATCACCTGACCGAAACACGATAGTGCTGAACACTACCATTTAGCGGCAAGTATATTAGGTAATGCGGTGATGCCCACGCCCGCGAGCTCCGTCACTGGAGCGCTACCACCAGTAATATTATTATATACCCAATAAAATTGTGTAGAATGTCATTGTATATGAGTTATACCATATAAAAAATGATACATGTAATCGTAAATTTGATTTTAATAACAGCAAGATCCTTGAGTTTATATTTAGTATTTTTACGAGCACACTGCGCCAATAGGGTATTAATACGAAACTTATTTTTAGTTATTTGTTTAAAAATATAAACAAATATTAAAGATTGCATAATTTTTACCTTAAAATAATTTTTCGCGTTCTTTACGTATAAGGTTACTTTAAAATAAATGATCAAAGGTTGTGAAATGGCTATCGTGGTTATATGGACTTTTTATACTAAAAAATACTTCATGTTATTCTTAAGGATAACAATTGCGCAACGCCGTCGATGCGACTTTGACGTAGAATATAAAAGAGATGTTGCGAGCTCGGCTCTGGTACGTACAGTACCTGAAAAAATGGGTAAATTACAGAAGAAGCCGAAAAAATACAATTAATTTATTCAAGAATATATTTTAGAGTTACAACCGCATTTAATTCAAACGATTTTATCATTTTCAATATGTTTATCAGTAACATTTGGCAAAATGACATCGCCCGCCATATTCGCCATGTTGGTTTTGAGTTGCAATTTTAACTGCAAATAATGTTTTGTAACTGCAAACAAAGCTAAATAAATGAATATATGCAGTAAAAAACGTTTTTATATTGATTTTGCCTGTTAATGATATTATGTACAATACATGGCCGGAGGTCCATACATTTTTGCAACATCTCCTTTAGGGAACGCTAACTAAAAATAAATCTAGGTGTCCATGTGATGAAGCGGCCAGTTCCCTGATAATACTGCACACGTTTATAATTTTTCCTATTTGTAGTTTGACATGTACCTATGTCAACTTTATTGTTGTTCACTTAATTTTTTTTGCTTGTTTTTGACTTCTCATAAGCGGTCACCATAAATGAATGAAAAAAATCTAATTCTGATTCTGTTTATAATATTTATGGTATGCAGACGACGATTTCTTAACGCGCTTTTGACGCATTTCAGACGCATTGTCACAGCGCGTTAGCTACAATCAGGTACTGAGCGTTTTGGTCGGATATGCAGTTAGCGATAGTATTATGATGTCATTAACTGAGACAAGCGCGCATGGCCCCGCGGCTGGTGTAGATTGGAAGCGATCTACTCGGTTAAGCGATACGGGCGCGTGTGTGATGGGTGACCGTTAGTGGCAAATTAAAATGCGCGTTTCCGTGCTTCGGAGGGAACGTTAAGCCATCGGTCCCGGTTGCTATCGATAGATAGTAGTCGTTAAACCTTATCGGAGGCCTTATAGGCGGTTTGAAAACATTCGACAGCGGGTTGGCCACTAACCCGTATATCCACCAACCTGTATTGGAGCAGCGTGGTGGAGTAAGCTCCTGACCTCTCCCGAAAAAGGGAAGAGACTCGTGCCCAGCAGTGGGACGTATAATGGGATTCCGTATTATTGGTTAATTTAATTGAGACGTTGGCCTTATGGATTTTGTTAAAAACAAAACGTATGAAATCTCTTCACTCCTTTCCTCCAAGTCGATCACTCCCAATCAAAATGTGCCGTGAGTGAGCAAACTTTACACGTTTAATAACACAAATAAAAATTTTGACAGGTTTACCGCGCGTTTCACGAGCGTTTGCACCAAATTTTATAATTGAGAGAATTTTTATTAGTCCTGATACTTCAAGGTTGTAATAATATTCTAGTAGTACTAGCTGCCCCGACGAACTTTCTATCGCCTTAGGAATATAACAACTTGTCCAAGAAATCAAAAAAATAAATTTGATAGAATCACCCTTTATCAATTAGGGATAAATTAAAAAATTTATACACATTTACCGCGCGTTCCACGAGCGTTCGCACCAGCGTAATCGTCCGATAGATAACGCGCGATTTTAAAGCACACGTCGAAGCCCTGTGTAAATAAACGTGGTGTGCATGAATCCTTATCAATACAACATTTTCTTATAGAAATACTAGCTGACCCGGCCACGCGTTGCTGTGGCTAAAGTTTTTGTTATATTACATTATAGTAAACAATCTAAGAGGAACAATAAGAGAACATCAGTCACGGAGTCCACTATGCTTTTTCACGCAGATGGTATTTGTAAAAAAAAATTGGTGATCTCCTTATTTGACTTTGTACTACTATAACCCTTTAGTACAATGAAATTATTTACGAACAAAGACGAAAATGTTGATGTTGGTATACAAATTCACTGGATTGAGATTTGAAGGGGAAGTACGTTGAACACAATTAATTAAAATGTTCTTACACTTGATATTAAGCAGAAATCAATATGTACAAAATAAAAATTTATAGCGTCAACAACACGTTGTAATTAAGCTGTTTAAATGTAGCCTATATGACATGTTTGTAGATTTACCATAGCAGCGCCATCTATTGATTACTTACTCAATCCAGTCGAAAGGTATCGACATCTGTTAGAATCATTTGGAGTTAACAGATAATTGTGACTGTCAAATAATAACAGACAAATAATTAGCAATTAATTAAAATTGCGACTATAATTTGAGATTTTAACTATCCTATCTCTCAAGTTGGATCGAACTGCACACGGTGTGCGAATTTTATTATAATCGGTTAAGTGGTTTAGGAGTCCATTGAGGACAAACATTGTGACACGAGATTTATATATATTAAGATGTTGGATTCGGGCTCCTTTCAGTTCCCCTCGGACTATGCGTCATTCACAAACTATTAAACTTTTTCTATCGCACCATTCAATGGAAGAAAACTTTGCTAATGACAAGTCCAAACTAATATCGCATCTTAGCTAATAAATCTACACACATTAATTGAGGGACACACGTTGTAAGAACAAACAACTAGGGGTCAAGTGGCCGCAAATCCTTACAAGTTTTCTTGGCATATTGCCAGCATCTTGGCAGCCTGAAAATAAAATCGGCCCATCGGTATCCGAAAGTCATTGACATTCTTTCCGAGTGTTCCAGGGTAATAAATGGGTTCGATTGACACTTCAAATTTGGGAGATTTGATTGATGACAACTTTTGGCTGGGAACTGGGAATTTGTGAGGGACGGATTGTTGGACTTTTATTGAAACGTTAATTTTCCCTCGGGATTAGGAAAGAAATTAAGACATACAGGGTAATTTCTAAAAGACTAATGTTCTTTGATTTTGTAACAAGAAGTAGTTATTTCTCATGTTATGGATACGTTATCTCGGGATTCATATTAGCCCTACTAAAATGTTTATAAATTTAATTTTAAATTGGCATTTTGAAAAAGGCAGCCATTTAAACAGAAATATCATAGCTATATTTTGATATTTCTATTCATTGAGAAAATTTGTTATGATATTTCTAGATATTTTCATCATTATGCACTTTAGTATAAAGGCTGTTTAAAAGGTAAACATTATATTGGTGGTAACTAAAGTTCCAGTGTCGGGTTCAAGGGTGTAGGCCCTACAAAGGGTATTATATGGTTCCGTAATAACTATCACACAGGCAAAAGAACTAAGGCTAAAAAGCTCACCAAAAAAAAAGAAATAAGAATATAATAATAAGAAACCAAAAAAAAACAAAATAAATGAAAACCTCCCGGTGAATCCTAGCACGCACGACCATCCATTTTTCGCAACTTATCACGCTGTGGAGGAACGGGTGGAAGCGTTCCTACGGCGAAAAGGGAGGATCCTCCGACCAGGCGAGGTGGTAGCGTCTGGCGGGCCGCGGCCCAACGGTTGACGTTGGGAAGTTGTATATATGCCAACTCTTGAGAATACTTCGTATGTGCGATGTAATTTGACTGCACGCCATCTATCGTACTAGACAAGTACTGTAAGGTTTCATTGTATTCCACTAGTTGGCGCCTTAATGTAGTGGACGCTACATCGCCCTTGATAAGCAAGGGCAGAACGCCAGGGAAGGAGTACTGCGCGCTCGCGCGCGCTTCATCGAAGGACCTACCAGTTCCTGAAGAACTTAGGCCTCAGGGGCTTCTTGTTTTATGTAAATGTTATAAAGCTGCAGTATTCTCCTAACATAAATGTGAACTGCATTCTTGTTTGCCGTCGTCATCACATAAAATATATTATTACTAGCGGCCCACCCCGGCTTCACGCGGTTGCAATGTTACCTACCCTCTCCTATTCACCTTAGCGTGATGTCATATAAAGCCTTCCTCGATAAACGGGCTATCTAAAACTGAAAGAATTTTTCAAAGCGGACCAGCAGTTCCTGATATTAGCGCGTTCAACCAAACAAACAAACAAACTCTTCAGCTTTATAATACTATATTTAGTATAAGTATAGATAAATACTGAAACAAACGGACAAGGTTCAGCCGACCTGGCAATTGAGTGTTCTTGACTACTGTTTTCCGTTTAGACGATAAAATAAGACCCTGTCATTACAGGCCTAGTGTAATAAAACCTTTGACATTAACGGAACCGTGTTTATTGGAGAAACTTTTATCAGTTTCGTATACCTACTGATCAGGGAAGTACTAATGAAAATAATACGCATCAAAATTGCTCCCCCGTGATTATTTTTGTTCTTTTGTAATAAATAACTGAATGTTTACAAAAAAATAATTAATCTAAATTCAAAGATTTTTAACAAAATTCTGTAATGGGATTCAGTTATCAATTACGTACTGCCTCGATAGCCTAGTGGGAGCAGGCCACTACTACTACGCTGAGGTCCTGGGTTCGATTCCCGGGTAGGGGGTTATCAGAGAGAATTACGTTAAGTACTTCATCTCTGGTTCTGTTCTATTGGGATTTTTCCATTTTCTGGAAATTTCTCAGTACCTCGAATTTTGTTATGTGCCCGGAGATGTCATCAGGCTCGCCACCTGTTACATGGGCCAAAACGTAACCGGTGAATCGTGGGTGTATGCATGTATACTTAAATGCATGAATTTACCTCTGCCTACGCCTTCGGAGATTACAGGCGTGAAGTTACGTTTCGTTACGTAGTATTCATTAAAGTAAAATAAAATCTGTTGATCGCGTACACAGGCTGTAAAAAAACAAGTGTCCAACCGTGAAGGATTTTACAGTACCGTGTTGGGAGCATGTTAATCGGATTAAAATTTAATTTTTAATGCTTTTATTTTAGTGTGTCTACGCCCAACAAAGCGCGTATTGCGTGAAACAGAACGCGCGAAACGTCACTAGAGCGAGACGGGACGAATTTCTGCACAACTTTTTTCGTCGGAAATCCAAAAACTAGCTATTTAATTTAACCAAAGAGCTACCAACTACTAATAAATAATTGAATGTAAAAGTCAGATTATTATATTTGAAAAGGAACCACTTTCCACACAAGTGTATTTTTTTCATGTTTATAGGATGACAGACAAAATCATGGTAGTGGTTGCCGTTGCATATAAACTTTTGCAATGTTAACATAATTCGAACGATTTGAATGTGAGGAATCGTTACGGTGTTCTAAGGGTTTGACCCTATATAGAAACCTTAGATTTTCCAATCTAGTACCAACGATGAGGCACCAATGTTTTGAAGCACAGTGATAAGTAGGTCGTGATCGACAGTATTAAAAGCGTTCGTGAAATTAATGAGAACTAATAAAGTTACCTGAGAAGATTCCATGCCTGCTCTAATATCATCAAGAATATTGAGCATAGCAGCGGCAGTACTATGTCCAGGTCGAAAACCTGATTGAAATGACGATAACAGACTATTTCTAAATACATATTTTGAAACCTGAAGGTGAACAGCAGCTTTTAAGATTTTTGACATAAACGGAAGAATAGAGATGGGCCTAAAATGGTTTAACATACTGGGGTTGGTTACTTTTGGGAGAGGGATTATGTAAACATTTCGCCAAATAGAAGGAAATGTCCCAGTTTGAAAGGAGGAATTGATTAAGTGAGTTAAAATAGGGAGTAAAGGCTCTAATAGTAACCGAAGCATTGCTCTGCTTACCCCATCACACCCTATAGCTTTGGATTTTAATGAATTGAAAATTTTCAGTACCTCATCGCTAGTGACCAGAGAAAATGACAACATGTCGTTATGAAAAATGGGCATGGAAGTAAGATAATTAATGGTGTCAGTTTTGATATTTTGATCGAAAACATATGATTTGGCAAAATGTGAATTAAGTTCGTTAGTTGTAAAGTTAAGTGTTGACAGATTTAATGATGGCTTAGAATACCCGATTGATTTAAGAAACTTCCATATATTAGCCGGGGAAGACTGCATTACATTATCAAATATAAAACGGCGTTTTGCAGTTCTTACCATTTGGTTGCATCGGTTCCTGGCTCGTTTGTATAAGTCTCAATTAACCTCATTGCGATTGCTCCTATAGACCCGAAAAGCTTTATCGCGACGAGCCATCGCCATCCGTACACCTCTTGTAATCCAAGGTGCGGGAGATCGTTTAATACGGACCTTACGAAGTGGAGCGTGGGGATCAAATAACGAGAGAATTAAATTATTTATAAGATACACTTTTTTATCAACCGTTGCCGCCTCTTCAATACTAGACCAGTCACAGGACAAAGCATCATTTCTTAGTTTCTCCACATCTAAATTTAAAAAGTTTCTAAGGTACAAAATAGTAGGTTGTATTTTTGGAGGCTTAATATTGTAGGAAAGATGCAGTAAATCATGTCTTGATAGTCCTGGCGGGTAAAGCTGGCCATGGTGTTCAACTTCATCTGGGGAAGATGTTATAATAAGATCGAGCCACGAGTCCTCCAAATCAAAATTATGATGTGTAGCATTGAGATCTAACAAAATCAAATTCGAAGACTCGAGGATCGATCTTAACATATGCGATCTATTGTTAACTTTAAGCAAGTCGGTATTAAAATCACCCATGATTATGATATGCTTTATAAACTGAGGCAAGTGAGTTAATAACAGAATCTAGCGAAGAAAAATAATCAATGGTGTGAGGACAGTATACAACTCCAAGAACAGCTTTGATCCCTTTGACAGACAGTTCAAGAAAAAGATATTCAGGACTCCCCGTATAAGGGGATAAAATAACTTGGAAAGAGATGTTGCTACGAAGGTATATAGCAACACCTCCGGCTTTTTTCCCAGTGCGAGGATTTCACTAAACTTGTGCAGCAACAATGAGTAGAGTTAGCAGGTCACGTGTGCGCTTGAAGCATAAAATTATCGGGTGGATGAGAAGTTATAGTTGGAGCGAACGGGACGAAAACTGTTTTGGAGAGATTCAAAGTAAGTCTATTTTTGGCTAACCAATACATGACTTGTCTTAAAGCGTCTTCAGAAAAGTCATGTCTAATTTAATTAAGTTCTATGTCATTATCTGACATAGAAATTAATTAAATAAATAGAATAATATATATATAATTATATAAGTGTAAATATGAAGTATGTACTACATAATGTATGGTAAATACAATTAAAAAAAAAGGCTATAAAAATTGTAAATAATAAAATCTTGTAAAACGATACAAGAGCAAAAAAAAAATTAAAATAAAAAAGAAAATGCGTACTTGCCGGTTGACCGTTTACACCTGAACCGATATAACAGAAAAATAAACACACAACAAGAAAAAAAAAAAGAAACAAATCACTTGCAGTTCTAAAAAGTTAAAAAACTTCAGTGCATACAATCATGCGAACTAGTGCCAAAAGAAACAAAAAAAAATATCTATGACTAAAGACGTGACCTGTCAGATGTCACTTGACATTGACACAATAACAATTGATCCATGAGAACTGTGCATGAGAACAAAACACAAAACCGGACCTTGGCAGAATTACCCTTAAAGTTGGTAGTTGCCATTATTCAAAAGAAAGAAAGAAACACAAAACTTGAAATAGTAGGTAAAAAAAAAAGAGAATTACCAGGAGGTACCTAGTAAACATATTTTCTGTGAACTACGGGATTACGAAAACTGAAACGTAAAACTTTAGTGAAAATTACTGTTACTACATATAAAAACTGAAGTGAACGTAAGAAAGTGAACGTAATTATAAGAAACAAAAAAGTTGCATGTTATATTAAGTGCAGTTATTTGTTCCTAATCACTCTCTTCGAACGAGATGTCGCTGCTTCTGGAAGCTTGCTCTGCAGTTCTGCTTGCCGAGCCGGGACAGCTAATGCAGGAGGATCACTTAGTGATTTACCATATTTCTCAGCCAGGGAACAAAGGTTGTCGTAATCTGAGACCCGTTGACGCTTACCATCAGGGAGTTTCACGGTGATGTTTCCGTCATGCGTCCAGACATTTACCATTCCGAAAAGCTTCCTAGATAAAGAAAAAACTGTCTGGCGCTGCTTAGTAAGGAACTCCGACAAAACGAATTTGGTACCTTTTAGTTTCGCTTTCTTGCTCCATGCATCACTTTTAGTAGCGAGACTAGAAAATCGTAGCAACACAGGTCTTGATCGCCCCTCAACATAGCTGCCAAGTCGATGACAAACAGATAGAGATGATGGTTCCAAACTTGAAAGGCTCAGATTATTTTGTAATATCTCTAGAACAATGGATGAAATGTTTTCTTCGGACCTATCTGACACACCTCCGAGTAGTAGAAATTTTCTTCTGTGTCTCATTTCAATAATGTCTACACTTTTGCTGATCTCCACTATTTGCTGCTGAAGAGACCTTAGAACTGACCACACATGTTCCTTGAAGGTGACAAATTCCTTGCTTAAAGATGTCAGATCAGCACTTATGTTGTTGTTGTCATGCGCATTAGGACTATCTAGGACGTCAGTGGATTCAACGCACTGTATGACAACTCGCCGTCTATTCTTATTCCTTTAGTCTGAGGTGAAAGTAAGTAAAAAAATGATCATAAAATAAAAACTGATGGGCCTATCTGAAAAAAAAATTTATAGGACCAATTCGAACCTATTCCGCATCAAACAAAAAAAGAATTACGTAAATCGGTCCAGAAATCTCGGCGAAATTCGCGTATATACATAAAATATATATACGAGTATATACCGGCCGAATTGAGAACCTTGTCGTTTTTTGAACTCGGTTAAAAATTGTATGAAATAAGCCACATGCGCAGTCAAATCAACAATTTAGCATCGTGATAGGAGATAACATGTCGTATCTACATCCACAAATGATGATTGTAGTTTTTATGTAGATTTCTATAGGCAGCATTGTTCACATAACAACGAATTTGTAGAACTACTTGTTTGCTTCTTTCACTACGACAAAGAAAAAGGTTATCAGTTTCAATGTTTAAAGTAATGATAATACGAGTATGTGCCCTACAAAACCTGAACTGGTTTTCCCCCTTTTTTAAGACAATTATAAAAATGCCTCGGTAGCCTAGTGGTAGCAGGCCATTACTACTACGCTAAGGTCCTGGGTTCGATTCCCGGGTAGGGGTTAATCAGAGATAATGGTGTAAAGTCCTTTATCTCTGGTTTTATTGGGATTTTTTGGAAATTGCCCAGTTCTTCGAAGTTTGGTAATGTGCCCGGAGATTTCAACAGGCTCGGCACCTGTTACATGGGCCAAAACGTGACCGGCGAATCGTGGGTGTTTGCATGTATGCTTAAATGCAAGCATTTACCCCTGCCTACCCCTTCGGGGATTACAGGCGTGAAGTTACGTTATCATAAAATACCTACTTTATTGTCAGCAGGTTAGTAGAGACATAACAACTTAGGTTTTATGGGTAGCAACGCATCTGCATATTGACCTCTGGATTTTTGTAGATGTCTATAGGCTGCAGTCATCACTTAACATTTGAACTGCTTGCTTATTTGCCACCTTGGTTACATAAAAGCATCACATTTTAATTATGAACATTTTATGATTCGCGATCGAGTTTTGTCCACAATGTGATTTCTAGTTAATTGTAAACACAAAAACGCAATTCATGCCACAAAAATAAAAACAACGTTTTCCTATTGGTTTTCCTCTTCGTGTATTTGGTACGGAAAATCAAATATGTACTTAATGGCTGTAACGTGACCCTTTTCATCATCGTTATTGAGGCAAGGAAATTAGGAAGGTCATTTTGATAACGATATTTTTTAAGGTACCGTACCTTAAAAGGTAAAAACGGAACCCTTATGAAATCAGTCGTGTGTTTGGCCAAATTGCTACGAAAAATGGGCCGATTGAGTAGAATTTTGGCACGCGAAAAATAATAATATGACAAATGAAATTTGGCCTATAATTTATAATCACAGTATTTTCATATTAAATGAATACCTTCATTCTAACCACTCGAACGTATATTAATTCCAGATTACCAGTGTGAGTGACCCAAACATGCCCTTGTAGAGAAAAAAAAAACTTTTTTTTGTAGAACTATAACCTTTTTTACTGTTCTGTGAGGTACACTTCTGAGTGAGATTTTTGTCCAGTTGTGAACATTTTTTGGCGTCTAACTTAAAATTTTAGAAAATAAAGAAGGCATGCAAAGAAAAAAGGAAAAATAAAAAAAATACCTTTTCTTTTTTACTTTTATAACTTACTTGACACATGGTCATTTACATAAAAAAATGTTATACCACATTCTAATTTCTGAATACATTCCCACGCGAAACAAAAAATATGACAAATTAAATTTTCCCTATAATTTATAATCACAGTATTTTCGTATAAAATGAGTACCTCCATTCTTTCGATACAATTTTCACACCGTTCGTTTTTTGTTATAATTTTATTCTATACGAGTATATTTAGACATTTAATCATAGGTATTCTAATAAATTACTTAGTCTTAGCTGTCCACTTATATTTAATTATACCTCGTATTTAATGTTTAGTATTAGCAAAGGTTATGTGAACTAATGCAAGACATTTCATATCAATAATATTGCAATAATGAGCAGTTAACCGTTTGTTTACTTATTATGTTAATATGCCGAGTATTTAGATAAGTAGGTAGGTTAAAGATTAAATATTATCAGATTATTACGGGTGGTAGAGTTCTAGTGACGAAGCTCGCAGGCATGGGCACCACCTAATCAACTTGCCGTTATGTGTGTTCCTTGGACAAAAGCCTCAAAGATTGCTACAACAAACTGTCGTGGGCCACCCTCATCCAACGATTCAACCTTCACCGGGTCGTCGGATTACCTCGCGGGAGACCTGCCTTCGCTTCGTCTTCCGGTTCGCAGTCGCTTTAGGGTTATAGCTCACTAGAGCCACCCGGCACTCGACCAGCGCCCGACCGCCTCGAGCAGTCTGTGCTCATTACACCAACTCCGCTACGTATCGCCTCGATCGCAAGCTGTAAGTAAGCGGGCGGCGCGCGGTCCACGCGCGGACGGCGAGTGGACCACTCGGTAACCACTGGCTTATCTTGAGTTGACTTTGCATTGCCAACTCGCTGTTCTCAAGAGGACCGCGTGCGGTCTGCCAGTGTTTCACAAATAACATCGCATCGTTCACCCTTGGTCCACCCGTCGATAACGAGTGGACGCCGTAAAACGAGGCGGTGCTGGTCGGATCCCGCGTGGTTGTAGTGAGATATGACCCATAGAAAACTTTTCTGTCCGTCAACGGCCGTCAGCTATGTGCCCTGCCTGCCCACTACCACTTAAGTCACTTTGGTTCTCATGCGGATCTCTTCACTTATGATTCGATCTCGCAGGGAAACTCAGAATCTAGATCAAAACTGAATATGAAATGTTTCAAATTCGTTCCAATCCAATTCATTCCTTCCAATTTTCAAATAAACAAACGCAATATAAATAAAACGTACACGATTACGCAACGCTGACTGTTCCTTGACCATGCCACATAAAAAAGTAAAAAAACTATAGGTGTCGTGTCTTCAAACGAGTTTGTTTTTTTATAAATGTGGCCATGATTTGCGAGGGTTCTATTTATAGATGACTTGTGACGTTTATATTTTTAGAAACAAGTTTTGTGTGAATGAGTTTTTGATATGTAGTTTTTTTTGTTGCTTTTCTTACTCTGAGTATTGTTTCAAATATTTTTTAGAGGTCCTTGCGTTAATGATATTTCATAAATGAATGTTGGAATTTTTAAGCTGCCAAAAAATTATAGTAATAAAGAGACAACAATCAATATTTCCTGTATACAGGTAGATACAGACTTATTATTTTCCTTAAAAACCCTGTAGTTTTGGTGTAACATTTAAACGAAATAGTTGAGTAGGTAGGTATATCCTGTAACTTAAAATATTACACATACTCGTACATCTACTTAGTTACTACCTTGTGCAACCACACCAAAAAGAGCGGATCGATCCGAAGGTATTATGTAGGTACTCATAGCAAATTTGAAAGACACTGTGTAAAAGGTAGGTTTTTTATACTGGTTTTTTTCTAACATAATGAAGTCATGATGATGAATATTTACGATTTTTTTAGGAATATTTAAAGCTAGCTTTTTGTTGTTTTACTAAAAAAATTTAGTATTACCTAGTGTTCATAAAATTTATGTCAATTGAATTAGGGAATGTGACCTCTGAGGCAGTCTTATTTTACTTTGACGAACATCAACGAAAAGGAAGCTTGAGAAAGTTTATTTTTAAATTGCTTTGACGTTTGTTTTACGTCAAAACAAGGTACCTATATAAGGGATGGTGATATATGCCCTAGTCTATACGGTATATTCTTAGGATGCTCCCCCACAAGAGATGTGCTATGCTACGTTGTTAGGGATGCGTTTGATAAGCTGCCTCGGCAGCTTAGTGGTAGCAGGCCACTACTACTGCGCTGAGGTCGAGGAGAAACATTGAGAGAAACATTAAGTTCATTAACACGATAGTGCTGAACACTACCATTTAGCGGCAAGTTTATTAGGTAATGCGGTGGTGCCTACGCCCGCGAGCTCCCGTCACTGTAGCTCTACCACCAGTAAAAGACATTAGTCTAAGGGTGCTTTCACATCACAGATCTGCTATGCAGCTATGCTGCGAAGATGTGAAATCCACGTTACGAAAACATGTAACCATTTCCACCAATATTATGCTATATAGCTATACGAGGAAGATGCGCTATAAAGAAAACTATATAGCTTGCATCCATAGCACGCATCCTTCAATATAAAAACATTACGTAACTTCACGCCTGTAATCCCCAAAGAGGTAGGCAGAGGTAAATGCATATATTCAAGCATACATGCAAACACCCACGATTCGCGAGTTATGTTTTGGCCCATATAACAGGTGGCGAGCCTGTTGACATCTACGGGCACATTGCTAAGCTTCGAGGTACTGGGAAATTTCCAGAAAATGGAAAAATCCCCATAAATCCAGATATAAAGGACTTTACACCAATATCTCTGATAACCCCCTATCCGGGCATCGAACCCAGGACCTCAGCGCAGCAGTAGTGGCCTGCTACCACTAGGCTACCGAGGCAGTTAAACATGGTCACACAAAAGAACATGGGTGAAAATACTTCAGTTTCATTACATATGCAGAGTGAAGTATACCTAAATTTTACCAAACAAAAAGGTTTTGTGACTTAACTATGAGATATCATTCAATTTCATTGTGTTAATTTGACAGAGAGCCAGCTTTTGAAAAATAAACAATTTGAATATTCGACCTCATTTGTTAAGCTAAAAGGTCCATTATTTACTTACATAAACTGAAAAGATTTTTTAATTTTTTTTTTTCTCTAAAACAAGGAAATCAGCTACGAGTTGATGCTCTATTGCCTCGAACAATGTCAGCTCCACGTGTAAATCAAGGTTGAATGTTAGATCAACAGATTCCATACATTAGGACATTGACACTAACGGTCTTTTATATTTTAAATTGATTTCCTACACTTTGACTTTTTCTGTATTCCTTTGAATTTTATATAATTCAAATGCGATTTTAGTATAGGCTAGTTGCCACTAAGTGAAATAATTAATAGTTGTTGTTGAATTGTGATTGAATAATCTATTATATAAAAATAAGTCGGTTTTTCCTTCCTGACGCTATAACTCCAGAACGCACGAACCGATTTCCACGGTTTTGCATTCGTTGGAAAGGTCTCGGGCTCCGTGAGGTTAATAGCAAGAAATTCAGGAAAAATTTAAACGTGGGCTAAGCTGCGGGAATCACCTAGTATGTTATATAATATTTTTGCATTACGAAAATCAAGCTAATGGTTAAAATATATAAGAATAAGTAATATTTTCATGAATTAAATACATAAAAATCTATCTAAATATAACCTTTTGTCTGAACCATATGTTAAATGAAAAACTGATGCAGCACCCAAGTAGTTTAAATATTTGTCATGTTAATACTCAAAGCATCGCCCAACATCATTCGGAGCTTTTGAATATCTTTGCTGACGTTACGGTCCATGCAATTCTTATCTCAGAAAGTTGGCTCAAACCTGAACTTCCATCTGTTTCTTTCAGCTTGCCAGATTTTAACCTTATTCGCAATGATCGCATAGGTAAAAGAGCCGGGGGTGTTGCTATCTATTTGCGTAGTAACATACCATTTAAAATTCTCACATCTTCTTCTACTCTTTATGCAGGGAATCCTGAATATCTTTGTATTTAAATAACAGTGAAAGGTGTTAAAGCTGTTCTCGGAGTTTTCTACTGTCCCCCCACCATTGATTATTTCTCTTCCTTAGAAAGTCTGTTTATGTCTCTTTCATCGGAGTACAAACATCTTATATTAATGGGCGACTTCAATACTGATGTGTTGAAGCTCAATACTCGCTCTCGTATGTTGATGGCAATCCTGGAGTCGTCGGATTTAAGTTTGCTCAATCTGAATCCAACACATCACAATTTTGATTCCGATGACTCTTGGCTTGACCTCATCTTGACAGCCTCAAGTGATAAAGTTTTAACACCTTTTATATCTTTCTTACAATATCAAGCCTCCTAAGATTCAACCGCCAATTGTGTACTTGCGCGGTTTTGCTAGGATGGATTTGGGAAAATTAGCATCTGACGCGTTGTCTGTAGAGTGGGCACAAATAGAGTTGGAGGCTACAGTTGATGATAAAGTTTCTTTTCTTAATAACGCTATTTCTAAACTATATGATACTCATGCTCCACTTCGCGCTGTCCGTATTAAACGCCCTCCAGCTCCCTGGATTACCAGGGCTGTACGGTTGGCAATGTCACGTCGTGATTGAGCCTTCCGGGCCTATAGAAGAGAACGCAGTGAGGAAAATTGGAGTTTGTATAAGCGGGCAATAAACCGCTGCAATCAAATGGTAAGGGCAGCTAAACGCCGTTTTATCACACGCAATATAAATTCGTTAAAATAGTTTCATTTAAATGGGATCTAAAATGATTGTTTCCACTTTCCTGACATAACATATAAAATAATACACTCTTATTTGCATATTTAAGCATAAACAACAGGAAAGCTTTATCTCTGTTATGAATTCTATATTCCTGTTGTATAATAAAAAATTAAGTACATTTGGATGTCTTTTTTGTAAGTAAGTGATAGAATCATGTCGTTACGCGAATTGCATTTAATTATTATGAGCCTTGGCTTTGTTACTTGACTTGTTATTTTGGCATTTGTATTAATGTGGTATTCGTTTAATTAGGGTTAAACTAAAACGTTACTTCGTTAAACTAATTAAAATTTAACTGCCTTATGTTCAAACCCATTTTGTAAAGTTAGTACCTAATACCGATCTCCTGCACTGGAATTCTACCACCAGTGATGTTATGATGTGTTGATGTGGTAAGGGGAAGGGGCATTCACAGTATTTAAATTTGTAAAGGAGACGGGTATTTATGTGCCCACAAAATCGTTAGAGTTAACCATAAACTAAGTTTTTGGAGTAAGTAAAGAAAGTAAGAGTAAAAAAAAACAATTTTTTAAGGTAAAAAAACAAAATACACCGCAAAATTGCGGTGTAAAATCTCATGTATCTATCAGGTATACATGCAAACACACACGATTCGCCGGTTACGTTTTGGCCCATGTAACAGGTGGCGAGCCTTTTGACAATTCCGGGCACATTACACAAACTTCGATGTACAGGGAGACTTCCAGAAAATGGAAAAATCCCATTAGAACCAGTGATAAAGGATTTTAGACCGTTATCTCTTAATATTCTCCGACCCAGAAATCGAACCTAGGATCCAAGCGTAGTAGTAGTGGCCTGCTACCACTAGGCTACTGAGCCAGTAAAATTTTCAAATAACACTTTCGGTTAATCTTTTTATGAACATACCTCAATTCGAAACCGGCTCTGCAAGGCAGAAAAAACTAAAGGATATATTTGGACTAACAGCTTCGTCACTGCCACTTGCTTATTATTAATTGATATTACAATAGATCATTTTTTATGTGGTGGAAATGTATAATAATCTATTTAAATAAAAATGAAATGCTGTTCGTTAGTCTCGCTAAAACTCGAGAACGGCTTAACCGATTTGGGTAATTTTGGTTTTAAATGATTTTTGGAAGTCCAGGGAAGGTTCAAAAGGTAAGAAAATATGAAGAAATTGAAGCGAAATAGTAAAAACCACAATTTCATTTTCTCATACAAATAGTCCGTATCTATCAAACCTTAGGCACATTATTTCATTCTGAGGCAATACCACTCCTGGGGCCTAAGGTATCCCCTGTGCCGTAAATTACAGGGCCGTACATTCCCACCTGACCAGAACACGATAGTGCTGAACACTACCGCTTAGCGGAAAGTATATTATGTAATGCGGTGGAGCCTACGTCCGCGAGCTCCGTCATTTGATCTCTACCACCAGTAAACAGTTTTTATTTTGTGGTCCAGATAGTCAACTAATCAATATTTTTTATAGTCCAGATAATGCTCAAGTCGTTTCATTTTTAAAGACAAACATTGAGACAGTATGTCTAGACTGTTAAGGAGCTATTCCGCGGGTCGCGACAGTCGTCGGCCGCGCGCGGCTATAGATGCAGTATGAAAATGTATGGAACCGATTCCGCGGCTCGCGACAGACGCGCGCGGCCCACGACTGTCGCGAGCCGCTCGCGGCCTTGTTAGGTTAAGATCCCACTACAGCATCATTTCGTTCATCCAGATATGCTGCAAACCTATTTTTTACGCATATTTATAATCTAAAAAATATATATCCACTAGACTGGCTTTCAAAAAATGGCCGCAAGTATTTTTTATATTTTTTTTGGGGAAATTTATATTTTTTTATTTTTTTAATAAAGTATTGTCCACCTCACGGCAATATGTATAAAGAATCTGGAAAATCACGTCCGCGGCTAGGCAATTGGCCGCCCTTACGTATTTTCTAAAAATTTAAACTAGTAAATTAAAGCTATTTTTTTCTCATTATTATGGTATACGGGAGCCAAATTAATACGGCCGCAAATAAGAGTTGCTGGCTGTTAAAGATAAAATAATATAACTAAAAATACTTGGGGCCAAATTTTGATAGGCAACCTAGTGGATATAATATATTCTCTACATTATAATGTTGCGTAAAAATTAGGTTTGCAGCATATCTGGATGAACGAAATGATTCTGCAGTGGGATCTTAACCTATGTCTTGAAAATTTCGAAATTAGTCGGTGTTGTCTGTCAAAATGTCAAACATATTATATGTGCTGTGTAACTAGCCAGTGGTAAAATGGTTTCATCATAGAGGTTCGTTATGTTTGCGCCATGTCAAATCCATGACGTTTCTGAAAATAATATACGCACGGCCGCGCGCGGCTCGCGTCAGTCGTCGGCCGCGCGTGTCTGTCGCGAGCCGCGGAATCGGTTCCATACATTTTCATACTGCATCTATAGCCGCGCGCGGCCGCGATCGATTGCGACCCGCGGAATTGCACCTATAACATCTAACTACAGTAAATACCTTGAGTTAATGCATTCCAGTTTTACCATCAGAAAAATAATATAGCTAAAAATCACTTGTATATTCATCACTACTATACAGTGTGTTTGTAAGTCATCAACAAAAATAAACCTTGTCTGACGATTTGGCAACTGCATATAGATAGGTTAGGATCCCACTGCAGAATTATTTCGTTTGTTATTCGAGATATGCAGCAAACCTAATTTTTACGCATATTTATGATGTAGAGAATATATATCCACTAGGTTGCCTGTCAAAATATGGCCGGCCGCTAGTATTTTTAATTCAATTATTTTATTTTAGCAGCCAGGAACCCTTTATTTGCGGCCAGATTTAATTTGGTACTTGTATATTAGGTTTAATAATGAGAAAAAAATTAGCTTAAATTTGATATTTAATTTATCAAATTAAAGATTTTTTTTTACAATTTCTTTTGAATAAATGTAAATTATGAAAGTAAACATGTATCGGGGCGAAACGTAAATATGTAGGGCTATGATTTTTCAGTCTTTTTAAATATTGCCGTGAAATGGACAATATTTTATTTAATAACAAGTCAAAAAAAAATTACTCAAAAAAAAAATTAAAAGAAAATATAAACTAACGGCCATATTTTGATAGGCAACTTAGTGGATATGTATTTTTTAGATCATAAATATGCATAAAAATTAGGTTTGCTGCATGTCTGGGTGAACGAATTAATTCTACAGCGGGATCCTAACCTATCACAGTTTTTAAACTTTATTCGCCCTGTGAAATGTAACAGCTGGTAAAATAGATGGACCAAACCGTTTAGAATAGTTCAGACGTAAAAAATGGTTTTCTGTTGATATTTTCGCTGGTTGTTTATAAATATCTGTTTTAGGCTTTCTATTTCTTCTATTTTTTTGCTTGACAAATAGGTATACAGAGGAAGAATTTGGCGGATAAAACTTTTTATAAATATACTTAGAGTAATTTACATATTAAAGGTATTTACAAAATAATACCTAAATGCATATAAAAGATTCAGTTTCAAACAATGTCACTAACGTAAACATTACTATAATTTAAAAAATTCACAGAGATTCATTTTGCTTTGGATGCTAATAGTTGGTATTTAACATCAATTGCAAGCGTAGTAGAAGCAAAAGCAACTAAATATCAATGCCAAGCTGCATCGCGCTAATAAAGTTTTAACTTAGTTTTTTCACTTAAGACCTAATGTTTACAAATATACCGCAGCCCGATAAGCTCTATCTTTATCAGCTTTTCGTTGAAGGTATGAAGTACCAAGTTTTATAATACCATAATTGTTCATAAATCACAAAAGTTATTTTCGTCGAACTAAAAATTTGTGAATACAATATTATTAATTCAATTCTATAGAATGAATCACATGATACAGAGTCTCGAAATTACCAGACCAAAGAAATTATATAAAACCAGACTGAACTCGTAATCGGAAACGGTTTATGTTCAAAAACCTGTATTTTATCAAGGCCCCGTTCACTTTACGCTAAATATGAATTTAAAAAATCAGATCGAGTTAAAAATAGAGTCAGTCGCAATACTTACCGAAATAATAAAATCCGTCGCAATATGCGGTGACATTTTAAACAATACAATCTCATTGAAGTGTTTATCCTAAAATAGTCTTTTTTGTAATGAAGGTGGAAAACATACGTACACATAAGTATGGCCAACCTAGAACCTATCTAAAACAGTCAACAAAGTTGTTAATGAATTAGTAATGAAAACGATAAAATTATAGAAAACCACCTTACTTGTGTTGTGACAACACGACAGCAAGTGTGCGCGTGTATTGCCGGGAGCTTGTGCGAGCGAGGCTCATCTCCCAGATCCTTCCGAGGTTATCCGAGCGACGCACGATCATATAGTTTCGCTTTTGGCAAAAGGTTCGGCGGTTTTTAGCCGAAACCGGAACTGTAGCCGAAACTATAATTTGTCCGAAACTGGCTGAAACCAAAACCGAACCTTCAGTCAGTCTCTAAACGTAAATGTATAATAAATAAGTTCAATACTAATAATTGGACTTATAGTATACATTTGGTGAGTCAACTTCCAGCTTTCAGAGAGCCTTATTTTTTAATCTAACAAAATAATTATTATCTCTTTTTTCATTTGACTTATCCACCTATCACAGTCAGGTCTACTTTGATTAATATTTAATAAAATTTCGGCAAAAAAAAAATAATGACTCAACGTATGACAGCTTCAGGATCAATGTTTCCCACCACACCAAATGTATAAATCTTACGTTGCAATTTTTTTTTACTTATAGAAACTTGATTAGGGTGTTGAATAACTACGTCTGTTCAGAAAATAATGCAAATTGATCAACTGATATTTAAACAGATTTTATAGTTTATCAGTTGTGAGAAGGAAGCTGAGTAGAATATTATTATAAGGATTAAAAGAGGATATTTTAATTCTATGTGTGTGAACACACAATGCCGAAGTTACGCAATAGAAGTTCAGCACTATTACGCCTGCAATGTTATTTGAATTACTGACGACACACTATGTCGAAATTACGCTGCGTTATAGCGTACAGGGTAACTTCGGGCGTACGGCCGAAGTTCGGTTCGATTGCTGACACAAACTGTGCCGACACACACCACACTGAACTGAAGTTGTGCCGCGTAAGTTCGGCACTTAGGTATAGTGTGCCATATCAGCCAAATACATCGAAAATTAAATCAGCCGCCGAACTTCCGTCGCGTACCTTCGGCATAGTGTGTTTACATACTTAAAATAATTATTGTATTGCATTTATATTAAACGGTCGGTCGCTCACTATGGGCCTCATAAGAAGGCTCACGGTCACTCAGAGAACAATGGAGAGGGCTATGCTCGGGGTTTCTCTGCAAGATCGAATCAGAAATGAAGAGATCCGCATGAGAACCAAAGTTACCGACATAGCTCACCAAATAGCGAGACTCAAGTGGCAGTGGGCAGGGCACATAGTTCTAAGAACCGACGGCCGATTGGAGTGGCGACCACGTACCGGAAAACGAAGCGTAGGCAGGCCTCCCACAAGATGGACTGACGACCTGGTGAAGGTCGCAAGCAATCGCTGGATGAGGGCGGCCCAGGACCGTTCGTTGCGGCAATCTTTGGGGGAGGTCTTTGTCCAGCAGTGGACGTCTTTCGGCTGAAATGATGATGATGATTTATATTAATTGGCAGTTCAATACAAAGCGAGCATCCGCAGTCAATTAATGACTAAGATGACTAAATAGGTAGTACGAATGATGTAATTTTTTCTTGTCTTCGATGAATAAATGAAACCGCATATTAAATCCTATTATTAAAGTAGTAACACACGGTCGGATTCGGTACGGCGGATCGTCAAAAAGGACAAATCCACGCGAGCAGACCGCATCGGACTTGATTAATAATAATAATGTCCATCGGACTCCGTACACGACCAGTGTCCGCTCCGTACCAAATCCGGACTTTTTTTTTTTTTTTATGTCATTAAATTGACAGACAAGCAGACGGTGTTACTACTATTAGATATAATGATCTGATAGGTATGATTTTTGACGTGACAATGTCTTAAATTAGGTTGCGGCTCGGAGTCACTCATGAAAAAGTGTAACGCCCGGTAACGTAACGATGAGTCACCGAACGAGAGAGAGGCCTGCCGGACCGGCGAATGCCTTTCTACCGAGAAAAAGACGTTGTCACGTAAAATCTTCGCCCGTAAAACCGACTTTACAGGCAACCAGTTTTTTTTTTTTTCAATTTTTTCTAGCGTAATAAGAAGGAAATTTTTGTCCTAACAATAACAATTATTAACATTCATTACAGTCAACAAAAAGCGTGACTGGAGTCGCGAAATGATTTAAAAAGAAGTTGCAATTAAATACGATATACAGTAAGTATCTGCATACATTGATTGATAGGAAATAAATCTACTGCCATACAATAGACATACATTAATCATTGTATATTTATATCCTATCAATCAGTGTGCTTCATACTCGTACATACTAAATAAAGCATAATATTTTAATAATGTAGCTTATGTCTGAAGTGGATGTAATAAAATTTGTACTTTTCTTGGAATCTTCGTTATTGCGTTAGGATATTATCGATATATTGTTATTATAGACCGCGATTGTTCGAAATCGCCTGCACCAATTTCATCATTTTTTTTGTTTGAAGGGGTGGGTATACCTCATAGGTGGTCCCATTGTCACCATGTCAAGATGTGATGATGGGATCCTGAAGAAATCGAGGGAAATACTCAAATTTCATAGCACACTTGAAAGGAAATGATGATGGAGGTGATGGTTGTAGGTGATGAAGTTGATGGAGGTGGTAATGATGATCGAGGTGATGATTAAGGTGGTGATGATGGTGATGATGATGGTGGTTATGATGGTGGTGATGATGGTGATGATGATGGTGATGATGGTGGTGATGATGGTGGTGATGATGGTGGTGATAATGGTGGTGGTTATGGTGGTGATGACGATGGAGGCGATTAAGATGATTATGATGGAGGGGATGATGATGGAGGAGATGATGATCAAGGTGACGATGATGGACGAAATGATGGTGGAGGAGATGATGATGGAGGTGATGATGATGGAGGTGATGATGATGGAGTTGATGATGATGGAGTTGATGATGATGGAGGTGATGATGATGGAGGTGATGATGATGGAAGTGATGATGATGATGGAGGGGTGTTGATGGAAGTGATGGTGATGGAGGGGATGATGATAGAGGTGAAGATGATGATGGATGTGATTATGATATAGATGATGATGATGATGGAGGTGATGATGATGAAAGTGATGATGATAAAGGAGATATTCATATTATTATGCGTGTCATGATCACCATCACAGTCATCACCATCACCATCTTACTGTAATACTTAATACTAATAATAGTTACACCACTAAAAAGCAAAAAATAAATTATTTTAAAATTACAAAAAAACCGCTTTCAAAAAAAATTACAAACTGAATAGACAAAACAACACTAAAAAGCGAAAAATAAACCCAATTAGATAATTTCATTTTAAGGGAATAAACCCGTAACCTATTAATTATAATAAGACAATTACTTTAATATGGGCTACGTACCTACCTACTCATAGGTTTGAAGTCGGTGCCAAGCCAATAGTGCGGCCCTCCGTTAGGATTAATGTTGTGTTGTTGCAGTGTTATCAAATGCGGCTATTTGAATCGCAGTGAAATAGGCTCTAAAATTTTTTATTTAACTTGGCACTGACTTCAAACCTATGAGTAGGTAGGTACGTAGCCCATATTAAAGTAATTGTCTTATTATAATTAATAGGTTACGGGTTTATTCCCTTAAAATGAAATTATCTAATTGATTTTATTTTTCGCTTTTTAGTGTTTTTTGTCTATTCAATTTGTAATTATTTTGGAAGGCGGTTTTTTTTTAATTTTAAATTAATTTATATTATAATACATTGAAATATTACCTCAACAATGCAAGATGCGCCAAAAGATCCTACGTAATCATTCATTTCCTCTTTTGAACTTGACTCATTATTCTATAAATAAACTCAAATACTAACCTTGACATTGTTTTGTTCGTCATCGACAATGCTGTCATTTATAAGTTTTACTCGGTGATTTGTAGCTGCAATGATTCATTCAACTCTGATTCTAAAAACAAATGACCTTGCTAAAAATAAAGTCGAGCTTAAAGTTTTTTTGAGATGTGACTTTCGGTTTTTATTTTTGCAATCGTCTATTTAGTTATGATTGGAACAGAACGTGGGGTGATGAATGTGATTATGGGCTCTTTGAATTTTATATTGGTCAGTAGATAAAATATATGATTGAAATGATAATGCGATGTGTTCTGTGGTTTGATCTTGGAAAATTTTAAGTCCTGGATAAATTTAGTTACGTTTAGGTTTTATGTTATATGTATGTATTTGGTTAGGTTTTTTTTAAAATTTACTGAGGGCTAAAGACAAAAGGTACATGAATTCGCTTGTTATTCGTGGTAACACTGTGCCGGAATCTAAAGAGAATATGAGCTTCTCCTGCCGAAAACTGTTGTGATTGGTGCTATTTCTCTGTTTCGCATATCCTTCCCTTGTAAACAATGTGTAATTTTGTTTTGGTCCGGTTCTTTTTTCTGACGTTTTGTGTGTTTCAAGAAAATATTTTTTTCTTCTTTTGCGTTGAAGCAGAATTCGGAAAATCAATTTATTATAGCATTTTAATATTCTCACTAAACTTTGCCCAGCACAAGGTGCTGATATACTTATTTACATTAGTATATTATGAATAAGTATATCAGCACTTTTCGCTATATATTATATATTTAGCTTGTTTGACATATATATCAATTATTATTCACATTAATTTATTTCGTTTGTTTTTGAGGTGTCATAAAAGGTGCCTGTCATCCTAAATGAATAAATGATTTTCTGATTCTGATTCTGATTCATGATTAATTAAAATGAATAGCTACTATAACAGATAGTTATAGTATTAATTTATGGTATTTTTCGTAAATTATTTTTTTCGACCATTGTTTGGTCCATTGGGTGTTTGTTTGTTTGCTGCTCAATCACGCTAAAGTGGCAGGATGAATTTCGTTGAAAATTTGTACACAGGTAGCTACAGTTTATATAGATGTAATACATAGGATACTTTTTACCTTGTTTAGATTTCCTTAGGAAATTTTTAAGAACACGTGGATGAAGTCACGGACTAAAGCTAGTTATAAATATTTTCTCAAATTTCCTAACAGGTCCAATAGTAAGTACCCAAGTACATACAGACGAAACAGATTAATAAACAGTCATATCTTATTGTATATTTACGAGAATACATTCGAATGAACTAAACATTTATTTTAGGAGAATGAAAAAAAGATTACACGAGGGCGATGTAACAAAATAAAAAAAAATTGTGGGACTTCTGTAGTTTAGTGATACAAGTTAGAAGATAGTATAGATTATATTTATAAATTTTGATCATAATACAAACTCCTCTTACGTTATACTTAAATATAAAAAAATATTTATTTGTGCTTAGCTTAGTCAATTTATCAATTATTTTAGTTATTTGATTTTTTTGAATAATTTGAAACCTGATTGAATAAATTAATGACCAATAAAATTATAATTCTAAGCTAGAACGCGGCCAATGTCAAGGTTAGTTTTTGAAAACAACGTGTTTTGGAGGCTTATAACTTTAGTGGAATCCCAACTATTCTGTGTGGGTGAATTACTTTGCTTAGGAGTCATTTAACCTGTTAGTTAGCAAAATATTTTGAGACTGGAACCTACTTTAGTATCATGAAAATTAAAAAACATATATGTATGGTACGACAAGCATATCATAGTCTGCATTAAACAAACTATCCTTAGTTATCGTCATGATGAAAAAAAATACTATAATAAGAGAGCCTTAAATGAATCTTCAGATCGTTAGGGTAGAAACGTTATAAATTAGGTATATTACCAAGATTTTTCTCAAAAAATACCACAAACCATATTAATACTTCATTTTTTTGCTTAGAAATAATAAAAATGGTAGAAACGTTATAAATTAGGTATATTACCAAGATTTTTCTCAAAAAATACCACAAACCATATTAATACTTCATTTTTTTGCTTAGAAATAATAAAAATGTTTCATAAAACCCACGATACCACCTCAGTAATAATAAATCACGTGAGTAATGCGCAGAGTAACTGACGGATATTGAAGCGGAAACTTTGCCCTGCGCACAGTAAATCATATATACCCGCATTGAAATTTCAATCATTGGCGTATCTCAGAAAATTATAAAAAAATTCTCGTGTTATAAAAATGTGCGAAAGGTCTTGTCATCTTTCGAATCACGATTACGACAATAGATGTTTTGTACTTTTGAAACAAATAAATTAACTACGTTTTTCTAGATTCTTGTGTAATAACGTGTTGACATTCATATATTTATGTCATCAGATTACTGGTGGTAGAGCTCTAGTGACTGAGCTCGCGGGCGTAGGCACCACCGCATTGCCTAATATACTTGCCGCTAAATGGTAGTGTTCAGCACTATCGTGTTCCGGTCAGGTGGTAATGTACCGTCCTGTAATTTCCGACACAGAGGCATAACGCCTAAGGCCTCAGGAGTGGTAACGCATCTGCATTTTGACCTTGGTCTTTGTGTGGGTGTCTATAGGCTGCAGTCATCACAATAACATCAATGTGAACTGGATGCTTGTTTGCCACATCCATTACATTAAAAAAAAGAGTGTAGACCGCTCAAGGCGGTCGGGCGCTGGTACCGGGTGGCTCTAGTGAGCTATGACCCATAACCTAATCAAAAATTCTTAGCTATCAGTTACATCAGAGATGCAGATTGGCAATGCATCTTTTATTGAGACATTTATTCTCTAATCACTTAAAATTTAAATAATGATCATCGTAATTTAAAAATAGATATTTCAATGAAAATATTTTTTTGGTTTTGAATATTGAAGAAACTTCATGTCAAAATAACTCGAGGTAATTTATAATTATGCGCGCATCTAGCAGATATCATTAAAAATGCGCATAAATACAGCGCAATATGAAAAACATACACGTATGATGAAATATGACTATATTAAACGATGTGTAATTTTAGTTAACATTCGTTTGCGTGCTATAAATAGATTTGTACTTGAAAATGAATTGCTTGTAACAATTCACGTCAAAATGGGTGCATAAAGGAAAATGTGGTTTAAAATAACAAAGTATAGTGTAACCATGTATTAAGTTGAAATGGGAAAGTCACATTTGTTTTACAATTTTTTGTATGTATTAACTAAATTCCAGTCTATACCATCATTATGTCAAGTTTGTGTTAATCCCGATTGTCATTTTTATTTTAGGCATTATCACATGTGAGTGAATTATATTATATATAAGGAATCATAATATTAAAAAAAATGGACTTTGCACAGGAATCTAAATAAACTGCCCTTTTTTAACCCAGTATTATATTGGAAATAAAATAATAACAAATAACGCCTGAGAATTGACAATTATACAAATAAATAATATTAAATTGGATTGGGACGTTTTCGATTTTCCACTTGATATACTTTTTTTTTTTTTTTTAATATAATGGAAGTGGTAAACAAGCATGCAGTTCACATTGATGTTAAGTGATGACTGCAGCCTATAGACACCCACACAAAGACCAAGGTCAAAATGCAGATGCGTTACCACTCCTGAGGCCTAAGGTCTTATGCCTCTGTGCCGGAAATTACAGGGCCGTACATTACCACCTGACCGGAACACGATAGTGTTGAACACTACCATTTAGCGGCAAGTATATTAGGTAATGCGGTGGTGCCTACGCCCGCGAGCTCCGTCACTGGAGCTCTACCACCAGTGAAAAATGATCGAGTAAATCATTTTTTAAAGAAGTTTGCAACTTATTATAATGATTTGCTTTTTTATTGGAGAACCTCCGTAAATGACGTCAAGTCAGATAAGACCGCGTTCGCACCGAGCGGAGCGCATTTTAAAACACTGTACAAAACGATAAGTATATTGAGTGTAATCAAATCAATCGCCACAATATTTTCAAAGTAGATGGGCTTTGACAGACGGACAAACAGACAAACCGAAGAGTAATTTTATAAGTGGTCCAATTTTTCTTTTGAGATACGGAACCCTAACTACGTTAATTTATGCGGAACCCTTACTACGTTAATTTTAAATTAATTAGCAAAAATTACTTCGTTCATAATTTTATGCAAAATTAATAAGTTAAAATCGACGGTCCTTACGTACATAAAGACATGTAATTTTTTTTTATTGCATACACGGTTTTAGATTGTCCATGTGCTCATAAACCTATATAGGATTTTTGCTGAAATATTAATACAAACGAAAACGTGTAATGTCAGTAAGAGAAATTAAAAAAAATAGGGGCGCTTCCGATAGGCGATAAATTAAACTATCAAAGTGACATTCATGATTCAGGTTTTTTATGTAATGGAAGTGGCAAACAAGCATGCAGTTCACATTGATGTTAAGTGATGACAGCAGACTATAGACACCCACATAAAGGCCGAGGTCAAAATGCACATACGTTACCACTCCAGAGGCCTAAAGTGTTATGCCCCTGTGCCAGTAAATACAGGGCCGTAATTTACCACCTCATTGGAACACGATAGTGCTGAACACTACCGTTCAGCGGCAAGTATAAGGGTAATGCGGTGGTGCCTACGCCCGCGATCTCCGTCACTTGAGCTCTACCAAGTTCTTGTTGTAAGGAATTAAAATTCAAAAATTTTTAAATAAATAGTCATTACGGAAAACCATAGAGCAACGTGGCCCACCGGTCACGGCGGACCGGAGGGGAGTAGCCATAGCGTATATTACCGATGCAGAACAGTCTGTAATTTTGCGGGGAGAAATGCGTGCGATACATACGCACACTACAAATTGTCTATTACTACGAAACTCACACCTTGACCTTAACAAAATACAGAAACGATTTCAAGCACACATTTAAACATCTAGGCGACAGGTATAGGCCCATTTGGGCTTGTACTTTGACAAAGGGGAAAGCCTGCATATGGCTACTCCCCGCCGGTGTTGCTCTATCCGGAAAACATTTGAACAATCTGTCCACGTTATTTCCTTCGCCTTGACGGCATGACATGAACATTGGCCTGGACGTAACTCATAACCACATAATCCTTTACATAATAATTAATACGCTAATGAGTCATAAGTACGTCAAGAATATTATTGTTTATTGCCATTAATAATACGTGTTTCTTGAGCGTAATGTAATAAAGATGCCTGGCTACAATAACTGTAAACGTAACTTCACGCCTGTAATCCCCGAAGGGGTAGGCAGAGGTAAATGCATGCATTCAAGAATACATGCAAACACCCTCGATTCGCTGGTTACGTTTTGGCCCACGTAACAGACGGCAAGCCTGTTACTATCTCCGGGCATATTACCAAACTCCGAGGTACTGGGAAACTTCCAGAAAATGGAAAAAAATCCAATAGAACCAGAGATAAAGGATTTTAAACCGTAATCTCTGATAGCCCCCGACCCGGGAATCGAACCCGGGACCTCCAGCGTAGTATTTTTAATTAGATTATTTCATCTTTAACAGCCCGCAACTCTTATTTGCGGCCGATTTAATTTGGCGCCCCCTATGTCTTAATAATGAGAAAAAGAACTGTAATTTGATATATTAAACAATACATGTACGTTAAAGACGTAAAAAGTTATCGGGGCGGAACGAAAATATATAAGGGCGCACAAATGCACAACGGCAGCCGTAATTTTTCAGTCTTTATAGAAAAAAAAGGAAAAAATTTATTTAAAAATAAAACCTTTCGGCCATTTTTTGATAGGCAACCCAGTGGATATAATTATATTCTCTAGATTATAATTATGCGTGAAAATAAACTTTGCAGCATATCTGGATGAACGAATTGATTCTGCAGTGGGATCCTAACCTATAACAGCATGAACACTCCAAAATAGGTCTGTGTAATCAGTTTGATTAAGGTTCTCGTAGCTTCATATTTGATATTAACGTGTTCTAGCTTCATTATCATCTAATAAGCTAGGTTCTATTACTACTGATTATTTGTGTTGGAACGCTTGATAAGCTGAAAGTAATCACAGTTTATTTTTAAAAATAAAATACGCTTACACTCACAGCCCCACAGTAGGTATAAACCTGTGTCGTGGGTGCCGTTGTAAACATACAACACATACACAAACACCCAGACCCGAAACAAATATCTGTAGGCCATACAAACATTTGTCTCGGTGCGGGGATCGAACCCGCGACCCTCCGAATCAAACGGTCATCTCACACCGCTGGACTAACCGGGTTATTACTTTGAATTACGTGTATTACAAAATTTCAATTGTTCTCAGTTGTCTTAAGTTAAGTCGAGTCGTAGTCTTGTAAGCGTTTATTAAAATGATATTTGTATTTATTAGAAATACCTATTTATGATGATGTATAATACTGCTTAACCTTGATGGATTCAATATCGCATAGTAAAACCTAAGTATAGTATGTTAAAAACGACGATCATTGCTTCAATTTTGAGAATTAACAGTGTTTTTATACAGATAAATCGTGCGGGAAAGTGAAGTAATCAAATAAAATGAGATAAATAATTATACAATGCTAAAGGAGATCGTGGAAGCGATTCTCCTACCACGTTCAGAGAAATGCAAACGTAAAAACAGTTCTTATGCAAAAAAAGTTAATTTGGGAAAGAGACGTTCTGAAAACGAATCGAACGGTGTATCTCGACAGTGTGATCAATCTATGGACAATGCTAAAGCATACGAGGTTAAAATTAGACGCAAAATCATAAAGTTTAGGTTACCAATACTATTTTCATTCCTTGTTTTCTACGTATGTGTTATTAATGTGATAATTACGTGTGATGTTAGTGTTAATAATGTAAATATAAAAACGTTCAAAGAGAAGCGAGATCAGTACGCAAGAAATGGACTTGAGAGGGCAATAACAAAAGTATGGGGTACGCCTTTGAAAGATCAAGCGGTAAACGTACAGAAAAATACAGTTCTAGCTCAAGTTGAAGAAACAGAAGAAAAGCCTGATAAATACTCTAATACTGAAGTTCAAGAACTATCCAAATATTTCTATAAAGATGAGGCCACCAATGTGACTGAATATCCTAAAAAGGCAGACGTTACCAACCAAGTCTACGACGATGTAAGGGCTGTAGGATATCCGCATGATCTAGCAGCAAACCCTTATTATGTGAAAAGGGTCAACTTTAATCTGCGTCCAGAAACACACCAATTTCATGAAAAAATTGTAAAACTTGGTGTACTTTTACCAGCCGATCCTAATCAAGTGTTTTCGCTCGCTAAAGTATTGCCTATTGTAGAAATGGCCGTTTTTGCGATGACAAAATCTGAAGGGCCACTACCTGGATGGAAAATACTAGTGGATTACAGAGATACCAGATGTTCTTCCGTTGAGGGGCCTCTAGCTGCTTTTGAATTCTATGTTAATGGTTCCGCTGGTGAGTAATTTATTATAATTATTACTCCACTTGAAGTGTGCGATTCAAAGACCTTACAATGTCAGACATTATTTTTATACATTTGTTTGATTGCAATCTGGTTTTCGTATCAAATTATGTACACGAGGGGAGTGAATATGGTGTTTTTCTGAGTTGATTGATTTTAAATATAGTCTGTGTGATTCTTCAGATGCCTTTATCGGACCGGGTTGCGAGTACGTGATTGCGCCGGTGGCGAGATATGCCGGTCTGTGGCATATACCAGTGCTAACGGCCGGAGCCCAAGCAGAAGCTTTTGGCTACAAGGACCCCAGCTACATGACTCTTACCAGAATGATGGGCAGTTACACTCAAGCCGGCGTCGCCATCAGGAAAATATTCGAGGTAACCATCAATAGAATTTTATGTTTCAACTTGTTTGTTATTTTAATATTGATGTTGTAATGTTTGTGTCTGTTTATGCTTCAAGATACGTTTTTAAACAATTATGTGTTTTATTTATTTTCGTGACCGTTTTCTGTTGCTTTGCTTCTTAATTTTTCGATGGAAAGTTCCTTCCTGTTTGATAGTAGAGTAATATTCACATTAGTATTATCTGTATGCGGCGTTATAGGTGTTGTACCACGGTTAGTTATTCCATCTATTTTTAGATTGTTTTTATTAGTGGTGTAACAATTGTATTCACGTTTTACTTTGTTACGCATCTTGGACATTTCACGGCTTATACACCTTTTTATTTCAATGAGGTTAACAAATCTTGTATAACGAATTAACTGTACGATCCATTTTAATGAAACATAAATGACCGGACAAAAGCAAATGTCATGATGTGAATTTCAATACGAACGGAATATTAATGAATGGATAATGAAACAAAATATAATAGCTTTGAGCTGGTTACTTTAATTGTAGAATTTGGTAATATATAAAATAAAGCATTAAATTTATTACCGAACTTTACGAAGATTTGTACGATTCAGTATTTAGGCTAAGATTTAGTATTTGATATTCTGATTCTAGCAATGAATTGTTAATGCTTATCGATAAATATAGGTTTAAAGATTCACTTATATTCCTAAATATGAATCAAAATGAAACACGTCGTCTCAGATAGTTAAATGTTACATATAAATATGTTCCCGAAAACATTTCACAAATCAAAATAATTTCTTTACGTACGGAATAAAATGTGTGTGTTTTGAAGTTGATTAACTTTTTTTACGATTTCCTAATTTGATGACATTTGACGTTCAAATTTATTGCAATGTTTTTTTGTAAAAGAAAATACGA
Source organism: Macrosoma leucophasiata (assembly GCA_036365455.1). NCBI lineage: Eukaryota > Metazoa > Arthropoda > Insecta > Lepidoptera > Hedylidae > Macrosoma > Macrosoma leucophasiata. The sequence continues at coordinate 12,981,710 of JAWQUS010000004.1, forward strand.
AGAATAGTCGAGCATTTACGATGTAAGATTACTGACAGAGCAGAACGCTTTTGATTAAATTGCGCAAAGACTTCATTTCATGAAAAAAAAAATGCTATTCACAGTATTTGAACATTTTTACCGTATTGACATATTCTATTTTATTAATATGTAACAGTTATTAATTTTTAAGATGTGCGAAATTCAGGATATTTGTCTCTCTATGCCTAGCGAATGCGAGACCTGGCGTGTATATTTATATCATTATTTTAAATAATTTAATAATAGTTATTTATTCATTCGTTTGAAAATTAGTGACGTTACGTTGTAAAGAGATTTGAATACGAAATAGCCTTAAAAGTTTTTTTTTTCCATTACTTGTGGTACCTATCAAATTTATATTAAGTATACAGATGATTTTCTATGCTCTGAATTTTAAAAATAAATTTGAATATGATTGCAACGTTACAATTTAGATATTCTTTGCGAATTATAGCCCGAGCTTATGTAGGGATAACAAGTGAAAAAAATAATGTTGCTAGTGTTACCCTAGAGTGTGCAAATGTGCCTGACACAGATTAAAAAAACAGAACTGACGAAATGTTTCATAACCATGTACAAAATGCTAGGACACTCATTGCAAACGTATTGCTATTAATAGTAGACCTTCTATCTCGGTGCATAAAAATAGTAATAGTGTTAAGAATTGCAATTTAACTTTTGAATATTTATAGAATACACACTGAAAGTTTCAAAGATATTAAGCCGAATATAGTTGAATTATTTACCTCCGTGTCACGCATACTAAAGTAACCAGAAGGACGTTACCAGAATCTAATGCATTCACGAGACGACAATTGCAAATTGCAATCCCTACTTCCCTACTTAATATTATAAATGTGAAAGTAACTCTGTCTGTCGGTCTGTCTGTCTGTCCTCCCTTTCTCTTCTTCGTCTTACCTTTTCACGCCCAAACGACTGAACCGATTTTAATGAAATTTGATACAGAGATAGAATTGACTTTGAGAAAGAACATAGGCCACTTTTTAAACGACATCTACGCGAGCGAAGCCGCGTGCAATAGCTAGTCGACAATAATTATGTGCAGAATCCAACAAAAAAAAAATTATATAATATATCAACCCTTAGGAAGGAAACTTGGGCTTATTTTGAGTCTGCAGAGCGTTATCTCTTTCGCACCTATTCCTATGTGACGTTTGTCGGCCATTTTTTGACCAATACCGGACTACGAATGCTTACGTAGTTAGTGTGCAGCAGAGATAACGCTCTACGAAGCCGATACTAGCCAATTTTCTCTTTCATAAGCTCGATGGGCAATATTTATTGTTGAGCACTGTAAGTATGTGTTTCTGAAAATTCAATAAAATGGAAAACCGTGTTGCTTACAACACGGTTTTCCATTTTATTGACATCCATTGACTAAATAAATGCGCGATCGATACGCCTTCAATTGCCCATCATTTGAAACCAAACTTGTTATGTATTCACATATTTTGAAGATTTTTATTAAAAAAATGGTATTACCTGGCTGCTACCAAAGCCCAACACCCGACTGTCTTATTCTATTGAAAAAAATGGCGTTAGGCTACCAAAATCCAACAGCCGACTATCGAATTTTTCTTTCACTATTCATTGCGTTCCGTTGGGTTGGCAGTGAAGACATCTTTTGCCAACAATGCTAGTTATGCAACCGATACAATAAACTTTTCAATTATTGTCGTAAAGATTTTTTTTATGTAATGGAAGTGGCAAACAAGAATCCAGTTCACGTTGATGTTAAGTGATGACTGCAGCCTATAGACACCCACACAAATACGACGGTCAAAATGCAAATGCGTTACCACTCCTGAGGCCTAAGGTGTTATGCCCCTATGCCGGAAATTACAAGGCCTTACATTACCACCTGACCGGAACACGATAGTGCTGAACACTACCATTTAGCGGCAAGTATATTAAGTAATGCGGTGGTGCCTACGCCCGCGAGCTCATTTAAATTAACACTTGATCTTAATAATATGTACATAATATAACTAAAATGATAACGAATTTAATACCCATTTCAGAAAACCAATGTTGAATTACCTACTATTTATTCGGAATTCGTGATTGCTATAATGTTTCATTTAGGCGCAAGAGTTGTTGAAGAGCTATTAAATATAATAGGTTGGGGAAAAAGTCTTTTTGCATTATAGTATGTATGAACTTGTAATAAAATCTCTTTGGCTGTAGTATTTGTATCTGGCTGGTTTTGGTATCATTGAAAGTTAAAATTTTAAAGAACATAATTCCAAATTCAAATTAGGCAAATGTATGATTTTCATTTGTTTTTCGTACTGTCAAGATGAGTGAATCTAATGAAGAAATTCGATACATTTTAAAATTTTACTACAAAAAAGGAAAAAAGGGCAACGCAAGCCGCGAAAAAAAATTGCGATGTTTATGGACCCAGTGCAGTGTCTGTGAGAGTAGCACAAATTTGGTTTAAGCGTTTTCTATCCGGAAATTTTGATGTAAAAGATGCACCTCGCTCTGGTCGCCCTATTACGGATAAAATGGATGCCATTTTTGAAAAAGTGGAGCAAGATCGACATATCAGTAGTTACGACGTTGCTGAAGAACTGAGAATTGATCACAAAACAGTTTTGGCGCATTTGAAAAAAAGCTGGGTACATAAAAAAGCTCGATATTTGGGTACCTCACGAGATCACTGAAAGAAACCTAATGTACCGTGTACTCATTTGTGATTCTTTATTACGACGTAATGAAACTGAATCATTTTTGAAGAAGCTGATAACTGGTGATGAAAAGTGGATCACGTACGACAAGAACGTGCGAAAAAGGTCGTGGTCAAAGGCCGGTCAGGCTTCACAGACTGTGGCGAAACCCGGGTTAACTCGCAATAAGGTGATGTTGTGTGTGTGGTGGGATTGGATGGGCATTATTCATTATGAGCTATTACCACCAGGCAGGACTATCGATTCTGAACTCTACTGCAAACAACTGATGAGATTAAAGCAAGAAGTTGAGAGAAAGTGGCCGGAATTGATCAACAGAAGGGGTGTGGTGTTTCATCATGATAACGCTAGACCTCACACATATATAGCCACTCAGCAAAAATTAAGAGAGTTTGGCTGGGAGGTGTTAATGCATCCGCCGTATAGTGCTGACCTTGCACCTTCAGATTTCCACCTGTTTCGGTCTCTTCAGAATTCTTTATGCAATGTTAGGTTAACATCACGAGAGGACTGCCAAATCCACTTGTCGCGGTATTTTGATGAGAAGTCCCAACATGTTTATAGCAATGGGATCATGTCCCTACCTACAAGATGGCAAAAGGTTATCGAACAAAATGGTACATACATACTTTAGTTCAATTTAAATAAACTATATTAAAAAATGTTTTGAATTATCTTAAAATTGCGAAGAAACTTTTTCCCCAACCTTAAATACCTTAACGAACAAAAACATTGATACTGAATGGACCTACTTATTTTATTTTTGGCTCTAAATTTTTTTGGTTCAAACATAAAGAATTGAACTTTACGGATTATCATCCATAGTGTAGTCTTACACCCGGGGTGGGAAGCACGTAAGTGTTCCTTATTTTTTATGTAATTAAGATGGCAAACAAACATGCAGCTCACATGTTAAGTGATGACTGCAGCCTATATACATAAAAACCAGAGGTCAAAATGTAGATGCGTTGCCACCCCTGACACCGAAGGTGACATGTCCCTGTGATAGTTATTACAGGGCCATACATAACCATCTAACCGGAACACGATCAAAATCAAATATCATTTAGCGGCAGATAGGTTAGGTAATGCGGTGGTGCCTACGCCCTCTAGCTCCTACACTTGGAACACCAGAACTAGTAAGACTAATTAAACGACTCATAAAACGACACGTTTGAAACATCAGAGACGTCTAACATAAGTATATATAGTATACGCGTAAAACCAAATTAGGTATGTGTTAGGTTTGCAAACTATTAACAACTGAAGTCCTACACGTGCCTACATACATGAATATGAATGGTAGTATTCAGCACTATCGTGGTCCGGTCAGGTGGTAATGTACGGCCATGTCATTTCCGGCACAGATACATAACACCTTAGGCCTCAGGAGTGGTAACGCATCTGCATTTGACCTTGGTCTTCGTGTAAGTGTCTATAGGCTGCAGTCATCACTTAACATCAATGTAAACTGGATGCTTGTTTGCCACTTGCATTACATAAAAAAAAGTAAGTTAACAATATTGTCTTTTCATATAGTATAATTTACTTAATCAAGTATCTAATTGGTCTGTGACCTACATGTTGGTAATAATTGTCAGTCATTTTGGAATTTGCTATTGTGATAGTAATTTATAGTGTGGTTTTACTATATTTTTTATATTACTCTTGAAAGAGATATACTATCATTTTATTCTACATAGATCTGCTAAATTATTCATTTTGCTAACAAAATAAATAATGATTGCTTAGAAATACCTTCCTACCTAAAATATGGTGATTTAAAAATTTACGATTCACTGGGATTAAAATATTATATGTTCAATAATATTATCATGTGCAAGTGATTATTCAAATTTCATGTATGGAGGTGGTTTTGTTATACCAGGTTTAGATACAAATACCCACTTAAATTAAATAAAGATTAAAATGTATAAAAAGACTGATAAGAACTACATAATATTAATGTTTCGCAGGTTTTCGCGAGCTTCATACATTGTTGAAATTATATTTGCGGATTCTCTCGCGTATACAGCACTCCCAACTTCTTCTTATACCCGACGGGTCATCATCATCATCATTTCAGCCAAAATACGTCCACTGCTGAACAAAGGCCTCCCCCAAAGAATGCCACAACGAACGGTCCTGGGCCGCCCTCATCCAGCGAATGCCCGCGACCTTCACCAGGTTGTCGGTCCATCTTGTGGGAGGCCTGCCTACGCTTCGCTTTCCGGTACGCGGTCGCCACTTGAGAACCGCTCTGCCCCAACGGCCGTCAGTTCGTCGAGCTATGTGCCCTGAGTCTCGCTATTCGGTGAGCTATGTCGGTAACTTTGGTTCTCATGCGGATCTCCTCATTTCTGATTCGGTCTCGCAGAGAAACTCCAAGCATAGCTCTCTCCATTGCTCTCTGAGTGACCTTGAGCCTTCTTATGAGGCCCATAGTGAGCGACCACGTTTCTGTCCCATAAGTCATCATTCAGTCAGCCCGACAGCTATAAGCGAGAAAATCCGCAAATATAATTTCTACAACTACATAATCAATCTACAACGCTAAGACTTACACCGCAACAATAACAAAGATGCTTCTATCCTTACAAGTCGTATGAGTTGCTGCACGGATATTTTTTCCGACGCGGGGATGGAAACCGCAAACTTTCTGATTAACTGGTCATCATAACCCAAAAGCGCGCATGGCCCCGCGGCTGGTGTAGATCGCAAACGATCTACTCAGTTGTGCGATACCGTGTGATGGGTGACCGCTAGTGGCAAATTAAAAAGCGCGTTTCCGCGCTTCGGAGGGCACGTTAAGCCGTCAGTCCCCGTTACTATCGACAGATAGCAATCGTTAAACCTTGTCGCAGGCCTTATGGCCACTAACCCGTATCTCCTCCAACCCGCATTGGAGCAGCGTGGTGGAGTAAGCTCCAGGCCTCCCCCCAAAAAGGGGAGAGACTCGTGCCCAGCAGTGGTACGTCTTAAGGAATGCCATTATTATAACCCACTTCAACCGGTTGTTGCATATACTTTATTGGATTTTTTCTTCACAAAAGTAGCAAACAACCAGCCTACAGCTCACATTGATGGTAAGTGAATATTGTAGGTACCTTCCCTTGGGTAGACCATAACATTTTGAAGTTCTCATTGAATGCCTAAAAGCAGGTCGACATATTTCCAAATGTTTAAAAGCAAGTTTATAAATTTTGCGCGCCCTTCGTATGCAAACACGTCTTCGGTGTCTCCGTGGCTCTAGCTGGAATGTTGTGAATTTCAATGAAATAAGATTTATGTATTAAAGCTGGCTTTTGGATGCGGCAGAGAGGGGCTTGCCTCTGCTTGCTTAAATTCTTTTAAGCGGCTTATTTATGAAAAGGAAATACATTTTCTGGCGTCGGGACGTAACAACCCCACCAGTGGGGGAGAGTTTTTCCGCTAGTGCAGTTAGTCAATCGAATAGCGGTGGTCAAACCATTCCAATGGACGACCGTAGATACAATAACGTAGGACGGGCATTATCGTTCCCAAATGAAATTGCCACAATTAAGATCGCCAATCCACACGCCAAGCGTAGCGATTTGTAATTCGGTCATAAAGTGGCAAAGCAGCAGTTCACATAGTTGATAAGTGAAAACTTAACACTTATACGTTTGAAGTTTTTAACTACATAGAGCAACTCGGGACACCGGTCACCGCGGCGGACCGGAGGGGAGTAGCCATAGCGTTTATTACCGATGCAAAACAGTCTGTCATCATTTGCGGGGGAAATGCGTGTGACACACACACACACACTATAAAAATCGTCTATTTTTTTATTTTTTTTTATGTAATAAAAGTGGCAAACAAGCATGCAGTTCACATTCATGTTAAGAGAAGACTGCAGCCTATAGACACCCACGCAATGACCAAAGGTCAAAATGCAGACGAGCTGCCACTCCTGAGGCATTAGGTGTTATGCCTCTGTGCCGGAAATTACAGGGCCTACGAAATTACAGGGCCTATTACTACGAAACTCACATCTTGACTTTAACAAACTATATAAACAATTTCACGCACACATTTAATCATCTAGGCGACAGGAATAGGCCCATTTGGGCTTGTAGTTTGACAGAGGAGAAAGCCTTTATATGGCTAGTCCCCTCCGGTCTACCGCGGCCGGTGGCCCGTGTTGCTCTATGGTTTAAGTAGGATGTAACCGTAGTCCTATTCAAGTTTCTACATATCATTATGTTTTATCTGTATATAATAACTAACGTTATAGCTGTCCCAAAAACCTCCAGTGAACAAAAGCCTCCAAATAAATTTAAATTTAAAAAAACTCCTCAGGGGTTGCATCTGCATTAAGGTCCCTGCTTTTTATGTACATGGATCTAATTATACCTTTCGACTGTCACCACTTACCATTAATGTGAATTATATGCTTGTTTGCCTGCATCATAGCAAATTAACTTACCATAAAAGTCCTGACTCACTGACTTATATTATTAAGTATCAATGCCTTAGAATTATCTAGACCCTTGGACTTGTTTTTTTAAAATCATCCTATTTAAAATGACTGTTGTGTATTTGCTTTATTTCTATTTAATATGCTAAGGTGTTGCTAATCTCTCCTTTGTCTTTTTCTATCCTGCACATTTGACAATGCAACTGACAAAGACATAGCATTCTATATCTAAAACGTATCTAAAGTACGTTTATGAATAAGGTATATAATATAATACGTATTTTTAAACACTAACCGTGTTTAAAAATACGTAATACTTAACGTAACTTCACGCCTGTAATCCCCGAAGGGGTAGGCAGAGGTAAATGCATGCATTCAAGCATACATGCAAACACCCACGATTCGCCGGTTACGTTTTGGCCCATGTAACAGGTGGCGAGCCTGTTGACATCTCCGGGCACATTACCAAACTTTGAGGTACTGGGAAATTTCCAGAAAATGGAAAAATCCTAATAGAACCAGAGATAAAGGCTTTTTCATCATTATCTCTGATAACCCCCTACCCGGGAATCGAACCCAGGACCTCAGCCTAGTAGTAGTGGCCTGCTACCACTAGGCTACCGAGGCAGTTATACTAATTATTAAAAAAACCTTAATTAATCTACATATATACATAATATAATAACTGTAACTGTGTAACAGTACTGTTTAATTCTGTGTGATGGTAATATAGGTTGTATGGAAATAATCAAAGTTCTTTTTTAAACTTGACACAATATATCTTTAACTTGTTTTTGCACGCGACTTCATGCGCGTGTACTTTTAATCGTTGCAAATAGTAGTAGCCTATATGTTATTCCAATGTATAATCTATATAAGGTACTGTAAAGTTTCATCCAAATCCGTCCAGTAGGTTTCTCGTGAAAGTGTTACAAACATCCATCCATCCATCCCATCCATCTATCCATACTCACAAACTTTCGCATTTATAATATTAGTTATATAATATTGGTTTTACTGGTGGTAGAGCTACAGTGATGGAGCTCGCGGGCGCAGGCACCACCGCATTACCTAATATATAATACTTGCCGCTAAATGGTAGTTTAGCACTATCGTGTTCCGGTCAGGTAGTAATGTACGGCCCTGTAACTTCCGGCACAGAGGCATAACACCATAGGCCTCAGGAGTGGTAACGCATCTGCATTTTTATGAACTGCATGCTTATTTGCCACTTCCAGAACATAAAAAATAAGGCAACGCAGTTTACGCTACATACGCATGTGTGAGTAGGTTCGTGTTTTAAGTGCGACCGTAGGTAGAGATAGGGTAAATATGCATATAGTGTGCATACTATTAAATACATATTTTAGTTAATTCTCACTTGATTTTCTAATCCGGGTGTTAGAGAGTGTGCATCCGTGCATTATTCATGTTACATGTTGAATAATTATCAACGTCAATCCATCAAATAATGAAACATGTGTATCAGATGTTTTACATATTCCACCCGTATTAGTGAAAATAGATAATAAAATATTGTATACTAGCTGGCCCGGCGAACTTTGTATCGCTTTAAAGTAAAGATAAAAAATACACTACAGTTTTAGCGAAAGTAACAATACAGCAATTGATTTTTGAAAATTGCCTGCCTGCCTGCCCTTTTTCGGTAATACATCAATGACATTTATTAAAAATGAAATGTGTACGTCATAATGGCGGGCATTGACATTTGAATTTATAAAATTATTGATTTTATTTCACAAATAATCAAAGAATACGAATTTTGCGTATACATGTTCTCGACTCAGAATAATTTATTTTTTACGATCTTTAATTTTAAATAGGTTTCGATCGAGTCTACCGTAGATATGTGGCAGAAAACATGACATGTAATGTCTGTGCTTAGGTTCATAATGGCGGATGTGAAAAATTGAATATTAACGTTGTGCATTTTAACCACTATTGCCACCAACACAACCATCACAATCGTCACCACCACCACAAACGCCACCAACGCCATCAACGCCACCACCAATACCAACATCACCAAACACCTGCGCCACCAATGCCACCAATGACACCAACGCCACCAATACCACCACCACCACAACCAATGCCTCCAAAACTACCAACAACACCACCAACGTCACCAACACCACTAATGCCTCCATCGCGACTAAAAACTACCACCACCACCACCACCACCAACGCCATCAACACCTCCACCAGACTCACCAACACCACCTTCGCCACCAACGACACTCATAACACCACCAATGCCACCAACACCACTAACGCCACGAAATAAGACCTAAAAATTCTGTGAAAATTTTAAACGCATTATTAATATCGATTTTCTTATTTTTTTTGTATTTAATTTTGTCGTTATAGCGGTAACAGAAATACATAATTTGTGAAAATTTTAGCTTTCTAGCTATCACTATTCATGAGATACAGCCTGGTGACGGTCGGACGGACGGACAGAAAGACAGACAGCGGAGGATTAGTAATGGGGTCCGTTTTTACCTTTTAGTTACGGTAGCCTAAAAAAGATAGAAGATAGAGAATAGTTTAAAAATATTCGGTAATAATATGATTCTTTAAATTGACGTAGCTTTTTCATTTGTAAACCGATTCACATAAAACAAACACTAAATGTTAAGTGAAACTTAGCACAATATATTAGTGAAAACCAAAAATCGGATAAGCCGTTGGTGAAATTAGCGTGAACAAACACGCAGACAAACAGACATTTTTCCGGTATTAAAAGTGTTGTGCGCCAAACGCACCGGTAGATTTTGTGTGATGCTTGAACAAACAGACAGACAGACAAATTTTTTTTTAATCACATATTTTTGTTCGGTATTGTGCTAGTTACATCCCCTGGTATTTATTTTTTCAATATTTTTAATGTACAGAATTTATACTTCTACAGTTTTATTATAATATTGTATATTACGAGTAACGCGCGGACGAAGTCGCAGGCTAAAGTTAGTTTTAAATACAATTTTATATCACCATAGTAAAGCTTCTTACAGTCACGATATCCATGACAGTATTGACTAAAGCAGTTGTTTAGTCCTCCGAGATTCAATACAATATTTGTTAGTTTAGGAGCTGCAGAATCATTTCGTTCATCCAGATATGCTGCAAACCTATTTTTTTACGCATATTTATAATCTAGAGAATATATATCCACTAGGTTGCCTATAAAAGAATGGCCGCAAGAATTTTTTTATATATTTTTTTTTTGGTTAGTAAAATGTTTTAATTTGTTTTTTTTTTCAATAAAATATCGTCCAAATCACGGCAATATGTATAAAAACTCTGAAAAATCACGGCTGCGGTTGCGCATTTGGCCGCCCCTACGCCTTTTTTGTTCCGCTCCGATAACTTTTTACGTCCATGACGTACATATCTTAATATATATAAATCTCGTGTCACAATGTTTGTCCTCAATGGACTCCTAAACCACTTAACCGATTATAATAAAATTCGCACACCATGTGCAGTTCGATCCAACTTGAGAGATAGGATAGCTTACATTACGCTATGACTAATAGGAGCAGAGCAGCGCGGGCGAAGCCGGGGCGGGCCGCTAGTTTTATTTATATAAATCAAATTAAAGCTATTTTTTTCTCATTATTATGACATAATTAGATCGGAAGCCAAATTAAATCGGCCGCAAGTAAGAGTTGCTGACTTTAAAAGATAAAATATTTTAATTAAAAATACTCGCGGCCAAATTTTGATAGGCATCCTAGTGGATATATTATACATTCTCTAGATCGCGTAAAAATAAGGTTTGCAGCATATCTGGATGGACGAAATGATTCTGCAGTGGGATCCTAACCTATGTGATGTTACTGTAGAAATTGGATACGAGGACATTTGAATATCGAATATTGGTATACCGAAGAGCGCTTTCAGTGCGTTTTTATCGCTGTTCGAGTGATGGGATAAGTTTTTAGAAGATTATTTTTATGTTTCTAAAGGCGGAATCTGGTTACTCTGGTTAATCTGGTTTTACTGGTGGTAGAGTTCCAGTGTAGTGGCTCAAGGGCGTAGGCACCGCTTCACCTAATCTATCTGCCGCAAAATGGTAGTGTTCAGCATGATCGTATTCGGGTCAGATGGTAATGTATGGCCCCGTAATAACTATCACAGAGACACAACAGCTAAGGTTTTAGGAGCGGCAACGCATCTACATTTTGATCTCTGGTCCATAAGTGGCTGTCTATAGGCGGCGATCATCACTTAACATTAATATGAACTCCATTCTTGTATGCCACCTTAATTAAATTTTAAAATATGAAGTACCTATCGAAGTTACAACGACATGTTTTAACAGTTCACATCGATGGTAAGTGAATACCTATAAACAGATATTTCAATGCGCTGTCATTCCGCAGACCTAAGCCGTTATGTTTATTACGGAGCCGTAAGCCGTAAATAATTTAAAACCCAATTAAGTTTCAAGGATATATAGGAATGAAAAAAATATTTTTCTTTAATTCGGGTGATGCTTCTTGAGCTTTTTTTTTAATATACAGAGGGATGCAATTCATGCAATACTATTGATATCGATTTGATTTTTTTGCGTCCAAGAAATCGATTTTTTGATTCATTGATCCCCGATACCCATCCCTATAGTTATTTTGTTTCGAACCATATACATACCGAGTTTAACTCAAAGTTACTAAAGAGCTAAGGTTAAATTTATTTTAATTAGTTGACATAAGCAGTATTTAGATATTTGAATCTCAATAAATTATTCTCCGAGATATACTGATCTTGTTGACTCGAGATAGCCCTTTAATTAATATTTTGTGTTCAAATAATTTTAATGGATTTGAACGTTGTATACTAATTTTCATTAGCAAGTTTGTTTACTTTTGCTTTTGATTCTGATAATCAGTGGCATAATATTCACGTGGAGTGTTCTGCATTAGAATAATTTCCAATAATACTTGCTGGATACAAATTGAAGCATAAAATTCCTAACTCGAATCATGATCTTAGACTAGAAAAAATGAGACATTTCGACACTCGGATGTGGAGCTTTAATAACTTATTGATAAAGTAGCTGGGTTATTCAGAGATCATAGATTCGTTTTGCACGTATTTTTTCCGCATAGAGCAACACGGGCCCCCGGCCACGGCGGACCGAAGGGGAGTAGCCATATGCAGGCTTTCCCCTCTGTCAAAGTACAAGTTCAAGTGTTCCTATGCTAGTCGCCGAGATGCTTAAATGTGTGCGTTAAATTTTTTATGTATTTTGTTAAAGTCTAGGTGTGAGTTTTGTAGTAATAGACGATTTTTGTAGTGTGCATGTGTGTCACACGTATTTCCCCCGCAAAAAAATGACAGACTGTTTTGCATCGGTAATAAATGCTATGGCTACTCCCCTTCGGTCCGCCGCGGCTGCTCTATGTTCCGCACAGTCAATTTTTTATCTCCATATTTACTTCAATTTCAATGAAAAGGAATGTTTTAACTAGTTGTTATTTTATAGCACGCAAAAAATCTTCAAGGAATATTACTAGAAAATTATTTAATTTGATAGTTACTATAAACTATGATAATAAAATCTGTACCATAACTTGAGTTTTTGGTAGAGTTTCAGTGCAGGAGCTTGAGGGCGTGGGCACCACCGCATTACCTAATCTATCTGCCGCCAAATGGTAGTGTTCAGAACTATCGTGTTCTGGTTAGATGGTAATGTATGACCCCGTAACAAGCGGCAAGTGTATTACCTAATATACTTGCCGCTAAATGGTAGTGTTCAGCACTATCGTGTTCCGGTCAGGTGGTAATGTATGGCCCTGTAATTTCCGGCACAGAGGCATAACACCTAAGGCCACAGGAGTGGTAACGCATCTGCATTTTGATCTTGATCTTTGTGTGGGTGTCTATAGGCTGTAGTCATCACTTAACATCAATGAAAACTGCATGCTTGTTTGCCACTTCCATGATATAAAAAAAAATATATAACAATTTTGGTCGCAGGGGTGGCAACGCATCTATATTTTAATCTCTGGTTTTTGTGTAGACGTCTATAGGCTGCGGTCATCACTTAACATTAATGTGAGCTGCATGCTTATTTGCCACCGTGCTTACATAAAAAAAACGGTCGAGAATGCTAATATTTTTCTACGAAAGACTATACACACACATAAAACTAACAATGATTATTCTCAATTATCACGCTAGGTCTCATAAGGTCTATCTAAATATTATAACTAACGCGACCAAAACAAATAGAGAGCTCTCTGCTAAAAACGAACAGTCTGTGAACGTCCAGATGGTAATCCGTATGGAGAGGGTTTAATTTAGAGATGGCTTTGGACGTACTAATAAAGCTGATGTACGCAATATAATTGTTTGTTATATTATTTCGCATTAACACATGCTTCTGAAATATATTTTTAAAGAAAAGTAGAAAGAAAAAAATAGGTAATGGAGCGGAGTTTTATTTTGAGACTATGATCTAGAAAGCGGATTTGTTTGTACATGGAATGGAACCGAATGCATTTAAAGTTGAGCATGTGGATTTCGTCAGAGAAACTTTAAATCGTGTCATGATGTTGAAGATTCGTCATTGAAATATTGTAATGTAAGACAAAGAGCCAATCCAAGTTTATGAAAAACATAAAACTATTCGCCGCCAAAAACTTTTGGATTTGCAATAATAAAATTAAGTTAGCGAATCAAAAATTGACGATTAGCTTCGTATTTACTTAAACCTGGATTAGGATCAAAATTAATACATTTTATTTTTATACTACTCGTTTACTTCTTTGGTAAGCGTTAGTAACTTCCTAAGAAGGTAAACGAGAGGTTACGATCTAAACTTAAAAAAATGTATGATTTCCACCTATCTCATCTCTCAACTCTCAAGTACTTTATCCACGAGAAATATTACACATCGACCTTAGAAAGCAAACTTCGGCTCATTTCGGGTCTATAAGGCGTTATCTTTTTAGCAACTTATTACTATGTGACGTCTGTCGACCATTTTGATAAAGTTTTGACCCAATACCGGACAGTGCTTACGTAGGCCGTGTGCAGCAGAGATAACGCTCTACGAAGTCGAAACTAGACGATTATCTCTTTCATAGGCTCGATTTGCATTATTTCTTGTTGCGTACTTTCAATACACCAAACTTTCAACTTTGCTTTACTATTTTCATCTTTTTGTTCTAGGAATTCAACTGGAGGAAGCTTGGAATGTTGTACCACAACAATGACCCGTCCACCGGCAAAGGGAACAGTCCATGCTTCATGACCCTCAGCGCAGTCTTCACAGTCCTCCAGAAGAAGGGCAGGAACACCATCCCGAACATACCATTTGACGAGACAAATACAACCAGCACCAACTTAAAGCAACTACTGAAAAAACTCTCGTTGAGTACGAGAAGTGAGTAGAAAAAGAGTGTTTTATTTGTAATAGCTGACCCGGCAAACCTCGTATTGCCTCACAGTGAAATAATGTGTCAAAGTTTTGATAGATACGGACTATTTGTATGGGAAAATGAAATTGTGTTTTTTACTATTCCCCTTCAATTTGTTCATATTTTTTTACCTTTTAAACCTTTCCTGAACTTTCAAAAATCATTCAAAACCAAAAGTTACCAAATCGATCCAGCCGTTCTCGAGTCTTAGCGAGACTAACGAACAGCAATTGATTTATATATATAAGAAGATAGAAGATAGATAGATAATCCTCCTCATTGTTTTAAGGTATTCTAGCGGGGCCAATGTTTATCTGTTTTGACACTTTATTTTCGTAAATTAATTTAATAAAGACAAAAAAGTGTGTATTTATGTACGTATCTACGTTACCAATTATACTTCTTTAGCGTAACAATCTACCATACTAGAAATTAAACAAAACGACAAAAAAGTTTTGCAAAATTTTTTTTTTCGCATTGACAGTGGGACTGTTTGCAAAATGCCTCTCTAACTTCAGATTGTTGCTTTTATCTGACGGAGTGCGCGCATCGTAAAAATTCACTATCATATTTTTTTCTAATCGCGCCAAAATAAGTACCTATAACTTCAATCTTTTTGTATGAACGTCAGCGTGGTGGTAGTCTTTTCTTTTTTCAATATTCTTATTGTAATTGTAAATTGTATTAAAATCTCTGGACGAAAAGAAATTAAAAAAAAACCGGACAAGTGCGAGTTCGACTCGCGTGGTGAGGGTTCCATAATTTAAATAAATATTTTCGAAAATATTACAGATTTACAATGCAGGGACATAGCGGTTACGGTGGTACCGGCAGGGGGGGTTATATTATTAAGAATTTTCGATTTAATTTGAATACTCAAACTTCTTATAGGTTTTCCAGTAATCTATAGGCAAAGAACTATTTCCCACATTATTTTCAAAATTTTAAGTTCAGTAGTTTCGGAGATAGAGGGGGGAATGGTCAATTTTCGTTGTTTTTCTTAAATAACTTCAAATTTGTTTATGCAAAAATTATTAAAAAAATATATCTGAGATGCTGACAACAACCTCTTTCATTTGATCTGTCACACGGCACAGTTTACGATTTTTTTTTTATTTTCTGATTTACCCCCCGAAAGTGGCCCCCCTGTTTAAAATTTATTATTTTACTTGACATGTTCATCTTTGGGTCACCAATTTACATATATTCATCAAATTTCAACTCAATCGGTTGAGTAGTTTCGGAGTAAATTGGCTGTGACAGACGGACAGACAGACAGACAGACAGACACACGAGTGATCCTATAAGGGTTCCTTTTTTCCTAAAAAGGAGGACGATTCAGCCGTAGGTAGGTACTTAAAACAGAATCGGCATCAGCATTAATTCATTTTATTTTTGTGACACTATTTCGCTTATCTCTTTGATTATAACGTCAACAACTTTCTAGAAGCGTAAAAAAATATATAATTAAAAAACTCTCAGCTGTGAAGCGGCCGTATGCGGTCGTAAGCGACCCGATGCGCACGCGGAAAAAACATTTGTTGCTTGACAGGTTAGTAATTTAATATTTGTACTATCAAAATAAATGCAATTCATTTTTTTTTGGAACAAAGTGACTGCTAGTGTCAATCAAGATAACAATTATTATAAACTTGAGTAACTCCGAATTAAGGTTGTATGTTAATATGGTTTATTATGTGCAGCTTAACTTTAAATTTCGTTTATTAAAGTTGTAGCTGCGTTTTATATGTCACATTTCAGTGACAGGCTGTAATTATTCAATCCAATTATCTGTTTCATTGATAATATCTGAGACCATAATTGAAGCAGATTTGTACCTGACTGCTTTGTAATTGTTAATGGTATTAGTGGTTACTACGTATTATAATTAACATTTGGGCAGATAATATGTAATAATACTACGTATAGAATGGACACTTCGACGTCCCGCCCGATTTCCCCGCATCACCCAACCTCCTCCCTTCTTATGGGCGACGGTTGGTATTTTCTGCGTGCTACGCACACAGGTGCACATGTAAATACACGTCACCGATTGATGTAATAGAGACCAAATTAAGCGTTTTTATAGAATTTTGGCGGAGTGTCCGCGGTGTGATTTGGGTACAAACAACTGCCTCAGTAGCCTAGTGGTAACAGGTGACTACTACTACGCTAGGGTCTTGGGTTCGAGCTGCGGGTCGAACCAGATCGGATAACGGTGTAAAATGGCCCCGTAATAACTATCAAAGTGACAGAACACCTAGGGTTCTTAAGGGTGGCAACGCATCTCCATTTTGAGTCCTGGATTTTGTGTAGATGTCTATGGGCTGTAGTCATCACTTAAAATCAATGTGAACTGCATGCTTGTGTGCCACCTTTGTAACATAAAAAAATCCACAAATACCCAGACCCGAGACAAACATCTGTAGGCCATGCAAATATTTGACTCGGTACGGGGATTGAACCCGTGGGCCTCGTTACAAACGGTCGTCATACACCGTTGGACCAACTGGCTTGTCATTTCGCTTAACTCTTGAATTATAGTAGGAGAGCCCAGGATACTATTTTTGTGTTTACTCAAGCGCGTCGAATAAGATATGGGAGATATCTTGCATGTTGGTTACCTCCACTAAATCTCAAATTTGTATAAAGAGAAGCACACGAAAAACAGCCGTTAACAAATTCGAAAGTTCAATACGATCTTTCTCATCTTCCGAATCGACTGAATTTTGGATAGGAGCATTGTTTGGGCACATTTTATACCCTCTCAGAATATCTGACACTCTCTTGACTCAAGACGTTGATGCCGCGCCCTTTTCGAAGACATTAGATTCTTTCAAAAATGAAGGTGATAATTACTCAAGAATGTCAGATACTCAGAGAGGATGTAAAGTGAACCCAATCAAAGCTCCAAAAATTCTGACGATTCGGATGCGAGGCAAGCTCGTGGCGGAAGCCCATAAGGCCCAGGAAGCGTGGGTTCGGCCATATAAGGAAATCTTAGATTTAGTGGAGATACTGAACTAGGTGCAAGGTATCTCCTATATCTTAATCTGACGTGCTGGAGTAAATTAAAAAATCCCCTTTTGGGCTCCTTTACTATTTATTATATTTAGGTACGTTATTGACGTTATCAACAACTTTCTAGAAGCGTAAATAAAATGCATTTCATGAAAAAATCTCAAGTTTACTGTTTAAAATATTATCAAAAATTGAATCTAGATAAACGCAATTCAATTACATAACTTTTTTTGAACGAAGTTGATTGCGAGTGTCAATCAAGATAACAAATAATACAAACATGAATAACCCCGGATAAAGGTATGTAAATATGGTTTATCATGTGCAGGTTTAACTTTAATTTTGCGTTTCAAATGTCACATTTCAGTGACAGGTTGTAATTAATCAATCCGGTTGCCCGTTTCATTGATTATATATTATAGCAACTGCCTCGGTAGCCTAGTGGTAGCAGGCCACTACTACTACGCTGAGGTCCTGGGTTTGATTCCCGGGTAGGGGGTTATCAGAGATGATGGTGGATGATGATGATGATGGTGGTGGTTCTATTGGGATTTTTCCATTTTCTGGAAATTTCCCAGTACCTTGAAGTTTGGTAATGTGCCCGGAGATGTCAACAGGCTCGCCACCTGTTACATGGGCCAAAAACGTAACCGGCGAATCGTGGGTGTTTGCATGTATGCTTGAATGCATGCATTTACCTCTGCCTACCCCTTCGGGGATTACAGGCGTGAAGTTACGTTATATTATAGCTGACCCGGCAAACTTCGTATTGCCTCAGAATAAAATAATGTGTCAAAGATTTGATAGATACGGAGTAATACGGCTTATTTGTATGAGAAAATAAAATTCTGGTTTTTACTATTTCCTTTCAATTTTTTCACATTTTCGTAGCTTTTGAACCTTCCCTGGACTTCCAAAAATCATATAAAACCAAAATTATCCAAATCGGTCCAGCCGTTCTCGAGTTTTAGTGAGACTAACGAACAGCAATTGACTTTTATATATATTATATAGATATTTACTGGTGGTAGAACTCCAGTGATGGAGCTCGTGGGCGTAGGCACCACCGCATTACCTAATATACTTGCCGCTAAATGGTAGTGTTCAGCACTATCGTGTTCCAGTCAGGTGGTAATGTACATCCCTGTAATTTCCGGCACAGAGGCATAACACCTTAGGCCTCAGGAGTGGTAACGCATCTGCATTTTGACAAATAATTGATTGATTTAAATTATTGTAGTCTCAAACCATAATTGTAGCCGATTTGTAGTTGTCTCCTTTGTCCTTTGTAATTGCTAATGGGATTGGAGAAAGGTGATGGTTACGACGTATTATAACTAACTTTTAGGTACATTGATGTTTTTTTTTTAAACTCTTGTTGAACAAGGGCCCCTATTATCATATTATTACTATCGATAATTACTAAAAAGACCAAGACTGACCTACCATGACCAAATAGGTCGAGTTCTGTCTGATGGTGCAGTCAAAAGTCTAAGGATTCGGCGTGCATGTATGAAAAGAATGATGAAGGTAGATGAGGCACGAGAGGTATCAGGACCGGGATATCTGGCGCTCTACATTCTCTGCCTACCCCGTAAGGGACTTGGCGTGAAGATACATATAATAATTACTACGGGTCTGTTTGCTTATCAAATCACATTTCAGATAATCTTATTGACACTGTATATGAAATCGTTGAATTTTATATATTTTTAGAACAAAAGCTCTTATTTTTAACCGAGTTCAAAAAAACGAGAAGGTTCTCAATTCGGCCGGTATTTTTTTTTTTTTATGTATGTACGCCAATTTCACCGAGATTTCTGGACCGATTTACGTAATTCTTGTTGTGTTTGATGCGGAATAGTTTCGAATTGGTCCCATTAAAATTTTATTCAGGTAGGCCCATTAGTTTTTATTTTATGAGCATTTTTTAATTACTTTCACCTTAAACTGGAACACGCTGTCTAATCTTATATTCGCTTAAATAAGATTAGACAACGTGTTGTCATAACAATGTGTTGAATCCACTGACGTTCTAGATAGTCCTAATGCGCATGACAACAAGTGACAATGACATATTTACTCATCGACGACACAACACAGCTTATTTACTCCTTCGTGGATAAATGCATAGAGTTAACAGTCCATGATTACTTTCCCCAAAAATCAATTTTTTTTTTCATTGATTTCGTATAGTCGTGTAATACTTTTGTATCGACACATCTAAACAGTTTAAATAATGTACTTAGCTTATTGTCACGAAGTTAAAAGAGTCAGATTTTACAAATTTAACAGATGTGAACATTAATCTTATTGACAATGCAGCAATAAACTAAAAAGTATTAAATAAAAATATCTACGTTAAGAAAAACCGACTTCAAATCTAAAAAGTAAAAAATAATACAGATTTAATATTAATTATATACTACCTATTATTTACATATGTTATTTACTATTATGATTGAAGTCGGTGCCAAGTCAAAATCATTAAAGTAGGCATTTCATTGCATTAAAACGTAACTTCATGCCCGTAATCCCCGAAGGGGTAGGCAGAGGTAAATGCATGCATTCAAGCATACATGCAAACACCCACAATTCGCCGGTTACGTTTTGTTCATTGTATTAATTTGCTTGTATTCATATTTAAGTGATTAAAATATAATTATTTGCTTAAGGCTTGGCAGCGACTTCAATCCTATTAGTAAATAACACATATAAATAATAGGTAGTATATAATTAATATTAAATCTGTATTATTTTTTACTATTTAGATTTGAAGTCGGTTTTTCTTAACGTAGTTATTTTTATACAATACACACGACATTTTTGTCTGAATCCGTAAAACCGATTTAGCTTCAGTATTGTAAACAACGCAAAACATTTGTCTCATATTTTTTGTTCGCCGACTACTTTTGGCCTGGATTTAGTACAGACAAAAAAATAACGCCACCCTTGTCTTGACAACGTAAACAATTTATTTTTTATTATCAAAGAACATTACGGTAACGTCTCTTGCGTGTTATGAAGACTAATATTTTGGATGCTGTTAACTGAGTTTTTCGATAAATTCTCCAGATAGATTTACTGTGTGGAAATTCTGTTACAAAGTTACAACTCATGAAATTGTGTTATTTGATGATAAGATTCGGATATGTGTGATGTGTATTTTTTTTTAAATATATTAAGGTTTATTATTTATTTATCTGTTACTTTGGTTTGAATTTTTTTTTTTTATATTTTTCTCACTGCAACTTTTCGATGTTCTCTTTTACAACCTTGAGGTTGACTGGCAGAGAGTGCCTTTAGGGCATTAAGTCCACCTTATGTGCACATTTTGTAACCAGTGCATTAAAAACAAATAAATAAATATGCAGCCACTAACTTCGTTTGAAAGCAGTAGTCTCTTTTTATTATAATAAGATTTCTAGACTGGATAAAGATATACATATATATATATTTTTTATTTGAAAATAATCGTCACAAAAATGTAAGAAATACAATTCATTAGATATAGACGTATCTATATTTATAGATTAGGATCCCACTGCAGAATTATATTGTTTATCGAGGTACGCTAGAAACCTAATTTTTACGTATGAAGAGAATGATGAATGTAGAAAAAGCATGGGAGGTGTGTCAGGTCACACACTTTGCCTACCCCGTAAGGGACTTGGCGTGAAGAGACATACATACGTATCTAATTGTTACGCATATTTATGATCTAGAGCAGAGGTTCCCAGACTATTTTTTCTTGTAGACCCTTTACAATTTTTTCTGGTTTCTGTGGACCCCCGTCCTTGCTACATGTATATCACATTCCCATATTTCCATTTTTTATTCACGCCTACGTAGACCCCCATTGAGTCTCTCATGGACCACTTTGGGAATCACTGGTATGATGTAAGTAAATTGGTACTATCAGTGTATGTGTTGAGATCCATTATCGTGGACCCCCATTTTCATTTCATGGACCCCCAATTTTTTTTTTCGCTGACGCAGACCCCTTTTACGTTGTCATAGACCCCCAGGGGTCGATATAGACCACTTTGGAAATCACTGATCTAGAGAATATATTTCCTATCAAAATATGGCCACTAGTAATTTTAAAGAATATTAGAGTATGTTATCATATTCCAAGTGGTGGAATATATTTTAGTTACCTACCACTATGTACTATTTGAATTAGAAGCGCAGCCGTGCGCTGAAGATAAAGTGAAAAATCTGTAAATATTCATAAAGGCTTTGAGGTAAATAAGTTCACGTACATTGTGACTAATAAAAGAATATATTGTAGATCGTCTATGAAAGTGACAAACAAGCATGCAGTTCACATAGATGTTAACTGATAACCACAGCCTATAGATATCTACGACATCTATACAAAAACCCGCAGTCTATATATAGATGTGCTGCGTTCCCTAAAACCTTAGTTGTTTTATCTCTGTGATAATTGTTATAGGGCCATAAATTACCATTTAACTGAAATACTACCATTTGACGGCAGATAGATTAGATAATGCGGTGGTGCCTACGCCCTGGAGCCCCTGCACTGGAACTCTACCACCAGTATAAACGCCGTGTCGTATTTAATACCGAGACAAAATTATTTTGCTGCAAGAAATCGGGAGCGTCTTCGAATACATAATCTTTTTCATCATAATCTAATATGGCATAACAGTTTTAGCATAAAGTTTTTTTGCATAAATTATGATAAGCAGAGTGTTATAAACGCAGAATGGTTTCATTGGCATAATTTTAAGTTATTATAATTTCTTTAATCATAATATTAGTTAACATAAATGTAAAAAAACATAATTGCTATACGTCTAAAAGTAATTTATTCGAAAATGTGAAATGCATAGGTACTTGATGTATTTATAACCTTTAATTCGTAAATAAATAACAAAGGAGAAGTTCCAAATTGGGCCCGCACCTTGTACACTATATCAAAAGTTAGAGAAAAATACGCAAAATCATGGAAAAATACTCAAAAAATTATTTGAATCGTAGTTTTTTTGTCGGAAATATTTATTTAACGTAATTTTTGTATGACAGGAATATGTTGCCATATTGCTACTATGACATTCTTGTTCAGAAATATACTTACGACAGTTAATTGAAGATTTAATAAACGATTTGAATAGCTGAAAAAGATTCAGTATTTTATGCTTCATCTCTCAATATAGTGTACATGGTGCGGGCCCAAGCTCCATACATTTTGGAACGTCTCCTTTGATTCAAATTATTTTAGAAATGATAAGACTTATTTGTAAATAATCGTCTCATTATAATTAATATATGATTTTATGCAATTCAATATGGACCCATATGGGGACCGTGGGCGCCCCTAACTTTGCCAGGTTAGGTCGAGTGCGGCGGGCGAGCAGCTAAGTTTTTTTTTCCGAATCCGAATATGGACCTCTAGAAAACAACTATTAAAATTTCACCGTATAGTTCTTATAGACGGGGAGAAAGGAAAAACTTTAAACCATGTTTCTCAAAGTAATGCGCATGAACTTTTAAAACTTTCGAACTAATATGAATAGTTCACGTTTCTTCGTATAAGAACTTTTGTGCTTAATTGTACTCCGTTGTCTGTAAAACATTGGGTCATGTACTTTCATGTGGAAAAATAAAGAAGAAGTGAAGTGCGCTCATCCTGAAACACTTCTGTACGGACAGTCGCGTAGAAATGTGTATATGTGTGAGCCTCGATGAACCAATTATGTTAGAAGTGGTTGCGCTGGTGCAATCAATTAAAATCTACATTCGACTCGAGCTTACCCGTTTGTCGTAAACAGATTGATTGGTTCGTCAATTCCCGTTATCCTAGAACGAATAACAAAAAATATGGAGTACCTACATGTGATTTTGAGTGAGTTGGTTTTTTATTTTATATTCTAAAGTTTACCAGTGCCGCGAAATTTGGTTATGTGGTCAGTGAAGTCAACAGACTCACCATCTGTTACATGGGCCAAAACGTAACCGACAGATCGTGGGTATTGGCATGTATGCTTGAATGCAGTAGTATATTGTTACATTCTCTATTACATTGAAAAATCGTATGTTTAATAAATTTTATAGTTTAATCTGCATTAAAAAGATCTCACAGCTTCTTTTTCATTTAATTTCAATCTTTGCAATATATTTAGTTAAGTCCTCATATCTCTTGGTTATTCCCCAAAAAATAGCCTCTATTCTTTGCCTTGGTTCTAGGTGGTTCAAGACTGTATGCAGATCAAAAGATATCGAAGCTGTGTGGGTTTTTTATTTATTTAAAAATGTCGATGCATTGCTTTTTCTGTTTGTTACAGTTGTGGTAGTCTGTGCAAACCCAAGCACAGTGAGAGACATAATGCTGGCAGCTGATGATCTTAACATGGTGGCTTCTGGCGAATACGTGTTCTTCAACATCGAACTGTTTTCTAAGTAAGTTAATTTTTGTTATGAAGATAGCAAGCAAGCATACATACCTAGATGGTAAGTCAACGCTGCAGCCTATAGACATCTTCATAAAAATGCGGCCAAGTGTGAGTTGGATTCGCGTTTAATACGCTTACACTCACAGCTATGTTATCATAAATATCGAGGAAGTCTTAAAAGTTCTATTGGTAAAGAATTATTTCATCTTTTTTTCAATATTTCGGTCCAATAGTTTAGGAGATAAGGGATGTGGGAGGGGGGAAAAGTAAATTATCGTCTACCTTTTTGAATAGCATCAAAACTATTCATATATTTTTTTTAAAAGATAGTTGCAATCTTCAAAAGAACCTGTCTTACGATGTTTCATTACACAATGTGTGATCTTAAAAGAGTTACGTATTTTATTTAAGGTACTAAGCCCTAAAAAGAACTTAATGCAGATGCGTTGCCACCTCTGAGTTTAAAATGTACTCGGCCATACGTTTGCATCTAACCGAAACACGATAGTGCTGATCAGTACCATTTGGCAGTACATATAGTAAAGAGCTGGTGAGTGCACCCTTGAACACTGATAGTGAAATTCTACAACCAGTGTATAGGTCGCGCCAGGTAAAAAGAACGCTGGCGGTCAAGCTGCGCGTCATGTGTTTTTATTTCATTTTATGTTATTCTATGTAATATAGTTTTCTATCTGCCTACCAATACACGAAACCGCAAGCGAAAGCTAGATCAAAAATAAACCAATAGGGCTAGTACTTTCGTGCGCGAGTGTACCGATGCGCGAACACATCCCTTCTACTTTCTTCCAACGTTCTTTTTACGTGGCGCGACCTATACTTTTTACGTGGCGCGACCTATACTTAATAATGTATGGTAGCGTAATAACTATAACAAGGACATAACAACTTAAGTGTCAGGGGTGGCAACGCATCTGTCTTTTCACCTCTGGTTTTTTGTTGGTGTCTATAGGCTGCAATCATCACTTAACAACCATGTGAACTGCATCGAGTTTACCAACTCGGCTACATAAAAAGGTCATTTTTAACATTCCCAGCTTTGTTACCGATTGTAGACACCAAACTTTCCCCACTGGCAATATGAAATCATAAAAGGTTTTATTTCAGATCAAAAGTGGCAAACATGCTTGCAGCTCACATTAATGTATAAAAACCAGAGGTCAAAAAGCCGATGCGTTGCCACCCTTGAGACCTAAGGTGTCATGTCTCCGTGATAGTTGTTACGTGGCCATACATTATAATAATACACTTCTCATCAAAAAAATCGAAACACCTTGCCAGTTTATGTTTTGTTAGAATTTCAACAAATTGTGTTTAATTAAAAATAAAATATTTGATGTCGTTTTATAGTGCAAAGTGTGAGGTTTTAAAATTCTTATGTTGAATATCTAAATTCAAATTAAATTTTCATAAGTTTCGTGAGTAATTTTTACCATGTACGGACTATGGACGTGTGGTGTCTGGTGTGTTGGGTGTATGTGCGGAGAAAGGAAGAAAGAAGAAAAGAGTTCACTTAGAAAGTCATACACTGAGTTTATTATACACACAGAAGAAAGTTCACAATACCACAGATAGATTGCAGGAGTAAGTAAGTACAGAAAGAGATAGAACACAGAATCAGATATAGAAAAGAAAGGAGTGAAAGTTTTGTTTGCAAAACGCAAGCAAGCGCGAGAGATTATTTGCTAGGTATCGGTCAACAGGCGACACGGGCTTCGCGGTGGATTACCAAGAACAGACTGGCGAGGCCTGCCGCACCATGCGCTCGCGCAACATTGGTAGTTCAGAAAACAATGGATGCTCTAATTGCATAAGCACGCGCCTGATAATTTGATATGAAATATTTTAATTATTTATTATTTAATTTTGATATGTAATTTATTGTGGTATGAAATTAGTAGTTTATGTTATTATTTAATAATACTTTTATATAATTATTTAAGAGACTAAATATTTATTGTATTGTATGTAGTAATTTATGTAATATTTAGCTTTAAGTGTTTGCTTATTTAAGTTTTTAGAATTATGTTTTGTAAATGTATTTTATTAATTTTTACGCTGTTACGTGTCATGTGTGTGAACTGTAAGTGAGTCAGCCACATTACTCCCCCCCCCAGAGACCGTAACTACGGGCGAAAGTAATCGAGAAAATGCACATAATTTAGAAGTAAATTGACGAAGGCGAGCGGTGAAATCTGTTACGTCAGTCGAATCAATAGGAGTGGGTTGAAAGTATTCTCCTGGAAGACGTAACGGTTCACCATAAACTAGCTCGGCAGATGAGGTTTTCAGGTCATCTTTGAATGAGCTCCTAATACCCAATGGCATTTCGCAGCTGGCAAAATGTTTCTGGAAATATTTCTATTGCTCGAATTCGTCTTTTTGATTCGTCTCATAGATGGTTTTATTGGATTCATGTCCGGGCTTTTTGCTGGCTATTCCATAATGGGGATACCGACTGCGATAAGGTAATCTCGCACGACGCCCGCAGTATGAGCACTAGCATTGTCGTGCATGAATATGAAGCCATTGCCAACAAAATGTGCATAGGGAATCACATGAGGCTCAAGACATTGTACGACGTACCGCTGACTGTTAAGTGTAGGCAGAAAGGGCCCGGACACGAAGGCAAGCTCTGCCTTACTTTCGGGGCTGATTCCTCCCCAAACCGTCCACGAACTACCTCCATAGCTGATTTTTTTTTCAATGCGACATTGCGCAAAGCATTCTCCAGCTCTTCTGTAGACCTTGTTCCTTCCGTCGTTACCATACAGCATAATTTAACACTCATCAGAACAGATAACTTTGTCCACTGTCCACTGTGAGTATGACTAATTCAAGTGCTCACGTGCAAAGTTAAGGCGCGCTCTTCAGTGGTCTGCAGTTAATTTCGACCCGTTTGCTGGCTTGTACGGTACCAATCCATGTTCTTTCAATCTTCTTCTTATTGTAGAGTCACTTACAGCCATCCTTCGTACAGCACTTAGCTACCTCCGCAGTTGGAAAGCGTTGAGGCGTCGATTTCTAAAGGAAGTAATTGCAATAAATCGATCGTCTCGCTTCGATGTGACCCGATTCCTGCCAGAAACTGAACGGTGCGTCAGCAAAACAGTCTCCCAGTAGCGCTTAAAGACTCTATTAACCATTGATGGGCTTAGATGCAATCAAGCAGCCACAACGCGCTGACTAAGTCCAGAATCCAGCAATGCCACCACTTGGGCGGCTTTTGCAGGAGAAGTATCGATAGTTTAAAAAGAAAAACCGCATGGAAGTAGTAATAAGAGCTCGGGGATCCCTCCCCAAGTTATGGAATTCACGTTACTTAGTTTTTTTTTTCAATAACGTGTGTTTTTTTATCATTTGTGTCCATACTCCATATAGGGTAAAAATGACTCATTAAACAAAACACGAAACTTATGAAAATGTAATTTGAATGTAGAACATCAACATTAGGATTTTAAAACCCTACACTATGCGCTATAAAACGACATTAAATATTTTATTTTTAAATATACACAATAAGTTAAAATTCTAACAAAACATAAACTTGGAAGGTGTTTCGTTTTTTTTTGATGAGAAGTGTATGTAGGTATGTCATGTAACTGCTAAAGCCATTCGTATTCATTAAAAAAATATATATATTCGTGAGCCAAATTTTTGGAGCGAAACTCGAACCTGCATTCTTCGGATCAAGTGGCGGTCACACTCTGATGTGTGTCTCCAACATAGAGCAACACGGGCCACCGCTCACCGGCCTCGGCGCACTGGAGGGGAGTAGCCATAGCGTTTATTACCGATGCATTTTTTGCGGGGGGAAATGCGTGCGACACACACGCACACTACAAAAATCGTCTATTACTATGAAACTCACACCTTGCGCAGACGCACATATTTAAACATCTAGGCGACAGGTAGTAGGCGATAGGCGCATTTGGGCTTGTACTTTAACAGAGGGGAAAACTTGCATATTGCTTCTCCCCTTCGGTGTTGCTCTATGGTCTCCAATTATCTGAGTGATCAAAGTTTAATTAAACATATTATTACAGTCTGGCATCAGCATCATCCAAAGAACCATGGAAGGTGGAAGGGGATACCGATGAGAGAAATGAGAGAGCAAGACGGGCGTATAGCGCTGTCCTTACCGTCACAAGTCCTGCGCCGGAGAAGAAGGAATATTTGGAATTTTCTGATAAGGTTCGTTTGTTTTGTGTACCTTGTAGAATAGTGTATTGGTGTTTTATCTTAAGCCCCTGCTGTTCCAGTTTACCGATTTAATATCCAGCGTTATTACTACGTTTCCAAGCTTTATCCACCAATTAATTTAATTTGGTTTCTTTTACACAGACATCAATCAGTGACGTGTATTTACACGCGCACCTGTGTGCGTAGCACGTACAAAATACCAACCGTCGCCCATAAGAAGGGTTGAGTGATGCGAGCAAATTGGGCGGGACGTCGAAGTGTCCATTCTATACCTAGTATTATTACTCTATGGTTTACGGTATTATAAAGTACAAGTACTAGTACTAGTAGGCACCACTGCATTACCTAATATACCGGCTATTTGCCGCTAAATGGTAGTGTTCAGCACTATTGTGTTCCGGTCAGGTGATAATGGACGGCCCTGTAATTTCCGGCACAGAGGCATAACACGTTAGGCTACAGGAGTGGTAACGCATCTGCATTTTGACCTTGGTCTTTGTGTGTCTATAGGCTGCAGTCATCACTTAACATCAATGTGAACTACACGCTTGTTTACCACTTCCATTACATAAAAAAAAGTGAAAACTATCTGAAAACACGCACAATTTACAAAGTGAGGCCATAATGCAGATGTGTTGCTCTACTCTAGATTCATTATTTTTTAATACGTAATCTAATACAACCACATTTTGGAAGGGTTACCCTAATAAGGCTTTTAATTAGCAATGCCTGTAAAAGCTTCAATTAGTTATAATAATGTTACGAAATGAGAAACCTTATATGTCATGAAGCTCTGACTCTAGCGTAGTGTTGTTCGGGTTTATGAAATTGATAAAAAAATCAAGTGAATGATCTTTAGTGAAGAATTACAAAGCGGCAGGCACCGATTTGAATAAGTTTTATACATATTCAATTTGATTACATGTTACTTTCGGACTCTTCTGTTACAAAACAATAAATTTGTGCCTTGACAAATACATTATTATTTACTCATTATCATTGCACCTCTTTGACAGCTTTATTTGGCCCTTACGTTGACTGGGAGAGTATACCACTTGGTATTAAGTCCGCCTTATGTACATCATTTATGTGTAAAAAGCTAAAATAAATAAATAAATTATTGCCAATCTCAAGAGAAATCAGGGAATGCCACAAGTCTACTCTACCGTTAACGTATTTAACTTACAGAAAACACCATGCGCTTGAAGCGCCTAACTTTCACGGTCGATAGAGCTCCAATGATGTAGGTCGAGAGAGTGGATCACCACGACCGCCACGTTAAGAGTAGTGTTCAGCGCTATCGTTTATGTGGTTATGTACGGCCCCATAATTGCCGACACAGAGTCAGAATGGTGGTAGTCTTACTGGTGGTAGAGTTCCAGTGATGGAGCTCATGGGCGTAGGCACCACCGCATTACCTAATTTACTTGCCGCTAAATGGTAGTGTTCAGCACTATCGTGTTCCGGTCAGGTGGTAATGTACGGCCCTGTAATTTCCGGCACAGAGGCATAACACCTTAGACCTCAGGAGTGGTAACGCATCTGCATTTTGACCTTGGTCTTCATGTGGGTGTCTATAAGCTGCAGTCATCACTTAACATCAATGTGAACTGCATACGAGTTTGTCGCTTCCATTACATATAAAAACAGAATATTTTTTTGTGGAAATAAGTTATAAAAATAATACAAGGCATACTTAAATCGAATAAGAAATTACAATCTTATGTCAAACTAAAACACATGCCTATAATTTATTTTATTAATCATAAAGTTCCAAAGAAAACACAGCTTATATCATCTTTATCGATACTTATTAGTTACTAACACAAACAGTGAGCATTAAGGCAAACAAGTTACACGCCGATTAAGACATTAATGGGTCCAATAAACATAGCACGTGATATTAGAACCATTAAGATTGAACTATATTGCACATTATACCGATCATTCAAAGAGTTTTAATAAATTATTTGTGAGTCATATTAGCATATTATAATATGTAAGACACACATTTGTGTCAAGTTTGCATCTGTAAAATAAACGTAAATGTCTATACTTTGGCAGAATTAACTTTATATTCATTTAATTCATTTGGGGTGCTATGCACCGCTTATGACAAGTCAAAAACAAACAAAATAAATTAAATAGTTAATAGTATCACTATTGTAACTATATTACTAACCCTAAGCACCAGAGGTGTACTACTAACATTATATTCATAAATCAATGTAATCTATATCTCATTCTAAAAAAACTGTATGTTTTTATGAGAATAAAGATCTTTAAACCTGAATTACCCTTAAAGTTGGTAAATGCCATGTCACCTATCTATCTTTCTTTTAATTTAAAAGAAAGAAAGAAAGGTTGGCAGAGGCATACATGCAAACGCACTAGATTTGCCGACTACGTTTAGGCAGATGTAACAAATGGTGAGCCTGTTGAAATCTTTGGGCCCGTTACTAAAATCCCAGGTGGGAACTACGAAACTTCCAGAAAATCTAAAAATGCCACAGAAACATACAAGATTTTACATCGTAAGGCCCATAGCACACGGCGTATTTTATACGCGTAGACGACGCGCAGGTGACGCGCGTGTACGCGCTTCATACGAGATATGAACGCAACCTTGTAATCTAAGCGACGCCGGGGCGATCGTAAAGCGCGCCTCTACTGCGCGTATACGTGCTGTAGTCGCCCGTAGCCTTTGCGTTTTGATCAGAGACTCCTTCAGTTGTACAATGACTTCGGTTGCGTTTTTTGTACGGGCGTTTGTATTGCTTCAAACGCGCTTCATACGCTTGTATCATCAATGCGAAAGCAACAATCAGCGTCGACAGCGCCGAAGAAGTGCGTTCCTAATACGCGCATCTTGGGCGCTTATAAAATACGCCGTGTGCTATGGACCTTAACTTTGAAAGCCCCTGACCCCGGAATCGTAGCAATAGTAGCCTGCTACCACTACACTACTTAGGTAATTTATCTGTAAAGTGATAATAATAATGGCAACCCATGATAGGTCCCACTGCTGGGCACGAGTCTCTCCCCTTCTTGGGAGGAGGCCTGGAGCTTACTCCATCACGCTGCTCCAATGCGGGTTGGTGGAGTTAAGGGTTAGTGTCCAACCCGTTGTCGGATGTTTCAAACCGCCCATAAGGCCTTCGACAAGGTTTAACGACTGCTATCTGTCGATAGCAACCGGGACCGACGGTATTCTTTGCCGACGGCTTAACGTGCCCTTCGAAGCACGGAAACGCGCATTGCAATGTGATAAAACTCTATAAATATTGCAATCACTTAATAAAATCTTTTCAAGGACATTAATAATTATACCATTAATATTCTCCTTCAAAAGACACCTATTTGGCCCTGCATTTTTAAAGATTTTATTAATCAATAAATAGTTGCCTCTTCAATATTAAAGAAAAGATAATGGCATAAATTAATTTGAAAAATTAATTTGAATATTTTTTCATCTTTAAAATATGTAAATTGCTGGTAAAAAGGTTCCCCAAAATAACACCTCCATTGATAAGTACTTAAGTAACTTTTTATCGTACGCCGAAACAATAACAGCACATAGGAAGCAAACCAATATATAAAATTAATGGATCTTATTGCTAAGAGCAATTCTTTATATTATTATGTAGAAAGTAATGATGGGTAGGGTGTACAGATACATAATTATTATTTGAGACTGGAGTATACCTATAGCTACCTTCGAAGCGCGCATGGCCCTGCGGCTGGTGTAGATTGCAGGCAATCTACTCGGTTAAGCGATACGGGTACGGTGGGGTATATGATGGGAGACCGTTAGTGGCAAATTGAAATGCGTGTTTCCGTGCTTAAGAGGGCACGATAAGTGGTCGGTCCCGGTTGCCATCGATAGATAGCAGTCGTTAAACATTGCCGGAGGCTTTATGGGTGGTCTGAAAACATCCACCAGCGGGTTGGCGACTAATCTGTATCTCCACTCACCCGCATCGGAGGAGCGTGATGGAGTAAGCTCCAGGCCTCCCCCCAAAAAGGGAAGAGATTCATGCACAGCAATGGGACGTCTCAAGGGTTGCCATTATTATTATACATAATTATAAAGGTATAGGAACATTGAAAAAACATAAAACACATAGTATGAGAACAGGCAATTGAGCATTTAATTTAGTAACACAGATAACTGACTGAAAAATGCAATAATCAGAAAATCACTACAAAATACTTACAGAGGAGATAGAAAACACAAAATTACATATATTTTACTGGTGGTAGAGCTCCACTGATGGAGCTCGCGGGCGTAGTCACCACCGCATTACCTATATACTTGCCGCTAAATGATAGTGTTCAGCACTATCGTGTACCGGTTAGGTGGTAATGTACGGCCCTGTAATTTCCAGCATAGAGGCATAACATCTTAAGCCTCAGGTGTTGTAACGCATCTGCATTTTGACCCTGATCTTTGTGTGGGTGTCTATATGCTGGAGTCATCACTTAACATCAATGTGAACTGCATGCTTGATTGCCACTTCCAATACATAAAAAAAATCGCATCTAGAATTATTGAACATAAATTCTTTGACCGGTTTAATTTCTGAAGAAATTGTTTTCATTGCGTTTTCGTAGGTTTTCGCGAGCTTCATACTAGACCTGAGTCGATCGCGAGCGATAGAATCACTTTGATTGAATCACGATCCAAACACAAGTGATCGGGTCGTGACGTACAAAAAAAGTCGATCATTTGGGTCATTGGGTACTTTGTTTCTCGTGAACTCTATCACATTATGCATATAGTACACTTCAGTTTGTTCACAGTTTTATCGATCTAGCTCCCCTGCACCATGTTATCTAATTGTAAAATTTATGCTATATACCTATAAAGTTTTAGAATGAAATTATACTGATAATTAATTGAAATGTATTAAAATGAAAAATAGCCAGCGACATAATGTGTGGATCGCAGTCTCGAGTCTCGCATCCTTATCAGATGGGTCTCGAATCACGAGAATCATGAGCTACAGTATACGTTTGAGCGAAATCGAGTCGCGACCCAAACGATCGAGTCATTTAGACGCGATTACCTTGTCGATGGGTCGCGATCGACCCGAATCCCAACGAAGGAGTGATCGACTCAGGTCTTCTTCATACGAGTATAATGTAGAATTTATACTTGCGGATTTTCTCGCGTATACAACACTCTCAATCCTCTTCATACACGCGACGTCTCGGTCGCTCTCCAGTTACCGTGATCACGGGCTGATTAAATCGACGAAGTTCAGCCTGGTCTTATGTAGCTGAGACAGAACACAACCCTAGTGCGATGTAAACTACTAGTGGCGCCATCTATCGAGAAATTACTGAAAACTACTTTGCCATGTCATGCTAGCGCCACCTGTTTGTTGTTGTGTGGTTTTCATTGCCTTTTACTAGCACTACAAACATTTTCTTTTATTGCTATCAAATCGCCTTTGAATGGCTTATCATTATTACTCAAATCGCTATTCAGAGATCGGACTTCTTACAACGACCGTCGGATAGCCGCTCTGCTCTAGATTTATTTTACTAACAATAAAGAGACGAATCTCGATATCCGTTAGTATTAAAGTTTATTGTATACTATTTTAGGGGTTGGAGATAAAAATAATCCCCGAGATAACAAGGGTTTGGCTGTCGTTTGGAGCTACTAAAGTATCGGAGTATAAATACAATTTTGGATAACGAAATAATGTTATAGCTTGTACTATTTTTCGCAATACCACATGCGAGTGAACATTAGAAATTAAAGAAAAAACGGAAAGAAAATTTTGACTTCGGGCAGGAAACGAAACTGCGTCCTCAGGATTACATAAAAAAAAATAGAAGAAAACCGTAGAAAAGATACTATTACGTTATCACTCTTTCAAATCTGTTGCTTAACTGCTGATAACAACAGTACCTACAACTTGATTTTAAAGGAACCTAGATTCTAAATGCAAAATGAATTCACATAGAAGTGAGTCGGCTACTAAGTGAATCTGTGAATGGTGTTCGAAATAATGGAAAAAGATGAGAATGCGTTTCTATTTTGCGTCGCGTCTTCGGATAGGATGTTTTTTTTTATAACTGGAGGAACGTAATATTCTGAAAATTCTGCACGGTCACAGTCTGCAGAAGTCAATTGGGAAATTGACTGACTGAAAACTCTTTTACTTTTTTTATGTTATAAAAGTGGCAAACAACCATGCAGTTCACATTTATGATAAGTGATGACTGCAGCCTATAGACACCCACAAAATGACCAGGGGTCAAAACGCAGATGCGTTACCACTCCTGAGGCCTAAGCTGTTATGCCTCTGTGCCGGAAATTACAGGGCCGTACATTGCCACCTGACCGGAACACGATAGTGCTGAACACTATCATTTAGCAGCAAGTATATTAGGTAATGCGGTGGTGCTTACGCCCGCGAGCTCCGTCACTGGAGCTCTACCACCAGTAACACTTAGTCAAACATTGACAGTTGACGTGGAAATGTTTCCAACACAATTATAAAAAAAGACTTGAATTGCAGCTACACTCTGATATTGACCAATGATTCCAGGAATATTACAAAAATGTTAGAAAATAATTTATTTTATCGAAAAGCAAGATTTTAATCTTAAAATCTTTGTTATATTATTTTCTTAATATTTGGAAGGGTTTTCGTGCCATATTCTAGCATATTTCATACATAAAGATTATTTAAGCAGGTCAGGTGGGAACGTTAGGTAAAATCTCAAGACACGTGTCACAATTAAATAATGTGTCAAAGGTTTGATAGATACGGACTATTTCGCCTCTTTACAAGAATAATGTGACATTTCATCTAAATCGTTCTTTATGAAATGCAACATTATTCTTACAAGAATAACGTGAAATTTCATCTAAATCGTTCTATATGAAATGTCACATTATTCTTGTAAATAAGCGATTTGTATGGAAAAATTAAATTGTGGTTTTTAATACTTCCTTCAATTTCTTCATATTTTCTTACCTTTTAAACCTTCCCTGGACTTACAAAAATCATTCAAAACCAAAATTAGCCAAATTGGTCCAGCCATTCTCGAGTTTTAGCAAGACTAACGAACAGCAATTGATTTGTATATATATAGATCTAATAATATTTTTATTTTAATAATTTTCCACACGCGAACCGTAACAAAAAAAAGTAGGTATGTATGTAGGTATGTAGTGGAATAGACATTTGATTTTAAACTATATTGAATAATCTCTTCTATTTTTACGGCGAGAAACACTTTCTAAGCCGCTTTTATTTCCCACAGACTATAAAAGTTTTCTATTTTTCAACATCTTTACATCACCCCGACAATCCAAATGCCATTTGCGTCGCGCACATAAAACTTCCATTTGAAACATTCTGTACCGTCTTTATTCTTTTGTATGAAGTTACAGATAATGTGAACCGTCCTTATTTTTTTCTATAGGTCAAAGAGCTGGCGGCGACGAAGTACAACTACACTTTTGGCAAGGGCGAGGTGGTGTCTACATTTGTGGCAGCTTTCTACGATGCCGTGCTCTTGTATGCACTCGCCTTAAATGATACTTTGCGACAGGCGCACGACCCGAGGGGTCAACTGGATGGGGCTGCGGTCATACGGAATATGTGGAACAGGACTTTTCAGGGTGAGAATTTTTTTTTTATCGAGTGAGTTACAGAATAAAAATTAAGAACGTTGTTTCAGAGGTGTATTAATTGCAGTCCAAAATAATGAGTGGTGATTAAGCTTTAACTTTTAGGATTGATTTTACATTACATTTGATTTTATTTCCTTGTTTACTACGGAACCCTAAAAACGTAACGTGAGTTGTGGCTTGCATTTATGGTTAAATGCATGCATTTACCTCTGCCTATTCCAACACAGGCGTAAATTTACGTTTTATATAGATATATTTGAAACCAAACAGAAGCTACGACATTAGGGCTTAGGCAGCAGTTGATGCAGCAGCATAATAAAAATTAAAAAAAAAAAAAACGCTTACACTCACAGCCCCACAGTAGGTATAAACCTGTGTCGTGGGTGCCGTTGTACACATACTACACATACACAAACACCCAGGCCCGAAACAAATATCTGTAGGCCATACAAATATTTGTCCCGGTGCGGGGATCGAACCCGCGACCCTTCGAATTAAACGGTCGTCTAACACCGCTGGACTAACCAGATCGTCGATATAACTGTGGTGTTCAGAATTAATAAATAAAAATAAAATACGCTTACACTCACAGCCCCACAGTAGGTATAAACCTGTGTCGTGGGTGCCGTTGTACACGTACAACACATACACAAACACCCAGACCCGAAACAAATATCTGTAGGCCATACAAATATTTGTTCCGGTGCGGGGATCAAACCCGCGACCCTTCGAATCAAACGGTGGTTTCGCACCGCTGGACTAACTGACTGTCGTCGTGAATGCACTGTTGCATAGTCGAAAATATGATTACCAACAAAATGCAAATGTAGACTGCAAGTGAATAGAAGGATGAGTAGGTAGGTACGTGACCGGACATATTAATGTCCGAATCAAACTACCCCTTAATTATGCGACTTTGTTAGGTCAACACGCAATCGGTTTTTTTCAGATATTGTAAGCGTATTTTTTATGTAATGGAAGTGGCAAGCAAGCTTGCAGTTCACATTGATGTTAAGTGATGACTGCAGCCTATAGACACGCACACAAAAACCAAGGTCAAAATGCAGATGCGTTCTCCTGAGGCTTACGGTGTTATGCCTCTGTGCCTAAATTACAGGGCCGTACATTACCACCTGACCGGAACACGATAGTGCTGAACACTACCATTTAGCGGCAAGTATATTAGGTAATGCGGTGGTGCCTACGCCTGCAAGCTCCGTCACTGGAGCTCTACCACCAGTGAAATTAATTATACAACTATGTTAGGTCAACACGCAATCGGTTTTTTTCTAAAATTGTAAGCGTATTTTTAGGGCTGGTACTTGAGGTCTTAGTTAATGTTTAACTTAGTAATCACAGCAAAAAAAGAAGCAAAATACTCTAAAATTCTTTTTGTACAAAATATAAATTTAGTATGTATGAATGTATCTTCACGCCAGGTTCCTAACGGGGTAGGCAGAGAGTGTGGAGCGCCAGATATCCCGGTTCAGACAAACCTCTCGTGCCTCGTCTACCTTCATCATTCTCTTCATACATGCACGCCGATTCCTAAGACTTTTGACCCCACCATCAGACAGAACTCGACCTATTTGGTCATGGTAGGTCAGCCTTGGTCTTCCTGGGCCTCTGCAACCATCCACATTCGCATTGTATATCTGTTTAGTCATTCGCTCATTCGACATTCTTTCTATATGCCCGAACCATCGGAGCATGCCTTTTTTCATCTTTACACCGATACTATCATTCAAAAATTTTGTCATTTACATAGTGTCTATTTCTGGGTATTGGGTACCCATAGGTAAGTACCTACCTTCTTACCTAATTAAGTCAAAAGGCACGTTAATATATTTTTTTTAATGTGAGCCCTAAACATTCTAAATATAACATAGACAATTGAAATAAAACTAGTTTTCGGATTCACCTCGCGTAGGTATATTAAAATTAAATAAAATACGCTTACACTCGCAGCCCCACACTAGGTATAAACCTGTGTCGTGGGTGCCGTTGTACACACACAACACATACACAAACACCCAGACCCGAAATAAATATCAGTAGGCCGTACAAAAATATACTAAAATTATTATTTAAAATCGACCCGCTTTTCAGCATCGTCTCGAGGTTGATTTGAAATAATCATTTTAGTTTACTACACGCGAGGTGAATCCGATAACAAGCTTAATATCAGTGCGTGTAGCTCATACATACACATACACATGCTCGTTCTTACTCGTACAACATAACATAGCCAAGACAAGAAGCCGGTATGAAATTCAAACTCATTATAACCTCTTCAGCGCACCCACACATCTTCTGTGGAATATTTAATATCACATTGTTTACCTTCACTGGTTAACGCTTTGGGTTACTCAATAATTTAAACATTAATATAAGCAAAGCATAATTAATATTATCATGTCTTCGTACTCCTCAGGGTTTTGATTTTAAGAGAAGCTGGTAATATTCGACATCTTGTTATAATCTTAAACGAGCAATGTATGTATTAATAGGCAATGAAAATTACGAGTTCGCGAGGCTATTGAGATTAAAAAACATTCAAATTTCAATAGAGAAGATGGTTGGCGATTGTGACCAACATGGGATCCAATACTCAGTAGAATAAAAGCCCAACAGCAACAGTCTGTAAGACCTCATGATACAATTATTATTAGTAACTTTTGTGTTAATCCTGATCATTCATCATCATCATTAATTACTAGACTAAACCCTCTGTCAGTCCGATCGTCCAATATGTCACAGATACTTTTACTGGTGGTAGAGCTCCAGTGAGGGCTCGCGGGCGTTGGCACCACCGCATTACCTAATATACTTGCCGCTAAATGGTAGTGTTCAGCATTATCGTGTTCCGGTCAGGTGGTAATGTACGGCCTTGTAATTTCCGACACAGAGGCTTAACACCTAATGTCTCAGGAGTGGCAGCGCATCTGCATTTTGACCTCTGGTCATTGTGTGGGTGTCTATAGGCTGCAGTCATCACTTAACATCAATGTGAACTGCATGCTTGTTTGCCACTTTTATAACATTAAAAAAAAAAAAACCCCAAAACTATTAGGACTACATACTTGAAGTTCGATAGGTCTGTATGCTGTGGACCGTTTTATGATTTTTTCAATAGAAATCTTAATATATATAAATCTCGTGTCACAATGTTTGTCCTCAATGGACTCCTAAACCACTTAACCGATTATAATAAAATTCGCACACCATGTGCAGTTCGATCCAACTTGAGAGATAGGATAGTTTAAATCTCAAATTATAGTCGCAATTTTAATTTATTGCTAAATATTTGTCTGTTATTATTTGACAGTCACAATTATCTGTTAACTCCAAATGATTCTAACAGATGTCGATACCTTTCGACTGGGTTGAGTAAGTAATCAATAGATGGCGCTGCTATGGTAAATCTACTAACATGTCATTTAAGCTACATTTAAACAGCTTATTTACCACGTGTTGTTGACGCTATAAATTTTTATTTTGTACCTATTGATTTCTGCTTAATATCAAGTGTAAGAACATTTTAATTAATTGTGTTCAACGTACTTCCCCTTCAAATCTCAATCCAGTGAATTTGTATACCAACATCAACATTTTCGTCTTTGTTCGTAAATAATTTCATTGTACTAAAGGGTTATAGTAGTAGAAAGTCAAATAAGGAGATCACCAAATTTTTTTACAAATACCATCTGTGTGAAATAGCATAGTGGACTCCGTGACTGATGTTCTCTTATTGTTCCTCTTAGATTGTTTACTATAATGTAATATAGGTATAACAAAGGTTGACTGGCAGAGAATGCTACCTAGCATTAAGTCCGCCTCATGTTACATTTTTGTGCTTGAAAGTATAAATAAATAAATAAATAAATAAATATAACAAAAACTTTAGCCACAGCAACGCGTGGCCGGGTCATCTAGTAAATATATATAATCAAAGTAAAAGTCTCGTTTGAAAGATATCCACTTCCAAATTTGTAAAATGAGTGTTAAAAATCCTCTATGATTTCGAATAAGAGTTAAAACTTCCAACAATATTCATTTTGAACGAGATATGTTTCATAGTTCGTGAGACAAAGTTCACGATAAATATTACTTATTTTTGACAACTATTACGGTACCCTTCATTGATGAATGACTCAAATTTAGCCGCTTTTGTAAAATAGATTGTAAAAATATTTCGATTGTTTCCGGACATTTCTGTTCAACAGTATTTTTGTTTAATGTCATATTATTTTACCCTTATTGACACAAACTTTTAAGCACTATCGTTAATTAGTCCTTTACTGCACAGTTTTTTTTATGTAATGGAAGTGGCAAACAAGCGTACAGTTCACATTGATGTTAAGTCATGACTGCAGCCTATAGACATTTACACTTAGACAAAGGTCAATATGCAGATGCGTTACCACCTCTGAGGCCTAAGGTGTTATGCCTCTGTGCCGGAAATTACAGAGCCATACATTACCACCTGACCGGAATACGATAGTGCTGAACACTACCATTTAGCGGCAAGTATATTAGGTAAAGGTAATGCGGTGGTGGCAAATTAAATGCGCATTTCCGTGCTTCGGAGGGCACGTTAAGCCGTCGGTCCCGGTTGCTATAGGTGGATAGCAGTCGTTAAACCTTGTCGGAGGCCTTATGGGCGGTTTAAAAACATCCGACAGCGGGTTGGCCACTAACCCACCCACCTCCACCAATCCGCATTGGAGCAGCTTAATGGAGTAAGCTCCAGGCCTCCCCCCAAAAAGGGGACAGACTCGTGCCCAGCAGTGGGACGTGTAATGGGTTGCCATTATTAATGCGGTGATGCCTACGCCCGCGAGCTCCGTCACAGGAGCTCTACCACCAGTAGAGTGTTAAATAGGAACATTTTTTTAAAATGTAAATGATTCACGAGTGGCCGCTCTGCTTGGCTAACCGGTAAGGTGCCTTAAATAGCATTAAATATAGTATCACTATTTTATAATCTCAGTATGAATGTGATTTTACAAACGACAGAACTAGTCGTGTTACATTATATCTATAATGAAATTGTCGATGTTAAGTGATGGTAAATTGGAGCAAGATGAACGGTGGTTGAAATTAAAATTTGCAATCGAAGACAGTCTATCTAGAGTTATCTCCGAAGGTAATATGGCTATTGCTTTGGTTAGATTCATAGCTTTAACGTTTGATTCTAGTTCATACGCACACAAATAAAAAGATCTTAAAAAATATTACAGATCTCTTTCAACTAATTCACGGACACCTTTTTTTATGTAATAAAAGTGGCAAAAAAGCATGCAGTTCACATTGATGTTAAGTGATGACTGCAGTCTATAGACACCCACACAATGACCAGAGGTCAAAATGCAGATGCGTTACCACTCATGAGGCCTAAGGTGTTATGCGTTTGTTTCGGTTATTACAGGACCGTACATTACCACCTGACCGGCACACGATAGTGGTGAAAACTACCATTTAGCGGCAAGTACATAAGGTAATGCGGTGGTGCCAATGCCCGCGAGCTTCGTCACTGGAGCTCTACCACCAGTAAAAATTCAAACTATTATTCTCCTAGGATCCTTTTCTTTCCATTATATTTTACCATTTGCTCCAAATCTTCAAGGTTACTTCTATTCAATATGATCTAAAGACACGAAATAAAACTGTTTTCTAGTAAACTAAGATACTTTCTGAAGACAACAATAGCTGGAAAGCTTACTCGTCCTTTCTATGTCCTTTCTTTACGGACGACCTACTTTTTTGCTTGCTTGTAACACAGATGAATAACAAAACTAATTATAGGAACTACGTGAGGTCAAACTATTAATATATTTTTGTTTGATACTTACATAAGAATACTCGTTTACAATTCCAATCATTCTAAAAGTAGACTGCCAGCAAATCTAAATAACTTATTAACCGAGATATAAATATTGAAATTTATCTAACACAATCATAGAGCAACACGGGCCACCAGCCGCGGTGGACCGGAGGGGAGTAGCCTTTTATCTATATAAATAAAAATCAATTGTTGTTCGTTAGTCTCGCTGAAACTCGAGAACGGTTGGACCGATTTGACAAATTTTGGGTTTGAATGATTTTTGGAAGTGCAAGGAAGGTTTAAAAGGTAAAAAAATATAAAAGAATTGAAGGGGAATAGTAAAAACACAATTTTATTTTCCATACAAATAGTCCGTATCTATCAAACCTTTGACATATTATTTCATTCTGAGGCAATACGAAGTTTGCCGGGTCAGCCAGTATATTATATTTTGCTAAAGTCAAAGCGTGAGTTTTATAGTAATAGACGATTTTTGTAGTGTGTGTTTCACACGTATTTCCCCACGAAAAAACAGTCTGCTTTGCATCGGTAATAAACGCTATGGCTACTCCTCTCCGGTCCGCCGCACTGTGCCGCCGCGGCCGGTGACCTGTGATGCTCTATGACCATAATGCTATGATCATCTCGCAATAAAACTACCAGCACTGCCAAGCGTGGCATTTATCGCATATTCTCCCTTAATGATGCATAACACAACCAGAGATGTAATAATACTACGTATAGAATAGATACTTCGACGTCCCGCCCGATTTCCCCGCATCACTCAACCTCTTCCCCTCTTATGGGCGACGATTGGTATTTTGTACGTGCTACGTACACAGGTGCGCGTGTAAATACACGTCACTGATTGATGTCTGTGTAATAGAAACCAAATTAAGCGTTTGTATGGAATTTTGGCGGAGTGACCTTGGTGTAACACAACAGTGTTGTGGGCGTTTTTAGGGAAGGCTTTGTATAGCAGTGGACGTCTTTCAGATGAAGTGTGAATTATATAATAATACGAACTGTCACAAATTAAGTTTTCTTATGATGCTATCAATGCTACAAATGCTTTTAATTAGGGATTTGAAATATAAAAAGTAATTATCTTAGTTAGTTTTCCTAACACGCAAAACCTTGTCACATTCATTGTGAAGTTCATTATTATCTACCTCTATTGTGATTTACAATACATTGTTTTCAACAATCAGGTGAGTCAGTAACTACAGAATACATAAATAATTTTCGTGTCAGTAACTAACTGAAGATGTGGGATTTATCGTAAAATATCCTGAAAAGACATATTCATTCACTGTTTTCATAACCACCCAGTATACTCGTATATTTATGCTGTGTTCTTATTGTTAAAATGCAATAAGAAGTTGGAAAAGCTATTTGTTCATTCATTGAATAAATTGTCGAAGCGCTTTACAAATAAAGTAATAAAAACATACCTATTGCATGTTAAGTCAGTAGCCTAGTAGTAGCAAGCCACTACAACTAGGGTCCTGAGTTCGATTCCCGAGTCCGAGGCTATCAGAGATAACGATGAAAACTCCTTTATATAAAATTTTTTGGAAGTTGTGGAGATGTCAATAAGCTTGCCACCTGTTACATGGGCCAAAATGTACCCGGCAAATCGTGGGTGGTGGTTTGTGTTCTAGTTTGAATGCATGAAATTAACCTCTGCTTATCCCTTCGGGGTTTACAGACATGAAGTTATCATGTTAAATTTAAAGTGATATTAAACTTTTGCCAAAAACCGTTCCAAAGACATTAAGTGTAGACGAAAAACAAATTACCCAACGAAAACACAAGTATTTGCCAGCTTAAATTTGATGTTCGCCATAAAACAAATGTGTTTGTTTACATCCTCAGTTATACCTAAATCAATGTTTTCTTCCAGGGATCACCGGCGAAGTGATAGTGAACAGCAACGGGGACCGCGTCGCGTCATATTCGCTTCTTGATATGAATCCAGCCACCAGTAAATTCGAGGTTAGTGCTTTGTTATCTGTACCAGACAAAACGGCGGTGTCTTTTGGAATTATCATGTCTTCAGCTGAAACTAGAACACCAATTTTATGGATAAAAAGATTTAAGTGTAAATAAAGAATGAAATTGATTGAAGTCGTTTATGTGGAAGTTTTTTTTTTTTTTAATTTTTTAATTATTAGTGACCCGGCTTGGCACGTCTAGCATTTATTACATTATGGGGACGCGCCCGAATTCTTTGTCAAAAACCGTGATATCTCGGTAAATATAAGTACGATATTGATAAATTATAAATATAAACCTTCTTCAGAAAACCCCTTTTCCAACATTTTAAACAGCAACAAAATCCGTTCTTAACTTTCCGAGATTAGCGCATACAAACAGACAGAGATTGGATGAACCGGTCCAGCCGTTTCGGAGGAGTATGGTAACTAATATAGAGCAACATCGGAGGGAAGTAGCCATATGCAGGCATTTTTCCTCTATCAAAGTACAAGCCCAAATGGACCTATACCTACCTGTCGCCTAGATGTTTAAATGTGTGCGTGACATTGTCTCTGTATTTTGTTAAAGTCAAGGTGTGAGTTTCGTAGTAATAGACGATTTTTGTAGTGTGCACGTGTGTCGCACGCATTTCCCACCGCAAAAAATGACAGACTGTTTTGCATCGGTAATAAACGCTATGGCTACTCCCCTCCAGTGCGCCGCGGCCGGTAGCTCGTGTTGCTCTATAGTAACATGAAGATAATCTGTAATATTTATAAAAC
Organism: Macrosoma leucophasiata; assembly: GCA_036365455.1. Lineage (NCBI taxonomy): Eukaryota > Metazoa > Arthropoda > Insecta > Lepidoptera > Hedylidae > Macrosoma > Macrosoma leucophasiata. Next base: position 13,026,253 of record JAWQUS010000004.1, read on the forward strand.
ACTCACAAATATTTATAAATATTACAGATTATGTTCATGTTTTCCCTACATAGTGTCTGCTGCAATATTTAGTTAGTTGATTTTCCTTGGATAATCTCTTCCTGGCTTTTAAACTAACAATTTCATTTAAATCACACAAAACACTCATTGACATTAATGATACTAAATATCACATAAAAATTTACATAAAAAAATTAACATAAAAGTATTAAAATAAACTATAAATAACATGCGGTAGTGTAAATATCGTTAGTGATTCGTGTTTTATGCAAATTAATGTTTATTTTGGGGAACAGAACTAGGTTTATGTTTAACCTAGATTCAATTACGAATGACAAAATTGCAATGTTTAAAAGTGGACGAAATTTTTCTTCAGCGGCTTTGTGCACTTTCTGCGATAGGTAATAAATGTTAAACTCGCGTCAGGACACGTGACCTGATCGGAAATTCGTAAGACGCAGGGAGAGTAGACCGCCGGCGCGGCGTAGGAAATAAAGTACCCCCCTCTCTTAATATCGCGGCGAAAATGTATGCCTGCGCTTTCTGTTCCGTTAAGGAGGCGCAGGGCGGTTGCGCGAATGTTGTATGGGTTAGTGTTACAGCATGCTGCTGCATCAAAACTAATTTGGCATTCCTTCGTTCTATTAATGTAAAATAATAAAAAAATCGCTTATAATCACAGCCCCACACTAGGTATGAACCTGTGTCGTGGAGGCAAATATCTGTAGGCCAAACAAATAATTGTCCTGCAGACCGAATCCGCCGACCAAACACGTGCGAGCGGACCGCATCGGACTTCATTAAAATGATTCAGTCCTGCGAACTCCTCTACACAGGGCCAGATTTGGTTCGGCGCGTACCGAATCCGCTGTCCGCTCCGTACCAAATCCGGACATTTTACGACTACACTACGCTTAAAGACATATTACACCTGGTATTAACTTTAATATTTCAAGGAAACTTCATTTTGGAATAATGGAGTATTGTTCATGCACAGGTGAACACAAACGAAATTCCCGTATTACACTTCTTGAAACTTCGGTTTATTTCGATATATTCGTTAAATGTGATATTTGGTTAAGACGAAAAGAAAGAATGAATTCACAAAAAAAGTACGGTGCACTGCCTTTACCGTCGGTACTTCGAAAAACAAAACGTTGAATTAATATGTATGTAATTTGCTTGACAATAAAAGGCGCAATCAATTTAGGTGTGAATTGCATGATGAATTGTAGTAGGCGCGAACAAGTATACATACCTGTGATGTCATATGCAATTTTATAGTAACAACTCTCATAGGTAGGTACACATCAATTTAATACTAATATAAAATATTCCGTTACTGTTTACGGTTTTAGTACAATAACCCATTAATCAACCTAACCAGTTTAGCGGATCCCAATGGTCAAAAATACTCAAAACTATATAACCCGCAAAGAGAAATTGTACTGTTCTCTCGGGACTATCAATTTCACCCGGTATTACTGGAATCGTTGGGAATCCTTTTATTCAATTATTTATGTGAATTTACGGTCGGTGTTACCCTGAACATTTGTAAAGTTATTTTTCAATCGGGTTTTTGTAGTATTTAGAGATTTTTATTCGAATATATTCCTGTTTTGAATATAAATAGAATGGATTTGTTTAATCTTATTTATTCAAGACAACGAACATTCTCGCTCCAATTCGTATTAGTTTTATGCGATTTAGATACGATGACATTTATTTGCGTGATTTACTTATTTTATAACTAATGCAATTGTTCAATTTAATAATCATTGTGTTGTTCATATTTTTTTTTGTAATATTTTTATTTTTCGCATCATACGAGTGAATTTGACGACCCGGTTGGTCCAGCGGTGTGAGATGGCCGTTTGATTCGAAGGGTCGCGGGTTCGATCCCCACACCGGGACAAATATTTGTTTTGCCTACAGATATTTGTTTCGGATCTGGGTGTTTGTGTATGTGTTGCTTGTATACAACGGCACCCACGACACAGGTTTATACCTATTGTGGAGCTTTGAGTGACAGTGCATTTTTATTTAAAAAAAATTAAAAGATTTTTTTTAAGCTACCGGAACTCACCCTTTTTATCATCCTCTTGGGACTCAATTTAACCCGTTATTAATAGAATAGTTGAGAATCCGTTGATTCAATTATATATGTGAATTTATTGTCGGTATGTATTTTTCGATCAGGATTTTGTTTTATGTAGGTACTTAGATATTTTTATTCGTAAATTCCTTTTGGGAATATAAATTGAATGGATTTGTTTTATCTTATTTGTTCAAGACAAAGATCACACAATCCATATTAATCTTACCTTCAATTCTATTGAGATACGATGCCACATATTGGCTTATTTTATTTAGGTATTATAGCATTATTTCGAGAATTCAATTTGTACAAGCAAGACTACAATCTATATAAGCATCATAAGCCGTCATTTGTTACATCCTTTGTTTATTATTTTGTAAATATATATATATAATATATAAAAAAAAAGTAAGATGAAGTTCACATTTCATTCTTGTTTGCTTTGTATCATGAAAATATTAATATGTATTAATAAATATGTACAAAAGCGAGGTAGATGAGGCTCGGGAGGTGTGTCAGGACTGGGATATCTAGCGCTTCACACACTCTGCCTACCCCGTTAGGGACCTGACGTGAAGATACATACATACATACATTCAAAAGCGAACAACAAGCATAATCAAATATGTATGAATAACAAGATTTAAGTATTTCTTGACTAGGTATTTCTCGCGACTTCGTCAACGTTTACTTTTAATCATTATAAATTGTAGCCTATATGTTATTCTAATGTATAACCTATTTTACTGTAAAGTTTCATCGATTTTTTTTGTGCAAGAGTAACAAGCATCCATACTCACAAACTTTCGCATTTATAATATTAGTAGGATATTTTACTGGTGGTAGAGCTCCAGTGACGGAGCTCGCGGGCGTAGGCACCACCGCATCACCTAATATACTTGCCGCTAAATGGTAGTGTTCAGCACTATCGTGTTCCGGTCAGGTGGTAATGTACGGCCCTGTAATTTCCGGCACAGAGGCATAACAGCCTATGGTGTTATGCCTCTGTGCCTCGGGAGTGGTAAAGCATCTGCATTTTGACCGTGGTCTTTGTGTGGGTATCTATAGGCTGCAGTCATCACTTAACATCAATGTGAACTGCATGCTTGTTTGCCACGTCCATTACATAAAAAAATCATCAATCAAATAGTAAATAGACTTTCATTCGTACAAAGTTAATTCCCGTGATTGAATTCAATTACAAACAACACAACAAATCCATTTCCATGGAATATGAGAGCATTTTTCATATAAATATATACATATATAGTTCATTGTTCAGTCAGTCGACACAAGACAGTTGCTAAGTGCACGCGCGTACACTCGCTCTTACAACTCATATATCGTAAACATTTGGTTCAAGCTAAACGTAATAATAATAATAATAATAATGGCAACCCATTATACGTCCCACTGCTGGGCACGAGTCTCTCCCCTTTTTTGGGGGGAGGCCTGGAGCTTACTCCACCACGCTGCTCCAATGCGGATTGGTGGAGGTGGGTGGGTTAGTGGCCAACCCGCTGTCGGATGTTTTCAAACCGCCCATAAGGCCTCCGACAAGGTTTAACGACTGCTATCTATCGATAGCAACCGGGACCGACGGCTTAACGTGCCCTCCGAAGCACGGAAACGCGCATTTAATTTGCCACTAGCGGTCACCCATCACACTAACCGACCGCGCCCGTAGTGCTTAACCGAGCAGATCGCTTACGATCTACACCAGCCGCTGGGCCATGCGCGCTTCAAAGCTAAACGTAAATAACAATAAATTGCTTCACATGCGGTGAGATTTTTAATGACGGCGTCCAATGCGCTATCTGCAAGAAAAACTTCGACTTTGGATGTGCTCAGATCACTGAAAGTGGATGGAGAAAACTGGGCGCTGATCGGCGAGCATCTTGGAAGTGCGTCTCGTGTAAGTAAAGGGGTCTATCACCAACTGCGCCAACACCACGCGAGCCTCTTTCCCTAGATTCTGTCATGCAAGAACTCCGCGATATGAGACGCCAACTTGAAGGATTACCGACCTTACTAAATACCGTCAACGATATCAAAAGTGAGTTATCGGAAATAAAAACTTGTTGTAAGTTTCTTGGCGGTAAGCTAGAAGATTTTTCGCAAAAAATCACCATCATGGAAGAGAAAATAACCAGCTTAGAGTACTTAAAAGGAACCGTCAGCTTACTCCAAACAGAAATATCGTCGTTAAAGGCCCAACAGCTTGCAAATGACCATCGAACGCGCTTAAATAACTCCAAAATTAAAGGCATACCGATGAAGAGCGGTGAAAATCTATTTTCTGTAGTGAATTCCATCTGTAAGGTGATCAATTACGAAATTCCGAAGCCGCAAATTAACTACATTTTCAGAATTCCAACAGAGGCTAAGCAAAAGTCTATAGTTATAAGCTTCGCCAATAGATGTGTCAAAGAGGAGTTTATGGCGGCGGCTCGAGCAAATAAAACCCTATCTACAACGGACATTGGTTATCCCGGATCACCCAACAAAATTTACGTTAATGACCACTTAAGCGCTGACATGAAGATGCTACTTAATGAATAAAAAAAATGGTAAAAGATAATAATTTTATTTATATATGGGTCAAGCACGGTAAAATACACATTTGTAAGAACGATACCTCACCTATAATAATAATTAATAACCAAGGTGATTTAAACAAAATATTGTAATATATCGCTATGATTGTAGCCTTCCATTCTTTCTTATTTGTGTTTATCGTGTATTACTAATTATCACTAATGTCTCACGTAATTGCAAAACAATTAAAATGTATAACCAAAGGTTGTCGATCTCTGTTTCGTTCAAAGTCCAATACCGGTTCTTTTGTATAATATCGCTAAATAGCTGCTGCCTTGCTTTCCGCTTAGTACAGACTAATCTGACACTTACGCACTATGCATTAACTCTCACTCTTAAAATTGCAATCTGCTTTTATTTTTTGCTTTAAATATCATTTTACCTTACAACTTAACAATATTGAATATGGCTGGTTCGTGTTGTAAATTACGTATTTGTGATGCTATTTTGTTTATGTTTTGTTTTAAAATACGATAATTCAAATGATAATTTAACATTATACTATCAAAATGTCCGGGGATTAAGATCTAAAACATTGTTGTTCTATCGTGGTTTGTGTTTAAGTTCATATGATATTATTATTATTATTTTAACTGAGACATGGCTCGTAGATGGTGTAGCTAACACAGAGCTCTTCGACAGTAGGCATATAGTCAAACGCGCGGCGGGGGCGTCTTGATAGCAGTGCGGAAGGATTTAAGTGTCACGTCTCTGGATACCTATCAATCCTCTGCCGAGGACTTGAGGGTCAGCCTTACAATTAAACAGCATAAAAATACTATTAATGTACACGTCTGTGTTCTATACTTATGTAGGCAAAATTTAGGCAATACTTTTTCTCAACAGTTGCATAACTTTCTTGATCGGTTAAACGAATTTATGTTAAATTACCCGAGTGACAAATTTATTATAGCGGGTGATTTTAATCTTAGTGGTATTGATTGGAGTAGTTATGCCAATACAATGGAGTTCGAAATGTGCACGGCAAAATACTCGATCTTGTTTTGTCTAACGATGTGGTCTGCGTATCCGAATGCCAGACTCCATTTGTACCTATAGACCCATTCCATAAAGCACTTATAGTTAAGGTGAACTATATTACGTATATTCCTTTAAAATCTCAGGCCCGATCGAAATATCTTTACTACAAAGGTAATTACGAGTGTCTTATTAACGAGATCTCTAAAATTGATTGGTCGTTTGAAATCTCTAAATGATCAGTTAACGAAGCTGTACATTATTTTTATGATATCATTACAAAACTACGTGACAAATACATCCCATCAAAATTCGTCACTAGCAATAATAATCCTGTATGGTATTCAGCAGCATTAATTAAAATACTAAAAGAAAAATCAAAGTACTTATTTAAGTACAACGTAACTTCACGCCTGTAATCCCCGAAGGGGTAGGCAGAGGTAAATGCATGCATTTAATCATACATGCAAACACCCACGACTCGCCGCTTACGTTTTGGCCCATGTAACAGGTGGCGAACCTGTTGCCATCTCCGGGCACATTACCAAACTCCGGGGTACTGGGAAACTTCCAGAAAATGGAAAAATCCCAATAGAAGCAGAGATAAAGGATTTTATACCGTTATCTCTAATATCCCCCGACCCAGGAATCGAACCCAGGACCTCCAGCGTAATAGTAGTGGCCTGCTACCACTACGCTACTGAGGCAGTCTTAAGTACAACTTATATGGAAATAAATCCGACTTCGAGAGTTGTAACTGCCTTCGTGAGAGAGCAAAAATTGTAGAAAAACGATGCTATGATGACTACCTGCTCTCTACGGAAAACTCTATAGAAAAAAATCCTAAATTATTTTGATCCTACTTCAACTCTCGAACTAAATGAAACTCGCTACCGAATACTATGAACCTGAATGGTGAAGTGTTTATAGGTGGTGACTCTGTTAGTGATGCCTTTTCGGAATACTTCCATTCTACGTTCTCAAATCAATGTACTGATTTCAATGATGATTATATATCATCGATGGAATCTTTACATATTCAGTAAGCATGTGGTTTGTCGACAATTGAAATGAAAGCAGTCGAAGTCGATAAGCTCTTGTCAATACTTGATTCCTCAAAGTCTGTTGGACCTGACAACATCAGTGCAATATTTTTAATAAAATGTGCTAAATCTTTAAGTGTTCCTATCACTCACTTATTTCAAAAATCAGTTGCAAGTAAAGAGTTTCCGTCATTATGGAAAAAAGCTTATGTTACGCCTGTCCACAAAAAGGGATCCAAAACCTGCATTTCTAATTATCAGCCAATTTCCAAATTATGTATCATATCCAAAATCTTTGAAAAAGTTGTATACAATCAAATTTATTCTACTTTCAAAAATACATTTGAACCTTCCCAGCATGGCTTTCTTAAAGGCCGATCCACCACTAGGAATCTAGTGCTTTTCAATGAATATCTTACCGATAACATGGATTCTGGCCATCAAATTGACGTAATTTATACTCTAGTGTAAATTACGTCAATTTGATGGCAGTAAGTAAAGTTAAGTGTTTTGATAAAATTGACCATAAAATACTACTGCAGAAGCTAGTAAAGATGGGTATTCTCTATATTGGGACCATTGCTTTTTTTGATATTTTTGAATGACATTTCAGAATGCTTTCACAGTAGTCGTCTTCTTTGTTTTGCTGACGATATAAAAATATTCTGTACCATCAAAACAATCACTGACATTCACAAAGTTCAAGCTGGTCTAGATCGCCTAGATTCTTATTGTACTATTAATAAACTTGATTTGAACCCATCAAAATGCTGTAAAGTTTCATTTACTAGGAAAAAACTTCGTATTAATTCTTCGTACCAACTAAAAAATTACACAATCACCGAGAGTGAATCTATGCGTGATCTAGGTGTGATACATGATAGTACGTTAATGTTTGACAATATAGTACTTTAAAAGTTTTAGATTTTTTTAATTCAGCTGAGCTTCTCATTAAGAAACTAAGTGATTTCAATGCTTTAGCTACAATAGCATCTATAATATAGAAAAATCTATAATATAGATGCTATTATTATATTTTAGCTACCTAAAGCATTGAAATCACTTAGTTTCTTAATGAGAAGCTCAGCTGAATTTAAAAAAGCTAAAACTTTAAAAGTACTATATTGTTCTTACGTGAGAAGTGTTCTGGAGTATGCATCACAAATTTGGAATCCTTACTACGACAAGTATATTCAAAGAATCGAAAAGATTCAAATGAAATTCATCAAATTTCTATGTTTTAAATTACATGTTCCTTATTCATCTGAAAGTTATCCGCTGTTATGTAAAAAAAATAACCCCCTTTCGAACCGTCGCAATATCGCTGACATATCTTTTCTTCTAGCGGTAACGCAACAAAAGGTTGACTGCCCGGACCTTATATCTAAATTACTCTTTAACGTACCTTCAAAATCAGCTCGAATACACCGGCCCATATTCACTCACCTGTGCATACCAATTATCGTCAAAATTCCTTTCTACGGAGAGCAAGCGGCAGCTTCAATCAATATTGTAAGCGTATCGACTTTGACCTATTTAATACTAATTATTTCACACTAAAGAGACTTTTAAGCAGCGACTTTTTTGATTAATTTTGTTTATTATCATTTATTTTAATGTAAGCTATATTTATGTATGTTTAGTTTGCATACTTAATTAGTTATGTTGAGGTTGAAATTGTGCGGTTTGAACAAAAGCTATACATGTATTCTTTGATATTTAGACTGTTGTTCTTGCTTATGGTTGGATTGGGGTGAGCTAGGCATCGCTTTAGTGGTGAGTTGTGCCGATATGTACTTTTATTTATTGATAAAAAATGCACTTTCGAATATCTAGTTTCGGTTATCTGAAGTATTACAATATGGGGTTCTTCAATAGCGTAAAAGAGTCCTTCAGGGTTGGCAGTGCGTTAATATAATAATCTTTCCCCACTAGAGGGCGGTAGGGTCGTCACGTCCCAATGCCTTCCAGGGTTTGGGTGCAGCTAGTTATACGAATATACGCTGATAAAATAATATAATATTGGCAACCCTTGACACGTCCCACTGTTGGGCACGAGTCTCTCTCCTACTAGAGGTTACTCCAGCACGTTGCACCAATGCGGGTTGGTGGAGATAAGGGTTAGTGGCCAACCCGCTGTCAGATGTTTTCAAACCGCCCATAAGGCCTAACGACTGCTATCTATCGATAGCAATCGGGACTGGCGGCTGGCACTGGTCGACGGCAGCCGTCACCGCCTTGACAGCGCTGCCTGACTCGCACTTGACCGGTTTTCATAAAAAAGTTTTCCTCATAACTATGAATCATCCTTGGACGGAGGCTAGCTACAATCTGAAATAGTGCAAATCATATAAATATATGACTTCATCTGACGTGCTATTTGACTCATAAATCATGTTAACTCATGCATCATCCGCACTAAATACCAAGAAACACCCAGCTTTGCATGTTTTATTTTAATGCACGCAACATCGGGGCACGAAAGTGCGGGGGCACTTTGGCGGGGGCCAAGACGAGCCAAGCGAAGCGTAAGGGCACTACCTACTTCCATTTTTTCTATACGCTTCTACGTTTTTATTTACTTAGCTGCGATAGATTTTCTTTTAACTTCTTTATATTAAATTTATAGACTACAACATTCTGGTCGATGCTACTACAGTGATTCACATACCTAAACACTACCGTTTAGGTGGAATAGAGGGAGGAGGGGACTCTCGATTCTAAAGAAATGGCATTTTATAGCATAACACTTCACGAACGAATCCGATTAAAACAAAATTTTATACAATTTTAAAATTTTTCTTAAAAACCTATTCGTTTATATCACTCACACTACGTACGATACCTACGCAAAAAGAAAAATACAAGCCCTTTTGGCACTGTTCATAACTTTTTTGCTTCTACTGTATTTTTTGTGACGAAAAAACGATAAGTAATGCATTTTGACTAATTAGGAGAGAGTAATGTGGAGTTTTTAACTTAGGCCGCGTAAAAGTGCGAGTGATATAGTCTCGACTTGGCAACAGTTTACATGAAATGTTTTTGGTGAGGTTTAATTTAAGGGTTATTACTCAGACCTAGATTGAGAATATTGAGATGCTTACCGTGAAAGCTGTCAATTTTACTGCCATAACTTCCGTGATGATCATCTTTTTCAACTGATGAAAAAACAAAAGAGGAGGACGTTATCAATTCGACATGAAAATTTTTTTTTATGCGTGACCACACCTTCTTTTATAATAAAAAAAATAAAAAAAAACAGTAAAAAAAAGTCCCGAACCTTAGTCAACTGGCGATGCGTCCCTCCTCCACCGAAGCCCTTTACCAACCTAAGGGCACCCGTCGCCGTCCTGCATGGCATTCAGGCCAAGAGAAGCCTCAGCAGAGAGGGCCAGCCCTGATGCTATTTCGCCCCGCGCGCTTTGCGCATGCGACGATCCACTGACTGCCTATTTTTTACCAAGGCTGTCCCTGTGTACAAAGGATATTTTTAGATATTTCATGGTAGGTAGACCTCCATCAAATTTAATCACATATGTGAGTGATTTAATTTAATAAATTGTTTCGTAATTATCAACAATCCATTGAATTTAAAAAATATATAATTGTTGGCCAATACATACGTGTTATAATAGACATGTTTGGCAGATTTAGCTGTCTCGTTGACATATATTTTTATTATTACTGTAAGTTTGAGGAACCGATTTCAATTTATCGATTGAAGAAAAATAATTTATCAGTCCTTTTTATTTTTAAATGTGTTTCTTTTCCAACTAACCTTATATTTCGGCACTACTATTCTTTTAGGTATATGAGACACGAAAGTTATGTCAGGACCGGGATATCTGGCGTCCTACAATCTCTGCCTATCCCATCAGGGACCTGGCGTAAAGATACATACCATTCTTTTTAGGTATATATAGCTATCGTAATGATTGTATGTCATAACAGCTGTATGTTATTACTTATTAGCATAAAACATTAAAAATTAAAAAACACAGCCACCAGAAAATGGACTCTAAATATTTTCTTTAATAAATTCATATTCCATTATCCCCTCTACCCACTTCCATTAACTTTAATCTCATTTTTTTCCCAACTCAGAAAGTACTTAGTGTACCCGCACAGTAATGCACTTAGTTAACATTTCATAACTCGAACAAAGAACTCATTTGGAAGGTCCAACGAGATATTTAGGTTGATATGATTAGTCCAATATAAAAGGTTTGTCCCTTGTCGCAGGTGAAAATAAGGGAAGTTATTTAATTAGAAATTCTTCCGTTGTTTTGAAATTTAATGCATTGTTAATTTAATGGCCTCGGTAGTAGGCCACAACTGAAGCGCTAGCTGGGATCCAGAGCTTATGTGGTCGATGGCCCGTTTTAGCCAAGCCTTAGTGAACTGGAGGTCTTTGCATGTATTCCTAAATCTCGCTTAAATGCATGCATTTACTTGTACCTATCCCTTAGGGGGAACTAATGTGTGAAGTTGTGTTACTAATCGAAATTTAGCTTCCGAGTATAGGCTAATTTTACTAACTAATATAAGACCCTACTTTTTATGCCTTCCGTGTTGTTTTGCGTTAAGTGATCTTTGAGGTCTATTGCAGTTAGAACTGAATCCAGCGTTTAATAAACTAAAATTCCATATAAATTAAAATACAATTAAATTCAATATTCCATCATCTCCATATTGATTAAAAATCAATCGCTTTTCGGCTTTCTAGGTCCTGGATAGACGAGTTTACTCATTCAATGAGCGTAGCAGAAACCTAAGAATACATATTAGATTTAAAATATACTAAAAGGAAAAATTGAATTTCCGCTTTTGGGTAGATATGACAGCCGTTTTGCCACCTCACAACTTTATTTTTATGTTGCGCCACGCTCACACGAGAATGGGTGGCAAGGTGTGCAGACAGCGCCAAGAAGCTAAGATATAGCAATTGTCATATAGATATGCGTCATGGCCAAGACTAGGACGAGAAATACGAGAATGGTATCAATGCGAGATTGAGACAAAAGAGATCTCGAGTATAGTAATGTGTATTTCATTTTTGTTTTAATGTCTTTTATATTGTTAACTTTATTTTTGTTTTTGTGTAATAATTTGGCTTTAAATGATAATTGACATCCGTGCGTCACCGAAAGGGGTTCCGATTGAAAATCAGCGCTAGGCTTACGCCTGGCATATTGCTGAATCGGCCTTTTTGGTGCTAAAAGGAGACACACATTCAGAGCAGATCTATGTATCTAGTATGTTGTGCTATTTTTTAAGTGATTTTATGTTCTTTTTCTCTGTAACCAACCCGTGTTTTCTTTCTGCGCCAAATAAAGTTTTACTTACTTACTTACTTTTACTTACTATATATAATAAATAAGTATATGAATATTCAAAAAATAAATAAATTTGAATTTTTCTTACTATATATTTTTGCCCAAGATAGTCAGTAGACAATCTCAACTGACTGATAGATCTTACACTGTTACACTGTCATATTAAAAAGAGGAGAGATCTAGCCTAGGACAAGAATGAATACCATGGAAGTCATTGGGTGAGATTTTTGCCCAGCAGTGGGACAATAAATATTAATTAAAAAGTGGCAATCAAGCAAATAGCAGACATTAATGGATATATGACATGTGCATGTGTAAACAAACCCACCTTTAATTATAAGAAGAGCTCCAGTGATGGCGCTCTCAGGCGTAGGCTCATCACCATATCACCTATATCTACTTGCCGAAATAATTCTCCTAGTAAATACATTTTCGCATTTCATTATTACCAATAATAGTAATAAATGCGAAAATGCAACATATTATTTATTTAAAAGTTTATTCAAGAAATTCTTTATTCAGACACGACCATGTTTTATTTTATGACCATTTGATTTGCTAATAATGTGATATATTTTAGGAGCACAAAAATATTTTAAAATAGGCCTGAAGGTCGGAAAATAATGCTAATGGTTGAATAAATTTATGGGAAAAAACAAACGGATCACATGATAATTAACGATATTATAAATAATATTGTCGATAAGATCTTCAATGATATTTGAAAATATATGTACATACAAATGAGATAGGTAAGTGTTTAGCGATGTTGTGAGATAGGCGGTTTGAAAACATCCGACAGCCGGTTGGCCACTTACCCTTATCTCCACCAAACCGCATTGGAGCAGCGTGATAGAGTAAGCTCCAGGCCTCCTCCCAAGAAGGGGAGAGACTCGTGCCCAGCAGTGGGACGTATCAAGGGTTGCCACCATTATTTATTATTATTATAAAGTTCTTGGTGATTGATTCTATTTTGATTTTATTATTTAGATTCTTTGTAAAAACAGCCTAAAGCGATTTGAGTCCTGTCTAGTTACATAGAGGTCTATAGTTGGATCAAGTTCGATAATGCTTGAGTTTGGTTTAATAACTGTGGTAGTTTGAGTAATGGTTATTGAGTCTTTAACTTAGCACTAAACTTTTATGTTTGTTACGACGTGAACAAGACGAACTTTCTTAGAAAATGCCATTGTTAAAACAATTCAATTCGAATAGCTTACAATCGTTAACTCACTTGTTTACTTAGATTCTGCTCCCATTTCGCCCTAAAATTAATCGTTTCCTTGTATTTATTTCCATTATCACTTCCGAAAACAATAAAACATCCCGTCTCTTTCTCTTCACTATATTCTATTCATTTTCCATTCGTAGAATACAATATTCTCATTCCTTTACATCGAAAGTCGTAACCTATTCCATTTGATATTGATCTTTGTCTCTATAGGAATAACTTACGATTTCATCTGAAAAGTATTGCTAAATTATCATATACCTACGATACGATGATTTAGTCACAATAAAATATTATTATTATATTTTGTGTTATTACGGAGTAAAGAAATAAAATGAGAGTACAAAAACTAATGACTCTATTATTTGGTGGTTAGGCAGATATAATAAAAAGATATGAGAGATCTTTGTGAATGAAATAGAGAAAAAAGTCTAAGAAATAGACAACGACGACACGTATGATGGCACTGATTAATAGTAATGTATTCGAATTGCTAGGTATTGCATACTTTCTCTCCCAACTGACTTAGTATGAATAAATGATAACGTATATGAATTCGTTCATCTACGACAATATCAAGATATTTTTGAGCTAAATTGACAAACAGGTTTTCGATTCTATCTCTTCAAAGCTAATGATGCCTCTATTTGATCTGTTTTGAACTAGACTTTACTTTGATCGCAACAATCTGAGTAAGATGTAAAAGCACGGATTCATGCAACAAGCATTCACGATTGTTTTTTTTAGTTCCTTTTTTTCCCATGTATACCGAAGAATTATGCTACTCAATTCCGTTACAATATAGAAATGGAAAATATTTACCTATCCAACACACTCTGCCAAACATTTCTCAAAGACCCCAAAGATCTTCACTCGCTGCAATTCTCTCAAATAATCTCAACTCATTTTTCACAGGTGGTCGCGACTTACGTAGCAGCAAACTCTTCGCTCCAGTTCATAGAGAACCGCCCTATTCATTGGGCGGGCGGGCGAGTGACACCCCCTCCGGACACCCCCGAGTGTGGCTTTGACGGCTCTCTCTGTCCTGACAACTGTGAGTACACGAAGATATGAACATAATTTTATGAGATTGTTCTCGATGTTTTTCAATTTGTGTTTATCTATCTCATTTAGGGGGTCAGTTTGTTCGATGTGATTCGAGTGGTTTTCGATTCTGTTCCCCAAGTCAAGTACACTAGCTATATGGGCTATATTTCACCGGAACGCTATGGTCGCACAACCAGTCGCCGCTACCAACAAAATGTATAGAGCTCTATAGAGCGTTCCTTACCTTTTTTATGTAATGGAAGTGGTAAAAATCATGCCGTTCACATCGATGTTATGTGATAACTGCAGCCTATAGACACTTACACAAAGACCAAGGTCAAAATGCAGATGCGTTTCCACTCCTGAAGCCTAAGATGATATGCTTTTGTGCCGGAAATTACAGGGCCGTATATTACCACCTGACCGGAACACGATAGTGCTGAACACTTCCATTTAGTGCCAAGTATATTACTTGCTATCCGTTTGGTTGCGCAACCAATTTGGCGACGCGACCAAGTCGAAATACAATGTTACTGGTTGCGCCGTCACGCTGGTTGCGCCACCACCGCTTATCTGTGGCCACCGCTAATAACAGCGCTGTATGGTGTCTTGTCTTACTCACTCAACCGCCAGTCCAGAGACCACCGCCAGTCCAAATAAAGCCCTGATAGTACCTATATTTTCGCTTATCATTTATTTTTCTTTTTTTTTGTTTACTATAGCGATAACGGTTACAATCACTTAGTCAATTTGTTGGAGGGCTTGGATGACGCTGTTCATTTCCTTCTTCAGAGTGATTTAATGAACAATTACGTATTACGTAATTTCAAATGAAAATTAGAAGTTCATACAAAATAGGTATTCCTTGCAATGTAAAACTGGTAACTTCGGTGGTTTTAAAAACTAAAATTAATACATTAGTATGAAACTGTAAATTTACAGTTGCAAGAAAATGTAATTAATGGCCTCTTTAATGTCAAGAAAAATCAACTCTTTAATGTGATGATAAATTAATAATATAAGTTTTCTTAATAATCGTCTTTGGGACAAAAATGTTGCCTATATTATTTTCAGGGTTTGAAATACTTGCATTTTAAATTTCATTACAATCAGCTCAGTTCTTTGGACGTGAAACTTTACAAACACATAAAGACAGAGTTATTTTCAGCCTCTGCCTCGGTAGCCTAGTGGTAGCAGGCCACTACTACTACGCTGAGGTCCTGGGTTCGATTCCCGGGTAGGGGGTTATCAGAGATAATGGTGAAAAAGCCTTTATCTCTGGTTCTATTGGGATTTTTCCATTTTCTGGAAATTTCCCAGTACCTCAAAGTTTGGTAATGTGCCCGGAGATGTCAACAGGCTCGCCACCTGTTACATGGGCCAAAACGTAACCGGCGAATCGTGGGTGTTTGCATGTATGCTTGAATGCATGCATTTACCTCTGCCTACCCCTTCGGGGATTACAGGCGTGAAGTTACGTTTTTATTTTCAGTTCATATGAATATCGATTATAAGTATATCCAAAGGCTTGTAAATATTATTCATCTTTCCATATCTTTACATCAGACAAACTTATCTGCATTCCACGTAAAAGTATGTCACTCAATTTTCTGCAATTTATGGGACAAAATCTGAGTCGCAGAATGGCTGGAAATATAAAAAAAGCTGTTGAATACAGACTTCTTTCAATTAGAAACAATAATGGTATAATTTTTATACGCCTCTTCCTCATTCGTGCCGCCGTATTTTTTCCTGAATTAACAAAATTTTTCGCAAGCGGTTAAATATGAAAAAATCTTATAAAAATACGCTCCAATTTTTAGGGATCTAAAAAAATAAATTTTATCTGAAGTCGGACATTTTTTTCCAAGTTATGAATTAATTGTATATTATGTATGGTTGTGAGTCATTTTTTCTCTTTCTCTTTGTTGTATAATGACAATGGTTCATTTTGACCATTGGTTCCAACTGTTTGGAGCGTGTTTAAGGTGTTTACACCATTGCATTATTTAATCTGTCTGTCACCAAATGGTAGTAGACAATACTACCGTATTCCGGTTGATTTGTTCCCGCTGTCCCCGAGACCCGTGTCCCCGTCCGATGGGGACAACGGTAAGTTATTGAATTAATTATTTAAAATCACTTCCCGTTGTCCTCGTACTTTGTCCCCGTTAATAAAGTTTAAAAAAGTTTTTACTTTAGAAGATTTTTATTATGTTACTTGCTTTAGTTCCATTAAGTCTTCTATTTCTTTTTCTAAGTCTGCCTATAAACAGTTCTTACCTTTGTGTAACTTTTTTATGTAATGAAAGGAGCAAACAATCTCAGTTTACATTGATGTTAAGTGATGACAGCAGCCTATAGACACCTACACAAAGACCAGAGGTCAAAATATAGATGCGTTGTCACCCCTGAGACTTCAGTTATTATGTCTCTCTGATAGTTGTTACAAGGTCATACATTATCTAACCGGAATACGATAGTTCTAAACACTACCATTTAGCGGCAGATAAATTAGGTAATGCGAGGGCGCTAACGTCCTCGAGCTCCTACACTGGAACTCTACCACCAGTGAAATATAAAAAAAATGAAAAATTTATAACTAATTATTCGTTGAAACGGCTGAATGGGTTGTTCATCCGTTTCACAACTCTCATAGATATAGTAAAAAAAATACCTCAACACCGAACACATACTTAAGTTGTATATATGATGTATATATTATTGGTGGTAGAGCTCCAGTGACGGAGCTCGCGAGCGTAGGCGCCACCGCATTGCTTAGTATACTTGCCACTAAATGGTAGTGTTCAGCACTATCGTGTTCCGGTCACGTCGTAATATACGGCCCTGTAATTTCCGGCACAGAGGCGTAACACCTTAGACCTCAGGAGTGGTAACGCATCTGCAATTTGACCTTGGTCTTTGTGTGGGTGTCTATAGGCTGCAGTCATCACTTTACATCAATGTGAACTGCATGCTTGTTTGCCACTTCCATTACATAAAAAAAATATATATCTACGTTTACTTACGTTGTAAACTTAACAATATCACTTAAAGGTCTGATAAAAATTACTATAATGCGGTCGGGCATGACATTTTTCGTTAGATCCATTTGTTTTTGAAATAAAACTATTTTTACGGATTTATCTCGCGTATATTAAACTAAAATGATTTTTAAAATCAACCCGAAAAAATTATATGTAGCTACCTCCATCGATTTCCTGAACGCTACGCAAGGCGTTTACGAAATCGATGGAGGTAGCTACATATAATTTTTTCAAACTTCTGACAGACAAATGTCACCTCAGTCTGCCCGGGACCACGGAAGCTGAAAAGCGACCGAAACGTCGGGTTGATTTTAAAAATCATTTTAGTTTAATATACGCGAGATAAATCCGTAAAAATAGTTTTATTTCAAAAACAAATGGATCTAACGAAAAATGTCATGCCCGACCGCATTATAGTAATTTTTATCAGACCTTTAAGTGATATTGTTAAGTTTACAACGTAAGTAAACGTAGATATATATTTTTTTTATGTAATGGAAGTGGCAAACAAGCATGCAGTTCACATTGATGTAAAGTGATGACTGCAGCCTATAGACACCCACACAAAGACCAAGGTCAAATTGCAGATGCGTTACCACTCCTGAGGTCTAAGGTGTTACGCCTCTGTGCCGGAAATTACAGGGCCGTATATTACGACGTGACCGGAACACGATAGTGCTGAACACTACCATTTAGTGGCAAGTATACTAAGCAATGCGGTGGCGCCTACGCTCGCGAGCTCCGTCACTGGAGCTCTACCACCAATAATATATACATCATATATACAACTTAAGTATGTGTTCGGTGTTGAGGTATTTTTTTTACTATATCTATGAGAGTTGTGAAACGGATGAACAACCCATTCAGCCGTTTCAACGAATAATTAGTTATAAATTTTTCATTTTTTTTATATTTCACTGGTGGTAGAGTTCCAGTGTAGGAGCTCGAGGACGTTAGCGCCCTCGCATTACCTAATTTATCTGCCGCTAAATGGTAGTGTTTAGAACTATCGTATTCCGGTTAGATAATGTATGACCTTGTAACAACTATCAGAGAGACATAATAACTGAAGTCTCAGGGGTGACAACGCATCTATATTTTGACCTCTGGTCTTTGTGTAGGTGTCTATAGGCTGCTGTCATCACTTAACATCAATGTAAACTGAGATTGTTTGCTCCTTTCATTACATAAAAAAGTTACACAAAGGTAAGAACTGTTTATAGGCAGACTTAGAAAAAGAAATAGAAGACTTAATGGAACTAAAGCAAGTAACATAATAAAAATCTTCTAAAGTAAAAACTTTTTTAAACTTTATTAACGGGGACAAAGTACGAGGACAACGGGAAGTGATTTTAAATAATTAATTCAATAACTTACCGTTGTCCCCATCGGACGGGGACACGGGTCTCGGGGACAGCGGGAACAAATCAACCGGAATACGGTAGTATTGTCTACTACCATTTGGTGACAGACAGATTAAATAATGCAATGGTGTAAACACCTTAAACACGCTCCAAACAGTTGGAACCAATGGTCAAAATGAACCATTGTCATTATACAACAAAGAGAAAGAGAAAAAATGACTCACAACCATACATAATATACAATTAATTCATAACTTGGAAAAAAATGTCCGACTTCAGATAAAATTTATTTTTTTAGATCCCTAAAAATTGGAGCGTATTTTTATAAGATTTTTTCATATTTAACCGCTTGCGAAAAATTTTGTTAATTCAGGAAAAAATACGGCGGCACGAATGAGGAAGAGGCGTATAAAAATTATACCATTATTGTTTCTAATTGAAAGAAGTCTGTATTCAACAGCTTTTTTTATATTTCCAGCCATTCTGCGACTCAGATTTTGTCCCATAAATTGCAGAAAATTGAGTGACATACTTTTACGTGGAATGCAGATAAGTTTGTCTGATGTAAAGATATGGAAAGATGAATAATATTTACAAGCCTTTGGATATACTTATAATCGATATTCATATGAACTGAAAATAAAAACGTAACTTCACGCCTGTAATCCCCGAAGGGGTAGGCAGAGGTAAATGCATGCATTCAAGCATACATGCAAACACCCACGATTCGCCGGTTACGTTTTGGCCCATGTAACAGGTGGCGAGCCTGTTGACATCTCCGGGCACATTACCAAACTTTGAGGTACTGGGAAATTTCCAGAAAATGGAAAAATCCCAATAGAACCAGAGATAAAGGCTTTTTCACCATTATCTCTGATAACCCTGATAAATAGATTTATCTCGCGTATATTAAACTAAAATGATTTTTAAAATCAACCCGAAAAAATTATATGTAGCTACCTCCATCGATTTCCTGAACGCTACGCAAGGCGTTTACGAAATCGATGGAGGTAGCTACATATAATTTTTTCAAACTTCTGACAGACAAATGTCACCTCAGTCTGCCCGGGACCACGGAAGCTGAAAAGCGACCGAAACGTCGGGTTGATTTTAAAAATCATTTTAGTTTAATATACGCGAGATAAATCCGTAAAAATAGTTTTATTTCAATGAGTGTAGCTCGCGATAACCTAAGAACATATCCATTTGTTTTATTTAGCACCGGATTCCTAAAAACCACTGTTTCCTACGAGTTGGAAAAGAAAAAGTTTGGACCCGAATATTCCGGGTGTAATTGAATTTCACTGTGTTGTATTGTTGGCAATTGTTCTTTCTTTTGTTGCTGAAATTCTTAGAAGTTTTGTTTCTGTTGTAATTAAAGCGCTTAAAATAGTATGACTTGCTTTTACCTTTAGGTAGAATTTTGGTGTAGTATGGTAAGCATATTGTGGTGACAATTATTTTGTTTTAGCCTTTCAAGGCACGTTAACGAGTGATTAAATCAGTAGTCTATACATACAAATACATAAAATTGAAGTGTATATTTGTAATATAAAAATAACCGCTTTTTAATAAACGCATATATGTATGTATACACGGTAGATATACCAAAACAACATTTTTTACCATTTTTGTCTGTCTGTCTCTCTGTATGTTTGTTCCCGCTAATCTCGGGAACGACTTTACCGATTTTGACGGGACTTTGACTGGCAGATAGCTTATGTAATAAGGAATAACGTAGGCTACTTTTATACTACATGCACCTCCTTCGTCCGGGTAGAACTGAACAATCATAAATCCCACGCGGACGGAGTCGCGGGCACAGCTAGTCAGTTATATTAAAGCATCACCAAACTTTCGAACTCATGATAATATTTTCAGACATCGTATTGACTATCAAAGTATCAACGAGTGCTTTTTTTCTATGTAATAAAACTGGCAAACAAGCATGCAGTTCACATTGATGTTAAGTGATGACTGCAGCCTATAGACACCCACACAATAACCAGAGGTCAAAATGCAGATGCGCTGCCACTCCTGAGGCATTAGGTGTTATGTAATGGTATATTAGGTGATGCGGTGGTGCCTACGCCCACGAGCTCCGTCAGTGAAGCTCTACCACCAGTAGAGTGCTTTCATACTTCCTTTTAATATTCAATGTTTTCTTGTTTGAAATGATTTCAAACAAGAAAACATTTCAAAGAGCATTCAGTCAGAAAATTGTAAGAAACGCTCCAAAATATAAAACTCACGTTCTGAAGAAAAACTGCTAACAAGATGACAAAACGGGTCAGGTATAATTTCCTTTGCACTTCCCTTGTTGTCTACCTCTGTAATAAAAAGCCCGCCAACGATCTGTCTGTTTGTAACTGTTTCTCTTGTCCTTTGTACGTAAATAATAATTTATTAACTGCCCCAGTAGCCTAGTGGTAGCAGGCCACTACTACCCTGGAGGTCCTGGGTTGGATTCCCGGGTCGGGGACTATCAGAAAAAACGGTTTAAAATCTTTTATCTGTGGTTCTATTGGGATTTTTCCATTTTCTGGAAGTTTCCCAGTACCTCGGAGTTTGGTTATGTGCCCGGGGATGGCAACAGGTTCGCCACCTGTTACATGGGCCAAAACGTAACCAGCGAATCGAGGGTGTTTGCATGTATGCTTGAATGCATGCATTTATCTCTGCCTACCCCTTCGGGGATTACAGGCGTGAAGTTACGTTACTAATTTATTAAACTATTGACTAACGTGATATCGTACATGGCCTTGTGTGAGCCCGCCGGTGGGCAACGGTAAGACAAAGAAGGGATCACATCAATTAAGGGAACACATCAATTAAGTTACAATTAGGCTTACATACTTTGAGCATTTAAAACTAATATTTTCAACCCTTTTTCTCTCTAACAAAGGCTTACGACTTCGTCCAAGTGGAATTCAATATTACAAAATATGAATTTACATCACGTATTTTTTAAAGTAGCCTTTGTATGACCGTGAGCATAGAGCAACACCGGAGGGGAGTAGCCATATGCATACTTTCCCCTCTGTCAAAGTACAAGCCCAAATGGGCCTATACCTGGCGCCTAGATGTTTAAATGTGTGCGTGAAATTAGTTCTGTATTTTGTTAAAGTCAAGGTGTGAGTTTCGTAGTAATAGACGATTTTCGTGGTGTGCGTGTGTGTCGCACGCATTTCCCCTCGCAATAAATGAAAGATTGTTTTGCATCGGTAATAAACGCTATGGCTACTCCCCTCCAGTCCGCGGCCGGTGGCCCGTGTTGCTCTATGACCGTGAGTCTTCATCTATCTTCAATCGAAATTGCATTTAAATTAAAAAAACATTGATACATTTTGTCTCAGTGCATAATGATATCCTGAACTTCGATTTAAGTAGAAGCTTGTGTTTTGAAGTTCAGTGTTTTCATTGGTGCAGTGGTTTAAGGATCCCACCCCCTACCTACCCTGTAAGAACTTGGTATGAAGATACATATTTTATACACTTACGCTGTTTCGCGATTATTTTAAATTCTCTAAGATCATTGATGTTTCTTATTAATATTACAATACAAATTTTACCATGTATCAATTTTACCCCTACATAACAAAATGCATGCTCCGATGGTTCGGGCATATAGAAAGAATGTCGAATGAGCGAATGACTAAACAGATATACAATGCGAATGTGGATGGTTGCAGAGGCCCAGGAAGACCAAGGCTGACCTACCATGACCAAATAGGTCGAATTCTGTCTGATGGTGGGGTCAAAAGTCTTAGGAATCGGCGTGCATGTATGAAGAGAATGATGAAGGTAGACGAGGCACGAGAGGTTTGTCTGAACCGGGATGTCTGGCGCTCTACACTCTCTGCCTACCCCGTTAGGGACCTGGCGTGAAGATAACAAAATGCACTGACAATGTTAACAGCAAAAACCAACCGCAGAAAGGATCAAAAGTCATACTGGGGTGTTTTAACCGGATTTTTGTCCATAACACCCGGAAAGGACTGAAAATTGTTATTTCATCTCGCCATTAAATGTTGTATCAGTGGTGATTACGAACGCGCTTTCACATTTTTCAGAGATTATGAGGATCAGGAAAATTAAGTGAAGCAGACCTTTTGAGTTGAAAAATATTTTTTTGAGGTTGATACTGTAAGTACAAAGGATCGTGTCGTTTGTTTGCTGAACATTTTTTTATTGCAACTAAAACGACTTTTTTTCGAATGTAAATAAATTATATGGGAATTATTAGCTTAACCGTTATCGATACTAACTACTTCTAAGCGAACTAAAGTAAGAGTGTAAGTTTTTGGACCTTTTTATGAAATATACCTGTGTACCATCATTCAGTAGTACCTGGTTGACCGAGCTTCGCTCCGTAGCGATTTTTAAAAATTATATTTAGTATGAATTGCATACTGAAGAAATATGAATAAAAACAATGGATTTTTTTGGTCTAACCTCAAATCAAACACTTCTTCTTTGCTAAAAATACGACTAACGTTAGTAGACTAATGGTTCTTCTTAGTCGTCGGTTATGAAGAAAATTTATTATTAACTTGGAACCGAGCTTTTCTTGGACCTGGAACCTAAATAAATCGATTTCTTGACCCGAAAAACCCCTAATCTGTAAGTTTCAAGAAAATCGTTAGAGCCGTTTCCGAGATCTTGATTCTTTATATATATACAAGAATTGCTCGTTTAAAGGTATTAATTAGATAAACAAAAGTTTTTTGCTCTTAATTCATGCTTTAATGAGTTATGTAATTTTGTTAGTGTGAATGAAACGCCAACAAAACATTTACTCAATGAATGAGCATCCTCTCTTCTAAAAACGAAATTTTGGTACAATATATAAGGTATCAAAGAAATTCAATCGATGTGACTATAAAATTTTAACTCTAGCCTAAAGAAATAGTGAAAATTAAAAGATTAGAAGAGAAGATTAGAAAAGATATAGTGGAAATTAAAAAGAGAACGCCCTTTGATTCGGTAATCTTGTACGCGATAGACATCTCACGTTCCTTTTTACGAATTCTTCAGTAAAGAAAGTTTTTTTTAGGGTTCCATTGTGAAAGATATACGCATGTTTTATATCCCGCAATGTAGGGCGTTAGCGTTAGACCTGGAACGGACTCACAGGGCGTCTAGGTGTAGGCAGTTCACTGTGAACTGTGACCCATCTGCGCTCGTCAATTGGCTGTAAGCTAAACTAGTCATGTAATTTTTTTTTATGGAAAGAAGGTGGCACACAATCATGCAGCTCACATTGATGTTAAGTGATGACTGCAGCCTATTGACATTCACATAAAAACTAGAGGTCAAAATGCAGATGCGTTGCCACCCCTGCGACCTTAGGTGTCATGTCTCTAATGTAAGATATATTTTATTTTTATCATTTATGACAGAACGAGTCTGATTGCATGTATTTAGATTTCTCATATGTAAGTCGCTCTTGAAGTGGACTTTGCAACGTGTTTGTACTCGTGAAAGTTATTACGGGGCCATACATTACCATCTAACCGGAACACGGTAGTGCCGAACACTACCATAAAGCGGGAGATAAGTTAGGTATTGCGGTGGTACCTACGTTCTTGACCTTACTTGGAACTCTACCACAAGTCTGTTGAGAGATCGTCCATTTTCGTCAAAAGAACATTTGTTACATCTAAATCCTCTGCTGGGACCTGACTATGAATTAATTTCTGATTATACTCGTTAAATTCGATTGAATTGTATTATATATACAGAACCCTCGTGTACGTTCTAACACGTTCTTAACTGCTTTTTAGATAGAGGTGAACCTCTGTCTAAAAAGCAGTCCACTCCACAAATTGTTTAGGTTTTTTTTTATCTCATTATTGTTTGTTTGAATAAAGGCACCGTTAGTTGTTGGAGATCGTTGTCAAACAAAATATAATACATGACATCGTCCTTTCATGTACCTTTGAGATTTTTTTTTGAGGCTTTTGATTTCACAATTTTGGCACTTGGCCAATGCTACCCTCTGAGTTTGATAACGAGCTCGGAGACGTTTGTAGGCTCGCCACATGGGGCCTGCTGCTGGCCATGTGTTGCCACTCCATGGCAACACATCTGTATTTTGACCTGTGGTCATCACTTAACATCAATGTGAACTACAAGCTTGTTTGCCACTTTCATTAAATAAAAAAAATCACGAGGTCGAGGCTTTTGATTTCACAATTTTGGCACTTTACCAATGCCACCCTCTGAGTTTGATAACGAGCTCGGAGATGTTAATCGGCCTGCCACATGGGGCGAAACGTAACTAACGATTCATGGATGTTTACATGAACCTATGCTTATCTATACAAATAAATAAAATTGGAGTGTCTGCTTGTAATATAAAAATAACGGCTTTTTACAAAATGTACAAAATGTACATATAACAAAACAACATTTTTTACCATTTTTGTCTGTCTGTCTGTATGTCTGTTTGTTCCCGCAAATCTCGGGAACGGCTGGACCGATTTTGACGGGACTTTCACTGGCAGGTAGCTTTTGTAATAAGGAGTAACTTAGGCTACTTTTATACTAGCTGTTCCCACGACTTCGTCCGGGTAGATACTGATCAATCATAAATTCTCACGCATACGAAGTCGCGGGCATAGCTAGTAAAAATAAAAAAAATAATTATGCATTTGCTTCTGCTAACTCAATTCGGGAAATAAAGATAGCTATAGTATTTAATGCACGCAAAGTGGAAGGTGGCTCATGCCAACTAAACACCACCATCTCTCAATCATACCGTCCTGAATAGCAAAGTCGGGGCAGCCGCTAGTACATACGAGTATATATGTACTTTTGATGTAGCTTATAATTACTATTCTCTAAGTTCCATATCTAGAGCTCTATTTCTATATAGATTATATACGAATTAACTTTTTATTTTGTTGCAGCCCTTCCAATCTACGCAATACTGAGTATCGTGTTGAGCTCCGTGGTGGTAATTCTGGCGATTCTCTCAGTGTTTATTTATAGGTAAGATATAAGATTATCATTTATGACAGATAGAACGAGTCCGACTGCATGTATTTAAATTTCCCATAAATATACGCAAGTCACTTTAGTGAAGTTTGCAACGTGATTGTAGGTAGGTACTCGTGAACTTGGGAGTTCAAGACACAAATTGCCTTCAAAGTGTTGTAAAAGTTATATTTGCGGATTTCCTCGCGTAGACTATTTGCCCGATTACCTCTTTTACCCGACATTTCGGTCGCTTTGCAGCTACCGTGGTCACGGACATAAAAGGCTATTACACGAAACGGTATTCAGGGTCCGGCAGAAAGGGTGGGCGTGGCCTCGCGCCGTGTTGCCGCTTATTACACTATCCGGTCGCAGTACTAATACACGGGCCGCTCCGGTCGCCCTAATTGTTATTAACTAACTCCCTAAATGATTGTTTTATATTATTTCGCATTAACACATGCTTGTGAAATATATTTTTATTGCTGCTACCATAAAGCAATGCAATAAATGTGAAGGAAAGATTCGACAAATCGGGCAGGACAGTAGCTCAATTGGAAGAGCGGCTGGACTTGATTCCCAGTAGGCCGCGAGTTCGAGTCTCGCCTGAAGTCAAAATTTTTCTACCCATTTTTCTTCAAAATAAAAAAATCCCTAAATGATATTACACTACCCTGACCCTTGCTATCGTACCCTGAATACCGTTCCGTGTAATAAGGCCTATACTCACGTAGGGTAAGAGAGGAAGTTGGGAGTATTTGTATACGTGAGATAATTCGCAAATATAGTTTTTACAATGTAAGAATCTCGCGAAAACCTGCTAAAACGTTATCTCCTTCAAAGTGAATTGTCTCTGGAAACAGGTAAGTCGGAACACTACGGGGAATAAGAGTCTTTCCTTATCTGTCTGCTATAGATCATGGGTGTCTATCTATTATTGATTAATTCTCAAACAAAGGGTTTCAGTTTACTAGTCATCATTGTTACTTGTTGAACTATACCAACAAACCGTCAAGACACGAGAGACCGCCGCCGGCAGAACAATTGAAATCAATTGTCATAGTTTTCTCGCTAGCTGAGAGCTCGAAAACAGAAAATTCGTGTAAACATGTACATTACATGCTAAAGAACTGGATCTATACATATAAAACCAATAACAAAATATATTTTATCTTGTTATATTAAAAAAAAACAGTGACGAACGTGAATGACTCCACTCATAACATATTTCTCCACCTCAATAAAAAGGATTCCTTTACCGAACTTTTATATCTTAGATGAAATTGGTTTAGGAAAAATGTCTGATATGCTGATCTGGTGAAATGGTTTCTAATAAATCCCTGAGTAATTCGATCTAGGTACAGGTTTTATTGCTCAAAACGTACCTCTGTAATGGTAGCTTGTATAAATAATTGAAATCTTTGATATTGAAGAAGAATTGTTTGTCATTTGTCGCCAAAAACGGATCTGAATCACAACTAAAATAGTTAAAAATATTTTTATTTTTAAAGAAAAATGGAAAGAAAAATTTGACTTCAGGCGAGGCTCGAACTCGCGACCTACTGGGAATCTAGTCCAGCCGCTCTTCCAATTGAGCTACTGAAGCCCTGCCCGATTTGTCAAATCTTTCCTTCACATCTATTGCATTGCTTTATGGTAGCAGTAGCGCCATCTATTACCAACTATGCTAGTTAGGCAACCGATATAATAGACTTTTCAGTTTATTGAATATCGTAAAGAAGTCGCTTTTACCCTTAATAATTGTTTTTATATTATTTCGCATTAACACATGCTTGTGAAAATATATTTTTATTTTTAAAGAAAAATGGAAAGAAAAATTTGACTTCAGGCGAGGCTCGAACTCGCGACCTACTGGGAATCTAGTCCAGCCGCTCTTCCAATTGAGCTACTGAAGCCCTGCCCGATTTGTCAAATCTTTCCTTCACATCTATTGCATTGCTTTATTGGAAGAGCGGCTGGACTAGATTCCCAGTAGGTCGCGAGTTCGAGCCTCGCCTGAAGTCAAATTTTTCTTTCCATTTTTCTTTAAAAATAAAAATATATTTTCACAAGCATGTGTTAATGCGAAATAATATAAAAACAATTATTAAGGGTAAAAGCGACTTCTTTACGATATTCAATAAACTGAAAAGTCTATTATATCGGTTGCCTAACTAGCATAGTTGGTAATAGATGGCGCTACTGCTACCATAAAGCAATGCAATAGATGTGAAGGAAAGATTTGACAAATCGGGCAGGGCTTCAGTAGCTCAATTGGAAGAGCGGCTGGACTAGATTCCCAGTAGGTCGCGAGTTCGAGCCTCGCCTGAAGTCAAATTTTTCTTTCCATTTTTCTTTAAAAATAAAAATATATTTTCACAAGCATGTGTTAATGCGAAATAATATAAAAACAATAGTTAAAAAATTAAGAAACATTATTATTTTTATATTCCTTGGAAAATTTTTATTTATTTATTCTTTATATACACAGAGATTTTTTTTATGACTGATTGTTGACAGACAAGCAAACGGGCCACCTGATGGAAAGTGGTCACCGTCGCCTATGTCACTCGTCGGACGAATAAGTTTTTCTTTTTCTTCGTTTATTATAATTGAAGGAATTGAAAAATTTTATGATTATTATGTTTTAACCTAGTAGTTTAAATTCTAATTTTTAATTTACTATTAATATAAGATTTTGCTTTTACTATATGTAATGGATGTAGAGGGTATATTAAGGCAGATTTAAAGCTATTAAGCGTTTTCACCCAGTCATTAAAAAGTATCAAAATCATACAGACCTATATGATAAACTCCCTCTCCTAGAACTGGTTTGCGATCGATGATCCCCTCCTCATTTTAATCTAGGACCGCGCGTGTCTCCACGTCTTACGAATACAATCGCGAAACAGTTCAGGACAGGCCTTCCTTCAATATTCCACACGAGATTGGCAACACTTAGTCTGGGTTACACAACGTTACAATAACTTTAGCGAATATCGTGGTGCGACCCAGGATAAGTAACGGAAACATGACTAAGATATTTCAAATCTATAGTGACATTTGAAATAATCCTTTCGACCCAAAAGTTATGGAGAGAGATGATGTTGGTGTAAAACAGGTGTATAAAAATGGCAACCCATTATACGTCCCACTGTTGGGCACGAGTCTCTCCCCTTTTTGGGGGCAGGCCTGGTGCTCCACCATGCTGCTCCATTGCGGATTGGTGGAGGTGGGTGAGTTAGTGGCCAACCCGCTGTAGGATATTTTCAAACCACCCATAAGGCCTCCGACAAGGTTTAACGACTGCTATCTATCGATAGCAACCGGGATCGACGGCTTAACGTGCCCTCCGAAGCACGGAAACGAGCATTTAATTTGCCACTAGCGGTCACCCATCACACTACCCGACCGCGCCCTTATTGCTTAATCGAGTAGGTCGCATACGATCTACACCAGCCATGCGCGCTTCGTTAATGTTTATATAAACATATAACAGTTGTGTCTTGTGAGAAGGAATGCTTGCGTGATGCTTTCCATTATGACATCATCTTGACAGATGTGAAAAAAAATAGTTTAATTTCAATGAGTCTTATAAAATTGTATGTTGTTAATTTAATTATATTCTCAATTTAATACAGACACTACAAACTTGAAGCTGAAATCGCTATGATGACCTGGCGAGTGGGTTGGAGTGATGTGCTGTTGCCAGGAGGGAGGCTGCGAGGCAGTATTCACTCGCTCGCACGAAGGTACAGCACTGGGGTGAGTCATTACCAGTTATTTGGACCTTGGACCTCTAGCACCAGACATAGATTTACTATGTCTGGTCAGTCAGCTCTTTCATGTTCCGGACAGGTGTCAAAGTATTCCATTATTTCCGACATAGAGACATCACAGCTTAGCAGTGTTAACGCATCTGTATTAAATTCCTGGTTTTATGTTATATTTGTAGGCTACAGTGTGCACTCTCCATCAACGTTAACAGTGTGCCTATTTTCCACTTCATCACAAGTAATATAAGGAATGATTATATTTGACCTACTACATTTCAAAAAGTTAGCATTCACCTGTTTGATGCCAGCGAAAGCTAAATTTATCCCAACCGAAACCAAGTCCATCATAAGTGGAGGGGATTGATTGAAATAGAGCATAACTTAGCATTAGCTGAATGTTGATTGATTCTTACACTAAATTGATATTTGTAAACGGTGCCAAGAATTCTGAAGACTAATTTGTTAGGACGTCAACGTAAATTGAACTATTCCGGTCAGCGGCCAAGGGTTGATGAATGCTTCAAGTGTTTTGTTTTTTTATAGATATTCATTAGAGCCTAGAACTTTGGAGATGCTCCAAGTAAACAAAGTTATTATCGCTGTTGAAAAATGGATATAATATTTTCGTCCTTACTTTCAGTGAGAAATATTGTACTTATGACATTTTCTGAGAATAGAATTCGATGAAATTAGATCTGGACATATTTTTTTACTTGTTGTTGTGTTTTATTATGATAGTCTTGAAATTTATTCGAGTCAATTAATTTGATTGTATTGCTCTATGATTCAAAGTAAAATTTGATCAAAATATCAATTGTATTTGATTCCTATTTTCATTATTTTGATCGATTTATATTTGAATATTGACGTCTAAAGTAAATATCCAGTAAAAGTGTAACAAAAGCACTTCTTAGAGAAGATACCCAATTGAAACCACTTAATTTTAAAGAAACTCTTCGAATATGCTATTTTGGAGTATGAATGCAACAAATTAGCAGTTGTTGTAAGTAACACAAAAATGATCGATACCTACTATTTTTTATGATGATACTGAAAAAGACATATACAAACTATTATTGTACATGAAAATCAGACTTATTTAATCTTAATACTGAGTAAGTCGCGAATATGCCGCGAATGTGCAGCTCGCGAGCCGCTGACAAGCTGCCGGCAAGCTGCACGTGTACTTTTTAAGTTTAAGCGCCACTCCTATTGTCGCCCGCGCGCATCTCGCGCGCAATCTACGCGCCGTACTCGACCGGCGCGCTAGTGGCTCGCGCGGTCCTATTTATTCTGTTTTCTTTTAAAAATAAGATTTTGCCACCAACGCCATTTGTTGTTTTTGTTTTCATTTTCTCAATAATATAATAGTTAATGATGCAGCAAATACATCAATAGCATACGTGTGGTCCGATATCTTCGAAAGTAAATTTACTACCTATTGAGCCAGTGAATGGAACTGTAAGCAAACATTGAGTGCGTGCAGATCGCGCGTCGTGCGAATGCACTATACCTACAGGCCTCGCATAAGTTGCGCTAAAGAGGCGCACCAAACTATTGCAATAACTACATACGTGCAGCGCATGCGCAGCTCACGAGCCGGTCTGGAGCCGCACATTCGTTAGATATGGATGCACTCTTAAAATATAAGACAAACAGAATTACATAAAATACGTCCCATACTTTTACCTCAAAATATGCTCTTAAGCGGTCGTAAGGTACAGATTGTTTTTGGTTGTCACTTAATTAATTTTTTTTCTCTTATATTTTAATGACTTCCCGTTGACCTAGAGTCGTAGAATTTAAGTAAGAAGCAATGTCTTATAATAAAAGTAAAGTTAACCGAAAATTTCTCTATACATCATAAAAAAAAAATTGTTTGCGATTTTCTATCGTCACCAAAAATACTTTTTATGTGATTTAGTTTTCCAATACAATTGCCTAGGCATTTTCATCAAGCAAAGCGATCAAATTACTGTTGTTGTATCCAGCAAATAGAGGTCAAATCCTATAGGTCAAATGTTACGTATACGATACTAAAAGTTATTGTTAGGGTTGAACCTACACATTCTTACTCGTATAGATCAATCTGAAATAAAAGTCTTAAGCTAAGAATTGCTTAAATAAATAGTAGCCGTTTGCTTACATCACACAAAATCGATGTAAATAAGTATGTTATTGTATTCTTCAAACATCTTCTAAGATTATTTTTGCATATTCTCTATGTAAAAGCTAAAATCGTGATAACCTTCACTGATTTAATGATGAACTTTAATTGAATAATATCATTCTGAGCTCCTTACATATAATAATAATAATGGCAACCCATTATAAGTCCTACTTCTGGACACGAGTCTCTCCCCTTTTTGGGGGGAGGCCTGGAGCTTACTCCACCACTGCTCCAATGCGGATTGGTGGATTGATGGTCCTTACATATACCTAGCTATAATTCAAATAACGGTATTGTAATTTAAGAAAAAGAAAACATCCGAACGATTTATCATTCTCATCATACATGCACGCCCAGTCCTTAGACTTTTGACCCCACCCTCAGACAGTACTCGACTTATTTGGTCATGGTTTTTTTATGTAATAAATGTGGCAAACAAGCATGCAGTTCACATTGAAGTTAAATGATGACTGCAGCCTATAGACACCCACACAATGACCAGAGGTCAAAATGCAGATGCGTTGCTACTCCTGAGGCCTAAAGTGTTGCCTCTGTGCCGGAAATTACAGGGCCATGTATTACCACCTGACCGGAACACGATAGTGCTGAACACTACCATTTAGCGGCAAGTATATTAGATAATGCGGTGGTGCTTACGCCCGCGAGCTCCGTCACTGGAGCTCTGCCACCAGTAAAATGGTAGATCAGTCTTGGTCTTTCTGGGCTTCTGCAACTTAAACGTAGAACACTAAACAACCTTTAATACTTATGGAACTATGACAGCGTATTTTATTGATGTTGTCTTACTGGTGGTAGAGCTCTAGTGACGGAGCTCGCGGGCGTAGGCACCACCACATTACCTAATGTACTTGCCGCTTAATGGTAGTGTTCAGCACTATCGTGTTCCGGTCAGGTGGTAATGTACGGCTCTGTAATTTCCGGCACAGAGGCATAGCACCTAATGCCTCAGGAGTGGCAGCGCATCTGCATTTCGACCTCTGGTCATGGTGTGGGTCATTGGTCTATAGGCTGCAGTCATCACTTATTATCAAATTGAACTGCACGCTTGTTTGCCACTTTTATTACATAAAAAAAAATGTTGTCCTTGCTTTGGTCTCTAATCTCGTCAATTGGTTTTACTTCTTTTGCTCAACCAATATTTATTTTGCAGACGGGATACTCAGACGAAGCTACATCATTGGCTGGTGATCGCCAAGTATACGCTCCGTGCGGTTTCTACAAGGGTTGCAGAGTTGCCATCAAGAAAGTTGACAAACAAAGAGTTGATCTCACCCGGCCTTTACTGCTGGAGCTGAAGAAGATGAAGGACCTGGAACATGATCATCTTGCAAGGTTCTACGGAGCTTGCGTCGATCCACCACATTGTTGTCTACTTACTGAGTACTGTCCCAAGGGATCCTTGCAAGATATCCTGGAAAACGATACTATTAAGCTTGACTGGATGTTTAAAGTTAGCTTGATGCATGATGTTGTTAGGGTAAGTGAATTTGTTTACCTTATTATTGTTTTCAAAGCAGAGCCCTTATTTTAAATTAATAAACGATCGCAATACTTGATTCATTCATTTTTACGCTTCGTTGTTTTGAATAAATAAACCGAAAACGGTTCAGTTTTATATTTCAGTCCTATATTCAAAGTAAAATGTCCAGATTACGGGTGCATCATCACCATCACGTACATCATTTAATTCATCGCAAAATTAAATATTTTCCTATCCTTCTTTTTTGCTTCAATTTTTCAAGATAAACAGTACTAAACATTCCTCATTTGTATTCCATCCCAACTTCCAAACTAAAAGTCTCCTTTTCCTGTACGTGATCGATAATCTTTAAAAAAGTCGATTTATATTCGGGAAAAAAAATCCTCTTTTTCATATTTCTGTCGCAACCCCTTTTTAGCAATTGACGTTCAAACTACCATTATTAAGGCTGTATGCTCGCTTAGCGACATTAGATAATTTAAATTCAATGCTAGTTTCATAATTGATGACCTACTTAATCCTACCTACTAATTTGGTGGGAGTTAAACAGATTAATTACAAAAGACGTCCTATATGTAACTGTAGTTTAGTTGAGATTCTCCATAATGTTCAATATCACTATTGATATACCACGGCAGATATATCAGCACTTTGATAAAGCTTATTATTATTTCCTGGAATGTTGTATATAATACATCATTGATAGACACGTTATGTCATTGATTTTGCTTGTTATTTTATCGTAAGGCTTACAGGATGTGGATAAAACTAAACTATTAGTATTTGAAAGAGATGAGCAGAGAACAAATGCAAGGGTAGTAGTAGATGATGCAGTGTTGGAACAGGTGGATGAAATTGTATATCTTGGATGTGCTTTTAGCAAGGATGGTACCACTGACATAGAAAGAAGAGTGCTTGCTGGGAATTGCGTGTATGGAGCGTTGGGTAAGCTGCTAGAATCTAAACATCTCAGCCAGCGGGCGCGACTAGCCGTACATAATGCTGTACTTACTCCAACGCTTTTATATGGAAGCGAGAGCTGGGTATGTAGGAAAGAGCATGAGATCATTGCGCAAGATCTGCGGTGTATCACTCACCGATCGCGTTCGTAATGAAGATGTAAGAAAGAGGCTTTGTGTGAATGATAGTATCGGTGTAAAAATTAAAAAAAGGCATGCTCCGATGATTCGGCCATATAGAAAGAATGTCGAATGAGCGAATGACTAAACAGATATACAATGCAAATGTGGATGGGTGCAGAGGCTCAAGAAGACCAAGACTGACCTACCATGACCAAATAGGTCGAGTTCTGTCTGATGGTGGGATCAAAAGTCTTAGGAATCGGCGTGCATGTATGAAAAGAATGATGAAAGTAGACGAGGCACGAGAGTTTTGTCACTCTACACTCTCTACCTACCCCGTTGGGGACCTGGCGTAAAGATACATACATACATACATTTCATCGTAAAAAATCGTTCGGTTATGCCCTTTAATTGTTAAGAAAAAGATTTTTTTTTTTTCGTATGTACATACTGACAATCCACATTTGATAAGGAGTGTTAATAGTATGTCTCTATTAACTCTTACTTTATCATACGATTTTAAACTCTACAGCCCTGGCTGATGGGAAAATAAATAATCTGTAATCAGGAATTTAAACATTATGCATTAATTTTGTCGCAATTGCACTTAACTACTATGCGCAACCATTTAGTGATTACAATAAGATTTATCACGGCAGAACGCAGATTCAACCTGAAAAAAATAGCATGTCATAACTCTATTTAATTTTCATCTAAGAGACTCACGAATCTCCAGTTGAGTTTTTTCGTTCCTTGGCAAAGGAGGCAAATCTACTGACATTCATCAAGCACATTTCCGAATCCTTACATGCCACTTACTTCTTTTTTAAACTGAATCCGTAAGTAATGACTACTACCATCTAGTCATAAAGATAGTTCCAAAAATAAATCAGTTGCAAATATTTGTTACATAACGAGTCATTAGCTGAACCCACAAAATAATTGCAACTGTCTAACATGATTAAGTTACTTAATTCGAAATTGAATTCACACAGGGCATGCATTATCTCCACGGCACCGACATAAGGTCCCACGGTGCTTTGAAGTCGAGCAACTGCGTCGTAGATTCCCGTTTTGTATTGAAAATAACCGACTTCGGCCTCCACGCTCTGCGAACCTCGGAGAAGGATTCCAGGGCGCATAGTTATTGGACCCGTAAGTTATTCCAGCTGTGATTTATACAGAGTTCAACGAACGCGGGCATTCGGCTTTATTGGACGGTTGGGGAGGAAAGTTTTGATTGTGTTTTTTTGAAGTGAGGCATTTATTAAAGGAAGGATATAGAATGCCACTAGCGGTTAAATAGTTCTATGGGTAAGGGTGTCGAAAGTTACCAAATATTATTAAAGTTTGGGATAAAATAGCGCTGTTGCCGTTAAAACCACTCAATTTTGAAGTAAGGGGCTATAGGTGGTGGGAGAAGATGAGAAGGAGGATGGACTCTTCCCTTCCCAACACCCATCTACCAAAGACGGGTACTAGTAAAAAATAGTCGCTAGTAATTCTTCAACAAAAGTTGGACTCTGGCGCATAGCCGGCCAATTTTGGCACAATTTTGAACAACTTTAACGAATATTTTAACCGAACCGAGTTAGGTTCGGTTACACCAAAATGCGCCAGAGTCCAACTTTTGTTGAACCTCCACCCCTGTAGACTATACTAATACTAAAAAGCTGAAGAGTTTGTTTGTTTGCTTGAACGCACTAATCTCAGGTACTACTGGTCTGATTTGAAAAAATATTTTATATATTATCACGTTAAGATGAATAGGAGAGGGTAGTTAACATTGCACCCGCGCGCAGCCGGGGCGGCCCGCTAGTCATTAATAAACTTGAAAAATTTATTGAATATCCGAGATGATCTAAAGATTTTTTAACTCTGAGCTACATCATAAATATGTGGTCTATCTAACTTATTACAATTTCTTTTTCTTCAATATCACATACCTATCACGTGTCTACAAGATTCAACAACTGATTTTGTTTCAACAGGTTTATTATGGACATCACCAGAACTGCTTCGTTTGTCTGATCCGCCCCCAGAGGGTACGCAGAAGGGCGACGTGTATTCATTCGGGATCATTATGCATGAAATTGTCAATAGGCAAGGAGCTTTCTGGCTGGGACCAGGCATTGATTTTCCACCTAAAGGTTTGATATATCTCTTTATTTTATTTATTAAAAGACAAAACGTACGAAACGACTCTCGTTTCGTACGTTTTGTCTTTTTATGTTGAAGAGTTATCCATATTTGTTTCGAGGTTAAGATTCTGCCATACCTTTAATATTTTTTGCACCGTTCTGCAAATTGTACCTACTTATCACTCAAATTTATATTTCACCGATTATATTGCAATTTTTTTTATGAAATAATCTTTGTAACCTTGAAAGTTGAATAATCCAAGCATGGATATTAAATATAGATGTTATAATAATAAATAATAATGGCAACCTATTATACGTCCCACTGCTGGGCACGAGTCTCTCCCCTTTTTGGGGGGAGGCCTGGAGCTTGGCCTGGAGCAACACGCTGCTACAATGCGAGGTTAGTGGCCAACCCGCTGTCGGATGTTTTAAAAAAAATAAGGCCTCCGACAAGGTTTAACAACTGCTATCTATCGATAGCAACCGGGACCGACGGCTTAACGTGCCCTCCGAAGCACGGAAACGCGCATTTAATTTGCCACTAGCGGTCACCCGTCACACTACCCGACCGCGCCCGTAGTGCTGCGCTGAGTAGATCGCCTATGATCTACACCAGTCGCCAGGCCATGCGCGCTTCCAAATGTAATACTTATACATATTTAGGAATAGTAACAAGTCCTTAAGTAGGTATAGCGCTTTTTATTAACTGCCAAGATCAATAGGAAACATTGAATGTATGTATCTTCACGCCAGGTCCCTAACGGGGTGGGCAGAGTGTAGAGCGCCAGACATCCCGGTCCTGATATACCTCTCGTGCCTCATCTACCTTCATCATTCTCTTCATACTCATAGGAAACTTTGATTACAGAAATAATAGAAACGGTGATAGCGAGTGGTCTCCGACCAAACACATCCCACCATCGATCCTGCGAAGTGGATGATGCAACGGAACTGATGAGGCGGTGCTGGGCCGAAGACCCGACGGAAAGACCAGACTTTGGCCATCTGAAGGGCGCCATACGCCGTCTGAATAAGTAATATTTATGTACATATGTTTTCTATCTCCATGTTCTTCTTTTGTCCTCTTGTTTGCTGATTTGCGTTTTATTTTCTTTTGTTTAAAATTTCTACGCTGTTACATATGTCACTGATTTTCTAGAAATATCCGTGGTTTGAAGTTTAATTTCATGTAGTTCTTTGAATGGAGAGTGTGTCAACTACAAGAAAAAAACAGTATTTGTATCGTGATTAATTAAAGATTGTCGAATAATCTTAAATTGGAAGACTATTCAAATTTATTTTAGTAGCTGTCCAAATATATATTTCGTTGAATTGATTGATGAGAAGCCTTCTTGAAAGATTACAAATTCAACACAGTTAATTAGCTTTCACGATTTGAGAATAAATAGGCTTTGAAATATTTATTCTTAATAATAGCCCATCGCAATAAATCAAAAGAGAACAAGAGATGAAAAGAAATGGAAATTAGTTAAGTTCTGTGGTTAAAAACGGAGTTTTGACTTTGAACTGATTCATTTACCCTAACAAATTACATTATCATCATCAGTAAAACTAAGAACGGAGCACTGAGCTAAAATTCAAACAGAAATGTCATTATAAGATATTACGAAACCTAAAAACTCAAGAGGCAATTCTCTTGAGTTTTGAAGTTATATGAAGTCCCCAAACGTGGATATTTCGGCAATATTTTTCTGCTTCGGTAGTCAGAGTTTTAATATAATACATAAATAATTTTAGTATAACAATATTTATTATCATTAACTCATTTTGTAGTATAGTCTAATTGTCTGGCAGAACTTTTATTTTCATATATTTTCAACTATGAAATTTTATCAAGTATCAAAAATTATGATATAAATATTTTAATATCATAATTAAGTTTTTTATCCTATCAAGGTCCTTATAATTAAGCTTTAAAGCTTATTTAAAATAGAAAACATCACCGGAACATTTCTATACGTTGTGTAAATTGGAGTAACTCTGGACAACAAATCCATGCACTTTCCCAGATCACTATACAGACACACCGTGGGTGGGTCATCTATATCCGTTTTAATTAAATTGCCCCACACTGAAGGCTTTTAGCCAGGGACACCTACGTTGAACTAGGTTTAACTAAGTGAGTGAATCTAAATCTCTCATAAATAATAATAAAGACTTAGGTTACCGCAGGGTACATTCTCGGTCCGTTTCCTTTTAGAGTTGATTTGTCTAAAGCTTTTTATTCATTTCAGGATAATTTAATTTCAATGATGATAATGTTCTTTTTTTATTCTACAGGTCTCAAGAAAGTAGTAATATTTTGGATAATTTGCTTTCCCGTATGGAACAGTACGCTAATAATTTAGAATCATTAGTTAGTGAAAGAACTCAAGATTATTTAGAGGAAAAGAAGAAATGTGAGGAGTTGTTGTATCAGCTGTTACCAAAGTAAGTTTATTTATACAAAATATTAATTTCTAGAAATTGCCACTTATCGTCGATAATGTTAAGTCGATGTGATCAGCCTATTTTTTTGGATTCATGTGTATCTAGGAATAATTAAAACTATACGAATCGCTAAATCAACAGTGGTGAAAAAATGCTAATGTGACTTTTAGCACAATTAAAATATTGTTCAAACTAGATAGTTTTTACTACAGCAAATTCATTTTAACTAAAACGGCTTTATCTGTATTACCTTGTCTAAAGATTTATGGCACGATTATTCTCGTTTTAAATATAATTTCAACGTACATTGAAAATACATTAAAATTTCAGACGGATATGTTTTATTATCAACAGGTCAGTGGCCTCTCAACTAATCAATGGCCAGTCTGTGGTCGCTGAGACCTTTGAGCAAGTCACAATCTACTTCTCCGATATTGTAGGCTTCACGGCACTCTCAGCATCCTCCACACCTATGCAAGTTGTGGATCTGCTCAACGACTTGTACACATGCTTCGATTCTATTGTGGAGAACTATGACGTTTATAAGGTATGTTTTGTAATTGAAATTAATAATTGAATATTAGGTGGGTTTTTAAGAAATAAATAACACTCAAAAGTCTGATTAAATACAAAAAAGCAATAGATACGCTCAAATTTTGTATCAATGAGTGCAGATAAATTAACTTCTGCTAAAGTTATTTTATCTGCGTCGTCTCAATAAAAAGAACCAATACACTTAAGTAATTTTAAATTTAATTCATTACTGACCTCATCCAAATACATAATGATTATATTATTATGAAAAATAACTGTTTTCATGAGACAAAGCATGTGAATTGATATTGGTATTCTAACTGCATCAGCACAAAACTCTTCAAAGGCAAAAACAATTACAGTTAAATTAATGACAGCACTCTACAACCTCTTCAAGTGGTAGATAGTCCATAAAATAAATTATGATAAGACCTGTTAATTCTGACAATACTTAATGTACCAGGTGGAGACAATAGGTGACGCGTACATGGTGGTGTCAGGTCTACCAGAGCGCAATGGCACGAGACACGCCTGTGAGGTGGCGAGGATGGCGCTCGCTCTCCTGAACGCTGTGGGTCGCTTCCGCATCAGGCATCGGCCGCACGATCAGCTGAGGTTGAGGATTGGATTGCATTCTGGTGAGTTAAATGACATGACTACTGTCTTATAATCTTATTTATTACTAGCTGCTCCCGCGACTTCGTACGCGTAGAATCAAATTGTTAAATAAAAATTACTCCTTATAACACCAACAGTGAAAGATCCATCGAAATCAGCCCAGCCGTTCCAGAGATTAGCCGGAGCAAACAGACAGACACACAAAAATTGTATCAAATGATTTTATGGTTCATGTACCGCGTATACAATATGCATTTATTAAAAAGCCTAAAATATCACAAACAGACACTCCAATTTAATTAAATTGCAAACATAAAAAATATTTCCTAATTGAATTGACAGATAGGAAATAATTTTTATCAATGCAATTTAATCAATTCATCAGTTTCTTTCGTGACCAATTTTTTCTTCATGTGTCGTCCTATAAGTACTTCTAAAATTGATGGTCTGAATCAAAAACTTTTACATAAAAGATCGTATTTCAATAACAACTGCGATCTAGATAACAACTAACCACGGCACTTATCCGGCTTGCGACCTAGTTCGATCGCTCGCTCATTCACTCGACGTGATTTCATTCGCTCTTGTGGGATGCACCTTTGTGGTACCTGAGAGTTGTCTTTCATAATCTTTAAATGTTGTATAGCTAGTTTCATATTTGCTTTAATCTTTTTTATTTTATAAACAAGTAAAGGGAATTTTGCCAACTGCCTCGGTAGCCTAGTGGTAGCAGTCCACTACTACTACGCTGAGGTCCTGGGTTCGATTCCCGGGTAGGGGGTTATCAGATCTATGGTTCTATTGGGACTTTTCCATTTTCTGGAAATTTCCCAGTACCTCGAAGTTTGGTAATATGCCCGGAGATGTCAAGAGGCTCGCCACTTGTTACGTGGGCCAAAAACGTTACCGGCGGATCGTGGGTGTTTGCATGTATGCTTGAATGCAATACATTTTTCACCTCTGCATACCCCTTTGGGGATAACAGGCGTGAAATTACGTTTTTTTTTAAAGGGATTTTTGTTTTTAGGTTTAATTTAAAAATACGACATTGATTGACTTAAATAGTTTTGTCTATCTAGCAGGGTTATTTTTTATTTGTAGAGTTTCAACCAATTGCCATTTCAACTCATAATAAATTGAACATTAATCAACAAAAGGGTAACATTTTTGATAGTAAAGAATTTCATGATAATGGTACGTTTTTAAAACATGAATGATGAATTATATTACATTATTAAGACTTGAAAAACAGTTTTTCAGTATTCAATATAATTTTACATTGTAACTCAACTGAAAATCAATATTCTCTATGGACTGGTTATCTTGAGGTCGCGGGTGCGATTAAATTCTGCCCGCAATACATTTTTTGTTTCCATTTTTTTCTTTTAATTTCTGAAGTTTACTTGCATGTGTTATTGCAAAAAATTTTAATGTTAGAATATTCTCTATCCTCTCTGAAATAAATTGTACTCTGGATAACATAAAACTACGGCATTTAACCGGGTCGTCACCTAGTTCGATCACTTGCTCATTTATTCGACGTGATTTCATTCCCTCTTGTAGATGCATCTTTGCGACTCCCGAGAGGTGTCTATTAATTGTTCTCGAAGTTTGTAAAGTGTGTTGTATTTTTTTTATTTAATGAAAGTGGTAAACAAGCATGCAGTTCACATTGATGTACACAAAGTGATGACTGCAGCCTATAGACACTCACACAAAGACTAGAAGTCAAAATGCGTTACCACTTCTGAGGCCTAAGCTGTTATGCCTCTGCGCTGGAAATTACTGAGCCGTACATTACCACCTGACCGGAATACAATGGTGCTGAACACTACCATTTAGCGGCAAGTATATATGGTAATGTGGTGGTGCCTACGCCAGCGAGGACTCCGTTAAAAAAAAAAAAAAAAAAAAATATTACTTCTGAGAGATTTCTACTGGAGGTAAAACTCCAGTGACGGAGTCCTCGCGGGCGTAGGCACCACCACATTATTATTATATATGGTAATGTGGTGGTGCCTACGCCCGCGAGGACTCCGTCACTGGAGTTTTACCTCCAGTAGAAATCTCTCAGAAGTAATATTTTCTTACATTTTTGTATTATTTTGCACAATTCAAACCTCTATAAAGTTCATTATAAAATAAAGTAAACGCGATTGCGAAGACGCAACATTAATCGACTTAACCCGTTTTGGAGATTTAACAGTGTTACTTTTTATTTGCAGTTTCAACTGTCTAGACTCGTTTGAAAGGTATAAACTAGAACAACTAAACTCGGTGTCGTAATTTTAATCTCCATTTTGTGAAAAAAACGTAACTTCACGCCTGTTTTTCCCGAAGGGGTAGGCAGAGGTAAATGCATGCATTCAAGCATACACACACCCACGACTCGCCGGTTACGTTTTGGCCCATGTAACAGGTGGCGAACCTGTTGCCATGTCCGGGCACATTACCAAACTCCGAGGAACTTCCAGAAAATGAAAAAAACCCAATAGAACCAGAGATAAAGGATTTAAAACCGTTATCTCTGATAGCCCCCATAGGAAATTTCTCCAATGATAATTATGTTTGTCTGAATCAAACATAATAAATACTTTAATCCGCAAAGAATAATATGATTTCTACAATGTAAGAAGCTCGCGATAAACCTGCGAAAACGTTATCATGAAAAAAACTAATATATCGGGTGTCAAATTTGAAATCATAGATTTCTATTCCATCTTAACTGAAACGAAATATTATCTTTGAAAGACTGCAGCCTGTATAAAATCTAACCACGGCACTTATCCGACTCGTGACCTAGTTCAATCGTTCGCTCATTCACTCGGCGTGATTCATTCACTCTTATAGATGCACCTTTGTGGCTTCCAACAAGTGTCTATTAATAGCCGTTAAGGGCTATTTCAATTTTTATTTCTTTTATATTCGCTTATATATTTTGAAATTTTTCGAGTTACCGTCTAGACTTGTTTACAGAATAACAAAGCTTTTTATTGCATTTCAATCTTTATTTAAAGAGGTGACATTGATCAACCAAAATTTGTTCGTCTAGCAACGGTTACATTCACAGTGAAAACAGTAGTAATAAGTTACAGAAATCTGTAATTTTAAATACATGCAGATTAGTTAGATTTTTTTAAAACACATGACAACTTTTAAGGACATCTCTTCTAACGCTCACTTGGCCTAGGCCCGTGGGTGGTAGTAAACCCGATACTATTAAGTCGTGGCAAATTATCCATAACAACATAATAATAATGGAAACCCATTATACGTCCCACTGCGAGGCACGAGTCTCTCCCCTTTTTGGGGGAAGGCCTGGAGCTTATTCCACCCCGCTGCTCCAATGCGGATTGGTGGAGATACGGGTTAGTGGCCAACCCGCTGTCGGATGTTTTCAAACCGCCTATGAGGCCTCCGACAAGGTT
Source organism: Macrosoma leucophasiata (assembly GCA_036365455.1). Taxonomy (NCBI): domain Eukaryota; kingdom Metazoa; phylum Arthropoda; class Insecta; order Lepidoptera; family Hedylidae; genus Macrosoma; species Macrosoma leucophasiata. The sequence goes on from JAWQUS010000004.1 coordinate 13,069,680, forward strand.
TATCGATAGCAACCGGGACCGACGGCTTAACGTACTTAATGCTTAACCGAGTAGATCGCTTACGATCTACACCAGCCGCAGGGCCATGCGCGCTTTTAGTAGTAAAACAGTAGTAAATACACATTATTATGGATATAATAGTAGATAGACATGAATAAAGACAAACAATTAACGAAGTTACAGTGAAAAAGCTCCAAAGGAAAATGTATACGTGATTATGCACAGAGCCACGTCTCATACATAAAACATTGGAAAGAGGTGGAAAAGAACGGATATTACGTCCGGGAGATGAGATCACCTTTTGATAGGAAACCTTTCAAAATAATCGAATCGAGGTATAAGGTAGAAGACAAGATCTGAAAACACGTTCAAAGAAATCAATTCACATTTGAATTTTATCACTGGTTGAAATAAATGTAATTTTTTACGGTGTAAACACTGAAATAAATATAATTTTTTACATGAAATTCTCGTGTCACAGTGTCTTTTTTTTTGTTTGACGGATTTTTGTGATTATTGTTTACTACATTTCGTAGGTACATATTGGTAGACTTCATATTTGTACGTATTCTATACAGAAATAATATTTATTTCAAAAATGGGGGGTCTCCATTTCTTGGATTTGAAACTAAAAACACTCTTTCTTTACAAAACCCGTACGTCTGGGGTGTCTGTAGATAAAATCTTCTTGACTAGAATAGATCGTGGTACAATGTCCTGCCCTCAAACTTTTGTAATAAGAGAGTGAAAAATCTGTAAAAAATGTAAACTGTAGTTCTAAAAAAGTTCAACGAAATTCAGTTTGAATGCGATATTTCTTTCTAACAGTAAGTTAAAATATGGCATATTTTTAAAAATTGCCACTAAAACTCCCGATACCTAAATATTACTTGCTACTACAGAAACCTTCATGGGCGAGCCCGACTCGGCTGCTTTTTACCATAGCTATCCTCAGATCCAGACGTTTTTAATTTATTTAATAAATAACATTTACTGATAGACGTGATCTAGATTTTAAAAATATTGATGATGTCAAAAAATACAATTTTATTTCAAATAAAATGTCTCCAGTATCTAAGAGTCTAGGCCTCTGTCTATCTAAATATCAAAAACTAACGGACCGTCCCGGATTCGCGCGGTTGCAATGTTACCTAGCCTCTCCTGTTCATTTTAGCGTGATGTTATATAGCCTAAAGCCTTCCTCAATAAATGGGCTATCTAACGCTGAAATATTATTTTTTAATCGGACCCGTAGTTGCTAAGATTAGCGCGTTCAAGCAAACAAACAAATTCTTCAAGTAAATAATATATCAAAATCAAAATTGACCTTTATTTTATCGAGTAGATTTTTCGTATATGTATTACAATTTGATTGTTTTGTTCAGGAATTCAATTAAACTGTAATTCAGATTGATATCATCATTTCACACTGCGATCTTTGTAGTAGTTCCTTACAAACATTGTGTATTGAATTAATTCTCAAGTTTGGCAGTGAGCCAGTTTCAATTTACAAGCCAAGAACAATAGGAAGGTGATACAGCTTCCACATCCTAACATAGTTGAGAGTTCAGATTTACCGCACTTATTTTGATTCACAATTACGACTTTTTTATTAAAATGTGTTCACGGAAATCGAAAATATTTGTAATTCTACATTTACTTTTTATTATAGTGTACTGTTTCGTATAAAAGAGTTTTAGAATAAAATAAATTACAATTAAATTATGTCAGGACCTGGCGCTTTACACTCTCTGCCTACCTCGTTAGGGACCTGGCGTGAAAATACACACATACAATTAAATTATTTTTTTTCTTTTATCTATGGTTTGAGTAATATTTGAACATCCAATTTAGTCTTCTTCTTAAAGTGCCACTTCTCTACGATGGTTGGCGACCATCATGGCAATCCTAATTTTTGATGCTGCAACACGGAATAGAGAACGAGTGCATAGGTTGAACCATTTTCTCAAAATTTTCAACCAGGATGCTCTTCGTCTACCAGAGAGGAAAAGGAACGTCTACTTAAATTGACAAATACCGAATACTCCAATTGATATTGCAAGGCAAGATTCAGGGCAAAAGGTGCCCTGAATCTTGCCTTATTTTATCAAAATTAATAGTAATTCTTAACAGTTTTACTAAGAACTATTTCTTATGAAACAATTGAAGTCCATGAATGACTGCCAAATGACGCAGTTAAAATTATGTAACTGTAAACATAGATACCCAACTACGATAGGATTTGGAGGATAATAATATGTCACTTCCTATTATCATTGCTGGTGGTTTCCAGTGCTGGTTCATTGTAAATTAATTCAATTTGGAATATAAAAAAGGAACGTCTACTTAAATTGACAAATACCGAATACTCCGATTGATTATTATTTATATATTATTAGAACTATTTCTTATGAAACAATTGAAGTCCATGAATGACTGCCAAATGACGCAGTTAAAATTATGTAACTGTAAACATAGATACCCAACTACGATAGGATTTGGAGGATAATAATATGTCACTTCCTATTATCATTGCTGGTGGTTTACAGTGCTGGTTCATTGTAAATTAATTCAATTTGGAATATAAAAAAGGAACGTCTACTTAAATTGACAAATACCGAATACTCCGATTGATATTGCAAGGCAAGATTCAGGGCAAAAGGTGCCCTTTCTTTTTACTCTTTGTTGTCAGTTTGTAAAGGGGAAATGAGACATACTACTGATATACTTTTTACATTAGCATATAATATTTAGTTTTATCTTAGTGATATTCTTGAATATACATATATTTTTTTATCTTGTTTGACATGTATATCAATTGTTATTCACTTTAATTTATTTTGTTTATTTTTGACGTGTCATAAGAGGTGCCTGTCACTCTAAATGAATAAATGAGTTTCTGATTCTGATTCTGATTCATACTTTTGAGATAAAAAAATAATCAGTATTCAAATATCATAGCTCTTAAAATGTTAAAATGCAATAAAATCAAGTTATTACGAGGAGTCAGTATTATCTCTGAATGCAAACAGTTAAAAATGGAGATCAGTATTAATTCATTAAAAGCGTGCAATGAAATTGTAGGAATTCATCAACACTCATAATTTATGGTATAAAATGTTATTCTAACACAGATTTTAACGACTCAATATACATATTTTGCTACTTCCATGACCTGGCACAATTGTTTGTTATTTCTCTGTTGATTTATAGAGATATTGACTAACTTTTTTTGACGTGACAACGTCTTAAATTAGGTTGCGGCTCGGAGTCACTCATGAAAAAGTGTAACGCCCGGTAACGTAACGATGAGTCACCGAACGAGAGAGAGGCCTGCCGGACCGGCGAATGCCTTTCTACCGAGAAAAAGATGTTGTCACGTAAAATCTTCGCCCGTAAAACCGACTTTACAGGCAACCAGTTTTTTTTGTAATAAGTGTTAATAATCTATTGATATACGAAATGTTTATTTGTATCTCTATCTACTTATTCATCAACTAGCTGTGCGCGCGACCTCGCCCGCGTGAGAATCTATTATTGTTCAGTATCTACCCGGACGAATTCGTGGGCGCCACTAGTGTAAAAGTAGCTTAAGTTACTCCTTATTACATCAGCTATCTGCCAATGAAAGTCGCGTCAAAATCGGTACAGCCGTTCCCAAGATAAGCCTCGCCAAACAGACAGACAAAAAGTAAAAAATGTTGTTTTGGTCTATGTACCGTGTATACATACATATGCATTTAGTAAAAAGCGGTTATTTTTATATTACAAACAGCTCCAATTTTATTAATTTTGATGTATGTTTGTATATATTGTAATATTTGTTTATATAAAGTTATAGTTTTCATAGCTATTGCTGTACCTTCACAATACAATTATAAAGCCAGCTGATAGTTTGGAAAGTTTTGTTTTCCACCACTGCCTTTTCCATGGATAGTCAGTTGCAAACTTGTGAAAAGGGGCCAATCGTATTGTGGCTATGCACGTCCAAATGACAAGCCGCTTATCTTGATTTGAGTTGAACCGGGGATCTTTGTATAATGTAGGACATCTAATACAATATCTTTTATTTACTGTATGATGTGAAAGAATAACGTAGAAGTACTTTTTTTCACTGGTGGTGGAGCTCCAGTGACGAAGCTCGCGGGCGTAGGCACCACCGCATTACCTAATACTTGCCGCTTAATGGCAGTGTTTAGCACTATCGTGTTCCGGTCAGGTGGTCAATGTACGGCCCTGTAATTTCCGGCACAGAGACATAACACCTTAGGCCTCAGGAGTGATAACGCATCTGAATTTTGACATTGGTCTTTGTGTGGGTGTCTATGGGCCGCAGTCATCACTTAACATCAATGTGAACTGCATGCTTGTTTACCACTTACATTACATTAAAAAAAGTATATTTTAGTTCAAAATACAAGCTTTAAAATGATTTTCAGCTACATACTAACCCCCTTATTCATAAACGTACATTAGATACGTTTTAGCTATAGAATGCTTTGTCTTTGTCAGTTGCATTGTCAAATGTGCAGGATAAAAAAAGACAAAGGAGAGATTAGCAACACTTTAGCTAAAAATGTTTATGAATAAAGGGGTATGTCTCATAATGGTAAAAGAAGACTAGTTAATTGACGTTGAGGCTATTCAACACTATGTAGGTAATACTTTTAACAATTTGCCTGATTGGATAGAACACTACATCGTCTTATCGACTTTATAGGATTCCGTGGTAATCAAGGAACCAAGTAGATTATTTTCTTATATCCTAGTTAAACAAGGATCAAATCCAGGATCTCATAATATAGTTTGGTTGGGGAATAATTGGTAAAATCATAAATAATTGACCTCTTGTTTGTATGGATAGATTTGATCTGGCTTCATATTATTGTGTCGTGGTGTCTCAATAGAATTCTATGGCTATTTTTTAGGGTTCCGTACCTAAAAGGTAAAAACGGGGCCCTATTTGTAAGCCTCCGTTGGCACTGGGCCGGTTTTTCTTTATATAAAAATATCGATAGCATTCTGTTGAATTGTACGAGAATGAAATTTATTTGAGAATGTACTTTATTTTGACATCAAGATTCAATAATACTTTCTACCTTTTGAAAACTCTATTAAAAATTTGATACCTTTTGAATAGAGTTTTCAAAAGGTATCAAATTAACCTTTATTATTATTATTAACCGATAAATAATAAATAATAATGCCAACCCATTATACGTCGCACTGCTGGGCACGAGTCTCTCCCCTTTTTTTAGGGGGAGGCCTGGAATCCTGGGCCCTTCCTCCACCACGCTGTTCCAATGCAGATTGGTTGGAGGTGGGTGGGTTAGTGGCCAACCCGATGTCGGATGTTTTCAAACCGCCCATAAGATCTCCGACAAGGTTTAACGACTGCTTTCTATCGATAGCTACCGGTACCGATTGCTTAACGTGCCCTCCGAAGCACCGAAACGCGCATTTAATTTGCCACTAGCGGTCTACCCGACCGCGCCCGTAGTGCTTAACCGGGTAGATCGCCTATGATCTACACCAGCCGCGGGGCCATGCGCGCTTCAATTAACAGATATTTTGAGTTAATTACCGACTGTTACCGCCTTTAACCTAATATTACCAATATTTCATCCAGGTCCCTGTGTCGCCGGCGTGGTCGGTCTGAAGATGCCCAGGTATTGCCTCTTCGGGGACACGGTGAACACGGCGTCGCGGATGGAATCCAATGGCGAAGCGCAGAAGATCCACGTATCTCCCACCACCAAAGCTCTCTTGGACACATTTGGGACGTTCCGATTGGAATGCAGAGGGGAGGTTGCTATGAAGGTAAGAGAAATTCATCTAGTAAATGTTTGAACCAACCAAAAGACGTATACAGAAGTCTTCGCCATAAATGTCCATGACAATCGATCTTGAGCCGCTCTCATTCAACGACTGTCCATGACGTTCATCAGTTCATTGATCCACCGTGATAAGATAGGTAAAGAGACTCCCAACACTTCATCTATATTTGTAAGGGCTTAGTCCTGTCACCAAGATGCAAGCTCTTGCCAAAAAATCAATACACATCAGCGACGAACATATAATAATGAAGAGACGAGTATTCACACGAATATTATATTCACAGAAATATTATTATTGTACAAGATACCTTGCAGTGACAGATATCAAAATGAAGAACCACTCCATTTACCGATTTATAACTGTTAATTGAGTAAACTGGTAATAAGGACACCTGACAACGCCGTTACGAATATTGCTTCATCTTGATTAACCACAAATAGCTCTGCACTTGAATGGCTCCTATTGCTTCGTATTGATTTTATGACCTTTCAACTTCTATCTTCGAACGGGTAATGGACAAATTTGATTTGCTGTCTGCGGTTACTCGTGTCTTCGTTCGAATGTTTCTAGCTGAAGCTAGACTTAGATTTTGCGTTAGTAATAAAAGACAAGTGAATGATAGATAAAAATGTATCACCCAATACGATATAATTTTTTCACATTCTTTGAAGAACTTCATATTTCAATTTAATTGAATAAAAATTTTAAATTGTAATATTGCAGCACGCCCGCGAGCTCCATCACTGGAGCTCTACCATCAGTAATATGTTTTATTTAATTATTAAAGCAAAAGGTTTGCGGTAGTTTTGTGTAGCATGTAGTTTTTTTACTTCTGTCAGTAACTATTTTTAACATATCCGTCTTTGTTCTAGGGCAAAGGAATTCTAGTCACGTATTGGTTATTAGGCGAAGTCGTAGATCCAAATGCGCCCAAAGAGAGGCCTCCATTAGCTAAGCTCCAGACGCAATCTACACAAAGTGGATCACTATCACACCTTACACCATTTAGACAAAGATTAGATCACGGATCTCGTTCATCCAGTCGACGGGGCTCTGGAATATTTCAGCAAAGAATCGACGTCAGCAAATTAGAAAAAGAAGCTCAACCATTATTACAAGTCGTAAAGATGCAAAGACAACATTCGGACCCAACTGAACCAGTGACGAATGGTGTAACAGACTTTGAAGAAATAGATAAGCAAAGTGTTTCTAACTCAATATCGCTCAATGTCAATTCTCTGAATCACAATTCGGTTGTAACTGGCCAACCAAAAGTAAAACTGAAGGATTGTCAGATGAACTCAATTGGCAATCACAAACCAAAAATAGGCAACAACAATTGGATACCAAAACTGCCTACAGCAAGTTCCTTTGATAATAGTTCCAGAAAAGGAAATGAGTGTCTCAAAGACTATAGTAGTGTACCGCTATTGTCGAAAGTTGAAAAACCGAATGACTCAATCGTTTAGGAACGATATAGTGAAACTATTTAAAGGTAATGATAATTTAACACTTGGTATTTAATATTGTCAACTGAGAAATATTTACATTTTTCATGGATTTTGAATGAGCCAGCTTGATTTTGGTGAGTGAGTGCAAACACGTCTCTAAAATATGCTAAAATGCTAAAAGATGTATATACAGTTAGTTGTTTTTGAAATATTAGTTTTTTACAAATTAAAGTTGTTTAGAGAAAGTTAAGAGAATAATACTATAAAAGTTATTCAACCTTACACAACACACTCCTAATTCAAGCTTGATATCAGAGAAAAATGTTGGAATATCACTCGATTTTTATCAGTGTTTTAAAGTGATAGATTTAGAGATGAGTCTGAGATTTTATGAGCTCATAAAAATTATAATTCCTTATTTTTCAAATTAAGCTTCTAAGACTTTTTGTCGTATGGTATTCTTTTTAAAATCGTTAAATTTAACATCGAGGGTCGGCCTAATAAATATTCCTTTCAAAATTTAAAAATAAATTAAATGTCTTTAGATGTGTCATCGTGTGTTTAGAATTAGAAATACAGGTAATGTGCGCAATTAAATGTTTGGAGCCTTTTGTCACCTTGATCTCCTTTTTAGCTATGTGTGGTATATTTTTCCTTTCCTGTGTAAGTGTTTACAGTAATAAATGTATGGTTGTCTTTCAAATCTGTGACAATATTGAATTTATATTGGCGATAAGTCATATTGTAATAGCACTAGAAAACTTTTTGCATTGATATGCTTTTTTATTTTTTTATAAAGTGGTGTAATATATCTTTAAGGCACGTATTACTGCAAATATATCAACCAATCATATTGTCTTCTATGTTTTTAGGCCAAAAAAATTAAATGTATGATTTTGTTAAAATTCAGAGCCTAAGCAAAACAGTTACCTATAACGTTATGCCAAATGTATTGTAAATATTTTACTCGTAATTTGTATATTTTTGTCGTATTAAATTTTAAGAGTTAAATTTATAAGATAGAAATAATATGTTCAATACCTGTAGGGTAGAAAACATTAAAAAAAACTTAAGTTTCTTTCACATAGTATAAATAAATGTTAATTTTATTTATTTAACTATTAAACACTTACCTATTTTATTTCACTCAAAACACTTATTTGAACTATTTGAAATTTGAAGCACAACTTTGTGTTTATAATGTTTTCAGTAATATCGACTGCAATTTATATACATTTAGTAAAATTCGGTTTTTACATGTAAAAAACATTTATATTTTAGTTTCAAAGAATGGGAGTATGTAGTAGTGTAGTGAGTATGTACTAATAATAGTGATTTTTAACCCTGTTTTCTACCCTATGGGCACACACAAAAGTCATGCGTATGCACTTTGTAATTAGGTAGTTTATTCTGTAAATTATTACTTCAATATTATTTATGAAACAAAAAAAAACAAAATTCATATTACTTATTTTAAATTGAATTGAACTTAGTTTAGACTGAGTATCAAATATTTGACGGCTAAAGGCAAATCACTCGGCAAGTAAATAAACACAGAGTATCTAAATATCAAAAAACCTTATGTAGCAAGAAGATTAAAATATGGTTTTTAATTATTTTATCAATTCGAAAGTCTAATACTTGTTCAAAGAGTGCGCGATTTTTTGAAATAGTACTTATACGAGTACTACACTAACTTTCACTGCTTATAGATTGGCTCGACAACAGTCATTATACTCGTAGTGATAAAAATATAGTAAATTAAAGTTTAAAACAAATAATGATTTTGGGTGGGATTTGAACTATTAACAATCAGATAATTCGGTATCTTAGCTCTCGTAATTCTGAGTCTTAAAAAAAATCTCCAGTCTCACAAACGTAAATTAGATAAAAGTTTATGCCGAGTTAATTAATTACAAAATAAGTAGTATTCAATTACAGAAAATAAGAAAAGACAAAGAACGCATTCTCTAAAGATGTTTAATTAAAAATAAAGCTTCGGCATCAGTATTTAAGGCCAAATTGTATGTCGTACTTAAAAAGGGAAGAAAAGATAGATGAAAAAAAGTTAGAAAACCGTTATCAGATTTTTTTAAAAGGGCTACTGAAACTTATTGCCTTGATGTTTCCCTAACAGACTCGCAGTTATACAATCAAATATGGTTAGCTCAAAATAATCATGTGAACAGTGAATTGTTCATTAATTAATGTTTTTAATTGTTTAACTTTAGAAAATGATACATATTATAATAACCACTGAAAATGGGGCTGGTTAGAAGGATTAAGATGTGACAAAACTTTGTAATCCTGTCAGCATATAAAATAAGATTCCACTCCCGGGTTCAATTTCCAGGTCATGGAGAATCTGTCCAAATCACCAATGTGAGTATTTTTCCGTTGAAAATAATGTTTTCATTGTAATTCTATGCTCAGAGTTGAAATTTAACCTGACAAATGGTTAAATTTAGTAAATGGCTAATTTCATTCCCTTTATTAATATCTGGGTTGATAGTTACTGTAACCTTTGTACCCTACCCACCTACAGACGCCCACAAACATGAATATCGGCTTATGGGAAGACACGCAGACAACACTACCTAGATGCCCTGACTAGAGAGGCCTCCTGTCTTATTTTGAGCTATTTCAACAAAAAAGACTTACCTTTCACTACTGGCACCTGTTATACTAAAATTACATGTGACAGCTAACAAAATGGCGTCTTTAGCTTACTTAACATTTGTGTTTCGGTCGAAAATTCAGCAATCATGCTGATTGTATTACAAAAGTGTAAGACCTTAATTGCTCTAAACAGCCCCAATGTTTTTTTTTTGCAAACAACCAAATACTGAAACGTCATACAATTTAAAGTGAAACTTCGTGAAGTCTTATAGTCTTCCTACTTAATAGTCTACTTAACACATGGAAATGAAAGAGACAGCATGAGATTTGACCTGATTTGACCGTTAATTAAAATCAAGCAAAGCAAAGTTTTAGTTGGTATTTGGCTTATAAAGTACTTAATATTGTTACGGAATATTCGTTTGAAAATTACTCAATCATGTTACGAATCAAGTATTATAATTATTATTATGTTATTAAGACAAATGCAGAGTTAAAAATATTGTTAAATATAAAAAGTTCGTTGTTCGGTTTAGATGGAGTCTTAAATGTTCTAAGTAAAATGTCCCTGTGCTCTGTTAACTTAATTTGGTTATCGAGTTGTGGATGAATTAATTTTGACAACAATTACTTCGGTTAGATGTTTTTTTTTTTCATCTCCATTTAAAGGGCTTGGTCAAAGACCATGACGCTCTATACGTTCACATGAATTACATTCTTCATTTAAAAAAATAATTAAACAAAATTAGCTCATTGACAATTGATATAGTTGCAACAGTATTCTGCCGTCATCCGTAGTAGGATCTGCCAGGACACTGTTGCAATGTCCTATTTCTAATGATCGGTTAGATGTTACTTCGACCAAAGTTAGTTTGACAAAAAATTGATTTATAATTGAATGTTATCTGTGTCGGTTCGTAACCGTATTTACCTAAAACGGTTACTAAGTAAATTAATTGAAATGCGTGTACCTTTGTCGAACTAATTTTTGTCCAACTTTGACTATCTCTAGTCCAGATTCTTATTTTGATCGTTGCCAAAATTTCGGTCTTTAACTCGATAACAGGTTGTAAATAATAAATTAAGCATTTATTTATTGTAAATATTATTGTTTTTACTTATAACTTTATTGTGATCTTAGTTAAAATGGTATACTTAAATGTGTTAAAGATAGTTGTGGATGGTGTAAAAGAAATAATAAATGTTTCTAAAACGTTTTAGCAAATATAAAGAGTGAGAATTATATGCTTTGTTTTTTTTTGGGTCCATAGTTACATTTTTTTTTATGTCATGGCAGTGGCTAACAAGCAGGTCACATCGATGTTAAGTGATGACTGCAGCCTATAGACACCCACACAAAGAGCAAGGTCAATATGCAGATGCGTTACCACTCCTGAGGCCTAAGGTGTTATGCCTCTGTGCCGGAAATTACAGGGCCGCACATTACCACCTGACCGGAACACGACAGTGCTGAACAACTACCACTTAGCGGCAAGTATATTAGGTAATGCGGTGGTGACTACGCCCGCGAGCTCCGTCACCGGAGCTCTACCACCAGTGAACTTATTATACTTACTATGGTTTATTTTTGTTACAAGTAACACTAGCCTACATCTGTTTCTTAGTACCCCGAAGGTTATCCTGAGGTCGCAGGTTCGATTCCTACCCGAAGTCAATCGATGTCGTTCACCGACTCTAAATCGGTTAAAATCAAAAAAAGGGAAAGCAAAATTTGACGCATCGGTGTGGGACTTCGGTAGCTTAGTGGTAAAGCGGCTGGACTGGTTATCCTGAGGTCGCAGGTTCGATTCCTGCCCGAAGTCAAATTTTTCTTTCCGTCTTTTCTTTAATTTCTTAAGTTCACTTGCATGTGTTATTAAACGAAAAATAAATAGTACAATTATTAAGGGAAAAATATGTTAAAAAATATTTTACATCATTACACACCAAGAAGACCAAGTAATGTGCAAAATGTCCTGTAGTCGTTACCTTTTACTGTCTTCTCCTGAACGATTATTTCTTAGAAACCGTCATATAATGCCTACACAACCTGCTTTACGATTGTCATTAGGACTGGAAGTCTATAAGATAAGTTAAGAACGGTGATAACGCTGTAAACGGTCATATAAAAATACAATTTTCAATGGTCATGGTGTTTTAGTGTTGTCTTGGATTTTGAATGGGTTTTATGGAGTAGTGCCTATACCGTGACGTCTTACAGCGATTGGTGGAACTGTTAAAATGTTTCATTTTGTTTATCTGGGAGATCTTATGATGAAATTAGATAAAGCTGAGAGCGATTCTAATGCGAAAATGTGGGAGAATTGTCCATTACGGCCTACAAAGTCTCTTGGTCGGTGAACTGAAATTATGGGTCCAAACTAACATTAGATTTAATATACATTTGAGAAAGAGAAATAGAAGATCTTTGTTTGTCACAACAACAACTTACTATAAAACAAATTCAAATACAAATTACAAAGAATACAAATTCATTATGGTTGTTAAAAAGCCTAGCACCCAATTCATCTTTTGAATGGCGCTGGTCTACCATTTAGGCCGATTTAAAATCATAATAAATAAAAAATAAAAATGTGCCGGAAATTACAGGGCCGTACATTACAACTTGACCGAAACCGATAGTGCTGAACACTACCATTCCATTGGGACGGTAGTAAGTGCAATAACGCAAGATGGGCAGCAGCGTCTTGCGATAAAACTATCGCCACTGCGATCGCCAATCCGCCTGCCAAGCGTGGGGATTATGGTATATATAATTAAAAAGGAACTCGCCTTGTGCCGCACAACACTGTTGTGGGCATCTTTAGACAAGGCTTTATCCAGCAGTCGATGTCTTTCAGCTGGAGTGATGATGATAATGACTGGCGTTCTAAGTTATGTAATTACTATTTAGTGCTCAACAATTAATATTGCATATTGAGCCTACGAAAGGGCAACCGGCTAGTTTCGACTTCGTAGAGCTTCATCTCTGATGCACAACGTATCTACCATGCTTAACTGTTTGACATGGTGCCACCGCCTCTTTTCCCACACCGTACTACCCGCCGAAGAGAAAAGTTCCACCCTCACCGACTGGGCACCTGGCAGTCCTCAACGGTGCAGTTTTCACGTTCGTTCCTGAAAGAAAGAAAGAAAAACTCTGTATTGATGCAGTCGAGAGACACTTTCTTTTGTCTCGTATGTACGAGACAAAAGAAATATTTGAGAAAATAACAAAAAAAAAACTTAACTAAGTGTAAGTAAAAACTTACGTAACTACTTACAAACAATATTTTCAGCCCAAAACGTGTAAATTGTGGTAAGAACTTCCCTCTGAGGTTTTCCCTAGGTGCTACAATATGGGGTTCTTCAAAAATGGCGTCAAAAGAGTCCTTCAGGGCTGGCAGTGCGTTGGCAACTTCCCTGGTGTTGCAAATGTTCATAGGCGACGGTGACCACTTTCCATCGGGTGGCCCGTTTGCTTATCTGTCAACCTTCAAACATAACAAAAAACACTGCCTATATAAGCACTAATAGTGCGTTATTGGTCAAAACTTGATCAAAATGGTCAACAAACGTGACATAAGTAAGGCGCGAAAGAGATAACGCTCTACAGACTCGAAATAAGCTGGACTCTCCTCCCGGTCGATGTGCGATATTTCTCGTTGGCTACTATAGCTTTATGAAACTCAAATTGGAATAACTCGATTACAACACACCATACACCAGTGAGAGCTGAGTAATCAGGAAAGAGCATGAAGAGATCTTTGCGCAAGATCTGCGGTGTATCGCTCAGCGATCGCGTTCGTAATGAAGATGTAAGAAAGAGGCTTTGTGTGAATGACAGTATCGGTGTAAAAATGAGAAAAGGCAGGCGATGGTTCGGATATATAGAAAGAATGTCGAATGGGCGAATGACTAAACAGATATACAATACGAATGTGGATGGTTGCAGAGGCCCAGGAAGACCAAGACTGACCTACCATGACCAAATAGGTCGAGTTGTGTCTGATGGTGCGGTCAAACGTCTTAGGAATCGGCGTGCATGATTATATGAAGTGCATGAATGAAGAGAATGATGAAGGTAGAAGAGGCACGAGAGGTATGTCAGGACCTGGATATCTGGCGCTCTGCACTCTCTGCCTACCCCGTTACCTAGTGTGAAGATAAATACATACAACTCACCATATATATTTGCGAAATACTCCGACAGAAACTTTTAAGATATTACAGCCGTGAAACAACAGTTGGCTGTTGTATAATTCTATATGCTGTTGCATAATGTTAACTCCAAGTTTCTGCCTCAACACCGTGACAGCTGCAAAGAGGCTGGAACAATGGAACTTGATGAAGCATAGTTCTGTATTCGCAATTTAGGTGCCTTGTTGAATATTCATAAATATTCATTGCTGGATACAGGAATAGGGTCCAAATAGGATTATATCATATATCATGACTGACTTATCAGGTTTTTATTTTGTGAAATGAAAGTAACAAATAAACATACCTGTCACAGATAAGATGCGGTAGCATTTGCGAGGTCATAATATCGTATTTTGGAATAACTAGAAATTAACCGATACACTCGTATAACCTTTGTTTCGTGCTCAATTGTCAATTATGAGACCGGTGTTTTGTAAGGAAGGTGGCAAACAAGCATGCAGCTCACATTGATTTAAGTAATGACTATAGATATCTACATAAAAACCAGAGGTCTAAATGCAGATGCGTTGCCACTCCTGCGACCTAAGTTGTAGACCTGAGACAAAGTAAATATAATATGACAATTCAGATAAGCTCTTAAAACATAATTTTGTATGTAAAAATGTCTTCTCACTCTGATAATGATTACCATGCTTCTGCTCACAATGAATGGTGATTAGGACAAAGTTATCAGTTGGTGGCTTTTTCCTTGTCATTAAATGACTAGTAATATTTTGATAAGAAATACTCGTAATAAAACATGAATGTATTTGCACTGTTTGTTTATTAAAAAATATTATTTGACGTGTTCAAAAGATGTCCACTGCTGAACAAAGGCCAAAGAATGCCACAATGAACGGTCCCGTGCTGCCCTCAACCAGCGGTTGCCTGCAACCTTCACCAGGTCGTCGGTCCATCTTGTGGGGGGCCTGCCTAAGCTTCGTTTTCCGGTACGCGGTAACCACTCAAGAACTGCTCTGCCCCAACGGCCATCAGTTCTTCGAGCTATTTGCTATCACACATAATTTAACATATTATATTTTATTTTTAAAGAAAAATGGAAAGAAAAATTTGACTTCAGGCGAGACTCGAACTCGCGACATACTGGGAATCTAGTCCAGCCGCTCTTCCAATTGAGCTACTGAAGCCCTGCTCGATTTGTCAAATCTTCCCTTCACATCTATTGCATCGCTTTATGGTAGCAGCAGCGCCATCTATTACCAACTATGCTAGTTACGCAACCGATATAATAGACTTTTCAGTTTATTGAATATCGTAAAGAAGTCGCTTTTACCCTTAATTATTTTTTTGATATTATATTTGTTATATTACACATACATATACAAAACAGCTATATCGATTACCTTTTACATTCGGTACGTGCGTTGTAACTTACCCGTGGATGACGAGTAAGTTACAACGCACTTAAGACTTATAATACTCTATAATCATCATGTTTCTAAATACTGCTTGTAATTCGTAATAAAATAAAATAAAAATTGATACTGCTTACTTGTACATGACGTATTTTGTAACTTATAGTTTGGTAATCAATGAACCTCACTGGAATTAAAAAATATTTTTGTACAAAAATATACTGGTGGTAGAGCTCCAGTGACGGAGCTCGCGGGCGTAGGCACCACCGCATTACCTAATATACTTGCCGCTAAATGGTAGTGTTCAGCACTATCGTGTTCCGCTCAGGTGGTAATGTACGGCTCTGTAATTTCTGGCACAGAGGCATAACACCTAATGCCTCAGGAGTGGCAGCGCATCTGCATTTTGACCTCTGGTCATTGTGTGGGTGTCTATAGGCTGCAGTCATCACTTAACATCAATGAGAACTGCATGCTTGTTTGCCACTTTTATTACATAAAAAAAAAAAAATATATATATATATATATATATATATATAAAATGGAAAAAGGACAAATTTCTCCATTTTTCGATTAACATGGAAAATCCTATGTTTTTTAAAAGGATCAAAGCAAAGCCAGCTTAATTAAGCAGCTTTAATAACCAACAAATACGAGTTCGTGAACATCTCCAAAAATTGCAAAATAGACTGTATATATATATATATATAAAATGGAAAAAGGACAAATTTCTCCATTTTTCGATTAACATGGAAAATCCTATGTTTTTCAAAAGGATCAAAGCAAAGCCAGCTTAATTTAATAACCAACAAATACGAGTTCGTGAACATCGCCAAAAATTGCAAAATAAAAAACGTGTGTCTCTGTTTGAACAGTTTATTGGAAGCTAACCTACTTATATGGTTTGATTGTCACGCTGATTGAGAAAAAAGCGTAATTCCGTTGAGCTTAATTTGTGAAAATGCCAATCAATTAACCCGCTTAGTGCTTTGAATTGCCCGAAGAGGTAGGCGAAGGCAAATGTGCACATTTGTGGATACAAGCAAACGCCTACATTTTGCTAGTTACATTTATTTCACTCGTACTTGGATATATCTATTAAGTAAAGTTGACAGCTATGTAACTTTTTTTATGTAATGTAAGTGGCAAACAAGCATGCATATTTATGTCAATCACTTGACAGCCTATAGACACTTGCACAAAGACAAGGTCAAAATGCAGATGCGTTACCATTTCTGAGGCCTAAAGTGTTATGCCTCTGTGCCGGAAATTACAGGGCCGTACATTACCACCTTACCGGAACACGATAGTGCTGAACACTACCTTTAGCGGCAAGTATATTAAGCAATGCGGTGGTGAGTGAGTGACGCCCGCGAGCTCCGTCGCTACCTCTAGCTCTACTACCAGTAGAATAGTTTTGTTTCGATAAACGTAACAATGGAACCTAGGTATCGACGAAGAATCCTATTGACTTCACTGGGCACCTTACCCTGCAGTCTTTCGTAAAATTAAAATCCCCAACAGTTCTTACCACTCTCTCGAGGTTCAGCCATGGGACTCTAGCCTAGCATTCATGAAGTTAATCTGAAAGAATATTCAGTCGGCGGTCAAAAGAGACAAAGCAAAATCAGCTAAGTTTTACTGGTGGTAGAACTTCAGTGACGGAGCTCGCGGCATCACCGCATTACCTAATATACTTGCCGCTAAATGGAAGTGTTCAGCACTATCGTGTTCCGGTCAGGTGGTAATGTACATCCCTGTAATTTCCGGCACAGAGGCGTAACACCTGAGGCCTCAGGAGTGGTAATGCATCTGCACTTTGACCTTGGTCATTGTGTGGGTGCCTATAGGCTGCAGTCATCACTTAACATCAATGTAAACTGCATGCTTGTTTGCCACTTCCATTACAAAAAAAAAAACATTGACAGGTATAGACGAGCCTATTGACTTCACTGGGCACCTTACCCTGCAGTCTTTCGAAAAATTTAAAAACTCCAACAATACTTAACACTCTCTCAAGGTTCAGCCATGAAGCCCCAGCCAAGCATTCATGAAATTAATCTGAAAGAATATTCAGGCGGCGGAAAAGAGACAAAGCAAAATCAGCTAAGTTACTGACGAATGGTCTTCTTGTTAACATCTCTAAACACGTATAACTGTGTTTGCACTGTTTATTGGAAGCTAACCTTGTTATATTGTTTGCTTATCGCGTTGATTGCAAAAAAAAAACGATTCCGTACAGTTTGCTTTGTGAAAATATCAACCAACGGATTCGTTTTTGGCTGGAACGTTCGAGAATATTGGTTGTAGAGCTCTAGTAATAGAGTTTGAGAGCCTTGAAACCTATCTATTGCCTAATTTATCCGCCACTAAATTGTGGTTTAGAAGGCGTCTGAATATTACGACCCCTAATAAAGGAGGGTTCTTTCTATAGTGCAGTCAGTTAACCGAACAATGTCGGTCAAATCGTTCCAATAAATGCCATGAAATAACGCGGGATTTGCAAAGGCAGTTTTTTTTTATTAAAGTGGCAAACAAGCATGCAATTCATAATGATGTTAAGTGATGACTGCAGCCTATAGACACTAACAAAAAGACCAAGGTCAAAATGTAGATGCGTTACCACTCCTGAGGCCTAAGATGTTATGCCTTCGTGCCGGAAATTACAGGGCCGTACATTACCACCTGACCGGAACACGGTAGTACTGAATACTACCATTTAGCGGAAAGTATATTAGGTAATGCGGTGGTGCCTACGCCTGCGAGCTCCGTCACTGGAGCTCTACCATCAATAAAGAGTTGTTTGCAATAAAACCGCCACTGCGATCGCCAACCAACAAGCACTGCGATTAAGGCATATTCACCCCTAATAACACACGACACTACGATCTTTGGGGAAGTCTTCTGTCCAACAGTGGACGTCTTTTGGTTGAAGTTAAGCTGATGATGATATGATTGAATCCAGTGTTGTCTGCTTCATTGACTCAGTGGCCGTGGCCTGAGGTCCTGGGTTCGATCCCCAGGTCAGGAAAAACTGCTATTGAATTTTTTCTATGAGGATATTCCCAGTAGTAGCCCGGAGTGTGGTCGTGCCTCGGAGAGCACGTAAAGCCGTTGGTCCAGTGTCCCATCAGGTTATGAGAGTAAAATAATAGGGTGTGCACCAGTGTTTGCGTTTTTACATACACTTGTGCGCTATAATATCTCCCGGGCAGTTGGCTAGTCTCCGCTGAGATTGGCCGCCGTGACCGAAATTTGGTCTGGAGGTCATTATTATTATTATTATCATCCAGTGTTCTCACAGCCCTATATTACCCTTTTTTAACGTGTGTTGCCTGTGACGTGAGAGTGCCCTTATATACACAAAAGACATACACAAACACACATCATTTGCAACGAAGATATTTCTCCCTGTGCCAGGATCTTACCCGCTATCCGTTGGATCAAATATTGTTCCAACCAATCGAGTCGTTGAATTTAAAACAACTACGTTGTACAAATTACTTTCAACAAATATTCTTGTCACGAAATACAATTGGGTCGTAATTACTAATCATTGATTCAATAAAACTTGAACGAATTCACGAAAATGCTTTTCTACTGGAAGATTAGCGATTATCTCTCAAATATCTTGCCAAGACACTCTTTGAATACTTATTATATATTAAGAACACTTATAGACTTTTTATAAAACTGTTATGAAACTATTTGTTCTTTATTTCGTAATTTGAAAAGGTTCTTCTGTATTTAGACAAAGTTCAACTACACTTCAATGAAATAGAAACTTTTATCTTATCGTGAATGGATCAGGATAGATAGGCTTTCATTTTTATAACAATAAAAAGATATCATCCTCATTTTTTTTCTATTTTTGTACAATCAGATTCGGTAGCTTTAATAAATTAATTTACAATAAAGTAAAATAAGTAAAATCTGGTTTTTTCTATTTGGTAAAACAAATTAAATAAATAAAATTAAATTAAAGCTTCACCAGCTTTAATTTATTTTTCTCTTTAAAATATAAACCAAAAAGGGTCTGGTTGTTTGTGCATGTGTTGTTTGTATAAAACGGCACCCACGATACAGGTTTTTATCTATTGTGAGGCTGTAAGTGTGAGCGTAATTATTTATTTATAAAAAGGAAAAAAAAATAAAGCTATTCTTAACAAATACAAAATTGTTAGTGCCGTTTCAAATAATAATTTTCATATCGTTTGCCGACCAAATAAAAATCTTAGTAGCACAAATTGATATTCAACGCGTGTGGAAAAAATACTCATCACCAATCTAATCGACACGGAAATTACTTTTATGGCCCAGATACCACCGCATTACCGAATGCAAATGAAAAACCCAACTTCTTGAAACCATCCAAGTGCGAGTCGGAAAGTGGTTTTTGTGTAGATTTTCACAGATTTTTACGAACCGGGTCGTGACTTGAGGTCGAAAAATCGGGTTATTCGTCAACTCGACACGGACGACCGGACACACGTATGTCCAGTTGGTTAAGCTTGAAATTGTAATGACTTGTTATTTCGTCGTCTGGACACGACAATATTTTTGCGTGTGTCCACATAGTGACACTTCAATAAAATACCATTTTGTTTCCGCCAACTGGACACACGTTCACATTTTAACCGAATTCATGTCAAAGTACAGTCACGCAGATTATTTTTCTAAAGGACTTCATTTAGTTGCCAATATCCCAACTATCCGACAACCGAACAATGGTGGTCAAATCATTCCAATGGGGCGGTAGTAGGTAAGTACAATAATGCAAGGTGGACATCAGCGTCCTGCGATGAAACTACCACCACCGCGATCTCCAATTTATATGCCAAGCGTGGCGATTGTGGCAGGGGGGAGGGTATGTATCTCATCATCTCCTTATGGGGAGGCTTTAGTCCAGCAGTGGACATATTACGGCTGATATAATGATCTAAACTATCCAAAGTGTAAACAAAAAACTGTACAGAAAAGGAAACACATCACTAGGCGTTCAGTGGATATTATTCAATAATATGGCCAATACCGTTGAACTTGAACAGTTTCAGCATGTCGAACTCCGTCACTGGAGCTCTACCATCAGCATTTTTATATGTAATGATGTTGGCAAACAAACATACAGGTCATATGGGTAATTACTTTTTTTAACGAGGTGGAAATGTTTAGGTATTTAACCGGCTCTCTAGGGGTAGAGAGACGGGATATGGGGGACTGGGACTCTCTAAAACCACCTCGGTGCCGACTTTACTGCACGAAGGGGAGGGAAGAAGATGATCTAGATACACTTAAACACTGCTCCGCGCCTCCATAAGGCTCGTCTATGCGGCTATCAGGCTACCACGGTCGCCGTTCTCACGGGACCGCGAGGGCTGGGCGGCTAGAGCCCCCACTCAGGGTTCATTCTCCCTTTTAGTTACCTCTAGGCAGAGGATACCTCAGTCCTATTCCACAAGCCTGGTACTGCAGGTCGCATATGGATGGTCACTTACCAATACAGCATCGTACAATAATAATAATATATAATAATGGCAACCCATTATACATCTCACAGCTGGGCATGAGTCTCTCCCTTTTTTCGGGGCAGGCCTGGAGCTTGCTCCACCACGCTGCTCCAATACGGGTTGGTGGAGATAAGGGTTAGGGGCCAACCCGTTGTCGCATGTTTTCAAACCGCCTATAAGGCCTCCGACAAGGTTTAACGACTGCTATCTATCGATAGCAACCGGGACCGACGGCTTAACGTGCCCCCGAAGCACGGAAATGCGCATTTTAATTTGCCACTAGCGGTCACCCATCACACACTCGACCGCGCCCGTATCGCTTACCCGAGTAGATCGCTTCCGATCTAAACCAGCCGCTGGGCCATGCGCGCGTCTCAGCAGTCTATATCTACACAAAACCCGAAAGTCAAAATGAAAACGTACTGCCGATAGAAATAGATAAGTATATGACGAATCACGAATATTTTATTCATTCGAATTTCAGGTGTACAAAGGAGTTCATTAAATTGTAATCCGGCGCGTGGATTAATAGGATTTACCACAAATCTGTGTAACGTATTTGTTCTAAACAAATTTACAGCCTCAATTATATTACTCTGAATAACTGTTACAAATATACAAATAAACAAAATTGGAGTGTCTGTTTGTAGTAAAAAAATAACCGCTTTTTATTAAATACTCAAGTATGTATACACGGTACATATACCAAAACAACATTTTTTACAATTTTTGTCTGTCTGTCTGTCTGTTTGTTCCCGCTAATCTCGGGAACGGCTAGACCGATTTTGACGGGACTTTCACTGGCAGATAGCTAATGTAATAAGGAGTAACTTAAGTTACTTTTATACTAGCTGCGCCCACGACTTTGTCTGGATAGAGACTGAACAATCATAAATTTTCACGCAGACGAAGTCGCGGGCACAGCTAGTTACAAAGTTACGTTAAGTTAGTTACTTCGGTCATTACAGGCGTGAAGTTACGTTAAATTAGGTAATGCGGTGGTGCCGCGAGCTTCGTCACTGGAGCTCTACCACCAGTAAAAACTTCTTAAAACTTTTAAAATTTCAATACATGAAAAGTGATATAACACACATTACACGAATTCATAGACGAATTATGAAAATTTAATAATAATATAGGATGGTTGCAGAGGCCCAGAAAGACCAAGACTGACCTACCATGACCAAATAGGTCGACTTCTATCTGATGGTGGCATCAAAAGTCTTAGGAATCGGCGTGCATGTATGAAGAGAATGATGAAGGTAGACGAGGCATGAGAGGTTTGTCAAAACCGAGATATCTGGCGCTCTACACTCTCTGCCCCGTTAGGGACCTGGCGTGAAGATGCATACATACATACATAATAATAATAAAAATAAGAACTGGGCTCCGCCTCGTCCGCCACACAGAGGTACGGCCGGACAGAGCATCAGGTCTCTCACCTCTGGCTTGCCTTCATTGGCCGGTCCGAGTGGGGCGCTAGAGGTATGGCATTTGCAGAAATTTAGATAATAGGCTGTTGTCTAAATTTCTGCAAGAGCCATACACTCGGGGGTGGAAGTGTCTAAAGGCATAATAGCGGGGAAGCCCGCTCCGAGCTCGAGATTACTCGCTCGTGATGGTGAAACCGGGGCCACACCTCTCGACACCCCCAGCCTCTTTCAACAGTGTTGCCCCCCGTCGACCATCGGGTTGGCTGTTTGGGGGGCCCACCAAGGAGAGGCGAGTCACCACCTGCCTAGAGTAGGATTCGATAATGTGAGATGTTGAATATAGGCAGGTGCCGGATCTCACTCCATAGGCCCAGCCAGCTAGTCCCCCCAGTTCACCCCCATAGCCCAAAGTTTGGCGAATCACTTATCATTACAATAGTCCCATTATATTCTGCGGGGTCTGTCTGTGCCTGTATTAACTATTGATGCAGTCAGAGAGGGGTCCCGCCGAATATAACCCAGTACAAAGTAGATCAAAATTCTCGAAAGGGCCTCTACGTGTTGGACCCCCCATGTCCCCGCGCAAGCCTGACAAAGGTCCGGGGTTCAAATTGGACCCCGTGCTGACGAGAGACATAATAAAAATAAAAAAAATAATAATATAATAATAAATGGGAGCATTAGAATCATCGGTACCAGTTTACAAAGGCGATAATTAAATTGTAACCCCTCGTACTAAACAAATCCACTGACTCAATTACTTACTGTAAATAACTGTTTGACTTGGTTAAATCGTACTCATCTTGTTTCAGTCTGTAAAGGAATCTTACAGCTTTAACACTCTGTTCACTCACATGCAGCACAGATGTGATAAATTATCTACTATTAAATTTATTTATATTTTCATTTGCCCATAAATAAACGTTTTAATACAAATTTAATTTCAGACTTGTTTATAGAAGGTCATAAATCCCATTTGCCAAGCCGCGACCCGGTACTGGGCCATCAAAATAGAATCCTCCTTAGTCGTTCACTCTTGACAGAGTGATCGTGGCTGGCGATGATGCATTTTCAGCAGATGCTGCAGCTTTTGCGATACGTCTCCACTTGTTGCGGTCTTAAGCGTCTCGGCTGTTTTGGACTACCGATTTTTGAGTGGCAGTTTTTATGGAGTCTATCCATCTCGTTGGCGATCGACCGCGCGACCCCTTTCCTTCCACAAATCCCTGGACGACAAGTCGTTCCATGAAATGTTTATTTCTAAC
Organism: Macrosoma leucophasiata; assembly: GCA_036365455.1. Lineage (NCBI taxonomy): Eukaryota > Metazoa > Arthropoda > Insecta > Lepidoptera > Hedylidae > Macrosoma > Macrosoma leucophasiata. The sequence continues at coordinate 13,093,372 of JAWQUS010000004.1, forward strand.
AATGTGTCCGAAATATTTGAGGATTCGTAATTGGATAGTTGACGATAATTTTCCTTGATGTTTAATTCCTCCGAGATAGAGACATTGGTCCGAAAAGCCGTCCAAAGAATACGCAACAATCGTCGCCAGCACCACATTCCAAAGGCGTCTATTTTGCGACGGTCTTTTAGGCGGACCGTATCCGTTTCTGCGCCTAAGAGAAATATGGAGAACACCAAACTTCTCATTAAGCGGACTTTCGTGGTTTTTGTGATGTTGCGGTTGCACTAGACTCTCTTTAACCTATCAACGGCAGATCTAGCACATCTCCTCTGCATCTCGCTCTCACATCCCCCAGTGTTTGTTATCATAGACCCGAGGTACCTAAACGTAGGATTGGACAACATCGCAGTTGCCAATCACAGAGATATCAGGTTGGTTTAGTTCAGCTCGGTCCACGATCATCATCTTGGTTTTGTCTCTATTGATCGCAAGGCCAAAGGAGAGGCTAATTGTGTAATAAAATACCGGGTCACAATATTCCCGCCTAGTTTTAAAAAACATTACCTGCTATATACCGAAACTTATTTCGCATTTTGTTTTAATGCATCTGAGTTCAAAACTAGTTTACCTTAAAAATAAATATGGAAACCAACTTAGAGTGAGGACCGACTTAGGATAAAACTTTCGTCATTTTCTGCGAGCTCTTTAGTAAAAATTAAGCAGCAGCTCCATACTTCGTATTAATAAACTGTGTTTACTACTAATAAACGTGTATAATTTTACCTAATGAAACAAGCTTGGCAAGTAAGGAGTAAGTGTGTCACGAAGTGGCAGTGTGAAAATTACCGGGCCATGGCTGAACAACGGCCCTGTAATTTCCGGCACAGAGACATAACACCTTAGGCCTCAGGTGTGGTAACTCATCTTTTCGACCTTAGTCTTTTTGTTGGTGTCTATAGGCTGCAGTCATCACTTAACATCAATGTGAACTGCATGCTTGTTTGCCACTTTAATTACATAAAATAAAATGTTTGGGAATCACTATTGTAACGTGATTGTTACTAAGCAACTAATTGAGCGGAACGTACAATTTGATCGTGTGTAAGAGGAAAAAAGAAAACAATCGTGCAATAAACTCTTGTTCAAAACTGTTGCACAGTGTAATAAATACAATTTTGTTACATATTGTGAATCTAATAGTTTTTACACAGTCTTTACGCAGATACAAAAATAGAGACGTGAAAAGAGTGACACTCTTAACGAGAAGTATTACTTTATGTATGCTTTTATTATGAAGATGACAAAATTTAGAAAATCTGTTCAGTAGATACATAAATGTTTTTTTTTATATTATTTTGCATTAACACATGCTTGTGTTTTCTTTAAAAATAGATATATAAAATTTAACAGATACAAAAATTGTAGATACTAAATTTGCGGATTTTCTCGCGTATACAACACTTCCAAATTTCTTCTCATACCCGACGTTTCGGTCGCTTTCCAGCTACCATGGTCACGGGCAGACTTATTCGATGATGTTCAGCTTGGTCTTTTATAGCTGAGACAGAACAAAACCCTAGTGCGATGTAAACTACTAGTGACCGAATGACCGAAACGTCGGGTATGAGAAGAAGTTTGGGAGTGTTGTATACGCGAGAAAATCCGCAAATTTAGTTTCTACAATGTATGGAGCTCGCGGTAACCTCCGAAAACGTTACATATAAAAATATACAAATAAATTAGGAATACAAGTGACTCAGAAGTTTTAGTCCTATTATTTAATTGATTATGATTATCAAAACAAAATTAAAAGTATTTTCTGCCGTTACTCTTAATTCCCGGAATCGATTTTCAAGTCAAGTGTTATGAAAACTCTCCCATTTTAATGAACATGGCCGGTGGCCTTCTTGGAATTTGGTTATGTGCCTGATCTGGACAGGATTGCCTTAGTAACAAACCGCAAAATATTTTTTTTAATTACGTGTTTTGTGAAAAATTTATAGGTTTGACCAATTCAAACACATTTTTTTTTTATCAGTCAACTCTTTATCACATTAAGCATGAGGATTCAACCACAAACGAAACATGGAATAAGGTTCAAAGGACAACATATCAAGTAAATAGACCCTTAACGTCATATTTGGGTACAAAACATACCATTATGCAAAACTTAACTATCTTCAAACAGCCCCTTGTCACTGTCATTTCTTGTAACAACTAAATTACATGCTCGGACGAAAACAAGCGGCTTTTTTAATTTAACGTATAATTTTGAATTTTGTTTTGTTAAATGTCCGCCCATGTCGTAACATACACTTTGCAACGCTATAATAAAGTGGACTAATATGAAAAATGTTCTTCAGTCTGTATTTTACATTAAATTAAATAAATGTATATTGTACTCTTCCATCTTCATCATAATTTAATTACAGTACGAATGATCTTATGTTCGGAGAAGACTGGTGCCTGAAATAAGTGAAACTTAGTGCCACATATGATACATGTCACCAGCCTCTCATCGCGCTAAAATAGCACAAACATGAAAGAACATTTTTATTTCAAAATAATTTTACCTACCTAACATATAAAAATATATATTTAATCATATCAGACGTGAATACTGACGTTGTTTTTTTTGTGAATTTGCAATTTTTATTAAAGGCAAATAAGCGGCAGTTCACATTGATGTTAAGTGATGACTGCAGCCTATAGACACTTACACAAAGACCAGAGGTCGAAACGCAGATACGCTACCACTCTCGAGGCCTTAGGTGTTATTTATGCTTATGTGCCGGAAATTACTGGGGCGTGATTGAAAAAGAACTTTATATTGTTTAGTAAGAATGCTAATATGAATTTAAAGAGAGCGCGTGTTAGTGTGTGTACAAGGAGAAAGCAAATAATGGTCCACTGCAGGCTTTAGTTATAATTCAGTATTATACAAAGACAAAGAATAGGTACCTGCGCTTTTAAACCGAAGTATGGTGTGGTTTCTTTGTTTAAAGATTCAAAGGTTAAAGAAAATATAAATTAAAAAATACATAACTAGAATGCTCGAAAAAACCACAATGTTTTTCATGGAACACAGGGAATAGTTAATAAATCATACTCTCTTTATACCTACATCTACATTTGTTATATCTGTCTACATTCACTTAGTAGATAAGGAATATACCCACTTAGTTTTGTATTAAATTTCAAACCTTTATTTTTTAAGATGCTACAAAAGTCTGGAGCGTAGTCTAAACGAACGAAAGAAAACGTTTTAAAAGGCATGAAAGTGACCAACCTGACACATTCTGTTCCGAATCCAACATTGAAATATTAGAAGCCAAAAATGTTAAGAAAGTTTCTATCAAGTTTGGAAAACCTAGACCACCCATTGCTAGGGCCTACGATATGGGGATTGCAAACATGGGGTATGTGGCAACCAAAAATCGGGTTAGGGAGCAAAATATATAACCTTATCCATATCTCTGCCATTCTCTTCGTGTTAAGCCAATACGTAGAACTATGGATCATCAGATCCAACCTTGAACACGCCTTAAAGAATCTATCTGTTACCATGCTTAGTAGTGTCTGTGTCGTAAAAGCAGGTACTTTCATCTTCTGGCAGAAGTCTTGGAGAAGTGTCATTGAATATGTGTCTAACCTGGAAAAGCAGCAGCTGACCAAAAACAATGTCGCTACTCAAATCATCATCAAAAATTATACAAGGTATTCCAGGATAATCACTTACTTTTACTGGTGTTTAGTGACAGCCACTGTCTTCACTGTTATTCTGGCTCCCTTAGCAAGTTTTTTGTCATCAGCTGAACATCGAGAACTGATTAGAAATGGTAGTGCTCCGTACCCTGAAATGATGAGTTCTTGGGCTCCGTTCGATAAAACTTCAGGGTTCGGATACTGGGTTCTCATTGTTGAACATACGCTTATTTGCTTTTATGGTGGTGGGATTGTGGCTAATTATGATTCAAATGCAGTTGTTTTGATGACCTTCTTTGCTGGTCAGTTGGAGATTTTGAAAGAGAACTGCACGAAATTATTTGGAGATGGAAACGAGAAGATTGATTATCAACATTCAGTGAACAGGGTTCGGGACTGTCACAATCACCATGTGTTTTTGGTCAAGTAAGTTCTTATTTCCCATACGTTTTCCATTTTATGACTGAATCTTTTCATAAAAGTAGTAGTAGTTCAGTAAAAAGCAACTAAATCCATTGTTTGGAGCCAAAGGCTCGAATTGTGGTAGGCTCGGAAGCGAGCAGTCGCCAGCAGAAGAGACGGAATACGGGTTTTAATGAGTAAGAGTTACACTATATCCGCCGCCTGTCACCCTAGGCAGCGGGGTGCCCATGATGTAAAAAAAGTTAATCCATAGTTAAGTTGGCCAATTTATACGTAGACATATGAGACTCTTGGATAACCATTTCCGGAAGATAACGAATGGAGTCATAAAAGCAGATCGTTGGATAAAAATAGCAAACAGTATTAAAATCCATAATATATCATGCTGATATTTTTATATATAGTTTTATGATAGCTTGCAGTTTTATATTACATTCAAGTATTAGAACTTGTTCATTTCCCATATCCATTTCTTAATTACATCCAAAAACTAGAAACTGGAAATTTTCTCTCTCGCATTCGCATTGTCGGTTCCATGTTCAACTCTTTCGCAATCTCAGCAAATAAATCTCGGGAACAAGCTATCCACTGACATTTGGAAATGACCGAGTTAACTTTAAGTGGAAGCTCAGTAAATTATTTATACAGCTTATTGTAGGTAAGTAATTTGCCAATCTAGTAGTCTAACAAAATTGAAAAAGAAATAAATAATCGTTCTAATTCGTGGAAGCTGTTGAGTTTTTTTCGAAGATCTCATATGAATTTCTTAGTATTATGTTTACGAAAATATTTTCTGGGCAATCTGTTCTACATGTTTGAAATTGACAGCGTGAATGTATATAATTTGTATTTTATGTTATCCTTCTCTCCGGAAGTTACAGGATTGTAAATTACCACCTAACCGGGACACGATAGCGTTGAACAATACCATTTAGCGGGAAGTAGGTAATTAGATAATACGGTTGAGCCTACGCCTCCGAACTCCATCACTGGAGCTCTGCTATCAGTAAAAAATATCCTGTAAATTTAAGACATGCGTTTAAATATTTTATCTTTCCAAAATTAGCGAATATTCACTGAGCGATGAAACAAAGTCCATAAATTCCATAAAAATAATGCTAATCCGTGAAAAGTTTAGCAAACATTTATATTACAGGCACGCAAAAATTTTGAACTCTCTGCTATCTCCAGTGATGTTCGTGTACATCATAATTTGTTCCCTTATGATCTGCGCTAGTGCGGTGCAGCTAAGCACGGTAATTTATTCTTGTCACCTTTACTTAGAGTATGGATTTAGTGTGTAGCCATTGAGCGGAGCGATAAGCGGAAATCCTAAAATAGCGATGCAATGAAGACACATTCCAAATTTAAAATCAAGTGGAATTGTGGCAGGTTTGTTGTCAAGTTTTTATTGAAAACTAGCTGTGCCCGCGACTTCGTCTACGTGAGAAAAAATATGATTGTTCAGTATCTACCCGGACGAAGTCGTGGGCGCAGCAAGTATAAAAGTAGCCTAAGTTACTCCTTATTACATCAGCTATCTGCCAGTGAAAGTCCCATCAAAATCTGTTCATCGTTCCGAACAGAACAAACATACATACAGACAGACAGACAGACAGACAGACAAACAGACAGACAAAAATTGTAAAAAATGTTGTTTGGGTATATGTATCGTATATGCATTTAGTAAAAAGCATTTTAATTAAAAGGTTATTTTAATATTACAAACCGACACTCCAATTTAATTTATTTAAAAAGATAAGAGATACATGTTTTTAATTTAGTAAAATAATTCAAACATACACCTCCCGTGCCTCTTCTAAATCTATCAATCTCTTCATACATGTCCGTCGATTCTAAATACTTACTTGCGTTGGTCCTCCTATCTTTTTTATAAAGAAGTTTATGACGTAATGATCTCAGACTACAATAGAAGAAATAATGACATAAAATTTTACGATTATTTTTTTTCTGTCCCACCAAAAAGCTACACTCTCAAGTGTTAGTGTTCTGATTACACCATGCTGTTAGTTGTTATTTTTGTAATAAATATTTGTACTTTGTGCTTATTCCAATAATGTACACGTACAAACGTTAAGATTTTTCCTTTCTGATCTGCGCTTATTGCTAATTTATTTTTATCACCTAAAGGGTACCAATTAACTATTATCACCTCTAGGAGATAATAAGAATTATTTCCTTCCTTAGTCGTTCACTGTTGACAGAGTGGTCGTGACTGGCGATGATGCATTTTCTGCAGATGCTGCAGCTTTTGCGATGCGTCTCCATTTGCTGCGGTCTTAAGCGTCTCGGCTGTTTTGGGCTACCGATTTTTGAGTGGCAGTTTTTATGAAGTCTATCCATCTCGTTGGCGATCGACCTCGCGACCGCTTTCCTTGCACAAGCCCCTGGACAACAAGTCGTGTTTAATTCCTCCAAGATAGAGACATTGGTCCGAAAGGCCGTCCAAAGAATACGCAACAATCGTCGCCAGCACCACATTTCAAAGGCGTCTATTTTGCGACGGTCTTTGAGGCGGATCGTCCACGTTTCTGCGCCATACAGAAATATGGGGAACACCAAACTTCTCATTAAGCGGACTTTCGTGGTTTTTGTGATGTTGCAGTTGCACCAAAATCTCTTTAACCTATCAACGGCAGATCTTGCGATAGCACATCTCCTCTGGATCTCGTTCTCACATCCCCCAGTGTTTGTTATCATAGACCCGAGGTATACGTAGGATTGGACAACATCGCAGTTGCCAATCACAGAGATATCAGGTTAATTTAGTTTAGCTCGGTCCACGATCATCATCTTGGTTTTGTCTCTATTGATCGCAAGGCCAAAGGAGAGGCTAATTGTCTCTAGGTGTAGCAATAGTTCTTCCATGTCTTGACCTGTTTGTGCTAGAAGTGTCGTGTTATCGGCGTATCGTCAATTAGACGTCTTCCGTCCCCCCACTGAAACATCCTTGTCCCAATGTTCTAAAACAAGCCTCACCCCACTGAAACACCCTCGTCCCAATGTTCTAAAACAAGCCTCATTACATTTTGTGTATGTGTTAAACAGGAGTGGAGAAAGTATGCACCCCTATCGAACACCTGCATGTGTCTCGAAGTCCTTTGAGTCAATACCATCTATTCGGACCGTTGCAGTTCCGTCCTCGTAAAGCCGGCGGATGAGTCCGACTAAGTGGTCAGGTACTCCCATTTGTATGAGTATGTTCCATAACTTGTGCCATTTTACGGTGTCAAAGGCCTTGCGAAAGTCGACAAAGCAGATGTAGAGTGGGATGTTAAACTCTCTAGACTTTTCGATTAACTGTCGCAAAATTAAAATCTGCTCTCTGGTCCCTCGACCCTTAACAAATCCCGCTTGCTCCAGAGCTATTTCAGGATTCAGAAAGGCTTGCAGTCTGGTATTGATTATATGAAGGATTACTTTGCTTTTTAATAAGAATTAGTTCACTCTAATAAGAATTCCGTATTAAATGTCCCTACCTGTCCCGCTCAATGATTACTTAGTTCATACGCTTAATTTCCGTATACACCTTACTGTGAAATGCGAGTTGATGAAATTGTTGAGACAAGGTTAATTAAGAATGGGTATGAAATAAGTAAATTACAAAACTTGACGTACGCCTCATGTTAATACCGCAATTAATTAAAGTTAAAACTTCAAATGATTATAGACTAATATGTTCTATCAACCCATTTTTATTGATAAAGAAGTAAGTTCTTTATCAATAGAAATGGGTTGCCAAGAAGATTTTCGATAGAATTTACTCGTACATAGGTACGTAGTATTTAATAGACAGTCATCAGTTCACCGGTCATATGCAGAAAACCATGCCATTTATTATGTCTGCAGTCTATTATTATTATTATAACAACTTTTTAGCATGTAAAAAAAGAACTAATAGTGAAATTAAAAAAGATGCGACACAGTATTACAATTCACAGTCGCATAATATTTGTCACGTATAAATTAATGAGTTGTAGAGAGCACAGCCGTCCTTGTTTCACGCCACATAATAACTTATACTGTGCTCAATGTGAACCAACCCATCTAACTTTATTGAGTTGATTATGGTTGCTGTACTTCAAGGTGTTAACAAGCTCTGTAGGAGTATCCATGAATCTTGAGAGCTTATCCCACAATACGTCATAATACACAAAATCAAATGCCCATTTCGATTCCATGCAGGAACCTGTTTGATGGCGTATGTTTCTGTACGTGTGTACCTTCATATGAGCATACCGTTGCTGTTAATTATGACATATGTGTTGCACAATTATACTCATAACAAGCTCTATTGCAACATTAAATATTAATATTTAATTTCTTTGCAACGGGTTTAATATTTCAGGACGGTACAACCAGAATGCAGCAGTTATGGATAGCAGAATATTTGATAGCACTGATAGCGCAACTGTTTTTGTACTGCTGGCATTGCAACAAAGTGCTATTTATTGTGAGTATAATTAATACGAATATAAATAAATATAACCTGAAGAACTGCCTCGGTAGCCTAGTGGTAGCAGGCCACTACTACTACGCTGAGGTCCTGGGTTCGATTCCCGGGTAGGGGGTTATCAGAGATAATGGTGAAAAAGCCTTTATCTCTGGTTCTATTGGGATTTTTCAATTTTCTGGAAATTTCCCAGTACCTCAAAGTTTGGTAATGTGCCCGGAGATGTCAACAGGCTCGCCACCTGTTACATGGGCCAAAACGTAACCGGCGAATCGTGGGTGTTTGCATGTATGCTTGAATGCATGCATTTACCTCTGCCTACCCCTTCCGGGATTACAGGCGTGAAGTTACGTTAACCTGAAGAGTTTGTTTGTTTGCTTGAATACGCTAATCTCAGCAATTACTTGTCCAATTTCAAAAAGTCTTTCAGTATTAGATAGGCCATTTATCGAGGAAGGCTCGAAGGCTGTATATAACATGACGCTAAGGTGAATAGAAGAGGGTTAAAAAAACCATTAATATGTATATATCATTTAAAATAAAACTAAAATAAACTAATATAAAAAAAAAACTCTCAAAACAATAAATTCTAATCTTATTAAAACAATTAATAAATGTTTATGTTTAGAAATAAAAATTATAGGTAACATTGCCACCCACGCGAAGCCGGGGCGGGTCGCTAGTTGATATATAAAAACATGAATGGTGTACTATACATACCTTATCAATAAGTAGGTACATTACAGTATATTCTTCCAGAGTCAAAAAGTAGACGAAGGTGTATATGCCAGTGCTTGGTGGTCGCAGGATATGCGCATGCGCCGCAATATCGTTCTCCTCGGTGGACAATTGCGCAAGAATATCGTATTCACTGCTGGTCCATTTACTAAACTCAATGTCTCTACTTTTGTAGCAGTAAGTATTATATTAAAATTTCATTTTTAATATGAAAAGTTATACTTAAATACTTATTGTTCTTTTTCAACGAAGGGGTTCAAGCATTCAAGCATACATGCCAACACCTACGGATCGCCGGTTGCTTTTCATCCGATGTAATAGGTGGTAAGCCTATTGATATGTACCTATAGGCCCATTACTGACCTTTTGAAGATTCTAGGAGGCAAGAAGATACAGGCACACGAAGACTTACAAAAAATCCAAATAGCACTAAGGTCCCGACCTGACGACCGAGTCTCAGTCACCATAATTAATGTTTTTTTCCTTATATTACGTTATGTCTCTGTGATAGTTATTAGGGGCCATACACAACAGTTGCAAGGAAAGAAAAAGGCAAAACTCATATTAAAAATAGTCGTGTTTTATTTTCAGATTTTGAAGGGGTCTTACAGCTACTACACATTGCTAAGCAAGAAAGAAGATTGAAATATTGTTCAAGACACTTTATTTTAAAGCCCAATGTAGTTTATCATCATCATCACTTCAGCAAAAAGACGTCTAATAATAAAAGAAATATGGCCACCCATTATACGTCCCACTGCTGGGCACGAGTCTCTCCCCTTCTTGGGAAGAGGCCTGGAGCTTACTCCAGCACGCTGCTACAATGCGGGTTGGTGGAGATAAGGGTTAGTGGCCAACCCGTTGTCGTGTCGAATGTTTCAAACCGCCCATAAGGCCTCTGACAAGGTTTAGCGACTGCTTTTTATCGATAGCAACCGGGACTGACGGCTTAACGTGCCCTCCGAAGACGCGCATTTTTTAAATTGTCACCCATCACACACCCAACCGCGCCCGTATCGCTTATGAAGTAGATTGCTTAAGATCTACACCAGCCGGGAAGGCATGTGCGAAAAAAAAGACGTGTACTGATGGACAAATGCCTTTCCCAAAGATGCCTTTAACAGTTTTGTATGTCATAAGTGTCATTACTGAAGCCACTATTCAGTTTACTGACTGCATTAGCGGCAGAAGTCTCCTCCACGAGGGCAGGGTGGCATTATCACATCCAGATACCTTTACGTACCTTACTATTCCATCTAAATACCACTGTAGATAGTATTAATCCTTTTCTACATAGAGCAACACAGGCACCGGCCGCGGCGGACCGGAGAGGAGTAGCCATATGCAGGCTTTCCCCTCTGTCAAAGTACAAGCCCAATTGGGCCTATTGTGCGTGACATTGTTTATGTGTTTTGTTAAAGACAAGATGTGAGATTCGTAGTAATAGACGATTTTTGTGGTGTGTGTGTGTGGGTCCGCTACGACCGGTGGGCCGAGTTGCTCTATGCCTTTCTATCTTTCACTTTTATAGTTTCTTAATTCTTTCAATTCTTGCTGTAGATATTTCAAATAATACGGAGACAGCAGAGTCAGTAACTAAAGTGTCGACAAACCTAAAGTTTTCTTATCATTTAATTTATAAGCTTTTTACTCGTACTCCCTTACAAAATGCTAAATACTCCTTTGAAGCCGCTAACTTCTCTACTATCAAATAAGTAAGCCACCTATTTTGCTCTGGTATTTTTAGAATAACGAGGTGCACTATACATCATTGGCTGTCAGTCTACAGTACATCGTTATTGATTGTTTACCTTTCAAAGTAGTTTTCTATGGTCATACATTAACGTTGAATGTGAAATTATATGCGAATGAAAATAAAAATATGGGCTAACTGATATGAAAGTACACATTTTTATTTACAGTAACAAGCATTCTACGAATCCTTACAGAATTGGAACAGTATATAATAATGGCAACCCTTGATACGTCCCATTGCTGGGCACGAGTCTCTCCCCTTCTTGGGAGGGGGCCTGGAGCTTACTCCACCACGCTGCTCCAATTCGGGTTGGTGGAGATAAGGGTCAGTGGCCAACCCCTTGTCGGAAAACTTCCGACAAGGGGCCTTAACCGAGTAGATCTCTTACAATCTAAACAAGCCGCGGGGCCATGCGCGCTTAGCGCTATAGCGCGTTTAGCGATACGGTCGCGGTCGGGTGTGTAATGGGTGACCGCTAGTGGCAAATCAAAGTGCGCGTTTCCGTGCTTCGGAGGGCACGTTAAGCCGTCGGTCCAGGTTGTTATCGATAGATAGCAGTCGTTTAATCTTGTCGGAGGAAAACATCCGAGAGTGGGTTGGCCACTAACCCCGTATCTCCATCAACCCGAATTTTTCTTTTTTTTTTTTGTGATTATGTGTAATACATATTAATTATATACATTGTTATGTATAATAATATACTAATATTAATACATTTACTTACATTGTTTAAGTTGGTAAGATGGAATACTGTACCTACTTGTTACGAATTTTACATGTTGAACGAATACCTGCGTCAGCACAAACTTCTTCAGGCATTTTGATGTAGTTCAAATTGTACAATAATTATAAGTATGTGTAAATAAATAAATTAAAAAAAAAGGTTTGGTAGAAAAAGGAAAGATCCGCTCATTCAATTACCACCAGTTTATTGCTCTGTGCCACCAATCGAGAAGAACGGACTAACTGGGATACAATTAGGGTACAAATGTTTCACTTAATCTCTGACAAAGCAAAACTGAGAGAAAGCGGCCGGAATTGATCAATAGAAGGGGTGTGGTGTTTCATCATGATAACGCTAGACCTCACACATCTATAGCCACTCAGCAAAAAATAAGAGAGTTTGGCTGGGAGGTGTTAATGCATCCGCCGTATAGTCCTGACCTTGCACCTTCAGATTGCCACCTGTTTCGGTCTCTTCAGAATTCTTCATGCAATGTTCGGTTAACATCACGAGAGGACTGCCAAATCCACTTGTCGCGGTATTTTGATGAGAAGTCCCAAAATTTTTATAGCAATGGGATCATGTCCCTACCTACAAGATGGCAAAAGATTATCGAACAAAATGGTACATACATAGTTTGGTAGAAGAAGGAAAGATCCGCTCATTCTATTACCACCAGTTTATTGCTCTGTGCCACCAATCGAGAAGAACGGACTAACTGGGATACAATTAGGGTACAAATGTTTCACTTAATCTCTGACAAAGCAAAACTGTACTGTGCATTGGAGCAGTGTGGCGGCGTAAGCTCCAGGCTGCCCCCCAAAAAGAGTAGAGACTCGGGCCCAGCAGTGGGACTTATAATGGGTTGCCATTATTAAGGAAGTTTTGGTTTTCCTTAACAGCTTATTTGGTCAAGGCAGATTTATATTGATTTTCCTGGGCCTCTATAATATGTCTCGGATTTATCACCTCAGCTGGACAAATGCTTTCCCCAAAGATGCTTACAACAGTGTTTTGGCATTATTGCCACGCTTGGCATGCGGATTGAGAATGGCAGTGGCCGTAGTGGTTTACTACCGCTCCATTGAGTTGGTTTGACTGTCATTGATCTCTTGAGTGATTGCACTAGGGAAAGAATTATCTTCTACTATGCACATCCCAACGCATAGGCCTGAGTTTATTGGTAAGCATTTACTGCTACTAGAATAGTTTTGTTTATAATTTAAAGAGTTTACTTTCATCCTCTTGTTATTACCCTTGCAATAAAAAAGAGACTGTAAGCTGAAAATCAAATAAGAATCTTTTAAGTTTTCCATAACAAAGTAGTTCATAACCAAATCAGAAAAAAAAATTGAAAGAAAAATTTGAGTTCAGGCAGGAATCATCACCTATTTATTAGTTATCCATGGATGACCTTCACCGACCCTGAATCGCTTAAAATCAGAAAGGGAAAGAAAAGTCAACGCTCAGTTTAAGAACTTCGATAGCTTAGTGGTAAAGCGGCTGAACTGGTAACCCTGACGTCACAGGTTCGATTCCTGCCTGAAGTCAAATTAATGTATCCAATTTTTTAAAATTTTTGAATTCATTCGTAAGTGTTATTGCGAAAAATAAAAATAATACTATCATTCCTACAGATTTTTAACACATTTATGCTCATTCGAAATAAGAATCTCAATGATACTCCACATCCATTTCACGTGAATGAGTGCTCTTCGTAATGAATTGGAAACAATATGAACCGGTACTGCAAGAGAAATTTGAAAAAAATATGTATTCTACGTCGTTACTTTTTCTTTATAATCTCACCGGATTTTTTGTTTTGTTGATGATGATGAGTGGAATTTGAAAGCCTGTAATTAATTTTTTTGCATTTTTTTCATAAATTTTAAGTACTTAGATATTTGAATGTTAATTAATAAAATATTCATTTGTTCTGTAGTAAAAACTGGTAAATTAAAAGCAAGTCTACTTCCAGCTCTTTTAGAATTCTACCTTGAATAGGTATACTACAATAATTCTTTTACATGTTTCATAATTTGAAACATAGAAAACCTTGTCGAGGGCCTTATGGGCGGTTTGAAAACATCCGACAGCGGCTTGACAACTAACCCGTATCTCCACCAACCCGCATTGGAGCAGCGTGGTGAAGTAAGCTCCAGGCCTGTCCCCAAAAAGGGGAGAGACTCGTGCCCAGCAGTGGGACGTATACGTAGTTGCCATTATTAGATGAATACTTAAGCCTATGAACGTAAAAGCCAAATATTTCAAAGTAGATGAGTTGCCACTCCTGAGGCATAAGTTGTTATGCCTGTGTACCTGATATTACGAGGTCATATAGCGTAAAGCAGATTAGATATTGCGGTAGTGCCTATGCACTTGAACTTCATCACAGGATCTCTACCAGCACTAAATTAATCCTCCGTGACATAAAACTATTTTTTTATTAAGGGACTTTGTCGCAAGGCGACCACATCGTCCCGTAAACACCACACATATTAGACACAAAAAAGATATATGATTACATAACAAAAATACTTTATAATTTCTAACTTATGATATACAATTTTTATTTTAAACCTAAATCGGCTAATTTAAACAATATTCTGGCCTCCTGCGACGCCGGGGACGCAAGAATACTGTTCAAATGGCCAACTTGTCCGAATCTAGGTAAAACAATAATTAATTTTACGGATAGCATAAAAGTCGAAGATTTCAACAATCTCTAACATTCTTAACAAACAATGTCTTGCTTAATATTGTAGAAATAGATTGAGGTAATTTAGCTTTCACCTCAACAGAATTTACTCAGCCTCAGGCGGTGTTGGGTCGAATTAAATTTTCATTTATCACTTGTTGACTTGATGTTGTCTTGTTTCTGACTTTAATTTGGTTTATCGTGGTTTCATTTTTGCGTTTAGTTGTTGAATATATTATCTTTGTTATAAGCAATTTATAATAAGTCTATCATATATTACTTATAACAAAGATAATCATTGGGGGGAAATGCCATAATCCAACTCGGTTGGGCAGCGTTCGGGAAGCTACGGTACATCTTCTCGTCCGACTTACCGCAGTGTCTCAAGAAAAAGGTCTTTGACCAGTGTGTGTTGCCAGTGATAACTTATGGGACAGAAACGTGGTCGCTTACTATGGGCCTCATAAGAAGGCTCAAGGTCACTCAGAGAGCAATGGAGAGAGCTATGCTTGGAGTTTCTCTGCGAGATCGAATCAGAAATGAGGAGATCCGCATGAGAACCAAAGTTACCGACATAGCTCACCGAATAGCGAGACTCAAATGGCAGTGGGCAGGGCACATAGCTCGACGAACTGACGGTCGTTGGGGCAGAGCAGTTCTCGAGTGGCGACCGCGTACCGGAAAGCGAAGTGTGGGCAGGCCTCCCATAAGATGGACCGACGACCTGGTGAAGGTCACGGGCAATCGCCGGATGAGGGCGGCCCAGGACCGTTCGTTGTGGCATTCTTTGGGGGAGGCCTTTAATCAACAGTGGACGTCTTTTGGCTGAAATGATGAACAAAGATAATATATTACTGAGCCACGACAAGGCGGAAAGGGGCGATCCCGATAGGTTTATTTCTCTATAAAGAAGTTGATAAAATACTGAAAAAGCAAACACAAGCTAAGCTTAATGTATGGCTCCGTAATAAGGTACCACAGGGACGTATCAACTACGATCTCAGAGGTGGCAATACATTTGCATTTTGACCTCTGGCTTTTGTGTGGTATAGGCCGCAGTCATTACTGAACATCAATGTGAACTTCATGCTTGTATGCTATCTTCGTTACATAAAAAAGCTTAACAAAATGTAATCACCATGTCTTGTCTCAACAAAGCGTGTTTAGCCTCCAGCGCGGAGACGAATTAATTTGTAATTTTGTCGGCGTTGCGTAGATCTTTGTCTTTCATTTGGAATTTGCTGCTTTGATTTTCACCACATGTTTTCATACATTCCGTACTTATTCAAATATGTCATATTTTTAATAATAACATAATATAATAATAGTAAAGGCGCGCATGGCCCGGCGTAGATCTTAAGCGATCTACTCGGTTAAGCACTACGGGCGCAGTCGGGTAGTATGATGGGTGACCGCTAGTGGCAAACTAAATGCGCGTTTCCGTGCTTCGGAGCGCACGTTAAGCCGTCGGTCCCGGTTGCTATCGATAGATAGCAGTCGTTAAACCTTGTCAAGCACGTAAACGCGCATTTTAATTTGTTACTAGCGGTCACCCATTATCGCTTACGATCGACACCAGCCATGCGCGCTCATTAATAGACGCGCAATTTTACGCAGTATGTGATATTTAAATATAAAATTCTCACTTTACAATGTTTGTAACAGTAGTCCTCCGAAACGGCTGAACTGATTATCATTATGATATTTTGTGTGTATAGGTATTTGGTGGGTATGAGAATGCGGTTGTAGTCTATTTCTTATATCCCTAAAAGCAACGGTAATTCTCACACAGATGAAGGTTGATCTACTAGACTAGACTAGACTATCATATTATTATAGGTAATTATTTTTATACATAGTGTCTTATTTTAAAATACGGATACCTCCCAAGAGAAAGATATTATAGTTACTATAACATTAAACTGTGAACATCTATTTTGCTGTCAGCCGTACATGTCACTTATCACAAAAAGTTGTTCCGAATAACCGGGTCATATTACGGCTTACCCGGTTTTTGTGTCAACCGTATTATAAGTGCCCTCTCTTGGGCGTTAAAGATAGAAACAACATTAACATACTGTCTTATCCGCGTATTCTTACAAAGTGTGTCCCACTTCAAGAATACGATAAACAGATGGTATTAGGAATTCTTGAGAGAGATACACTTGTAAACACAGTAAAGTTATTACATGAGATAATATCTATACTTATAGTAAAACTGTAGAAGTGTGAAGTCTGTACATTGAAAATATTAAAAAAATAAATACCATAAGTTACTAGATCGATACCGAACACAAATATGTGATAAGAAAATTTTTTGTCTGTCTGTCTGTATGTTCAAGCATCACACAAAATCTACCGGTCCGATTACAATGAAACTTGGTGCGATTATACTTTGACCTTTGGCGCAAAACACTGGGTTCTTTTTATCCCGAAAAAATGTCTGTTTGTTTGTGTGTTTGTGCACCCTAATTTCATAAACGACTTATTCAATTTGCTGTTTTCACTAATATATTGTGGCAAGTTTCACATAATATTTTGTGTTTGTTTCATGTAAATCGGTTCAGAAATAAAAAGCTATGTCAATTTAAAGAATCATATCGAATATTTTTAAGCTATTCTGTATCTTAGTTCTATTTTTAGGGGATTTCGTACCTAAAAGGTACCAAATCCCCTAAAAAAGTACGAAATCCGTAGGGGATTTCGTACCTAAAAGGTACGAAATCCCCTACGGATTACTAATCCTCCGCTGTCTGTCTGTCTGTCCGTCCGTCCGTCTGTCTGTCACCAGGCTGTATCTCATAAATAGTGATAGCTAGAAAGCTAATATTTTCATAAATTATTTATTTCTGCTACTGCTATAAAAACAAAATCAATTACATAAAATAAGAAATTGAAAATTTTAAGGGGTCCAAGGGGGCATACAATACACGTGTTTTTTTTCGTATATTTTTTGCTCGATAATAACGGTAGCAAGTAGACCCTTAAATTTTCACAGAATTTTAGATCTCATGTTCTATATTACCTTCTATAATAATAAATCAATACAAATAAATAAAATTGGAGTGTCTGTTTGTATTAAAATAACCACTTTTTACTAAATGCATATGTAGGTATACGCGGTACATATACCAAAACATTTTTTACGATTTTTGTCTGTCTGTCTGTCTGTTTGACGAGGCTAATCTTGGGAACGGCTGGACCGATTTTGACGAGACTTTTATTTCCATACATCCATACATACATACATACCTACATACAAATAAGTAGAATTGGAGTGTATCCGACTTTGACGGGACTTCCACGGGTAGGTAGCTGATGTAATAAGGAGTAACTTAGGCTATTTTATCTCCATACATACATACCTACATACAAATAAGTAGAATTGAAGTGTAAGCGACTTTGACGGGATTTCCACGGGTAATAAAGAGTAACTTAGGCTACTTTTATAGCTAGCTGCGCCCACGACTTCGTCTGGGTAGATACTGAACAAGCATATTTTTTCTCACGTGGACAAAGTCGCGGGCACAGCTAGTAAACAATAAAATAAGTTCTTTTTTTTTAATGTAATGAATGTGGCAACCAAGCATTTAGTTCACATTGATATTAAGTGACGACTGCAGAATATAGACACCTAAACAAAGACCAGATGTCAAAATGCAGATGCGTTACCAATCCTGAGGCCTAAGGTATTATGCCTCTGAGCCGGAAATCGGAATAGTCTATCATAATTCTAAAATGCAATATTCACTTCGTTCAAACTGAACCTGGTAGTTCAGCTTTTATTTTATTCGGAGTATATTATAATGGTGATTTGCCAAAAATTTAATAAATACCTTGAACGTAACTATGCGTATTCATTCAGGAAACTAGAGGCGTATAGTTTTGCTTCATTGAAAAAGACAAACGAATGTTAATCTTAAAATCAAATACGTTTCTATTTGACAGTCTATATTTGTCTACAAATTCCACCCAAGTATTTCCTTCGTATATCTAAAGGTTCTCCACATACAAAACCGATATCCACACTCCGTGACAAGGCATAGATATCAATTTTAGACACTATTCAGCTAGGCATTTGAATCTTGCTCAATGTCTAAATTATATTGCGTGGGCTTTACGATGTTAATTACAAGATTTATACCCAACATGTATATCTATGGAATTCCTGTGAATGTTCTTGGTATATGTACCAATGTAATACGAGAATTGCGTAAACGTGTTTGATCCGGATGTTGTGTAATTTTACCCATTTGCTACATAACTGACAATAAAATAAACATTATATTTATCATCTGAAAAGTAATGATTACTGCTAATAGTAAGTAAGTTAGTATATTTGCGAAAACTCATTACAATTTTTAAATTCTAGTATTGTGTTCAAATATGGGTCAAGTATTGCCTTCAAACATCGGAAGCCAACAAGCTAGCAAGCTAAATTACAGCCAACCGCACTACGTGACAGTGCACTGTCTTCAAATTTGGTACTCGAGCACGATTCAAATGCCTAGATAATAGATATATGATGAGAAATAGTTAATAACAAGATTCAAGGCCATGAATTATGTTTCGAACTATTAATTTACGTAATATACGGCTCATGTAATTTGAGATACGCTCAATATAGTTGACTAATAGTTTGATCCGGTTGTTGAGTGAGTAAGCCCATTAGCTAGTTGACAGTGAAAACCAACTTGAAATGTTTGTTGAAATAACACCATTTTTACGAATTAGTCTCTTGTATATTAAACTGGTTTACTGGTGGTAGAGCTCCAGTGACGGAGCTCGCGGGCGTATGCACCACCGCATTATCTAATATACTTGCCGCTAAATGGTAGTGTTCAGCACTATCATGTTCCGGTCAGGTGGTAATGTACGGCCCTGTAATTTCCGGCACAGAAGCATAACACCTTAGGCCTCAGGAGTGGTAACGCATCTGCATTTTGATCTTGGTCTCTGTGTGGGTGTCTATAGGCTGCAGTCATCACTTAACATCAATGTGAACTGCATGCTTGCTTGCCACTTCCATAACAAACAAAACTAAAATTATGTTAAAAAATCAACTCGACGATTCGGTCGCTTTAGAGATGTTTAATCCTTTAATCAGAGAACTCTCCGCTTATATAAAATCAATTAAATATAGCTTTTAATGCTATAGCATAAGTAAACGATGTGATGCTTGATAAGGATATCGACCACGACACTGTAAACAAAATTCCTGATCTCAAAATATTGGTGTCGCCATCATATTACCTTTAATCCACTCAATGATACTCGTATATTTTAATACTTTTAGAAAAAGATGGAACAAAAATAAAAGGGCATAGCAGATATATTCATAAATCAACATTATTACATTGAAATTAGGTTTGTCTTATTGGAACTAAAAGTCACTTTTAATGGTAAGTATTGTTATTGTAAAAAATTCTGAAAAACTATTGCGTTTACATCGCAGCAATTTATCTACTATACAAATACTCGTACAATTTACCGTAGTGTCTCAAAACTATCGACGGTCCAAAGCTGCGTTGTGTCGTCGATGCTCAAGACGCTGGTTTTTGACAGGTACGTGTTCCTAGTGGTTAGGTTAAGATCCCACTGCAGAATCATTTCGTTTATCCAGATATGCTATAATCCTAATTTTTACGCATATTTATAATTTAGAGAATATATATCCACTAGGCTGCAAAATTTAAAAAATCCTAAAGACATAAAAAAATCTGTGACAGCTTTACATAATCTAGTATGTTCTCAGGTTTCGCAAGCTACACTCATTGAAATAAAACTAGCTTTGGAATTTATCTCGCGTATATTTAACTAAAATGATTATTTAAAATCAAACCCCGAAGTACATAGACGAAACGTCGAGTTTGATCTTAAATAATCATTTTAGTTTAATATACGCGAGAGAAACCCAATAACTAGATTTATTTCAATCACCTAACCTAGTCTGTCGGTTGAATCTTAGAAACAATATATCAATATTAATTACAAGTAAATTTGCTAACCACATAAATTTCACAAAAAAAACTATTGAGTATTAGGCACTGAATGAAGCTACGCTTGAATAATTTCTTACTAATTCAATAAAATTAAGCAGAATCACGAGCTACTTGAAAGAGATTCGTTTTCGTAATGGCTTCTCAGAGATTCGTTTGACAGAAATGTTGCTACGTAGTCCATTTGAACGCCCGTACAATTTCAAAAAGTGTATTCACATTGTTTATAATTATAAGCACATGTGTATTTTATAATAATAATAATAATAATGGCAACCCATTATACGTCCCACTGCTGGGCACGAGTCTCTCCCCTTTTTTTTGGGGGAGGCCTGGAGCTTACTCCACCACGCTGCTCCAATGCGGATTGGTGGAGGTGGGTGGGTTAGTGGCCCACAGTAGCCCACCCACCACAGTATGTCAGATGTTTTCAAACCGCCCATAAGGTCTCCGACAAGGTTTAACGACTGCTATCCATCGATAGCAACCGGGACCGACGGCTTAACGTGCCCTCCGAAGCACGGAAACGCGCATTTTAATTTGCCACTAGCGGTCACCCATCACACTACCCGACCGCGCCCGTAGTGCTTAACTGAGCAGATCGCTTATGATGGAATTTTCACGATCGGTTCAGTATTTCCAAAGTTTAGCCCCCTACGAACAAACAAATTTACAAACATATTTTATTTTTAAAGAAAAATGGAAAGAAAAAATTGACTTCAGACGAGGCTCGAACTCGCGACCTACTGGGAATCTAGTCCAGCCGCTCTTCCAATTGAGCTACTGAAGCCCTGCCCGATTTGTCAAATCTTTCCTTCACATCTATTGCATTGCTTTATGGTAGCAGTAGCGCCATCTATTACCAACTATGCTAGTTAGGCAACCGATATAATAGACTTTTCAGTTTATTGAATATCGTAAAGAAGTCGCTTTTACCCTTAATAATTGTTTGATATTATTTCGCATTAACACATGCTTGTGAAATATATTTTATTTTTACTATACTGAAGGCTTCAGTAGCTCAATTGGAAGAGCGGCTGGACTAGATTCCCAGTAGGTCGGGAGTTCGAGCCTCGCCTGAAGTCAAATTTTTCTTTAAAAATAAAATATATTTCACAAGCATGTGTTAATGCGAAATAATATCAAACAAATTTACAAACATTTTTTAATATTAGTATAGATGAAAACTAGCTGATCCGGTGAATTGTACTAACATCGGAGATTTTTAATAGACATTGTCAAACGTTTATTGCTGCCTTTTATTCCAAGAAAAAAGTTGGACCCAATTAAAAGACTTTGCCAACTTTGCCCTCTTTTAAAACAGGCTGTTTGGACTTTTATTTATTTAAGCACCTAATTGGAAAACACGCTTGATGAGTTCTTTTGTGGAATAATTTTATTGCATTAAATTGTCCTTAAAAAACTATTCATTGAGACCCATGATAACCTTACGACTGCATTTCTCTGAAACTAAAGGCGATAATCATTACGTAGTATAAAGTAGCGATATAGGTAGACTCGCGGCAACTGTTATTAATTATTGTGCCCGTGCAAAGCAAGGGCGGGTCGCTAGTATAACATAAATTAATGCATACATATGTACGCATAACGATTATTACCTTTTAGGGTTCAATACTTTAAAAGGCAAAACGGAATCCTCATAAGATCACTTATGCGTCTGTGTGTCCCTCTCTCATAGACGATTTTCTATGAAAAAACTGAGCCGACTGAGTTAAATTTGTTGGATCCAAGTAGTGTGTACTTGGTGTGCTGCGTAAATAAATAAAATTTAAAAATGGGTAGCACTTTTAGTAAATAAGTAATATATATAAAGTACGTTGTGTAACACATCAAATTTTAATAAAAGATTTTACTACAACGATAATATATTAATTAAATGTTGCTAGAAGATAGACATCCATCAATGATAAATTCTATCATCAATGCTTTGAAGATACGTCAACTTAATGGAAGGTTGTATAAAAAAATATAGTCGATGACTTAATGTGAACAATAATTGAACAAATCAACTAATAACGCACACGAACTTTCCTCTTAAAAATTAATATTGTGAAGGAAAATGTCTCGATGCTCCAGTACGGTCCTTAAGGAACTTCTAACAACCAATTTATTGAGCCCACGTCAACATCGCAAAGTAGCCAATTAAGGGAGTTACTTAAAAAGGGTTTTAATCGAGATTTTTTTTTTTTTAATCTCCATTTAAAGAGCTTGGTCAAAGACCATGACGATCTATACGTTCACATGAATTACATTCTTCATTTAAAAAAATAATTAAACAACATTAGCTCATTGACAATTGATATAGTTGCAACAGTATTCTGGCGTCATCCGTAGTAGGATCTGCCAGGACACTGTTGCAATGTCCTATTTCTAATGAAGCCCTGCGATGAGCCTCACCTCGAACACATTCAACCAAAATATGATATACGTCTTCCACTTTACCACATATACTACAATTAGGGGTATCAGATTGACTCATTAAGAATTTAAACTTATTAAATGGCACATGTCCGGAGCGAAGTCTCATCATTGTGACAAGTTCTTTCCTGGACAGGGCACACTCGGTCATCCATGGAGACCTCAACGGTTCCGGCTGTATTGTTCTATACCAGATGCCACATTCTGATTCCACTTATAATCGAGATTATAAGTGGAATCAGAATTAAAAAATTAAAGGCTTAAAAATGTTGGTATGTATGTATGTATGTATGTATCTTCACGCCAGGTCCCTAACGGGGTAGGCAGAGAGTGCAGAGCGCCAGACATCCCGGTTCTGACAAACCTCTCGTGCCTCGTCTACCTTCATCATTCTCTTCATACATGCACGTCGATTCCTAAGACTTTTGACCCCACCATCAGACAGAACTCGACCTATTTGGTCATAGTAGGTCAGCCTTGGTCTTCCTGGGCCTCTGCAACCATCCACATTCGCATTGTATATCTGTTTAGTCATTCGCTCATTCGACATTCTTTCTATATGCCCGAACCATCGAGGCCTTTTTTCATTTTTACACCGATACTATCATTCACACAAAGTCTCTTTCTTACATCTTCATTACGAACGCGATCGGTGAGTGATACACCGCAGATCTTGCGCAAAGATCTCAAGACTCTGCGACCGATCTCTCGCAAATGTTGGTACCTACCGGTAATTGAGATATTATACTTATAGCTCCGAACTATGAACAATTAGTATATTTACTTACATATTATCACATATTTAAATTGATTAATAAAATAACATAATGAAGATGGCGTATGCGGGCGTAGGCACCACCGCATTACCTAATATACTTATAAATGGTAGTGTCCAGCACTATCGTGTTCCGGTCAGGTGGTAATGTACGGCTCTGTAATTTCCGGCACAGAGGTATAATACCTTAGGCCTCAGGAGTGGTATCTGCATTTGACCTTGGTCGTTGTGTGGATGTCTATAGGCTGCAGTCATCACTTAACATCAATGTGAACTGCATGCTTGTTTGCCACTTCAATTACATAAAAAAAGATGGCAGAAAATGAAAGTAAATCCATATAAAAAATAGCTTTTCGTTAATCTCGGTAAAACTTGAGAACCTAAAAAAACCTTTGGCTCATTTTGGTTCTTAATTATTTTTGGAGTTTTAAAAGGTTTAAAAGGTGAAAAAAAAACACAGTAATTGCAAGGATAAAAACAACCATTTCATTTTTCTTATCAATAATTCGTACCTATCAAACCTTTGTTACATTATTCAATTCAGAGACAATACGAAGTTTGCTTCAACTAGTAGGTAAACATATGAGTGCTTCTAAATGCGCGTGGTTTAACACACGTAGGTGGACTAAGTAGGTGTACCACGGGCAATGGTCGATCTCATTGATAAACTCATCCTCTATTAATTTTTTATCAGCTGAAAACACAACCCATGAACTAAGTATCCATAACGTAGACGAATCCATAAAGATGATAGGTCTTAATTGGTTTTGACTTTATGGAATATTAAGAAGTGCTATAAAAAGCGTAACGATTTACATCAGACTTAAAAAATCCATCAAACAGTCTGAAAGCCATATCTCAATGCATTTTCGTAGGTCGCAGACGGTCATACTACTTTATAAGACGGCACGTGCATAAAGAGATAGTTTTATCTATATTTGGAAGCCTATTAGTGACAGTATCGTATATTTATAAAATGTAATGAAACGTAATTCAAAGTGGTTGCGGGTCGCTTTTGCTTGCTCAGGGTACGAGCACTCGGTTCGCGAAATACTTTTTTTTCCTACAATTCAAGCATTGGATTCGCAGAATAGGATTATGTTTTTTTATGCTATGAAAGTGGCAAGCATGTAGTTGACTGCAACCTATAGACCACCAGTATAAAAATAGGTGAGGATTTTAAACTAGAAACAAAATAAATCACTCAATCCTTCAGAGTCGTAGAATATTTAAAATGGAAATACAATCTTCGTTAATCTAAATACCGTCGACACAGCATAAAATATAAAATACGGCTTACCTTTATGACAAAATTAATGACCGTAAACAGTCGTAAAAGTAATTGGAAAAATACGTTTTTCTACTAATGGCAATATGTTTTTGTTTGTGGGCGATATTTTTATGGTTTTCTATGTGTGTAACTAAGTAATAGTGTGGTTAAAACCTTAATGGTAACGTCGTGAAATCACTGCTTCCATGGAAAGAAACAAAAGATAGATAAAATACTAAATTTATAAAATCCCTACTATAACATTGTTAATGCGAAAGTAACTCTGTCTGTCTGTCTCTTATCTTTTCACGTCCAAACGACTGAACTATGAAACTGATTTTAATGAAATTTGGTACAGAGATAAAGCTGACTTTGAGAAAGAACATGGGCTACTTAGTTATTTATAAAACGACAACATCGCGGGAGAAGAGCCGAGCAACAGCTAGTCTATACACAAATAAATAAAATTGGAGTGTCTGTTTGTGATATTAAAATAACCGCTTTTCACTAAATGCATATGTATACACGATACATATAGCAAAACAACGTCTTTTACAATTTTTGTCTGTCTGTCTGTCTGTTTGGCGGGACTAATCTTGGGAACGGCAGGACCGATTTTGGCGGCACATTCACTGCCAGATAACTGATGTAATAAGGTACTCCTTATTACTACTTAGGCTACTTTCATACTAGCTTTGCCCACGACTTCGTCCGGGTAGATACTGAGCAATCATAAATTCTCACGCGGATGAAGTCGTGGGGACAGCTAGTACTTGATATAATTAAAAAAGATAAGAAAAAGATACTAAATTTATAAAATGCTTAATATAATAAATGATGTATAATCTGAAATATAAAATTCTCGTGTCACACTTCTGTGTAACAATACGCCTCCTAAACGGACCAATTATTATGAAACGATATGTGTGTATTTGGTAGGCATGAGAATCGTTTGTAGAATATTTTTCTACCCCTTCTTTATTTTTAAGATATAACTGATTTTTAGGATGACTGAGTTTCTCGTTGATACTCTCGCGCTGATACATACATATATATTTTTATAGTAACGATAGGTGCCTTATGTGATTTGCCACTAGTACTACGCTGGAGTCTTGGGTCGATTCCCGGGTATGTAAAATCCTTTGTTAAAATAAGAATGTAACGGGGAAAAATCCTTTATCTCTGGTTCTATTTATATTTTTCCATTTTCTGGAATTTTCTTACCAACTTTTACTCGTGGTAGAGGTCCAGTGGTGGAGCTCGCGGGCGTAGGCACCACCGCATTACCTAATATACTTGCCGCTAAATGGTAGTGTTCAGCACTATCGTGTTCCGGTCAGGGTAATTTCCGGCACAGAGGCATTACACCTTAGGCCTCAGGAGTGGTAACGCGTCTGCATTTTGACCTTTGTCCAAGTGTGTGTGTCTATAGGCTGCAGTCATCACTTAACCTCAATGTGAACTGCATGCTTGTTGAATTTTTAGACGCATGTTGTTTTTAGTTTAGTTTTAAATTTATATTATGTAAATATTATTTAGGTTTTAAATATATTTAAATGTTTTTTATTCGTAAATTAAACCAATAATTTTATAAATTCAAATGTTAATTGCCCGCCATTATGACGTACACTTTTTATTTTAATGTATTACCGAAACTGGACAGGCCATGAAATTTTTAAAAATCAATTGCTGTTTGTTACTTTCGCTAAAATTGTGGTGTATTTTTAATCTTTACTTTAAAGCGATACAAAGTTCGCCGGGCCAGCTAGTCGTTATTATAGAAAAAAATGGGAAAGAAAATTTTGACTTCGGGCAGGAATCGAACCTGTAACCTCAGGATAATCAGTCCAGCCGCTTTACCTCTAAGCTACAGAGGTCCCACACCAATGCGTCAAACTTTGCCTTCCAATTTTTTTTTTTTTTACCGACTGAGGGTGGATGAGCGTTGAGGTTTGTCAGGACCGGGATATCTGGCGCTCTACACTCTCTGCCTACCCCGTTAGGGACCTGGCGTGAAGATACACACACATCTGCATCTAAATCGAGATCTAGAGTCGGTCGAGACCCTTCTGAACTTAGTATTTCCGTTCATTCCTCGGAAGTACTAACATCCCCACATTCTGACATTTCATGACAGGACACTAACATTATAATTGAATAATGATTTATGTTTTGATATTCATAATTTGAATAATAAAGCGATAATCACACTGAAACTGTTAGTTTTATTTAACTATTACTTACACGCAAATATTGAATGCCTTACCCGATACAGCAATCGTCCTGATAAACTATCTATAAGATCGCGGCCAAAGAAATAATACCCTATAGATGATGTTTTAAAGTGCGAGCTGTGAATAATATATCTAGAACCTAGATTATTCACAGCTCGCAGCGTAATAAATGCTAATTCATGGTTACCTATTTCAAATTATGTACATTTTCTCGATATGTTCTTGATCTTGTAGATGCACATGTTTTAATTCATCATTCAATCAATTCGTTATAATTCAACTAATCTGAATAAAAGTAAATGCTTAGGAATGTTTAACATAAAAACTTGCCGAGATATAGTAAATGATTAGGAAGAAAATTGGGAAACTTTATTTACTAGCAACACTCATGATTTCATATGGCTGACTCATGAGCGGCCACACGCTGGCTACATCTATAGGTACTTAATCTAAGCATAAAAGATACAGTTCAAAGTTAGTTGCTAAATAGATAAAAGCAACAGTCTGAAGTTGGTTGCGAAACTTTTTGTTAGATGTGAAACTTTTTTGTCGTTTTGTTTTTTTTCTAGTAACTAATATATATTACATTGTTACGCTAAAGAAGTATAACTTCTTACGAACGTATATATGTACACATACTCTTTATAGGGTTCCGTAGTAAACTAGAAACCCTTATAGTTTCGCCATGTCGATCTGTCTGCCTGTCTGTCAACGGTTTAGCGCAAAAACTATGGGTACTAGAGACTTGAAATTTGGCACAAGTATACACCTTAATCACCCCGACAAAGTGTTAGAGTAAATCCATGAAAATTAAAATTATTTAAAGCACCTCCCCTACATGTAACGCGCGGATATTTGATAAAATTTTTGTTTTCTATATTGTGTGGGATATCGTTGGATAGGTCTTTCAAAAATGTTAGGGGCGTGCTATTATAATTTTTCGATGTAGGTAACTGTTCGAGACATATTAAACTTCAAAGTGCAAATTTTCGTTTCGAATCAAGTGTCACCCCTCTACCAAGTGAACGGTTGTTGCTAGAAATTTAAACGTTACGGCAATAGTAGCTACATATAACGAAATTAAAAGAAAAACTCTCATACCTAAGTTGGCTTTACAAATTTGCGAGTAATAGTCGATCCAATGTATTACTCGAAAATTTTGAATAACTCCATAGAAAATATTTATTTATTCATTACATTATTCAAACTTAAAACTACGGAACCCTACACTGCGCGTGGCCCGACACGCACTTGACCTGTTTTTATTGTAAAAGTAACAAATACCTCTACAATACTGAGGTAGTTCGACTACTCATATCGCAAATAACATGGCAGATCACAACAGCTAGGGAGTTGAAAATAACTGAACGTAAAATCACAATTCACCACGATGTGTCTGATTACCATAAAAATACATACGTATTGCTTCCAACAAATTTCCAACTGACTTAATATTCAGAATTTTTTCATGATATCGACTACATAAAACGCAGTATACTGGGCGGAATCGCAAAAAAATAGGATAGAATATTTTATTCTCGAATAATACGGTAATCAAAAAACAATGAAAACGGGTCCGATACTATCGTTACTCGAGATTATTTTTAAACTTTTTCTTGGTATCTCGATATGCCTGTGAATGAACAGTAAACGTACTGGTGGTAGAGCTCCAGTGCGGGCGTAGGCACCACCGCATTACTTAATTTACTTGCCGCTCAATGGTAGTGTTCAGTACATTTGCCGCTCAATGGTAGTGCTCAATTCTATTTCATAAAAAAAATCTGATTGTTTTTATTTTATGGTATTTGTTACCATAAAGTAAAATTTTAATTTTAATAATAATAAATTTAATTGTATTTGTTGCTACCAAAGTCCCACACCGATGCGTCAGATTTTGCTTTCCCTTTTTGATTTTTAACCGATTTAGGGTCGGTAAGCGATACCAATTGATAACTAGTTAATAACTATACAACAGATATGATAGACTTAGTAGTTTATACAATATCGTAAAGATGTCGCTGTTCCCTTAATAATTGTACTATTTATTTTTCGCAATAACACATGCGAGTAAACTTTAGAAATTAAAGAAAAAAACGGAAAGAAAAACTTGACTTCGGGCAGGAATTGAACCTGCGACCTCAGGGTAACCAGTCCAGCCGCTTTACCACAAAATAAATAATCATAAAATAAAACTAAGCAAACCAAAGTTTCATTCATTCCATTTAGTTTAAAAATAAGTAGTTTGATATTTCATATTCCTATTTTTTACCAAAATATTAGTCGTGAATATTTTTGTCTCTGTCTTTTCTTTGGAATGAAGGTGGCAAACAAGCACGCAGTTCACATTAATGTTAAGTCAACATTCGTTGCCACCCCTGAGACCTTTGTTATTATGTCTCTGTGATAGGTATTACGGGGATAGTTATGAGAGTCAAAGTGATTTTAGTCTAATACCTATATTCATGTCATTTTGACTCCCCAAACACTGTTCCATAAAACATATCGAGATACCAAGGAAAATATAAAAATAATCCCACATCACGTCAATATGAGATCCGTTCTCATTGTTATTTGATTACTCACTGCATTATTCGAATATAAAACATTCTTCCGTAACTTTTTTGCGATCTCCCACCCACTTTTATTAGGTCGATATCGAGAAAAAATCTGAATATGAAATCAGTTGAGGATGGATGGTGTGTATATTTGTAACGATTCGTATGTATTTTTATGATAATCAGATACGAATGTTGAGGCGCAACAACGAGGGATTTTAGTGAGTAGGTCTAAAACTTTACTGGTGGTACGGCTCTAGTGACGGAGCTCGTGGGCGTAGGCACCACCGCATTACCTAATATACTTGCCGCTAAATGGTAGTGTTCAGCACTATCGTGTTCCGGTCAGGTGGTAATGTACGGCCCTGTAATTTCCGGCACAGTGGCATAACACCTTAGGCCTCAGGAGTGGCAACGCATCTGCATTTTGACCTTGGTCTTTGTGTGGGTGTCTATAGGCTGCAGTCATCACTTAACATCAATGTGAACTGCATGCTTGTTTGCCACTTCCATTACATTAAAAAAAAAAAAAAAAGTTAGGGCTCTAGTGACGGAGCTCGTGGGCGTAGGAACCACCACATTACCTCTATCTGCCGCCAAATGGTAGTGTTTAGCACTATCATGTTTCGGTTAGATGGTAATATATGGCCCTGTGATAACTATCACAGAGACATAACAACTTAGGTCTCAGGAGTGGTAGCGCGTCTGCATTTTGACCTCTGGTTCTTGTGTAGACGTCTATAGGCAGTATATTATTGTGTAGTATATTTTTGTGTAGCACGTAACTTCACGCCTGTAATCCCCGAAGGGGTAGGCAGAGGTAAATGCATGCATTCAAGCATACATGCAAACACCCACGATTCGCCGGTTACGTTTTGGCCCATGTAACAGGTGGCGAGCCTGTTGACATCTCCGGGCACATTACCAAACTTTGAGGTACTGGGAAATTTCCGGAAAATGGAAAAATCCCAATAGAACCAGAGATAAAGGCTTTTTCACCATTATCTCTGATAACCCCCTACCCGGGAATCGAACCCAGGACCTCAGCGTAGTAGTATTGGCCTGCTACCACTAGGCTACCGAGGCAGTTGACTTTGTGTAGCAGTCACCACTTAACATCAATGTGAGCTGTATTGTTAATTGTTTGCCACCTTTCTTACATGAAAAAAATCCTCACACTACCCCATATCTGTTCCTCTAAATGACGGGTGACAGGGGCTAACCTACATTGCGTACAAAAATCATTGAACGCAATCCTAATGACATTTACCGTGCAACTGTGTAAATCCGTATTAATCTGGATAACATAAATGTTACTGGACCCGACTTAATCCCGATTTACTTGTACTGTAAACTTTAACAGAATACGTAAATTAACGCAGAGGTCAAACGAGTACAGTTAGTACTTTAGCATATACGTTGTTTGACTAAGCCTCAACTGTTATGACGCGCTCCTGATCGATATCGTTTAGGATTTTTGGCTCAAAAATGCGGTCGCGGCGGACCGGAGGGGAGTAGCCATAGCGTGTATTACTGATGCAAAACAGTCTGTAATTTTTTGCGGGGGGAAATGCGTGCGACACACACGCACACTACAAAAATCGTCTATTACTATGAAATAGTATGAAACTCACACCTTGACTTTAACAAAATACAGAAACAATTTCACGCATACATTTAAACATCTAGGCGACAGGTATAGGCTCAATTGGCCTTGTACTTTGACAGAAGGGACAGCCTGCATATGGCTACTCCCCTTCGGTGTTGCTCTATGATTGTTATCAAAACATGAAAAATCATCTTCATGAGTAGGACTCTCACACTACGAACCAAGTGATACCCTAAACCAGAGGTTCCCAAACTATTTTTTCTTGTATCCTTTAAATTTTTTTCTGGTTTCGGTGGACCCCCTTGCTAACATTTATATCACTTTCCCATATATCCCATTTTTATTTACGCATATACGTAGACCCCATCGAGTCTCCCATAGACCCTAGGGGGTCTATATGGACCACTTTGGGAATCACTGCCCTAAACAATAGGTACTGGTTTCTCCACGTAAAAAAAAATTGAATCGTTGCTCGCAATCGTAACAAATTTGACCGACCCGGGCTCACCGTGCACTTCATAAATCCGGCTCCGGATTAAACCGGGTAACATAACTGTAATTGGACCCGACTTAATCCCGATTTATGTGCACTATAATCTTTACCAGCATATGTCATGTCATGTTGAGGTCAAACGGGCTTCATTGTAGATGCTTTTCCTGAAGCCGTTTGACTCTGTGTTGGAAATTACACAAATATAACTGCCTCAGTAGTCTAGTGGTAGTAGGCCACTACTACTTCGCTGGGGTCTCGGGTTCGATTCCCGGGCCGGGGATATTAGCGATAACGGTGTAAAAGCCTTTAGGAATAGTTTAATTGGGATTTAATAGTTTTTTTGGGAAATTTTCATTTTCTGGAAGTTTCCCAGTTTGATGACCCGGAGATGTCAATAGGCTCGCCACCTGTTACATGGGCCAAAACGTAACCGGCGAATCAAGGGTGTTTGCAAGGGTGTTTGTATGTATGATTAAATGTATGCTTTAACCTCTACGTACCGCTTCGGGGATAACAAGCGTGAAGTTACGTTTTTTTTATACATCAACACTTAATCGGTACCGCTGAACACTATTATTTAGCGGCTGGTTGTTTTTTTATGAAATCACACTAGAAAACAATTCAGTTCACATAAATGGTAAGTGAATACTGCTACCTACACACATCTACACAAAACCCGGTGATCAAAATGATTTTGGCGCTTCAGTGATACTTATTATAGGTCGCGCCACGTAAAAAGAACGCTGGCGGTCAAGCTGCGCGTCATGTGTTTTTATTTCATTTTATGTTATTCTATGTTTTATAGTTTTCAATCTGCCTACCAATACACGAAACCGCAAGCGAAAGCTAGATCAAAAATAAACCAATAGGGCTAGTACTTTCGTGCGCGAGTGTACCGATGCGCGAACACATCCCTTCTACTTTCTTCCAGCGTTCTTTTTACGTGGCGCGACCTATACGGCGCCATATTTAATTCATGTAACGAGAACACGATAGTGTTGAATTAATATTCAATCTATTGCTGCCAAATGGTAGTCCATTTGCTGGCAGATACATTAAGTAATTTAGTGATGACTACGCTTACGATCTCTAATACTGGTAGTCTACCACCAGTAACACTACTGTGATCCATCACTGGAGCTTTATCAACAGTTATCAAATTTAAATTAAACTAATACAAAAAAAAAATATTATTATGTAGGTACCTATTAAGTGAATTGTCTCATCCCGAGATTATTTTTGGGCTGTGTCTATTCTGCCAGTAACCGAATGAATTAAATATTTTTTAAATAATTGCAGTAATAAGTTTTTCCATTTGTCGAATCTTTCCTTCACATTTATTGCATTGCTTTATGGTAGCAGCAGCGCCATCTATTGCCAACTTTGCTAGTTAGGCAACCGATATAATAGATTTTTCTTTCCATTTTTCTTTAAAATATAAATATATTTCACAAGCATGTGTTAAAGCGAAATAATATAAAAACAATTATTAAGGGTAAAAGCGACTTCTTTACGATATTCAATAAACTACAAAGTTTATTATATCGGTTGCCTAACTAGCATAGTTGGCAATAGATGGCGCTGCTGCTACCATAAAGCAATGCAATAAATGTGAAGGAAAGATTCGACAAATCGGGCAGGACTTCAGTAGCTCAATTGGAAGAGCGGCTGGACTAGATTCCCAGTAGGCCGCGAGTTCGAGTCTCGCCTGAAGTCAAATTTTTCTTTCCATTTTTCTTTAAAATATAAATAAGTTTTTACATGATAAAAAATTAACCCCTCCCTCCGTTTGCAACCACATATAATTAAAGTTTGGAATAAAATAGTGTTGTTACCGTTAAAACATTGAATTTCGAAATAAGAATGGGATGGGATGGGAAGAGGTGAGAAAGAGGATGGAATTTTCCCTCGCCAACTCTCATCTACCAAAGACGCGTAGTAGTAGAAAATAGTAAACGTAACTTCACGCCTGTAATCCCCGAAGGGGTAGGCAGAGGTAAATGCATGCATTCAAGCATACATGCAAACACCCACGATTCGCCGGTTACGTTTTGGCCCATGTAACAGGTGGCGAGCCTGTTGACATCTCCGGGCACATTACCAAACTTTGAGGTACTGGGAAATTTCCAGAAAATGGAAAAATCCCAATAGAACCAGAGATAAAGGCTTTTTCACCATTATCTCTGATAACCCCTACCCGGGAATCGAACCCAGGACCTCAGCGTAGTAGTAGTGGCCTGCTACCACTAGGCTACCGAGGCAGTAGAAAATAGTCCCTAGTATTTCTTAACCAAAAGTTCGGCTCTGGCGCTTCGCTGACCGCTGCCGCGGCATGCTCACTTAGCGCGCTCGACTTGCGTGCTATTTCTGTATAACCAATTTTTCTGTACAAGATGCCATGATTATTTATTTATTTATTTATTTATTTAAACTTTAATGCACACATTATAAAAATGAAGTACATAAGGTGGACTTAATGCCTTTAGGCATTATCTGCCAGTCAACCTTAAGGTTGTACAAGAAAAACCACGAGATGTTGCAGAAAAATAAAAGAACTATGAAATAAAAAAAACTGCAATGACTAAAACACGAAGCAGATAATTACTTACGTAAATAACTAAAGATATATTAGAATAAATACACAATCCAAAACATACATATGTATCAATATACATAAACATATAGCTATATATGAATCAATATATAAATAACATAAATAATCATAAATATAATAATAATAAATAGGAAAGCTTAAATATGATGACATTCCTATATTAACCAGTGTCAACAGCCAGTGAATTCAAATAATAACGACGAAGCTTGAATTTGAAAGATACCTTACTCGGAGCCTTTTTTATGTCAAGGGGTAGCGAGTTCCAAAGTTTAATAGCAGAAACAGCAAAGGACTTTGACACAAAATTAGTGCGGTGAAGTGGTATATCAAGAATGAGTCGATCAGACGAGCGAAGGTTTAGATTGTGGGAATCACCCAAGAAATTGAATTTTTGCTTAAGGTAGTTGGGAGAACAAGGATCGTTAAGTATCGAGAAAAGTAAACTGAGAATTCTAAGAGATCTTCTTTGACGAATAGGAAGCCAGTTGAGTTTGGACCTGTAATTAGAAATGTGGTCGAATTTACGAAGCCCGAAAATGTAACGAATACAATTATTGAGGATACGATCCATTTTGTTAAGATGTTCTTGGGATAAATCGGAGTAGCAAACATCTGCGTAATCCAAAGTTGGAAGTATGAGCGACTGGACTAAAAGGGTTTTAGTAGAGGAAGGTAAAAAATTTTTAAATCTATAAAGAGACCGCAGCGTGGCCGTGGAGCTTTTACAGATATTAACTATTTGGTGATCCCAATTGAGAGACGAATCAATGTGCAAGCCTAAATCTTTGACAGTTTTATTAATAGGAATAGTCGAGTTGTTCAAAATCAAAGGAGACAGGTTAAGTACATTTAAATTGTTGATGTAGACAGAGCTACCTAAAATAATTGCTTGGCTTTTAGACGGATTAACTACAATTCCAAATTTATCAGACCAATTTGTTAAAGCCAAAAGATCGTCATTAAGGGCAGAAATGGCAAGATTTATATTATCAGGACTAGCTTGACAGTAAAGCTGCAGGTCATCAGCGTACAAATGATAAGAGCAGCCAAGTTCGCGAGTGACATAGTTAATAAAAAGAGAAAATAATAGAGGAGAGAGAATGCCGCCTTGCGGCACACCAGCAGACAAATCGCACCAGTTAGATAGTCACTCGTAAATCTTTTGTTAGATAGTACGTGAAAACGATCTAAGATGACACCAGGGACCGGATTAGCGGCTAATTTTTGAAAACGCTTAAACACATTATTATATTAAAGGGTTACGCTTGCGGCCATGTTATCTTGTAAAAGTGTTATCCAAGGAAAGGTTAACCATATCCACGTTAAAGGCTATTCATGTGATACGGTATGGTATGGTGTTTTTATCCAATAAAAATATTCCTATCAATTAGGCCACTTAAAATAAAAGTAGGGAAAGCGCTTCTTGTCCCTGGGTGACACCTTAAGATCATTTTCACGTAATAACAAAATATTTGAGGTGGACAAATAATTATAATATTATTTATTCATCCGGTCACTGGCAGAATAGTCAATTTTGTTCATAATAAGAAAGTCAATGTTATCAATGTTATCCGAGTCATAAAGAAAACAAAATATTATGGTACTCAAATGATGATATTTTAATGATTTCCTGGGTTGCTGTTTTCAGGCATTTCTCATAAGCCGACTTTTACCTCTACGAAGGCGGTAGCTGTACATGCAAAATGTGAACAATAATAGAAACAAATAAACGTCCGCGTAATTGCTTCGGCTGTTGTTACATTCCCCCTTCAAAGTGCATTCGGTAATTACAGTATTGTTGAACATGGATGCAATGAATATGTTTTAAACTTTCACGATTTGTATTCATATTTTTATATTTTAAACGGGACTTAATCGCGTACTATTTTAATAGAGTCAGTCTACTCGTGACCACGGCCGTCGCATTACGGCCGAAACGTCGAGTGTCGAGGTAAATACTTCGATTAAAATAGTACGCGATTAAGTCCCGTTTACAATATAAAAAAAAGCAATGAATATGAGCCGTATAGAGTCACTGTTTTACTGCATATATCCGTTTCAAACCGGATTTCTCAATATTTCTCTTTATGAAAAATCAGAAATCTGTATCAGAATATAAGCATATACCATAATATAAGCATACCGTATAGAGTCACTGTTTTACTGCATATATTCGGTTCAAACCGGATTTCTCAATATTTTTCTTTGTGAAATTCACATTGCAAATTTCACTTTACTGTGAGAACAAAATAAACAATACTTGGCTTTAAGTATTAAAGTGGATGCTAGTATATGGAAAATAGTAACAAAAGAAACTTTACTGAACTTTACTGGTGGTAGAGCTCCAGTGACGGAGCTCGCGCGCATAGGCACCACCGCATTACCTAATGTACTTGCCGCTAAATGGTAGTGTTCAGCACTATCGTGTTCCGGTCAGGTGGTAATGTACGGCCGTGTAATTTCCGGCACAGAGGCATAACACCTTAGGCCTCAGAGTGGTAACGCATCTGCATTTTGATCGTGGTCTTTGTGTGGGTGTCTATAGGCTGCAGTCATCACTTAACATCAATGTGAACTGCATGCTTGTTTGCCATTTTACAATAAAAAAAAAAAAAAAAAAAAAAAAACTTGTCTTCGTGTAAGTACATATTTTATTGTCCTAACAAATCATTTTACTGCGGCTTGGTTGGCACCATCTTACTTATTTGAAGTTTCAGTTAAATAGTAATGTGTGATCCCGTAATTCTGTTTCATGAGCAAAACAACCTAGGCTTCAACAATGACATCACCTCTGCAAAAAGATTTGTTTGAGAACGAAGTTCTTTATCGCGCGGTACGGCTAAGGGGGCTAAGGGGGCTAGGCGAGCGTCACGAAAAATCCTAACGACACTTTTGCTATAGTGCGTAGCGCTCGGAGGGAGGTCGAGTATAGGATTCGACTTATTCGTCCTCTCTCTCTCTGCCTCGACGGTGACAAGCCACGCGACGCGTCTCCTGTGTATACGTACATTGTTTTGTCGTGAAAGTGTGTATGTAGTTTTTGTTGTTTTTAAAAATAAACAATGGATTGTGAAATTGATTTATTGTTGAAGAGGAACTTCGTTCCAATCGGGTGTTCCACATGTGACACCTCAGACAGTTTTTTTAACTGTTTTGGGAACTGTCGACAAATTTTATGTGCAGTGATAGAAATGAGAACAAGCATCTGTAGAACAGTGAAAAATGACTTATTGTTGAATTTTCTCATTTAGCGAAAATGAGCGCTGTTTTGGATGGATAGCTTTTTATAGTCGCTATTGTTCGCACACGGCACAATCAGACAAGTTTTTAATTACAAGTGAATGTGAAACGTGCAAATTAATTAAAATAGTATCATTTTGATACAAATATGGTACCGTGAGAACCAATAAGCGAAAATGAACCCACAAGTGAAGTAGTATTTATTACTAAAGTGGGAATTGAATCTTCATGTGTACAACTGATGATATTAGGTAATTCACGAACTATTTAGTTAGAAGCTCTAACTACCTATTGTTTAGTAGTAATAAGTCGCTAATTCATTTGACCTGATATTGCGTTTTAACAATAAAAATGGATTGTTATACTCGTCACATATTGAAAGCCTTCCTCAAGAAAGCTTACAAGTGTTGGGGTTCATCCACATCTCTACTTTCATGTATTTTTTTGCATTTTAGTAAAGTATGAGAATCATATGCTGTCTACTCGTATATAAAAGGCAAAATATATAACCTATTGTTTTAGGTAATCTTTTGTAGACGATTGTATTTAAATAAATACCTGTTCTTGGTACGAAATAGTATTGTTTCAATTGGAACAAACTGCAGTAGTAAATTTTCTGTAAAAGTTTTGTTCTGGAATCAGTTTGTGAAGCGGACAGGTTCATTTGCCGTCTATTCAATATCGAGTGTTCAATCTTAGACAACATCGTATAAAGTGAGAATTGTGTTCATGATATTAATGTTCTATCTTTGAAATGATAAAAAATAACTGGATGCACGAAGAAATGAAATAAGGTACCAATTGATATTAAAATATACTCGTGGTAGAGCTCCAGTGACGGAGCTCGCGGGCGTACCACCGCATATATACATACATACCTGATATACTTGCCGCTAAATGGTAGTGTTCAGCACTATCGTGTTCCGGTCAAGTGGTAATGTACGGCCCTGTAATTTCCGGCACATAAGCACTACTTAGGCCTCCGGAGCGGTAACGCATCGGCATTTTGACCTTGGTGTTAGTGTGGGTGTCTATAGGCTGCAGTTATCATTTAACATCAATGTGAACTACAGTACTCAACAATTAATATTGGACATCGAGCCTGCGAAAGCGACGATCGGCTCGTTTCAACTTCGTAGAGCGTTATCTCTGTTGCACACTGCCTACGTAAGCACTAACAGTCCGGTATTGGTCAAAACTCAATCGAAATGATCGAAAAATATCAAATATATATCAGGTACTACGTCTGAACGGACCGTAGTCCATTCGGCCGTAATCAAAAATCGTCTACGTCTCAACGGACCGGTCATAAAATATTGTTAACAAATGTATACATGGAGTACATGCAATTGCAAAAGTTATAAATTGAAATACTTAATCTGATTTTTTTCTTAAATTTGTATTATTTTCTTTATAAAAACAATGCTTTACACTCTCTGCTTACCCCGTTAGGGACCTGGCGTGAAGATACACATATATATATATACATATATAAAATAATCAATCCCTTAAACATATTGACAAAAAAAACCCGGTCAAGCGCGTGTTGGCCACGCGCAGCGTAGTGTTCCGTATTTTGTAGAAATTAAAGAAAAAAGAAAAAACGAAAAGAAAAATTTGACTTCGGGCAGGAACCGAAACAGTTACACACAACACACCCATAACATTTTTGAAAGACCTATCCAACGATATCCCACACTATTGACGACCCGGTTAGTCCAGCGGTGTAAAACCACCGTTTGATTCGAAGGGTCGCGGGTCGATCCCCGCTCCTCGACATATATTTGTATGGCCTACAGATATTTGTTTCGGGTCTGGGTGTTTGTGTTTGTGTTGTGTGTGTACAACGGCACCCACGACACAGGTTATACCAAGTGTGGGGCTGTGAGTATAAACGTATTTTATTTTTTTATTTTATAGAAAAATAAAAAAACTACCCTAAATAATTTTATTTTTCAAGTTTTTATTATACCATGGCGTGATTAAGGTGTACACTTGTGCCAAATTTTAAGTCTCTAGTACCAATAGGTTTTGCGCTAAGCCGCAGACGGACAGACAGACAGACAGACGGACGTGTCGAAATTATAAGGGTTCCTTGTCTACCACGGAACCCTAAAAACACATATTGCGTATTATTATGAACCTTCTTTTCGCCACTCCTCTGACGTAACAGATAAACTGCCTGCTTGTGATTGGTTGATAAGAAAGGGTCATTGTTGAGTTACGTACCTGAAGTCGTGCCAACTAAGAAACGAAGATGTTAACGATTCTGTGTACTTAGATTACAACTATTAGATTAAATACTACTTTCAATATGTAAATATTTTGTAGTGAAAATTTATAAACCATACGAATGTTACGCTTGTATGCGACTGTACTTTTAAATTATTTTATGACCGGGCCGTTGGGGCGTAGACGTTTTTTGATTACGGCCGAATGGACTACGGTCCATTCTTTTTTGTCGGTTCAGACTAAGTACCCCAAATAGGTACGGTGCGAAAGAGATAATGCTCTACAGACCCGATATAAGCCGAAGTCTCCTTCCTAGGCTCGATGTGCAATATTTATTATTGTTGAGCACTGTAATTAGTTCAAATTAGCGTTATATCTTTCGATTTATGTACCACGCGAATGTTATGTGTATCGATATTTATATGTTTAAATTTTATATATATCAAAAATTATTTATTCTTTCAATATTATTTTTTTAAATGTATGTCTAACGTGTGATATGTTAAAGGTTTGTTATATCAAACAAAATTATATAAAACGTTGGTATACTTTTCAACGATACGTCTATTGTTTTTATATCTTTTATTACTTACCCATCTACAGGAGCATCAAACTAAAAACCAGTGCAGAAACTTGGCAAAAATTGCGTAACCGCGCGAACTTGTTCTAGAACTTTTCCAATAACGTTCGCGATTCTTAGTTCAATGTTCAGTATCAAGTGAATCTTAATAATAAAAATACCAGCATACATCGTAATATAAAAATAACAGCTTTTTACTTAATACATATGTATGTATACTCGGTACATATACCAAAACAACATTTTTTACAATTTTTGTCTATCTGTCTGTCTGTCTGTCTGTTTGTTCCCGCTAATCTCGGGAACGGCTGGACCGATTTTGACGGGACTTTCACTGGAAGATAGCTTATGTAATAAGGAGTAACTAAGGCTACTTTAATACTAGCTGCGCCCGCGACTTCGTCCGGGTAGATACTGAACAATCATAAATTCTCACGCGGACGAAGACGCGGGCACAGCTAGTGTATAGATAAATAAATGTAGATAATACTATTTTCCGCCTTCATTGTCATTAACAAGGTGTTCCACCTTGTTAAAACTTTGTGAAGCTTGTGCAATGACCCGAGAAGAAGTGATGACGCGGCAATCGTGACTCGTGGAAAGGGAGAGTGCTTCATCTGACAGATTCATTATAGATTATCTCATTTGCAAGATAATAGAACATCTGTTTTATGTCGGAGTGTTTTTTTTTATTTTTTAATTCTAGACTAATAATAATGGGTGTAGTGTGTGAAGTATTTAATCTAATAGATTAATTGCAGGAAATTGGTAAACTTTATGATAGAATATTTCGGGTGTACTTTATGTTAAAATACAAGGTACAGAAATGTAGGAAATATTTTCAACTAGCTGACCCGGCAAACTTCGTATCGCCTCAGAATGAAACAATGTGTCAAAGGTTCGATAGATACGGACTATTTATTAAGTAATAGTATATACTATAATATATACTATAATATATATATATATATATATATATATATATATATATATACATATATATTATAGTATGGGGACATAAAAGTGTGTTTTTTGCTATTCCCCTTCAATTTCTTCATATTTTCTTACCTTTTAAACCTTCCCTGGACTTCAAAAAATCATTTAAAACCAAAATTAGCCAAATCGGTCCAGCCGTTCTCTAGACTAACGAACAGCAATTAATATTCATATATATACAAATGTTAAAATTCCGCTTGTGTGATGTCAACAGGCTCGTCACCTGTTACAGGGGCAAAACGTAACCGGCGAATCGTGGGTGTTTACCTCTGCCTACTCCTTCGGGGATTACAGGCGTAAAGTTATTAAACATTCCAAAACATCGTTTTTCACACTGAAGGTGACAGGGGATCAAAGTATTGGTTGACACGCGATTCGCTTCCCTTTATTATGAGTGGCTTAAACCGAACTCCGACAGAAAGTTTATTTTTAGCTTGATAAGAAAATCCGGAGATACGCCTTGTAAAGTAAGGCTGTTGTTTTTGGGATGGAACGTGTAAGAAATATGGCGGAATTATTTTCGTAGCTCATATTTGTTAGGTGTGTTAGTGTTGATACAAAGACATTTACATTGAATACTAGATGTTGACCGCGGATTCGCCCGTGTTGAATTTTTTCCTGAATTTTCTTTGCTGTGAACCTCACGCAGCCCGAGACTTTTCCAACGAACGCAAAACTGTGGAAATCGGTTCGTGCGTTCTGGAGTTATAGCGTCAGGAAGGAAAACCCGACTTATTTTTATATTATAGACTAGCTGTTGCCCGCAGCTTCGCCCGCGTTGTAAGTTTTCCTGAATTCTCTTTGCTATAAACCTCACGGAGTCCGAGACCTTTCCAGCGAATGCAAAACCGTGGAAATCTATTTGTGCGTTCTGGAATAATAGGGTCAGGAAGAAAAACTCGACTTGTTTTTAATTATAGATTAAGTTATAAGTTGGAGTGGCTTCGCTTTATAAGGTTCTGTAGTCTTCAAGGAAATTTATCATACGTTGCATTATCATACTTTAACATTTAATTTTTTTTTAAACCTAACCTGTAAGTTACAGTTAAAGTAAACACGACTTGCACCATTTGAAAATAGTAAAATGACGTCATTATTTTCACTGCTTACCATAACTGCCCGAGCAGCGCGGGTTAACGTTAA
Source organism: Macrosoma leucophasiata (assembly GCA_036365455.1). Taxonomy (NCBI): domain Eukaryota; kingdom Metazoa; phylum Arthropoda; class Insecta; order Lepidoptera; family Hedylidae; genus Macrosoma; species Macrosoma leucophasiata. The sequence goes on from JAWQUS010000004.1 coordinate 13,136,051, forward strand.
AGTTAACTTCAATGATCTATCAGATGGTAACTGGCGTCATGCAAGGCCATTGGGTTCTAATATTGGTGGCGGTGGAAAGAGTATGATGCAGAATATCATTAAGTTCCAGAGTATGGGAAAAGCCCGATAGAATCAGAGATAAAGGATTTTATACTGTACTGTACTGCGGACGGAGTCGCAGGCACAGCTGTGCCTGCGACTCCGTCCGCGTGAGAATTTATGATTGTTCAGTATCTACCTGGATGAAGTCGGGGGCGCAGCTAGTATAAAAGTAGCCTAAGTTACTCCTTATTACATAAGCTATCTGCCAGTGAAGGTCCCGTCAAAATCGGTCCAGCCGTTACCGAGATTAGCGGGAACAAACCGACAGACAGACAGACAGAACGACAGACAGACAAAAATTGTAAAAAATGTTGTTTTGGTATATGTACCCTGTAAACAACATATGCATTTAGTAAAAAGCGGTTATTTTAATATTACAAACAGACATTTATTTGTATAGATATAGTATAAGGTCCGGATGCATTTGCCGGCACTTTAAGAGAGACAAATGGCTAACCTGATGAGTCGAGCTGAGCAGGTCGACGAACAATGGATCCAGAGACCTAAAATAAAAATTAGAAGTGAAAATATTGAAAAAACCTTATATTCATACTTATACATGTATGTACCATCCTTCTCAGTCGCCCTTTTGTTAATTACGTAACATACGTTACTCACTTCTAGTGTGTAGCCTACATGTGATGGGCCTCGTCTCCTTGCTCTTCATTCGACGCCTTGGCAAAATTGTATATCTTTTGTCTCCGTTTGCTATCCGCCATATTTAATGTAATTTTATGTTTATTGCATTAATATAATAATATTATTTATTTTTTTCTCCTCATATCAATCATTTACTTGCACTGAAATAAACATTCATATTATTTATAAACAACAGCAACAATCATTTAATATTATATCCACTATGTTCTTAAATATTGATGATAAAAAATACACAAGTACCTACCTTACCGATTTCTTAATTGGTTTAAGATAATAAGTTGTTACAATTGTCACGTCTAATAAAGTTCTACACAACTGTTTGTATATTTTTGAAATGATGACTTGTATACTGATTCGAATTAAAATGTTACAATCGTACATAATAATATGAATTCCGTTTGATCGCTATCGATCACCGCTATCGGGCCTCCTGCTCAGCTGTAGCCACTTTATCGACGTACTCGACTATGACGTCACTTGTCGTTTTATCGAGCCTCCCACTCTTATCATTGTACCGACGCACCACGCTATGTCGTCATGAATTTAATATTTATTATTATTATACTCGGTACGTTATGATATGTATAATAATATGTTTACTATATTTTAAGATTATCGGTATATATACGTAATATAAGTATATTATGTAAAAAATATTCATTGTAAACATTTATTTTTATGTATGGTATAATAAGAATATATGTATAATTATCGTAAATATGCTATATTATTTGTCCTGACAAAATGTGTAAGTATATATTGTTAACCAATATCATTTAATTTGTTTAATTATTAATTTTATTAATTTAATTTGTTTGATCTGCTTGACATCCGTGAAACACCAGGGTCCCAGATGAAAATCAGCGTCAAGTCGATTGATGTGATCGACTTGACATGAAGCTGATCTGGGCTCCCATTTGGACCAGCCGTGAGACTTAATCTCTTTTTTTTTTCTTTTTTAATTGTTATTGTTTTTGCTTTTTGCTTTTTGTTTAATTGTACCCCAATCGTCTGGCAATTTGTATCGTCATGTCTCTGTGCTGTCCAAATAAATGTTTTCTTTTCTTTTCTTTCTTTTCCTTAACCTTACATATCGCATAATCTACCTATCTTTATCGCATAAAATCATATTTACACTTGCTCCAAAAAAAAACCAAAAGAATAATGAAATACCGCGGTTTTTTTTATTTATTTACCACATAAAAATAACATAACATACATTTTTTAACAATGCATTACTTAATACCACTGAGGTTTGTGTCAAATGCAAACTTACGGTTACCTGATATTTTTCGCATAAAACCTGTATGTTATTCCAGATTATGATCTATCTTTGTTCCCTTAATTCATACCGTTCTATTTGTTTGGTCGTGTTTGAGTAACAAACATCCATCCATCCATTTAACTTTAATGACGTAATAATTGGTTGCTACAAGGAATGGAGCGGTATATGTTTATAATGTTTTAATCTCAGTATTTTATCTATATTACGTACTGGCAAAACCTGAAATAAGTTCTAGTAGTTCAGAATATTTAACTGCCTCAGTAGCCTAGTGTTAGCAGGCCACTACTATTAGGCTGGGGTCTTGGGTTCGATTACCGAGTCGGGCTATCAGAGATAACGGTTTAATATCCTTTATCTCTGATTCTATCGGGATTTTCCTATACTCTGGAAGTTTCTCAGTAACTCGGAGATGTCAACAGGCTCCCCACCTGATTCATGGGCCAAAATGGGCCGTATGCAATCACCTCTGCCTACCCTTTCGGGGATTACAGGCGCTATATTTTTATTAATTTAAGCTAGATGGTACAAAAAAGCCTGACTTGTAATCTAACAATTATCTGTAAATTTCACAGATCCGCTCACTCGTATGTAATATGTTGCAAAATGCTCCAGGCATTTCGCCGTAATTTATGAAAAGAACTCTTCGCCCAGCCGTGAGAGATATATAGACTGCTACTTTTTGTTCCGGATTTCACAGAGAAATTTCAACTTTATTACTGAATATATAGGCTGCTTTTTCTGATGTGTAAGTAATGGGATATCAAGCTCCATATTTCAGAGGTCGTTGATTCAAAACTAGGCATAAAGTTTATCATATTGGATGATCTCGAGCTCTTTGCTTTTGGAGAGGGCTTGAAGTACTCGTATTATCACATTCTCTTTTGGCTGTTACTTAACATGAAGTATGGTAAATATGTACAAATAAAATATAAATCTTTTCATTGATCTTGAGGATCTTTTGTTTATCTGTATTTTTCATTGACCCAACTTTTTTCATTGACACTCCGCTGCTATTCGTGGCTCTTCCTCAATAATTCTTTATCACACATCTTCTCAGTGTAATCTAAAGCCACATACTATCTACATCACTTTGTTTCAAGAAAATTATATTTATATTCTTGAACTGACTGCATACCCTTGCATTTCTAGATACCCTTTGGGAAAATACAGCATGATGTTACACCGAAAACGTTTCTCTAATATTTTACGCGACCTTTATCAGCTTGTTTTGTTTCGGGTTTCGTAAAGCTATTATATTTCAGACGTAATATATTTATGCATCTCACGGGATATGTGTATTTTAATTTATATCATACTAGCGGTATGCTCCGGCTTCGCACGGGTGCATTTTAGGTAATAATAAAATATTGCAACTATAAATTAAGATATAAACTACCCTATCTCTTAAATTGGATGAAACTGCACACGGTCTGCAAGTTTGAATAAAATCGGTTAATAGTTTAGGAGTCCATCGCGGACAAACACCGTGACAAGTAATTTATATATAGGTGTTATGATTTATGTAAGCTGTATGCATTAGACTTTTGTGATAATGGAAAAACATAGCTTAAAATTACAGTTAAATTAAAAAAATATACATAAAAAAAAAAATCAAATCAAATACTCAAAAAAAAACTTTGTGCGGCTGTTGTGCTTTCACAACACGATCATTTCAAATAACTAGATATAATACTATAATACTACTATAAACAGTATAACATACAATAGTAATATACTACTATTGTTTGTTATACTGTTTATAGTTGTATTATATATTAGTAGTATTATAGTATTATATCTAGTTATTTGAAATGATCGTGTTGTGCTTTTTTTTGTGGGAATTTAATATGAGCCGCACAAAGTTTTTTTTGAGTATTTGTACATAATTATATTTTATATTACTTAAAACTGGTTCAGTTTTTATTGAGATAAATATGTTTTACATAAAAGCCGTAACTTAGTAATGAAATTTAATCATTTAGGATTTTTTTATTTTCCATTATATTTAAGCGTTTGCCCCAAATTATCTCTTCAAGGTTACTTCTATTCAATGTGATTTAAAGACACGGAATAAATGTGTTTCCTAGTTGACTCAGATATTTTCTGAAGACAACAATAGCTGGAAAGTTAACATGTCCTTTCTCTATTCTTTCTTTATATACGACCTTCTTCTTTTTTACTTGTAACAAAGCGAATTGTAGGAACTATACGTGAGGTTAAGGGTCATAGCTCACTAGAGCTACCCGGCATCCGACCAGCGCCCGACCGCCTCGAGCGGTCTGTACTCATTACATCAACTCCGCTACGTATCGTCTCGACCGCAAGCCATCAACATGCGGGCGGCGGCAAGCGGCCCACGCGCGGGCTTCAAGTGGACCACTCGGTGACCACTAGCTTGTCTTGCGTTGATTTTGCATTGCCAACTCGCTGTTCCCAAGTGGACTGCGCGCGGTCCGCAAGTGGTTCACAAGTAAAATCGCGTCGTTCACTCGTAGACCACCCGCCGTCAACCAGTGGACGCCGTAAAACGAGGCGGTGCTGGTCGAGTGCCGGGTGGCTGTAGTGAGCTATGACCCTAAACCAACCAAAATATATTTTTGTTCGCTACTCATTTAAGAACACTCGTTTGCGATTTCAATCATTCTAATAGAAGACTTCCAGCAAAACTTAATAATATAGGTAGACGACATGGTAGTACATAGTACTTAATAATATGATATCCCAATGCTATCGGTAGGAACATAACGATTTTAACTCATTAACATGTTCCATGCCCCATGAATCACATGAGTGTTTGCATGTTTGCAATGGGACAGGGAATGGGTTAATAAACCGATTTAGTTTAGGAGATCTCAACGCTCAAAAGTACCAATTATATAACCCGCAAAGACAAGTTGTACTGTTCTCTCGGGACTATCAATTTCACCCGATATTACTGGGATCGTTGGGAATCCTTTCATTCAATTATTTATGTGAATTTACGGTCGGTGTTTCCTGAACATTTGTAGGGTTATTTTTCAATAGGGCTTTTGTTTTATGTAGAATTTTTTATTCGTATATTCCTTTAGGGAATATAAATAGAATGAGTTTGGTTGATCTTATTTATTCAAGATAAGGATTATCCGATGCTCCGATTCGTATTAATCTTATACGGTTCAGACACGATGCCATTTGGGTGCTTTATTTATTTAAGCGTTGATCAATTTGAATGAATGGAACTGCCTCGGTAGCCTAATGGTAGCAGGCCACTACTACTACGCTGAGGTCTTGGGTTCGATTCCCGGGTAGGGGGCTTTCAGAGCTTTCAGAGATAATGGTGTAAAGTCCTTTATCTTTGGGATCTTCTACTGGGATTTTTCCATTATCTGGAAATTTCCCAGTACCTCGAAGTTTGGTAATGTGCAAACTGTTACATGAGCCAAAAACGTAACCGGCGAATCGTGGGTGTTTTCATGTATGCTTGAATGCATGCATTTACCTCTGCCTACCCCTTCAGGGATTACAGGCGTGAAGTTACGAATGGTTTAATTTTTATGAGAGAGATTGTAGAACCACCATATATATCTGCAGTCAAATAATAGTGTTCAGCAATATCGCGTTTCGGTTAGATGATTATGTATGGCTCCGTAAAAACTGTCACAGAGACAAAACAACTTAGATCTCAGAGGTGGCAACGCATCTGTGGTTGTATATATCTAGACAGCAGAAATTAAAGAAGAAACGGAAAGAAAAATTTGACTTCGGGAATCAAACCTTCGGAAATCGGTAAAAAAATCAAAAACGGAAAGCAAAATTTGACGCATCGGTGTGAGACTTCGGTAGCTTAGTGGTAAAGCGGCTGGACAGGTTATCCTGAGGTTGCAGGTTCGATTCCTGGCCCGAAGTCAAATTTTTCTATCCGTTTTTTCTTTAATTTCTAAAGTTCACTCGCATGTGTTATTGCGACATATAAATAGTATGATTATCTAGGCTACAGTCGTCACTTAACATCAATGTGAGCTGTATGCTTGTTTGCCTGCCACCTTTATTACATAAAAAAAACGTATTTTATTCGCTCCAAATTCATTCCCGTGATTGAATGCAATTACAAACACATCAAATCCAATTCAACGGGAACACGAGAGAATTGTTCATATAAAAATTGCGTTTCGAATATTCTTGTGCTTTTGTTTTTGTTTTTTTTTCTTGCTTGTGTGTTTTTCTTGTGCTTAATAATGGATTGGGGTGAAATTTTCATTGCTTTACTGTGTTTTGTATTACGAGTACTACTACTTTAAGTTATTTTCAGGTTTTGTTTTTTTTTCAGAGTTTCATTTTTTATTAATTTCTCCTTTAATTTCGCCTATATCTTTGTTAAAAAATATTATAATAATATTAGACAAATACCCTATCTCCATATCTATACTACACTTAGGGTTTTTTTAATTTATAAAAATAAATTAAAAAAACCCTAAGTGTTAAGCTTTACTCAGACCTGAGCGTTATCCGCTACCGCCTATGGTAGCGGGTAACTCGTGGTGACGCGGTATACGCCTCTGTTCTATGTTCCGCCCTATTCGCGCCTATAACTTCATACAAAATACCCGAGCGAAACCCACTCGGTAATTCCGCTCCCCACGACAGTAGTCTGAATAGGGCTTTATAACATTGCTTCAGGAATAACAAACGCCATTATTTTCCAAGACTGTTTATTTATTATATTAGTTCAGATTTAGTGGCAATATATAATATAAAAATAAGTCGGGTTTTTCTTCCTGACGCTTTAACTCCAGAACGCACGAACGGATTTCCACGGTTTTGCATTCGTTGGAAAGGTCTCGGGCTCCGTGAGGCTTATAAAAAGGCAAAGAAAATTCTGGGAAAATTTCAAGAGAAAAGTAAACGGTGTTTGAGGACAACTCATAATTTCTTAGAACATAGGCTAATTTTTAAACGACATCCACGCGAGCGAAGCCGCGGGCAACAGCTAGTTAATTATAATTATTTAAAATATTGGAACTCTTAGTCCCATGTTTTATTTAATATCATTGATTTTCATTGCACTATTTGTTTGAAAGTCATATGAGTTGGTAAATATCTAGACCAAAGTTCTTTCTTACATTCAATTTTAAATTACAATGAAGATTGACGCTAGCAATGAGCGTTATCATCAGTAAGCAGCCTTCGAAAACCCCTGTTTAGGGTCCCAAATGGGGTAATTTTGTTCGAATTGAGCCCCTAAATTACTGGTAAGCACAAAAGTAGTACCAATCCTGTGTTATTTCGGACAACTTTGTTCTTATCTTTAAGTAACTGAGTGTTGAGTAAAATCCTGTTATTTCGACATTGTGTTCGCTCGTTACGTTTTATAAGATTTTGGCGGGTGGTTATTTGTTAATTTATGACTAAATACAAACATTTTATTACTGGTGGTAGAGCTCCAGTGACGGAGCTCGCGGGCGTAGGCACCACCGCATTACCTAATATACTTGCCGCTAAATGGTAGTGTTCAACACTATCGTGTTCCGGTCAGGTGGTAATGTACGGCCCTGTAATTTCCGGTACAGAGGCATAAGACCTTAGGCCTCAGGAGTGATAACGCATCTGCATTTTGACCTTGGTCTTTGTGTGGGTGTCTGTAGGCTGCAGTCATCACTTAACATCAATGTGAACTGCATGCTTGTTTACCACTTCCATTACATAAAAAAAAATAAAAAAAAAACATTGCTGACATATTACTGGTTAGTGGAACACTAACGTAGACCATTTTTAATGTAATGAGGGTGGCAAACAAGTGTGCAGTTCACATTGATGTTAAGTGATGACTGCAGCCTATAAGCACCCACACAAAGACCAGCGGTCAAAATGCAGATGTGTTGCCACCCCTGAGACTTTAGTTCTTATGTTTCTGTGGTAGTTTTTACGAAACCATACATTACCATCTAACCGGAACACGATAGTGTCGAACACCACCATTAGGTAATGCGGTGGTGCCTACGCACTCAAGCTGGAAATCTACCACCAGTACAAAGGAGGTGACGGGATATAACGATCCCACCACCCACTAGAGGAAGGAAATTCTTCCTTAAAAATATTTTACTGTGAGGGTATAAAAACGAGAAATAGACAAAAGTATCTTCTGACTGCGTTGACTTAGGGCACACCGCGGACACTCCGCCAAAATTCCATACAAACGCTTAATTTGGTTTCTATCCATCAGTGACGTGTATTTACACGCGCACCTGTGTGCGTAGCACGTACAAAATACCAACCGTCGCCCATAAGAGAGGAAGGGGTTGTGTATGTGTGCAAATCGGGCGGGACGTCGTACACTTCGAAGTGTCCATTCTATACGTAGTATTATTACATATTCCCTGCTAAGGGGTTTCCACACATAACGGTGAATTAGCATCGCATCGCAAATATCTGCGAGCTCACACAGATGCATCATGATACAGTGAGTAAATGTAGAGAATAGAATATTCTTTATTGTGATTACAGATGTTATTAAACAATGCAAGTAGGTAATACAATAAAGCGGTGTTATAGCTGAAAACAATTTCTGCCAGACGACCATAGAGTGGGAGGAGAATCACAGTTCATATTGGGTGCACATTATTTAAAGAAATAAAAGTTTGAAACATACAAACACACTGTCGTAACCATCAAAGATTTAGAAACAAAGGAAGAGCAGTGAAGATCTGGAGAAGAAGATTTTCAGAAGAACGGAGGGAAAGAGAATTGTATATATTTTATTTTTAAAGAAAAATGGAAAGATAAATTTGACTTCAGGCGAGGCTCGAACTCGCGACCTACTGGGAATCTAGTCCAGCCGCTCTTTCAATTGAGCTACTGAAGCCCTGCTCGATTTGTCAAATCTTTCCTTCACATCTATTGCATTGCTTTGTGGTAGCAGCAGCGCCATCTATTACCAACTATGCTAGTTAGGCAACCGATATAATAGACTTTTCAGTTTATTGAATATCGTAAAGAAGTCGCTTTTACCCTTAATAACTGTTTTATATTATTTCGCATTAACACATGCTTGTGAAATATATTTTATTTTTAAAGAAAAATTTGACTTCAGGCGAGGCTCGAACTCCCGACCTACTGGGAATCTAGTCCAGCCGCTCTTCCAATTGAGCTACTGAAGCCCTGCTCGATTTGTCAAATCTTTCCTTCACATCTATTGCATTGCTTTATGGTAGCAGCAGCGCCATCTATTACCAACTATGCTAGTTAGGCAACCGATATAATAGACTTTTCATTCCATTTTTCTTTAAAAATAAAATATATTTCACAAGCGTGTTAATGCGAAATAATATAAAACAAGAATTGTATATGCATAGATAACTAAAACGACTTTTATGAAATCGATAATTCGTCCTTTATATTCGGGCAACCATTCGTCTATTCAGATCATAGAACAACACGGACCACTGACCGCGACGGACCGGAGAGGAGTAGCCATATTCCCCTCTGTCAAAGTACAAACACAAAGTGACCCTATGCCTGTCGCCAAGATGTTTAAATGTGTGCATGTAATTGTTTTTGTACTTTGTTAAAGTCAAGGTGTGAGTTTGGTAGTAATAGACGATTTATTTTGTGTGTGTGTCGGCACAAATGACACTCCTCTCCGGTCGGCCGGTAGAGTGTGTTGCTCTATGATTCAGACCCTCTTAATTATAAATTGAGCTCATTCAACTGTAACGAAGCGCGTATGGCCTGCATTATTCATTTTTCGTCGTACAGTAGAAGCTCTTTATTCGCGGGGTATATGTTCCGTAAATATGCCGCGAATACCGAAATCGTGAATATGGAATGGTAATTTATATAGAATTATAGGGGATACGTTCCTAGGCGACGTAATAAAAAAATACAAACACATGAAAAATCCTGTTAGCTTTTGAAAATACAATCTCGGCATAGTTGTAATAAGGTCTATATTTATCTCTTAACGCGTTGACAAAGGATACCGAATACTTTTTATTTACCGATGTACCGACTCAATCCGCGAATAAAGAAATTTAAGCCCCAAATATAGGACTTGAGTAACATTTTTTCAATCCCCGAATAGTGAAAACGCGAATTAAGGAAGCGCGAATAAAGAGCTTCTTCTGTACTTTATATAATAAACGATTTTATATAGCAAACACCCACGATTCGCCGGTTAAAACGTAACCGGCGAATCGTGGGTGTTTGCATGTATGCTTGAATGCATGCATTTACCTCTGCCTACCCCTTCGGGGATAACAGGCGTGAAGTTCCGTATTCATCATTCACATATTTCCATATCATCAAACAACTTCAAGAGCAAAGGCCCATAACACACGGCGTATTCTATATGCGCAGACCACGCGTGTCAGGAATGCGATTCTTCGGCGCTGTCGACTGATTGTTGCATTTTCATTGATGATACAAGCGTGCGCATGACACCTATACGCGCATTTGAAGCAATACAAGCGCGTGTACAAAGGATTAATGTATATTAAATGGGCCTATTCAATAGACGCGAGTTATGTAACGTTTTTTTTTATTTTAGCTAGCGTAAACAGTGTTGTCTCAATCCACGCGGTTGTACAACTGAAGACTGGAGGAGTCTCTGATCAATACGCAATGGTTACGAGCGACTACAGTGCACCTGCACATATACGCGCAGTGGCGGCGCCGCGTTTCACGATCACCCCGTGCGCGCACAAGGTTGCATTCAAATCTTGTATAAAGTGCGTATACGCGAGTTATCTGCGCGTATAAAACACGCTTTGTGTTATGGGCCTTAGCGTGAAGGAACTAATTTATTACACATTTCTCATGAAAGCCATAACCCATCTATAATCGTCGCTCATCTAGTCGGTCCCTTTTGTAAATGAGTCTCATTCAACTGTGGCGATAGCTTACAACTGGTGTTCCTCATTGGGCTGTCTGGTGAATATAAATGTGCCGCGATGGATAAATAACCCTGTAGGGGCTTGTAATTAGGGGCAAGGGCGTGATAAATTTGATAAGCGGACCCTTACTGTGTTAACTTTGTAAAAATATTTAGTAAATTGAAATTAATATATTCTTTCATGAATAAGTATAAGGCTGGTTTACTATTTTACTGGTGGTAGAGTTCCAGTGTAGGAGCTCGAGGGCGTAGGCACCACCGCATTACCTAAGTTATCTGCCGCTAAATGGTAGTGTTGAGCACTATCGTGATCACAGAGACATAAAGTCTAACGTCTCAGAGGTGGCAACGCATCTGCATTTTGACTTCTGGTCATTTTGTGGGTGCCTATAGGCTGCAATTATCACTGAACATCAATGTTAACTCCATGCTTGTTGTCCACCTTTATTACATTAAAAAACCGGTCAAGGGTTCCATAGTTTTTAGGTTTGATTAATGCAATGAAAAAAATAAATAAATATTTTCTATGGAGTTGTTCAAATATTTCGAGTATTACATTTGGTCGACTACTACTCGCAAACTAGTAAAGCCAACGTGAATGTGATAGTTTTCCTTTTAATTTTGTTATATGTAGTCACTATTGCCGTAACGTTTGAATTTCTAACAATAACCGTTTAGTTGGTAGAGGAGGAGGGGGGGAACTTGACTCTAACGACAATTGGCACTTTAAAAAGCTTATTGCACGAGCAGTTACCTTAATCGAAAAATGATCTTTGCACACCCCTAATATTTTTGAAAAACCTTTCTAACTGTATCCAACATCCATATAAAAAATGAAAAATAAATATTATATTTTTTCTACCACTTTGTCAGCGTGATTGAGCTGTATACTTGTGCCAAATTTCAAGTCTCTAGTACCAATAGTTTCTGCGCTAAACCGCGGACGGACGGACGGACGGACGGACGGACGGACGGACGGACGGACGGACGGACGGACGGACGGACGGACGGACAGACAGACAGACAGAGAGACAGAGAGACAGAGAGACAGAGAGACAGAGAGACAGACAGGCAGACAGACAGACAGACAGACCGACGGATCTCATGAAACTATAAGGGTTCCTTGTTTTCTTCGGAACCTTAAAAATTACTATACATCTGTGACATAAATAATGAAGGACCTCTAAAATAGGCACGTCATTATAATTCCCTGTTCAACAGCGTTGTAATAAAATCATCTTCATTTGAGTTACGAGCGCGGTCGGTTAGTAAAATGCTTTTCCAATGTTATGTGTATTTATTTCGTATACAAAAATACTCAGTTTATGCTGAATTCTATATGTTTGCTTCGCCACGAGAATTCCAATTATTCATTATCATATGTAAACATTTTTGTATTCTTACCGTTACTTCGGTTTAACGAACCATATTTTGACGATTCTGGTTATTTTAATATGTATCATATTCAATTTAATATAAGTCACTTCGATAGAAGCAGAGCATACAAGGACATAGTCAGTAAAATATATAATAATGTTCCCAAGTGACTTCGGTGTTATGATCTACAAAACAATACTATGGGTACTGCACGGTGGTACCCGTTCAAATTGCCGAACGTTTCAAAACTATTCATTACAAATCCCACGTTTCGCAACGATTTCACGTCTCAACTTTCCACAACTACTTCACTACATCATTAATTCACTTTGTATAGGTAAACGCCTTCAAATGCTTTAAATTGGGCTCTATCATCCATGGAACATGATCTACATGTCCGTTGATTAATAATAATTACACACGCCGTGTGTAATATTACAGTAACATTACGCCGAAAAACGACAGAATTGTGAAGTTACGCTTTTTTATCTTTAGCCCACTGCTGGAAAAAGATGCTTACAACAGTGTTGTGCGTCATTAATTATCATCTCGTGGACTGGCGATCACAGTTATGGGAGTTAAATTGTAGGACGCTGCTGCTCATTACACCTTATTCATTGTATTTACTGCCGCCTATTCAAATGTTTTGACCGCTAATCTTCGGTTGATTTACTGCGCTAGCGCAAAAAAAACTTTACTATTAGGTAGTTGGATCATCACGGCGCAATAACCACACATATGAACACTGAAATAAGTTAACTTACAACAGCTTTTACTGGTGGTAGAGCTCCAGTGACAGAGCTCGCAGGCGTAGGCACCACCGCAATTCCTAATATACAAAATGGTAGTGTTCAGAACTATCGTGTTCTGATCAGGTGGTAATGTACGGCCCTGTAATGTCCGGCACAGAGGCATAACACCTTAGGCCTCAGGAGTGGTAACGCATCTGCATTTTGACCTTGGTCTTTGTGTGGGTGTCTAAAGGTTGCAGTCATCACTTAACATCAATGTGAACTGCATACTTGTTTACCACATCCATTACATAAAAAAGAGCAAGAAGATCATCAATTAAATTACGACCGCACAATACTTGTCCTAAACTAAATGAGAACTGAACAACACCAAATGAGAAATAAATCCGTTCGCCAACTGTGATGTATCACACTTTAATTAAAGATTAGAGTCTGAGCACTGATATAGAGAAATCTGGACCTTACTCGTATTTGCTAAGCCTGCGCTGATTGAGAACAAAGGAAGAGAGCAATAGTACCTTTTTTGTAACAAAACTTATTGTAAACGAGTCTCGTTACAGGAGGTGTTTCACGAGTAAAACGTTTAATTTTATTCGTCCAAGATTCAATTCATTTGTGTAAATGGTACAAATAAATTTAATTGTTTCCTCGTATTTTCTTCCAGTATCGCATATAAATAAAAAATTCAGCCCTTTTGTCTCCTCTATAAATCCATTTTCCATTCTCAGACTAAGATGTTCTCATTCCTATACATCCAAAGTCGTAACCATTTAATATTAATCTTTATTCCTATGGAACCGATTTACGTACGATATCAGCTTAAAGTATTTTAAGAAATAATAAAATATCATTGTTGTGTTATATTAATGGAGTGCAGAAATAAAGTTGAAGCATAAAAACGAATGCCTCTAATATTCAGATATAATAAAGATATTTAGATATATTTGTAAATGAAACACAGAAATATTTTTTTTAAGTCCACATGGATAATGACCATGATGAATAGTAGTGTAATAAGAGAGGGTACTTATGGTTATTCTGATTGCTAGGTCTGACTTTCCCTTACAAGTAATTGAGAGATCGCGCTGACGCAGTATGAATTGGATTTGGTTGAATCACCGCCATATAATTATGAGCCAATGAAGGAAACTTATTTCATAGATTTACACTATATAGTAAACAATTTTTAAAAATATAAATCAGATGTTTATCTATAAAACGTGTCTACTTATGAAGAAAATCCTCTTAAATTTACAGTAAAAAGTCACAAATAGAACAACAAATAGAAATAGATTACACTTATAGGTCGCGCCACGTAAAAGGAACGCTGGCGGTCAAGCTGCGCATCATGTGTTTTTATTTAATTTCATGTTATTCTATGTAATATAGTTTTCAATCTGCCTACCAATACACGAAACCGCAAGCGAAAGCTAGATCAAAAATAAACCAATAGGGCTAGTACTTTCATGCGCGAGTGTACCGATGCGCGAACACATCCCTTCTACTTTCTTCCAGCGTTCTTTTTACGTGGCGCGACCTATACCTGCGCCAAGAACACAGTACGCACAAAGAGGGAGCACAAATTTATAACGAATTACCTATAGGTATGAAAAATATAACATCCATAAACGTATTCAAGAATACATTAAGGCAATATTTGGTGGGTAGTAAATAGAAATTAATTAATATTGTTTGATGTAAATAACCGTTTGTCTAATCAATTAACAAATAAAGTTGTTAAGCCGAATGGCTGAAAAATATTGTATAAGTTAGTTTTTAGAGTTTCTCGCTTTAAGTGAACTATATTAAGTTCTTGTTGAGAAAATGAATGTCTTAAGCCCTAGATTTAAAAAAAACATATTTTTTGCTTGGCTTAATGCTCAAGGAATAATGTGCCTCTATCTTACTTGTATAGCAAGCTAAAATGTACTTTGATAGCAACTACATTATTTACATCTTCGTACACAATATCAATCTCCGAAGGTACTGATAAATTCTGAAACGTAAATGCTACACAATTCCCTCACAATATTGAAATGGTAAATATACAACACACCGGCGCCGTCACAAACATTTTGCAAAGACATCTTCACTCGTTGCAATTTCATGTTGATACTCAAATGATCTCAACCCATTTTTCACTGGTGGTAGCGACGTATGTATCAGTAAACTCTTCGCTCCAGTTTATAGAGAACCACCCTATACATTGGGCGGGTGGGCGAGTATCACCCCCCCTTGGCACTCCCGAGTGTGGCTTTGACGGCTTCCTTTGCCCTGATAACTGAGTACTCAAAGATATGAACATAATTTTACGAACTGGATAGTCCAGCAGTTGTGAGACAACCGTTTGAATTGAAAAGCCGTGGGTTCGATCACCGCTTCAGGACAAATATTTGTATGGCCTATTTATTAGGTGTGTTGTGCGTGTAGTGTGTGTAGTCCCATACTAAGTGTAAATCTATGTCATGGTTACCATTGTGAGTCTATGTATGTATCTTCACGCTAGATCCCTAACGGGGTAGGCAGAGAGTAGAGTAGTAGAGTAAAGTAACCGTATGCATTTTTTATTTTTATACAATGAGTTTATAATTTTTAAAAGAAAATATTTCTTGACAAACCATTATAATGGTAGAATGTGTTGTATTACTCTATAACTCTGTTTCCTTACCATATGTAAATGTACCACTACATTCTGGTAAATAAATGATTATTATTAAGCTAATTGATCTTGTAAGAATGATATGACATCGTGTTGATTTCAAGTAAATGAAAGCTATTACAGTTTTCTTTAGAAGAACTCAAATGGAACTACGTTTCACAGAGCATTCATTCAGATAATTGTAAGAAACGCTACGAAAATATAAAACTGACTTTCTGAAGCAAAACTGCTATCAAGATGACAAAACGGGTCAGGTGTAATTTCCTTTGCATTTTTTGTTGTCTATCTCTTATATAAAACGCCAACGATGTATAATTTTCACAACTTTCTATTGTCCCTTAAAATGTCCCTTAAAATTTAGCAAAAGACCAATAAAAATTACGTTTTTAACAATGTAAACTAGGCTCTTTTGAAGCGAGCATGGCTCATCGGCTGGCGTAGATCGTAAGTGATCTACTCGGTTAAGCATTACGGTCGGATGTGTGATGGGTGACCGTTAGTGACAAATTAAAATGCGCGTTTCCGTGCTTTGGAGGGCACGTTGAGCCATCGGTCCCAGTTGATATCGATAGATAGCAGTCGTTAAACTTGTCGGAGGCCTTATGGGCGGTTTGAAAATATCTGACAGCGGGTTGGCCACTAACCCGTATCTCCACCAATCCGCATTGGAGCAGCGTGGTGGAGTAAGCTCCAGGCCTACCCCCTAAAAAGGCGAGAGACTCGTGTCCAGCAGTGGGACGTATGATGGGTTGCCATTATTATTTTTATTAGGCTCTTTTGAGCTGTTATGTGTATTCCCCGTTAGTACTAGTGGTGGAAAATTCTTCAGTGGAGTCAGTCAGTGCAATAATGTGGGGTGGTCAGCAACTTCCCGTGATAAACTACCAATACTGCGACCCACATATGTGGCGTGGCGTAGCCACAGTGTGGCGATTATGGAAATCCACCCATGATACCCTAGGTCAGCTTTTGCCTAGCAGTGGACGTCTTTCAACTGAAATATATGATAGCATATTGTAAAGTTAGTTGTAAGTGGTGGCAGAGCTCCAGTGATCTCGCGGGCGTAGCCACCACCGCATTACCTTATTTGCTTGCCGCTAAATGGTAGTGTTTAGCACTATCGTGTTCCGGTTAGTTTGTGATGTACGGCCCTGTAATTTCCGGCACTGAGGCATAACACCTTAGGCCTCAGGAGTGGTAACGCATCTATATTTTGACCTTGGTCTTCGTGTGGGTGTCTATAAGCTGCAGTCATCACTTAACATCAATGTGAACTGCACGCTTGTTTGCCACTTCCATTACATACAAAAGAGAACATTTTGAAAAGACCCTACTGAGATTTGTTTTATCAGGTTTTTCTTCAGTAATGTGGGCTTTGGAACTCTGCCAGTGAATGACAAATAATGTCCTATATTCTTTTGTAAAAGAGACTATGGAACATTCTGTTGATACCTATTTTAATTAAGTATTTTTGGACCACTATTCATTTTATTTTTGTTTACTGTGACATATTAATCAACCCTATCAATTGTTATTCGCTTTAATTTTATATTTGTAATTTGACTTGTATTAAGGGATGTTGGCATTTCATTCACTCAACTGTAATTGTATTTTGGTGTGTAGTTATAATTTATGCGTGCGCGGAGGGATGTTTGCATTCCATATACTCGTAGATAGTAAGTATACCTACATATTTAAGGTGAATTATAATTTAGGAATGATGTAAGACACCTTCTTTCGCGACATTTATTATTGCAAATAACGTTTTCGTAGGTTTTCGCGAGCTTCATACATTGTAGAAATTAAACTTGCGGATTTTCTCGCGTATACAACACTCCCAAACTTCTTCATACACCCGACGTTTTCGGTAGCTGGAAAGCGACCGAAACGTTTTCGGTAGCTGGAAAGCGACCGAAACGTCGGGTGTATGAAGAAGTTTGGGAGTGTTGTATACGCGAGAAAATCCGCAAGTTTAATTTCTACATTTATTATTGCGTTAAATAAGTAGGTAGGTATGTAAGTACCATAAGCAATTTTGTGTTAATCCTGAACGCTACGCAAGGCGTTTACGAAATCGATGGAGGCTACATATATTTTTTTCAAACTTCTGTCAGACATATGTCACCTCAGTCTGCCCGGGACCAAGGAAGCTGAAAAGCAACCGAAACGTCGGATTGATTTAAAAAAAAAAATAAGTTTAATATACGCGAGATAAATTCGTAAAAATAGTTTTTTATTTCAATGATTGTAGCTCGCGAAAACCTAAGAACATATCAGGTATGTAAGTATTTTCACGCTAAGTCCCTTACGGGGTAGACAGAGAGTGTAAAGCGCCAGATATGTGGGTCCTGACCTCCCGTGTTTCTTCTACATTCATCATTTTCTGCACGCTTCTTTTGTTATATTTAATAACTAGCTGTGCCCGCGACTTCGTCTTCGTGAGAAAAAGTATGATTGTTCAGTATCTACCCGGACGAAGTCGTGGGCGCAGCGTGTATAAAAGTAGCGTAAGTTACTCCTTATTACATCAGCTATCTGCCAGTGAAAGTCCCGACAAAATCGGAGACACTCAAATTCTATGTATTTGTATGTAGTTATGTATGTATGTATGGTAGTATGAAGATAAAAGTAGCTCAAGTTACTCCTTACCACATCAGCTATCTGCCAGTGAAAGTCCCGTCAAAATCGGAGACACTCAAATTCTGTTTATTTGTATGTAGGTATGTATGTACGTATGGACGGATGTTTAACTGCCTCGGTAGCCTAGTGGTAGCAGGCCACTACTACTACGCTGAGGTCCTGGGTTCGATTCCCGGGTAGGGGCTATCAGAGATGATGGTGTAAAGTCCATTATCTCTGGTTCTATTGGGATTTTTCCATTTTCTGGAAAGGAGATCAGCCAAAATGGTACATAGATTGTACATGAACAAATACTTTACATAAACATACACAAAAATAATTACTACTATACTCATAATTTATTATTTTATAATAACGTAGTTTTAATTCATTTTATTTGTTTGATCATTACATTTGATAATTTCGTTAACTCTTGGTATGACATACATTGTTTTTTTTAAATTGATTATTCTTTTAATATAGTACACATATTTTGAATTAAATTCCTCTCCTGAAAAAGAGGCATTGATACGGCAGAAATATTGCACATCGAGTCTACAAATACGACAATTGTTACCTTACTTCTTTCTTCTCACTCAATTCTTTAATCTCACTTCCTTGTTCTGTCAGCTTTTGTAATAAGAAGTAAATTAGGCTACTTTTATACTAGCTGCGCCCTCGACTTCGTCCAGGTAGATACTGAACAATCATAAATTCTCACGCGGGCGAAGTCGCGGGCACAGCTAGTTCAAATGATATGGTGCCGTTGATGTAAAATGGCAAAAATCTCATATATTGGAAAATCCCCTTCACATTTATGCTGATTATACAACAAAAGAGTGTAATTTTAAATTTCATAAAACGAAACGTAATACCGGCTTGATGGGACATTAAAGGAATAGTGGAAATTAAAAAGATAACGCCCTTTGAATCGGTAATCTTGGACGCGATAGACATGTCACGTTCCTTTTACGAATTCTCCGGTAAATAACGTTTTTTTAGAGTTCCGTTGTGAAATAGCAAAATATTAAATTCTTTGCTACAGTCTAATTGTCCGCCTTTAAAAACTTATGGAACCTACCATTCTGCTTGTAACAGGGATGTAAAAATAGGATACCGTTTAGAGGACAACCTTTAAGAATATAACCAGTATCTACAGGTACATGATATTTATTCGTCATTTTCCACACGTTAAGGGGTCATTTTATTCATGATTATGACAACTATAATTATGAGGCTGAGCTTGAAATTGCGAAAAAGTCAGCATACGTATTTATTTTGTCGCTCAGCGATAAATATTTTGTATAGAGTAGCAGTTTTTTAGCGATTATTAGCAATATCTATACATTATCTAATGCCCATATTTTTAATGTACAAATAAACGTGCCACTCAACAACACAAAATGAAGTCTGAAGCCCATAGACACAAACAAAACCAATAACGAGGGTCAAAATGACCATGCGTATCCCACCCCTTGATTTTAAAATGTTTTGCCTTTGTGTTATTCAATACTTTGTTATTCCTATAGATAGCTGTGTTTGGGTAGTTGCTACATTTGCTACATCTAACTGTAAACAATATAACGGTAGTTTAAAAACAGAATCTTGATTTTTTAGGAAATATCGATTTACTGGATCAATCTAGTAGATACAGATCTACTCGTAGTAGTTGACTAGATATGGATTAAAAGATATCGAAAGAAAGATTCTTTGGTTTAAAAAAATATTTTTTTAAAGAATCAATCACCATTCCTAATTAAATCCCGTTTCTACACGTAGTAACGTGAACCGTTTCTCCACGTGATCATGATTATCTGTTGATTCTCTTTTTATACCCTTTACATTCATAGAGCAACGCGGGCCACCGGTCGCGGCGGATCGGACGACCGGTGGCCAGCGTTGCTCCATGTTTACATTCGATTTAAATAAACGGAACCCTCGCTCTAACACGCATTTAGCCGTTTTCTAGACAAAAGTCCACTCCACAAATTGGTTTTGTTTTTCTTATCTCATTATTGTTTATTTGAATAAAGGCACCGTTTGTTGTTTGTGAGACTTGGAGGGATATGTTTTGAGAATAGTTGGAAAACGGGACAGCCTGACTTTGTTCGTCTTGTTCTCTTTTCTGTCATCTTTATTATGTTCATCTTTGGAGCTTTTTAATTATTTTACACTGAATATAAATTTACTTATGTATATTCACGCCAGGTCCCTAACGGGGTATGCAGAGAGTGTAGAGCGCCAGATATCCGGGTCCTGACATACCTCTCGTGCCCCACCTACCTTCATCATTCTCTTCATATATGCACGCCGATTCATAAGACTTACGATCGCACCATCATTTACTTAATTATATTAATTTACTTATATTTTATTTAATTTTTTCACGTTAAAATCCCTGGGTCAAGGGGTCAATGCTATCGAGATTTACTATTTTAGCCACCTTCGAAGTATTGTAATGTGCTAGGAGATGGCAATAGACACGCTACATGAAACAAAACAGTAACTGGCTTTTTTATGTATTGCAAGTGGCAAACAAGCATGCAGTTCACATTGATGTTGAGTGATGACTGCGGCCTATAGACAACCACACAAAGACCATGGTCAAAATGCAGATGCGTTACCACTCCGGAGGCCTAAGGTGTTATGTCTCTGTGCCGCAAAATTACAGGGCCGTACATTACCACCTGACCGGAACACGATAGTGCTGAACACCATTTAGCGGCAAGTAAATTAGGTAATGCGGTGGTGCCTGCGCCCGCGAGCTCCGTTACTGGAGCTCTACCACCAGGCTGATCGAAGGTGTTCGCATGTATGCTTGAATGCATTTTTTCCACTCAAAGATCGTATCTCCTTTAGGTTAATCACAAACCCCAATAATGAAACCCCAGGAGCAGACAAAAACATAACGTAATTTTTAAACATTTTCATACAATCTATGCTCATCATTATATTGAGCCTTGGGTAATATCCAGACATGACAGATAAATATAATTATGTTGTCGTATACAAAAAAAAGATAACCGAAACATATTATAATATTTTATCAATACAATATTTGTATTGCCGGCTGCGATCAGTTTATTTAGCGGCGTCTTGCACTTTTTGTGGTGGTGGTGGTGGTGGTGGTGGTTGTAATTAAAAATGCACAAAGTCAATATTCGAGTTTTCACTTCTGCCGGCACTCCCGGAGTGCAACCCGTTGTTTTTTTTAAAGAACAGATTATTTTCTATCTTAGTTTCGATCTTTTATTAGCAGAAGATATGTTATTATACAACATGTAACGGGAATAATGCACACTCTTAAACACCTCCATTAGAAAATCGAGTTATAATCATAATACATAGACTGAAATTACATATTTATGAATTAAATATTTTTTATTTCAAATAAGTTGTCCTCAATTTGTACGAACCGTATGCGCACCCTACGCATACTACCCTACTGCACTATCTACGGCCGCACATAAAACATAAACCTACTCACGTACCTTATCGCAATGTAAAGTAGCCTAACCTGCGCACCTCTATTTAACACTTGCTGGTAATAAGATTAACTTTGATTACTTTATTTCTTGAATTAATAATTTAAGAAAAGGCGCGTCTTAACTGTTTCTAATGAACGTGAGACGTGCATTTAATTTGGATAGACGTTAGTCTCATTTTCGTTTGTTTTGACTGTTCACCAAATGGGTGACCATAAATTACTTAATCCTAATTAATTTTGGGTGTAAAATATTATCTATATTAAAAATGCCTGAAATCGATTCAGCTATCGATTCTGTTCAACCTAGTTTCGGGTTATACATTTAATCCTGTTACACGTTGTGTATATGGTAATACTGTAGATTTGGCTGTGTCACTCGAGCTCCACTACCAGTTAAATAAAATCTCCAACGATATCACAAGTATTGTTTTAGGAATGAAATTACTTTCTATCGTTAACAAAAACGCTTTTTATACGATTTAGTTTTCCGATACAATTTCCTATGTATTTTTCATCAAGCAAAGCAAATAAATTACTGTTTGTATCCAACAAATAGAGGTCAAATCCCATAGGTCAAAGCTTACGTAAACGATACAAAAAACTTCTTGTTAGGACTGAACCTACACATTTTTATTGATTATTCTAGAATGGAAATTTTAAGACAGATTTGCGAAATGTAACATGCATTGTAACATGAAAGGAGCATTTTATAAGTGTGGATCGCGCACAAACTGAGCATGTAGGTGTTCAACATTGTTTCCGGCATGCGCGGGGCGAACATAGCTCAGTTGATAACACGCGTTCTGCAGTAAAGGTACACACAACCTGTCCACACTGACGCTCCGTGCACACTGCGCGACCCTTTGTGTGGTGAAAAAACCGACAAATGGCGTAGATATCGCGGCGCGCACGAGTTGTTATTCGTGCTCGTATTGAGCACGGTTCGTGCGCGCAAGCGTTCCACACTATGGGAATTCTGTTACATTGCATGACAGAAAATTCGACAATGTGGGCGGCAAATTCTTTCATTGCGTGTTGCATTGTATGTAACATTTTGCAAATCTGTACCCGCCTTTAGACGGGTTGCTTAAATAAATAGTTGTTGTTTGTCTAGTATCAGTTAAATTGTTTACATCAATCAAATTTGATGTAAATAGTTTTGTTATTGTGTTTTTCAAACGTCTTCTAAGATTGTTTCAATTAAAATATAAATCGTGTTCTTCTTGAAATATATTCTTTATTTCAGAGCTAAGAATCAAAGTCATATTAAACGTACAGGACAAAATAAATTGGGTAAATAAATCCGTTTAGAAGTTATCGGGGATTTTCCATTGTGGAAATTGTGAAATGTAAAATTTTGTGTTTCATTTTTGCTGTGTAAACGTTTTGTA
Source organism: Macrosoma leucophasiata (assembly GCA_036365455.1). Classification (NCBI taxonomy): domain Eukaryota; kingdom Metazoa; phylum Arthropoda; class Insecta; order Lepidoptera; family Hedylidae; genus Macrosoma; species Macrosoma leucophasiata. The sequence goes on from JAWQUS010000004.1 coordinate 13,159,249, forward strand.
TTGTAATAGTATTTTAATTGTTTTGTTTGATATTGTAGGATTAGTTTCAAGTGCCACTACCACGGTAGTTTTTGTGCATAAGCCAATGTTCACAACCCTAGCGCGACCGCCGAGCGTAGGTATGAAAAGTGAAGTACATACATGAGATTGACTTCTGTGCCTTTTTATTAAGAAAAAAAAAAAAAGAAGAAGAAAAAACATTTATTGGCGCAGCCGATCACGTACTGCATAAAAAAGCAATAGAAAAAAATTAAACATTTAAAATATAAGTAGGTCGGTACAAAAAAAACAACATTTATGACATCAATGACATTAAAACACAAAAAGAAAAAAAAAGAAAACACTGTTGATATAAAAAGAAATAGGTACCTTGTAACAGTAGAAAAATAAAACAAGATCTCACGGCTGCACCAAATAGTTCCCAGTTCAGCAAAATGTCAAGCCGGAGCCTGACGCTGGTTTTCAACTGGAAACTAGTTGGTGGGACACGGATATCAGTCCTAAAAGTCTATATCAATATAATAAATACTTACTAGGAATAAACCGATACATAAGTGCAAATAAATTATATTATATTTATTATATAAGTAGATAAAACAGGTTAAACTAAACAAAAACAAAAATAAAAAATTATACGTACTTGAATACCAACAAATTACATAAAATATTACATTCTGTGGCGTTACTCGGTAGTAGGGAAATATAACAACGTGGGATGCGCAGCAGCGTCGCTTTTCCATCGAATTGAACTACATAAAATATCGTGTGTCAAATATGACATTATCTACAATTTTCTATTCCATCTCACCTGAAATGAAGTATTACCACTGAAAATCGGCAACCTGGAGAAACCTGAACACGGCACTTATCCGGTTCACGACCTAGTTCGATCGTTCGCTCATTGACTCGATGTGATTCATTCACTTCTGTCGATGCACCATTGTGGCTTCCAAGATGTGTCTATTAATTTTCGATACTTATTTCTTTCATATTCGTTTATAATTATTTATTCGTTTATCATTATTATTTTAATACTTATTTAAGTATCCGTTTCATTATGCCAGATCCTAATATTGTAAAATATAAATTGTATGCAAGGCAACTGACTAGATTTTTTTAAATGTAATGTACGAGTATGTGGCATGCAAGCATGCAGTTCACATTGATGTTAAGTGATGACTGCAGACTATAGACACCCACACTAAGACCAAGGTCAAAATACAGATGCGTTACCACTCCTGAGTCCTAAGATGTTATGTCTCTGTGCCGGAAGTTACAGGGCCGTACATTACCACCTGACCGGAACACGATAGTGCTCAACACTACCATTTAGCGTCAAATAAATTAGGTAATGCGGTGGTGCCTACGCCCGCGAGCTCCGTCACTGGAGTTCTACCACCAGTAAATGTAATGGCACTGTACTTATATTACCATGGTACCATTTTCGTACTACATTCATACAATAAAGAATTTCTTAATTCTTCTTCTTCTTTTTTTGTAGAACCCTTGTTTAAAGAATACCAAAGCTTATTATTGCGATTACAATATTGATCAACCAAAATTAGTTACTCTAACAACAGGGTTTACGTTCATAGTGATAAAAATAGAAGCACGAATTAATTTATCAGTACACTGATCAACCAGAGCGTTGAGCAGACTCAGAGCTTGGTATGTCGGTGCAGAGCGGGCCGCCCGCGTGTGCGCCGTGGGCAGTTCGAACAACCGTCGCCGATGCTGCCTCAGCAGACGATCAGGGACATACATTGCACAGCGAGACAGAGCGAAAGAGTTATCCACTTTACCGTTAACTAATAGGAAGTAGTGCGACATGATTGCACACTTCCGCCTTAACTCCAAGGTGTCAATCCCTACCATACCCCCAATAAAATGTGATGGATATAAAAATGGATAATATCCGTACATTCTCTTACAGAGATATCGAGCAAACTTTTTTTGCACCTTTTCTATCATAAGTTTATAGTTACTCTCATGAGGGTCCCATATTATGGCGCTATATTCTAACAGGCTCCGTACAAAAGAATTGTATAATGAGACAATGGTGTTCCGGTCATGAAATCTAGATTTTTGTCTCATAACAAAGCCGAGGGACTTATATGCACGGCAAGAGAGCTCACTAATGTGCGTATTAAGTGTTAGCTTTGTATCCAAAGCCAAGCCTAAGTCTCGAACTGTTGACACACGCTTTAGGGAGATGTGGCTTATATTATAAGTGTGTAAAATGGGTGAGCGGGATCGGGTGAAAGTGATAGTCTTGCATTTGTCCATATTGAACTCCAATTGTGATCAATTGGAGTTCAATCCACTTTACCACACTATTCACGTCCCTTTGCAGCGCTTCGCAATCCGCAGTACTATCGATACCCAAGAATAGCTTCAGATCATCGGCGAACATGAGGCATTCCGATGTATTTACAATATTTGGCAAATCATTTATCATTATCAAGAATTGCGTAGGCCCAAGAGTAGAGCCTTGACTTACGCCGGAGCAGGTACTATATGGCTCAGAGCGGAAACTCTTGAGTTGCACATATTGCTGACGGTCGGAGAAATAACTGGCAAATAAATTCAAAAGTTGCGGAGTGAAGCCGGTGGCCGAAAATTTTCTCAATAAAACGTCATTGTGGAAGCGATCGAACGCTTTTTTAAAATCAAAATAGGCAGCATCTACCTGCTTTTTATGGTCCATTTGTGTCAAAGCATAATCAATAAAGTTAATTTGATTAGTCGCTGTTGACCTTCCCGCTCTGAAACCGTGCTGTGCATTACATATTTGGTTCTTCACTTGGTTGGTAATGTGACGATTCAAAATCGTTTTGAATACTTTACCAAATACTGATAATACGGCTATAGGCCTATAGTTCTCGATAACCGACCTAGAGCCATCCTTAGGAATCGGGGTCACACGTGAGATCTTCCAATATAAGGGATACGTTTCAGATCTTAAGGCTAAATTAAAAATATACAATAATGGTTCAACAATAATATTCGCACAGTCCTTTACCAGAAACGGTGGTATGGAATCTGGACCTGCAGATGAGTGAGTTTTAAGTTTACGTAGAGCACATAAGACATCACGTGAGTCGATACTGTCCACTGCGACACGCGAAGAGTCGCAGCGCGGCACGTCCGCAGTCTCACGCGCCGCCTCGGAGGCAGACAACGTAGGCGCGTTGGGCAGAAACACTGACTTAAAATAATGGGCAAAAGCATTGGCCGCATCTACTCCCGTCACTTTGTCACCCTGATACACAAATTCGACCGTAGACTGCCTACTACACTGCTAATCACTGATAAATTTCCATAATGCTCGAGGATTCTTCTTTAATTCACGTTCCGTGTTCCGTATATAATTATTATAAGACGTACTTATTTGCTCTTTCACCAGTGTTCTATAATATCTGAACATTTCTTTATTGAATTCTAAATGACGTTCTCTATATTTAATTAAATGAAAATATTTATTTTTAATGTTTTTTATTATGTCAGATGTGTACCAGGTGGGATATTGATATTTGGAATTCAGCTCTCTCGAGCGTTTGATAGGAACCCACGTATCAAAACAATTAATAATTAATTTATATAATATATTGACGGCTATGTCGACATCCGTCGATGTATACAACTCGTCCCATTGTATAGCGGCAATGTCGGCATATAACATTTCAAAATTAGCTTTATGGAAATTCCACTGTCGTGGCCCTAGGTCACAGTCAGGACGGGGAGACGCGCACCGGGAACCGTTCCGCGACATTGCGACCGGGCGCATGCTCCTGACCGTCACAGCCAGCGGAGGGTGGTAGTTATCAGCTCTAACTACGGGATCGGCATCACCAATAACCGTTACCTGCTCATCGCTCAAGTTACTCAGCACCAGATCTAACATCGAAACGTTACATACTGTGTTACGTTGTTTTAGCTTACAGTAATTCAACATACAGTAATATTGCATACGCACATTCTGACTACACGAATTAAGATTAAAATCACCGATTATAATAATATCTAATTTTGAAAATTTCACAACCATATTTTCTATTACTACAAAGGTATTAATATATTTGTCTTCACTAGAGTTTGGGGGAATATATACAACACAAAAAACCATATTGTTAAATTTTAAATTTACGATAGTAATTAAAATTTAAATATCTGTATTATAGCCGTCGATGTCGACTATCTGTTTAACCGAATACGTTTCTCGGGCCGCGAGTAATACTCCTCCCCAGCCTGCGTCTTGTGCGCGGTCACGGCGCACCACATTGTATCCGGCCGGAAACACTTCCGCGTTGCTCACTGAGCTCACTAGGAACGTTTCGGTGAAAGCGAAGATATCAGCAGATTCAGCTAGAATAGATTTTTTACATTCGTCGAGTTTGGAGCGTAGGCCTCTAACATTCTGGTAGAACACCGTGTAACATTTGTGTCTACGCTCTCTGGTCTTCCGTCTTTGGTTGACGAAATTGCCACGGTTTGATGTATATATTAGAATATTCAGGAAACATTATTTATAAAACCACACCCACGCGGGCAAAGCCGCGGGCAACAGCTAGTGTTCATATAATTATGAATAGGATAGTACGTACATATTGGATATGAATGAGGACAAGCAAATTAATGACTTTAAAGTGAAACACCTTCAAAGGAAAATGGATGTGATTATGCTCAAAGCAAAATCTCATACATAAAACATCGGAGAGAGGTGCAAAAGAACTGATATTGCGTCCGGGGATATGAGATCACCTTTAACAGGAAAATCTTTCGAAGTAATCGAATCGAGGTATAGGGTATACAACATCAGAAATCACTATAAACTCGAGGACTATCTCAAGGATAGAAATGTTTGGCTAAATGCTGATCTAGCTCCACAAGGGTGTTAAATCTAATAATCAAAGTGTAATGCTGATATTATATTATTACTCGTATTTTAAGTTTGTTTAAATTATGGAAAATTGTAAAAATATGCCTAAGAGATATTTTAAAAAGAGCCGACTGAGTTTTTTCCCGCAAGTTTTTCTCAGATCATATTGGCCTTTGGTACTTTGCCGGTGAATGACAAAGAATGACTCTTTTTCTTTTCTTTTTACTCTTTGTTATCAGTTTGTAAAAGGGAAATGAGACATTCTACTGATATACTTTTTACATTAGTTTATTACATTAGTATATTACATTTAGTTTTATCTTAGTGATATTCTTGACTTTACATATATTTTTTATCTTGTTTGACATGTATATCAATTGTTATTCACTTTAATTTATTTTTTTTGTTTTTGATGTGTCATAAGAGGTGCCTGTCACCCTAAATGAATAAATGAGTTTCTGATTCTGATTCTGATTCACTTCCAAAGAACTCAATTCTCATTTGCAACCAGTGGCAACAACTGGTGAACTTTTCTCAGTTCTGTTTTTTTATATAGGGCAGGTAACAAGCGTGTGTGCGGAAAAATGCAACCTTACAAAAATAATTTATTTTATCGTAATAAGTTGAAGACAAGAAAATTAATAATATCAAGGATAGACTTTGTGGAAAAACAAAGTTTAACCATGGTTTGGAAAATTTACAAATAAGATTCCCACCAAAATTTGTAATTCATGTTAAATAATTTAAATATTAAATGACGTGGGGAACTGAACGCTTATTATTTTCCAAGGAATATGTAAATAGGTTCGCAACATCTGCCGATAAACGTGTTCATATTCAAAACACGCGTGTGACTCCAATAGGGAATTACGGTGGCATCTGTGAATATAGATCGTGAGATGGGAAACTGACGCCTCAAATTAGTAGTAGAAGAAGAATTGGATGTTAATTAATATCTAATTTGTTTCAATTTAATAGATCCATTGAAGCGCGCATGGCCCGGCGGCTGGTGTAGATTGTAAGCGATCTACTCGGTTAAGCACTACGGGCGCGGTCGGGTAGTGTGATGGGTGACCGTGGCAGGACTAGTGGCAAATTAAATGCGCGTTTCCGTGCTTCGGAGGGCACGTTAAGCCGTCGTTCCCGGTTGCTATCGATAGATAGCAGTCGTTAAACCTTGTCCGACAAGGTTTAACGCCTTAGGGGCGGTTTGAAAACATCCGACACCGGGTTGGCCACTAACCCGTTTCTCCACCAATCCACATTGGAGCAGCGTGGTGGAGTACGCTCCAGGTCTCCCCCCAAAGAGGGGAGAGACGCGTGACCAGCAGTGGGACGTATAATGGATTGCCATTATTAATAGATCCATTAGTTTAAAAATGAAATATTATGACTAGAATAAATAGATACGTGAGTGATAAAAGGTTCGTTTTTTTTCATTTACGGAATGCTAAACAGAAGAGACTTAACATTAATTACTAGCGTGAAACTAACACAATCAGAAAATCAGTAATGAGTTGATAATACACATGAAACAACGAATTTGATGCCTCTATATCGAGCTTTCAGATAATCTGAAGAAAAAGCGGCTTTAATCCTGTGAGATATTACCCAGTTATAGTGATTGGGCACCTAATTCGTTTGATTCGTTTACGGCGGGTCTTATTCTCGAACCATCGGATTTCAATCGCAACTCATCTTTAGAATGAATGAATGAATGAATTTCTTTTATTGGGGCTGTCATGAGGCATGGGCCCCCGAAAAAAAAAGGAAATTAAACAAATACAAAAATAGGTCGGTAGACGAGACGACCCGAATAGAACTTTAGACGTCCCGGTTAGTCCAGCGGTGTGAGATGACCGTTTGATTCGAAGGGTCGCGGGTTCGATCCCCGCACAGGGACAAATAGTTGTATTGGCCTACAGATATTTGTTTCGGGTGTGGGTGTTTGTGTATGTGTTGTTTGTGTACAACGGCACCCACGACCCAGGCTTATACCTACTGTGGGGCTGTGAGTGTTAGCGTATTTCATTTTTTTTATCTGTTACAACTTATTTTTTTGAAACGTAATTTTCACAGTTTCGTTTTGGGAGTAGAGAACCATTATAGGATCATTTGTGTGTCTATTTATTTGCCTGTCTATCTGTCTGTATATCCATACTTTATAAATGAACCGATCATCATGAAACTTTCTACACATTTTTGGATGTATGAGAATCAAAATAAGATAATTTTAAGAAAAAAAAAAATACGTACATGCGTTACGAAAGATTCATCATCATCACTCCAACCGAAACACGTCCACTGGTGGACAAAGCCTTCCCCAAAGACGCCCACAACACTGTCCGCTTGTTTGTCAGTCTGTTAGTCTGTCTGTACGTCTGACACAACCAATTAGCTTTTTTATGTATAAGCCAGCGTTGAAGTTTGGTACACACGAATTATGTGCACACATATAAATTAATAACCAAAACATAAAAAAAAGATTCGGACAATTTGAGAACCTCCTCTTTTTAATGAAGTCGGTTAATAATGTGAATTTCAAGCATATGTATTTTTATTAACATAAAAGTATTTTCGCTATTTTTAAAGGAGTCTTGTAAACTCATTAGTGATAAAATAAATTTAAAACATATGAAACAAAAGGCCTTTGTGTGAGAATATCAGATATATTTTCGCAAAAAAAAACATAAATCAAGGCAACCCAAATACAAACGTCCAACCCAAAAAAATAAATAATATATGTATCTTCACGCCAGGTCCCTAACGGGGTAGGCAGAGAGTGTAGAGCGCCAGACATCCCGGTTCTGACAAACCTCTCGTGCCTCGTCTACCTTCATCATTCTCTTCATACATGCACGCCGATTCCTAAGACTTTTGACCCCACCATCAGACAGAACTCGACCTATTTGGTCATGGTAGGTCAGCCTTGGTCTTCCTGGGCCTCTGCAACCATCCACATTCGCATTGTATATCTGTTTAGTCATTCGCTCATTCGACATTCTTTCTATATGCCCGAACCATCGGAGCATGCCTTTTTTCATTTTTACACCGATACTATCATTCACACAAAGCTTCTTTCTTACATCTTCATTACGAACGCGATCGGTGAGTGATACACCGCAGATCTTGCGCAAAGATCTCATCTCGACCGCGTTCAACTTACTTTCATGCTCTTTCCTGCATACCCAGCTCTCGCTTCCATATAAAAGCGTTGGAGTAAGTACAGCATTATGTACGGCTAGTCGAGCCCGCTGGCTGAGATGTTTAGATTCTAGCAGCTTACCCAACGCTCCATTCACGCAATTCCCAGCAAGCACTCTTCTTTCTATGTCAGTGGTGTACCTACCATCCTTGCTAAAAGCACATCCAAGATATACAATTTCATCAACCTGTTCTAACACTGCATCATCTACTACTACCCTTGCATTTGTTCTCTGTTCATCTCTTTCAAATACTAATACTTTAGTTTTATCCACATTCAAATGTAAGCCTTTCTCCATACAATCCTCTTTCATGACTGTGACTAGTGCTTGTAGCCCAGATGGTGTAGAGCTAACAATTACCGCATCATCTGCGTAAAGCAGACAGTTCACCACTAAGTCACCCATACGCACTCCCACATCCATCAACTTCACCCTCTGGAGGCATTTGTCCAGATATATAATAAACAGCCTAGACGAAAGCACGCAACCCTGTTTGACACCGATGTTAACATCAAACCAGGGTGACATGTTACCATCTACCCGCACACATGCTTGACAGCCCACATACGTGGACTGTATTGCACGGAGCAGACTGCCATCAATACCATACAAAAATAAATAAAATGCATTAAAATTCATATTGAGGGATTCATAATAATCAAATATTTGGACTAACCTTCACCTAATGGACGAAAGTATTTGATTATATTATTACCGAGCCTTTATTTAATGTAGCGACATAATCAGAATTATTTTAACGATATTACTTACTAAAACAAAACAAAACTACAGTCAAATAATTGTTTTTTATATTATTTCACATTAACACATGCCAGTGAAATATATTTCTTTTAAAGAAAAAATGGAAAGAAAAAATTTACTTCAGGTGAGTCTCGAACTTGCGGCCACTGAGAATCTAATTCAGCCGCTGGTCCAACTGAGCTACCGAAGTCCTGCCCCATTTGTCAAATCTTACTCCTTCACATTTATTGCATTGCCTTATGATGGCAGTAGCGACACTACTGTCAACAATGCTAGTTTTTAGTCAGTTTTACTGGTGGTAGAGCTCCAGTGGCGGAGGTCGCGGGCGTAGGCGTAATGGTAGTGTTCAGCACTATCGTGTTCCGGTCAGGTGGTAATGTACGGCCCTGTAGGCATAACACCTAAGGCCTCAGGAGTGGTAACGCATCTGCATTTTGACCTTGGTCTTTGTGTAAGTGTCTATAGGCTGCAGTCATCACTTAACATCAATGTGAACTGCATGCTTGCTTGCCACTTTCTTACATCGCACTTCTCGCCGAAGAGAGAAGTTCCACCCTCACCGATTGGACACTTGGCAGTGCTCAACGGTTAGCACGTTCGTTTCTGACCAGTACCTGTAAATTATGGAATAAACTTCCCTCTGAGGTGTTCGCTCGGTGCTACAATATGGGGTTCTTCAAAAATGGCGTCACAAGAGTCCTCCAGGGCTGACAGCGCGTTGGCAACGCCCCTGGTGTTGCGAATGTTCTTGGGCGACGGTGACCACTTTCCATCAAGTGGCCCGTTTGCTATTAACAATTTTAACATTTTTTTTTTAATACATCTCTGACTCTGTAACTACGGAACCCTACACTACGCGTGGTCCGACACGCACTTGACCTGTTTTTTAGTCTTATTTTAAGTCGCCATTAAAATATGATTTTTTGCAACCCAATATGGACTTAGATGGGGACCGTGGGCGCTCCTAACTTTTGCCAGGTTAGGTAGCAGAGTGTTAGGTATTTATTTTTTGCTATCAATACAACCCGCACTAAAAGGAAATAGGTCAAAGGAAAATTAGGACAAAAAAATTATGCAAAACTAGTTATTTCAAAGCTTAAGAACAACATGATCTATAGCCATAATGATCAATAGACCAATAGGTCTATTGATCATTATGGCTATAGATGTTATGTCGAATAATAACATGACTTTAATTTTTATGCAACCCGACTCCAATCCGTTCATAACATGTAGATACAAATCTTCAGTGTCTTAAAATAATTTAATTACACAATTTATTGTAAAGATGAAGCCTTTCAGTGCAATAAACAAAGGATTCCAATAACGACATCGCCATTTATTTCGTCTTAACTTTGAAAGCTATTTGGTGATTAAATCGATATCTATTATTTGATATTAATTAATTAAAGTGAAGAGAATTCGATAAATTGTCGATTTCGTTCAAAATAAGCTACGTTTGCAATTAGTTTGTTTCTTAAAACGGAACTTCACGCCTTTATTCCCCGAAAAGATAGGCAGAGGTAAATGTATGCATTAAAACATACATGCAAACACCCACTATTCGCCGGTTAGGTTTTGGGCCATTTAACAGGTGATTTCGCCTGTCTGTTTGAGTCTGTTGACATCACCGGGCAAATTGCCAAACTCCAAGGTACTGGGCAACTTTTCTTGCCCAGTCGTGGACGTCTTTTGTGTGAATTGATAATATATCATCGAAATACATTAAACTCTTGCTTTCCATTTGATTGACATAAAAAAAAAGATTTTACCATATTTTATCTTAAAAGCCCAAGTTTCGTATAAAATTTCCTGTAGTCATTACCTTTTACCGTCTTTCCTGAAATGTCTTTCTAACGATTATTTCTTAAAAGCGGTCATATAATGCCTATACAACCTGCTTTACGATTGCCATTAAGACTTGGAAGTCTGTAAGATAAGTTAACTGTAAACGGTGATATAAAAATACAATTTTCAATGGTCATTGTGTTTAGTGACGTGTTGTAATTTTGAATGGGTTTTATGAGGCAGAACACGTATTATGTTGTTTTGTAGCGTGTCCTGCTGCTGGTGCAGATCGGAAGCGATCTACTCGGTTGCGGAAACAGGTGCGGTCGGGTGTATGATGGGTGACTGCTAGTAACAAATAAAAACGCGTTTTCGTGCTTTAGAGGGCACGTTCAGCCGTCTGTCCCGGTTGCTATTTATAGATGGTAGTCGTTAAATCTTATCGGAGGCCTTATGGACGGTTAGACAACATCCGACAGCGGGTTGTCCATTAACCCGTATCTCCACCAACCCGCATTTGAGCAGCGTGGTGGAATATGCTTCAAGAGGAAAAAGGGAAGAGACTCGTGCCCAGCAGTGGGACATAAGAAAGGTTGTTGCTATGAAGTCTTTAGGCTATATAACATCACGCTAAGATGAATAGGAGAGGGTAGGTAACATTGCAACCGAGCGAAGCCGGGGCGGGCCGCTAGTAAATAATAAACATGAAACACTCGAGGCAATTATTTTTGTAATTAAACGAAAACATTTAATTCGAATCGATAAGATGTTAACTAACTTTCAAAATCAATTCGTCCATCAAACGATCCAAATTAAACTTGTCGGAGGAAAAAAACGCTCTGTTTAACAAACATCAAGGGATTCCGCAATATTTCTATAACTAATTAAATAAGAATTTGGAACAGGAGTGAGAAAATGCGATGTTTAAATTCAAACGCTGTATTTTATTGGAACTAGGTTTATATATTTATATACAATGAGCTTATATATATGTACATATATAGGTTCTTCCATGAGTTCAATTTATTGATTTTTCTCTCAAAACTGTATGCTTATTTTTCACTTTCATTTCATTTTATAAATAGCTATGCTAAGTTTTAATATTTATATATACTTAGTTTAACGCCCATAGCATATAAATATTTGCATATAAACACATACGCAAATACCCATCAACAGCTTAATATCGTGATAGAAAATAACAAACGCAAATCATAACAGACCAGTCCCCATAATCAGCACCCGTTCACGAGTAAGACGCATGTGGCAGCCATTGTTCTCCTCGTTGTTAGAACGTTGTGTACCATGAAAATATATATTAGTCTTTCTTTCTTTATCATTGCATTAAATTAAGAACTCGTTCTCCCGAATATATGTTATTATGTTAAACACCCTGACAGAAACTAACTGTAACTTACAGCCGTGAAACAGTTTCCGGCAGTTGGCTGTTGTATTATATAACTCCAGATGACATTCCAAAACGTCTCCAAGTTTCTGTCTCAACAATGGAACAGTTCTAAACAGACTGCAACAATGGAACTTGATGAAGAACAGTTCTGTTCTCATATTTGATATGTCTAGTAGAATATTCAGAATATTTTGTTCACTGAGAGATATCATAAATTATAACTAAGTACATGTCTATATATATCTAAGTCTATAATTATAACTAAGTATTGCTATCGATAGATAGCAGTCGTTAAACCTTGTCGGAGGCCTTATGGGCGGTTTGAAAACATCCGACAGTGGGTTGGCCACTAACCCACCCACCTCCACCAATCCGCATTGGAGCAGCGTGGTGGAGTAAGCTCCAGGCCTCCCCCCAAAAAGGGGAGAGACTCGTTCCCAGCAGTGGGACGTATAATGGGTTGCCATTATTATACATGTCTATTATTTTGTTTAGAATTAAAACTACTGTTCATAATTGTACGTATGTAAAGCGTTTGTCTTGAGATGGCCGTATAGTTTACTTTATGAGGCAATTGGAGAGCGCAAAAAGCTCTCAGCTAAGTATTTAAACAACTGCCTGAGGAAGACTTTTGACCTAATCTAAGCGTATATACAATACTAGCGGCCCGCCCCGGCTTCGCGCGGTGCAATGATAGCCCCCAACCCGGGAATCGAGCCCAGGACCCCCAGCTTAGTAGTAGTGGCCTGCTACCACTACGCTACTGAGGCAGTTGAATTAATAACAATGTATAAATAACTAGCGGCCCGCCCCGGCTTCGCGCGGTGCAATGTTGCCTACCCTCTCCTATTCGTCTGAGCGTGATGATAATACATAGATATAGCCTAAAGTCTTCCTCGATATCTTTTATAGTTTAGGCAGCGTACGCAAAATAAGTAACTTTTCTGGTTGATTTTTTAAACCTTGTGTCTGAAAAACCCAAATATCTTTCGGAACCCTATTGTTTATAAAATAAAATATAGCCTATGTTACCCGTGGATAATGTAGCTTTCGAATAGAGAAAGAATTTTCAAAATCGGTTCCGTAGTTATTGAGCCTACTTATTACAAACAAACAAACCAACAAAAAAATATTACCTTTATAATATTAGTTTAGATTAGATTTTAGTGGCAAATGTGTTTTGCCATGTTTACACAACCCTATTGTATTCATCACACACGTTTAGTGGGTCTAGTAAAAAACAGTTATTGATACAACTGAATTCCTTTTTGTAAAGGAAGGGTTAGAACAATTTGATTGACAAACAGTCATACGGTTACCTTAATCTCTCCAGACACGAGAAAAATATGACAATTGAAATTCAATTGTGTCTTGCCGCCGGTGGCCGTACGATCCTCGAAGGGTTAATAAAACATTAATAATATTTAGTACACTTTAATGCACACCAATAAAAAGACACAATTACCTACATGACAAATTCAGGAAAACGTGATACAAAGAGCGGTCATCGCTAGAAGAGCAATCTCTTCTAGCCCCGTTAGCGGTGCGATCTAGCGATGGTAAGTACGTAGGTATTAATTCAGTATTAGAGAGAGGGGGAGAGAGAGATACTTACTTATAAAAAATAATCAATTTATAAAGCAGGGAAAGACGGAGGGTAACATTCTTCTGCAACATTTCGTAAAACACTGTCTTTTAATGCTCATCAGCATTTTACTTAATTAAGACGACACGCAAATATGCGAAGAGAGATTTAATGGACCGCAATGCAATCTTGACTTGTTTAAAGGGAACTTCGCAAACAACTGTTCACAACTAGGTCGCGGTTAAGGTTGGGTGGCGCACTTGGAATTGTTCTTTTTGAACAAAACTTCATGTCTATAGGTATATTCCTAAGAGACCAACAGAAATGTATGCATGAAAGTTACTTTTAGTATTAAAGTTATTGATTCAGTACCTACTCACTTTATTTTACCTATATTTGATCAAACATCAATTAATGACAATGTATATTAATATAAGTTTTCACTCGGATACTTGACATGACAGAACTGAATGCCTCTATAAGGGAAGGGTTAGAACAGAATGATTTGCGAACTAACGTACACTTACTTTAAAAATTCTTCAGTAACATTTTGTGGAACAATGTCCCTAAATGTTCATTAGCATTTCACTTAATTAAGACGAAACGCAAATATGCGAGGAGTGATTTAATGAACCGCAATGCAATCTTGACTTGTTTAAAGGGAACTTCGCAAACAACTGTTCACAACTAGGTCGCGGTTAAGGTTGGGTGGCGCACTTGGAATTGTTCTTTTTGAACAAAACTTCATGTCTATAGGTATATTCCTAAGAGACCAACAGAAATGTATACATGAAAGTTACTTTTAATATTAAAGTTAGTGATTCAGTACCTACTCATCTACTTTTACCTTCATTTGAATAAACATTAATTAATAAAACGTAAAAAAAAAAACGTAACTTCACGCCTGTAATCCCCAAAGGGGTAGGCAGAGGTAAATGCATGCATTCAAGCATACATTTACCTCTGGTATATTCGTATAGGTATATTCCTAAGAGACCAACAGAAATGTATACATGAAAGTTACTTTTAATATTAAAGTTAGTGATTCAGTACCTACTCATCTACTTTTACCTTCATTTGAATAAACATTAATTAATAAAACGTAAAAAAAAAACGTAACTTCACGCTTGTAATCCCCGAAGGGGTAGGCAGAGGTAAATGCATGCAGTCAAGTATACATGCAAACACCCACGAGTCTCCGGTTACGTTTTGGCCCATGTAACAGGTGGCAAACCTGTTGCCATCTCCGGGCACATTACCAAACTCCGAGATACTGGGAAACTTCCAGAAAATTGAAAAATAGAACCAGAGATAAAGGATTTTAAACCGTTATCTCTGATAGTCCTCGACCCGAGTATCGAGCCCAGGACCCCCAGCGTAGTAGTAGTGGCCTGCTACCACTACGCTACTGAGGCAGTTGAATTAATAACAATGTATAAAAAATATAAGTTTGCACTCGGATAATTGTAAGTATGTAATAAAAAAGCCAATCCGCATGCCGAGCGTGGCGATTATGCCATATATCCCTTCGATAATTGCCTTCGACCATTGGAACATGCAAACAAATACCTAATGGAAAAACAATGGCTTATTTCAATCTCACTGTAATACAGACAATGATCAGTTCTACGTTAGAACAATAGATAAATCTATTGTGTCTGAAAGAAAAAAGGTAGCAGCATATTTTTCATAATGGTACAGGCTCTTAGGTTAGTAGTTTTTGTATAACAAAGTAAGCAATTCGTCAAACTCAATCAATTCTTTCCTTTTAAAATATAGTCAAACAATACTACTTATCTCTCTAACTGCTCACTTGCTATCCCCTTTTTCTTAATTTCCCTGAACCCCAACTTTTCTCTTTTTTAACCTTCTGTCAAATGATCATTACCACTTTGGTTAAGTTTGTAATATTTATAAATATTTGTGTGATGAGTTCACCCTACCGACGTTAAATTTTCTTTTTTTTTTATTATTCCTGAGCTGCGATTTTTTCCAGGCAACCTTCGGGAGGTTGCCTGGAAAAAATCGCAGCTTTGCGATAAGGCCGCCCTTTGTACTAATTGCTATTTTGTATAATATCTGTTGTAAATTTCATTCATTCATTTCACTTCATTCATTCATTCATTCATTCATACTTTGTTAAAAAACTTCAAAACTTGGCTTCAAACCAAACCACTACAAGGCTCATTGACTTTGACGATCAAAGTAAATATAATATGACAATTCAAAGAGCTATCCTTTTGTACTCGTATGAGAAAAATGGCTTCTCATTCTGATAATGAATATCGTGCTTCTGCTCACAATAGATGACGATTCGGACAAAGTTGTCCGTAGTTGATAGACTTTTCCTTGTCATTATAACGATTTGCAATATTTATACAGGGTGTGCCAGATATCAACGATAAACCCAAAACGGGTGATAGACCAAGTCATGACAGTTATCAGAAAAAATGTGAAAAAATATATATTTGTCATGTATTTGTAATATTATTAGGATTTTAAAAATATCGGAAAAACCGACGTCCTGCGATGAATCTTCAAGTCTCAAGACCACTAATATTATTTTCTTGTTATTTCTCCCTCTGTATTGTAGCAATGACTAACCCCTCTGTAAGCTAGTCTATAATTAAAATCCTAATCCTATCCTATCCTTAAAAATATATGACAAATATTTTTTTTTCTCATTTTTCTGATAACATAAGTTGGCCTATCACCCGTTTCGGTTTATCATTGATTTCTGGGACACACTGTATAATGAACTAGCAGCCGGCCCCGGCTTCACACGGGTGTAGCCTAAATACCGACTGCAGCGCCATTTGCCGGGCTGATTTGTGAATCTAAACCATCCATGGCGCCACCCAATCACATACAAAAAAAACATTCACATCGCTCCAGCCAATAGGAGTTCTGTGATATGTCACAGAACTCGTTTTTTTTTTATGTAATTGAATTGGCAAACAAGCATGCAGTTCACATTGATGTTAAGTGATGACTGCAGCCTATAGACACCTACACAAAGACCAAGGTCAAAATGCAGATGCGTTACCACTCCTGAGGCCTAAGGTGTTATGCCTCTGTGCCGGAAATTACAGGGCCGTACATTACCACCTGACCGGAACACGATAGTGCTGAACACTACCATTTAGCGGCAAGTAAATCAGGTAATGCGGTGGTGCCTACGCCCGCGAGCTCCAAAAGTACGTACAGTTTATATAAATAGGTAAAGATAAAATGAATCATGAATACTGTGCTATTTAGGTGTTTACCTTTTTATCAGTGTTTTGGTTAAAGAGAATATGCAACGACAACATTTTTTTTTCATAAATGTTCACCTTGGATATAAAAATTGACACGAGTTTTTGGAATTGGCGGTTCTAAAACCCCACTTTCTTAATTTAGTGACTACTATTATTTAAATCGGTCGTCTGCGATTTCGACATTGGACATTATTATTATTTTATACACTCACTATTTTATACTCACACGTAAATTGCAAACTACAACAATAGTTTTCAATTTACGTGTGAGGGGATTATGAAGACAAACTTATTAAAAAGTCAATAAAAAAACTATTTTTCATATTATCATACATGCAGTTGCATGGATGGTAAGTGAATAGTACAGCATATGAATATCTATACCAAACTGGAGGTTAAAATGAAGATGCGTTGCCATCCTCGAGGCTTGAGTTGTTTTGCCTCTGATATAGTCGTAACGGGGCCAATGGGGTCATATTAACCTACTATCGAACCGGAAAAACGATATTGCTAAATACTACGGTGGCAGATAGATACGGTAAGGCAGTGTTGCCAAAGGCCTTAAGCTCCGACAATAAAATTCTACTACCAGTAAACACCATAAAATAAGCGAGAAAATGAAAAAACTTCAATCTTTTTATATCACGATTTGACTAACATATAAAGTCGGTATCAGTTCCCAATTCCATTTCGAAAGGCTCATTATAACTTTGTCGAATTGAAAAACTTTTATATGCTGGAATAATACTTGGTTCTATCCGATTTACATAACCGTATTACTGAAATTTGGTGCGTTTTAACTTGACTAAAGTTTGGCAGCGGAAATTAAATATAATGCAGAAGTCAAACGGCAGTTTACAAATGTGCCAAAAATTGTTTTACTACTACAATGCATCGAGGCAAGTAAGCCTGGGTTGCACCAATATATTTGTTAAATTTAAAGTGATTGTAACATTTAACATCCTTCTCTAACTTTTAGAAATTTGTTAAAGTAAAAGAAGGATGTAAAATGTTACAAAAACTGACAAATATCTCGGTGCAACTCAGGCTAAGAGACAAAAATGTACATTAAAATTTGTGGGTTGCATCATCTTACTTATTCCAACATTTAAAAATTTGTTAATTGAAGTCATAATTTTATTTGCTAATTGTAGGTGGCCGAGCCGCTGTTTGATGTTTAAGTTAATCTCAATTTATCTGTCAGATGTAGAAGGAAACTGTCAACCTTGATAACTTTAACTATTGCAAAAATACGATGGTGCAACGCATTTCGCACTCAACGCTAAAGCAAATGTCACTGTTATTGTTAAATTAAAAAAAAAAAAAACAATAAATTTAACAAATAATTGTTGTATCCGAAACTAATTTTTGGACGCTTTCAACAAAATTGTTCAGAGATAGAGTTCTTCGTCCAACAGTTAAAATTGAATTAGTGACAGCGATTGCCGAAACTACGTAACCATGTTATTTCATGCAGACCCATCTACTTGTAATCTTCAATTAATGCCAGTCCTTGTCAAACTTTGAGCCAACTTTCATGTTCGCCCAATTCATCGAAAATTCGAGAACGATTCAAAGGAATTTAATAAAATTACGATTGTCAAAAGATTTTTCCTTCAAATATGTTCAGGTAAATTAATCTCTGACAACTTGGACGCGCTGCTATGTGTTGAATAGTGTGGTTGCAATAGTAATAGTCTATCGATAGTATTGTGATCTATCGTGACTTCGAAAAAACAGTCACACTATCGATAGGACTATCGAAAATATCGACATGCTGCAATATTATCGATACTATCGATTGTTAAAAATAAGCAATACTATTGCCAAAGATCAATACTATCGATTGTGAAAAATAAGCAAAACTATCGCCAAAGATCAATACTATCGATACTATCGATTGTTAAAAATAAGCAATACTATTGCCAAAGATCAATACTACCGATACTATCGATTGTAAAAAATAAGCAATATTATTGCCAAAGATCAATACTATCGATACTATCGATTGTTAAAAATAAGCAATACTATTGCCAAAGATCAATACTATCGATTGTTAAAAATAAGTAAAACTATCGCCAAAGATCAAAGCTATCGATACTATCGATTGTTAAAAATAAGCAATACTATTGCCAAAGATCAATACTATTATTATTATGGCGATAGTTTTGCTTATTTTTAACAATCGATAGTATTGATAGTATTGATCTTTGGCGATAGTTTTGCTTAATTTTGTAAGTATTGCTTATTTTTAACAATCGATAGTATCGTCAAGGGTCGAGAGTTTCGATAGGACTATGGAGCTATCGACTGTTTTTCGAGTCATCGATAGTTTAGCAACACTAGTGTTGAATCCAGGTTTCGTGAAGTTTTCGCTTGCAATAAAGATGAAGTTATCATAAAACTTTGACGAAATCAATGAATTCAATCATGAAAATAATTTAAATAAAATTGCATTGAATTTGTTTGTAGTTTCAACGTTCAACTCTGCATTTCTCCCTGTCACGCAATTCTGGTCACGTGTTCGTCTTACGCATTTTCGATCAGGGTCATGTGTTCTGACGCGAGTTTAACATTTTTCGCCCGTTACAAAAATGTACAACGTTACTAAAAAAGTTTTTGCTTATAAGAAAAAGGTTGCAGACGCATATTTAAATTAAACGTCATGTTAATTTTAGTCACAATTTTATGAAATACCACGCTAGCTTAATTCGACCCACTGGTTTGTAATTCATTTTGTTCAACCCTTGCTCGACAGTATGGCAAATGAGAAATATTTTTTGGCTTTAATCCGGTTTCATATTAATTATGCGATGTGTAACTTCATGAAAGCGTATTCTGAAAAGATTTTACATTTTCATTTTATTATTGGAACCATGGATGCAGGTTTTAACAGTAACAAGAGCTTTAAAATATTTTCTTAATTATTTTATTGTTTTTTTACTAAAATACTAGCGACCCGCTCCGGCTTCGCGTGGGTGACATGTTACCTACCCTCTCCTATTCATCTTAGCGTGATGTTATATAGCTAGCCTTTTTCGATAAATGGGAACTAACACTGAAATATTTTTTCAAATGGGACCTGCAGTTCCTGAGATTAGCGCATTCAAGCAAACAAACAAAACAATCCTTTAGACCAGCTGTATTTTAGAAACCGCCACCAATTAAAAAATGACATCGGTATTATCTGTCAAAAATTGGTCGTACCAGTCAGAAACCTTCGTGGGCTCATGCAAAACAACCTTGCAAAAGATCATCACATGTCATGATTAATAGTTTACAACTCTTTAAAAGATATACAGACAAACATTAAATTATATATTTGTCTATATATAGCCTTAAGTTCTAATTCGATAAAATATCAGTAGAACATGAACACATAGTAGTATGTAAACTACTACTAGATTATATATTGTACGGCGGCGTCGTGTGACGGGTTGCTCACTTCCCTCTAATATGGTCGAGGAGAGCAATGGCTGCCACGTGCGTCATACTCGTGAACGGGTGCTGATGGTGGGGACTGGTCTGTTCTGGTCTGCTGGTGCTATATTTCATTATAATGGATAGTTACTGTTTTGTATTTATACAAATATATATGCTACTGACGTTTACATTATTAGATTTTAATGACTATTCTGTATTAGACATTAGTTAAAAAAGCTCTTACTGAGTTTATTGGATAGCGGAGTTCTTCTCAGTAGTGACTGCACTTTCAAACTCTGCTAAGTGAATAACTTAGATTTTGTTTTGACGAATATTATTTTAATTTTCTTCTTATCTAATTTTTGGAAGGAAGGAATTGATTTTTTTATGATATTTTAACTATAAGTTTTTATCGCTATTTTAATTGACATGATATCTGTTTTACTTAATTTAATAGTTATTCAATCTAGATAATTATTGATTCTTATTGACTTCTCGAAAATGATTGTAAAATCTTACTCCAAATAAAAATATTTTCTACTCTATTATATTCTATTTATGCAGTAGTGCTACATGTGAAAATTAATGGAGATTTCTATATAAAACGAGATTGCTGACCCGGCGAACTTCGCACCACCTTTAAACTAAACTGTATCAAAGATTTACTAGGTACGTCGTTATTGCATGGAGAGTTGAATTTGACTCTTTTCCTTATACATTTTTTCGCGTTTGAACCTTACCTGGACTTTCAAAAAATAATTCAAAACCAAAACTAAAAAGCCATCGTCGAGTTTTAGCGAGACTAACGAACATCCATTGATTTTTATCAAAAAAACTCGTTAGTATACTTAAATATCTTTATTGTACCTTCTAAATATTTATGAGCACATAGCGAAGATTTATTTTCTAAAATCTATAGTGTTCATTACAAGGAATAGGAGTGCGTACCTACAATTATACTTTTAAATTACCAAATAAAACATTTCAGTGTAAATATCTTCACCTTCTTTGTCTCTATTCTTGCATCTGCGTAAACAAAGTGTAAAAGCTGTAAGATCCCTTTACAATCTGTAAAAAAATATATTATAATTGCATTATTTAACCGTTTTAAATTTGAGTTTATTGCTTGATTGTTTTCGCACACTTGATTAAATACAGCCTTATTTGATTATCACTTAACAAAATTGTAAATCCACATGGATCTATTTCATAAATTATTTAAATAAATCTCAATTCAAATTTGAATTAAGCCGTTATATTATTGGCGAATCAAAAATTACAGATTAAATAAGATTCGCTCGCGCTCACAGCCCCCTCCCCACACTAGGTATAAATCTGTGTCGTGGATGCCGTTGTGCACACACAACACATTAATGTTTGTCACGATACGGGGTTCAGGTCTCGATTCAATCGTGGTTCAAACGGTCGCCACAAATCCCTAAATAAATTAACTCGTCATTGTGTGCGGCAGCAAAAAATGCTGCCCATGGTCACTATTCTATGCTAACGAAGTCGCGGGCACAGCTAGTTAATAATATATATATTTATTTTTATGTAATGAAAGTGGCAAACAAGCATGCAGTTCACATTGATGTTAAGTGATGACTGCAGCCTATAGACACCTACACTAAGACCAGAAGTCAAAATACAGATGCCTTACCACTCCTGAGATCTAAAATGTTATGCCTCCGTACCGGAAATTACAGGACCGTACATTACCACCTGACTGGAACACGATAGAGCTGAACACTACCATTTAGCGGCAAGTATATTAGGTAATGCTGTGGTGCCTACGCCCGCGAGCTCCGTCACTGGAGCTCTACCACCAGTAACATATAAATATATATCATAACCAACAGAACAAAATACTTACATTAACAAAAGTCGGTATAGACAACTTTGTGAAGGGCCCAGCGTCCAATATTAGCGAGCTGTTCAACTTTCCGGCCAACAGTACAAGTTGTTTCCGCATCTTTGGAGTAGCTCTCCACCAGTTGCTCTCGAATATACCCAAACTTACTTCTTCACTCTGTTAAATTTCATTGAAACTATAAAGTTGATATCCATGGAACGATTATGTGCCTGCGTTGGTAGCAAGCACTTATGCACGTGAGTATTCACGCCCATAAATGTTTTTTATCTTTAGGCTGCAGTCATCACTTAATATCAATGTGAACTGCATGATTGTTTGCCACTTCCAAAACAAAAAAAATACTGTAAAGTTTCAAAGTTTTAATACTCACAAACTTTTGCATTTATAATATTAGTAGGTTTTTCTAAAACAAGTTGGAAGTGACAAACAAGCATGCAATTCACATTGATGTTAATTGATGACTACAGCCTATAAACACCCACACAGACACTAAACGTCAAAATGCAGATGCGTTACCACTTCTGAGGCCAAGGTGTTATGCCTCCGTGCCGGAAATTACAGGGCCGTACATTACCACCTGACCGGAACATGATAGTGCTGAACACTGCCATTTAGCGGCAAGTATATTAGGTAATGCGGTGGTGCCCACGCTCTTGAATACCTACACTGGAAGTGTACCACCAGTATTATACTTTTATTTCATTTAATAACTAATTTGTAGTTAAACCTTTAAAACACTTGCGTTTAACATTCATTACACTGATTTGAAAAGGAATAAAGGTAAAATAGTGTTTTATCGAAATATCTTCATCGTGTCACGACCCGGTTCGTAAAATCAGTGTAATAATTTGTCGTTTATTGAAACCAATTCAATACTCTCTTCTATTGCAGTTCATATTGATGTTAAGTGATGACTGAAGCCTATAGTCATCTACACAAAATTCAGAGGTCGAAATGCAGAAGCGTTATCACCCCTGAGACCTTAGTTGTTATTTCTCTGTGAGGCTTGTTTGCTACTTTTGTTACGTAACTTCACGCCTGTAATCCCCGAAGGGGTAGGCAGAGGTAAATGCATACATTCAATCATACATGCAAACACCCACGACTCGCCGGTTACGTTTTAGGCCCATGTAACAGGTGGCGAACCTGTTGCCATCTCCGGGCACATTACCAAACTCCGGGGTACTGGGAAACTGCCAGAAAATTGAAAAATCCCAATAGAAGCAGAGATAAAGGATTTTAAACCGTTATCTCTGATAGTCCCCGATCGAACCCAGGACCTCCAGCGTAATAGTAGTGGCCTGCTACCACTACGCTACTGAGGCAGTTCTTTTGTTACATGAAAAAAATAACGTTTTCGCAGGTTTTTGCGAGCTTCATGCATTGTAGAAATTGATTTGATTTACTCGCGTATACAACACTCCAAAACTTCTTCTTATACCCAACGTTTCGGTCGCTTTCCAGCTACCGTGGCAGGCGCGCTTCACGGGCAGAAAAGAAGATGAAAAAAATAATATAATTAAGTAACTTACCGCTAAATATATCTCATTACTATGCCAGCAATATAAGAACAGTTGAAAAATTAAAGCACCAGTGAATTCAAGTATCCATAGTTTTTGTGACAAGCTCACATTCTCCTAGAAATAAAATATTACGTTAGTTATCAGCCATCTGCAGTTGTAGGTAATAAGTCGACACGAGAGTACAATTTTTCTAAAAGATTGCATAAATGTATTCGTGTCGTATTCGAGACCAATCGTTATAGAAATTGATACAGTAGCGCCTCTATCGTGCGTAAATAGAACTATTTTATCAAAAGAGTACCTTCGAAAATGTTTTTAAGCACAATGGGGGCATTCCAAAATATATGGAGCTTGGCCCCGCACCTTATATTGAGAGAAGTAGCATAAAATACTAAATCATTTTCAGCTATTGTTTGGTACAGTTGCTAACTACTCTGTGTTAACGCTCTGGTAATTTATTATCTATGTTTCGTAATTCGGACGTACCCTCAGATTTCGGTTTTGTGTGAGCCGTACAACCGCATATTAGGAAATTAAAAAAAGTTAAACGCGCGCCATCGAGGGCGATCACGTAATCGCGCGGTGTGCATAATGTGCATTTTTTATAGATAATCGAGCCATCCGCCATCAGGAGTGTGTGTTTTGATAGTTGTCCTGAATAGAATAGAAAATATTTTTATTTCGAATAGATATTTACAGATACTTTCAAAACGTCAATAAATCATAAACTACCTAGAGCGAATAACCATTACATATAGTAAAAGCAAAATCAAATATTAATAGTAAATTAAAAATTAAAATTTAAACTATTTGGTTAAAACATAATAATCATAAAATTTTTCAATTCCTTCAATGATAATAAATGAAGAAAAAGAAAATCTTATTCGTCAAGATCAATGTTATTCACTTAGCAGAGTTTCAAGTGCAGTCACTACTGAGAAGAACTCCGCTACCCAACAAACTCAGTAAGAGCTCTTTTAAATGAGAGCTTAAATCTAGTACAGATAGATTATCGTGAAAAATCAAATAATGTCAACGTCCATAGCAAAGATGCAAATAAACTGCTATCTACTAAATGTGATGTAGCCCCTGCAAACCAGAACAGACCAGTCCCCACCAACAGCACCCGTTCACGAGTATGACGCATGTGACAGCCATTGCCCTCCTCGACCATTTTAGAGGGAAGTGAGCAACCCGCCACACGACGCCGCCAAAGGCAAAGACATTTAAGCGTGCATGACTGTTCCGGATATGCATGGATCGAGGACTTGTACTGCCGCGGTGTTACGCGTCGGGTTATCGGATACGGTGTTTGAAGTGTGACGACCACGCGTTTGGGCGGGAGAAACAGGTCACTCGACAGGACACAAATTAAGTACACGGTGCGATGCTCGACAGGACACAAATTAAGTACACGGTGCGATGATGCTAGGACTTCTGCCACGAAGTACCTGGGTCACGATAAATGGAATAAATAAAAGGTCAACAACACAATTGTCACATTAAAGTTTTAATTCCCTCCTCTGGGGATTCGCTACCCCCCATAACCTAGACTGACTGACGGTGACCCAGGTACTTCGTGGCAGAAGTCCTAGCATCATCGCACCGGTAAGCACCTAGTGGTAATAGGCTACCGAGTCATGTAGGTAGGGATTTGCCGTCGGGATACCGAACCCTATTTATGTATTTTTTTATGTAATGAAAGTGGCAAACAAGCTTGCAGTTCACATTGATGTTAAGTGATGACTGCAGCCTATAGACACCCATACAAAGACCAGTGGTCAAAATGCAGATGCGTTGCCACTTCTGAGGCATTGGGTGTTATGCCTCTGTGCAGGATTACAGAGTCGTACATTACCACCTGACCGGAATACAATAGTGCTGAACACTACCATTTAGCGGCAAGTACGAGGATATTAGGTAATGCGGTGGTGCCAACGCCCGCGAGCTCCGTCACCGGAGCTCTACCACCAGTAAAAAATATACGGCACAGCTATCAAAATCGTTAATTATACCTTTAATAAACTGTCGTTAGTATATTTCAAAAACAAGAATGTCTATAAGAATGCATTAAGGTGACATATTTTTGTCATAAAAAATGTTACATGGTGGTAGAGCTCCAGTGACGGAGCTCGCGGGCGTAGGCACCACCGCATTACCGCATATACTTGCCGCTAAGTGGTAGTGTTCAGCACTATCGTGTTCCGGTCAGGAGGTAATGTACGGCCCTGTAATTTCCGGCACAGAGGTATAACACCATTGACCTTGACCTTGGTCTTTTTGTGGATGTCTATAGGCTGCAGTCGTCAGTTAACATCAATGTGAACTGCATGCTTGTTTGCCACTTCCATAGCATAAAAGAAACATGAAATAAATATTTCAAATTATTTTTTGAGTATTTTGCCATGATTCTACGTATTTTTTTCTATCTTTTGATATAGTGTACAAGGTATGGTCTCAACATGGAACTTGTCCGTTCACGAAAAACTGTAAGAAGTATATAGTATTTTTAACATACGAACTGACGTATTTAATTATACGAAACCCATTCACCGTATTTTTGAATTGACAACACTGACTTATAACAGTAAATATTTAACTGGTGGTAGTGACTCTAGTGACTCAGCTGGTAGGCGTAGGAACCACCGCATTAGGTCAGGTGGTAATGTAATAATACATAAAGCCTCAGGAGTTCCAATGCTTCTACATTGAAATCTCTGTTTTCGTGCAGATGTTTTGAGGCTACTAGGAACTGTATGCTTGTATTTGCTTCATCACATAAAAAAGTACATTATTTATTTATACTTTAATATTAGAAACTGCCTTGGTAGCCTAGTGGTAGCAGGCCACTACTACTACGCGGAGGTCCTGGGTTCGATTCCCGGGTAGGGGGTTATCAGAGATAATGGTGTAAAGTCCTTTATCTCTGGTTCTATTAGGATTTTTCCATTTTCTGAAAATTTCCCAGTACCTCGATGTTTGGTAATGTGCCCGGAGATGTCAACAGGCTCGCCACCTGTTACATGGGCCAAAACGTAACCGGCAAATCGAAGTTACGTTAATATTAGATACGCTATCAAACAAAGATGAGTTAATGGACTCTCTTAGACATATTCAATTCAGTGGATATACTGGAATTCTATGAAACTGAATTCCAATATATCAATTCAGTAATGTTCTCAGAATTATAAAATGATCGTCGTTATGAACTTCTTGATCATAGTGCTTGCATATTTCTTTGAAAATTCCTTGTGAATAAGTATCAGCAACAAAAAAACCCGGTCTAGTGCGTGTCGGGCTACGCGCAGTGTAGGGTTCCGTAGTCTTTGGTTTGATTAATATAATGAAAAAAATATATATTTCTATGGAGTTGTTCAAAGTTTTCGAGTAAAATACATTTGGTCGACTATTACTCCCAAACTTGTAAAGCCAACTTTAGTGTTCCTTTTAATTTCGTTAAGTAGCAACTATTTCCGTAATGTTTGAATTTTTTACAACAACCGATTAGTTCGTAGGGGGGGAGGCACTTGTCTCTAACGAAAATTGGCACTTAAAAGTTTAATAACTCACGCAAAAACCACTTAATCTAAAAATGATATTTACACACCCGTAACATTTTTGAAAGGCCTATGCAACGATAGCTTATATTATAAATACACGAAAAATCGAAAAAATATCAGCGTGTTACAGGGTGATACAGGGGTGATACAGGGGACCCCTAAATATTTTTTTTGCTTGTTTCTTCCTACCACTTTGTCGACGTAATAAAGATGTATACCTGTGCCAAATTTCAAGTTTCTAGTACCAATAGATATTGCGCTAAACCGGATAGACATACATACATACGGACATGGCGAAGCAACCCTTAAAAATTGATCATTTGTTAACTACTTTGTGACATCTAGTCTAGTAGTGGAGACAATTTATTTTTATTTTAAATAAAGGTACCAAGAATAATCGGGTGAGGAAGCGGTAGAAAATTTGTAAAAATAATAAATTTATTAGAGGTGCTGATATACCTGGAGGAGTCAGTATTTAATAATATAACTTATAGTTTTGTAATCTCTTGGTAACGAATTAAAGGTATAGTATTAATTAAAAAATATGAAACTCACCATTGTTATTTGTATTACACTGCAACAAATCATTATTGAACATACTAATACATAGATAAAATTCACCGGTGATACGCAGGAATTAAATAAAGCGTGGCTCCTGTAAGAAAATACATGTCAAACATAACTTCACAATTTTAATTCGACGAAGACAAAATAAAAGTCGCATTTTATGTGGCGTGAAGATAGATGCCATGAAAGAATTAGTAATAGTTTTTGTGTGTGAACGCTTACCACTAAACTCATAACACAAACACGGTAGTGCCTACAGCAAAAACCTAACACATGTCATTTGGTCCTTCGAGCCGGATAAAATTCAACATGTTTGTTTAATAAGATTTCAGCTAATTTGTGCATTCAGAAAAACCTGATATACCACCATCATTTCCAATTCTAGAAATTAATTTATCTCAGGTAAACTACTACTAAAAGTAGGTAAAAGTTCTTAACGATTGAGCGGACCTTTTCGTCCACATAACAATAGAATCTTTAATTTCTAATAGAAAATCAATTACCGTATTTTTCTCGTGAACTGACGGGCTAATTAAATCATCATCACCATCATCACTCCAACCGAAAGACGTCCACTGCTGGACGAAGCCTTCCCCAAAGATGCCTACAGCAGTTTTGTGCATCATAAGGGGAGAATAGGTCTTAGAAGCGCGCATGGCCCCGCAGTTGGTGTAGATTCGAAACGATTTACTCGGTTAAGCGATTCGGGCGCCGTCGGTCTGTGATGGGTTTCCGTGCTTCACGGGGCACTTTAAGCCGTCGGACCTGGTCGATTGCTATCGATAGATAGCAGTCGGAAATTTTAAACCTTGTCGGAGGCCTTATGGGCGGTTTGAAAACATCCGACAGCGGGTTGGCCACTAACCCGCTTTGGAGCAGCGTGGTGGAGTAAGATCTAGGCTTCCTCCCGAGAAGGGTAGAGACTCGTGCCCAGTAGAGGGACGTATCAAGGGTTGCCATTATTTATGTCATAATCGCCACGCTTGGCAGGCGGATTGACGATCGCAGTTGTGGCTGTTCAACTTTATTGTATTACTGCCGCCCTATTAGAATGGATTAATTAATGGAATAGGGGAATAATTCTCCGCCACTATAGAGAGATGGGATAGTTCCGTCCCGATGCCTTCAGAAGTCAATTAAGACTAATCATTTCTTTTAATGACAGTGTATTTCTCACAATAAAGCAAAAAAATAATTATTTCTTACTAGTGGCAGAGCTCCAGTGACGTAGTTCGCGGGCGCAGGCACCATCGCATTACCTAATATTCTTCCTGCTAAATGGTTGTGTTCAGCACTATCATGTTCCGGTCAGGTGGTAATGTACGGCCCTGTAATTTGCGGCACGCCTCTGTGCCTGAAATTACAGGGCCGTACATTACCAATAACTATGACCTGAGGAGTGGTAACGCATCTCCGTTTTGACCTTGGTCTTTGTGTGGGTATCTATAGACTGCAGTCATCACTTAACACCAATGTGAACTGCATGATTGTATACCACTTCCATTACATTTAAAAAAATCATACGTCGTATAACAAGCATTTATTCAGCTGAAACTTCAGAGATACAAGTACTAAATTACTTTTTTGTGAGAATCGTGTGCATACAAAGTTGGGATTTTGCGTGAATACGACCCTCGCTCTGAACTCAAGTAAAGTAATTAAATTTAAAAAGCAAAGTTAAGCTTTATTCATTGCATCTAGAGCAGATGTTACATGTGTGTTGAAATTATACAAAAACTCAGCAGTTCTCCATTCATTTTCAAGCGCATCTACAAACTCTTCATAGGAAGTGTATTATTTTTATATATGACACATTTTGGTGTTTGCAATTGTATCGTGGATAACAGACGTACGATGTACGCCCTGTAATTTCCGGCACAGAGGCATAACACCTTAGGCCTCAGGAGTGGTAACGCATCTGCATCTTGACCTTGGTCTTCGTGTGGGTGTCTATAGGCTGCAGTCATCACTAAACATCAATATGAACTGCATGCTTGTTTGCCGCGTCCATTACATAAAAAAAAGACTTTAGAATTATATGACCAAAACAGGAACCAAATTGTGCATTTGGAAAAAATAATAAAATTTGTCAACAAATTATTTGTGATTTTTTCTTCTTCGTCATATATAATCGTATTATTATTGTCAAAACTTTCAAAGTGTTTCACTATTCATATTCTTGGTAGCTTCACAAAATAAAATATCTATTCACACATACTTATATTATTATGTTGTTTCGTTTATCTAGATGAATTTCCAATCAATAACGCCAAAATAGACTTTTAGTTAGGTACTTAACTGCCTCGGTAGCCTAGTGGTAGCAGGCCACTACTACTACGCTAAGGTCCTGGGTTCGATTCCCGGGAAGGGGGTCATCAGAGATAATGGTATAAAGTCCTTTATCTCTGGTTCTATTGGGGTTTTCCATTTTCAGGAAATTTCCCAGTACCTTGAAGTATGTGCCCGGAGATGTCAACAGGCTCGCCACCTGTTACATGGGCCAAAACGTAACCGGCAAATCGTGGGTGTTTGCATGTATGATTGAATGCATGCATTTACCTCTGCCTACCCCTTCGGGGATTACAGGCGTGAAATTACGTAAGTTAGGTACTCACTCTATTATAAAATTATGAAGTCGATGACATTCTCCAATGTTTACTTTATAATTTTCCTCTGTAAGATCACCATCAAATAAGCGACTGGTTTTATCTCTCAGTATAATTAGTTCACCTTTCAGAAAAGCCATGATTGATACAGCATTAGTATCATACACAGCAATCACTCCTCCGCCTTGTGTGCCTATTATGATATGAACAATAAGTGCTACTATATACCCTGGTCCTCGAGTATTATCAAATGGAAACCAGGAACTCAAAATTTGAGGATATGGCTCTGTTCCGTTCTTAATAGATTGGCGATAGTCTGGTGCACTGGCGTATTTCAAAAACGGCATGCTTACAAGAGCCAGGTTTGTTAGCAGCACTAAAGTCCAATAAACATACGTCAGTACCCTGGCATAGACGGTATAATCCTCAACCAGATCCAAAGTTCTAAGGTCATTCGATTTTAACGTCGCAATTTCTTCCTCCGATATTATTTGTATAAGCTTCATCCAATTCTTGTTTAAAATGAAAAAGGAGACTGTTTTCGAAAACGACACTAATCCCAAGGCAGTAAAAGATAAATTGAATAAAGCTGCCATAAGATCTTTCCGGACCTGATAAAGTTCCGTCAATTGGCTCACAACAAACATGGCTGAAAATAAATAAACAAATTTGAAAATGTTGCTCCGAAATTTATTACCCTTGTGCCATAAACCGAGCAAATATAGTCCCCTTAAGCTGGGTCCCAACAAAGGATGCTTGGGATCATTGAGATCTTTTGTGATATCAAGTATTTTACGAACAATCTTGAAGTCCTTCATGCCTGATTTGTATCAGGTGTTGCACTCACATGTTGGTTGCTTGTTGGTTTACTTTATTGCTTGGTGGTAATTTGATGAAAACGGTTTTATGCAAAATATAACAAGTCTTTTTTTTAAGGATAGAATAGATTATGATGATTAATCTCATTCATTTTCGAGTGTATTTATATTTATTATTAATGTAGACATCCACGTTACACCAGATTTATCTTAATTTTTTGTCCAACATATATTATGTAGTTAGTAGTGCTGGCGACCGCTAGCGGAAGAATTTTCTTCCACTAGAAGAGATTAAGTCCACTTGTGCAGTCAGTCAACCGACCTATGGCGGTCAAACCATTTCAATAGGGCGGTAGTAAGTGCAATAACGTAAGATGGGAAAAAGCGTCCTGTTTTAAAACTACCGCCACTACGATCGCCAATCCGCGAGCCAAGCATGGCGATTATGGCATATTCCCCATATAGAGAGGCTTTAGCCCAGTAGACATCATTTGGCTGATATTATGACAATGATGTTTGACAGTTGACATAATAATAATCGTCGTTATTTATTGGGCAACATTCCAGGTTCTGCAGCACACGCAGGAAATCAACACAAGTGAAAAAAAAAAACAAAATCACTTCGCTTCAGTCTTCGAAGACTACTTATTTTAAACTCAGACTGATCTGAGTTTAATAGAATATATCTAAGCGATAAGTCATTTAGAGACTTATTAGACTTCCGAGTCTCAAAGATAAATCACAACTAATCATAATTGGTATTTGTGCATTTTGTACAATGAAACTGGTCTCATGTTGTATGAACATTGCTGACCGAAGATTTCTAAACAATTATGGAAAAATCAGATTGGTACTTATTTATAAGCCATTTATCTAGCATTATCGTGCGGAAAAGGTATTATTGAAAAAATGCAGAACATGGCGTTCATTAATTATCGTTAATGTTTTTCATGCCTTTTTTCCTATTAGAAAGAAGAAATAATATTTTTCTGGTGATAGAGCTTTAGTGACGGAGCTCGGGCGCATAGACACTACCGCATTACCTAATTTACTTGCAGCTAAATTGTAGTGTTCCGGTCAGGTGCTAATAGTACGGCTCTGTGATTTCCGGCACAGAGGCATAACACCTTAGGCCTCAGGAGTGGTAACGCATCTGCATTTTGACCTTAGTCTTCGTGTGGGTGTCTTTAGGCTGCGGTCATCACTTAACATCAATGTGAACTGCATGCTTGTTTGGCACTTCCATTACATAAAAATAAACATTTATTTGCCACAAAGTCCGACATACTTACCCATACACAAACACAAACACGGATACCTAACTTGCCTTCTATTATTGCAAAGTATAATAAAGTGAATTGTACCTGTATGTAGTTCTATGAATACACATAATATAAAACCCTTCTGTACCAGTCGGCATATAAAGAACAAGAGTTGTCGTAGAAGAAAAAAGAACATGTAAATGTTGGGGTACAGCTTCCCATTCGAACATCGAGATCCTTTCGCGGAGGTTGATGGATAGTACATTCATTAGTCGCCGTCTCAAACTTAAAGTACTCCAAGATGTGCTTCAGTAAAGGAGCATACATGTGAAATTTAAGATGTGACAAAGGTCGCACTCCTGAGCATGCCCAACTTACAAGATCGCCACAACTACCGCTCAATGCCCCTCATGGTGACAGATTGCAATATAAAGAAGTAATCAACATAAAAAAATGTTAAAATCAAATAATTTCTTGCTTTTTTGGCTTTTATTCACAACTTATTCAAATATTGCCTCCATCATCGAAAACTTCGATACATATATTACCGCACTACGTGACAGCGCATAGTTATCAAATTTAGATAATCCAACACCATTCAAATGCCTTCAATCTTAAATTCAATATGATGAGAGATTGTTTATCATAAGACACTAGCTTATGAATTATGCATGGAATGATTAATTTACATATGGAATGTGTGGCTTGTGTAATGTGAGATACCTTCAGCATAGTCGACTAACGGTTTGATGTTTGATACGTCGATAAAAATAATATATTTTGCCCATTTGTTACTTATCTGGTCATGAAAGTTTACATAAATTTATCTGGAAAATTTATTGGAGAAGATTATTTGAAATAGTGTATATTATCAGTAATTATTTCATTTTTGACGAATTGATAGAAAATAGGAGCTGGATTTTATTTTTCACACGACAGCGAACAGCGACATCTTAAGGATATTGTATAAACTGCAAAGTCTATCATATCGGTTGTATAGCTATTTATTAGTTATTAATGGATATCGTTCACCGACCCTAAATCGGTTATAAATCAAGAAAGGAAAAGCAAAATTTGACTCATCGGTGTGGGACTTCGGCAGCTTAGTGGTAAAGCGGCTGGACTGGTTATCCTGAGGTCGCAGGTTCGATTCCTGCCCGAAGTCAAAGTTTTCATTCCGTTTTTTCTTTAATTTCTACAGTTGGCACTAACTTTAATGCCCTATTCTTTAAAACAGAATTGGAGCACTCAATAAAAGTAAAACGTGGACACAAGCAGTAAATCAATTAAAAAATGGAACGTGATTCCTGCAAACTTTGATTTAATCTCTCCCTCTTTTGTTAAACAAAAACCTACCGACCTTTTTCGAAGACAGATATTGGCGTCCTATCATCGATGGCTTAGGGGACTTCATGTGAACATACCTCAGCTTAATTTGTTCGTAAATTGAACCAATCAACCAACGTACAAGAACTTTCCTCTTAAATATTAATATTGTCAAGGAAAATGTCTCGATGCTCCATTACTACCCTCAAGGAACTTCTAACAAGCAATTCTGAGCCCACGTCAACATCGCAGAATTACCAATTAAGGGGACTTTATCGGTATTATAAGTAAAGGAGATGTTGCAAAAATGTATGGTCCTCCGGCCATGTATTGTACACAGTATCATTAAACAGGCAAAATCAATATAAAAACGTTTTAAAACTGCATATTTTCACTTATTTAGCTTTGTTTGCAGTTACAAAACATAATTTGCAGTTAGAATTGCAACTCAAAACTAACATGGCAAATATGGCGGGCGATGTCATTTTGACATTTTCATTTTTTAAATGGTATTTTGATTATAGAACTTGGAGTAAAAAGTAATATTTTCTACATTCTATCAAAATCGATTGATCCCAAGTGTCGGCTGTATCGCCGCCATGTTTAACGTAGTTGAAAATTATAAAATCGTTTGAATTAAATGTGGTTGTAACTCTAAAATATAATCTTGAATAAATTAATTGTATTTTTTTCGGATTCTTCTTTAATTTACCCATTTATTGAGGACGTGTACGAACCAGAACCGAGCTCGCAACATCTCCTTTAAGTTAAAACAAAAAATGTCGGAATATATGACGGCGTTGGAATAGTAGGCGGAGGATTTCGTGGTCGGATTTTGATCGGTGTTTTCTGATTGCTCATTCTGAGGAAAAAATACGTATTATTTGCTGAGATACCCCTCTCTTCAAATTGATATTAGATGTGATCCGGCTTGACCCCCGTCTTGGCCCTAAATATTTCACGTAATTAATGAACGCCCATTAACTTGCTCTTCTATTATTTGTTCGTCGGTTGATAAAACAACCCAAGTTGTAACCAAAACGTAAACGAATCCACTGTTACGGTTGGTAGAGCTCCAGTGACGGAGCTCGCGGTCGTAGGCACCACCGCATTATCTAATTTACTTGCCGCTAAATGGTAGTGTTCAGCACTATCGTTTTCCGGTCAGGTGGTAATGTACGGCCCTGTAATTTCCGACACAGAAGCTTAACACCTTAGGCTTCAGGAGTGGTAACGCATCTGCATTTTGACCTTGGTCTTTGTGTGTGTGTCTATAGGCTGCAGTCATCACTTAACATCAATGTGAACTGCATGCTTGTTTGCCACTTCAAATACATAAAAAAAAGTTGATACACTTACATAAAGATTTACACCTTAATCACCTTAATAGATCTTGAATATATAGAAAATTTTGTTGAAGTTTCAAAATTTCGTCAAAACCGTCTGAAAGTGATTTCACTGCATTCTGAAAGCGATAGGTCGCAGACGGTCATACGCTTTAATAAAATGACACGTACAGGCATAATTTTATCAATATTTGGAAGCCTACTACGTACAGTTTAGAGTGCAAAGTGTTTGTAAGCCGCTTGACTTAAGGCCAGATATACAAGTATCAGGTTCGGAAAATAGGATTGACTTTTTTGCAAGCTAGGAGAGTTACCACGTGAATGAGGCCTATGTCGTGTGATAATAAATAAGTGATCTGTGTCCTTGTGGTTGGTTTACACTAAAATTGGCACTAAAATAACCACGGTATGATTGTTATCAATTGACATGAAGATAACTTGAATAATGTGATCAGATGGGCTGTTTCTTCAGCTAAAATTATAATTATTCCAAATGAAATCACGGGAATTTATTAGTATCTGCCTCAGCAGCTTAGTGGTAGCAGACCACTCCTACTACCCTGGGATCCTGGGTAGAATTCACAGGTAGAGAGCTATCAGAAATAATGGTGTAAAGTCCTATATTTCTGGTTCTATTGGGATTTTTCAATTTTCTGGAGATTTTCAAGTACCTCGACGTTTGGTAATGTACTCGGAGATGTCAACAGTAGCCCGCGAATCGTGGGTGTTTGCATGTATGCTTGAATGCATGCATTTACCTCTGCCTACCCCTTCGGGGATTACAGGATTAAAGTAACTTTTTTTTCTTAGTAATAAATGAGTAGGTCGTCTGCGGGTTTTTTTTTTATGTTATGGACGTGGCAAACAAGCATGCAGTTCACATTGATGTTAAGTGATGCCTGCAGCCTATAGACACCCACACAAAGACCAAGGTCAAAATGCAGATGCGTTACCACTCCTGAGGTTGAAGGTGTTATGCCTCTGTGCCGGAAATTACAGGGCCGTACATTACCACCTGACCGGAACACGATAGTGCTGAACACTACCATTTAGCGGCAAGTATATTAGGTAATGTGGTGGTGCCTACGCCCGCGAGCTCATTCACTGGAGCTCTGCCACCAGTAAAAATTAGGTATTTACGATACAATATTTATGACAATAGGCAACAGACTTAATATGTCCTTATACTTTTACAGTTAGTGACATGGCGTAAAAATACATACATACATTTTTTTTTGTTTTTTATGTAATGGAAGTGGCAAACAAGCATGCAGTTCACATTGATGTTAAGTGATGACTGCAGCCTATAGACACCCACAAAATGCAGATGCGTTACCACTCCTGAGGCCTAAGATGTTATGCCTCTGTGTCGGAAATTACAGGGCCGTACATTACCTCCTGACCTGACATACATTCGTTTCCGTAGATAACCTAATGATTGAGGTTTTGATGACATTCGATTTCATCAACATGATATAAATCCACCTAATAATTTTTAAAGTAAGTTCAATCTGATACTTGAGATTGTCGAATACATAAATCAGGCTTTTAGTGAACAGCAAAAAACGATCTTAGGTACCTACTTGGAATTTATGCTCAAGTTTTACTTTGATCTTGCCGAAGTTTTTTTATGTTATGAAAGTGACAAGCAAGCATGCAGTTCACGTTGATGTTAAGTGTTGTCTGCGGTCTATAGACACAAAGACCAGAGGTCAAAATGCAGATCCGTTACCATTTCCGAGTCCTAAGGTGCCTTTGTGCCGGAAATCACAGGGCCATACATTAATAATATATGGCCCTAATTAAAACATAACTTCACGCCTGTAATCCCCAAAGGGGTAGGCAGAGGTAAATGCATGCATTCAAGTATACATGAAAATACCCACGATTCGCCGGTTACATTTTGGCCCATGTAACAGGTGGCGAGCCTGTTGACATCTCCGGGCACATTACCAAATTTCGAGGTACTAGAAAATTTCCAGAAAATTGAAATCATGGATTACTTACCTTGATCATTTCATGCACTCTTAAAACTTGGTGTTTCCGATGACACAGTTAAACGGGAATTACATGGATTTAGTTATGCATCTTGTACTGCCTATGCTGCAGTGGTGTAGAACCAGAGATAAAAGACTTTACATCATTATCTCTGATAACCCCCTGCCCGGGAATCGAAACCAGGACCGGAATTAAGTTATTGCGTATGTTACAAACATCCATCCATACTAGCAGAGAGTGTAGAGCGCCAGACATCCCGGTTCAGACAAACCTCTCGTGCCTCGTCTACCTTCATCATTCTCTTCATACATGCACGCCGATTCCTAAGACTTTTGACCCCACCATCAGACAGAATTCGACCTATTTGGTCATGGTAGGTCAGCCTTGGTCTTCCTGGGCCTCTGCAACCATCCACATTCGCCTTGTATATCTGTAATATATCTAGTAATTAAATAGATTTTGAACCAGTTGTGAAGTTAATTCACAAACTCGATGTCAAAATAAAACATAAAATGCAAATACAATCCACGTTAATCGAAATGCCGTTGACACAGCATATGAAACAAAGCTTACCTTTATGACAAAATGAATGATCGTAAATAGTCGTAAAAGTGATTGGAATACGTTCTTCTACTAATGGCAATGTGTTTTTGTTTGTGGACGATATGTTTATGGTTTTCTATGTAATAGATTAGTTAGAACCTTTATAGTTACTCCGTATAATCATTGGTTCAAAACGTATAAAAGATTGAGAAGAAAGAATGTACAAAAATATATTATTGAATTTGATAAAAGTACAAACTTTATCTGATTTTTTTCAATTGCATATATATATATATATTTTAATGTTACAAAAGTGGCAAACAAGCGTGCAGTTCACATTGATGTTAAGTGGTGACTGCAGCCTATAGACACCCACACAATGATCAGAGGTCAAAATGCAGATGCGCTGCCACTCCTGAGGCATTAGGTGTTATGCCTCTGTGCCGGAAATTACAGAGCCGTACATTACCACCTGACCGGAACACGATAGTGCTGAACACTACCATTTAGCGGCAAGTATATTAGGTAATGCAGCGGTGCCTACGCCCGCAAGCTCCGTCACTGGAGCTCTACCACCAGTAAAATAGCATATACATCAATATATTAATATCTGTATTTTGTAAACGAAAAAGTCGTTTCCGATACCCAAGAAAGGTAGGCCGGAGGCAGAAGGAGTAGAATTACATCGTGTATAATCACCACAATGTCAACCACGTACAATCGTATGTAGTCTAGTGCTGATTGGCGTAGCTCTCGTAGCTTTGCGTAGCACTCGTAGCTGTATCGTAGCCGATCGTAGCAAATTGAGAATTCTTGATTTAGTACCTTGGCAGTTTCATACAAAAACGACATTACAGCAATAAAAAATGTAACACAACGTCAATTATTTATTTTTGTTAGCTTAAAATAAAATATATATATATGTATCTTCACGCCAGGTCCCTAACGGGGTAGGCAGAGAGTGTAGAGCGCCAGATATCCCGGTTCTGACAAACCTCTCGGGCCCCGTCTACCTTCATCATTCTCTTCATACATGCACGCCGATTCCTAAGACTTTTGACCCCACCATCAGACAGAACTCGACCTATTTGGTCATGGTAGGTCAGTCTTGGTCTTCCTGGGCCTCTGCAACCATCCACATTCGCATTGTATATCTGTTTAGTCATTCGCTCATTCGACATTCTTTCTTTCTATAAATATATATAATATAATAATAATAAAAAAAAGTTTTTTTTTATTTTTTTACAATACTAGCTGTTAACTGCGGCTTCGCCCGCATGGATGTCGCTTAAAAAGTGGCCTATGTTCTAAGAAATTATAAGTTGTCCTCGCCACCACGAATTTTTCTCATGAAATTGTTCCTGAATTTTCTTTGCTATAAACCTCACGGAGCCAGAGACCTTTCCGAGGAATGCAAAACCGTGGAAATCGGTTCGTGCGTTCTGGAGTTTATAGCATCAGGAAGGTAAACCCGACTTATTTTTATATTATAGATGATCATATCAAGCATATTCATAAAAAGAGTTCCAGCCAGCGAAAAATTGGGAAACTGTTTAAACACTTTTGTGGTATTCAATGAAAATACGATCTCTCTATTTCACTATTTTTTACTTGTGAACTAATAACCTGCTCTTTACATAAAACATCTTGCTTTATATAATCCTTTAACAATAAGATTGCATAATGTCTATTTGTCGTATATAACCAGACAAAGAAAATTAGCCATTCCCTCGCCAATAACCATTGGCAATATCATTAAACGGACGACGCGAAGTTTGTGATAAAAAAAGTTTAATTTGATGTCGACATCCGTTGAATTTTAATAAGATCCCATTTACTGCGTTTATAGGTAGGTATTGGTACTGTTCAGAATTCAAAATGTATTATTCAAATGTTGGAGTAGTTCGCTCAATAGATGGCGTTGACTCTAACGCTAGCTACAGCTATATTACGCGGTTGAGATTTCTTGGTCAATACATAAGTATATCTGGTTCTATCGTCGTTAGAGAAACTTGGTACAATCTTCACACATACTGTTTTCAGTTCAATTATTTGAATAAACAGTATATATCTGTTGTGTGAGTTTTATTTGTTTAGTTTGATAGCTACCGGCAGCTACCCGTTAACAGGTACAGTTTTAGGTAAATTTAATTATGTCAGTATGTATAAAATAAATATATATTTAATATAAGGTATACTGACATTATAAAGTTGAAGTGTTTGTTTGTTTAACGGTTCCTTAGGGACCACAGATTCTGCCTAATTAATTTACCGAGAATAACATAACATATTCACCACCGTATTACCTAATCTATCTGCAGCCAAATAGTAGTGCTCAACACTATCCAGTTCCGGTTAAATGGTAATGTACGGCCTCGTAATAACTATCACAGAGAGCATCTTAGGTCTCAGGGGTGGCAACGCATCTGCATTTTTACCTTTAAGTAGATATCTATGGTCTGCAGTTTTTACTTAACATTAATGTGAATCATGCTTGTACCCTTCGTAACATAAAAAAGCTACCGTATTTCAAATGGATTAAGGAACATTTGAAACGCTCGCGTGAAACGTCGGAATAAAGTTAAAAAAAGGGTTTTTATCCAATATCTATTTCACGTCACGACCCGGTTCGTAAAATCAGTGAAACAGTATGCTTCTACACTACAAAAAAGTCAGTAGTAAGAATTCGTGTCTTTTCTACAAACGAACTGTGTAATATTTCGGCCCTGAGCAAGAAAAAAATGGTCAAAAAAGATTGTCTGCGCTGGACACGACACGTGAAGGTTGTTGCGCGCTGCGGTGCGCTTGGGGGCGGAGTAGAGTAAGGTAAGATGATCGGTGGTCAGCTGTCAGGTAGTTTTAGTACGTTTATTTGTAGGAAAAATACCTATTATGAATGATACCGAGTTGTCTCACACACCCTACGCACGACTGCCCGAAAAAAATCCTAGGGTGCACACGTTTTTATTTTTCGACTCTAGATCAGACAAAGTTCTTGTCTAAGGAATTGGTCTTATCTGCAGCAGAGACGGTGAACAAGGGACTTAGCGTGTACAAGGGCTCTTACGGATGTGTAGTGCATTCAATATTGAACCGACAATACATCCTCGTGAGCGGTCGGCCAATAACAGAAACAATAACATGTTTACTGCGTGCGGTTGACAGGCGATAATGTTGAAATACATGTCAATGAAAACACACG
This sequence comes from Macrosoma leucophasiata, assembly GCA_036365455.1. Taxonomy (NCBI): domain Eukaryota; kingdom Metazoa; phylum Arthropoda; class Insecta; order Lepidoptera; family Hedylidae; genus Macrosoma; species Macrosoma leucophasiata. The sequence continues at coordinate 13,200,181 of JAWQUS010000004.1, forward strand.
GGATAGTAATGTGTTTTTAAAAGCTGCGTCTGCATTTTGTTTCACAAGAAAGGAGTAACAAGTCAATATTAATGGTATGTGAATGTTATATCATCCTATAAACTCTATCCTATAAACATCTAAGAAAAACCAGAGATTTCAATATGAGATGCATACCACTCCTGAAGTCCAAGCTCTTATACTTCTCTACCAGAAATTACGAAGCCATACGATTATCTTCTGATCGGTACATGATAGCACTAAATAATACCATAAAGTGGCAAGTAAGTTTGTTGGATTTGCTTTTCACTCCCACGATTTTATCTGTCTCATTTTTTTAGTTCTTCAGCTATCTGACCTTATATGTCTTATGTGTCTGACCTTATATCTGGCTATATCTGACCTTAGTATGAAATAAATATAACTACGTTAAGAAAAACTGACATCAAAACTAAAAAGTAAAGAATAATAAAGATTTAATTGTAATTATATACTACCTATTATTTATACGTGCTTTTTTACTATGAGGTTTGAAGTCGGTGCCAATCCTTAAACAAATATTTTAATCACTTAAATATGAATACTAGCAAATTAATACACTGAACAAAACGTAACCGGCGAATCGTGGGTGTTTGCATGTATGCTTGAATTCATGCATTTACCCTACAAATAAATTAATCCATTGTACCAACGCAATTAATAACCTATTTCTCATGTCGATATTACATGTGACAAGTCTAATCCAAATCTGGCTATAAGATGCATTTATGATCATTAAAAAACGCAACGTTTTAATACAAAATAATTGCCATATATAATCAACAGCCGGATGATTATGACATGGGGAGCTCTATTTCTATTGAACATAGTCGACAATTGCCTGTCAATGTGTCATTTATACTGACACAAAAGGGTTCAACTAAAACAATAAAGTTGTTTATTCGGTATTATTTTCCTTTTATATATTTTCATAGGAATAATGTGAGGTGTGGAGGGTACTTCACGGTATGATATGTTTTTTGTCGACGAAAACAGGAAATATCGTGATAAAATGGGTGAGTATAAAATATATAAAATATCGTATACAATTATGTTGATTGAAGAATCAAATATACGTAACGTAACTTCATGCCTTTAATCCCCGAAGGGGTAGGCAGAGGTAAATGCATGCATGCAAGCATACATGCAAACACCCACGATTCGCCTTTTACGTTTTGGCCCATGTAACAGGTGGCAAGCCTGTTGTTATCTCTGGGCACATTACCAAACTTCGAGGTACTGGGAAATTTTCAGAAAATGGAAAAATCCCAATAGAACCAGACATCAAGGGACTTTACACCATTATCTCTGATAACCCCCTACCCGGGAATCGAACCCAAGACCTCAGGGTAGTACTACTACTACACTATATTGCCTCGGTAGCCTAGTGGTAGCAGACCACTACTGGCCTGCTACCACTAGCCTACCGAGGCAGTTAAACTTCATACAGAGTAAGGTATAATAATATAATTATCTCATAAGAAAAATGTATCTAGGTATGCCGTCTCAATAACAACTCAACTTGAATATGACCTCGTGACACACCTCCCCCCGTACACATCTTAAAAAATATATTTTGTCCTCTGAAAAAACGCAACCCTAAATTTAACTTTTACCCGTGTACATCATCTGCTTGGTATTCGTCATAAAGATGACAGACGTCCATACAAATTTGATTTCCGACTTAAACACGTAGAGGTTACTGATTTTTTTTTAAGTTTAGCTGATTTAGAGCAGCTCTGTAATTATTATTTTATCAATTCGTGTTTTATGAACATAATGATGATCTGCTTATCTGTTTGTGCGGATGTTGCAGTCAAGCTACTTCAAACTACGGGGTGATTGAGTCGGACATTGGGTCACGCATGTGCGAATCATGGCAATCGGAACACTCAATAAAAAGTAGTATGAGGAAAATAGTTTTTTTTTTAATTAATATTATGGCATTGCTATTACGCATATTACCAGCGTCAAGTAAAACGATACTTTGTATTCGTAATATAAGCAGCATAAAAGTCAGAGTCCGTCAGTCAGTCACAGTCAATAATTCGAGTAAAGCGATGGCTACTTTACCAGAACATTTACAATGAAGTTTTGGAGGCAACCCGAAAGGACGTGTTTTCGCACTATTATTCTATTTCACTATACACGGGCATTTTAATAAGCCTATATCAAACAAAATTCCGCTAACTTTAATTAATATAGCTCAAAAATACACCAAGAAAATTAAATAAAATAAGAGCACCACATGTCTCTTTCAAGGTGGTCTCTTTCCCGCCAAAACTCCAGGACAAAAATTGTAAATCTATAACAAAAAAATTGCCATGAGCGAGTCCGGCTCACGCACCGAGGGTTCCGTACAAACCTGTAGGTTATTACACCTACAGGTTGTATTTACAACTTATTATTAAAAATAATTTTAACCCGTCAAGTTACGAGAAAAATGTGACAATTGATTTGCAGTTTCTGGTGGTAGAGCTCCAGTGACGTAGCTCGCGGGTGCAGGCACCACCGCATTACCTAATATACTTGCCGCTAAATGGTAGTGTTCAGCACTATCGTGCTCCGGTCAGGTGGTAATGTACGGCCCCGTAATTTCCGGTACAGAGGCATAACACCTTAGGAGTGGTAACGCATCTGCATTTTGACCTTGGTCTTAGTGTGGGTGTCTATAGGCTGCAGTCATCACTTAACATCAATGTGAACTGCACGCTTGTTTGCCACTTTCATAACATAAAAAAAAAGTTTGTGTAGCCGCCGGCGGCTTTATGGCCTGAATTTAAGGTAGTAATCAACATAAATGTCGAATGTAGAACAAGTTCCCATTTAGTATGTTGTATACCTCGCTCGCTTTGTTTCCCAGTGATGTATAGTTCTCAAGAGTCTCACTTGAAGGCCAAGCGCTTGTTACGTTTAACCCTTCGCAGCCTCTATTCAAATGTCAGCTTTACTACGATGAAATACACTTCAAATTTGATTAATCTTAGCAATCATGGTAATAATTTTATTCGCTTCAAAGAATGGAAATGAAGTCAGAGGTGTTTTTAAAATGCTGCGAAATTGGCTATGGTGCGGTGCTCAAGCGTGGTCAATTGAATGATTACGTAGATAAAGGAAACACGGTGTTCTTTTCTTGCAGTATTATAAAAAAAGCGGCCGAGTATGAGTCGGCATTGTCGACATTGGCCATGCAGGGTAGTCCGTAATAGCAAGTAAAATTTATCTAAAGTATTATTTGCAGTTTATGAAAATAGTTCACATATCAAAAACTATAAAGAATATCTAGTTCAAAGTTCTGTTTTATACAGATCAAACCTACACGTGTGCCTGTAGACAGAACTTTCAAAATGATATTGAAGTTTCTAAAATATTTTTCACTGATAGCCAATTGTTTGAAAGGTCCAATCCAAGACAGTTCTAAAATGTAAAATTGAGTGCCTTACTAAACTTTTGAAATTAGAAAGTGAATAATAAAAAATATTACGCTATAGTTCTCATAAAGATATTAACACTATCAAAGAAATTTAGTATACATAGTATATTTTTTGTACAAAAATCACAAAATACCTTTACCGAAGTTACAGTTTTTGCTATTTGGCTACGGACCAGAGTTAGCAAGTATACTATTCGAGTTCTGTCTGATGGTGGGGTCATAAGTCTTGGGAATCGGCGTGCATGTATGAAGAGAATGATTAAGGTAGACGAGGCACGAGAGGTTTGTCAGGACCGGGATATCTGGCGCTCTACACTCTCTGCCTACCCCGTTAGGGACCTGGCGTAAAGATACATACATACATACATATTATTCTTGAATATTTTTTAATGTTAGACAATCCCCTCAAAGTAGTGTCGCTCAATTTTTTTTAGTTTAATTTTTTTTTTTGTTGTTATTAGGAATGTAAAACCGTCTTGTCGAAACTTGCTGATCCCAACGGAATACCAGCGCTGGTTGTTCTTCAACTAGCACATGCTAGTTGAAGAACAACTGGGACCAATTTGTATTGATATAATTTTACCTAATATTACTTAAAATTCTCTTCCTTCTTGTTACATTGGTATAAATAATGTTCTTTCTTTCTCTCTTTCTGTTTCTTAATAGTCTCATGATAATTTGATTTCACAGATATCCTTCCATAAAATATATCGAGATACTAAGAAAAGATGTAAAAATAATCTAACGTCACGACAATGTGGGACCAGTTCTCATTGTTATTTGATTACTGTTCTATTCGAATATAAAATATTCTTCTATCCTGTGTTTTATTGGCTCAATATAGAGAAAAATTCTGAATACAAAATCAATTGGGGATGGCGTAGTATGTATATTAATAGCAATTCGTATGTATTTTTACGATAATGATATGGAAATATTGAGGCGAATGGTGATTTTGCGTACATTGATCTTCTAACTTTGTAGTTGTAACCTTCCATTTAAAATATTGCTCCAGTAATATGTTTTAGGGTCTCGTACCGACAGGATAGAAACGAGATCATTTTACTAACACTCTACTGTCTGTCACAAGGCTCTATATCAAGAGTTGAAATTTACACACAAACTAAGTAGGTAAATCTGATGCCGTTTTATCAAAAAATACAGGTTAAACTATAAAGACAGACTCAAATGAATATGAAAGAGATGATAAAATAGATATCTAGATAGAATTAGAGAAAAATATGTAATCAGTTATCTTCAAATTGATTGTTAAATCGTATTAAATCCCGGAACAATTAAGTTTGGTGTTTTTGAGCCAATAGGACTAAAATTTCGCCGTATACAATTCAAGCAATGGTCCCAAATTGTTAAATTAGTCTATTATAACATAAACAAACAGTTTTCCCGTCGATGTACTGACAATAATTACATAATCGTTTAACACGAGTTCAACAAATTGGAGCGTGTACCCGGGGTCACCGTGCGACTGCATAAATCCGGATTAAACCGGGTAACATAACTGTCATTGGACCCGACTTAATCCCAATTTATTTGCACAATAAACTTTACCAGTAGTACGTCATGTCACGCCATGGTCGTAGAAGTTTTAATACATTGTTTGAAGCCTTAGTGGTCATGTCGAAAATAAACAAGACCAAATCGAGATTAAATCTTATTTCATTTAAAACTATAGATGATTTTAATAGATCGTATAATCGGGTACCTGAACCTTAATGTACTTTGGTATTTTTGGGTCAATAACGACCTAAATTTATACCGTAATAATTCTGATATTGTTAGATAAGTCTACCATAACATAAACATACAGTTTTCCCTTAGATGTACTAACAATAATTATAGATGTTTTTATATTATTTCGCATTAACACATGCTTGTGAAATATATTTTATTTTTAAAGAAAAATGGAAAGAAAAATTTGACTCCTCTTCACATCTATTGCATTGCCAGTCAAATTTTTCTTTCCATTTTTCTTTAAAAATAAAATATATTTCACAAGCATGTGTTAATGCGAAATAATATAAAAACAATAATTAAGGGTAAAAACGACTTCTTTACGATATTTAATAAACTGAAAAGTCTATTATATCGGTTGCCTAACTAGCATAGTTGGTAATAGATGGCGCTGCTGCTACCATAAAGCAATGCAATAGATGTGAAGGAAAGATTTGACAAATCGGGCAGGGCTTCAGTAGCTCAATTGGAAGAGCGGCTGGACTAGATTCCCAGTAGGTCGCGAGTTCGAGTCTCGCCTGAAGTCCAATTTTTCTTTCTATTTTTCTTTAAAAATAAAATAATTATAGAATCGTTTAACACGCGTTCAACAAAATGGAGCGTTTACCCGGGGTCACCGTGCGACTGCATAAATCCGGATTAAACCGGGAAACATAACTGTTATTGGACGGGTCCAATAACGTCCTGTGATAAAAATAAATCGAGATTAAGTCGGGACTTAATCCCGATTTATTTGCACTATAAACTTTACCAGTAGTACGTCATGTTACGCTATGAACATAGAAGTTTTAATGCATTGTCTGAAGCCTATGTTTGTTATGTTTCTGTGCCGAAACTAAAATGGTTAGGTACATTAAGTTACTTATGTTTTCTTATTGTATATGAATTGCTTTTGCTGTAGAAACAAACATTGTACCGATTACAACAAACTGCAGTTGTAGATTTTCCTTAAAACTTTTACTAAGCAACACGCTATACGTCTTAGAAGAAGCATCGTATCACCTTTTTTTTTTTTTTTTTTTTTTTATGTCATTAAGTTGACAGACAAGCAGACGGGCCACCTGATGGTAAGTGGTCACCGTCGCCTATGGACATTTGCAACACCAGGGGAGTTGCCAACGCGCTGCCAGCCCTGAAGGACTCTTTTGACGCCATTTTTGAAGAACCCCATATTGTAGCACCGAGGGAACACCTCAGAGGGAAGTTCGTTCCACAATTTACACGTTCTGGGCAGAAACGAACGAGAAAACCGCACCGTTGAGCACTGCCAGGTGTCCAGTCGGTGAGGGTGAAACTTCTCTCTTCGGCGGGTAGTACGGTGTAGAAAAAGAGACGGTGGTACCATGTCGAACAGTTCGACAGAGCACTCACCATTGTAGAGACGGTATAACACGCACAGACTACCAATATCTCTGCGCAGGCTCAGATGTTCGAGCCTGTCTGTAAGTCCCGGCTCGTTAACAATACGAACGGCGCGTTTTTGTAGGGAGTCAAGTGGACCAAGCTGGTACTTGGGGGCTCCCGCCCACAAATGAGAGCAGTATTCCAGACCTTATTCCTAAGTTAGTATAGGTACATACAGGCTTAACTATAACAAAGTATAATAAGTTTATAATTTGACCCCTGTTATATAGAGGATATGAAATAATATTTTCTTTGTATCTAGCCGACAAATAGTATAATTTTGAAAACAGTCAATTGCGTGTCGGGCAACGTGCAGTAGAGTTCCGTAGTTTTTAGGTTTGAATAATGTAATTAAAAAATAAATAAATATTATCTATGGATATGTTTGAAATTTTCGAGTGTACAACTGAGTTGAGAATAATTTTAATTTAATATAATGCGAGATTTATTTATTTATGTTATAAAGTTGGCAAATAAGCATGCAGTTCACATTGACGTTAAATGATGACTGCAGCCTATAGACACCCACACAAAGACCAAGGTCAAAATGCAGATGCTTTACCACTCCTGGGGCCTAAGGTGTTAAGCTTCTGTGCCTGAAATTACAGATAAATCCGTAAAAATAGTTTTAATTCAATAATTTGTTTAGTTTAATATACATAAATGTTTCTTATATAGTTTTTTTTTAGTGTAAGTAGAGTCAAATATCGATCGCAGGTCTAGATAGCGAAGAAATTTCCAACAAACAAGAGTATTAAACATAAAACCAACGCAGAAACTTTTAGGACTCGTAGGTAAACCGCAGGAACGTGGCGTAGACTTGTATTAGAACTTTTCCAATAACGGTCGCGATTTTCAGTTTAAATGCTCAGCATCGAGTGAATCTTAAGAAGTAGTGTACAACTTTTAACGTGGGTATAATTTATGTGTGTATATTTTGGTGCTGCTACAGACAGTAGAAAGGCTGTTTAGAGATAATCATGTTTAGTATAAGGTACCCGTCAAGGAACGTGAAACCGCCGGCAGGTACGGAACAATTGAAAATCAGTTGTCATATTTTTCTCATGTATTGTCGGGTTAAGAGCGCCCTAACAAAACTGCGACGCGATGTGACGCCGCATCGCAGAAACTTGCAGTGCGAATTACTGCGATGATACTCGTATAAGTAATATTTTATCCCAAAATTAAATGGAATTAAGTAAATTGTGGTCACCCATTTGGTGCACAGTCAATACAAACGAAATGAGACTAACGTCTATCCAAAATAATACGCTAGTCTCAACAAGTTCATTAGGGCTCGTTGAGACGGTACATATACCGAAACAACATTTTTTACAATTTTTGTCTGTCTGTCTGTCTGTTTGTCTCCGCTAATCTCGGGAACGGCGGGACCGATTTTGAGTGTGCGTATATGAGTCGGTTTTTGTTTTACGTGCGGCTGTAGGTAGAGGTAGGATAAGTATGCATAGGGTGTTAATACTGTTCGTACATATTGAGGATAACTTATTTCTTTAATAAAAAATATTAAATATATAAACATGTAATTTTAGTATGTTCTTAGGTTTTCGGGAGCAATTCTTTTTTTTTTATGTTATGAAAGTGGCAAACAAGCATGCAGTTCACATTGATGTTAAGTGATGACTGCAGCCTATAGACACTTACACAAATACCAGAGGTCAAAATGCAGATGCTTTACCACTTCTGAGGCCTATGGTGTTATGCCTCTGTGCCGGAAATAACAGAGTCGTACATTATCACCTGAACGGAACACAATAGTGCTGAACACTACCATTTAGCGGCAGTAAAAGTTGGTAATCCTTTATTAATTGGTTCCTTAATTTATAATAAGGAATAATACGTGGCCTGAATTGCCTACGGATGTTTGTTTAAGAGTCTCGGTATATTTGTATTTTATGCCATCCAAAATGTTAGTAATAAGAAACCTCCTGTGAATATATGAGTTTATTTCACAACATGAAAAATATCCCATTAAATAACAAAACCGTTTTACCAATTAAAAAATCGGCTTCATTAGAATAATGAAAATCCAGAGTTTCAATAGGTACTAATGTGTGATTTTGTTTTTTGGTATAAAAATTAACCCCCTTATTCATAAACGTATTTTAGCTAAAGTGTTGCTAATCTCTCCTTTATCTTTTTCTATCCTGCACATTTGACAATGCAACTGACATAGACAAAGCATTTTATAGCTAAAACGTATCTAATGTACGTTCATTGAAATAAAACTATTTTTACGGACTTATCTCGCGTATATTAAACTAAAATGACTTTTAAAATCAACCCGACGTTTCGGTCGCTTTTCGGCTTCCGTGATCCCGGGCGGACTGAGGTGACATTTGTCTGACAGAAGTTTGAAAAAATTATATGTAGCTACCTCCATCGATTTCGTAAACGCCTTGCGTAGCGTTCAGGATTAACACAATAATTACTTATGGTATCTTGAGGTCTTGCAGACTGCTGCGGCTGGGATTTGATCTTGCTAAGTATGGGATCCCATGATGTTGATAATCGCCATCCATCTTCTCTATTGAAATTTGGGTGTTTTTTAATTTCAATAGCCTCGCGTACCATTCGTGGAATGGGTTTGTGTTCTCTAGCAAGTATTTGAATTTTATCAAACCGGATGTAATGGTTCGGCTTATCCGCTATGTGTTCATAGACTGCAGACCTCCCTGTTCTTCGGTTTTTGACATCAGCAATGTGCTCTTTAACGCGGGTGGATACAGCTCTCTTCGTTTGACCAATATATGAGAGTCCACAATCACAATCTAATTTATAAATGCCAGAATTTTGTAATGGAATATTACTTTTAATGGGTCTCAAATACCGATGAATCTTTTTATATGGTTTGAAAACTGTTTTAATGGAATTCTTTTTTAAAATGTTGCTGATTTTATCTGTGACACCCTTAACGTAAGGTAGTATAGCTGGTTGTCGTTCTACTGTAGCTGGTTTCACGCGGCCTCTGTGACGGACGGGTGGTACATGGAGCTTGTTGTTATGTAGCACCTGGCGTAGGTGCTTCAGCTCCCCCTGAAGATGGTGGTCGTCACAGATGCCTCGTGCTCTCTGAAATAGAGATGAGCCAACGGCAGATAAATGTGCCGGGTGATGGTGTGATTCACCATTAAGGTACCTATCAGTATGGGTAAACTTCCTAAACACAGTGTGACTGAGTGTTTTATTGGTGTTTCTAATTAATAAAGTATCTAAGAAGGCTAATCTAATGTCCTGTTCCAATTCCATAGTGAATTTGATTTTATGGTGTATGGAATTGAGATGCGAACGAAAAACAGAAACATTATTGCTATCCAATATGGTGAATGTGTCATCTACATATCGTTTATAAATGCCAGGTATTATGGTTGTAGTGCTCAGGGCTCTCTCCTCAAAGTCCTCCATGAATATATCGGTGACTATGGGAGAAAGTGGGGTGCCCATGGCAACTCCGTCTATTTGTAGGTAGAATTCCCCATTCCACATTAGATAGCCAGATGTCAGGCACCATTCAAGTAGTTCTGCATATTGACGGTGTATATTGTGAGCAATTAGCTTTCTTTTAACAATCTCGACACAATCCTTAACCGGTAAACATGTAAATAAGGATTCAACATCGAAGCTGACCATTGTTTCATTTGCTGATAGTTGTAGATGTTAAATGTACGTTTATGAATAAGGGGGAAAATGTTTGGTTTTGTTTTCTGGAATAAAAAATAAAATAAAACATTTAGCATCGGTTGCACCACGGCATTTGTTAAAGTTAAAGTTATTGTAACATTTCACATCCTTCTCTAACTTAGAGAAATCCGGTAAAGTTCATATAATTGTTTTATATTATTTCGCATTAACACATGCTTGTGAAATATATTTTATTTTTAAAGAAAAATGGAAAGAATAATTTGACTTCAGGCGAGACTCGAACTCGCGACCTACTGGGAATCTAGTCCAGCCGCTCTTCCAATTGAGCTACTGAAGTCCTGCCCGATTTGTCAAATCTTTCCTTCACATCTATGGCATTGCTTTATGGTAGCAGCAGCGCCATCTATTACCAACTATGCTAGTTAGGCAAGCGATATAATAGACTTTTCAGTTTATTGAATATCGTAAAGAAGTCGCTTTTACCCTTAATAATTGTTTTATATTAATATAAAACAATTATTAAGGGTAAAAGCGACATATTTTTATATTGGAAGAGCGGCTGGATTAGATTCCCAGTAGGTCGCGAGTTCGAGTCTCGCCTGAAGTCAAATTTTTCTTTCCATTTATCTTTAAAAATAAAAGTTCATATAACTTTAAGTTTAACAAATGTCGTGGTGTATCCCAGCCCTAATTTTATAAATACAGCAAACTTAACTCGTGACCATTACTTTACATAGATACAGATTGACTTGAATAAATATTTAAAAAAGTAACGGAAGCAAAATTTCACTTCAGGCGGGACTTCAATCCGAGTCAACTGGTCCAGTCCCTCTACCTACCGAGCTAACGAAGTTCACACCCCACTGACGAATTTACAAATTTACGTATTTTTATATACTTTTCATCAAAATAGGTCCATAAGTGTTTATTTGAATGAATAAATTTAAAATCGTAGAAAGTATCGCATTAAGAAAGCCTTAACGTGGATTTTCAAGCACAGACTTTTGCAACGCTATAAAAAATAAAATAAATATTTCAAGAAAATAACGGCAGCAAAATTTCACTTCAGGCGGACTTAAACCCGCGACTACTTAGTCCCTCTATCTACTGAGCTAACGAAGTTCACACCCAACTGTCGAATTTTCAAATTTACATATTTTTATATACTTTTCATGAAAATATGTATAGTTCTGGAAATGTTTATTTGTATGACTTCATTTCAAATCGTAAAACGTTACGCGTTAAGGAAGCCTTAACATGGATTTTCAAGCACAGACTTTCGCAGCGCTTATGATAGTAACATTTGCATTTGCTAAATGATTCACAGAGTAGAGTTTCTGACAGAAAATGTGAAACAAATTGATGTTTAATTAAACTTAATGAGATTTGTAATAAGATGCATCTCCCTTTTTACTGGTGGTACACTTCCATTATCGGCCTTAATCGGCATTTACGGCCCTGTAATTTCCGGCACAGAGGCATAACACCTTAAGCCTCAGGAATGGTAACGCATCTGCATTTTGGCCTTGGTCTTTGAGTAAGTGTCTAAAGGTTGCAGTCATCACTTAACATCAATGTGAACTGCATGCTTGTTTACAACTTCCATTACATTTAAAAAAGTCGCGCGCGTACCTGACAACCCCACTAATCATTTTCTTCTACTGGAATGCCCACTAGTGGAAGCATTTTCTTCTACTGGAAGAGCCGAACAATGGCGGTCAAAACATTCCAAAGGGCGGTAGTAAGTGCAATAACGCATGATGGGCAGCAGTGTCTTGCGATAAAACTATCGTTACTGAGATCGCCCATCCGCATGCCAAGCGTGGCGATTATAGCATATCCCCTAATGGGGAATTTTTGGTCCAGCAGTCAGGTCCATCTTTCAGCTGATTTGATGATGATGATGGTGGTGACAGTTCCATTGTAAGGATTTCGTGGTAGGCACCACCAATTGCCTAATGTATGTTCAGCGCTATCGTGTCCCGGTTAGTGTATGGCCCCGTAACTACTATCACAGCGACATCTATACAAATAATTGTTTTATATTATTTCGCATTTAACACATGCTTGTGAAATATATTTTATTTAAAGAAAAATGGAAAGAAAAATTTGACTTCAGGCGAGACTCTAACTCGAGGCCTACTGGGAATCTAGTCCAGCCGCTCTTCCAATTGAGCTACTGAAGTCCTGCCCGATTTGTCAAATCTGTCTCTCTGAGTTCGAGTCTCGCCTGAAGTCAAATTTTCCTTTCCATTTTTCTTTAAATAAAATATCTATACAAATAAATAAAATTGGAGGGTCTGTTTGTAATACAAAAATAACCGCTTTTTACTAAATGCATATGTACGTATACACGATACATATACTAAAACAACATTTTTACAAGTTTTGTCTGTTTGTCCCCGCTAATCTCGGGAACGGCTGGACCGATTTTGACTCTACCGACTGTCAGATAGCTTATGCAATAAGGAGTAACTTAGGCTACATTTATACTAGCTGCGCCCACGTCTGGGACTACTTACTCTCCGGACTACGCCCGGGTAAATACTGAACAATCATAAATTCTCACGCGGACGAAGTCGCGGGCACAGCTAGTAACAACCAAGAACGCATTTGCATTTAGACCTTTGGTTTTAGTGTAAAAACTGTCTTAGTAATCCGGGCGCAGGCCTCTAGTGCGTACATAAGTACAAGTACACACAATGTACGAGTAGATATATTTTTTTGGAAATCAGGGCATGGTAAAGTAAAGTTGATAATCGTTTATTGGTCTTAAGAATCTTGTTGAAACAAAAGTATCACAAATTAAGCAAATTACCAGTAAGTAGCTGAACATCAATAATGTGATCTGCATTGCTACATAATTACCGTCCCACTTCATTTTTGAATTAAACAAACCTTTATGAGACCTTAATTGGGGCAGAATTGAAGTTTAGGGTGTGGTGGCAGTACAAGCGGGTAAAAAGAGGCAATAGGTTGGGGAAAAAGTTTCTTCGCATTTTTTAAGATAATTCAAAACATATTTTAATATAGTTTATTTAAATTTAACTAAAGTATGTATGTACCATTTTGTTCGATAAACTTTTGCCATCTTGTAGGTAGAGACATGATCCCATTGCTATAAAAATTTTGGTACTTCTCATCAAAATACCGCGACAAGTGGATTTGGCAGTCCTCTCGTGACGTTAACCTAACATTGCATAAAGAATTCTGAAGAGACCAAAACGGGTGGAAATCTGAAGGTGCAAGGTCAGGACTATACGGCGGATGCATTAACACCTCCCAGCCAAACTCTCTTAATTTTTGCTGAGTGGCTATAGATGTGTGAGGTCTAGCGTTATCACGATGAAACACCACACCCTTTCTGTTGATCAATTCCGGCCGCTTTCTCTCAACTTCTTGCTTTAATCTCATCAGTTGTTCGTAGTAGAGTTCAGAATCGATAGTCCTGCCTGGTGGTAATAGCTCATAATGAATAATGCCCTTCCAATCCCACCACACACACAACATCACCTTATTGCGAGTTAACCCGGGTTTCGCCACAGTCTGTGAAGCCTGACCGGCCTTTGACCACGACCTTTTTCACACGTTCTTGTCGTACGTAATCCATTTTTCATCACCAGTTATCAGCTTCTTCAAAAATGATTCGGTTTCATTACGTCGTAATAAAGAATCACAAATGAGTACACGGTTCATTAGGTTTCTTTCAGTGAGCTCGTGAGGTACCCAAATATCGAGCTTTTTTTTGTACCCAGCTTTTTGCAAATGCGCCAAAACTGTTTTGTGATCAATTCTCAGTTCTTCAGCTACGTCGTAACTACTGATATGTCGATCTTGCTCCACTTTTTCAAAAATGGCATCCATTTTATCCGTAATAGGGCGACCAGAGCGAGGTGCATCTTTGACATCAAAATTTCCGGATTGAAAACGCTTAAACCAAATTTGTGCTACTCTCACAGACACTGCACTAGGTCCATAAACATCGTAAATTTTTTTCGCGGCTTGTGTTGCATTTTTAACTTTTTTGTAGTAAAATTTTAAAATGTATTGAATTTCTTCATTAGATAAACTCATCTTGATAGTACGAAAAACAAATAAAAATCACACATTTGCCTAATTTGAATTTGGAATTATGTTCTTTAAAATTTTAACTTTCTATGATACCAAAACCAGCCAGATACAAATACTACAGCCAAAGAGATTTTATTACAAGTTCATACATACTATGATGCGAAAAGACTATTTCCCCAACCTATTATACGTGTAGCAAAAAAAAAACGCACTGCCGGCAGTGTTTTTTTCTCGCTTTTAAGTGAACAGACACTCAGTGGTAGAGTTCCAGTGTTCAACAGGTCTGTTCTGGTTTGCAGACCTGTTCTGGTTTGACAACAGGTCTGTTCTGGTTTGACACCCAGACCCGAAACAAATATCTGTAGGCCATACAAATATTTGTCCCCGTGCGGGGATCGAACCCGCGACCCTTCGAATCAAACGGTCATCTCACACCGCTGGATTAACCGGGTCATCAATTTTTTATTGTTTGTTATAAATACTCATTGAAGTAAGGGTAATAAAATAATGTATTTATTAGTTTTTGAAATTGAGTTTTAAGTTAACAGTAATTAATTATTTCTTACAGAGAACTAAAACAAATGCTCAAATTCCCTTAAAGCAAAATTTTACAGTAGCTAACATAAAACGGCTCGCATGAGATGCCGTATTGTTACCACGACCTATAAAATCTTTTAAAGTTATGTTGTTTGCAGCATTACGAGCAACCACCTGCTCTGTGATTTATTTTTAAGCTGTACAAGCTATTTCATTGCGTTCAGTATTTACTGCACATTTTCTTTTATGACACTGAGGAAGTATTATATCATATCAGCCAAAAGACGTCCACTGCTGAACAAAGGCCTCCACCAAAGAATGCCACAACGAACGGTCCTGGGCCGCCCTCATCCAGCGATTGCTCGCGACCTACACCAGGTCGATCCACCTTGTGGGGAGCCTTCGTCTTCCGGTACGTGGTCGCCACTCCAAATTCTCTTGCCCCAACGGCCGTCAGTTCTGCGAGCTATTTTTATATTGTGATATTAAAAATCCAATGTTGGAGCTCGAAGGTGTAGAAAACTACGGCATTGTCTGTATTCCTGTTAATGTGGTTATGTATTGCCCCATAGCTTCGACAACTAAAGTAAAATCACTTAGATCTGAAGGGTTCAAACGCATCTGCAGTTAACTGGAGTATTCACTTACCATCCTCATGATTGCTCCTCTGCAGTCTTCATATTACCTATATTTTTCATAATTAATATAATTATTTCATCAAAACTTTAAAACAGAAATTAAAACTTACATAATATTCTTGTTAAATAAGTCAGCCAGCAGTCTTCTGTCAACTATGGGACGAAAAAAATAGTAACGCTGCACACTGGTGGTAGAGCTCCAGTGACGGAGCTCGCGGGCGTAGGCACCACCGCATTACCTAATATACTTGCCGCTAAACGGTGGTATTCAGCACCGTGTGAAAAAAAAAGCTTAAATAAACAACGAAATAATGATGTCAACAAAGCCACCACGCCTGAAATTATAATAATACGGCTCAGACCCGAGGCGGTTTAATTAAACGAACTAGACAAGAGCCGGGGAAATTGCTAGTTAAGTATAAACCAACAATTTGTTGACAACGTTAAAAATCTGTTAGTGGTGCGACGAGGCTGCTGAGCTGAGTCTTTTTGAATAGTATTGTAATTTCATAACGAAATGAAAACTTAATCTTATGGTTCGTAGAATGTTAAATGAATTTTTTTTTTCGGGGAATAGACGACTGTAACCACACTTTGCATAAACAATAATCTATATATCTATACAAATAAATAAAATTGGAGTGTCTGTTTGTAATATAAAATAACCGCTTTTTACTAAATGCAAATGTATGTATATCCGATACGTATACCAAAACAACATTTTTTACAATTTTCGTCTGTCTGTCTGTTTTGTTCTGGCTAATCTCGAGAACGGCTGGACTGATTTTGACGGAACTTTCACTGTCAGATAACTTATTTATTATGGTGTTACTTTTATACTAGCTGCGCCCACAACTTCGTCCGGGTAGGTACTGAACAATCATACATTCTCACGGGGACGAAGTCGCGGGCACAGCTAGTATTATAATATTTTTGATGCATATCCTTGCATTTCTACAAATTCCTTTGGGAAAATGGAGGATGACATTATGCTAAAAACGTTTCTGACTTATGTGCACGCGACGTTAATCATCTGTATACTCTTTGGCTTTGTATGCTTTCTTTGATTAAATGTCAGACGTAATATAATTTACATACGCATCCCAGGGGATCTATTTTAGATTTATTTCAAACTAGCTGTGCCCGCGACTCCGTCCGCGTGCGAATCTATGATTGTTCAGTACTACCCGGACGAAGTCGACGGCGCAGCTTGTATAAAAGTAGCCTAAGTTACTCGTTATTAAAGCTATCTGGCACTGAACGTCCCGTCAAAATCGTCCAGCCGTTCCCAAGATTAGCCGGAACAAACAGACAAACAGACAGACAAAAATTGTTAAAAATTGTTGTTTTGGTATATGTACCGTGTAACACATATGCATTTAGTAAAACGCGGTTATTTTAATATTACAAACAGACACTCCAATTTTATTTTATATTTTATAGATGTATGCAAACTGGTATGCACTGTACTGTCGTCATAATGGAAAAACATTGTTCAACATTTTAGTTAAAATAATAGACAGCCCGTAGAATATAATATAATTGGGGGTTTTTTTTTATGTGATGGAAGTGGCAAACAAGCATGCAGCTCACATTGATGTTAAGTGATGACTGCAGCCTATAGACACCCACACAAGGGCCAAGGTCAAAATGCAGAGGCCTAAGGTGTTATGCCTCTGTGCCAGAAATTACAGGGCCATACATTACCAGCTGACCGGAAGACGATAGTGCTGAACACTAACCATTTAGCGGCAAGTATATTAGGTAATACGGTGGTGCCTACGCCCGCGCGAGCTGCGTCACTGGAGCTCGGGTGCGATACGGGACTTCGAAAAGTGTAACACCGAATATCACGTCCCCGTAAGTTCACTAACACGAATCACGTGACAACGAATGCACGGTACCACGAATAACACCACCTCTAATTCACTATAATACGAATCACTTGAAAACGAATGCACATCACCACGAAAAACTTAGCACCGAATCCACGCGATCACGAATAACAGAACCTCTAATTCACTTTAATACGAATCACTTGAAAACGAATGCACACACACTATCACGAAAAACTTAGCACCGAATCCACGCGATCACGAATATCAGAACCTCTAATTTACTAATACAAAATACGATAAAAAGAATGCACGCCACATAAGGTAAGGACGCGTGCATTCGGTGCTAAGTTTTTCGAATATCACGTCCCAGTGCACTTACGGGGACGTGATATTCGGTGTTACACTTTTCGAAGTCCGTATCGCACCCCTGGAGCTCTACCACCAGTAGGACAAGTATATTTGGTTTTGTAGTTATAATGAAATAATTAAGAACGTACCCAGTAGTACTCTAGTACTCAACAAATAAAATAACAAAATAGGTAAATTATGATAATACGGTGGTCTTGCTGGACTTACTGCTAGCGCCAGTGACGGAGCTCGCAGGCGGCACCACCGCCTTACCTGATTTACTTTCCCCTAAATGGTAGTGTTCATCGTTTTCCGGTCAGGTGGTAATTAATGTACGGCCCTGTAATTGCCGACACAGAAGCATAACACCTTAAGCCTCAGGAGTGGTAACACATCATTTTGACCTTGGTCTTTGTGTGGGTGTCTATAAGCTACAGTCGTCACTTAACATCAATGTGAATTGCATGCTTGTTTGCCACTTAAGTCTCATCACTTAACAACATGTGAGATGCATGCTCATTTGCCGGTTTCGTAAAAAATCTGTAAGAATTTAATTCTTCCATAACGGTTCGTATCTGAGATACAGCCTGACAGACGGAGTGCGGAGTAACAGGGTCATATTTTTACGAGTCGGGTACGGCATCCTAAAAACGTATTCTCAATTTTATTTGACTTATAGCGAAATCTATTACCGAATAGCGTTACTAAGTGATAAATATTGTACAGTCAGCCTCAAAATTAAATGATCATATTCCATGTTTCAATACAATGACTTTAATTTCATGATTTACCATGTCTAAGTAATCACATCGAAGTCAACATAAGAATCAGAAAGAATTAGAGATATATAGACAAGATCGAACAAAAAAACCTTTAAAAAATATAACAGTCTACTTTGGCGAAACGTCAAATCTGACGTTTCGCCAAAATAGTGTAGACTTGCCATTGCATATTATGTCTTATATTTTTGTTGCAAAACATGTTACATCAGATTTCTTAAAACAACGTACTGTAATTTTAATCAACCATGACCACTTCTTTAAGACCTTTTAATACATTACATTGGCGTGCTGCACTGCCATTAGTCACATTTTTGTTTATTTACACATTATTTTTATATAATATTATAATTATATCAATCACATACTTTTGACGATGACTGTACAAGACAGAAAAAAACAGAGTGCAGTTCTGTTCTTATATTTATTGGAAAGACAAAAAATATTTTACCCAAAACATGCATTTTTATTAAAATTTGGTGAGCATTTTAAATAAGTAAAATAATTTTACACTTAATAGTATGCCTGCCATCTAGTGGTGAATAGCGGAAGCAAAAACAACTTTGGCATTCCTGCCATCTAGCGATTATTTTGCTAATTATGTAGAAGGGATGTTTACATTATCTTTCGCTTAAAATACAACAGGTAGCGTTATTAAGGAATTTTCTTGTGTGGAAAGTAGTGGCCATAAAACTAGAATTTCGGTTAGAAATAAAACAAACTATGAGATAATATAAATTAATTTAGAAAGTACCGGAAACCTTTTATTTTTATGTAAAAGATAAACAATCCAGACTCAGTGAAAATGAAAGAAGTAGGTTATGAAAAATATTGCATTTTACTTTGTTACTTGTATTTTATTTGAAACGTAAAACGTAACTTCACGCCTGTGATCTCCGAATGGGTAGGCAGTGATAAATGCATGCATTCAAGCATACCAGTACATGCAAACACCCACGATTCGCCGGTAACGTTATTGGCCCATGTAACAGGTGGCGAGCCTGTTGACATCTCCGGGCACATTATCAAACTCCAAGGTACTGAGAAACTTCTGAACTGAGGCAGTTTAAGACAAGGTACCTATAGGTACTTATGGCACAGGTCAATCTTTCCTGACCATTGCGTTTTATCTCCAGGGAGCTGCCCCCTCCAGCCAACCCCTGACGACGCACATGCCTACTCTTAAAATCATTACTCATGAAAATCTACGTATTTTTATTGCTCTATGTAATCACGAGTAACTTTTAAATGTAATTAGAAATTACCCCGAGCGTTGCAGACTAGGTACATTAAGTTTTGAGGAAAAACGTCTTATTTCCGTAACTACCAAGAAAAACCCATTTCTCCCGGCGGGAGGTTGTAAAAGGGGGATTAAGGCTTCAACCACAACTAATGCTTGCACACGATAAGCATTGAAAAACTTAGATAATGCTCTAGAAAACAGTTTTAAACTCCCACGGGATGAAGGAATTGAAGCGATCGTTGTATCGTGGTGTTTTAGTAAAAATTACGCTATTTCTTTATTAGTTTCACGTTCATTCGTTTCAAGTAGTTTCTTGTTTTAGTTTTCATAAGTTTGCTAGTTTTTGTTTAATTTAATGGATATGGTAAACAAGCATACAGTTCACATTGATGTTCAGTGATGTCTGCAGCCTATAGACACCCACACAAAGACCAAGGTCAAAATGCAGATGCGTTACCACTCCTGAGGCCTAATGTCTTACGCCTCTGTGCCGGAAATTACACGGCCGTACATTACCACCTGACCGAAACACGATAGTGCTAAACACTACCATTTAGCAAGTATATTTGGTAATGCGGTGGTGCCGACGCCCGCGAGCTCCGTCACTGGAGCTCTACCACCAGTAAAGTTGTTGATCGCAGCTTCACCTGCGTGGACTTTTTTATGAAATTATTATGAAGGTGGCTAACAAGCATGCAGTTCACATTTAATAAGTTAACTAATGACAGCAGCCTATAGACACCTACACAAAGACCACAGGTAAAAATGCAGATGCGTTGCCATCCCTGAGACTTTAGTTGTTATGTCTCTGTGAAAGTTATTACGGGGCCATACATAATTTTCTAACCGGAACACGATAGTGCTGCAAACTACCATTTGGCGGCAGATAGATTAGGTTATGCACCACCGCGTAACCTACGCCTACGCCTTCAAGCTCTATCACTAGAGCTCTACCACCAGCATTAAGTTATTAGTGTACCTATTATGTAAGTAATTGACCATTGTTTTATATTATTTCGCACTAACACATGCTTTTGAAATATAGTTCCCAGTAGGCCGCGAGTTCGAGTCTCGCCTGAAGTCAAATTTTTCTTTCCATTTTTCTTTAAAATAAGTAATTGACCATTTAATTCACAGCAAAAAATATTTTATAATTAAAAAATAAATTAACACGTTCGCGGGCGGTACTATCTACGTGATTACTGCACCTGGAACACTACTAAATTTCATACATTGCCTATAGGCGTACTGTCACAACACGTTTTAAAAAATGTATGTTTGGTGACAGAACGGAAATGACGTATGAAAATAAGACGCCCACGGCCGTAGTGTGCGTGTGGCGGGAAGCAAGAAATTACAGATGTGTGTGTGTGTGTGTGTGGTACGTTGTATAGAAGCGACTGTAGATTACGTGGTGACAGTACGAAAGTCTAATTTAACCGTGCGGTGACACTATACTATGCTCTTCCATTGAATAGTATGAGAAATCGGACGGCGCAGGGCGTACTGGTTTTATACAAGTAAAAACCGTGACGTTGAGATGCGTTCTGTCGCATCATTTTAAATAGTATGTACGCCGGGGGGCGTACCGCGCGCGAACGTGTTAATAATTACCTTTTGAATTTCTTTCGTTTACCAATCCCGGACGCAAAAGTTATTTTTTATGACAAAACATTCTTTTGTCATAAAAAATAACAACAGTAACTTCCATTTTACTTGACATAAATAACTGCATTCGAAAATTAAAATTCAAAAATGGCTCCGCAGTATCCATTGTTTTGAGCGGATATTTCATCGTTCCGCTTTAACTACAGTTTTTACGTATTTATCACTTTATTACGATATACCAAAACCATTACGACTATCAGATTCAAAACTGATATTTATTAGCCCTCCGCTCGCTGCTAGTGATGTACTTGTGGTACGGTGAAAGGTTATCGATCATATTTGGCACATAATCAACATTTGTTTAAAGAAGTAAGTACTATTTGTACTATAATATATGTATAATTATCGTAAATACGCTATATTATTTGTCCTAATAAAATATGTAAGTATATATTGTTAACCATTATTAATTTAATTTGTTTGATCTGCTTGACATCCGTGAAACACCAGGGTCCCAGATGAAAATCAGCGTCAAGTCGATTGATGTTATCGACTTGACATGAAGCTGATCTGGGCTCCCATTTGGACCAGCCGTGAGACTTAATCTCTTTTTTTTTTCTTTTTTTTAATTGTTATTGTTTTTGCTTTTTGTTTAATTGTACCTGTGTACCAATCGTCTGGCAATTTGTATCGTCATGTCTCTGTGCTGTATAAATAAATGTTTTCTTTTCTTTTCTTTTCTTTTCTTATTTATTTTTCGCAATAACACATGCGAGTGAACTTTAGAAATTAAAGCGTACGACGGTAGCTTAGTGGTAAAGCGGCTGAAACTAAACTTTAAATGAAGTTTACATTTTATTCAACAGTTACATCGAAAAAAAGTTGGGTGTTAAAAGAACATTTAACATTTGTAATTTAATAAGTTTAAATATATAAAAAACGGAGAGAAAAATTTGACTTCGGGCAGGAATTGAACCTGCGACCTCAGGATAACCTGTCCAGCCGCTTTACCACTAAGCTACCAAAGACCAACATTTAACATTTGTGACCATTTTTTAAAATAATAATAATTTAAATTAATAAGAACAAATAAACGACACAAGATAAAATTAAATTACTAAAACGACTAAAATTCTTAAATGAATATTGTTTTGAACAATTTTAACTATTATGATACATGTACGGTATGTACATGTACAATTATTATTTTTATCACCTACTAACTGACCAGGCAATCTTCGTATTGCCTCAGAATGAAATATTGTGTCAAAGCTTCGAAAGATACGTCCGTATCTTTTGTATGGAAAAATGAAATTATGGTTTTTACTATTTCCCTTCAATTTCTTCATATTTTATTACCTTTAAAACCTTTTCTGGACTTCCAAAAATCAATCAAAACCAAAATTAGCCAAATTGGTCCAGCCGTTCTCGAGTTTTAGCGAGACTAACGAACAGAAATTGATGTTTATATATATACTAGCTGTCCCGGCAAACTTCGTTTCGCCCTAGAAAAAAAAAAAAAAATGTCCAAAAATGTTATGAAAAATAGATGTTGGCCGATTCTCAGACCTACTGAATATGCATGCAAAATTTGGTTAAAATCGGTCCAGCCGTTTCGGAGGAGTTCAAGTTCGAACACCGTGACACGAGAATTTTATATATTAGATAGATATAGACTAGCATTATCAAAAAGACTATCGACAGTCTATGAAGTATTATTGTGTCAACACTAGCAACAAAGCGGATATTGCTTACTATATTTAGCTTCCTCGCTAGTTTTAAATAACACTGGTTTATTGAACAATAATTTTCAATCAAATGTCGATTGGTTTGCATTTTTCTTTATCTGCAAAATTTTATAAGAACTTAAAGAAAAATACCTACGTGTGATGTTATTATGCAATTGTTCAGAATTTATAGGTTTTATTCGATTTAATTTAAAATTACTACCAATTTATTCTAACTAACGAATGACTACAAACTTTCTGGTCGGATAATACCTATACCTACACCATGATTTTAGCAAAAAGACGTCTACTGGACCAAAGCGTCCTTTTAAGGAGGATATGCCATTATCGCCACGCTTGGCATGCGGATTGGCGATCACAATGGCGGTAGTTTTATCGCAGGACGCTGCTAACCATCTTACGTTATTGTACTTACTACAGCCCCATTTACATGATTTGGCCGCCATTATTCGGTTGACGTACTTACTGGATACTTAAAGGAGAATGATACTGTTCTTTTTTTTTTTTTATGTAATTGTTGTGGCAAACAAGCATGCAGTTCACATTGATGTTAAGTGATGACTGCAGCCTATAGACACCCACACAAAGACCAAGGTCAAAATGCAAATGCGTTACCACTCCTGGGGCCTAAGGTGTTATGCCTCTGTGTCGGAAATTACACGGCCGTACATTACCACCTGACCGGAACACGATAGTGCTGAACACTACCATTTAGCGGCAAGTAAATCAGGTAATGCGGTGGTGCCTACGCCCGCGAGCTCCGTCACTGGAGCTCTACCACCAGTAAAATTATTAGTATTTGAGATATATAGGTATAGACCCCTATGTATGTCATTTAGGATTTTGAAAATTGCATAGGTATACCTAGTAATAATGGTAATGTTTTTCATATGTCTGCAGTCATCACTTAACATCAATGTGAACTGCATGCTTGTTTGCCAATTCGATTACATAAAATATATATATATATATATATATATATATATATATATATATATATATATATTTGCATCTTCTGTTCCTGATTATATACACATAATTACTTACAAGCAGGTGACGTACGTTACGTTGAAGCTTTTATTTATTGAAAAAAAAAGTCGTCAAATACGAATATACAAACGATATATTTTATTCATCATATTCCATTTATCACATGAGTCAACAGTGCTATGTAATTATTTAAGTTAGGTATTTACAGGTAAGTTTCATAGTACAGTCAAGAACACAAATAGAGTGCACGCTAATAATATTTTATCCATCAATTCCTAGGTCTTGTGAAGGTAATGATAATCCCGATAATATTGTAACACGTTAAAATAATATATAGAGCAACACGGGCCACCGGCCGTGGCGAACCGGAGGGTAGTAGTTTCTATATTATTTCGTATTAACACATGCTTGTGAAATATATTTTATTTTTAAAGAAAAATGGAAAGAAAAATTTGACTTCAGGCGAGACTCGAACTCGCGACCTACTAGGAATCTAGTCCAGCCGCTCTTCCAAATGAGCTACTGAAGCCCTGCCCGATTTGTCAAATCTTTCCTTCACATCTATTGCATTGCTTTATGGTAGCAGCAGCGCCATCTATTACCAACTATGCTAGTTAGGCAACAGAGGGTAGTAGTCATATGCAGGTTTTCCCCTATGTCAATGTACAAGCACCGATGTATTACCGATGCAAAACAGTCTGTCATTTTTCCGGGGGGAATTAAGTGTGACACACTCACACTACAAAAATCGTCTATTTTACGAAACTCAAACCACATAAACATAAATACGTAAAAAATTTCACGCACGCATTTAAATATCTGGGCGACAGGCATAGGACCATTCGGTCTTATACTTTGACAGAGGAGAAAGCCAGCATATGCGGCCGGTGGCTCGTGTTGCTCCATGAGTTCAGTCAACCGTAAAATGGCGGTCAAACCATTCTAATAGGATGGGGGAGGAGTATTAAATATAAAAAACTTGAGATGGTAAGCAGCGTCCCGTATAAAACTGTCAATCCGCCAATCCGCAAACGTAGCGATTACGGAATATTTGCTTTTAACGACGCACAGGGAAGGCTTTTCCGGGAGTGGTTCTCTTTCAGCTAAAAGAGGCATTGGCATTTCCCAATATACCTGACTGTATATGCTAGGGATTGGTGCCATCGTGTTTTGATTAGGTTCATCTTTGATTTGAGGTAAATCTGCAAACAGCAATGTAATTAACTTCTTAGGTACCACTTTCGATAAGAAATTAAACTGTATTGAAATTAATTAACATTAAGCCTTTGATTATGTAAAGTATTAAGCCTAGTTTGCACCACGACTTTTGATAGAGTTAAAGTTAGTGTAACATTTCACATCTTTCCTTAACTTAAAGAAATCTATTTATTTTTAAAGAAAAATGGAAAGAAAAATTTGACTTCAGGCGAGACTCAAACTCGCGGCCACTGGGAACCTAGTCCAGCCGCTCTTCCAACTGAGCTACCGAAGTCCTGCCCGATTTGTCAAATCTTTCCTTCACATTTATTGCATTGCCTTGCGACTTCTTTACGATATTCAATAAACTGCAAAGTCTATTATATCGGTTGCCTAACTAGCATAGTTTGGCAATAGATGGCGCTGCTGCCACCATAAGGCAATGCAATAAATGTGAAGGAAAGATTTGACAAATCGGGCAGGACTTCGGTAGCTCAGTTGGAAGAGCGGCTGGACTAGGTTCCCAGTGGCCGCGAGTTCGAGTCTCGCCTGAAGTCAAATTTTTCTTTCCATTTTTCTTTAAAAATAAATATATTTCACAAGCATATGTTAATGCGAAATAATATAAAACAATTAAAGAAATCTGTTAAAGTTGAGCAGGATGTGGAATGTTACAATAACTTTAACTTTATCAACTGTCGTGGTACAATCCAGGCTTAGTGTTGATAACTTACATTTACTAAATTTCATAATTTACACTTTACCTATCGACTATACTAGTCTCAATAGAGTTGTCACATGGCGTATATTGATGATAATGCATTCGATATCAAATACGTAAACAATACACAATCATACAATGATGTAAGAATACAGTTTTGTACTAATTTTATATTTAAAGTACTTTTTTATATTTGCATTGAAATCTACTGATGTAAATCTACTGGTAGCTTTCAACGCTACCGTTTGTGTGCATCGAGCAATAAATGGCCCTAAAGTCTTCAGCACGACGGCAAACAAAGCAAAAAAAAATGTGCAGCCAAAACGTGGTCACTCACCTTAAATCCCATAAAAAGGTATGCATAGAGCAATGGAGAGAGTTATGTTTGGTGTTTCAAATAAGAAGATGCGCATGAGAACTAAAGTAGTCGAAAATAAAGTGCAGTGGCCAGGGCAAATAGCTCGAAGTAATGATGGCCGTTGGGGCTAAAGAATACTCGAGTGGCGACGCATATCGGAACATGACGGCCCTGTAATTTCCGGCACAGAGGCATAACACCTTAACAGCATAGCAACTTGACAGGAGAAAGCCTGCATATGGCTACTCGCCTCCGGTCCGCCGCGACCGGTGGCCCGTTGCTCTATGCATCAAGCAATAGACGTCATTCCAATCAACGATTTATTTTATTTTTTCTTGGAAGCCAATCATTAAAATGTAAGACTATGTAAGACTTGTCTAATAGATTATCTCCTTTCTTGAAGTCGTCTAAAATTCAGACCATGCGCCGCACCATGCGATACCTACAAAATGATACAAAAATGTTTAAAACAATAATTGCTTACATGTTTTATTCTTCCAAGCTGCAGTGTAGACAATAGGTATAGGATAATACGAAAACTGTATGTGATATTAGTGCGGCTCCCATAACACTATCTTGGCAATTGGATTGCATCACACGGCTTAATGTCATAGTTTCAGCTACCTATGACATTTTTATTTGAGCAAATCTCTTTCGCTAAGGTAATTTTATTTTAAAGGTTGTTACAAACAAGTATATAGGTACTGAACATGGTAAGTGAAAACAGCGTTATAAACATACATAAAACCGGAGGTCAAAATGCAGATGCTTTACCATCTCAAAGGTCTAATTTGTTTTGGTACTGTGATAGTTTTAGTTAGCCCATTTATCGAGGAAGGCTAAAGGCTATATATCATCACGGTATGACTAATAGGAACAGAGCAGCGCGGGCGAAGCCTCGACGGGCCGCTAGTTATCAAATTAAAATACAATACGGCCTTAACTAATTAGTACTAATAAACCTTACTTACGACACTCTTATAATAAAATGGTAACTTGTAGGTATATGTTCGAGAATGGATCATTAAAAACACTGCAAAACCGGTTAGTTGTAGCCGGGCGAGGTTTGCTCCGATAGAGTGATTCCGTTTACGCTAATTGTGTGAATTTAATTACTCAATAGAATATTTAAGAAATATGATTTTAGTTTGCGTTTATAGTTTTTATCATTTAAATAATTTCTTATGTTTTTAGGAATTTTATTAAGTATATTAGGTACGATGAAATCTAATTCTCGCCTCCAATAATTATTGAATTTAAATGGTATATTCAATGGTTGTTGGATTATTTTGCGAAATTATTTTGTGTGTATTGATGAATAATCATTTCGATAATCAAACAAGTTTGGTAACTCTTCTGTGATAAAAACAACATTCCTCTGCATTACACACACTTGTTACCACAATTTCATCATAAGGTCTACGGACCTTTACGATGAAATGATCGCGGTACGCTACCACGTCTCAATGCGATTTAAAAATTGGAAAAAACTTGAACTGAATCACTTATTTGTAAGCTAATTGAATACAAATATTCATAAATTTCGACAGACTGGACTGTGACCGCATTGTGGTATTATTTTTTAATCGTGTATGTGACGTTAACATCATTATAATTGATTTTAAATTACTTACATTGTTTTTCGTAAGACGAATGTAACTAGCAAGTATACAGTTTACACTGGCAATGACTACTGCTATCTATACAGACTTCTACCAGAGAAGTGGTAGAGCTCCAGTGACGGAGCTCGCGGGCGTAGGCGCCACCGCATTACCTGATTTACTTGCCGCTAAATGGTAGTGTTCAGCACTATCGTGTTCCGGTCAGGTGGTAATGTACGGCCCTGTAATTTCCGGCACAGAGGCATAACACGTTAGGCTTCAGGAGTGGTAACGCATTTGCATTTTGACCTTGGTCTTTGTGTGGGTGTCTATAGGCTGCAGTCATCACTTAACATCAATGTGAACTGCATGCTTGTTTGCCACTTCAATTACATAAAAAAAGAGAATACGTAATAATACTACGTACTTTTACTTAAAAACCTCAGATTTCAATGTAGGTATATATATAGGTATTATGTCTAAGGGCGGATTTCATTGTTTGCTCTGAGAACAGAGTATAAATAAATTAATTACAGTGCTCAGCAATAAATATTGCACATCGAGTCTCGGAAGGAGACTTCGGCTTATTTCGGGTCTATAGAGCGTTATCTATTTGACGTTTGTCGACCATTTTGATCAAGTTTTGACCAATACCGGACTGTCAGTGCTTAAGTAGGCAGTGTGCAAAAGAGATAACGCTCTACGAAGTCGAAATGAGCCGATCGTCTCTTTCGCAGGCTCGATGTGCAATATTAATTGTTGAGTACTGTACGTCATTCGAGGTACTTAATACGGTTTCAAGAGTGAAAATCCGACTCCTAAGGACTATATTTTGTTTTTCACCCACCTAACCAAAAAAAACAAACAGGTCAATAAATTATTGCGGTATACGATCTCAAGCACAAGCGAACAACATTTTCACTACCTAGTTTTTGTACTAAAACCGTGTTTTTGGTGTGAATTGGCAAACATTTCATTTTCAAAAATTTTCATTTTCATTTTTTTCATTTTAAAATTAGTAGATTGCACAGCTTTCAGTAATGAAAAACAGAAATGTAAATTACCTAACAGTATAAAGGAATGTTTAAATGAAGATGGATGCACAAGAACTTTAAGTTTTTTAAAATTGATTAATATGTACAAATTAATTTAAGAAATTATAGTTTTTGCCGTGGTCGCTAATGATCTTAGATGTTAAAAAGCGACCTTAAATAAAAAAAAAAAAAAAAATTACATTGATGTTAAGTACAAGGTAAAATGTGAAATGACATGTAAAATATTTTGTTAGCTTATACTGTAGTAAACGGAAAAAAGTAATGGGTTCTGTAGCCTATAAACCGAACCGAACTTACTTTGTTAGTTAAGTACCTTTAAAGTATATACTGTAATAATCGCGTAAGAACACGTTTTTTATAATTTTTCCTTTTTTTTTGTATATTAATTGAAAAGTATTGATTTAAAATAGCTTAATATAGTATTATAATGGAAGCTACATCTGCCAACAAACTGTAACTGCAGTTTGGCAGAAGTAATGAATTATGTTATTAGGTTACGAATAAGGTGAATAAATACTTTTCATTTCATTTTCATTTCACTCCTGAGGCCTGAGGTATTATGGCTCTGTGACCAACATGATAGGGCAGTACACTACTACCTGACTGGAACACCTTAGCGCTGAAGACTACCATTAAGCGGCAAGCAGATAAGATACTGCGATGATGCCTGTGTCCGCGAGTTTCTATATTATTTGGTATTTTGCTTGTATTTTTGTTTAAAATGCACACTCATGTATAACCATAAAGCAACACCGTAGGGGAGTAGCCATATGCAGCCTTTCCCCTCTCTCAAAGTACAAGCCCAAATGGGCCTATACCTGTCGCGTAGATGTTTAAATGTGTGTGTGAAATTGTTTCTGTATTTTGTTTAAGTCAAGGTGTGAGTTTCGTAGTAATAGACGATTTTTGTAGTGTGCGTGTGTGTCGCACACATTTCCCCCCGCAGAAAATGACAGACTGTTTTGCATCGGTAATAAGCGCTATGGCTACTCCCCTCCAGTCCGCCGCGGCCGGTGTCCCGTTTTGCTCTATGGTCATAACAGTAAAAAAAAGTATTTACATCATTCACGAACACCGAATACCGTATCCACAGAATGCTAATCTTTGACCTCAAACACGTCTCGATGTTGCTTGTGCCCTTGAATCATTTTATCGTCATTTCGTAGTTTACTTTTGTGTTGGTCAGTAGTGTTTTAATATCTCTTCGATTGAGGTAAGAATTTTCTAAGTTTAATTTGAATTCAAAATCTTTTTTTATTTTATTTGACGCTGCAAGATAATTTATATCATAGTATACCAATTGTGACATGATATTATTGAATAATGCTGTGTTGTGAGTTTCAATATCGTGTTAAAAAAGGTACAGACGGTTTAAATATACTTATCTTCGACAATTGATATATACGATTGTGTGTGTATAAGCATATTACGTATACTTATATATTAATAAAATTATTGAGAAAATGCGTTGCTGCATTAAATTCGATAATTGTGGACGGATTTCTCTAATTTATTTTTTGGTGCTTAAATTTGTTATTGCCAAGATATGGTTTTTTGAACAAAAATAGAAAGTGATGTGGATACTTTGAAAATTGATATACTTACCCAACTCCCGCTTGTCTAAAAGTTGTCGAGATTGATAATTTTAGTTTCAATTTTTGAAAATATTTTTTTAAGAATGTAGTTTTGTAAGTTTCTATTGCTTGTAGAAATACGAAAAATAAATGCGAATTATTCCAATAGGTTTAACAATATATTTTTTAAATTTTTATTCCTATTTTTTTTTGTTTTACAAGTCTTATCGTTGAGACCTCCCATAAAGTAATCAAGGGCACTTGTGTTGGTAATGACTCTTGGAACGATACTTGTGATGGGTTGGGAATAGATAGATTCGATAATCGAACTCTTGCCGTGTTGCATTTTAATCGAAAAATATTAAATGGGTATTCACCCATTTAATATTTTTCGGTTAAAATGTAATCTCTCATTGAATATGTTGTGATCAGTCATAAGACTGTGCTAAGCGAACACACCTGTCTGTCTGTTTAGTTAGACGCCCAGACAGGCAGACACACCAGTGGTCCTTTAAAAATTCCGTGTTTCTTTTTGAGGAACCCTAAAAAATTACAAACGAGTATTGTTTTCTACAAATACAATAAAAACAAATAGATACTTAGATAAACATAATTAAAAATGTAAGATAAAAACCGCTCATAATTGATTAGAATCAGATAATTTCCCCTTTCATAAGTCTTTTAATTGCGCTTTAAATCTCTGTATAAATATGAAATAACGTTTGTTAGTCTCACCAATACTCGAAAATGGCTCGACAAATTTGACAGTTTTGAGATATTTGTCGAAGTCCAAGGATGATTTCAAAAGTGAGCGCAAATGAAATAAAAAAAAGTAAATCAGTGAAAACAAGACTTTAGATGTCCCATACAAATAGTAGTCGTACCTGTCAAATCTTTATCACATTATTTAATTGTCAGGCGGTAAAAAAATCGCTGAGTCATCAAGTTACATACTTGACAGTTGACATAAAAACATTGAATAGTCTAGGTCAACCTGCATGCAAGTAGGTACAAGAAACTAGTAAATCTAGAACCATATCTAAAATCAGAAGTTATTTTGAAAATAATCGTCCTTGGGTATACTTAATTGGGGACTTTGCAATGATATTACATCTGATGAGTTTTATACATTTTGTTTTAACCCTCTTCTAAATTGATCTTCTTTAGTACCAGTTATAATTTGTATATTATTTTTCTATACTAATATCGTATTGTAACGAAAAACGATGAGTTATAAAATTTTTATAATACTTCTAAATAAGACTGCTCTTGTACAGTATGGATTCCTGGGATTTCTTTCTGAGGTGTTCCCTCGATGCTACAATATGGGGTTCTTCAAAAATGGCGTCAAAAGAGTCCTTCAGCGTTGGCAGCGTTTTGGTAACTTCCCTGGTGTTCCAAACGTTCGTGAGCGACGGTGACCACTTTCCATCAGGTGGCCCGATTGCTTGACTTAAAAAAAATAATAATAAAATTAACAATCTTCAAACACAAAAAAGTGTGATAAGACGAAATCAAAGAAAATAATCTAAGTAGGTAAATCTGTTGAACATGACTAGTTATCTATACTTATAATAAAACTGTAGAAGTGTAAATTCTGTACATTAAAAATATTGAAAAAATAAATACCAGCGGATGTTACTACATCGATACCGAACCCAAATATGTGATCAGAAAATTTTTTGTCTGTCTGTCTGTCTGTTTGTTCAAGCATCACAGAAAAACTACCGGTCCGATTACAATGAAACTTGGTATGATTATGCTTTAACCTTTGGCGCACAACACTGGGTACTTTTTATCCCGGAAAAATGTCTGTTTGTCTGTGTGTTTGTGCACGCTAATATCAGAAACGGCTTATTCGATTTGCGGTTTTCACAAATATATTGTGGTAAGTTTCACATAACATTTAGGGTTCTTTTCATGTGAATCGGTTCAGAAATAAAACAGTTCTGTCAATTTAAAGACTCATATCGAATATTTTTAAGATATTCTGTATCTTAGTTCTATCTTTTAGGGGGTTTCGTACCTAAAAGGTAAAAACGGACAATACGGATTACTGATCCTCCGCTGTCTGTCTGTCTGTCCGTCCATCCGTCTGTCTGTCACCAGCCTGTATTTCATAAATAATGATAGCTATGAAGCTAACATTTTCACAAATTATGGTTGGGAAAAAAAATTCTTCGCATTTTTTAAGATAATTCAAAACATTTTTTAATATAGTTTATTTAAATTTAACTAAAGTATGTATGTACCATTTTGTTCGATAACCTTTTGCCATCTTATAGGTAGTGACATGATCCCATTGCTATAAAAAATTTGGGACTTCTCCTCAAAATACCGCGACAAGTGGATTTGGCAGTCCTATTGTGATGTTAACCTAACATTGCATAAAGAATTCTGAAGAGACCGAAACAGGTGGAAATCTGAAGGTGCAAGGTCAGGACTTTACGGCGGATGCATTAACACCTCCCAGCCAAACTCTCTTAATTTTTGCTGAGTGGCTATAAATGTGTGAGGTCTAGCGTTATCATGATGAAACACCACACCCCTTCTGTTGATCAATTCCGGCCGCTTTCTCTCAATTTCTTGCCTTAATCTCACCAGTTGTTCGCAGTAGAGTTCAGAATCGATAGTCTTGCCTGGTGGTAGTAGCTCATAATGAATAATGCCCTTCCAATCCCACCACACACACAACATCACCTTATTGCGAGTTAACCCGGGTTTTGCTACAGTCTGTGAAGCCTGACCGGAAAAATCCCGTCAAAATCGGTCCAGCCATTCCCAAGATTAGCCCCGCTAAACAGACAGACAAAAATTGTAAAAAATATTGTTTTGGTGTATGTACCGTGTATACACATATGCATTAAGTAAAAAGCGGTTATTTTAATATTACAAACAGACACTCAAATTTTATCTTATTACATCAGCTATCTGCCGGTGAACTGATGATTCTCGTATGTTTGTTGCCACAAATATTCAAAGTTACTGATTAAAATATACATGTAATTTTTTAATGTAATGAAGGTGACAAGCATGCAGTTCAAATTGATGATACGTGATGACTGCAGCCTATAGACACGACCCACACAAAGACCAGAGGTCAAAATGCAATTGCGTTACTACCTTGAGACCCCATATATTATGTCTCTGTGATAGTTATTACGAGGTCAGACATCACCACCGCATTACCCAATCTGGCAGAAGATAGGTTGGGTAATGCGGTGGCGCCGACGCCCTCGAGCTCCTACACTTGGAACTCTACCACCTTCTGCTTTTAAATCGTGCATTTTTAAATACAGGCCAATAAAAGAAACAACCAAGAATGATATTGATAATAAATAGGTACCAAAAAAAAATATATTTCCATTAATAATATACGTAATAATTATTTGTGTATGAATTATGTTAATAATAACAGTTACTTAACATAAATTAAAAACACGTTGTTTAATATAGAAGACTTTGTATGTATGTATCTTTATTTTTTTTTGATCACAAGCATCTAAGTCAGTTTCCTCCAGGGTTCTGTAAAGTACGAGTCGAAGTCAAAGTTAAAACGTAATGCGGGTGTGAATCTCGTCCCTTTTTTATGTTATGAAAGTGGCAAACTAGCATGCAGTTCACATTGATATTAAGTGATGACTGCAGCCTATAGACACCCACATGAAGACCAAGTTCAAAATGCAGATGCGTTACCACTCCTGAGGCCTAAAGTGTCAGCACGATAGTGCTGAACACTACCATTTAGCGGCAAGTAAATTAGGCAATGCGGTGGTGACTACGCCCGCGATCTCCGACACTGAAACTCTACCACCAGTAAAAATTTGTCCTCAAATTCTACGTAAGTACATTATCGAAGTTCGTTAATGTAATGTATCGAACATTGTTTCAGAAAAATGGTGCTCACTCTATACAAGTTGGATGCTAGCCCACCAGTCAGGGCAGTTCGTATGGTTATTAGCGCTCTGAACATCCCTGACGTTGAATATGTAGACATAAATCTATTAAATGGAGATCATCTGCAAGAAAACTATCTAAAGGTAAAATGGTTGAAAATAACAATTAAAGGCTGTATTTGACTTCGGGCAGGAATCAAACCTCAGGACCTCAGGACAACCAGTCCAGCCGCTTTACCACTACCGAAGTCCCACTCACCCACAAGTAAACTGTTTCTTTCCGTTTTTTCTTAATTTCTAAAGTTCACTCGCATGTGTTGTTGCGAAAAAAAAATAGTACAATTAAAGGCTGATTCACACATAGGTATCAGTTCAGTCACAGTTCTGGCCCAGTACCACCACCGTGTTAATTATCTTTTTTTTTATGTATTGAAAGTGGCTAACAAGCTTGCAGTACACTTTGATATTAAGTGATGACTGGAGCCTATAAACACTCCACACAAAGACACACAAAGACCAAGGTTAAAATGCAGATGCATTACCACTCCTGGGGCCTAAAATGTTATGCCTCTATGCCGGAAATTACAGGGTCGTACATTACCACTTTTGGAGTGATAATTTTAAGTAATTTTAGTCTTAAATTAAATTATTGTTTTTTTTTTTTAATAGATTAACCCGCAACACACAATTCCAACTTTGAAGGACGATGATTTCGTTATTTGGGACAGGTAATTATTTTCCTTTTTGATACTTTTAAATATATTTATACATTACAATACCTTACCAGAAATATTGCAGATCGAGCCTACGAAAGAGATAATCTGCTAGTTTCCAAATAGAGGAAAAAGTTGAATTTTTTAAAGAAGTCACAAAACGTGACCATTTAACATGTCCTGAAAGTGGCAAACAAGCATGCAGTTCACATTGATGTTAAGTGATGACTGCAGCCTATAGACACTTACACAAAGACCAAGGTCAAAGTGCAGATGCGTTATCACTCCTGAGGCCTAAGGTGTCAGCACGATAGTGCCGGAAATTACAGGGCCGTATATTACCACCTGACCGGAACACGATAGTGTTGAACACTACCATTTAGCGGCAAGTATATTAGGTAATGCGGTGGTGCTTACGCCCCCGAGCTCCGTCACTGGAGCTCTACCACCAGTAAAAAATGTATGCGTTAGTCAAGCATTAATAAGTTTATAACTCACTAAGTGTTTTCCTTGATGTTCAAAATTTAAGCGAAATTAAGCAGAAAACGAAACCATAACCAGCATTTTAACTCTTGAGTTAAAAAAAATATAGAATTATAAGTAAGAAACTTTTCAATGAAGAATAACAAAAAACAATTTTAATTAATACTGGCCACGATTTTAACATATTGTTGTTATTTTAAAATAAAACTGTACCTAACCTTTTTTTTACACTCTCAGCCGACACATGTTTATACTCACATTAGGTATAAACATGTGTCGTGGATGCCGCTGTACACACACAACACACACACAAACATCCAGACCCGAAACAAACATCAAAGGTCATACAAATATTTGTCCCGGTGCGGGGGTTGTCCCGCGACCCTTCGAAACAAACGGTTGTGTCACACCACTGGACAAATGGGATCGTCAAATAAAAAAATTGCTCGTTGTTTTCATCAATGTACTACAACGCTATGATTATTTTGAATTGTCTTTTACAGCCATGCCATAGGCCCTTATCTCATCAGCCAGTACGGAGACAATGACTCGTTGTACCCAAAAGATCCAAAGAAGAGAGCTATTATTGACCAGAGATTACATTTTGACAGCAGCATTCTATTTCCATGTGCTCGAGAAGCTTTTGTAAGTAAAAAATTTGCTTCGAAATTTACGCGCATGAATAAATCCTCAACATTTTTTCAGTAGGACATTGAAAGTGCAGAATTATACCAGATATTGAATATATTCATAT
Source organism: Macrosoma leucophasiata (assembly GCA_036365455.1). NCBI lineage: Eukaryota > Metazoa > Arthropoda > Insecta > Lepidoptera > Hedylidae > Macrosoma > Macrosoma leucophasiata. The sequence continues at coordinate 13,236,600 of JAWQUS010000004.1, forward strand.
TCACCTTAGTAATTTCCATAATAGCATGTGTGAAGCTTGCAACATCCTGCCAAAAAGAAATACAATTGCCGTGCATTTTAGGAGAAATGCAAACTCCAAATTATATCATAAAATCGAAATACGATAGCGCTATATACCTTTATTTAAATAGCATATACATCGACCAATTAGCTATCTAATACTCGTTTTTATTCTATTATTTTAGCATGTTTTATAAGATTTAATATATTTGATTGTTACAGAAGCATATCATCTTCGAAAACGAGAAAAGCGTGAGACCAGAAGCAGTGGCAGGTATTAAGAGGGGCTACGATTTTATGGAGAAATTTCTGACATCGCCGTGGCTGGCTGGAGATGAGGTCACATTGGCAGACATCTCCTGCATCGCCACCATCAGCTCTACCGATGTCCTGGCACCAGTCGATAGCAGTGTGTACGTATTTTTTAATGATCTTCTTTTTAGGATCAACAGCCTGGCAGTGCTGCCATACGTGCGGGTTTGCTTCCCAACATGTTGTATAGTGCCCCAACTTGCATATTCGTATTCTTACAGTGCCACCAGTATGTTAGAGATCTGACGAGTATGATTCCAAGGTTTCGTGCTATTGGGCAGTGACCAATATCTACGCCTCGCCATGGTAACTTGAGGCTCCGCTACCTGGTTGGTCACGCAGGTGGAAAACACAAGACTGAGTTTTAGCCGGGTTTGATCTTACGACATTTACGACGCTTACAATACTCGTAAGCCGCTTTCTCAAAAATTGGTGTTTGTGCACCGAGAAGAAAATCTTCCACGTTGATGAAGTATTTTGTGTTATTGGCCGATCCTTGGTGTAAACGTTGAACAGTTTTGTAGCCCAAACACTTCCTTGTGGTAGTTCATTTTTTTGGCAATACCACCTTTTGTTGATGGATATTACGCAAGAACTGTTTTGTAAAGAGCTGTGGAAGAGCTTTGCTTAGGATACGGGCCAAGATGTTGCGGGCTAATCATAGGGCTTTGGGCCGTTGTAGTGAAGGAATACTGCACCGATTCTTCCTTATGTGAGGAAATCTTGCAGCCATATATCCAGGGCGCGCTGGATGATCATTATCAGTCGTGATTACTAAAGCCTATGGACATTAGGACAAAAACAGGAGGCCAAAATGCAGATGCTCTACTACTTCTCAGAGCTAAGTTGATACGGAACCATTACCATCTAAAATTAGAACCAGACTAACACCAGACCATTTGGCACCCTCAAACTCCAACACTCTCTCCAATTTAAGCTCTACTGCCATTAAAATACTACCTTAAGATTGTTGAATATTTACATAAGTGCAGCGTCCAATTATATTTTCTCAGTAATGTGGGCTTTCGAACGCTACCAGTGAATGACAAAGAATGTCTCATATTCTTTTCGTTTAGTCCAATTTTGTCCGTTTGTAAAAGAGAGATTGGAACATTCTGTCGATACTTACTTTGACTATTTTTTGACGATTATTTATTTTATTTTTAAGTTGACATCTTAATCAATGTATTAATTGTTATTCCCATTTTTTTCCGTTATTTGAACAATCACAAGAAAATATAACTATCTCCAAATGATTAAATGAAATTTGATTTGATTTAATTCTTAATCGATTTCGTATTAAAATTTCAATTTGCAGGTATCCTAACCTTAGCGCTTGGATGCAGAGGTGCTCCGAGTTGGACTTCTATAAAAAGGGAAATGCACCAGGCCTTCAAGCTATGCGCGAATTATTGAAAATGAAACTCGCATAAATATTTAAGCCTTAGTAGCGACAAGCGATATAAAATTGATTCTTATAATAGTAGAGGAGCGCAGGATGCTATTTTCGGACGTTCTCAAGCGTGTCAAATTAAGATATACCTTGAACCCAGTTGGGTACCTTTACGAAATCTAGAATTTGGTTAGCTTTAAGGGTTCGGCCCTTTATAAAAATCTAAGATTGGGAGGAGGTACTGAACAGGATACAGAGTACAAGTTATAGGAATATCCTCCATATCTTAGTCTGACACGTTCGAGTAAATTCAAAAATTACCCTCTTGAGCTCCCCTTATAAAGTTGTTTGTACTAGCTGTTTTCATAACAAATCAATGAAGTTTTAAATATTGATAATATGTTTGGTGTGAACAGTGTTAATTTTTATAGCGTTTAAATGCACTCTGTTAAAAACATTGTATGAATTAAATAATTCTTCTTTTTTGCGTCCATTATATTATTTACTCAGACATCATTATTGATAGGATTGATGAAAATCGATTGAATTTTTTGCATAGGAATATACATACATATTTTCGTATTAAATTATGAGTTATAATTTTGACGTGTTGTTATATTTGTGTTAATAGTTTTATAAAAAATAAATAAATTACGTCCTTACTTATAGTTTCGTTGTAAACCGATTCGTCTCGGTGTCAGTCGCCGTTTCTTCTTTAAACTTGTACCAGTTGTCAATCCTCATGCCAAGTGTGATTATAGCATATTCTCCCTATTGACGCTCTTTTTTTTATGTAATGGAAGTTGCAAAGAAGCATGCAGTTCACATTGATGTTAAGTGATAACTACAGCCTATAGACACCCACACACAGATCAAGGTCAAAATGCAGATGCGTTACCACTCCTGAGGCCTAAGGTGTTATGCCTGTCTGCCGGAAATCACAAAGCCATACATTACCACCTGACCGAAACACGATAGTGCTGAACACTACCACTAAGCGGCAAGTACATTAAGTAATGCAATGGTGTCTACGCCCGCGAGCTCCGTCACTGGAGCTCTACCACCAGTAAAATAGACCTTAGGAAGAAGACTTCGGCTTATTTCGGTTCTGTAGAGCGTTATCTCTTTCGCACACTTCCTATGTGATGTATGTCACATATCAAATTTTGCCAATATCGCACTGTCAGTATACTTACGTAGGCCTAACGTAGGCAGTGAGCAACAGAGATAAAGCTCTAAGTTGTCAAAACTAGCCAAATTTGTCTTTCTTCTTGATGGGGTTGGGGAAAAATTTTCTTCGCATTTTTTAAGATAATTATAAACATTTTTTAATATAGTTTATTTAAATTTAACTAAAGTATGTATATACCATTTTGTTCGATAACCTTTTGCCATATTGTAGGTAGGGACATGATCCCATTGCTATAAAAATTTTGGGACTTCTCCTCAAAATACCGCGACAAGTGGATTTGGCAGTCCTCTCGTGATGTTAACCTAACATTGCATAAAAAATTCTGAAGAGACCGAAACAGGCGGAAATCTGAAGGTGCAAGGTCAGGACTTTACGGCGGATGCATTAACACCTCCCAGCCAAACTCTCTTAATTTTTGCTGAGTGGCTATTTATGTGTGAGGTCTAGCGTTATCATGATGAAACACCACACCCCTTCTGTGGATCAATTCTTTCCGCTTTCTCTCAACTTCTTGCTTTAATCTCATCAGTTGTTCGCAGTAGAGTTCAGAATCGATAGTCCTGCCTGGTGGTAATAGCTCATAATGAATAATGCCCTTCCAATCCCACCACACACACAACATCACCTTATTGCGAGTTAACCCGGGTTTCGCCACAGTCTGTGAAGCCTGACCGGCCTTTGACCTCGACCTTTTTCGCACGTTCTTGTCGTGACGTACGTGATCCACTTTTCATCACCAGTTATCAGCTTCTTCAAAAATGATTCGGTTTCATTACGTCGTAATATAGAATCACAAATGAGAACACGGTTCATTAGGTTTCTTTCACTGGGCTCGTGAGGTACCCAAATATCGAGCTTTTTTTTGTACCCAGCTTTTTTCAAATGCGCCAAAACTGTTTTGTGATCAATTCTCAGTTTTTCAGCTACGTCGTAACTACTTATATGTCGATCTTGCTCCACTTTTTCAAAAATGGCATCCATTTTATCCGTAATAGGACGACCAGAGCGAGGTGCATCTTTGACATCAAAATTTCCGGATTGAAAACGCTTAAACCAAATTTGTGCTACTCTCACAGACACTGCACTAGGTCCATAAACATCGCAAATTTTTTTCGCGGCTTGCGTTGCATTTTTACCTTTTTTGTAGTAAAATTTTAAAATGTATCGAATTTCTTCATTAGATTCACTCATCTTGACAGTATGAAAAACAAATGAAAATCACATATTTGCCTAATTTGAATTTGGAATTATGTTCTTTAAAATTTTAACTTTCAATGATACCAAAACCAGCCAGATACAAATACTACAGCCAAAGAGATTTTATTACAAGTTCATACATACCATAATGCGAAAAGACTTTTTCCCCAACCTATTATAATATATCAGTGGTGAAGCGCGCATGTCCCGGCGGCTGGTGTAGATCGTAAGCGATCTACTCGATTAAGCACTACGGGCGCGGTCGGGTAGTGTGATGGGTAACAAATTAAATGCGCGTTTCCGTGCTTCGGAGGGCACGTTAAGCCCCGGTTGCTATCGATAGATAGCATCGTTAAACCTTGTCGGAGGCCTTATGGGCGGTTTGAAAACATCCTACAGCGGGTTGGCCACTAACCCACCCACCTCCACCAATCCGCATTGGGCAGCGTGGTGGAGAATGCTTCAGGCCTCCCCCCAAAAAAGGGAAGAGACTTGTGCCCAGCAGTGGGACGTATAATGGGTTGCCATTATCATGTCTCTCGTCAGCACGGGATCCAATTTAAACCCCGGACCTTTGTCAGGCTTGCGCGTTCAACACGTAGAGGCCCTTTCGAGAATTTTGATCTACTTTGAAATGAGTTATATTCTGCGGGACCTTTCTCTGGCTGCATCAATAGTTAATACAGACACAGACAGACCCCGCAGAATGTATTGGGGAATTGTAATGATAAGTGATTCGCCAAACTTTGGGCTATGTGGGTGAACTGGGGGGACTAGCTGGCTGTTCCTATGGAGTGAAATCAGGCACCTGCCTATATTCAACATCTCACATTATCGAATCCTACTTTAGGCAGGTGGTGACTTGCCTGTGACGAGGGGCAACACTGTTGAGAGAGGCTGGGGGTGTCGAGAGGTGTGGCCCCGGTTTCACTATCACGAGCGAGTAATCTCGAGCTCGGAGCGGGCTTCCCCGCTATTATGCATTTAGACACTTCCCCGAGTGTATGGCTCTTGCAGAAATTTAGACAACAGCCTATTATCTAAATATCTGCAAATGCCGTACCTCTAGCGCCCCACTCTGACCGGCCAATGAAGGCAAGCCAGAGGTGAGAGACCCGATGCTCTGTCCGGCCGTACCTCTGTGTGGCGGACGAGGCGGAGCCCAGTTCTCTCGGAGGAACTCGAGATGATGGTAGGGGGTGGTGTCGCTACTCACCAACAGCTCGCTACAAGCTGCTCTGCCCTCCCCCCCATTATCATTATTATTACCTATATCAATAGTGCTTATTGTTTGATCAGTCTAGAACCTAAAATGAGGAACTAAACCATCATTTTTTTATCACAAACGTCATAAAAAAGGTGATAAATCTGAAATCAAACAACCAGCGTCGTAGTCTGAAGGTATAAACGAAAAATGTTATAAGTTTCATAGACAATAATGAATTGCCTCGTCGTAGTTGCTTCCAAGGAAGTAATTAATTTTCTTAACTCTTGACTTATCTCTATGATAATAAACAATAACTATTTTTAATAGAATAAAAGTGAAACAGATCACGGATATTAAAAGCAAGAAAATCTATCTTAACATATTATTATTATACAACAAAGTCCCCGCCTCGTCTCTCTGTCTCACTGTTCGCGAAACTCCAAGACTACTGCACGGATTTATGTAGTTTTCATCAATAGATAGGATGATTAATTAGGAAGGTTTGTTCACATCATTTGATAAAGTTTTGTGTATATCGATTGGAATATAACAATAAATGTTGGCAGTGACGGAAAAATGAAGCCGCTGGGGAGCTTTCATCAAAATCGCTGCCTAAATCCTTTAGGATATAACTAAAGAATCTTCACGCCAGGTTCCTAGCGGGGTAGGCAGAGAGTGTAGAGCGCCAGATATCCCGGTCCTGACATACCTCTCGTGCCTCGTCTACCTTCATCATTCTCTTCATACATTCACGCCGATTCCTAAGACTTTTGACCACACCATCAGACAGAACTTGTCCTATTTGGTCATGGTGGGTCAGTCTTGGTCTTCCTGAGCCCCCGCAACCATTTACATTCGCGTTGTATATTTGTTTAGTCATAAGCTCATTTGAAATTCTTTCTATATGCCCGAACCATGGGAGCATGCCTTTTTTTTATTTTTACCCCGATACTATCATTCACACAAAACCTTTCCTTACAAACGCGATCGGCGAACGATACACCGCAGATCTTGCGCAAAGATCTCACCTCGACCGCGTTTAATTTACTTTCATGCTCTTTCCTGCATACCCAGCTCTCACTTACACAAAATAATATAAGATACAATATTTTATCTTTGGTACATCTACAAAAAAGTCTGCGATGGCATGTATTTTTTAATACAACTGAGCAAAATTCAAACAGTTCCGAACCACAAGAGTGACCTACGGAACACCAGCACGCTGAATAGTGCCTACATAATCCGTGCAAGTATCAATTGCAACACGTAATAAATATAAAAACTTAAATCCACATTCTTTGCAAAATAAAATAAAAGTTGCCGTCAGAAAATGCTTTCACTAACTTCCAAGTAAAGTTGCAAGGAGTTGTAACAACTGATAACAAATTTGTTTCCGTAGACTAACTATTTGAAGTAAAAGAGATATTTTTATCCCTTTGTATACTTCACTGAGCAAGTTGAATAACTGTTTTATATATTTTTGAGAGTCATGTTACCTATCTATTGAAGCGAATCAAAACAGGTTTAAATTAGGTAACTGAATGCTTTCAAGAATATTATTCTAACACTCACGATTTAGTTACCTTTTTTTTTTAATGTGATGGTTGTGGCAAACAAGTATGCATTGATTTAAGTAAGAAATTAACCGAAACCAAAATAATATATATAGGTAGGTAAAAAATAGGTAGGTTTTCAGCCGAAAGACATACATTTTTGCATAAAAGCCACCTCCCATAGATGCCCTATTGCATCTTAATGATATGCCACTAACACAATGGCACGCTTGATCACTGGAAGCCACTCGTATTTCCTACCCCGTGTTATAGAATTTACTATAACTCTATGGAATGGTTTGGCCGATATTGTTCGGTAAATTGATGTACCACTTGAAAAATTCTCCTTAATTTGTGGGCGGCGAGGCCGTCACGTCATTTCGTAAATAAATTTGGATTAAAAAAAATAATTGAAAATCTTTGATTAGTTTACAAGAATCTTTTGTAAAATCGATCAAATCTCGCACTCATTTATTACGTTTTTTGTACACGTTAAAATGTACTGTCCTTTATTTTTTTGGATATTTATAGGCTGCAATAAAGAGGTGTCATCGCACGTGTGTAAACTAATTTACATATAAAGTTCATTTTCACCTTTATATTGCCGAGGATGTTGTCGGGTCACTAAATTTCAATTAATTTTACTCGCAATGCTATTGTTTCTCTTCTGTGGTGGTGTTAGCCTCCGATACTTTTCTTTTATGACTAACATGACAGTAGATCTGACAGATAAGCAAACATTTCACCGCTATAAACATTATGGTCCTAGAGCTAGTGTACCTTTTGTGTATCGGAACGTCTGTAAGCCTAGATTTTTTTGTAGGGATGAGTCATAATATGCTAAGTACGATAGCCATCGCCTGGCAAGGATCAGCCCATCACGTCATCTGGATTACTGATGAGAAAAGTTACTTTTATATTTTAGATCTGGCAGCCATAGTTTTGCGACCATAATCCACGTGAGAAAAAAATATGATTGTTCAGTATCTACCCGGACGAAGTCGTGGGCGCAGCTAGTATAAAAGTAGCCTAAGTTACTCCTTATTACATCAGCTATCTGCCAATGAAAGTCCCGTCAAATATGGTTCAGCCGTTCCCAAGATTGGCCCCGCCAAACAGACAGACAAAAATTGTAAAAAATGTTGTTTTGGTATATGTACCGTGTATATATGCATATACATTTTTCAAAAAGTGGTTATTTTAATATGACAAACAGACACTCCAATTTTATTTATTTGTATAGATCTGTAATGGTGTTTCCATGACAACGGAAGAATGTTTCCATGACGATGAAATTGTTAGGACGAATTCAATAAATTATGTATCGAGCGTGAAATAAATAGTATAGCAGGTTAATTAATGTACAATTTACATTACATGATGTAATGTAAATTGTACATTAATTAACCTGCTATTGATATACGATTGAGTCGCTCATTTGCAGTAAACAAAGCGTGGTTTTCTTTAAATAACAGGACACACAAAAAATAAACTTTAAAACGCAACATAAATGGTCGCAATCGAGACAGATCCAAAATATGGAAGTAACATTTCTCATCAGAAATCTAGATGACGCGACGGGTTGATCCATGCCAGGCGATGGTTTTTGTACTTAGCATGTTATGATTCATCCCTACAAAAAATTCTAGCTTTACAGGGCCAACGTTACTCGGCGGGTTCAGTATCTCTCCTACTATTACAGTACGCAGCAAGGTATATTGCATATCGACCTTAGGAAAGAGAGACCGGATAATTTCGGCTCTACAGAGCGTTATCTCTTTTGCACATAACTATGTTTGCCACTTTCGTTAGATATTAAAAAACAGCTTTGGTTTTAGGAGTGGTAATGCATCTACATTTATTACTCTGTATTTCATGTAGACGTTTACAAGCTAGAGTATTAATTTACCATCCTGCGAGATGTATACTTATTTGCTACATTCATGCCTTAAAAAGAAACTTGTTTTAGAAACAACTGAAAGGTGGACTCCACCAAACTCCGAGGTACTGGGAAACATACAGAAAATAGAAACATCCCAATAGAACCAGAGATAAAGAATTTTAAATCGTTATCTCTGATAGCCCCCTACATTTATATATAAAGCCATAGATTCTTTGGACACATTGCTCGAAAAGATGGTCATAACCTTGAGCAGCTTATGGTTGCTGGTAAGGTCGATGGCAGAAGGCTAGAGGTCGTAGCCCAGTCAGGTGGTGTGACCAGATCCGCTGTACTCTGGACACAAAGCTTCACGACGCACTCCATGAGGCCAAGGACAGACACCGATGAAAGAATATCATCTATCGGAAATTAATCTCCCATCGGGGGAATCACGACCCTAAGTAATGAGGAGTACGACGCGAGGAGGAGGAGATAGCCCCCGACCCGGGAATCGAACCCAGGACCTACAGCGTAGTAGTAGCGGCCTGCTACCACTAGGCTACTGAGGCAGTCTATTTGTTGTTTAAGTACTGTAGTATTTATACAATGGGATAAAAATATCTCTTCGACTTCGTACAGGGCTGCTAAATTACATTTTCCTATTTTTGAACTATCTGCCATATAAAGACCTTTGCAAATTAACGTAGGTAATAGTAGAGGCCTGTTTCCAGTAGGCTACTGAGCCAGTGTATAATATCGCACCTTTAAATTTGAAGTGACATGTCTCAAAATATTAAGAAAATGACTTTGAAGTTAATCATTCAAATTACAAATAATTTATAAATAATTTGCTAGATTACATATTTAACTATTAATAACTACTATTCAATTATTAATAATTTGATAGATTAGGTACCTACGAGTACACGGTTTTAAGCCGTTTGATGTTTAAAAGTTATATTCTTTAATTTTTTGATATATGCCACTTCAATTCTAAAGGTGCGACATGTAAAAAAATATCCGGTCAGAAATATGAACTATTCATTTAAAATCATCGAACCACAAAAACAATTACATGTAAAAAATAACGCTACTGTTAACATGTCAATTAAGTTGCGAAATGGAACGGAAAAACAAAAAGCAGACATTTTCAAAGCTGTTTATTTCGGCGAGCTACATAAACAAATATGGGTTCTATTTTGTTTGTTACATACAGTGTTTACTGGAATTTGTGGTACAGTAATTAATTTGTTGTGTATACATTAGATAATAAGCACCAACTGTTTAAATTGGACTAAACACTGAACCACTGCAATGCGTTGTCATTAAAAATTCATTCATATTCATAATTCTTGGGATTTTTTACCTCAAAGTTCTATAAGACTCACTCGTGCATTTGTCTCTCGTTCTAGCCGTCTTTTACAGCTAATTTTCTAGAAAATTTTTTTTTCGTTATCCAGTGTAGGATCTCGAGGGCGTAGGCATCACCGCGTCACCTGATTTATCTACCGTTAAATGGTAATGGGTCGCCCCGTATTAACTATCACTGAGACGTAATAACTAAGACCTCAGGGGTGGTAACGCATCTGCATTTTAACCTCTGATCTTTGTGTGGGTAGACATAGGCTGCAGTAATCACTTAACATTGATGTGAGCTGCATGCTTGTTTGCCATATTCATTACATAAAAAAGCAGTCGGGTTTTTTTTTTTCAGGGAATAAGATTAATAATTAGGTACATCTGTTTTAAATCGTTGACAACAAAACAAAACAGCTTACAGCATAATTAATATATGGATTCAATTAATACGTTGTGATGTCTGAAGAACTCTTGACCTCAGCCTTTGATGAAAAGATAAATGAATAACAGCTGTATGAATGTATCTATTAGAGGTATACTTTTAAATTTTTCCTAGTACCAGTTCGAATGAAATGAAATGTAACAAAACAGAAAAGTTGCAAATATACATTATCATAATCGTAATTCGTAGACGCCGGTCTACGAATGAAGGTCGAAGACAGTCCCGATTTTCTCAAATAATCTTTTTAATATACAATGATTTTGTGTTTGCGTCTACCAATAATGTCCTCGAATATAAATAATGGATACTACTAGACATATTTCCAGAATTCACGACTACACGATCTTCCAGAATCATCCCAATTTGGAAGCAAGAATATTTCTTGTAAATAATTTGAAACAATGTCGGTCTAGCACTCGGCCACAGTACAAATATGTACGGAAACTACGTACAAAACGTTGAAACGACACACTCACACAAACATGCGCATCGACGAGGCCTCTGCGGTTCTCGCGGTGCTGCAGTACAGAGTCACTCGCTACTCGAGCGTCGATGCGCATGTTTGTGTGAGTGCGCCGTTTCGAACATTTTGTACGTAGTTTCCATACTGTTCATATTTGTACTGTGACTAGGCTAGATACAGTCTCAGTCAATTAACACTTTCATAACAAACAAGAATCTCAAGTGATTAGATATTTAACGACAACCCGAAACAGGAGCAACCCAAAATAGGCAACTCAAGCAAGGCTGTACTGTAGCTGGATCTTTTAGTGTTAGAATAACAAACACGTAAACAGTGCGAGAGTCAAGTAATTTACATGTTAAATGAAACGTATTTGTGTACCGCACGTTTCTGTACCGCAATAGGGAAGTGCTCAATAATTATGTGTTACCAAGAAATTGTGTTTATTTAGTTTATACTGTTCACTAATCAAATGTGATCATCACATTTTATACACATTTATCACATATCGTTCTATTATGTATACCTTCTAGGTACTACAAACTATCTTTATTACCTATACGGACCGAAATACTTACTTACTACCTACGTCTTTTTAAGCGACCTTCATTAAATATTGTATAATGAAAATCGGAATAAACACAATTTCTTCGTAACACATAATTATTAACCTTAGATAGATAACTTTACTTTCACTACTACTACGCTGAGGTCCTGGGTTTGATTCCCGGTTATCAGAGATAATGGTGTAAAGTCTTGTATCTGTGGTTCTATTGGGATTTTTCCATTTTCTGGAAATTTCCCAGTACCTCGAAGTTTGGTAATGTGCCCGTAGATCAACAGGCTCGCCACCTGTTACATAGATCAAAAACGTATCCGGTGAATCGTGGGTGTTTGCATGTATGCTTGAATGCATGCATTTACCTCTGCCTACCTCTTCAGGGATTACAGGCGTGAAGTTACGTTTAGATAACCTTATTTAAAATACGTTATAATGTTCCGAAGTCACAGTAAACAATAGTCGTGTATTGTACACCTTCTATTTAATATGTAGGGGTACATTATTTGTGAAACGAGGCTTATCTAGGGGTTGGCTAAATACTGACTGTCATAACAAACAAGAAACTGTTGTAATTAGACAATAAATGGCAGACCTAAACAAGAAATTCCGACGAGCCTGTAACGTATTCCAGTAACCAGATCTTTTAGTGTCAGGATAACCAACAACTGGGACTGTAAACAGCGCAGCATCAAGTAATTTACATGCTAAATAAAACGTACGTACTGTCTAAACACATTGGTGTACCGCATGTGCTGTACCGAGTACAGTCGTGGAACAAAAAAGCTTAAAGGTGTTTTTTAATGTAATAAAAGTGGCAAACAAGCATGCACTTCACATTGATGTTAAGTGATAACTGCAGCCTATTGATAGTTACACAAAGATCAGAGGTCAAAATGCAGATGCATTACCACACTTATGAGGCCTAAGGTGTTATGCCCTGTGCCGGAAATTACAGGGCCGTACATTACCACCTGACCGGAACACGACAGTGCTGAACACTACTAATTAACGGCAAGTATATTAGGTAATACGGTGGTACTTACGCCCGCGCGCTCGGTCACCGGAGCTCTACCACCAGTAAAACCAGGTGTTACGAAGTATGTTATGTCATGTTTATTATATTAATATCTAAGAGTAAAATTCATAATAATTATTTGTGAAACGAGGCCAATCTAGGGTTAGGCTAAATACAGACTGCCATAACAAACAAGAAACTGTTGTAATTAGCCAATAAACGGCAGACCTAAACAAGAAACTCCGACAAGTCTGTAACGTATTCTAGTAACCAGATTTTTTAGTGTCAGGACAGTGGCGGACTTACAAATTTGCCGCCGGTAGGCTATTCAATTTTTGCCGCCCCTATATTTTGATATCGTAGTCCACAATCATATCAATTAGGTATATTTTTTATCAAAAAAATCCAACTTTATGTGTGTGTGTATGCTTCATGATCCTCCTTACATCAACTTTTTTCTATGGTTTGAATCATTGGGAAAGTAACTATGTTCTGAGCCTTAATAATTTTAACAGTAATATTGTAAATAGACATAAAAAACGATGAACTAACTCTGCCGCCGCTTAAAATTTTCCGCCCTAGGTTCCAGCCTACTCAGCCTGCTGGTAAATCCACCACTGTGTCAGGGTAACAAACAACTGGGACTGTAAACAGCGCAGCATCAAGTAATTTACATGCTAAATAAAACGTACGAACTGTCTAAACACATTTGTGTACCGCATGTGCTGTACCGAGTACAGTCGTGGAACAAAAGAACTTTACAGGTGTTTTTAATGTAATAAAAGTGGCAAACAAGCATGCACTTCACATTGATGTTAAGTGATGACTGCAGCCTATTGACAGTTACACAAAGACCAGAGGTTAAAATGCAGATGGATTACCACTTCTGAGGCTTAAGGTGTTATGCCCTATGCCGGAAATTACAGGGCCACACATTACCACCTGACCAGAACACGATAGTGCTGAACACTACCATTTAGCGGCAAGTATATTAGGTAATGCCTATGCCCGTGAGCTCCGTCACTGGAGCTCTACCACCAGTAAAAGACGTGTTACCAATATATTATGCCATGTTTATTATTATTATGTTTTACATACATTACATTTTTTAAAGTTTGCAGTATTTTTTTTTTAAAGAAGTAGATTTTAATATCATATTTTAATTATTGGTAAATGACCATTGCTCTTACGAGTGCAGACTTTTTTGAGTTTTACTATATCCCTAATTTTTGATGAATGTCATGCATTTTAGCTGAAATTTTAGAGTTCAGATGGACCAAAATTTCACCGTACACTAAGTATTTTCAACTGACATTCATTAAATATGTTTTGCCGAAGTCACCTTAAAGAAAAGTCGCCTAAAACTAACTTTTCTATGAATATATGTACAGTTCATTTTAATTATTTGTGAAACGAGGCCTATTTAGGGGTAGGCATACAGACAGCCAGAACAAACAGGAATCTTTTGTAATTAGACATTAAACGGGCGCCCAAAACAAGAAACATTGGCGAGGCTGTATTGTATTCTAGAAACCAGATCCTTTAGTTTCATAATAACAAACAGCTGGAAGTGTAAACAGTGCAGCATCAAGTAATTTACATACTAAATAAAACGTACGTACTGTTTAAACACATTTGTGAACCGCACGTGTCTGTACCGCGTACAGTCACGGAAGAAAAGTTTTCACGTATTATGAATAAATTATGTTCATGTGGTAAATAGAAATAAATATAATAATATGTTAAACTAGTTAAAAGAAGTGAAGTCGACAGTTATAAGTGAACGAGCATTGGTCATATGAGTTCTCACTTTTTTTTAGTTTTAATTTTTGACAGAGTTTCACGGTACTTACAAATTTGCAATAGCTTATTAAGATAAATACCCGAAGCCACGGAAGCTGAAAACGACCGACTCGTCTGGCTGAGTTTAAAAATGGTTTTAGTCAAAAATACGGGAGATTAATACGATTTTGTTTTCAAATACAGACAGACGGACAAAAAAAGATAGACAGACGCGGCGGGGGACTTTGTTTTATAATATAAATAGGAGTAAAAAGTAAATTATTTTTAAATATCAACTCTCTTGTTTTGGTTATACTTTTGAAGGCAAATCTATCTGCCGCGGGAAAACAACCACTAAAATTTTACGCATTGTACCTTCGCACCATTTGTCAGTCATATATTTTTGAGCCACATGTCATAGGGAGCAAACTTATTGCTTATTCATCGAGCACACGCAAACTTTAGGGCTGCTTGATACTGAAAATTTGTCGAATAGAAAAAATATTCTTTTTTCTATTTGACAATCATTATTTAATTAATATACAGTATTTATTAAATACTGATAAGCTTGCGGAACGTTCTGATTGTAACTGTACAATACAAATATTATCTTTATGCACGATTTGAACTACCTACTGAGATTTTAAACTTTGATTATGTTCCTAGCTATTAAACTTTGCACACAAGTGTTGCTACAACTACAGCAATTATTTTACTAATTTTTCCCTTTAAAATTGAATTACCTAAAACACAAAAACGCAGAAAATTCGTGTTTAACATTTGAACACGTCACATACACGTATATTGTTTTAAAATTAAAAGACAAAATCTGTCTTCAAGCGGAGTTCAAACCTCTAGTGGTTGTGTATTCGCAGGTATGTATTTAGTTAAATAACTAGATACATACCTGCGAATAACGTAATTAAAAATATTATTTAATATACGCAAAAGAAATCTTTAAAAAGGTATTTATTTAAACAACTAGCGTTAGCGTTAATATGAACAGTGGAATTAATGAATTAATTCATTTTGTCACAAATTTATACTTCAACATAGAAATGTTATTACTTCTAAAGTTAATAAAACTTTATTCATCAATGATTATTAGGTATATTTTAATTAAAAACGAAGCAACCAACACGGAGTTAATATTCTATTACAAATCTCAACAAGTCAACAGCAAAACTGTTGTATTACTACAAATGAACCTTTTTACTTAAGACGGTTCAAAGCGTTCCTAACTTTGTCGTCTTTTCTAGAAAATAAAGAAGTGAACATTACCAGGAAGATAGCGAAGTTGCTACTCACAAGTTGTAGAAATGTATTGCTGGAATAGTGATGTCCGTGTTGTACTATACAGTTGTGTACCAGAGTCTTTCACTGACTAATAATATTTGCAATATATAGCTACTAACGAAGAAATTCAAACTGAGATAAAAACCTCATGTTTATGATAAAAACCAGCCAAATGCGATCTACAACAAGGTGCCACTTAATAACCTTGTATTTGTTATAGGTATGTATCTTCACGCTAGGTCCCTAATGGGGTAGGCAGAAAGTGTGGAGCGCCAGATAGCCCGGTCCTGACACACCTCCCGCGCCTCATCTACATTCATCATTCTCTTCATACATGCACGCCGATTCCTAAGACTTTTGCCCCCACCATCAGACTGTACTCGACCTATTTGGTCATAGTAAGTCAGTTTTAGTCTTCCTGAGCCTCTGCAACCATCCACATTCGCATTGTATATCTGTTTAGTCATTCGCTCACTCGACATTCTCTCTATATGTCCGAACGATCGGAGCATGCCTATTTTCATGTTTAAGGTAAAAAAACATTGACTTAATGAACCATTTGGTCTAGCGATGTGACCGCTTGAACCGAGAATTACGAGTTCGATCGCCGTACGGGGCAAATTGTTGTACGTCCTACAGATATAAAATATGTTTCGGGTCTGGATGTTTCTGTATTTTTTTTATGTAAATAAAGTGGCAAAAAAGCATGCAGTTCACATTGATGTTAAGTGATGACTGCAGCCTATAGACACCCACACAAAGACCAAGGTCAAAATGCAGATGCGTTACCACTCCTGAGGCCTAAGGTGTTATGCCTCTGTGCCGGAAATTACAGGGCCGTGCATTACCACCTGACCGAAACACGATAGTGCTGAACACCACCATTTAGCGGCAAGTATATTAGGTAATGCGGTGGTGCCTACGCCCGCGAGCTCCGTCACTGGAGCTCTATCACCAGTAAAATCTAACCCTAAATAAATAGTAATATGAAATTGATTTGATAGACGTATTACCAAAAACACATTAACAAGACTACTAATAGTAGTGTAGTACACGAAACGTAATCAGACAGAAGTAGATATTGAATTATATCAAGTCCTCCGAGTACACTATTCCTGAACTCCATACATATCTGATAAGTCATGTAATTGTGCAATTAAATCCCATCGGGAACATAAACCAAACATGAGGGTAGATACATGTTTGCCTCGTAAAACCCGGCACAATGATGGTAATAACGTGCGAACGAGAAGGCGTACGACTGTCTCTGTCTTAATATTTGCATTTGAGATCTTTTAGGCAGATATTTGGGCAAAAAGGATGGGTATCATCATGGTTGTAACACTTGTTACTAAATGAAATAGGGGTTTCAGCTGAAATAAAGTCTAGGGTGGTATTTTTATCTTGACGTGAACAAAAATGATAATAATGTTCTTTTATTGAGAAAAGTGTTAGTTGTTCACGAAATAAACAAAAAGTAATCATAGGTGTAAAAACATAATGCGATAAAACTCTTTGTGTTGAAATAATTTCCACACACTGAGGGCGAGATTCACAGACCGCACTACGACTTCACTTTCGAGCAAAGTACGCTTCGAACTGTACAAACCCATACATTTCTGACAGTTCTGAGCATACTTTGCTCAAAGTAAAGTCGTAGTGCAGTCTGTGAATCTCGCACCGAGTGTCGATTGAGGCATCGGGGCAGTCGATTCCCACTGTGTACTAGTAGTCAATCCATTCTAATACGGTGATAGTATGCCACGCCAGCCAATTAATACATTTCGCCGTTCTTGGGAAAGCTTTTTCCCAGCAGTAGACTTTTTTACGAGGTGGAAACGCCATTACATTCAACCGACTCTTTGGGGGAAGAGTCGGGATATGAGGGACTTGGACTCTCTAAAACCACCTCGGTGCCGACTTCAGTTCAGAAAGGGGGGGATCCGGGTACACTATAAATACTGATCTGGTTCCCCCTCGCACTTCGCCTCCATCCAGGGCTTGTCCACGGGGGCTTTGTGAGCTCCCCCATCGTCACTTGCCACGATGACCTGCGGCTACCTCGGTCACCTCCTCACTCTTGCGGCCCGCGGCTCATATCCCCAGCAGTCGACCTGGAGTAGCATTAGGCTCAATTGTTAGTGCTGATGTATGGAGAGATGTCTGGCAAGGCTTCGGGCTATTTTTGTCCAAATCGCGTTTGTTACCGAAGTTAGTCGAAAATGTTATTTAATTACTTTGATTCTAGCTCAAAAGCAAAGAATCATACGCATCAGGCGTGATAGCGTAATTACAATAAAAGATTTTTATGGAGAGATATAGAGTTAATCTACTGTATTGACTTGCTCGCCATCAACTTAGGTAAGTACATTGTACGATTGCGAGCATTAAAAAAAAAAAACAAAACCCGGCAAATATAGTCCAATCGTTGTTTAAAATTATTGTTTCAATGAATCAAATAAATAAAGTGGGCAACTATGTATCGGAACATAACAATATTCATTCATAAATCCTCCATAAATGACCAGCCAGAATAAAAAAAATCCAATGTTTATATATTGTGCGGCTTAGATGGCACATCCCTAGCTTTCCCTTTTCTTTATTGGCCCAACGTCTGTGCGTATTTTAATCGGAACACAGCTGCAAATACTACTATAAAGCAGAAAATATGCAAGCTATGGGGTACCTTCAGCACTAGTGTAGTAGAATGGGAAAACAAATATGGAATACAAAAATGTCTTAATTTCCTTTGGCATGAAGTAGTTTTAAGCCAGGGATAATAGGCTTTATATTGCGGAACTAGATTTTTTCAGTCCTGTTTTATCCTACGCGTCGTCATTCAAACAAGTTTTCGAAATTAATTGCTATAAAGACATCATGGTAACGACTCAGTCTCAATCTCATCGCCGACATTTGCCGACGTCCGCCGACGCTCAAATCACCTCCTCTACACGTCGGCGGACGCATACGCCGACATGTAGAGGAGGCGGTTTGAGCATCTGTGGTAGGTATTTAACGTCGACGCATACACAGATGGCGTCTGCAGATGAATCTGTCAACGTGTAGTACCGGCATAAAAAGGTATAATCAAACTGGTCGAACTGTTTTCAATAAAATTACCAACAATAAATTTTACGAGCACATCATTTACAATTATCTGTTTTCATTACCATCGCCGAATGTAATTAACTTCATTAAAAATATTTATGCGCCGCAAAAACCTGCCGATTACGCGAAACGACCAATACATTATGGACAAAGCAATAACAGGGACGTATTAATTTATGAGTTTGTTTTTTGTACAAAAGAGACTACGAATTCGGTGGTCATATTAATTTTTTATTGGCCCAATATCTCAAATTTCTTGTTTATTGATCTGATACGAATTGCCCCCTCTACGAGGTGGACCGACGACCTAGCAACAGTTACGGGCAATTGCTAGATAAGAGCGGCCCAGGACCATTCATTGTGGCAATCTTTGTGGGAGGCCTTTGTCCAGCGGTGGACGTTTTTTGGCTGAAATGATGATGATGATGATGATGGATATTTTCTTCATATTGATATTAATACACAAGATTCACATTTCTTTGAGGTTGTACATAATCGACCACCAACAAGCCACTGTTGGTAGAGCTGCAGTGAAGGAGATCGGGGGCGTAGGCACCACCGCATTACTTAATATACTTGCCGCTGAATGGTAGTGACTCTAGTGTTCCGGTCAGGTGGTAATGTACGGTCCTGTAATTTCCGGCACAGAGACATAACACCTTAGGCCTCAGGAGTGGTAACGCATCTGCATTTTGACCTTGGTCTTTGTGTTGGTGTCTATAGGCTGCAGTCATCACTTAACATTAATGTGAACAGCATGCTTGTTTGCCAGTTCCATTACATTAAAAAAGTGGCTCAGAAGCCCGGTGAATATTTTAATCAGTCTATAGATGACGCTTACCTTCATCCTTAGTTTACTTCGAAGCCTAGTGTTCAGTCAAAAGATTGACAGCACCTGATAAAAAGAACACACCGTCGCGTCGCCCATGAACATTTGCAGCACCAGGGGAGTTGTCAATAGTTGGGAGTTGCATTTTATATTTTTTACAAGGAACAAGTCGCAAGCAAAATATTATAGCATAAAAATAATATTATCCAATCATACGCCAATACAAAAAACAGCCGCAGTCATTTCTCTAGAGAACCTTCCGTTTACCTTAATGTTTGTATTAACATTTGCGTAACAAATATTAACAATACAAAAAATGCCTACGTTTAGTAAAAAACGTTGATTGCCTCTCTTTATAAACACGTTTTATATAAATGAATATCAAAAACAAAAGATGTTGTCTAGAATATTAAAACAAATAAACAACCAAAACGTGTTCGTGTTTTAATTTTATAAACTCAATCTCAAACTCAAAAATTCATTTAATCACTTGGAAATAATAGAATTTGCTTGTGATAGGTCAAATTACAAGTATGAAATTAAAGCGAATAACAACTGATACGTTGATTAATTTGTCAAAGTAAATAAATTAATAATAGTCCAAAAATACTAAATAATAAAAATAAGTATCAACAGAATGTTCCATACTCTCTTTTACAAACGGCAAGATAAGACTAAATAAAAAAAATATGGGACATTCTTTGTCATTTACTGGCAGAGTTCCAAAGCCCACATTACTGAGAAAAAACCTGCCAAAACAAAACTCAGTACGGTTTTGCAAAATATGTTCCTTAAAACTATTTTCACAATATGACACTTATAACTATGTTTCACAAAATTATTGTTTAGTCTTGTGGAGCTAGACCAGCATTTGTCCAGGCATCTCTATCCTTTAGATAGTCATCGAGTCTATAGTACGCATTTTTACATAGTGTGCGTTTAATACATGACTTTAATTTATTATCTGTGAGTTCAAGAATGTTGGACGGAATTTTGTTATAAAACTGTTTAAGCAATCAACATTTTTTACTAAACGTAGGCATTTTTTGTTAATTTTTTTAAATTGATATATGTTATGTAGGCTTTTATTAAATTACTAGTACCGAAAACAATAGACTATTTCGTGGAATAGGTTATTCATTTTAGATCTGGTCTCATATTATTGGTTCCATATTACAAAACGGAAAAAAAAACTTATAAGAAGATTATTCATTAATCTGTCTTTCTAAAGATCGAAGTCCAGGGGTTTTCTCGCTTTAATTTCATACTTGTAATTTGACCTATCACAAGCAAATTCTATTATTTCCAAGTGATTAAATGAATTTTTGAGTTTGAGATTGAGTTTATAAAATTAAAACACGAACACGTTTTGGTTGTTTATTTGTTTTAATATTCTAGACAACATCTTTTGTTTTTGATATTCATTTATATAAAACGTGTTTATAAAGAGAGGCAATCAACATTTTTTACTAAACGTAGGCATTTTTTGTTAATTTTTTTAAATTGATATATGTTATGTAGGCTTTTATTAAATTACTAGTACCGAAAACAATAGACTATTTCGTGGAATAGGTTATTCATTTTAGATCTGGTCTCATATTATTGGTTCCATATTACAAAACGGAAAAAAAAACTTATAAGAAGATTATTCATTAATCTGTCTTTCTAAAGATCGAAGTCCAGGGGTGGCAACTTATTTGCATTTTGACTTGTGGTTATTGTAAAGATGTCTGTAGGCTGCAGTTGTCACTTAACATACATGTAAACTGCATGCTTGTTTGCCACGGCCATCACATAAAAAAAACTATACACAAACGTGTCAGTAACATAATAGATACACAAACTAACACTCAATTTTACGTAGATATAGATAATATAAATACTACACCCAGCTTCATTCCCAATTTGAAAACTCGGAGACAAGCTGGGTACGGATAAAGTAAACTCTGCTTGAATAAAATATGAGCATTGACTGAGTTAATATTAATGAGAGTGTTACAGAATGTTTACAATTGTTTAGCAGAAAGTGCTCATAGGATACATAAATATTATTTGTATGTTATTTCTGGCACAGAGGCATAACACCTTAGGCCTCAGGAGTGGTAACGCATTTGCATTTTGACCTTGGTCTTTGTGTGGGTGTCTATAGGCTGCAGTCATCACTTAACATCAATGTGAACTGCATGCTTGTTTGCCATATATATATATAATTTGTACGGGATATATTATACCACACATTATGCGTTTGATATTAATTGTTTACATATTTGTTTACGCAAATGTTAATAAAAACATTAAGTTAAACGGAAGGTGCAAATTTCGAAAATGCAAAATTCGTGTGGACTTATGGACACCTTCCGTGCGTCTTCTACATTCATTATTATTTTTATACATACACGCCGATTCCTAAGACTCAACTCTACAGTATTCGACCTATTTGGTCAAGGTAGGTCAGTCTTGGTTTTCCTGGGCCTCTGCAATCATTCACATTCGCATTGTATATCTGTTCGAACCATCGGAACATGCCTATTTTTTCATATTTAAACCGATACTCTCATTCTCACAAATCCTCTTTCTTACACGAATGCGATCGGTGAGCAACACACCGCAGATTTTGCACAATGATCTCACCTCGACCGCGTTTAATTTACTTTCATGCTCTTTCCTGCATACCTAGCTCTCGTTTCCATATAATAGCGTTGAAATAAGCACAGCACTGTGTATGGCTAGTTGATGATTCGGTCGGTTATTTAATGAAAATGCAATTAACATTAATGGTAAATGGTAAGACACTATCGTGGCCTATAGACATTAAACACATAATTTGTTACGGGTGGTAAAGTTCCAGTGTAGGAGCTGGAGGGCGTAGGCACCACCGCTTTGCCTAATCTATTTGCTATCTAAAAATGTGACTTTGGGCAGTAATATAGTCGCAAACAAAAAAAGACAAACACATTTAGAAACGTTTCTAATTCTATGATTACATGTAATTTGTAATTGCAAGTTCTATTACTGCCCAAAGTCAAATTTTTAGATAGCAAATAGATTAGGCAAAGCGGTGGTGCCTACGCCCTCGAGCTCCACTGGAACTTTACCACCCGTAACAAATTATGTGTTTAATGTCTATAGGCCACGATAGTGTCTTACCATTTACCATTAATGTTAATTGCATTTTCATTAAATAACCGACCGAATCATCAACTAGCCATACACAGTGCTGTGCTTATTTCAACGCTATGATATGGAAACGAGAGCTAGGTATGCAGGAAAGAGCATGAAAGTAAATTAAACGCGGTCGAGATGAAATCATTGTGCAAAATCTGCGGTGTATTGCTCACCGATCGCATTCGTGTAAGAAAGAGGATTTGTGAGAATGAGAGTATCGGTTTAAATATGAAAAAATAGGCATGTTCCGATGGTTCGAACAGATATACAATGCGAATGTGAATGATTGCAGAGGCCCAGGAAAACCAAGACTGACCTACTTTGACCAAATAGGTCGAATACTGTAGAGTTAAGTCTTAGGAATCGGCGGGTATGTATAAAAATAATAATGAATGTAGAAGACGCACGGAAGGTGTGTCAGCACCGGGATATCTGGCTCTCCACACTCACCTGCCTACCCTGTAAAAGACTTGGCGTGAAGATACATACATTCACACACACTCAAATGCGAATTCTTTTCTGACTGAGGCTGAGAAATTGTGGAATTCAAAATTAAACGGACAACCTAAAAAAATATATAGCAAAATGAATAAATTCAAACCAAAATCAATATTACGTAAGCTCGCAATCCAGAGCATGGATGTGGACCCACCTCATCCATAAGTCAACACGAATTTTGCATTAATTGCTTCTCGAAGTTTCAAAATATGAAACAAAATTGAGATATTGGAGTGACGAGATTTACTTTGAATTTGATTTAACATATTGGGTAGTTAAATTTTATGTATGCCAATTTTAACTTAGTCGAACAAAATTTAATAAATTACCACCATGTTAAATTTTGTACAATCCTTGAATAAATAATTATTCAGGAAATCGTAATGGTCTCGCAGTAGGAAGTAATATTTGGATGAATATTCGAAGTTATATTTGCAGTTCTTGAAAATATATATATCGTATCTCAAGAGCCGTTGTGAACATCAGAATTCTTTTTCAAATTGAATAAAATTTGGTTAAAAGTTTTTATAATGGACTAAAACACATTTTTTTTTTTGGAAACGGAATATGTGTCTACAACTGAACGTTGTTGGAAGCGTTTTGCTAATCAATGAAACATTCGATTATTATCCGAAATACGCATAGCAAACAATGATGTTTCACACTGTTTGGGTGACTCATTATACTGGTGGTAGAGCTCTAGTGACGGTGCTCGCGGGCGAAGGTACCACCGCATTACCTAATATACTTGCCGCTAAATGTTAGTGTTCAGCACTATCGTGTTCCGGTCAGGTGGTAATGTACGGCCCTGTAATTTCCGGCACAGAGGCGCATAAAACCTTAGGCCTGAGGAGTGGTAACGCATCTACATTTTGACTTTGGTCTTTGTGTGGGTGTCTCTAGGCTGCAGTCATCACTTAACATCAATGTGAACAGCATGCTTGTTTACCACTTCCATTTCATTAAAAAAAAAAATTAAATGAGTTAAGTCAAAGTAAGATCATATCAAACACTAAGCACGAGATTCACAGACCGCACTACGACTTTATTTTCGAGCAAAGTAGGCTTCGAACTGTCGAAACTCATACATTTCTGACAGTTCTAAGCATACTTTGCTCAAAGTAAAGTCGTAGTGCGGTCTGTGAATCTCACCATAAGACTTCAAGATACCATAAAATTAACTCTACTTAACATTGGCCAATACCGAATAGTTTCCCAGTTTAACTTGAGCCACGTTTCTCCTTATCTAAATACTTACAGACACTTTAAACAGACTAACTATATGTCACAAAATCAACAACGTCCCATCCACAATAATAATTGCATATGCATTGATTGCGACTAGTTCGGCACAAGAATAGGAAAACATGTTGTCACAAGGAATTTGTGTTTACAACGGAACGTTGCTGGAAATAGAATTGCTAATCAACGGAACATTTGATGATGAACCGAAATACGCATTTCAATTATGTTTAACTTATATGTTTTGGTCACTGATATACCAACTACAAAATTAAATTAGTATTGTCAAAGTATGATCATATCAAACAGTAAAACTTCAAGATACCATAAAATTTACTCCACTTACATTAGCCAATACGAAATAGTTTCCTAGTTTAACTTTAATCACATTTTTCACTGTCTAAGCATCCAGGGAACTATGTCGTCCTCCAGGGAACTATGTCGTCACCTAGGAAACCATGTCGTCACAAGGAATTTGTGTTTACAACGGAACGATGGTGGAAAGAGAATTGCTAATCAATGGAACAAATGATTATGAACCGAAATACGCATTTCAATTATGTTTAACTTATATGTTTTGGTCACTGATATACCAACTACAAAATTAAATTAGTATCGTCAAAGTATGATCATATCAAACAGTAAAACTTCAAGATACCATAAAATTTACTCCACTTACATTAGCCAATACCAAATAGTTTCCTAGTTTAACTTGAATCACTTTTTTCGCTGTCTAAGCATCCACCAGGGAACTATGTCGTCACAACGAATTTGTGTTTACAACGGAACGATGGTGGAAAGAGAATTGCTAATCAATGGAACAAATGATTATGAACCGAGATACGCATTTCAATTGTGTAAAACATTTATGTTTGGGTTACTTATTTATATAAATTCCACAAAATTAAATTAGTTTATTCAAAGTAAGATCATATCAAACACTAACCCCCTTATTCATAAACGTACATTAGATACGTTTTAGCTATAGAATGCTTTATCTTTGTCAGTTGCATTGTCAAATGTGCGGGATAGAAAAAGACAAAGGTGAGATTAGCAACACTCAAGCTAAATACGTTTATGAATAAGGGGGTGAGACTTCAAGATACCATAAAATTAACTCCACTTACATTGGCCAATACCAAATAGTTTCCTAGTTTAACTTGAATCACATTTCTCACTGTCTAAACATCCACCAAGGAACCATGTTGTCACCTAGGAAACCATGTCGTCACAAGGAATTTGTGTTTACAACGGAACGTTGCTGGAAAGAGAATTGCTAATCAACGGAACATTTCATTATGAACCGAAATACGCATTTCAATTATGTTCAACATACATGTTTGGGTTATTGATATACATACCACAAAATGAAATTAGTTGAATCAAGGTAAGATCATATCAAACAGTAAGACTTCAAGATACCATAAAATTAACTCCACTTAACATTGGTCAACACCGAATAGTTACTTAGTTTAACTTCAGCCACGTGTCTCCTCAACTACGTCCCATCCACAATTGCATATGCATTGATTGCGGCTAGTTCGGCACAAGAATAGGAAACCATGTCGTCACAAGGAATTTGTGTTTACAACGGAACGTTGCTGGAAACAGAATTGCTAATCAACGTAGCATTTGATTATGAACTGGAATACAGATTTTGATTTGATTATAATATATTTAACAGATATAAAAGGTGCAAAAAACCAGCCAAGTGTGAGTCTAAATTGCCTAATTATATTTTGGAAATACACTCATATCTCAATTCATTTTTGCTCTCTTATTTTAGGGAGCGATATGGGGGGGTCGCCTGTTAACATTTTATTAATCATCACGAACAAGTTTTACTGCGTGGTCAACCCTGAAATAACAAAAAATAAATTAGCTTCAATTCCATACGAAATATATGGAGAAGCGAATTAATTATTGCCATAAAAGTTGTTCACAATAATGTTTCAATAAAATTTTGAACACTGAATAGCCATGTCAAGTATTTATTCATAACTCTCTAAACATTTTTTGCGTTCTTTGTACTTTAGAAAGAAGTAACTGAGATTATCATAATATTAAGGTATTCCGAAATTTCAAAATATGCAAATTTCATACTAAACCCACAATTTAGATAAGCCGACGTGAGCACGTAATTACGTCACCAAAATTATTGGGTTGTCGCCAATAATATATCAATCCTCTTGATCATGTCGTTAGCAAAACGCCGAGTGAGACGGATACACAGACTAGTCAGGTGTTATTAATTTCGCCTTTAATCAAGGTGCAATCAACTTTGTTATTAATTCAGTTTAGTCATTCGACGATTGGTCCAAGGTAGGCATTGTATGATGTTTTTATTTTTGGTTTTAAATAATTAAAGTCTGTGAAGTGAAAGTGAAGCGCGCATGGCCCCGCGGCTGGTGGAAATCGTAAGCGATCTACTCGGTTAAGCATTACGGGCGCTGTCGGGTGTGTGATGGGTGACCGCTAGTGGCAAATTAAAATGCGCGTTTCCGTGCTTCGGAGGGCACGTTAAGACATCGGCCCCGGTTGCTATCGATAGATAGCAGTCGTTAAACTTTGTCGAAGGCCTTATGGGCGGTTCGAAAATATCCGACAGCGGGTTGGCCACTAACCCGTATCTCCACCAAGCCGAGCAGCGTGGTGGAGTAAGCTTCAGGCCTCCCGAAAAAGGGGAGAGACTCATGCCCAGCAGTGGGACGTATAATGGGATGCCATTATTATTATTATTATTAATTAAAGTTTAAGTTACTGTGCGATTGTTTTCCACGATGGCAATAGGCAGATGATATTTTTAAGTCATGAAGTGGAAAATTGAATTGTGATGAAAACGTTGTCGCTTTGATTATAGTCAAGTGTTTTACAGCTGGGGATAGAGTAGTTTGTATGATAAAAGTAAATTATCGTTTTTACTTTTTTCTTCGTATTTTAAGTTTTTTTTTATATGGCTACTTCGGCAAACAGGCATGTAGTTCACATTGATGTTAAGTGGTGACTGCAGCCTATAGATACAAAGACCAAGGTTAACATGCAGATGCGTTGCCACTCCTGAGGCCTGAGGTGTTATGTCTCTGTGCCAGCAATTACAACGTCAAGCTTTACCACCTGACCGGAACAAGATAGTGCTGAACCATTGCCATTTAGCGGCAAGTATAAGGTAATGCGGTGGTGACTACGCCCGCGAGCTCTGTCACTGGAGCTCTACCACTTGTTTAAAGTTTTTTCAGTAATTTTTTATTAATTTCGTAAGCATCTTTCTCAAACTTCATCAAATACAACAATAAAGAAATCAGTCAAATCGGTTCAGCCGTTCTCGAGTTTCACGCTTAGCAACATATTTAGCAATTCATTTTTATTAACATAGATATTAAAAGTAGAATATAAGCCATATTTATTTAAAGAGCTTTTTAAGAATAACTCCACCGACTTAAGAAGACTGAATCCATTTTGTAAATAAATAACAGGAATTTTGTGAAATTCTAGTTCAGATAAATTGTCAAACTTGAACATAGCCTTCGTCCCCATTACGTTGAAAAATGCCCTTCTTGGATTCAACCCCGGCGTTTAATCTTAACGAAATATGAACGTGCTGTTGTATTTGTCTTCGAAAACAACTGTTTTAGGTCTCTCATAGTGTTACAGCTGCGTTTTGTCATTAGTTTTTTTATGTTATGGAAGTGACAAACAAGCATGCAGTTCACATTGATGTTAAGTGATTACTGCGACACCTATGCCTATAGACACTTACACAAAGACCAAGATCAAACTGCAGATGCGTTACCACCAATTTAATAACCTTGTATCGCCCACTCTAGTACTCCTCGGGAACTCGATCCTCGAAATTGTCGACGAATATGTCTATTTAGGACACACTATACAACTAGGCAGGTCGAACTTCGCGAAAGAGGTCATTCGCCGAATCCAACTGGGCTGGGCAGCGTTCGGGAAGTTAAGGAGCATTTTCTCGTTAAACATCCCGCAGCCCTTGAAGACGAAAGTCTTTTACCAGTGCGTTTTACCGGTGATGACCTACGGTGCCGAGACGTGGTCTCTCACTATGGGTCTCGTACGAAAGCTCCAAGTCACTCAGCGGTCAATGGAAAGGGCTATGCTCGGCGTTTCCCTACTGGATCGAATGAAAGAAATGAGGAGATCCGTAGGCGAACAAAAGTCGCTGACATAGCCAAGCAGATCTCCAAGCTGAAGTGGCAATGGGCAGGGAACATAGCTCGGAGAACCGAAAGCCGCTGGGGCAGAAAGGTTCTCGAGTGGAGACCACGTATCGGCAAGCGCAGCGTAGGACGTCCACCTGCATGATGGACCAACGACCTAGTCAAGGCTGCAGGTACCCGCTGGATGCACGTCGCTTCCGATCGGTCGGCATGAAGGTCATTGGGGGAGGCCTATGTTCAGCTGTGAACGTCCTATGGCTGATATGATGAGACATCAAAAACACATAATTTTGTTCATTTTGTAACCATGTTTTTTAAGAGTCCTTCAGGGCTGACAGCGCGTTGCCGACTCCCCTGGTGTTGCAAATGTTCATAGGCGACGGTGACTACTTTCCATCAGGTGGCCCGTCTGCTTGTCTGTCAATCCTTTGACATATAAAAAAACCAATTTAACCCAATAACCGGTTGGTTACTTTAGTTAAAATTTAGTATTTTAGTTTATTAAACCATATCTATCTATCTTAACCTTCATAGACATAACTGCAATTGCAATCAAAGATAATAAATAACACAATTACTCTTTTCTTTCTATGCTTCTAATTTCTAATTCTAAAGTCTCCTAGAAATATGACTTGAAAACAAAAACACTACATTTTTAACCTAATTATTTTAATTTAAACCACATTGAACCATGGAATGCTTTAGAGTTTCAGCGTTCAGTGATACAGGATATTGATCCAAAGAGACAGTTACTTATGCATTAAACATTTACAATAAAAAAGCAATGATAAACATTATATAGTAATATCACAGTATAAGTACATACAGTAGTTTATCGCCGAAGATTTGCATTATGCCGCCTTCGCCCATAAAAACGCAAATTAACTAAGGTTGTCACGTTTTTGGTTTTTATTTACGTGGTTTGTAACGCATCAGTTTACGTTGAACATATACAAAAATCCTAAAAACATCACGCCTGTAATCCCCTAATGGGTAGGCAGAGGTAAATGGATTCATGCATACATCCTCGATTCGCCGGTGAAGTGAATTTAGTATGTACACAAAGTGTAAAATATAACAGAGAACAATAATAAATGAAAATTAGAATTAAATATTGACAGTAAAGTTGACATCAAATTTTTCAATATCATCTTTCCAAAAACTTAGTAAAAGATTTTTTTTATCTCAGATGACAGTTTTTGTATGGGCTACTTGGTACCGCCCCCTCCGTCCCTCGCGTCGCACGCCCCGCACGATTGCTCTGACATTATACGTTCGTTGGATGACTGTAGGTAATTAACACGTTCGTTTTCTTTAGATTGTGGTAATATCTTGTTACTTGCGCCGGTTTACAAAGGAGTTCGATGCAAGATGACGTTATATCAAAATGCATGTTATTACATTCGGGGAACATGCGGCGAGGTAATACGTACGTAATAAGTCGGCGAAGCGTTTTATGTCACTGCTCTGTAGTAGTGTATTAAGGTCATAGAGAATACATATTAATATTATATGTAAGTAATATGTTAATTATACATGTAAAAAAGTAATTATGGATGTTTATAGGCTACAGTATCACTTAACATCTATGTAAACGGCATGCTTGCTTGCCTCTTAATGACATAAAAAAATTTATAAGTTTGTCATTTTTATCAATGTAACATTCACTAAATCTATTAAATTACTATATTGCACATTATAATTTAGAAGGAAAGAGAACGAAAGAACATTTATTTGCAACAATGTTACACGAGGCATAATGATTTTAGGTCTAGTATTTGACATTACATCGTTACAAATTGGTCCTAACTCAGCATGTGCCGTATTTACATTTACTACATTCGTACATACAATCTGAATCATAGAAAAATCCTTGTATCACTGAATCCTGATACTCTAAAGAGTCTAAAGTATCCCACCACTATTGATCCAAAGAGACAGTTACGTATGCATTAAATATTTTCAATAACGAAAGCAATGATAAACATTATACTATACCTATCCGGCAACACCTTGTTACTTGCGCCGGTTTACAAAGGAGTTCGATGCAAGATGACGTTGTATCAAAATGCATGCTTTTACATTCGGGTAACATGCGGCGAGGTAATACGTAGTACGTCAAAGCGTTTCATGTCCCTGCGCTGAAATACAGGTTCATAGGGAATACATATTATCTATCTATATATAATAATAATAATGGCAACCCATTATACGTCCCACTGCTGGGCACGAGTCTCTCCCTTTTTTTTGGGGGGGAGGCCTGAAGCTTACTCCACCACGCTGCTCCAATGCGGATTGGTGGAGGTGGGTGGGTTAGTGGCCAACCCACTGTCGGATGTTTTCAAACCGCCCATAAGGCCTCCGACAAGGTTTAACGACTGCTATCCATCGATAGCAACCGGGACCGACGGCTTAACGTGCCCTCCGAAGCACGGAAACGCCACTAATTTGCCACTAGCGGTCACACATCACACTACCCGACCGCGCCCGTAGTGCTTAACCGAGCAGATCGCTTACAATCTACACCAGCCGCTGGGCCATGCGCGCTTCAATATCTATCTATACATACAAATAAATTAAATTGGTGTTTGTAATATTAAAATAACCGCTTTTTACTAAGTGCATATGTATACACGATCCATATACCAAAACAACATTTTACCATTTTTGTCTATCTGTCTGTCTGTTTGTTTCCGCTAATCTCGGGAACGGCTGGGGCGATTTCGACTGGGCTTTCACAGGCAGATAGCTTATGTAATAAAGAGTAACTTAGGCTACTTTTATACTTGCTGCGCCCACGACTTCGCCCGGATAGATACTGAATTATAAATTCTCACGCGGGCGAAGTCGCGGGCACAGCTAATACTTAATAAAGCGATAACCGGACTATTATGGTTTCATGTTAAATTTTTGTCTGTCAGTCTGTGTTTGTACGTGAATCGCTGGAAAACTACTGAGATAAATTACGGTTTTTACAGCTTATTCTTACGTAAAAACTGGTTCATTGTTATGTCTTCATTTGCCGCATGGAATCAGAGGAACAAGTTTTTTAAGTACCTTTACATATTTTGACGCTGTAACTGGACTATGTCTGTACATTGAAATTGTAAAAAAAAGCAAGAGCTGTCTCTATAGTTTGTAATAAAAATGGTTACAGATCAAAATAAAAAAAAAACAGGTTAGGCACTTACTTTTTTAAAAATCTCTATTTAAGTATCGAAGAAACTCGCGTCTGTTTTTCAGAATTCTACGCAGATAAAGTCGCGGGATAAAGGTAGCGGTTTATACAGAACTAGCTTTTGCTAGCGGTACGTAGTGCGTGAGCTTCTATTTTAAATATCAAGTCCCTATCTATTGCAGTTTCCTGTTTTTTCAATTCCCGTGAAATTTCCGGGCAATTCTCAATAAGTGCCTATACTCTCCAAGGATTTACTTGGCTAACTGTCTACGATCGGCAGTTTCGGATGTACATTATATGTCAGTAATTCAGTCAATCAGTCCCTACGTTTCAGTAAAACGGAAAAGATTGATATACAATGATGATTGATTGATGACAAAGAAACTTGCCTTTTTTATGTAATGGTAGTGACAAACAAGCATGCAGTTCACATTGATGTTGAGTGATGACTGATAAAGCTAGCGGTTTATACAGTAGAACCAGCTTTCACTAGCGGTGCGTAGTTACGTGAGCTTATATTTTAAATATCAAGTCCCTATCTATTGCAGTTTGAAATTTTTTTTCAATTCCCGTGAAATTTCCGGGAAATTCTCACTGAGTGCCTATACTCTCTAGGGATTTCAATGGCTAACTGTCTACGATCGGCAGTTTCGGATGTACGTTATATGTCAGTAATTCAGTCAATCAGTCTCTACGTTCCAGTAAAACGGAAAAGATTGATATAATAGGTTGGGGAAAAGTCTTTTCGCATTATAGTATGTATGAACTTGTAATAAAATCTCTTTGGCTGTAGTATTTGTATCTAGCTGGTATTGGTATCATTGAAAGTTAAACTTTTAAAGAACATATTTCCAAATTCAATTTATGCAAATGTATGATTTTCATTTGTTTTTCGTACTGTCAAGATGAGTGAATCTAATGAAAAAATTCGATACATTTTAAAATTTTACTACAAAAAAGGTAAAAATGCAACGCAAGCCGCGAAAAAATTTTGCGATGTTTATGGACCTAGTGCAGTGTCTGTGAGAGTAGCACAAATTTGGTTTAAGCGTTTTCAATCCGGAAATTTTGATGTCAAAGATGCAACTCGCTCTGGTCGCCCTATTACGGATAAAATGGATGCCATTTTTGAAAAAGTGGAGCAAGATCGACATATCAGTAGTTACGACGTAGCTGAAGAACTGAGAATTGATCACAAAACAGTTTTGGCGCATTTGAAAAAAGCTGGGTACAAAAAAAAGCTCGTTATTTGGGTACCTCACGAGCTCACTGAAAGAAACCTAATGAATCGTGTACTCATTTGTGATTCTTTATTACGACGTAATGAAACCGAATCATTTTTGAAGAAGCTGATAACTGGTGATGAAAAGTGGATCACGTACGACAAGAACGTGCGAAAAAGGTCGTGGTCAAAGGCCGGTCAGGCTTCACAGGATGTGGCGAAACCCGGGTTAACTCGCAATAAGGTGATGTTGTGTGTGTGGTGGGATTGGAAGGGCATTATTAATTATGAGCTATTACCACCAGGCAGGACTATCGATTCTGAACTCTACTGCAAACAACTGATGAGATAAAAGCAAGAAGTTGAGAGAAAGCGGCCAGAATTGATCAACAGAAAGGGTGTGGTGTTTCATCATGATAACGCTAGACCTCACACATCTATAGCCACTCAGCAAAAATTAAGAGAGTTTGGCTGGGAGGTGTTAATGCATCCGCCATATAGTCCTGACCTTGCACCTTCAGATTTCCACCTGTTTCGGTCTCTTCAGAATTCTTTATGCAATGTTAGGTTAACATCACGAGAGGACTGCCAAATCCACTTGTCGCGGTATTTTGATGAGAAGTCCCAAAATTTTTATAGAAATGGGATCATGTCCCTACCTACAAGATGGCAAAAGGTTATCGAACAAAATTGTACATACATACTTTAGTTAAATTTAAATAAACTATATTAAAAAATGTTTTGAATTATCTTAAAAAATGCGAAGAAACTTTTTCCCCAACCTAATACAATGATGATAGATTGATTACAAAGAAACTTGCCTTTTTTATGTAATGGTAGTGACAAACAAGCATGCAGTTCGCATTGATGTTAAGTGATAACTGCAGCCTTTAGACACCCACACAAAGACTAAGGTCAAAATGCAGATGCGTTACCACTCCTGAGGCCGAAGGTGTTATGCCTCTGTGTCGGAAATTCCAGCGCCGTACATGACCACCTGACCGAAACACGATAGTGCTGAATATTACCATTTATTGGCAAGTATATTAGGTAATGCGGTGGTGCCTACGCCCACGAGCTCCATCACTGGCGCTCTACCACCAGTGCATTAAAATTGATTTGCAGGACTCTCATTATCATCATTCCAGCAGAAAGACGTCCACTGCTGGACAAAGCCTTCCCTAAAGACGCCGACAACAGTGTTGTGCATCATTAGGGGAGAATATGCCATAATCGCCAACCTTGGCAGGTGGATTAGCGATCGCAGTGGTGGACGCTGCTGCCCATCCTGCGTTATTACTTTCACTACCGCCCTATTGGAGTGGTTTGACCGCCATTCATCGGTTGGCTGACTGCACTAGTAGAAGGATTCTCTTCCAATAGAAGAAAATTCTTCCGCTAGTGGGTGGTGGAGTCGTCACGTCTCCACGCCAGCTGCAGGTTCTACTCCATTAAAAATAGTAACTTAATTTCCAGTTTTTTTTAAGTAATGGAAATGGCAAACAAGCATGCAGTTCACATTGATGTTTAGTGACGACTGCAGCCTGTAGACACCCACAAAGACCAAGGTCAAAATGCAGACTATACTGATGGTAGAGTTTCACGGAGCTCGCGGGCGTAGGCATCACCGCATTACCTAATATACTTGCCGCTAAATGGTAGTGTTCAGCACTATCGTGTTACAGTCAGGTGGTAATGTATGGCCCTGCAATGTCCGGCACAGAGGCTGTTATGCCTTAGGCCTTAGGAGTGTTAACGCATCTGCATCTCAAGTTTGTTTGCCACTTTTATTACACAAAAAAAAGATGCGTTACCACTCCTGAGGCAGAAGATGTTATGCCTCAGTGCCGGAATAAGAAGATAAGAGGGCCGTACATAAAAAAGTAAGATTAAAAGCTTGTAAAAAAGTATTTATTTCAAATAGTTATACCTACGTTTCAGCTAACATATTTATTAGAGAAACTATTTAGTCTTCAAATTAACCGTTGCCGAATGTACGGACGTTTTCCCGGATTTCATTAAGCTAACACGGGCCCGTATGAATCGGTGAAAGCTGTTTTCGGTCTGAAACCCACACTTAGACTCCGCTAACGAGTCTCACATTCACATGTATTCAAATTACGCTTTTAGCTGCAAATTTTTCGTCGTTTTAGGACGGTTTTATAGTGCATAATGACGGTGAATGGAATTTCGGCGCTAAGTAAGATTTGTCGCTTTTGTAAGGTCTGAAGTATAATTATGTACTGTTCGTTTTGCTGTTGAAATAATTTATTTATCCTTCAACGGTGGTTAAAGTACTATTATAATGTGTTTAAAAATATGGTTGTATTTCTGTTTTTAATAACATACCTACGCACCGAGTTTGGCGAACGTACGTACCGAGTGAAGATCGAAAAGAAAGAACTCCGACTCTTATGGTAATGCTCCAACGTCAGAGATCGAAGGTGTAGGCGGTCGTGTGTGATGGCAAAGTATTTCCATGGTGTCCTTAAGTTTGTGGGTACGTGTTTATAAGTTGCAGTCGTCACTTGTCATTCATGTGAACTGCATGCTTGTTTGTCACCATCATTAAGCCGGATCTACACAGGCGCGTGACGTCGCGCCGCGAATTTACCCGTGATGGGTAATAAACAAATGAATCCATTCAAGGTCAAACGTACTTTTTACCGTTCTCGTTCACGTTTCGCGCCGTTCGCCGAAAGTGTGAAAGCGTGAACAAAATATGCACTCGTGTTTTTTTTTTTTTTTATGTAATTGAAGTGGCAAACAAGCATGCAGTTCACATTGATGTTAAGTGATGACTGCAGCCTATAGGCACCCACACAAAGACCAAGGTCAAAATGCAAATGCGTTACCACTCCTGAGGCCTAAGGTGTTATGCCTCTGTGCCGGAAATTACAGGGCTGTGCATTACTACCTGACCAGAACACGATAGTGCTGAACACTACCATTTAGCGGCAAGTAAATCAGGTAATGCGGTGGTGCCTACGCCCGCGAGCTCCATCACTGGAGCTCTACCACCAGTCGAGTGTCGCGGGCTTTCGCGGCTATTCGCACTGCAGGTTTATATCCGACTTTAAATAAAAAAGTTCGTTCATGTTTTTGATGTGACAATTATTCTTAATTGCATCAACTTTTTTTTCAATTTTATCATGAGGTTTGTAGCAGACATGATCTAACTTTTGGTGCTTAAGTTTTTAGCTATCTATTTTCATTCTATTTGCATTTAGAAAGCACCATCAAAGAACTAGAATCAAAGTAACAAATAAACAGTGCAAACAGTCAGCGTACTGTTCCCGCAATGGGAATGAATCTATTGAATCAACACTGTAATCAGAACGGGATTGAAGGTTTAGTGAACGAGTAAATATCGTATATAATTGTGCTGTGGAACACGCTCCGTACACATCCGTCCGTATAGAAAATGATCGGAATCGATTCATAATAAAACTAGAAAGAGAATAATTGGCATCATTCGATAAAGCGTTGGTGCTTGTCACCTTAAGTGAATTAATACATTTCTGATTCTGATCGAGAAGATTGCAGCTTTAATGGCTATACATAACTTGTCTCAAAAAATCTCTCACTAAAAAAGTATCACAACTCAGCTCTTCAACCGCAAAAAGTTGTGAGATCCATTTACATGGATCCATTTACATCCATGGCCGTACCAAGTCGGTTAATTTATTCAGTCCTTACTGAAGGGTTGGCTTAAGTTATTGCGTAATTAGGAAACCTAACAACAACTTATACTGACTATAGTATATCAATATTTAAAAAAATTGTATGTTTTAAATAAATCGACTTTGCATATTGACAAAAAACTACTAGTGGTTGAGTTTCAGGGTAAGAGGTCGAGGGTAAAAGCACTTATTATAATAATAATGGCAACCCATTATACGTCCCACTGCTGGGCACGAGTCTCTCCCCTTTTTGTTGGGAGGCCTGGAGCTTACTCTACCACGCTGTTCCAATGCAGATTGGTGGAGGTGGGTGGGTTAGTGGCCAACCCGCTGTCGGATGTTTTCAAACCGCCTATAAGGCCTCCGACAAGGTTTAACGACTGCTATCTATCGATAGCAACCGGGACCGACGGCTTAACGTGCCCTCCGAAGCACGGAAACGCGCATTTAATTTGCCACTAGCGGTCACCCATCACAGTACCGCGCCCGTAGTGCTTAACCGAGCAGATCGCTTACGATCTACACCAGCCGCTGGGCCATGCGCGCTTCAAAGCACTTATTATTTGCGGCCAATTGGTAGTATTCAGGTCTATCGTGTTCCGGTTGAATGGTATTATATGGCCCCATACCAATTATAACAGTGATATAACAACTAAGTAACTGGTAATGCATCTGCATTTGATCTGTGGTTTTTGTGTAAGTACATGTCTATAGGCTACAGTCATCACTTAACACTTGTTATGACTCTGGTGGTGGAAATTACAGAGCCGTACCACCTGACAGGAACACGATAGTGCTGAAATCTACCATTTAGCGGCAAGAAGATTAGGTAATGCGGTGGCGCCTACGCCCTCGAGGTCCTGCACTGGGCCTCAACCAGTGGTAAAATGTAATATAATACCTACTAAGCACAATATCAGATTTTTTGTAACATACTGTTGTATAAAATCGATATGATACATAATGTCATATATTATTTTTAATGTAAAAAGTGGCAAACAATCGTGCAGTTCACATTGATGTTAAGCGATGACTGCAGCCTATAGACACTTACAAAAAGACCAAGGTCAAAATGCAGATGCGTTGTCACTCCTGAGGCCTAAGGTGTTATGCCTCTGTGCCGGAAATTACAGGGCCGTACTACCACCTGACCGGAACACGATAGTGCTGAACAATACCATTTATCGGCAAGTATATTACGTAATGCGGTGGTGCCTCCACCCGCGAGCTCCGTCACTGGAGCTCCACCACCAGTTTTAAGTTAAATATGAACCAAATGTACTGATGACAGATAATTAGCTAACCAAATAGACTGCACGTAGTTACTTAATTATGTTCCCCGTGGTGATTTATTAATGCATCCGGGTAGCTTCTATTAATTACCTGCATCAAGATCATTAACTTAAAATTTGATGCTACGTGGGTAAATATTTGTCATGATTTACTCATCACCGATGTTGAAGCAAATTAAACAAACATGTTCTATGAATGTTTTTATATTATTTCGCATTAACACATGCTTGTGAAATATATTTTATTTTAAAGAAAAATGGAAAGAAAAATTTGACATCAGGCGAGACTTGAACTCGCGGCCTACTGGGAATCTAGTCCAGCCGCTCTTCCAATTGAGCTACTGAAGTCCTAAGCATAGTTGGCAATAGATGGCGCTGCTGCTACCATAAAGCAATGCAATAAATGTGAAGGAAAGATTTGACAAATCGGGCACGACTTCAGTAGCTCAATTGGAAGAGCGGCTGGACTAGCTTCCCAGTAGGCCGCGAGTTCGAGTCTCGCCTGAAGTCAAATTTTGCTTTCCATTTTTCTTTAAAATTTAATATATTTCACAAGCATGTGTTAATCCGAAATAATATAAAACAATTATTAAGGGTAAAAGCGACTTCTTTACGATATTCAATAAACGGCAAAGTCTATTATATCGGTTGCCTAACTAGCATAGTTGGCAATAGATGGCGCTGCTGCTACCATAAAGCAATGCAATAAATGTGAAGGAAAGATTTGACAAATCGTGCAGCACTTCAGTAGCTCAATTGGAAGAGCGGCTGGACTAGATTCCCAGTAGGCCGCGAGTTCGAGTCTCGCCTGAAGTCAATTTTTTCTTTCCATTTTTCTTTAGAATAAAATATTCTATGAAATATAAAATATGGTGTTGTGTCTATAGTTTATGTTGTAACCTTATCGTAGTATTGCCCACATAATGACATAAATATTAATTTCATTTAATGGTCGCATTATAAGATGTGGACTACTTAATTTGATCAGCGCGCCGACCGCCATTTTTTTTATTTTAAATTTTATGGCATCGCTTGTTATGCATATTGCCAGTGTCAAGTAAAACGATATTTCGAAGTAGGCGACGTAAAAGTCAGAGTCGTCAGTCAATTTATCAGTCCGTCAGTCAGTCACAGTCAGTAATTCTAGTAAAGCGATGGCTACTTTACCAGAACATTTACAATGAAGTTTTGGAGGCAACCCGAAAAAACGTGTTTTCGCACTGTTATTCTATTTCACTATACACGAGCATTGTAATAAGCTTATATCAAACAAAATGCCACTAACTTTATTAAATATAACTAAAAAATACAGCAACAAAATAAAATAAAATAAGGACGCATCTATCAAGGTGCCCGCCAAAACTCCGCCGACCGCCTTACTCAAATGATTTTGTGATGCTTTCATAACGCTGTAGATTACTGCGTCGTCTTGTCAGTTTCGTACCCCATATACATTTTGCTCTAAAGTACAGTGCTCACAAAAAATATTGCACATCGAGCCTAGGAAGGAGACTTCGGCTTATTTCGGGTCTGTAGAGCGTTATCTCTTTCGCACCGTACTTATTTGACGTTTGTCGACTATTTTGATCAAATTTTGACCAATATCGGACTGTCAGTGCTTAAATGGGCTGTGTGCAACAGAGATAACGCTCTACGAAGTCGAAACGAGCCGATAGTTTCTTTCGCAGGCTCGATGTGCAATATTAATTGTTGAGTACTGTATGTACCTGCTGAGGAAAACACTTCCAGGAAAAAGTTAAGAGGTACGAACCCGACAGAATCATGTCATAATCGAAAGCGAAAGCATTTGATATTTTGATATACATTTAATGATGAAGGCAACTATGACTCGCAACTAAGTCGAGTTCTGTCTGATGGTGGGATCAAAAGTCTTTGGAATCGGCGTGCATATATGAAGATAATGATGAAGGTGGACGAGACACGAGAGGTATGTCAGGACCGGGATATCTGGCGCTCTACACTCTCTGCCTACCCCGTTAGTGACCTGGCGTGAAGATACGTATTAGGTTGGGGAAAAAGTTTCTTCGCAGTTTTTAAGATAATTCAAAACATTTTTTAATATAGTTTATTTAAATTTAACTAAAGTATGTATGTACCATTTTGTTCAATAACTTTTTGCCATCTTGTAGGTAGGGACATGATCCCATTGCTATAAAAATTTTAGGACTTCTCATCAAAATACCGCGACAAGTGGATTTGGCAGTCCTCTCGTGATGTTAACCTAACATTGCATAAAAAATTCTGAAGAGACCGAAACAGGTGGAAATTGAAGGTGCAAGGTCAGGACTACACGGCGGATGCATTAACACCTCCCAGCCAAACTCTCTTAATTTTTGCTGAGTGGCTATAGATGTGTGAGGTCTAGTGTTATCATGATGAAACACCACACCCCTTCAATCAACTCCGGCCGCTTTCTCTCAACTTCTTGCTTTAATCTCATCAGTTGTTCGCAGTAGAGTTCAGAGTCGATAGTCCTGCCTGGTGGTAATAGCTCATAATGAATAATGCCTTTCCAATCCCACCACACACACAACATCACCTTATTGCGAGTTAACCCGGGTTTCGCCACAGTCTGTGAAGCCTGACCGGCCTTTGACCACGACCTTTTTCGCACGTTCTTGTCGTACGTGATCCACTTTTCATCACCAGTTATC
Organism: Macrosoma leucophasiata; assembly: GCA_036365455.1. Lineage (NCBI taxonomy): Eukaryota > Metazoa > Arthropoda > Insecta > Lepidoptera > Hedylidae > Macrosoma > Macrosoma leucophasiata. The sequence goes on from JAWQUS010000004.1 coordinate 13,277,348, forward strand.
AGCTTCTTCAAAAATAATTCGGTTTCATTACGTCGTAATAAAGAATCACAAATGAGTACACGGTTCATTAGGTTTCTTTCAGTGAGCTCGTGAGGTACCCAAATATCGAGCTTTTTTTTGTACTCACCTTTTTTCAAATACGCCAAAACGGTTTTGTGATCAATTCTCAGTTCTTCAGCTACGTCGTAACTACTGATATGTCGATCTTGCTCCACTTTTTCAAAAATGGCATCCATTTTATCCGTAATGGGGCGACCAGAGCGAGGTGCATCTTTGACATCAAAATTTCCGGATTGAAAACGCTTAAACCAAATTTGTGCTACTCTCACAGACACTGCACTAGGTCCATAAACATCGCAATTTTTTTTCGCGGATTGCGTTGCATTTTACCTTTTTTGTAGTAAAATTTTAAAATGTATCGAATTTCTTCATTAGATTCACTCATCTTGACAGTACGAAAAACAAATGAAAATCACACATTTGCCTAATTTGAAATTGGAATTATGTTCTTTAAAATTTTAACTTTCAATGATACCAAAACCAGCCAGATACAAATACTACAGCCAAAGAGATTTTATTACAAGTTCATACATACTATAATGCGAAAAGACTTTTTCCCCCACCTATTATATACAGCTATGACTATACATATCGTAGATAGGATGATATTGATAAGTGTTGTATATTTTAGGCTTACTGATGAATCAATGTACTTATCAGTATTTTCAAGCATATAATATTCATATATATTATGAAGCGCGCATGGCCCAGCGGCTGGTGTAGATCGTAAGCGATCTGCTCGGTTAAGCACTACGAGCGCGGTCGGGTAGTGTGATGGGTGACCGCTAGTGGAAAATTAAATGCGCGTTTCCGTGCTTCGGAAGGCACGTTAAGCCGTCGGTCCCGGTTGCTATCGATGGATAGCAGTCGTTAAACCTTGTCGGAGGCCTTATAGGCGGTTTGAAAACATCCGACAGTGGGTTGGCCACTAACCCACCCACTTCCACCAATCCGCATTGGAGCAGCGTGGTGGAGTAAGCTCCAGGTCTCACAAAAAGGGGAGAGACTCGTGCCCAGCAGTGGGACGTATAATGGGTTGCCATTATCATTATTATTAATATTCATTATTGTTTTTAAATCATTATCAAGGTAGCTTCTACATTCCAATTTAGCAATATAGGTATGTATCGCATAAATAAAAATGAAATGGTGTTATTCCATCTCCGCTTCTGGAGTTCTGGTACCACTGAAAACATATAAACACAATTTTATAACTAAGTATGTTATTGACTCCATAAACTACCTAACTCGCCTATTCTAAAAACATTCGAACAACACAAAATTTTCTCGCACAAGGTTTCAACATTTCGAGTAATAATATAAGTATTTGTCTAGAACCTTACTAATTGTCGCAACCCGTAGTACCCGTACATCCTAGGGTTGTAAACGGTAAATCGATATTTTACTAGAAAAACATGAACATATGCACATAAATGTACGATATTGTAAACAATCGATGTTATTGTCAACGAGGTTATTACCATACATTTTCGAAATATATTTTTTTAAGTTATCAAGTGGCAAACAAGCATGCAACTTACATTGATGTTAAGTGATGACTGCATCATATAGACACTTACACAAAGACCAAGGTCAAAATGCAGATGCGTTACCACTCCTGAGGCCTAAGGTGTTTTGCCTCTGTGCCAGAAATTACAGTGCCATACATTACCACCTGACCGGAACACGGTAGTGCTGAACACTACCATTTAGCGGCAAGTATATTAGGTAATGCGGTGGTGCCTATGCCCGCGAGCTCCGTCACTGGAGCTCTACCACCAGTAAAAAATCATTCGTAAGCGTAAATTATGTATTATTTTATTGGTGACTAGCTGTGCTCGCGACTTCGTCTACGTGAGAAAAAATATGATTGTTTAATATCTACCCGGACTAAGTCGTGGGCGCAGCTAGTATAAAAGTAGCGTAAGTTACTCCTTATTACATCAGCTATCTGCCAGTAAAAGTCCCGTCAAAATCGGAGACACACAAATTCTATTTATTTGTATGTAGGTATGTACGTATATATGGTTGTATGGAGATAAAAGTAGCCCAAGTTTCTCCTTATCACATCAGCTATCTGCCAGTGAAAGTCCCGTCAAAGTCGAAGACACTCCAATTCTTCTTATTTGTATGTAGGTATGTATGTATGTATGGATGTATGGAGATAAAAGTAGCCTAAGTTACTCCTTGTTACATCAGCTACCTACCCATGGAAGTCCCGTCAAAGTCGGATACACTCCAATTCTACTTATTTGTATGTAGGTATGTATGTATGGATGTATGGAGATAAAAGTAGCCTAAGTAACCCCCCATTACATCAGCTACCTACCCGTGGAAGTCCCGTCAAAGTCGGATACACTCCAATTCTACTTATTTGTATGTGAGTATGTATGTGTACGGATGTATGGAGATAATCAGCTATCTGCCAGTGAAAGTCCCGTCAAAATCGGTCAAGCCGTTCCCAAGATTAACCCCGCCAAACAGACAGACAGACCGACAAAAATTGTAAAAAATTTTGTTTTGGTATATGTGCCGTGTATACATACAGATGCGTTTAGTAAAAAGCGGTTATTTTAATATTACAAAAAGACGCTCCAATTTTATTTATTTGTATGTATATAGGTTTATTATGGAAGCTACAATACAACATAAGACCTAAAAATTCTGTAAAACATTAAAGCGTCTACATTATAGCGGTAACAGAAATAGGTACATAATTTGTGTAAATGTTAGCTTTCTAGCTATCATTATTTATGAGATACAGCCTGCTAATGAGCGAATGACTAAACAGATATACAATGCGAATGTGGATGGTTGCAGAGGCCCAGGAAGACCAAGGCTGCCCTACCATGACCAAATAGGTCGAGTTCTGTCTGATGGTGGGGTCAAAAGTCTTAGGAATCGGCGTGCATGTATGAAGAGAATGATGAAGGTAGACGAGGCACGAGAGGTTTGTCAGAACCGGGATGTCTGACGCTCTACACTCTCTGCCTACCCCGTTAGGGACCTGGCGTGAAGATACATACATACATACATACATACAGCCTGGTGACAGACAGACGGACGGACGGACAGACAGACAGACAGACAGCGGAGGATTAGTTATCCATAGGGTCCGTTTTTACCTATTAGGTACGAAACTCCCTAAAAGACAGAATTAAGATACAGAATAGCTTAAAAACATTCGACACGATTCTTTAAATCGACGTAACTTTTTTATTTCTGATCCGATTGACATGAAACAAACACTTAATGTTAAGTGAAGCTTACCACAATATACTAGTGAAAACTGCAAATCGAATAAGCCGTTTCTGATTATTAGCGTGCACAAACACACAGACAAACAGTCATTTTTCCGGGATAAAATGTACCCAGTGTTGTGCGCCAAAAGTTTAAAATATAATCATACCAAGTTTCATTGTAATCGGACTGGTAGTTTTTATGTGATGCTTGAACAAACAGACAGACAGACAGACAGACAAAACATTTTCTAATCACATATTTCGCAAAATTTCTAGTATAAGTCTACCGGCGTTCTTGCCACGGCACTAATAATTTAACTAGGAAAATTTTATCAACCACACTGGTGAATTTTGATGTGTCGTGCTTAACCGACGCCTTGAGCGCCTGGAAAACGACTTGCCCAAATATGGACCTACCGGGTAACCTCTCTTCACAGCGACAGTGGGACGCACCGCTCTTCAGCTTGGTACGGAAAAATCTCATAGATACGTCAACCAACGCTGCGGAGCGAGCACGTCTTCGGGCGCTTGGAGAGTGGCCATCCGGTCTCTGGTTACAGGCTTTGCCATCACCCAGCATCGGGACAATGATGGATGACATTACCTTCCGGGTCGCTACTTGCCTCCGCCTAGGCACATCTTGCTGCGCTCCGCATCGCTGCCCCTGTGGTGAAGCTGTCGACCGCCTGGGGCAGCATGGTCTCTCCTGCGGTAGAAGTGCCGGCAGATTCACCAGGCACACCCAATTAAATGACATTCTGCGCCGTGCCCTTTCCACCGCCGGCGTGCCAGCCATGTTAGAACCCAACGGCCTGGCACGTGACGATGGAAAGAGACCGGACGGTATGTCTTTGATGCCCTGGAAGATGGGGACGGGTAGCCCTCTGGTGTGGGACGCAACTTGCGTTGACACCTTAGCGCCATCCCATCTTCCAAGCACGGCGTGCTCCGCTGGCACTGCTGCTGCAACTGCGGAGACCCTGAAACAGCGCAAATATAGTACACTTCCACAGGACTATATATTTGTGCCTTTCGGGGTCGAAACTCTTGGTCCATGGGGCCCCAGTGCTCGGCTCTTATTCAAAGAGATCGCGAAACAGCTGGTCGACACTTCCCGTGACCAGAGGGCTGGCCAATTTTTAGGTCAAAGAATCAGCATTGCCATCCAACGATGCAATGCTGCCAGCCTTCTGGGTACCATAACACAGGAAGGCAGTGATGCGTAATTTTTAGACGCATGTTGTTTTTAGTTTAGTTTTAACTTTATATTATGTAAATATTATTTAGGTTTTAAACATATTTAAATGTTTTTTTAATATGTAGCTTAATTAAGGTTTCTAAATATAGAATTTTGTAAAGATAGAAACATAATTAATAAACAATACCAATATTATAAAAAAAAATCACATATTTGTGTTTGATATCGATCTAATAACATCCCCTGGTATTTATTTTTTCAATATTTTTAATGTACAGAATTTACACTTCTACAGATTTATTATAAGTATAGATATAGATTTGTTAATTATAATTGTTGGTATTTAGAAAATATCATAGACGATAAGAAGTTTTGTACGCCATTCCATTGATTGTGTGATGATGAAGTATCGAGTGACTTTAAAAAAAAAACTGAACATATAGTTGAAGATACACACATACATACAATGATAGCTGTTTTGAAATACGTTTTTCTTCTACCTACCACTAAATTAAGATGGGATTTTCTATTCAATTTCTTCCAGATATGCTGTTCCTGATTCGTCGTTGAGTCGATATTTTGACTGTTAAAATCATTATATCCCCTTTATCCATGGAAGTCTGGGTCCCTCACGTTATTCGACACTTCTTTTTTTATTGGAAATTTCCCTCGTGTAATGGTGAGGCACATTGTCTAGAAGTGTGACTGCCGCAGACCGTCTGAGTATTCTCATTTTTTTCTGGAACATCGATAACCTGAAAATAAACATCATATCGATATCGTTAACATCCCTAGCATGTCCGCAATGAAACGCACCTGCGAACACTTAATGTAATTAATCACGTGACACTCTGTCACAAAGAGGGTAGGACAACTTAGTTTCGTCCAAATGCGATTGTGTGTGACACCGAAACATTCTTTAAAATAAAAAAGACAATAAAACAATAAAAAAAAAGACTTTTTTATGTATTGGAAGTGATAAACAAGCATGCAGTTCACATTAATGTTAAGCGATGACTGCTGCCATTAGACACCCACACAAAGACCAAGGTCAAAATGCAGATGCGTTACCACTCCTAATGCCTAAGGTGTTATGCCTCTGTGCCGGAAATTACAGGGCCGTACATTACCACCTGACCGGAAACGATAGTGCTAAACACTACCTTTTAGCCGGAAGTATATTAGGTAATGCGGTGGAGCCTACGCCCACAATCTCCGTACTGGAGCTCTACCACCAGGCTACCCTTAGGAAAAGATATGCATGAACTAACGTTTCATGAGCAATTTTACCAAGCAAAACGCATAGATCCCATTCTAAGCTTCAGAATAAATACGCGCGTAAAGTTATATAATATCGTATATGTATCCCATGATTGTGTGAAAGCAATCGCAAAGCTCGCTGGCGTGTGATATTCCCAGTTCACGGGATTTACAGTTAATGAATACCCCGTTCGTACTGCGTGATTGTGGGTTGATGTTTAACAATTTATTGATACAATTTGATGCAATTCAATATCGAAAACATGTGATTGAACTTAGACAAATTTATTTATAAATTATAGAATAAGTGTGTATATATTTCTATTAGCTTTATAATTAAACGAACATCTCTAATATTAGATGACATATGCTCCATAGGCCAGCGTCAGGCTCCGGACTGGCATATGCTGAACTGGAGGCTATTTGGTGCAGCCGTGAGACATACCGTAGGTGGGTTTTACGTAAGTTAGTCGTTATTAGGTATTCTGTGTTAGTAATAAGTTTTGGTTTTTTAAATATTTTTATTTAGATATGTACCATTTTTTAAAAGTTTAATTATGTTTTTTTACGTTAATGTTTTTTTAGTCCTTGTTTAGGATGTACCTAAGTAAAAATGTAGGTACTTACCTACCTTCGTCATGTCTCAAGGCAAATAAAGCAATTTCAGTTTCAGTTTCAGTTTACATATAAATCGACGATCTAATATAAATAAGTATAGGTATTTATGATATACGACAGACGTTTACTGGCGTAAATGCTGCTATATGTCACAAAATAGGCCTTAATAGAAGACCAGCGCCGCTCGTAAGATCGGCTTTATGCTGAATTGGGGACGTTTTTGTAACAACTATGATAAATTTGTGTTTTTAGTTTTACTTAGTTCTAAGTTGTTGTTACAAATAAAGATTTTCTATTTCTGTTTCTTAAATGTAAACATACATTTAAAGTTTTTAACTACGATGTGTCTGTCGGTCTTTAGAATAGTTCCATTCCATTTGTATTGTACAAAGGTACTCTTTTTGATGCGATTTCTTTGTTTCTAAGCATATGTAATGACATAAAAACAAATTATTCCCAGCTTAGAGAATATTCATATTTCCTAGGTTTTAACACCACACTCACTCCTCATATTTTATCACCGTCAAAATTTGTGCGAATATTTTAAGAAGATTTATTATTTTATAGCGCATCATTTCCATTTTCCATTCTCATTCACAACCGTGTTAAAATTTCTGTTACAGGATTAAATTCGAAAATGTGATTGTAGACGATATATTTGGTTAGGATAACCGAGTTTCATTTACGTTAATCAGTTATTTAAAAGTGTTGCGTCTACTACATCAAGACGCCAACTAGTGGAACACAGATGAAACCTCACAGTACTTGTCTAGTACGGTAGATGGCGTACAATCGAATTACATCGCACATGCGAAGATTTGTCAAGTGTTGGCATATATACAACTTCCCAACGTCAATTGTTGGTTGGAGGATCTTCCCTTTTTCGTCGGAGAAACACTTCCTCCACAGAAGTCTTATTTAACTAGCTGTTTCCTACGTCTTCGTTTGTTTTTAAGCTTCGCACCTATGAATGAAATATATTTTTACCACTAGACTAATGGAACTAATGAGAACTGGCGTCGGATCGTGATAAATTTTCTTCTACTGGAAGAGAATTCTTCCACTAGTACAGTCAGTCAACCGATGGCGATCAAACGATACCATTAGGGCGGTAGTATAGCGCGCGATGGCCAGCAGCGTCCCTCGATAAAACGGACAACAAAGGCATTCTATAAGGCTTCCGTTTTATTTCCTTTCGAGTTAAGGAATCCTAAAAATAAAGAGGTTCTAGTAAAAATTAATAACTTTTCTAGCACATGGGCAGGCTGAAGGCTGTTCTGGCAGCTAAGGGATAGTGGTTTTTTACCACTTTACTAGCGGGGCAGCACCGCAACAGCATGCTCGAGTCAAAGTACATGTCGAAACATATACATTCAAAACCGACTTCTGCATGGAATCGAAACGATATGTAAGTATATGAACGCACTGTTATTTTGTTAGTCTAAGGCTTGAGTGGCAGTGCATTTAATTTTGTATTCTGACCTTTTCTTTGTTGACGGCTACACAACTACACACCCCAAGATTTACAGATCTCAATGTGAACTATACGCTTATTTGCAGCCCTCGTTACATGACAAAAAAGTTTGATGCCAGAGTGTGATATACGCAAGAGGAATCCACAAATATAGTTTTCATATTGTATGAGGTTCGTGTTAACTTGCGAATGAGAAACACAAAGATTTTTTTTTTGTGAGTATGGTGGCAAATAAGCTCACGTTGACGTTAAGTGATAACAGTAACTGCATCTTCATCGGAAATTGCATAAGTGCCGGCAATTGCAGGGCCGTACTATAGTACGGCCCTGCAATTGCCGGCACTTATAACACCTTAGACCTCAGGAGTGGTAACGCATCTGCATTTTGACCTTGGTCTTTGTGTGGGTGTCTATAGGCTGCAGTCATCATTAAACATCAATGTGAACTGCACGGTTGTATGCCATTTCGTTTACATTAAAAAAAAAAACCGTTTTCATAACTGCACGAGTTTCGTGAAAACTTGCGAAAGAGAAACATAAAGATATTTTTTATGTAATTCATATACCTACCTCCTATTTAGCTCTCTGAAAACATTTTAATAAGGATAGTCCCATTGAATTAATTTCGGCCAGTTTAAAAATGTTTTAATCATTTTCACGCGTTCGGATTTTAGGATCAAAACCCAATTAGGCACGTTTTCTCTTCTGCAGTCAATAAATTAAGCCTTAAAATCATAAGTACATCGTATGAATAATCCAGAATCTTAACAGAAAGCGTTCAATCATTTACAATAATGCATACGAATCGACCCATTCGACGGGTCAAAAGATGTTTCACCCTACTTTGCATCCACCCTTCATTCGGTAATCCAATATTGTCGGTCCTGGTTCTGTCTTGTCTCATTAATGGGAGTATTTCACGATGAATAAATTATGGATTTCACATTATGCGAAGGTTTCATTAAATATTTTGTAAAGTCCTGTAATTTCCGGCACAGAGGCATAACACCTTAGGCCTCAGGAGTGGCAAAGCATCTGCATCTTAACCTCTGGTGGGTGTCTATAGGCTGCCGTCATCACTTACCATCAATGTGAACTGCATGCTTGTTTGCCACTTGTATTACATTAAAAAAAAAGGTACGTTTGTGTCATAATATGGCTTTCCTACGGAAAGTAATACGATTTATTTCCGTTAGTACTTACGTTTTCTACGATGTTTCACCCTATTTTGCATACACCGTGAAGGTTGTATTAGAAATCTTATTAGCCACGTTACCTACCATAATATGGTTTTCCTATGGAAATATATTCAATTGCTTTTGAATAAGGTAGATAGCATTAGGCTAATATTTATGAGAAAATAACCTTCAGATTTTCATGAATTTACTGATGTTGCATGCGCTTTGTTAATTTCGCATTGATGTTTAAAAAATATAATTATTTATCATTGTCATCTGTGGAGAGAAAACCTTAAATACATACCAGAGTGGAGATCTACTGAATAAATTATTCATCAATTGATATAATAATAATACGCTTACACTCACAACCCCACATTAGCATAACCTGTGCCGTTGTACACACACAACACGTACACAAACACCCAAATCCGATACAAATATCTATGGGCCATACAAATATTTGTCCCTGTGCGGGGATCGAGCCCACGACCCTTCGAATCAAGCGGTCGTACACACCACTGCACTAACCAGGTCGTCAATTGAATTCAAATTAATACAATCAATCAATCTTTTACTCACAAATATATTGAACTATCGGCACGCCCCGGCTTCGCGCGTGTGTAATGTTACCTACCCTCTCCTATTCATTTAATAAATATAAATATAGATTAATAATCCAGCACGCTAACACAAAGCATTTAAATCACTTACAATAATACATATTAATCGACTCTTTTGGACGGGTCAAACGATGTTTCACCCTACTTTACATACACCCTTTATTCAGTGACCCAATATTGTCAGACCTGAATTCTGTGTTTCCGAATAATGATAGTATTTCACTATGAATATATTACGGATTTAACATGATTAGAATCTGCTTAGTCAGATTATATGAAGGTTTTATTGAAAAGTTTCTACCTTAAGGCTTTCCAAGGAAAGACACCATATTATCTAGTATTATCGTATCGGAGTGGAGATGTATGAGTAAATTATTCTTCAATTAAAGCAATCATTCGATTTAAATCTTTTCTTCACGATTACATCGAATTAATAAGTCAGTATCCTAAAATAAAGTATTTAAGTACAATAATACATATGAATCGACCCATTCGAAACATTCGGGTCAAAAGACGTTTTGCCCTACTTAGCATACACCCTTTATTCGGTGACCCAATGTTGTCGAACCTGGAATTCTGTGTTTCCGAATGAAGGAAAGTTTTTCACTATGAATATATTACAGATTTAACGTCAAGAGTTTGCTCTGTCAGATTATGTGAAAATTTATTAGAAGTAGAGAAATTCGCGTTTGCTCTTATAGATTCTGTGCGGATAGCAGGATGTTTAATTACTTTTGGGTAGGACTAGATTAAGTTGGGGTAAAAATTAATGTATTAGAGGTAAAGCAATTTAACCTTTAACCTACTTGTGATCTAAGAGAGACCACGGATTTTAATTCACTTATTATTTGCAAATTATGCCAAAAATTAATCTTCTATAGTCTAATATGGCTTTGGTTTAAAATCACACATTGCACAAGAGATTTATATTCTTAACATCCATACCTAGAGGGGTTAAAAAATGAGATATGTAGCTTATGGGACTTGAAATATTTGAAGAGAAAGAGCACCGGAGTCTAATTCACAACGAAATGGAATATTGTGATCAAGAGTCACCATCTTCCAGTAACTGATACGCAGACCAAAACCTTGATGGGTCATCAGTAATCGCGTAGGGTCTCAAAAATGTACATAATGCCTAAATTACTGGTGGTTGACTGGTGGTAGAGCTCCAGTGACGGAACTCGCGGGCGTAGGTACCACCACATTACCTAATATACTTGCTGCTAAATGGTAGTATGCAGCACTATCGTGTTCCGGTCAGGTGGTAATGTACGGCCTTGTAATTTCCGGCACAGAGGCATAACACCTTAGGCCTCAGGTATGGTAACGCATTTGCATTTTGACCTTGGTCTTTGTGTAAGTGTCTATAGGCTGCAGTCATCACTTAACATCAATGTAAACTGCATGCTTGTTTTCCACTTCCATTACATAAAAAAACGTACTCGTAGGTACATAGTTTGCATAAAGGTGTCGGGACTGGACGACCTCATCGCCTTCTAGTGGAGGAAAATTCTTCCGCTAGTGCAATGAGTCATCCAAACAATGACAGCCAGACCATACCAATGAAGCGGTAGTAAAAATAACTAAGCGGGATGGGCAGCAGCGTCCTGCGATAAATCTACCGCGACTGCAATCGCCAATCCGACTGCCAGGCATGGCGATTATGGTATATTCTCGCCTAATAACACATAACACTGTTGTGGGCGTCTTTAGAGAAGACTTTGTCAGTGAAAGTCTTTCAGTTTGAGTGATGATAGTGATGACATAGATTGCATAGGGCAAGACTCAGAATAAAAGAAAAACTGTGCACATAAGGCGTTGTACTACCTACCCGAGTACCACTAAACCTCCCAATAATTCATTAATAATAAAAAATGATGGCAACCCATTATAAGTCCCTCTGTTGGGCACGAGTATTCTCCCCTTTTTTTGGGGGGAGGCCTGGAGCTTACTCCACCACGCTGCTCCAATGCGGGTTGTTGGATATACGGGTTAGTCGCCAACACGCTGACGGATGTTTTCAAAACGCCCATAAGGCCTCCGACAAGGTTTAACGACTGCTATATATTGATAGAAACGGGGACCGACGGCTTAACGTGCCCTTCGAAGCACGGAAACGCGCTGTTTAATTGTCCACTAGCGGTCACCCATCAAAGACCCGACCGCGCCTGTATTGCTTAACCGAGTAGATCGCTTACGATCTACACTAGCCGCTGGGCCACGCGCGCTTCAGTATCACTAAACCTCCTAATGATTCACTACACACATAAAAAAGATAAGGTATAATGTAGTAGGCATCCAATTAGCTTAATTTGAATTAGCTTATTAAAAAACCTTACATTTCTTACTCTAAATAAAAATAAGCTTGGCTTCTTTAAATGCAACAAAGATGTTTTTCCCCAGTTTCATTTCATTTAAGCCTCTTATTAATTCGGTTTTCAACGCGCGCAGGTTTTACGTATTCTAACTGAGATGCTGGTAACTTTGGAACATGCTGAGAATTTAAGTGATACGGGGAATATACTTTGGCAATGCACTGAAACTTCACTGTTCTTACATATTATTCATACTTGAACTACTGAATTGGATTATGACTTGCATACAATAAATTTTAGGATGAATAACTTTCAGTTACACTGCAAGTTAGATTACAGGTGATATAACTTGCAGTATTTGAGTGTTTGAATTTATGTGTCAATGCTTGCATTCATCTCTGCTTATTATTTCGTAACCCACGGCCGTGAAATTACGTTGTAATTATAATATTTCATAATGTAATGCAGCTGTTGAACAGGTTATAATTTGTTAAAAAAACTACTTTGTTTCACAATGATGGTAGAATAAGAAGAGTTTCTGATCTGGTTGGCGAAGGCTAACATTTTTTATGTATGAAAGGTGGAGGTCAAAATGAAGATGCGTTGCCACCCCTGAGACGTTAGGTGTTCTGTCTCTGTGATAGTTATTACGGGGCTATACATTACCATCTAACCGGAACACAATAGTGCTGAACACTTTAGTGGCAGATTAATTAGGTAATACGATGGTGCCAGTAAAAATAGATTTTGGGAGTCTGTGCATATTTTACCGTCTCTACAATAGTCAGGGCTCTGCTGAACTGTTTGAAATGGTGCCCGTGTCATTTTCCTTCCACCAACATCGACTAAGTTTTTTTTTTTTTTTTATGTTATGGAAGTGGCCAACAAGCATGCAGTTCACATTGATGTTAAGTGATGACTGCAGCCTATAGACACCCACACAAAGACCGAGGTCAAAATGCAGATGCGTTACCACTCCTGAGGCCTAAGGTGTTATGCCTCTGTGCCGGAAATTACAGGGCCGTACATTACCACCTGACCGGAACACGATAGTGCTGAACACTACCATTTAACGGCAAGTATATTAGGTAATGCGGTGATGCCTATGCCCGCGAGCTCCGTCACTGGTGCTCTACCACCAGTAAAGTGCATGGCAGTGCTCACAGAATGGACGCATGTCAATGCCTGCTCAGTGGTTTGGTTTTCATTCCATTAAGTAGCCCGTTAGATTGACTGTTAATCTTTAAACATAAGAAACATGTGGGTTTGCTAAGAACTTCAATCAAAGATTTTGTATGAGTTGAAGAGCTCAGGCTATACTTTGAAGATCTGATTTGGTGTAAATAAAACTTGAACCGGTTTCCTTAAAAGTTTTCTCGACACTTTGGCGCACCGATGGCGCGATGCCAGCGAGCTACTGAATTAAGCTGTTGAATAACGGGAAATGTAAGTTACACCCCTTGAAGCTCAATGATTTCGCGCCACAGTGTGTTGTTGTCATGTGTCATATCCTCTATTCAAATATGAGAGGTAATATAGAATTAAGGGAAGTAACTTGAAGGGAAGTAAAGAAATGAAAGGTTTTGTCATTGGATGCGCCGCATAACATATAATTCCTCTTTAGTCATCCTTTTTTCTATTTCTTCCGAACGCACGTATTTTTTATACTCGTATTAACTGTGGGACAAGCGCTCTGATTGGCCGACGTTTTAGACTCGCGTCGGCGCTGTGATCTGGAAAAGTAAATCTAGAAGATTCGCTGTTCATTTTTGAAGTTTATGTGTGCACCTTTGTCTTTGTTTTTTACGTTTTAATTTTGTTAATATTGTAGGTATTTCAAGGTGTTGCCTAATCCGTCTGCTTATTAATTGAAGTGGCATACAATCGTGCTGTTCAAATTGATGTTAAGTGATGACTGCAGCCCACACAAAGACCGAGGTCAAAATGCCGATGCGTTACCACTCATGAGGCTTAAGGTGTTATGCCTCTGTGCCGGAAATTACAAGGTTATACATTACCACCAGACCGGAACACGATAGTGCTGAACACTACCATTTAGCGGCAAGTAATATTAGGTAATGCGGTGGCCTATGCCCGCGAGCTCCGTCACTGGAGCTCTACCGGCAGTAAAAATTGTCAAATCTTTCCTTCGTATTTATAACATTGCCTTATGGTGGCAGTAGCGACATCTTTGATAGGATTCGTCGGATAACAGCTTTCATTTGGTAAGAAAAGATAAGTTTTTCAACTCAAGCGAAAATATTAGCGCCCTCAATTAATCATTCTTACCTAACGTGAAATTTAACCCATGAAATATGGAACAAAAATGATTCGCCCTAGAATTTGAGCTCAGGTGACTGTCAAAAGTTAAAAGCCTCTCTATTGGATTACACGCACGTCGATAGCGTATTAGCTTCCAGAATGTTCTTTTCACGAAAGAATAACTGCAATTCGTTTATCTCGGATCTCGAGATGAGCTTTTTAGTTTATAAACTCAAGTCAGGCAATAAAAGTGGTTGGGTTTAAAAGGATCGAAATTAACAATTTTGCTGCTGAGAGAATTCAAATATTTGAGATTTTTACCTATGTACTTTTGTACATTCTTATTTGATTTTCAACGCGTAGTGTTGTTTTTTTAATGTCATGAAGGATGTAAACAAGCATGCATTGCATAAGATTATGTTTCCGGATTTAATTTTATCTCCCGTGTTTTCAACTAAATTATTATTTGAAAGTGAACGTTACGCAAGACGTTTGCGAAATAGATGGAGGAAGCTGCACATTATAAATTTTTCAAACTGCTGTCAGTCAAAAATGTTAGCTCAGCTTAGTCTCTCCGAGACCTGGGAAGCTGCAAAAGCGGCTGTAACATCGGGTTGATTCAAAAACTTTATTAAAATATACGCAAGTCCAAAAAACTGTTTTATTTTAATGTTTGTAACTAGCGAAAACCGAAGAATATACTAAGCAAATATCTCTGCTATCGTGTCTGAGGATCAAGGTCAGCATCAGGGTTGCATCTGGTGCGGACATAAAGCAACACGGGCCACCGGCCGCGGCGGACCGTAGGCGAGTAGCCGTATGCAGGCTTTCCTCTCTGTCAAAGTACAAGCACAAGTGTTCCTATGCATAGGCATAGGATATAGATCCTAGTTAATTAAATGTGTGCGTGACATTGTTGATGTAATTTTGTTAAAATCAAGGAGTGAATTTCGCAGTAATAGACATTTTCTTGTAGTGTCTGCATCGGTAGCCTAGTGGTAGCAGGCCACTATTACTACGCTGAGGTCCTGGGTTCGATTCCCGGGTAGGGGGTTATCAGAGATAATGGTGAAAAAGCCTTTATCTCTGGTTCTATTGGGATTTTTCCATTTTCTGGAAATTTCCCAGTACCTCAAAGTTTGGTAATGTGCCCGGAGATGTCAACAGGCTCGCCACCTGTTACATGGGCCAAAATGTAAGCGGCGAATCATGGGTGTTTGCATGTATGCTTGAATGCATGCATTTACCTCTGCCTACCCCTTCGGGCATTACAGGCGTGAAGTTACGTTTCTTGTAGTGTCACAAGTGTTTCTCCCCGCATAAAATTACAGACTGTTTTGCATCGGTAATAAACGCTATGGCCACTCCCTTCCCTCATACTGGTATAGATAACAATTTGATTTAATTCAAAGAGACTTAAGAATACGTTTAAATATGTACAATAAAATTAAGCTGATTTTCAACGCTAGAAACTGACTTAGCTTAATGATCACCGCAATTAAGCAGTAGTTAGTACGAAACGTTCCAAGTGCATTCTCAAGTAAAGATAAATGCCGTTGATATTGTAGTTTACGGGTGTGGATGGATTCTTATCTTTTTCTTGGCGAAAAAAGAAAAAAAATATGAGTTGATATATATTTTCAGAACGCATAGCTTTTTGCTTACTAGTTTTTGTATTATTAAAACGATCATTTATTTACTAGCCTTACTACGATGGCGCAAGAAAATATTTAAGAATGGCAAAATTGTTACAAGACATGTTTTTTTTTCATGGAAGTGGCAAATAAGCATGCAGTTCTAATTGGTGTTAAGTGATGACTGCAGCCTATAGACACCCACACAAAGACCAAGGTCAAAACGCAGAAGTTACCGTTACCACTCCTGAGGCCTAAGGTGTTATGCCTCTGTGCCGGAAGTTACGGGGCCGTACATTACCACCTGACCGGAACACGATAGTGCTGAACACTACCATTTAATGGCAAGTATATTAGGTAATGCCGGTGCCTAAGCCCGCGAGCTCTATCACTGGAGCTCCACCACCAGTAAAAAACAATATTTTTTTTAATGAAAATCGAGTCCGAATCCTCTGGCGTAGCAATAGTGCTAGTAGGGCTGCCGCAGCACTACTAATATAATTGGAGACTCCAATTATATTATCTACTACCTGTGCCCGCAACTTTGTTTGCGTGGAATAGTGGCTTTGGGACTTTAGGCAGCGCTTTTGGATATACATTTTGGTTAATTTTGGATCATAAACACTTTTGGGTAGCTAAAAAAATCTGTTTTGCAGTAATGCTTCTCTGTACACAATATTAGACGTATGACCATCGGGGATAAAAGCACACAGGCTGCTAGGATTGCGAAAAATTGCAAATTATGTACGCGCATCCATCCTATGTTGTGAACCGTATTTTCGAAAAGGCCATTTCAAATTTCTATGCATCATATTTTTTTATAGACAAATATTATAAACTTTTGTAAACTTTCAGTCAATATTTAAACATAAAAGATAGATCTATCCATAATATAAGCGCTCCGTAAGAGCCGGCAGAAGAGAAAAATTTAATATTAACGTTGTGCATTTTTACGCACTAATGCCACCAACACTACCACCACCACCACCACCAATGTCATCACTACCACCACCGCCACCGCCACCACTACAATCGCCACCAACGCCATCAACGCCATCACCATCACCAAACACCTACGCCACCAATGCCACCACTGATACAAACGCCACCAAAACTACCACCACCACCACAACCAATGCCACCAACGCCCCTAAAACTACCAACAAAACCACCAACATCACCAACGCCACCAATGCCTCCACTGCCAGAAAAACCACCGCCAGCACCACTAACGCCATCAACACCACCACCAGAGTCACCAACAACACATATGCCACCAACGACACCAACGCCACCACCACTACCACCACCACTACAAACACCACCAATGCCACCAACACCACTAACGCCACCACCACCACCACCATCACCATCATCATAATCACACCCGGAAGACGTCCATCCGTCTCCGCTGGACAAAGCCTTTCCCGAAGATGCTCCTAAAAGTGTTGTGCGTCATAAGGCAAGAATACGCCATAATTGCCACGCTTGGCATGCTGAATGGTGATCATAGCGGAGATTGTTTTGTGCCAGGACGCTGCTATGCTGCTATGTATGCTTAATGTTATTAACAGAGTAAAAACCGGCCAAGTGCGAGTCGAACTCGTGCACGAAGGGTTCCGTACAAAAAATTCCATAAACATTTCGTTTGTTGGAAGGTAATAACAACATATGACCTAAAAATTCTGTGAAAATTTTAAGTGTCTACTTGATACTGTTATTGACATCGAGCAAAAAATATACGAAAAAAAACACGTTTATTGTATGCCCCTTGGACCCCTTAATATTTTCATTTTCTTATTTTTCCAAACACAAAAATACATAATTTGTGAAAATTTTAGCTTTCTAGCTATCACTGTTTATGATACAGCCTGGCGACAGACGGATGGACGGACAGACAGGCAGACAGCGGAGGATGAGTAATAGGGTCCGTTTTTACCTTATAGATACGAAACCCTAAAAAAGATAGATTCAGAATAGTTTAAAAATATTCGATATGATCCTTAAATTGTCGTAACTTTTTTATTTCTGATCCGATTGACGTGAAACAAACACTAAATGTTAAGTAAAACTTACTACAATATACAAGTAAAAACTGAAAATCGAATAAGTCATTTTTGAAATTAGCGTGCACAAACACACAGACAAACATACATTTTTCCGGGATAAAAAGTACCCAGTGTTGTGCGCCAAAGGTTAAAGTAAAGTATAAATATACCAGGTTTCATCGTAATCGGACCGGTAGATTTTGTGTGATGCTTGAACAAACAGACAGACAGACAGAACGACAAAAATCTTTCTAATCACATATTTGTGTTCAGTATCGATCTAATAACATCCCCTGGTATTTATTTTTTCAATATTTTCAATGTACAGAATTTACACTTCTACAGTTTTATTATAAGTATAGATAAGTTTATTTGAGATTATATTCCAAGCTACGCGACAGAGTCGCGTAGCTAGCAGCAAGCAGTGGCAGCACTGCAGCGCGGCGTGTTGCAACACTGCCGCCTTGCTACTTCGGAGGACACTTTTGGCTTATTAGAAAAATTGTCGCTTTAATGTCTAATATTTCACAAACACATCTGTGTATCGACAAATATTTGTCATAACCTAAAATATTTTTAAAGCCCTAACCAACAACCACAATAGAATACGCGAAGAAAAAATATGTCCCTACATCACAAATGTAGGAGAGGTACCATAAAAAGTTAAAAAAAAAATCATTTTCTAGTGCTTCCTAGCCCTAACAGAACCTGAACTAAACTACGAACAGACAGATGGACGAACGTGGTGAAAATATATTAAAACTATATTCCTTGTAGTACGCAACCCCAAAAAGGCTAGCAAATTTATATGAAAATGGCACTTTTAAACTTGACATAAAAGTTGATAAATGTAGGTATTCCAAGCCGTCGCCTCTAAGAAAGCCAACCACTCTATTAACCAGAACTTTCATATCTAGGGTACGTCAGATCCCTGTAAAAATTGCAAAACCTTTCCCGCCTCATACTTAAATTGATTGAATATTCTAGAGATCAGAGCCCATTATGAACCTCATCAATCACCCTACACAAAGACCTGATAGTTTAATTTGTGGGCAATATAGTCTGTGAGGAAATCAAGTCCTTAGCTGACCATTAATTTATCGAAACTTGATACTATATCTTTCAAAGTTCATGCTGTACATTGCTATTCTACATCGTTTCGACTGTATCTTAAATGAACTTTGCCAGTAATGTATATCGAATGTGGAAAGTAATGGTTTGCCTGCTGAAAATATAATAGTCAGGTAGGCTAGCAAGCTGTAACTTCAGTATAGCTTCAGCTTTCGGCCGAAGCGGACGTCTCTGGTGTGGAGGCGATTTTGCCCCACAAACTTTTGAACATAATGTACGCGTGTGACGGTTTCATAATTTAAATAATTAACTTAAACTTTAAGTGGCGTGCTTTTGACTCGTGTTTGAATTACTTTAATTAGTGATGGTTGCTTTTCAGTTTTGTATCACGCAAGCCTGTTTGGAGTTTTCAGGTAAAGGTAAATAGTTTGGTTTTTATTTTTGATGATACAGAAAACTACTTCTTGTTTATAACTATATGTATCCTTTTTTTATAATTAAGGCCAAAGACAACACCAATGACTGCCTTTTATCACGACCAAGGGCATAACAAGAAAAGATGTGCGTATACATACGCGTTCTTAAATTATTTAAAAAATGCAGTTTTTTTAATCTAACAAAACATAATGCCAATATGTTTATGCAATCACTAGTAAAATTTTATATTGTTTTGATTATATTTCAGGGAAAAAAATTAATAAAAGCAAAAAAAGGTGTAACTTTGTGATTTTTAAACTAATGAAAAAAAAAACGAAAACAGCACGTAGTCTTTATTTTTCAAAAAATTACAAAAAATATATTATCAAAGTAGTGGTTCCTACAGGTCTTGAATGAAATTATTACAAATATTAGGTATTTTCGAAGGTTGTGCGTGAGAGGGGCCTTAACCGCATTTAAGTAATTTTGAACAAATGAACATTTTTGGCTGAAACACAAAAACAAGAACCAAAAAACAATAATATGCATTTCAGGAAAAATTTCGTAATTTAGGCAATCATTTGGTGTCGCAGAATAATATATCATACTAGTTTGTAACATACAAAGAGTAAGTAATCAATAAATGTTTAAACGTGCTGTAGGGAGGTTAATATGAAAAACGACTGTTCCAGTTGAAGGTTCGATTTATTGTCCGTTAATATAATTATTTAACATACGTTGGTACAATATTAGGAGAGTGTGTGCATGTATGACGTAGTACACACTACACCTCCCCTGTATTTGAGAAAAAAAAAATGAAATAATTTTTTTTGCATAAAAATTAAACAAACAATTCATTCATCATTAATCAAAAATGTATATAAATATACTCATTACTTATTTTTAACACAACTCAACATAGCAATATTTTATTTATTTCAGTTTTGAATCACACATTTAGAAATAGGTTTGTAAATGTCATACAACTTTTTTTTTAAATAAACTTTAATCACAATGCTTTGTAGACGAGTTGACGAGATTACCTATTACTAAAAAAAAAATATATATAATAGAATTATTTATGGTTTATGCGATGTATATTTATGTCTAGAATACATAATAATTTATTACATTATTACAACTTTAAACGAAAATATTTCAGTTACTCAAAATAATTAAAATCTTTATAATACGTCCTCTTTTTTTAAAAAAAATCTGGTAGCCTTCAACCCAAAAATTTAAATTAACTCTTATCAACAAATCTTATTCATTTTCCTACTTTACGCTTCAAATCATTTTCATTCCCTACTTTCTTTTCACATTCTATTCACTTCTTTAATCCGTATCACTTCTATCTACATATCAACTTTTCCTTGCAAAGATACATATTTAACTTTTGGTACATCGACCTATTATTACAACATTACAGAATACAAGTATATTTTATGTGCACACATCTCATTCACATTTCATATTTCTTCTACATAATAATCTTACTCTTACAGGCAGTTCTTTTAACACGTCATCATAAATAGTGTCCAAGTATCTTCACGAATGGTAGCTCGACCGAGACATGATCAGTAAACAAGGATTCCGTGCCTGTCTTGTATTCCGGTGTATCTTCCTAATAATTACTTACTTTACACCAATTCGTTTAACAGTGCAACTCGGCTCCTTGTTTTATACGAATAGCGCAAAAAAATCATCACTAACCTTAACCATTCTTTTCAATAATCCACTTAATATCCTAACATTTTCGAAAATCTGCTACACAAATTGAAAACAGTTTGTGTAGTTCTGTCTGATGGTGGGGTCAAAAGTCTTAGGAATCGGCGTGCATGTATGAAGAGAATGATGAAGGTAGACGAGGCACGAGAGGTTTGTCTGAACCGGGATATCTGGCGCTCTACACTCTCTGCCTACCCCGTTAGGGACCTGGCGTGAAGATACATACATACATACAAATTGAAAACATTAGCCCATAAAAATTACAATAACTATCAGGTGATCAGTCTGATGGGTGATCATAAGTCATACAGCCATCAGAAATCCCTGCATCTAATACTTTCCAAAAACACTCATTACTTTAAACATCTGTAAATCAGCTATCTCACGTCTTTCAAGGTCCACTTTTTAACAAAATCTACCCATTTACATTCCTTGACAACAAAATCATTCTTTTCGAAACCAACTCACTTCGCTCATTCAAACAATCTTTAAATATCTGTTTTAACTAAGTATCTACTCCTTGCCTTCATATCCAAACTCCTACTTCAAATTATTTAAAATCTGATTAATGTACACAGAACATGGTCAAAATATTATTTTTAACAATAATAATAATCGCCAAAATACATCGAACATTGCAAAGTTATCTCAATTTAGTGTATAAAAATAAATCATTTCAACAATTTTAAAACTGCATAGAAACAATGCCTAGTGACACAAGTTCGCATACTGCAATATGAGATGTAATGACAGACGCGTGATGGAATACGGCGTCTCTACCTACTTACTATCTTTGTACGCATGTGATCTATTTATAGACTTTATATAAATTGTACTATGTGAAATCTTTACCTATTTAAGTCACATTCGTTAAAAAACCAATATCAAAAGCAAAAGAATCGATACAAAAAAAAACATTCCTACATATTTCATTACAATATATAATAATAACAATACACTTAATAAAAAAAATCCCATAAAACATTAATTGACAGCGCTTTTAAACAGTACATATTGAAAATAGATACAAGACATTTATTAAACAAAAATAAATGGAGATCTAAATATATCTCGTCCACAAGCCGATTAAATATGAGTAAAAATAAAATAGTAACTTACAGTGATAAGTACCCAAATAAACATTTCTTATTTTTTCTACGTTATAAAACCTTTACATTTTTTTTTCAATAATTAGGTATGTTAACTAATAATATCCAAATTAATTCAATAGTAATTTATTCAATCAAATATATGTGTAAGCTATATACGTATTTCTTATTTTTGTCAGTACTGAAAATATGTGTACTGAGGTAAAATTCAAGAAAGAAATAATTTTCTTCATATTTTGGATGATTATCACTTACGTATGTATGTATCTTCACGCCAGGTCCCTAACGGGGTAGGCAGAGAGTGTAGAGCGCCAGACATCCCGGTTCTGACAAACCTCTCGTGCCTCGTCTACCTTCATCATTCTCTTCATACATGCACGCCGATTCCTAAGACTTTTGACCCCACCATCAGACAGAACTCGACCTATTTGGTCATGGTAGGTCAGCCTTGGTCTTCCTGGGCCTCTGCAACTATCCACATTCGCATTGTATATCTGTTTAGTCATTCGCTCATTCGACATTCATTCTATATGCCCGAACCATCGGAGCATGCCTTTTTTCATTATCACTTACAATTATATAAAATCGTCGTTACATAGTTTCCCCATCATAATAAGAAAAATGACAACAAAATACATAAAATAACATACAAAAACATTTCAAATATAAGGATAATTTAGAAAAAAAAATACACGAAGAAAGATACCTCTTTTAAATTGTCTTCTGAACTTCTTGACATGTGGTCACACCGAGTAGGCCAACTAAGCACCTTCACGCTTCAAAATCCTCTTATATTTTCCAGAAATTATTGGTGACTCCTCTGGTCATCATGACTCCTTCTGTTTTTCTTACGACTCCTCTGGTCATCACGTCTCCTTCTGTTTTTTCTTACGACTCCTCTGGTCATCACGTCTCCTTCTGTTTTTTCTTACGACAAAAATATCGTCATGTAGCATCCGCATCTCAGATGAATTCAAAAGGTCTTCTACATCTTCGATTAAAAAAACTGATTGTCATCACATCTTCAATATTATGTATTTTCTCGTTTTTTTTGTTGTCACTTTTTCCATTTTTTTTATTATTTAATCATATTATTAATGTTTATTATAAATTGATTTATTATTATGCGCCGGTACCACATTAAGGCGGCACTGGCAGGGTCGCCATGTAAAGAGGTTAATATGAAAAACGACTGTTCCACTTGAAGGTTCGATTTATTGTCCGTTAATATAATTGCTTAACATACGTTGGTACAATATTAAGAGAGTGTGTGCATGTATGACGTAGTACACACTACAGTGCGCTGTATAGTTTGAATTTAGGTACCTAATTAAGCTAAAAGAAAGTACAGTACTGTATGTTATTTAACTTAAGCGTTTTGTAATAAATAAATATGTTATGAATTGAAATAATAATCCAGCAAGAGATTTACCTAATGTTGTCAATAACTTTGTGGTAGAGAACCTAAATTTGTAAATTCGATGTCTATCTGAAGTCAATATTTACGCCGATTTCTCTTTACAAAAAAAAAGAACATTTATATTAAATATATATGTTTCTCATAAATAAACAGATATATTATCAATAATGGTTTAATCAACTTAAGAATGAGATATTAACGTGAAACTGAAACTATATAGTATACTAGCTGTGCCCGTGACTTTGTCCCCGTGAGAAAAAATATGATTGTTCAGTATCAACTCGGAAATAAAAGTAGCCTAAGTTACTCCTTATCACATCAACTATCTGCCAGTGAAAGTCCCGTCAAAATCGGTCCAGCCGTTCCCAAGATTAGCCCCGCCAAACAGACAGATAGACGGACAGACAGACAGACAGACAAAAATTGAGAAAAAAGGTGTTTTGGTATATGTACCGTGTATACATACATATGCATTTAGTAAAAAGCGGTTATTTTAATATTACAAATAAAAAAAATAATGATCCAATATACAGTCTATTTTGTATTCTTTTCTTTTGTTCTCCAAAGTGACATATGAATAGGCCATCATATGTCACTTTGGAGATTCCGTTTATAGGTAATACGTTAACCAATAAATATCTACTTAAAAACAGAGATGACAATGCAGATGCGTTGCCAATCCTAAAGCCTTAGCTTTTATGTCTCTTTGTCGGATATTACGACGCCGTTTATTGTCCCTTGGCCAGAACAGGATAGCATAAAATTGGCAAGGAGATTAGGTAATATGTACCTACGCCCTCAAACTCTGTCACTGGAGCTCTACTACCAGTTGCGGTAAATGTGCCATTTTTAGAAACTCTTACAAAAAATGCTAACTATGTATCTAGTGTGCCTTTAATCCGTGGAGCCAAATGCGGCCGATATCGGCCACGAACAATATGACATCAAATGTCATATTTTTCTCCTGAGCTGACGAATTAGGGTTATAGCTCACTAGAGCCACCCGGCACTCGACCGCCTCGAGCGGTCTGCGTTCATTACACCAACTCCGCTCCATATGGATACCGGATCGCCTCGACCGCAAGCCATCAACGCGCGGGCGGCGCGGCGAGTGGACCAGGAGTGGACCAGTCGGTGACCACTAGCTTGTCTTGCGTTGACTCTGTTCCCAAGTGAATCGCGCGCTGTCCGCGAGCGGTTCACAATTAACATCGCGTTGTTCCCGTGGACCACCCGTCGACAACGAGTGAACGCCATAAAACGAGGCGATACTGGTCGGGTGCCGGGTGGCTGTAGTGAGCTATGACCATTAGTCATTAACACTACTTCAAGCAGGACTTTGTAGGTGAGTCACTCGCATGTGTTCACGTACAAAATATAATAAAATAATTCTACGTTGTACGTGTGATATAATATCCTCGCAGACTTTTCAAGAAAAGCCGTACTACCAACATTTTGCTCTAATATTGTGGAGAGCTGTATGGCCGATCTGCTTTGATTCAGGTTCCCCGTGACATTTATTATAAAATGTGAGAGCAAACAGTCGCAATTTCTGCAATAGAATTTGTACCGTTTGAAAATCAAATGTTAAAATTTTTACGTTTGGGGAAATGGTTTGTTTAGAAACAATTTTGATTTTATGACATGAGAGGTGAAAGATTAATTTAGAGATACAATTTATCTGATGTGAATTTAAAGTTTGATATTACATTTAGAAATTGATTAGAATGATGACTAATTTGATAAATTAATTAAAACCAAAATATCGTTTAAATACGACAGTTGACGACTTACCATTATTATAAAGGTAATAAGGTTTACATTAGAAAAGTTAATATGGTCGATATCTATTTTGTTTCTTTCATAAAAACCTTCTTCGGGCAAGAATAATTATTACATGTCAAAAAGAGAAATTTTCTGGTGGTAGGGCTCCAGTGACGGAGCTTGCGGGCATATACACCACCGCATTACCTAATATACTTGCCGCTCAATGGTAGTGTTCAGCACTATCGTGTTCCGGTCAGGTGGTAATGTAAACGACCTGTAATTTCCGGCACAGAGGCCTCAGGAGTGGTAACGCATCTGCATTTTGACCTCTGGTCATTGTGTGGGTGTCTATAGGCTGCAGTTATCACTTAACATCAATGTGAACCGCACGCTTGCTTCCCACTTTTATTACATAAAAAAAAGTATAAGCGAAATCAGTGAAGCCGTTCTCGAGTTTTACGCTTAACAACACAACACAACAGCAATTTTTGTATGGCAGTGTCTTTAATTAACATTTATTGTATGGCAGAACGACGTTTACCGGGTCAGCAAGTACGAAATAAATAAGACACACACAAAAATGTGTCGAGTATATTTTTTCGTGCCGAAAGCCTACTCCACTAAGCGAATTTACTGTCTCCCAGACATTACAGGTAATTGAAATCGCATTTATTTACTTATCGATATGAAAGGTAATGGTATTGATTTTCTTCACCATTAGAAAAGATTAGCTGTAGCACCATTTTATTCCCTATTGACACGAAAAGCTGGTGAATCGTGAGTATTCCCGGTGTAACACTACGGGACATATGGGCGTTAAGGTACATTTTAGAAAGAAATAAAAATCGAGGGTTTTGAAGATAAGAAAGAACATATTTTTGTTTCGAACAAATCCTTGTAAATACCTCAAAACGTCTAGAAATCGAAAATACCTAGAGTGAATATCTATTACTCTAGATATTTTTTGATAAATTATAACTATTAAATAAAACAAAGATATTAATAGTAAATTAAAATTGTAATAAAAAACTTAGTTAATTTTTTTTTTTCAATTTCTTCCTCCTCGCCTGCACTAGATGTAAAAAAAAGAAGAACATATTCGTCAAGATCAAAGTTATTCACTTAAAAGAGTTCAAAATACAGTCACTACTAGTGAATCAGTAGTTTATCAAAACTGAATAAACTTCACTAAAAATCAAGCGTGACCTTATGTGAGTTATATATCACTAGTGTCATATATTACTGGAGCACGCGAAATATATCTCCTTTATCTTTCATCTTTCACTCACGGCGTCCGAACATATCTCAACCCTTGTCACAATATATCTCGTTTCAATCCGCTGTTGTCTTATCAATATTTCTTACACTAAGAAATATTACGGCTTCATTGCGAACATTTTTCCGACGTAAAATAGAATAACTGTTGGAATAAGGGATGTAATGGAAGACAGTGATAGATATATTTTATCAATTTTCAATAAGTAAATGTGATAAAATTGGTTAATGTTTGATTCGCGTGAAGGTTTTTGTACCATTTAGAAAAATAATAATAAACGTTACTTCACGCCTGTAATCCCCGAAAGGGTAAGCAGAGGTAAATCACGCGGGGATCGAACCCCTGACCCTTCGAATCAAACTTCGCATGCAGGATATAAAGATATAAAAATATCCATTAAGAAATAATGCACATCGACCTCAGGAAGAGACGTCGGCTTATTTCGGATCTGTAGAGCGTTATCTTTTTCACACCTTACTTATTTGACGTTTGTCGAACATTTTGATCAAGTTTTGACCAATACCGGACTACGTATGCTTACGTAGGCAGTGTGCAGCAGAGATAATGCTCTATAAAGCCGAAACTAGCCGATTATCACTTTCATAGGCTCGTTGTGCATTTTTATCGATGAGCATTGTATCTACTATTGGTGATATAGTTACAGTGATAGAGCCCGATGGCGTAGTCATTTGTATTATTGGGCGTATATGTTAGTTAATACCAAAACAAGTTACTTATCCTCATATGGAGGTACTCTAAAATAAATTTCGGCTGTGTAATTTCCGGCACAGAGGCATAACACCTTAGGCCTCAGGAGTGGTCACGCATCTGCATTTTGTACTTGGTCTTTGTGTAAGTGTCGGAAATTACAGCTAGGAAGTTATAGGCTGCAGTCATCACTTATTATCAATGTGAACTGCATGCTTGTTTGCCACTTCCATTACATAAAAAAACATGTTTTTAATCTGTTCCTTGGGTACCGTTATAACATATCATAACACAATAGCAGGCCACTTCTACTACGCTGGGGTCCGGGGTTCGATTCCCAGGTCGGGGTCTATTAAGAGATAAGGGTGTGAAATCCTTCATCTCTGGTTCTATTGGGCTTTTTCCATTATCTGGAAGTTTCCCAGTACCTCGGAGTTTGGTGATGTGCCCGGAGATGGCGATAGGCTCGCCACCTGTTGCATGGGCCAATACGTAACCGGCGAATCGTGGGTGTTTGCATGTTTGCTTGAATGCATGCATTTACCTCTGCCTACCCCTTCAGGGATTACAGGCGTAAAGTAACGTTTTTTTTTTGATGTTACCTTGAAATTTTAGATTTTTAAACATGTCACGATCAATACAAAGCGAATTCATAACGCGTCCCACTTAGTTGCAAGGAAAGTTGTTAGAGTTTTCAACGCTGAAATATTTTCATGGGAATTTATTATTAAAACCGTAACCGTATTTCATATCAGCATTGTTTATTTACTGACTTGTGTGTGACTTTTTTGTTGAACAACACAGCGACAAATTGGTAGGTTGATTATATCGTGTCTAAATAATAAATAACTTTTAAAAGTTTGATGAGAAATTGACTCGAATTCGTCCAACATTTCCCACCTCCCAGTAATATTTTGTAGGCAGGGAAATTAATAACGGGAATGGGGATCATATGTACTCGACATAAAGGGAAACCGAGGTTATTCAATATAGATTAGGAGAGCTCCGGGGCATTAGTTTATAGGCAATAGCATTCTTCTACAGGTACATTTAAAGGCTATAAATTACCATCAACGGGAATTCTATTTTTTTATTTAATCAAACTGGCAAACAACCATGCAGTTCACATTGATGTTAAGTGATCACTGCAGCCTATAGAAATTTGCACAAAAACCAGAGGTAAAAATGCAGATGCGTTGCCACACCTAAGACCTTAGGTGTTATGTCTCTGTGATAGTTATTACGGGGCCATTTATTACCATCTAACCGGAACACAATAGTGCTGCACACTATGCTTAGATTACATTGTATACTTGTTTTATATTATTTCGCATTAACACATGCTTGTGAAATATATTTTATTTTTAAAGAAAAATGGAATGAAAAATTTGACTTCAGGCGAGACTCGAACTCGCGACCTACTGGGAATCTAGTCCAGCCGCTCTTCCAATTGAGCTACTGAAGCCCTGCCCGATTTGTCAAATCTTTCCTTCACATCTATTGCATTGCTTTATGGTAGCAGTAGCGCCATCTATTACCAACTATGCTAGTTAGGCAACGGATATAATAGACTTTTCAGTTTATTGAATAACGTAAAGAAGTCGCTTTTACCTTTAATAATTGTATACTTGTTTGCCATTAGATCACATTGTATGCTTGTTTGCCATTAGATTACATCGTATGCTTGTTTTCCATTAGAATACATTGTATGCTTGTTTGCCATTAGATTACATCGTATGCTTCTTTGCCATTAGAATACATTGTATGCTTGTTTGCCATTAGATCACACAGTATGCTTCTTTGCCATTAGATTACATTGTATGCTTGTTTGCCATTGTTTGCCATTAGATTACATCGTATGCTTGTTTATCATTTCTATTACATTAAAACAAGAGAATTGGTTTATTTGGGAGTAGCCGTGTTTTTTTTACAGGCTTACAGTTTGAATATTGTATTACAAACATGTTTACGAATATCAAAGATTTTAATGTAGATATGTTGCCAGTTCTAAGTTGATGAGTCTCTTTGCCATAAAATAACAGGATCGTAAATTTATAATTTATTTATTTAAACTTTCTGCACAATTAACGCACAAGAGGCGGACTTAATGCTAGACAGCATTCTCTACTAGTCAACCTAAGGATTGTCTAGAAAACAAAGATTGGTAGTGAATTGAAAAATCATAAGACACAGTTAGTTAAAAGCCATTATACGAGTATAATAATGTATTTCATGAATAAATATGACTATACATTAAGGAATGTATATAGGAAAATACATATATATCTAGACATCATAACGTGACGTCATCTAACATTATAACGTGATCGAAACACGATAATACTAAATACTTCCATGCAGTAGGAAGTAGATTAGGTAATGCTTTATTGTCTACAACTGCAAGCTCCGTCACGGAGCTTTAAAAACAGTAAAATTACTCCAAAATTTCAAATAACACAAACTCCAGCATGGTTCTATCACAAGAGTTTTGTCTTCTTATTTATTTTCACTTAGACCTAAGTACACGTTTTACTTGGGGCAATGTACTCCTGAAAATAAATTCATATAAAAGTTCTCTGTATGCTCACTCTTTCAGTACTTACGTAGAGTATCTAATAGAAATTCAATATCCTGGGGTCACTTCAACTGTACTTGTCTTTATATTCTGCAGTTACATATTTTCTGTTTAACATGGTATTTTGTACGTGAATAAAATTGCGAATCGGCTGCAGTATTTGCATATTATGAAGAAAGTCCTTAAATAAATTAATTACTGGTGGTAGAGCTCCAGTGACGGGGCTCGAGGGCGTAGGCACCACCGCATTATCTAATATACTTGCCGGTACTTACTAAATGGTAGTGTTCAGCACTATCGTGTTCCGGTCAGGTTGTAATGTACGGCCCTGTAATTTCCGGCACAGGGGCATAACACCTTAGGCCTCAGGAGTGGTAACGCATCTGCCTTTGACATCGGTCTTTGTGTGCGTGTCTGGTTGCAGTCATCACTTAACATCAATGTGAACTGCATGCTTGTTTGCCACTTAGTATTATGAAATTAGTAATAATATAAAATATTACATTTTCGTTTTAAGGTTCATTGTGCCCAATAAATTTCGAATAGCTTATAATGAAAATGAATTAATTAGAGACTTGATACTAATTTATTAGACATTTTGATTTCCAAGTTCGTTAGTATAAATTTATAAGAATAAAAAGATAAGAAGTTTTGTGCTTCATAATGGCAACCTTTGATACGACCCACTGCTGGGCACGAGTCTCTCCCCTTCTTAGGAGGAGGCCTGGAGCTTACTCCACCAAGCGGCTCCATTGCGGGTTGGTGGAGATAAGGGTTAGTGGCCAACCCGCTGTCGGTTATTTTTAAACCGCCCATAAGGCCTGCGGCGGCCTTAACGACTGCTATCTATCGATAGCAACCGGGACCGAGGGCCATCCATCACACACCCGACCGCGTCCGTATCGCTTAACCGAGTCGATCGCTACCGATGTAGACCAGCCGTGGCCATGCGAGTTTTGTGCATATTTAAAGTAAATACTCGTAGAAGGTTTTAAATGATCAAGTACTTTGGACTAGCTTATAGAGCGATTCGTACTACTTAGGTTCTAATTTTTTTTTAATTTTGTAAGAGACAATCAAGCTAAAGGCTTAATAAAAAAAATAATAATAATACGCTTACACTCACAGCCTCACAGTAGGTATAAACCTGTGTCGTGGGTGCCGTTGTACACATACAACACATACTTGTGTATCCAGACCCGAAACAAATATCTATAGGCCATACAAATATTTATTCCGGTGCGGGGATCGAACCCGCGACCCTTCGAATCAAACGATGGTTTCACACCGCTGGACTAACCGGGTTGTCAATTTCGTAAAGTAATGTTATTGTCATTGGATCGTGACAGAATCGTTCCGTAGTCTTGCTTTAACCAAACCTTTGTCAAACAACAACTTCACCATAAACCCTAAAAACTTTGACCTTCATCTAAGTTCTTGTTCCGATCGTAAACCGGGTGAAACTGGGTGCGATATTACATGTTCCCCGATACCCGGTTTCATTCGAGCTGTTATAGTAAATGTAAAGGAAATTAGGTTTCTAAAGGCGATCTTTGAAATGGACTTGATGGTGTTTTTTCTGTTACAGGGGATTAAAACGTTATGCTTGTAAAAAATTTATATTAGGTTACTTGCAGAGATCTAGTGATGGAGTTAGCGGGCGTAGGCACCACCGCACCACCTAATACATCTGCTGCAAAATGGTAGTGTTCAGCACTATCGTAATCCGGTTAGATGGTAATGTTCGTAATAACTATCATAGGCCCTGTAATTTCCGGCACAGAGGCATAACACCTTAGGCCTCAGGAGTGGTAACGCATCTGTATTTCGACCTCTGGTTTTTATGTTGATGTCTATAGGCTGCAGTCATCACTTAACATCAGTGTGAGCTGCAAGCTGGTTTGCCATCTTCCTTACATGAAAAAAAAATGTAGGCTTATTTGAAATGAAACTTTTGAATATGAAATTGGCAAACAAGCACATAGTATATATTGTATATGTCAACAATGTTGCAAACAAGCATACAGTACAGTTTTACTGATGGTAGAGCTCCAGTGACGGAGCTCGCGGACGTAGGCACCACCGCATTACCTAATATACATCTGCCGCAAAATGGTAGTGTTCAGCACTATCGTGTTCCGATTAGATGGTAATGGCCGGAATAACTAGGAGTATCACAGAGACGTAACAACTTAGGTCTCAGGGGTAGCAACGCATCTGCATTTCGACCTTGGTCTTTGTGTGGGTGTCTATAAGCTGCAGTCATCACTTAACATCAATGTGAACTGCATGACTGTTTGCCACTTCCATTAAAAAAAAAGTTTGTGACGGATCACATATAGGCGGTTTACACATGATGCTGTTCGAGGGAGCTGGTGAAAAAAATGATAGTCTGGAAAATCGGCTAAAGTCGGTTTACGGACGACGGTAATTTTTTACGTGATGATAACATAAAGAAAACATGCGTTACAAGCCGAACGCTTAAGCCGATCGTGTCTCTCTATCCGCGCTCTCGCTTGCACGCCGGAACGTGACACTTTTTCGTGCGAGAAAACAGCGTTACTCAATTTATAAGACGTTATCACGTCAAAAAAAACCGACTAGATGTTTCTTATCCCTTAATTATACCATTAAAGGTGGCAAGTCTATTGAGATTCGATCACACCATCAAATTATGAATGCGATCGTGTATTTTTTCCTAAGTGGAAAAAATCCAATAGCACTTGTCGTGATTAAGACCTGATGATACTTGTTCTTACTGAGCACCCGAAACACTTTTATTTTGGCAATCACATCTTATACAGACAAATTAGCACTACACATTATCGTAGTCATGATCATTTATATGTTGATCCGTTCAGCTTCTAAGGAAATCGTAAAAATTTACGCCGTGATTCTTACGGGAATCGCTTCAAATATACACAATAGAACGGGAGGCCGCGTAGTGATCTGACGCCTATTGAATTAAGGAAGAAAAAGAAATAGTGAAATTGATTGTGTAAAAATGAATGCGATTTTCACACACCTATTAATTTCATATCATTTACAAGTGACACCATGTAGTAGTAATATGAGCAACAAAACGACATAATAAATTGTAGAGAAAAATCATATATTTTATAACTAAACAATCAAGTTTTTCTATTTAAATGTAATCGTGTCATAAACTTGTACAGCTCACTTATAAAATTAATTTAAAAACAACTATATAATAATATGTTATACGTTATGTACAGAGGCGTAGTAGTTAAATATGTACACACTTTATTAAATTCAGTAAATGGATGGTTATTTTCACTATGTTTCAGCCGCCTGGTTCATGACATTGATATGGAATATCGATGTATATTTCACTGTGAAGGTGCTAACGTAATGTTATGATATCGCGTTGGGGTTGCCACAATCGTAAACTCCCAAAACTACCGCGATCCCCGCGATTCCCGGGTATTAAATGGGGACAATCACGCGCTTTTATTTTTATTGTAATCCGATACTTTTGTTACCAATCATTATGCTATCGTGGCTTGGGGTGTACTTCTCTATGCGGTGCTATAAAAACTGTTATCCTGAAATCTTATTTTTCAAACACTCGTCTCTTAAATAAATATAAATATTTAAGTATATGGTACAGATAAAACATACATAGGAAAATCAACACATGCAAGAAAACTGTAAAATTATTAGAAAAGTTATTTAAATAATACACGCCAGGTCCCTAACGGGGTAGGCAGAGAGTGTAGAGCGCCATACATCCCGGTTCTGACAAACCTCTCGTGCCTCATCTACCTTCATCATTATCTTCATACATGCACGCCGATTCCTAAGACTTTTGATCCCACCATCAGACAGAACTCGACCTATTTGGTCATGGTAGGTCAGTCTTGGTCTTCCTGGGCCGACCTACCATGACCAAATAGGTTGGGACTTATAGTTTGAAGATATCTACAGAACGTGAGTAGTATATCCCAAATTATAACAGTATGTATCTTCATGCCAGGTCCCTAACGGGGTAGGCAGAGAGTGTAGAGCGCCAGACATCCCGGTTCTGACAAACCTCTCGTGCCTCGTCTACCTTCATCATTCTCTTCATACATGCACGCCGATTCCTAAGACTTTTGACCCCACCATCAGACAGAACTCGACCTATTTGGTCATGGTAGGTCAGCCTTGGTCTTCCTGGGCCTCTGCAACCATCCACATTCGCATTGTATATCTGTTTAGTCATTCGCTCATTCGACATTCTTTCTATATGCCCGAACCATCGGAGCATGCCTTTTTTCATTTTTACACCGATACTATCATTCACACAAAGCCTTTTTCTTATATCTTCATTACGAACGCGATCGGTGAGTGATACACCGACAAAATAATAAAGTGTTCAAAGGAAAGGTAAGCTACAGTTATTGGTATTGTTGTACTATACACTAACGAACATCATATCATTGTTTTTTTTGCAATTACACATGTAAGTGAATTTTAAAAACGGAATGAAAAAAAATATTTGAGATATTCACTTAAATAAAATAAATAAAGCTATAGGTTAGATGCATGTAGTTTGAAAAATTAAACAAGTTAATATACATAACGAAGTCAATGATTGATGTAAATGAAACGTTTATATATTACTTACACTTTCTTTTTATGATGTGAAGGAAGAAGTAATCACTCATATTTTTTTATCAAACCACGTTACTCAATAAATCAGTAGTTCAATAACAGAGTTACGGCCTCCTGGTATATAATTTTTGTATCGGTTATCGATATAACATATCTATGAAACGATATCACATTAAAAGGTGTTATCGCGTTATGATATCGTAATAACGTTGCCACAATCGTTAACCCCTAAAACTACCGCATGTTATGTACCAAATGAAAATCATCACAAACTTTTATTGTTATCCAATACTTCTGGAAAGGATATCTAAACTAATATTATAAAGAGGTTATATTTTTTTGCTTGTTTGTATTGAAACGGCTCAATAACTACTGGGCCGATTACAAAAATTATTTCACTATTCGAAAGCTA
The DNA here is from genome assembly GCA_036365455.1 of Macrosoma leucophasiata. NCBI lineage: Eukaryota > Metazoa > Arthropoda > Insecta > Lepidoptera > Hedylidae > Macrosoma > Macrosoma leucophasiata. Next base: position 13,312,363 of record JAWQUS010000004.1, read on the forward strand.
TATTATCCACGGGTAACATAAGCTATATTTTATTTTGAAAAAAAATAGGGTTCCGTAAGATATTTGGGTTTTTCAGACACAAGGTGTAAAAAATCAACCAGAAAAGTTACTTATTTTGCGTACGCTGCCTAAACTATATAATAGATATCGAGGAATATCAGTTATAGTTTATTTCACTATTCGAAAGCTACATTATCCACGGGTAACGTAGGCTATATTTTATTTTGAAAAAAATAGGGTTCCGTAAGATATTTCTCAAGGGTTTCTCAGACACAAGGTGTAAAAAATCAATTAGAAAAGTTACTCAATTTGCGTACGCTGCCTAAACTATAGAAGATATCGAGGAAGGCTTTAGGCTATATCTATAATCATCACGCTAAGACGAATAGGAGAGGGTAGGTAACATTGCACCCGCGCGAAGCAGGGGCGGGCCGCTAGTAGTTTATACGTTTGGAATCATAATGTGTTTTTATGTTATAAGAGTGACGATTATGTATACAGTTTTCATAGTTGGTAAGTTAAAACATTACGCGAAAACGTGGCGTTACATCGCGCGTGGCCCAACACGCACTTGGTACACAACAAAGTATGATCAATTTTACTATGAAAAACATGTTATTTTGTTAAATATATTTTTTTTATGTAGTGCAAATGGCAAACTAGCATACAGTTCACATTGATGTTAAATGATGACTGCTGCCTAAATGCCAAAATGAAACGTAGCATGTATGTATGTATCTTCATGCCAGGTCCCTAACGGGATAGGCAGAGAGTGTGGAGCGCCAGATATTCCAGTCTTGACACACCTCCCGTGAAACGTAGTCCTAAATGAATTCCAATTGTACACTAAGTGGTAGAGTTTCAAGTGTAGGAGCTCGAGGGCGTAGGCACCACCGCATTACCTAATCTATCTGCCACCAAATGGTAGTGTTCAGCACTATCGTGTTCCGGTTGGATGAACATAGAGACATTTAGGTTTCATAAGTGGAAACGCATCTGCATTTTGGCTGCCTCTAGTTTTTCTGTAGGTGTCTATAGACTGCAGTCATCACTTAACATATATGTGAACTGCACGCTTGTTTCACACCTTCGTTACATAAAAAGAATCACAAAATGTATCTCTTTTATGGACACTAAAGCAGTAGTAGCCCACAACTACTCGATTACTGAGTCAGTTAGAGACTAAAACGTCTTGAAAATAATGTAATTAGATCGCACCACGTTTATAAAGCCTAGACTAAGGTGTTTTATACGTCTTCTCTCTGCAATGAATTACACAATTCAGTGGATTCCTTTAAAAATAACCTACAAACTTTATTAAACCCGTCACGAAATACGAACATACCTAAAAACTAATCCATGCGAACAAATGTTTGATCGATTAAAACAAAAAATGAATGAATGAATCGTTATTGAAATATTCATATTTTAATTGGAAATCCTTTAAATCACGATTTTAAAGAACCGTGTTTGTTTTTAATTTATTTCGCTTTTCATAAGCCATTTCCTTGATCTAGATGTGGAATCTAAAGTTTAATTTTCCACCTGCATTTGATTTTGTATTCCGTTTTTCATACTCACATTTGCCTGTCAGCAATATACTTAAAGATGCTGTTGAAAAGAGTTGTGTTGAGTCATCAGTTTGTTTTCCACGCCATAAAATGTTGTGTGAGGTTACGCGGGATATTCTGCAGCAGACACGTTTTCCTCTTTATGGTAAATTTAACTTTTATTTGCAATTGATATGGGACTGCTATGCTATATTACGCAAAATTGTCTATCATTTGAAATTATAGGTAGGTTATATCTTAGATACTTTTTAAGGTTTATAATTTCAAATAATACCGTACCATATCTTTTTAAATAAAAAAAAAAACAATGAATGTTGAATGATTTTTGGAAGGTCAGGAAAGGTTTAAAAGGTAAGAAAATATGAAGAAATTGAAGAGGAATAGTAAAAAACACAATTTAATTTTCCCATACAAATAGTCCGTATAATCAAAGCTTTGACATATTATTTAATTTTGAGGCAATACGAAGTTTTCCGGGTCAGCTAGTAACATTAATATTTATAAATATTACCGCCGGCGGCATGTTAACAAATGAAATCAATTATCATATTTTTCTCTCGAGCTGACGGGTTAATAACGGTAGCAGGTAGATGCTTTAATTTTATACTGATTTTTAGTTGTATATTACCTTTAAAATAAAAATTAATAAAAAATATTTTTTTTAATATATTATGGTACGGCACCCTTCGTGCGCGAGTCCGACTCGCAATTTACTCGCACCGGTATTTCCTTTTCATGCACGGAGACCTAGAAAATAATTATGTAACGTATTATATTAATTTCACTACGGCTACTTACAAAGCTACTTTTATAATTTGAAATATAATAAGATACCTGAAACAGCCAACAAATTTTGCAAAAGTTTTACAATCTCATCATAAAGAGGAAAACGCATCTGATTTCGAAAATATCACGCGCAACTAACCTTACATAGCACTTAATGGTGTGGAAAATAAACCGATGAATCGACACAAATTATTTCAATGACGTTTTTAATCGCTAACGGTGAGCTGTGAGTTTGAAAAACTGAAAATCAAAGGCAGGTAGAAAATTAAACTTTTGATTACATAGCTAGTGCGAGGAAAAAGTATGTGAATAGCGAAATAAAATGAAATCAAACATGGCTGCTTAAATCGTTTTTAAGGACTTCCAATTAAAATTTGAATCGGAACAATTCCATAACGATGTGTGTTTTTTTGTTTTTAACGATCAAACTTTTCGCGTGGGTTAGTTTTTAAGTGTTTTCGTATTTTATGACGGGCTAACTTATATTTTTTAGTTTGTTAGTCTTCCACTGAATTGTTGAATTTATTGTTGGAAGAGCGTATGTGTGACAAATTCCGCGTCTTTGAAGACATGAACCCCTTAGTACAGTACTCAACAATTAATATTGCACATCGAGCCTGCGAAAGAGACGATCGGCTTGTTTCGACTTCGTAGAGAATTATCTCTATTGCCTACGTAGGCACTGACAGTCCGGTATTGGTCTAAACTTGATCAAAATGTTCGACAAACGTCAAATAGGTACGGTGCGAAAGAGATAACGCTCTACAGACCCGAAATAAGCCGAAGCCTCCTTCCTAGGCTCGATGTGCAATATTTATTGTTGAGCACTGTAATTAGTATTTCTTATTTTTTGTTACTTTATGATCATATATAATATATAATATACTAGCTTTTGCCCGCGACTTCGTCCGCGAGTATTTGAGTAATTAGGGTATATGTTTTAATACAGTCATAATTGTGATATGTGTATATGTGTGTATAGCGAAGTGCTGCCGCATAGGTTACAGTTTTCAGTACTTCGCTACATAATTAGTATTTCATATATTTGTTGCTTTACACATAGTAACAGAAATATTATTATTAAGACTCTGAGTGCCTAGTGCGAGATTTTATGCGAATTCGATCGCGTAATAGTAAACGCAGATTTGTATGGAATTGAAGGAGCGTCATTGATTCACCGCTAGATGACGCTCTTTCAATTCCATACGAATCAGCGTTTATTCTTACGCGATCGAATTCGCATAAAATCTCGCACAAGGCACTCTGTTTACATAAAAACTTAACTTCACGCCTGTAATCCCCGAAGGGGTAGGCAGAGGTAAATGCATGCATTCAAGCATACATGCAAACACCCACGATTCGCCGGTTACGTTTTGGCCCATGTAACAGGTGGTGGGAAATTTCCAGAAAATGGAAAAATCCCAATAGAACCAGAGATAAAGGCTTTTTCACCATTATCTCTGATAACCCCCTACCCGGGAATCGAACCCAGGACCTCAGCGTAGTAGTAGTGGCCTGCTACCACTAGGCTACCGAGGCAGTTACATAAATAACATAAACAAAAGTGTATGCAAGGTACACGCGAGTCATTCCCAACACAAGTATTTAGTTATTAATGTACGGCCCTGTAATTTCCGGCATAGAGGCATAATATCCTCAGGCTAATATCCGAGGCATAATTTTTTTTTTTTTTTTTATGTAAAGGAAGTGGCAAACAAGCATGCAGTTCACATTGATGTTAAGTGATGACTGCAGCCTATAGACACCCACACAAAGACCGAGGTCAAAATGCAGATGCGTTACCACTCCTGAGGCCTAAGGTGTTATGCCTCTGTGCCGGAAATTACAGGGCCGTACATTACCACCTGACCGGAACACGATAGTGCAAAACACTACCATTTAGCGGCAAGTATATTAGGTAATGCGGTGGTGCCTACGCCCGCGAGCTCCGTCACTGGAGCTCTACCACCAGTGAAAATATTATTAGGCCTCAGGAGTGGCAACGCATCTGAGTTTTGACTTCGGTCAACCCACGAAAAGACCACCAAGACACTTCCATTACATTAAAAAAAAAATGCAAATGAAGATACAAAAGTAATCATTATAATTTCAAATGACAGAAAAATTTTAATAAGTTTAAATCATCATTAGGAGTGATTAAAAAATCGTGTCTTATTCAGTAAATAACATGCGTTACCTAACTCACATAGTATTTTATGGCATGGAAAATAAAATTGATGACTGATGATGACTAGACACAACTCTTTTCAAAAGCATCTTAATATTGCTGACGGGAAAATCTGAGTTTGAAAAACGGAATGGAAAATCAAATGCAGGTGGAAAATTGAACTTTTGATTGCACATCTAGTTCGAGGAAATAGCTTATGAATAGCAAAAAAAATGAACAAACACGGCTAGTTAAAATCGTTTATATATGGATTTCAATTAAAATTCGAATCCGAACATTTCAATAACAATTCATATTTTTTATTTTTCACTATCAAATAACTGTACGCGTGGATTCGTTTCAGATTAGTGCGTATTTCGTGTCCGGCTCAGTTTTGTTTTTTTGAATCTGAATTCTTAATCCTTTAGGTGCGGCCACACGAGGCATCTGACGCGCGAAATTGGAGAACGGCTTATTATAAAAGTCTCAGGCTAGTCTAAGGATGTTTTAAAAAATGTAACTTCACGCCTGTAATCCCCGAAGGAGAAGGCAGAGGTTTCGTTTTGGCCCATGTAACAAGTGGCGAGCCTGTTGACATCTCCGAGCATATTACCAAACTTCGAGGTATAGGGAAATTGCCAGAAAATGGAAAAATCCAATAAAACCAGAAATAAAGGCCTTTACCATTATCTCTGTTAACTCCTTACCCGGGAATCGAACTCAGGATCTCAGCGTTGTAGTAGTGGCCTGCTACCACTAAGCAACCGAGGCAAGTAAAGATGTTTAATAACATAAAATATTATACCTTAACTTGTATAAATATGAATTATCTGGAAGTATTTACTCTTAAGCTGTTTGAGTGGTCTTTTTTATATAGCAAAAGTGGCAAATAAGCATGGTTGTTAAGTGAAGACTGCATAATACATCACAACAAGACATATTGACTATAGAGACATCTACACAAAATCGAGAATTTAAATGCACATACTCAATACTCAATACTCAATATTTATTGCTTTCATTTGTTACAGTAGGTAATTACAATAATTATATTACATTTATGTTAGAATGTCACAAATGAACCCTATTTGGGTATTGCAATCCATTTAATGCAGTGAGAGCAAACCGATTCATTTTTAAGCATTTATATATTTATATTTTTAGTCAGTCATCAGTGTTTTCAAAATATTCTGATAGTTTGTAGAAACATTTTTTGAGGAGATACTCTTTTAATATTTTAATAAAATTTGGGCTATTTTTGGATTCTCTTATATTTCCTGGTAGTTTATTAAAAATTTTAACGCACATAGCATAAGGCCCTGAGTGATATATCTTAAGTTTAGAGGCGGGGATTTCTAACTTGTTTTTTTGGCGACTTTGATATCGTCGCGGTTGTTCATGCGTTGCCTAAGTTGTTATTTTTTTATGTAATGGAAATGCCACACAAGCATGCAGTTCACATTGATGTTAAGTGATGGCTGAGGCCTATAGACACCCACACAAAGACCAAGGTCAAAATGCAGATGCGTTACTTACCACTCCTGAGGCCTAAGGTGTTATGCCTCTGTGCCGGAAATTACATGGCCGCACATTATCACCTGACCAGAACACCCCACTATTCAGCACTATTGCTGAACACTACCATTTAGCGGCAAGTATATATGGTAATGCGCCTACGCCCGAGAGCTCCGTCACTGGAGCTCTACCACCAGTAAAAAAATTCTGTCTCTGTGATAGTTATTACGGGGTCATTACACCTAACCGGAACACGATAGTGCTCAATACTTCCATTTGGCGGCAGAATACATAATGTGGTGCCTACGCCCTCGAGTCCCTACACTGGAAGGTGGTAGAACACTTGTAAAATACTTATCCAAACAACATAACAAACTGCGAATGTGGATGGTTGTAGAGGTCCAGGAAGACCAAGACTACCATGACCAAATAGGTCGAGTATTATCTGAGGGTAAGGTCAAAAGTTTTAAGAATCGGCGTGTATTTGTGAAGAGAATGATGAAGGTAAGTGAAGCACGGGAGGTATGTCAGGACCGTGATATGTGGCGCTTCACACTGACTGCCTACCCCGTAAGAGACCTGGCGTGAAGGTACATATATACATAACAAACTGTTCAAGATGTTTCGTTTAATGACGACAACAGGTATGAAAAAATGATGTTGAAACCCTTTTATAAACATTTATAATCGAAATGAATTTACGTCGGTTTTAATACTCGAGTGATTACTGTCCGTTTTCGTAGTCAAGTGAACTCTAGCATAATATTGGAGCGGTTGTGAGACAATGGGGGCGAAATGGAGGTTGTTTTTGATAATTAAAAGACGTTTGTTTCTTACTTCGTATAAGCCTTAAAATTACTATGAAGGAGTATAACTTTTATTTATGTAATGGAAGTAGATAACTAGCATGCAGTTCACATTGATGTTAAGTAATGATTGCAGCCTATAGATATCCACACAAAGACCAATGTCAAAATGCAGTTGCGTTTCCACTCCTGAGGCCGAAGGTGTTATGCCTCTGTGTCGGAAATTACTGGGCCGTACATTACCACCTGACCGGAACACGATAGTGCTGAACACTATCATTTACCCACGCATATAATCCCCGAAGGGGTAGGCAGAGGTAAATGCATGCATTCAAGTATACGATTCGTCGGTTACGTTTTGGCCCAGGTGGCCAGCCTGTTGATATCTCCGGGCACATTACCAAACTTCAAGGTACTGGGAAATTTTCAGAAAATGGCGAAAATCCCAATATAATTAGAGATTTACACCATAATAAAATAAAATAAATAAAATACGCTTACACTCACAGCCCCACAAGAGGCATAAACCTGTGTCGTGGGTGCCGTTGTACACATACACAAACACCCAGACCCGAAACAAATATCTGTAGGCCATACAAATACATACAAATATTTATCCCGGTGCGGGGATCGAATCCGCGACCCTTCGAATCAAACGGTTATCTCACACCGCTGGACTAAAACAAAATAACGTTTTATAAGTTTCCACTATTTTATTGGGAAGAAGAGCATAAATAGTAGGAATAATGTTTGTATGATATTTTGTACGCCCAATATCGACATGAATGGTGAATAGTTGATGGAATTTTCTAACGCATGTTTTAAATCATCACAGAAGAATCTCTTTGAATGGGCAACAATTTCTCTCATGTTGTGATGGGCAAAAATGAGAATACCGATGCGATCTACATGCTGAAACTGTTCGAGTTCAACTGTATAGCCATATTATTGAATAATATCCACTGAACGCCTAGTGATGTGTTTTCTTTTCTATACAGTTTTTTGTTTACACTTTGGATAGTTGAGATCAACATAGCAGCGGTAATATGTCCACTGCTGGACCAAAACCTTCCCATTAGGAGATGATGGGATACATACCCTCCCCCCTGCCATAATCACCACGCTTGGCATGTAAATTGGCGATCGCGGTGGCGGTAGCTTCATCGCAGGACGCTGCTGCCCATCTTGCATTGTTGCACTTACCTACTACCGCCCCATTGGAATGGTTTGACCGCCATGGTTCGGTTGACGGATAGTTGGGATATTGGCAACTAAATGAAGTCCTTGGTTTTGAAAAATTATCTACGTGACTGTACTTTGACATGAATTCGGTTAAAATATGAACGTGTGTCCAGTTGGTGAAAACAATATGGTATCTAATTTAAGTTTCACTATGTGGACACACGCAAAAATATTGTCTTGTCCAGACGACGAAATAACAAGTCATTACAATTGAATATTTAACCAACTGGACATACGTATGTCCGGTCGTCCGTGTCGAGATGACGAATAACCCTTTTTAAACAAACAATGAAACATTAAAGTAACTTAATAGGTCATCAACAGTAATAATCTAAATATATATATATATATATATATATATATATATATATATATATATAAATCAATTGTTGTTCGTTAATCTCGCTAAAACAGCTGGATCGATTTGGCTAATTTTGGTTTTGAATGATTTTTGGAAGTCCTTGGAAGGTTTAAAAGAAATTATAGGGGAATAGTAAAAAACACAATTTCATTTTCCCATACAAATAGTCTCTCAAACCTATCAATAAAAATATCTATCAAACCTTTGACACATTATTTCATTCTGAGGCAATACGAAGTTTGCCGGGTCAGCTAGTATTGAATATAAATATTTTTTTTATTTTAGTATACTCAGGCAGTATGACATAAGTTTACATTTAGAAATATGTCTATTTTTGACATTACTGAAATTAAGCACGTCGGGCGGTAAGGCATTCATTAATCAAGGAACTTGATATGCAGTTGTTCACGCGCCGTAGGTATGAGAATATGTGAATGCGCGTATGGATAAGCCGATGGTAGAGTTCCAAGTGTAGGAGCTCAAGGGCATATTTAAATGTAACTAGGTATAGCAGGTAAATCTGCCAGGGTCATTATTGTGCAATTTGAAAACTTTCTGCTTGCTAACCGATCGAACAATGTTGAACTTGAGTTTATTAATAATTGTGAATATTAAAGCTCATATAAAACAAGCCTCGAGCGTCACGTTACCCAATATTCGTCTAATATCATAACAGGAAATACCGGTACCTAAAATCGTGCAGATATCCGTAAATACATTTGCCGTGCACGAGTAAAGGCAGGTTTAGTCAATAACTATAAAGCCGTGGGACATCCTAGGAAATGTTATGACATTTTGACACATCGTTTGTCGTAGAGCTCGTTCATACGAATGATTCTGCCTCTGGATTTTGATTTGAGTTATTTCTATGTTATGTAGCGAAAAGATTGGTAATGGTGGTAAACAAATAGTTCACTATTATGAACTGCATGCCTATCAAACGTCATCATAACATGAAAAGGAGCAAATTTTTGTACTTCAAATGCGTTGTTACTTTTTAGGACTAAGATCTGTTGCTTGGAAAGGCATTTTTTTTTAATGTAATGGAAGTGGCAAACAAGCGTGTAGATCATTGTTCATGATTTTAAGTGATGACTGCAGCGTATAGATATTCACACTAAGACCAAGGTCAAAATGCAAATGTGTTACCTCTCCTGAGGCCTAAGGTGTTGCCTCTGTGCCGAAAATTACGACCGGAACACGATAGTGCTGAACACTAACATTTAGCAGCAAGTATATTAGGTAATGCGGTGGTGTGTAGGCAGTTCCACCAGTAAAATTCCATGTAATCAGCAAATGTTATCATCTTAATTGAATTTCGTTTTTTTAGCATAATATTTTACATAATTCATGGGATCAAAAAACCATTCCAAGGTGAGTGCAATTTCCCTTCGACCTGTTTGATCTTATAAAATAAATGAAATTTTAACGTCTGTTGATATAGGTTTTCAGTTCAATTAATTTATAGGTAATTTACAATCAGTTACAATCAACAGAAGCGCGCATGGCCTCGCGGCTGGTGTAGATCGGCAGCGATCTACTCGGTTAAGCGATACGGGCGCGGTATGATGTGTGATGGGTGACCGCTAGTGGCAGGTTAAAATGCGCGTTTCCTTGCTTTGGACGGCACGTTAAGCCATCGATCCCGGTTGCTATTGATAGATAGCAGTCATTAAACTTTGTCGGAGGCCTTATGGGCAATTTGAAAACATCCGACAGCGTGTTGGCCACTAACCCTTATCTCCACCAACCCGCAGTGGAGCAGCGTGGTGGAGTACGTTCCAGGCCTCCTCCAAAAAGGGAAGAGACTCGTGCCCAGCAGTGGGACGTATCAAGGGTTGCCATTATTTTTATTATTATATCACTCATTTATTAATAATCCATATTAATTATTTTTTTACATATATAAGTAACTTAATTAAATATTTATAACAAAAGATAATATTAACAAAGCACAAATATATATAAAAAAATAAAAAATAGTGTGCCACCGGCAGCGGGAACAGGGTCCTCCTCACTATACGTGCCGTGCCGAGGAGTACCGCCTTCTGCATCAGACCCTTGACCCAACTTCCTAGCTTGAGCCTCTTGAGGTGTTGGTCGAGGCTCTTTGCTATAAGTCCGTTGACCGTAACGACTATCGGCACAATGATGGCCGAATCTACGTCCCACATGGCGACAATCTCGTGAGCCAGATCAAGATATTTAAGTTCCTTGTCTTTCTCGGCCTTCACGAGATTCCCATCATGAGGGACGGTGACATCGATAATCATTGCGCGGCGCTCCGAGCGGTCTATCACCACTATATCAGGCTTATTATTTTTATTATTACAATCAACCATTTGTTAATACCTAATTAAATTTCACAGCTTCATGACTAAATGAATGAACATGTTTTATTACGAAGGAAAAACTATATTTTTATTTCAGTTACGTAGGTTTGTCAAATACAACAGTAATTCACTAACATATTTATTTAATTAGCAGACTTAATGAACGAACGACTATGATAACGTCTAGAAACGCAGTAGCGCGACAAGAAGCCAAGTTCAAGCAAAGCAAAACCGGCAAACAGCACCGTCCGTAATATTTTAATAGTAAAGTTATTAACACAAAAAAACAACTTGTGATCTATGAAAGAGTTTGTGAAAGTTTTCATAATTGTAATGTCATTTTATATTTAATTATGCAATTTATGTCACCATGACATATACAAATCATTCTTATAAATTAATTTATTTCAGGATTCTCTACAGAACTGGGCACCCAATTAGAACTCAATATTTTTATCGGTGGAGCCGTAGCAAGCCATGTCACATTATTGTACTTGGCGCCCATTTTCATATTTATGTTTTTGGTGGAATATTACATACAGGATCACGGTTAATTAAGCTAATAGTTAATTAACCAGAATCAATCCAATACATGTTAATGTACGAATATTTCTGGATTATCGTGGATTACTGTAAGCCACATCAGGCTATAAAAGTAATACTTATTTGATTAATTAAATATTACTAGCTGACCCGGACAACATCATAAAGCAAACAAAGTTAAATACATATTTTACTAGCTGATTCGGCAAACTTCGTATTGCCTCAGAATGAAATAATGTGTCAAAGGTTTGATAGATACGGACTATTTGTATGGGAAAATAAAGTTGTGGTTTTTATTATTTCCCTTCAATTTCTTCATATTTTCTTACCTTTTAAACCTTTTCTGGGCTACCAAAAATAATTCAAAACCAAAATTAGCCAAATCGGTGCTGCCGTTCTCGAGTTTTAGCGAGAGTAACGAACAGCGATTAATTTTATATATAGATATAATAGATTTTCACGTTCGGACTAAGGGTGACACTTAAGACCGCACTACGACTTAATTTAACAGGTTCTCAGGTTCCAAGTCCCTATGAATCGCATGTGAGTAATTGCGTTGTTTAAACTATAGAGCAACACGGGCCACCGGCCGCGACGGACTGGAGGGGAGTAGGTTTCCTTTTAGTTTCATTATATAGTTTGCCTTTTAATTTCATTAGGTATGTATGGCTACTATTGCCGTAACGTTTGAATTTCTGACAACAACCGTTTAGTCGGAAGGGGGGAGGGGGGGTGGACACTTGACTCTAACGAAAGTTGGCTCTTTAAGGCTTAATAAGTCACGAACAGTCAACTGAATCAAAAAATGATGTTTCCACACCCGCATCATTTTTGAAATACCTATCCAGCGGTATCCCACACTATATAGAAAACGAAAAATAAAAAAAAAATCCGTGCGTTACATGTAGGGGAGGTACCCTTGGGTAGGTATACTTGTGCCAAATTTCAAGCCTCTAGTACCAATAGTTTTTGCGCTAAGCCGAGGACGGACAGACAGACAAACAGGCAGAAAGAACATGGCGAAACTAAATGGGTTCCTTGTTTACTACGCAACCCTAAAGAGAAGTAACGTAAATTAAAATAAAAGCAATGCTGGATTGCACCAGGCTAAGCCTGGGTTATTGAAACATTTCGCATCCTTCCTTTAACTTTCACAGATTTGTGAAGGTTAAAGAAGGATGTGGTATGTTACTTTAACATATATCTTGATGCGACCCAGGCTAAGTGTACATAACACACTCGTTCATACATAATAGTGAAAATAATTTGTGTAAAATGTTAATAAAAGTATGTATGTATGTATGTATCTTCACGCCAGGTCCCTAACGGGGTAGGCAGAGAGTGTAGAGCGCCAGATATCCCGGTTCAGACAAACCTCTCGTGCCTCGTCTACCTTCATCATTCTCTTCATACATGCACGCCGATTCCTAAGACTTTTGACCCCACCATCAGACAGAACTCGACCTATTTGGTCATGGTAGGTCAGCCTTGGTCTTCCTGGGCCTCTGCAACCATCCACATTCGCAAAATTAATAAAAGTGTATTTCGATTTTCGCTTACCTTTTGCTGTTACAAATTAATATAATACCAGCGTTAGACATTTCTATCTGGGCGCTGGCAAAATATCAACTCAATTATGATTATGGTTGAAACGGTAACGGAACTGCTGCCAACATCTGTAATGAGATAACGAAATACGTTGACGTTTTCACTTTAAAGTAACTGGTGTAAGCGGTATTGCGGTATCTGTTTTTACCGGGAACTTACATACAAAGGAGATGTTGTAAAAATGTATGGACCTCCGGCCATGTATTGTACACAATATCATTAAACAGGCAAAATCAATATAAAAACGTTTTTTACTGCATATTTTCACTTATTTAGCTTTGTTTGCAGTTACAAAACATTATGTGCAGTTAGAATTGCAACTCAAAACCAACATGACGAATATGGCGGGCGATGTCATTTTGACATATTCATTTTTTAAATTGAATTTTAATTATATAGTACTTGGAGAAAAAAGTAATATTTTCTAAATACTATCGAAATCGATTGATCCCAAGTGTCGGCTGTATCGCCGCCATGTTTTACATAGTTGAAAATGATAAAATCGTTTGAATTAAATGCGGTTGTAACTCCAAAATATTTTTTGAGGACGTGTACGAACCAGAGCCGAGCTCGCAACATCTCCTTTCATTCATTACATAAAAAAAACATTATTTAGCACCAGAACTTAGGACCATTAACTTAAATAAGTACTGGAAGTCCACCGTTTGTGATTTTTAACCCATTAAAATAAAATGACACACACATTTAGGTGTTTTTACTTTTGTCATTCCTTCTCGAGGTTCGTATGTATTCTTAATTACGCTTGAAATGTAAATATATTTCTTTCCCTATTAAATATATCAGGAACAAAGCTGTTGCTGCAGCGTCTAAGTCCCTAATAATTTATGTCTCTTTTCCTGGAACCCTTGCCTTAAGGAAAGATTTGAAGTGAAAATATTGGACTATGAAAATTAAAAGGACATTTTTTATTCTTGCTTCTTATTTATTATCTATAAGTTTGACTATGAAATACAGTGCAGCTATAAAAAATGGAGTTTTAATTAATCATTACCCATTCATAAATTTAGATAAGTATTACATTTACCCGAAAGAACAGACGTGCACGACTTAAATAAATACCTACGCTTACACTCACAGCCCCACAGTAGGTATAAACCTGTGTCGTGGGTGCCGTTGAACACATACAAAACATACACAAACACCCAGACCCGAAACAAATGCTGTAGGCCATACAAATATTTCTCCCGGTGCGGCTATCAAACCCGCGACCCTTCGTATCAAACGGTCATCTCACACCGCTGGACTAACCGGGTCGTCAAACGACATACAAAACGTGTAAAGCTTTTCGTAGCTTAAAATCTTTGAAAAATAAATACGAGTATCATCTAATTTCTTATTGGTCGTATAATTCAAGTGTAGGAAGAAAGGGTAAGGGTAGTGGTAATAAAAACTACCACAAAGCCTTAACAACTAAGTTCTCACGCGTGGCAACGCATCTACATTGTTTTTTTTTATGTTATGGAAGTGGCAAACAAACATACAGTTCACATTGATGTTAAGTGATGACTGCAGCCTATAGACACCCACACAAAGACCGAGGTCAAAATGCAGATGCGTTACCACTCCTGAGACCTAAGGTGTTATGCCTCTGTGTCGGAAATTACAGAGCCGTACAATTTTGATCTTTGGTTTTATTGTCATCAGTTGACATTCATGTGAATCGTAAGCTTGTTGCCATCTTCGTTACATAGAAGAAAGTTTAACATACATAGATAAGGACGTGAACATAGTTTTATTTCGATGAGTGTAGCTTGCGAAAACCAACATATCAATGTAAATTTATTTCTTTCCCTACTAAATATAATATTATCATGAAGAAAGCTGTTTGCAGCAGTGTCTAAATCCCTAATGATTTATGTCTCTTTCAAGGAACCCTTGCGATGAGGAAATACTTGAAGGGGAAATATTGAAAACTGGAATATTGCAAAATAAATAGCCAATTAATGTTCTTTTTGGGACGTCAGATACGCAAGGCTAAAATTTATAAATAAATAAAACAAAATACGCCTACAGTGACGACACACACTGTGTATTTTTTTATGTAATGGAAGTAGCAAACAAGCATGCAGTCACATTGATGTTAAGTGATGACTGCAGCCTATAGACACCCATACAAAGACCAAGGTCAAAATGCAGATGCGTTACCACTCCTGAGACCTAAGGTGTTATGCCTCTGTGCCGGAAATTACAGGGCCATATATTACCACCTGACCGGAACACGATAGTCCTGAATACTACCATTTAGCGGCAAGTATATTAGGTAATGCGGTGGTGCCTACGCCCGCGGGCTCCGTCACTGGAGCTCTACAACAAATTTATAAATACATAAAACAAAATACGCTTACAGTGACGGCACACACTAGTTATAAACGTATAAACCTGTGTCGTGAGTGCTGTTGTATTACGAACACATACGTAGGTTGTTATTTTTTACTTTATAGTAAAGCGATTATCTGATTTTTGCAGTCGGAAGTGTTTAATTTGTGGGCAACGGGGTTGATTACGATTCTCGAACGAACTGAAGTCATTTCACAATTGGCGGAAGTATCAGAATAGGCAATTGTCGATTACAATATATATGCATTGATTGCAATTATAAATGATACAATCATCATAATCATAATTTTAGTCGAAAGATGCCCACTGCTGATTAAGGACTAACCCTAGGGGACTTAGGATTGCCAAAACGAAAGGTCCTGGGCGGCAATCACTCGTAACTTTTACCAGGTCATCGGTCCACCAGGTGGTGAGACACACATGTTCAGTTACGTGGTCATCACTCGAGAATTCTTCTACCGCAGTGGCCATCGGTACTTTTAACTATGTACCTACGCTGCCCACTGCCACTTGAGTTTTGCTATTCGATGGGTTTTGTCGACTACTTTGGCGGATCCAAATTTTTGACTCATGTGTATAGTACCTAGTGTACATTCCGATAACGCTAGTAACATAACATATGGCTCCAGAATAATATGTTATTAACACAGTCTAAAGAACGCATCTATTCATTGTGTTGTTAGTACCAACATTGTTGTGAGAAGCCGTGGCAGGTCGCTAGTTTATCATAAAACCTGAAAACAAAATATTGCAGTTTGAAATAGTCACAGGAAACCATGGAAACAAAATGTGGGTTGACGTTGAAAATTAAAAGCGGAAACGTTTGTTTCGCCTTTAATTGAAACTGCGAACCGAACTTAGGTGTCGTAAATTGAATTGGAGTTTGCGAAAAACGAAGGTTGACGAACTTCTCGATACTTTGTCGGCGATATTAATTATTTCCGTGTTTGTTTCGTGAATAAGGGAAACGTTTTTAATAGGGACCAAATTTGACAATGAATACTTTTAAAGATATATGAATATCGCCGTGCAGATCTTGTCTGCGGTGGACTTGTGCATGCGGTGATGCCTATGCCCTCGAGTTTCTACACTAGAACTGGTAGCCTGCTTACGCTTCGTCTTCGTCGTCATTCCAGAACTTTTCTGCCGCAACGGCCGTCAGTCCTTCGAGCTTGTGCCCAGCCCACTGCCAGAGAATATGTAATAATACTACGTATAGAATGGACACTTCAACGTACCGCCCGATTTCCATCAACCAACCTCCTCCCCTCTTATGGGCGATGGTGGGTATTTTCTACGTGCTATGCACACAGGTGCACGTGTACACGTCACTGATTGATGTCTGTAGATAGTGACCAAATTAAGCGTTTGTATGGAATTTTAGCGGAGTGTCCGCGGTGTGCCACTGCCACTTGCGTCTCGCTATTCGGTGAGCTATGTCGCTAACTGTGTTTCTAATACAGATCTCCTCATTTATGTACCACCAATAAAAATAACAAGCTTCTTACCTTTCATCTTCTTATCATGAAGAAAATGATAAAAGCCATATGGAGAGGCAACAACGTTATATTTAGTATCATACAATCTCGTCCGCTCATATAACACGGTGTGTCATTTATAGCTCTCACGCGTAATTGTGCACCACTTTATTACGTTGTGTTGAGATATCCAGCGTTTTAAGGTCCTGTAGAGAAATACGTTTTAACTATAACATCATTGCGTTTTAAGTTTTATAAGTATTGGTAATTTTATCCGTACTGATTCAATAAATGTGGAAGTAACTCGGTCTTTTACGTGTTAACGACAAAAGTATTGACTAGGCTCTATAATGATGATTTTATCTGAAATGCTTGTGGCAAACAGGCATGCAGTTGACATGGATGTTTAGTGATGACCGCAGCCTACAGCCTACGTCTTCACAAAAAGCAGAGGTCAAAATGCAGGTGCGTTGGGTGGCAACGCATCAATAATATAATAACTACCACATAATAACTACCATCCACCGTCATAATAACTACCACAGTACCTAAGGTCTAAGAGGTGGACACGCATCTGCATTTTGACCTCTGGTCTTTGTGACTTAACATCAATGTGAACGGCATGCTTGTTTGCCAAATTCATTACATTTAAAAAAATCACAGGTTAAAATAGTAGTAACAGTAAATTTTTCTTTCCGTTTTATAAATCCACGATGTCATTTGTATGTCTTGTCTTATTGCAAAAAAAACAATATGACTTTAACTGTTATTGAAATCATCATTAAAGTGCTTCTTGCGATTTTTGTACAGTAAAATATCAAGTCCTAAAGCAAAAGCAATATTATTTCTCGGTATAAAGTTTCAAAAAACCTCGACAGAGTACCACAAACGGCTTCAACAAGATGGCGACTCCCAAGGCGCCTCAATCGTCGCCGACACTGAACAATTCAATTCTTGAACGCAGTGAAAATTGAATCTGGCTACACTGACACTATTTCTAAAGATGCTTTTTGGCTTTGGCGTTTGTTAAATATATATTGAAGTATCTTTTATTTATTGAATGGTGATTTAATGGAGGTCTGCCACTAATCGCATATCTTATGTGACGCCACAACGCCTTAAATTCGGGATCGGACCTGCAGGGGTCTCCCTTAGCCAGTAGTGTAATTTTTTTTTCGGCAACGGTAAAAGTAAATTTACGCTGAAAGTGCTCACCGATTGCCCACTGAAGTAGGCTAGTAACGTCACGAGACGAGCCGCATACGTAAGTCCATTAAAAAAAACCGGTCAAGTGCATGTCGGGCCACGCGCAGTGTAGGGTTCCGAAGTTATAGAGTAAGAGATGTAATGAAAAAATAAATCAATGTTTTCAATGGACTTGTTCGAAATTGAAATTTTCGAAATTGAATTGAAATTTTCGAGTAAAATACATTTGGTCGACTATAACTCGCAAACGAGCAAGGCCAACTTTAGTGTGATAGTTTTCCTTTTAATTTCATTATATGTAGCTACTATCGCCGTAACGTTTGAATTTCTAACAAAAACCGTTTAGTCTGTAGGATAGGGCGACACTTGAGTCTAACGAAAATTTGCAAAATGATCGAAAAATGATGTTCGCACACCCATAATATTTTTAAAAGACCTATCCTACGATATCCCACACTATATGAAAATCGAAAATAAAAAAATATCCGCGCGTTACTAGTAGGTTACCCTAAAAATTTTTTTTTACGTTTTTATTCTACCACTTTGTCAATTATTCAAATTTCAAGTCTCTAGTACTAATAGTTTTTGCGCTAAACCGCGGACGGACAGACAGACAGACGGACATGGCAAAACTATAAGGGTTCATTTTTTACTACGGAATCCTAAAAATGATGATAGCCAACAGGCATACAATTCACATGGATGGTAAGTGACGAATGTAGTCTTGACGCACGTCAATGTATTGTCACCCTGCGGTCCAAGTTGTTTCTTCTTATCGGTTCATACATCAAACCCAGGAGGATGGTCCTGATTCCCGGATCAGGGACTATCAGAGATAGCGGTTTTAAATCTTTATCTCTGGTTCTATTGCGATTTTTCTATTTTCCAGAAGTTTCCAGATAGAAACTAAGATAGAAATTATATTTTCCAAGAAAATAGAAAATAGAAAAATAGATAGAAAAAAGTTTGGTAATGTGCTCGGAAATGTCATCGGGCTCGCCACCATTTACATGGGTATAAACGGAACCGACGAATCGAGTGTGTTTGCATGTATGCTTGATTGCATGAATTTACCCCTTCGGGGATTACAGGCGTGAAGTTACGTTTTATGTTATAATATGTATACATAAAACGTAACTTCACGCCTGTAATCCCCGAAGGGGTAGGCAGAGGTGAATGCATGCATTCGAGCATACATGCAAACACCCACGACTCGCCGGTTACGTTCCTGGCCCATGTAAAAGGTGGCGAACCTGTTGCCATCTCCGGGCAAATTTACAAACTCCTAGGTACTGGGAAACTTCCAGATAATGGAAAAATCCCAATAGAACCCGAAATAAAGGATTTTAAACCGCTATCTCTGATAGCCCCCGACACGGGAATCGAACCCAGGACTAAGACTAAGCGTAATAGTAGTGGCCACTGAAGCAGTTAATATGTATACATTGTAAAACATGCCTTAAAATGGTTTAATGACAAAATTATGTCCGTAACCTACCTGTATCATAAACAATTCAATTACCGTTCACGCGAATTTTTTACTTCTGAATTTTAAATGAAAGTGAATATATTACTCCGTCCATTTTTCATACAAACGCTTCATCGAGGTGAATATCGTATATTTTTGAATCCAAATTGTTAACTTTGATCCTAAAGCTATCATTTTGATTCACAACTGAATTAAGCTATCGAATTGCCATATGAATTCCATTGTTGAAAATGATTTTGAGATTACGCATTATATCTATATATATATATATATATATAATATGATAATCTGTTTTAGTTATCCGGTGGTCTGCACACGGTTGGTTGGAATACATTTGTGGTAAATTTTCGGATTTAATAAAAATAATTTGAGTGTTCATTAACGATTGTTTTAATAGGCAGAGCATAGAATTATACCTCTATGAGGCAGAGGTCGCTCACTATAGGCCTCATAAGAAGGCTCAAGGTCACTTAGAGAGCAATGGAGAGGGCTATGCTCGGAGTTTCTCTGCGAGATCGAATCAGAAACGAGGAGATCCGCATGAGAACCAAAGTAACCGACATAGCCCACCGAATAGCGAAACTCAAGTGGCAGTGGGCAGGGCACATAGCTCGCAAAACTGACGGCCGTTGGGGCAGAAGAGTTCTGGAGTGGCGACCGCGTACCGGAAGACGAAGCGTAGGCAGGCCCCCCACGAGGTGGACCGATGACCTGGTGAAGGTCGCGGGCAATCGTTGGATGAGGGCGGCCCAGGACCGTTCGTTGTGGCATTCTTTTCATGCCTTTGTTCAGCAGTGGACGTCTTTCGGCTGAAATGATGATGATGATGAGGCAGAGGTAAATTGCCTTCAAGTATTTATGCAAAACGTAAGTGGCTAATGGTGGATCTATCCACCGGTTAGGTTTCGTCCCATATAAGCCTACACACGAATTCAAGCGCTTCCAAAAGTGAGCGATCGTGGATTCAAACCTTACGGGTTAATCTTTTTCACCCTTTAAGTTTGGTAATGTGCTCGAAGATTTCAATAGGCTCGCACCCTATAACACTGGAAAAACGCAACTGGTATTTGTATGTATGCTTATATGCGCACCCTACCATCATACCACTTCCATACCGTTTCTGAGAACATGTATGTATGTATGTATCTTCCCGCCAGGTCCCTAATGGCGTAGGCAGAGAGTGCAGAGCGCCAGATATCCCGGTCCTGGCATACCTATCGTGCCTCGTCTACCTTCATCATTCTCTTCATACATGCACGCCGATTTCTAAGACTTTTATCCTCACCATCAGACAAAACTCGACCTATTTGGTCATGGTAGGTCAGTCTCGGTCTTCCTGGGCCTCTGCAACCTTCCACATTCGCATTGTATATCTGTTTAGTCATTCGCTCATTCGACATTCATTCTATATGCCCGAACCATCGGAGCATGCCTTTTCTGAGAATATAAAGTGAATTTACGTTTTTTATTTTGCTAATTATGGTAAAAAGTAAATAAATTTTCACTTACCCAAATTCCACCTTTAGCAGAGGGTTCTGAATTAAAATGAAAGTGAATATATTCCATTCATATTTTATACAAAAGATCCATCGAGGTGGAATATCATATATTTTTGAATCCTAATTTTAAACTTTGATCCTGACATTTTTTAAGTCAATTTGATTTTTGTGTTTTTGTATTTTGTACAACTGAATTAAACTATCAAATTTCCATTTCAATACCGGTAATGAAAAGCATTTTGAGATTTACATGTGAATATTATGTTAATATAGTTTAGCTGTTCGGTGGTCTGCTCAGGATTGTATTATTAAAAACGTAACTTCACGTCTGTAATCCCCGAAGGGGTAGGCAGAGGTAAATGCATCCATTCAAGAATTCATGCAAACACCCACGACTCGCCCGTTACGTTTTGGTCCATGTAACAGGTGGCCAATCTGTTGACATCTCCGGGCACATTACCAAACTTCGAGGTACTGGGAAATTTACGGAAAATTGAAAAATCCCAATAGAACCAGAGATAAAAGATTTTGCACCATTATCTCTGATAACCCCCTACGCGGGAATAGAACCCAGGACCTCAGAGTAGTATGTATGTATGTATGGCCTGCTACCACTAGGCTACCGAGACAGTCAAACTATTACTATTTGATTATCTACTAGTTGTGCCAGCGACTCATATACCTCTGTGCCGGAAATTACAGGGCCCTACACCAGACCGGAACACGATGGTGCTGAACACTACCATTTAGTGGCAAGTAATTATATTAGATAATGCGGTGGTGCCTACGCCCGGGAGAGCTCCGTCACTGGAGATCTACCACCATTAAAAAGTGTTTCAGACGCTGAGATATTCACTACAAAAAATATGAGCTTCAAATGCCCAAAATTCTTCACAGGTAAGGTATTTGAACCATTCAGAATTTATGGAACAATAAACAACTGTGCCATAGAATTTTATCTATTGACAGATTTACAAGCTCCTCAGATTTTCATTAAATGTAATAGCTTTTACCGATCCTAGTCGGCTATGAATCTTTTTTAAATGCATTGGATAAAAGATAAGGAATTATGCAGACCTCATGTATCTTAAGTTTTATTTAAATAAGGATAAGGACTCGGGTCATTTGCTATCAATTTATGGAGAAATGGTTTAGAGAGAAAATGTGTATTCAAGAGATCCGTATTTTAATTGGACTAAAGTTGAGTTTACTTTGATAAATAACAAAGTTACAACGCAGTCTACATTAAATCTACTATCTTTTTTTTGACATAGTTCCCTTATGGGGCTTTGGTTTTGGCTTTGGTCCAGCTGTGGACATCTCTCGGCTAATATGACAGTGTAAAAATCTCTCATAAACAACCAATGATTAGTTTTGTTGCACAGTTTTTAGGATCCCGCACCCAAAGTGTAAGAACGGGACCCTGTTACTAAAACTCCGCCCGTACACCTGTTTGTCGGTCACCAGGCTGTATTTCATGAACCGTGATTGTTAGACAGCTGAAATTTCAATTGCCACTTTAACAACTATTTATACTAAAACAAAATTAAATTGATAATTATAAGAATATTGTGACCTACCTTTCATGCGCGAAGCCGATTGGCCAATATCGTATTTAGTCAATATTTTTTTATATCTTGGTGGCAGCTAACGAGCACGCAGGTCATATGGATGGTAAGTGACTACTGCAGTCTATAGATATCTACTATGAAGTGAGGAGGTAAGGAGGATCATCTCTGTGTATCAAAAATTGTCCATCAAAATACGTAAAATGAGATTAATGAGGGATTTTTTTTGATGTAATGGAAGTGGCAAGCAAGCATGCAGTTCACATTTAGTTTAAGTGATGACTACAGCCTGGTGTCTATACACCCACATAAAGACCAAGGTCAAAATGCAGATGCGTTGTTGTTATGCCTCTGTGCCGGCAATTACAGGACCGTACATTACCAGATGACCGTACCACGATAGTGCTGAACACTACCATTAAGCGGCAAGTATATAAGGTAATGCGGTGGTGTCTACGCCCGCGAGCGCCGTCACTGGAGCTCTACCACCAGTGAAAAAATATCTCGTCTATAATATTGAATAGTATGGATTGCCCTTTTCACATTTCACTTTATTACACAATTTGCAAAACGTTGACGATCACAATTTGAACTCGGAAGTAAAATAAGAGTTAGAAGAACCGTCGAAAGCAACAAAAAAATGTACTCGACCATTAAGAGCAATTTCCTTTGAATGAAGTTGCCGTTGCGTCAATTCCATTCTTATTTGTATTATACGATCCTCATTCCCAGTTTTGGAGTTGTTGAAAATATTATGCTACTTTGACGGAAATTTTCAACACAAAAGATTTTGCTCAATTCTTATATTTCATGTTTATGGGTTGTGTTGTGTAGAATGAGTAATTTTTCAGATAAAACGCAGGGTTTGAGAATACAAGGATGCAACTAACGTCTTAGATACGAGGATGTTCTTTTGTGAAAATCATTACTTTAATGTTTGTGTTATATGAAATATGCGTGTAGTTTTGTTGTATTTTATTAAATGTCTAGACTAAAGGTGCAATTCCGTGCATCGCGATCGACGGCAACGACGGCCAACGACAGTCGTGAGCCGCGCGCGGCTCGCGCGCGACCGTCGCGGGCTATTTTTTCATACTGTATCTATTGTCGCGCGCGGCCGACGACAGTCATAAGCCGCGCGCGGTCGCGATCGATTGTGCACAAACATTAAAGTAGTGATTTTCACAAAAGAACATTCTCGTATCTAAGACGTAAGTTGCATCCTTGTATTCTCAAACCCTGCGTTTTATCTGAAAAATTACTCATTCTAGACTAAAGGTACAATTCCGTGCATCGCGATCGATCGCGGCCGCGCGCGGCTTACGACTGTCGTCGGCCGCCCGCGACAGACGCGCGCGGCCAACGACAGTCGTGAGCCGCGCGCGGCCGTGACTTGAAATTTTGTACCTTTAACGGGATCGATTCTCGAACTTCTGTAATGTTAATTTGTGCTCAAAATATTACTATTATTTTTGTTTTCAGGTTTTTAATCAGAGTTAAATCTTTGTGTTTTATCAGTAAGATGAAAGTTTTATTCATGTAGTTATGGTGGCAAACAAGTACGTATTTCATTTTGATGATAAGCGACAACTGCAGTTTATAGATACAAAAACCATCAGTGGTTTGCCCCTGAGAGCTTAACAGAAACACAGTGCTACTTTCACATTTGTTGTATTTAATAATATGGATTGCTTTTTTCTAATTTCAATATAAATTAGGTACGCTGGTGAAAGACAGTTACTTCAAATTCAATTTGCTAAACGTTGAAGATCACAATTTGAACTCGGAAGTAAAATAAGCAACAAAAAAATGTACTCGACCATTAAGAGCAATTTCCTTTAAATGAAGTTGCCGTTGCGTCAATTCCATTCTTATTTGTACGAGTATTATACGATCCTCATTTTGGAGTTGTTAAAAATATTATGCTACTTTGAAGGAAATTTTCAACACAAAAGATGTTGCTCAATTCTTATACTTCATGTTTATAGCTTGTGTTGTGTAGAATGAGTAATTTTGCAGATAAAACGCAGGGTTTGAGAATATAAGGATGCAACTTTCGTTTTAGATACTGGGATTTTCTTTTGTGGAACATAATAAGTTTAATGTTTCGTGTTATATGACAACATAATGTTGCCGTATCTGTGCTAGTTCAGTAAGTTAGCAAAAAACCGTGATGAACCGAATGCCCGTGTGAAAAAGTTATGTGTGGCACCTTTTTGATCCACCTGGTGCCTCAAAACTAGGTGGAGCAGACTGGAATTACTTTATTTTATTACTTTTTTTTATTAAATGTTACCTTATTATGTTTCAATTTCATTTCGTTTTGTGATGTCGTTAAAACGAGGCCAAGACTGAACAGTTGAGTACTGAAATTCATTTAACAAAATAAATTCGAATCGTCCAATTGACTTCGGAATAGAAATCGATCTTGTAAAAGTCGAAACTTATAGTACTCGTATTTAAGATAATTACAATTTGAGCTCGACAGTATAATTGAGTTTGTAAGAATTATTGATGTAACAAAAATTGTCGACAATTTGGAGAAATGCCGAGGAATTTCTATTGCGAGTTATAGGATCTGTTTTACTGTCTTTTCAATTTTATTTCTGCTAATATTATACTCATTTTAGGACTGTTAAAAATATTTCCATGCTGCCGTCTAACAGCACGAAAGATATTGTTCAATTGTAACATTGTAATATATTTTTCGCAATAACATATTATTATGCGAGTGAACTTTAAAAATTAATGAAAAAACGGAAACAAAAATTTGACTTCGAGCAGGAATTGTAAAGTACGCAAGCACTTCGAAAGCTTAGTGGTAAAGCAGTTGCACTGGTTATCCTGAGGTCGCAGGTTCGATTCCTGCCCGAAGTCAATTTTTATTTTCCGTTTTTAGGGTTCCGTAGTAAACAAGGAACCCTTATAGTTTCGCCATGTCCGTCTGTCTGTCTGTCTGTCGGTCTGTCTGTCTGTCCGTCCGCGGTTTAGCGCAAAAACTATTAATACTAGAGATTTGAAATTTGGCACAAGTATACACCTTAATTACACCGACAAAGTGGTAGAAAAAAAAATTTTTTAGGGTAACCTCCCCTACTAGTAACACCCGGATATTTTTTTTTTTCGATTTACATATAGTGTCTTTTAAAAATATTATGGGTGTGGGAAACAATGATTTTCGATTTAGTTAACTGTTTGTGACTTATTAAGCTTTAAAGTGCATATTTTCGTTAGACCCAAGTGTCCCCTCCCCCTACAGACTAAACGGTTGTTGTTAGAAATTCAAACGTTACGGCGATAGTAGCTACATATAACGAAATTGAAAACTATCACAACTTTTTTTTTACCATGCGAAAATGCGTTACGCATACCCACCCTTCGGGAGAGGGGTGGGTTATGTGGGACTCCGGGAAAGGCATCCGTCTACCCACTAAAAACCCCTGGGTGTTCCGACTCGTCCGCCATCCACTGGCGGGGTCACGGGAACGCTATCGCACACATCCGCTACCCCACCGGCGGCTGCTCGTTGCTGAGCCCTCCTCGGAGCCTTTCGGCTCCAACCAACACTAGTGGCGTGCGGAACACCTGCACGCCAGCCAGCCCGGGACCTCTCCATTCGGGCGACGGACATCCCCTAGTCCGGCGCCCGAATGGAGACGCACTTGACCGGTTTTTTAGGGTTGCGTACTAAACAAGGAACCCTCATAGTTTCGCCATGTCCATCTGTTTATGTCGGTCTGTCTGTCTGTCTGTCCGTCCGCGGTTGAGCGCAAAAACGATTAGTACTAGAGACTTGAAATTTGGCACAAGTATACATCTTTGTTACGCCGACAAAGTGGTAGAATAAAAACATGTTTTTTTTATTTAGGGTACCTCCCCTACATGCTACACGCGGATATTTATTTTTATTTTTGTTTTTGATATAGTGTGGGATATCATTGCATAGGTCTTTTAAAACCGTTAGGGGTGTTTTTATATCATTTTTCGATTTAGTTAACGGTTTGTGACTTATTAAGCTTTAGAATGCCAATTTTCGTTAGAGTCAAGTGTATTCCCCGTACCAATTAAACTGTTGTTGTAAGAAATTCGAACGTGACGGCAATAGTAGTTATATATAATGAAATTAAAAGGAAAACTATCTTACTTAAGTTGGTTTTACAAGTTTACGACAAATAGTCGACCAAATGCATTAAGAAAATTTCGAATAACTCCATAGCAAAAATATTTATTTATTATTTTCATTACATCTCTTACTATGTAACTACAGAACCCTACACTGCGCGTGGCCAGACACGCACTTGACCGGTTTTTTCTTTAATTTATAATTGTAACATTTTATATTTCTGTATGTTGTGTAAAAAGTTACACAGTATCCAACAAGACATATTGCATATCGACCTTATGAAGGAGGCTTCGGGATCTTTATATGATTCTTAACTATCGGCCACCAAATGTTAGTGTTCAGCACTATCGTGTTCCGGTTAGATGGTAATGTACGACCCCGTAATAACTATCACAGAGACATAATGTTTTTTTTTTATGTGATAGTAGTGGCAAACAAGCATGCAGTTCACATTGATGTTAAGTGATGACTGCAGCCTATAGACACTCACAAAAAAACCAAGGTCGAAATGCAGATGCGTTACCACTCCTGAAGTCTGAGGTGTTATACCTAGGTGTCGGAAATTACAGGACCGATATAAGAAGATATTTGTTAAAGTTAAAATTATTGTAACATCACATCCTTCTATAACATAAAGAAATCTGTTAAAGTTAGTAAGGGATATATAAATATCTTGGTGCAACTCCGGCTTAGTTATGAGGGGTGGCAACGCATCTGCATTTTGATTTCCGGTTTTTGTGTAGATGTTTATAGGCTGCAGTCATCAATTATTATACTTACCTGGCGTTATGTTATGAGGGGTGGCAACGCATCTGCATTTTGATTTCCGGTTTTTGTGTAGATTTTTATAGGCTGCAGTCATCAATTAATGTCAAAGTGAGCTGCATGCTTGCTTGCCATCTACCTTAAAAAAATGATCACTTGTGTGACTGTCCATCACAGCGATTTAACTTCTTATAATAATAATAAATAATAATGGCAACCCATTATACGTCCCACTGCTGGGCACGAGTCCCCTCAAAAAAGAGGAGATCTTTTTTGAGGGGAGGCCTGGAGCTTACTCCACCACGCTGCTCCAATGCGGATTTGTGGAGATACGGGTTAGTGGCCAACCCACTGTCGGATGTTTTCAAACCGCCCATAAGGCCTCCGATAAGGTTTAACGACTGCTACCTATCAATAGCAACCGGGACCGACGGCTTAACGTGCCCTCCAAAGCTCGGAAACGCGCATTTTAATTTGCCACTAGCGGTCACCCATCACACACCCGACCGAGCCCGTAATACTTCACCGACTAGATCGCGTATGGTATAGGTATTATAGATATACGGTGTAATTTTAGTAACTGTTTGCTAGCAGCGAAATAATTTTTTTAACCTTGGTAGTTGAACAAAATTGAGAACTTAATACTATTAGTTGTCTAGACGTATTTCAATAACGATTTGTATTCTGAAGTTATTTTGTGCTCCCAATTTATTTCCAATTCTGAATAATTAAATTAAATGCTTACTTTTGAGGAATATATGTTTCGGATATTTAATTTAATTAAAATTGTGATTGATAGTAAGTTTGGTACTTTATATATTCTAGTTATAATTTAGCTAATATGTGGAATATACTTAATGAATATATTTTACCATAATTTAACTTTACCATAATTTACAACACATTGCCTAGTTGACTTTCATGAAGGAGGAGTTCTGGCCGCAGGAAGTCTTATTTCGGAAATTTTGAGTAGAGCTCTATGCAGAAAAACTGCGCATCACTTCGCCGTAATCACGTGTAGTGTAACATTTGTTGCCTGAAATAAATAAATTGCAAAGAAGCCTAATTTAATTAAAATAATAAAAAAAAAGAATCTCGGTGAAATGTTATTGTCTTTTTTATGGATACGACCCACTCTATTGAAATATAAAACCACCTTTAAACGTCAAGGCGCAGGCACTGGCCTATAAAATCGACAGCTGCTATCATCGCTGTACGCTCCCTGCTCTTGGGAAGTGCACTTGTTCAGGAAATTTACTGTCACTAGACAATTTTTACTTGCCTACCTTCCTTTTTGCCTACCGCCTTTTTTCTCAATAAGGATGCATCCGTAGATTTTTTATTTAATTTTATGAAAGTTGTTAACTTACTGTCAAAATTTGATAATGTGATATGTATAATTATGATCCACACAGTGACTGAAACAGGAAGGTGTTATTTAAATAAATACGTTTTAAACCAACGATTTTTGCACTTTCAATTAGCATGAGGAAAATTATGAGGCAACAGATTGGACGTTTAAAAAACGGACGTAAACTTCTAAGTTTATTTTAATAATAATAAAAAAAAATCTTTATTTCCATACATTAAACATGTTACATTTTGAACTTATTATCAATGATCCTTAAACTAGGCATCTTGGGGATCACCTTCCATTATGTATCATATCAAGTTGGTTTCTTTCTACTTACAAAATAAAATAATAAGAAGAACAATACATTAAATAACTGATAAAATACTAATTTAGACTTAAGTTATTTAACTTCTTATAATAAAATAAAATAAAAATTGAGAAATATGCTCTGTGTGCTTACGTGCGATCGTGTGTGTGTGTGTGTGTAAGTGTGTGTGTATGTGTGTGTGTAAGTGTGTGTGCGAGTGTTGTAGTATTTTCTTTGTAAAGTTGTGATAGGTTTAATCTAAATACATAAAAATCAATTACTGTTCGTTAGTCTCGCTAAAACTCGAGAATGGCTGTACCAATTTGTTTAATTTTAGTTCTGATTATTTCTGGAAGCCCAGGGACAGTTTAAAAGGTAAGAAAATATGAAAAAATTAAAGGGGAATAGTAAAAAACACAATTTTATTCCCCCATACAAATAGTCCGTATATATCAAACCTTTGACACATTATTACATTCTCAGGCAATACGAAGTTTGCCGGGTCAGCTAGTAATCAATAGATATGTATCCCTTTATAACTCCTAATTTAAAAACAGACTGAGCATCAATTTCCAGTCAGAAAATGCCTCCTACTACTTACCATTGTCAAACGTTGAATTGGTAACCTTATTCTTAAAAGAATATTTAATATCTTTTTTAATAAACACAAAAAGGTGTTATTATAGAAACGTCAAAAACTTTATTGAGGTTATTACTGGACATACAGAAACGATTACTTCTCTATTGACACGTTTTGTATGGAGCTCAAAAATTATCCTTATATATTTAGTTATAAAAAACAGCTGTTAGTGACAGCTAAATTGTACCGAATAAGTCTGTGAAGACGTTTCGTGAGAGCTTAATTTTCAGAATCTTATTTTCAGCATTTCAATCAGATTTTTGTTATTATATTGATTGAAAAAGAAAGTCAATTTCTCAGGCAATTCATGTAAGACTATTAAATTGTTTTTATATTATTTCGCATTAACACATGCTTGTGAAATGCTACCATAAAGCAAGGCAATAAATGTGAAGAAAGGATTTGACAAATCGGGCTGACTTGACTTCAGTACCTCAATTGGAAGAGCTGCTGGACTAGATTCCCAGTAGGCCGCGAGTTCGAGTCTCGCCTGAAGTCAAATTTTTCTTTCCGTTTTTCTTTAAATAAAAGACTATTAAAGTTGATATCACCTTCACTTTTAGGAAAAAAAAAACAGTTAAGTTATTTGGACTTGCACATCGTGGGTTCCTTACTGAATTAAGGCATTCTCATTTATCGTATTCTATGAATTTAAAGTACATTCGAAATTAACTTCTAAGTCTATCTGTTATAAGTGAATGTGCTTGGATGAGATTCTAACCTTGCCGTAACACTTTCTTTACTGGTGGTAGAGCTCCAGTGACGGAACTCGCGGGCGAAGGCACCACCGCATTAGCTAATATACTTGCCGCTAAATGGTAGTGCTCAGCACTATCGTGTTCCGGTCAGGTGGTAATGTACGGTCCTGTAATTTACGGCACAGAGGCATAACACCTTAGGCCTCAGAAGTGGTAACGCATCTGCATTTTGACCTTGGTCTTTCTGTGGGTGTCTATAGGCTGCAGTCGTCACTTAACATCTACGTGAACTGCATACTTGTTTGGCACTATTATTACACAAAAAAAATAACACAGTTTTGAATGGCACCGAAAGTAAAAAAATAATAAACTGTGTACCGCCACCTTATCAATTATTTGTTTATAGTTGTTTATACGTAATGATAATTTATCGCTTTTGTTATTCACAAACTCAATGTACTTATGTTATATGTGTAATCTTATATATTTATTTATAATAAAGTTTATACTTTTATACATATATATTATAGTTGCATATGTATATTTATGTATATATATATATATATATTTATTTACTTTTGTTGTATGTATTTAGACATTGATATTTATTTTTAGAATCTAAGTATTTTCAAGTAACATTTGGCTATATCATTCTTAAATTAATTTTCATTTCTACCAACCACTGCACTTTTTGACAGTTTTATTTGGCCCTAAGGTTGACTGGGAGAGAATACCATTTGGTATTAAGTCCGCCTTCTGTACATCATTCCGTGTGCAAAAAGAATAAATAAATAAATAAATAAAAAATAAATATATATATGTAGATAAATATATATATATATATGTTATATATGTATGTATATATCAATTGCTGTTCGTTAGTCTCGCTAAAACTCGAGAACGGCTCTACCGATTTGGTTAATTTTGGTATGTTCATCAATTCAATCATTTGTTCGTCAACTATACATTTGACGAACGGAACCCAAACCACTATTTAATTTTGCTTCTATCTATCTCTTTCCCACAGCACATAAGATTGATGAATACAAGAGCAATCTCTTTAGTGTATAAAGTCTGATATGTTATAAGAGAGGCCTTTGTGTACGGTTCATTATGTTTAATCAATCAATCGGTGTGTAGAAGTTTTCTTTGTTATAGAGTTTTAGATTAGCGTTATTGTTAAGCGATGACCGTTATTGAGCTCCTAGCATTTATTATTTTGGATCAATATTGATTAAATTTTCAAGCCATGAAAATTATCGACTAGATGAGTCATTTTATTATTTTTTAAACTATAGAATAATGTACGGGATAAATGGAAGTGGTAAACAAGCATACAATAAGCTATTTCACAATATAGACAAATATTCAAGAAAAAAAACATACACAAAAGCTAATTTTGATAAACTTATCATGTTTGAAATTCGGTACCATCCTTCACAATTGAACATTTTTTTAACTATAAAGTAAAACTTTTTTTACGCATTTAATTCGTGTCTACTAAACTAAACTGATTTTACAAAAATTTTAACACCCTGTATAAGAACATGTTTTTCACTTTGCCATGGAATAAAATGTTCAATGAACTTCATAAAAAATATGAACATCTCTCATAATTTTTCCTTTTTAAAGAACGCAGTAATAAACTCGTAGCGCTGTAGCAATTCTACGGGTTTCGTAGACAAAATGATCACATCGCAGACGTAGGAATGTGGAAAGAATTTGTGGTATTTTCTACCCTTTTTCTCAACTTTATTGAAACCACTGAACATGCCTTCTGAATTCGATTTCATTTTCTACTGAAGAAGCTTATGAAATTTTATAATGAACAAATTCAATCAGTAAATCGGATTGTACTTCGATTTGTATAGAAATATGAAACTAAATTCTCTGTGAAGACGTTAACGTTAACGTTTTTACTGGTGGTAGAGCTCCAGTGACGGGGCTCGCGGGCGTAGGCACCACCGCATTACCTAATATACTTGCCGCTAAATGGTAGTGTTAAGCACTAATTGGTTCCGGTCAGGTGGTAATGTACGGCCCTGTAATTTCCGGCACAGAGGCATAACACCTTAGGCCTCGGAAGTGGTAACGCCTCTGCATTTTGACCATGGTCTTTGTGTGAGTGTCTATAGGCTGCAGCCAACACTTAACATCAATGTGAACTGCATGGTTGTTGGCCACTTTCATAACATAAAAAATGGAACGAGCTATTTGAAAATATACTATTTATAAAATAACTTTTAAAGGAAATGTTATCTTGGGTATAAAAATAAAACATGTTCAACTGAAAAAGTGTTGCAAAACTCTTTAGATGTTATTTTACAGCAATTTGATTGCGAGCGAGATATTGAGGTACTGCCTTAGATGCTTGGAAAATCTTGTTCTTTTATTAAATAGAAAATATTTTGTTTTCTTAGAAAACTTGTTCTTTAGAAATATATGCTTTTGGTAAAATTAGTAATCTTTTTGAAATCCTAAGACTTTTCAAATCAATAAGTATTGACTGAGTAGAGCTCCAGTGATGAAGCTCGCGGGCGTAGGCCGCATTACCTAATATACTTGCCGCTAAATGGTAGTGTTCAGCATTATCGTGGTCCGGTCAGGTGGTAATGTACGGCCCTGTAATTTCCGGCACAGAGGCATAACACCTTAGGCCTTAGGAGTGGTAACGCATCTACATTTTGACCTTGGTCTTTGTGTGGGTGTCTATTGGCTGCAGTCATCACTTACCATCAATGTGAACTGCTTGCTTGTTTACCACTTCCATTACATAAAAAAAGATTAGATTGCAACAAAATTATGATGTTGTTCAAAAGAAAATTAAAATAATAGTTGATTACCCAAAACTTGACTTGTGTCGAAAATGTATTTATTAAACGTCGTATATGTTTAAGTCGCAGTGTCATAAATAAAGCTGTAAAATATCTTTATCCCTAGGAATATAATAATATACCGTATCATAGTCATACTTACTATCTAACCTCGTTTTGGTCGGGACCATGGGCACCGCCAGGTCAGGTCGAAGGGTACATTCGTTATGACTTTTATTTTTTAATTTTCTAACAGTACAATTATAATTTAAAAAAAGTAGTGAAGTAACGTTTCTTCACGCCTGTAATCCCCGAAGGGGTAGGCAAAGGTAAATGCATGCATTCAAGCATACATGCAAAAACCCACGACTAGCCGGTTACGTTTTGGCCCATGTAAAAGGTGGCGAGCCTATTGACATCTCCGGCACATTACAAAACTCCGAGGTACTGGGAAACTTCCATAAATGGAAAAATCCTAATAGAATCAGAGATAAAGGATTTTAAACCGTTATCTCTGATAGTCTCCGACCCGGGCATAGAACCCAGGACCAGTAGTAGTAGTAGCCTGCTACCACTACGCTACTGAGGCAGTTAAACAATTATAATAATGTATGTATGTATGTATATATGTGTATCTATGTGAGTATATATGTTGAAGATACACATCGCCAGGTCCCTAACGGGGTAGGCAGAGAGTATAGAGCGCCAGATATCCCGGTCCTGACATACCTGTCGTGCCTCGTCTACCTTCATCATATTATAATTATATTCCTAGTAACATAGTCATGATTTGCTATGTTCCGGTAAAGACCTAATTATATACCTAGGGATATATACCTACCTATATTACGGCTTTATCTATCGTACTGCGACATATACAAGTTTGACTCTATGATTTACATATTTTTAGAGATCTGAACTCATTCGGTCGAGTGGTTTTGGAGTAAATTAGCACATGGGCAGACAAACGCACGAGTTTTCCTTATTTTTAACAAACAACGTCATTGACGAAATATAAATGATTATTTATTTGGTTTGTCTGGATTAATTTGATTCAGATCTGAATGGAAAGGTCAAATTGAGACGTGTGAAATGTTGATTAAAATCGCCTTCAGCTTTATTGAATGCCTTCACTAGATACGGATGCCTTTGGGTCATGACCCAATGGCGACTGCCTTTATTCAGACCATTGAAGAATCCCACAATGCATTGTACGGAATCATCGAAGACATGAAAGAAAATATATCGCTTTTCAATTTTCGAAGGGCGAGGGAGCGGCATGTTCGGAGTTTTACGTGAATATTGGTGTGTATTAGTACAGTACGAAAGAGACAATCGGCTAGTTTCGATTTTGTAGAGTGTCATCTTTGCTACTCACTGCCTACGTAAGCACAGATAGTCCGATATTGGTTAAAACTTGACTAACAGCTGCTAGCAAAAACTGTTCGGTTCTTTATCGAATTTTACACTCAGTAGTTTGGGAAATATAAATTGCATAGAATTGTTTCCAAATTCTGTATGTTAAAATTATTAAAAAGAATTGTAATGCAATAAGGCTTTCACGATATACCTATAGCAAAAAAATAAACTTTTTTTTCAATTTCTCAATTTATCATCTGTTTTTTATTATTTATGTTTGTGTAGCACGATCTTGTTAGAGTCACGGATTTACACACGCTTACAAAATTTAGACTTGTAGGGTTTGATTTTTCCCTTCTGAGGTACAGAATCTTAACAATATGCAAACAGCGTATACGTAATTCGTGTGTGATTCGTTCGTAATACGTAATAGGTCAGTTTCGCTATCTGAAGGTCAGTTAGTAAGGTGAAGTTAATTAGCAGGGTGTGGAAATGTAGATAGCATGTAGTCATGCAATGTTATATTTTGTCGCCGTTTGGTTTTTCATTACTGTTGACGATTTTCCTCCATTTTGTGGATTATTACGATATTCTGATTACAAAGGTTCATGAAAAATATAGTGAATGTTTCTAATTTTACAATTTGTAGCTTAATCCCACCAAAAGTAGGTATTGAATAGATTTAAATGAAATAAAAAACGACGAATTATGAAATTTTCAAGTCAACATACTAACAAATAATCTACCGAAGGAGAGCTCTTCATTTTAATTTTAAGTACTTGCTGAATGAATCTATAATTTTCTTTGATATACTCGTACAAATATTTTTTTCCTTAAATTATCTAAACCATAGAGATATTTTATGATATTAATTTGATCATTTTACTGGTGGTAGAGCTCCAGTGACGCAACGCTAACAAGAATTTCAACTTAACATAAATGGTAGAGCTCCAGTGACGGAGCTCGCGGGCGTAGTCACCACCGCATTACATATATACTTGCCGCTAAATGATAGTATTCAGCGCTATCGTGTTCCGGTCAAGTGGTAATATACGGCTCTGTAATTTCCGGCACAGAGGCATAACACCTTAGGCCTCAGGAGTGGCAACGTATCTGCATTTTGAACTCTGGTCATTGTGTGGGTCTCTATAGGCTGCAGGCATCACTTAACATCCATGTGAACTGCATGCTTGTTTGCCACATTCTTTACATAAAAATAAGAAAAGGCGTTACATATGTGAATAATATGGAACTAAAAAAAAAACAGAACACAATTTGAACATGTAAATGTAATTCGTATGTTAATAGGTCAGTTTCGCTATCTGAAGGTCAGTTTCCTGGTGAAGTGAGGTTAATTAGTCGGGTGTGGAACTGTATACTGCATGTTGACATGCAATGGTGTGTCGCCATTTTGCATAGTTTTTTATATGCAAATTGCTTCAATATTCGACTGAGTGAATATGTCAAATAGTAATAAGTAGAAGTACTAGTAACATTTTTACATATGTTTAATGGAAGTGGCAAACAAACAGGCAGTTCATATTGATGTTAAGTTATGACTGCAGCCTATAGACACTTACACAAAGACCAAGGTCAAAATACAGATGCGTATATTTTGAGAGACGGTACGGCTGACGTATGTCGGGCGTGCCACCGTCCTGGCGAATCTCTCAGACATATAGTGTCCGGCTGTTCAAGTCTAGCTAATGGCGAGTATTTGCATAGACAGAACCAAGTAGCCAGGATCATACACCAGCAACTTGCTTTGATTAATGATCTGGTAGCCGAGGAAGTGCCATACTACAGGTATCTGCCCGACCCAGTTCTCGAGAATGGTCATATCACACTGTACTGGGATCGACCTATCATCACTGACAGGA
The DNA here is from genome assembly GCA_036365455.1 of Macrosoma leucophasiata. NCBI lineage: Eukaryota > Metazoa > Arthropoda > Insecta > Lepidoptera > Hedylidae > Macrosoma > Macrosoma leucophasiata. The sequence continues at coordinate 13,348,832 of JAWQUS010000004.1, forward strand.
CCATTGTTGCTAACAAACCTGATATAGTGTTGGTAGATCGAACGGAGCGCCGCGCAATGATCGTCGATGTCACCATCCCCCATGACGAGAATCTCGTGAAAGCTGAGAAGAATAAGGAGTTAAAATACTTTGACCTAGCTCACGAGATTGTCAGCATGTGGCATGTGGATTCGGCGATCATTGTACCGATAGTCGTCTCGGTAAACGGCCTTATCGCAAAGCGCCTCGACCAACACCTTAAGAGGCTCACGTTGGACGGCTGGGTCAAGGGCAAGGGTCAAGGGGCTGCAGAAGGCAGTGCTCCTTGACACGGCGCGAATAGTGAGAAGATTCCTCTCTCTGCGTCCCTAACCACCGGTAGCTTGGACCATGTTCCCGCTTCTCCTGAGGCCTAAGGTGTCTTATGCCTCTGTGCCAAAAAATACAGTCCACCTGACCGGAACACGATAGTGCTGATCCGTACCATTTAGCAGCAAGTATATTATGTAATGAGGGGGTGCCTACGCTCGCGAGCTCCGTCACTGGAGCTCTACCACCAGTTGAAGCTGTGAGTGCAAGCGTATTTATTTATTTATTTAGTTTACTGGTAGAAGAGCTCCAGAATCGAGCTTTATGGCGTATGCGCCACCGCATTACCTAATCAATCTGCCGCCAAATGGTTGGTATAGTCCAATTAGGTTAGTATAGTATTCAGCAGTGTCGTGTTCCGTTTGCATGGTAATATATAGCCCTGTTACAACGATCATAGAAGGATAATGACTTGATTCAAAGGTGGCAACGCATATATTCCCACCATCTGCCGCCCTAACAGAGGCCTCCAGGCGATGGACTAGGGGACGTCCGTCGCCAAGTTTGAGTAGGGTCTCGAGCTGGTTGGCGTGCTAGTGTTCCGCACGCCACTGGTGTGGGTGGGGACCAGAAAGACTGTAGAAACCTGACTGTAGAAAATCTACAACTCAAAGCTCAGAGCTTCAGGTAACAAATCGGATTACGTTATAATACACAATATTCTCAGAATACTATCATATTACACACTTGTAAGGTCCCAAACCAATTAATGGCTATGTAAACTGACCCGAGGGAAGTCCTACACAGTGAAGTTAGTTATTAGTTAGAGCCTCGAATACATCTAACAAGAATTAGGTTATGTGGCTAATGAAAACAAATTCTGCCTCAGTAGCGTAGTGGTAGCAGGCCACTACTACTACGCTTGGGTCCTGGGTTCGATTCCCGGGTTGGGGACTATCAGAGATAACGGTTCAAAGTCCTTTATCTCTAGTTCTATTGGGATTTTTCCATTTTCTGGAAGTTTTCCAGTACCTCGGAGTTTGGTAATGTGCCCGGAGATGGCAACGGGTTCGCCACCTGTTAGGTGTTTGCATGTATGCTTGAATCCATGCATTTGCCTCTGCCTACCCCTTCGGGGATTACAGGCGTGAAGTTACATTAAATGTAATGACCAACATGATAGAATGAACAAAAGCATTGATGAAATAAAAATTAAGAGAAAGAGAGAAAGTTTTCTTTATAAAAGAAAGAGAGACAGTCATCAAAATGTTAGATTTCAGTCTTTTATACACATTTTGCAAGTGTGAATCATTTGAGTTTACTATCGCACAGTTAAGGGCTAAGCATTCCATACCAAGTGCAGTAACAAGAAAAAACAATTTGGAAATCAAGAGTGTTGAAATAAAACAATTTTTACGGATTTATCTCGCGTATATTAAACTAAAATGATTTTTAAAATCAACTCGACGTTTCGGTCGCTTTTCAGCTTCCGTGGTCCCGGGCAGACTGAGGTGACATTTGTCTGACAGAAGTTTGAAAAAATTATATGTAGCTACCTCCATCGATTTCGTAATCGCCTTGCGTAGCGTTCAGGATTAACACATCCTATATATATCCATAGCTCGCGAAAACCTAAGAACAAATCAAGAGTGTGGCAAAATGCGTAAAAATTAGGTTTGCAGCATAATGGATGAACGAAATGATTCTGCATTGGGATCCTAACTTTATTAAGGAGCTCAGCGTGAAATGATTATTTCAGATGCAAATATGAAAGCAACTGAAGAAAACAAAATGTAAAACCTTATATTACGTCCATACATTTTTCAGGGTTTTCCTCAATTTCCCAAAGTTACTATCATTAAATCATAATTTCGCAATAAAAGGAACAATTTGAACTGTCAAACAAGACTAGATATTCTAAAATCGGCCAATGATTGACGGAAAAATCGGTAGACATACTTATAAAAGTCAAATACGAAATTCATTTTTTTTTCAAATTCAAATGTTTATTGCATGTCACATAAAATAATTACAAAGTTGCCTTAAATAACATTCCATGTGACGCCCCGTAAGGGGCATCGCAAAACAGGATTTGTAGACAAAAAATTACAAAATTTTAAATTAATAGTAAATACTAACAGATGTACTCTCAACATTTAAAATTAATGATAATAACATAGGTGGATCGGGTTGGCTGTTTGGAGGGCCCACCAAGGAGAGGCGAGTCACCATCTGCCTAAAGTAGGATTCGATAATGTGAGATGTTGAATATAGGCAGGTGCCGGATCTCACTCTATAGGCCCAGCCAGCTAGTCCCCCCAGTTCACCCACATAGCCCAAAGTTTGGCAAGTCATTTTTCATTACAATAGTCCCATGTATTCTGCGGGTTCTCTCTGTGTCTGTATTAACTATTGATGCAGTCAGAGAGAGGCCCCGCCGGAATATAACCCATTACAAAGTAGATCAAAATTCTCGAAAGGGCCTCTACGTGTTGGACCCCCCATGTCCCCGCGCAAGCCTGACAAAGGTCCGGGGTTTAAATTGGACCCCGTGCTGACGAGAGACATAGGTGGTATATTCTTAATAATAATATAATTTAATAAAATAATATCAAAATAACATAGGACCTTTTCCTTTTTTTAAGATGGTTAAAAACACAGTCAAAGCGCTATGTGAAATCTCAAACTCAAAGCATTAGTAACAAGAATCCAATGCAGTAAAAGTGGGCTGTGTGGTGTGGAAGCCAATTAATAGCTTTGTAAACTAAGACGAGAGAGTTCTACACCAGGGATGCTAGTCATTAATTGTTCTAGAATATCCCTTTGTATTTTAAAAGGTTTTACATTCAATTTTTAAACTAAACTGATGCTGTTAATAAACTTATGAGTCATATTATTTATATGTAAGTATACAGTAGACATTCACATAATCTATACTAATATATTAGGTATAAAGCTCAAAAGTTCGTTTGTTTGTTTGCTTGAACGCTCTAATCTCAGGAACTACTGGTCCGATTAGAAAAAATCTTACAATGTAAGATAGCCCATTTATTTAGATATATAACATTACGCTGAGATGAATAGGAGAAGGTAGGTAACATTGCAAACGCGCGAAGCTGGGGCGGGCCGCTAGTTAATTCATAAGAAAACTAAGTGAATACAGTGGTCTATGGATATCTATAGTGTTCCGATTATATGGTAATGTCACTTTAGTTCTTTAGTTAGGGTTCAGGGTTTAAGACATTTATTTTTTTAACAAGAACTTTACATAGTTCACTAATAGCGAGAAACTTAAAAACCAACTTATACAATATTAAGCCATTGAAACTTAAAAACCAACTTATACAATATTAAGCCATTCAGTTACAATTACTGTCACAAAGGCAAGCCAACTTAGGCCCCAGGGTTGGCAATGCATCTGCATTTTGACCTCCGCTTTTTGTGTAAATGTTTAAAGGCTGCAGTATTCATCTTTTTTTTTTCTTTTTTTATGTAATTGAAGTGGCAAACAAGCATGCAGTTCACATTGATGTTAAGTGATGACTGCAGCCTATAGACACCCACACAAAGACCAAGGTCAAAATGCAAATGCGTTACCACTCCTGAGGCCTAAGGTGTTATGCCTCTGTGCCGGAAATTACAGGGCCGTACATTACCACCTGACCGGAACACGATAGTGCTGAACACTACCATTTAGCGGCAAGTAAATCAGGTAATGCGGTGGTGCCTACGCCCGCGAGCTCCGTCACTGGAGCTCTACCACCAGTAGAAATTACCAACAATGTGTGCTTTCAACGGTTTTATAAATTTTTAACTCAACGAACCTTCCCACTTAGCCATCCTTAAACTCTTATACGTATTCACACAAAAACAGTTCAGAAAATGTAGGACAGTTTGAACACAATCAAAAACTCAACGAAATGTAATAAGTGTTAGCATATCGTTAAGTTGGAAAAACATGTCGTGCGTTAGTTTGCCCAGGGGAATAAACGTTCCATTTCTGATAAAGTTAAAAGGTAGGATGTTCCCCAAGGACGTTGACTCGGTCGAACGTTGTATGTATCATATGTGGGGCAAATTAAAATTTGCACCAGCGTTTTTTATTTGGCTTAACTTTATATATTTGGTTACGCAATGGCATAGGCAGAGGTAAATGCATGCATTGTAGCATACGTGCTGAAAACCACCAGTTATGGGTCATGTAATTATAAGCAGTGGCGAGGTTAATTACATTGCAATGCAATTGTAGATCACATTTTCAACAATTGCATTGGAAAAAAAAAAGGAGTATCCCAATAGCACTTACCTCTGGCCTGGGAATCAAACTTAGAACGTTGACTTGGTTGAATATATTATATGCATATATCATGTGGAAGTCTTGTTCAGCTGCGGACGTCTACATGCTGATGATGATGATGATGATGTTATATCATGTGCGTGGAAAACTTTTTTTTTTTCTAGACGTTTTGCTATTATTTGGGGTGTTGCATATTTTCTTTCTCATCCATTAACGTTTATTAGATACGTTTTAACTATTAGTTGGTAGCTCAGCGCTATCGTGTTTCGGTAAGGTGGTAATGTACGGGCTTTAAGTTATTACGCCTCTGTGCCCTCCGACAGCAACTTAGGCCTCAGGAGTGACGATGCATCTCAATTCAAATCTCTGGTTTGATCTGGGTGTTTATAGGCTATAGTACTACTTACCATCAATATGAACTGTACACTTTCTTGCCACTTCGTGACACAAAAAGAATTGAAGTCAATTGTCTCAAAAGCATAATATAGATAAATTAATTTGTTATTGATTAACTTAGGGTTGTCACTCAAACTTCAAAGTATACAAATTAAGTTTTATACGATGGTTATCCAGTTACAGCCCTAAGGGCCCGTAACAGAATCTAAATTTGAAGTTATATTCAACACCAAGTTTTAGTACGAAAAACAAATTAATACAGAAGTTAGTCCTAGGCATTGTTTTAGAATAAATACCTTACAATAATAATGTTGGTTTATTTGTTCCTTAGCGAATAATTAACGTCTGACAACATTATTAAAACGATTAGTATTAATTTCTGAGTAACTTCTGAAAATTTTTCAGGGTAAGTCTATAAACACAAGTATTTTATTACCATAGATCTATTTTTGTACTGTTTTATTTTTTAAACGGCTTCATAAAAGGAGGAGGTTCTATATTTTTTTGTTTTTTTAATTGTTTTTCACCTTTTGCTCGGTCAATTATCTATCTTTTAAAAAAAACTTGTGACGTTTGAAAGGATACACTTTGAAATCAGTCCTACTGCTACTATGTAGGGATCTGATGATGACATCATGGAAATGGAAACCTTCAAAAATACGAATAATATGGTCATAAGTATACCTTCCTATCTACTGGTGGTAGAGCTCCAGTGACGGAGCTCGCGGGCGTAGGCACCACCGCATTACCTTAAATACTTGCCGCTAAATGGTAGTGTTCCGATCAGGTGGTAATGTACGGCCCTGTAATTTCCGACACAGAGGCATAACACCTTAGGTCAGGAGTGGTAACGCATCTGCATTTAGACCTTGGACTTCATGTAAGTATCTATAGGCTGCAGCCATCACTTAACATCAATGTGAACTGCATGCTTGTTTGGCACTTCCATAACATAAAAAAAAATTGTTAGGTGTGTCACATAGTCAGGACTCCACCTTCGTCACACGGAACCCCAAAATGCGTTAACAAAAACACATTAACATAAAAGCAACCACACCTACGTGACAAAATTGGTGATAACAATTAAATAATCATATGTAATTAATTCAGGCTTCGTTTACGCAAAATTAGACGCCGCCATGTTTGATTTAATTTACCTAAGTGGCTGTTATGTTTTAGATTGTTACCACAAATGTTAATATTGGGCTCGTCTCAATGATATTTTACATTGTATTTGAAACTATGCTGTCGAAAATATTGTCTTTGTACGAGTATTTTAAAGAAAAATGGAAAGAAAAAAACTGGTTGCCTGTAAAGTCGGTTTTACGGGCGAAGATTTTACGTGACAACGTCTTTTTCTCGGTAGAAAGGCATTCGCCGGTCCGGCAGGCCTCTCTCTCGTTCGGTGACTCATCGTTACGTTACCGGGCGTTACACTTTTTCATGAGTGACTCCGAGCCGCAACCTAATTTAAGACGTTGTCACGTCAAAATTTGACTTCAGGCGAGACTCGAACTCGCGGCCACTGGGAATCTAGTCCAGCCGCTCTCCAACTGAGCTAGCGAAGTCCTGCCCGACTTGTCAAATTTTTCCTTCACATTTATTACATTGCTTTATGGTAGCCGCAGCGCCATCTATTGCCATACTATACTAGTTAGGCAACCGATATAATAAACTTTGCAGTTTATTGAATATCGTAAAGAAGTCGCTTTTACCCTTAATAATTGTTTTATATTGTTTTGCATTAACACATGCTTGTGATATATATTTTAAAGAAAAATGGAAAGAAAAATTTGACTTCAGGCGGGACTCGAACTCGCGGCCACTGGGAATCTAGTCCAGCAGTTTTCTTTAAAATATATATCACAAGCATGTGTTAATGCAAAATAATACAAAACAATTGGTACGAGTATTAGCACAGTGCAAGAAAAACATAAAATATATTCTAGCTGACCCGGCAAACTGCGTATTGCCTCAGAGTGAAATAATGTGTCAAAGGTTTGATAGATACGGACTATTGACGTTATCTTGACAGTTTTGTCGCCTTTTGAAACATTTTGCTCAATAAAATTGTAAATATTAAATTGTATAAATGTCCATACAACGCTTTGAGTGTTTCTAACAATGTGTATCGTTTAATAATCTACTAACTTATTAACCTTACCTATTAAGTGTTTTCAGATTTAATGATGTCTACACGGATTTAGTTAATTGATTTATGTACCATATATTTCCAATAATTCAAACGTGATGCTGGCAGTTATGCCTCCTGGCGGTTGCCAATAAAAAAAAAAAGTACTTACTTGCGAACACAGACCAATCAGCCTTCCTTCCATAGTCTATACTTGCGAACGAAAACACTTGCAGGCAAAAGCCAGGCGGTACGAATGTCACAGGCTGGCGTCATAATTGAAACCATCATGAAAGCATTTGAGTTAGGTAGTCGACCCCCTGGAGAACTTTCTTACAATGAGGAACTATCAGGCCTAGAGTTCGTTTTGGAGTTTGTCCATCTGATATTCTTAACAATATACAACCATAAAGCATGCGATCAGGAGATTCGCCGACGAACACAAATGGTGAAAGATGCAATGAGCAATAAGCAAACTTACAAAGTGTGGGCTAAACTGTTTCAGTTCAGCTAGTTTTAGGGTATATGCCTTTTGTCTGGGCCTTTTGTCTTACTTCAAGTGTTCAATTATTGCCTGAAATAAACTATGATTTATTTGTTTATTATTGTTTTTTTTAAAGTAATGGAAGTGGTAAACAAGCATGCAGTTCACATTGATGTTGGTCAAAATGCAGATGCGTTACCACTCCTGAGGCCTAAGGTCTTATGCCTCTGTGCCGGAAATTACAGGGCCGTACATTACCACCTGACCGGAACACGATAGTGTTGAACACTACCATTTAGCGGCAAGTATATTAGGTAATGCGGTGGTGCCTACGCCCTCGAGCTCCGTCACTGGAGCTCTACCACCAGTAAAAAGTACCACCAGTAGTAAGTGTTTATCATTATCGTCTCTAACTTAATAAAAAATGACGTAACAATGTAACTATGTAGGTTCTTCGACGCGTGAAACAGAAACGTGAGCTTTTGCAGACCGTCAAGTGGCCTACCTCGGACATGTACTGAGACATGATAGGTGCGAGTTGCTACAACTGATTATGATGGGAAAACTCGCGGGTAAAAGACGAGTTTTACGAATAAAGAAATCTTGGCTACGCAACATCCGAGAGTGGACAGGAATAGCAAGTGCAGCCGAGTTGTTTCGTCTCGCCAGAAACCGGGCACCATATGCCATATTGACCGCCAACCTTCGATAGTCGGAGAAGCACCCCAAGAAGAAGAAGAATGTAACTATCATAATCGGTTTGTCACTGATGATCTGTTTATGTAACGAATGTGGTAAATAAGCATGCAAACCACATGGATGATAAGTGATGACTGCAGCCTATAGCCATCTACACAGAAACAAGAGATCTAAATGCAGATGCGTTGCCATCCCTAAGACCTTAGTTGTTATGTCTCTGTGATAGTTATTATGGGACCATAGTATTGACATTGACTATGTCAATACTATGGCCCCGTAGTCTAGTTTTTTTGGGAGTGGCAAGCATGTACGCAGTTCACATCACACTAAGACCAAGGTAAAATGCACATGCGTTACTACTCCTGAGGCCTAAGGTGTTTGCTACGCGCACGGGAGCGCGTGCGTGCGCGCGCGTTGCAAAGGAGATGTTGCAAAAATGTATGGACCTCCGGCCATGTATTGTATACAATATCATTAAACAGGCAAAATCAACATAAACACGTTTTTTACTGCATATTTTCACTTATTTCGCTTTGTTTGCAGTTACAAAACATTATTTGCAGTTAGAATTGCAACTCAAAACCAACATGGCGAATATGGCGGGCGATGTCATTTTGACATTTTAATTTTTTAAATTGTATTTTTATTATATAGTACTAGGAGAAAAAAGGAATATTTTTTAAATACTATCAAAATCGATTGATCCCAAGTGTCGGCTGTATCGCCGCCATGTTTAACATAGTTGAAAATGATAAAATCGTTTGAACGAAATGTGGTTGTAACTCTAAATATATTCTTGAATAAATTAACTGTATTTTTTTCGGATTCTTCTTTAATTTACCTATTTTTTGAGGACGTGTACGATCCAGAGCCGAGCTCGCAACATCTCCTTTCTGTAGAACATACAAAATATTATTCCCGATACGGGGATCGAACCCGTGAGCGTCGGTTCCATCGTCCATCACACAACGCTGGATTGGTCCAGCTCGTTAATTATTCGTGATAAAAATATCCAATCCAGCGATTTAACAGAAATCCGTTCTTACCGCTCGCCGTTTATCACCATTTGAGAGGCGCTTAAAACTCAAATGGGATACTTATTCACTTTATCTACCGAACAGAGCGATAGCTTGGTGAATTCAATGCTGTAAATCTTCGTGAAACTGTATTGGAAATTGGAAAGAAATTATTGGTAAACTAGAAGTAGAGTTTTTAATATTCGTAGACCTCTAAGACGTACATGTGATAAATAATACAGTTATCTATCTACTGCTATATATTAGTGGTCTAAGTTAGTCTGTATCAGACTGTTCCCCTTCATCTGGCTTCCCCAAAGAGAAAATCAAAAATTTCTAATATTCGGAGGATTTACATTTTTTAATTTCCTGATGTTTTTTAATCAATTTATTCAATCTCAACAATGCAATTGCATTCAAAATCCTTTATTCTTATAAATAGATAATTACATTAGAAATCCGTTCTTTCCGCCCGCCGTTTATCACCGTTTGAGAGGCGCTTAAAACTCCAATGGGATAATTTACTTTATCTTCCGAACCGAGCGATAGCTTGGTGAATTGAATGCTGCAAATCCTCTTGAAATTATATTAGACATTAACAATTAGTAGTAGAGCTTTTACTGGTGGTAGAGCTCCAGTGGCGGAGCTCGAGGGCGTAGGCACCACCGCATTACCTAATATACTTGCCGCTAAATGGCAGTGTTCAGCAGCCCTGTAATTTCCGACACAGAGGCATAACTCCTTAGGCCTCAGGAGTGGTAACGCATCTGCATTTTGACTTCTGGTCTTTGTGTGAGTGTCTATAGACTGCAGTCATCACTCAAACAATTACAAGTGCTAAAACTATCTAAGTTCAACATTTAAAAATAAATCAGTTTTCCCACTCACAGTAAAGTTAATCGAAGAGTGCATACAACTCCAATGGAATACTTTTGTTTCCTTTACTTACCGAAGAAAGCGGTGGCTCAATGAATTGAATATAGCACAGCCTCTTGAAACTACAATGAGAGTTTAAAGGCTATCGCTTTATTTTTGTAAGCAAATATAGTTTCCTTATGTAAGAAAGGTGGCAAACAAGCGTGAAGTTCACATAAAAATTAAGGCAGAGAATATGTACTCGTAATACGTATAGAATGGATACTTCGACGTCCATCAATCGATCCAACTTTGCATCCTAATTTATAGTTGCAATATTATCTAAGTACCTAAATTGCACATGTGTGAAACCGGTGCCGGCTGCTAGTGTAGGTACTATAATTATTCTTATTCGTAATTTGACATGTATATCATTTGTTATTCCCTTTAATTTATTTTGTTTATTTTTGACTTATCATAAGCGGTGCTTGTCACCCTAAATGAATAAATTCTGATTCTGATTCTGGTAGTGGACAGTGGAACTCTACCACCAGTAAAAAACGTAAAAAATAGTATTAAACTAAACCTAAAACAAGATGTATTTTGAGGGATCGAGCGTGTGAATAACTGCCTCAGTATTCTAATGAGGCAGTTTTTTTCTCTAGGATCTGAGTTCGCTTTCGGTCGGGGCCTATCAGAGATAGCGGTAAAATCTCTTATTAACCGGGGGGTTCTTTTGGGATTTTCCCAGTTTCTGGAAGTATGCCAGTACCTCGGTTGTGTGCCCGGAGATGTCATCAGGCTCACCACCTGTTTTGTGGGTTAAAAGTAGTCAAAACGGAACTTGATATTACGAGTGTATTGAACATTAAATTGGTACTATTATTTTTTATTTATTTGGTTGTCACATGGTTCAACTTTTAACATTGAAGGAATTAATCGATTTATATATTTTATACTAACGTTTTCGTAGGTTTCCGCGAGCTTCATACATTGTAGAAATTAAACTTGCGGATTTTCTCGCGTATACAACACTCCCAAACTTCTTCATACACCCGACGTTTCGGTCGCTTTCCAGCTACCGTGGTCACGGGCTGACTAATTCGACGATGTTCAGCCTGGTCTTATATAGCTGAGACAGAACACAACCCTAGTGCGATGTAAACTACTAGTGGCGCCATCTATCGATAAATTACTGAAAACTACGTTGCCATGTCATGCTAGCGCCACCTGTTTCTGAGACATCTGGCATAACGGTCCGGATTCACGCAAAGGTTAGTAACTTTTAAGTTTAATTTCTACAATATTTTTATACTGCACAACTTTTTTTGTAGATTTAGACACAAGTAGATTTTTTTACATATTACGTAAAATTTTGCGACTTAGATTATCTGTATCAATATTGAATCATATTGAAAGTATTTTTTTATAACTTGATACAAGCTTCCAGATTTTTTCAAGATAAATAATTCATAATATTTGAGCATTCTCATTATCATTCTTTTCAGTCCCATATAACAGGTAGCTTTTAGACGACTCGTCTCGAGACGGCTGTGATCTGTTTCATCAGGTTTTCTATGTCTGAGTCTGGGTTTACATCACGAAAGTAGTTAAATGTAATTCACAGTACATTACGATAATGTGGTTATTATTTTTCAGTAAGATATTAGCGCCATGTATAACTTATGTCGCGAAACTATTTTTGTAATATAAATTTGGCTTCAGTAAAAGGTAGCGAGGCTGTTGACATTCATAAGGTTGTTGACACAAAAATGGTCATTATAGGTTAGGATCTCGCTACAGAATAATTTCGTTCTCGTTAGTTTTCGTTCATCGAGATATGCTGTCTCGATGAACGAAAACTGCAAACCTATTTTTTACGCATATTTATGATCTAGAGCAGAGGTTCCCAAACTATTTTTCTTGTCCATCGAAACCAGAAAAAAATTGAAAGGAGACCCCTTTCAATTTTTTTCTGGTTTCGGTGGACCCCGTTGCTGACATTTATATCACTTTCTCATATATCCCTTTTTTATTTATACTTATACGTAGACCCCATCGAGTTTCCCATGGACCCCAGGGGGTCTATATGGACCACTTTGGGAATCACTGATCTAGAGAATATATTACTAATGAATACAAACCTTCGTTACCACAAAACAAACAATTAGTAACCTCATTTCTACATCAACACTCCATATTTCAAAGTTTGTTGCATTAGCTTATGGCCCCAGTCCCATTTGAACATAGAACTAATTCTAACCATTCAACCGTTGCAGTTTGAAAGCCATTCTAGTTTATGACATGCTTTACATAAAATCGTGTGCGTTTTACAAGTTGGTTATTTGTTCAACGACTGTATGAATTCTAGTGGAGTTTTAAATGGAATATGTCGCAAAAGGTTAAGTTGCGTATGTTTTATGTAAACATTATATTATTGCCATTTTAAGAATGTAAAAAGAGCAGGAATAGTATTCAGAACATATTGTTAAAAAAAATTAATTGCACTAGAAATAAGAGAGTAATTCCTTCTCAATTTACAAATACGAAAGAGAGTACGTTTGTTCCGTTTACACGTCACAACGATTTTTTATGGATATACGAGTAATTTTATTACAATCCTACGAAAATACATCGGTTTTTTATGTAATCAAAAAACACGCGAAAGAAGATGCCAAGAACAGATTTTCATAGTACATTTGTCTCTCTAAAATGTAAATATCACAAAACAAAACTTTATTTGCAATGCTTCACGGCCTCATTTCAACGCATCATCAACACTCCATATTCCAAAGTTGGTCGCATTAGCTTATGACCCGAGTCCTACGTCCATTCAAACGGAATGTAAAACTTCTAACCATTCAACCGTTGAAGTTTGAAAGCTAGTCTAGTTTATGACATGCTTTACATAAACATACATAAAAAATGATCCGGACGAATTGAGAACCTCCTCCTTTTTTCGAAGTCGGTTAAATTCGTTTGCGTTTTGCAAGTTGGATATATTTGTTCAAGGACTGTATGAATTTCAGTGAAGTTTTAAATGCAGTGTGTTTGCAAAATGACGTGAGATTATTTTTTTTATCAGAAACGTTTCTACTTTTTTCTACGAGATCACATTGATAGTACATTTTCGTCTCTTAAATGTAGATTATAAAAGGCATGAAAAAAGGTATTGGCCACTTCTTATATCATCCAAAAGCATGCGGAAGAAGTTTCTAAGACTAGCTGTTTATAACACGTTTGCGTCTCTAAAATGTAGAATAATTGATGTTCTCTTTTGTGATAGAACAAAACATAATTTGCTTTACTCCACGGCCTCATTTTAACGCATCATCTACACTCCATATTCCAAAGTTTGTCGCATTAGCTTATGACCCGAGTCCCGTTTGAATGTAAAACTAATTTTAACCATTCAACCGTTGAAGTTTGAAAGCTAGTCTAGTTTATGACATGCTTTACATAAAATCGTTTGCGTTTTGCAAGTTGAATATATTTGTTCAAGGACCGTATGAATTCTAGTGAAGTTTTAAATGCAATGTGTTTGCAAAATGACGTGGGAAATTATTGTTTTTTGTCAGAAAAGTTGCTTCTTTATTTTACTATAACACATTGATAGTATAATACATTTTCGTCTCTAAAATGTAGATGATTAAAATCCTGTGAAATCAAAACATACGAGTAATTTGCTGTGTTCTTACGGTCTCATTACATCGCATCATCAACACGCCATACTCCAAAGTTTGTCGCATTAGCTTATGACCCGAGTCCCGTTTGAATGTAAAACTAATTCAAACCATTCAACCGTTGAAGTTTGAAAGCTAGTCTAGCTTATGACATGCTTTACATAAAGACGTTTGCGTTTTGAAAATTGGGTATTTGTTCAAGGACTGTTAGAATGCGATGCATTCTAGAGGAGTTTTAAATGATATAATATATTATGTTACAGTGTTTTTTTTTGATGTAATGAAAATGGCAAACCTATATACACCCACACAAAGACCAAGGTCAAAATGCAGATGTGTTACCACTCCTGAGGCCTGTAAATGCCTCTGTGCCGGAAATTTCCACCTGACCGGAACACGATAGTACTGAACAGTAACTGATAAATGTATTTTACAAGTCTAGAAAGTACAAACAAGGTGACATTGATTGGTGTTTTTTTTTTAATGTAACAAATGTAGCAAACAAGCATTCAGTTCAAAAGGATGTTATGTGATCACTGTAGCCTATAGACATCTACATAAGAAACAGAGGTCAAAACGCAGACGCGATGCCACACGAGGCCTTAGTAGTTATTACTCTGTGCTTGTTATTAAGGGGTCATACATTATCATCTAACCGGAACACAATAGTATTGAACACTACCATTTGGCGGCAGATAGATGAGGTAATGCGGTGGTGATGTGTCCTTGTGCTCCTACACTGAAACTTTACCACGCTACTACCTAATCATGCGTTATTGTATTGATATGTCCCACTGCTGGGCACGAAACTCTCTCCTATTTTTGGGGGGAAGCCTGAAGCTTACTCCACCACGTTGCTCCAATGCGGGTTGGTAGAGATACGGGTTAGTGGCCAACCCGCTGTCATCTGTTCTCGAACCGCCCATAAGGCCTCCGACAAGGTTTAACGACTGTTATCTATCGATAGCATACGGAACCGACGGCTTAACGTGCCCTCCGAAGCACAGAAACGCGCATTTAACTGCCAGTAGCGGTCACCCATCACACACCCGACCGCGCCTGAATCGCTTAGCCGAGTATATCGCTTCCGATCTACACCAGGCGCGGGACCATGCGCGCTTCCATTATTTTTCTTCCGCTTATTGTATTTACGATCGTCCTATTACCATTGCCGATTGGCTGACTGCACTACTGGAATAATTCTCCTACATGAATAGGTGGTAGAGTAGTCATGTACGGACGCCTTGTTTTACCACTACCAAAATATTTAATACTACGTTTTGCCCGCGACTTCATCCGCCTTATGTACTTTTAATCTTTTCAATTGGTAGCCTATATGTTATTCCAATGTTATCACTGTAAAATTTCATCCAAATCCATGGACTATTATTTTCTTGAAAGAGTAACAGACATCCATAAAACTTCGCTAACAAACTTTCGCATTTTTAGTATTAGTAGGATCAAGACCCACGCTTATTCTTCGGGCTAAGAATTAAAGGAACGTAATCTAAAAGCGAGATGATACTCCATTTATAATGCTTAGTATTTTCAAGGAAAAAAATTAATAAGAAAATTTATCATGTTACCAACTGGATGAATCCCTAATCTCCTTTGTTTCAGGTTGGGTTGGTTTTAAATCTCTTTGATAAGCAGTGCCTATGTATATACATACTCGTACATCTTATATTCTTTGCATATTAGAATTTAAAAAAAAATAAGTACTAATTACTTAGTGTTTTTTTTGTTTTCAAATGTAACAATAATTGTCTTCAATATCATCCTGAAGCTGAGTTTTTTAGCAATTAGTTATATTTTTAATTACATTCAGCAATTGGTTATACTTTACATTACATTAAGCAATTGGTTATACTTTCAATTACGAAGGAATGACAACTTCTCCCTTGAAATTGGTATATACGAGGGTGGATCCAAAAGTTCGTGGCGCAAACTACAAGGAGACGTGATATCTTTTTAAATTTACCGTCATTTGTTAGTATGTCTTCTATTATTTTATTGTGCGCAGTTTTATTCCGATACTGCACAATATATATTTTCTGTGATTATTTGTTTGAAGCATTCTGACGCGATTTTCAATAATGGAGAAAATTGAACATCGTGCAGTCATTAAGTACCTCAATAAAAAAAGCCTGTCACCAAAAGCTTAGTAATTTATCATTGCTTTCATAACTTTGATGCTGTATTCCCCGAAGAGATTGGCAGAGATCACAAGTTGTTTTATTTTTATTGGCCACGTTAAACCGTCCGAGAGACCGCCGGCGGGTTTGTTGGTGATGGATGGTGAGGTTATGCGCTAATTTTAATAAACGTTGTATCCTCTAAAGCTCGCATGGCCCCGCGGATGGTGTAGATCGTAAGCGATCTACTCGGTTAAGCATTACGGGCGCGGTCGGGTGTGTGATGGGTGACCGCTAGTGGCAAACTAAAAATGCGCGTTTCCGTGCTTTGGAGGACACGTTTAGCCGTCGGTCCCGGTTGATATCGCTAGATAGCAGTCGTTAAACCTTATCGGAGGCCTTACGGTCGGTTTGGAAACATCCGATAGCGGGTTGGCCACTTACCCGTATCTCTAGCAATCCGCATTGGAGCAGCGTGGTGAAGTAAGCTCCAGGCCTCCCCTCAAAAAGGGGAGAGACTCGTGCCCAGCAGTGGGACGTATAATGGGTTGCCATTATAAGAACCTCTAGAAAAGTATTTGAGCATAAAATATAACTGTACACGTTCGCAAATAAATCACGTTCGCAAATAAATCACACAGACAAATGTGGTAAGCCAGTACAACTTAACTTATTAATTTCCAAGTTCAAGATTTACGGCATGATATTAATCGTTTATCACGACCCTGTTAATTATTAATGTTATTGCCACTGAGTAAGGGTGGCCTTGGCAGTTTAAAAGCAGTTTATTCCGGTGTTCAGTTTGGGAAGACGTGGTAACTTGGATATTGCGTTTTGATGATGTTTCCAAAGTAATGGTCAGTTGTTTATCCTCTGTGCCAAAGAAACAAAAAAACTAATTATCATTTTCTTGTCCATTTAAAAAAAAAACGAGATTGACTAAAACGAGAAACTTTACTGATAATTAATGATAATCATCATCATCACCAGAGTTTTATTTTACTGGTGGTAGAGCTCAAGAGATGGAGCTCGAGGGCGTAGGCACCACCGCATCACCTAATCTATCTGCCGCCAAATAGTAGTCTTCAGCACTATCGTGTTCCCGTTAGATGGTAATGTATGGCCCCGTAATAACTATGATAGAGGCAAAAGATCTTAGTCCTCAGGGGTGGCATCTGCATTTGCACTTTGACCTCCGGTTATTGTGTAGATGTCTATAGGCTGTAGGCGTCACATCAATGTGAGCTGCATGCTTTTTTGCCATCTTTCTTTACAAAAAAATCATTCATTCAATTTCATCCAAAAGACGTCCGCTTCTGGACAAAAACTTTTCCCAGTTTTCTCCAAGGGGGAGAAACTCGTGACAGTGAACGGTCGCAATCTTTTGGTAGAAGTAAGAGCATGCAGCGATTTCCCGCGACCTTCGTCAGGTCGTCGGTCGATCTCATAGGAGGCCTGCCTACGCTTCGTCTGCCGATCGATACGCGATCGCCATTCTAAAACTCTTCTGCCCAAAGCCTAGTTTAGTCTATTGTACCTATGTGTCGTTAAATGGTGTACTTAAAAAGGGATTTTTGTTGTAATCTATATATATATAAAAATCAATTGCTGTTCGTTAGTCTCGCTAAAACTCGAGAACGGCTGGACCGATTCGGCAGGCTAATTTTGGGTCCAGGGAAGGTTTAACTGTAAGAAAATATGAAAAAATTGAAGGGAAATAGTAAAAACGACAATTTCATTTTTCCATACAAATAGTCCGTATCTATCAAACCTTTGACACATTATTTCATTTTGAGGCAATAAGAAGTTTGCCGGGTCAGCTAGTATACAAAAAAATGGAAATTCTTTATGACAGAACAAAAAATCGATATTAAATTTAAAAAACAAAATGAGGCACCAACAATGAAATTGAATTCAATATAGCTAGCGAAAACCTATTTGGTGATATTTAATATTTTCTCAGTTCAAATTTCGTTAAAATTAATAGTATGGCACACCGAGGACAATTTAATTATTAACATTATCACGTCTGAAAACGGTTTCCTTATAACTTTAGAGGCAGTTTAATCCAGTTCTGTTTCAGATGTGGCGTGGGAACATGAATATTGTGTTTTAATGCTATATCTGTAGGGATTGTTGATATTCCTTATCCTACTAGCGGTGTGAGTGAGAACCACTAGCAGCGTAATAACTCACGTATGCATTCAAGCATACATGCAAACACCCACGATTCGCCGGTTACGTTTTTGGCCCATGTAACAGGTGGCGAGCCTGTTGACATCTCCGGGCACAACCAAACTTCGAGGTACTGGCAAATTTCCAGAAAATGGAAAAATCCCAATAGAATCAGAGATAAAGGACTTTACACCATTATCTCTGATCACCCCCTACCCGGGAATCGAACCCAGGACCTCAGCGTTGTCGTAGTGGCCTGCTACCACTAGGCTACCGAGGCAGTTAATACTAGCTCTCAATACTAGCGAATGTTAAATAGGTGTGCGCAGGTTACATTGCAACAGTATGTGTGTGAGTAGGTTTGTGTTTTATGTGCGGCCGTAGGTAGTGCAGTAGGGTAGTATGCGTAGGGTGTGCATACTGTTCGTACAAATTGAGGGCAACTTATTTTTTAAATAAAAAAAATTTGATACATAAAAATATGTAATCTCAGTCCATGTATAATTTTTTTTTTTTTTTTATGTAATAAAAGTGGCAAACAAGCGTGCAGTTCACATTCATGTTAAGTGAAGACTGCAGCCTATAGACACCCACACAATGACCAGAGGTCAAAATGCAGATGAGCTGCCACTCCTGAGGCATTAGGTGTTATGCCTCTGTGCCGGAAATTACAGGGCCGTTCATTACCACCTGACCGGAACACGATAGTGCTGAACACTACCATTTAGCGGCAAGTATATTAGGTAATGCGGTGGTGCCTACGCCCGCGAGCTCCGTCACTGGAGCTCTACCACCAGTATAATGATGATAACTCGATTTTCTAATCGGGGTGCTTGAGAGTGTGCATTATTCCCGATACATGTTGTATATCTCATCTAATATAAATCGTTTTGTTGTTCCAGAAAGCCTGCTGAGCGGGTAGGATGCGGCGGCATGCACCGCATCGTGCTGCTCATGGCCGTGCTGACGAGGGCAGAAGCCCCACATCCCACAGGTAAATACACCTTTACAACTCACGAATTCTGATTTGTTGGGTCCAGTAGCAGTGACCCCACCACGAAGCTATAGCCACTGTGAGGGCTAATCCACATGCTTACCGTGGCGATTAGAGCCTAGTTTTTTGCGTCTTTACAGGAAAATAAGCTTTTATGCTTGGACAGCAGATGGATTGCAGTGCGGCTAGTTTTATTGCGGTCATTGCATTCATTATCGCGCTATCCCAATGGTTTGATCACCATTCTTCTTCCAATTCTCCTTCAGTATTTTACCATTATTTAAAAAAAAACTGACTCAATGGCTACATCAACATTGTTTTTATGACCTAAAGGATTATATGACACATAAAACAATATATGATTGATTAATGATTCAATAATTTGACTAAATAAATATATATTATTATTATTATCCTAAAATAATGCAAAATATTGATATTAAATTATTAAAATCTTCAATAAACTTTATCGCTTTAATAAAATCTAATTGACCACAATTTGCAATAATAACTTTGACATTAATTAATTATAAATATTCGAATGGCAAATAATAATATTTTGACATTGTTTATTAAGTTTATGGATATTTTACACACCATTGTAATGGTAGAATGTGATAGTGCTGTAATGTTATTACCTCACCATCTGTACCTACATGTACCCACTACATTCTGGTAAATAAATGATTATGATTATGATTATGACAAGACAACGGTTCTGCAACGACTGCAACCATGGAGAACCATGGAGTGTAGAGATATGGAGTACAAAGAGAAGGCCAAAAACAGTCCTTTCGCCACTTTGTCATACCTTTTCTGAGGATTTGAATAGTTGAGGTTAGTTCAAAATTCTATTCTGTTTTCATCTACTAAGTACAAAATCACGTCAAAGCTTCAAACAAATTCGGGAAGTCTCTTTTTTCTTGCAAACTAAATTTATTCTGCAAGCTTAAGAGCGATCAAAAAGGCTGGTTTATGTTACGTATATGTACGGGATTACTCCAGCCGAAAGATGTCCACTGCTGTAGCCTTCCCTTCCCCAAAAACGCTTACAATAGTGTTGTGCATTATAAGGCGAGAATATGTCATGATCGCCACGCTCGATAGGCGGATTGGTAGTCGAAGTAGTTTTATCGCGAGACGCTGCCTCCCGTGTTATAATTTTTACTACCGTCCTATTGTAACGGTTTGACCGCCATTATTCGGATGACTTTTTCTTATGTAATGGAAATGGCTAACAAGCATGCAGTTCACATTGATGTTAAGTGATGACTGCAGCCTATAGACACCAACACAAAGACCAAGGTCAAAATGCAGATGCATTACCACTCCTGAGGTGTTATGCCTCTGCGCCGAAAATAACAGGGCCGTACCACCTGACCGGAACACGATAGTGCTGAACACAACCATTTAGCGGCAAGTAAATTAGATAATGCGGTGTTGCCTACGCCCGCGAGCTCTGTCACTAGAGCTCTACCACCAGTAAAATGAACTGGTGGAGGAATTCTCCTCCACTAGGTCGTCACATCCCTACACCTTCGATTCTTATATGTACATACGAGAGATAATAAAATCGTAGTTTTATTCCAACACAAGGAAGCTTGCAAAAACCTAAGTAAACATTTTTCTTTAGGAATTATTTTTGCCAATCATGTTTTTCGAGTTCTCTGCGGGGCGAGTCTATAAATATTCATCAGGCACAATTCCAAATACTGGAGCAGCCAATGCGAATGTATCAAATTGGAAAATATCCAATTTCCCTTATTCCTTAGCTCTTTTACTGGTGGAAGAGTTCCAGTGTCTGAGCTCGAGGGTGTAATAAAGAATGAAAAATATTTATTTTCTTGATACCTCACAACATACATACCTACACATAAACAGAAAAAGAAGAGAAACTAAATGTAGGTTGCGGTAGTCTGCAATAAATAACTCTCCTGTAGCAAGTCAACTTTATTTTAATTATTTAAACTCTCATGAAAAGACTCATTTAATCCAAAGGAAAATAAAAAACACGTTTTTATGTAAGGTAGATTAGTTTTATTTTTAAAGAAAAATGGAAAGAAAAATTCGACTTCAGGCGAGACTCGAACTCGCGACCTACTGGGAATCTAGTCCAGCCGCTCTTCCAATTGAGCTACTGAAGCCCTGCCCGATTTGTCAAATCTTTCCTTCACATCTATTGCATTGCTTTATGGTAGCAGCAGCGCCATCTATTACCAACTATGCTAGTTAGGCTTTAAAAATAAAATATATTTCACAAGCATGTGTTAATGCGAAATAATATAAAAACAGTACTTAGGCAGATAGTGTGGATAACAAGAGGGGCAGGTTCAAATCCCGCCCAACGCAATTATTTCTACCCTTTTTATTTTGAAAACCTTTGTCATGTTTAACTATTTCATCATAATAATCATAACAGCCGTAAGACGTCAAAGCCAAACATGGGGGAGTTGCCCTAATCGCCACGCTTGGCATACGGATTGGCGATCGCAGTGGCAGTAGTTTTATCGCTAGACGCTGCTGCCAACCTTACGTTATTGCACTTACTACCGCCCCATTGGAATGGTTTGACTACCGTTGTTCGGTTGAATAATTCCGCTAGTGGGAAGTGGGATCTCCACGTCCTGGTGCCGATCTTAACTATTAACGCACGTTTTGTTTAATGTAATAAAAGTGGCAAACAAGCATGCAGGTCACATTGATGTTAAGTGATGACTGCAGCCTATAGACACCCACACAGAGGTCATGACCAGAGGTCAAAATGCAGATGCGTTGCCACTCCTGAGGTGCCTCTGCCTCTGTGCCGGAAATTACAGGGCCGTACATTACCACCTGACAGGAACACGATAGTGCTGAACACTACCATTTAGCGGCAAGTATATTAGGTAATGCGGTGGTGCCTACGCCCGCGAGCTCCATCACTGGAGCTTTACTACCAGTTTTTGTTATGATTCAGACTAAACATTTCTTTCAGGACCACCGGGCACTGAAGCAGCGACAATGGCCAGCACATACCCACCAACAGTATTCCACAATACCGTGACAGGGAAACCACGCCGTCTCCCTGGACGCCGGGGCAAGTCGGACTCGCCCATGTTGAACTACATCTTCGACTCATACGCTACTAGCAACAAACATTTTCATGACAAGTAAGTACTTAACAAAGTAATAGGTTATATCCCACTGCAGAATCATTTCGTTCATCCAGATATGCTGCAAACCTAATTTTTACGCATTTCTACTGGTGGTAGAGCTCCAGTGACGGAGCTCGCGGGCGTAGGCACCACCGCATTACCTAATATACTTGCCGCTAAATGGTAGTGTTCAGCACTATCGTGTTCCGGTCAGGTGGTAATGTACGGCCCTGTAATTTCCGGCACAGAGGCATAACACCCTTAGGCCTCAGGAGTGGTAACGCATCTGCATTTTGACCTTGGTCTTTGTGTGGGTGTCTATAGGCTGCAGTCATCACTTAACATCAATGTGAACTGCATGCTTGTTTGCCACTTCCATTACATAAAAAAAAAAAAAATAAATAAAAAATATTTATAATCTATGGAATGTATATTATATCCATTGGGTTGCCTATCAAAATTTGGCGGATTTACGGGTAAGAATCCATCCTGAGGTTGCAGGTTGGATTCTTACCCGAAAGTAAGTCAAATCCAGGTCAAAAGTTTCTTTCCATTTTTATTTAATTTCTGTAATAAAATATACTATCTCTCAAGCGATTAGATTGAAAACAATGATTAAACGAAAACCAGTGATCAAAATACAGATTCGTTGCCACCTCTCAGTCCTATGTTGTTGTGTCTTATGACAGTTATTACAGCACCATACATTACCATCTTAACGGATCACAATAATGCTGAACACTACCATTTGGCGGCAGACAGATTAGGTAATGCGGTGGTGCCAAGTCCATTGGAACTCTCACACCAGTAAAAGGCTGTATAATATATTTACAACGGCAACCACGGTACAGGGGACCAACCGCCTTAGTCTAATGCTTTTGTGATGCTTTCGTGACGCTTTCGACTATGGTATCATTTTCTCGCGTATACAACACTCCCAAACATCTTCTTATACCCGACGTTTCGGTAGCTTTCCAACTACCGTGGTCACGGGCAGTCTGTAACAGAGAAAATAAATTTGCGGATTTCCTCGCGTATACAACACTCCCAAGCATTCCAGCTACCGTGGTCACGGGCAGGCTGTCCAGTCTGTGACAGCGCACAGACTGTCCAGTTTGTGACAGTCTGCCCGTGACCTCGATAGTTGGAAAGCTCCCGAAACGTCGGGTATAAGAAGATGTTTGGGAGTGTTGTATACGCGAGAAAATTACATGATGATACCATAATCGAAAGCGTCACGAAAGCATCACAAAATCATTAGACAAAGGCGGTTGGCCCCCTGTCAATCTGTGACAGCGCACAGACTATCCAGTCTGTGACAGTCTGCCCGTGACCACGGTAGCTGGACGGCTTGGGAGTGTTGGAGTGTTGTATACGCGAGAAAATCCGCAAATTTAATTTCTACAATGTATGAAGCTTGCGAAAACATGCGAAAATGTTATCATCTTGTCAGTTTTGTATCGCGTTTAAAAACATTTTGATCTATAAAGTATGTCATACCTGCTGACGAAAACATTTTCAGGAAAAAGTTATGCGGTACGAGGCTGACAGTATGGCGTCATAATCGAAATCATCACGAAAGCATTTGAGTTAGGCGGTTGGTCTCCAGGTTTGTAGTGAGAGACTAACCCCCTTATTCATAAACGTACATTAGATACGTTTTAGCTATAGAATGCTATGTCTTTGTCAGTTGCATTGTCAAATGTGCAGGATAGAAAAGGACAAAGCAGAGATTAGCAATACTTTAGCTAAAATACGTTTATGAATAAGGTTTGAGTGTAAGGGTATATTTTGTTAAAATTTTCCTTCACAACAACATCGGACTGAAAGAGGTTTCTATTACAGAATATCTTTTACGACTTAAAATAGGTGTAAATGTAAAAACCCACTTCAACCTAAATGAACCGTAAAATTTCACAAAGGTTTTAAATACGCTTCCGTGTTTGTAAAATTGATGGACGCATTAAAATATTTCTTTATTATATTTACCTGTTATCTTTACGATGAACATTAACTGACGAAATGAAAATGTTGATAAATTTGCAATAATAAGAAATAGCCTAAAAATAACCTTTGAAACAAAAAATATCGCCGAAAAGCGAAAGTTAAAAAGAAATTTTACTTTAAATTAAACCAAACTGATGTAAGTCTTACTAATTGAGACTAGATTTAAAAATTAAACTGCACTTGCTTTAATGTATACCCTCTTTATTGAAACAATATAATAAAAATCAGATCACTCAATAAAAAGTAGAATCAGGATAAAAGTAGGAAATCGATATAAAATTGGTGCGTGAATCTGATGAGAAACATCTTTGATTTTAATAACCTTTTAGGTATTTTCTTTCGTGAATTCAGGAAATTAATTACAACGTACATTAAATCGATAAAAAACTTGAAAATCGGACCGCCCAGTAAACAAATATTGATGGTTTATAAAGTTAATGGACACGTTGAGATTTTTGTTTGTTATCTTGCTATACCTGTTAACTTTCGACAAACGTTAAAAAACTGAAAATGTTGTTAATTCGCAACATATAACAATAGCCAAAAAGTAATCAATATAAGTAAACACGAGGGACAAATTTTCCTGCGAAAACAAATACAAATAGGTCGTAAATAAATAAATACAAATAGGCGAAATAACTAATAAGTTTAGGAAAAATATTTATAATTATAATAGCCAAGTGGAAGCAGGCCACTACTACTACGCTGAGGCCCTGGGTTTTTTACAGGTTGCTTTACAGCATTATCTCTGGTTCCATTGGGATTTTCCCATTTTCTGGAAATTTCCCAGTACCTCGAAGTTTGGTTATGTGCCCGGAGATGTCAACAGGTTCGCCACCTGTTACATGGGCCAAAATGTAACCGGCGAATCGTGGGTGTTTGCATGTATGCTTGAATGCATGCATTTACCTCTGCCTACCTCTTTGGGATTACAAGAGTGAAGTTACGTTTACGTATATATCGACCCATTTAAATATCAAAGAGGCAAAACAACTTAGCACACAGGGATAGCAACACATCTGCATTTTCTTCTAAAGGCTGTACTTACCATCAATGTGAACTGCATGATTTCCTACAGGGTAGTGCCCTTTAGATACCTATATCTATTGTAAAATTTTACGCACCAAATTCGTTGTTCTTGATATATCTAATAGGTGTTTCTGGTGGTAGAGCTCTAGTGACGGAGCTCGCGGGCGTAGGCACCACCGCATTACCTAATATACTTGCCGCTAAATGGTAGTGTTCAGCACTATCGTGTTCCGGTCAGGTGGTAATGTACGGCCCTGTAATTTCCGGCACAGAGGCATAACACCTTAGGCCTCAGGAGTGGCAACGCATCTGCCTTTTGACCTTGGTCTTTGTGTGGGTGTCTATAGGCTGCAGTCATCACTTAACATCAATGTGAACTGCATGCTTGTTTGCCACTTCCATAAAAAAAAAAAAAGTTTCAATAGGTTATTATTTAAAGTTGCGAATGCGACGTAAGTATATCGTTATAATTTAATTCGTAACTCCCTCAAAATCGGTTCGCTTTACGAACCTACTGGCACGTAGGTATCGACTAGACTAATTTCGGTAATACCGACCCCGCGTTATCTCTTTTGCCGCTCTAATGAAGAACCTTTTCAGTTTGAGTTTGGTGCTTATTACACCGAAACAGATATTGTGATCACTTTATTTTGCGATGTAACTGAATTCCTTTAAAGTAAGTAAAATATTGACAGGGCTGGTAAATGGATATTTAAGTCTATAAACACCTACACGAAAACTTACTACGTTGGTCTGATCATGAAGTTTATGACTTTTTCTTTTATGCCAGGCCGGCCAATCATCACTATCTATCTATATTATAAAAATAAATAAAATTGGAGTGTCTGTTTGTAATATTAAAATAACCGCTTTTTACTAAATGCGTATGTATGTATACACGGTACAAATACCAAAACAACATTTTTCACAATTTTTGTCAGTCTGTCTGATTGGCGGGGCTAATCTTGGGAACGACCAATTTTGACGGGACTTTCACTGGCAGATAGCTGATGTAATAAGGAATAACTTAGGATACTTTTACACTAGCTTCGCCCACGACTTCGTCCGGGAAGATACTGAACAATCATAAGTACTCACGTGGACGAAGTCGCGTGGACAGATAGTCTCAAATATAATGGGGTTGAATGATGCCATTAAGTGGGTGATAAATTAGGCAATACGGTAGTTGCTAAGTCGTTATACAATACCATCGATGTTTTAAGACTAATCAAAACAAATATGAATCCTATCCTTTGCGATTCAAGTATTTTAATCAGTTGTATATTTAACTAAAACTTTTCCGAATACAATGTATCCCTTATAATTCAACTCGCTGTTTTCTCCGAAACTGGTTCGCTTTACAGGCACGTACCGACCAGACTAATTTCGGTAATACCGACCCCGCGTTATCTCTTTTGCCGCTCTAATGAAGAACCTTTTCAGTTTGAATTTGATGCTTGTAACACCGAAGCGGGATTGGTGATCGTTTTATTTTGTGTTTCAACTAAAATCTCTTGAATCTTTGAAGTTTTGATTTCTTTTGTTAGCTATTTACTTTTGTTAGAAGTGGCAAGTAAGTATATAGTTCACGTAAATGGAAAGTGACTGCAGCATATAGACATATGTACAAACGTTGCCAGTTCTGAGGTTTTAGTCGTTTGCCTTAGGCCTTAGGCGTCTGTTTAGTAATCAAATATTCTTTTTGTATATTTTGAGGAGCCGAGCCGATTTAAACCGAGTCTCACGGGTTCAACCTTGGTATTGAGACCATTTTATGGCCTACAGATATTTGTATGGATATTTTGATTGTATGGACTGGCTGTTGGTGTTTATATTGTATACACGACACATCTTTATCCCTATCTGATAGAAATCATAATTAACTAGCTGTTGCCAGCAGCTTCGCCCACGTGGATGACATTTAAAAAGTAGCCTATGTTCTTTCTCAAAGTCAACTGTATCTCTGTACCAAATTTCATTAAAATCGGTTCAGTCGTTTGGACGTGAAAAGGTTACAGACAGACAGAGTTACTTTCGCATTTATAATATTAGTATGAATTATTGCGACAATCTGGATGCAAGTCGTCCCAATAATTAAAAAAAAAATACTAGTGTTCAATGTAATACAGTCATGCCTAAGCTTTCAATCCGCGACACTGGAACTCAAATTAAAAAAAAACATCGATGTCTTGTTTGCCTCCGTACACCCGATCGCAGCAACTGTAGACATTTTTTTTTTATGTAATAAAAGTGGCAAACAAGCATGCAGTTCACATTGATGTTAAGTTATGACTGCAGCCTATAGACACCCACACAATGACCAGAGTTCAAAATGCAGATGCGCTGCCACTCCTGAGGCATTAGGTGATATGCCTCTGTGCCTGAAATTACAGGGCCGTACTTTACCACCTGACCGGAACACGATAGTGCTGAACACTACCATTTAGGGGCAAGTATATTAGGTAATGCGGTGGTGCCTACGCCCACGAGCTCCGTCACTGGAGCTCTACCACCAGTAGAAACAGACAGTAGAACCAGTAGACATGCTAACTTTCTATTTCTTTCAAGCCAAAAAGATACTTATTCAACAAAAGAATAATAAAAATATTGTTTTTTTGTCAATTATTCAAAAGCAAGATACAGAGCGGTGTAAGCACCATCCTATTAATTTGTATCCACATCACGATTGTAAAAGTTTCCTGTTTAAATAAAACAGGCTTCGTTGAAATGTTTCTTTTTTTTACTTTTTGGCAACATTTTGTTCAACTGTTATAAAGCTTTGTACAAAAGTACTCAATTATCGGTTTCATATTTCTGGTAGCTACAAAGTTATAATATATTATGTCAAATGAAAAATATCCCAAATAGGTATATAAATGATAAATGAGTCGATATGGGAATTTAAGAATTCAGTCGTGAGTTTCAGATATATTATATCCACATACCAAATATTGTATTAAGTATTCATTAACAATATTATTTTTCGATATCATGAAGTGGCAAGTAAGCATACAGTTCACATTGATGGTAAGTAAATCCTTTATCTCTGGTTCTATTCGGATTTTTCCATTTTCTGGAAATTTCTCAGTACCTCGGAGTTTGGTAATGTGCTCGGAGATGTCTACATGCTGGCCACTTAGACCAAAACATAGAGTAACACGAACCACTGGCTGACGCGGCGGTCCGGAGGGGAGTAGCTATAGTTTAGTTTATTACCGATGCATAACAGTCTGTCATTTTTTGCGAGGGGGAACTACTTGAGCGCCTCCAAAATCTTTGCATACGGTTCATATATGGCTTACGCAAATATGACCATATTTCTCAATTTCGTGTTGAGCTCAAGTGGCTTCCTATACGTCTTCGCAGGAATACTCATATTCTCTCCCTTCTTTACTGTCTTCTATTCGTTCCACAATCTCCGGACTATCTTAAAAATCATTTCAGTTACCTTTGCCAATCAAATCCTCTCTATCTACGATCCTCAGAAAATCTACTTCTTCAAATTCCTCGTCACTCTCCTTCCTTCGTTGCAAATTCTTTTACAGTAACTGCTGTACGACTGTGGAATTCCTTGCCCTTAAACATAAGGCAATCACAAACTCTTGAGTCGTTTAAAAAACGACACTTTGACTACTACTTTGCTTCTTTAACTTAACATCATCATTCCTATTGCAATATTATTAAGTTTTGTGTTTTAATTAGGTTTATATATTTATGAAATGTGTGTACCTATCTATTTATTTATTTATTCACAATGTTTGTCCTTAATTTGATGTACACCCTGCCTCTGTAATTTCACATTTCTCTTTCCACCGACAGGTTGTCTGGAAGAGATCGCTTTTAGCGATAAGACCGCCTGATTGTACTTTCACTTTGTTTTTTCTATTTTTGTTTTTATTGAACATTACTGGTGTACAATAAAGAATATTTACTTACTTACTTTACTTACGTGCGATACACACACACGCTACAAAAATCGTCTATTACTACGAAACTCACACCTTGACTTTTACAAAATACATTAACAATTTCACGCACACATCTGGGTGACAGGCGTAGGCCTATTTGGGGTTGTACTTTGACAGAGGGGAACCCCTGCATATGGCTAGTCCCCGATGGCCCGTGTTGCTCTATGGGTCAAAACGTAATCGGTGAATCCTGGGTGTTTGCATGTATGCTTTTAATTTATGCATGTATTTTCCTCTGCGTAGCC
The DNA here is from genome assembly GCA_036365455.1 of Macrosoma leucophasiata. Classification (NCBI taxonomy): domain Eukaryota; kingdom Metazoa; phylum Arthropoda; class Insecta; order Lepidoptera; family Hedylidae; genus Macrosoma; species Macrosoma leucophasiata. Next base: position 13,378,368 of record JAWQUS010000004.1, read on the forward strand.
CGCTAACTACTACAGGCTCACGTCTGTAATCCCCGAATTTGCGGTGAAGTTGCTTTTTTACAGAGCTTCAAGATTATTATATTAACATTGCTGTAGTATTCCAAAAACGTTACGCGTTTCATTTTACTGAAAATGCGAATTATACCCACATTGTAACATATCACATTCGGGGATAAAGGTCTTGTAAGTTAACAAGCAAAGTATATTTGTAACAGCGTGAAAACTATATTGTCTGGAACAGTTACTAAGCTTTGAGACAACTTTGTTAGAACCTAGTTTATACGTATACCCGTATACCTAACGTTACATGTAAAGCAATATGTATTGCGTGCATAGATCACCCGTCTTATAGGTTAGGATCCCACTGCAGAATCATTTCGTTCATCCAGATATGCTACAAACCTAATTTTTTATCTAGATAAAATGTATCCACTAGGTTGCTAATCAACATTTTTCGTTATCTTTAACAGCCAGCAAATCTTATTTGCGGCTGATTTAATTTGATTCCCGTATATCTTAACAATGAGAAAATAAACAGCTTTAATTTGATATAAATATTACATGTACGTTATGGACGTTAAAAGTTGTCAGGGCGGAACGAAAATAGGTAAGAGCGGCCAAATGCGCAACGGCGACCGTGATTTTTCAGTCTTTATACATATTGCCGTAAGGTGAAGAATATGGTATTAAAAAAAAAGTAAAAAAGCTTTCCCAAAAAAATATAAAAAATACTTTCGGCCAAATTTTGATTGGCAACCTAGTGGATATATATTCTCTAGATTATAAATATGTCCCCTATCCCCCCCTATCTCCGAAACTACTGAACTTAAAATTTTGAAAAAAATGTGGAAAATAGTTCTTTGCCTATAGATTACTGGAAAACCTATAAGAAGTTTGAATTATGTTCGGAACCCTCACCACGCGAGTCGAACTCGCACTTGTTATATTTATGTAATATTTAAAATAATAATAATAAATTATAATGGCAACCCATTATACGTCCCACTGCTGGGCACAAGTCTCTCCCCTTTTTGGGGGAGGCCTGGAACTTACGCTGCTCCAATGCGGGTTGGTGGAGATACGGGTTAGTGGCCAACCCGCTGTCGGATGAGGCCTCCGACACGGTTTAACGACTTGGATAGCAACCGGGACCGATAGCACATCGAGCCCTCCGAAGCACGGAAACGCGCATTTTTATTTCCCACTAGTGGTCACCCATCACACACACGACCGCGCCCGTAATGCTTAACCGAGTAGATCGCTTACGACCTACACCAGCCGTGGGGCCATGCGCGCTTCTTGTTTAGGATAAAACGTAAGAAAACATAACTTTTAAGTAAACATTCGCGTTGTCATTCAAAGTTTCATAATACGACAATAAAACATGTTCGAAACTTTTCAATTTATAATCTCGCGCTATACTCAGTATTCCGTATTTACGTGCCTTACGATTAAATCTTAATTGTTCGCGGAACAAAGGTAAACGAAAAATTAATTTCCTTTGATTGTGAACCACCAACAATTGTCAACTTTTAAACTTGGTTATAATTGTTACGCCAAGTTTAAATCGTTTTGACTTTGCTTTCTATTATTTGCTTTATTTGTCGAAATAATTTCGTTCCATTCTATTACGTAGACGATACCAATGTTATGTTTCCTTAAAGAATATGTATATGACTAATATTTTTTTTTATTGTGATTTCAAAAAGTATATTAGTGTTAGCTAATTTCGTAATTAGAACCACTAGTCTATAACTAATATTTTTTTATATATACATCATTCGAAAGAAGCAAGTTATGAAATAATCTCAAATTACTCAAAAATACCTACGAAATCAATGATGAATTCAAGAAATCTTAACCTTCGTCAATATTGCGTTTTTGGAAATCGTTTGTATAATAAAAGTTGTTGGGATTTGTAGAACTAAATCACATTTTTTTTTAAGTTTTCCCTTTTTTTTTATAACTCTTTCTTTAATATTTTTTATGTATAACTTTTCATTTCTATGTTACTCTCGGACTATGTCATTAATAACAAAAAAAAAATACCCATTGTCAAATATGTACCCTATTGTTTCAAGAAATTGTTGACTGATTTTAAAGATAAGTCCTAAATTAGGAAATGATGTTTCTATTGGTTGGAAGTCTTGGAAGATGGTAACTAAATTTGTTCGCAGTATTCGTTTATAGAGAACAATAAGCTATTAATATTCATATATTGTAGTGTAATGAAACGCTTGGGTCTGGTTAACAACTGATTTATTATTTAACTACCCACGACATCTTCCCCTTAAAAAGAAACAACAGTAGTAGGTACATACATTAGAGTTTACACACTTATAAATATCTTTTTTTTAAATTACATTTTTCACTTCAAATTAGCATCAGTCCATCCTTTTGAATCTTCTGCGAGTAAGAGGAGGCGAATATGAAACTAGCGAGTTTTCACTTAGTTCTCTGCTCGGTTCATACTCGTCCGCTTCTTCCCCAGACACACATACATCTGAATCATCATCCGATGTAGGAACAGTACAACTTTTTTCGTTACTTTTATTTTGTTCTGATTGATCAGTATCTGCAACTGTCTTTATTAAATGTCGACAATTACGACGATAAATACCTTTTTTATTTTTCACTAGATAGGAACGCGGAGTTGACGCCTTACCTACAACAGTACCGCGAATTCGTCCATGGTTTTCTAACATTATGACGTCCTCGCCGACATTTAATTCAGATGAAGATTTACTACCTCTGTCGTAATACATTTTATTTTTACGCTGCTTTTCTAATAAACAACCATGTTGTGCTTCCATATTACAATTATTCTGTGCTAATAAATCTGGGTGAACTGGTAGCCTACATTTTAATCGACGTCCCATTAAAAGTTGCGCAGGAGAATTCAAATTTTCTCGTGGAGTATTCCTATAACTTAATAAATTTAAATGAAAATCCGTTTTACTATCTATTGACTTTTTAAGCATTTTTTTAATAGTTTGAACTGATCGCTCACTCTTCCCATTTGATTGAGCATAATAGGGCGATGAAGTAACATGATTAAAACCCCATTCATTAGCGAATTTATTAAAATCACGACCAGAAAACTGCGGGCCATTGTCGCTAATAACCGTCTCCGGTATTCCATACCTAGCAAAATTTTCTTTCATTACATTCACTACTGAGTTTGTGCTTATATCTTTTATGCAAGCTACTTCTATAAAACCCGAAAAATAATCTACTAAAATTAAATATTTTTTTCTTCCATACTCAAATATATCGGTTCCAATTTTATTCCATGGTAAATTTGGTATGGGAATGGGAATCATCGGTTCTTTACAAGGTTTATTTAAATTCTCCTGACATACTTTACATTTTTTAACATAATTTTCTATGTCATTTCCGATACCTGGCCAAAATAATACTTCGCGCGCGCGTCTTTTACAGCGATCGATACCTAAATGTCCATCGTGTATTATTTTTAACATTTCATATCTCAAAGAATTGGGGATCAATACTTGGTTATTTTTAAAAACAACATTATCAACACAGTACAATTCATCTCTCATAGACCAAAAATATTTTAATTCATTTCGTAAATTATATTTATGATCGGGCCAACCTTGATTAATATATACACATAACTGTTTTAACATTTCATCTTTAACTGTCTCTTTTTTAATAGTAGTTAGCTTATTTTGAGACATGGGTATATTACCAATAACCATCTGAAGTTGATACAATACAGCCCTGCTGATGTCATCACTATATAAATCCGGAAGAGGCGCGCGCGACAATGTGTCAGGTATGTACATAAACTTCCCTGGCTTATAAATAATTGACAAATCGTATCCTTGTATTTTTAGTAACATGCGTTGTAAGCGTGCTGGGACTGAATCTAATGGTTTTTTAAAAATACTTTCAAGCGGTTTGTGGTCCGACTCAATAATTACTGCCTTTTTACCATAAATATACTGGTGGAATTTTTCACACGCAAAAACAATAGCCAACATTTCTTTTTCGATCTGAGCGTACCTAGTCTGTGTATCGGTGAGAGTGCGCGACGCGTATTCTACCGGGCGGCCCTGCTGCATGAGCACCGCGCCCAGGGCGACACTGCTCGCGTCCACTGATAACAGTACCGGCTTATGAACGTCATACAATGACAAGACCGGTGCCTTACTAATGAGATTTTTCAATTTTTCAAACGCACATTTATGACCGTGTTCCCAACTGAAAGTGACATCTTTTTTCAATAATCTCGTCAAAGGTAAAATATTATCTGAATATTGTGGAATGAACTTTGAAAGATAGTTAATGGCGCCTAAAAATCTCTCTAAACTTTTTCGGTCAGTCGGTTCTGGCATTTCAATAATCGCTTTGACTTTATCATAGTCCACTTGCATGCCGTCTTTATTAAAAATGTGCCCTAAATACCTAACTTCTTTTACATTTATTCTGCACTTATTTTTATTAAATTTTAAATTAATTTCCCGCGCTCTCTGAAATAATGCTTTAAGTCGGTTATCATGCTCCTTTTTAGTACTCCCCCAACAAATAATATCATCAATAAACGATTCTACCCCTTCCAAGCCTTCTAATAGTTGCTTGATTTTCGCATGAAAAACTTCAGGTGCGCAGTTTAACCCGAACGGTAATCTCAAAAACTGATATCTCCCGAACGGTGTGTTAAAAATACAGAGGTCGGCACTCTCAGCGTCTAATTTTATAGACCAAAACCCTGAATTTGCGTCTAAAACTGAATAATATTTAGCCCCATTTAATTTAGTGGCTAATTCCTTTATTGTTGGCAATTGATAATGCGCGCGTCTTATGGCTTTGTTAAGCGGCCTCGGATCCAAGCAAACACGTAATTGGCCATTTTTTTTACCTACAACAACTAATGAATTAACCCACGGCGTCGGGTGAGTCACCTTTCTAATAACACCTAACTGCATCATCCTATCCAATTCACTTTGCAATCTATCACGTAGGGCTAAAGGTATTTTTCGCGGAGCACAAACAACCGGCATTACATTTTCATCGACAACAATATGGAATTGACCCGGTAAACATCCTAGCCCATGAAATAAATCTTCGTCAGAATTTAAGTTATGGATCCTTTGCACTAGGCCTAAATTTAAACACGCTTGTAGTCCCAACACACTTTGACATTCAATGTTCGCGATAGCAAATTTTAATTCATGCTGCACCGATTTATGCCACCATTTTAGGTAGCACGTTCCTAATAAAGGAATAAAATCCCCACTGTAGGATTGCAGCTTGACATTATTATTAACATTAATAATTTTAGTATCGTAACCTAATTCTAAAAAGCGCCTACGCGACAATACGTTAATGTCCGCACCGGTATCTAACTTAAACTTTTCCGTAGAATATTCTCCCCGGAGTGACTCATACCAGTCGATGTCGTTCGCGGTGTTAACCTCGGCGACATTAAAAAGAATAGATATGAAAAAAGACTCACAGTTCTCTCCCTCGTCCGATTTCACTTCACTAACATCAATGTTATGTAGCTTTTTCACATTTTTTTGTAACTTACACATTCGAGCAAAATGCCCGTAGTTTTCACACACATAACACTGCACATATACAGCAGGACATTCGTTAGGTACGGGGCACCGACCCCCGCACCGCACGCAAGAACTGCTGCGCACCGGCGCATTTGAAACAGCTGGGTGCGCCGACGCCGCTCTGTGCGTGCCGGCTGCGGCGGCCCCGGGCCGGCCGCGGCCACGCCGCCCGCGCCAGGTCCCCCGGCCGCCGGCGCCGCGCGTGCCGATCGCATCCACACGAGCCGCTCCTGCACTCGCGCCCCGCGTCTCCAATACCCGACTACTGTCGTTCGATATTTCGTCCACTTGACAAATTTTTATGGCTTTGTCCAACGTTAAGTCCTCCGTTCTCAACAATCGATCGCGGACGACCGTACTTTGAATGCCGCAAACCACTCGATCTCTTATTAATTCTTCTTCCAAGTTTTTGAAGTCGCAAATTTTACTCAATAATTTCAATGCGATGACGTATTGATTAATCGATTCGCCGATTTCTTGATTTCTCATAAAGAAATTATACCTCGCTAAAGTTATATTCGGCTTTACTCCGAAGTAATCGTCAAATTTTTTCAATAGTAACATGACGTCATCACGTTCACTTTCTTTTTTAAATGTAAAGGTTTCATACACATCGAACCCCTCGGACCCGATCAGATTAATTAGCAAGCTGGCCTGCACGCTTGCTTCTTCTTTATGCACCCCGGATGCTTTTACAAATAGGTTGAATTGCGTTTTCCAACGCTTCCACGCGTCAGCCCGGCTGACGGAGCTGCCTTCCAGACTTAATTCTGACGGTGGTCGAGCGTGTTCCATTCTAAAATATTCTTCCCACAACACAATAGCACGATAAAACACTCGCGAAAAGTTATTTAAACTACTTTTATTTAATTTACGCACCGCTGTCACCATGTAGTGTAATGAAACGCTTGGGTCTGGTTAACAACTGATTTATTATTTAACTACCCACGACAATATTTAACAACAATTGTAATATTTTCGCTGGTAGAAGTAGTCTGGTGGTCTGCATTATTATTTTCTATGTTTATTATTTTCTTTATTTAGGGCACAGTCGGGAATGCTACCCTTTAAGACGGTTGTTTTTACGGTTTTTTTTTTCACAGTATGGCTCCGTAATACCTATCACACAGACATAAGAACTAAGGTCTCCGGGGTGGCAACGAATTTTGACCATTGGTCTCCGTGTGGGCGTTTATAGGCTGCAGTCATCGTTTAACATCAATGTGAACTGCATGCTTGTTTGCCACCTACATTACATTAAAAAAGTAGTTTTAAAACATTCTAAACTGTTTTTAACATCCATGTTCAAGATTCCTACTAACTTTTCGAGGACCACGCCCGTAAAATGTGTAATGATTGTTCACTATTGTATCCACGTATGTATCTTCACGCTAGGTCCCTTACGGGCTGGGCAAAAAATGTGGAGCGCCAAACATACCGGTTCTTACATACCTCTAGTGCCTTTTCTATATTCATCACTCTATTCATTATTGTTAACATCAAAACCTATCATCATCATCAGCCTGTAGACGTCCACTGCTGAACATAGGTCTCCCCCAAAGACTTCCACAATGATCTATCCTGAGCGGTCTTCATCCAACGGCTCCCCGCAACCTTGACCAGTTGTCGGTTGTCGTCGCGCACTGCGCTTTCCTTCACGCGGTTCTCGTGGGGGGCCGTCGCCTACCATTTAGCGGCAAGTTGTTGTTCTACAAATATCCTCATCCCGGATTCTGTCCGTGAAGAGAAACTCCGAGCACAGAAAAATCTATCATACACTAATTATTGTTACAGATTCAAGGCACCGTCTTTTGAAGGTGACAAGCTCATGGATGATACAATAATTGAAGCGGATACTGGTGCCACAGTTGTATTCGACTGTCAAGTTTCGTCACTTCGAGATAAAAGGGTAATGTTTTTAATTTTATCTTCTTACTTTTTTAAAAGTTTTGTTTCTTACAAAATCTATACATATACGTGTAACAGGGTTGAATGTACAACCTGAAACTAGTTAGTTCCGAATCGATAACCGAATCGATTTCAGACATTTTGGATATAGGTAATATTTTGTCCCAAAGTTAATTAAAATGAAGGAAATTATGGTCACCCATTTGGTGAACAGTCAATACAAACGAAAATGAGACTTACGTCTATCCAAATTAAAATGCTAGTCTCAACAAGTTTATTAGGACTCGTTGAGACGAGCTTTTTATTATAAATAATAATTTGAAAAATAATATAGTGGAAAATAAAAATGAATTTTATTACTAGCGAGTGTTAAATAAGGGCACGCAAGTTACGCTTTATCACTTTTTTTCGGTTCGTGTTTTATGTGTGGCCGTAGGTAGAGGTAGGGTAAGTATGCATGCAGTCTCGTCGCCTATTAATCTCCTTTCATACAAAATGTATACAGCCATCGCGACGTAAAGCATACAGAAAAGACGGGACGCCGGAACGACGCTCAACTCGACGGCGCCCTATCGTAAAACCTACAGAAGGACAGGGCGAGCGTCTGCGCGGGCGCAAGCGGGGTAGCCGAAGGCAGGCGGGAAGTGGGCGCTCTGCTCGCTAGTTTGCCGATTGAATGCCAGGAAAATCCCGGTGTGCGCAAGCCAACACGCCCGTTCCTTGTCTGTCCTATAAATGTTTTAAAAAGTCGCGACCGCGTCTGGCGTCTTTTCTGTCTGGGCGATGCCTTAGCGTACCTCTTTCAACTAACGTGCCTGTTCGATATGAATATTATATAGCGTACATGTTAATTTTGTGTCATACAATTTTATTTGGATTAACATATTACCCGCCCTACTTTTTTAATGTTCTAATTCAACCTACTTCCCCAGGTATCCTGGTTACGCGTGTCAGACACTAAATATCTGGAGCTTTTGACACTGGACCTGGACACCCACACAGCTGATGCGAGGTAAATGCTTTCAGGTCAACGTAAATGTTAAATAGATAGTTGCTTCGTCACGTAATATAATGAGCTGTCCGCCTTTTTTGATGGAAGGTTGGATGCTCTTTGAATTTGTGTTATAATAGGCTTTTGATTAGGTATTTGTGGATATATTACCTTTTTTCCCTGTTTGACCTCTGGCCATTTAAAACGCTACAAAAAATGTTGTATAAAATATATCAGTAGCTAGACATACTACTGGTGGTAGAGTTCCAGTGCAGGTTCTCAAAGGCGTAGGCACCACCGCATTACCTAATCTATCTGCCGCTAAATGGTAGAGTTCAGTGCTATCGCGTTCCTGTTACATGGTAACGTTGAACCACGTTACCATGTAACAGGAACGCGATAGCACTGAACTCTACCATTTAGAATCTTAAAATACCTTCCTTAATATTGCGTTTTCGTAAAGTTCCCCGTAACTATCATAGAGATATAACAACTTAGGTCTCAGAGCTGGCAACGCACCTGCATTTTGACCTCTGGTTTTGTGTAAATGTCTATATAGGCTACTGTCATCACTTCAGATCAATGAGAGCTGCATGCTTGTTTGCCACATTCCCATACTTCTTCTTCTTTGTCCCGTATAGAGACGGAGTCCGCTTTCCGACTGTTCTTTCTCGACTTTGTTTTATCCCGAATATCTTCCTCTGAGATATTGCAGCTTGTCATGTCTTTTCTAACGGCACTTAATCACCGTAATCTTGGCCAACCTTCCCTACATAAAAAGAAAATTTAAAATTATAGCCTAGAATAAAAGAACACAGACTTTTTGCAATTACCTAAGCACCTTTACTCCAAAAATAAATCCTGTAAATTTAAACACCGTCTCCTTTACAACACAAATACAAGATCTTATGGTATCACGGGGACTTTTATTGTATGCATACATTTAATCTGCATGAGTGCACTCAGCTAATGCAAAGGTAATGTCTTGTGGATTGGATTAAAAAATGAAATCTGGTTTAAGTGCGGAATGCACTCGCGTGTTGAGTGGGAAAAGTTGTCGTAGATTCTTTGATGGTTTTTGGGAGGTTTCATTTTAAAAAGAGATTAAATTTCGTAAAGGTAAAGAGGTAAATTTAGCCTTACAAGCCAACAATGACGTTTGTTGTAAAACGCCCTAAGCCAAGGATTAGACGCGTAGGTAGTTGTGTAAATTTATTTAAGCTGAGAGCCCTTTGCGCTCGCCAAATGCCCGGAAGAAGGCTTTAGCCGTCTCGAGACGAGCGTAAGTCCCTTGAAAAAAAAAGTTTATCGTAAAGGTTTCTGCAAATATTGTGGCTAAAAAATTACATCTGTTATGTACTAGAAATAGAAATAGAAATAGAAATAGAAAAATATTTTTATTTCGAATAGATCTTTACAGATACTTTCAAAACGTCAATAAATCATAAACTACCTAGAGCGAATAACCATTACATATAGTAAAGAAAAATCATATATTAATAGTAAATTAAAAATTTAAATTTAAACTATTTGGTTAAAACATAATAATCATAAATTTTTTCAATTCCTTCAATGATAATAAATGAAGAAAAAGAAAAACTTATTCGTCAAGATCAATGTTATTCACTTAGCAGAGTTCCAAGTGCAGTCACTACTGAGAAGAACTCCGCTACCCAACAAACTCAGTAAGAGCTCTTTTAAATGAAAGCTTAAATCTAGTACAGATTATCGTGAAAAATCAAATAATGTCAACTCCAAACGTATTTCTATAATTCCATTTTGTAATGACATAACTTAACAGGTACCGAGTGGATTTAGCAGGCGAAAACTGGAAGCTGTCTCTAACGGATGCCAAGGTCCAAGATTCTGGGATCTATTGTTGTCACGTATCAACTCATCCCCCGATGCTGAAGCGCTTCAAGCTTATTGTCCACCGTGAGTATGATGGACATTGCGTGATGACTTCCATCACATTTTCGAATTGATTGATGATTGATTATAATAGGTATAGCGAGATTTTTCTGTGCCTAGTTGTATGAAAATCTTACCTTCCTTTTTTAAAATTTATTTCATTTCAGTTTCATTCAATAAAATTTACTTAACATTAGAGAAGACTCGAAAAATCGATAGGGTTTGTCCTGGGTATAGATTCCCTACCCTATATATTTTTTCAGAGAAATTTGAGCAACAAATCGTGTGTCGCATAAAATTTAGAATTATTTTTATCGGTGTATAAATTTAGGCATTACATCTTTTCAATCCCTATTTAATATTATAAATACGAAAGTAACTCTGTCTGTCTGTCTGTCTGTTACCTTTTCATGTCCAAACGACTGAACCGATTTTAATGAAATTTGGTACAGAGATAGAGCTGACTTTGAGAAAGAACATAGGCTACTTAGTTATACGAAATCCACGCGGGCGAAGCCGCGGGCAACAGCTAGTTTCACATATTTCATCAGCATGAATGCTAACCACATCATTCAACTCTCTTAATCTAGTGCAAAAAAATATAAAAAACCCAACCCATTAGCGTAATATCCGCAAAGTAAAACCTAGTACCTTTTACAGCGCCTGAAATAAGAATGATCAAAGAGGCTTTCCTGGAGAGCGGCGAGACGCTGTCTCTTAAATGCGCCGTATTGCATTTATATCCCGGCGAGATTGAACCGGAATTGCATTGGTATAGAGGGAATAATACCGTCCCGCTGGATGAGGTGCGCGGCGGAGTGCTGGTTGAAACCGACCATCTTACTATGACGAGCCACTTGCAGGTAAGAATTTGTATTCAATATAGTTTATATAGAAAATACAAAACGGCTTCGGAAAAATTCAGAAACTACATTATTCACCTTATCTTTGTTCACAAAATTTATTATTATGTCTCTGTAATTTGAACCCCGGACCTTTGTCAGGCTTGCGCGGGGACATGGGGGGTCCAACACGTAGAGGCCCTTTCGAGAATTTTGATCTACTTTGTAATGGGTTATATTCGGCGGGACCTCTCTCTGGCTGCATCAATAGTTAATACAGACACAGACAGACCCCGCAGAATATAATGGGACTATTGTAATGAAAATGACTTGCCAAACTTTGGGCTATGTGGGTGAACTAGGGGGACTAGATGGCTGGGCCTATGGAGTGAGATCCGGCACCTGCCTATATTCAACATCTCACATTATCGAATCCTACTTTAGGCAGGTGGTGACTCGCCTCTCCTTGGTGGGCCCCCCAAACAGCCAACCCGATGGTCGACGGGGGGCAACACTGTTGAGAGAGGCTGGGGGTGTCGAGAGGTGTGGCCCCGGTTTCACCATCACGGGCGAGTAATCTCGAGCTCGGAGCGGGCTTCCCCGCTATTATGCCTTTAGACACTTCCACCCCCGAGTGTATGGCTCTTGCAGAAATTTAGACAACAGCCTATTATCTAAATTTCTGCAAATGCCATACCTCTAGCGCCCCACTCTGACCGGCCAATGAAGGCAAGCCAGAGGTGAGAGACCTGATGCTCTGTCCGGCCGTACCTCTGTGTGGCGGACGAGGAGGAGCCCAGTTCTCTCGGAGGAACTCGAGATGATGGTAGGGGGTGGTGTCGCTACTCACCAACAGCTCGCCACAAGCTGCTCTGCCCCCTTATTATTATTATTATTATATATTCTTTATTGTACACCAGTAAACAGGAAAGACATAACAAAGAACAGAAATTACAGAAAATGGTACAGTGGGCGGCCTTATCGCTCAGGCAGCGATTTCTTCCAGGCAACCTGGTATAGGATAATAAATGAAGAAGCAGGTAGGGTGTCCTAAATTAAAGTTAAAGCTATGTAGCAATATACAAGTAAAACTAAAAATAACTTTAAAAAAGAAAAAAAAATCTGAACATTTACAAACGAGACAATTAATACAGGTATACTGAAGAGGCACTAAGCGGATGAATATGGCAAAAGGCAATAGGAAAATATACATAAATGTTATAAATTAAGGTAATAATATTTATTATCAAACAATTTATATTTGTGGACGAAGCTCGTACATTAAAGAGTCAATGAAATCATCATTAGGATATTTTTACACATAACCCACCCTTCTCCCCAAGAGTGGGTATGCGTAACGCATTTTCCCCTGGTAAAAAGCCTGGTGCCAAGGCCTCGAGCTCATACACTGCACCTCTACCACCACTAAAAAGCTTAAGTTTAGTTGGAAACAATTAGAATGTGTACAAAACTCCCATACCTACCCCTATAAAATCCTGTAATGCATTACATATTGGTTTCTAGCCAAGCTCCTTGCTATATGTCCAATATAAAATATTATTATGTGTTAAAGTACATAACCGAGCTAGTGTCCTCGTAATAAATTACAATGAGAAAGGTTCGGGTCACTCTCCACTTCATTTGGTCCAATGTAGATTAATGACGGAAGATACAGCCAAAATTTCACAACTAACACTTTAATTTTACTTAATACAACAAATAAAGTACGCTGTAATTGAAACGAACCATAAACTAAATGATTAATATAATAAATGAAACTAAAGTAATTACTCGTGGCTAAACGCCATAATGTCTATTGGAGTTTATAGACAATAGTCACGGAGATGCGAGATAAAACAAGCTGTATTTGTCTTATAGAGTGGAATTAAATGAGTGATGAGTGTGGGTAGTCAGTGTATGCGATAAATTTTTATTATTATTTTCGATCAGTTATTAGTAGTAAGCGTAAAATCGCACACACACACACATCATAGTCGAATATGGTTAAATTTTCTGTTTGTCACTTGAGCCAACCGTTTCTGGCCTCAGATATAACAAACTTTCTATAACTTAAAAGGAAAAAAAAAGAACCTTTATAAGATTTGACGACCCAGTTGGTCCCGTCGGTGTACGACGACCGTTTGAATCGCTCACGGATTCGATGCCCGTACCGAGATAAATATTTGTATGGATTACATAATAGTTATTTGCTTCGGTTCTGGGTGTTTGTGTATGTATTGTGTGTGAACAACGGCATCTACAACACAGGTTTATACCTAATGTGGTTCTGTGGGTATAAGCGTATTTTACGACTGGTTTTCTTAAACTTAAAGTACAGTATTCACTTATCTACGTCAACTAAACGTTTCATGTCATTTCATTTTAAATAATATAACTGTAGTAATTCACGCTTACACCTTGACCACACCCTTTTCACCCACCCTTAGGCGGAGCAATTTAACCTTAGTTCGGAATTGCCGTAATATATTTTAGGGCTAACGTAAGTGCCGACTTAAATATTTTCTCCTGCCCTAACGGTGTACGCATGAAGCTATATCTAAAAATATACATAGAGGAATGTGCTCGTGGAATGAATACGGACTTTAGAAAATGGAATATTCCAGATTTTTTGTTTCTACTTAAAATACAAAGTTTGAAGGTCTAGTCTTGTAAATAAATTAGAGAGTTTTTCAAGAAATCTCCCAACTTCGTTGTACATGATCATGAATTATGTAAAGCTTAACTTTGAAAAAATATAGTACGACGCTCATAATGCCAACTTGGGCTATATTTTTATCACTCGTAAAAATTGTTAGATTTAAGTTTTTTCTGGTTGTTTTTATCTGGTACTACTAAATCTCAGATGCTTTTTCTGACGTCAGCTTTTGCTCTCATGGACAGTATTCGATTTGAATTGGGGCGTAAACGCTCTATTAATACATAAACTTAAAACTGATCCATTAGTTTTATTTTTTTTTCTGGGTAAAGGTTATATTGTTATCTGGTACTACTAGAAAACTGACTCAGTCAGTGGGGACATATCTGGGCCAGGGGTGAGAGCTGTTGGTTTTTTTTTAGATTTTTACGGCCTCATTAGTATTGTGGTAGCGGCTTGCCTACACAGGTTCGACCCCGACCCGATGCTTCGTATGGGCTTAATGTAAAATCGTTTATTTTTTTATTTCCTGGAAGTTTACCATTCTCTTATGGTAGAGACCCAGTGTAGGGTCTCAAGGGCGTAGGCACCATACCTCTTTACTTAATTTATCTGCCACCAAATAGTAGTGTTCAGCACTATCGTGTTCCGGTTAGATGGTATTGTATGGCGATTTGATAACTATTACAGAGACATAACAACAAAGATCTCCAGGTTGGCAACGCATCTACATTTTGACCTCTGGTTTTTGTGTAAATATCTATAGGCTGCAGTTATCACATAACATCCATATGAACTGCATGCTTGTTTGCCAGCTTCATTACATAAAACACTACCAGTTAGCGGCAAGTAGATGAGGTAGTGAGGTAGTGCCCGCGAGATCCATCACTGGATCTCTACCACCAGTAAAAGAATATGATTATATTGATAAATTTAGAATCATGACATTGTATGACGTTTGAACTGCCTCATTAGCCTAGTGGTAGCAAGCTGTTGCTGTCCTGAGTTCGATAACCGGGTCGAGGGCTCTCAGAGATAACGGTTTAAAATCCTTTATCCCTGGTTCTTTTGGGATTTTTCCATTTTCTGGCAGTTTCCCAGTACCTCGGAGTTTGGTAATGTGCCCGGAGATGGCAACTGGTTCGCCACCTGTTACATGGGCCTAAACGTAACCGGCGAATCGTGGGTATCTGCATGTTTGCTTAAGTGCATGCATTTACTTCTGCCTACCCCTTCGGGGATTCCAGGCGTGAAGAGTTACGTTTTATGACGTTTTAACCATCTCTGGGTCGTTTAATATTGAAGATACCACGTTTGCCTTAATGGATTCAATCTACATTAGAAACAGTTTAAAATTATTAACGCTTTAGTTTCATCCCTAATGGAAATAGTCGGATAAAGTGAAGTACAGCAGAATATGCTAATAGGTATTGTAATAGTATATACTTGGATCTGTGAATGTGACTGGGATAGTAATTCAGTAAAATAGTTTAGCTTTAAAAATCAAACAGTGCAGTATATTTGATTTATTTGATGGGCAAATTTAGTGTGCAATTCAGTATTTTTGTTAGCAATTTCGAATACTTTGATAGAAAAATGTGGATTTACAGTTGTAAGATTAAATACTACCCTTATTTGATTCGTTAAATATTGTTATTTTTTTATTATTTAATACCTTGCCCGTGACTTTGTGTAGCAGTGATATAGTGGCTCATTTTTGAAAAAAAAAATAGCCTGAGTGACGCTGGATTTTTATTTGTTTTCATTAGAAATGTCATCTTAATGATGCTTCTTTTTAACCGGCTTCGAAAAAAGGAGGAGATTCTCAATTCATCCGGATCCTTTTTTTCTTTTTAGGCAATGGAAGTGGAAAACAAGCATTCAGTTCACATTCATGTTAAGTGATAACTGCAGCCTATGGACACGTACACAAAGACCAAGGTCAAAATGCAGATGCGCTACCACTTCTGAGGCCTAAGGTGTTATGCTTCTGTGCCGGAAATTACAGGGCCGTACAATACCACTTTACCGGAACACGATAGCCCTGAAAACCACCATTTAGCGGCAGGTGTATGCGGTGGTGCCTACGTCCACGAGCTTCGTCACTGAAGCTCTACCATCAGTATAATAATGCAGTGGTATGGGCGTGAAAACGTGACAGACAGACTTTCGCATTCATATAAATTGATATTAGGGGCGTACCCCATTTGTGTTGCAAATGTGGATCGTAACTCAGAGCAGTTTCCCATTAATATGAACTGCAGACATGCATCTTGGCTATTTGAAAATATTCTAAAACAATATCCCTAAGAAAAATGCATGCAATTCAAGAATTATTGATAGTTTCCGTTATTCACAGGAAATAACAGTTGGTGATCCAAATCCGTGAATTAGTTTAACTTTGTTTGTGACCCACAGAGCACCATAACTTTCTAATGTCCAGTTGTAAGCGAACTTTGAGACTGACAAATGCCAAAACGCCTTAGCTAATGGCTGTGAATAAAACAACGGAAAACCAATAAATCAGTCACGGTTCCGTTGGTCATTAACAGAAGAAGATTCTTACGATATCAATAATTTAGTAGCGTACCGTACAGGTTGCTGATATCAATGACTAAAAAGATTATACGCAATAGAATGACAGTTTTTTTTTTTAAAGATGGTGACAAACGAACATGCAAATTTTCACATTATGGTATTAAATGTTTTTGTTTTTTTGGTACATGAGGCGTTTAATTACTCTTAATCCTTAAATAATAATTAATTAATTTAATTTTAACTTAAAAAAAATAATAATTTCCATTAAGATAAAAACAAGACAACTGATCGGTAAATTGAGAAAAATATATGTATACATATAAAAATAGTTAAGTACCTACATCAAAAATAAAATAAATCTAATTAAAGTATTTAAAACATTAAAAAAATATTTCAATAATATTAATGAGAATTGAATATTCCAGGCTAAAGCCTACACAAAACGGATGTAGAGTTCATTACTATCGTGTTCTGGTTAGATGGTAATGTATCGCCCTGTAATAACTATCACAGAGACATAACGACTTAGGTCTCAAGGGTGGCAACGCATCTGCATTTTGACCTCTGGTTTTTGTGTAGACGTCTATGGGCTGCAGTTGTCACTTAACATCATGCTTGTTTGGCAACTTTCTTACATAAAAAAGTGTGTTACCCTGAGGTCTAAGATGTTTTGCCTCTGTGGTGATTATTGTCATCTAATTCAAAAAATATAGTTCTGAGATTGCGCCGCAGATAGATGCAGTTGCTTTAGCTTTTCTATTTCCTTTACATTTTATTAGCTTTAACTCTGTTCATTCAACTTCTACTGTCATGAACAGTATTATTCAATAGGAATTGGGGCACTAACAATCTATTAATCTATGAACTTAAAACTGATCCATTCAAATAGATTTATGAAACTGAAATAAAATAAAATCAATTTATATTCGTCAACGACATTACATAAACCCCACCGGAGCAGCATGAAAAGTAAATTGTCCGTAAAAAGTTTAACGGTGTGTAGCCGATCCGTGTACGGTAGTCAATTAACGGAGATCCTTCCGTTGATCATCCGTGACTGATAGATTGCCGTTTACTTTCCGTTGTTTTATTTGCGTTAGCTTCGACAGTGCCATTCGCTTAAGTCTTACTGTTTTCAACTTGATAGATATAATGACCGTTCATTCAGATTGAAACCTGAATGAGATTCAACAAAGAATAAATATTTCTATACCAATCAAATTTCATTTACAATGATGGTAAGTGAACATTGCAACATGTAATTATAGACACAAAAACGAAAGGTCTCAAACGATATTATAAAAGCATAGCCGAATGATTTGTTTAATCCACAATATATTGTATGCTTTAAAGCCTCATTCGTTCCTTAATATAGGAAGTATTATAAGAATGTAAACGTTCTTGAATTCAGTTCAATTCCCGCGAAATGCTCCCATTCTTCCGGGATAACATCTTTGTGAGCACGTCCCATTCCCGTACAAATTGAATGGATAATGCAAAATAGACATAAATGGAGCTCACTGAGTGACGAAGTGTTAACGACGCTATTGAATGTTTATTTTATATCTCTCTATTTCCTATCTTTTGAAACCCAATTTAGATAATTTTTGCTCTGTTTGAAGGCCGTCTGCCCAACCCACTTCTAATGTATTTCTTTATTCACGTTGATAAATTCAAGTTTCAAAACTTAATATTGCTTTTAGTTCACCCAATCTAAACATTGGTATATGTAATACCATATTGGCACGCCCGACATCTGATACAGCATTAATATTATACGACCTCGCAATCCGATGTCTATCAAATAGGAATTAGATTTAATATAATATAATATAATCATTTATTGACAAAAACATTTTTACAATGGTTAATATTGAATCCATAGATTCCCGAACTAGTCTACACTGTATTTCGGGAATCAGTGGCTTCTCCGAGTTACAACTTCACTTAAAATTATTTTGTCATAAAACATTACATAAGGTAGATATATCAGGTAATCAAAAATTTTACAAAGAAAGGCGAGCATGTGAGTGAGTGAAAAAGTGTGTGTGTGTGTGTATGTGTGTGTTTGTTTTTGTGAGTGTGTGTGTGTGTGTGTGTGTGTGAGTGTGTGAGTGTGTGTGTGTATTTAAATGTATATATTATATATATATTTTTTTTTTTGTTGTTGTTAATTTTCTGTTACCGATTGGGCGATGAGGTCGCTAGGCGACAAATCCCTTTTTGTTTGTTGTCTTTTAAATAAAAAAAAATATATATATATATTGTAGCCAAAAGTTGTACTCTACTAAAATTTTTGTGTTTAACATTCACAAAAAAAAAAAACAGTGAGTTGCGTATATATAAGTTTTCAGATTAAATTACCTAGTTTTTTTATTTTATGTAATTACTAATCGATCCCACATCATATTTATTTTAATCTTACTTTTATTCTACACGGTTAAGTCTCCAATGCGTTCCTTATTACACGCAGAATTATAAGAGTGTACACGTTCTTGAATTCAGTAAAATTCCCGCGAAGTGCTTCCATTCTTCCGGGATAACATATGAGCAACATGTGAGCACGTCCCATTCCCGTACAAATTGAATGGATAATGCAAAATAGACATAAATGACACTCACCGACTAAAACTGCTTTCAACGTGGCTCATAAATATTTATTTTAAATAAACCTGGATATGACTGAATGGTTAAAAAAAAATTATCGACTCTTGTTATTCATTTGTAAATTCCGTTAAGGGTAAATAGACGTAAGAAAATATTAATCGAGGTCATAGAACGTTGGACTTCGTTTCGTTCCTTCTTCAAACGAGTTTTTGACACATATTTATAGACAAAAAGAAACAATAAATATTCTGAAGGGGTTTATACATTTTTACAGTGCGCATATGGTTTGCTGAATTGTTAAAACAATTGTGTCTGGTTTTCGGACACTGAATCTGTTAAGTAAAACAAAGAAGTTTTTTTTTTACTTTGGTCTGGCTTCTGACCTGCGTTTGGATGTCTAGCCTTGCTGTTTTTCTAAAATTCGCGGGTTTAATTATTGCCCAAAGCCAAAAAACGTCCTCTCTATTTTTTCTTTAAATTAATCGTATTTTGTTGCGAAAAATCAAATCTAATGAATCTTTTCGCCCAATACGAATTGCGGTACGAATCAATCAAGTTTTGACATAATATTAAGCATATTATGAAGGATGTTTACTTGATCATGACTTGATCGAATAAATTTGGGTAAATTATCTCTAGATGAGGTATTCGATACAATGATTTTTTTTTTAATTGAAAAAATAACATTCTCTATGAACCTAAGCTATTTCGCAATTTACCTACATATATCTATAATAATATGTTTGTAAATTTTAGATATATCAGTTAGTTTATCTTCAAAATATATTTATCGCATTCACTTTACTTCCTATCGTCTTATGTGTATATTTTGTATACTCAAAAGCAATCTATGAAAGCTTTTATAACGGCATAAAATGCCACATGTGTACAAGCAGTCTTTTATCGTACGTTATAAAATAGATATTTGCCGGCAGGTGGCGCGACTAAAAACGGAGGACGCTGGCAACTACACCTGCGCCTTAGAAACGCCCCTGCAAATGAGATCGACTGCTCGAGTTCATGTGTTACAAGGTATTTATATTTCATCATCATCATCAGTCTACTGGTGGTAGAGCTCCAGTGACGGAGTTCGCGGGCGTAGGCACCACAGCATTACCTAATATACTTGCCGCTAAATGGTAGTGTTCAGCACAATCGTGTTCCGGTCAGGTGGTAATGTACGGCCCTGTAATTTCCGGCACAGAGGCATAACACCTTAGGCCTCAGGAGTGGCAGCGCATCACCAGTTCAGGAGCTCTACCACCAGTAACAAACATTTTGGCCTTGTTCTTTGTGTGGGTGTCTATAGGCTGCAGTCATTACTTAACATCAATGTGAACTGCATGCTTGTTTTCCACTTCCGTAACATAAAAAAGGCAAAAATTAGGCGATCTCCCATTCTTACGGGATAACATCTATGTGAGCACGTCCCATTCCCGTACAAATTGAATGGATAATGCAAAGTAGAAATAAATGGCGCTCACTGAGTAAAACGAAGTGTTAACGTCGCTATAGATATTTATTTTATTTCTCTCAATTTCCTATCTTTTCAATCTCAATTTGGACATATTTTAGCTCTGAGAGAAGATCGTTTGCCTAATCCACTGTCAACTTATTTCTTTATCATAGCATTTATTCGTAGAAAAAGATTTTACTCTTCTAAAATATTCGCTTGTAGCATTCACAAAAAAGAAACAAATTTAATCTGTGAACTACAAAAAGACATCCACTGCTGGGGGCCGACGTGCCTTACCGACCGCCTAACCCGCTTTCGATTATGACGTATTTTTTTCAGCATCATACAGCCTATTAAGACATTTTACTCTGAAGTTACCTACGAACGTGAACACTACCAAGCAATAGTTAGGCGGTATGAAACTGACAGGGTGGCGTCATAATGGAAAGCATCACGAAAGCATTTAGGCATTTGAGTTAGGCGGTCGGCCCCTTGGATAAAAGCCTTCCTCAATGATGTTTACAAGTGATGTAAGTCATTACGAATAAAATGTCGTAATTTCAATGCGTATGGCATTAGCGTCGGTATTTTTATCACGGGACGCTCTTACCCATCCTGCGTTATTGCATTTACTGCTGACTTTTTTTAAATTGATTGGGTGACTTACTGCACTTGTTAAGGATTATTAAGTAATTTTTATTGAATAGACATATGCTGATGACTTTTTTTAGAACTTTTCCTTTTTTTTTAGAAGAGAATACTCGTAATCTATCGAACATGATTTTTGCGAAACTTCAACCGTTTACGTAGCGCACGAAGCAAGGGCTCTCAATAGGAAAAAAATCCCCCGATCTTAAAACATTCTTCGTTGGTTCTCCGCTCCTATTGGTCTGAGCGTGATGATATTATAGCATGTAGCCTTTCTCAATAAATGTGCTATCTAACACTGAAATAATATTTCAAATGAGCCTAGCAGTTTCGGAACCCATTCAAACAAACAAAATATCTAATCTTTATAATATTAGTGCAAGCAAACAAACACGTTTCGCTTCAGTTATTAAATGAAAAAATCGCACTTACCTCTCCGACCGGGTGCTCAAATCGAACCCAGCGGACCCCGGTGTAGTTTTAGTATCCTTCTTAGAGTACTAAGGTAGCAGATAGAGGTAGAGTAGACTACTGATGCGGAATTCAATGAAATTAATTTAATTATGAATTTTTACAACCCGTTATAACTATCACACATGCATCACAACTTAGGCTCGGGGGTGGCAACACATCTGCATTTGACAAATGGTTTTTTGTGTAGATGTCTATAAGCTGCAGTCATCACTTAACATCAATGTGAGCTGCATGCTTGTTTGCCTGCCTTCCTTACGAAGTTTCTCTTCAACTTGTAATGAATCAATTTCACAATCCATTATTTATTTTAAAAAATAACTTAAACTACATACACACGAACACGACAAAACAATGTATGGATACAAAAAAGACGCGCGCGTCGTGTGGCTTGTCACTGTCGAGAGAGAAAGAGAGAGAACGAATAAGACGAATCCTTTACTCGGCCTGCCCTATCTCCGAGTGCTACGCACTATAGCAAAAGTGTCGTGAGGATTTTACGTGACGCTCGCTTAGCCCTCTTAGCCAGCGTAACGGGCAGTAAGGAACTTCGTTCAAAAAAAAAACCCTGTAAATTCCAAAACAACAATAAAACTTGTTTTATATTAATTCGCATTAACATATGCTTGTGAAATATATTTTATTTTTTAAAGAAAACTGGAAAGAAAAATTTGTCTCGCCTGATGTCAAATTTTTCTTTCCATTTTTCTTTAAAAAATAAAACAATAAAACTTGTATTACTATGTAAGGTCAAACCACTTTCATTTAATTTCACTTCGTCTAAAGTAACCAGCCTGTGCTTAAATAGAAAATTTATTTTCATTTACTCAGAAAACAAGTTCGGCCCAACCCTCGTAATATCGCGGAGGGGCTCGATTACCTAGCTTAAACTTAGTGGACCATCTTCATATTGCCTCATATAATGTTCAACGGCTTTGTTGAAGGGTTACTTTATATTAAGATACCGAAAATAAGTTTAAGGGTAAAATGTCAAATGAACGCGCTTTTGGAAACAATTTTAATATTAATAATAAACAATATAGTGTAACAGATATCATACTTATGGAATACTTTACTATTAAATAATACGTTACTGATGATAGAGCTCCAGTGACGGAGCCCGTGGATGTGGGCACCACGGCAATAGTTCATCTATATCTTGCGAATAATTAATCAAATGATAGTGTTCCGCGCTGTAGTGTTCAATTGGATGGTAATGTACGCCCCTTTTATTTTCTGCACAGAGGTATAACAACTTCGATCTCAGGAGTGGTAACGTAATCTATATCTACTATTATTATAAGGAAGAAAAAAATATGTTTTTGTGTATCTGTTTGTAACATTTTGTCACAAAAACTACTAGACCGAATTCAAATATTTATTTACCATTTGAAGGCTGCATCTTAATTAAGTAACATAAGCTACTCGTATATTACATTCATTGGTATTAATCTAGTAAGAAAATTACAGTAAAAAGGGTAAACGACGTTAAAAGTTCTATTTGGTAATGTTAAATTTCATAATTACAATATTTAACTTGTACCAATTAACGACCCGCATCTTGCAAAATGCTGCTGTGAAAATGTAATGATAAACAAAAAACATTTTATGTTCTTACGTTTTCGTGAGCTACACTCATTGAAATAAAACTAGTTTTCGGATTTATCTCGCGTATATTAAACAAAACTGACTATTCAAAATCGAACCCGACGTTTCCGTCGCTTTCAGCGAAAACTAGTTTTATTTCAAAGAAACATTTTTCAGCTAATCACCTCAAATAATCAGTTAGAACGTAACTCTTAGGAGTCAATATTTCTGTAATATGTGAGGATATATCATAATCATTTCGTAATTTTTAAGATTGCGCTATGATTCGATTTTTTGCTTTAAATTATACCAAATAGAAAAATATGACAAATCGAAATTGAATGTCTTATCATCAGTAGTTTATAACGTATGCGTGGATTGGATTCATTATGACATAACCTTGTATTAAATATTGTTCAATGTATGTTTGCAACTATAATTACATGGTGGGGACATAACCCTGGGGAATGCAAATCCCTTATAAACGGTCGAAACACTTGCAAATTTTGATCAAATATCATCCAAGTTGTATGCAAACATGTGAAATTGGTTTTCATTTTTGGATTTTGATTAATTGGGACCGGATTACATGTATGTGTATAATAATTATTTGCATATTTAAACCATCTTCAATTATAAATGCTTACAATATAAAACAACACGTGGTGTGATGAACGCTATGGTATTTCACCTATTAGTGCAAATCATTTACGAATTTTATACAGATTTTAAATAAAAAAAAACATGATGATTAATTTCTCTGGGTTCCTTAAAATTTTCACTCAATGCGTATTCCACGCATTTTATATCCATATAACACGCTTTTCATGTTGCTTATTGTCCGGTCTTTATTGATCAATCGTGTGAATGAACGTTGATTATAAGTTGTTTACATTGGTTAGTCTTACTTGCACACATGAATCAAAATAATACTCCTTCTTTATCTATCTGCCTCTTTTTTGATCTCTCACTTATCAACATTTTTTGTCACAGGTTCCAGTCTTGCAGAACTGCAAAGCGGCGTGAAGACTACGAAAAGCTATCAAAGCCTTCTTCTCACATCCATCCTCATACTCCTACTAACGCGTTACGAAGATGTCAGGTGACCTACTTAGATGCGCAACCAAAAATGAAAGGCTGGATAGTGCGAGAATTTAAAGGGAACAAATTATTGTAAAGGAACACGGTCTCTTAGATCGATGATATTTCTGGATATCAAAGCTGGTTTATAAGAATACAGCCAATGGATCCGGTTGGATACTTTTGCCTCACAAACGTCCAGTGTTGAATGCTATTTTGGCATACGGTTGACTTTTTAGTTGAATTGTCCTTCATGACACCGTTACTTGTTAGTGTTAAACCTCGTATCCATTAGGCATCACATGGCACGCAACATGTTGCACAACATTTGCAACTTTGTCTCTCTACGCATTTGGCAGTCGTCGGCAATATTTCGTTAGGATAATTGAGTTAATTTCAGCACTATGATTCCATCGAAAATTGATCCAAAAACAAAAATGGTCAAAGAGTAGGTATGTATCTTGCTTTCAACGTCTTTCACAGGCACATCTGATGTTTTCAAACAATCGTTTTTTTTTACATTCATGGTGAGCAGTAACCTATGCTCCATTTGCACGTTGCACAGCTTCGTAAGTAACTAAACAATGTAATTCAAACCATTTACTGGTGCCGTTTTTTTAATCGTTGCCTAAAACTGGATCCAGCTGTGTCATTAATATTTCGCTGGCGTTTTAAGATTATGCGAACACGATAAAGAGTAATTCTAGATGAAATGGAGCGTGACTTAATTCGCGCTTTGAACTTCAGGCTTAATGTTGTATTCGTTTTTTTTTCTTATTTTGTACTGTCTGAATAAAAATGTGTATCTATAGATTTGTTGAAAGTTTATATTCCAAATCATTTTTATAATAATGCTAGTAAAAAACAGTATTTATTTTATTGAAATATAACAATTCACTGAATAACAATAATAATTTATTTGATTATAATTTTCCATTGTTATATATCTCTAGAATTAATTGTTTAACACAATAATGAAAGAGTCAGTAGGTGTAAAATTGCGTCCACAGATATAACAGTGTTACTGGAATTTAATTGTAATTGCAATTCAAATTTACAAACGTGTAACAATATACAAACATCGTGTAATTTCTCATTCACGTCGATATGAACAGCGAACAGGTAAACTGTTCTCACTTATCTGTTAATCACTTGTCTATATTTATAAGTCATGTATTTATTCGTTTGACAGTTATGGTTTTTTTTGTTATATTTTTTTTGGCTTATAAAATATATCATGTATATATTTTAATTGAATGACTCAAGTTTCAAGTCGCGTCAGAAGAAGTAATAATTGCAATACTAAATTTCTATTGACCCTCTTATCTCTCTGTATACTTTTACATGCTAGGATTTCAGTGACATTTCGACAAAAATTTTCAACAATTTAAAGGAGAACGATACCGTTGCCTATTTTTTTGGACCCAGGTGTTAAATCTGTACTCTCTCTTTTATGTTATTTGTTTTTCCATGTATTCTCGCTTTCTGTATACTTTAAGTTACGGTGTATTTTGTTTTTTACCTTAAAAAATATAACAATTTTTTTATACTTACTTCAATAACTTAACATCTGGTTAACACTAACGATTTCTCGGGCCCATTATTACCAGTCTCCTTTGCTAAAGTATATGCAAATTGCTATATAAATGGACTGAAAGAGTTCATGTTGAATTTGTTGCCTAAATATAAATTTAAAACCTACAATTTATTGTAACTAGTGTATAAAAATTATTACCTGTAACGTTTTTTATGTTTAGCGGCAATATATTATATTTATTTTATATTTTACGTTCATAAAATAATACAAAACTAAAAGCACATTTCAAACAAGCGAGTGTAAATAGAAAAGTGAATGTTTGCATATCCAGTTTTTCAATACAAGTAAATCATCTGGGTTTGTACCGTCCAACAAAGTGTGGGGTAAAATATCTCTTGTATTTGTAAATATTATGTACAGTTTAAACATATCCCCCATTTAACATATAGTATAAGATAAGAGAGTATGATGTTTACTTGAAAAAGATTGATGTAAATATGATTATTATATAAGCCTTAGAATAAATGTCTGTCTTCATGTGAATCGTTAGTTGGTAGGATAGTTATTTCAGAAAAATTATAAACAGTTGAAAAATGCAAATAGAACTATTGCAACGGATTTATCGCGCGTATAATAAAATAAAATGTTTTTTTTAAATCACTGGACTATTCGGTCACTTTTAAGCTTTCATGTTCCCATGGTACGACGCTAAAGTAACATTCTTCTGACAGCAGTTTGAAAATTATTTGCAACTCGATATCCTATGGTTTGTTTGAAGCCTTACAGACTGGTGTAGCTGATATTTAATTAAACAAAGTATAGTGTCCCATGGTGTTGGTAATTGCCATTCACCTTCATTTGCGTATTTATAAATTATATACTTCGTTTTCTTTTCCTTTTCGATAGCCCTACGTACTAATCGTGTAGTCGGTATTTTTTAGTGAGTAGGTATTTACTTAATTAAGCCAGTTATATCCTTTGATTCGTATAGTACGTATCAAACAAGATAACTGGCCTAACCGCTGCGGCAACCGGCAGTCTGTAAACAACAGACTGCCTGTTCTTTTTCGATTTTTGACATCAGCAATATGCTCTTCTACACGGGTAGGAGATCTATTTCCCTTCGTTTGGCTATTACATGAGATTCTACCACCACAATCTAATTTGTCAATACCGGAAATTTGAAATGGAATAACACTTTAAAGCCTGCCTCGGTAGCCTAGTGGTAGCAGGCCACTACTACGCTGAGGTCCTGGGTTCGATTCCCGGGTAGGGGGTTATCAGAAATAATGGTGAAAAGCCTTTATCTCTGGTTCTATTGGGATTTTTTCATTTTCTGGAAATTTCCCAGTACCTCAAAGTTTGGTAATGTGCCCGGAGATGTCAACAGGCTCGCCACCTGTTACATGGGCCAAAACGTAACCGGCGAATCGTGGGTGTTTGCATGTATGCTTGAATGCATGCATTTACCTCTGCCTACCCCTTCGGGGATTACAGGCGTGAAGTTACGTTTTTTTTTTTTTTTTACATTAAAGCGTCCGGGACCTCGGGAGATAAAAAGCTACCGAAATGTTGCATTGGGTTGATTTTAAAATAATTAATATTTATCATTATCATTAATCATAATTTGAATACGCGAAATAAATCCGTTAAAACAGTTTTACTTCAATGAGTGTAGCTCGCAAATACCTAAGAACTCATCATATCAAAGAATTGAAAATTTATTAACAATACAACGATATCACGATCGATATCATTCGCCTAAACGTCACAAATATCATATGCTCAGAGTTTCGTCATTATTTATTATTGATGTTTTAACTAATAGAAATACATCATCTGTGAAAATTTGAACTCTCTAGCTATCATAGTTCATGAGATAGCCTTGTGACATAAGGACAGACAGAAAAACGGACGTACTAACGGACAGCGGAGACATAGTAATAGGATCCCGTTTTTATCATTTGAGTACAGAACCATACAAATATTGAAAAGTCTCTTTATGCACAGAAACGCATAAATCTCAAGCTATTTTAGTCATATTAACGTGTATTGTTTTAAAGCGACAAAAAGACTTTTGACTTTAAGTATCACTCAAATAGAGTAACATTTTAGTTTTCAGCCGTCATTCGACACCATTATCATTAAAATGCAAGTTGCTTTGCACTTAGTATTGACCTATCTCGTGCAGCTATTTGATCGCCATTGTTCGGTTGACTTACTGCACTAGCGGAAGAATTCTCCCCCATTAGACTTTTTTACTGGTGGTTGAGCTCCAGTGACGGAGCTCGCGGGCGTAGGCACATGCCGCTAAATGCTTGTGTTCAGCACTATCGTGTTCCGGTCAGGTGGTAATGTACGACCCTGTAATTTCCGGCACAGAGGCATACCACCTTAGGCCTCAGGAGTGGTAACGCATCTGTATTTTGACCTCTGGTCATTGTGTGGGTGTCAATAAACAATTAACATCAAAGTGAACTTACATACTTGTTAGTCAAAAATGTGTGTTCCTTTTTTTTCTTTTTTTTATGTAATAAAAGTGGCATTATTACATAAAAAAAAAAAGGAAAATTCTTTCGTTAGTATGGCCGTCACACTCGTCACGTCCCGGCGCCGTTCAACTTCAAAATATGAAATCAGTTTACGGTTTCGGTTCACATCGGTTGACTATTTACACGTAACCACAATTTCCTATTATAACATGAGATACATCTTAAATTCATACATACCTCTTCACATAGTCATAATTATATAAAACAATTTCTCAACATCTTCCTAATTTCAAAAAGAAAATTCAATAACCATACCTTTAACCAACAAACTGTGACGAAGGATACGGCCTGATTAAAACGATCACAAGACATCAAATTTGTACCGAGTTACTCGTAAAACAGCGTTTCGTTTGACGGGCCACTGAAGATTAGGGTTGGCACAGTTTGTCAATATTTCAACATCCTATAAAATAAGCTGACAAGACAAACAAGCATACAGTTCTGTGGATGTTTAATGATGACCTGTAAACAGCCTATAAACATCAATACAAAACTAGATGTCAAGATGAAGAAGCATCGCTACCCTAAAACCTAAGTTGTTATATTATTATGTGTATAGTCATACGGTAGTCATTACGGTGCCGTACATTAACATTTTAATGGTGATAGAGCTCCAGTGACGAAGCTCCAGAGCGTAGGCCCCACCGCATCACCTAATAAATTTTCCTAAATATTAGTGTTCAGCACTATCGTGTTCCGGTCAGGTGGTAATGTACGGCCCTGAAATTTGCACCTTAGGCCTCAGGAGTGGTAACGCATCTGCATTTTGACCTTGGTCTTTGTGTTAGTGTCTACAGGCTGAAGTCATCACTTAACATCAATGTAAACTGCTTGTTTGTCACTTCCATTAAATAAAAAAAAGCATGTAACACATAGCGCTGAATACTACAATTTCGCGGCAGATAAATTAAATAATGCGGTAGTGTCTATGCCCTCGAGCTCTTACACTACAACAAGGAGTAACGATGAATTAGAATGTTAAATAACATTGTAAAGTGATCATCATCCTGAAATGGTTATATTTCATAAACAATCAAACAAGCTTTTTTAATTCAGAAATTTTGTAGTGTTTATTAATTTCCTTTCATCAATAATACGTGTTGCAGATGAGAATCCCACCGATATTTATACGCAAAAAGCCATTTCTTTTATTTTATTTAACTACTTTATTGCCAACCCTAACAAAATCACTCAGGATGTGGGACACGCCCATGTTCTCGCTATAATTAATCGATCAATAGGGATTAACTACAACAAGGACGATTTGCGGACCCGGCATTATGGTATATGCCCTAAGAGGGCAGTTAAGTAACTTTTATATTTAAGCTTTTAGTAAAACCATGTTATCGAATATTATATTGAATTGATTTAAGAATGTTGAATTGTTCGTGTATATTGTTTTGTGTAATGATGTGGGCGCACATGCATGGAGTTTGCATGGATGTAAAGTGATGACTTCAGGGCTGGGACTTCGGGGCTTCAGGATTTCACTATAGACATCTACATTAAAATAGGACGACTACAATCTACATTAAAATAGGTCGAAATGCAGATGCCTTGTCACCTGTAAGTCTAGGGCGAGATTCATAGACCGCACCACGACTTTACTTTCGGGTAAAGTACGCTTCGAACTGTCAAAACCCATACATTTCTGACAATTCTAAACATACTTTGCTCAAAGTAAAGTCGTAGTGCGGTCTGTGAATCTCGCATTTAGTCGTTTCTCCTGTATGGTAAAAATTACGGAGCCATATATTGAAATATAACTGGAACAAGTTATTGTTGGATACCATCAGATGTATTACGGCAGATAGATTACCTAATGTAGTGGTGCCTACGTCGCCAAGCTACGACACTGCAGCTCTAACCAGTAAAATCAAATTTATACTAATAAAAAAATTGGCCAGATTTGAATTTGATTGAAAAATAAGATCTCGTTGTTGTTTTAAAAGAATCCTTTTTAAGCCTGACGTAAACCTACTCGTAAAGCAGCGTTTTTCTCGATTCAGTAATCGCTCTTTAGGTTATCAAAGAAATATCAATATTTTATCAAGGGCAACAAAATTTATTAAATAATACGATATTTTTACTGTTATTAATGATATTAAAAAAAACGGTTAAGGGCGTGTCGGGCCACGCGCAGCTTAAATTAGGGTTCCGTAGTTTTTAGGATTGCATAAAATAGTTGAAAAAAAAATTATGGACCAACTATGGAGTTGTTCAAAACTTTAGAGTAAAATATATATATAATAGGAACCCTAAAAAGAACTAAACAGGGGAAATCTGTGACAAAATGGTCGAGTCTCCCCCTTTTTCGGGGGAGGCCTGGAACTTACTCCACCACGCTGCTGCAATGCGGGTTTCGGGGAGATTCGGGTAAGTGGCCAATCCGCCGTCGGATGTTTTCAAACCGCCCATAAGGCCTCCGACAAGGTTTAACGACTGCTATCTATCGATAACGTGCCCTCCGAAGCACGGAAATTTTAATTTGCCACTAGCGGTCACCCATCACAAACCCGACCGCGCTCGTATCGCTTAACCGAGTAGTTCGGTTGGGATCTAAACCAGCCGCAGAGCCATGCGCGCTTCACACCAGCCGCGAGGCCATGCGCGCTTAATCGAATGACTTAAAAAAAGACTTTGCCCTTTCTCTTCTTTTTCACTTCTTTAATAATCAATCATTGTTAGGAAAGATGGTACATAGTTATGTAATATTCTGTTCATTATTTATCACTTATTAATATAATCTTATAGAAATATACATCATGCCTATAATGTACTCAATTTTTTTTAATTCTTTGAGCATTTTTTGTACAAAAAATTCTATGTTAATAAAAATAGGTAGTTAACGCACTTACTATCACATGTTTCTCTCACTTAAATAAATATCTGTCATTAGCAATGTTTAATTACTCTAGGAATATTCGCAGTACTTACAGTAAAATGAAAGTTCTATAAAGTAAAAATGGTTTCCACCATTATAATGATATGCACTGGTATATTTCAGCGCAATGGTAGGTACTATAAACATTTTCTACTTATATGTAAACGAACGGTTAACAATAAACATGTCTAGTATCATTCAACCCACTATTCATTTAATAATAATATTTATTAATTGCCTTCCAGATTTTATTATTCTTAAATATCAGCTGTCTTTTGGTAAATAATATATACGTCAAACTTTTCGTACCTTTCTATTTATTTCTCTCTTATATACATTATTTTCTTAAGTCTTTTAAGACTTAAAACTGACATCGGAATTTCAATTGATTGTACGAAAAATCATGAAGAAGCTAATTATTTTGGTATAGGATATGTTTATAACATATTTATATTATGAACATAATTTAAATATCCAAAAATGTAAATATAATTATTGTGAATACCAAGGCAATCATGTTTAACTACTATTGCCTCATACAAATATTTAACATGTGTAAAAAAGTTTACATTATATAATTATATTATTATAACTTATGATAAGCCTTAGAATTTTAAAAGAATACAATATATTATCATAATCGTGCGATGAATTTTGTTTTTAGTTTTTCACGTTTACTTTTGGAAAATGAGATTATATACATATCATTGATGCAATATCGCACACTAAGTTAAATAGATTAATAATTCATATAATACTCAGAATTAAAATAAAAGATTTACGATAATATATGTCTAGACAACAAAATATAATTGCAATAAAATGCACACATATCTGAATGCAATCATAATAATATAATGTTTAATGTACGTTATGAAAAAAAATTTGTAACAATACTGTCAGGAATGGATGATGAATGATTATTATAATAATGTCATAAGTTAAAAATGATGTTCTATTTTGAATTAATTGTAATTGATTATTTTTTAGATATTTACGGTAAAATAATTTCTTTGATTACAAATAATGGATTAAATAAACATATCGGTGCTTTCGTTGACTGTTGGTTAATTATAAATATTTAATAATTGATGTATAATATTGTGATAAACATATGATTTGATAATAAAATTTATAATTCAATGTCTTGTTATTCTAACCTAACCTAACAATTTATATAAATAAACTGTTTGTAATAAAATTGCTATAAGAGCTAGTCAATATGGATTATGCCATCCACTTGTGTAATCTTGAACATAATTATAATGATAGATAAGAAGTCAACATCGCATCCATTTTTGATGTTTTCTTTATAATAAAAAGTTAATTTAAATTTTTTTTCTGGACAACATTTATGTTTCACACAATATTCAAAAGATTCTGCAATATGTTCTCTTACATTTATATTAAAGTTTTCAATGAATTTCAATTTTTGTAAGTATTTTGATGATAAACCATGATTAATCAATAAAATGCTATTACTAATTTGAGACCTTAGAAATAAACAGCATAGTAAATATTTGAAAAAAAAAAAAGACTTTTTTAAAACATATTTTTAAAATGTATTATCCTAACAGTGATGTAATTGTTATCATTTCACGGTTACATAATTAAAACAAAAGAAAATACAAATGTTACAAAATCCACAAAGTTAACATGCACTTGACTGGTTGTGAAAGGAGCCCGGGAAATGTCCAGACTGATAAAAACTTTTTGAGGACATGAAAGCGTTTTGTAATTTGATTTATGGATGTTTTATGAAAGCAATTCAAGATAAGAATGTACAGTGACCATCGAGATAAGGCCGGGCAACGTCCAATAATAGATCGTTTACGTGGAGGTTATAAAATATTTAATAAATGGAACAGAATTCATAAATGTGGTTATAGAAGGAGGCTGTCTGATTTTATTATACAAGCAATACAATGAATGCTAGAACAGGTAACGGTACCCAATAAACTGCTACGCGATGCGATGCTACGCGTTCGTAGTCGATAAGTACACAAGTATTTATAGGACCAATTATTACGTGATATATCAATTTCGATAATATATTGTGCTAGCTGCTGCCCGCAACGTCGTCTGCGTGAAGGCAGTATAGCACCAAACATACCTAAGATGCCAATGTCGCTTTAGGATTATAAGCAAACAACTTTTAAAATAGCATAAAATTAAATATTATATTATATTAAATATAATAAATTAAATATAAGTTTTTTTGCAAGCGAAGCAAGTGAAGGGTGTCATATGGGAATCCTGCTGAGTTCAGTCAGAAGAGCCCAACAGGGTTTATAATTGATACACATATTAGACTAAATACCACCTAAGTCAGTATTGTACATTTATGGAATGCAATAAATGATTGAGTATTGAGTATTAAGGAAATAGAGAAAATAATGCAGGAATATATTCCCGGACACAAAAGAGTAAAAATACGTTCAAAGGTATCAAACCTTACGACACTTTCCTATAAACTACGTTGGTAGATATTCTGCCGGGAGCCAAAATGTAAAGAGGGTCAGGACTGGTAACGCGGTAGCAAGCGACGTACAGTTGCCCATGTGAGAAGCAACTCGTCCTGAGGTTAACACCCCCTGCCCTCAGTGTCTACCCCTGCGACTTATTGATGGTCATCGCGAAGCAAACATTCAACTGTACGCGCTTGAACTGGAACGTGAAGTTATGAGGTATGAGTGGAATGCGTGGTATAAATACTGCCTCACCAATGCCACAACTCGTAAGAATTTCCGCCTCAATGGTGTGTCTGTGGAGCGAGATGGCTTTAAGTCCCGTTATACAACTTCGGAGGTGATAAGTTCCGAAGCATAATCTAAGCACACCTACCTTCAGCTTGATGGTATGCGATGGAAGTCCGCTTGCTGAAAGGAAGTTCAGAAATGCCATGGAATAATGTGTGGCGTCATCTTGCTTAACGACAGTATTTATGGAGGTGTAGACAACTTCATTTCCTATTAATTGCTGCAGCCTGATCATTTTTGGGCGTCAAAATGGACCCAGAAGTGGTAACGCATCTGCATTTTGACCTCTGGTCTTTGTGCGGGTGTCTATAGGCTGCAGTCATCACTTAACATCAATGTGAACTGCATGCTTATTTGTCACTTTCATTATATAAGAAAAGGTCGGTCTCTCGCTGGGTTTCTCACTGCTTCACTGGTGTGAGGCGACCACTGGTAACTAAGCTTATCCGGCATGACAACGTGGAAACTCTTCGGGGGATGATTGAGCTACCCTAACCTAGGGATTAGTCAAGATAATTAAGTAAGTATATAAAGCAAAAGAAAGTGACGAAATACCATTCATGAGACATCTAAAAGTTTTATGACGAAATAAAAAAGCATTATATCGTAAAGTTGATGTAAATGAGAGGAAATAGATGGATTATATAATAAAAAAGACGTGTGGCACTCAGGGACTGCCGCGGTAAAGCTATTGCACTTACATAATTATTTAAAATTATGCAAATCAAAATAAAATGCAAATAAAAGAAAAAAAAATAGAAAAATGAAACAATAATTTTCTATTAATATTTACCACTTAGTAAATATTGAATGGAAAAACAAACAATAAAAAAAATGAACAAAAACAATCTTGGCAGCGGTGGGTTTAGAACCCACGCCTCCGAAGAGACTGGTGCCTTAAACCAGCGCCTAGACCGCTCGGCCACGCTACCCACGAGATCGGACGGCGAAATTATACATGAGTTTCTTAAAATGAGTTTAAAATTTGTAATCCGGAGCGTCCGGTTTTTTCGTTACGGAATTTCTGAATTCGGTCCCCGCGCTCAAGGGCCGCGATAGAAGCTATGCAATAGCTTAAAAAGCGGCCAAGTGTAAGTCGGACTCGCTCGTGAAGTTCGTGGAAGCAAATAATATTTATCGAGTTTTATTTGAAATTTTTCTATCTCAAAACTAAAACGAATATCTCGTTCAAACTAAATTACGTTGAAAGCTTGAAATTATTTGGGTTCTTCTCGTTTGGAAATAATTTCAGATCTGCTGCAATTAAGTAAGTAATATATATATTAATATTTAATTAGCGGCACAGAGGCATAACACTTAGGCCTCAGGAGTGATAACGCATCTGCATTTTGACCGTGGTCTTTATGCGAGTGTCCATAGGCTGCAGTCATCACTTAACATCAATATGAACTGCATGCTTGTTTGTCACTACCATTGAATAAAAAAATTGGCACAAGATAGATGCAAAATGTTTTAAACAACTCAGTACAAAAAGACAGGAATCACATGTAAGTCCGAGTTAAATATTTGAAAACATTTAATAATAAATATAACTTCGTTAAGAAAAACCGACTTCAAAACTGAAAAGTTAAAAAATAATAAAGTTTTAATTGTAATTATATACTTCCTATTATTTATATGTGCTATTTACTAATAGGTTTGCAGTCGGTGCCAAGCCAAAATCACTTTTTTTTGGAATCATAAATAATTATGACTCCAAAAAATGTTCAAAGACCGTTTTATATTATATTATTATTAATATACTTAAAGGTAAGCGGCGCATACTTGTGAGCGCGTGAAATTAACAATTATAAAACAGGTATAAATAATAAAAATTTTAAGAGTCTCTATTAAGAATATTATTAACTATTGAATAAAGAATTTAAAAAAATATATATTTATATTTAATTTTTTCTTTTAATATATTTTTCATGGGTCAAAAGCACCCAAGTTTGAGATTTTTAAACCTTTAAGAATTCATATTTCTAAAAATATTAACTTTATCGTGAAAAGTCATAAGACTTTTTTTATTCGCATTTCAATAAAGAATATAAAAAAAATTGTTCGGTTGAAAAATAATAATTCCTTGCAATTGTTTAAACAATTTCAGTTTAAAAATATGGCACGGGGTTGCGCCATGGCAACATGCATTTATATCATCAGTAGGACAATTTAAGGAGGATCGCATAAAAAAATTGTAGTGGAATAGTTTTCGGTACTCATGCGCCGATTCCTCCTAGACTAAATAAGCTGTGTTGTGTCGTCGATGATTAAAAGTGTCATTGTCACTTGTTGTCATCTTGTTGTCATGCGCATTAGGACTATCGAGGACGTCAGTGGATTCAACGCACTGTATGACAACTCGCCGTCTATTCTTATTCCTTTAGTCTGAGGTGAAAGTAAGTAAAAAAATGCTCATAAAATAAAAACTGATTGGCCTATCTGAATCAAATTTTTTTGGGACCAATTCGAAACTATTCCGCATCAAACAAAGTAAGAATTACGTTAATCGGTCCAGAAATCTAAGCGAAATTCCCGTACATACATAAAAAAAAAAATATATATATACCGGCCGAATTGAGAACGTTTTTTGAACTCGGTTAAAAATTCAACTGAACTACATTCATTATTTCCATAGTTGACTTGTTTCAATTTTGTTTTATACCGTCAGTTTTCAACTAGTCTATTTTGTTTGAGAATTTTTATACAGTTGAATTCTGTTAGATTCGGGAGAACTGTACCCAGCTTATATTTTATTATCAAACAACTGTTTCTAAACCTATATGGCATACAAGCATACAGCTAACATTGATGGTAAGTAATACTGTAGCCTATAAACCAGAGAATATGTAATAATACTACGTAGAGAATGGACGTCCTGCTCGATTTCCCCGCCTCACCCAATCTCCTCCCTTCTTATGGGCGACGTTTGGTATGGTGCTTGGTGTTTGGTGCACGTGTAAAGACACGTTACTGATTGATGTCTGTCTAATAGAGAACAAATAAAGCGTTTGTACGGAATTTTGGCG
Source organism: Macrosoma leucophasiata (assembly GCA_036365455.1). Classification (NCBI taxonomy): domain Eukaryota; kingdom Metazoa; phylum Arthropoda; class Insecta; order Lepidoptera; family Hedylidae; genus Macrosoma; species Macrosoma leucophasiata. The sequence goes on from JAWQUS010000004.1 coordinate 13,415,412, forward strand.
GAGTGTCCGCGGTGTGCTATAACCGTCCACGAGGCGTTGGAACGTGACGACCCCATCGTCTTCTATAATGGCAACCCATTATACGTCCCACTGCTGGGCACGAGTCTTTACCCTTTTTGGGGGACGCCTGGAGCTTTCTCCACCACGCTGCTCCAATGCGGATTGGTGGAGATACGGGTTAGTGGCCAACCCGCTGTCGGATGTTTTCAAACCGCCCATAAGGCATCCGACAAGGTTTAACGACTGTTATCTATCTATAACGACTGCTATCTATCTAGCAAACCGGGACTGACGGCTTAGCGTGCCCTCCGAAGCACGGAAACGCGTATTTTAACTTGCCACTAGCGGTCACCCATCACATCAGCCGCGGGGACATGTGCGCTTCTAATGGAAGAGAACTCTTCCGCAAATGTAGTTATTCAACCGAACAATGCCAGTCGAAGCATTCTAATAGGGCGGTAGTAAATTAAACAACGCTGGACGGGCTGCAGCATCCCTCAATAAAACTATCTGCGATCGCCAATCCACCAAGTGTGGCGATTATGACATGTTCTCTCCTAATGACGCACATCACTGTTGTGGACGTCTTTAGGGAAGGCTTTGTCCAGCCGTGGACATGTTTCGGCTTGAGTGGTGATGATGGAATACTCTAGCCTATAAACATTTAAATGGCACTAGAGCTTTCAATGACTAGTGACGGAGCTCGCGGGCGTAGGCACCACCGCATTACCTCAATCTGACGCCAAATGGTAATGATCTGCGCTATTTCATAAAAAACTGGTCAAGTGCATATCGGGCCACGCTCAGTATAGGGTTCCATAGTTTATAGGTTTAAACAATGTAATAAATAAATAAAAAAATATTTTCTATGAACATGTTCAAAAATTTAGAGTAAATTACATTTGGTCGACTATTACTCGCAAACTTGTAAAGCCACCTTTATAGTATTCCTTCTGATTTCGTTATATGTATCTACTATTTCCGCAACGTTTGAATTTCTAACAACAACCGTTTAGTTGGTAGAGGGAAGGGGGGGGGGGCACTTGAATCTAACAAAAATTGGCTCTTTAAAGCTTAATAAGTCTCAAACAGTTAACTAAATCGAAAAATGATGTCAGCACACCCCTAACATTTTTGAAAGACCTAAACTATATAATATATATTAAAACGAAAAATAAAAAATATCTGCACGTTACATGTAGAGGAGGCTTGTTTACTACGCAACCCTAAAAAGGCGGTGGGCGTTATGAATCTGTGGCAAGAAACTACAAGACCATGCATCACCATCTTACCAGAACACGATAGCGCTGAAGATTTTTATTTACCGGCAGATTGATAATATAAAATAAATGGTTAGGTATCAAAAAAACTTTTATTTCGTAGCTCGCCCACGCAGAGAATTATAAAAAAGCCGTCTGTACGTGGAATTATTTTTTTATTGCGGCCATCCGCTTTAATAACACTTCGACATCCCATCTGAATTACAAATGACCCGCTTTATAAACGCTCGTGGTTTATGGTATAATGACATTCAATTGAAAAAAATGTGAATGGGAAAAGTGTTCGTTCGTTTTATTTATCCAATTTACACAAAAATGAGTATTAAAAACCGGCCAAGTTCTTTTCAAACCACGCACAGTGAAGGGTTTCGTTTTTTCAAGTACATTTGATAAGTAGATCGTCTATTAAGCTAGTAAAGGAGATGTTGCAAAAATGTATCGACCTCCGGCCATGTAATGTACATAATATCATTAACAGGCAAAATCAATATAAAAACTTTTTTTAACTGCATATTTTCACTTATTTAGCTTTGTTTGCAGTTACAAAACATTATTTGCGGTTAGAGTTGCAACTCAAAACTAACATGGCGAATATGGCGGGCGATGTCATTTTGACATTTTCATTTTTTAAATTGTTTTTTTGATTATATAGTACTTGGAGAAAAAAGTAATATTTTCTAAATAGTATCGAAAACGATTTTGTTAATACTAAACGAACCGATTTCTAATTCTTAAAAATTCATCAAAACTTCTTTAAATTTATCGATTCGATACATTGTTTTTTTTAATAATATGTGATGCACTAGTAAGATACAGATAGCATTCGTTTTGTTTTATCTACATAGGTACTATAGCGTTGGCTGTATCGCCGCCATGTTGTACAAAATAAATGTGGTTGTAACTCTAGAATATATTCTTGAATAAATTAATTGTAGTTTTCTCGGATTCTTCTTTAATTTACCCATTTTTTGAGGACATGTACGAACCAGAGCCGAGCTCGCAACATCTCCTTTGTAGGACCTACTTAGCTGCGACAGTTTTTCTTTCAAATTTCTTAAATATGCTATTTCTGTGTTTTTTTTCTCCAGTCCAAATACCACCGCTTACCTGCCAGAACACTTGACTCTTACAACAATTGGGACTTCTTTGCATTGTCGGTTTACAAGCAACCTATAGTGAATGACTTATAATAATTATTAATATTCAATAAGAATTAATAATTATTAATTTAGAAATATAAGTTTTCAATTCCGTTATTGTACAAAAAGAAAATCTTTTTGTCATAAACATAGCAGGGTTCCAAATGCAGGCATTACTGAGAAGAACTCCGCTACCGATCAAACTCAGAGTATTGTTCGTTTTTGTCAAAATCCAGATCAAATACAATTAGGAGTTATAGTAGAAAACAGATGTGATCGTCCATGGCATATGCATATATTAATACACACAGCGATATGACTAACTAAGCTATGCTTTTTTTATGTAATGGAAGTGGCAAACAAGCTTGCAGTTCACATTGATGTTAAGTGATGACTGCAGCCTATAGACACTTACAGAGGGACCAAGGTCAAAATGCAGATGCGTTATCACTCCTGAGGCCTAAGGTGTTATGCCTCTGTGCCGGAAATTACAGGGCCGTACATTACCACCTGACCGGAACACGATAGTCCTGAACACTACCATTTAGCGGCAAGTATATTAGGTAATGCGGTGGTGCCTACGCCCGCGAGCTCCGTCATTGGAGCTCTACTACCAGTAAAAACTTACTCTGGATGGGATTTCATCATGGTACATAAATATTTATAAGCCTAAAAGACAACAGCTCCTAAACACTCGATATACAATAGAATAGGAGACACAAATTCTAAACAATTTAAATAGGTTTCCGTGGACGACTTTTGAATTATGCATCACTAGAAGTCAGAATATAATGGAATCAGTACAGCTTCGGATAAAATACAATTTTGCTGCAGTACAGCAAAGCATTAGGGATACAATAATATTCTTATTGAAAGTTTTTACTGGTGGTAGAGCTGCAGTGACAGAGCTCGCGGGCGTAGGCATCACCGCATTACCTAATATACTTGCCGCTAAATGGTAGTGGGTTAAAATGAGGTAATGCTGTGGTGCCTACGCCCGCGAGCTCCTACACTGCAACTCTACCACCAGTCAAGTCACTTACCATCAATTTAAATTGCATATTTGTCTTCCACCACCATAACACAAAAAATACTAAATTAAACTAAAGGTTTGACCAGATAGCTAGCGTGGTCCAGCGGGATGGAACGGTGACGCGATGCTGAGCAGTTATAATGTACTAGATATTATGGAAGATTTCACCCGTCCAACTGTCCGCCATACCAGGCGTTGCGTTGCTATCCCACCCCGCCACTTTACACCACGCTACACCGTCTGTATGATCAGACCTTTAGTTCAGTTTAGTTTTTCACGTGATGATGGTGGAAAATAAGCCTTTATTAGACTAGATTCTGTCACGATACATAAATATAATAATAATATAATCTTTATTTGCAACAAAAAATGACATGTTTACTTAATATAAATTAATCTAAAACATAGTCACTTATTTTATACTTTTAAGTGATCGTTGGCATCTGCAAAAGTTAAAACTGTGCTAACAGATACCAGCGCTTCCCTTATTATACATATATCACTAAAGGTGACGTTAATATAAAATATTTATCAAACTAAAAGGCGACTTACAGCAAAACATTCGCATAAACACATAGAAGACACAAATTCTAAGCAATTTAAATACGTTGTCCTGTGGACGTCTTTTGAATAATGCATCACTTGAAGTCAGAACATTACGGAATCAGTATAGCTTCAGATAAAATACAATTTTACTACTGTACAAGAAAGTATTAGGAATATAATTTATTGTCAGAGTTCCCGAGTTACGGAGGCCGAAAGCCACACCAAATGGAATGGTGTTCAACACTATCGTTCCGTTAGATGACTATGTTTGGTCCCGTAATAACTATCGAAGGGGCAAAACAATCTAGGCCTCAGGGATGGCAACTCATCTACATTTTGAACTGCGGTTTTGGTGTAGGTGTCTATGGGCTATAATTTTAGCCAAAAGACGTTTACTGCTGAACAAAGGCCTCACCCAAAGATTGCCACAACGCACGGTCCTGTCCCGCTCTCATCTAGCGATTGCCCGCGACATTCACCAGGTCGTCGGTCCATCTTGTGGGAGGCCTGCCTACACTTCGTTTTCGGTACGCGGTTTCCATTCAAAAACTCTTCTGCCCCAACGGCCGCCAGTTCTTCGAGCTACGTGCCCTGCCCACTGCCACTTGAGTCTCGCTATTCGGTGAGCTATGTCGGTAACTTTGGTCTGTAGGCTAAGACGTGTTATATAATATAACTGATTCATGTATTGTATATACCTCCCAAACTTTAAGTAAAATAGATAATAGAATAGTAGAAACAAGTTATAAACGATTGAAAATAGGCTTTACCGTGCACGTCGACTCTTGAATTATGAAGCACTTAAAGTCGAAACAATACGGAATCAGTACGACTTCAAGTAAAATATTACTTCACAACAACACAGAATCACTTTGGTTTAGATACAGAATTGAATAATTATAAAACGTCATCATTTTTCGATATTGCGACCGGGTGGTGTGAACTTCACGTATTCTTAGACTACAGAAACTCAAGAAAATACATTATTTATTTATTTATTTATTTATTTATTTATTTAACTTCTATGCACATAGAAAAGGTACATAAGGCGGACTTAATGCTACTACAAGGCATTATCGACCAGTCAACCTTTGGGTAGTGTTGAAAATTTAACTAGTGCTGACAGGTGAGAATGCTATAAATAATACGAGTATTTGAAATAGATACTTATGAAAAATTGTATACAATGTAAATAATATACCATATAGACATACATACATCATAGATAAATAAATGTAATATACATACATATTACACAAATATAAACATACAATATTATAAAAATATATTGATAAATAAATATGAAGTACAAGTATTTCATTAATCAGCTGTTTAAGTGTCATAATTAATACCAACGCGTCATATTCATGCTATAAGCAATATGGAAGGTCAGAAGAATTCAGAAAGAAGTTACGAAGCTTACATTTAAAAGCAAATTTACTCGGAGCTTTTTTGATGTCAATAGGTAGCATATTCCAGAGTTTAATCGCTGTAACAGCGAAGGAGTTCGAGATGAAACCAGTACGGTGAGAAGGGATTTCAAGAATAAGATTTGCCGACGAGCGCAGGTTGAGTGAGTGGGAGCCACCAAGGGGTTTAAATTTACATTTAAGATAAGCAGGAGATTGTGGATCGTAGAGGATAGAGAAAAGTAAACAAAGAGTTCTAATCCATCTTCTGTGACGGATAGAAAGCCATTTAAGCTTGGAACGGTAGGAGGAAATGTGGTCAAACTTACGGAGGCCGAAGATAAATCTGATGCAGTTATTGAGTATACGATCCAGCTTATTGAGAAGTTCTTGAGAAATATCGGAATAACAAACATCAGCGTAATCAATGATGGGAAAAATAAGTGATTGTACCAGGAGCAATTTAGTTTTAGAAGGTAAAAAATTATTAAACCTATAAAGAGAACGCAGCGTGGCAGTGGTGACCTTACATACATTTGTAATCTGAGAATTCCAATTTAAAGTTGCGTCAACATATAAGCCCAGATCTTTTACATCGCGAGTTACTGGAATTGGGTTGTTATTATAAAGTAGAGGAGATAAGTTATTATAATCCAATTTATTTATGAAATAAGGGCTGCCTAAAATGCAAGCCTGGCATTTACTAATATTAACTGAAATACCAAAATTTTGAGACCAAGTTGATAAGGTACTGAGGTCATCATTTAGTAACGAAATAGCGCTATCAATATTATCAAAATCAGCCTGAACATACATCTGAAGATCATCCGCGTACAAATGGTAAGAGCATTTAAGAATGTTCGTGACAGTATTAATAAAAAGTGAAAAAAATAAAGGAGAAAGAATGCCGCCTTGAGGTACGCCAGAGGACAATTCACACCAATCGGAGAAATCACGATCGATTCGAACCGCCTGCAGACGACCACGAAGGTAGGAGGAAAACCAGTTCTGGACTAATGGCGAGGTTCCAATTTTCGAAAAAATTTTAAGTAGCAAGTCGTAGTCCACAGTGTTAAAGGCGTTCGAGAAGTCGATAAGGACTAACACTGTGAGACCAGAATTTTCCATTCCGGATCTGACATCCTCAACAACTTTGAGCAGAGACTTCCAAAATTTTTGAAAGGAAAGGTAAAATTGAAATCGGTCTAAAATGGTTGAAAGAGCTGGGATTAGGCTTTTTTGGAAGAGGGATAACAAACGCTTTGCGCCAAATAACAGGAAAGGTCCCTGAAGCGTCGCGGGGACGGTGATAAATTAAGTGGACTGTATATTATTCTTAGGGGTGGTTCCCAGGGATGGATGACAAAATGAATGCAGGACTAGTACGCACCTACCTTGTTCTTCTATTCTTCAGTCTGGACTTGGTGCATGGCGGCGGTGGCGTGGCGATCCTATATCCGTGTTTATTCACGTAATCACCACACATATGATTATTTGTTTATCACAATAGTTTATAGGCCTTTTATTTTATAGAGATTTTATAATATTTTTACACACACGAGGTAAAACAGCGGTTACAGCGGAATAAAAGCACGAAGCGCGAACAGCGGAGAGCAACGGCGGATGATGACAGACGGTGTCTTAATGTTCGGTGCGCACAGGAAGGTGGGAGAGGAAAAATACAGGAAATAAGATCTACCCCCAAGTATTTATAATAACGGCGGTAACATTTCCCCCAGCCGTAAAGGGTCAACTTTAAAAAAAAAAAAAAAAAAATAAAGAGAGAAAATTGACTCTTTAACTGCGAAATTATAACATATACTGCGTTGTATGTACTGCGGTTATGTATTTACTGCGGTGCGGTAAAATTATTAACTAAATTAAGTAAACTGCGGTATATTAATTTAGAAACTATTGGCTAGGTAAAGGGCACAACTTAACTACCGGCCGCACAAAGCTACCCTTAGAGGTCCGTAGGGTTACAACGCGGGTTGATCCATCCTTAGATGGATGTACGTCTTCCACGACACCTAGTGGCCATGAAAACGGCGGTAAATTATCTAAGATAAGTACCACTACGGTACCAACCTTAATAGGGACTGCATGCGTCGTCCACTTGGAACGAGATTGTAACTGGTGCAGATACTGCATACGCCAGCGTTTCCAAAAAGATTGAACCATTTGATCTAATAGGGTATGCCTTTGAAGCAGATTCTGCGAAGTCGGTTCTACTACCGGCGCTGGTAGTGAAAAAAGCGGAGTGGTGTTAAGGAAGTGCGCGGGTGTCAGAGCAGAGGGCTCTGAGGGATCACTGCTCAAAGCAGTGAGCGGACGAGAATTAATAAGCGCTTCAATCTGCGTTAAAACGGTTAATAATTCCTCATAGGATAATATTTGTTGCCCTATAACCTTGAAAAGATGAGTCTTTACGACTTTTACCATGCTTTCCCAGCAACCGCCAAAGTGCGGAGACGAGGGAGGTATGAGTTTCCATTTGATGCGGTTTTCAGCGAGTTCAGTTTCCAAATTTGATCTAAACTCGTCAAGAAATTTATCCAGGTCGCGCAAGTATGAGCGAGCGCCTATAAAATTAGTACCATGGTCCGAGTACATACATTGTACTGGACCGCGTCGCGAAAGAAATCGCTTAAAAGCGGCAAGAAAGGCAACAGTACTCATATCAGTAGCTATTTCTATGTGAATAGCTCGAGTGGTAAGACACGAAAATATGCAAAGCCAAGCTTTGCGACTCTTGACTCCACGAGCGCGATACGGTGTATAATAAAGCGGGCCTGCGTAATCGCAACCGGTGTGTGAAAACGCCTTAACCATTTGATTAACGCGTTGGCTAGGCAGATCTGCCATGATCGGGAATGTGGGATGCGGTCGAGATCGGAAACAAGTGTTACACTTATTTATTCTTTGACGAATAACACTGCGAGCGGCTAGTATCCAGTAGTTCTGCCTAAGTAACGACATGAGTAATTCAGGTCCTGCGTGTAGGTATTTTTTATGATACATATCAATAAGCAGATTTATAATATGATCATTACGCGGCATTACGTATGGATGTTTATATTCATAATTTTCTAAAGAATTTGATAGCCGACCACCAACACGGATAAGGCCATTTTCATCTAAAAACGGTTTTAATTTAAGTAATGTGGATGAGCAAAGATCGTTATTATTTATTTTAACAATATCATCAGCGAAATAAATATTCTGAAGAACGCGAATTAATTTTATTTCAGCGAATTTAATATCTGAACTTGAAACTGCGGTATTACCGGTACGTGGTAATATTTTTGCAAAGCGGTAAATATAAACTATTAAGCGTAACAACTTTGAATAAGACGAAGTACGTTGTGATAACGAATATAACAGCGATTCATTACTATTAGTGGTTGTAATATGTATATTCAATTTTTGTTCAGGAATTTCATTTAAATAAATATTATTTATATTATTTATGGGCCAATCTGAAGGATGGCTACTCATCCACGGTGGTCCGTGGAACCACAGCGGATGATTTATTAATTTAGCGGGTGACAGTCCTCGAGAGAAGCAGTCTGCAGGATTTTCTACTCCTGAAATATGGTAGAAACTACTAGAAGGCACATTATCTATTATTTTTGTGACCCGATTTGCAACAAACGTTTGCCAGCGATGCGGAGAAGCGTTAATCCAACATAAAACTACTTTCGAATCACTAAATGCGTAAATGTTATCTATTTTATAGCGGTTGTTATAATTATCAAAAACTAAGCGGAGTAATTTGGATAACAATAGTGCAGCGCAGAGTTCCAGTCGTGCGACTGTAAGAACCTTTAACGGCGATACCTTTGACTTTGCACACACGAGTTGGACGGATGTGGCCTCGGGTGTGGTGATGTGCATGTACACTACTCCACCATACGCTCGTTCACTCGCGTCAGCAAAGCCTACAAGCGTTACTACGCAGTCATCTAAAACTCCCAGGTGCCGCGGGATACGAATCTCGTTCAGTGCGGGTAGTTCAGCGCAAAACTTATTCCAGGTAGCAACAATATTATCAGGCGGACTGTCATCCCAGTCACACTTCAAAGTCCAAAGTTCCTTTACAAGAAGTTTGGCATGCAGTATGACTGGAGCCGCGAAACCTATAATATCCCACAACCTTGCGATTGTAGATAATATAGTGCGTTTTGTGCAATGTTCGCTGGGGGAGTTTACTTTGAAATAAAAAGAATCACTGGATTGATCCCAATGCAATCCTAAAATTTTTTGCTGAACGGATTTGTCGAACTCAATGTCCGAAAGCGACCTGTGAGATGCGGGTATGGTATGTAAGACCGACTGCGAGTTGCTTATCCATTTGACCAGGTCAAATCCACCGGCTCTGAACAAATGGATAAGTTGTTGACTTGCTTCAATAGCTTGCGGTTCATTCATTATACTAAACACTATGTCATCCGTATAAAGCGATTTAGAAACGATATCTACTGCGGCAGGGTACCTATGTCCCTCGTCGAACACGAGCTGCTGGATTACACGGAGCGCTAGGTAAGGACTAGCCTTAATACCGAAACACACTCTAGCAAACTCGTAGACTTGCAATGCGTGAAGCGGATTAAATCTATATAAGATTCGTTGAAAACAGCGGTCAGGTTCTCTAATACCTATTTGTAAATACATTTGACGACAGTCAGCGGACAGCGCTACAGCGAATAATCTAAAATTTAATATAATTGAAAATATGTCGCCTTGTAAATTAGGGCCAGCGTGCATCAAATTATTTAAGGAAACTCCCGTAGATGATTTACAACTAGCGTCTAAGACTACTCGAAGTTTGGTAGTCGCTTTGTCGTTCCGTATAACCCCGTGATGCGGTATATAATAATTAGGCTGTGACATATAGTCAATGCCAGTCACGGGAAATAAATACTGTTTGTCTAAGTACTCGCGCATGACGTCATCATATGCTATACGTAAACTCGGCGAAGACTGCAATTTCTTTTCTAAACAAAGAAAACGTTTTTTAGCGGCGGTGTATGAATCACCTAATTTACCTAGATCGTCATTAAACGGCAGCGCAACAATATACCTACCACTCTCGTCGCGTACAGTGGTAGTGCGGAAAAAATCTTCACATTGGAGATCATCTTTATTTTTTGCGGGCAGAGATGAGACTTCTTCAAGCTCACAGAATCTCTTAAATAGCATGTCCATGGACTGGTCCACACTGGTACAACACAATGTTGTATGCGGGTTATAATTGGGTAACGCGGGAATCGAACCCACTATTACATAGCCTAAGACAGTATTAATTACGGCAGGCGAATGCTTGCTTATCACCTTACCTGGTAAAAGCAAGTGCGGGAATAACGTGGCTCCAATTAAAATATCAATTGGTCCGGGAATATTATAACTTTCATCTGCGAGTGCGATTGCATTTAAATGCGACATCATAGAGGTGTCTACAGGAACCGTAGGTAAATTATCAGTTATGTTATCAATAACAAGCGTTGAAAGGTTGTAAGAAATGGTTGAGTTAAAACGCGAATGAATTTTAATATTTATACAACCCTTTATTGGCTTCTCTGACCCACCGATACCTCTCACCATAAAGCTAAAATTTAAATAGTTCGTTATACCTAAACGTTTGCAGCAATCCTCTGTAATAAAGTTGCTTTGAGACGCACTGTCTAATAAACATCTCATCACGTGTTTATTTCCCAGTGAATCGTATAAAATAACTTGCGCGGTCGCTAGTAGCACGATGGACGGCGAAGCGCATTCGTTAGGTACAAGCAATCTATCATGACACTGTGTACGAGCGGTGTTAACTGCGGCTGCACACAATAATGCATCGGCAGCGTTATCAGTTATCCGCGTGTGCGGCGTAGGCGCATGTTGTTCTGAAGTGAGGACAACGGGACGTGAGGGCGACGGCGGCGGGGATGAATTACTATGCCTACGAGGCGAGCGGGAGGAATGACGTAGCGAAGAAACCGGTTTGCTATTAAAATGTAGCAACGAATGATGTCGCCTATTACAAGTTCGACAAGAACTATTTGAATTGCAATTAAACACTTTATGCTTATTACTTAAACAGTTGATACATGAATTATTTTCTTTTATATATTTAAAGCGTGCGGAAGGCGAAAGCGAATAAAACTGCGGGCATTTATAGTAATGATCGTGAATGTTATTATCACATAAGCATTTGACGGGAACTGTTGAAGTAATATAGGTTTGTAACTGCGGAGCGGACGGTTTCCTATGCGGCTTAGCACTGGCAGCGGTACCTGTGACGCGCGAATTATTATTAAAAGTAGATCAGTGCATGAATACTTTATGCTGTTTACGTATAAAACTAGATAGATCACTGAACTTAGGTAACTCATTGTTCACCAAACTGTTTTCGAAAGCGTGAATCGTACCAGTGTCTAATTTTTTAATAGAAATATGAAACAACATAAAATCGGCCAAGTTATCAATTTTTAAGTTAACTAATGCGTTTACGGCGGTGACTATTTTATCAATGAAATATTCATAGTTAGCAGCGGGACCAGTTAATTTTGTATTGAATATTTGATCAATATAAGAAGAAGCGATACAGCGAGTATCTTTATAGCGATCAGTTAATGAATTTAAAATGATGTGGTAGTTATCACCACACGGCGAAATATCAGCAAATGTACTTTGGGAGACAGCTTCCCAATTAAATAATAAAGTTTCTCGTCGTTAGTTAACGAATTATTGTCATCAACTGTAGACTTAAAACTAGCGTAAAACAAGGGCCATTTTTTGATGTCACCATCAAATGATATTAGTTCAATAGGAGGTAAAATAGGCCTACGAGACGGCGTGGAAGAATTATTGCTATTAACAGCGGTATTGTTATTAAATTGACTTGCAATCCTTTTAATATAGCAAAATAAGTCCTCAGCGGATGAGTTTGCGTGGTAGTTAGGAATTGCCTTAGGATTGCTTATTAACAAAGCGTTATTATATTGATCTAAGGTTTCTATGAATTCAGATCTTAGATCATTAATAGTTTCAATAGAATTTAAGAACTTGTCTTTATTCTCCACGCTCACATGAACTACTTTAGCCCTATCATATATTTCTTGAATACGCGACAACAAAGCATTGCGTTTTGATTGTAACATAATAAGTTTAATGTTAGATTCGGACTCCATGGCATCGCCATACAAGGAACCCTCATCTTGGTTCTTTTCAGTTTTTTTAGAAGTCATAATTTGACTGTTATATAACTGTTACAAATAATTAAAATAAATAAACACTGCGATAAAGTGACCCTTAAAGATGGGAAAAAACAGCGATACTAAAACCGATTCGACCAAAAATTAGGTAGGTACTCTAAATCCGGCTCGAAGGACCAACAAATGAAGCGTCGCGGGGACGGTGATAAATTAAGTGGACTGTATATTATTCTTAGGGGTGGTTCCCAGGGATGGATGACAAAATGAATGCAGGACTAGTACGCACCTACCTTGTTCTTCTATTCTTCAGTCTGGACTTGGTGCATGGCGGCGGTGGCGTGGCGATCCTATATCCGTGTTTATTCACGTAATCACCACACATATGATTATTTGTTTATCACAATAGTTTATAGGCCTTTTATTTTATAGAGATTTTATAATATTTTTACACACACGAGGTAAAACAGCGGTTACAGCGGAATAAAAGCACGAAGCGCGAACAGCGGAGAGCAACGGCGGATGATGACAGACGGTGTCTTAATGTTCGGTGCGCACAGGAAGGTGAGAGAGGAAAAATACAGGAAATAAGATCTACCCCCAAGTATTTATAATAACGGCGGTAACAGTCCCAGATTCCAACGAATAGTTAATTATGTGGGTCAAGACAGGAAGAATAATATCAATTAAAGGTAGTAACATAGTTCTACCTACTCCATCACAACCAACTGCTTTTGATTTCAGCGACATAAAAATTTTGAGAACCTCGTCATTAGTCACAAAGAAAAAAGAAAAAATACTATCAGTAAAATTTGGCATGGAAGTTAAGTAATTAAGAGTATCAAGCTTGATGTTATGATCGAAAGGCAACACTTTAGCGAAATGATGATTAAGATCATTAATGGAAAAATTCAAAGAAGCCATATTTAAAGGGGATTTTGAGAAACCTATAGATTTTAGGAACTTCCAAACATCTGCCGAAGAGCATTTTTTTACACCGACCGAAATTTATTATGACCGAATTGCAAACCTGTTCCGTTGTTAAATATGGTTTAAAAAGGTTTTCCGCTATCATAGTGATGTAAAACTATTCAAATATTCAGAACAAATTAATAATGTAAATGAGCCAAAATAGTAATGAGAAACTTTCACGCATCCTGCCACGAATTCGAGAAAGTGTACATTATTATTTTCGTGGTAAAATTTATGTTACTCAAACTAAAATCTGTAACGTTGAAATCTGTATTCATGCGCTTCGAATTAGTTCACGGAAAATTCAGCAAGGTAATATTAAATAGAAATTTAGATGTTTAGAATTTAAATTTTAATATTCCTAACTCCTTTAAAATGTATCAGGAAAATCTCAAATGATTTACGAACGTTTTACTCTGTAACTACATTCCACTGAAAAGTTGGCGCAAACGAGTTTAGGGTGCTTCCACGTTATGCTTGATGATCACATTTGATTATTTTCTAAATTGATCGCCTTCAAATTTAATTCATAAGTAGGTACATATCATTAATAGCAATCATCATAATGATAAAATGCAAGTGATGTCTTCATACGCAAATAAGTTTACTGTACTAGACAAAAATATATTCGACTAGCGGTCGGCCCCGGCTTTGCCTGCGCGTTCCGTGTGCTCCGTTCCTATTAGTCATAGCGTGATGATATATAGCCTATAGCTTTCCTCGATAAATGGGCTATCTAACACTGAAAAAACTTTTCAAATCGGACCAGAAATTCCTGAGATTTGCGCGTTCAAACAAACAAACAAACAAACTCTTCATTCAGATTTATAATATTAGTATAGATAATAAATGGATACTTGACTAGAAAACAATTGCCCAGGAAGAACAAGATGGACCTACCATGGCCAAATAGCTTGAGTGCTATCTGAGAGTGGGGTCAAGAGTTTTAGGAGTCGGCGTGCATGTACGAATATAATGATGAATGTACAAGAAGCACGGGAGGTGTGTTAAGATTGGAAATTGTAAGTATCCGGCGCTCCACATTATCTGCCTTGGCGTGAAGATACGAGCTGTTTGCGCCGCCAAATTGGTTGCGCAACAAAACGGACACCAGGTGAGTAACGCTCTGTAGAGCTGTATACATTTTGATGGTGCGGCGACTGGTTGCGCCACCATGGCGTCCCGGTGAAATATAGCCCTTACTAAAAAAAACTGCCTGAGTGGCTTGTAGTGGTAGCAAGCCACTACTATTACGCTGGAGGTCCTGGGTTTGATTCCCGGGTCGGGGGTCTATCAGAGATAACGGTTTAAAATCCTTTATTTCTGGTTCTATTGGGATTTTTCCATTTTCTGAAAGTTTCCCAGTACCTCGGAGTTTGGTCATGTGCCCGGCGATGGCAACAGGTTCGCCACCGGTTACATGGGGCAAAAACGTAACCGGCGAGTCATAGGTATGTATGTATGTACCTTCACGCCAGGTCCCTAACGGGGTAGGCAGAGAGTGTAGAGCGCCAGACATCCCGGTTCTGACAAACCTCTCGTGCCTCGTCTACCTTCATCATTCTCTTCATACATGCACGCCGATTCCTAAGACTTTTGACCCCACCATCAGACAGAACTCGACCTATTTGGTCATGGTAGGTCAGTCTTGGTCTTCCTGGGCCTCTGCAACCATCCACATTCGCATTGTATATCTGTTTAGTCATTCGCTCATTCGACATTCTTTCTATATGCCCGAACCATCGGAGCATGCCTTTTTTCATTTTTACACCGATACTCTAGAAGAACAACTGAAAGTTGTGAACTTAATTACATTAGAAGATATTGTAATAGATCAGAATCAAAATAAAGAAATACAGAAAAACAATAATAAAATAATCAAAAAACACAATTTATACTTCAAAAGAATTAGGAACAAAGAGAAAATAATAATAACAGAAGAATTCAGTATTAAATTTATAAAGCGAATACATGAAGATCTATGTCACATTGGAGTGGGACAAATGCTAACGACTATTAGTTCACTGTACGCAACAAAAAATTTAACGAAAAATATTAAAAATGTTTGTAGGAATTGTGAAATTTGCATAAAAAACAAAACAAGAGGACAACATAAATACGGATTAATGTCATATTTAGGCCCAGCGACAAGACCCTTTGAAATAGTATCAATAGACACAATTGGAGGTTTTGGTGGTTCTAGATCAACCAAGAAATACATACATCTTTTAGTGGACCACTTCACTAGATATGCATTTATTATAACATCAAAAACCCAGGGTGCACATGACTTTATAAAGCTAATAAATAAGGTCGCTGAAACCGAAGAGATTGGGATGCTCCTTACCGACCAGTATCCAGGAATAAACTCTAAAGAATTCAAGAAGTTCCTTACTGACAAACAAATAACAATAATTTTTACAGCAGTGAATGCACCGTTTTCTAATGGCCTAAATGAAAGGTTGAATTAAACGATAGTTAACAAAATTAGATGCAAAATCAATGAAGATGGAGAAAACAGAGCGTGGACTACAATAGCACATGAATGTGTAGAAAAATACAATCAGACTAACCACTCAGTAACTGGCTATGCACCATGTTATTTGCTATACGGAACAGATGTTAAGGTTTTACCAAAAGAACTCCAACAAGGAGGTATAAATAGTGACTGGATCGGAGATAAGAAAACAGCGCTTAATAATACCTTGAAATCACATTACTATAACAAAATGAGGTATGATAGGAATAGAAAACAAAGAGAATTCAGTGTGGGAGATCTAGTATATATAGAAAATGGGAATAAACTAAATAGGAAAAAGCTAAATGAATTGAGAATTGGACCATATAAAATAATTAAAAAGAAATCTAATACAATTTACGAGATAGATACAGGACATAGAAAAACAGAGTCAAATCTTTTTCATATCACAAAACTAATTCCAGTACAGATAACAGAGGATGAGAATGTGCAAGTATCAAATGGAGAACTGGAGTGAAAATTCACGGGTGAATTTTCTTCCCCATGGGGGGAGATGTAAAGAAATACTATTTCTTTCTTCGCACTCTGTGTGTTTACTTACCATGAAGTTTGGTTATAGTTTTTAACTTTTTAATTGTCTGATTTTAAAGAAGAAACGAATTCAGAATGTCAGATGACAGATTTAAATATGAGTTGATTGACAATTGGATAATCAATGAAAATTTTAATATTATATTATTTTATGTTTTAAAAGTGAAAGAGGCGAGTCATAGGTGTTTGCATGTATGCTTGAATGCATGCATTTACCTCTGCCTATCCGTTCGGGGATGACAGGCGTGAAGATACGTTTAAAAAAAACAAACGAAACTGGAGTGATCATGGGTATTGTCAATGATTTGAAACAACCTGCAAAGTGCATCTACACCCTAACTTCACCCTTTGGCCGGGGTCCAATAGTGTCATGGCTTCCTAACCGCTTAATTTATGTGATACAGCAGAAAATTGTCTTAATTTGAATAGCCTTATAAACTTGATTTAAGTGAAAATTTCCTGAAACGGTATGCCACCGGAGCGGTGTGATAAACACAATTTATGGCACGGTGTATTTTTTGGTAGAATTTAGATAATAAGTACCTATTTGTGTATGTATCTTTACACCAAGTCCCGTACGGGGTAGGCAGTAAAATAATAAGTGTGTGGTGTAAATAATTTTCTTTTGATAAGTTAATTAATGTAGGTTTCTTACAGTAAACAACTATTGCTTACGGTCAAAGATGGTAGTGTAAAATTTAGACAAGTGAAGCAAAGTTAAACAGGAATTAACAGAAAAAAAAAAACAGGAAATCACTCAATTGTACGCAATCTACAATTCAGCAATTTTCTGTGTAATTTTAAATACTCATAGGTAAAAAAAAAGCTTTAATTTCGGTTGCACCAAAATTATTTGTTATCGTCATCATCATCAATTCAGCTGAAAGGCGTTCACTGTTCGAGAAACGCATAAGTTTTTGAACTACTTTGGTTAAAGTGTAAAGGTAAAAGTGGAAAAAATAATTATGACCATTTTACTATTTTTAACAAAATAGAAATTGAAGCCACAAATATTTCAGTAATCGTAATTTTTATCAAAATAATAATTATGATCTGGTGCAAAGTAATGATTTTTGGTATATGATACATAAAAATATAATCTTAATATTGTATAACTTCAGAACTTCCGACTATTTTCTTTTCTATTTCCTTATATTATTAATTTAGCAATGGTTTAAATTAGTAGTGGGTATGATGGTGTTGACAGGGTACTACGTCTGAACGGACCAAAAAGAATGGACCGTAGTCCATTCGGCCGTAATCAAAAATCATCTACATCTCAACGGACCGGTCATAAAACATTGTTAATAAATGTATACATGGAGTACATTCGAGTGCAAAAGTTATAAATTGAAATACCTACTTAAGTCTTCATTTCTTTCTTAAATATGTATTATTTTCTTTATAAAAACAATGCTCTACACTCTCTGTCTACCCCGTTAGGGATCTGGCGTGAAGATACATATATATATATATATATATATATATATACATATATTAAAATAATCAACCACTTAAACATATTGACAAAAAAAATCCCGGTCAAGTGCGTGTTGGGCCACGCGCAGTGTAGTGTTCCATAATTTTTAGGTTTGATTCGGGCATCGAAATCGGGAGTCCCACCGCTTTACCACTAAGCTACCCGTTCGGTAGCTTAGTGGTAAAGTAGCTGGACTGGTTATCCTGAGGTTGCAGGTTCGATTCCTGGCGGAAGTCAAATTTTTCTTTCCGTTTTTTTCTTTATTTTCTAAAGCTCACTCGCATGTGTTATTGCCAAAAATAAATAGTACAATTGATTAATGTAATGAAAAAATATATAAATAAATTCTATGGAGTGGTTCAAAACTTTCAAGTATTATATGTAGTGGACTATTATTACTCGCAAACTTGTAAAGCCAACTTAGGTGTAATAATTTACCTTTTAATTTCGTTGTATGTAGCAAATATTGCCTATATAGTATGAAAATATTTAGTTGGTTTAGTCTAACGAAAATTGGCACTTTAAAGCTTAATAAGTCACGAACAGTTAATTAAATCCAAATATGATGTAAGCACACCCCTAACATTTTTGAAAGACCTATTCAACGATATCCCACACTATATAGAAAAATAAAAAAAATACCCTATTTAATTTAACTTTTATGTTTTTATTATCAGCGTGATTAAGGTGTACACTTATGCCAAATTTCAAGTCTCTAGTATTAATAGCTTTTGCGCTAAACCGCAGACGGAAGGACAGACAGACAGACGGACATGGCGAAATTGTAAGGGTTCCTTGTTTACTCCGGAACCTTAAAATTTTAAAAAACACTTATTGCATATTATTATGAACCTTCTTTTCGCCACTCTTCTGACGTAACAAATAAACTACCTGCTTGTGTTTGGTTGATAAGAAAGTTGAGTTAGGTACCTGAAGTCGTGCCAACTAGAAACGAAGATATTAACGATTTTGTGTACTTAGATTACAACTATTAGATCAAATACTACTTTAAATATGTAAATACTTTGTAGTGAAAATTTGTAAACCATACGACTGTTACGCTTCTTTGCGACTGTACTTTTAAATTATTTTATGACCGGGCCGTTGGGACGTAGATTTTTTTTTATTACGGCCGAATGGACTACGGTCCCTTCTTTTTGGTCCGTTCAGACGTAGTACCCTTGACATGTTGTGTGACAAAACCCATTTAAATAATTTTGTATAAAAAAAACAACTGACATTTGCGGAACACACCATTTTTATGTAGATCGGAACCTAAACTATCACCCCACACATTTTCTACATATTGGACACGTATACAGATTAGATACTAGCCGATACCCCTTGGTAAAAATAATATATTAGTAACGCTTAACATTCAATATAAAATAAACACAAATCACGATACAATTTTAATTAATTCATGAAACCCATCTGTTTCATGAGCACCAAACGAAAGCAATTTATAAAAATGAGACGACATTATGGAAATACCAAGTCATGACAGGTTAATTTCACGATAGCCTTATCAAAAGATTGCTCAAGCTGTGATTAAATTAACCCCTTATAACGGTACTGTTTCGTTTTCATTTTTGGATTAAATTTCAGGATGAAGACCTCGGAAACTTCAGATCAGTTGTTCAACTGATCTGAACTTTCCGTGGAATACCCCTTCCTTTCTTGAAGTTGACTATAATGCCACGTTGTCATCCTTGAGGCGTAAGGTTTTTGCCTGTGATAGTTATCTCTTTGACTTAGGAAACTTCAGATCAGTTGTTCAACTGATCTGAAGTTTCCGAGGAATATCCCTTCCTTTCTTGAAGTTGACTATAATGCCACGTTGTCATCCTTGAGGCGTAAGGTTTTTGTCTGTGATAGTTATCTCTTTGACTTAGGAAACTTCAGATCAATTGTTCAACTGATCTGAAGTTTCCAAGGAATAGCCCTTCCTTTCTTGAAGTTGACTATAATGCCACGTTGTCATCATTGAGGCGTAAGGTTTTTGCCTGTGATAGTTATCTCTTTAACTTAGGAAACTGCAGATCAGTTGTTCAACTGATCTGAAGTTTCCAAGGAATATCCCTTCCTTTCTTGAAGTTGACTATAATGCCACGTTGCCATCATTGAGGCGTAAGGATTTTGCCTGTGATAGTTATCTCTTTGACTTAGAAAACTTCAGATCAGTTGTTCAACTGATCTGAAGTTTCCGAGGAATATCCCTTCCTTTCTTGAAGTTGACTATAATGCCACGTTGTCATCCTTGAGGCGTAAGGTTTTTGCCTGTGATAGTTGTTACGGCCATACATTACCAAATAACCGAAACACGGTAGTGCTTTTTTTATGCCATGAAGTGACACAACCATACAGTTAACATTGATAGTAAGTAACACTGTAGTCTATAAACACTTGAGCTCTACCACCAGTAAATCACCTATATTCATCTATTTTCAATGTAGATGCATTGTCACTCCTGAGGCCTAAGGTGTTATGCCTCTGTGCTGGAAACATTAGGCCTAGTGGTAACGCATCTGCATTTTGAACTTGGTCTTTGTGTGGGTGTCTATAGGGTGCAGTTATCACTTAACATCAATGTGAACTGCATGCTTATTAGCCACTTCCATTACATAAAAAAACACAGTAAGTTTTACAATTAATTTCTAAAACTATTAATTTTCTGAGACGCTATCGATAGTACCTTGACCTTATGGATTATAGGATTTAACCTCATAATTCGCGGAGGATTATACAAAACTTCTGGGGATTACCCGTAAATACTTTAACGGGTATAATAAGTGTGGGTCTTTCTTTTTCTTTGAACAGAGCTTCGGTGTAAAGGGATTAATGCGTTGAAACTCTTTTCATAAGAAAGCCTTTTGTTGAGTAACATAATTTTTTTGATGATATTTCTGTATATAATAATAATAAAATAATAAAATCTTTTTATTCAGGCAAATTAACTCATAATAATTACACATTCACAAATAGTTTTTAAAATCATTTGATGCATGCTAAATTAAATATTAAAATAAAAATAAATATGAAAATGTATTTATGTCTGATTTGGCAAGTTTTTTCTCAGTTATGTGGGCTTTGGAACTCTGCCAGTTAATGACGAAGAATGTCCCATATTCTTTTATATAGCTTTTATCTTTCAAATCTTGTATCTTGCCGTTTGTAAAAGAAAGTATGGAACATTCTGTTGATACCTATTTTTATTATTAAGTTTTTTTGGACCATAATTTATTTTATCAACGTATCAGTGATTAAATAAATTTTTGAGTTTGAGTTCACGCCAGGTCCCTAATGGGGTAGGCAGAGAGTGTGGAGCGCCAGATATCCCGGTCCTGACACACCTCCCGTGCCTCATCTACCTTCATCATTCTCTTCACGTCATGCACGCCGATTCCTAAGACTTTTGACCTTACCATCACACAGTACTCGACCTATTTGGTCATGGTAGGTCAATGTTGGTCTTCCTGGGCCAGAATTGCATGAGCATGAGGCCTTTTTAAATTTTTTTTTTTCACAAAATGGCGGCTCTCTTTATTTGTATCAAACAATTCGTTAAATTGAAGTCTACAAATCTTGGTACCTTATGAGATTTTTAATTGCTCTTCATTTGTTAAGCAAGATAATAATGATAATTGTGATAAAATACATATAAGTAATGAAAAAAAAAAACGGTCAAGTGCGTGTCGAGCCACGCGCATTTCCGTAGTTTTTAGTTTGAATAATGTGATAAAATAAAAATTCTATAGGGGTGTCTATATCTTTATATATCTAAATTGCAGTCATCACTTATCATCAATGTGAACAGCATGCTTGCTTGCCGCCTTAATAACATAAAAAAAGAATCGCAGGCAGTACCGCAGGCAGACAGATGGATGGACGGACGGACATGGCGATACTGTAGTGTTTCTTGAAGATTACAGTAGACTAAGAAGGGTGTAATTTTCACATAAAGTCAGCTAAGAAACAGAATATTTACAGTTATATAGGTTATACATTGGAATAACAGATAGACTACCACTTGCAATGATAAAAGTATACGAGCCGAAGTCGTTTATTTTCGGTTAGGGGTTTTTGGCGGGAACCTTGAAAGAGGCGTATGGTGCTCTTGTTTTATTTCATTTTCTTGGTGTGTTTTGAAGTTATACTGAATTAAGTTGGTGGCATTTTGTTTGATATAGGTTTATCACAGTGCCCGTGTATAGTGAAATAGAATAACAGTGCGAAAACACGACCTTTCAGGTTGCCTCCAAAACTCCATTGTACATATTCTGGTAAAGTAGCCATCGCTTTACTCGAATAACTCACTTGACTGACATACTTAATAAATAATTGGCTGACTATATTGTACTAACTTTTACGCTGCTTAAATAAAAACAAATACGAAATATCATTTTACTTGACAGTGGAAATATGCGTAACAGCGATGCCATACAAACAAAAAAAAACTGGTTGCCTGTAAAGTCGGTTTTACGGGCGAAGATTTTACGTGACAACGTCTTTTTCTCGGTAGAAAGGCATTCACCGGTCCGGCAGGCCTCTCTCTCGTTCGGTGACTCATCGTTACGTTACCGGGCGTTACACTTTTTCATGAGTGACTCCGAGCCGCAACCTAATTTAAGACGTTGTCACGTCAAAAAATTGTGGTTAAAATAATAAGGCATAATTTATAAATGTTATTCGTTTTTACTTTTCACGTGATATAATCTAGGTTAATTGATTTCATGCCTCAAGTGGCAATACGTTACCTTGATTATAACAAGTTTATGGAATAAACGACACAAAACGTTTATCGATAAAATTTTTGTACAAAATAATAATACTAGCTGACCCGGCAAACTTCGTATTGCCTCAGAATGAAATAATGTGTCAAAGGTTTGACAGATACATTAGATACGGACTATTTGTATGGGAAAATGAAATTGTGGTTTTTAATATTTTCCTTCAATTTCTTCATATTTTCTTACCTTTTAAACCTTCTCTGGACTTCCAAAAATTATTCTAAACCATAATTAGCGCAATCAATCCAGCCATTCTCGAGTTTTAGCAAGACTAACGAACAGAAATTGATTTTTATATTATCCTACTACTATTATAAAGGCGAAAGTTTGTAAGTATGGATGTATGGATGTTTGTTACTCTTTCACGTAAAAACTACTGAATGGATTTGAATGAAACTTTACCACAATATAGCTTATACATCAGAATAACACATAGGCTATAGCTTATACATCAGAATAACACATAGGCTACAATTTTTGAGGTTTTTAATGTGAGGTCGTAGAAAAAACACATTTTTTGCGCTTACATTGCAAACGCTGACTGAATCCTACAAGATAGATCAAAACAATTTACTACAGTATTGTACAACTTAAAAAGGTCTACAAAAAAGTGCGTGATGGTATATGTTTATCTCTTAGGAATAACCCACAATAACCATTTTTTATCCTTTACCTTGTACGAGAAATAATGGCTTATTTACGAAGCGATTTTAAGCAATACAGTATTAATCCTTATCCAATTAAGTATCTTAAATACATTGTGCATTTAATAAAGATCAATATGGCTTTTTACAGCATGTAAATTAAATAAATATTTTCGAAGATATCACAGATTTAAAATGCAGAGTCATAGCAATTTCGGCGATAAATACCGTTTCGGTGATAAATACCGGCAGCGGCGCCAGGCGAACGGGGCGTGGGGGGAGCGGTGTAGGTGCGGTGGGGAAGAAGTGGCTCATCGCTGAGTGCGCGACCCGAACTAGACCTGAGTCGATCACTCCTTCGTCGAGATTCGGGTCGATCGCGACCCATTGACAAGGTGATCGAGTCTAAATGACTCGATCGTTTGGGTCATTTGGGTCGCGACTCGATTTCGCTCAAACGTATACCGTAGCTCATGATTCTCGTGATTCGAGACCCATCTGATAAGGATGCCAGACTCGAGACCGCGATCCACACATTATGTCACTGGCTTTTTATCATTTTAATACAATTCAATTAATTATTCAATTATTTAACTATAATTTCATTCTGAAACTTTATAGCTAAATAGGATTAATTTATAGGGAAAAAAATCGGCATTCAGGAACTGCACCGGTAAAGCTATTGCATAGAATACAATGCGATTATATAGAATAAACAACCTTTACAAATAGACGATTTATAAAAACGAATATATAAAAAAAATGTGTTTAGATTACTTGCTGGGATTTGAACCAGAGCCTTCCGGTCTCACTATTATGTCATTTGTCTGTTTCTTGGCACAACGAATATTATATATGTATATAAATTGTTTCATGTTTTAACCGACTCCAAAAAAAGGAGGTGGCTCTCAATTCGCCCAGATATTTTTTTTTACAGATTATTTTCATTTGTATGTATGGAAAATTCTAGTTCACGTAGGTATTCTGCTCGCAATACATAGGTACCTACATGGTAAGCGGAGTGGGAGGTAATAGGTTTTATTTTCTTTACGGAGTTATACAAGCATCTCGAGCAATCAAAATAATTATGTTCATGAAATGAACATAATTATGTTAATTGAAATGCTGTTATATTCATGCAATTTAGATCAATCTAGCTAAAAATTTAAAATCCTTATCCACTTCATAACTATGTTAACTATAATATAATAAAAGTGTTTTTATGCATGTGTCTTCAGGCCAAATGCTTTACGTGGTAGGTAACTTAGAGAATGTGGAATCAACCAAACACACACAACATTCTGACGACCCGGTTAGTCCAGCGGTGCGAAACCACCGTTTGATTCGAAGGGTCGCGGGTTCGATCCCCGCACCGGGACAAATATTTGTATGATCTACAGATATTTGTTTCGGGTCTGGGTGTTTGTGATTGTGTTGTGTGTTTATAACGGCACCCACGATACAGGTGGTACCTAGTGTGGGGCTGTGAGTGTAAGCGTATTTAATAGCTCAAATACCCAGTTGGTATAATTCATTAATTCAATTCATTCGAAGCATTTATTTTATTGCCGAAATCTAATACACATCAAAACGATATGTAATGGGTTTTTGTGTAAAGTATTTCATCAATTATCATTCTAGTCTTTCTAACAACTTTATTATGATCAATATTTTTTGTAAGATGGCGCTATTCTACAAAATAAATATCGCCCTCGCGCTCGATGTCTTTTATTTTGAATTTGTTAACGACATCTAATGAATTATGTGTGAAGGATTTCATCAACTACCATTCTAGTCTTTCCAACGACTCTATCATTTTATGTTAGATGGCGCTATTTAACAAACATCGATCGCAAAAGATCATCGCGCTGCGCTGGCTGCCATTGGTTCGCGATCGCCATTGGACAACGAAGTAATGTTCTGTTTCACTTTAATCGCCCGTATTAGAGTGAAACAGAACATTACAATTCGTTTTAGTATCTTTCTCCGTTGGAAAGTGACAAACTTAAGTGAACAAACCATGTGAAAGAAAGAAATAAAATATGATCAACACCTGTACCATTGTACCTTTCTTTGTCACCATAAACTGTATCGCTTTTACCTTTGTCTCGTTTTGTCATACGCGGTGTCATACACGACAAAATGAAACAAAATTTTGGTAGCGCATAAATTTTACAATTAGATGACATGGTGCAGGGGAGCATGATCGATAACTAACCGTAAACAAACTGAAGTGTACTTTATAAGTATTATAATAGAGTTCACGAGAAACAAAGTACCCAATGACCCAAAGGATCCAAATGATCGACTTTTTTTGTACGTCACGACCCGATCACTTGTGTTTGGATCGTGATTCAATCAAAGTGATTCTATCGCTCGCGATCGACTCAGGTCTAACCCGAACACGGGCAGACGCGTGAGGGCAGACGTCGTTGACGGTTGTGTCCGTTTTGCGAATTTTCAAGGCACTAGCGATTTGATAAAAATGTATGGTCGCCTACTTTAAGTAATATAGATACTTCATTTTTACGAATTACTTCATTGATAATTAAATTACTATATAGATAGGTTACTTACAGTTAATTATAACAAACTAGCTGCGCCCACGACTTCGCCCGGGTAGATACTGAACAATCATAAATTCTCACGCGGACGAAGTCGCGAGCACAGCTAGTATAAGATATTTTTACTGGTGTCGACATTCTAATGTCGAAACTCGGTGTAGGAACGACCGCATATCATGATTTTTTTAAATTTCGACGACCCGGTTTGTGCGGCGGTGTGAGACGACCGTTTCATTCAAAGGGTCGCGGGTTTGATCCACACAACGGGAGAAATATTTATAACGGGTCTGGGCGTTTGTGTATGTGTTGTGTGTGTACAACGGCACCCACGGCACAGGTTTAGGGTCATAGCTCACATCCATCCGGCACCCAATCGCCTCGGTTTACGGCGCCCACTCGTTGTCGACGGGTGGTCCACGGGTGATCGACGCGGTGTTACTTGTGAACCACTCGCGGATGGCGCACGGTCCACTTATAAACAGCGCGTTCGCAATGCAAAGTCAACTGAAGACAAGCTAGAGGTCACGGATATAGGCGATACGGAGCGGAGTTGATGTTGAGCAGACCGCTCGAGCCGGTGGGGCGTTGGTCGGGTACCGGGTGGCTCTAGTGGGCTATGACCCTTGTACCTAGTGTCCTCTGGGCTGTGAGTGTAAGCGTTCTTATTAATTACTAGCTGACTCGGAAAACTTCGTATTGCCTCAGAATGAAATAATGTGTCAAAGATTTTATATGTACGGACTATTTGTATGGCAAAATGAACTTGTGGTTTTAGTATTTCCCTTCTATTTCTTCATATTTTCTTACCTTTTAGACTTTCAAAAATCATTTAAAACCAAAATTAATCAAATCGGTCTAGCCGTTCTCGAGTTTTAGCGAAACTTACGAACAGCAATTGATTTTTATATATATAGATATTATTTATGTTCAAAGCTTGACAGACAAGCAGTTATTACGCACTCTTTTGACGCCATCTTGAAGAACCTCATATTGTAGGACCGAGTTAATACGTCAGAGGGAAGTTCGGTCCATAACGAACACTTCTTGAACAGAAACGAACGTGATAATTGCACTGTAGAGTTTTGAATCTCAGTACTGAAATCTGCCACGAAATGGTAGTATTTACACTATTGTGTTCCGAATCCGTATGGTTCCGTAATAAATAACACAAATGCATATCAATTTAGGCCTCAGGACTGGCAACGTCTGTAGACTGCAATATTCATTTACTTCCAATTAATGCTTCATGGATGTTTGCCATCAAATAATGTGTTATATTCTACAGAAAATTAATAAAACACAATTCATTAAAAATCGTTTCATGTACCTACTTATTAGGGAATATTCTTAAACACGATCTCTCTCTTTATATTTTTAAGAACTCAAGGAAAATATACTATGAAACGAGGATAAAAAAGCGACTTTGGGCGGATATTGAACGCGATACCCCTAACATAATTAAGCTGTCAGTCGATATCCGTTGTGCCGGGATTCCCTTACGCTTTTTAAACTGCTCTTCTGGCATCATTGATGTTAAGGTTAAGATCTATATGCTAACATATGTTTGCAATTTTGGTATAGACGACTAGTTCAATGAGTAGATGTATACTGTATAACAAACAATTGGTAATTAAAATGGTTGTCTAAAAAGTTGTAAATAGGTTACGGCAACATAGTACTGAATACTACCATTCAGCGGCAAGTATATTAGGTAATCCGGTGGTGTCTATGCCCGTAAACTTCGTCACTGGAGCTCTACCACCCGTAATTATAATAAACGGATTAAGGTGTCATTCACGAGTGTGGTCGGTGCATGATTGTGGTTGGACGTGATAGTGTCCATCCATATAGTAAGTTGTAAATGGACGTGATAATGCCCATATAATAATATAAGAACCGTGTGTCAGTGTGCGTGCCTTATGGAGCGGCCAATTTCGAGTCCGCTTACACTTGCAACACATCTTTAAACGTATACAATGTCTTTACTACAACCCACCGTAGACCGAGTCGTATAATATTTTCAGATTGGTTACTCGGGTCGGAAAAAGGCGTTATCAACATTTTTCAGTAAAACTGATTCTCACTGGCTACTTCAGCGTTCGATAATGTGCCCGGTATATTGTCTATAGGTTCGCCATCTACACGTATTAACTCTTGCATATTCCTTCGAAGTTAAGCTGTGATTGTTACTATATATATATATATATATATATATATATATATATATATATATAGTAACAATCACAGCTATTATATATATTTTGCACTGGTGGTAGAGCTCCAGTGACGGAGCTCGCGGGCGTAGGCACCACCGCATTACCTAATATACTTGCCGCTAAATGGTAGTGTTCAACACTATCGTGTTCCGGTCAGGTGGTAATGTACGGCCCTGTAATTTCCGGCACAGAGGCATAAGACCTTAGGCCTCAGGAGTGGTAACGCATCTGCATTTTGACCTTGGTCTTTGTGTGGGTGTCTATAGGCTGCAGTCATCACTTAACATCAATGTGAACTGCATGCTTGTTTACCACTTCCATTACATAAAAAAAAAAAAATCTTTGTAATCAGTAATACAGAATTTTCAAAGGACCTCCGTAGCAAATGAATGTAAGTATTGTAAGTAAACATTCCTTCAAATAAATCCTAGCAGACTTGAGTAAATATGAATGACTACAGGATGCGGAGCGGTTCCCCGGTATACCCCAGAGAATGCTCACAATGTCACATGAATTCGGGATCCTTTTACAAAGTAAGCAAATATCTTTGCGATGAAACAAAGAATTTCAATAAAGACATGTTGACTCTTACAAATAAGAACTTCGTTTTTTATATTGTGTTTGATTTAGAAGAGATTCATATATTGTAATCTATTGGAAGGAACTAGAGATTTCTTTATTTCAGGAAACTCGAAAAACAGGCTATTTGCTTCTGCAGATTCCTGAAATGTGAACTTCCCGTATTACATTTTTAAAAATCTTAAAATATTCATTGTTAATTTGACTAGTAACTGCAAAAAAACTACAAAAATCCTCTCTTGGACTCTCCTACAATAAAGCATAATAAAGACATCTTTTGCAACAGACAACAGATTTTGCAGTCCCGTGCTATGAGTCTGGCACTGCAAAAGACAAAATTGATTTTACTTTTGGAGATATTGATCCACAAAAGTAAATTACCACTTACTAATGGATTGGATGGAATAACAAACGTTAGTTAAAAAAAAAAGGAAAATATCTTTAATATTTTTCAATTCTTTGTAAGCTTCAATTCAGGTGATTGAATTATACAAAAATAGACGAGTGCCGAACCTTTGTTCAAGGCATTCGGATTCATCGACCAAAAATGGGGCCAATGACTGACGCTGCATGAGTAATTATATTATTGGAATGAAAATTATGTTCTAAACGTTTCTACAAATCAACATTTTCGTGATTTCGGCCACGTCAAATTTGAAACGTAAAACTTTTCGTGCGTAAAATAATTTTAATCTACGAGCTTATCTTGTTCTAATTTCACAGCTAAGTAATTGTTATTTTTTGGCAATTTAACATGGATTCTAATAAATGTCGTGTCAGGCTTAATTGTTTCGAGGAATACACCCTGCAACACCTACTTTCATGGAAATGAAAAAAATTCCGAATTCAAATGATATTCTCAACTGTTCCCCACCCGTTCTTCTTGCATTTCAAAATTATTTCCCGTAACACTGCCGTATCACCCGAACACAGACCGCTGGCCTAATACTAATAACGTAATTATTTTTGCAATAGGACTTTTGCAATTGGATAGCGATTGAATCGATTCGCTGTCTTGCTCTAAAGTAAATAGCTCGTATTGGTGAAAGTAAGACAGTGGATATAGCTATACAATGACAATAAAATTAAGACTAATCACATCATGACAAATAGGCCCTGAATCACTTTCAATATAACCACTGTTCTGCTCTAGATTATAGCGTGATGTTATTGTAGTGTAGATATTAAAGTATATAATAACAGTTATTTTAATCCAACTTGAAGATCTAGAAATATTAGTTTTTTCATAGTTTATAATTTAATAATTGTTTTAAGTATTATATTAGTTATAATATAAGGCGATACAAAGTTTATCGGGTCAGCTAGTATGGCTTTACATTCAGTTTACTCTAGAAATAAAATCTAGGATGGAAGTTATACTCGTATTATAATATTATACCAATAGCGATTTACTCGTGAAAAGAAAATAGCACGGAGAGAAGTGAGCGGCATAAGGAAGGCGTAAAGAAATGCATTGCATGAAGAATGCAATGATACTTAATATCTTACACTAATAAGTTACCTATTAAGTGTTGACCCACTCCTTACGAGAACTTATCAAAAATGCCTCAAGATATTCAAAAACATACAATTATTTCATCTATCAAGAAAATTCAATTACAAGAAAAAAGTTTCAAGAACACCGCCTCATCTAGACAGCCCTCATTCCGAACATCGGTTTCTCCGCGGGATAAGTTAGCCGGTAGAAGTTTAAAGGAATTTCCGCGACTGTCGGTGTCGCTTCAGTTTATTTATGCTTAACGTTTCCTCGGTGTGGAATACTTTCATGTTTAAAATACACTTGTCCTGTCAGTTAAGATAATGTACATTAACTTAACTGACAGGATTATAATTAAATGGTTAATGAGATTACGATGCTGCTTTTCGATGGCTGAAAATTTAATTATTTTCTGCGCCCTCAATTACATTTTTGTGTGTTTTGCCTCTCCTGGTGCATATCTTTGTCCTCTGATCAGGAATTATGGAGAAAAACCTTACCGTCTGGCTATAAAATGACATTACTTCGTTACCATTTGTTAGCAGATAGAATGAGTAACGGAGTATTACTTACTCTCTTGATATTTGTACCCAACACTCTACCACCAATCATTTGTCATTACATCCATTACCTATTCCAAATCTAGCTAGGTGTCGAGGGTCTACAAAAAGTAAAATAAACAACACAATAGAATTTCAAGATTCTTATTGAAAAATAAAAAAAAATCCTTCTATGGATGCAGAAAATTCCATTTCTGGAAAAAAGTTTCAATATCACTGCCTCATCCAGACAGTCCTCATTCCGAACATCGGTTTCCCCGCGGAATAAGTTATCCGGTAGAAATTTAAAGGAATTTCCGCGAGGGTGTCGCTTTAGCTTATTTATGCTTAACGCTCCCTCGGCGTGGAATACTTTCTTGTTTTAAAACACGTGGAAGCATTATCTTAACTGACAGGATTATAATTAAACGGTTAATGAGTTTAAGGTGCTGCTTTTGGTTCGCGATGGCCTTCGACTTCGACATTTTCCGATAGTATTAAGATATCAATAAAAAGCAGTTGCCTAAAATATAATATTTTAAGCAACTGCTTTTTTTTTTTTTATGTAATGGAAGTGGCAAACAAGCATCCAGTTCACATTGATGTTAAGTGATGACTGCAGCCTATAGACACCCACACAAAGACCAAGGTCAAAATGCAGATGCGTTGCCACTCCTGAGGCCTAAGGTGTTATGCCTCTGTGCCGGAAATTACAGGGCCGTAATTGATGGATTTAAGAATTCAATCGGAATCTTGTTGTTTAAAAAATAATGTTGTTTTCGTAATTCCAAAATTGAATTTTTATAGAGACTGTACTAATGCTTAAAGTAGTTGTGATTCGATATTAACTAATAGTAGTACTTATTACAGGGAATAATTCATATAGAAAATGTCATATTTTTTTTATTTCACAATAACTCATGCGAGTGATTTAGAAACTTCGGATTGGTTGTAGTAAAGTCCAGTTATCCTGAGGTTGCAGGTTGGATGCCTGAAGTCGTATTTTACATCCCATTTTTTTCTTTTTTCAATATGAACAGTTCCTATTGATAGTAGGATGATCATCATCCTTTAAGTCTAAAGACGTCCACTACTGAACAATTTTCCCCCAAAAATTGCTACTATGAACAGTCCTGGGCCACTGCCATCAATCGTTAGTAGGATTGAACATTTTTGTTCTATTGATATTTTCTAAAGATAATACCTACATCGCGATCGTTATCCACAATCTTTTATCTTTTTCAATATTTTTGTACAAATCATTGCTACTGACTTGCCATGATGCTTTTTTTTATTTTTGGGTATGTTGTTTTTGACGGAATTGAACGTGCAATTTATGCGTTAGTACTTACATAAACATGAAAATACATAATCAAAGCACACAAAAATCCTTTTGATGGTTACAAAGTTCACTGAATCGCAAAATTTCTTGTGAAAATAAATAACTCTTAAACTGGTTCACCTTTGAAGTAGGAGTGATCGATCAATCTGTTCTGACATACGTTTGCAATCGCAACGGGAATTGCCCTGTTGGTAGACACATTTTTACTGATGCAAGAGATCTATCAAAAGAATCAAAGTACGTATGCATAAATAAAAATGTCTTATGGCCCAGGAGGAGCAATTTAAATGCATTTAGATCTTTAATTTTATAAGTTCAGCAGGCAATGTTCAATCAATATCAAGGATTGCCTTCACGGTACGAAATTGAATCTGATTGGGATATTTGTCGAATACATGGATGAGTTACAATTTACAATACGTCGGTGCTTTGTGCCCTAAACACGCCAACATGCAAGTCAAACTGAACAATATGCAGAGGCAAATTCTTGAGCGGCTGAAAATTAAACCAAGGACGTCACAGGAGATGCAGCACTTTTATTATGCTCGGAATGCATATTGCATATCGTATACGAATATCAAAACTGAAAGAAATAAAGATAATAATTATGACGTCGAAGATAGCCCGGGAAACCCTTGTAGTTCTTTTTAAGCTGCGCCCTGTTTGTCAATCTTAGAAGTTGACATGGAGAGTAAAGCTCAACATGTTTCACTGTAATGACAAAATAATCCTTCACGGGTACGTGACGCAGGAAAACTCAAGTCACCATGCGGTGGATCCAAATCTTCATGAACTGATAGAGAATCCGTATTCATCTGGCTATGAAAAAATTCCGAATGATGAACTGTAAGCTCTTTCTCATGGAACCTTGTTCAATTCGCAAACAAGACACCGCAAATGGTAAGATGTTGATTGACGTTTGATTATGTTGGTGTTTTGCCAGAAATGTATTTGATGGGATGGATTAGTGAATACCATTACATAGGTCAGCTTCGTTTCCGGAAAAATATCGGTTTCCGTGGTGTAACGACATCTATATGCCGTCACATAAAAATAAATATTTCATAAACCTAACAAACCGCAATAGTCTTTTAAGTGAACATAATAAAATGTTTTTTGTTTCTCAAGTCATAATTTTTGTAAGGAATAACAATTGTATAGTCACGACGTGTCTCAACACTCTCAAAGTAAGTAATGTTACATCAAAAAAGTTTGCGAGTAACATTTGTTTCATTATTTATTCATACTGCACCGAAGTTGGGCCTCCAAGATAATATTATTTTACTGCCATTTGTCAAGCAATTCGCGTAACCTGTTCTTGTCACGTGACTTTTGTGAGCCGGAATTTTCTAATGAGTTGGGTTTCGTAACATGTTTAGGTTTTTTCTAGATTTCTATTTAAATAGTATGGTGCTTACTATTACTACATATTTCTTCTTCTTCTTGATATTTAAAATAAATAACAATTTCAATGTGAAATAGAAACTTGTTAACCTTAATGTCAAAAACTTGTTTCTGTCTCAAATGTAAACTTCATACACATTATTTGTACTTATTGTGAAGGAAATATAATTTTCGCAAGGAAACATCTGGAATGCCAACTGTACCATCACGACGTGTTTCTACACTCTCGAAGTAAGTTGTGTTACTTCAAAAAGGTTTCAGAGTAACATTTGTTTCATTATTCATTCATATAGCAATGAAGTTGAGCCTCCAAGATATACTTCTATTTGTTAAGGACTCAGCGTAACCTGCGCTTGTTGGTTGACTTTTGTTAGGTTTCGAATGTTTTATAGGCTGCCGTGGAATTTTTTATTGAGTTGAGTTTCGTAATATAGTATATGTAAAGACCCTAACGTCTTTTCTAGTTCTTTATAAAAATATTATGATGCCTAGTCTATTTTCCTTCTTTATACACATAGTTATAGAATAATAATGGCAACCCATTATACGTCCCACTGCTGGGCACGAGTCTCTCCCCTCTTTGGGGGGCCTGGAGATGACTCCATCACGCTGATCCAATGAGGATTGGTGGAGATACGGGTTTGTGGCCAACCCGCTGTCGGACATTTTCAAACCGCCCATAAGGCCTCCAACAAGGTTTGATGACTGATATCTATCGATAGCAACCGGGACCGACGGCTTAACGTGCTCTCCGAAGCACGGAAACGCGTATTTAATTTGCCACTAGCGGTCACCCATCACACTACCCGACCGCGCACGTAGTGCTTAACCGAGTAGATCGCTTATGATCTACACCAGCCGCCGGGCCATGCGCGCTTCGAATTGAGAAATAACAAAATCAAAGTGAAATAAAAACTTGTGCCACCTTAATGACAAAAACTTATTTTTGTCTCGAATGTGAACTTGATACACATTAATTGTACTCATTCTCATTTTGATGACCGGGTTAGTCCAGCGGTATTAGACGACCACGGTGTTCGATCGCCACACCGGGACAAATATTTGTAAGGCCATACAAATATTTGTCCCAGACATTTGGTTCGAGTCTGGGTGTTTGTGTATGTGTTGTGCGTGTACAACGACACCCACGATGAGATAGTTCATCACGTCCCGACATTTTGTTCTCTTGAAATCATCATTCTACTGGTTTTAGAGCTCCAGTGACTGAGCTCGCGGGCGAAGGCACCACCGCATTACTTATTATAATTGCCGCTAAATGGTAGTGTTCAGCACCATCGTATTCCGGTCAGGTGGTGGTATGTATGGCCCTGTAATTTCCGGCACAGAGGCATAACACCTTTGGGCTCAGGAGAGGTAACGCATCTGCGTTTTGACCTCTGGTATTTGTGTGGGTGTCTATAGGCTGCAGTTATCACTTAACATCAATGTGAACTGCATGCTTGTTTGCCACTTTCATTAGATAAAAAAAAATCGTCATCGCTCCAGCCGAATAAAAAGCCTTCCCCAAAGACGCCCACAACAGTGTTGTGCTTTATTAGGGGAGAATATGCTATAAGCACAACGTTTGTCAGGTGGATTGGCGATCGCAGTGAAGGTAGTTTTATCGCGGGATACTACTGCCCAACCCGCGTTGTTATATTTACTACCACCCTATTGGAATGGGTTGCCATTGTTCGGCTGATTTACTGCACGAGCGGAAGAATTATCTTCTAGAAGAAGAAAATTCCTCTCCTGGTGGCCGATAGGCTCATCATGTTCCGACTTCTGTTTTCTTTTAGTGAACTGTAAATAATCCTTCTATTTCCAGTAAAAAATAGAACCGCGATAAAGAGTTTCTTGTTCATCATTATTTGAATTACAATCTCGACATAGAAAGGGATCTAATACGGTTTTTGTGACTTCCTGAGCCGCGCGGATACTCAAGTTCTACATTATTTGAATAAGCTTTGTTACT
Source organism: Macrosoma leucophasiata (assembly GCA_036365455.1). Taxonomy (NCBI): domain Eukaryota; kingdom Metazoa; phylum Arthropoda; class Insecta; order Lepidoptera; family Hedylidae; genus Macrosoma; species Macrosoma leucophasiata. The sequence goes on from JAWQUS010000004.1 coordinate 13,451,097, forward strand.
CCTTACATCTTTTCAGTTTTTCTTTTCGGTGACTGAAAAAATATTATTTAACTGACATTATCAAAAACTTTGATAATGTCAGTGAAAGAAAAAATGAAAAATTGTGTTATCATGAAACATTTATTTAAGACACCAATTATTATTCCCCTTAGAAATACATGATCTAACTTCTACTTGACTGCCCACCAACCGTCCTGGTTACATGGACCAAATCTCGGGTGATGCGCGCACGAACCGCTCCTCGCTTTAATCGCACGCGCATGTGTTCTTGACTCCCTACAAGTTCTTTTACTATCATCATCGTTTACTTGCGTCCCTAGTATTACTCCTCCCTTTCTGATATATGACGTCACAGCCACGCCTTCGGCTCCTGCTTCCGGTCGTCCTTTGTTGTGCTGTCTTCTTACTGCAACTCCTCCGTCGTGTCTCCTTTAGAATGTGTCACCGGACAGTCGGCGCCGGCAACCAGGTGACCACTTCGTGTAAAAAGGCACTAATAGTATGCTTCCGGGCGCGAAGTCCCATAGCCGCCTGAAGTTCGCTACCCCGCCCACAAGATCACGATAGTAAATGTGGTGGACTAGTGGACTATGGTGGTCAGTGGTCAAAGTGATTTTGCAATGAAAGCCATATTTAATCACGTTCACTGTCCCGTGACAAACACAATAGCTTAAACAATGCAAATGGCCACATGTGGTACATGGGACAGGGAGTGCGTTAAGTAAGCTCTATGCGCTGAAGGTAGGTATGCTACCTAACTTCAGCGCATAGAGCTTGTACATAAAGAAAAAAATAGGTATATGTATAAATTTTCCCAGTCTGTTTAATAATTCCATCAGTTGTAAAAGTAAACGCATTTTCCTTGCTCCTTGATAAAGTTAACAGGAAATTGCTAAAGGGTGTATCTTGAACAGACCTTGGAACTTTACCAATGGAAGCAGACTTCGTATAACCTATTATACAGTTGCGTACAATCAACAAGAATAGTTAAGTGAGAAAGTCAGACACGTGTTTCCTATTTGTACCTGCAATTTAATTAGAATAAAGTTGAGTGTACATCTGCAGATAGTCTGGCAAGATTTTTAATTGTATATAATCGTACTGTTTATAGGGCTGTAGAGACGGAGCTCGCGGGCGTACACCACCTTTTTACCTAATCTACTTTCCCGTTTAAACTTATCATGTTCTAGCTTGACGGTTCGGCAAATAACTTAGCCTGTATGCTTATTTGCCACATTCAATAAAAATCGTAAGGGACTTGACGTCAGGATATTATTATCACTCGATTCGAACCCCGAACTTTTGTAAGGCTTGCGCGGGGATATGGGTCGAACAAGAAGAGGCCCTTTCGAGAATTTTGATCTACTTTGTAACGATTGTACTCGGCGGGACTTCTCTCTGACTGCATAATTAGTTTAGATTACAGACACAGACAGGTTTTAGTTAACACTTTTTTATTTACATCCGTAACTACTGAAAGTCAACAGGGCAACATTGAACACTAGAGTATCTTACTGATGGTAAATTTCCTGGGCGACTGTGAATTCGAGGGCGGAGGCCGGTGCCTAAGCCTTCCATTACCCAATCTACCTATTTCTTTTTTTATGTAACGAAAGTGGCAAACAACCATGCAGTTCACATTGATGTTAAGTGATAACTGCAGCCTATAGACACCCACACGAAGACCAAGGTCAAAATGCAGATGCGTTACCACTCCTGAGGCCTAAGGTGTTATGCCTCTGTGCCGGAAATTACAGAGCCGTACTACCACCTGACCGGAACACGATAGTGCAAGACACTACCATTTCGCGGCAAGTAAATTAGGTAATGCATTGGTGCCTACGCCCGAGAGCTCCGTCACTGGAGCTCTACCACCAGCTACCGTCAAATGGTAGTGTTTAGCAGTGTTGTGTTCCGGTTAGGTAGTAATGTCTGGCCTCGTAATAACTATCACAGAGACATAATAACAAAGATCTCAGGGGTGGCAACGCATCTGCTGTTTGCCTTCTAGTTTTTGTATATATAATCTATAGCCATCACACAGTCATGTGAACTGCATGCTTGATTGCCACCTTTGGTTAATTCCTATTTGCATAAAAAAATAGTATCTATTCTATAGTAAGCAATGTCCCCCAGCCTTAAGATTTAATATTTGCAATGTATTTACTAACGTTAAAGCACGTTTCCGAAATGTTAAAAATATGAACATCAAAAGTCAAACAAACGCGATCAAAATTTCTCTTGACGAGCGAAAACAAAACCTAAACAAAATTCCTGTATAAGCAGAAAACAATTAAACGATCTTCATAGGCATTGATTTTGACAGCGTTTAGCGCTTACAAGTAACCTCAAACAGACCTTTTGTGACCCTTATCAAGGTTGATCCGACAATCGAGTGATGAGTACTTTCACAATCAACACGAATAACGAGCTAGTTGTTTAGGTAGAAAACGTTCTGGATATTATCGATTCACTCTGAAGCTCAAAACTTAATTGGATTCGTGTATCACAGCACTACGAAAAAAAACGGTCAAGTGCGTTCAGGCCACGCTCTGTATAGGGTTCCGTAGTTTGTAGGTTTGATTATTGTAATGAAAAAAATAGAAAAAAATATGTAAATATTTTCTACGGAGTTGTTCAAAAATTTTTAGGTACCTACATTTGGTAGACTATTACTCGCAAACTTGTAACGCCAACTTGGGTGTGACAGTTGTCCATTTAATTTTGTTATATACAGCTACCATTGCCGTAACGTTCGAATTTCTAACAACAACCGTATAGTTGGTAGAGGGGGAGGACTCTTGACTCTAACGAAAATTGGCACTATAAAGCTTAAAGTCACGAATAGTTAACTAAATCGAGAAATGATTTTAGCACAGCCCTAACATTTTTGAAAGAAAAGATCATACATAAAAAATTATATATAACGGCCGAATTAAGAACCTTCTCGTTTTTTGAACTCGGTTAAAAATTACAATCAATTTAGACTTACATTGGGCGGAAAAGGTTTCGTATCAAATTAAATATCTAATACGTCCAATCTTCCATCACAAAGCCAAGCCCAATTTGAAATCTGAGAAATATTCAATTCCAAACATCATTTTGTTGAAACCCATTTAATTCTGGATCTCACTCAATTATACACAGAAATAATGGTTTACAAAATTAAGCGATGTTGCCTTTGAAAACATCTCGGGTGATGCTTTTATTCCCGTAGTGACTTGAATTTTCTATATAATGGTCCTTCGACACAACTCGCTTGAAAGTCTTCAAGGACGCTGGTATAGAATTTTAAGGTCTGTATCGATCGGGTATTTTTTATGAGTTCAGTACAAAATTAGCATACAATTTGTACGTGATACGTAAATTATCACGAATCCGTTAAATATCTTTAAAGATGGCGAAGCACGTTTCAGGAGCAGAAGGGCCTGAACCGAAAATGCGAATTCCAGTTTTACGTAGTTCTTATAGCGGCCTTAGTATTCACATAACATCGATATATATCTTATAGCGGCCTTAGTATTCACATAATCGGCTAGCCACCTGAGACAAAACATAAAATTCTGCGACGAACATTACTTATAACACAATGCGATTACTGGTGGTAGAGCTCCAGTGACGGAGCTCGAGGGCGTAGGCACCACCGCATTACCTAATATACTTGCCGCTAAATGGTAGTGTTCAGCGCTATCGTGTTCCTATCAGGTGGTTATGAAAAAGTAAATGTAAATTTCCGGCACAGAAGCATAACACCTTAGGCCTCAGGAGTGGTAACGCATCTGCATTTTGACCTTGGTCTTTATGTGGGTGTCTATAGGCTGCAGTCATCACTTAACATCAATGTGAACTCCTTGCTCGTTTACCACTTCCATTACATAAAAAAAATCGTATAATTTTACACAATATGAAAATATCTGTAGATTAGGAGATCGGGTTCGATATCTTTACTATCTCTATTAACAGTTACTCCAAGTCATTTCGACATAGTTTACAAAGGCTTGCTTAAGCCAACAAATGTTTACTGGAATGTTAATAAATCACAAAATTATTAGCATTCCTATAACTTGTAACAACAAAAATATATTATGTCACTAATCCTCAACATTGAATTATCGCAAACTTTAGTCCTGTAATGCGAATTGTTTTAAAGTTGAAATAAGAAATAATACATTTTCAGAAGCTATAAGCATAGATAAACTAAAGTTATAAGGGAAATATTTTTTTTTTATTTTACATAGTTGGCAAGCAAGCATGCAGTTCACATTGATATTAAGTGATGACAGCAGCCTATAGATATCTACACAAAAACCAGAGGTCAAAATGCAGATGCGTAGCCACCCTTGATACCTTAGGTGTTCTGTCTCTGTGATAGTTATTACGGGGCCATACATTACCATCTTACCGGAACACGATGCTGAACACTACCATTTAGCGGCAGATAAATTAAGTAATGCGGTGGTGCTTACGCCATCAAGCTCCTACACTGGAACTCTACCACCAGTAAAGTATCTAAGGTGAAACATAACTTGATGCCTATAATTGTCGAATGGGATAGGTAGCTGTAGATGTATGCATTTATGCAAACGTCCACGTATTGACAGAGTTTTGTTATATTTGATAAGTGGCGAATATACTGACTTCACCATTCACATTAAAAGACTTATTACACGGCACGGTATTCAGGGTACGATAGCAAGGGTCAGTGTAGTGTAATAACATTTAGGGAGTTAGGGCCCTAATTAGGAGCGGCCTGTGTATTTGTACTGCGACCGGATAGTGTAATAAGCGGCAACTCGGCGAGAGGCCACGCCCACCCTTTCTGCCGGTTCCTGAATACCGTGTCGTGTGCCTTTTAACCCAACTCCGAGGATGATCCTGTAAATCTTTTGAAAAATTGTATGATACGAAAAACCGCAACTACCAATCCAGGAATCCAGAGATCATGACGTGGCAGTATGGGCTACGATAGACTTTATAAAATGTAACGAAGTATACAAATATTACAGCACAATGTGAAACAATCCATTTCCAGAGATTGGATTATGCTCAAAAGTAGCTCTAAGTTTACCATTACGACATCGTTTACAAAGACAACCAAATATTTAATAATAAATAATAATAATGGCAACCCTAGGTACGTCCCACTGTTGGGCACAAGTCTCTTCGGAGAGACTCCTCTCCACCACGCTGCTCCAATGCAGGTTGGTGGAGAAAAGGGTTAGTGGCCAACCCGCTGTTGGATGTTTTCAAACCACTCATAAGGCCTCCGACAAGGTTTAACCACTGTGTCGCAAAATTTTGTCTTGTAATACGAATTGTTTTAAAGTTCAAACAATAAATAACACATTTTCAAAAGCTATAGGGATAGTTAAACTAAGGTTTAGAATGCAAATTTTCGTAACTTGCCTATAATAGCCGAATGGGATAGGCAGCGGTGAATCCATACGTTTAATTTATGTAAACATCCACGATTAGCCAGAGTATTATTATGTGAACATAATAAAACTCAATCAAATAAATAGGAGGCGTGACTTTAACGGGCGCATTATAAAACTCCGAAGGTAATCCTGTAAATCTTCAGAAAGATAAATATTGTATACAGAAGTTAAAAGCCTATGATTATAAAAAGGGGCTTGTGATTAAATCATTACACCCCAATTTCATTTTATAAACCCTTCTCATCTTTCCAGTAACTTTTTTTATTAGCAAAAGAAAATATATTTTATAATATAATTTAATTGAGTGTAAAACAAATATTAACTTATTATCACCACAATTGAGCTCTTAATTAAGGCAAATTCGAAGATCCCGAGTAAAAGGAATTCTCGAGTGAAATTATACGGAGCTAGATAGAAAAGTTCTATAAACTTCCATCGAATACCGAATCTACTCTTAGAAGGAGACTTAAAGGATTTGAATAGTTAGATGTGTTCATGCACAGTAAGATAATCTGACAAGTAAAAGACTGACTCAAAGAAGGTTGATGAAAGAAAAATGTTATTAATTTGGCGTAAATTGGCAGCAATAACAAATTCATTACCTATATCGCATTTTATAACTTTTTATCTTCCATAATCACAGACAAAGAAATAGTCAGCTGTGTAATACAGTTCTCTGTGTAATACTGTGTCTGTCAGAAAACTTTATGAATGTCATGCGTGTATAAATGAAGAAAGTTTCTGATATTAGTTTTTCTCAAAAGAAAATGAAGAATACGCAGTTTCATGAACGAATCAAGTTCATAAATACTTAGATATAGTAACATTCCATTTTGATTGCCAAAATGTAATGCCTATGTATGAAACAGCAGAACAAAAATGTAGGTACAAAAAAACAAGTTAGTTTTTCGTTCCTTTCTTTTAGAACTGATAGACGAAAACAAAATGATGCCTGATGTATTTTTTGACAATGTGATTGTCTGTTGTTTATAATAATTTTAATTTTAAACTTGATCCCAGGATCAAAATTAAAATTAATATAAACATAATATACAATAATATAGGATCAAAATTAAAATTAAAATTAATATAAACATAATATACATAATATTGTATATTTCCATTTTAAGATAATTGTTAATGCTTTATTCCTTTTCATTTTGGTAATGACAATTTACATGTGAGTGTAAATAAGGTCGCTTGCCTCAAAAGACTCATAAGCGATCTGATTGTGTTTTTCAGAAAAGAGAACTCTATAAAGACTACATTTTAAATTTCATAAAATTCAAAACCCATCTATGATATAAATCTATATCCATTATTCATATTCAACTCTCGACCGCATTCAAACATTCAAATATAATATTTCTAGCGATATTTTTTTTGGATTTCACCCATTTTATTGATGCGAACGAAAAATATCGGTGATCCAAAAGTTTTGCTTCCTTGACCCTAGTGAATATTTTAGCATTTGAACCTACTTCAAGGATTTACTGATACTTCAATGAATACGCGTTGATTTCACTATTCAATATTTTTTCTGTGAATTACAAGGCTGAATTTTTTACATAGGTATTTTTTGTTTGAAAATTTATCAATAAAATACATAATAATTTATTTGCATTACATAATTATCGGCGTGCATGTATGAAGAGAATGATGAAGGTAGACGAGGCACAAGAGGTATGTTAGGACCGGGATATCTGGCGCTCTACATTCTCTGCCTACCCCGTTAGGGACCTGGCGTGAAGATATGAAATTCTCCTTACTTCGCCTCCCCTTTACAATGGGAATCCTGAATTTCTTTTCATTGAAGCAAATGTCCAAGGGGCTAGGGTTATTCTTGGAGTCATGTACTGTCCGCCTACTATTGATTACTTTTCTATTCTTGAACCGCTCATAGAATCACTTTCCTCCGAACACAAGCATCTCATAATCATGGGTGATTTAAACACTGACATGCTGAAAGACAATTTGAGATCGCGTAACCTAGGTTCGATCCTGGAATCAACAAGTCTCTCTTTACTGAATCTCAACGCTACACATCACAATATTAATTGTGATGATTCCTGGCTCGACCTTATTTTTACATCAAACGAAAGTTTGTGTCTGAATCATGGGCAGTTTCCTGTGCCGGGTTTATCTAGACACGACATGATCTTTGTCTCTTATAACGTCAAACCTCCTAAAGAACGACCTACCACAATTTATATGAGAAATTTCGCGAAGTTGGATCCGAATAAACTTAAATCTGATGCTTTATTGATTGATTGGTCCTTAATTGAGTCGGCTCCAACAATTGATGATAAAATTTCACTTTTCAACAATAATTTAGTTTCTTTATTTGACGTACATGCACCTTTGAAGGCACGTCGACTTAGGCGCCCTCCGGCCCCCTGGATTACCAGTGGCGTGCGGATGGCGATGCGTCGGCGTGATAGAGCCTTTCGTACCTTTCGGAGGGATCGTAGTGAGGTAAATTGGATTAATTATAAACTAGCTAGAAATCGCTGTAACCAGATGATAAGAGCCGCTAAACGCCGCTATATTTTTGATAATGTTTCGCATTCTTCTCCGGCCGATATATGGAAGTTTCTTAAGACCCTCGGCTTCTCCAAGCCCAAGTTCAATCCGACTTCTCTAAACTGCACCCTTAACGATCTTAACGTACATTTCTCTACATCCCCTCCGTTTGACGTAAATACTAAATTAGCTACCATCCATAACCTTGCTTCCATGCCGATTCTGACTCGTGAATTATTTACCTTTTCTCCTGTGTCCATTGATGAGGTCTACAAAATACTTATTGCATTAAAATCCAATGCTATGGGAGTCGATGGTATTAGTAGAAGAATGATTCTTCTCATACTTGACTCCGTGCTGCCCATCTTCACGCACATTATTAACTTTTCCCTTCTCTCTGGTACTTACCCATCAGCTTGGCGGAAAGCCTTTATTGTACCTTGTCCTAAATCCTCTAGTCCCTGTCTCCCCACTCATTACAGACCCATTTCAATTCTGCCTTTTCTTTCTAAGGTTCTAGAAGCCGCAGTCCACAAACAAATGTCTAAATTTATCCTTTCTAATAACCTTCTTTCCCAATTTCAATCAGGATTTCGACCTGGGCATAGCACATCGACTGCTCTTGTAAAGGTGTTGGAGGATGTCAGATTAAATATGGAGAACTCTCAAGTGACTGTACTTGTCCTTGTAGATTTCTCCAATGCTTTTAATAATGTTGACCATGATATTCTCCTCAGCATACTCAACTTCACTGGGATCTCATCACTGGGCCAGGAATGGTTCTCCTCGTACCTTCGTGGTCGCCAGCAGGCAGTGCGCGTCAATCAGGAGCATTCTGGCTGGTGCAATCTTGTCGCTGGTGTCCCACAAGGCGGAATTCTTTCTCCTCTTTTATTTTCTTTGTTTATAAATCTTATTACTTCTTATCTTCACTGCTCTTATCATCTGTATGCTGATGACCTTCAGATTTACACTCAATCTGATATTTCTAATTTACATTCGGCCATCACTAACATTAATAGGGATCTACTAGCTATATGTGAGTGGTCACGTAAATTTGGGATTTCTGTAAATTCATCGAAATGTCAAGCTATAGTAATTGGCAGCACATATTTTATTAATAAACTTGACCTGAATCATTTGCCTCCTGTTGTGTTTGACAATTCAATCATACCATTTGTAGATAACGTTAAGGATTTAGGACTACACATAGATTCAACTTTAAAATGGAAAAAACAGGTAAACAAAATTAGTCAAAATACTATCGCTACTTTACGCTCTCTTTATAGATATAAAAACTTTTTACCCACCGGCACAAAGATTCTCCTGGTTCGTTCTATTATTTTACCCACCCTTGATTATGCTGATGTTTGTTTCTCAGATATCTCACAAGAACTTCTCAACAAATTGGATCGATTACTTAATACTTCCATTCGCTTTATCTTTGGCCTGCGAAAATATGACCACATCTCCCTCTATCGTTCTAAGCTTAAATGGCTTCCTATCCGCCAGAGACGTTCCTGGCGGATACTCTGTTTTCTTTTTTCAATCATTAACGATCCATGTTCTCCGAATTATCTTCAAACAAAATTTAACTTTCTCGGTGACTCTCACAGTCTTTCTCTTCGGTCATCGGAGAATTTGACGCTTGCAATACCTTCCCACCATTCTGTTTTTTTGTCGAAATCTTTGGTAATATCTGCGATTAAGCTCTGGAACACGCTGCCCCTTGACATTCGTAAGTCTCCCTCTAAGTTTTCATTCAAACGAAAGCTCTATAGTCACTTCCTGGAATCGATGCCTTAGTTTTAACTTTCTGTCGTCCTATGCATATATATCTATAATATATATTTATAATATATTATTATATATATTATCTATATACTGTATAAGCTATGTATATATTATTTATGATACGTAAATATAATAATTATATGTAATATATTTTTAACGCCCACCCTTTCTGCCGGACTCTGAATACCGTGTCAGGTAATAGCTTTTTTTAGGACCAACGGCTTTACGTGCTCTTCGAGGCACGACCATACAACGGGCTACTACTGGGAATTGCCTCACAGAAAAACCCAATATCAGATTTTCAGGGGATCGAACCCAGGACCTCAGGCTTCACCATCGCGTTTGCGACCACTGAGCCAGCGAGGCAGTCAACAAATAGTTGCGCAGATAAAAAATACATCCAATTAAACACCCCTTTTGAGTACAAAAATACACCCTCATTCCAACTGATATTTAAACTCGAAAAAGGTTTTTCTTTAACCCGTATTTGTGAAACAGCTACAGCTGCATCAGTCTCTTGATGCTGTATTTAACTGTTTAAATTTAAACAGTGACAACGAGGAACACACGTATTTTCAGATAATACAATGTATTCATGTTTGTTGTTTGGTTTGTTTCATATTTTGTGATTTCTAATTCAAAAGTTTTAAAAATTGGTCACTGGTGCAGGGACGAATTCTTTCAAGGTGGAAAAACTGTTTAGAATTAGGGATTCGCACGCATCTGCATCAAATCACTTGTTGTTTGATGTCTATAGGCTGCAGTAGTCACCGTCCATATGAAATGCACCTTCTTAACAGATGGTAGAGTTCCAGAGTAGGAGCTCCAGAGCGTAGGCACCACCGCATTTATCTGCCGCTAAATGGTAGTGTTCAGCACGGTATTCCTGTTAGATGGTAATGTATGGCCCCGTAATAACTATCACAGAGACAAAACACCTAAGGTCTCAAGGGTGGCAAAGCATCTGCATTTTGACCCTTGGTTTTTGTGTAGATGTCTATAGGCCGCAGTCATCACTAAGCCTGGGTTGCACCACGACTTTTGTTAAAGTTAAAGTTATTGTAACATTTCACATCCTTTTCTAACATAAAGAAATCTGTTAAAGTTAGAGCAGGATGTGAATTGTTACAATCCGTTCTTTGTTTCAATCAAGTTAGACGACCCGGTTGGTCCAGCGGTGTGAGATGGCCGTTTGATTCGAAGGGTCGCGGGTTCGATCCCCGCACTGGGACGAATATTTGTATGGCCTACAGATGTCTGTTTTGGGTCTGTGTGTTTGTGTATGTGTTGTATGTGTACAACGGCACCCACGACACAGGTGTATATACCTACTGTGGGGCTGTGAGTGTAATCGTATTTTATTTATTTATATTTATTTTAAAAGTCAGATATATCGGCAGGAGGCCTCTACAGTCAGGACATCTAGGTAGTATTGTCTGCGTGTCTTTCCTTAAGCCGACATGTTACTTGTGTTTGTGGGCGTCTATAGATGGGCAGTCGAGCGGGTGAGAAATAAAGCACATGATTTGGCAGAAGATGAAGAAAGAGCCATGATGCCAGAATGCCATGAAGCCAGATGAAGAAGAGATGATATTGTCACAGATCCGCCCATTCAATTACGCCGGCAGAGAAGAACGGGCAAGAAACTCTTACGACCGGGCACACAGTTACCGGGATAATCATCATCAATTTTAACAGTTTGTAAACAGACATGACATGTGTATCTATTATTAACTTGAGACTTATCATAAGTGATTCTTGTAATCAATCCTGAATGATTAAACATTTCGAATCATCTTCGATCGTTTTGGTAAGGCGCTTTAGTGTACCAGGTTGATAGAAATATCATTGTATTGTGAGGGCCCGGTTTCACTCGGTTGGCGTCTCACAAACAGGGACTCCCACAAGGGAGAACGGTCTAATAGGTCGTCTGACTAACCTGCGGTTCCAGCTTTCGGCATTTATGTTGTCTTGATCCTGTGGTCTTCGAGTTCTTTCTCGGTTTTCACTCCCGGCCGGGGTGTCGAGTCACGGGTGGCCCTGGACCAGCCACAAAACGCGCGCGTTCGGGATCACGAATTTCAAGCGTCTCGTTTCCCGTTGCAAGTTCGATTCGCTACAGGTAGTGGCGAGTGGTGACGTCAGTGACGTCTTGTCAGAATCGACCAATGACCGTGAAGAGTGCCAAGGAGTGCCAACCTAAGTGTAAGCTTGAGAATTGTATACCAACTTTGAAATAATATGATGACGGTACATTTCCGCCCACCAAAATACGTTATAGGTATTTTCTAAAACTAGCGAATAACTAACCTACGAAAAGACTTAATTACGACTAAAGCTAATAATTAACGAGTTACGGATTAATCTAGGTTAGGTAACGGACATAGCTTAGCCAACGGTCGAGTTAAGCACGAACCATCGACTGTACGAACCGTTGCGATACGAACTATTCCGTCCGGGCTAGGGTGCAATTTCTCGACCCGAGCCAGAGGCCAATGTAACGGAAGAGAAGTTTCGGTTTTCAGAATTACCACGGATCCCACGATTAGCGGCTTAGAATGTTTAGTCCACTTTGCCCGTTGAGTCAAAGTATGGAGGTATTCGCACTTCCAACGATTCCAAAAATCCTGTTGGAAACGTTGAATGAGCTGCCAACGACTAAGTCGATTAATATTAACTGACGTTAAGTCCTCATCGGGAACGGTAGTTAGAGGCTCCAAGGTTAAGAAGTGGCCCGGTGTCAGTACAACCAAGTCATTGGGGTCTGAACTCAACGGACAAAGGGGTCGCGAATTGAGTATCGCCTCAATTTGCACGAAGACCGTACTTAGTTCTTCGAACGTTAAGACTTGATCACCGATAATTCGATAAAGGTGCGATTTTACTGCTTTAATTTGAATTTCCCAAACTCCTCCAAAGTGAGGACTCGAAGGCGGGTTAAAACGAAACTCAATCTGTTCGGTTTGAGCGGCAGATTGCATGAGAGACTGAAGCTGATTATTCGCGCCTACGTAATTTGTACCGCAATCGGATTGGATGACGTTGACCCTACCGCGACGACCGACAAATCTACGAAGAGCGGCAAGGAATGCGTCCGATGAAAGATCCGAAACAGTTTCGAGATGCACTGCTTTGGTACTTAAGCATACGAACAAACAGAGATAAGCCTTACCGATTTTCGCACCGCGATGTTTTGCGAGTTTGATGCGGAAAGGACCCCCGTAATCCGTTCCCACAACAGAAAAAGGATTAACCTGATTGACGCGAGTAGCAGGTAGATCGCCCATAAACGGTTCAAGAGGAGTCGGGTTCGTTTTATAACACTGAACACACTTCGAAAGGCAATGACGAATTGCCCGTTTGGGTGAAAGGATCCAAAATTGTTGTGTTAGAAGGTATTGCATCGTGTTAACGCCAGCGTGACAATTTTCACGATGAAACGCTTCGATGATTAAATAGGTAAGCTTCGATTCGCGAGGGAGCAGAGCGGGGTGTTTATGCTCAAATTCGAGCCCCGATCTGGCCAATCGGCCACCCACCCTGAGAGTTCCCTTAGCGTCGAGAAACGGATTTAACTTACGCATTTGTTTCGAAAGAAGAGTATTGTCTAGCAAGTGACTTATCTCTGATGCAAAATGATGTGATTGAACGTACCTCACAATAATCATAAGGGCATTATGTAGTTCTACCCGAGTCGATATGGGATCAGAACAGCGAGTGCGTTTACAACGAATGAATGCAATGAATTTTATCCATACACACAAAAGGCGTTGGATTTTACGAATCGACGAATAGCGATCCAACAGAGTGTCTATAAACGGACTAGGAACGTCACCATGAGTAAGGAACGAGCGAGGAGCCTTTTCTTCTGCAGCTAGAATGTCTGAGTCTGGAATACCATCAGAACTTGGCCAAGATGAAAGCGGTTGAGAGAGCCACGACGGACCCGCCCACCATAAGCGATTAGTGACAAGAGCTGATGGAAGCTGTCCACGGGAGACTACATCCGCTGGATTATCCTCAGAGGCCACGTGACCCCATCGAGCCCCAGGGATGACATCAAGAATGTGCCCTACGCGATTCGCAACGAAAGTCTTCCAACGTGAAGGGTGAGAGCGAAGCCACGCAAGCACAACGGTAGAATCAGACCACGCGAAAAGACCACTGCATGGAAGAACAGGTGAGTATATGTCCTTTACGAATTTCAGTAGATCAGCAATGTTTGATTGGAGTTTGGGACCGACGAGCAGAGTGTCGTTTAACGATACGCCCCTAGCATCTTTAGCTGAAGCGTTAAACACCACACGGAGTTTCGTTGTGGCGGACTCGGGACGCAGAACGCAGTGATGAGGGATGTAATACTTTCCCTCTGTAAGTTTGTCTACAGGGACAAGACTCATGTGACCACTATCGAGATAGTCTTTCATGAAGTCGTTGTACTGGTGATGCAACTCTGGATTTCTCCTGAGTTTTCGTTCGATTGAGTGAAAAAAACGCAAAGCGATGTCACGAGATCCAGGAAAAGAACGATCCTGCTCTTCTTCCTTGAAAGGCAGAGTGACCACGTATCTGCCAACCGAATCACGGGTATGATGAGTTGCGAAGATTTCTTCACAGCGAGTTTCCTCAGGGGTTAGATGTCGAGGTGACGGAAATGATTCCAACTCCCAGAAGCGCTTGACTTCCTCATGAAGCAGATCATCGTCTTGGCTGAAAAACGATTGAACTTCGTCCTGACAGCCGGCACCACCCAGTAAGAGCCAGCCAAACACTGAATTCAGAGCTGAGGGTTGATTTGGACCTCCATCCACACGGCCAGGAAGGAGAAGAGAAGTAAACACCTCAGCGCCGAGAAGCAGATCTACAGAACCAGGCTTGTCGAAGTTAGGGTCAGCCAAGGCGAGATCCTTGATATGATGCCACGACGATTTATTAATACGAGTTGAAGGTATCCTACCACAAATGCTAGGCAACGTGAGCGCGTCGATAGAAAAGAGGCTGTTGCTGTTAGCACCAACCTCAAGGCGAACTGCACCTGATATAGACGAAGATGCTTGTCCCAAACCACGAACACGACGAGAAGTAAGTGTGCGGGCGACACCTAAGATGGTGGCAGCACGTTCACTGATGAAGTGAGCCTGGCTACCCGAATCTATGAGAGCACGAAACGATTGGAAGTTGCCTGAGGAATCACGAAGTTGCACAGTGGCTGTTGATAACAGCACCACAGAATTATCACCTATGCTCGTAAGTACTCTTACAGGTTGCTCTGGACTACTGCTCGAATCGGCTTGACTTGATGAAGCAGATAAATTAGCATCATCATCTCGATGAAGCAGGGTGTGATGACGTTGACGACACTTTTGGCAACTAAAAAATGATCTACAATTCTTTAAACTGTGCGAAGGTTTTAAGCAGTTGAAACACCAACGGTTGGTTTTAGCGAATTCAATCCGTTCCGCAACAGAAAGCTTTGTGAACCGTTCACAATAATTGATCGAATGATTTTCTGAACAGAAGGAGCACTTGACAATTGGTGTTGTGACTGATGCTTCAGATGCCGTAATCGTTCGAATTTTAGGTTTATCAGCAGTAGATTTAGTGTTGCTAGTGCTGGAAAGGAATACCGTAGTCGGTTTCGATTTAAACGATTTATTACTTGGTGGTATTTTAGGTATAGATTTATCGTGTGCACGGTTGGTAGTAGAGTGACTACGCTCTTGTGACAAAAAATGTGTATCTCGAACAAGGGCCTCGCATGTCATATTTAAAAATTTATACAAATCTCTAAATTCGGGAAGTTCGGCAGTTGAATGACTTCGTTCAAATGCACAGCGAGTCTTAGAATCGAGTTTCGATAATATGTGATAACACAGAATAAAGCTCCATTGATCCGTAGGTAAATCAAGACTTTTCAAAATATTTAAATTTTCACTAATTAAATCAAGTACACGACGGAATTCTGAAGGAGAACTCGATTTAAAATTAATATTTAATATTTCTTTCCAGCACGTAAAAGCCAACTCACGCTTATCACGATACCTAGTGAGCAAGGCTTGGTAGGCTTCGCTATAGAAAGTACCCTTAACTGGGTACGTACGAATAAGACCAAGTGCGTCACCTGAGAAACTTGATATAAGATAATGCATACGTTCAGTGTCTGACAATGTTTCGTTATTATGGATCAACGAATTAAAAACATCATAGAATTCAGGCCACTCTTTAATAGCTCCTGAAAACGTTGGAATTTTGATTTTTGGTAATTTAACATTACAGACGCTCGAGCGATCACGTTCAGTACGTTTTTCATCGTTACTAGGAATAAGTTCCCTATAAATAGTAGCAATTTTAATGTAAATGTCATCAAATTGTTCGCGTATTAAATCTTCTTTCTCTTCCGATGTGCCATCAATAATGCCAAGAATGTCCGTATGAGCCTGCTCAAAACTTTCACAAAGTCGCGGCATGACAGCATGATGAGAAAGAAACGTGTTCAGAAGAGATCTATCATCTTGAGCTAGCTCAGCTGCCTCCAAAGTTTTTTCAAGACGTCGCAGAGCTAGTGTACGCTTCCTCCGTAAAACCGGTAAGTCTTGCATAGTTAATTCGGAAGTAGCATGTGAGCCACGCCTCGATGTTGTGTCGTGCTTAGAACGTCGCCGAGTTGCGTACATCGTTGTGAGAGACTAGTACAAACGAAATACGACAAAGCAGTGTACACAAGCTACGGCTTAGCACGCGCAATGCTAAAAAACGTGAAAAATAATTTAATTAAAAGAATTGAAGAACCATTTATCTATTAAAACGATTTAGTGTTACGATATCCCGCGAGTCAGGTTCCCAACCGAACTCGTCCTCTTATAATTACGAGGGGATGTGGAACTATACGAGAATAATTAAAAGTTAAACAATAGAATACCTAGGTAAACGATATGTAGGTATAGCACGGTCCAGTTTTTACGAGAGCGATCGAACACTATTATTATAATAATAATGGTGCTTCACGATAGGTACCTATCACTTTAGAGTACCTAATGAGCTAAGTTACGTAAACACGATTGTTATTGTTTGCAGTTGAAGAATTTCGCTTATGGTAAGTCACTCGATGAATAGGACGTCAGAATTATTTACGAGCCATTTATAATAGGTAAGTAAATTACGATAAAAAACGACCTAACTACGATAGTTGCATACTTACCTACCTACACCACTAAAAAGAATCAGATAAACAAGTGCGAGAACCAGCGATGTTATACCGCGATATAAATAGAATGTATAAACAACGCTAGGCAACGATAAATTGCAACTTGAATACCTATCCACTTTTACATAGTGTAGGTCTATGAGATAAGCGACGAATTTTAGGTACCTACGTAATTAAGGCAAACCTGTGTCAACAAACAACAATAGAATGCTGCTCCTTTACGATAGGTTTTTACCAAAGCGAATAAGTGAAAGGCGCAAGCAATTTTATTATTATGTTGTACGTAGGTATGTACCTAGGAGCGAAGAACAAGATCTGATTTATTTACTTAAAAAAAAAAAACCTTAAATACGTGTATGTTACGATATTATAAACAACAGTTAGACGAATAGGATTTTACCGGGTTTGTGTATATTCACGTAAAACGTACCTACCTATATCCAAACCGCTAAACGTTGAATATTGAAAACGATTTGTAAACTAGGTAGCTACACACAATAATTATGCCGAACGGAACACTTGGTATTTGCAACGGTTGTACCTTCGGATTACTAGATCACACTAGGTAGGTATGTTACTCCTGGTGACCTAAAAATTTTTACATAGAAATCGAATTTATTAATTTATTCAGAATCGTTCATTTATAGAAATCGAGAGGATATCTTTCCAATGTTAACGATCGATCAACACGTTAATTGAATATAATTGTTACGTGTACAGGGCAGAATCTCCCAACTTTCCCGAAATTAGGGAGTTCAAAAAAGTCGGTAGGAAGAAAAATTGTACGTGTATGGTTTTACGAAAGTTAATGAAAAATGGATAATTCCCGGGTTTCGGCACCAAAATGTATTGTGAGGGCCCGGTTTCACTCGGTTGGCGTCTCACAAACAGGGACTCCCACAAGGGAGAACGGTCTAATAGGTCGTCTGACTAACCTGCGGTTCCAGCTTTCGGCATTTATGTTGTCTTGATCCTGTGGTCTTCGAGTTCTTTCTTGGTTTTCACTCCCGGCCGGGGTGTCGAGTCACGGGTGGCCCTGGACCAGCCACAAAACGCGCGCGTTCGGGATCACGAATTTCAAGCGTCTCGTTTCCCGTTGCAAGTTCGATTCGCTACAGGTAGTGGCGAGTGGTGACGTCAGTGACGTCTTGTCAGAATCGACCAATGACCGTGAAGAGTGCCAAGGAGTGCCAACCTAAGTGTAAGCTTGAGAATTGTATACCAACTTTGAAATAATATGATGACGGTACAATCATCATCATTATAATTTCAGCCAAAAGACGTTTACTACTGTACAAAAGGCTCCATCGAAGAGGGTCTATTGCATTATGTGGGTATATCATAATCGACACGCCTGGCTGGGTGGTGACGAACGCAGTGGCGGTTGTTTTATCACTGACTGCTGGAGATTTCTTTTTATGTAAAGGTAGTGGCAAACAAGCATGTAGCTCACATTGATGTTAAGTGATGACTGCAGTCTGTAGACACCCACTAGCGGCAAGTATATCAAGTAATGCGGCGGTGCCTACGCCCGCGAGCTCCGTCACTGGAGCTCTACCACCAGTAAAAGATGGTAACGCATCTGCATTTTGACTAGAGTTTTCGTGTAGACGTCTATTAACTGCAGTATAACATCAATGTTATCTACACGCTAGTTTGCCAGATTCCATCAATAAAAAAATATTGAATTGCAAACTTCTTTGTCACCTCAATTGATCAATCAAGATACCATAATTTTATGTATGTATGTATCTTTACGCCAGGTCCCTAACAGGGTAGGAAGAGAGTGTCTCTACACTCAGATATCCCGGTCCTGACGTACCACTCGTGCCTCATCTACTATTATTTCAACCGTCATTTAGTTATTATTCACTGAGCTATAATTTTCAAAAAATACAGTACAGATATAAAATTAAAATCAAATATATTTACGTTTAAAAACTATAATAACATAAGTTAAACAACACAATGCTTCGTAAATTAAAGCTTGCATATTCACAAAATTCATATCTTTTTTACGGAATATTCAAACACAAATCTCATTCCGCGTTTCTTGCTTCTCCCCGGAGTTTCATTAACAAAGTTGAAAATGTGCATCATACATTGCTTCATATTTTGTGGGCAAGTTTATCCAAACGTTAAATTAACAACACACGTTTTTGGAATCACAAATATAGTATTTATTGCTTACTGTTTTAACCAAGCCGAAACGTCGGAATAAAGGTGAAAAAGAGTATTAGAAATTAAAGGAAAAATTGACTTCGGGCAGGAGTCGAACCTGCCTCAGGTTAACCAGTCCAGCCGATTTACCACTAAGCATCGAAGTTCCAGTGGGACTTCGGTAAGTTAGTAGTAAAGCGGAAGTTCCTGCCCGAAGTCAAAATTTTCTTTCCATTATTTCTTTAATTTTAAAGTTCACTCGTATGTCTTATTGCGGATGATAAAATCTATATATATAAAAATCAAATGCTGTTCGTTAGTCTCGCTAAAACTCAAATTTGTCCAGGGAAGGTTTAAAATTTAAGAAAATATAAGGTTGGGGAAAAAGTTTCTTCGCATTTTTTAAGATAATTCAAAACATTTTTTAATATAGTTTATTTAAATTTAACTAAAGTATGTATGTACCATTTTGATCGATAACCTTTTGCCATCTTGTAGGTAGGGACATGATCCCATTGCTATAAACATGTTGGGAATTCTCATCAAAATACCGCGACAAGTGGATTTGGCAGTCCTCTCGTGATGTTAACCTAACATTGCATAAAGAATTCTGAAGAGACCGAAACAGGTGGAAATCTGAAGGTGCAAGGTCAGGACTATACGGCGGATGCATTAACACCTCCCAGCCAAACTCTCATAATTTTTGCTGAGTG
This sequence comes from Macrosoma leucophasiata, assembly GCA_036365455.1. Lineage (NCBI taxonomy): Eukaryota > Metazoa > Arthropoda > Insecta > Lepidoptera > Hedylidae > Macrosoma > Macrosoma leucophasiata. The sequence goes on from JAWQUS010000004.1 coordinate 13,470,929, forward strand.
GCTATAGATGTGTGAGGTCTAGCGTTATCATGATGAAACACCACACCCCTTCTGTTGATCAATTCCGGCCGCTTTGTCTCAACTTCTTGCTTTAATCTCATCAGTTGTTCGCAGTAGAGTTCAGAATCGATAGTCCTGCCTGGTGGTAATAGCTCATAATGTATAATGCCCTTCCAATCCCACCACACACACACAACATCACCTTATTGCGAGTTAACCCGGGTTTCGCCACAGTCTGTGAAGCCTGACCGGCCTTTGACCACGACCTTTTTCCCACGTTCTTGTCGTACGTGATCCACTTTTCATCACCAGTTATCAGCTTCTTCAAAAATGATTCGGTTTCATTACGTCGTAATAAAGAATCACAAATGAGTACACGGTTCATTAGGTTTCTTTCAGTGAGCGCGTGAGGTACCCAAATATCGAGCTTTTTTTTGTACCCAGCTTTTTTCAAATGCGCCAAAACTGTTTTGTGATCAATTCTCAGTTCTTCAGCTACGTTGTAACTACTGATATGTTGATCTTGCTCCACTTTTTCAAAAATGGCATCCATTTTATCCGTAGACGGCGACCAGAGCGAGGAGCATCTTTGACATCAAAATTTCCGGATTGAAAACGCCTAAACCATATTTGTGCTATTCTCACAGACACTGCACTAGGTCCATAAACATCGCAATTTTTTTTCGCGGCTTGCGTTGCATTTTTACCTTTTTTGTAGTAAAATTTTAAAATTTATCGAATTTGTTTTTATATTATTTCGCATTAACACATGCTTGTGAAATATATTTTATTTTAAAGAAAAATGGAAAGAAAAATTTGACTTCAGGCGAGACTCGAACTCGCGGCCTACTGGGAATCTAGTCCAGCCGCTCTTCCAATTGAGCTACTGAAGTCTTTAAAATAAAATGTATCGAATTACTTCATTAGATTCACTCATCTTGACAGTACGAAAAACAAATGAAAATCACACATTTTCCTAATTTAAATTTGGAATTATGTTCTTTAAAATTTTAACTTTCAATGGTACCAAAACCAGCCAGATACAAATATTACAGCCAAATAGATTTTATTACAAGTTCATACATACTATAATGCGAAAAGACTTTTTCCCCAACCTATTATGAAGGAATTGAAGGTAAATATACTTATCTATGATATTATAGTTATATTTATAATCATCTAAATCTATTTAATTTATTTTATTGTCATTCTCAAATTTTAACCAGTGCTGCACCTACTTCGTTGATTTCTACACAACCCAACGGTTGACTGGTAGAAAACGCCTAGTGGCGTTAAGTCCGCCATATGTATCTTTTATGTGCATAAAAGTATAAATAAATAAATAAATAAAATAAATAGTAAAAACCACAATTTCATTTTCCCATACAAATAGTCCGTATCTTTCAAACCTTTGGCACATTATTTCATTCTGAGGCAATACGAAGTTTGCCGGGTCAGCTAGTACTATTAACACGTTCGTTTTCTTTAGACTGTGGTCTTATATAAAAGTGTTTTACCCAATATCTATATCACGTCAGTCGTGACGCTTGTAAAATCAGTGAAATATAATAATAGTTCTAAAATAAGCAGTTTCATTCTATAAATAAAAGAAAAGATGTAGTAGCAGACAGAAAGCTTTCACCTGCAGACGTCTAAGTAGAAAATTGCCTCTTACTACGATCTTCCATTAGGATTTCGAGATTAAGCATTTAAAGATTCTATAGAGCATTCGCAGTGGATTTGCATTTTTGCATTTTTCCATTCAGGTTACTAATTTTAAAAACTTTCTCTAACACTTTATGTTTTATCGAAGTGTTTCTTCGAGTAAGACTGAATTGTACTATTTATTTTTCGCAATAACACATGCGAATGAACTTAAGACATTAAAGAAATAAAGGATAGAAAAATTTGACTTCGGGCAGGAATCGAACCTGCGACCTCAGAATAACCAGTCCAGCCGCTTCACCACTAAGCTACCGAAGTCCCAGGTTGGGACCTTGCGAGAAGAAATTAAGAGACTACTACGAGCTCGCGAGCGCCACCGCATTACCTAATATACTTGACGCTAAATGGTAGTGTTCAGCACTATCGTGTTCCGGTCAGGTGGTAATGTACGGCCCTGTAATTTCCGGCACAGGGGCACAACAGGAGGCCTCAGGAGTAGAAACGCATCTGCGTTTTGACCTTTGTCTTTGTGTGGATGTCTATAGGCTGTAGTCATCACTTAACATCGACGTGAGCTGCATGCCTGTTTGCCACAACCATAACATAAAAAAAATGTAAGGAACTGTATTATTTCATTCTATGTATTACGTCCCCAGTTTTCATCTACCCGCTAAAAGCATCCGTCTGTATTCTAAAAGACAGTTTATGCAAGAGGAAACAAGTGCGGTTGGATTCATTGCAGCCAGCTGCAAACTTCTGGATCGAGAGAGTAACGACTCCGGTCGCTGTGGTGTGTTTGGTAAATTGGTGTCAGTGGGTATAATTTTACCGTGAGTTTGCATTGATGAAACATTCACATAAAAACATGTTAAAATGATAGGTTTGACAGCAGTGCGAACGCTAGCACCAACAAGACATTTATCGCAATACATACTTTAAGCGACGAGTTGCGAAAAGTCATCATGTTTAATGTTTTTAGTGCAAACTAGGGGTTACAGAATTAAATATCGTTCAACGTATCGTCGTATAAATATTATAAATGCGAAAGTTTGTGTTTGTTTGTTACTCCTTCACGCATAAACTGCTGGACCGATTTTCATGAAATTTGGCACACGGGTTAATTGAATAATTTCATCCTGAAATTAAATGTAACAATGTTCCTGTGTTCATGGGATGAATTAATGAGTTTCCATAGATTACACGAAAAGCACCAGCTTGCTAGCTAGCAGTGTAATAGATAGACATAAGATTCATATACCATTTTTGGATGTTTTTTATAGGGTACTTTGAAAAACTACTGAGGCCGATCACGCTTATGCGTTAAATCACTGTTTGTTGAGATCTACGAGTAAGTAGAATGTGTGTAGTAGTGTTTATTGAGTTTTGTTTTGGCAGGTTTTTTTTCAGTAATGTAGGCTTTGGAACTCTGCCAGTGAATGACAAAGAATGTCCCATATTTTTTTGTTTAGTCTTATCTTGCCGTTTGTAAAAGAGAGTATGGAACATTCTGTTGATACCTATTTTTATTATTAAGTATTTTTGGACTATTATTTGTTATATTTTGTTTACTTTGACATATTAATCAACGTATCAGTTGTTATTCGCTTTAATTTTATATTTGTAATTTGACCTATCACAAGCAAATTCTATTATTTTCAAGTGATTAAATGAATTTTTGAGTTTGAGATTGATATCAAAAAAATACATCAGAATTAAATGAAATGTTTTACGATAATGTGACAATTTTAGAACGACAAGACGAATGTTAAGCAACCTTCCGATTTTATATCAACGCCCGCCGCGATTGATTTCTCTCCCGAGCCAGAAATTTGTAGCTGGCTACAGAAATTTGTGGCTGGCTGCAATTAATGCAACCGCGCTTGTTTTTTGTTACATAAACTATGGTTAAGAATGCAGTCAGGCATGTTTTGAGGACGACTGGAGAAATAAATAAATTGCCACTTAATATTATTTTAACTGCCTCGGTGGCCTAGTGGTAGCAGGCCACTACTACTACGCTAAGGGCCTGGGTTCGATTCCCGAGTAGGGGGTTATCAGAGATAAGGGTGTAAAGTCCTTTATCTCTGGTTCTTTTGGGATTTTTCCATTTTCTGGAAATTTTCTAGTACCTCGAAGTGTAGTAACGTGCCCGGAGATGTATACAGGCTCGCCACTTGTTCCATGTGCCAAAACGAAACCGGCGAATCGTGGGTGTTTGCATGTATGCTTGAATGCATGTATTTACCTCTGCCTACCCCATCGGGGATTACAGGCGTAGGGTTACGTTTTTAGCGTATCTATACCTAAGTTTACGCTACACTCGTACAGTTCAATATATTAAAATAATCATAAACTGACTCATAGTGCACAGAGCCTGTATTGTAGAGAATATAAAATATTTGTTTATACTTTGGCAGCCAATAATACCTACCATAGCTTGAAACTGTAAGAAGGCACCTTTTAAAAATATAAACATACAAATCTACGAATAACAATGTGCAGAAATGTAATTCTGATACAATCATCGCTTCTATTTTGGTTACATTTACCAAACAAACTAACTGCAATCATAACAAACACTCACACTTTCAACATAAACAATACTGGCATTTGATTGGTCGCGACAAGGTCATTTCACCGAGCGGCCAGGAAACGTCCAATAACCTGATGTGCTATGGTATGTCCCATTTATGTCCCGCCCACGGTGTGTTTTTATAAGTGAAACCAATTTTTCTCCATAATTACACTGCCTTAAATTTTATAAAAATAACGCATAAATTGACTCAAGTTTTTTACACATACCTTTACTCCAATTTCTGCCTTTTTTATATAATGGAAGTGGTAAACAAGCATGCAGTTCACGTTGATGTTAAGTGACGACTTCAGCCTATAGACACTTACACAAGGACCAAGGTCAAAATGCAGATGCGTCGTGCCTTGTCTTACACAAGGACCAAGGTCAAAATGCAGGTGTCATGCCTCTGTGCCGGAAATTATATGGCCTGCCTGTATTGCAATTGCAATAGAACTACAAATATAGAACCGTACACGTGGAAGTTTGCTTTCTTGTAAGAGATGAAAAGAATATTAAAATTAAAACAAGAGAAAGCATTAAATTTATGATACTAAACAATAATATTAACCTTGTACCCTCATCACTCGTCATTTGAACTCGTGGCACGTTTTTGCTGGGATTTTTGCTGATTTTTACATTCTTGCTACGTATTATTCCGTTTAATATTACCTTTTTCTTTTATGAAAATTATTAGGGACATTACAATGTAGCTTCAGGTCAGTTAAGATTTGTTTTATATTATTTCGCATTAACACATGCTAGTGAAATATATTTTATTTAAAGAGAAATGGAAAGAAAAATATAAGACAATAAATAATAATCATTGCGAAATAATATAAAACAATTATTAAGGGTAAAAGCGACTTCTTTACGATATTCAATAAACTGCAAAGTCTATTATATCGGTTGCCTAACTAGCATAGTTGGCAATAGATGGCGCTGCTGCTACCATAAAGCAATACAATAAATGTGAAGGAAAGATTTGACAAATCGGGCAGGGCTTCAGTAGCTCAATTGGAAGAGCGGCTGGACTAGATTTCCAGTAGGCCGCGAGTTCGAGTCTCGCCTGAAGTCAAATTTTTCTTTCCATTTCTCTTTAAATAAAATATATTTCAGTTAAGATTTACTCACTGGTGGTAGAGCTTCAATGATGAAGCTCGTAAGCGTAATCCCAGCCATATTTTTTAAATCTATCATTTGTTTTAGTGGTAATGTTTAGCTCTATCGAAATGAGCTTGTAATTTGCGTCACGGAGGCAAAATATCTTAGGTGTTACTAGTGGGCCAACTGTGTGTGATGACCGTGTGAACGAAGGCTTACAGATTCGATCCCCGTACTGGGACAAATATTTATATGACTAAGATATTTGCTTCAGGTCTGAATGTATGGTGGTGGTGTATGGTGTTGTGTGTAAAAACGACACAGGCCTATATCTAGTGGAGCCGTTAGTGTAAGTATTTTTAAATTATTTAAAATTTTAATAGGTCGCTGGTTTATTAACTTAAAGCTTGTCCAGCTTGATCGCTGTGTGCTTGGCTAAAACAAGCCACTGGTCAGCGAGCAAGTGATGTAATTACTATCTTTTATTTTAGAACAGACCTAGCGGCCTTCTCGCACTATGTTAACTTGCGCGGTATAGTTTTTTTTTAATAAAAAATTTTTAGCTCTTTCATTGACACACACTAGGTATAATCCTGTATTGCAGGTGCCGTTGCACACACACAACAGATACACAAACACCCAGCCTGAAATAAAGTTCGCAAGTCTTACCAATTATTGTTCCGATGCGGGACATATGTTAGTAAGGCCGCAACCTTAGAAGATGAACTCAGAAATGTCCATTATGTAAACAGTCATAGACGGCCACGGTTCGAAAATGATTTGAGTTCATCAAAAACCCAAATCACATAGAGTCGCGGAAACCTCTTTTAGGTAGCGGCGAAGAATGCTAAAATACGAGAAAGCATTACATTTGTGACATTAAATATGAATCTTGTACCCTCGTCATTTGTCATCTGAACTCGCAGCACGTATTTGTTGGGATTTTTGCTGATTTTTACATTGTTGTTGAGTATTCCATTTCATGTGAGCTTTTTGAATGGTTTGTTTTCACTTTGCAATAATTATACGATTTACTGACATATGCGTTGACATATCGAATGAATTTTGGAATCAGATTGAAGGTAAGATCAAGCTGGCATAAAGTGGAAGTAGTTTCTTTAACCCCTTTAGGGTTACACCCCTTATTGGAACACCTATTTTGCAGGACCCTATTTTGTAACCCTTCGAAAGGAAGTTCTTTCCACAAATGTGTAAATTCCAGGTGTTCAATCCACCAATCTCTGCTCCTCCTTGTTCTTCTCTTTGGTAAGTAGTGTGATGAAGAAAGAAAACAATGGCATCAATAGAAATAGGTGATGAAAGATGAAGATTTTCGAGTTCATCTGTGTTTCCTGGGTCGAACAGTGCATTTATGCATGGATATCACCATATATATATAGACCAAGGTGATGTTTGGTGGCTCCAGCCCACAGATGAGAATAATATTCCAAACAGGGCCTGATTTAAGCTTTATAGAGCTGTAGAAGATGCCCCGATGCAAGATATTGTCTCGCTTTGTTTAGCATTCAGTCAACTATTTCGTAACCTCCCTGAAGAGTACTAAATAGTTGACAGTTTTATGTGGCGTAACCCTTCTCTCACCTCTTTTGACATTACACGTACAGCAGATGACTACAGGTAATTCATACGTTTTTTAGGCTGCGCTACTCTGTTCTTATGCGTGGGATATCGCTAAATGAGGCATCCTTCAAATTTATCAATTTAAGCATAGATATAATCTAAAGATTATAAAGTCCAGAGATAGAATACAGGATGCATGTATTTCTGTAAGCATATTTACATGTTTGTTTTTGTTTTTTACGTTTTTAATTTGTTATTATTATAGGTATTTCAATGTGTTGCCTAATCCGTCTGCTTATTTATTTATATAATAGTTTTATTCATTTATTATATTCTTATTATCATTAGACACATCACATATTTATACATTTATTAGACCTTTGACATCCGTGACCATGCATCCAATGGTTCCAGAGGAAAACCAGCGTCAGGTACCTACGAGTATATACCTATATAGGGTACCTGACATTATGCTGGATACTGGATACCTTTTCATCATTATTATTATAAATATAATCATTATTATAAATTTAATATAGGTCGTTAATTTAGATATAATTATTATTTTAATTAATTATTGACCTACTTACTTTGTTTCAATTTATTATTTAATCTTGTTTTTTTTTTGTTTTATTGTATTTAATTGTATGGGTACATTTTGTACCTATGTGTCCTGGTTCAGTGCCAAATAAAATATAAATTTTTATTTTATTTTAAATTTATCTCTGTCTACCCCTCTGGATAATACGATGTATGAAGTGACGCAAACTTACAGGATGACTTTTAAGATCCGTCCGTCAAGTCAAATCCGATTCTCAACAGTTATTAAAGGTGGCGACGATCCAAAATATATTTGAGGTAATCAAAACCCAAATCATAGCGAGTCACAGAAACCTCTTTTGGGCAGTGGCGAAGAATGCTAAAATATGAAAAAGCATTTAATGTGTGACATTAAATATGAACCTTGTACCCTTGTCACTCGTCATTTGTACTCGCAGCACGTATTTGTTGGGATTTTTTGCTGACTTTTACACTCTTCTTACATTACATTCCGTTTTATGTGAGCTTATCTAATTTTGGTTTCACTTTTGCTATATAAAGATTACTAATATGTTCAAAATAGACTTAAAAGAACATGTCATTGTGTACAAATACGATGCCACTCCAACGGTGTGAAATGATTTATTTTTGTCCCAAAAATTGCCAATTCATTTTCCTTATTTAAGAAAACGATTTTCTATTTTCCTTATCTGCTTTCATTCATTTGTATTAAAATATCAATCGCAAATAAAAACAACCACAAAGGGCTCGAGGAGTCAAAAAATTCCATTCAATTCAATTTGTGTACCACTTAATTATAAATCGTTAAAGACAAATTAATATTTCTCGAAATGGAGTCTTAAAATATCTTCCTTTTAAAATAACGTACTTTTTAAGTATAACTACACCGCGTACACTCCGCCAAAATTCCATATAAACGCTTAATTTGGTCTCTTATACACAGACATCAATCAGTGACTTGTATTTACACGTGCACCTGTGTGCGTAGCATGAACGAAATAACAACAGTCACCCATAAGCGGGGAGAAGGTTAGGTGATGCGGGGAAATCGGGCGGGACGTCGAAGTGTTCATTCTATACGTACTCGTAGTATTATTACATATTCTCTGGTATTACGCTGAAAAGAAAGCAGGGATACACTTTAAAACGATACCAAATCTGATGATGATGTCACGGTCCACAGCCCATATCAACTTCACAAGTCACCAAACCGAATTTAAGCCAAGTTCACACGTCCGCACACCGATTAGTCGACATAATCTGATAAATTCGGTTTTATTTGGCTGAGCTTGCGGCCAGTCATGTTCGATATTGGTTCAGGTGATCCGTGAAAATTGTCGAGGAATCGATAGTTTGATTCCAGCTACAATATTAACGTTTAGTCAAACCTTGGTCCAAGTTATTTTGGCAAACAAATTATGGTAATAAACATAGTTGTCTTTTTTTTTTTCAAAAGCGAAATACTCCACATGTGGGCAAAAACTCCCCCTAAAGATGTCCCTTTATACCAAACTAGCTGACCTGGCAAACTTCATATTGCCGCAGAATGAAATAATGTGTCAAAGGTTTGATAGATACGGACTATTTTGTATCTTTTTTTTTCTTTTAGTGCCTCTTCAACAAGTGAAGGTTGGCTGTCAGTTCGGAAAACTTTAATCTGTCCTTCGCGAGACGAAATAGTTCAGCGGCGCTGTTGATGCCGGTCCACTCGCGAATATTGCGTAGCCACGACTTTTTTCTTCGGCCTACTGATCTTTTTCCAGCCACTTTGCCCATCATTATAAGTTGCAGCAGTTGGTATCTGTCATGTCGCATAATATGACCTAAATAACCAACTTTTCTCTGTTTGATGGTTTGCATGATTTGGCGCTTCTGACCAGCTCGACGGAGAACTTCTTCGTTTATAACTTTGTGTGTCCAGCTAATAACCAGCATGCGTCTGTAGGTCCACATTTCAAAGGCTTCAATTCGTTTCCGCAAGTGCTCTTTAATTGTCCAGGCCTCACACCGATACAATAGTATAGGCCATATATAGCACTGTAGCAACCGTACGCGTAGGGACATCTTTAACTGACGACTGCATAGTACCTTCCTCATAGAATTGAATGCACTACGGGCTATTTCTATTCGAGTTTTCAACTCAAGATCGCTCTGCCAGACATCATCCATCCATGTGCCTAGGTATTTATACTTGTGCACCCGTTCCAATCGTTTACCTTCCACAGTGGTACCAGGGTCGGCACTTGGTGTCTTTGAGATGATCATGACTTTGGTTTTGTTGACATTCATTCTAAGGCCGGCTCTCAAGCTACACTCATTTACCCGGTTAACAATTTCCTACAGTTCAGACGCTGTGGACGCTATTAGGACGGTGTCGTCGGCATATCGGAGGTTGTTAATATACCGTCCGTTCACTTGTGCACCACCCCTTAGTCCTTCCAATGCCTCTGCGATAATCGATTCCGAGTAGAAGTTAAAGAGTATCGGTGATAATATGCATCCCTGCCGGACGCCTCTCTTTATCTCTACCTCACTGGTATTTTGTATGGGAAAATGAAATTGTGGTTTTAACTTAACCCTAATATTTTTTTCATATTTTCTTTCCTTTCAAACCTTTCCTGGACTTCCAAAAATCAATCAAAACCAAAATGTGCCAAATCGGTCCAGCCGTTCTTGAGTTTTAGCGAGACTAACGAACAGCAATTAATTTATATATATATATATATATAGATGAGAGAATGTAGGTAGGTATGTCAAAATTTCCCCGCTTTGTATTTGAGTCGGCCATAGAGGAACGCGGCCCACCGGTTGCAGCGGACCGGAGGGGAGTAGCCATAGCATGTATTAACGATGCAAAACAGTCTGTCATTTTTTGCGGGGGGAAATGCGTGCGACACACATGCACACTACAAAAATCGTCACATCTTGACTTTAACAAACTACAGAAACAATTTCACGCTCTTTGTACATTACCGGCTTGTACTAAACATGGTGGTAGAACAATAGTGACGGAGCTCGCGGGCGTAGGCACCACCGCATTACCTAATATACTTGCCGCTAAATGGTAGTGTTCAACACTATTGTGGAAGGTCAGGTGTTAATGTACGGCCCTGTAATTTCCGGCACAGAGGCTTAACAACTTAGGCCTCAGAAGTGGTAACGCATCTGCATTTTGACCTCTGGTCTTTGTGTCTATAGTCATCACTTAACATCAATGTGAATGAGCATGCTTGTTTGCCAATTCCATAACATAAAAAAATACCCTTCAGTAAATTTTTGCTTTATCATTAGCGTAATGAATCACATGTTTTGCGGAGTCAAAATAATTCTTTCAATTTAATTTGAGTGTCACTCAATAAATTAAGTCTTTCAAGACGATTATGTTTCCCCTAACAAAATTCTAAGAAAACAGTTTTTGGGTTTAATAGAAATTTAATACAGTAATACACTTCCGAGTTACACAATATCTGATATTTTCATCACAGTCTCCAACCCATATCAACCTCACGACAAGTGACCATACAAAATTTAAGCGGAGCTCACACGTCCGCACACCGATTAGTGAACGTAATGTGATAAACGACTGGTCGATTTTATTTCGCTGAGCTTGAGTTCTGACCGATGTTCGTCCAAGCGATTCGTGTCGAATTTTTATTTGTTGAAACGATAAATTGAAGCTGGCTTTATATTATTAACACAGTGATAACGTGCCAAATAAATTTGGCAAACGAGTGAGATTTTTTGACTTTTCTATGTTGGATGAATGCATTAGAGCTTACTATTTATATTGCTAGTAAGTAATCGCAGTTTTTATTAGTACACGAGCGACCCGCCCCGGCTTCGCACGGGTGCAATGTTTCCTATATCCCCTCCTATTCATCTTAGCGTGATGTTATATAGTCCTATCCAAAAGTGTTTCAATAAATGGGCTATCTAACACTGAAATAATTTTTCAAATTGGACTAATAATTTCTGAGATTATCGCGTTGAAGCAATTTTCTTGAAATGGATTCTCGAACTAAGCAAAATGAATATACCTGTAATATACCAGTAATAAACCCCAAATACCTCAAAAATGTCCATTCAACTTAATTTCCAAGTTACTTGGAATATAATTCAAGTTCTTGAAATTCTACTTACCTAATCTGATAATTTTATTACCGTCCCATATCAACTTCACGACATATCACCAAATCGAATATAAGCCAAGCTTACACGTTCGCTCACCGATTAGTCGACACAATCTAATAAACGGCCGCTCGATTTTGTTTGAGCTCTAGACGGTTATAACCGGTATAAGTTAAGGTGATACGTGAAAAATGTCAATGAAATGATAGTTTGGCAGCAGTAATTTGGCATGTGAGTTATAGTTATTGGTATCTTTATCCACGAAACAGTCGAACACACGGCTTACACTGACAATAAAAGAGATCGAATTTTTAGATCGAATTAGTTACTGTTTATCTCTCTCAGTACAAATGTTTTCGCAATGCTGTAATTGAAGTAGTTGTATTTTAATATTTATGTGATGTGTTCAAAATTCAAATCCAAAGATTTAATTTTCATGTGTTGATACGAGTACAAATGCTTCTCAATTATCACTCAGCTCGAAACTTTTAAGGTACATTTTTGGCGTTTTTATTATTTTACATAAGTAAGCATAATTATTATGTAACATTTCTCTACTCATTTAAGCGCGTCACACACGGTGAAGATAATTTAAAATATATATTATCTTAGAGCATATTTTAGAATATCGTTCACCATAGAAATCCTATGGACAATCACACTCGACGAAGTAATTTATATTTTATGCACAATGTTACAGACTCGTAACTTGAAAAACAGATTATTATCGTGTCTTAGCTGTGTGTGATATCCTAAGTTACTATGATATTTAATATTGGGGCATCTAAAGATAATATTTTAGAATATTAAAGCATCTTCACCGCGTGTGACGCGCCGTATTGATAAAAGAAATGTCGGTTACTATAAATGTAAATAAAATACAAAACTCTCAAAACTATAATATATATTACAACAACTTTGAATAGTCAAACAACACAATTTATTTTATTTGCAAGAAACGATACATTTTTATTTCAAACAAACCGAATTAATAAAAGTGTGCATAGTAAATTTACATTACTGACACAAAACAGAATCCAATCTCAGAAAATTAATTCTCTTTAAATATTTAACCTACGAAATCTGATAATTTTATCATAGACCACAACCCATATCAACTGCAGGACAAGTCACCAAACCGAATTTAAACCGAGCTCACACGTCCGCACACCGATTAGTCGACGTAATCTGATAAACTCGGTTTTATTTGGCTGAGTCCGTGGTCGGTCATATCCGATATTGGTCCAGGTGATCCGTGAAAATTGTCGACGAATCGATCGATAGTCGAATGTCGGCTACAATTTGAATTTCGTAAATTTTGGTGTTAATGAACTTTGGCGTACGAGATTCTGTTGGGAATTAATCTGAGGGTATACTTGAGGTGTGAATTTCTATAAAGTTACGTAACTACGTAACTTCACGCCTGTAATCCCCGAAGGGGTAGGCAGAGGTAAATGCATGCATTCAATCATACATGCAAACACCCACGACTCGCCGGTTACGTTTTGGCCCATGTAACAGGTGGCGAACCTGTTGCCATCTCTGGGCACATTACCAAACTCCGGGGTACTGGGAAACTTCCAGAAAATGGAAAAATCCCAATAGAAGCAGAGATAAAGGATTTTAAACCGTTATCTCTGATAGTCCCCGACCCGGGAATCGAACCCAGGACCTCCAGCGTAATAATAGTGGCCTGCTACCACTACGCTACTGAGGCAGTTTTTATAAAGTTAAGTATTAATAAGGTCGAATTTCACTGGCGTCGGGCGTGAAGATCCCGCCGCTCAATAACAGCAAAATTTTCTTCTACTTAAAAAAAAACTGGATTTTGTAGTACTAAAAAAAAAGCAGTAGAACACTCCTGAACAGTGTAGCTTTTTGATTCTGAAAGAATTTTCATGATCGGTTCAGTATTTCCGAAGATTAGCCCGTACAAGCAAACAAACAAGCAAACGATTATAGTTACAAACTTTACCTCTTTATAGTGTTAAGTATAGATTAAAGACATGACATTTATATTTGTTTGGTATTTCGTCCACAGAATTAATACTACCTTGACACTAACGTAGCAACTAAACATATTTTCTTTCTTTTTTTTATTTCTAACAGACTTCTACCAAGTATTAAATAACTTCACAAGAAATACTTTTTCCGTAAAACATTTTTACGTGACACGAAAAAGGATTACAGTCAACTATTTAAAATTGTATCCGAGAAAACTCCAAGATTAGCTTCACGAGTCAGATTTATCCTTGGCCTAGTGATTTATAGAGGTTAAAGTGGTGTTACAATAACTAAACTTAACCAAAATGGCTGTACCTGGCACGTTGCCGGTGCGTAAATCTCATTAAATTTTGTAACTTTGTAGGTCTTCTTTCAGTTTTAAGTATCAGGTAATTTTATTATAGATTAAATGCGCCTGCAGTATCGGGGTTATTTTACCCATCGTAAGCGACTTTTCCGTGCTTCGAAGGGCACGTTAAGCCGTCGGTCCCGGTTGCTATCGATAGATAGCAGTCGTCAAACCTTGTCGGAGGCCTTATGGGCGGTTTGAAAACATCCGACAGCGGGTTGGCCACTAACCCGTATCTCCACCAATCCGCTTTGGAGCAGCGTGGTGAAGTAAGCTCCAGGCCTCTCCCCAAAAAAGGGAGAGACTCGTGCCCAGCAGTGGGACGTATAATGGGTTGTCATTATTAAGCAAACTAATTATGGTATTAGGACACTGGCTCGTCTTGAATGTGGATCCTATTCATCCACTGCACTAGCAATTTAGAGAAGCAGGCGACCTATCAAGGCCACCTTTTTGGAACGGGTGTCAAGACTTCGTGTATGAGGAATGGATGGATACTGCTGTCCCTCTTACAGCAATAAGACTGCTGGCGGAGTCGTTTTAGTGAATAGGCACCCTATTAGTTTGCTTCACCAAGGATGCAGGTTGAGCAAAAGGATTTCCACTTTTAAAAAAGTTATATAAATATAACTTTTAGGGTTGCTACCCAATGAAATTTTCCTCTGTTAAAGTTGAAACGGGACGGTTCACTTCGTTTAAATTCTATTAGCCTTAATTAAAAAAAAATACTAGGTCATAGCTGTAAGTTATTTGTTTTTGGTAAAAAACAAAACTTTTTGATTTTTATACTCCAAAATGCCTTTCAAATAGATGTCCACCGAGTACAAAATACCTACGTCCTCAGGCCTAAATGTTGTGGCTAACTACAATAAAGTTGCAAATTCCGTTGAGACGTAATGTAGAAGATTCAATATGTATTCGAATGTATCTACACATTTAACGGCAGCTACTGTTCATCATCATCACTCCAGTTGAATGACCTCCACTGCTGGCCAAAGCTTTCCCCAGAGACGCCCACAACAGTGTCATCATTAGGGGAGAATATGCCATAATCGCCACTCTTGGCAGACGGATCACAGTGACGCTAGTTTTATCGCGGGGCGCTGCTGCCCATCCCGTGTTGTTTCTTTTTATGTAATGGAAGTGGCAAACAAGCATGCAGTTCACATTGATGTTAAGTGATGACTGCAACCTATAGACACCCACACAAAGACCATGGTCAAAATGCAGATGCGTTACCACTCCTGAGGCCTGATATGTTATGTATCTCTGTGCCGTAAATTACAGGGCCGTACATTGTTATATTTATTACCATCCTTGCTCAGTGTCAGTGGTCGCAATCGCGATGGTGAAGCCTGAGCTCCTGGGTTCGATCCCCAAGTCGGGAAAATCTATTATTGGGCTATTTTTGTGAGGGAATTCCCAGTAGTAGCCCGGAGTCTGGTCGTGCCTCGGAGAGCACGTAAAGCCGTCGGTCCTGCGCCCGATCTCTCTCCTGTCGTGTTGGATTGCCGTCCCATCGGGCTATGAGAGTCAGGGAATAGAGAGTGCACCTGTGTTTGCGCATACATTTGTGCACTATAATATCTCTCGCGCAGTTGGCTAGTCTCCGTTGAGATTGGCCACCGTGACCAAAATTCGGTCTGGAGGACATTATCATTATGGGAATGGTTTGACCGCCATTGTTCGGTTGACTGACTCCACTAGTAATATTTTCCAGTAGAAGAAAATTCTTCCGCTAGTGGACGGCGGTGGGGTTGTCACGTCCGGACGCACCAACTGTTAAAGGAACTTAACTGTGACGCTGGTATCGTTTAGTTGGGAAAAAAGGTAGGGTTCTATAATAATGGCAACCTATTATACGTCCCACTGCCGGGCACGAGTCTCTCCCCTTTGTGAGGAGAGGCCTGGAGCTTACTCCACCACGCTGCTCCAATGCGGATTGATGGAGATACGGGTTAGTGGCCAACCCGCTGTCGGATGTTTTCAAACCGCCCATGAGACCTCCGACAAGGTTTAACGACTGCTATCTATCGATAGCAACCGGACGGCTTAACGTGCCCTCCGAAGCACGGAAACGTCGCTTACGATGGGTAAAATAACCCCGATACTGCAGGCGTATTTGCGACTAGCAGTCACCCATTATACACCCGACCGAGCCCGTAATCCTTAACCGAGTAGATCGCTTACGATCTTCACCAGCCGCGAGGCCATGCGCGCTTCTAGGGTCTAGGGTTCTTTAATGAATTATAATATGTAGTTGATTTCATCTGAATCAACCTTAGTTGATTCATCCTCTAAAAAGTAATTTGCCTACGAAAAAGAACTACCTACGTCCAAGGAATCTTTAGAATTTCAATATTACTCCCGTATTTACATGCGAATAACCATGTCCACCTGTCACACCATCGCGTAACATGATATCTTTCATCATAATAAATAATGATTTTTTTTTTCATTATGATGACCCTAACCGGGTTGAGCGATGTGAGATGACCTTTTGATTCGAAGGGTCGCGGGTTCGATCCCCGCACCGGGACAAATATTTGTATGGCCTATAGATATTTGTTTCGGTGTTTGTATATTTGTTGTATGTGTAAAACTGCACCCACGACACAGGTTTACCTACCTACCGATATACCTACTATGGGGCTGTGAGTTTAGGCGTATTTTATTTTATTTAAATACCTATATTTTTTATATTCATCGCGAACATAACTACGGCTATGACGAGAATCAAAGTGAAATGAATTTGATTTTTGTTTTTTATGTAGATTCTAAAAACTAAAATAATATATAACCTGTCAAGTGCGAGTCAAACACGGGTTCACACAATTTAATTTTAAAAATTGCCGAATTTGCCTTAATTAGTCTTATTAGGTTCTTTTGTAATCTATAGGTAAATAATAATTTTATTTCAGTTGAGATTTCTTTAATTTTTTTTTTGAAATATTAACACTTTCCAAAGTGGAAAAAAGGACTGTCGTCCCCTCTAACTTTTAAAATACAAAAGCGAAAAATCTAAAAGATTAATTTAATTTTGCTCTATTTCTAAATTAATAAGTTTCAACGTTAGTCTGAAACAAATATTTAAAATAGTTTTAGAGATATTATTATGATGTAGTTTTAATAACTGTAAATAAAAGTCTTGATAATATAACTTGCTACTTCGAAACCCTTCGCAGACGAGTCCGACTCATACTTATTTTATTTATTTATTTAATCTCTTCATCAGTATAAACAGTATTAAGTTACTGTGATTACTGGTGCTAGTGCTCCTGTGACGAAGCTCGCGGGCGTAGGCACCACCGAATTACCTAATATTCTTGCCGCTAAATGGTAGTGTTCAGCACTATCGTGTTGTGTTCCGGTCAGGTGGTAATGTACGGCCCTGTAATTTCCGGCATAGAGGTATAACATCTTAGACCTCAGGAGTGGCAACGCATCTGCATTTTGACATTGGTCTTTGTGTGGGTGTCTATAGGCTGCAGTCATCACTTAACATCAATGTGAACTGCATTCTTGTTTGCCACTTTCATTACATAAAAAAAAACAATATTATGTTTCATAGTCTTATCCACCTTGCATAAGCCCATTTCCTTTATTATTCTAAAGAGGTTTCCGGGTGAAAACAGTGTTCAGCTAATTTCCTAAGTCACCCATCTTAAGTTATCATGCATTAAGCCTTTCAGCGTAGTAGTTGTGACAATGGAATGACAGTTGGACTTGTCGGATAAAGATGTCTACTTAAGTGATATGAAGACGCATTGTAATACAATACTCTGAGAATTTTGAGGTATAACTTCGTGCCATACTGTGTTCAATGTAGTGTAGCACCAATGTTCAAATTATATTAGGGTTTAGTTGGATAATGATAAAACGGTAATACCATTACTAATCGACATGACACATGACGTGCAGTGTTGTAATATGTGTTTGTTTGGATAGGCGGAGTTTATTTTGTCATGTACTATAGTACATATAGTATATAACAACATATATATAGACAAAACAAACTAAACTAATAACTTAAGAAAATACTCTCTTATTGAGGCATTTTTGAGAGATAAATCATATTAAAAAAAAAGTTTTCTAACGATGCAGATTGTGTGACCAATCGTAACTATGTTATTAATATACCTATATAAGTATAAGGTTTTACGTAGGTTAAGAATTTTAAACAACTTTTGTTAAATAATTGTGATTGTTTCATAAAATGGACGAAAATTTACTACTTTATTTCCAAAACAACTAGGCGAAAAATTTTCAGAACAATCTAGTAAGTAGGTTCTTTACTTACAAATTGAAACGATAAGTATTTGATGTAGCATAAATAGCACAGAACATTCCCAAATTGTAGGGAACTCTATGCGCACCAGTTTGCCTCGCAGTTGGCTGGTTTTACAAAATAAAAACATCTCAAATTGAGGACAATTTAAGGAGCGCACGAAAAAATACTTTCAGTAAATATTGCTCGAAAAATGTTCGGTGTAAAAGCCACCCACAAAAAACCAAGCCGGAGGAAATCCCAGAAGATTCGCGGGTTATGTGCAATCCGTCCGGGCGTATATTCAAGCTTTTTATTTTCAAACTAAACGTTGGATATGGCCGGTATACAATATGTTAGGTTGGGGCCAATGTTCATATGTCAGGGTTTAGTTGGCAAATAAACAACGATAAAGCGGTAATACCATTACTGAACAATATGCGCAGTATTGTAATATGTATCTTTAGCTACAGACGGGGACAGTACGTTTTGAAGTCGATATGGTAATGATTGAAGTCATGTAATAGAAAGCACCGCAGCTGACTGCTTTTTGTGCTATAAATAACCGAGAAACATGGAGTAGACATAGAGCTAAGAGCGCCAAATGTCAGCCTGAGTGTAGATACTGAAGCAATAGTACAATAGTATTATGTCATGCCACTAAAATTTATTGAAACTTTTTAACTACACGCATGTAATCCCCGAAGGAGTAAGCAGAGGTAAATGTTCAAAAAAAAAATCGTAAAATCGTGGGTGTTTGTATGCATTCAAGCATACATACAAACACCCACGATTCGCCGGTTAAGTTTTTGGGCCCATGTAACAGGTGGCGAGCCTGTTGATATCTATTGTCAACAGGCACGCCATCACATCACAGGCTATCAAAAATTAATTGTCAGTTGCGTTAATGGATTTACTGGTGGTAGAGCTCCAGTGACAGAGCTCGCGGGCGTAGGTACCATCGCATTACCTAATATACTTGCCGCTAAATGGTAGTGTTCAGCACTATCGTGTTCCGGTCAGGTTCGGTCCGGTCGGTGCACGGCCCTGTAATTTCCGGCACGGAGGCATAACGCCTTAGGCCTCACGGTGCACGGCCCTGTAATTTCCGGGAGTTCCGGAGAGGTGACGCGTCTGCATTTTGACCTTGGTCTTTGTGATGGTGTCTATAGGCTGCAGTCATCACTTAACGTCAATGTGAACTGTATGCTTGTTAAGTGCTAACTGCAGCCTACAGATATCTGAACTTTGGTTTGGTTTGGTTTATTTTTTATGAAAACCTGCGGGAACGGTAAATATGATTGTGACGGTCAAAATACTAATGTACGAAAAATGTGGATATTTAAACTCAAGTTAAAAATATATTGTGATGTTATTTTTCATCAATTGTAAATTTGATGAAAAATGACATTCTTAATTACATTTTAAAATTGTACGGGTTTTCTCTTTAAACATACCTATAAATTACACCTCTACCATGAGGTTCTAATATATGTTTTTTTGTATTAGGAATTCGTACATTAAAGCAGTTAGGTACTTACTATTTACTAAACTAGAGCCCTAAATTTAAGGAAAACCAAATTCATGAAGCATAAATACAACTAAATAGACACATTTTCTCTAACATTCCAAATTAAAAGGAAAAGTATACGAACTAACAAAAAGATTAATCACAGCTATCCCTGATTCATCCCTGGAATATGTAAACAGACGTTTAAGTAGATTGAATTAAGTTCGCTCCGTCTCGACGTGCTTGTGGTTTTCGTTAGTTTTCTTTAGGACTACCATTCGTCTGGATTAGCTACGCTTTGGTTCGTGGTTTTGCATGCATACAATGATGTAGAGTGTAGCATGCTTAACTTAGCTTTAGTCTGGGACGTTGGTCTTCAATTTTATCTTTGACTTGGCTCTTTGAAGTAGATTGTAATTTAGCATAATAAGTTTAAGAACGATGTATGATGTTGCCACTGAAATAAAATGACAATCAGTCGTAAGATTTTAAGGATAATTGGAGTTTAGTCCTTAAGAAACGATTTGAGTTGTAAGTCCCAAAACGGGCAAAACGGGCTACCGGCCCCGGCGGACTGGAGGGGAGTAGCCATAGCGTTTATTACCGATGCAAAACAGTCTGTCATTTTTTGCGGGGAGAAATGCGTGCGGCACACACGCACACTACAAAAATCGTCTTTTACTACGAAACTCACATCTTGACTTTAACAAAATACAGAAACAATTTCATGCACACATTTAAACATCTAGGCGACAGGTATAGGCCCATTTAGACTTGTACTTTGACAGAGGGGAAAGCCTGCGTAATGGCTACTCCTCTCCGGTGTTGCTCTATGTAAGTCCCCGTACGGAAATTTTATGAGGAGTAAAATCAAATGTTGAAATCGAAAGTTGAGGCGTTATGCGCGATTCTCCCGTAGCGCTGCGACCGAGCGGACGTGTTTAACTCGGCCGCACACGAGCGATCTCCTTACGTACATCGAGTAAACACCCGTCTACAGTGCCGGATTAGCCATATAGCAGGAGGCAGCAAATGCTACGGGCTCCGAGCATTGGGACTCCCCGCGCCTGTGCCCAAAAAAAAACACAAATATGTAATACACCTTAGCTATTCTCAAATGAGCGTTGGCCACACTGTAATTATATATATAGGTATATTATTATGTTGCAAGTTGGCAATACCACAATACTTACAGGGGGAATCCCCTAATATTGTTTTCGATTCCTTTTCGTAAATGTTCTGTTTTATTTAGATCCTAAATTTCAGTAGGCAATTGGTCACATTTGCTACGGGCCCCGCACCGGCTTTATCTGGCACTGCCCTTCTTATGTCGGAGCTGACATACACACTCATGCTTAACTTCAGCTTTAGTCTGTGATTTAACTCTTCAATCCTTGACTTAGTTCTTTGAAGAAAATTGTAGTTTAGCATAATAATGTTCCGTTAATGGACGATGTATGCTGGTGTCAATGAAACAAAATTTTAAAATAACTTATAAGATTTTTTAAATTTGTTTAAACTAGCTTTTATCCGCGACTTTGTCCGCGTGGACTTCAGGTATAAATACTGATACTCTTGAAATATATTAAAATTTATTAATAAGCAGTAACTTCCAGATAAGTCCTTCTGTTATCAAATTGTTAATTCACGTCAATTATGACGTCAGCTGACATGATTTGAAAAAAGAACTATAAGTAGGTATTATACTCCTGTGAAATGATATGTTTAAAACTAAAACTGATTCATAATGCCTTTTAACTATTCTTTGACTTAAAAGCGACCGATTCAATAAATTTTTCAACTCCAACAATTTATAACCATTCTTTTAACTTAGGAATGAGTTTTTTAAGAAGATGCATTTTTCACTGTTTCTCCTATTACTTAACTTTTTAATTCAGTTTTCGTCTTATTAATCTCGTCTTAATATCTTAGTTTTATTTATTTAAAAAAAAAATTGTCTAGAAACTGCAAGAAGTTTGTTTGTTTCTTTTTTACAGTTAAAAATAATCAGACCAATTCAAATAACTAATATCATGAAATCAATTTTGTTCAACTTAGTTTATAGATTGCCCCGTAGGTTATTCCATAGAAGCAAAACAACCACCATCATAACATAAAAAACTGGCCAAATGCGAGTCGGGAGACGCACAATATAGGGTTTTGTTTTATTAAGTACCTTCCTACGTTTTATAATTTGATCGAGTGTTTGAAATTAGAGTAAAATAAACTATTTAACTTGAGCCCTTTTGACGTGACAACGTCTTAAATTAGGTTGCGGCTCGGAGTCACTCATGAAAAAGTGTAACGCCCGGTAACGTAACGATGAGTCACCGAACGAGAGAGAGGCCTGCCGGACCGGCGAATGCCTTTCTACTGAGAAAAAGACGTTGTCACGTAAAATCTTCGCCCGTAAAACCGACTTTACAGGCAACCAGTTTTTTTTTTCTTCTATTTCGTACCGCCTGTGACAGCTCCATCATACGATTATCGCTACCGTCTACAGAAGCCATAATGACTACCAGATTATCGTTATTGCTTTCATAGGCGGTATGAAAAGAAAAAGTGAGCGTCCAATTTAGGCGGTTGTGAAGCACTTAATTCACTCATTCATCATGCTTGATCGGTGGAAGCGGGCTCCACGAACGTCGTGATGTCGAATAGTGAAGCGTGACGATATCGATGTCACTGATGGCGATGACCAACCAAGGAGTCTTCAATGAATCATTCAGGCAATCAATGCTCAATCTTCCGTATGTGTGTATGTATCGTCACGCTAGGTCCCTAACGGGGTAGGCAGAGAGTGTGGAGCGCCAAATATCCCGGTCCTGACACTCCTCCCGTGCCTCATCTGCCTTCATCATTCTCTTCATACATTCACGCCGATTCCTAAGACTTTTGATCCCACCATCAGACATTCTTTCTATATGCCCGAACCATCAGAGCAAGCTAAAGTATGCTATCTTCCATATGCCAACGTACATTCTTACTACGGCCTTTTTCCCTTTAAGACATCCTGTGAAACTAGTAACTGATATTGTACAGTTTACACTTACAACCTTTGACAACGGTCGACCCTCAGTTAAGAAAGTAGAGCACAATAAAATAATATGAATAAAGATAAATTTTGGGTCATCAATTTATATATAATTACTGTTCTCAATTGTTTAGGTACTTATCTCAAAAAAACTTATCGATTTATGAATTGTTATTCCGCGTCGCTTTTGTCCAAAACATTTTGGCTTTAAAAACTTATTAGTCGAGAAAGCCATGGATAAAACGGAGTCTTTCCTTAATCTCGAATTAAACGATACTTAAATATTGAATAAATTCTGACGTTTCTATACATTATTTATGAGACAATCTAAAATAGTCAACGGTACGATATTTAAGAAAACATACGGTATCGTAATGGAACTTGGTAGATATTTTTCTAGTACGAATTATGAAAAACATATTGTTTGATTTATGAGTATGCACAAAAAAATATATCTAGACATCATAATATACGGAGATTGGGAGGATTTTAGGCAAATAAGTTCAAACATCGTGTCTTATTGAGAATCAAGTAAGATACCAAATTAACATCGCAAATATTTTGCTTAATCAATAATACGAGTATATAAATCAATTGCTGTTCGTTAGTATCGCTAAATAATAATCGATAATCGATAATCGATCCAGCCGTTCTCGAGTGAGAACGGCTTGATCGATTTGGCTAATTTTGTTTTTAAATGATTTGTGGAAGTCCAGGAAAGGTTTAAAAAATAAGAAAATATTAAGAAATTGAAGGGAAATAGTAAAAACCACAATTTTATTTTCCCATACAAATAGTCCGTATCTATCAAACCTTCGACACATTATTTCATTCTGAGGCAATACTAAGTTTGCCGGGTCAGCTAGTACTTTATAAAATGGTGCAATAAGTTAAAACAAGACGTAATTGGTTATCAATAACAGGTCATGATAACATGATATGTTCTTAGGTTTTCGCGAGCTACACTCATTGAAATAAAACTATTTTTACGGATTTATCTCGCGTATATTAAACCAAAATGATTTCTATTTTTACGGATTTATCTCGCGTATATTAAGCTAAAATGATTTTTAAAATCATTTTGGTTTAATATACGCGAGATAAATCCGTAAAAATAGTTTTATTTCAACTAAAATGATTTTAAAAATCATTTTAGTTTAATATACGCGAGATAAATCCGTTAAAATAGTTTTATTTCAATGAGGTCACGATAAAACTAATAGTAACTATTACAGAGACATTATAACTTAGGGGTGGCAACGTATCTGCATTTTGATCTCTGGTTTTGTGTAGATGGCTATAGGCCGCAGACATAGGTATAGCATGCAGTTTTCTGGATGTGAATCTTATATGTATTTTATATTTATAAAAAATATTCCCAGCGGGCGCGTTCCGTATCTAATCCGTATGTTTTCAGAAGCATCTTCATTTTTATTAAACTCTGCCAACGGACTTTTCAATAGCTTTTTAAGGAGAAATGACATTAATGAGCGCTGGTGTTATGAAAATCAACTTTCGCAGACTCAGGCGTATTTACGAAGAATAATAGACTATTTTAAGATAAATACTAGTTTGCTACTTGCAAAATATAATGCTTGAAGTGGAATATGACAAAATGATTAAATTTTATGGTGGTTAAATTGAAGAAACTCCAACTATCATATCACACTAATATTTCAAATGTGAAAGTTTCTTTGTTTGGATCTTTGTCCGTCAATCATGCCGAACTGATGAAATTAGTTATACAGTTACCCCCTTATTCATAAACGTATTTTAGATAAAGTGTTGCTAACGTCTCCTTTGTCCTTTTCTCTCCTGCACATTTGACAATGCAACTGACAAAGACAAAGCATTCTATAGCTAAAACGTATCTAATGTACGTTTATGAATAAGGGGGATAGGGTATTAGCTAACTTAGATTATAAGATACTTTATATCCCCAAAAAATGTTCCTGCAGGATGCCATGGGATGATTTGATGAGATTCCACAGGTTACGCGAAAAGCGACCTACACGCACGCGGAGCTGCGGCAATATTTAACGAAACAATAAAAAAGTGTTGTTTGTAAAGTAGTAAAGTAGCAGGCCACTACTACTACGCTGAGGTCCTGGGTTCGATTCCCGGGTAGGGGGTCATCAGAGATAATGGTGTAAAATTCTTTACCTCTGGTTCTATTGGGATTTTTCAATTTTCTGCAAATTTCCCAGTATCGAGGTACTGAAAATTTCCAGAGAATTGAAAAAGTTTGGTAATGTGCCCGGAGATATCAACAGGCGCGCCACCTGTTACATGGGCCAAAAACGTAACCGGCGAATATTGGGTGTATGCATGTATGCTTGGATGCATGCATTTACCACTGCCTGTCACTGGAGTTCTACCACCAGTAAAAACAACACAACATATTAACAAAGGATTATTTTATTATATTTTTTACGATGTACCACCTAATTAGGTCAGTAAATGAGTTATATTTTGAACCATTATAAAATATGATGAGATGCACGTAGCTTATAAATCTCTGCCTATCTTTCTAAAATTAAGATGGTGAATGAATACCTATCTCTCAATTCAATCCATTTTTCTTTCCTTGAACACAGCCATTTGAGCTGAATTTAAAATCAAATATGAAACCAGAACTCCGCTCTGAACAAACACAGTAATTGTTATTTGCATATCTCGAGCCCGTTATTTCATTTGTGCCGTTAAAATATGATAATGTTTGTTTTTCGTAATATTCGATTCCATCTTTGCAATTTGATTAGCCTGTACCAGTATTTTTCAGTTGGAGTTCATGCCTTAATTAGGTATACCTTTTAAATTATTAATTTATAGGACGTAGGCTGACTTATTTAGCCTACGACCTATAAAGATGGTCGATGTAACAATTGGCTTAAAAATATATGTAAATGTTTGGTTTTTTAACATCCTTATCAGTGAATTTCAGCTGTTGATTATATTTTGGATTTGTGTATCAAAATTAATTGTTTTTTATATTATTTCGCATTAACACATGCTTGTGAAATATATTTTATTTTTAAAGAAAAATGGAAAGAAAAAGAGATTTGACAAATCGGGCAGGACTTCAGTAGCTCAATTGGAAGAGCGGCTGGACTAGATTCCCAGTAGGTCGCGAGTTCGAGTCTCGCCTGAAGTCAAATTTTTCTTTCCATTTTTCTTTAAAAATAAAATGTATCAAAATTATTTTATTTATTTTTTTGGATCGACATCGAATAAAAATGGATTTTATTTTGAACCAATGAAATATGATGAGATTCACGTACTTTATAATCCTCTGTCTATCTTTTCAAAAAGTCAAAATGGTGAATTATTATCACGTTACGTTTAGTAACACTCAATTCAGTCAAGTCAGTTTTCTTTTATTGAATCACAATTAATTGAACGGGATATACTCAATATATCAAATATGGAACCAGAACGCCGAGCTCTGAACAAACATGGTAATTGATATTTGCATATTTCGATCACATAATTTCATTTTTACCAAAAAAATCATTGTATTTGGTTCTCCCACAGACCAATCAGATGGGTTCTCCTTACACTGCTGCTGTCGGTTATGTGATAAATTTCTTTTACAGATCATTTTATACTTTTAATATATTATTTATAAGTATGGTTATAGTTAAGTATGGTTATAGAGTTCCAATTCCGGATTTTGAGGAGTTAGGCGTTTTGTCTGACGCTGGGTTGTAGTATTTTTTGGTATCTCACTAAATTTAGGATGGTAGTAAAATACATGAGCTCATACTATGCATTTTCATGAAGTGTCATAAACTAATCGATAAAGAGGCTTGTTTAAAAATTTCAACTCCGATTTTTTTCCTAATGACGCACAACACTGTCATGGATATCGTTGGGGAAGGTTTTTGCCCAGCGGTGGACTATCCTTCTCCAGCAGAGAAATAAAAAAAATATACACAATAAAATTAAATATACTTATTTTTCTTTCAAAGAATCCACCGTCGCCGGTGGGCCCTTAATAATTCAGTTCAAACAGAAGACGCTAAAACGAATACAATTTTCACCAAACTGAAAATGGAAAATTGAAATGTTCCTGCACAAATTTTACCTTGAGCGTCCCCATAATAAAAATATAAGGACCACAGGAATTTAGACTTAAATATCGTGATTACGTTCTGTTTGTCGGTTCATTGGCTTCAATTTACTCACAAAGTTTGGACAAAATTATTTTTTCGTTGGAAAGATGGAAATTCGTAATCACTTTTGCGGATTTTTCGACTGAAATATATATGTTTTTTTTTCTTTAGATCGGGCTATATGTAGGCGGCCTGTCTCAAGACGGCACTAGTCTACTTCACCGGGCAATCGGCGAGCGCAGAAGGCGCTCCAGGCTAAGAAATATTTTGTGGGGGGTTTATCCCGTAATATCATTAATTGGTTAAAAAGGCAGATCCACAAGTAGGTTCTTGGAGGTCATAACTTCTTGGATGGCCTCGCGCTCAGATGGGTCTGGTAATGGATGATGATTGGTAATAATGCGTAAAAATAAAATGGTATGTCTCTTCACGCCAGGTCCTTAACGGGGTAGGCAGAGAGTGTAGAGCGCCAGATATCCCGGTCCTGACAAACCTCTCGTGCCTCGTCTACCTTCATCATTCTTTTCATACATGCACGCCGATTCCTAAGACTTTTGACCCCACCATCAGACAGAACTCGGTGAACATAAAATGGTAGGGGAAGTACTTCCATAATGACGTGTATGGATAAAACGACACGTTAATGATATTTTAAAAACTACGTGGTATATGGCCGAATACTCAAACGTCACTCAATTTTAAGCAACTCTCAAATGTGCGCTATCTCTATCGTTTGAACGTGTTTTATAAAGACAGAAGACTTTTAAGTCCCACTTAGATTTGAGTGACGTTTGAGTATTTGGCCAATAAACTGTCAAAAGTTAGCCAATCAAGAAGCACTTACACCGGAAATACACCATTGGACTTTTAAGAGCCGTTTAAAATACAAAACAGACGCCATGTTGACATTTGTGTTTCGACGTTGGAAAGAAATTTGTTAGTGGTCATTTGTTTTTGTTTTTCGGTAAGTTTTGACGTGACAACGTCTTAAATTAGATTGCGGCTCGGAGTCACTCATGAAAAAGTGTAACGCCCGGTAACGTAACGATGAGTCACCGAACGAGAGAGAGGCCTGCCGGACCGGCGAATGCCTTTCTACCGAGAAAAAGACGTTGTCACGTAAAATCTTCGCCCGTAAAACCGACTTTACAGCCAACCAGTTTTTCTTTTGTAATTTTACTGTCCTATAATTTTATATTTCGAAGCATTTTGTGTTTGAGGTGATCGCGTAGAATTTAAAACATTATTGTCACTGCAACAAGATTATTCTTCGAATCGTAATATTTATTATTAGAGTTATTGATGATTAATAAAACGGTATGTCATTTTGGACGTACTTCCCCTAATAAAATAAATATGTTCACGTATAAATAGGAAACTAAACATGGCACAAACTTCGCTGTTTCATCATTGGCGACGTGTATATTTCCGTATGATAATTCACTACTTTGCTATGCATGGGTCGGGAAATTTGGTCCCTAGAACGCCGAATTTGAAGTATACATTGTATTGCCCACACGCATTAGTTTTGCTGACAATACACATAGTGGACGTACGACAGTATAATAAGTAATTGTACTATTTATTTTTCGCAATAACACATGCAAGTGAACTTTAGAAATTAAATAAAATCCGGAAAGAAAAATTTGACTTCGGGCAGGAATCGAACCTGCGACTTCAGGATAACCATAAAGCGGCTGGACTGGTTATCCTGAGGTCGCAGGTTCGATTCCTGCCCGAATTCAAATTTTTGAATTAATTATGGGATGCCATCCCGCGTTGTTACAATCCGAACAACATATTTTAAACTAAGTTAGTTTTTTTTGTCTCTGTACTGGCTAAATGCCAGAGCGCTCTGAGCGTAGGTATGCTACGCACCTTGCCTAGGCAAAATATCGCCATGAGCAGCGGGGAGCGGAGCTGCGGAGTAACGCAGCGGCAGCAATGTTTTAGTGAATTAAAAAAATATATTTTTTTTTTTTCATTTTTTTTCAACGTTTATAAAAAGTCGTAGAACAAAAAAATTTGGGATTGATCTAGAAAGGCTGCCTGCAAGAGGTGATGCTCTAATTTAAATTAACCCTATATTGTTCGAGTGACGACAGTCTGCATTAGCGGAAGAATTCCACCACTAGAAGGCAATGTGGACGTCACGACCCAATTTCACCCTGTATGGGTCAAATTGATAACTTTTTTTGAAGTCAGTTTAAAATGACATAGAACCTTCATAGTAGCATTATTGGTTGCGTGCATATATCGCTATGATAATACACTACTTCACTATGCATGGATTGGGACATTATATCCCTTGATACACCAAAATTGAATTTATTTACGCATTCTGGTTGATATTATTACGCTTTATCGTATGAATATTTAAGGATGTTTTATTACATTGAGTTTATCGCAATAACATAATTTGTTACTGGTGGTAGAGCTCCAGGGACAGAGCTCGCGGGCGTAGGCACCACCGCATTACCTAATATACTTGCCGCTAAATGGTAGTGTTCAGCACTATCGTGTTCCGGTCAGGTGGTAATGTACGGCCCTGTAATTCCCGGCACAGAGGCATAACATCTAATGCCTCAGAAGTGGCAGCGCATCTGCATTTTGACCTTTGGTCATTGTGTGGGTGTTTATAGGCTGCAGTCATCACTTAACATCAATGTGAACAGCATGCTTGTTTGCCACATTAATTACATAAAAAAAAACAAATGCGAATAAAAAAATTTAAAGATTAAATGGTAATAAAAATCGACTTCTAGCGGGACTTGAATAGAATCAGAATCAGAAATTATGATGAGATTCATACATTAACCTCTATAGAAAAAATTAAAAAAAAAGGTACAAGGTAAACCATATTTGAAATATTATTAAGCCTGGGTTGCAACACGATATTAAAATTTGTTAAGCTACTGTAACATTTTACATCCTTCTCTAACTTTAACAGATTTCTTTAAATTTTATAATAACTTTTACAAATATCGTGGTGCAACCCAAAGAACCTACAGAATATTATACGAGTAATTAAAATATTTTAACTTACCGAAATTAGAATGGTCTTTCCTACCAATAGTAGCAGATTAGGGTAGTTATTTCGGGGCCATATTATATTACCTGGAGGTTAATTTCTAATGTAGGCGAGTAAGCACCACCGCATTACCAAAACTAGCTGCTGCCAAATTGTAGTGTTTAGCACTATCGTGTTCAGTTCAGATGGTAATGTTAGGTTAGGATCCCATTGCAGAATCATTTCGTTCATCCAGATATGCTGCAAACCAAATTTTTACGCATATTTATAATCTAGAGAATATATACACTAGGTTAATAAATAAATAATAATAATGGCAACCCATTATACGTCCCACTGCTGGGCACGAGTCTCTCCCCTTTTTGGGGGGAGGCCTGGAGCTTACTCCACCACGCTGCTCCAATGCGGATTGGTGGAGGTGGGTGGGTCAGTGGCCAACCCACTGTTGGATGTTTTCAAACCACACTAGGTTTCCTATCAAAAAATGGCCGCAAGTATTTTTTGTGGGGGGAATATTTTTTTTTCTTGTTTTTTTTTCAATATAATATCTTCAACTTCACGACATTATGTATAAAGACTCTGAAAAATCACGGCTGCCGTTGCACACTTGGACGCCCCTACATATTTTCTTTCCGCCGAATAACTTTTTACGTCTATAACGTACATGTATTATTTAAATATCAAATTAAAGCTATTTTCTCATTATTGTACTGGTGGTAGAGCTCCAGTGACGGCTCACTATAGGATGCTGTAACTAAACATATCGGCTGGAGGACTCTCCAGTCCGGATATTTAGGTAGTGTTGTGGGCGTGTCTTTCCATAAGCCGATATTATGTTACTCGTGTTTTTGGGCATCTCGAGCGGATGAAGAAATAAAGCACAGGTTGGCAGAATAAACTCGTATATTGCCAAAGATCCGCCCATTCGATTACCTGTGGCAGGGAAGAACGGGCAAGAAACCCTTCGGACCGGGAAACCACATTTATCAGGATACGATACTACTACTATCACTAGTCTTCTGCCCATTTGATTCAGAACTACCCGCGTTATATCACTTTAATATCACTGACGTTCACTGTTCTAACTGGCAGCATAACTGCCTTACAATAATGCGATTCAACTGTGTGATTGTGACTGAATGATCGTTACTCTATGACTGACCGTCATGAACTATTTGCTAGCCTTTATAAACCCGATATCGGCAAGTCACTATCCCCTCTAAGGTAACAAATCCAAGTTCCTAAGACGACCGTGGCGCCACCTTGAATTCTCTATTAATCAATCTACTCTAGTCATAATTAGGTTACGTCTCTGACAAACTAGATGGCGCTAGTAGTCACATTTAGCTTCCACTCCGACAAACATCCATGTAAACTGCATGCTTATTGCTACCTTTTTTATGTCAGGAAGGTGGCAAACAATGTTAAGTGATGACTGCAACCTATAGACAACTACAAAAAAAACAGAGGTCAAAATGCAGAGGCGTTACTACCTCTGAGACCTACGTTGTTACGTCTCTGTGAAAGTTATTGCAGCACCATCGTGTTCCGGTAAGATGGTAATGTATGGACATAACTATCTTACCGGAACACAATAGTGCTGAACACTACCATTTATAGGCAGATAGATTAGGTAATGCGGTACTTACGCCCGCGAGCTCTGTCACCAGAGCTCTACCACCAGTGAACTACCTTCGTCACATACAAAAAATGTTGGTTCATATTGATAAATAGCGACAGCAATTAAATGTTTTTTTACCACAAGTCCAGCGCTCATGTTGGAAAACTATGTTAAAAGGACTGTCGCTGCCATGGTCGTTGCATGCCATGTAGTACAGAATACTCTTGTGATAAAACACTATACAAGAACTTGCACAGGAAGCAATGCGTTCGCAAGAATTTCTAGTTGATTTAAAACGGAGAGATATGTTGAATTTACTGCAATGCGGTTAATGGTGTAAAATATATTATGTTACACTGAGCTTCTTTTACAGTAAAAATATAATGAACAAAAAAAAGAACAACATTTATTTGGCACGGGGTAAGCGAAACAGAAATAACTAGGTACCCACATGTTTTTACATCATAATAAATAAATTATTATTTTTGTAAACTAGACTGATAAAGAAAAAAATCAGTGCAAAAGCTACGTCGCTTAGCAACGTCCTAAAAAAGAAAAAATAAACCAACGCATTCGGGTGTAAATTAACTTGTACTAATGAACGAAATATTTACAATAAAATTAGTAGAATGATAATGCAAGTACTAACTAAGTATAATAATTTTATGCAATAAAACAAAAAAATATGGATAATTATCTAATTTAAAAAGCAAGTTACCTCGATGTCACTAAAAAATAAAAAGAAACAATAACACACATAGATCATCAATCATTAGAAAATAGTGTGTTACTGGCTCAAATTAAAAGGTAATTTTATGTATGTTCACCGATAATTTGAATACGCCTGCACCGATTTGGATGATTTTTTTTTGTTTGAAAGGGTATATTGCACAGTTGGTCCCATTGTAACCATGTCAATATGTGATGATGGGATCCTGGAGAAATCGAGGGAACTCTTCAAATTTTAATAGCACACTTGAAAGATTTTCGATATTTTTTATAATAATAACCTTCCGTGCGTTGTGGCCGTATACATCACATGTAGTCCCATTGTCACCATATCAAGATGTGATAATGGGATCCTGGAGAAATCGAGGGAACTCTTCAAATTTCACACCATACTTAAAACGTTTTCCATATTTCTTATAATAGAAGAAAACGTTCCGTGTGTTTGCTTTTGGAAAGCACAATTTGATGAAGTGGAACTGATGATGAAGACCATATATGGTATCTGCGTAATTGAAAAACCTACTTATACTGTAATAAAAGTGGCTCGTTTGTTTAAATATTGTAATTTTAAACTGTATCTGTACTAATTTACTCATAGGTTTGAAGTCGGTGACAAGCCAATAGTGCGGCCCCCGCGTTAGGACTAATGTTGTGGTGTTGCAGTACCTACTACTACCTGAAACCTAACAAAATTTAGAGCCTATTTCACTGCGTTTCAAATAGCCGCATTTGATAACTTAACGTAGTAGGTACTGCAACAACACAACAATAGTTCTAACCCTAACGGAGGGCCGCACTATTGGCTTGGCACCGACTTCAAACCTATGAGTAGATAGATACGTAGCCCATATTAAAGTAATTATCTTATTATAATTAATAGGTTACGGGTTTATTCCCTTAAAAATGGAATTATCTAATTGAGTTTATTTTTCGCTTTTTAGTGTTTTTTGTCTATTTTTTACAGTTTTGAATTTTTTTGATGGCGGTTTTTTTTTCAATTTAAAAATAATTTTCATCATTATTTTAAAATGACCTTGGTAGGTTTTACTAGTGGCAGAGCTCTAGTGACGGAGCTCGCGAGCGTTGGTAATCCGAAATTAAAAACCGCCGCATTGCCTAATCTACTTGACGCTAAATGGTAGTGTTCAGCACTATCTATCGTGTTCCAATTAGGTGGTGATACATCGCCCTGTCATTTTCGCCGAGGCATAATAGGTACCTCAGGAGGCTACGCACCTACATTGAAAACTCTCGTATCAGGTAGATATTTATAGTATTACTTACTTACCATCAATGTAAACCGTATGCTTATTTGCCACTTCACGACATATAAAAATACTAAATTTACTTATCTCTTGAAACAATATTCTATCGAAACGTTAACATTCTTCATTTTATGTCCCTATGCTCTATATTTAAGAACGAATTTATTATTCCTAATATAAAACATTGAATGAGAAAACAGAGGTAAAATTAATACTTTATTGTAGAACATAAAACGTATTTTGTTATAATTTTAATCTACGGCAACATATTTGCGCATTGGATATTACACCATCGGGAGTCGTTCAGAAAACTCTATTGACTTTTGCCTTAATATTCGATTAATAAATGCCGAAATGTGTTGTGTAAGAAGAATTTTATTATATTTTTATGAATACGAGACGCGAATATCCCTTTTTAGCAATGCAATGTTTGTATGGATGTTTTTGGAATTTGGCATGAATTTATACTCGGTGAAATGTTAGTGGTTGTTTTCCGTTGCAAAACGACTTTTTGGTAAATCTACTAAGACCTCAGGAGTGACAATGTATCTGCACTTCGACCATCGGTTTTTGCAGATGCTTATAGGCTTTAACATTCACCTACCAACACGCTTTTCTACCCCCATTATTACATAAAAATTTACAGAAAAACAATTGTTTCGTCAGTTTGTCTCAGCCTCAGAATGAAATAATGTGTCAAAGGGTTGATTTATAAGGACTATTTGTATGGCAAAATAAAATTGTATTTTTTACTCTTCCCCTTCAATTTCTTCATTTTTTTTACCTTTTAAACCTTCCCTGGACTTTAAAAAATCATTCAAAGTCAAAATTAGCCAAATCGGTACAGCCGTTCTCGAGTTTTACCGAGACTAACGAACAGCAATTGATTTTTATATGTATAAGATAAGATAGATCAACCGCGTAAGATGTAAAGGCAGAAGTGTAATTAGCATTACTTGAGGTAAACTACGTTCCTGACTATGAAGGTATTTATCACCATGGCGTATTAAAATTTAATTGTTAGAGGTGATCACATAAACAATTCGTAACTGTGCCTACCACAAAACCTATTTATTCGCATGTACCTAATTAGTGTTTCAAATAGTTCTAATTAAAGCAAAATGTAAGCTTAAAAGCATTCTGTACTAATGAATAGAATTACTAGGTTAACATTAAACTATCTGTAACTGTTTTAGCAATATTCACACCACAGAAACGCTGTAAATACATGTGTAATGTTATTCGAACAACAATTCCATTATGTAAGCTATTATTTCGCTATGCTATCATACTGTTTACAATTTGAATTCAAATATACATAGTATTATGTTAGTATATTATAGTGTCATCTATTTTGGTTGGGCAGCACATAATTAGTTCAATTAGTATCAGTTTCTGTAGACAACTTTTGCTAAGATATGATATACATATTTATGGTGGTAGAACTCCAGTGACGGAGTTCGTGGGCGTAGGCACCACCGCATTACCTAACAGACTTGCCGCTATATGGTAGTGTTCAGCACTATCGTGTTCCGGTCAGGTGGAATGTACGGCTCTGTAATTTCCGGCACAGAGGCATAACACCTTACGCCTCAGGTGACTGGAACACGATAGTGCTGAGCACTACCATTTAGCGAGTATATTAGGTAATGCGGTGGTGCCTACGCCCGCGAGCTCCATCACTGGAGCTCTACCGGAAATCGGAAGAACCGTTTACTCCAGGTATACATAATCGGCGACAAACTTTGTTATTTGTAACCTGAACATTTGACATTAAAATTTAACAAGCTTCTTCAATTCAACCAAATTAATTTCATAATGTTGTGTGTGAGAGGGTCAATTCAAAGTGAACCACTTGAGTAAAATCGCCTTAAACCAGCTAGCAATAGCATCCTTACAAAACCAATAGCAACTTTTTAGATAACATGTTAGAAAACAGCCTACAATTTATCGGCAGATTTTAACAATTCTTTTGAACCATTCGATTCCAAATTTCGGTGTTTGCACCCAATGTTATTGCACTTTCGGCACTGTCCAGTGGATTTCTGATCTGAATAAAAAAATACCCTTTAGTTGTTCCAACGTGGAATGTAACAGGGCAATTTATTCTAAACTCTACTCTAAACTTTACTGTATTATGAAACTCGTTTTTGGGTTTTACGAGTATTTTAGTAAAATAGAAAAAAAAACATAAAAAATAAAAATAGTTCATTTCTTTAATGTTAAAGATGTTGGTTTATTCTATTTTAATATGCAAAAAGTTTAATCTATAAGAAATACTTATTCTATTTTTAATTTTACAGTAAACAGTAAACACAGTTGTACATAAGATAGCGTTAATGCATATTTCGTCAATTTCATGTGTGTCGCAACTAGAACTTTTGCTAAGTTATGGAATAACTTGTATTATTGTATTGTATTAATTATAAAAAAGCAAGCTGACGGGTTTGTCACGACTCCTTTTGTTCTATATTGAATATATTGAATTATTCCCAGTTGCCCCCATTTTCATGCCCACCTATTCAATTTTTCAATAAAAGAAATGAACTATTTTTATTAGTCATGCTATATGTATATACAGTTTCCAGAACCAACCCAGTAGGTAAGCATGTAAAATAGCTTGGTGGTATTTGACTCTGCTCTTCCCAATGACTATGTTCTGAAGTAGGCTTCAGATGTAAATAAACTATTATCTACTAAGAACTCTATACAACTAAGATAGACAATAGAAAAAAAAAGAAATGAGAACATAGACATTATCACTTCAGCCAAAAGACGTCTACTGCTAGATTCAATATTTCCCTCAGTAACTGCCTTAGTAGCCTAGTGGTAGCAGGCCACTACTACGACGCTGGGGTTCTGGGTTCGGGGGATATTAGAAATAACGGTGTAAAACCTTTTATCTCTGGTTCTACCTCGAAGTTTGGTAATGTGCCCGGAGATGTCAATAGGCTCGCCATCTGTTTCATGGACAAAAACGTAACCGGCGAATCGTGGGTGCTTGCATGTATGATTGAATGCATGCATTTACCCCTACATGCCTACCCCTTTGGGGATTACGGGCGTGAAGTTACGTTTTACGTTTTTAAATATTTTCCCAAAGTAACCCACAATGGTGTTGTGGGTCATTAGGGAAGAATATGCAGTATTCTCCACGCTTGGCAGAGGGCTTGGCGATCGTAATGGTGGTTTTAACGAGATTCTGCTACTCTGCTTGTTTGCCACTTCCATTACATAAAAAAAGAAGAGGATTTGTTTGCCACCTAACGAAAGTGTCACACGATTCACATGTTATATTTAGCATCGCTGAATGGAGATGTTTCATACAACCTACTTCAAGCATGGAAATTTTATAGCTCATTCTGTACGTCCGTTTCTTTTTGTTAAGGAATGAGTGGCATAAGTGCTTCACCATTCTTACAATGTAGATAAAGAGGATTTATCTAATGCCAAAATTTTCATCGCAGGTAGTTTTATTCTTCTTATGCTCGTCACGCTTTGTGCGCATGTGTTATTACTTGTCTTTGCTATTTCTCTGAATTAAAAAAAAAAAATAACTGCATATTACATATAATTACTTTTACTACGCTCCAATTTTCTGTTATTACATCTCACCTGCGAAGTGCCTACCTGATGTATCAAAAAATGCATGTAGGTATGTTCTTTACAAGTAAGAATGCTGATATTTCAGTATTCTTACTTGGGACATGCCTACATACATTTTTTGATACACCAGGTAGACACTTCACCGCTTAGCATTGATTTACGTATAGTATAATGCAATAGTACACGCGCAATCACCAGCAAAGCCGGTTCTCATTTACCAATGTTAATATTTTATCAATTCCCGTCTGGTTACTATTTCGCGAACTATCTTACTATATTTCATTATTATCATTTCATGTTCGGCTACCATTACTGCGTATGCTCCCGTATTTATTCAGGCTACTTAATTGTACGATTTGCACCATCATTTTTATTATAATAGGTTACCAGTAATAAACCACACCATATCTAACCTTAACTCAGGTATATGTTTCACCTCCAACATAATCCCCTACACTATTTAAAAAGATTTAGTTTTCGTACTGATTTCCGTCAAATTTTATAAAGTTCGATATGAAACATACCTGAGCAAAGAATACAAAGCTAACTAAAGTTACTTTCGTTTTACCTTTGAAAAAGACTGCAAATGAAAGATACAAAGTTAACCAAAGATTATTCATCCGTCAGTAGATATTGGTTCTTCGTAAATACAAACTTTTCAATATTGCAGCATCAAAACTTGAGTTTGCATAAATATGGAGTTTTCATTCAATATGCAATTCGATTGTGGATTCAACGTGGTTCATCTGACCGAGTTTTTAGGGTCCCGTAGTCAATGACAAAAACGAAACTAATTGATTCGTCATGTCTGTCTATCCGTCTATCCACACGTCACAGACATTTTACTCTTAAACTTCTAGAACTTGAAGTTTCGTAATGTGCTCGGAAATGTCAAACAGGCACGCCAACTGTTACATGGACCCAAACGTAACCGGCGACTCGTGGGTGTTTGCATGTATGTAATATATACCAAAATATAATGGTATCCACGCAAGAAAAAAATAACAAACCGGACTGAGACCGGCACCATGATAAGATCAAGGCAGGTCTTTTTTATGTAATGGAAGTGGTAAACAAGCATGCAGTTCACATTAATGTTAAGTGACGCTGCAGCCTATGGACACCCACACAAAGACCAAGGTCAAAATGCAGATGCATTAC
Organism: Macrosoma leucophasiata; assembly: GCA_036365455.1. Classification (NCBI taxonomy): domain Eukaryota; kingdom Metazoa; phylum Arthropoda; class Insecta; order Lepidoptera; family Hedylidae; genus Macrosoma; species Macrosoma leucophasiata. Next base: position 13,509,232 of record JAWQUS010000004.1, read on the forward strand.
CACTCCTGAGGCCTAAGGTGTTATGCCTCTGTGGCGGAAATTACAGGGCCGTGCATTACCACCTGACCAGGGCCGTGCATTACCACCTGACCGGAACACGATAGTGCTGAACCATTTAGCGGCAAGTATACTATTACGTATTTGGTAATGCGGTGGTGCCTACGCCCGCTAGCTCCGTCACTGGAGCTCTACGACCAGTCTACCAAAATATTATGGAACAATACTTCATAATAATAACATATTTCGCTTTGAGAAGGGGGCTTTCTTTTAAGAGTCAAACTCACACTTAGCCAGTTTTGCAGAATTAGCATTTCCTCAAAAGGAAGTGCACGTGACTTATTGAAAGTCATAGATTGCAATGGAACCAATTTCTTCTCTTTTAAAAAGAAATCTATGGGACTCTCAAAGCGCATCTTTCAATTTTTATACTGATCTTATTTACTATTATAAATGTGAAAGTATGGATGTTTGTTTGTTGCTCAATCACGCTTAAGCGGCTGGACGGATTCCAATCAAATTTAGTACACATGTTGAGTATAAAAATGCCTGTAACACATAGAATACTTTTATCTGATTGACGACCCGGTTAGTCCAGCGGTGTGAGATGACCATTTGATTCGAAGGGTCGCGGGTTCGATCCCCGCACCGGAACAAATATTTATATGGCCTACAGATATTTGTTTCGGGTTTGGGTGTTTGTGTATGTGTTGTATGTGTACAAGGCACCCACGACACAAGTTTATACCTACTGTGGGGCTGTGAGTGTAAGCGTATTTTATTTATTATTATTGTTATTTATCTCGTTCACAGGTTCCTTGAGTAATTCTGAAACACACGCGGGTGAAGTCACGGGCAAAAGCTAGTACGTATATAAAAATTCGCAAATTTTATTAGCGAATCGCGATATGTAGGCGAACCCCCTTATTCATAAACGTACATTAGATACGTCTTAGCTATATAATGCTATGTCTCTGTCAGTTGCATTGTCAAATGTGCAGGCTAGAAAAAGACAAAGGAGAAATTAGCAATACTTTAGCTAAAAAACGTTTATGAATACGGGGGGAAGTTTTTAAGCAATGTTGCATTTTTTTTAAACAGTGCTCTTATTTCTCATGGCAAAGCGTGTAAATGAGATATTTTTCCCTGATCGTTAATATCATGGTATTATGTCACCGTGAAGTATCGCCGGACTTAGTCAGTTCTAAATATTCATAACTTTATTCAAGAGCATTACGGTTCTTGGCTTTATTGAGAAAACTCTGTGGAAAACACGGGTTTATGCTGTGATTTATCTTTAAAAAATGAAATAGACTATGAATTATTTTTTCGCTTACACTCTCTACCCCACTCTAGGTATAATACCTACCTGTGTTGTGGATGCTGTTGTACACATACAGCACAACACTCAGGCCCGAAACCAATATCTGAAGGCCATACAAATATTTGACCCGTGCGGACCGATCGAACCCTTCAAATTAAACGTTCGTGTCACACCGCTGTCAAATGAATGATTCGACGACCTGGTTAGTTCAGCGGTGTGATGACCGCTGGATTTGAGATTCGCGGGTATAATCCCACACGGGATAAAGATTTGTATTGTAAAGAAATAGAAAAAAAAAATACTTCATACAGAACTTAAATCCGTGACCACTGGTATTACTAGTGTAGTTAGTAACTCTTCCAACTACGCTACCGAAATTTTTCTGTAATAAAAAAAATTACTCGCATGTGTTCCGCTATGTAATGATAGTCCATTTAGCGGCAAACGGATAAGATAATGCGGTAGTGCCTACGCCCGCAAGCTCTACGACCAGTATACTAATTCAAATATTCCTTTTCATACTTTGGACACTTTCCTACAACTTTTTAATGCGTTGTAGGCGAATGCCCGTAGAGCAACACCGGAAGGGAGTAGCCATATGCAGGCTTTCTCCTCTGTCAAATTACAAGCCCAAATGGGCCTATACCTGTCGCTTAGATGTTTAAATATGTGCGTGAAATTGTCTTTGTATTTTGTTAAAGTCAAAGTGTGAGTTTTGTAGTAATAGACGATTTTTGTTGCGTGCGTGTGTGTCGCACGCATTTCCCCCCGTAAAAAATGACAGACTGTTTTGCATCGGTAATAAAGGCTATGGCTACTCCCCTCCAGTCCCCCGTGGCCGGTGTTGCTCTATGGCGAACGCTACATACAAATCTGAACAATATATTTTCATTGGTTACAATGCAAGATTCTATTTCCCCGAAGCAGTTCGTGATATGAATGAGTTGGTTTTCAAAGAAAAAACTTCATCCTCGACTAATTGCTTTCTTGCTAAGTCGACTCGGGGATGCGACTCGGGAATATTAAGTCGGACCTATTGATTTGGTCGGCTTTTTTATCGTTTTGTTATTGGTTTATGTCGTAAATGTTGTATTTGGTGTAACACGATTACGATTAATTTAAATTGGTAAATTTTATGGATGTAGTTTAAGTAAATAATGAGCGCGATCGACGCTTGCTTTTTAATGTCTGTGTGTAAGAAGGACAAGAACGGGCGCGTAGCTTGTGTGATACATTGTAAGACAGGGCTTACTGTAAGTATTTTAAGTGTGTATAATATTTTATAATGTTAACACAAATAATGTGCGTTTTACCGGTGATGACCTACGGTGCCGAGACGTGGTCTCTCACTATGGGTCTCGTACGAATGCTCCAAGTCACTCAGCGGTCAATGGAAAGGGCTATGCTCGGCGTTTCCCTACTGGATCGAATCAGAAATGAGTAGATCCGTAGGCAAACGAAAGTCGCTGACATAGCCAAGCAGATTTCCAAGCTGAAGTGGCAATGGGCAGGGCACATAGCTCGAAGAACCGATAGCCGCTGGGGCAGAAAGGCTCTCGAGTGGAGAGCACGTATCGGCAAACGCAGCGTAGGACGTCCACCTGCAAGATGGACCGACGACCTAGTCAAGGCTGCAGGTACCCGCTGGATGAACGTCGCTTTCGATCGGTCGGCATGGAGGTCATTGTGGGAGGCCTATATTCAGCAGTGGACGTCCTATAGCTGATATTATGATGAACATAAATAGTTTTGCAGTAATTAATGAAAATACTGGTAAATTGACCATTACCTTCCCTCAATCTCATGTTAGTAAGCCTGAATAAAACAAACCCATTGAATACTCTAAGACTTCCATGGTTTTTAAAGAAACATGAGAAATTTATAAATTGCACAAAAACCTGTGAACGTGAGTCCGACTCGCACTTGGCCGCATTTTATACTTTAAGCTCTTTCCTACAACTTAATGCTTACAATGCCAATGTACAAATCTGAAGAATATTTTTTCATTGGTTACAATGCAATATTCTATTTCCCCGAAGCAGTTCGTGATATGAATGAGTTGGTTTTCAAAGAAAAAACTTCATCCTCGACTAATTGCTTTCTTGCTGAGTCGACTCGGGGATGCAACTCGGGAATATTAAGTAGGACCTATTGATTTGATCGGCTTTGTTTTCGTTTTGTTATTAGTTTATGTCCTACAATAAAGATTAAATGTTGTATTTGGTGTAACACGATTACGATTAATTTAAATTGGTAAATTTTATGCATGTAGTTTAGAAAATAATGAGCACGATCGACGCTTGTTTTTTAAATGTCTGTGTGTAAGAAGAACAAGAACGGGCGCGTAGCTTGTGTAATACATTGTAAGACAGGGCTCACTGTAAGTATTTTAAATGTTTATAATATTTTACAATAATGACATAAAGAGTTTTGAAGTTATGTTCATGAAAATACTGGTGAATTAACCATTAATGAATGAATTAATTAATTTATTTATTTATTTGCGAGAAATATAGTACATGAGATCTTACAAACATACATTGATACCGTATATTTCACCACACTATTGGCATGCAAACTTTAGGTCAGTTTTTACAAAGTACTTATTACATATTAACATATTTAGTATACTCCATCCATAGAGTAATCTTTTCCTATAAACAAAATGTATCAACTTAAACAATAATAATAGTTTAATTATAGTAAATGTTAAATGTCACAATACTTTTTACGCAGTCGAATATACATTAAATTAGATTGAAATAGGAAAAAAATAATCAAATTGATTAGGTACATTTCACATTTACATAAAATTCATAATAAATGTCCACACTTGTCACTTAAAAAAATATGATTGTAAATCCTACATAAAATGTCAATAATAATTAACTCCACAATCCGAACTTTGAAAAAGTTTCAAGTCACAGTAGTAGACTAAATCATATTAAGTGTATGAAACAATAGAAAATAAATTATATTGTAAATACTCGAAATGTTAAATATTAAAAGAATTTTAATTTACCTTCCCTCAATCTCATATGTTAGTAAGTCTGAATAAAACAAACCCATTGAATACTCTAAGACTTCCATGGTATTTAAAGTAACATGGGACATTTATGAATTGCACGCAAAACCTGCGAACGTGAGTCCGACTCGCACTTGGCCGCATTTTCTACTTTAAGCTCTTTCCTACAACTTAATGCTTACAATGCCAATGTACAAATCTGTATGTATTTTTTTCATTGGTTACAATGCAAGATTCAATTTCCCCGAAGCAGTTCATGATATGAATGAGTTGGCTTTCAAAGAAAAAACTATATCCTCGACTAATTGCTTTCTTGCTGAATCGACTCGGGGATGCGGCTTGGGAATATTAAGTAGGACCTATTGATTTGGTCGGCTTTTTTATCGTTTTGTTATGGATTTATGTCGTACATTTTAGTTTATAATGTTTTATTTGATGTAACCAGATTACGGTTGATTTAAATTGGTAATTTTTAGGCTATAGTTAAACCAATTCATTAGCGCGTTCAACCCTTGTGTAATTTATTGCAGAATAGGCTTTCTTTTAAGGATTTTAAGTATTATGTTTATTATTTTATAATTTTCACATAAAAGGTTTTGAAGTTATTGAAAAAATACTAGTAAATTAACTATTACCCAGTATCTAAAGGATAACTCGGTCTAAATTTAAAAAAAAACGTAAGATATGTCTTTAACAACTAAATGCTTGCAACGCCCCAATGTACAAATCCGAACAATATTTTTTTATTGATTACCAAACAAAATTCTATTTCCCCGACCCAGTTCGTGATATGAATGAGTTGGCTTTCAAAGAAAAAACTATATCCTCGACTAATTGCTTTCTTGCTGAGTCGACTCGGGGATGCGGCTTGGGAATATTAAGTAGGACCTATTGATTTGGTCGGCTTTTTTATCGTTTTGTTCTGGATTTATGTCGTACATAATAGTTTTCTAATGCTTTATTCCAAACGAGCTGTGCCCGCGACTTCATTCACGTGGAATAGTGACTTTGAGCAGCAGTTTTTGGATTTTTCTCTTTTGGCAGAGAATATGTAATAATACGAGTACTACGTATAGATTGGACACTTCGACGTCCCGCCCGATTTCCCCGCCTCGTCCAACCTCCTCCCCTCTTATAGGTGACGTTTGGTATTTTCTACGTGCTACGCACACAGGTGCCCGAGTAAACACGTCACTGATTGATGTCTGTGTAATAGAGACCAAATTAAGCGTTTGTATGGAATTTTGGTGGAGTGTCCACGGTGTACTTTTGGTTAATTTTGAATTGTTAACACTTATGAATAGCTAAAAAATCTGGTTTACATTAATAACATTACATTAATCAAACCTAAAAAACTACGGAACCCCACACTGCGCATGGCTTGATATGTACCGGTTTTTTTCATATAACATTGAAGGCCTATTGAAATTCATTGTGCACATCACCAAAATCGGATGGTGCCATTGGGAATTCGCGCTAATGGAAATATCCCAATATATCTCCTTTTTAGTGGATGAAGATTTATATTTAGTACTAGCTGTGCCCGCGACTTCACCCGCGTGAGAATGTATGATTGTTCAGTAACTACCCAAATATTTTCCATGTTGTATAATCTCTATAAATCAGCAATATGCCAGTGAAAGTCCCGTCAAAATCGGTCCAGCCGTTCCCAAGATTAGCCCCGCCAAACAGACAGACAGACAACAATAGTAAAAAATGTTGTTTTGGTATATGTACCGTGTATACGTAGATATGAATTTAGTTAAAAGCGGTTACGAGCGCGTGTTGATCGCGGGCGCCTCTGACATCCCCTGGATCAGTCACGTGCGTCGAGTTACCGACGAGTCGAGGCCCCGCTTACCACCTCCGTCCATGTACAAACAATTACGTGCTGCGTGCCAACCTTCTGCTGCCAAGCTAACTGCGTCTTGATTGCAATCAGTATAGTTGTGTTGTTCAAAACGCAGTTTTGAAGCGCACATGGCCCCGCGGCTGGTGTAGATCGTAAGCAATCTACTCGGTTAAGCATTACGGGTGCGGTCGGGTGCGTGATGGGTGGCCGCTAGTAACAAATGCGCGTTTCCGTGCACGTTAAGCCGCCGGTTCCGGTTGCTATCGATAGATAGCAGTCCTTAAACCCTGTCGGAGGCCTTATGGGCGGTTTGAAAACAACCGACAGCGGGTTGGCCACTAACCCGTATCTCCACCAATCTGCATTGGAGCTACGTGGTGGTGTAAGCTCCAGGCCTCTCCCCCCCTCCCCCCAATGGGAGAGACTCGTGCCCAGCAGTAAGATGTATAATGGGTTGCCATTATTATTTGTAAACGGAGTTTTGAACGCTTGTGTGTGCACCTACTCCCTGTAGATAACAATTTTTATTTTTTTTTATGAAGTCTACTCTTTGATTTGGTTCTATTTCTAAATTAAGGTTAGGTGAGTGACAAACAAGTTATGCATAGTAATCGATAATAGTATTAAAACTTATAGTAATAGTATAATTCCCTACAATTTCACAGCACGTAATTTAAGCAAACAATATATTCGAGAGACTGAACGAGATTAAACGTTTTAATGTTTACTACAAAAATTGCCAATACGTACGTAATGCAAACAAAATTAAAGTTCATAATAAAAACATTAAGTCATTAATTTTTTGTGACAATCAAGCGTCATGGAACAAAATTAACATTTCATACTTCGTTAAAACGTTCGACAGAATAAACAAAAGGCTTCATTTGAGAGAAGGAAGTCATCAACGTGAAAATGAAAAGCGAGTTTCATTATTTCTTAAAAATCTTTCACAAATTATATGAAACATTTTAAATATATCCCCGTAGCTAAAAAAGTCCGTTAAATTTTACTACTTTTTGTAACGGTGTCAAATAACAATGATTATCTTTGTGAACTGAATGACAAAAAGACATGCTTGTTCGCCATCATGATTAGACAAAAAAATAAAAAAATTGCCAGTCGCGAGTCGGTGTCGCGGCCACACACACACAGATGAATTGAGTAATTTTCTATACTACCTTAAATATAAACACAAACACAAACAATTCTCATATTTTTTAATGTTACCTACAGGTAAATAAATATTTTCCGTATATTTTTTTCAAAATTTAATGAACTTTTGGATATAAGGCAGTAGGGGAGGGATTGGTCAATTTTCACCTATTTTCTTTAATAACTTCTTAACAATTTATATAATTGAGATCCGTAAAATCAGACCTTGTATTTAATATATCATTCAATCTTTTATCTTAATATATATAAATCTCGTGTCACAATGTTTGTCCTCAATGGACTCCTAAACCACTTAACCGATTATAATAAAATTCGCACACCATGTGCATTTCGATCCAACTTGAGAGATAGGATAGCTTACATTACGCTATGACTAATAGGAGCAGAGCAGCGCGGGCGAAGCCGGGGCGGGCCGCTAGTAATATATAAATTTCTCGTATCATAGTGTTTCTAACAATACTCCAGGCTGGCCCGATCATTATAAAATTTTATGTGTGTATTTGGTAGGTACGGTGAGAATCGGTTGTAGTCTATTTTTAACCGACTTCGAAAAAAGGAGGAGGTTCTCAATTCGTCCGGATCTTTTTTTTTATGTATTTTCACCGATAATTTGAAAACGCCTCCACCGATTTGGATGATTTTTTTTTGTTTGAAAGGGTATATTGCACAGTTGGTCCCATTGTAACCATGTCAATATGTGATGATGGGATCCTGGAGAAATCGAGGGAACTCTTCAAATTTTAATAGCACACTTGAAAGATTTTCGATATTTTTTATAATAATAACCATCCGTGCCTTGTGGCCGTATACCTCACATGTAGTCCCACTGTCACCATATGAGATGTGATGATGGGATTCTGGAGAAATCGAGGGAACTCTTCAAATTTCACACCATACTTACGTTTTCCATATTTCTTATAATAGAAGAAAACGTTCTTTGTGTTTGCTTTCGGAAAGCACAATTTGATGAAGTGGAAGTTGAACTGATGATGAAGACTATATATGGTATCTTCGTAATTGAAATACCTACTTTTACTGTAATAATAGTTGCACGTTTGTTTAAATATTGTAATTATAAACTGTACCTGTACTAATGTGGACATTTTTTGTTTGTTTGAAGGGGTATATCTCACAGGTGGTCCCATCGTTACCATGTCAAGATGTAATGATGAGATCCTGGAGAAATCGAGGGAACTACTCAAATTTCATAGCACACTTGAAAAGATTTAGATATTTTTTGTAATAATGTTCCCTACCATGTGTCCGTATACGTCACAGGTGGTCCCATTGTTACCATGTCAAGATGTGATGATGGGATCCTGGAGAAATCGAGGGAACTACTCAAATTTCATAGTACACTTGAAAGTATTTCGACATTTGTTATAGTAGGTGATGATCGTGATGATGATGGTGGTGATCACGATAGAGGAGACGATGATGGAGGTAATGATGATGGATGTGGTAATAACGGATGTGGTAATAACGGAGGTGATGATGTTGGAGGTGATGATGTTGGAGGTGATGATGTTGGAGGTGATGATGTTGGAGGTGATGATGATAGAAATGATGACGATGGAGGTGATGATGATGTAAATGATGATGATGGATGTGGTAATAACGGAGGTGATGATGTTGTAGGTGATGATGTTGGAGGTGATGATGTTGGAGGTGATGATGTTGGAGGTGATGATGTTGGAGGTGATGATGTTGGAGGTGATGATGTTGGAGGTGATGATGTTGGAGGTGATGATGATGGAGATGATGATGATGATGCATGTGGTGATGATGGATGTGGTGATGATGGAAGTGATGATGTTAGAAATGATGATGATGGAGGGGATGTTGATGATGATGGAGATGATGATCATGATGGATGTGGTGATGATGGAAGTGATGATGATGATGATGGAAGTGATGATGATGGAGGGGATGATGATGGATGTGATGATGATCATAAAGATAATGATGGAGGTGACGTTGATTGAGGTGATGAAGATGATGATAAAGGAGATGTTCATATTATTATGTGTGTCATGCTCATCATCACCGTCATCAACATCATCATCGTTCATTATCACCTCCATCAACATCACCATCATCACCATGTCTATCATCAACCCCATCATCATCTCCATCTTCATCACCACCTCTATTAACATCATCACCACCACCACCATCACCATCATCAACATCACTCGAGCCGAAAGATGTCCACAGCACGATAAAGCCTTCCCAGAAGATGTCCTTCCCGGAAGAGCCATAGTTCCTATTGAAACAATCTATCACTACAGTAGCGGTTAGCGAGTTTTTTAAACATTACAAAACTATCTATCTTAACAGCGGGTCTTATCACTAGACTTTGAATAAGCCTTTTGCTTGACTGCCTAAAAACCAGCTATTGGAATACCTAGATAGTTTTCGTAACCGATATTAGAGTTCAATAGCTAGTTTCGTTTCGTTGCCGTTCCAGAAAAGCTATTATACACACCTCTAGAACTGATGATAAAGAGACTATAGATAGTACCTTCGTAGTTGAAATACCTACCTACTATTATTGTAATACTTAAACTGCCTCAGTAGCGTAGTGGTAGCAGGCCACTACTATTACGCTGGAGGTCCTAGGTTCGATTCCCGGGTCGGGGACTGTCAGAGATAACGGTTTAAAATCGATTATCTCTGCTTGTATTGGGATTTTCTGGAAGTTTCCCAGTACCCCGGAGCTTGGTAATGTGCCCGGAGATGGCAACAGGTTCGCCACCTGTTACATGGGCCAAAAAACGTAACTGGCGAGTCGTGGGTGTTTGCATGTATGATTGAATGCATGCATTTACCTCTGCCTACCCCTTCGGGGATTACAGGCGTGAAGTTACGTTTAATACTTAATACTAATAATAGTTACACCACTAAAAAGCAAAAATAAATTATTTTCGAAACTGTAAAAATAGACAAAAAACACTAAAAAGTGAAAAATAAACTCAATTAGATAATTTCATTTTTAGGGGAATAAACCTATTAATTATAATAAGACAATTACTTTAATATGGGCTGCGTACCTACCTACTCCTAGGTTTGAAGTCGGTGCCAAGCCAATAGTGCGGCCCCCGCGTTAGGACCAATGTTGTGGTGTTGCAGTAAATACTACTACCTGAAACCTTAAAAAAATTTAGAGCATATTTCACTGCGTTTCAAATAGCCGCATTTGATAACTTAACGTAGTAGGTACTGCAACAACACAACATTAGTCCTAACCCTGACGCGCGGGCCGCACTATTGGCTTGGCACCGACTTCAAACCTATGAGTAGGTAGGTACGCAGCCCATAATAAAGTAATTGTCTTATTATAATTAATAGGTTACGGGTTTATTTCCCCTAAAAATGAAATTATCTAATTGAGTTTATTTTTCGCTTTTTAGTGTTTTTTGTCTATTTTTTACAGTTTTGAATTTTTTTTTGAAGGCGGTATTTTTTAATTTAATTATATCCCTAAATGGTAAGGGGGATTCTCACCAAATATTTCGTTTCGATTTTTTGGACATTCAATTTCTTTATAACTCTACAGCGATACGAAGTTCGTCGGGGCAGCTCGTATTAGGTATATACGAGTATTTTAATTGTTTTAAGTGCAATACAGCCCCAAAAGTGCCTAGCTTTTATTTTATTTAATGTATTTATCTCAAGTACTTGTGTTATTTTGGGCACTGATTTAAATGTAAAGGAGATGTTGCAAAAATGTATGGACCTCCGGCCATGTATTGTACACAATATCATTAACAGGCAAAATCAATTTAAAAACGTTTTTTACTGCATATTTTCACTTATCTAGCTTTGTTTGCAGTTACAAAACATTATTTTCAGTTAGAGTTGCAACTCAAACCAACATGGCGAATATGGCGGATATATATATAAAAAAGTCTTATTTTCTAAATACTATCGAAATCGATTTCATGTGTTAATACTAAGAACTTAAACTAATCGATTTCCAATTTAAAGAAGCGTCGGCTGTATCGCCGCCATGTTAAGTATGGTTGAAAATGATAAAATCGTTTGAATTAAATGTGGTAGTAACTCTAAAATATATTCTTGAATAAATTAATTGTATTTTTTTCGGATTCTTCTTTAATTTACCCATTTTTTGAGGACGTGTACGAACTAGGGCCGAGCTCGCAACATCTCCTTTACAATTTCACGTTAACCACTAAAAATGTTAATTATTTATTTACAGTCATCCGCCGCACCGAGGCATGTCTTATATATAATTATTTAATTGAGTACCAAACAGAGAACTACTCATGTTCATCAAAATTGATTGCTTTCTAGTGCAAGTTCAATCCAATGGATTGAGTTTTGCTGCTAAATCAGTTTTCTACTTTTATGTTCAACTAGCTGTACCCGCGACTACGTCCGCATGAGATTTTTTTGTTGAATAATTTATATATGTTCAGAGATACTGAACATATATAACCCGGATGAAGTCGTAGGCGTAGCTAGTATAAAAGTAACCTAAGTCACTCCTTATTACCAAAGCTATCTGCCAGAGAAAGTCTCGTCAAAATCGGTGCAGCCGTTCCCGAGATTAGCGGGGACAGACAGATAGACAAAAAATTGTATAAATGTTGTTTTGGTATATGTTCCATGCTAAGGTACGTAAAAAGCGGTTATTTTTATATCACAAACAGACACTCCAATTTATTAAATTGTGTAGATTAAAATACGGACTTACTCAGAAATAGAAAATAAATTCGTATAAATGGAAAATGACAATAGAAAACGATGCTGGATACAATAGAATTATTCATGAGTATAGTTTATTAGTCCGGCATAGGGATTGCAATTTTGCGAAGTAGGACGACTATCCCGCGGGATCCGACATCATTTAAAGGGTTGCGAGACCCGCGGACATGTGTTATGTGCGCAAAACACTTAATCTTTCACATTATACTAACAATAGAGCTCCAGTAAATTAAATTGAGAGAACATGGCCACCATAATCGTAGGTACACCATAGTATAACCCCCTTATTCATAAACGTGTTTTAGCTAAAGTGTTGCTAATCTCTCCTTTGTCTTTTTCTATCCTGCACATTTGACAATACAACTGACAAAGACAAAGCATTCTATAGCTAAAACGTATCTAATGTACGTTTATGTACGTAAGTAAATACGCCTAATTATCAAGGTATTATATCTCAGTCAATAATTGCGGTCGTACGTCGTATTCCAAAAGAGTGAATGCAAATGCAATAGTTTTGCACGATAAAACTACCTACTGAAATTGCCAACCAACACACCAAGCGTGGTCATTATGGGTGTTATGGCATATCTCAGTGGGGCGATTTTTGTCAAAAAATGGACGGCTTTTCTTTTGGCTCAAATGATGTTGAATTATAAATGCCTTACTAAATAGACAATAATTCTGTAAAATCCCCCGGGACACTACGGAATCGAAAAGAAAAAAATTACAATCCCTAGTGTAGCATGATTATTTCTCTATTTAAACCATATTTCGTTCTAATTCTATTCAAAATTGAGTTATTTAACACGTAGCCTTGTGATATTGCCTACGCACTTGTTGGGTCATATATTTGTCGTTAGCACGTGTATCAGAAATACCATTTCTTTATAAGGATTGCGTGGGAACATGGGTCCAACACGTCCCTTTGGAGGTTATATAAAATATTATATCTTATGACTGTATAACCCTCTCCAACTGACGTAGGACTCCCATAGACACCGCGAAAAATAAAACCTAGTTCTTACCTACTTTAGTAATAGTCTGTAACTCGACGGAAGAACATCGTCATCAGAAGATGAACGGCCATTTCAATCGGCGAGCTGATATAGTTTTCTTGTTGGTTGAATTTCAGACCCGTTTTCTTCCATTGATGGTAATGAGATAAGGTACTACTGAGTCAGACTGGTATTCTTTATCAGTGATAATGAGCTCTAATCTCAAATTTGCTTTTGCTGTAGTCTTCATTCGGAAGTTTTGGTACATGCAAATCGTCTTCTGAATTAATCTCAACTTCCTTTAGACATTTTCATTTGATTTGCATTTTAGACATTGTTATACCTAAAAAGTAACGTCAATATAATTTTACTCTGACGCTTGTCACACGGGCCGTAAATTTTAGTAGAATAGAATAGAAATCCCGAATCTGCTGAACATGTGGCACGAGGTGATGGAGGAGAGGTCAGAGTACGTTGAGCTATAAATATGTATACTGCATAATAACAAAAAAATCGCTAGTCTCTGAGACCGACGTCAGATGGTTAACGGATAACTATGCTTTGTAGAAAATATACCTTTGATAGTCATATTATGCATTTGTTGTCACATAATTTCATATCTTCGGTTTGCACGTACATTATCTAACAAGAAATAATGCACATCGAACCTAGGAAGAAAACTCGGGCTGTTTCGGATCTGTATAGCGTTATCTCTTTCGCATCTTACCTTTTTGACATTTGTCGACCATTTTGATCAAGTTTTAACCAATAGCGGACCAACAGTGCTTACGTAGGCAGTGTACAGCAGTGATAACGCTCTACGAAGTCGAAACTAGCCGATCGCCTATTTCGTAGGCTCTATGTGCAATATTTATTATATTTTGTGTACCTATATTAAAATCCCGTTTCTTTTTAAGGATTGCAAGGAAACATGGGTCTAACACGTACTGACCCTTTTGAGATAGTAAAAGATATTATAACTTATGACTGTATTTGAAATTGATATTGGGCACGACAAAATATTCGCGAGCTTTGCATATTTTTCATACGCATTGCTGGTAGAACTGTTTGATTAAGTGAAAATTTTACTGGTGGTAGAGCTCCAGTGACGAAGCTCGCGGGCATAGGCATCACCGCATTACCTAATATACTTGCCGCTAAATGGTAGTGTTCAGCACTGTCGTGTTCCGGTCAGGTGGTAATGTACGGCCCTGTAATTTCCGGCACAGAGGCACAATACCTTAGGCCGCCGAAGTGGTAACACATCTGCATTTTGACCTCTGGTCTTTGTGTCTTCTATAAAATAAACCTTACACGCCTGTGATCCCCGAAGGGGTAGGCAGAGGTAAGTGCGTGCATTCAAGCATACATCCAAACACTCACGATTCTCCGTTTACGTTTTTTTTCTTTCTTTCCATAATTTCTTTAAAGTCTCATAAAATTATTATAATAACTTTGATCGATTTGATTGATGAATATGAATTATATTGTACTCGTATACTATTGGTTACTTACAAATTTTAAAACATTGTTAAAAATAAACGATTTTCTTTTTCTTTTTGTTGTTTAAATTAATGCTGTGTTGTCTCTTAAGACACTTAAAACACCTAATAGGGGTAGTAACACAATCTGAATCGTAAACCTCAGGACTATTAGGTCTGCAATCTTAAAGAAATTATGAGTTTTATCATAGAAATCACTTACCGAAAAACGACTGTAAACAGAGTATTATTTAAAACGGACTTGCTATCTTATCAGTCACCAAACATTTTATTACGATCGCATAAAGCTAAGAACTCACGATGCGATTTTCACCCGCTCCCGCCACGGTTTTGGAACTGCGGTTTTATTTATATACTCACGAGACCGGTTATCTGCGCGGTTCCGCTGCCGCCGCGAGTGCGCCCGCAAGACGGGCGGTTGCAAGACGACGGTTGAGGTCCAGTCCGCCATGGATACACCAGAAGCGAGTTGTTGCGTTATTCTTATTTCACAGAAGAATTTGAAAAGGGAGGCCCAAAAGGTTTTGGGTGCATTTACTGATTTAAGATAGAAGCGCGCGGGCGAAAACCGCCGCGGCTGCGGGTGACCGCGGCCCGAAGGATTCTATTAGGTGCCCGGCGGTGCAGCGAGAGCCACGAACAACCGCGAACATCGCGGGCGTAAAACGCGTCGTGAGAATTGCTTTAATTTAATACATATATGTCTGCATTCTACAGAAGCTTCGGGCCCGCAATCGAGGCGGGCGCGGGTGAAAATTGCGCCGTGAGTTCTTAGCCTAAAACGATGCTGCATGCAACAGAATTATTCATGAGTTTAATTTTACAGACCACTTTTATAATAAAACCATTCAGAGTTATGATTGTCTAGAAAATTGAGCTATTTTCTAAACTCACTGGGGGATGACTAACTTTTAGTTTTATTTTATACTAGTTGTCCAGTAATAATGTTGTTATAATCTTATTTCTTATTTACTTCGTCGATATGTGAATGCAGGCTAATATTATTAAAGTGAATTGTGAGTTTGTCATGTACGCTTTTGTAACGTTATGTCATTAAGAATTTTGTTATAAATATTATCAAGCATATCTACAGTTTACATTGACGATAGGTAATACTGTCTATAAACATCTATAGAAAACCAGAAATTGCAAATTAAATGCGTTGCCACTCCTGAGGTCTATGGTGAATGTCTCTGTGCCGGAAATAATAGCGCTGTAACTTTCCACCTTATAGTGCTGAACACTAATATTTAGCGACAAATACAAAGATCTCAGGTTCGATCTTTAGGTACTTTATCTTCTAAATCTACCTGAAGATAAAAAAATTACCGGCTTTATTTGTTTGTTTTTTTTTTGTGTAAAGAAATTGGCAAACAAGCATGCAGCTCACATTGATGTTGCAGAGATGAGTGATGACTGCAGCTTATAGACGTCTACACAAAAACCAGAGGTCAAAATGCGGATGCGTTGCCACCCCTGAGACCTTGTCATGTCTCTGTGATAGTTATTACGGGGCCATACATTACCATCTAACCGGAACACGATACTGAACACTGAACACTACCATTTGGTGGCAGATAGAGGTGATGCGGTGGTGCCTACGCCCGCGACGTCGTCGCTAGAGCTCTACCACTTCACTTTATTATTTGGTGAGCTATGTAACTTGGTTCTCGTAACTTTGGTTCTCTTGCGGATAGCCTCATTTCTGATTCGATAACCTAATATCCGTGTCAAATTTCAGTAAATGTAACTTCACACCTGTAATCCCCGCAGGGGTAGGCAGAGGAAAAAGCATATACACAAGCATACATGCAAACACGGTTCGCCTGTTACGTTATGACCCATGTAACAGGTGGTAAACTTGTTGACATGTATATCAATTGTTATTCGCTTTAATTTATTTTGTTTGTTTTTGACGTGCCTGTCACCCTAAATGAATAAATGAGTTTCTGATTCTGATTCTGATTCTGACATATCCCGGCACACCACCAAACTCCGAGGTATCTTCCAAGAAATTGAAAAAGCCCAATATAACTAGATAAAAGATTTCACATTCTTAACTCTAATAGCCCCCGATTCGGGAATCGAAACCAGGACCCCAGCATAGTAGTAGTGGCCATAGGTAGGTACCACTAGACTACTGAGGCAGAAAATCAAATTTACATGAACTGTTCAAACACCTCTACCGGTGGTAGAGTTCCGAGAGTAGGAGCTGGAGGGCGTAAGCACCACCTCATCACCTAATCTATCTAACGCCAAATGCTAGTGTTCAGTGTTCAGCACAATCGTGTTCCGGTTAGGTGGTAATGTATGGTCCCCTAATACTTATCACAGAGACATCACAACTAAGTTCTCAGTGGCAACACATCTGCATTTTAACCTCTGTCTTTATGTGGGTGTCTATAAGTTGCAGTCATCACTTAACACCAATGTGAACTGCATGCTTGTTTGCCAATTTCTTTACACAAAAAAAAACATACAAACAAAACCGGTATTTTTTTATCTTCAGGTAGATTTTAAAGTACGTCCCTACCTAAAGATCGAACCTGAGGTCTTTGTATTTGTCGCTAAATATTAGTGTTCAGCACTATAATGTTCCGGTCAGGTGGAAAGTTACAGCGCTATTATTTCCGGCACAGAGACATTCACCATAGGCGTCAGGAGTGGCAACGCATTTAATTTGCAATTTCTGGTTTTCTATAGATGTTTATAGACAGTATTACCTATCGGCAGATGGTTGCAGAGGCCCAGGAAGACCAAGGCTGACCTACCATGACCAAATAGGTCGAGTTCTGTCTGATGGTGGGGTCAAAAGTCTTAGGAATCGGCGTGCATGTATGAAGAGAATGATGAAGGTAGACGAGGCACGAGAGGTTTGTCAGAACCGGGATGTCTGGCGCTCTACACTCTCTGCCTACCCCGTTAGGGACCTGGCATGAAGATACATACATACATACCTATCGGCAATGTAAACTGTAGATATGCTTTGTTTGTTGTCTGCCACCTTCACAGCATGAAAATAAGCCTGTCAACTTAATTTCTCAATATTTTAACTAATAATGCTCAAGACATACCTATTGGTACGATTGGAACGATTGGCTATTTATTTATAGCCTCTAATAATTATCCTATTCGAGCTATTTCTATATCTGTTCCATTTTCTGGATTCGCGTCAGAGCAAGATTGGATGGAGAGTATAATATCGGCTCGATTGTCACGGGGATTAGATGTTGATTGCTTATTCTTATTACATAAATGTCGGGAAACTCACTTCGTATTGGATGTCAGCCGTTTCGTGCCATTACTTATTCGTAAATAAGTATTATTATTAGCGAAGTAAGTCCGTGATTGGGTTTGTTAAAAAAAACTAAAATCTTACAAAAACTTTTATCATCTTACAAAAATGACTGAAACCTAGCCGAAATCACACCGCGGTCTCTATTACACAGACATCAATCAGTGACGTGTATTTACACGTGTAGGTACCTGTGTGCGTAGCACGTAGAGAATACCAAACGTCGCCCATAAGAGGGGAGGAGGTTGGGTGAGGCGTGGAAATCGGGCGGGACGTCGAAGTGTCCATTCTATACGTAGTATTATTAAATATTCTCTGCCGAAATACAAATTAAGTTTCCTTTTTTTTAATGTTACGAAGGTCGCAAGCAGACACGCAGTTCACACAGATATTAAATGTGAACTTCTGCCTATAGACACCTACACAAAAACCACAGGTCAAAAAAGCAGATGCTTTGCTACCACTGAAACCTGAGTTGTTGTGTTCCTGTGGTCATTACGGAACCCATACATTACCATCTAACCGGAACACAATAGTGCTGAATACTACCATTTGACGGCAGATAGATTAGGTAATGCGGTGGTGCCTACGCCTTCGAGCTTTTACACTAGAACTCTACCACCAGTAAAATATAGAATAAAATATACTTAACTGGCATATGGATACATAAAGCAACTCGGCCGCCGCGGCGGACCGGAGGGGAGTAGCCATAGCGTTTATTACCGATGCAAATCAGTCTGTCATTTTTTGGGGGGGGAATGCGTGTGACACGCATACATCACAAAAATCGTATATTGCTACAAAACTCACACCTTGACTTTAACAAAGTATATAAACAATTTCACGCACACTTATCATCTAGGCGATAGGAATAGGCCCATTTGGGCTTGTACTTTGACAGAGGGCCACGCCCTGCATATGGCTACTCCCCTCCGGTCCGCCGCGGCCGGTTGCCTGTGTTGCTCTATGTATGGATATGTACATTATCTGACTTAGCAGTCTTGTGATTTTTTCTTAATGTAATAGAAGTGGCAAACAAGCAAGCAGTTCACATTGATGTTAAGTGATGACTGCAGCCTATAGACACCCACACGAAGACCAAGGTCAAAATGCAGATGTTAGACCACTCCTGAGGCCTAAGGTGTTCTGCCCCTGTGCCGGAAATTACAGGGCCGTACATTACCATCTGACTGGAACACGATAGTGCTGAACTGAAGTCCGTTGCTGGAGCTCTACCACTAGTAAAATGTGAAAAGTGATGATATGAACTACTCCTTTTGGAATGTAAGTTGCATTTGAGCAGCGTGGTGGAGCAAGCTCCAAGTCTCCCGCCCCGCCCCAAAAAAAGGGAGAGACTTGTACGACGTACAAGGGTTGGTTTCTTTTAGCATCACCAAACAATGAAAATAACATTATTAGGTAGGCAGTTTCGAATCGAACGAAAAATGTTATACGAGTAACTACACATTCTTATAATAGCGATCCTATCCGAGCTATTTCTGTATCCGTCCCACTTTCTGGATGTATGTCAGAGCTAGATTGGATTGTGAGACTGATATCGGCTCTATTGTCACGGGGATTAGATGTTGATTGCTTATTCTTATTAGACAAATGCAAGGACCTCTTCATAAAAAAGCGTTATTTTACTATTTTCCTTCTAAACTAAAGATTACTTTACTACATTTAACAGCAAAAAGATGCCTTTCAAAAGTGTACCTTGTGTCTCGTCTTTGGTTGCGTTGATTAAAAAAAAATAATAAAATACAAAGCGTCGTAAATCTAAAGTGTCGATGTCTATTGGACGATATTTCAGCAGAACGCCGCCATGGCGGCACAACCAGTCACCGCCACCAACCAAATGTAAACAACTCTATAATATAGAGCGTTACTGGTGAGTAACGCTAAAAATAATAATTAAATTAGTTGCCCAACCAACCAAATGGACACTAGGTGTAATGTCCATTTGGTTGGGCAACCAACTAAAAAACTAATTTGACAGCGCGACCAGCTCAGACGTCGGCACATAATGTTACTGGTTTCGCCGCCACGCTAGTTGCGCCACCATTAATTACTATAGCGGTGTATGGTGTCTTACTCATTCGGCTACCAGCCCAGACCACAGTGGAGCGACTGGTTGCGCCGCAATAGTGTCCCGGTGAAATATAGCCCTAAGAATGCGGGGCCCGTACCATGAGATCAAATTGCGATTCAATTTAGGCGCTGCCAAAATTATGTTTCATTAGTTTTATATGTGTGTGTATGATGAGATAAAACAAATAGTGATTCAGTTTTGATAGAAATTTCCCATTTACCAATGTGTATCAAAAGTATTATCTTAATTATTATTTTGAGGAAGTTATTTATAACGTGCCTTAGAGATGTGTGCCTGGGAGATGTTTATAAGATAATCACAATATTACATGAGACTTATGGCCGAATTCTCAAACGTCACTCAATATTAAGCAACCCTCAAATATACGCTATCTCTATCGTTTGAACGTGTTTTATAAAGACAGAAGACTTTTAAGTCCCACTTAGATTTGAGTTACGTTTGAGTATTTGGCCGAAAACGTTACTAAAGATTCGGGGGTGATTTGCGTATATGCTTAAATTCATGCGTTTAAGTCGGTCTTCGGAGAATATTGGCGTGAAGTGAAGATTGTAATGAACGGACACTAATGGCCAAAACACATGATGAAAACGCGACCCGACGCTACGTGTTGACACCCGATAGGATATAGGTATATGCGCGTATGGCGTCACATAGGATGTTCATAGTGTGATTCTGGTCTATAGAAAACAATACATTTGATTCGACTCAACACGCATCGCGTTTCAACAGGTCGCGCCGCGTGTAAATAATATTCTTCTGTCTTAATATTCCCCCTTGTTAATGACTACGATTCTATTCGAGCTATTTCTATAACCGTTCCACTTTCTGGATGTGTGTCAGAGCTAGATGAGATCTAATATCAGCTCTATTGTCACAGAGATTAGATGTTGATTGCTTATTCTTATTAGACAAATACCGGGACACCCGTTCCTTATTAGAAAGTTGATGGTAGGTGTTGAAGCTGTAATGGGATTCTTTGCGGTAATGAAACTATAGAATTACAGGGCATATTGTTACGTGTAACTACTGTATTATAATATAAATAATTGAATACATGTTTCTGTGATCTATAGGTAATAGTGGACTTCCATTGCTAGACTCAAAGTTTATTGTTTTTGAAATCGCAGTCAGAAGAAGAAAGCGAGTGTCGTAATACACAAGGCGCTGAAGACACATTACAAATATGAACAGTATGGAAACTACGTACAACGTCGAAACACACTCACACAAACATGCGCATCGACGAGGCCTCTAAGTGGTTCTCGCGGTGCTGCAGTACCGAGTACTCGCTACATCGTGCGTCGATGCGCATGTTTGTGTAAGTGTGCCGTTTCGAACGTTTTGTACGTAGTTTCCATGCTGTTAATATTTGTATTGTGCTGAGAACGTTATGAAAGGAATATATAAAGAAATATCTGTTACTTGTTTGTTTTCTTTATTTAAAATACATAATTTTATTGACTTACAACGAAAACAACATTGTTATCTACCTTAATAAGTTGGTAAGAAGTTCAACTCTAGGTATTACAAAACACAATATAAAAGTGACTTGTGTCACCACAAGTCGCAGCTGTTTTAAGTAAAATATTTTCTACCTAAACTAAAGTTTACTCCATTTAAGTTTTACTCCATTCAACGGCAAATAGATGCTTTTCAAAAGTACCTATGTCTTGTGTCTCATCTTTGGTTACATTGATTTTCCGTGTAAAGTATCAATACAATATTTGTATAACATCTGCTAAGAACATACAAATATTGTTCAATTTTGATGGTTCACGATTTCGTAATTTTTATAATTGATTGAAATAAAACTATTCTTACAATTTTATCTAGCGTACATTAAACTATGGATGGTTCCAGAAGCCCAGAAAGACCAAGACTGAATTACCATGACCAAATAAGTCGAGTTCTGTCTGATGGTGCGGTCAAAAGTCTCAGTAATCGGTGTGCAAGTATGAAGAGAATGATGAAAGTAGATGAGACACGAGAGGTATGTCAGGACCGGGATATTTGACGCTCTACACTCTCTGCCTACCCCGTTAGGGACCTGGCGTGAAGATACATACAAACATTAAACTAATATTATTTTTTAAACTAGCTGTGCCCGCGACTTCGTCCACGTGAGAAAAAATATGATTGTTCAGTATCTACCCGGACGAAGTTGTGGGCGCAGCTAGTATAAAAGTAGCCTAAGTTACTCCTTATTACATCAGCTACCTACCCGTGGATGTCCCGTCACACTCGGATACACTCCAATTCTACTTATTTGTATGTTATGGTATGTATGTATGTATGGATGTATGGAGATAAAAGTAGCCTAAGTTACTCCTCATCACATCAGCTATCTGCCGGTGAAAGTCCCGTCAAAATCGGTAAAGCCGTTCCCAAGATTAGCCCCGCCAAACAGACAGACAGACAGACAAAAAATGTAAAAAATGTTGTTTTGGTATATGTACCGTGTATACATACATGCATTTAGTAAAAAGCGGTTATTTTAATATTACAAACAGACACTCCAATTTTATTTATTTGTATTGTATGTATTATATGTATGTATGTAAAGATTTATTATGGAAAGGTAATATACAACATATGACCTAAAAATTCTGTCAAAATTTTAAACGTCTACTTGCTACCGTTATTATTGTTGAGTAAAAAATATACGAAAAAAGAAACACGTTTATTGTAAGCCCCTTTGGACCCCTTAACATTTTCATTTTCTTATTTTTAGCTATAAATTTTGTCGTAATAGCGGTATCAGAAATACATAATTTGTGAAAAATGTTAGCTTTCTAGTTATGACAATTTATGAGATTCAGGCTGGTGACAGACAGACAGACGGACGGACAGACACACAGACTGACAGCGGAGGATTAGTAATCCGTGAGGTCCGTTTTTACCTTTTAGGTACGAAACCCCCTAAAAGATAAAACTAAGATTCAGAATAGCTTAAAAATATTCGGTATGATTCTTTAAATAGATATAACTTTTTTATTTCTGAACCGATTTACATGAAACAAACACTAAATGTTAAGTGAAACTTCCAACAATATATTAGTGAAAACCGCAAATCGAATAAGCCGTTTCTGATATTAGCGTGCACAAACACACAGACAAACAGACCTTTTTCCGGGATAAAAAGTACCCAGTGTTATGCGCCAAAGGTTAAAATATAATCATACCAAGTTTCATTGTAATCGGACCGGTAGTTATTCTGTGATGCTTGAACAAACAGACAGGCAGACAGACAGACAAAAAAAATTTTCTTATCACATATTTGGGTTCGGTATCGATCTAGTAACATCCCCTGGTATTTATTTTTTCAATATTTTTAATGTACAGAATTTACACTTCTACAGTTTTATTATAAGTATAGATGAAGTCGACATCTTAATTCTTTTTTCAGCTTCCGTAATTCTGGGCAGCCAAAATTTAGTTGATAATTATAGTTCAATATAAGTGAGATAAATCCGTAAAAATACTAAGTTTTATGTAAATGAGTGTAGCTCGCGATACCTAAGAATTCCATCCCAATTAAAGATACTGAGATCGTATGTAGGTATATTCATACATTTTATTTTATACCAAACGTATAGAGAAGAATAAAATGTATAAGTACATCTCTGCCTATCTGCACTTCCACACTAATATTATTAAGAGGAAAACTTTGTTTGTATGTTTGTTTGGTTGTATTGAACAGACTCAAAAACTACTCAACCGATTTTAAAAATTCTTTCACCATTTGAAAGCTACATTATCCACAAGTAACATAGACTATATTTTATTTTGGAAAATAATAGGGTTCCGCAAGATATTTGGGTTTTTCGAACACAAGGTATAAAAATTCCGTTTAAATGGTAATGTATGGCCCCGTACTAACTATCACAGAGACGTAACACCTAAGGTCTCAGGGGTGGCAATGCATCTGCATTTTGATCTTTGGTTTTTGGGTAGATCTCAATACAAATACAAATACACTACTCAATATAAATGCAACACCATCATAGCTGTCTATAGGCTACAATCATCACTTAACATCCATGTGAACTGCATACTTGTTTACCACCTTGGTTACATAACAACGAAAAAATCTAGATCACAGTTACAAGAACTTAGACTAATAACATACACAGATAACCTGTACATTTGCCAAATTCAACTCAGGAACTAAAGAAGGGTCTACAAACCAAAGCCAAACCCATGTATGCCAAATTACAGCATTGTAGTTCTAAGAGGCCCCAACCTAATCTGTTGGTTGCACCGCCATGGTGTCCCGGTGAATTACAGCCCTTAGAAGGCTAAAGGTCATAGCTCACTTCAGCCACCCGGCACCCGACCAGCACCGCCTCGTTTTACAGCGTCCACTCGTTGTCGACAGGTGAACCACTCGCGGACAGGCGATCCACTTGGGAACAGCGCTTTGGCAATGTAAAGTCAACGCAAGACATGTCGAGTCTGATGGTGAGATTCACAGACTGCACTACGACTTTACTTTGTACAAAGTATGCTTAGAACTGTCAGTACAGTATGGGATTTGACAGTTCAAAGCGTACTTTGCTCGAAAGTAAAGTCGTAGTGCGGTCTGTGAATCTCGCCCTGAGTCACAGTCACCGAGTAGTCCACTCGCCGTCCGCGCGTGGACCGGCCGCCCGTACGACATCTTGTGGTCGAGGCGATACGGAGCGAAATTGATGTAATGAGCGCAGACCGTTTGATGCGATCGATCGCTAGTAGGGTGCTGGGTGGCTCTATTGAGCTATGGGAGCTCACGGGCGTAGGCATCACCGCATTACCTAATATACTTGCCTCTAAATGGTAGTGTTCAGCACTATCGTGTTCCGGTCAGGTGGTAATGTACGGCCCTGTAATTTTCGGCACAGAGGCATAACACTTTAGGCCTCAGGAGTGGTAACGCATCTGCATTTTGATCTTGGTCTTTGTGTGGGTGTCTATAGGCTGCAGTCATCACTTAACATCAATGTGAACTGCATGCCTGTTTGCCACATCCATTACATAAAAAAAAATTACTCTTAATGTTACGCAAAGCACAATGGACAGTTATGTATATGCCGATGTAATGGCCCCGGTTTGGATTTGATATGTAGAGCCCATAAAGGAGATGTTGCAAAAATGTATGGACCTCCGGCCATGTATTGTACACAATATCATTAACAGGCAAAATCAATATAAAAACGTTTTTTACTACATATTTTCACTTATTAAGCTTTGTTTGCAGTTACAAAATATTATTTGGAGTTAGAATTGCAACTCAAACCAACATGGCGAATATGGCGGGCGATGTCTTTTAAACATTTTAATTTTTTAAATTATATAGATCTTGGAGAAAAAAGTAATATTTTCTGAATACTATCGAAATCGATTTAATGTGTTAATACTAAGAACTTAAACTAATCGATATCCAGTTTAAAGAAGCGTCGGCTGTGTCGCCGCCATGTTGAATGTGGTTGAAAATGATAAAATCGTTTGAATTAAATGTGGTAGTAACTCTAAAATATATACTTGAATAAATAAATTGCATTTTTTTCGGATTCTTCTTTAATTTACCCATTTTTTGAGGATGTGTACGATCTAGAGCCGAGCTCGCAACATCTCCTTTAACTAAAACCCAAAAAATATATATTTAATTTTGATCTACTACAAACAATAATTTCAGTCAACAATACACTAATTTATTTATCCCCTGTGCTTTTGTTGTCTTTCGTTGGGTTCGGCATAAAGTAAACAAGTGCTGCTACACCTGTGAAAGAACAAATAACATTATTATTGTTGACTTTATTAACAAATTATTTTATTTTCAAATATTAAGTTATATTTGTAGCCCTAATAACACGTTTAAGGCTGTCATCCTAACTCATAAAATTCAATCTATAAAAATAACTTATAAAAAGCGACCAAGTGCGAGCCAGACTCGCCTATGAAGGGTTCCGTAGTAGCTAGTAATATTTAGCTTATATTATTAGCAGTATTTTGAAAATATTTTTTGTAACAATTTTAATAAATATATAAAATAGCATGTATTATGTAACATGCAAACGGACGGACGGACAGACGGACAGCGGGTTGGCCACTAACACCCACCTTTACCAATCCGCATTGGAGCAGCGTGGTGGAGTAAGCTCCGGGCCTCCCCCCAAAAAGGGGAGAGACTCGTGCCCAGCAGTGGGACGTATAATGGGTTGCCATTATTTATTATTTTTATTTATTTCATTATAGTTCATACAAAAATTAAAAGGCACAACAAATATAAAGTCGAAAATTACAAACAAAATAGTACTCACACAGCGTAATCCCTGCCAAAGTCAAAAAGGGAACCATACATCCCGCTTCTAAAAACACTGGGAACAATATGTTGCCCAATAGTGATCCAATTCTGCCCACCATTATAATTATTGATAACGCCAGTACTCTGAAAAAAGCAAAGAATATTGATTTCAGTCTATAAAATTTGTTAATTAAAAAAAATCTAAATGACTACCTATGTTTGACATTTAGGGTTGACACCCCAGTGCTCGTCTCCTATTTGGAGACATTGAGTAGCGTTTGGTTGACACTTCCCCGGACCAGAGGGTGGGCCAATGTTTCGGTTAGAGAATAAGCATTGCCATTCATCGTGGAAATGCTGCCAACCTTCTGGGAACTTTAATAATATATAACTATAAGATATAACTGCTTCATTTATTTATTAATTTTAAAATAAAAAGTTTGGTTAAAGTTTTTAAAGTACTATTTATTTTTTATTTAATAAATTAATAGACAGTATGACTTATTCACCAAAGTTTGAAATAGTAATTATTGCCGTAACATTATATCATAAGGAATTACGAAGCTTATCTTAAACCACCATTGTGTTGCCATAAAATGTTGCTTTATTACAATTTCATGGTATCATTAATACGTAGACTGTTGTTATGGTACATATTAATTGTGTGGAGGCCGAAGGCCTTGTTAGCTTTTTTGGGAAATCCCTAAATAACAAACACGAGTTTTTTTAAACGCTTATTTTCACACTACACTCCCTATATTTTTTTTATATAAGGAAGGTGGCAAACAAGTATGCAGATCACATAGTTGATAAGTGACGACTGCAGCCTATAGACATCTACACAATAACCAGAGGTGCAAGTGTAGATGCATTGCCACCCCTAAGGATTAAAATCTTTTGCCTCTGTTATAGTTACTCGTATTTCGGGGCCATCCATATGGATTTCAACAATTGAAATACATTTGATGATTAATTAACCGCAACGTTAAACACATTTCAGTTTACCAATAAGTTAATAAAATAGCAGGTGTGTAAAACAGACAAATTATGATACTATTTGATTTAATTCATATGCATTCGTAAAATTTTATGGACTATGAAAATTTGTGTTGTTAATTTGATATACGTACAATTCATCAAATGTTATGGTTATTTTAAATATTGCTATCTAATCTAATATTATAAAACTGAGGAGTTTGTTTGTTTGTCTGCTAAAACGCGCTAATTTGAGGAACTACTGATCCTAATATTAACAAGCTGAAGAGTTTGTTTGTATGTTTGCTAGAACGCGCTAACACTTTTTTCTATTTTGTGTTACTATAAGCTGTTGTATTTATGTATGTAAATATATTGTAACGAAAGTTATAAACAAAATTATACAGTTTTGTGCTTTCTTGTGGATTGTTCAATATTTGCAAGTAGAATTAATAAAGAGCGGGTAACAAAGGCATACAACGTTACAAGGTTACTGGGTAACAATTTGGTGAGCGCTTTTGGAAACCTTAATCTTGGCGGTTAGTTTGCGGACCGTCGCTCAGCTGCCATTTTCTTATTGTTCTAGAACTAGTCAGAGCAATTAATTTGGTTATTATAAATTAATGGAACGTAAACTGTTGATATTCACAAACAGTTTTATATAATACTCGAACGAAATTCTTGTTTTAATTCTAATTTAATTTATATTCACTTGTTCATTTATTTTTTATCCTTATTTTATTTAAAGTTAAAGTTACTATCGGTTGTTATGTCATATTAATTAATAATAATTGAAGTATGTAGGTATGACGTCATTCCATTATTTATTTTTAATAGTTGTTACATTTGTAATCTGTGTCTGTTCCCCCAACTTTATGTACTTACCTAAAACTTCGAATTATCTATTATTATTTATGTTGTTCACAATCCTTTATTTATCTTCAAAAAGGAATGCTTTGTTTATTTTTGTTTGTTGAATGCATTAAGGATCAATTTATTGGTGTGATAAATAAATAAGTATCTATCATTTCTTATGTTAAAATAGTTAATCTTATATTGCTGCTTTTGTTTTAGTGTTATCAAGTTTATTTGTGTTCGCAAGTGTATTGTCAGAAGCTTTATAAACAAAATGTAACAGTTTTGTCGTTTCTAGTAAATAGGTCAATAATTGCGGACATAATAATTTAGAGCTGATAACAAAGCCTAACCACATTACAAGGTTACTGCGTACCAATTTGGTGAGCGCTCTTGGAGCCTTAATCTCGGTGGTTAGCCGGTCTGCAAACCGGCGCTCTGCCGTCATTTAATTATTGTTCTAGAACTGGCCAGCTAAATTAATTTGGTTATAATGGGTTAATGGAACGTAAATTGTTTTGTCTGCAAGATTTTGATCCTAGTGTGTTCTGACTTAGAGTGTTTTCTTTTACTTCGAATTTATTTTTGTATAATGGTTACATGTTATTTTTAGGTTAAGAATACATCTATCTTGATCAAAACATCCAACTCGGTAAACACAACTTCGAAAAAGAAGCCGACAGAAGAATTCGCTTGTGCTGGGCAGCATTTAGGAAGTTGAGTCACATATTTAAGTCGTCGATCCCGCAAAGTTTAAAAACAAAGGCATTCAACCAGTGTATCCTACCCGTTTTAACATACGACAAGAAGTCGAGTGGGCCGGACTCCGTCCCTGCGGTGGTGTTGAAGATGTGCGCTCCCGAGCTGACCCCCGTTCTGATGCGCCTGTTCTCGCTTTCCTACGATCAAAGAACCGTACCGTCTGCCTGGAAGACCGCCCTCGTGCACCCGATACCCAAAAAAGGGGATCGCAGTGACCCGGCCAATTATAGGCCCATTGCAATAACCTCCTACTCTGTAAAGTCATGGAGCGTGTGATCAATCCTCAACTGCTGCAGTATCTAGAGGATCATCAGCTGATCAGTGACCGCCAATATGGATTTCGTCATGGCAGATCTGCTGGTGATCTTCTAGTATATCTCACGCACCATTGGTCCCACACCTTGGACAAGAGTGAGGAGGCATTGGCTGTAAGCCTGGACATTGCTAAGGCCTTTGACCGGGTCTGGCACAGGGCACTCCTCGCGAAACTTCCATCCTACGGTCTTCCCGAGAGGCTATGCAACTGGACAGCCAGCTTTCTGTCTGAGCGTTATATACAAGTTTTAGTTGACGGTCAGCGCTCAGACAGACTACCTATCAACGCTGGTGTGCCGCAAGGCTCTGTGTTATCTCCCACGCTTTTTCTTCTGCATATCAATGAAATATTGGAGCAAAACTCCAATTTTCATTGCTATGCCGATGATAGTACTTGAGATGCACACTACACTAGCCGTGCAAATGCCTCTCGGACACTTATCGAGGAAAGCAGGACTAAACTTGTGACTGAAATCGAGCACTCTCTGGAGCGGGTCTAGGATTGGGGTCGACTTAATTTAGTACAGTTTAACCCCTCGAAGACACAAGTCTGCGCGTTCACCGATAAAAAAACCCCATTCATTGTAGCACCACAGGTCCAGGGCATTCCGCTCGCCGTTGATAAGAGTATCGGTATCCTGGGCGTTGACATATTGAACGAAGTGCAATTCGGGAGTCACATTGAGTGTAAGACCAAGTCGGCATCCAAAAAGTTGGGGGTGCTTAACAAAGCGAGGCAGTATTTCACATCGGGGCAGCTACTACAGCTTTATAAGGCCCAAGTGTGGCCCCATCTGGAATACTGCTCTCATTTGTGGGCGGGAGCCCCCAAATACCAGCTTGGTCCACTTGACTCCCTACAAAAACGCGCCGTTCGTATTGTTAACGATCCAGGACTTACCGACAGGCTCGAACATCTGAGCCTGCGCAGAGACATTGGGAGTCTGTGAGTGTTGTACCGTCTCTACCGTAATGGTGAGTGCTCTGCTGAACTGTTTGACATGGTGCCACCGTCTCTTTTCTTGCACCGTACTACCCGCCGAAGAGAGAAGTTCCATCCACACCGACTGGACACCTGGCAGTGCTTAACGGTGCGGTTTTCACGTTCGTTCCTGCCCAGAACGCGTAAATTGTGGAACGAACTTCCCTCTGAGGTGTTCCCTAGGTGCTACAATATGGGGTTTTTAAAAAATGGCGTCAAAAGAGTCCTTCAGGGCTGGCAACGCGTTGGCAACTCCCCTGGTGTTGCAAATGTTCATAGGCGACGGTGACCACTTTCCATCAGGTGGCCCGTTTGCTTGTCTGTCAACCTTCAGACATAAAAAAAAAATACGGAGCCGAGACGTGGACTCTGACCGCGAGACTGGTCCATAAGTTCAACGTCGCACAACGAGCGATGGAGGGAGCTATGCTGGGTGTCTCTTTGGCGGATAAAATACAAAATGAGGTTATCCGTCAAAGAACTAAAGTGACCGACGTAGCTCGCAGGATAATTATGTTGAAGTGGCAATGGGCCGGTCACGTCTGTAGAAGGGCTGATAGCCGCTGGAGCAGAATTGTGCTCAAATGAAGACCACGTCTAGGTAAACGTAGTTTAGGACGAACTGTTGCGCGTTGGAGTGACGACTTAAGGAAAGTGGCTGGAGTCGGTTGGATGCGAGCTGCCCAGGATCGGGATAGTTGGCGTGCTCAAGGAGAGGCTTACGTCCAGCAGTGGACGGCTATAGGCTGATTAGATAGATACATTATTTTCAAAATATTAGTTTTCATAATTTTAGTTGGTCTCTTTTATCCATTTTGTAGTGTCATCCATTTGATTTAAATATAGTGCATTTTCAAAATTTAAATCAATTAGTTTAGTTAGAGTTCTCAACTGAAATACTCACACCAATATTCTAAGCCTCGAAAGCCTCGAAAGTGAGGTTGAGTTAAGGTCGAGGTCGCCCTCGACCTTAACTCAACCTCACTCAATGTAATTGGTATTCTTAGTTTTAACTAATAACGTCAACTGGACATTCTGCCTACGTTTGAGGTAATGGAGCAATTGTCAAACTTGAGGAGTATATACATTTACGCCATATTCTTGCGCTTAAGTTTTTCGTGTCCGAACTGTCTGGAAATATAATCAAAAACCATTTTTTCTGTAAAAATGGATTTTCAAGACCTTGTAAATTATCTTTATGATAATCCGTACACATGAGTTATTGTCAAAATACAACTAAGAAAGGCTTTCGAGGCGTCCTCATAAAGTGTCCTCATCTGAGTGTGAATCAAGGAATGTTTCGAGTAACTTCTTAGAATATGGGTGTTACTTAAACAACTCTTTTCTTTATTAGTTAGTCATCCAATAAGATAGAAGAATTAATTTAAAGCCACAAACACGTACAGAGTTATAAGGTTACTGTGTAACAATTTGTAAAGCTTTGGGAACCATAATCATGGCTGTAAGTTTGCGGACAAGCGCTCAGTCATCATTTAATTATTATTCTACTACCGCTAAGCCATTAAATGCCAATTTCAATGTTATAAGTTACCGGACCGTAAATTTTATATGTAAGAGTGGGTAGTGACACTGAGTGCATGGTGATGATAGTGTGGCACTAACTCAACGGTTATAGTTGGACCGACACTTGTCAAAAAATCCAATATATACAAATTGTGTAATGTACATATTTGTTTTATATTATTTCGCATTAACACATGTATGTGAAATATATTTTATATTAAAGAAAAATGGAAAGAAAAATTTGACTTCAGGCGAGACTCGAACTCGCGGCCTACTGGGAATCTAGTCCAGCCGCTCTTCCAATTGAGCTACTGAAGTCGTGCCCGATTTGTCAAATCTTTCTTTCACATTTATTGCATTGCTTTATGGTAGCAGCAGCGCCATCTATTGCCAAGTTCGAGTCTCGCCTGAAGTCAAATTTTTCTTTCCATTTTTCTTTAATATAAAATGTACATATTATTATGTACACGTCATACGTACATTGAACAATTCCTACATAATATGAGGTGGACTTCACCTTGAAAAGACATCATAGAGATTTAAGTGTAGGTCCATTAGCAAAGCGTGCGCTTTATGTGGTTATTCTGTCAAGAAGTTTTCGTTACTTAAGCAAATGACTTTCACTAGGTAACAGTGTTTTTCTATCTTGAAAAGTGCTGGTTTTAGTTTTTGCTTAAAAAAACTAAAGAAGTATTTTTTTAAGTGATTGAAATATTACACCAAACAATTAAAGACATATCTACTTATATATATTATATACGTAAATATATCAAAATTGTAATCTTAGGTAGATGTAGATGTAGAGCTCCAGTGATGGAGCTCGCGGGCGTAGGCACCACCGCATTACCTAATATACTTGCCGCTAAATCGTATTCCGTTCAGATGGAAGTATACGTAACTTCACGCCTGTAATCCCCGAAGGGGTAGGCAGAGGTAAATGCATGCATTCAATCATACATGCAAACACCCACGACTCGCCGGTTACGTTTTTGGCCCATGTAACAGGTGGCGAACATGTTGCCATCTCCGGGCACATTACCAAACTCCGGGGTACTGGGAAACTTCCAGAAAATGGAAAAATCCCAATAGAAGCCGAGATAAGGGATTTTAAACCGTTATCTCTGATAGTCCCCGACCCGGGAATCGAACCCAGGACCTCCAGCGTAATAGTAGTGGCCTGCTACCACTACGCTACTGAGGCAGTTTACGGCCCTGTAATTTCCAACACAGAGGTATAACACTGCACATGTGCATTTTGACCTCTGGTCATTGTGTGGGTGTCTATAGGCTGCAGTCATCACTTAACATCAATGTTAACTGAAAGATTGTTTGCCACTTTTTTACTTTAAAAAAAATGAGTTAAAGTTGACGTATATCTACTCTTATTGTATATTTGCCACGGTCGTGACACATTCATATTTATGTGCTAAAAATCAACATTCTAACTAAACATCAAAGTAAATACGTACCTCAAAGTCGTAGGAAACACCCGAACCAGAATATTTTGTTGCAAACTTAGGGCCGTCTGCATAAAACCACAAGTGGCCGACACGAGCATCGCAATTTGTATAGACGAGTTTGCCCAATACATAGCCGAGGAGCAAACCGTACACAGGATCAGTAGGATGAACATTAGCAGCTTTTGTCCGAGGAAATCCACTAGATATCCGCTGATAGCTATGCATACTAAAGATGTTATCCCTAATAGTATGCCATTGATGTAGGTTTCAGAGCCGCTCAGATGCTGCAACGGGATTTGAATTTGCATTAGTCAATGTGGTCAGTTTCCGTGAGACATAAGTGGGATTACGTCGACTTAAGTATTGTACATTAAACATTTTTCATTTTAAGATAGACTACGTTATTTGTTATCTTTGAAAAATGTATGAATATCAGAAAGTTGTTTGAGATCGTTGACGTTCTATTTTACTCATAAACGAGCTAGAAAGCTTGACTAAGCATGTGTTAATTATTCCCTCAGGTCATTAGAAAAAAATGACAATAGTAATGAAAGTACTATCAGAGATAGTTTCATTCAGTTTATTGAGTTTATTTTTAAAACTAGGTATGTACCTATGTACATACCTAGTTTTAAAAACATCTATATGTATTTTAACATATTCAATAAAAAATATGGGTAAGTGACTCATGTTGTGGGATGAACATGTTGTATTGTTATTCAACACTGATGTTGAACACAGTTAGTATATCCAGAATAGATTAATGATTGTTTTATATTATTTCGCATTAACACATGCTTGTGAAATATATTTTATTTAAAGAAAAATGGAAAGAAAAATTTGACTTCAGGCGAGACAATTTTTTTTCTTTAAATAAAATATATTTCACAAGCATGTGTTAATGCGAAATAATATAAAACAATTATTAAGAGTAAAAGCGACTTCTTTACGATATTCAATAAACTGCAATGTCTATTATATCGGTTGCCTAACTAGCATAGTTGGCAATAGATGGCGCTGCTGCTACCATAAAGCAATGCAATAAATGTGAAGGAAAGATTTGACAAATCGGGCAGGACTTCAGTAGCTCAATTGGAAGAGCGGCTGGACTAGATTCCCAGTAGGCCGCGAGTTCGAGTCTCGCCTGAAGTCAAATTTTTCTTTCCATTTTTCTTTAAATAAAATAGATTAATGATGTAATCCCGTCGAAAGGTGTAATTCATTTGAATTAGGGAAAATCAATTTTTTTTACATAGTTTCCAACAATACGTTTTCTTTTAATTATTTTTTATGTAATGGAAGTGGCAAACAAGCTTACAGTTCACATTGATGTTAAGTGATGACTGCAGCCTATAGACACCCACACAAAGACCAAGGTCAAAATGCAGATGCGTTACCATTCCTGAGGCCTAAGGTGTTATGCATCTGTGCCGGCAATTACAGGGCCGATTACAATATTCATGTTTCAATGAGTATGCGTTCTAATATTTTTATTACTTAGCCAAGATGAGTTGATTTTAATCTTCCTCAACCTCTTCCTTTGACGACCCGGTCTGTCCAGCGGTGTGAGATGACCGTTTCATTCGTAGGGTCGCGGGTTCGATCCCCGCACTGGGATAAAATATTTGTATGGCCTACAGATATTTGTTTCGGGTCTGGGTGTTTGTGTATGTGTTGTATATTTACAACGGAACCCACGACACAGATTTATTCCTACTTTGGAGCTGTGAGTGTGAGCGTATTTTATTTTTAGCGTATTTTCCTTGGTTTTTGGAAATGTCTTTATTGGCGTTATCTATCTGTCTTTTTAGTATAATATGTAATCACTGGCGTGAGAAGATGGAGATATCGACAGGCCAGCACCTTACATATTACCTGATTACACTCCTACCTTCACTTAGCGCAATTTTTATTAAAAGCAGTAAGAAATAAATTAAATCAAACATGTTTACAAGATCAAAAGCGAATCAGTAAAGCGATCGGATTGCCAATCGGATAAATAAATTTTCTTCTGGTGGTAGAGCTCCAGTGACGGAACACGCGGGCGTAGACACCACCGCATTACCATATATACTTGCCGCTAAATGGTAGTGTTCAGCACTATCGTATTCCCGTCAGGTGGTAATGTAAGGTGTAATTCCCTATATTTTCCGGCACAGAGGCATAACACCTTAGGCCTCAGGAGTGGTAACGCATCTGCATTTTGACCTTGAATTGTGTGGATGTCAATAGGCTGCAGTCATCGCTTAGCATCAATATAAACTGCATGCTTGT
Organism: Macrosoma leucophasiata; assembly: GCA_036365455.1. Classification (NCBI taxonomy): domain Eukaryota; kingdom Metazoa; phylum Arthropoda; class Insecta; order Lepidoptera; family Hedylidae; genus Macrosoma; species Macrosoma leucophasiata. The sequence continues at coordinate 13,544,669 of JAWQUS010000004.1, forward strand.
TCGCTACGTCCATTACATAAAATTAATACACAATTAGTTTGCCTTATTTCCTAAACTTTTAATTAAATATTTTAAACTTTAAATTGGTTCGCCACCTGTTACATGGGCCAAAACGTAACCGGCGAGTCGTGGGTGTTTGCATGTATGATTGAATGCATGCATTTACCTCTGCCTACCCCTTCGGGGATTACAGGCGTGAAGTTACGTGTTAAACTTTAAATATTGCAATAATATTCACCGGCACACAGACAGCCTCCGTAACATTGTTAGTAACACTAATATTGACATTCAGGTTTCCTGCATAGTCACCCATCATGACGCAGAACCGAGCTGTCTCACCGTGATCCTGTTGGTAATGTTCCACCACCGTCGACAGTTGAGGATACCATAATCTGAGAGCACTATAACTGAAATTAAAAAAATAATACATTAATACGTTCCCTGATCCATGAACGATACGAACTACCTAAAGCTTAAACATTTGTATGCTATGGAGCAGTTAATACTTACTTGGAGCCGAGTTTTACAATGAAAGAAATTTATCATATATTTTTAATTTTTTGTTAACCACGGACATCAATAGCCAAGGAATTCCAAAGTCCCATGATAAGTACAATCAAATAAGTGATGACAAAGGAAGAAGAATGGAAGGCTGTTTGAAAAAAATACATTTTCAGCAGATCTTAAAAAATGAAAGTAAGAGAGAACGCGGATAAAGAAGTAACCATTTTTTTTGCAAAAAAATATAATGAAAATGGTAAGTCTACCATGAAAAATAAATATATGGCATCCCGGACTTTTTTGTAGATCTACCAAAGAGAAAATATTCTACCGTACATTGTTTTGTTTTATCTCAAAGGGTTTAGGCAGCCTCTTCGATGAAAACTCCCAGGCGCCTTGATTTTTCCAACACCTCCAACATTTATCGTTATATTCTCACCAATTTACACAAAAACTTGTACAAATTATATACAAAAACCCTCATCATAAATCATTTTATCTATCAATGAAAACCGCATGAAAACACGTGCAGTAGTCTTTGAGTCTGAAAGACAGACAGACGTGGCGGGGGACTTTGTTTTTATAATATTACTGCTGTTGCCCGCGGCTTCGCCCGCGTGGATGTCGCGTGAAATGGTAACAGACAGACAGACAGAGTTACTTTCGCATTTATAATATTAATATGAAAAAATGAGAAAAGGCATTCTCCGATGGTTTGGGCATATAGAAAGAATGTCGAATGAGCGAATGACTAAACAGATATACAGTACGAATGTGGATGGTTGCAGAGGCCCAGGAAGACCAAGACTGACCTACCATGACCAAATAGGTCGAGTTCTGTCTGATGGTGGGGTCAAAAGTCTTAGGAATCGGCGTGCATGTATGAAGAGAATGATGAAGGTAGACGAGGCACGAGAGGTTTGTCAGAACCGGGATATCTGGCGCTCTACACTCTCTGCCTACCCCGTTAGGGACCTGGCGTGAAGATACATACATTATAATATTAATATTAGTAGGGAAGTAGGGATTATGTAGGTATATGCACCCGTGCTAAGCCAAGGCCCTAACGTGACAGAAAATATACTTACGCCAATAAACATACGAATGTAAGACTGGAAAACAAAATGAGATTGTAGATCAAAGGCTTCCTAAATAGTTCTTTCACTTCAAACAAAGCGTTTGTGAGTTGCTTTTTCATGCTTATTTCTTTTTCCTGCTCGAATGTGTCGGAAGATTTAAGTGATGTTATCTGGAATAAAGATATGTTCGTATCACAAAGCATAATTTTAATCAGCATAATATTATTTCCATTATTTGAAAATCAGCCACGTTCGAATTTGGCTCGAGTATTGTAGTAAGCCAAAAACTTATACCTACGTAACTTAACGCCTGTAATCCCCGAAGGGGTAGGCAGAGGTAAATGCATGTATCCAATCATACATGCAAACACGCACATTACCAAACTTCGAAGTACCTACTGGGAAATTTTCAGAAAATGGAAAAATCCCAATATAATCGGAGATAAAGGACTTAACACCATTCTCTCTGATACCCGGGAATCGAACCCAGGTCCTCAGCGTAGTAGTAGTGGCTTGCTACCACCGAGGCAGTTTAGAGCCAAAAACGTATACCTAAGAAAATGCATTTTATTGGTTGTGCTATTTAAAATATCGCCACTAAAGACTTACTACTGGCAAAAATCTTTACTTTCTCTAGTACTGACTAAATAAAAAAAATAAGGATAGATATTTTTAAGTAACTTCACCACTCGATTTTCATCACTATGATAGGAACCATTCAGCAGAAATGTAAGTGAAATGAAAAAGTACTCACTGGGAACGATTCTTTAGTTTTTCCAGTATTTTCATAGTATATTTGTTTACAAATTTCAAGAGCTTGGTTCTCTTGGCCGTGAGAGAGCAAAAATTTCGGACTTTCTGGCAATGAAGCGTAGAGTAACGTTGCTATAAGACTCCATATTGAATTGACCCAGAGATATATATTCCAAACCCGTATTTCTGAAAAAAATTGAACTACAATTAGAAAAATTATGTGTCACCTTTTTTTATATTGCGGAAGAGGCAAACAAGCGTGCAATTCACATTGATGTTAAGTGATTGATGACTGCAGCCTATAGACACTTACACAAAGAAGAAGGTCATAATGCCGTTACCACTCCTGAGGCATAAGGTGTTGTACCTCTGTGCCGGAAATTACAGGGCCGTTCATTACCACCTGACCGGAACACGATAGTGCGCTACCATTTAGCCTACGCCCTTGAGCTCTGTCACTTGTGTAAATTGTGGTTTTTACTTTTTCCCTTCAATTCCTTCATAATATATTTTGTTACCTTTTAAACCTTTCCTGGACTTCCAAAAATCATTCAAAACCAAAATTAGCCAAATCGGTCCAGCCGTTCTCGAGTTTTAGCGAGACTAACGAGCAGCAATTTATTTGTATATATATAGATTGAAAGCAAAACAAGGAAAACTGCACTTATTCAAATAATAACATGTAATAACATTCACCAAAATATCCTTCCCAAACAACGAACTGCCAATGCTCATTAGGTAGCAACCCCCAGGAGATCAGCGCAGCGGTGACCAGAGACAGCGGCATGAAAGAGCAGTACGTCATCAGCACTCTATCTCTTACGTTCTTGTGCACAAACTCGCTCACCATCGTCGCTATAGTACTGAAGCAGACGCTTATCCTGCAGAGAAAACGAAGAAAATTTACTTCTCTATATTGCGAATGATTGAGCTGGTAGAGAGCGCTTTTAACACTAGTTAAGCTCGCCATTTGTACCAATATCTTTTATGTATTGTGTGACAATAAAGAGTTAAAAAAAAATATTTATCATAAACTGCCTCAAAAGTCCAAGAGGAGCAGGCCCATTAATTACATTGGGGTTCTAAATCCAAAATGTGCCCAGAATATTATCAATTACATATTTCCCAGAATTCAGTATACCTAGAAGAGGAGAATTAGGAATCAGGTAAGTTTTTGACGTGACAATGTCTTAAATTAGGTTGCGGCTCGGAGTCACTCATGAAAAAGTGTAACGCCCGGTAACGTAACGATGAGTCACCGAACGAGAGAGAGGCCTGCCGGACCGGCGAATGCCTTTCTACCGAGAAAAAGACGTTGTCACGTAAAATCTTCGCCCGTAAAACCGACTTTACAGGCAACCAGTTTTTTTTCTTAATTTCTCGCAAGTTTCCCATTATTACTATGATTTAGAAATGTACACGCAGAAGTTAATAGATACGCAGTCTATTCTGTGAAATGTTGTTAACTACGTCGGTTACTGCCGCGGTAGCCTAGTGGTAGCAGGCCACTACAACTACGCTGTGGTCCTGGGTTAGATTCCCGGCAAGGGGGTTATCAGAGATAATGGTGTAAAGTCCTTTATCTCTGATTCTATTGGGATTTTTCCATTTTTTGGAAATTTCCCAGTACTTCGAAGTTTGGTAATGGGGCCGGAAATGTCAACAGGCTCGCCACCTGTTACATGGGCCAAAAACGTAACCGAAGGCGAATCGTGGGTGTTTGCATTTATGCTTGAATGCATGCATTCACCTCTGCCTACTCCCTTGGGGATTACAGGCGTGAAGTAACGTTAAATAAGTCTCTGTGTCAAAGGAATCAGGTGGTCGTGCATTACCATCTGAGTGGTAAATAATACCTTTTCGGGTATACACGTGAGGTTTGGTTATACTCGTAATGGACAAAAATAACAATAGATATTTGTATATGAATGCGCTGACACACGATGATGATATTATGTGTTGAAAGTCAAGGATATTATTATTCATATCTGGAAAACAAAGAGATGATAATGTTGATAATGTTCATGAACAAATTAACAGATACAAAGATTATAATCGTGTAATTTTTAAGATGACATAATATTTTTTCTCTTGAAGCGCGTCCCCCGCGGCTAGTTTAGATCGTAAGCGATCTACTCAGTTACGGGCGCGGTCGGGTGTGTGATGGGTGACCGCTAGTGGAAAATTAATATGCGCGTTTCCGTGCTTCGGAGGGCACGTTAAGCCGTTGGTCCCGGTTGCTATCGATAGATAGCAGTCGTTAAACCTTGTCGGAGGCCTTATGGGCGGTTTCAAAACATCCGACAGCGGGTTGGCCGCTAACCCGTCTCTCCACCAACCCGCATTGGATCAGCGTGGTGGAGTAAGCTCCATGCCTCCCCCCATAAAAAAACCACGTACCCAGCAGTGGGACGTGTAATGGGTTGCCATATTTTTTTATTATTGTATTATTTTTTTTTGATTTATTGGGCCGTCTGCACTATTTTGCGACCAGTAGATAAGGTAATGCGGTATTGCCTACGCCCGGAAGCTCCGTGACTGGAGTTCTTTGACTAGTAAAATATATTTTTTACTTATGTTATGAAGGTGGCATACAACCATGCAGTTCGCATTGATGTTAAATGATGACTGCAGCCTATATACATAAACAACAAAAACCAGAGTTCACTGGTGGTAGAGCTCCAGTGACTGAGCTCGCGGGCGTAGGCACCACCGCATTACCTAATAATAATATACTTGTCGCTAATTGGTAGTGTTCGGCACTATCGTGTTCCGGTCAGGTGGTAATGTACGGCCCTGTAATTTCCGGCACAGAGGTATAACGCCTTAGGCCTCAGGAGTGGTAACGCATCTGCATTTTGATCTTGGTCTTTGTGTGGGTGTCTATAGACTGCAGTCATCACTTAACATCAATGTGAACGGCATATTTGTTTACCACTTCAATTACATAAAAAAAAGTTCAAAACGCAGATGCGTTGCTACATGAGACTCCGGTAGTTATGTCTGATGGATAGTAATTACGGGGCCAATACAACACCGCGGACACTCCACCAAAATAGACAAAGACCAAAGTCCAACAAAGGCTTAATTTGGTCTCTATTACACAAACATCAATCAGTGACGTGTATTTACATGTGTACCTGTGTGCGTAGCACGTAGAGAATAGCAAACGTCGCCCATAAGAGAGGAGGCGGTTGGGTGAGGCGCGGATATCGGTCGGGACGTCGAAGTGTCCATTCTATACGTGGTATTATTACATATTCTCTGCCAATACGTTCTGTTCACACTAGTTAACCGAGTTCAAAAAGGAGGAGGTTTTAAATTCGGCTGGCATTTTTTTATGGTTTTAGGTTTTGCCTTAACGCTTTTATTAAGGCTGAACATTGTCAAGTAGAACATAGTAGCATTGAACTTCACTCACATTTCTTGAAGCAATATACAATATCAAACATTTACTAAGATAAATGTATTTGAACTGAAAAGATTAGAATTTTGAAATAATTCAAGTCGTAGGTACCTACTGTAGGAAAAGTAAATTGTATTAATCCCTATTTAAATACTGCGTCAACACTTTAAAGATAATGATAATTAATCATATCTTTACAGTTTACTGTTGGTGTTTATTTTGGTATTTTGAATTATAATTTCGCATCCTGCAAATATTTTTATCAAGAAATAATGTAAAATGACAAGACAAAATAAATTTCCTTTTAGATTTGCTTTGCCATTGAACTTTTGACAAGACAACAAGGGGTGGAGTTATAATAAATAATATTTTACTGGTGGTAGAGCTCCAGCAATGGAGCTCGAGGACGTAGGTACCAGCTACCACCGGACCACCGCATTATAACTAGCTGACACCAAATGGTAGTGTTTAGCACTATCGTGTTCCAGTCAGATGGTAATGTATGGCCCCGTAATAAATATCACAGACGCAAAAGATATTAGTCCTCAGGGGTGGCAACGCAATTGCACTTTGACCTCTAGCTATTGTGTAGATGTCCATATACTGCAGTCGTCATTTAACATCCATGTGAACTGAAGGCTTTTTTGCCACTACCATCACAAAAAAAAAGTTATGGAAATTCAGTTGTCGAAATCTTGTTTCTTGGTTCAATTTCACAGATTGGCAAGTGACATTGGGTTTTCTAATTTTTTGGGTTCTGTATAGTTTAATTCGTGCGTCCGTCCGTTCGTCTATCCGCAGCTAAGCTCAGAGGCTCTTAGGGTCCGAGGGCTGCAATTTGGCACCAATATCACACCGCGGACACTCCGCCAAAATTTCATACAAACGCTTAATTTAGTCCCTATTACACAGACGTCAATCAGTGCTGTGTATTTACACGTGCACCTGTGTGCGTAGCACGTAGAGAATACCAAACGTCGCCCATAAGAGGGGAGAAAGTTGGGTGACGCGGAGGAATCGGGCGGGACGTCGAAGTGTCCATTTTAAACATAGTATTATTACATATTATCTGCTAATATACAAAACAAATACAACTTGCTACTACGAAATCCTACATGAGCGAGTCCGACTCTTGACCACTTTTCTCCTTTTGAGAAACTTAGAACCCTAAAATGACAACATTGCCATTGCTTTGAGAAGTGAAATGGTAAAAGGCATATACTCACAGAATACCCTGAATCAGTTTTATGAATATCAACATCCAATACGTCTGACTAGAACCTTCTAGAAGAGTACACACGAAGATACCCGCGTGACCGCTGACGAGGAACATTTTCCTTCCAAAAGCGTCTACCAGGAAGCCAGTGAAAAGTGCAGATGCCACTTGACCTACAAAATTAAAAAAAAAACTGTTGATTTAATCTCGTCCGCTTGACTTAAAAGGTTTTTTTTAATGTAATGATTGTCGCAAAATGCTTGAGCCTATAGACATTTACAAAATAAATTAGAAAATGAGTCAAAGTGTATGTTGTAATATTTTTGCAAATAACACATGCGATCGAATTTGGTATGAAAAAAAAATGGAAAGGAAAATTTTATTTTTGTTCGGAATATGCTCACGTCCCTGAGGTCTAATTTTTGCCTATGTGATATGAACATTATGAACACGCTAATACTGAACACTACCATTTGGCAGCAGTTTTTTTTATGTAATGGAAGTGGCTAACAAGCATGCAGTTCACATTGATGTTTAGTGATGACTGCAGCCTATATATACCCACACATTGACCAAGGTCAAAATGCAGATGCGTTACCACTCGTGAGGCCTAAGGTGTTATGCCTCTGTGCCGGAAATTAGAGGGCCGTACATTACCACCTGACCGGAACACAATAGTGCTGAACACTACCATTTAGCGGCAAGTACATAAGGTAATGCGGTGGTGCCTATGCCCGCGAGCTCCGTCACTAGAACTCTACCAATACCTCTACCGATAAGTCCAGGTAATGCTGTAGTCCCTAAGCCCCTTACTCCCGAGACTGGAACTTTACTACCAGTAAAAAGTGAACCATCACCCCTTTTATCACCAAAACTAGTGGACTTAAAAATTTTGAAAAATAAATTCTACATATAGTTCTTAATCTATAAATAACATGATTAAGTATTAAAAGTGTTCGGTACAAATGAAAATATTGAGAAAATCATAAAATTGCTTGAGTATAGTCCAACTGCTTGGACAACCTTTAAGGTGATAACATTTTTATTATTGGTTCAATATCTCTAGGAGACCTACACAAGGAACATTGCGAGATACAGCTAAGGTAATATTCGTTCGCATTACCTTTATTCGGCACGCAAGATACGTGCCACGATAACCGCCGTAACTGGGAATGCTTTTTTTATATTATGGAAGTGGCAAACAAGCATGCAGTTCACATTGATGTTAAGTGATGACTGCAGCCTATAGACACCCAGACAAAGACCAAGGTCAAAATGCAGATGCGTTACCACTCCTGAGGCCTAACGTGATATGCCTCTGTGCCGGTAATTACAGGGCCGTACATTACCACCTGACCGAATCACGATAGTACTGAACACTACCATTTAGCGGCAAGTATATAAGGTAATGCGGTGGTGCCTACGCCCGCGAGCTCCATCACCGGAGCTCTACCACCAGTAGATCTGGTATTGTAGTGCTAATCTATATTCCCGGTTCCGTAGGGTGAACTGTAACCTAACGTATGTATTTATGTATGTATCTTAACGGGGTAGGCAGAGAGTGTGGAGTGCTATATATCCCTAATCAACCTAACCAACCCAGATCAACCTAACGTTGCTTAGTTAAATGACTTTGTTTCAGATATACGTAACTTCAGGCCTGTAATCCCCGAAGGGGTAGGCAGAGGCAAATGCATGCATTCAATCATACATGCAAACACCCACGACTCGCCGGTTGGCCCATGTAACAGGTGGCGAACCTGTTGCCATTTCCGGGCACATTACCAAACTCCGGGGTACTGGGAAACTTCCAGAAAATGGAAAAATCCCAATAGAAGCAGAGATAAAGGATTTTAAACCGTTATCTCTAATATCCCCCGACCCGGGAATCGAACCCAGGACCTCCAGCGTAATAGTAGTGGCCTGCTACCACTACGCTACTGAGGCAGTTAGCGGCGGTTTCAGATATAGAGCGCAATATTCGTTTGTATTACCTTTCTTCATTACACAAGATTAGTGCTACGATAACAGCCGTGACTGGGAATATTGCAGTGGTAATCTATATTCCACTGTTATTGGAATTAATATATGTAATAATGTATATTAATTCTTATTAATAAAAGAAATAATAATGTAATCCAAATTAATATCGTAAATATGAAAATAGCTTTAACAGTCTGTTACCCTTTTTATGACCTAAAATAGCTGAGCCAATTGTACTAAAATTTAAGGTGAATAATTTGAACCCAAAGTCTGGATACATACTACTCTTTGTTTGCTAATCAAGTATTAAAAAATAGACACAAACATTCACCGACCTATCTTTTATTATGTCATCATTTCAAAAAATTTTGCAAAGTGATACGATTATGCTGTACAAGTACGATAAAAAACAAGTTCAAAATAAGGTCTCAGTGTGAAAAATAACTACTCTTATCACTACCGCATTCCGTTAAAATTACATAATAAGAGAAAACGACCAAAATATTACGACTTAATTATTTTTTTTTTACTGGCGGTAGAGCTCCAGTGACGGAGCTCGCGGGCGTAGGCACCACCGCATTATCTAATATACTTGCCGCTAAATGGTAGTGTTTAGCACTGTCGTGTTCCGGTCAGGTGGTAATGTACGGCCCTGTAATTTCCGGCACAGAGGCGTAATACCTTAGGAATCAGGAGAGGTAACGCATCTGCATTTTGACCTTGGTCTTTGTGTGGGTGTCTATAGGCTGCAGTCATCACTTAACATCAATGTGATCTGCATGCTTGTTTGCCACTTCCGTTACATAAAAAAAAAATGTATTTTTTTTTGTTCTCCGTTTAAAGAGCTTGGTTAAAGACCATGACGCTCTATATTTATTGTATTGTCTCTATCGAACATTTGAATTAAGCATTGAGCGTTACAGCAGAGGTAATATTCCTTCATTCGGCACGCAAGATACGTGCCATGACAACCGCCTGTCGTGACTGGGAATACCGTAGCGCTAGTCTGTATTCCCGATTCCATAGGGCATACGTGTAAGCTAACTGGATGACCTAGACAATTGACATAGTTCCAGGTCAAATGTAGAAGACTGGTTTTTGTTATTTACACATCGTTTTATACCCTTTTACTTTTTACGGTTTCATGTTTTAAAGTAGGTACAAAAATCATAGAAAATTTAAATATACAAACCCATACTTTTATTCGACAACTAATAACGACTAAAACCACAGTTTTTTTTTGTTTAAAAATATAAGCGGTAGACGTTTTTCAGATCGATAAAAATAAATTGTGACTTTTCGATAGTTATCGGCTCCATTAACATGACCGACTTAAAAATGTACGGTAATAATTTTGAACGGTATTCAACCCTAACTACCTATACTGATTCGGTTTTCACTAATGATAGAGTTTCAGTATCGGTTTAGAGGGCTTAAGGACTGCATTATCCAATACATTTGTGTGGATATTTGTGTTAAGTTTTTGTGTGGATGTCTTTAAGTTACAGTCATCGCTTAGCATCCATATGAACTTAATGCTTACTTTCCAACTTGGTTATTCTTAATATATATAAATCTCGTGTCACAATGTTTGTCCTCAATGGACTCCTAAACCACTTAACCGATTATAGTAAAATTCGCACACCATGTGCAGTTCGATCCAACTTGAGAGATAGGATAGTTTAAATCTCAAATTATAGTCGCAATTTTAATTTATTGCTAATTATTTGTCTGTTATTATTTGACAGTCACAATTATCTGTTAACTCCAAATGATTATAACAGATGTCGATACCTTTCGACTGGGTTGAGTAAGTAATCAATAGATGGCGCTGCTATGGTAAATCTACAAACGTGTCATATAAGCTACATTTTAACAGCATAATTACCACGTGTTGTTGACGCTATAAAATTAATTAAATTTATTTTGTAGTGAACGAAATACCGTATAATTCAATTATTTCCACTTTTTAAATTTTTGGTGTTAGCATAGCCGGCCACGTCTATATATATAAAAATGCAACCCGTTTTCCTTGGTCACGGCATCACGCGTGAATGGCTTCACCGATTTGGATAATTTTGGTTTTGAATGATTTTTGGAAGATTTTTAAAAGGTAAGAAAATATGAAGGAATTGAAGGGAAACAGTAAAAACCACAATTTTATTTTTCCATACAAATAGTCCGTATCTATCACAAGCCTTTGACACCTTATTTCATTCTGAGGCAATACGAAGTTTGCCGGGTCAGCTAGTACGAGTATAAAAAACAAACTTACCGAAAAACGGCATGGCATTCAAAAGACCCTTCTGCATATTGTTCATATGTAGATCACATTCTGCGTTTGGTAATATATACGAGGATGTTGTGGTTACCATGACGAATGCCATCACTCCTGTGAGAGTCGCTAGTAATAGTCTGATATGGAATTTTCCAAATGTGCATATTACTAACGCGTCTTCCAATTTCTGCATGGGATTTTGACTTGCTGGTGCATCTGTAAAGAAATAATAACGTTATTTTGGAAAAGTTCTGGTAGGCAATTTGTGCAGTATAATAAACTGTTTTAGGATTTTTTTTCTACTTTGTTTTTGCTTAATACTCGATTGGGGAAATGTATCGTTTGCTGCAATAAAGTCTATAACTATGACATTCGATCTCAATTAATTTTTGATGACCTTCGATCCGTTTGTAAAAAAGTTCAAAACCAAATCTACAGACAAATTTTTGCTATAAGGAAGCTAACAGGGGCTTGGTCAAAAGACCGCTTGCAATCAAATCTAGATAGATGCTCAATAAAGAAAATTAGAAATCATGCTACAAAAATAAAGTATAAGAAACACATTCCATCACTTCACTAAACACATTGTCAACATCTTAAAGCAATTCAACAATACGTGAGGTACAATAATTAAAACTTGAGATATTGTCACATATACACTTTAACTTAAAATACACGATTAATCCACTCTATACTCACCTTTCATCTTGATATTGACTTATTATTGGCCAATAATGCAAAATAATGAATGTGCAATACTGAGCCGTAAATCGTCTTTAAATAAAGATAAAAATATATGCCCTAAGATTGAAGTCGCAACCGGTCTTGTCTGTACGTTAAATATTTTTTCAAAAATACTGATTGGCGGCGGTTAAGGGCAGCCATACAAAACTGCGATGCGATGCGAATTCATCATGGGCATCGCCAGGAGATACAGGAGAGGGCAGGCCCCTCCCTAAAAAAAGCGCACTTTACAGGAAAGACTGACGTGCGCCATAAGTATAGGTATCAACCTAGAAACAACCTGACCTCCCCTGTAGCTAAACTGCCTCCCTCTATGTCGTCAGCTGGCGACGCCCTTGCACCCCAGCATACTACAGCTACTGGGCTTATTTCTCAGATGTGACGCAGGTGTATGCATTTTTGCAATTATTAATTAATTGTGTAGTTGTGTACAGAATTCAACAAGAAATATTTCACATCGACCTCAGGAAGAGTACTTCGGGTTATTTCGGGTCCGTAGATCGTTATCTCTTTCGCACCTTACCTATATGACGTTTGTCGACCATTTTGATCGAGGATTGGACAAATACCGAACCGTCGGTGCTTACGTAGGCAGTGTGCAGCAGAGATAACGCTCTACCGCTCTACGAAGTCAAAACTAGCCGATTGTCTCTTTCTTAGGCTCGATGTGCAATATTTCTTGTTGAGCGCTGTAATTATGATAAACCGACCGAGGACCTGAAGGTCGCTGGGAATGACTGGATGTAGGTGGCCCGAGAGTCGTTGTGGAGATCTTTGTTGTAAGCGTTTGTCCAGCAGTGGACGTCTTTCGTCTGAAATGATAATGATGATGATGTGATGAACTACCAACAAATTGATGTACTAAATTGAGACCTAAGGTTATGTTAGTCTTCGCTACTAAGCGAAATAACTATTTCACAGATCGACCTTTGATTGGAATGTAGAATAGGCATAGCAGGTGTATAAGAAGCATGATATATGGAGCTCTGCGCTCTCTGTAATGCTACAGTCATACTATCACGATAACTCGAAGATTCGTTCTATCACGATAAGTCTGGATAAAGCATTTAACAGCGATATTTATCATGATAAAAATTCTCTTCTTGCGGCTGTCGTGATGGTAAACTATCTCACTTCAAATGACATTATCGCGACAATATTCACGCAACTGGCTATACTTGATGCACGCATCTTTGACAGCGAGATGCCGCCACTTGGCATCTCGCTGTCAACAATGCTGTAAAGGAAATAGAGGAGCTGGCATGATAATTCTACTAAGAGGGGGAAGCGTGGGTAGAGGCAAGGCGAGGAGAGGGGAGGCGGAGCAAAGAGATAATGTACTCTTTGGAGTATACTCTTTGGAGGAGAGTTGTTTTTAAGAAAGACGTGATTGACGTTAGGATGTTATTATTTTTTAAAATATTGGAACGGATAAACGAATAGATTTTTCATACTATTTTAAAATCGTGGTTTAATTATCATAATCCTGCATTTCATTATAATGCGTTCGTCACACGTTTTGGGTCTCTAATTGGTTCGTGTTTAATTTGCGTATTAGTTAAGTATTACTATGGATCGCAGTAATAATAACATCCAGCATATCTTTTTTAAAATATTTTTTTGTTCAAACATAAAGATGGAGTGAATTCTAAAATGTTTTCTGCAATGTTATAAAGGGCAAGCGCTTATTCCTTTTTTCCATACAAATTATTTTTTATGAAGTTTTGCATTGTCGCACAATACTAGGTACGTTTTTTCCAATGTGGGTAACCACTTCGTAGTGCCAGTAACGCCGCAGCATAATAAACCACTTGCTCACCGAATATGATCCTTCGCTCATTAGATTGACTAAAATTGTAAAGAAAGGGCAGCGGACATTTGAGCCAATTCTGATGATGATTTGATCGTAACAAAACATATATTTCAGGTACATAATACTCCAAACTAAAGTGCGCATACGCCTTGCGTGTGGCTTGAGTGTACCTTTAATAATCAAAATATATCTTCACAATCAACTCAACTGATTATGTTCAATTTCTCATGGATCAGGAGGCCAATATTGGCATAGACACAATTGAAATCAATTGTCATGTTTTCTCGTAACTTGACGGGTTAAAATGAAAAAAACTTCTTCCACTAGTGCATTTAGTAGTATAGGTAGTACCATTCGAATTGGGCGGTATTAGATGCAATATCGCATGGGCGTCCCGCGATAAAACTACAGCCACTGTGATCGTCAATCCGCATGCCATGATTACGGCAAAGTCTGTTGTGACATCTTTGGGGCAGGCTTTTGTCCAGCAGTGGACGTCTTTTGGTTGAACTGATGATGATGATGATAATTAAAAAAAAAAACGGACATACGTTGTGGTGTACGTTGTGAGTCTTGTATATTTGTGCACAAATCAACTTCATATAATTTTCCTTATAATTTTTCTACTTCGTAAATTGTATTAATTTATTTTTGAAGTTTTAATCATAGAGATCAATTTGTACCATTAATTTAAATAATTGATAACTTTCAATCTAAAGTCCTATTCAGATCTGAGCGTTCTTGGATTTATTTTAACTACTATTCTTATTTGTTTTTTATATTATTTCGCATTAACACATGCTTGTGAAATATATTTTATTTAAAGAAAAATGGAAAGAAAAATTTGACTTCTACCATAAAGCAATGCAATAAATGTGAAGGAAATATTTGACAAATCGGGCAGTACTTGAGTAGCTCAATTGGAAGAGCGGCTGGACTAGATTCCCAGTAGGACGCGAGTTCGAGTCTCGCCTGAAGTCAAATATTTTTTTTCCATTTTTTTTTAAATAAAATATACTATTCTTATTTTATTTAAACTATAATTTTATTTCAACTTCCTACTATTTTTATTCGATTTTTTTAATTTCACTATTTTGCGAAACAATAACGCTTACCGATACAATACCGCTGTACCGACTATGATCCGCTATAACCGCGGAACTTTATACAAAACACCGCGGCGAAACCCGCTCGCTAATCTCGCTCCCTACATCGGTAGTGAATAATGCGCAGCTCTGAATAGGGCTATAACTAGCTAAAGTAACGGTTACTACTTAAAATCATAGTACCTTGGTAAGCATTACTTTTATAATTATCTCATAAAAAGTATAATTCATAACAACATTATGTCACCTAGATAAGATAGGACGATGGCAGTTTCAGTGATTTCAGCTGTTTACACTGTCATCTTGTCATAAAAATATTTATGTGTTTTATTATTATACTTTTGAAAATCTGGAAATTTACTTCAGATATTTACCTGCCTTTGAGACATAACGGAACAAGGAAACAGGGATGTACCGTCATCATATTATTTCAAAGTTGGTATACAATTCTCAAGCTTACACTTAGGTTGGTACTCCTTGGCACTCTTCACGGTCATTGGTCGATTCTGACAAGACGTCACTGACGTCACCACTCGCCACTAGCTGTAGCGAATCGAACTTGCAACGGGAAAAGAGACGCTTGAAATTCGTGATCCCGAACGCGCGCGTTTTGTGGCTGGTCCAGGGCCACCCGTGACTCGACACCCCGGCCGGGAGTGAAAACCAAGAAAGAACTCGAAGACCACAGGATCAAGACAACATAAATGCCGAAAGCTGGAACCGCAGGTTAGTCAGACGACCTATTAGACCGTTCTCCCTCGTGGGAGTCCCTGTTTGTGAGACGCCAACCGAGTGAAACCGGGCCCTCACAATACATTTTGGTGCCGAAACCCGGGAATTATCCATTTTTCATTAACTTTCGTAAAACCATACACGTACAATTTTTCTTCCTACCGACTTTTTTGAACTCCCTAATTTCGGGAAAGTTGGGAGATTCTGCCCTGTACACGTAACAATTATATTCAATTAACGTGTTGATCGATCGTTAACATTGGAAAGATATCCTCATCTTACGCATCCATATATATATATTTTTTCGATTTCGATTTCTATAAATGAACGATTCTGAATAAATTAATAAATTCGATTTCTATGTAAAAATTTTTAGGTCACCAGGAGTAACATACCTACCTAGTGTGATCTAGTAATCCGAAGGTACAACCGTTGCAAATACCAAGTGTTCCGTTCGGCATAATTATTGTGTGTAGCTAGTTTACAAATCGTTTTCAATATTCAACGTTTAGCGGTTTGGATATAGGTAGGTACGTTTTACGTGAATATACACAAACCCGGTAAAATCCTATTCGTCTAACTGTTGTTTATAACATCGTATCATACGCGTATTTAAGTTTTTTTAAGTAAATAATTGTTCTTCGCTCCTAGGTACATACCTACGTACAACACAATAATACAATTGCTTGCGCCTTTCACTTATTCGCTTTGGTAAAAACCTATCGTAAAGAGGAGCAGCATTCTATTGTTGTTTGTTGACACAGGTTTGCCTTAATTACGTAGGTAACTAAAATTCGTCGCTTATCTCATAGACCTACATTATGTAAAAGTGGATAGGTATTCAAGTTGCAATTTATCGTTGCCTAGCGTTGTTTATACATTCTATTTATATCGCGGTATAACATCGCTGGTCCTCGCACTTGTTTATCTGATTCTTTTTAGTGGTGTAGGTAGGTAAGTATGCAACTATCGTAGTTAGGTCGTTTTTTATCGTAATTTACTTACCTATTAAAAATGGCTCGTAACTAATTCTGACGTCCTATTCATCGAGTGACTTACCATAAGCGAAATTATTCAACTGCAAACAATAACAATCGTGTTTACGTAACTTAGCTCATTAGGTACTCTAAAGTGATAGGTACCTATCGTGAAGCACCATTATTATTATAATAATAGTGCTCGATCGCTCTCGTAAAAACTGGACCGTGCTATACCTACATATCGTTTAATTAGGTATTCTATTGTTTAACTTTTAATTATTCTCGTATAGTTCCACATCCCCTCGTAATTATAAGAGGACGAGTTCGGTTGGGAACCTGACTCGCGGGATATCGTAACACTAAATCGTTTATAATAGATAAATGGTTCTTAAATTCTTTTAATTAAATTATTTTTCACGTTTTTTAGCATTGCGCTTGCTAAGCCGTAGCTTGTGTACACTGCTTTGTCGTATTTCGTTTGTACTAGTCTCTCACAACGATGTACGCAACTCGGCGACGTTCTAAGCACGACACAACATCGAGGCGTGGCTCACATGCTACTTCCGAATTAACTATGCAAGACTTACCGGTTTTACGGAGGAAGCGTACACTAGCTCTGCGACGTCTTGAAAAAACTTTGGAGGCAGCTGAGCTAGCTCAAGATGATAGATCTCTTCTGAACACGTTTCTTTCTCATCATGCTGTCATGCCGCGACTTTGTGAAAGTTTTGAGCAGGCTCATACGGACATTCTTGGCATTATTGATGGCACATCGGAAGAGAAAGAAGATTTAATACGCGAACAATTTGATGACATTTACATTAAAATTGCTACTATTTATAGGGAACTTATTCCTAGTAACGATGAACAACGTACTGAACGTGATCGCTCGAGCGTCTGTAATGTTAAATTACCAAAAATCAAAATTCCAACGTTTTCAGGAGCTATTAAAGAGTGGCCTGAATTCTATGATGTTTTTAATTCGTTGATCCATAATAACGAAACATTGTCAGACACTGAACGTATGCATTATCTTATATCAAGTTTGTCAGGTGACGCACTTGGTCTTATTCGTACGTACCCAGTTAAGGGTACTTTCTATAGCGAAGCCTACCAAGCCTTGCTCACTAGGTATCGTGATAAGCGTGAGTTGGCTTTTACGTGCTGGAAAGAAATATTAAATATTAATTTTAAATCGAGTTCTCCTTCAGAATTCCGTCGTGTACTTGATTTAATTAGTGAAAATTTAAATATTTTGAAAAGTCTTGATTTACCTACGGATCAGTGGAGCTTTATTCTGTGTTATCACATATTATCGAAACTCGATTCTAAGACTCGCTGTGCATTTGAACGAAGTCACTCAACTGCCGAACTGCCCGAATTTAGAGATTTGTATAAATTTTTAAATATGACATGCGAAGCCCTTGTTCGAGATACACATTTTTTGTCACAAGAGCGTAGTCACTCTACTACCAACCGTGCACACGATAAATCTATACCTAAAATACCACCAAGTAATAAATCGTTTAAATCGAAACCGACTACGGTATTCCTTTCCAGCACTAGCAACACTAAATCTACTGCTGATAAACCTAAAATTCGAACGATTACGGCATCTGAAGCATCAGTCACAACACCAATTGTCAAGTGCTCCTTCTGTTCAGAAAATCATTCGATCAGTTATTGTGAACGGTTCACAAAGCTTTCTGTTGCGGAACGGATTGAATTCGCTAAAACCAACCGTCGGTGTTTCAACTGCTTAAAACCTTCGCACAGTTTAAAGAATTGTAGATCATTTTTTAGTTGCCAAAAGTGTCGTCAACGTCATCACACCCTGCTTCATCGAGATGATGATGCTAATTTATCTGCTTCATCAAGTCAAGCCGATTCGAGCAGTAGTCCAGAGCAACCTGTAAGAGTACTTACGAGCATAGGTGATAATTCTGTGGTGCTGTTATCAACAGCCACTGTGCAACTTCGTGATTCCTCAGGCAACTTCCAATCGTTTCGTGCTCTCATAGATTCGGGTAGCCAGGCTCACTTCATCAGTGAACGTGCTGCCACCATCTTAGGTGTCGCCCGCACACTTACTTCTCGTCGTGTTCGTGGTTTGGGACAAGCATCTTCGTCTATATCAGGTGCAGTTCGCCTTGAGGTTGGTGCTAACAGCAACAGCCTCTTTTCTATCGACGCGCTCACGTTGCCTAGCATTTGTGGTAGGATACCTTCAACTCGTATTAATAAATCGTCGTGGCATCATATCAAGGGTCTCGCCTTGGCTGACCCTAACTTCGACAAGCCTGGTTCTGTAGATCTGCTTCTCGGCGCTGAGGTGTTTACTTCTCTTCTCCTTCCTGGCCGTGTGGATGGCGGTCCAAATCAACCCTCAGCTCTGAATTCAGTGTTTGGCTGGCTCTTACTGGGTGGTGCCGGCTGTCAGGACGAAGTTCAATCGTTTTTCAGCCAAGACGATGATCTGCTTCATGAGGAAGTCAAGCGCTTCTGGGAGTTGGAATCATTTCCGTCACCTCGACATCTAACCCCTGAGGAAACTCGCTGTGAAGAAATCTTCGCAACTCATCATACCCGTGATTCGGTTGGCAGATACGTGGTCACTCTGCCTTTCAAGGAAGAAGAGCAGGATCGTTCTTTTCCTGGATCTCGTGACATCGCTTTGCGTTTTTTTCACTCAATCGAACGAAAACTCAGGAGAAATCCAGAGTTGCATCACCAGTACAACGACTTCATGAAAGACTATCTCGATAGTGGTCACATGAGTCTTGTCCCTGTAAACAAACTTACAGAGGGAAAGTATTACATCCCTCATCACTGCGTTCTGCGTCCCGAGTCCGCCACAACGAATCTCCGTGTGGTGTTTAACGCTTCAGCTAAAGATGCTAGGGGCGTATCGTTAAACGACACTCTGCTCGTCGGTCCCAAACTCCAATCAAACATTGCTGAAGTTCTTCCATGCAGTAGTCTTTTCGCGTGGTCTGATTCTACCGTTGTGCTTGCGTGGCTTCGCTCTCACCCTTCACGTTGGAAGACTTTCGTTGCGAATCGCGTAGGGCACATTCTTGATGTCATCCCTGGGGCTCGATGGGGTCACGTGGCCTCTGAGGATAATCCAGCGGATGTAGTCTCCCGTGGACAGCTTCCATCAGCTCTTGTCACTAATCGCTTATGGTGGGCGGGTCCGTCGTGGCTCTCTCAACCGCTTTCATATTGGCCAAGTTCTGATGGTATTCCAGACTCAGACATTCTAGCTGCAGAAGAAAAGGCTCCTCGCTCGTTCTTTACTCATGGTGACGTTCCTAGTCCGTTTATAGACACTCTGTTGGATCGCTATTCGTCGATTCGTAAAATCCAACGCCTTTTGTGTGTATGGATAAAATTCATTGCATTCATTCGTTGTAAACGCACTCGCTGTTCTGATCCCATATCGACTCGGGTAGAACTACATAATGCCCTTATGATTATTGTGAGGTACGTTCAATCACATCATTTTGCATCAGAGATAAGTCACTTGCTAGACAATACTCTTCTTTCGAAACAAATGCGTAAGTTAAATCCGTTTCTCGACGCTAAGGGAACTCTCAGGGTGGGTGGCCGATTGGCCAGATCGGGGCTCGAATTTGAGCATAAACACCCCGCTCTACTCCCTCGCGAATCGAAGCTTACCTATTTAATCATCGAAGCGTTTCATCGTGAAAATTGTCACGCTGGCGTTAACACGATGCAATACCTTCTAACACAACAATTTTGGATCCTTTCACCCAAACGGGCAATTCGTCATTGCCTTTCGAAGTGTGTTCAGTGCTATAAAACGAACCCGACTCCTCTTGAACCGTTTATGAGCGATCTACCTGCTACTCGCGTCAATCAGGTTAAGCCTTTTTCTGTTGTGGGAACGGATTACGGTGGTCCTTTCCGCATCAAACTCGCAAAACATCGCGGTGCGAAAATCGGTAAGGCTTATCTCTGTTTGTTCGTATGCTTAAGTACCAAAGCAGTGCATCTCGAAACTGTTTCGGATCTTTCATCGGACGCATTCCTTGCCGCTCTTCGTAGATTTGTCGGTCGTCGCGGTAGGGTCAACGTCATCCAATCCGATTGCGGTACAAATTACGTAGGCGCGAATAATCAGCTTCAGTCTCTCATGCAATCTGCCGCTCAAACCGAACTGATTGAGTTTCGTTTTAACCCGCCTTCGAGTCCTCACTTTGGAGGAGTTTGGGAAATTCAAATTAAAGCAGTAAAATCGCACCTTTATCGAATTATCGGTGATCAAGTCTTAACGTTCGAAGAACTAAGTACGGTCTTCGTGCAAATTGAGGCGATACTCAATTCGCGACCCCTTTGTCCGTTGAGTTCAGACCCCAATGACTTGGTTGTACTGACACCGGGCCATTTCTTAACCTTGGAGCCTCTAACTACCGTTCCCGATGAGGACTTAACGTCAGTTAATATTAATCGACTTAGTCGTTGGCAGCTCATTCAACGTTTCCAACAGGATTTTTGGAATCGTTGGAAGTGCGAATACCTCCATACTTTGACTCAACGGGCAAAGTGGACTAAACATTCTAAGCCGCTAATCGTGGGATCCGTGGTAATTCTGAAAACCGAAACTTCTCTTCCGTTACATTGGCCTCTGGCTCGGGTCGAGAAATTGCACCCTAGTCCGGACGGAATAGTTCGTATCGCAACGGTTCGTACAGTCGATGGTTCGTGCTTAACTCGACCGTTGGCTAAGCTATGTCCGTTACCTAACCTAGATTAATCCGTAACTCGTTAATTATTAGCTTTAGTCGTAATTAAGTCTTTTCGTAGGTTAGTTATTCGCTAGTTTTAGAAAATACCTATAACGTATTTTGGTGGGCGGAAATGTACCGTCATCATATTATTTCAAAGTTGGTATACAATTCTCAAGCTTACACTTAGGTTGGTACTCCTTGGCACTCTTCACGGTCATTGGTCGATTCTGACAAGACGTCACTGACGTCACCACTCGCCACTAGCTGTAGCGAATCGAACTTGCAACGGGAAAAGAGACGCTTGAAATTCGTGATCCCGAACGCGCGCGTTTTGTGGCTGGTCCAGGGCCACCCGTGACTCGACACCCCGGCCGGGAGTGAAAACCAAGAAAGAACTCGAAGACCACAGGATCAAGACAACATAAATGCCGAAAGCTGGAACCGCAGGTTAGTCAGACGACCTATTAGACCGTTCTCCCTCGTGGGAGTCCCTGTTTGTGAGACGCCAACCGAGTGAAACCGGGCCCTCACAATACAAGGGATTTAACAGGGAAAAGTCGTAACAGGATCTTTGTAGGGTTATGCAAACGATAATAAATATGCCTCGTTAATTATGCACCTACATAATTTTTTCCAGTGTGAACATTTTTCTGGTCTACGTAAAAATAAATATGTTCGACTTACTACTCACCCTCGAGTAACACTATATATCACTTTAACCAGAGAATATGTAATAATAATACGTATAAAATGGACACTTCGACGTCCCGCCCGATTTCCCCGCATAACCCAACCTCCTCCCTTCTTATGGGTGACGGTTGGTATTTTCTACGCACACAGATGCACGTGTAAATACACGTCACTGATTGACGTCTGTGTAATAGAGACCAAATTAAGCGTTTGTATGGAATTTTGGCGAAGTGTCCGCGGTGTGCTTCAGCCGAAAACGTCCACTGCTAGAGCAGTTTTTCGCCTTTGGTCTACCAAAGCTTCCCCACAAGGGGGGATATGCCATAATCATCCAACTTGGCATACGGATTAGCGATTGCAGTCGCGGTAGTTTTATAGTACCTAGGAGGCTGTTGTCCATCGTGAGTTATTCCAGTTAGGTTAGCCCCATTGGAATGGTTTGACCGCCATTTTTCGGTTGACTGACTGCACTAGTCACTAGTCTAGTGGGTGATGGAGTCGTTACGTCCT
Organism: Macrosoma leucophasiata; assembly: GCA_036365455.1. Lineage (NCBI taxonomy): Eukaryota > Metazoa > Arthropoda > Insecta > Lepidoptera > Hedylidae > Macrosoma > Macrosoma leucophasiata. Next base: position 13,567,214 of record JAWQUS010000004.1, read on the forward strand.
ATCACGCCTTACCTTGGGGGTGGTGGCAATGGTGGTAGAGCTTCAGTGACAGAGCTCGCGGGAGTAGACACCACCGCATTACCTAATATACTTGTCGCTAAATGGTAGTGTTCAGCACTATCGTGTCCCGGTCAGGTGGTAATGTACGGCCCTCTAATTTCCGGCACAGAGGCATAAAACCTTAGGCCTCAGAAGTGGTAACGCATCTGCATTTTGATCTTGGTCTTTGTGTAGGTGTCTATAGGCTGCAGTCATCACTTAACATCAATGTGAACTGCGTGCTTGTTCACCACTTCCATTACATAATTTTTTTTTTTTAATGGGTAATTTGAAATTTTTGAAAAATGCACTTACCCCCCAATCCGAAGATCGATCCCAAGATGTTACCCTAGCGTAGCAGTCATGGCTTGCTACAACTCTCGCAATGAATTTTAAGTGAAGAAAGTAAAAAAAAAAACGTACCTTCAGCTTTAGTCTTCTCTTCAGTCTTCGTCATAGTTAATTAAAATAAATTACTAATAAGTCACGTTACTAAAATTCACAATTACTAAAATTAGTTAAGAATAGAAATGCACGTTGACTTCTTATCAACTCCGAAGTGTAACTGACAAAATATTTTACTATGTGCTATACAATCAAGTTTGAACAAATGTTTATTAGAAGATTAATTTATATAATGCTCATTTGATGATAATAATACGCCTATTTGCATAATATTGTGACAATATATAATGTTAGATATTCACTTTGTCAAGTGCAGATGCGAGAGATAAGTGTATTTTTGACGTGATAAAAAATTCAAACTTAGTTAGATTTTATGCATATGTATTGCGTTCGAATTTCGACCATTGGGATCGCCCAATGGTTGAAATTCAACTATTAACTAACTAGTAAATCCTGATGCGCAAGCTGATGCTGATTCGTACTTGGCCAGTTTTTTTAGCTATTCGTTAGAAGCTACTGAAATTCTTCAACTTATAACCTTTAACTATTTGAGTTCATATTATTGCTACTCCAAAAGAGCACGAACTAAATTGTATGCTCTTTTGTAATTTTTTACAGTTGGAAAAATTTGCTTTGCTTTGAATACTTTAAAGATCATATTGCTTTGTAAACCAACTTTTACTAAAGGTACAATACAAAAGTTTTGCATTTATTATTCCTTTAGATAAACCACTGAGAAGGAATTAATTTTGTACAGCCCGCAATTTGTTTTTGAACCGTGGATAAGTAATTTAGTACATATCCTTGGTTTAATGACGATATACCGATAGTTTGGGTTCCGTAGATATCACTCCTGAATACGACAAGTACCTACATCGTGTTGTAAAGAAATTCTAGAGAATTAAATTCTAAAGAAATATAATGCTAATGATAGCGCTGAAGCCTTCTATCGCGTGTAGTACAATGGTTTTTTTTTTATAACAACAAGTATGTAAGTTGTACAATCCACAAGTGTTTACGCAGCTCGTCCACATCATCCACGATTTTCTGTCGATTAGAGGCTTTCGATATGGAGTAGACGGGGTACCCTTCTTGGACGATTAGAGAATCGTCACATCATTACAACCGGTATTCTCCAAGGCTCCGTACTGTACTCTCTCCTATTCTCGCTCTATACAAGCGATATTCCTGTACGCAAAATGAACGCAGATTGATACTGTTATATAATAAATAAAATAAAATAAAATAAAAAGCCTTTTATATCTTGCACTTTAAAAAAAATTGACAAATGGTAAACTTAACCTAGATAACTTAACTCTAAATTCTTAACTTAACTTTTCACTTCACAGTTTGTTGCATGTTTGCTTGAATGCATGCATTTACCTCTGCCTACCCCTTCGGGGATTACAGGCGTGAAGTTACGTACGTACGTTCACAGTTTGTTTATATGAATATATCGTTTATATATTTTGTAGGTTAAACCACGGTGAATTTTTGTTTTTTTTTTTATAAATTACGATCTGCAAGAACCATTTTTTTCTGTTTTGAGCTGTTTGTGTCCAGATCGGTCCAGCAATCTTAGTTATGTCATCCGCCCATCTGGTGAGCGGTCTTCCTCTATGTCGTTTTCCAGTAGGACCTTTCCATAATGTAACCCTTTTAGTCCAACGCTCATCTGCCAGCCTCGCAACATGCCCTGCCCATTTCCACTTTAGTTTCTGAGAAAAGTTTAGCGCGTCAGTAGCTTTGGTTAAACTGCGTATTTTAGTGTGTCGTATTTTCTGAATTTTCTTAATTTTTAACATACTTCGTTCTAGTCCTCGTTGACACGTAGAAATTATTTTTTTGGTTTTAGCGGTATACTTCCAGGTCTGGCAAGCATAAGTAAGACACGGTAAAAAACATTGACATGACTTTGGTTTTAATGTTTACGGGCATGTTGCTTTTAAAAACTTCTTTCAGGCTCCAGTACTTATTCCAAGTAAGTTGTGCACGTCTCTCGAGTTCTGAATAGTTGTTCTCTTTGCCGAAACTAATTTGTTTTCCCAAATAGATGTATTTATTTGTGAAATTCAGTACTTTGTTATCCACAGTTATTATCTTTTCCGTGCTGTTTTTTTTCATTAACATAGTTTTAGTGAGATTCATCTCTAAGCCTACGTTTTTACTAGCTAAATTTAGTGATTGGATCATATTTTGTAGTTGCGAGCTCGATTCCGATAAAAGCACCAAGTCGTCAGCAAATCGAAGGTGGCTCAAGTACTTTCTATCTATGTTTAGACCTCTAGTTTTCCAATCTAGCTCTCTTATTGTTGACTCTAGGATGGCAATGAACAGCTTCGGGGAAGTCGAATCGCCTTGTCTCACTCCTCTTTTGATGGGGAAGCTTGGGCCGGCTCTTTCTAGTTTGACTCTACCCGTGGTGTTATTATAGATACTCTGTATTATTTGTATGTATTCGTTCTCTACCCCTTACTCTTTTAGAGCTTTCCAGATACTTGAGTGTGAAACAGTATCGAAGGCTTTTTTGTAGTCAATGAAAGCGATATATAGAGCTCTCTGTCTTTCTTGATACTTTTCGATCAGTTGTTCTAGAATATGTATGTGGTCTATAGTTGAGAAATTCTTCCTAAAGCCCGCTTGTTCCACGGGTTGTTCGACATCCAATGTTTTACTTATTCTTTGGTTTATAAGAGAGGAGAATAACTTATATACACAAGGCAGCAAGCTAATTGGCCTATAATTTGCAACCTCATATGGATTTCCTTTTTTGTAAATTAGTATAACATCAGACTCTGACCACTGTGACGGTGTTTCAAGAGTTTCTAAAATACGATTAAATAAGTTAGTGAGCGGTAATGACAACAATGAATAAGCCGATTTTATTGCTTCGTTTGTGATATTGTCTGAGCCAGGACTCTTATTTCTTTTTAATTTATTGATTGCTTCCACAACCTCTGATATAGTAAATGGGGTACATCCCCTTGAGTTAACTTCCGTCCATTTTTGGTGATTGGCATTTTCGCACTCTTAAGCGCTGTAGAGTTTTTTGTAGAAATCTGTTGCTATTTCTATAATTTCGTTACGATTATTAACCGTTTTTCCCTTGCTACTTAATCCATCGATCCATGTTTTGTTGGTCCGTACTCTTTAAATGCTTTTTTTGAGTTACCTGATTCTACTAGGTATTTCTCGATAGTGTTCGATCTGTACCTTGTATAGTCGTAATTTATGCGCTTGCTTATTAACTTGTATAACGCTGATAGTTTATTTTTCATGGACCTAGTTTTGTTTTTGGTTTTTTGTAGAGTCTGCCTCCTGTTCATTACCGCTAAAGTACTCTCTGATAAAATATTATGTTTTTCATTTGAATTTTTATTGGTTATTCGAGCATCTTGACCGCTATGTATGATTACTTTAAGTATTTTATCGTACAAGGATTGGACTGTAGTATTTTGTTGATAGTCTAGTAGGTTTTGCAAATAAGCTGCTATGCTTTCTTTGTATCTGGTTATTTCTTCCTCACTTTTAAATGTAGTGTTGTTGTTAACTTTAAATCCTATTCGGTTCTTTTTCGTTTTTGATAGAATCAATGTTGCTCGAACTGGTCTATGGTCTGAAGAAAAGTTCAGATTTAATACTTCAATGTTTCGTATTTTACCAGGTTTATTTGACAGTATGTAGTCTATTTCATTTTTATACTCACCATTAGGTGAGCGCCAGGTCCATCGACGGTTAGGTTTTCTTTTAGAATATGTATTTAATATGGCTAATTTATTTTCGAGGGCGAAGTCGACTAGTCTTTGACCTCTTGCATTTCTGACACCATATCCATTTGATTTCGTTATCAAGAATTCATCAACTCTAGGTTGTCCTATTTTGGCATTGAAATCACCCATAATTATATACGTCTCATGTGCAAGGTCCATGGCTGTATACAGGTTTGTATAGAAAAAATCAATATCATCATCACTTGCCGCTTCCGTGGGAGCATAAGCCTGTATTATTGTAATTTTATTGTTTTGAATATTTAGGTTTACTACTGTTATATACGGCTAAGGTAAAGAACCAGAGACCTTGTGAGCTCCTCGCGGCCCTTGAGTCTTGGTTCCAATGCTTGCGAAAAAAGGTTAATCCAAGCACTGCTGTACTTTTTTCCCAGCGGAACCGCGTCTTCACCCAATATCACCCCGTATATTCGACGAACCTGTCCATAGGACGAGACAAGTCAAATATTCAAGCGTGATACTTGATCGACATCTACAAGCGTCACTATCGTGGAATAAGCTCCGCGCATATACGGCGTATTTTAGATCAATCCTATGGTAAGTGCCGAGCGTGGCGGTGGCGATGCGTTTGTCTACACACTGCACAGTTATGGGAGCGGTGGCGTGGCGAAAACGGTTTGAAAGCGCGTGTGTATAATAATAATAATCCCTACTAATATTATAAATGCGAAAGTAACTCTTATCTGTCTGTCTGTCTGTCTGTTACGTTTTCCAAACGACTGAACCGATTTCAATGAAATTTGGTACAGAGAGTTGACTTTGAGAAAAAACATAGGCTACTTTTTAAACGACATCCAGGCGGGCGAAGCCGCGGGCAACAGCTAGCTGAAAAATAATTGTAAAGGTATACTTTACGGATTTCATTTAGTTTTTTTTGTAATCTGCTCCCATAGTGTATCCTTTTTAGTGCATTTTTATAATCTTTCTCACGGAAATCATACAGACCGCGTCGTGGATCGTCGTCGGTCGTGGAATAGATAATAATATATTGACTCCGTGCTCAACGCGAATTGTTCAATCAGTTCAATGAGGGTTTTAGTTGGTGAACTAATGAACCATGATTTGGAAAGCTAAGCATGACTCATTAGTTTGATTGTTTGAATTTGATTGTACCTACCTCTATGAATGACGCAACACGTACCGTTACCTAATTTGAGTCTAAAATAATCCTTATTCTTATGAGTTCTAAGGAATTAAAACGGATTTATCTCGCGTATATTATCGTTATTTTAGTGGTATATACTGGTGACTATTTGTAAATAACTATGTTAAACGCATGAAAAATAATAGGTTCGTAAAATATTTTAGACATCTAATCTAAAAAATTCTATATTTTAGAGGCCAATTTATGTAACACATTCTTTTTTTTTTTTTTTGCAGTTTACACTGATAGGAAGTGAATACTGCTGCCCATAGACATCTACACAAATATGCAAATGCGATGCCACCTCTAAGGCCTAAGTTTCACCTCTACGATAATTATAAGGGGGCCATACATTTCCATGTAATCAGAATACGATAATAGTACTGAACACATTTGGCAGCACACTGATTAGGCAGAAAATTGATGAGCATTTTGCAGTACATTTCCGTCTTCCTAAAATGATGGTAACTATACCTTATTATTTATTTATTTTTATTTAATTCTATATTAAACATTGTTCTTATATAAGCATAAATATTTACTATGGACCCTGCACTAAGCTAGGCTTGGTATCGCAGTGGTCCTTAATATTTCCATAAATATATTTCCATTGAAATAAAAACAGGACAACGGTTCGGTAATTTGAGAAAAAAAAAATAAATAAAAATAGTTAAGTAATATACATTAAAAATTAAATTAAATTAATAAGGTTAAAAAAAATTCATGAGCATGAGTAATGAAGCTGGCGAAAACCTTAGAATACATCATGAATCGATATTATTTCACTGATAAATGTGCGAGTGTGAATGAGAGTTTGAGTGTGAATGAGTGTTAGAGTGTAGTGTGCATGAGTGTTCGAGTGTGAATGAGTAATTGAGTGTCCCAAGCACACTCAATTACTCATTCGCACATTCACTGTATGTGTATGTATGTGTGTGTGTAGAAGTCTTTATATGAATACTTATTTATGAGTAATATGTTATCAATTTCTCTGATTCTGCATAATCTTGTTGAATTAACTATGATTCTATCACTTTTTGGCATTATTTGTACGTAGTTTAAACAGTGTCGATATATTTGAGCATACTTTATTATAGACCTGTGGAAGTAAATAATAAGGCAGTCGTTTTGCAAATGTAGTTCGTACCGAAGGAATTGAAACTCTGAACACTCGGCGGGAAGTGAGTTGCTCCTAAAGAGAAGAAGTAATTGTGATACTATGAGTTGCCAAGCAAGCTCTCAAGATATATAATTGTCGAACTCGTAAAATATTACATTCCTTATATAGATCGTCAGTGTTATGTCTAGTTGGCTTCCGTAACATTGCTTTTAAAATTGCTCTCTGCGCTCTTTCTAGACCTATCATAGTGGTCTTAGGAGCTAGTTAAGTGTACCAACACCCCCCAAATCCGCTAAATAAGCCCTTTACCCAGCGTGGGAACCGATAGACTACAGGTAATCTGATAAACTTACTGACGTCACAGGGTAAAGGGCAAGTAAGCATTTAGCTTCCTTATAAAGATTGTTTTTATGATAATTAGATGATTCCTATTTTGATTTTGTACGATACTGTCACTCTGTCCGTTTGTTTTAAATAAATATATTTTTTTATAAAGTTTGGTTGCCGCAAACTTAATTGGCGCAGCCGGTAGGATCTCTGCGGTCTTTCAGCAAGTATATACATTTACTACTGGGGACATCCGTATTAACGGTTAAGCGGAGATCACCGAACAAATAAATTTATTAAGTATATCGGAGCCAAGCCAAGGACAGAGCCAGGACAAACAACCAGGAATCCCAAGGAGAATGAGTACCGCTGCGGAATTGTGAGTAAATCTTTTCACCTTCCTTTCAGTGATCCTCATTTTATTTACCTCCTTGTGAGATTATGTGTATGTGTCTTTTATTAGGGATTAGAAAACGCCTTATTAGATAACTACACATGTAAGTAATCCAATTTTTACGATTTTTTTTTTATATTAAGTTGTGTGTTTTATTTCGTTGTTTTAGGAATTTTTGTCTTATGTGTTTCATTTCGTGTAATTTTTAGTTATTTTTGGCCAATGTTGATAATCTATTTTGTGTCGTGTATTTTATTGTGCTTTTTGATTTCTTCGATTTATTTACTGTGTTGATTTTTGCAATTTTTACGATTCTATTTTATTGTGTTTCGTTTAAAAATATTACGAACATTTTATTGTGTTTTTGAGTTACATAATTTAATTATTCAAAAATGGAGACTATAGTGCGTGTACCACCAGAAATGATTAATATTATCCCGGTATTTAACGGAGATGTTAGGCTTTTACCACTTTTTATTCAAAAAAGTGAGTACATTCTTTCTTTGTTTCACGGGGAAAACAAGCAGATGGAATATTTATTCCACGTAATTACGAGTAGGTTATCAGGAGAAGCTGCTTGTTTAGTAGGACAGCGTCAGTCAATACGAGACTGGGACGAATTAAAAAAGATTCTCGATCAACATTTTGGGGATCCGCGAACCGAGGAGTGTATCGCGTTAGAATTAGAGTCCGCAAAAATTAATAGGGGCGAAAGTTACTTAGAATTTTGTCAAAGAATTCAACAAATTAGGAGCATTTTATTTTCAAAGCTGTCTGCAATTATTAGTGACGATATTTCACGACAGGCTAAAATCAATATTTACAATCACAGCTCTTTAAATATCTTTTTGTATAACCTACCGAAATATTTAGCACGTCTGGTTCGTTTAAATAATGTTAGTACATTAGAGGACGCGTTAAAAATTGTACTAGAGGAACAAAACTTTGATACTGCTTATGATTCTAAAAATAACAGTAATAATAATTTCAATTCCAATAGATCGAACAGGTCAAATAATTTCAGGAATTTTAATAGATCACGAAACAATTTTAGTGATCTGCAGGAGCAAACCATGCCAGTAAATACTGTACCGGCACCACAAAGTTTACCTAGTACCTCACGAAATTCGCCAAACAATTCATTTCAAATTAGAAATGCAAGACCATACAATTCTAATAATAACCAATGGTCATCATCACGTAACAGTTCGGCTCCGCAGGCCGCGCGTTCTCAGCCGAGTCAGCAAAATGCGCGTGCGACGCCTTTATCGCAGTATTCTAGTGTTCCACAGCCGGCATCGGGTTCCAATACTGATGTTACTATGAGAACGGCTAGCTCTAGACGAGTGAATTATACGGACAATATTTCACACAGTGAACCGTATAACCACAACCCTTCAAGTAATAATTTGGAGCAGCAAAATAGTTCAATAAATAATAATTCCCAAGGCGAAAATTTTCGCGTAAACGCCTCTGGGTTAGGGAACGAATAAAAATAAATTGTAGTAGGCATAATTTACCTCACATAGTAATTCCAGAGTTGCAAGGTATTTTTATGATAGATACAGGCAGTGTCAGATCATTTATTAGTCCTCAAATTGCCAATAAATATTTTAAACAATATTTACAGTATGAACAATTTGAAGTCGTGAGTACACACGCATCGAGCGTACATAGCGAAACGGCATACGCTCCACTGCCAGCTATATTTGAAGCTAGTGAATACCATAAATTTTACGTGTATAATGTAGATGATCGTTATGATGGATTGATAGGTAGTAATTTGCTAAAACAATTACGTGCAAATATAGATATGGAGAATCAGATCTTATATTTAAAAAATACGAGTATACCCATTATGTATACGCCGCCTATGAGAGAGGTATACCATTTACCTGCCCGTAGCGAACTTAGGGTTAATTTACCAGTGAATGTTTATAATGGAGAAGCTATATTAGATTTTAAGCAATTTTCGCAGGGGATTAGAATGCCCGCCGCGTTAGTGAATTGCGTAAATGGCTATGCGTCAACAGTGATTCAAAATTGCACTGATGAACATAGAACCATGGTAGTGACAGGGCCATTTAAGGTTGAGCCAATTGACATTTCGAAGTGTAGTGTAAATTTTACTGAGAATAGACAAGTAAATATAGACAGTTTACTTACGGAGAATTTAAATAAGTTGAGGTTAGAGCATATGAATAGTGAAGAACGTAGGGCGATAGAAGATATTTGTTATGAGTATAGAGACATTTTTTATTGTGAGGATTTACCCTTGACCTTTACAAATCAAGTCAAGCACGAAATCCGAACTAAACATGAGGACCCAATTAATATTAAAGCACATAGATTGCCTCCTTCTCAGTCAGTCGAAATTAGGCGACAAGTTGATAAAATGTTAAAGGATAATATAGTCCAGGAGTCATACTCTCCCTGGAGTGCTCCAGTGCATCTCGTACCGAAAAAAATGGACGAGTCTGGACAGCAAAAATGGCGAATGGTAATTGATTATCGGCGGTTGAATGAAATAACCACTGATGACAAATATCCGCTGCCGAATATCAATGATTTATTTGATATGTTAGGTAACAGTACATACTTCACGACGCTAGATTTAGCGAGTGGGTATCACCAAATTGAGGTTTTAGAGCAGGACAGGCCTAAAACAGCGTTCAGTACACCGTCAGGCCATTACGAATTTAACCGCATGCCATTTGGGCTAAAAACAGCGCCTGCAACTTTTCAAAGAGCAATGGATAACGTTCTCAGAGGATTACAAGGCTTACATTGCCTAGTATATCTAGATGACGTTATAATCTTTTCAAAAAGTCTACCAGAACACATTCAAAAACTCAAAATCGTTTTTGAACGTTTCCGTAAGACAAATTTAAAAATACAACTTGATAAGTCGCATTTTCTTAGAAAAGAAGTATTGTATCTTGGTCATACAATTACTAGTGATGGCTTAAAGCCTAATAATGACAAAATCGAGGCTGTTTTGAGATATCCTTTGCCAGAAACAGTCACGCAAATAAAAAGCTTTTTAGGACTTATAGGCTATTACAGAAAATTCATTAGGGATTTTGCGAAGATAACAAAACCACTTACCGCTTGTTTGAAAAAGGGTCGAAAAATAATTATTGACGATGAATATAAGCGTAGTTTTGAAACGTGTAAAAAGATTTTAACAAATGCACCGTTATTGCAATTTCCAGACTTTAATAAAACTTTTATTTTGACGACGGATGCATCAAATTGTGCGATTGGGGCCGTATTGTCACAAGGGACAATTGGTTCAGACAAACCCGTAGCATACGCAAGTAGGACACTCAGTGATACGGAGTCGAAGTATAGCACGATAGAGAAAGAATTGTTAGCGGTTATTTGGGCCGTCAAACACTTCAGGCCATACCTTTATGGCAATAAATTCATAATCAAATTCAAAGTTCGATTTTTATGGCCAAATTCTCCGAAGTCTTCTACGTCACCTTCGGATAATTTTGCTCTTGGGGAGGGAGGAGTTAAGTGTACCAACACCCCCCAAATCCGCTTAATAAGCCCTTTACCCAGCGTGGGAACCGATAGACTACAGGTAATCTGATAAACTTACTGACGTCACAGGGTAAAGGGCAAGTAAGCATTTAGCTTCCTTATAAAGATTGTTTTTATGATAATTAGATGATTCCTATTTTGATTTTGTACGATACTGTCACTCTGTCCGTTTGTTTTAAATAAATATATTTTTTTATAAAGTTTGGTTGCCGCAAACTTAATTAGCTCCATACCGTAATGCAATAACTGAGCGCTGATTGGCATATAGCTTTGTAGACAAGAATCAGTGTATTCTTATCGACCGAGTGTCGTAGACATTTCATTATATAAATCATTTTACGGACTCTACTTGTTAAATATGCTTAGTACTTTTTAAATGTAAGATTTTCATCTAGAACGATACCCAAATATTTTAAGCTGTCTGTGTGAGTAAGATTATTGCATTTGCAGGTGGATGTTGTATTAATATTTTTACAACTGTGCAAGGTAATCGTTTTTGATACGGGTGGTTTGGAGGCATTAGATTTACGAAAAGCAATGTATTGAGTTGTAGTCACATTTAATTTTAAAAGGTTCTTATCTAACCATTTCATTACAGTGTTCATGTCTTTTTCTGCCATTCTGTAAGTATTTTCCCATGTATCTCCAAAAATCAAAATATCTGTGTCATCTGCGCAGGAAATAACTTCAGATGCTTCGAGTGAAAGGTCTAAATGCCACTCATATAGATTAAAAAGAGCTTTAGTCCCAAAATACTCCCCTGCGGTACTCCGAATTCAATCGGAAGTTTTTTACTCAGAGCCGAACCTACTTTAACACTTTGACGTCTGCATGTCAGATAGCTACTGAACCAATCGTTGGCCACACCTCTTATACCGAAGAATTCCAATTTCCGCAGAAGAAAAGGTATCGAGACCGTATCAAATGCTCTAGCAAGATCAAGAAAGACACCAACGCAGCATTTATTTGAATCTAATGCTTTAGTGACTTTCTCAACCAAGCACAACACTGCATCTTCGGTAGATTTACCAGTTCTGAATCCGTACTGTCTACTAGGAAGTAAGTTATTCGTTTCTAGATACGAGACCAATCTCTTGTTTACAACCTTTTCTAAGAGCTTTAAAAATATGGAGGACGTGTTTTTCTCCAGATTTATAAATAGGTGACACTAACGCAAATTTCCAGATTTCTGGAAATATACCGCCAACCAAACTTAAATTAAAAATATGTGTTAGAGGTTTTATTATTATATGGCTGATGTTTTTAATTAACACTGGAGTACATTTATCGAATCCCGGAGCACTTCCTAATTTTAATTCAGCCATAACATTACAACCTCATCGGTGGGGAACATATAAAACGAGTTTTGACAGAATTTTGTAGAATTTAAAATTTCAGACAATTTGTTTTCAGTCGAACACAGTTTTTGAAGAGTTTCATTTGCAATTGATTTTCCAATATTCGTGAAATAGCTGTTACAAAAATTAAAAGAGGAAATAGGGTCTGGTTTTATTGTTGTTAATTCAAAAGGATCATTTTGTATTTTGTTCATGTGACACATGTCTTTAATTGTTGTCCACAACTTTTTAGGATCGTTTTTATTAGATACAACATTTTCTCTTTTGAAGTAAGTTTTAAGATTAAATAAAAGGGAGTAAAGAAAATTCCGATATCTTTTATATGTTGTTTGAACTATTGTGTTGGTGGGATTTCTTTGAGCCTCGAGATGCAGTTTGTCTCTGTTTCTTTGACATCTCATCAAGCCTGGGGTAATCCAACGTTTCAAGTTAAATTTGTTACGACTAATTACTTTTTCATGAGTGTTTTTACTTATTATTGAATGTATGATTTGATTGAAAGCGTTTGCCGCCTGATTAACGTCAGTGGACTCTAGAACAATCGACCAGTCTGCTACATACAATTTTTTACCGCGGTCTCCATATATAACTGTAGACGTGTGCGTTTTGTCCTCTTAGTTTCACAAAGTGACATACCTAGTATGAGCAGCCTAGCAGAGTGACATACCAATATAATAATCAGTAATATCTGTTACACATATTAAACCCACGGCATGTGAGGCATTTTTTGCAAATATGTGATCCAAGCAAGCCTTGCCTCTGGTTGGTTTTGGGATTGCCGGTAGTAACTGATGTTGGGAGAGTAAATTCAGATAGTCTGAGCATGATTCAACTGTAGAATTTGAGAGAAGATCAATGTTGATATCACCGGCCATTATGATTTTTCTTTTGTTGTTTATTTTCTGTAAAGTACTATCTAAGGATGTAAGAAAGTTGTTGGCGTCCAAAAAGGAAGGAGACCGATAAATACCTAGAACTACTATATCTGTATTTAAGTGAATTCACAACCCATTGCAATCCTCACAAGCCAATTCAATAACGTCAGCATTCCATGAGTCTTTTACGTATGCTGTTACGCATACGTAAAAGTTTTATGTTTTATTTTATGGTTTATGCCAAAGCTGCAATGAAATGCATAGTGTCAATCAAACACATGTCAAACGAGTTACATAATAATAGCCCCCCAGGGCGAGGACAGAGATAACAATAGAATGTATTGACAGTCTACATACTGCACGCGAACTGTATTGTCAATTCAGTTCAATTAGGATTTTCATCGGTGAATTAATGAATCATGATTTGCAAAGCTAACAATTTGATTGAACCAATGCGTATGGGTTGTAGTTATTTAAAGAGCTTGTTGGATTTTGTAACTGTTGGATTGACTCAATTTTTAACATAACTCATAAAGTCACATACTTTTGATACCTACTTTTCAGCACAGTTTCGTAGATTTTGACATTTGGTTTTTGTGTAGATGTTGATAGGCTGGGATAAGTAAGGATGAAAAGGCCTTCGCTTTCATTTAGTATTATAACCAGTGTTGCCGCTTTTCTCCCACCGTGCAATTTCTTACACAAATGCAACACTATCTCGATAATCACCCGCATAGTATGTTCTTAGGTTTTCGCGAGCTGCACTCATTGAAATAAAACTAGTTTTCGGATTTATCTCGCGTTTATTAAACTAAAATGATGGAGATCTGCAGTCTGTGATCACATAGCGGACAAAAACTCATTATTTTCGGTTTTACCAAACTCGAATACTCGCCACAGAACACAAACCAATTCCAAGAATGATTCTCGAGGCGATTCGGATTAAAAAACATCCAAATTTCAATGGAGAATATGGTTGGCGATTGTCACCAACATGTATGAACTATGTGTGAACATACATAGTTGGGGCGCGCTTGCCACGCCGACATTACCATTCCATCTTTATTTTGTAGCATCCAATTGAACGCATGCGTATTTGTCATTTTCGTTTCGTGTTCGTCCTTTAGAAAATATTATTTAATTTTTTCGGAAAAGGATAACGGTTCCGTGCAAATAAAATAGGGTGACAAAAAAAACTCACTAAGTTAAATAATACGAAAAAAAACTCATTTTCACTCAATTTATTATAAATTTTTAGAACTCTGCAGCCATTCACATTCGGTAGATTTTAGTAAAGAATTTAGTATGTATGTATCTTCACACCTCTTACGCGGTTGGCAAAAAATGTAGCGCCAGATATCGCGGTCCTGACACACCTCCCGGATTTCTTCTACATTCATCATTCTCTTCATACATGCACGCCGTTTCCCAAGACTTAAAAACCCCACCCTTAGATAGTACTCTTCCTATTTAGTCATGGTAGGTCAGTCTTGGTCATTCTGGGCTTCTACAACCATCCACATTCACATTGTAGGTGTATCGGTTTAGTCATTCGCTCATTCGACATTCTTTTATGCCCAAACCATCGAAGCATGCATTTTTATCATTTTTACACCGATACTCTCATTCTAACAAACCCTTTTGCTTACATCTTCATTCTTATTTTTATTTTTTAAGATATCTAAGTGGCAAACAAGCATGCAGTTCACATTGATGTTAAGTCAGCCCTTAGACACCCACACAAAGACCATGGTCGAAAGGCAGATGCGTTACTGTGCCGGAAATTACAGGGCCGTATAAAATTCTGAGACTTTAGTAAAGTTCTGTAAATACTGAGGAAACCCACGCCTAATGCCACGTTATTTCTACTAATCGAACATGTTAATTATTAATATGAGTTGTATGACTATTTGCCACTTCTATGACATTAATTACGATACATCTTCTCGTCCGACACACTGCAGAGTCTCAAGAAAAAGGTCTTTGACCAGTGTGTGTTGCCGGTGATGACTTATGGGACAGAAACGTGGTCGCTCACTATGGGCCTCATAAGAACGCTCAAGGTCATTCAGAGAGCAATGGAGCGAGCTATGCTTGGTGTTTATCTGCGAGATCGAATCAGAAATGAGGAGATCCGCATGAGAACCGACATAGCTCCCCACAATAGCGAGACTCAAGTGGCAGTGGGCAGGGCACATAGCTCGACGAACTGACGGCCGTTGGGGCTGAGCAGTTCTCGAGTGGCAACCGCGTACCGGAAAGCAAAGGGTGGGCAGGCCTCCCACAAGATGGACCGACGACCTGGTGAAGGTCGCGGGCAATCGCTGGATGAGGGCAGCCCAGGACCGTTCGTTGTGGCATTCTTTGGGGCGGCCTTTGTTCAGCAGTGGACGTCTTTTGCCTGAGATGATGATGACATTAAGACTTAGGGTAATGTTTGAGTGACTTGTCAGTTCATCCAAAACATGTAATAATCTGTTCCCGTTTGTAATTTATTACGGAATCGATCTACCATTTAGATTCACGTGCTCACTATTAATTGAGTACCAAAGTTATTTGTATTATACCACATGAAATGCTCGCAAACTGCATCAGCTGTTTGGCGTAAATTATTTGGTTATGGTGGTTAACCAGCATGGTTGATAATATACTGGCAAATGTTAGTGCTATAATAATATTAGGTGATTTGTGAGTTTGTGAAACTCATTCAACAATAAAGGGGTCATTTCAGTTACCATTTCACCAAATTTGTGCTACTCTCACAGACACTGTACTAGGTCCATAAACATCGCAAATTTTTTTCGCGGCTTGCGTTGCATTTTTACCTTTTTTGTAGTAAATTTTAAAACATATCGAATTTCTTCATTAGATAGACACTCATCTTGACTGTACGAAAAACAAATGAAAATCACACATTTGCCTAATATGAATTCGGAATTATGTTCTTTAAAATTTTAACTTTCAATGATACCAAAACCAGCCAGATAGAAATACTACAGCCAAAGAGATTTTATTACAAGTTCATACATACTTTAATGCGAAAAGACTTTTTCCCCAACCTATAGTTATATGGTATTTTTTAAATCTTTATTGTTTAAAGAGGGTGTATGCCCACTATAACAGAGAGATTACAAAGGTCTCAAAGGTGTCAATGCATCTTCATTTTGACCTCTGGTTTTTTGTAGATGTCTTTATGCTAAAATTAAATAAAAAAATAATTTTGGAAAGTTTGATTTAAATTTACCGGCAAGTTTGTTGTATCGGTTACCTAACTACCATTGTTGGCAATAGATGGCGCTGCTGCCACTCCAAGACAATGCAATAAATGTGAAGGGAGAATTCGACAATCAGGTGGAAACTTCGGTAGCTCAGTTGAGAGAGCGGCTGGACTAGAAATCCCAGTGGTCACGGGTTCAAACCCCGCCTGAAGTCAAATATTTCTTTCCTATTTCATTAAAAACAACACAAAAATTTTGTGAAAAAGCATGTTTACACATTTCTCCTAATTCTGTAATTAATTAATTTCTCTTGTCACCTGACAAAATAAAACGCAATTTCACACGGAAAAACACGCAGGTAACTTACAAATTAAGTTATTATAAACTATGTAACAATAAAACGGACTGTATAGATCTCAATAACAGCTTAAAATATAACGTGCCACGGACAGTACAGCGACGAGTGGTGCGTACTCACCAGGTGTTGTCGCTTCCGGTTTGCCGCACCAACGCTGGAGAGCGTGCACCGCTCCACGCTGAGTGCGTGGAGCGGTGCACGGACCTTTACAATAAATTCTTCGTAGACATTGATCTATTTGCACTGTCTGAACTTGCATTTAAAAGATCAGAAGTACTTGCTATCACACAAACATAAAATAAATTACTTTGTCGATTACCTCTCATACATTTTAAGACATTGTAACTTACCTGTGGATGACGTAGTTGGTTGCATATTTATTATAACAAAATATAATATTGATACTCATTATGCAACACACAATATGTAACTGTTTGTTGTTCCCAATAAAATAAAATAAAATAATTCGTCCGTAGGTTACTTCATAAAACGATTCTAAGATTATAAAATAAAATTAAAAAGTAGTTAAAAAAATGAACGCATGCAGGAAGAGAGCTGGCCGTTGGTTTTATGGTTTTAATTAGGGATGTTGCGAATCTCCGTAACCATATTCGTAACTACCGGATATCCGAAATATTTTTCTATTCATAACCTTAGCCGAAATCTTTAGATAAATTCGGATTATTAACGCACAGTGCGTTAATATCTGCTAGAACTTTCGATAAAAGTTAAATGGCAAGGTGGTAGGTAGTAAAAATATGTAATACAATTTTGAGGGTTTTTGTACCAAAATATATGAAACATCTGACTTTTTAGTTTTCTATTGTTATTTCCCACAAAAAAAACATCCTTATTTATATCTTAAATATACCTAATATAGTAAAATTATATATGATCTAGAACATAGCAACTTTCTGCCGATTGAAACTAAGATTCGTCTTGTTCAGGCCCTCATTCTCCCCATTATTATGTGTGTTATTCGGACCTGAATGAAATTTTTCTCAGTAAACTAGACAGATTAATTAATAACACAATCCGTTTAATTTTTTGTCTGCGGAAGTTTGACCACGTATCCTCTTACCGTAATAAGTTAAATTGGCTTCCCATTCGGCAGCGAAGACAAATAAGACTGCTCTCTCAACTCTTTTCTATTCTTTCCGACTCTTCTTCTCCTTCTTACTTAAAATGTAAATTTGAATATCTTTCTTCGTCTCACTCTTTATAATAACGCTCTAACGATTCTCATGTTCTCAACATACCACTTCACTGTTCTGGCTTTGTATCCAGCTCCTTTGTGATTCAAGCTACACGCCTGTGGAATGCTCTTCCAGAGGACTTGCGTAGACTCACCACAAAATTTGCGTTTAAAAAGAGTGTTAAGCCTCATTTTCAATCATAAACTTTTCATATCATCATAATATTTTGTATTTATATCATATTTGCACGTATGTATAATTGTTTATATATTGTTATGTATATATTTATTTTTTATAGATATGTATATGTATATATAATTTGTATGTATATATTTAAATATATTTTATTCTACTAACATGTATGGATCATTTTTAGTGTATTAAGTTGTTTTTTTTCTTGTGTTAATTAAGTTTTATTTTTTTGTTGTTTAATCTACCACCGCCTACGATTTTTCTCTTCACTACCAATGGTTGACTGGTAGAGAGCGCTCTTAGCGTTAAGTCCGCCATTTGTTGCAATTTTTGTGGTAATAAAGATTAAATAAATAAATAAATAGTCAATAAAAACTTACTAAATCTGTAAAATCGAATATAAAATATTTTTCCAGCAAGGAATCTGGAATTTTCAGTCAACTAATGTCAGCCTACAAGCCCACTGAGTCAATTTTATCAATCCAATTCAAATTAACAACGACAATTAATTAAAGTTCAAGTTTTAATGTACACAATGAGTAGAGTTCCCCGCTCGTCGGTTTCGCGGTTTTAATTACACACACGTTCCATTCTACGTGCAAGTTTGTGAGGTCTGAATTTAGGGCACAATGTTGGAGTCTAGTGAATCGGTCTGTTGCATGACAGTGTTTTACCGGTTTTACGCTAATTTACAATTAAAACGAAATCTAAAATAAAATGAAATTGACATTTTTGTAATTTTAGTGCTGCGGCTATATAATTCGGATTCGACAATGCCATTAAAATGTCTGTCTGTTACATGATAGTGTTTGACAACTGTACACCTAAATTATGTTTATTTACGTGCGGAAAAAATATTTAAGGTGTTATTGTATTTAATGTGAATAAAATGAAAAAATAATAATATATATAATTAATTAAGTCAATTTTAAACCATACCTATTAAACGGGCCTTAGACACTTGTTCTTCATCATCATCATTTCAGCCAAAAGACGTCTACTGCTGAACAAAGGCCTCCCCCAAAGAATTCCACAACGAACGGTCCTGGGTCGCCCTCATCCAGCGATTCCTTGCGACCTTCACCAGGTCTTCGGTTCATCTTGTCGGGACACATATTACACATTTGAAAAATTTTCTGAGAATGACTTCTAAATATTATTATTTAGATTTAGTTGATTTACAGTCAATACATACTATTTATGAGAAATGTTATTAGGTATATCGATTTTAGGCATTATCATCAAATTAAATTTTCAATTGAAAATCTAGTCTCTGTGGGAATCGAGGCAGCACCTCGTATCAGTCGTATATAAAGGTCACTCTTTTTCGAGCGTCGGCCGCATACGGTTAAAGTTACCCTTAAAGTTCATAGTGAAGTAGATACCTTATAAATTGCAAAAGTTTTCTCGTTAACACATTGAAACCAATCCGAAATAACTTGCCGTCTCTGTTCCTGCGTTATCAACTATGGTAAATATTATGTGCGAGCTTTAACACGTGGCTTTACATGCAAATCAGTCTCATTCCCCTCGGAATTCCAGTAAATCCCCTCAATATACCCCCAAAAAACTCAGCAGTAGATTTTTTTATTATATTGTCTTGTCAAAGTTCATATTTCTTCAAACAGAAGTTTCAGCTATGCACAGTCTTACTGACAGAAAGTAACAAAATCGCTCAGTAAGTATGGATTAGGTTTAGCTTTGTAAAGATAAAATTTTACCGGTGGTAGAGCTCCAGTGACGGAGCTCGCGGGCGTAGGCACCATCGCATTACCTAATATACTTGCCGCTAAATAGTAGTGTTCAGCAGTTCAGCACTATCGTGTTCCGGTCAGGTGGTAATGTACGGCCCTGTAATTTCCGCCACAGAGGCATAACACCTTAGGCCTCAGGAGTGGTTTGACTTTGGTCTTTGAGTGGGTGTTTATAGGCTGCAGTCATCACTTAATATCAACGTGAACTGCATGCTTGTTTGTCAGGTCAATTAGATTAAAGAAAAACATATATAAGTTTTCACAGAATATTCTGGTTTCAATGTTTTAATAAATTAAATTTATTAAAACATTGAAACCAATACGAAATAACTTGCCGTCTTTGTTCCTGTGTTATCAATTGTGGGAAATATTCTCGTTTTCTATGTAATAAATAAAGTTTCTCAGAGAAAAACTAGTCTCCCTCGGAGTTGAGGCAGCACCTCGCAGATAAAAGTCACGCTATTCCGAGCATCGGCTGCATACGTTAAAAGTTACCCTTAAATTTCATAGTGACGTAGATACGTTATAAATTATAAAAGTATTCTCGTTAACGTATTGAAACCAATCCGAAACAACTTGCCGTTTCTATTCCTGTAGATGAAATGTAAAAGATAAGATTTTCCATACATAATACAGGACAGCAGTTTTATATTATGCAAAGAAGATAAGTAAAATTGAGAAATGTTATATATATATAGGTTATATGTATAAATGTTATCGTTTGCAAGTACGTCAATAGTAATCCTAAATAAAAAAGAATAAAATAAAATAAAAAAGAGTAATATTGATTTTTAAAATAAAAGATATTATAACAGAATTTCTCATAATATCTGGTTATTATTTCTAATTTCGGAAATTTGATTCTTAATAGCAATCAAAACTGTTAACCAACCAACCAACATCAAGGATTGGAAAAAAAGATGTATTTTGTTTTCAGAAAAAATGCTTTTCTTTTTTATACTGGATAAATATTTGGCAGAATTAGTAAAAATAATTGCGACTTTTGAAATTGATTCCAATCATGCAAATGCATGATGCAACAGCGAATATTGCATTTTAATTTTTGATTTGGTTCTATTAAAAGATTAGCAATATTCCAGGGGCTGATAATTTAATTTCCTGTGTAATACTGTTCGTTGCTTCATTTATTTTGATGTGAAATATG
This sequence comes from Macrosoma leucophasiata, assembly GCA_036365455.1. NCBI lineage: Eukaryota > Metazoa > Arthropoda > Insecta > Lepidoptera > Hedylidae > Macrosoma > Macrosoma leucophasiata. The sequence continues at coordinate 13,588,099 of JAWQUS010000004.1, forward strand.
TTTTCAATATATCGTCATAATTTTAGGAAGAACTATTGTCATTATTTCTTTGTTCGTGACAAATACATATTATAAGTATATTAGCTGACCTAATAAACGTTGTTCTGCTATGCAATAAACGTTGTATCCATGGAAGTTTTTGTTTTTTAATTTAATTTATAGTATTAATGATGCCACGGGGAGGTTTCGGCGACTCCAACTGCTACAAGTTATTGACGCTGCTTTAGAGAGATTACTGTCAGTGATAACTAAATTATGATTGTTTTGTCATGTTTGGTGGAACCATTTCAAGTATTATGTACTTACGTACGTATATAATACCTCAGTGGGTGGGCTTTACAAGGACAAGTACTCTTCTTCTCTTCTAGCCAGGTACTCTTCCCCGTTGATCGTCATTGTAAGTTGCTCCCAGTTCCTTGTTGTGTTTTAACTATTTGTTATTAGTTGTTTTAAATCAATTAATTTAAACTGTTTACATTATTCAGTTCATATTTGAGTTTCATTTGGTTAATTCCCAAAAAAAAAAATTATAAATCGAAACCAATTCATTTTCGATCGTCACCTCCTGAACTATACTTTCTTTTAAAGTGTATCCTTACAAATTCATAATACGATAACCGCATAGCAAACAAGGTCAACTAAAGGGTCTGTTCTGATGCAAATCTAGACTCACATTCGTAATATTATGCACGTACAGTAGGTACAGCACGTATTACGAAATTGTATTGCAAATTTTTTCCGCAAAAACTCCTTTTGTTCCGAAATTCGTAGTGTTTGGAGTAGCAAAAATTTGGCAATTTTATAAAGTCCCCGAATAAAATGTCCTTAAAGCGTTTTATGGAGGTAAATAAAATTAGTGTCTACCTATGTCAAAAAACATTCTCACAATAAATATAAATATCTCCTTACATTTTTGTAACACAAATTATTTAGGTACTTTTATTGAATTTTTATAATAAAGAAGGTTTTGAGCGTTCCTTGTTTTTTATTAATGTCTAGAATCTGGTATGATTTTATATTAGATTCTAGATATTAAAAAACAGATTTGATCTTTAATAGAGCTGACTAAGTGTAATATCCATATTTTATTTTCAGTATTATTATCTGAAGCGCGCATGGCCCCGCGGCTGGTGTAGATCGGAAGCGATCTGCTCGGTTAAGCACTACGGGCGCGGTCGGGTAATGTGATGGGTGACCGCTAGTGGCAAATTAAATGCGCGTTTCCGTGCTTCGGAGGGCACGTTAAGCCGTTGGTCCCGGTTGCTATCGATAGATAGCAGTCGTTAAACCTTGCCGGAGGCCTTATGGGTGGTTTGAAAACATCCGACAGCGGGTTGGCCACTAACCCACCCAACTCCACCAATCCGCATTGGAGCAGCGTGGTGGAGTAAGCTCCAGGCCTCCCCCTAAAAAGGGGAGAGACTCGTGCCCAGCAGTGGGACGTATAATGGGTTGCCATTATTATATTATTATCTCGCTTACTACACAAAAGCCATTTTAGAGATAGGTAAGTATTTTGTAAAAACTTTCATGTGAACGATTCGTACATAGTGGTTCGTAAATTAATAAAAAAATATTTATTACCGCACTGTGCACCAATTGCACCAATTGCACCAACAATGCGTTTGTACAAAATAATTCGAACCAATGCATTTTTAATCGCCAACTTCCAAACAGCGCTCTTGCACACGGTGCCACCACCGCGCTGCCAACGCGCCGCAAACGCGCCGCAAACGCGCCGCCAACGTGCCGCTAACGCGCTGCCAACGCGCCATTGCCACGCCGTGGCGCTGTAGATACGCACCGCGCAAGACCCTTCGCCGAGCCGCCACCGCGCCGCCACCGCGCACTTTCCCCACCCTGTCTGTTTGATGTAGCTGTTCCATTACCGGCCGCGTACGAAGGTGCAAGTGCGTAACTTTTTAACATCTAACTCTCCTACGCGGCCGGTAATGGAATAGCCGAGTCAAATGGGCAGGGAGGGGAAAGCGCGCGGTCACGGTGCGGCGGCGGCGCGGAGGCAACGCGGAGGCGGCTCGGTGGCGGCGCGTTAGCGGGCTTTGCGCGTCGCGTATCTACAGGGTTGTGGCACAGTACAAATATGAACAGTATGGAAACTACGTAGGAAACGTTCGAAACGGTACGCTATGCAGCGAGTGACTAGCACCGCAAGAACCACTTACAGGCCTCGTCGATGCGCATGTTTACGAGAGTCTGACGTTTCAAGGATTTGTACATAGTTTCCGCACTGTTCATATATGTACTGTGGTTGTGGAGCGGCGGCAGTGCGGTGGCGGTGCGGTGGCGGCGTCGTGTGCAGGAGCGCTTAAGGTTCATCCATACGGGTTCATGATAATCGCATAGCAAATTAGGTCAACTCGAGGATCTGTTTCGAGGCAAATCGAACCTAACATTCGTAATATTATAAATAAATAAATAAAATACGCTTACACTCACAGCCCCACAGTAGGTGCCGTTGTACACATACAACACATACACAAACACCCAGACCCGAAACAAATATCTGTAGGCCATACAAATATTTGTTCCGGTGCGGGGATCGAACCCGCGACCCTTCGAATCAAACGGTGGTTTCGCACCACTGGACTAACCGGGTCGTCGATATTATGCTCGTATTACGAACTTGTATCATGCAAATTTAATCATACAGACATCGAAATTCGTTTATGTGTTCGGAGTTCCAGAGTAGCGAAGATTTGATTTATTAAATTTTACAAAGACGTCCCAAACAATGTTTGCTTAAAGAGCATCGAAGTAAAGAAATGTCTGATGAAAAGTCTATACTTATGTTTATATATATAATTGTAATATTTTCGAGCGAATTTAGAAATTAATAAAAACGGAAAGGTAAATTTGTTAGGCGTGCGAGCGTTAGGGACTCCGGTAGCAGAGAATATGTAATTATACTACATATAGAATGGACACTTCGACGTCCTGCCCAATTTCCCCACCTCACCCAACCTCCTTCCATCTTATGGGCGACGTTTAGTATTCTCTACGTGCTACGCACACAGGTGCACGTGGAAATACACGTCACTACAATAGAGAACAAATTAAGCGTTTGTATGGAATTTTGGCGGAGTGTCCGCGGTGTGCCGGTAGCTAAGTGGTAAAGCTGATATCTCTCAAGAACAAATAAACAAATTGGATCGCATTCTCAACAACTGCATTTTATATATGGTCTTCGTAAGTATGACCATATTTCTCACTTTCGTTCCAAGCTTAAATGGCTCTCCATTCGTCAGAGACGATCCGTTTGGATCCTCTGCCAACTTTTTGCAATCATTAACGATCCATGTTCTCCCGATTATCTTAGGCACAAATTTAAATTTCTGGGTGATTCTCACAATCTGAACCTTCGCTCACTTGAAAACCTTACTCTTGATATCCTGCTTCGCCGCACTGGTTTTATGTCCAACTCCTTTGCTGTTACAGCTATAAAACTCTGGAACAGGCTTCCCGTTGATATAAGAAGAGCTCGGAGTAAAATTTCATTTAAATCTAAGGTTCGCTATCATTTTCTAAAATCTGCTTTGTAAATCATGGTCATCATATAATTTTAACACCAACTTGTATACATGTGCATATACGATATATATATATATATAATTTATATTTTAGTATATCTATTAAGTTCTATGTATTGTATGTAATATTAAGAAGTAATAATATAATATATATACCTATTATATATATATACTTACCTTACGTATTGATGTTTCTCATATTTGCCTGTGCTAAATTTATCCATCTTTCCCGTTCTAAGTTGTTTCGAGTTATTTAATATCCCTGCACCTTTTCGTTGACTTTCTGTTCTACCTCTAGTTGACTGAGAGATAATGCCTAGGGGCATTAAGTCAGCCATATGTACTTCTCATGTGCATTAAAGTATAAATAAATTAATAAATAAATAAAGCGGATGGACTGGTTATTCTTATATACAATTAAATCAAAAATGTAAAAAAAAACTTGCTATGTATAAACATTTGAAATATAACAAAAATCCAAAAATGACAAATATATTTTTGTAATAAATTTTGTACGTAACCCGCATAGAAAGTACGCGAGCCCGAGTTGTATGAGGTTGATTTTTTAATATGAAATCTGAATTCATTGACCATGACGGAAATTTTATTATACTGAACGTATTTGAGGTCATGCATATTAATAGCTGTTTCCTTCTGAACGCAAAATACTTCATTACATTGACTTTATCAATATTTTTACTAGTGGTAGAGCTCCAGGGACGGAGATCGCGGGCGTAGGCACAATACTTAATCTATCTGTAAAAAAGTAGTGTTCAGCACTGTTGTATTCCGGTTAGAAGGTAATATATCACCCCGTAATAACTATCACAGAGACAACAACTTAGGTCTTGGGGGTGTCAAAACATCTGCATTTTACTCTTGGTTTTTGTGTAGATGTCTATAAGCTACAATCTTCACCTAACATCGATGTGAACTGCATGCGTGTTTTCCACCATTATTACATAAAAAAAAACTAACATTAGCGGCACATAGTAGTGTAACTGCAGGTGAATGTCCATTCCGGAGCCATTGTATGGCCCCAAAGTGCTTTGGCCTTCGGGGATGCGGATCTCCTCATTTCTGATTCGATCTCGCAGAGAAACTCCGAGCATAACCCTTTGCATTGCTTTCTGAGTGACCTTGAGCCTTCTTATGAGGCCCATAGTAAGCAACACACAGTGTTCAAATACCTTTTTCTTTAGACACTGCGGTAAATTGGACGATATATCGTAGCTTCCCGAACGTTCGGGCACAGCATTCGGGAAGCTACGATCAAGCAAGTACCTATTCAAAATTGTATGATTTCATAATCTTATAGAAGAACAAAATTGGGATATTTTATAAATTTCGCTTATCATCAGTTGCACGGTTATTAGATATTTATGGCACATCATAGGCCCTTTATATTCCGGTCATACTCCGGACGTACTAGATCCCTTTTCTGTCCTATCGTGTTATCATCCACCCATCGGATCGCAGTGGAAATGGTTTGATCACGCTTTGTCAATTTCCTGAAGGGTGGCCCTACTTATGTTGTTTAGAGGATGCACAGAAAAAAAAATATGCGAAGGAACAATTCAATCAAATTAAAAAAATATATATATTAATTTTGTTCTATGGCAAATGTTGTTTAACCTTTAAGTTATTTAAGCATAGATTACTTTGAATTAGAATTACCTATAGCTTCTGTAAGCGAGAATGTATTGTGTGTAAAATAAATAGTTGGTAATCCTTTTCTCACATATATTTTTTTGTTTGCGACGTTTTGCTTGCGTCGATTTGTGTGACGTGTTTCGTGGAAGGAATCTATAAAATAAGCTCAAGATCCTACACCCACTAAAACAGAATTTCATGAAATTCGACCTCTACGGATTTGTTTTTGGGGTTGATAGCATGTATGGAACAGATAAAGGATTGTAATAGGTTGAGCTACGCGTGGACTATACCGCCCACGAACAATATGAAATCAATTGTCATGTTTTACTGCAGCAAAAGTAACCATTTACGCAACCCTATAGATTAGTATTTTTTATTTATGATTAGTATTTTTAAAAGAGCCGAATGAGTTTTTTTCGATAAGTTTTTCTCAGATCATAATGGCCTTTGGAACTTTGCCGGTGAATGACAAAGAATGACTCTTTTTCTTTTCTTTTTACTCTTTGTTATCAGTTTGTAAAGGGGAAATGAGACATTCTACTGATATACTTTTTACATTAGTTTATTACATTTAGTTTTATCTTAGTGATATTCTTGACTTTACATATATTATTTATCTTGTTTGACATGTATATCAATTGTTGTTCATTTTAATTTATTTTGTTTGTTTTTGACGTGTCATAAGAGGTGCCTGTCAACCTAAATGAATAAATGAGTTTCTGATTCAGATTCTGATCCGGTAACATTGCACCTACTCGCTAGTACTTTATATGTTCGGAATAATAAAAAAAAACATTGTTTAAGCCCAAAATACGCCTATGATTGATATTTTGCAAGCAGGCGCTACGATGCTGTTTTTAGGTCTTAAGGATTAAGTTATGAATTGCATGAGGATACCATAGTATATGGCAATAATCCTTCATGCTGTAATTTAAGGCAACGAACATACTTGCGTAGAGCCAAGATTGGACTTGCGACACGGTACGCTGGCGCCGTAGAAGAAAGTGATTCGAACTTTCATAGAACGTTGACGTAGCCACAGTACACTTGTATCTATACTGTGACGTAGCCGTGTTAATCGCGGGTGAGTTTTATTTTATGAAGGAGCCGATATAGCACATCGAATAGCAAAACTCAAGTAACAGTGGGCAGAGCATAAAGCTTGAAGAACCAACGTTTAGGAGCAAAAAGTTTCTTGAGTGGCGACCGCGTACCGGAAGGCGAAGCATCGATACAATATAGAAAGATGACCCGGTAATTCTAGATGAGGAAATCCATTGAAAATATTGTTCATTCTGACTGAACTGAATTAAACTGAAATGAGAACATCTCACCAAATCAGGTCAAGGTCCAATACACTCACAGCTATTTGGTCCACAAGGGACCGATTTCGGCTGTTACAAGAATATTAATGCACCTCTAAAACTCTTTGTGATTTATCTTGAACATTATGACGTAAGTTTTGGTAGCGTTAACTTTAAGTTTTATATAATGCATTCGCAGTGGCGCTTGGAAATATTCTTTGAAGGTAAGTGTGAAAAGTTTGTGGTATCTTAAATCTATATTTGAAGTTAGAATGCTAACAATGAAGCATGAAAATGGTTGCTAGAGCCGAAAGACTTAACCCCAGTTTCCACTGCGGGCGGAGCAGACCAATTAAGGATTTGGTTTATTGTTACTTGTATTTCCACCGACAATTTTAGTCCAGCTGAAAGGACAGACCAAGCAAAAAGCTTCGAGTTTACTTACCACCAGTATACGCACGGCTAAGGCACGGTAATGAAAACTGGTGGCAATGTAAACCTGTTTAATTTAAAATGACTCCATTCCTCTCAACACCCATCCATTAATCCTATGATTAAAAAGAAGAAAAGTTAAGAGACTTAACTTAAAATTAAGTTAGTTAGTTCAAATATTGTCCGGAAGTGGCATCAAGAATTTGAGAAGAGGATGAGAAAACATGGAGGTATTGACGAATATACAAGAAGTAGGTACATGGATACAAAGAGTGTGCAGAGCAAAAATTTGGTATTCGACGCTTCCTAACTACCTAGTAACTTGGCAAAAACATACAACGACGACAAAAATGAAACAAGAATTAAATAAATCAAATATGGAACAATGCGAATTAATAATACGACTTCATATATTTCTGGTTTCGGCAAGACGTTTTGTTCCAAATTAATAAAGCCAGTCTTTAGATTGTATGGCTTTGGCATTTGATTAATAAGGGCTAGGTCATAAGCTTTTAGCTAATTTAAATGAGGCAGATTTACATCTGGGGATGTTTTTCCAGATGCAGAGAATAACTATCAAATGTATGCATACGAGTATAGGTAGGTACGTGAATAGTAAGAATATATAACTGTCTCGCTAGCAGTGGTAGCAGGCCACCTCTATTACGCTGGATTGAATTCATGGGTTAGGGTCTATCAGAGGTAACAGTGTAAAATCCTCAATCACTGGTTCTATTGCACTTTGTCCAATTTCTGGAAGTTTCCCAGTACCTCGAAGTTTGGTTATATGCACGGAGATTTCATTTGAATCGCCACTTGTTACATGATGTTCTTGTGTCATCTTGTCACTTGTGATATGGGCTGAAAATGTAAACGGTGAATCAAGTGTTTGCTGAAATGCTTGAATGGAATGTAAATTAAATAAAATATAGTTTTCTTTCAGCACCTCGTGACTTTGAATTTCTTCACATTCGCCTTTCAAGTTTGACTAATACCCCAAACGTTACGAGAAAAGCCGAAAGCTTTTTAACAGATTGTTACAGCTATTGTAATATTCTTTGTTATTTTTCTGAATAGCCACAACGAAATTCAATGGGCCTCTAAAGGTTCTGCTTAAAAGACTGGAAACCTTTTCGGCGTAAAAAAGCGTTTTTGTTTGTATTTATTCATCCACCATTATTGTGAATGGAGATTTCTTTTTACAATTTCAATCACTGTTCAGCCAGTTGAAAGTGAACTACAACACTAAATTCCTTTTTTGTATATAATGACCCCGTAATACACAGAGGCAAAATAGCTTAAACGTCTGTAGATGTTTTCTGTTCGTGACAGTGAAAAATTCAGGGGCGGCAACGCATCTGCAGTGTGACTTGTGACTATTGGTTTCTGTGTTGATGTCACTTACCACACACTTACCGTCTATGTCACTACATGCTTGTTTTCCACCATCATTACATAAAAATAAAGCTGACAGCGGCCAGTTGATGAAAATTGGTTATCACAGCTTTAAAGCATTTGCTTTGTGGAATAGAAGAGGCAGATATTAAGTAATCGACAGTACAATGTAAAACTAGGCACTTGTTATGACTAGGTTAGGTTAGGTAAAATTTAATTAATAAAAAAATAATAATAATAAATAATAAAATTAATATATAATAAATAATAATAATAATAAATAATAAAATTAATATATAATAAATAATAATAATAATAAATAATAAAATTAATAAAAAAATTCAAAATTAATTTAGTTTACAAGTTTTTTTCAAAACGTAACATAACTTCACGCCTGTAATCCCCGAAGAGGTAGGTCAAAACTTGATCAAAATGGTCGACAACTATCAAATGGGTAAGGATACTGTAAATTGAATTGACGATGAAAAAAATATACCGGCCGAATTGAGAACCACCTTCTCGTTTTTTGAACTCGGTTAAAAATAATGTCAAATGAATAGACCGATAGAAATGATGCATTCGTTATTGTCAACCAACACTAGCAAATAAAATTCCAACTCCGTCATAACTGGTTTCCAGTTCCACATTGCATTGTCGATTACACAATATCTGCCGCTTCTATTCAACAAATGCTACCAGATAGCGTGACTTGAGGTTTTACATTGTCGCTTTGAAATGTGGAACGTTTACCGCTGTTTACTACTATTGGTGTTTCTGATACAGATTGAATAAAATAACGATGTTGAACAATTAATTTTGTGGAATTGGAAATTCGTTTATTGGTAAGAACACTGTGGGTAGTCATGAAATCATTTAACACGGCTTTGTAACTCAAGACAATTATTTGTAACTCTTGAATGCAGTAAAAACAATTGGATGGGTAATATGCTTTTATTTTATAAGAATATATATGTGTGAGCGTGACGCAACATTTTTACACGGCTACTATTGATGATAATAATGACAGGTTACTGCACAAAAGTGCATAGTATATGCACTTACACACCTAATTTATTTACACACGACTTGAATCTGAAACAAAATAAATGCAACATCATAGAAATTCAACAAAATAGTCGCTGGTATAAGGTAACTTAGGAATTAAAAGATAGTGATTTGAGAAATTAATTAATAGAAATGAAAGTCACTTAATGCTGAAACATATCCCAAAAACACTAAAATTTTACTAAACGATTACTATAATCGTACTATATTATAACCAATAATATCAATAAATAATGATTAACGAAAACAACCTAAAACATCATCCCAAAACAATAAACAATCTCCATGAAGAAAAAAAGATTTGTCTAATCGTAATTTTAAATAAGGATCAATGCTTAAAATTTTACGAACCAAGGAACTTTTCACGAATCATTTAACTAATGATTATTATACAAAATTTTGCAGATCATTTATAAACCATTGTCAAGTTAAGACGGTTACTAAGCTAGACTCTCAAAAAATCCTCATAAACTGAGCAAGTGTTGCCTTGTCCACATTATTTTTTAAGCTCAGCAATAAATCGCGACTCAAACAACTTTAAAAACAAGGCAAGGCTTATATTATAATTTTTGACCCTGTCCCATAACAGCTATAACGTTTCTGCTTGAAATTCAGATGCGAGCCAAACTTCACCAAGTCCTCGCTGTTCTGAATGAATAATAAGACTCGTAACGAAGTGTTCGCGTCTAAATGCCCAAGTTGCGGCGATTTTGTACCTTTGTTATTATCTCATTTGCTAAAATTACTGGCACTTATCCAAAAGTGGGCACTAGTGGTAGGTGGTCAAATTGTATAGCAATATTACTATTAAAGTAGCTGAGCTTATGCTTGTAATTCCTAGCTAAATTTGTAAAAGTTCCGGCAATAGAAGATTTTATCGCATCATTTTCTACAAGTAAATAAGTCAGTTGAAAATCTGCATTGAAGTTATTACAAATTTCATGTTTTTTTAGTCATGTTATCAAAATCATGTTTCACTAGTTAGATTTGACTTGATAATATCATGATTATAAGTATGGTACGTCACCCTTATAATATAGACAGTAATACTGACAATGATACTTTGTAGGTACCTTTGACTGTAGGACCAGTGTCATTTCGTGAAGAAGGTGATGCTTTTCCTTCGTGAACGCATTATGTATTTTGTGTGTGATGATATTTGTGAAAAATTCCCGAATGCAAATGAATAATAAGAGTTTCCACAGACTATAAAATAAGAGAGTAAAATCAAGTAATAAAAATAAAATATAGTCTCACATTGTGTTGTCTCAGGTGAGCAGGCAGATTTTTACCTCAAGGAGGCAACCAGAATGACTGTTTCAATATCTTACAATCTGATGTTAACTTTAGTTCTAACATAATCTCATCAGTGTATGGGTTATCCATATTGCATAAATCTTTAGTTAGAGATATTGATTCGTATTAAATTTGTTTTACCCAAGTTAAACCAATAAAATATTTTTCTTTTCTTATTCGATTCGCAACGAAAGCTGTTACAGATTTCTCCTACCATTTACTTATTAAAATAATCTTCATAGCATCTTTTCTAAACTACACCACAAGATGGTGACACAACAAGATCCCGCGAGTATAATTAAGCTATTCCGCATATCATCCAGAACGAAAGCGCGCCCATAATTGATGCCTTGCTCCAGAATTTTTGGCAAATATAATATTCTGTCGTAATCACAGTGATACAAAATTACCCTTAGAACATTTAAATTGTGATTTTAAACAATTATTTTATGACCAAATAGGTCGAGTTCTGTCTGATGGTGGGGTCAAAAGTCTTAGGAATCCGCGTGCATGTATGAAGAGAATGATGAAGGTAGACGAGGCACGAGAGGTTTGTCTGAACCGGGATATCTGGCGCTCTACACTCTCTGCCTACCCCGTTAGGGACCTGGCGTGAAGATACATACATTTTAGGCTTTATGTTTTGATGAATAAATCAGTTTATTTAACTGTACTGTTAAGTATATAACAATTACGCCACTCTTTTAGAATTAGGTATGTATGTTTTTGATCCCCGAAAATTGTTATCAACCAGTTGTCTGCAACATCAGACACTGTATTATTTGACGCTACTATTAATAGTAGCGTATACTTAAGTATAAGAATTTACTGGTGGTAGGGCACCAGTGACGGAGCTCGCGGGCGTAGGCACCACCGCATTACCTAATATACTTGCCGCTAAATGGTAGTGTTCAGCACTATCGTGTTCCGGTCAACTAGTAATGTACGGCCCTGTAATTTCCGGCACAGAGGCATAACACCTTAGGCCTCAGGAATGGTAAAGCATCTGCACCTTGGTCTTCGTGTGGATGTCTTTAGGCTGCAGTCATCACTTAACATCAATGTGAACTGCATGCTTGTTTGCCACTACCATTACATAAAAAAAAACTTGTTTCGTAAATGCAAATGTGAGTGTTATCATATAAAAGTTTTTGAATCATGAGTGTTGCCCAAAATGGGTAGTTTTCTTTAATTTCTTAACATTTGTATCATCCTGGATATACTACTAAAATAATGTTAGATGTAAAGCAAAGTAAAGTAAAGCTTAGCTCAGTAAAGTTATATTCACCGCAGCTTTTCATCCATTTTAAACTACACCACAAGATGGTGGCAAAACAAGGTCTCGCGAGTATAATTAAGCAGTTCCGCATGTCATCCGGAACGATAGCGCGCCCATAATTGATGTCTTGCTCCAGAATTTTGGGCAAATGTGAGTTTCCGTCTCAACTATAGTGATACACGCTTTTAGATCTCTTAAGTTAAAGTTGGACAATTTACATTGTTAGTCTTGTGAATTGATCAGTTTTGATGTTATTGATGTGTGCATTAGAGATGAACATATTTTTTTCTTAATAGTTTTACCTCTTAAATATGAGTATTGATTTCATATTCTTCGTGGACGACATCGTCCACGCGTAGGTCAAGCTATTAATGCTATTTTGTTTGATAGAATATCCTTTGGAGAAAGTAGATAACGTAACGTAACTTAACGCCTGTAATCCTCAAAAGGGCAGGCAGAGGTAAGTGCATACATACAAGTATACATGCAAACAATCTTGATGCGCTACTTACGTTTTGGCCCATGTAACAGGTGTCGAGCATGTGTTCGGGCACATTATCAATTTCCGAGGTACTAGAAAATTTCCAGATAATGGATAAATCTCAATAGAACCGGAGATAAATGATTTCACACCGTTATCTCTGATAGTCCCTGATCCGGGAACAAGCCTAGGACCTCAATGTAGTAGTAGTGGCCGACTACCACTAGACCGCTGAGGCAATGAGAGAAAGTGGATACATATACTTAACAGTAGTTTATTATATTACGTCTTTGCACGATATTCTGAATTTCATTGCGATGATTCAGCCGGAGAGCAAGGGCCTACCTTTCTGCGTTGATCTTAATCCAGATCTTTTTGGAAATCAGCAAATAAATTTATGTTAATAATGCATTCTGATGTGGGAATAAAAATAATGTTTTATTTATTCGCTTTGATTGAGGTCAAGGCAAACATATTTTCACGGAAGGAACTATTTAAAACAAAAATTCAAACAATTATAACTACATTCTTTTTCTATATTTAAAGACCCTGGCGTTCTTTGGTATGCACATTCCTTTTATTTCCTTTTAGTACTAATTTGTAATATGTTTATTCTAATATTTTTGTAACATATGGGTCCTTAAATCAAATAGAAAATATGACATTATAATAGGATTACTAGTCCGTCTGACTCTGCCAATTTGGAATGATACTTCTGGTTCAGTAGGCTTGAAATTTGTATGTATGTATGTATCTTCACGCCAGGTCCCTAACGGGGTAGGCAGAGAGTGTAGAGCGCCAGATATCCCGGTCCTGACAAAACTGTCGTGCCTCATCTACCTTCATCATACATGCACGCCGATTCCTAAAAATTGAAATTCATACATACACTAAATTAACTAGTGACATTATGGTATCAGGCAAATAAATTATTTTTGTAATGGTTTATCCGCCATTGTTCGCTTGATTGGTGAAGAATTCTAAACTACAAGTAGGTATGCGATGGGGTCGGCACGTCCCTTCGCCTTTTTTTTCTGGCTTAGAACAACCAAAAGGAGATCAGCCAAAATGGTACATAGATTGTACATGAACAAATACTTTACATAAAATTTGTACGCATGAAGCTGTAAAATTTTCAGTATATTATTATACTGAAACCCACCGGAAAAGTATTTAAAACAGTTTTTGAAAAAATCTGTTATTTTGATATTTATGATGACGTTAAAAGGAACGTCACGAAATGTAATGGCGTAGGATATAATTATTGTATCAAAAAGTATCGATTAATCATATTTTTAAAAAATCAATTACATAACAAATAAAAAAAATAAGTGCAAGTACATGTTAGATTTCATTTTAAGGTCAGTTTTTACAATCAGATGAAGACTTATTGAAATACATTCAATTAGGTTATAAAATCAACACAAAAGACTAAGTGACCCATTCGATCAATGGATCGATATTATTAAAACATCGATATTATTTGACAGCCGCCTATGTTGACAGTTGACACATCCGTTTTTGACGCTTTGATATTTGACCTCATGTCATCTGTCACGTCATCGATGATTGACGTGACGTCATTAACTTGCTTCTGCTCGTTGGATATTGTTGGCAAGTGGATATATTCTCTTTGGTTGGCGTTCTGTGACTTCTCTGTGTTTTTGATTACTGGTTTGTTTTTGTGCTAGTTGAAACGGATTTCGAGTGCTCTTGCGATTTGGATTAGGACGATTGGATAACTTGGACTTAACGACGACCATTTGGCGTGATTAAAAGGACGTTGTGATTTGCTTTTTGTTTTGGATATTGCCTTCATACTTACATTTTTTAAATTGGTATATCTCATGAACCCGATTCGTCAACGAAGTCAAATATGTTTTAAATAGTAGTAGTCTAAGAACTAATGTCTAAAGACGTAAAAGTTTTATTGTTGTACAATTATGTACCAATGTCCCATACAAAGTGGCGGATCTCCTTTAAAATGTTATTTATTTACGAAAAAAGTTATTTGCGCAATTCACAATATTAATCCACATTCTCTAATGATTCTACTAATGTTATATCTCATATATATAAAAATGAATTGCTGTTCGTTAGTCTCGCTAAAACTCGAGAACGGCAAGACCAATTTCGCTAATTTTGATTTTGAATGATTTATGGAATAAATACGTTTTTTATTTTATTTAATTATTGTGAGGCAATACAAAGTTTTCCGGGAGAGCTAGTATTTATATTAGAAACTAGTTCTTCGTACCGCCTTAGCGTAGCAATGATGCACTACTTTATTTTGTATAGCTGACCTATCTTAGGTATGAGTACCTATTCAATTTGAACTGGAATCTATAATATCCTCCATATAAAAATTAATCCATAATTCCCTGGTCTCGCTATACCTGAAAAGGACTTTAATAATTTAATTAAATAAAAAACTTTTTTTTTTCCGTAAGAACTTACTCCTAATAATAAAAAATACAACAAAAAAAGAAATAGTGAAATCGGTCCAGCCATTCACGCGTGATGCCGTGACCAAGGAAAACGGGTTGCATTTTTATATATATAGATTATGTGATCATTGTGTAAAATTGCCGCAGTAGCCTAGTGATAGCAGGCCACTACTACAACGCTGGAGGTCCTGGGTTCGATTCCCGGGTCGGGGGCTATCAGGGATAACGGTATCAAATCCTTTATCTCTGGTCCTATTGGGATTTTTCCATTTTCTAGAAGTTGCCCAGTATCTTGGCGTTTAGTAACGTGCCCGGAGATGGCAACAGGCTCGCCACCTGTTACATGGGCCAAAAATGTAACCGGCGAATCGTGGGTGTTTGCATGTATGCTTGAATGCATGCATTTACCTCTGCCTACCCCTTCGGGGATTACGTTGCATTTTTTACGTTTTATCATAGTTACTATTATAATTTTCAGTTAAATTTGGCTTCCTATCAGCTTGATATATTCAATGACATATTTTAATTATTATAATATTTAACCATGAAGGTAAGGTCATAAAAATAATATAATAAAAATCAACAAAGTGCAAGTCACTGGTGGTAGAGCTCCAGTGACGGATCTCGCGGGCGTAGGCACCACCGCATTACTTAATATACCTACTTGCCGCTAAATGGTAGTGTTCAGCACTATCGTGTTCCGGTCAGGTAAGGCGTACGGCTCTTTAATTACCGGCACAGAGGCATAACACCTTAGGCCTCAGGAGTGGTAACGCATCTGCATTTTGACCTTGGTATTTGTGTGGGTGTCTATAGGCTGCAGTCATCACTTAACATCAATGTGAACTGCATGCTTGTTTACCACTTACATTACGTTAAAAAACATAGAGTGAGCTCCGTCAATAGAGCCCTACGAACAGTAAATAAATTACAAGGCTACTACGTATATAATAATAAGGATTAAGCCTGAAATATTGTAATAAGTGCCCTTACCTCACACAAATACCTCAACCCTAGCTGGAGATAAAGAGTCATTAAGGGTCAAGAGACAGTCACTCATGGCTGCCAGCCCGACCATTAAGCTGTCCACATTCCGTGACCGATCGCATTCTCCAGTGAAAGCTAGGCAATGAAAAGATAAAATCTGTAATATGCAGGTATTAATGTTAAGGAAAACAAATGCGTAATGGGCTTCTATACCTATTATCTTCAGTCGCTAAGTAAATAAATACGCTTACACTCACAGCCCCACACTGTAAACCTCTATCGTGGGTGCCGTTGTAAACACACAACACATACACAAACACCCAGACCCACAACAAATATCTGTAGGCCATACACATATTTGTCGCGGTGCGGGACCCTCCCTCCCCTTGGAATCAAACTTTCGTTTTACACTGCAGGACTTACCGGGTCGTCCCGAAATTAATAATCTGTTAATGAAAACAAATAATTTAATTACGAAGCCAACTAAAATCTATTCAATAAAATAAAAATCGTGCGGCACAAAACAGAAATGAGAAAGTGTTTACGGTTAGTGGAAATGATAACAGGCAACTGTTAACGCCATACCCACTACAGAAATAGTGTTTTCCCAAAGGAGGAGTTGGTCCTCTCATAAAGTCGTTGACAGTTTGACATAGGTTCCGTGTCGACAAGCGAAAATAATGGACTAAGGTAATTGACGAATGATCTTTCATTTTGTTTATGTAATAAAAGGTATACTAGTGGGTCGCCCTGCAAAACTTTGCATTTTTCCACAGTTTTTTTTAAAGTATAATAATAATAATAATAATGGCAACCCATTATACGTCCCACTGCTGGGCACGAGTCTCTCCCCTTTTTTTTGGGGGGAGGCCTGGAGCTAACTCCACCACGCTGCTCCAATGCGGATTGGTGGAGGTGGGTGGGTTAGTGGCCAACCTACTGTCGGATGTTTTCAAACCGCCCATAAGGCCTCCGACAAGGTTTAACGACTGCTATCCATCGATAGCAACCGGGACCGACGGCTTAACGTGCCCTCCGAAGCACGGAAACGCGCATTTAATTAGCCACTAGCGGTCACCCATCACACTACCCGACCGCGCCCGTAGTGCTTAACCGAGCAGATCGCTTACGATCTACACCAGCCGCTGGGCCATGCGCGCTTCGGCTGGGCCATGCGCGCTTCGCTAAAGTATACGAAGTTTTTATTCTTCTGCATATCTTCGGCTGCAGCTCCTAAAAATAAAACCATAACCCATCTTTTATGTGCAGCTTGTGCCTTAATTAATGGGACAAAAATTGAAGTACTGTATTTTTTTATAAGCTAAATTTACTGGAGGATATGTCAGCCCCATCATTACCTAATCTACAATATATTACACTTATTCATTGAGAAAGACACTTATTTATGTAATGATATAATACTTAATAATGATTTTGCTGCATCACTAAACGGCTGTGATTTTTATAATAAAAGGTATGGTAAATCGCCCTGCGAAACTTCGCATTTATTCAGATTTTTTTAAAGTATACGACGTCTTTATTCTTCTGCTCATCTTGGGCTGGAGCTCCTAAAGGTAAAACCATAACTGATATTTTATGTGCAGCTTGTCCCCTTAATCAGTGGGACAAAAATTGACTTACTGTATTTTTTTATCTAAATTTATTTGGAGGCTTTTGTCTACTGGAGGATATGTCATTAATCTACAATATACACCTATTCATTGAGAAAGACACTTATTACTGTAAAATTGACTTGACACTATTATAATTTTAATTTGGTGGGTTTGGTTTTTAAAAAAATACTAGCTGTCTTAGTAAACGTCGCATCATTTTCGCAGTATAAAAATAATTTAAGACTTATTCTTCGTAGACACAAAATAGTAATTATACATCATTCAAAATTCAATATGTTACAGAAATAATTTGATTTAAAATAAATATATTTTTTCATGCACAATGCATTGTTCATTTTTCTTTTGCTAACTGACCTTAATGAAAAGATTATACTACCTGATTATAAATAAAATTCTTTGATAAGCTTTTTTGGACTTACGTCACTTTTTATTTTCGTTGCACCATTATTTTTCAATCTTATTTCACCAATCTTGTCATAAGTCAAATTTTCCTCGGCTAATCTTTCATATTAATCAATATTGATATTGTTTTCATATTCTTTTATTAATATCTATTTTTGTATTATTATTTTAAACAATTTTTAAACACAGCAATTTTTAAGTTTGACCAAACTTAAAAATTGCTGTGTCAATTTTAAAAATGTTTTCACTTTTCAAAAGCTACATTAAGTATCTATCTATCTGTCGATCACCTATTTTCAAAAGGCATTTTTTCTGTTTCGATGATTATTACTGTATAGCTACAAAAATATTATCGCACATGATGTTCCCAAACTTAAGATACTACGCTAAATGCCTTACATTCACAGTGACGTATGGGTCTCTATCCACTTTATAATTAATGCTACACATTGTTACTTAATTAACAACATATCATTTGATATTGATGAAGGTTACCTACAGTTGAATTAATTCTGAGCAGTATTACAACTGTCGTATAAATAGGTGTGTATTAAATGTTTCTAATTTCAAACTAGCTACGGCTCGCTCCGGCTTTGCATGAGTGTCATATAGCATATGTCACTCAGTGAAAATGCAGCTTTCTACTAAGGAAAGAACTTTTGAAATCACCAAAATTAGCTATCGGCCCAGCCATTCGAGTTTTATTGAGACTAACAAAATTAAATGTCTTTTTTAATAAAGGTATAATCATGATTTTTTTTATGTGATTGAAATGGCAAACGAGCCTGCAGTTCGCATTGATATTAAGTGATGACTGCAGCTTATAGATACCCACGGACAAAGATCAAGGTCAAAATGCAGATGCGTTACCACTCCTGAGGCCTAAGGTGTTATGCCTCTGTGTCGGCAATAACAGGGCAGATGGTTCCGAAACGTTATTTTACGATAATTATTTTATAATTACGAACGAAAAGAAAACACATGTAAGAAAAAAAAAATATAATTTTACAGGAAACACAGTAAAAATAACATAAAATTCTTCGATTCTAACCTTTTAAACATTAGTTATGAAAGAAAATGAAAAAATATTTGTCAAAAGCAATGTCAATCACTACGCAGAGTTAGATACAAAAAAACCGGTCAAGTGCATGTCAGGCCACGCGCAGTGTGGGGTTCCGTAGTTACAGAGTAAAAGATGAAATAAAAAAATATATATATTTTGTAAGGACTTGTTTGAAATTTTCGAGTAAAGTATATTTGATCGACTATTACTCGAAAACTTGCAAGGCCAACTTAAGTGTGATAGTTTTCCTTTTAATTTCGTTATATATAGCTACTATTGCCGTAACGTTTGAATTTCTAACAATAACCGTTTAGTCTGTAGGGGGAGAGACACTTGAGTCTAACGAAAATTTGCACTTTAAAGCTTAATAAGTCACGAACAGTTGACTAAATCGAAAAATGATGTTAGAACACCCATACTATTTTTTAAAAACCTATCCAACGATACTATACACTATATGGAAATCGAAAATAAAAAAAAATATCTGCGAGTTACATGTAGGCGAGGTTACCCTAAATACATATTTTTTCATGTTTTATTCTACCACTTTGTCGGCGTAATTAAGATGTATACTTGTGCCAAATTTCAAGTCTCTAGTACTTGTAGTTTTTGCGCTAAACCGCGGACGGACAGACGGACAGACAGACAGACAGACAGACAGACAGACAGACGGACATGGCGAAACTATAAGGGTTCCTTGTTTACTACGGAACCCAAAAAAAACGTAACTTCACGCCTGTAATCCCCGAAGGGATAGGCAGAGGTAATGGAAGGGGCATGCATTCAAGCATACATGAAAACACCCACGATTCGTCGGTTACTAACTTGCAAATAAATCATAGATATATCCAACATAAACTTGTAAGTGCACCGCTGCATCATGATGCATGGTGTGATATATCAAAGCCATTGTGATTCACAATTGTTGAATGTAACATGTGCAAATGCTTTAGAATGTTCTTTGTTATCATTCATTGTAGAATGTTCACATATTAATTCCTAAAAACGTTATATTGTCTAGATGCTTTCATTGATTTTCATGTGTTTTTATTTAATGTTATGAAAGTATGCATGGTAAACAAGCATGCAATTCACATTGATGTTAAGTGTTGGCTGCAGCCTATAGACACTCACACAAAGACCAAGGTCAAAATGCAGATGCGTTACCACTTCCGAGGCCTAAGGTGTTATGCCTCTGTGACGGAAATTACAGGGCCGTACATTACCACCTGACCGGAACCAATTAGTGCTTAACACTACCATTTAGCGGCAAGTATATTAGGTAATGCGGTGGTGCCTACGCCTGCAAGCTCCGTCACTGGAGCTCTACCATCAAGTATTCATATAATTTAACTTTCTTTTATCAACGTTTCAAAACATCAATCTATCCCGATAATCTTAAAATAGGAATAATTAGACCTATACACGAAATAGGAAAATATCATGAAACATATTATAATAATATGAGGAACAAGACCGGGTGTCTATTATATGTTATAGATACCAAGTCTATTAACTGTCTTTTAAGTTTTAAAAAAGTATTATGTTCAAAATCAATAAAATTGAAAATGTGTAAATAATAATGCCACCTGGACCGCTAATCACAACGTAGTCAAGTTTGCGGGAGCGATAATTTACTTTTTAAAAACTAATTAAATTTAAAGTAAAGATAAATTAATAAGACGTGTTACCAGAAGTTCATGCTAACGTTTATTGAATCAAAAATATTATATCTTAATCACGGTACATCGATATGCGTCATACAATGTTTGCGGAAAATTGGCTGTATTGGAAAGACAATGGCGCGGTTGCGCAACGGAGACCACCGCGGTGTGGGATCGAGTCTTATGGATTTACTTGTATGATTTTAGGGTTCCCCATAGAGTTGCATTGTGTACGTAGATGGCGAGTTATTGGACGAAGAATATTGTTTATAAAAAAGTTTGCAAGCTATAAATGTTACGATTAAAATATCAGTACCAAACTATAAACTAAATTTGCATCAAAATCTCCTCATAATGACCCTTTAATGATTGCAGTTAAGTAACTGCTTTATATTCCAACAGCTCTACTACGATGCAAATTAGAACTTAAATTGCTCTTGGAAATCATTCTTAGTGTATCGTAAACATTTTCGTAGTACACTACATCTAAACTTTATTAATTGCTTAGTGAACTATATTTTCAGAGATATTCGCGTCCCGACGACCAGCGTCCCGACGCCCAGCGTCCCGACGCCCAGCGTCCCGACACCCAGCGTCCGACGTCCAGCGTCCCGACGCTCAGTGTCTCGAGGCCCAGCGTCCCGACGTCCAGCGTTCCGACGCCCAGCGTCCCGACGCCCAGCGTCCCGACGCCCAGCGTCCCGACGCGCAGCGTCCCGAAGTCGAGCGTCCCGACGCCCAGCGTCCCGACGCCCAGTGTCCCGACGTCCAGCGTCCCGACGCCCAGCGTCCCGACGCCCAGCATCCCGACGCCCAGCGTCCCGTCGCACAGCGTCCCGACGCCCAGCGTTTCGACGTCCAGTGTCCCGACGCCTAGCGTCCCGACGCCTAGCGTCCCGACGCCCAGCGTCCCGACGCCAAGCGTCCCGACGCCCAGCGTCCCGACGCCCAGCGTCCCGACGCCCAGCGTCCCGACGCCCAGCGTCCCGACGCCCAGCGTCCCGACGCCCAGCGTCCCGACGCCCAGCGTCCCGACGTCCAGCGTCCCGACATCGAACGTCTCGACGCCCAGCGTCCCGACGCCCAGCGTCCCGTCGCCCAGCGTCCCGACGCCCAGCGTTTCGACGTCCAGCGTCCCGACGCCTAGCGTCCCGACGCCTAGCGTCCCGACGTCCAGCGTCCCGACGCCCAGCGTCCCGACATCGAACGTCTCGACGCCCAGCGTCCCAATGCCCAGCGTCCTGACGCCCAGCGTCTCGACGCCCAGCGTCCCGACGCCCAGCGTCCCGACGCCCAGCGTCCCGACGCCCAGCGTGCCGACGCCCAGCGTCCCGACACCCAGCGTCCCGACGCCCAGCGCCTCGACGCCCAGCGTCCTGACGCACAGCGTCCCGACATCGAGCATCGGGCATCGGGACGCCCAGCGTCCCGACGCCCAGCGTCCCGACGCCCAGCGTCCCGACGCCCAGCGTCCCGACGCCCAGCGTCCCGACGCCCAGCGTCCCGACGCCCAGCGTCCCGACGCCCAGCGTCCCGACGCCCAGCGTCCCGACGCCCAGCGTCCCGACGCCCAGCGTCCCGACGCCCAGCGTCCCGACGCCAAGTGTCCCGACGCCCAGCGTCCCGACGCACAGCGTCCCGACGCACAGCGTCCCGACGCACAGCGTCCCGACATCGAGCATCGGGCATCGGGACGCCCAGCGTCCCGACGCCCAGCGTCCCGACGCCCAGCGTCCCGACGCCCAGCGTCCCGACGCCCAGCGTCCCGACGCCCAGCGTCCCGACGCCCAGCGTCCCGACGCCCAGCGTCCCGACGCCCAGCGTCCCGACGCACAGCGTCCCGACATCGAGCGTCTCGACGCCCAGCGGCCCGACGCCCAACGTCCCGACGCCCAGCGTCCCGACGCCAAGCGTCCACACGCCTAACGTCCCGACGCCCAGCGTCCCGACGCCAAGCGTCCCGACGCCCAGCGTTTCGACGTCCAGCGTCCCGACGCCTAGCGTCCTGACGCCCAGCGTCCCGACGCCCAGCGTCTAGACGCCCAGCGTCCCGACGCCCAGCGTTTCGACGTCCAGCGTCCCGACGCTCAGCGTCTCGAGGCCCAGCGTCCCGACGTCCAGCGTTCCGACGTCCAGCGTCCCGACGCCCAGTGTCCCGACGCCCAGCGTCCCGACGCCCAGCGTCCCGACGCCAAACGTCCCGACGCCTAGCGTCCCGACGCTCAGCGTCCCGACGCCTAGCGTCCCGACGCCCAGCGTCCCGACGCCTAATAGAACAGTTTTTTTTTTAAAACATAAAATAGAAATATACATAACATAGAACAGAATAGAATAGAAAAAACTTTTTTGGCATTCTACAATTACAAATATTTGTTCCAAGGTGGTCCCCAATTCAGCAGCTGCTCTTTTGAGCAGCGCTAGGCTTCCATTGGGGCCGTCTGCTCTTTTGAGCAGCGCTAGGGGCCGTTTCTGTGACACAAATAAAGCCAGCAATATATCCGTCGTCCTAATACATATATAACATGAGAATCATATATGTAGATAACACATCTACCGATAAAATGATAATAATTTGAACATAGTAAGTTTAATAGTGGTTCAATAGGTACAGTTTTGGATTTGTCTCGCGTACAAAAAACTAAAAAGAAAAATGTAGACGAATAGCGAACCTCCTCCTTTTTTTGAAGTAGGTTAAAAATATTATTTAAAAGCAACCCGACGTTTCGATCGCTTTTCAGCTTGCGGGGTCTCGGGCAGACTGAGGTGACATTCGTCTGACAGCAGTTTGAATAATTAATTTGTAGCTTCCCCAAACTATTTCGCAAACGTTTAGCGTAGCATTCAGTTATTAGATAATAGAATTATATAATGATGTCTTACAGATTGTTGCGATTGGGATTTCATTTTAATAGGTATCGGATTCAAAAAGGCTTCAATGATGAAGCTGAAAAGTCGGGTTAATATATTTTTTGTTTTTACAAAAGCGTATTATTTGAATGATAAAATTTTATCGTACGTCTTATCTAGGTGCACAATCATAATTTTACATATACCTGTTTAATTTAAAACCTTATATAAATACACCGATTTCAAACACTAAAAAACCGCATCTCTAATAAGCAACAAATAACGTAATCATGATAGGTATAATAGTTAACTAGCTCTATGAGATTCAATCTTTATTCTATTGTTTTTCACTTTTTAGTGATGTGATTATATGGTTTGTAAGGTCGGTATTTTTTGTCAAGTTTTTTTTCTATTTTTAATGTAAATGTCAATAAATAACATACACGTACTCCAAAGGCTGTCCAACTCCCACACAATCATTGCTTCGATTTCAGTTCCATTTACTCAATCACCTGTCCGGAACACGTTAGTGCTGAACATTACCATTTAGCGGCAAGTAAATTAGAAAATGCGGTGGTGCCTACGCCCGCGAGCTCCGACGCTGGAGCTCTACCACCAGCAAAATCGGTTCTATTATTATTCGTAGCTCATAACACAGGTGTATCTGGCATTGGGACGTGACGACCCCACCGTCCACTAGCGGAAGAATTTCCTTCCACTAGTGCGGACAGTCAACCGAACAATGGCGGTCAAACCATTCCAATGGGGCGGTAGTAAGTGCAATAACGCAAGATGGGCAGCAGCATCCTGTGATAAAACTACTGCCACTGCGATCACCAATACGCATGCCAAGCGTGGCGATTATGGCATATCCCCCTTATGGGAAGGCTTTGGTCCAGCAGTGGACATCTTTCGGCTAAAATGAATTAATGAACACAATTGTTATAAAAGTGTGCTTAGTGTTGTATTTGTAATATACCTAATTATATTTTTAAATAACACCTAATACTATACCCTAAGCTGATTGTGTTAATTAAGTAGGGACGGATTAGTTCCCATCTAATTAATATTTTAATTTACAAAATATAATGCAAGCGCAGACTATAATGGATATGTAAGAATAGGACTAAAAAAGGAAGTATCAGGTTTTTTTTACCATTGTCTTGTTATTTTTTATATTTGTAAGTAAACGTTGTGTTGGA
The DNA here is from genome assembly GCA_036365455.1 of Macrosoma leucophasiata. Lineage (NCBI taxonomy): Eukaryota > Metazoa > Arthropoda > Insecta > Lepidoptera > Hedylidae > Macrosoma > Macrosoma leucophasiata. Next base: position 13,612,801 of record JAWQUS010000004.1, read on the forward strand.
CCAAAGAAATAAAAATAAATTCATTCATTCATTCATTCATTCAAAGGTCTACTTAACATCGAAGTTTTTTTTTATAAAGCGCTTTTATTTCTATCTACCTAAGAAAAGACGTAACGATAAAAATTACTTCAGTCGGAACTTAAACCTGCGACCGCTGGGATCATTAATCCAGTCGCTCGCAATGATCTTCGGTGGCTCAATTATCACAATAAATATATTTTTCTTTTAAACATTTTCACTCGCATATGTAATTGCGAAAATTCAATAAAATAAAGCGTCATTGAAATGAAACACTTTTTACGGAGTTATCTCCCGTATATATATTTTTAATAATTCAGTTTCTTTAATTATTAAGGGTTAATTTTTTTTGTATACAAACCTTCAACAAACTATTTTAAAATTAGTTAATTTTTTAAAACTGTCGCATATTAAAATAATATATAGGTATTCAAATTACTGATTACCTATTAGTGCCATTTGGGGTCGAAACGCTAGGTCCATGGGGTCCCAGTGCTCGTCTCCTATTCGGAGACATTGCGAAGCGATTGGTCGACACTTCCCGTGACCAGAGGGCTGGCCAATATTTGGGTCAGAGAATAAGCATTGCCATTCAATGTGGCAATGCTGCCAGCCTTCTGGGAACTTTGCCGCAGTACGACGGCGATGTGGATTTTTTGATGCGTGTACATAACTGCTTTTATATTTATTAATTTTAAGATAGTTTAAGGTTTTTTATAAAAATATTTGCTACTTGTTTGTATTGCACATAAAATTATAATAATCTTTTTCGGTATTTAAATTGTCGAATTGTTTTTGCGTCAGATAATTATGAAGATTAAGTGATAATCGATAAGATTCACCGCTAAAAACTATACCTGAAAAGTCAATTCTGCAAGTGTGTATTTTTTTATTTTCCATGGATACTTCGAATCAAAAGTACAATCTAATATCCATAATATTCACCTAAAACATCAGACTCAAACTCGTGGAGTTTATGAAAACCCCGTCTGTTATCCTAACCCACATTTCTCGGGGTTTTGCAATAATATTGGTTTGCCTTGTTACATGGTTAAAAATACGATCTTGGAGTTCATAAAGATGTTAATAAATATTTTTGTTACCTTATAAGTTTGTTAAATTATTCGGGTTGTTGTATTATTTTATTTCTGTGAATAATTTATTTCATTTCACCAGTGACGAGAAATGGACGCGTTATTACATCACGCCTTTATTAAGTACCCTGTATGACCACGTAGTAAGTAACACAGAGATATAACTTAGGTCTCTGGGGTGGTAACGCATCCGCATTTTGACCTCTGGTTTTTATTTAGATGTCTATAGGCTGCATTTATGTATGTCTTTTATTCAATTTGCATAAAATTAAAAAAATCTGCGGATAATTCACTGGGATATCACTATTCACTTTTTTTCATCGTCATCAGTAAGAGTCGTTGTTATCAACGGCGAGGTGAGCAGCCTCGCGCAGCAAATGCCTCGCGGGACCTTTTACGTGTGGACGCGTCTTGACAAACGTCCTTTACTCTATGGTCCCCTCCGGTGTTGCTCTATGGCCAGCCATAGAGCAACACCGGAGGGGAGTAGCCATATGCAGGCTTTCCCCTCTGTCAAAGTACAAGCCCAAATGGGCCTATACCTGTCGTCTAGACGTTTAAATGTGTGCGGGAAATTGTTTCTGTATTTTGTTAAAGTCAAGATGTGAGTTTCGTAGTAATAGACGATTTTTGTAGTGTGCGTGTGTGTCGCACTCATATTCCTCCGCAAAAAATGACAGACTGTTTTGCATCGGTAATAAACGCTATGGCTACTCCTCTCCAGTCCGCCGCGGCCGGTGGCCCGTGTTGCTCTATGACTCTGGCCGATTGTCCGGTGAAGTTAAAATGCCGCCTCGAGACGATCCGTCTACATACGTATTATTATATCCATGGACAAAAATACATCGTTTCAAAAAAAAAAAAATATCGTAGTAAGGCGTTTTTTATGCCTTTCGGTTCTGCTACAGGAAGTAATGTGTCCCACGCGATCTATCATCCAGATTAGGGCTAAAATACATGCTAGAATTAAAATATTTTAGTTTCATGAACGAAACAATCCAAATAGAAAACTGATTCCCACCCTACCTGTTATTTCTGAAGATCCACCGCTAAAACAATTGAACCACGCATGTGTAACGATCCTCTTATAAGAAAGGGGCAATTTGCATAAAATGTTTAATCATAATAAAAGCGATGGAGGTATGGAAGCTCGCTTGCAAGAACGTATAGCTTTATTATTATTTATCGTGCTCGTATCGTTTTGTATATGCGACACTATGATTAACATAAATATTGGTGTACGACGGTTTTACAGCATTATAGGTTGACAGTTTCAAGGTGTTTTATATGAATATGGCAGGTAATCTCCTTGTTGTTTCTGCGTTCCTAGTACCTTGACGTTATTCTCTTTTTACATAATAATAAAGAGAGTCGAGCAAAAACATATAATATATAATAATTATTTGCAAAGTATCCTTGATTCTTTACCATAGAGCAACACGAGCCACCGGCCGCCGCGGCGGACCGGAGGGGAGTGGCCATAGCGTTTGTTATCGATGCAAAACAGTCTATCATTTTTTCCGGGGGGAACTACGTGTGATACACACACACACTACAAAAATTGTCTATTACTACAAAACTCTCACCTTGGCATTAACAACATACATAAACTATTTCTCGCACACAATTAAACATCTGGGCGACAGGTATAGGACCATTTGCGCTTGTACTTTGACAGAGGGGATAGCCTGCATATGGTTACTCCCCTCCGATCCGCCGCGGCGGCCGGTGGCCCGTGTTGCTCTATGTTCTTTACCCATCAGCCCGCTTATAAATGTTTATGGCTTTAAAACGGCGGGTATATCCCTATATTCGATCTCAATCCATTTGAATAATTCCAGCTTTTGATCTTAATCTTTAATCCAATTGAAAATCCTAATATTCTACCTTAATCTATTGTTGACGACCTTCGCCTCGATTAACACCTCGATCCGTTTATTAAGAAAGACATCCCAATGGCCAACTTGTGATCTTTTAATTCTGTCCATCGCTATTGAGATATAGATACAAGGATCGCTATAGTCTAGATCTGAGATTTAATATGTCCCGCATCCGTGATAAAAATAATGGAGCCAAACACATATAAGGTAATGCGGAGGTGCCTTCGTTCTCGAGCTCAGCCACTGGAGCTCTACAAGAAACACCTAAACATAAGCAATTTTTTTTATGTCTGAAGGTTGAGAGATAAGCAGACGGGCCACCTGATATAAAGTGGTCACCGTCGCCTATGAACATTTGCAACACCAGGGGAGTTGCCAACGCGCTTCCAGCCCTGAAAGACTCTATTGACACCATTTTTGAAGAACTCCATATTGTAGCTCCGCGGTAAACCCTCAAAGGGAAGTTCGTTCCAAATGACAGCATTGTTAAAGTGTTTCTGCTGTCATTGACATTATTTCTAAAAGTGATTCTATAATATAAAAATAAGTCGGGTTTTCCTTCCTGACGCTATAACTCCAGAACGCACAAATCGATTTCCACGGTTTTCATTCGTTGGAAAGGTCTCGGGCTTCGTGAGGTTTATGGCAAAGAAAATTCAGGATTATAAAACGACATCCACGCGGGCGAAGCCACGGGCAACAGCTAGTTTTTTATACTTTTACTAAGGTACACCACCGATCATGATATTTTGATGAGAATATCTGTGAATTTTGATAAAAACTGACATGTGACGAAATAAAACCATTAAATCCTTTGAAATTACTAGTTTTGTAAGTACTTAACTAAGTATCTACGTATCTCAACATCAAGATTCTTTTTTTAGCTAGGTATCGTCAAAAATCCCCAAGAAAGCTTTTGCTATCCGTCTGACTTAATAAGACAACGAAGCACAAAGAAAATTGATTTAGTTACAATACGTTATCGACAAAATAACGTTGTAATAACATTGGGTATCGGATCACTTGGGGTTAGGGTGTCCACCTCTCCCAGAATTCCGGGAAACTCACGGATTAGACCTCTGAAAATTTGAATCTCCCGCCTCCCGAAAGGCATTTAAAATATACAAAATTCTTCCGGAATAACAAGTTGTTCAAAAGTAACGACATGCGAAGTCGAAATGGCTAACTAAGAGCGGCGTAAATCACGACCGCGCTCGACAACAGCCTTCTCAGCCATCTCGCCACTACTCTCCAGAGTGAGAAGGTAGGTAGCTAGCTAGTTTCGTATACTGATTTGCGCGCGTGTAGGTACTTTGTTTTAATGTCTCTAACCCACGCGCGTGAGAGAATGCGTCGCCTTTGTCTGAGTCATTTTCATTTCTCATTTGTTTTAAGTTTCATTCTTTCACTCATTCACTAGTCTGTATCTAACAGCAATCCAAATTTAGATTAAATACAATTATTTCTATGTTGTTAAAGGTTCAAAATGAAATAAAAAGTTACGATAACCAACTTTTTTTCTCCTGGATTTAGACAGCTAAGAAGTGGTAACCCTACTTGGGGTGTGTGTGAAAAGTAACACGTTTCATAACTTAACAGTTCGACTTGAGTGCTTTGTATACGGAGAAAGATATGTAGAGGATGTTCTTGAGTTTTGTTATTGTTTGTAACAATATGTAACATAGATACGACTTCTGCCATAGCTTTATAACTTGATTTAGGTGGAATATTTTCTCTTTGGCAGATCTACAGAAAACGTCATATACATATTATCAGCTATCTTTTGACGATAACTTACTATACCCTTTATATTTTCAAAAATGGACAATTATAATACGTTAATTGGAAAGCTATTTAGACCAATACAGTATTAATGCTTCACAAATTAAATACTTAAACTACCTTATGCATTTAATGCACATTATTATAATATAAAATGCCTCCAGAGGGTGAAGTTGATGGATGTGGGAGTGCGTATGGGTGACTTAGTGGTGAACTGTCTGCTTTACGCAGATGATGCGGTAATTGTTAGCTCTACACCATCTGGGCTACAAGCACTAGTCACAGTCATGAAAGAGGATTGTATGGAGAAAGGCTTACATTTGAATGTGGATAAAACTAAAGTATTAGTATTTGAAAGAGATGAACAGAGAACAAATGCAAGGGTAGTAGTAGATGATGCAGTGTTAGAACAGGTTGATGAAATTGTATATCTTGGATGTGCTTTTAGCAAGGATGGTAGGTACACCACTGACATAGAAAGAAGAGTGCTTGCTGGGAATTGCGTGAATGGAGCGTTGGGTAAGCTGCTAGAATCTAAACATCTCAGCCAGCGGGCTCGACTAGCCGTACATAATGCTGTACTTACTCCAACGCTTTTATATGGAAGCGAGAGCTGGGTATGCAGGAAAGAGCATGAAAGTAAGTTGAACGCGGTCGAGATGAGATCTTTGCGCAAGATCTGCGGTGTATCACTCACCGATCGCGTTCGTAATGAAGATGTAAGAAAGAGACTTTGTGTGAATGATAGTATCGGTGTAAAAATGAAAAAAGGCATGCTCCGATGGTTCGGGCATATAGAAAGAATGTCGAATGAGCGAATGACTAAACAGATATACAATGCGAATGTGGATGGTTGCAGAGGCCCAGGAAGACCAAGGCTGACCTACCATGACCAAATAGGTCGAGTTCTGTCTGATGGTGGGGTCAAAAGTCTTAGGAATCGGCGTGCATGTATGAAGAGAATGATGAAGGTAGACGAGGCACGAGAGGTTTGTCAGAACCGGGATGTCTGGCGCTCTACACTCTCTGCCTACCCCGTTAGGGACCTGGCGTGAAGATACATACATATTATAATATACTACACCATGTAGTTAAAATTAATATCTTAGAAGTTGTCGCAAAGAATCACAGAAATGAATTTAATTGAAAAAAGAATTCTATCGCAATACGACGGTAATTAAAAAAAAAAAATTGCGGCAATGGCTTTAACATTAAGCCTGGGTTACACCACGACTTTTGTTAAGGTTAAGGTGATTGTAACATTTCACATCCTGCTCTAACTTTAACAGATTTCTTTAAGTTAGACAAGGATGTGAAATGTTACAATAACTTATAATCTAGCTAGCTAGTTTAGAAGGTATATATTAAAACATAATTATATTATTTTTTTTTTTATTGCATGGAAATGGTAAACAAGCGTGCAGTTCACATTGATGTTAAGTGATGACTGCAGCCTATAGACACCTACACAAAGACAAAGGTCAAAATGCGGATGCGTTACCACTCCTGAGGCCTAAGGTGTTATGCCTCTGTGCCGGAAATTACACAATTATCTTAGTTTTCTTGAGTAAGGCCAATTACTTAAGCTGACTGAGAAAAAACAACTGCAATTTGACTCCATGCTAATTGACCAATTAACACCGCCCGGTGACGATTCCCTTGGAATAACCATCATAATTTACGCTGGCCCGATGCTAGCTGACTCGGCAAATTTCGTATTGCCTTAGAATTAAATAATGTGTCAATGGTTTCACAGGTACGAACTGTTTGTATTAGGAAAATTAAATTAAATCTTCCTTGAACTTCCGATATATTTCAAAACCAAAATAAACCAAATCGGTTCAGCCATTCTCGAGTTTTAGCAAGACTGACGGACAGCAATTGTGTTTTATATACAGGATATAATTGTCAAGTGTGCACAGGCAATTATTCCGTATTACACATATCAAAAATCTTTAAAATTACAGTAAAAACTTTTAAAAATAAAACGAGAAATATCCAAAAATAAATATAATTATGTTTTTTTGGAATCATAAAAGTTGTAAAATGATTATGATTTAAATGCAGTTAGTTACAAGGTATAAATAGGGTGGTTTGCCAATGTTAGGGACACTTCCAATTCGGCCGTCAAGTGGAGCACGAGTATTTTAAAGTGGAAGTTGTACTTAAATCAGTGTTTGATTTTATTTACTCGAGAGCCGAAGAATATAAATGGACCAAAGCTAATATTAAGGAAGGGAAAGAATTTTAATTACTTGACCCGACAAAAAAATGTAGATCCTGCTGCCACTAGATTTTCTTTGGGGGTTATAGAGTGATGTTACAGCCTGTAGTCGTCCTCTTTATTAAATAATAAGTTGAACAAGTAAAATGACTGTAATTCAGTTCCGTACTAATTGACCAATTAACACCTTACGATGACGATCCCTTTGGAACGACAATCACCAATTAATTGTAATTGGTGATTGTCATTTCATTGAGTCATTGGATCCAAATGATTTTTTATGCACATACTATTGATGTTAAACAAGCATAAAGTTCACATAGCTACTAAGTAATGACAATAGAAGCGCGCATGGCCCAGCGGCTGGTGTAGATCGGAAGCGATCTACTCGGTTAAGCGATGCGGGCGCGGTCGGAAGTGTGATGGGTGACCGCTAGTGGCAAATTAAAATGCTAGTTTCCGTGCTTCCGAGGGCACGTTAAGCCGTCTCGGTCCCGGTTGTTTTCGATAGATAGCAGTCGTTAAACCTTGTCGGAGGCCTTACAAGCGGTTTGAAAACGTCCGACAACGGGTTGGCCACTAAACCTTATCTCCTACCCGCATTGGAGCAGCGTGGTGGAGTAAACTCCAGGCCTCCTTCCAAAAAGGAGAGAGACTCGTGCCCAGTAGTGGGACATATAATGGGCTGCCATTATTATTAATGACAATAAGCTATACACATCTACACAAAGTAGACAATAGGCTATAGTCAGTGAACCGAACAATGGCGGTCAAACCATTCCAATGGGGCGGTGGTAAGTGCAATAACGCGAGATGGGCCGCACCGTCCTGCGATAAAACTACCGCCACTGCGATCGCCAATCCGCATGTCAAGCGTGGTGATTATGGCATATTATGGCTTTGGTCCAACTGTGGACATCTTTCGGCTGATATGATGATGATGACCTACACAAAAACCGGAGGGCAATAATAATATTATATTAATATATAGGCAGATGGCTTCTCAAGTCAGGACATATAGGTAGAGTTTGTTGTTCGTGTCTTTCCATAAGCCGACATGTCATTCGTGTTTGTAAGCATCTGTAGGTGGGGTACTCGAGCGGGAGATGAAATAAAGCACATGGTTTGGCAGAAGATGAAGCAAGAGTCGTATATTGCCAAAGATCCGCCCATTCGATTACGCCGGCAGAGAAGAACGGGCAAGAAATTTTTCCGACCGGGGACACAGTTACAGGAATACCTATGTTCATTGCACAATGTAAATCTCTTCTGCGAATCAATTCAGTACTACGCGAATCGTTACTATATCTCGTTTTCCACTTTTACAAACTGTACATGTACAACTTGAATCTAGACTATGATATCGAGTTACAGAATTATATCAAGGAACACTTGTCAATCAAGCTACCGGGTATGTTTAGTACTTTGATTGGGACTTTCTATAATAATTAGTTTAGTCTGGTCGTTTGTGTTTTCTATTTCCGACAAATATATTATGCCGATTGATTGCCACGTCTGAGGCCTTAGTTGTTTTGCTTCTGTGATTCGGTGTTATTACGGGGTCAATCTCAAGATCGCTATAGTACAGTGCCCGAGCACATCTAAAAATTCTTAAATAGCCAGATTTCTTCTAGAGGTTCAGTAATGTTAAAGTCATCCTCTTGAAAATGGTTATCGTGTAATGAGTTCGCTTAAACACGTGAAAACAACTGCAATTTGACTCCCTGCTAATTGGCCAATTAACACCGCTCGGTGTAGATCCCCTTGGAATCACAATCATAATTTACACTGCCCCAATGCATTAGATTGTTGATTACCTTCTCCTAATTACATTTTGAGCACACCTGACATTATAAGTTAGAGGCAGCACCGTGCAGTTGGTGGAGTTCTATTTGTTCACATTGGAAGTTGACCAATATCATTTGGGAAGGGGACGCATTTTGATCATTATTTAACCTGATTTGCAAAAAAGTCCGCTCATTTATCCGTGACCCCTGGGTTTCTTCTGGGGGTTATATAGTGTAATTAAAGCCTAGTCATATTATTTAATAACAATAATGGCAACCCTTGACCCTTGGGTTTTGGGTGGAGGCCTGGAGCTTACTCCACCACGCTGCTGCAATGCGGGTTGGTGGAGATAAGGGTTAGTGGCCAACCCGCTGTCGAATGTTTAGCTATAGCAACCGGAATCGATGGCTCAACGTGCCCTCCGAAGCACGGAAACGTTAATTTTAATTTGTTGCTAAGTCACCCACCCATCACACACCCGGCCGCGCCCGTTTCGCTTAACCGAGTATATCGCTTGCGATATACTCGGTTAAGCGAAACCACCACCACCACCAGTCGCGGGGCCAATTGGGGTTGGTAGTTGCGGTGTGGTAATTTTGTATAGTAAGATCACTTAAGGCAGGCCAAATAAGTTGACCAAGGCATACAACTGCAATCTGATCGTACTAATTGACCAATTAAGACCGTCCGGTGGCGATTCCCCTGGAATCACAGTCATCATTTACACTTGTCGGATGCAATAAATATCGTATATTGTTGATAAGTGTCACCAAAAATTTCATTTTGACAACACCTGATATTACAGTTGGAAGTTGAAAGATATTATTTCAGGGAAGCAATTAATTTTCATTAGAAATTAAAGAAAAAACGGAAAGAAAAATTTGACTTCGGGCAGGAATCCAACCTGCGACCTCAGGATAACCAGTCCAGCTGATTTACCACTGGGCTACCGAAGTCCCACCTAATTTTCATTATTTGACCCAATTTGCTCCGTCAGCCAAAACTGTACCATTCCCGAAGTATATGGTATCAGAACTATCATACCGAATATTTTTTTGCCATGGTAACATGCAATAAAGCACCATTATGTGTTCATATTTTTTTCTGACGTTTTCCATATTTTATTTTTCTCAGTAGCTGTAGGTATTCTGCAGTTTTATCTACAATTCATATAACTAAAAAAATATTCTACCATAACAAAAGCATTTTGTTACGGAAAAATAAATTATAATGACTCTTTCTTAATGTTGCATTTACAAGAACGAAAGAATACAACGTGAATATTATAGAACCAGGATCATAGAAGCAAGGATTATATTACCCATATTCATAAGACACCTTAAAACTGCCAACCTGTAATGCTGTAAAAACGTCGTACACCAATATTTATGATAATCATAGTGTCGCGTATACAAAACGATACGAGCATGATAAATTATAATAAAGCTATACGTTCTTGCAAGCGAGTTTCCATACTTTCATCGCTTTTATTATGATTAAACATTTTATGCCCCTCTGTTATATGAGGATCGTTACACATGCGGGTTCAATTGTTTAAACGGTGGGTATAAAGAAAATAAAGGTGGGTAAGGAATCAATTTTATATTCCAAGTTAATTCTGAAAAATGTTTGTATGTATGTATGTATCTTCACGCCAGGTCCCTAACGGGGTAGGCAGAGAGTGTAGAGCGCCAGACATCCCGGTTCTGACAAACCTTTCGTGCTTCGTCTACCTTCAAAATGTTTGTAATTTAATTCAATGTGTAAGGCAAGTGTATGCATAGAATAACCTTCAGCAATCTTTTTATTGGTGTTAGAACTGCAGTGAAAGGGCTCGAGGTACCACAGCATTAGCTAATTTACTTGCTGCTAAATAGTGTTCAGCACTGTCGTGTTCCGGTCAGGTGGTGTTGTACAGTCCTGTATTTTGCGACACTAAGGCATAACACATATCATCATAGGCTTCAGGCACGCTAGATTGACTTCTCTGGTTTCGTGTGAATGTTGATAGGCAGTATTAGTTATCGTCAATGTAAACTGTATGCCTGGCATGTGTACATCATGGCATAAGAAAAGAAACTTAAATGCATGTGGTAGAGCTCCAGCGACGGAGCTCGCGGGCGTAGGCACCACCGCATTACCTAATATACTTGCCGCTAAATGGTAGTGTTCAGCACTTTCGTGTTCCGGTCAGGTGGTAATGTACGGCCCTGTAATTTCCGGCACAGAGGCATAACACCTTAGGCTTCAGGAGTGGTAACGCATCTGCATTTTGACCTCGGTCTTTGTGTGGGTGTCTATAGGCTGCAGTCATCACTTAACATCAATGTGAACTGCATGCTTGTTTGCCACTTCCGTAACATTAAAAAAATGTTATTTCTCTGTCTACTCTTTCAGGGAATACTGCAACTAGCTTTAAATTCCATTTTATTCTAAGAAGATGTTATTAAATTTATTCGCTTGAATTAATTTTCCATTAATTGTGCGACTCGGCTGCCGTTCAGATAATATTTTTTAAGAACTCCATTTGTACAAGGGTTGAAGTTAATTACGTCACGAAATCGACGTTTTTGTGGTTGGGTAAACCCATTCTCAAAGTTGTCAAAGACAGCAAATCATGTCGCTGGCGAAAATTGTTGAGAAAATCTAAGAATTTATTGAAATAAACCATAGAGCAACTCGGCCCACCGGTCGCGGCGGACCGGAGGGGAGTAGCCATAGCGTTTATTACCGATGCAAAACAGTCTGTAATTTTTTGCGGGAGGAAATACGTGTGACACACACTCACACTACAAAAATCGTCTATTACTACGAAACTCACATTTTGACTTTAACAAAATACATAAACAATTTCACGCACACATTTGAATATCTGGGCGACAGAGGGGAAATCCTGCATATGGCTACTCCTCTCCGGTCCGCCGCGGCCGGTGGCCCGTCTTGCTCTATGAAATAAACCGTTCCGAACGCATCTTAATCTATACAAATAAATAAAATTGGAGTGTCTGTTTGTAATATAAAAAAAAGACTTTTTACTAAATGCATATGTATGTATACACGGTACATATATCAAAGCAACATTCTTTACAATTTTTGTCTGTCTGTCTGTCTGTTTGGCGAGGCTAATCTTGGGAACGGCTGGACCGATTTTGCCGGGACTTTTTTTTAATAAATAAAATACGCTTACACTCACAGCCCCACAGTAGGTATAAACTTGTGTCGTGGGTGCCGTTGTACACATACAACACATACACAAACACCCAGACCCGAAACAAATATCTGTAGGCCATACAAATATTTGTTCCGGTGCGGGGATCGAACCCGCGACCCTTCGAATCAAACGGTGGTTTCGCACCGCTGGACTAACCGGGTCGTCAATTTCAATTTTAATTCAAATTTCAAATTTTATACAAGGTGCGCCCACGACTTCGTCCGGGTAGATACTGAACAATCATAAATTCGCACGCGGGCGAAGTCGAGGGCACAACTAGTAATTGATATATTTCGAATTTATATTACGATATCAGTAGTAGGGTTCCGGTGTAGGAGCTCGAGGGCGTAGGCTCCACCGTATTAACTAATGTATCTACGAGTACCACCGTCTACCATGTTCCGGTTAGATGGTAATGTACCTATGACCCCATATTACCTATCACAGAGACATAACAACTTAGGTCTCAGTGGTGACAACGCATCTACATTTTGACCTCTGTTTTTTATGTGGATCTCTTGCTGCAGCAGCTGCAGTCGGTCATTAATTTAACATCCATGTGACCTGCACATTTGTTGCCACCTTCGTTAGTAAAAAAAATATTTCAAAACTTCCAATCTATTTCCCCCTTATTCATAAACGTATTTTAGCTAGTATTGCTATCCTCTCCTTTGCCTTTTTCTTTCTGCACATTTGATAATGCAACTGAAAAAGACAAAGCATTCTATAGCTAAAACGTATCTAATGTACGTTTATGAATAAGGGGTTTATTAGAATTGGACGACCCCAGTAAATCAAGCATACTATACTTACTAGAACAAATAGGTAGCGGTCTGTAATATCCATAATTACATTTTGAATTGATTACTCGATATACCAAGTATGGAGACCAGCCAACATAGTACTCGTACCAGCCGTAATCCTGAATCAAATGTTAACCCGTCGCGGCGCGTTAATCTCCACTGACTGCCTGAATTTGTCCGCGTAATGGACATGACGGGGATCATTTTTCACACACTGTGCATTGCATTTGTAGCTATATTATTTTATTAGATGAGGAAGTGGAATGTTAAAAGACAATGTATTTTTCAATGTTACAATACATATTTGGTTATTTATTAAAAATATTCAAGATAACAACTTTACGGATCTGACAGTGACTAATATATAATATTATTTCTATAATTATAAACCATATAATATAATAATGACAACCCTTGAAATACGTCCCACTGCTGGGCACGAGTTTCTCCTCTTTTTGGGGGGAAGCCTGGAGCTTACTCCACCATGCTGCTAAAATACGGGTTGGTGGAGATACGGTTTAGTTGCCAACCCGCTGTCGGATGTTTTCAAATCATAAGGCCTTTGACAAGGTTTAACTACTGCTATCTATCGATAGGAATGTTACCGAAGGTTTTACGTGACCTCCGAAGCACGGAAATGTGCATTTTCATTTTGCTACTAGCGGTCACCCATCACACACCCGACCGCGCTCGTATCTCACAACCGAATAGATTGCTTGATAGATCTTCACCAGCCGCAGGGCCATGCGCACTTCAAACCATTTAGTGAACATGTATTAAAAAAGTTGATAAAATAATTGAACAAAGAATAGATGAACAATTAATAGTGATCTTAAATGTCCATACTTAATTGATTACGCGATTAACCAAATATGGAGACCAACCAACATAGTACCAGTCGTAATCCTGAATCAAATGTTAAGCCGTCGCGGCGCGTTAATCTGGACTGACTGCCTGAATTTATTCGCGTAATAGACATGACGCGGGCTATTTTTCACACGCTGTGCATGGCATTTGTGGTAGTAACTGCCTCGGTAGCCTAGTGGTAGCAGGCCACTACTACTACACTGAGGTCCTGGGTTCGATTCCCGGGTAGAGGGTTATCAGACATAATGGTGTCCTGTATCTCTGGTTCTATTGAGATTTTTCCATTTTCTGGAAATTTCCCAGTACCTCGAAGTTTGGTAATGTGCCCGGAGATGTCAACAGGCTCGCTACCTGTAACATGGGCCAAAACGTAACCGGCGAGTCGTGGGTGTTTGCATGTATGATTGAATGCATGCATTTACCTCTGCCTTCCCCTTCGGGGATTACAGGCGTGAAGTTACATTTATTTTTTACGTTGAGTTTATTGAAGGTGGCAAAATACAATGAAACTTATTGATCAGTGAATACTACAGCCTACAGACATTTAATGATACTAGAGTATCATTGTTTATATTATTTCGCATTAACACATGCTTGTGAAATATATTTTATTTAAAGAAAAATGGAAAGAAAAATTTGACTTCAGGCGAGACTCGAACTCGCGCCCTACTGGGAATCTAGTCCAGCCGCTCTTCCAATTGAGCAACTGAAGTCCTGCCCGATTTGTCAAATCTTTCCTTCACATTTATTGCATTGCTTTATGGTAGCAGCAGCGCCATCTATTGCCAACTATGCTAGTTAGGCAACCGATATAATAGACTTTGCAGTTTATTGAATATCGTAAAGAAGTCGCTTCCATTTCAATTTTTCTTTAAATAAAATATATTTCACAAGCATGTAATAATGCGAAATAATATAAAAACAATTATTAAAGGTAAAAGCGACTTCTTTACGATATTCAATAAACTGCAAAGTCTATTATATCGGTTGCCTAACTAGCATAGTTGGCAATAGATGGCGCTGCTGCTACCATAAAGCAATGCAATAAATGTGAAGGAAAGATTTGACAAATCGGGCAGGACTTCAGTAGCTCAATTGGAAGAGCGGCTGGACTAGATTCCCAGTAGGCCGCGAGTTCGAGTCTCGCCTGAAGTCAAATTTTTCTTTCCATTTTTCTTTAAATAAAATAGAGTACCATTGTCAGAACTCAAGGACGGAATCATGACTACCATTACTATCTGTCTATTGAACAATCCTGTTCCAGTTAGATGGTTGCTAAACTGTATAGTTAAAAGATCTAAATCTTCAAGAGGTGACACATCTGCACTAAGAACTACTTTATATAGATTTATTTTTTTAGGTGTTTATTTTGACGACCCAGTTAATTCTGTAGAGTGTGACGACCGTTTTAACCGGTGGATCACGAGTTCAATCGTACCTGGACCGATATTTATTGCCTACAGATATTTGTTTCGGGTCTCGGTGTTTAAATGTGTTGTGTGTGTACAACTACACTCACGACACAGGTTTATACTTACTGTAAAGCTATGAATTTAATTATTTTTATTTAAAAAACTAATATCTAAATAAATAACAATTCATAACATCCGCATGACTCAAATATCACACCAAAGTTGAGTTCATACAAAAAGTACAACATTAAATCCAGATCCAAATGTAACCCGTCGCGACGCGTTAATCTCCACTGACTGCCGAAATTTGTTCGCGTAATTGACATGACGGGGGTTGTTTTTCACTTGCGTTAAGACTGATGATGCGTTTTAGAAGTGTTGTTTGTTTGCTTTTGGAGTTGTATTTCTTTTGGCACGATTGGGAAATAATTATGAAAGTGTGTACCTTTATCTCTGATTCTATTGGGATTTTTTCATTTACTGGGAATTTCCCAGTACCTCGAAGTTTGGTAATGTTCCTATCTACACACTAAAGTTATCACAAAGAAAACTATCACACTAAAGTTGGCTTTACAAGTTTGCGAGTAATAGTCGACCAAAAGTATTTTACTCGAAAATGTTGAACAACTCCATAGAAATTATTTATAATTTTTTGCATTACATTATTCAAACCTACAAACTACGGAACCCTACACTGCGCGTGGCCCGACACGCACTTGGCCGGTTTATTTTTCTATAGCTATCGCCTCTTGTGTGCTTCGCTTTTCTTCGCCTCTTGTGTGCTTCGCTTTTGTGTGCTCGGGTCATAAATTCGATTAGGACATCGACTGGTTTTTGCGCACCTATGTGTTATTGTAGCGGGTGCACTATTCAGACTTTTTGGTAAATAAATCTCGTTTTGCGATGGACGGACATTGTCGAATGTTAGAATTACACATTCGGACAGAGAAAAGTATATATCTATACATCTATACAAACAAATAAAATTGGAGTGTCTGTTTGTAATATAGAAATAACCGCTTTTTACTAAATGCAAATGTACATCTACCAAAACAACATTTTTTTACAATTTTTGTCTGTCTGTCTGTCCGTCTCTCTGTCTGTTTGTCTGTTTGTTCCGACTGATCTCGGGAACGGCTGGACCGATTTTGACGGGACTTTAATTGGCAGATAGCTTATGTAAGGAGTAACTTAGGCCACTTTTATACTAGCTGCGCCCACGTGTTCGGCCTGGTAGATACTGAACAATCATAAATTCTCACGCAGACGAAGTCGCGGGCACAGCTAGGTAGAAATAAAGAAAAATTTTACTTCGGGCAGGAATCGAAGCTGGGACCTCAGGATAAACAGTCCAGCCGCTTTACCGCTTTCTGCTTATTAATTAATCTTTATAATATTATGTTGCAAGATTATCGGCATTTATACCTAAAGTCTCGAGTAAAAGCTAGTCTGTAATAAAAAGACAAAACAGAGTAACGCCACATAGCGCCAATACGTATCGTATTAAACAATTTATTAAAACACTGACCCGACACCACAACGTCGATCAACTTTAGCTAGTCTTTTTTGCCAAAACTACGAGTAACTCAATATATCTGAATAAAACCGGTTTGCTTTGACGTCCCGCAAAACTGATATCACCTGACAACTTTGACCGGCGGTGTACTAGACTTGTTCGTTTTGCGATAGTGGAAAAATATTTGTAGCAGTGAAACAGCGCAGTCGGTGATTTACGGTGCTTTGACGGTCGACAAAAAGTACACTCGGCTTCGGATATTGGTATGTGGTGATTAAATTTTACGCTCAAAAATCTTTTGAGTTCAGGTATCGTCGTATCAAAAGGTATTTTCAAATCGTACTGTAGAATTTACTTTCTACCTGTTAAAAATGAAATGAAATTATATAGCTAACATGAAAATATATAAAAAATAAAATAGCTATGGAAAAACGTGCAAAATAGAGGAACAGATAAAAAAGAGAATAGCTTTCACCTTACTATGAAATACATACATACAAGTAATTTTAATTTGGATACCTAGCAAATAAGCAAATTAAAAACCCAATACTTGCTCTCAGACCACGAGCAACTTTTATTTTGATAAATGATGTAATAATTCATTTTAAAATAAATGTATCACTGGGATACCGGGAGGTCTCAGTACTATATAGAGCTTGAAAGCATATTAAATATTTTTCAAAAAAAACTTATAGGGGCGCTTGAAGAAGAGTAGGTAACAGAAACCAAAAAAAAAACATTTTTTGGATGTACCATATACTATTGCCCATTGGAATGGTTTGATCGCCAGTTTTCGGTTGACTGACTGCATTAGTGCAAGAATTCTCTTGTTGTGGAAGAAAATTTTTCCACTAGTGGGCGGTGGGATCGTCACGTCCCAACACCTTCAAGACGCAAGAAATATCCTGTTAAAAAAGAAGCATTAATAATTAACTATTCCATAACCCTTAAAAGGATAATAGAATAAGAAAAACACAAGCAAATATTCATTAACATGTCCAACCAGAAATAAATTGCAACATTATGTTCTTCTTAGCGTGTTACACAACACCTTTTAGTGAAAGGGTCTAAGAGTAATCTATTGTTGCTTTATACGGACTGACCGAGGAATACGTGCCTCTAAATTACTTCCTGTATCATGTTTTCCTCAAACGAATATTTTTGGTAGGCTGGAGAGAGGTATAGGTTCGTGAATTAATAGTTAAGAATGTAACCATTATAATAGTATACTCAAATAAAATTGGTATCAGAAGCATATCAAATAAACAAGCTAACGTAAACGAAGGCCAACTAAACAAAAAAAAACTGTTCTAAAAAGATTATAGAATTAAAAAAACAATTGCAAATATTCATTAAAATATCCAACCAGAAATATTTTTTTTTTTATGTAATGGAAGTGGCAAACAAGCATGCAGTTCACATTGGTGTTAAGTGTTGACTGCAGCCTATAGACACCCACACAAAGACCGAGGTCAAAATGCAGATGCGTTACCACTCCTGAGGCCTAAGATGTTATGCCTCTGTGCCGGAAATTACAGGGCCGTACATTACCACCTGACCGGAACACGATAGTGCTAAACACTACCATTTAGCGGCAAGTATATTAAGTAATGCGGTGGTGCCTACGCCCGCGAGCTCCGTCACTGGAGCTCTACCACCAGTAAAAAAAAAGTAAAAAAAAATTCCACATTATGTTCTTCTTAGCGTGTTACACAACACCTTTTAGTGAAAGAGTAATCTATTGTTTAATAAAACATTTTTAAGGGTTTACAGCGTTTACGTTTTCTTGCGTCGATATACACATTTGTCTGCTGTAAAATCAGGCAAACGATACGAAAACAAATCATTCTTCCACAAATTTAGATAATTATAGTAAAATTACTTAAAAAAATATATATATTATATAATAGAGATATAACATAAAATTGTATCTAGCAAAAATACGACGTCAGGAGAGAAAAGCTTATCCTAGTAAAAGCATAATAGATTCAGAACTACACCGTCAAATATTCATTAACCTGTCCAACCATAAATAAATTGCAACATAATGTTCTACTGTGGGTGTTACACCTCGCTTCAGTAAAAGGGTCGGAGAGTGGGTAATCTTTTGTTGCTTTATACGAACTGACCGGGGAATATGCCTTTAAATTATTTCCGGTATGATATTTTTCCTTTTCATTCGAAGGACGTACTAAACAATAACTAAAAAAAAATTTTTTTATAATAATTCCTTCCGCCGTAACTTAACTGGCGCAGTCGGTAGGATCGCGACACTCTTATTAGGATAAAACTCTTCTGTTAGGGTGAACGGTACCAACCGTTACTTTCGCGATCCTCGTATAAGAACCAACGGCGGCGGACCTACTGGAATTCCGGAGAATTGGAGGACTGGCTATACTACAAGACCCGGCTGGAGATGCAGAGGATACTAGGGTGAGTGCAAATTGTTTTCCCAGTTTCCTGTGCTATATTTCCTGTCGTTATCTTTATATTTATGTTGTGTGTGTGTTTGTTTATAGGCTCAAATCGCAGTAGACAAATTACCTAGCATAGATATTTAGTTCAGTTATTTTTAAATAAACTAGTTATTTTAGAAGATGCAATGACATTTGCACAGTTAGAAGTAATGCACCCTAGCATAATATCCCCACACAGTCTTATTAATGAAATGTTAGCTATTCAAAAAGTTAGTGATTTAAGACCAGTAGATAGCATTAACATCAAAAACATTCATAGTATAGAAAAATCTATTAGCGTAAAAGCACGGATCACACACTTACATTTATATTAGATATTCCATCTATTGATACCAACCCTTATGACCTTATTCATCTATACTCCATCCCCAATAAACAAAACCTTACCATCATTCCCAAAGCCAAACACCTTGCACTGGGAAACAATGAGTACTCATACCTGGAAGGAAAATGCAAGAAGATCAGCCCAGACACCCATCTCTGCACATCATTGAACACCCAGTCTGTGGAGAAGTCCGAAGATTGCATAATATCTCTCGTGAAACATCAACACACGAACTGCACCTTAGCCCGGATGGACCTCAAACAAGGGAAGATCCAAAAACTGCAGGAGAACAAGTGGCTCATCATCATCACGCAAGAGCAAATCCTGGGGACGCACTGTGGAAATAAATCTGAGTACAGAAAACTAGCAGGAGTAAACATCATGACCATAACAAGCGATTGCCAAGTAGAAGTATTGAACAGAACCCTCAAAGCAAGCATCAACACGATTGAAGTAGATGAAATCATCCCACTCCCGAGCGAAATCAATACTCCAGAGGAAACGGTCCAATACAATCTGCAATTAGATGATATTGAACTGGACAGCATTCACGAGCTGATGGACCGAGCTGAAAACATCCAGGAAGCTGAGATCGATTGGCAAGCTATGATGGCTACACCAAGTTGGACAACAGTCGGCTTATACGTCATCCTGATAGCGGCAACATCATGGAAGCTGTACCAATGGAGATGGCGAAGGAGAAGCGAGTCTAGCACCGAGGACGCTGCAGGAAGCTGCGAGACGCGCTTCCATCTTAAGGAGGGAGGAGTTAGGCAATCGCCCGAAGCCCGATCCTGCTGACTACGCAGCGGACGTCCCGCATGTGTTGTGTGGAATGCTTATTCGGCAACCTAGTTTTAAGTTGTTATTTTAGTTTACTTTATAAATATCTTTTCTATTGTAATTTAGTCTTGTAGTAATAATTAAACATTAAACATCTCTTTTGTAATTAAATATATTTTTTTATAATAATTCCTTCCGCCGTAACTTAATCGTAACTCATATCTATACAAATAAATAAAATTGGAGTGTCTGTTTGTAATATAAAAATAACCACTTTTTACTTAATGCATACTTGCCGCCACAAGTAGTGTTCAGCACTATCATGTTCCGGTCAGGTGGCCTTGTAATTCCCCGGCACAGAGGCATAACACCCTAGGCCTCAGGAGTGGTAACGCTGACAGAGATATAACAACTAAGTTTTCAGGGGTGGCAACGCATCTTTGACCTCTGGTTTATAAGTAGATGTCTATAGGCTGAAGATTACTAATTAATAATTTTGTATACATAAAAAAAAAAAAAATTCATTTGAATATTGATTTTTACGTGTCGTCACTTAACATCCGTGTGAACTGCATGCTTGTTTGCCGCTTTCGTTACATAAAAATATATCAGTATGGTTTTTCATACAACATTATTCAATAAATCATATTTATAACCATACAGATTTTCATAAGTAGTTCAAAATCGCCTACACACTCTGAAAATTAAATAACTGAACTTTATTGTCAAAAGGGCTAACACTGGCTCAAGTAAACAAAAGCTGGGGCTATCTTGAATGGCGGCATATTAAATTTAGGGTATTTACGTGTAGGGGTGTCTAAAGGAACACATCAGTTTTAGAATAAGTTATAGTTTCTTGCAAGTCACAAGTACAGTCAGGGCTTCATTTTAGAGATGACTGATATTATATACATGAATGCTGTGTCAGTGAGCGTACCTTACGGAGCAGCTTTTCGGATGTCGTTTCTATCTTACATATACATTTACATGTGTTGATTTTAGTATCCTAGTATAGTACAGTAGTCTGGCATAAGAGAAAGTGCACTACGGAGGCAGGTTAATACAAATGATTTTATAAAAGAATTAGCTTTTGCTGCAACTTCGTGTGCCTGGAAATCGTAACAAAAAGTAAGACAAACTTTAAACCCAATTTGAATCCATATAGAGGCTATCTCCATTACAAATGCCATTAAAATCGATTCAGCTATTTTGATGTAAAAGTGGAACATACAGACACACATAAAAACATGTACATTTTCATATTTTATTACTATTTTAGCAGGGATAAATATATTATGAAATTGTATACATAAATTGGTTCGACGACATTGAAAAATATGTTAGATTTTTCCCGACACTTTTATTTCGGCCATTTGTTAGTTTACACAGCTTTATCAAATTGTTAAAATATTGCCAGCAAACGCCGCGCAGTCGATCATGATGAGATTTATTTGTACATGTTTTAGATGGGAATTGCCTAAATTTGAGTGCAAATTCTAAATGAATATTTTCACCAGTCTTACCTACTAATATTAAAACCTCAAGTGTCGTAGTCTTCATCATCGTCATTTCAGCTTAAAGATGCTCACAGCCTGACAAAAGCCTCACCTAATACCAACGAACGATATTCTTCCTTTTACCTGGTTTTCAGTCTACCTGTTGAGGGAACGTTTTTGCTCCAACGGCCGTCTATTTTGTACTATGTTTCCTGCCTACTCTCACTCGTGTTTCGCTTTTTGGTGAGTCACGTCGGCTTCGGCTACTTTAGTTCTCATGTGGATCTGCCCATTAAAAAATTTGTCTCGCAAAAACGCCAAGTTCTTTTCATCTCACTTTGAGCCATCTTATGAGGCCTATGATGAGCAACCACGTTTTATCGTGGTATGTCATCACTGGAAATACACACGGGTTACATTCTTCATTTTGACTGCGGTAAACTGGAGAAGATGTATCGTAGCTTCCCGAACGCTGCCCAACCGAGTTGGGTTCGTAGATTAATATTTTTCTCGAAGTTGGGTCAACCTTATTGCTCTGTTTCTGGTGTTATTCATATTCTGAAGTTTATGAAGTACGATGAATGCATGGATATATGAATGTTTATTACTCCTTCACGCAAATACTATGAATTGGACTAGAAAATAAGTTACCAATATTAAACAACAATAGCTTATACATCCAATGAAAACATACTATTTTATCTTCTTTTTATACCTTGTTAACATAGTACCTACGCGCCCGCGCACGCTCCAGTATTGCATTAACGCAATTGTCGTAGATCGTAGTATAGCTCTCGTAGCTGTTATACATCCAATGAAAACATACTATTTTATCTTCTTTTTATACCTTGTTAACATAGTACCTACGCGCCCGCGCACGCTCCAGTATTGCATTAACGCAATTGTCGTAGATCGTAGTATAGCTCTCGTAGCTGTAGTACTATGAAAGCTACGATTATTGCTACGAAAACGTAGAAACTGTAAATATAATATTATCATGTTCGCAGATTTTTGCGAGTTTTATACATTGTAGAAATCATATTTGCGGCTTTTCTCGCGTATACTACTACCTGAGAATATGTAATATTACTACGTATAGAATGAACACTTCAACGACCCGCCCGATTGCCTCACCCAACCTCCTCCCCTCTTATGGGAGACGTTTGGTATTCTCTACGTGCTACGCACACAGGTGCACGTGTAAATACACGTCACTGATTGATGCCTGTGTAATAGGGACAAAATTAAGTGATTGTATGAAATTTTGGCGGAGTGTCCGCAGTGTGCCACTACTCCCGACTTCTTCACTTACCCAACGTTTCGGTCGCTTTCTAGCTACCGTGGTCACGGGCTGACTAATTCATCGATGTTTAGCTTGTTAATATGTTTTTTAGAACTATATAAACGTAACTTCACGCCTGTAATCCCCGAAGGGGTAGGCAGAGGTAAATGCATGCATTCAAGCATACATGCAAACACCCACGATTCGCCGGTTACGTTTTGGCCCATGTAACAGGTGGCGAGCCTGTTGACATCTCCGGGCACATTACCAAACTTTGAGGTACTGGGAAATTTCCAGAAAATGGAAAAATCCCAATAGAACCAGAGGTAAAGGCTTTTTCACCATTATCTCTGATAACCCCCTACCCGGGAATCGAACCCAGGACCTCAGCGTAGTAGTAGTGGCCTGCTACCACTAGGCTACCGAGGCAGTTAGAACTATATAATTCCTTGCTATTATAATAAATCGTTATTTTATAAATAACGCTTGTCAATAGCCGCGTCCACACAGAGCGAGCTGCCTCGCGAGGCTGCTCGCTCTAAATCAGAGGTTCCCAAACTATTTTTCTTGTAGACCCCTTTCAATTTTTTTCTGGTTTCGGTCGACCCCCTTGCTAACATTTATATCACTTTCCCATATATCCCATTTCTATTTACGCATATGCGTAGACCCCATCGAGTCTCCTATGGACCCCAGGGTTTCTATATGGACCACTTTGGGAATCACTGCTCTAAATGGACGTGGTTAACTAATAAATAATAACCTTCGTCCTCGCGACGTACTCCTTATTACTGAGTGTCGTGATTCCCTCGATGGGAGATTAAATTCCGATGGATGATATTCTTCCATCGGTGTTTATCCTTGGCGTCATGCTGTGCGTCGTGAAGCTTTGTGTCCAGAGCACAGCGGATCTGGTCACACCATTTGCCTGGGCTACGACCTCTAGGCCTTCTGCCATATACGAGTAACATAAGCTGCTCAAGGTTATGTCCAAATAATAATAAAATATTAATTGAATAAAATAATATCTATCATACAAAGTAAAACACCATAGACAACATTTGCGTACGAACACCCATCCTACTGTAACAAGTCGTTTATCTGTCAGCCCAACACACATAACTCATTTTAGCTACCTGCCGTAATAAAAGTAGCCTTTAAAATACGATAGGCAACGTAACTTACACTTAGTTTACTCAGAAGATGGCAAAATAAAAATGAAAAATGTGTTTAACAATCTATTGCTTTTGCGCTTTAATTTTCGAATTATTTTTGCATTATTAAACGGTATAATTGAGGTAGTTTTTAAGTATAATCACTTAAAAAGTGGTTGTGTTATTACTTTACTTGTGGTAGTGCTCTATTGATGGAGCTCGAGATACGACTACCTACAATATTTTAGTTTTTACTTAACTTCACGCCTGTATTCCACGAAGTGTAGTATAGGCTTATATCCGACTTGGAGATCGACTTTTTACTAATATGAACTGGTGATATCAAACAAGCATGCATTTCACGTGGATGTTAAATTATGACTGCAGGCTGTAATAATCTACACAAAAACCAGCGGTCATCATTCGTTGTAAGATCTAAGTTGCTACTTCTATGAGGTAGTTTCTACAGAACTCTACCATTTGATGGCGGATAGACTAGGTTATGCAGGGCCTACGCCCTCAAATTCCTACTCTACAACTCTGCCATCAGTAGCAATTGAACAGTTATTAATAACCAATTCATTTCAGAGACTTAAACGTTACTTCACGCCTGTATTCCCCGACGGGGTAGGCCAAGGTAAATGCATGCATTCATTCATACATGCAAACACCCACGATTCGCCGGTTTCGTTTCGGCCCATGTAACAGGTGGCGAGCCTATTGATATCTCCGGGCACATTACCAAACTTCGAGGTACTGGGAAACTTCCAGAAAATGGAAACATCCCAATAGAACCAAAAATAAAGGACTTTACACCCTTATCTCTAATATCTTCCGATCCGGGAATCGAACCCGTGATCCCAGTATAGGAGTAGTGGCCTTTTTTTTTATGTATTAAAAGTGGCAAACAAGCATGCAGTTCACATTGATGTTAAGTGATGACTGTAGCCTATAGACACCCACACAATGACCAGAGGTCAAAATGCAGATGCGGTGCCACTCCTGAGGCATTAGGTGATATGCCTCTGTGCCTGAAATTACAGGGCCGTACATTACCACCTAACCGGAACACGATAGTGCTGAACACTACCATTTAGCGGCAAGTATATTAGGTAATGCGGTGGTGCCTACGCCCGCGAGCTCCGTCTCTGGAACTCTACCACCAGTAAAGACCTGCTACCCCTAGGCTACAAAGGCAGTTAATTTCAGAGACTACATACGATATCGTACAAAAAAAAGTTTCATAAAATAAATAATACTTCTAGAGCCAACCCTACAAACATTCAAATCCCATATATTCCTACATTACGAGTCAGACAGTAAGGCAACATAAATAGCCGTACATTGCATAACAACTCTTCTATACTTATGAGCCAATTTAACTCTTCAGCGACAAATATATTGGACGAAAGCAATGCAAACTGAACCTTATTACAAATAAGATAAGGTTCAGAGAGAGAAAATGAAGAAAGAACCTCGTATAGTCGAAGCCATTAGTGAGAAACAAAAAACAGCAAAGGAAACAGTTGGTAACGTTCTACTTCAGTGCAAGAAAAGAATAATGGTTGAAATATTTCATATGCCCTGGTTTTTGACGGCAATGTTACGAGAAATGAAAAATAAAAAAAATGTATGTATGTATCTTAATCAATATGAGACATACTAACAAATGACGGTAAATTAAAAAAAAGTCATATCTCCTTGTAATTTGGGCCACGAACTTTTGGATCCACCCTCGTATTAATGAAACTAAATTAAAAATTCTTTAATCTATTTACTACTATTTTCTACTAGTGGTAGAGCTCCTATGACAGAGCTCGCATGCGTAGGCACCACCGCATGACCTAATACTTGCCGCTAAATGGTGGTGTTCGCACTATCGTGTTCCGGTCAGGTGGTGATGTACGGCCCTGTAACTTCCGGCACAGAGGCATAACACCTAAGGCCTCAGGAGTGGTAACGCATCTGCATTTTGACACTTTGTCTATTTGTGAGTGTCTATAGGCTGCAGTCATCATTTAACATCAATGTGAACTGCATGCTCGTTTGCCACTTCCATTACACAAAAAAAAAACTATGTTTTTAGGAAGCTTTGTTACATATTTATTTTTCACAATGACGCATGCGAGTAAATTTAGAAATCAAAATATGAATTGTACGTGGGATAATTATTTGACTTCGGGCCTGTTCGAAGCCTAGCCGCTTCACCACTAAGCTTCGATAGCTAACTAACGATCGCATATCAAAACGGAGGAGGTTTCTTTGTATGTAGATACACAGATTACCCCAAGGTTATGTACAGATTCGATTAAAAATAAAAATTGAAAAAAAAACATAATCGGCACGTGGCTATTCCATCGCCAACTTATGGAAGAGAATTTAGATAACCGGACAATGGAAACTTTTGAGTAAGGTGGAATTAGATGTAAGTAGCACCTGTGGGTTCTCCCTGTACCTCGTTTTTACTCGTAAGGTACTCACGAGGCACCCTTCATTTGAGGTGGATTGCCCAATTCGCTCGTTCAACAACGTGCCTTGCCAGTGAAAACTATTCACACCTTACATTGATGAATTTATATACACATTTACTGGTGGTCGAGCTCTAGTGACGGAGCTCGCGGGCGTAGGCACCACCGCATTACCTAATATACTCGCTAAATAGTAGTGTTCAGCACTATCGTGTTCCGGTCAGGTGGTTATGTACAGCCCTGTAATTTTCGGCACAGAGGCATAACACCTTAGGCCTCAGGAGTGGTAACGCATCTGCATTTTGACCTCGGTCTTTGTGTGGGTGTCCATAGGCTGCAGTCATCACTTAACATCAATGTGAACTGCATGCTTAATTGCCACTTCCGTAACATAAAAAATACCCATAAACTCAAAGATACATTTTTAAAACGTAACTCAACTTCACGCCTGTAATCCCGGAAGGGGTAGGCAGAGGTAAATGCATGCATTCAAGTATACATGCAAACACCCACGATTCGCCGGCTAAGTTTTGGCCCATGTAACAGGTGGCGAGCCTGTTGATATCTCCGGGCACATTACCAAACTTCGAGGTATTGGGAAATTCTAGTAAATGGAAAGACCAATAGAACCAGAGATAAAGGACTTCACACCATTATCTCTGATAACCCCCTACCCGGGAGTCGAACCCAGGACCTCAGCGCAGTAGAAGTATTTTAATAACACAGTTGGTTATCTTTGCTTACGTTTCATATCACACTTAACTAAACGGAGTTTAAATTATCTTCGTGTTGGTGGTAAAAATAACAGCACCTAAATATCCATTTTAAGATGGAGAGACCTTTCAAGGCAAACAGAAACAAAGTTTTAAAGCTCAAGATAACGACGTAAATAAAACAAAATCAATGAAACAATCTAAGTATCAACCATTAACTTCAAATGTCTTTTTTACTCCGGTACAGACCATTGACGAAACATGGCGTTTTATTTCTAGTATCCAAAGTAAAAAAACAAACCTTGAACAGTTGTTACGAATTTCATTAGGTCCAACTCCTTAATAATAACTTTATTATAGGGGACCAGAGCAAACTGTGCCAAATAGTTGAATACACACAATCCGAGATGTTAAGGCGTTGATACACTTTCGGTCTCATTTAATGAAAAAAAATTTTTTTTTCTTTGAGATTTCAAAGGGATTGTGCTGCATAGTATACATTTTACTGTGAAAATTAAGGCATTTTTTTTCCTTAGTACATTATATTAATATTATTATTTACGACACGATAACACACGGATAAAACGCAACTGATGTGCGTACGCTAACAAAAAACACAATTATATTATTAAAAAAACATTTCATGGTTGCAATTAAAAATAATTAAAAATATTTTTAATTTTAGGTGTATTAACTGGCATAGGTGTAGAGGTGGCTATTTTGGCTGTGCTGAGGTACAGGTTTCGTGTTGTGTCCCCATATTCCCCTGCCCGAAGGAGGTGTCACGGCCTGAGCCGTCGCCTTTTTTTTATGTAATCGAAGTGGCAAGCAAGCATGCTGTTCACATTGATGTTAAGTGATGACTGCAGCATATAGAAACCCACACAAAGACCAAAGTCAAAATGCAGTTGCGTTACCACTCCTGAGGCCTAAGGTGTTATGCTCCTGTGCCGGAAATTACACGGCCGTACATTACCATCTGACCGGAACACGATAGCGCTGAACCCTACCATTTAGCGGCAAGTATATTAGGTAATGCTGTGGTGCCAACGCCCGCGAGCTCCGTCACTGGAGCTCTACCACCAGTAAATATGCCTCCCTACCAGGAACCTCCGGGCGTCGGACTGGGGAACGGTCCGAAGGATAATCCGTCAAAGATCCATCACGATTCACACGTAATAATTGTGCTACAGGTGTAAAGAAAATGGAAACGATTTCTTCGATCTGTCGATTATTTCGGCGCAGTTGATTCTTTGAGTGTGAAATGTGTCTAGTCTTATTAATCTTTACTAGTGATAGGGACCCAGTGACAGAGCTCCCGGGCGTAGGCACCACCGCATTACCTAATATACTTGCCGCTAAATGGTAGTGTTCAGCACTATCGTGTTCCGGTCAGGTGGTAATGTACGGCCCTGTAATTTTCGGCACAGAGGCATAACACCTTTGGCCTCGATCACATGAATGAATGGCGACTGGGCTCAGGCCGTGCCTCGGGTAGAGGAACATGGGGACACAACACGTGTTGTGTTCAGCACTATCGTGTTCCGGTCGGGCGGTCAATGTACGGCCCTGTAATTTTCGGCACAGAGGCATAACACCTTTGGCCTCAGGAGAGGCAACGCATCTGCATTTTGACGTCTGGTCATTATGTGGGTGCCTATAGGCTGCAGTCATCACTTTACATCAATGTGAACTGCATGCTTGCTTGCCACTTTTATTACATAATAAAAAAAACTATTATTAAAGTCATAATGTTCACGGTTGATATTGTTGAAATAGTATCAAAATATGTATATTCTGTGGACAAGTCTATGACTTGCTCTATACTATGTCTATGATGAATTGTAATATGGAGAATTAATAAACTGTCACTCTATTCGCAACAACTAACGTGTTTCAATAGGTTATGGGCCCAGTCCCGCAATTTTCAGTGAAAGTATAATTCGAGTAGCTTTTTCGTTATATTTTTTGTGTGGTTCTCGTGCACAATGTCATCATCAAGTTATATAGTTAACGTTCCAAAGTTGAAAGGGCGTGAAAACTATGATGACTGGGCGTTCGCGGTAAAAAACTTCATGGTGTTAGAAGGCATTGATTTGGACAATATTTCGCCGGATTTAAGTAAAATTGAGCAAGCAAAGGCCAAAGCCAAGTTAATTATGACTGTCGATCCATCATTATACGTCCACATCAAGACCGAGAATACAGTGAACGCGTTGTGGAAAAAGTTAAAGCAACTGTTTGACGACACCGGATTCACTAGAAAAATCAATTTGCTTCGATCATTAATATCGATCCGCCTAGAAAATTGTGAATCCATGACAAGCTACGTGTCTCAGGTGGTTGAAACAGCGCAGCGTTTGCAGGGAACAGGGTTTGAGATCAGTGAAGAATGGGTCGCATCATTACTCTTAGCCGGGCTTCCAGAAAAATTCGCGCCTATGATCATGGCGATCGAGCACTCCGGGTTGGCAATCAGTGCTGACGTCATAAAGACGAAGCTTCTAGATATGACTTCTGATGTTGGCAGTACTGGAAATGGAACAGAGACAGCGTTTTGGTCGAATCGTCGAACAAAAAGTGGCAACACTGTGCATTCCAAGCAAACGTCAAAGTCAAATCATCAAATGTCATCAGGAAGTAAACAAATCAAGTGCTATAGATGTAAAAAAATTGGACACTTTAAAAACCAATGTCCTGAATTCAAAGTTAAGGAAGCAGGTGCTTTTAGTGTGGCTTTTCTTCAAGGAGAATTCAGTACAGATGATTGGTATATCGATTCCGGTGCAAGTGCCCATATGACGGCGAACCGAGTAAGTTTATTGCAAATACGAAAACACGAGATAAGACAAATAGTTGTTGCGAATTAAGCATCTATGCCAGTTTTGTGTGCCGGTGATACACGAATAACTACGTGTGTAAACACCAATCAGTTCGACATTCGTGTGAAAAATGTATTGTACATACCTAACCTCACAACTAACCTGCTATCTGTTAGTCAGCTAATAGCCAATGGAAATACAGTTTCGTTTGAAAAGAATTGTTGTAATATCCGTAATAAACAGAATAAACTTATTGGAGTGGCAAGTTTAAACAATGGAGTGTACAAACTAAACACAGCTAAGTCAGAGGTGTTAGCGGCTTCGGCAGTACATACACTAGATGCTAGAATGTGGCATAGAAGACTGGGGCACATCAACAGTGACGACCTAGAAAAAATGAAGAATGGTGCAGTGGAGGGTGTATCCTTCGTAGATAAAGCGAACATCCAGAAATCCAACTGCGAAGTGTGCTGCGAAGGGAAGCAATGTCGCTTACCTTTTCCAGCGGGCAATAATAGAAGTGATACTCTATTAGAAGTGGTGCACTCCGATCTATGGAGACGAAATCTCTTGGCCAGGCCAAATATTTTCTTCTTTTTATTGATGATGCCAGCCGTATGTCAAATGTATATTTTTTGAAAGAGAAGAATCAGGCATTGCAGTACTTTAAGGAGTATAAGAAATTGCTGGAAAATCAAACGGGAAACAAAATAAAAATTCTGAGAACAGATAACGGAGGAGAGTTTTGCTCACGAGAAATGGAAAATTATTTAAAAGAAAAAGGAATTGTTTATCAGAAAACCAACCCGTATACTCCAGAACAGAACGGGCTCTGTGAGCGTTTTAACAGAACAATAGTTGAACGCGCTAAATGTTTACTTTTTGAGGCAAAATTAGAAAAACATTTTTGGGCAGAGGCAGTCAGTTCGGCAGTTTACCTAAAAAACAGGTCGCCGGCCTCAGGTCTAGGCAATATTACACCATTCTAGAAATGGACAGGCAGAAAACCTGACCTTAGTCATGTAAGGGTATTCGGTAGTCCTGTGATGGTGCATGTACCCAAGAATAAAAGACTAAAATGGGACAAGAAAGCTGTCAAGCACATTTTAGTTGGTTACTCAGACAACATAAAAGGGTACAGATTATACAACAAGGAGACTAAACAGATCACAACGAGCAGATATGTTACAATTATGGAAAAAGAGAACAGCCCAGACGCTCATGTAGTTGTACAGGAAATTACTGACGCACAGGATTCACAATCAGTGGAGGGAGAAACGGAAGAGGAAAGAACTATTTCAGACCTGAATGATGTTACCTATATTCCGGAAACCTCTAGTTTGAGTTCATTAGAAGACTCATATCATACAATGTGTGAAAAAGATGAGATGCTAAGTGCAGAAGAAGTCTCTGAAGTGCCTAGCAAACGCAAAAAGAAAGAAGTAGAGAGATATGGCATTTCAAATCTCAGCTTTGCTGACAAGCAGGAATCTTGGGATGATGAAATGACTTATGAGGAAGCAATGAAGGGGCCTGATAAAGAAATGTGGAAACAGGCAATGGAACAGGAGCTCACAGCTTTTGAGGAAAACCAAGCTTGGGAATTTGTGGACATTAAAGAGGTAGACAGAGTAGTTCAGTGCAAGTGGGTTTTTAAAAAGAAATTTGAATGTGATAATAAGGTAAGATTTAGAGCTCGCTTAGTGGCAAAAGGCTTCACCCTGAAGGAAGGTGTGGACTATAGCGCTACCTACTCGCCAGTTCTAAGGTACTCAACTTTAAGACTATTATTTGCATTAAGTGTTAAATTAAATTTTAAGGTTACCCATCTTGATGTAACTACTGCATTTTTAAATGGCCGTCTTAGTGAAAATGTATACATGCAAGTCCCGCCAAACTTAAAATGTAAAGAGAATACTGTTCTGAAATTAAATCGCGCAATATATGGACTAAAGCAATCTGCCAGAGCTTGGAATCAGAAACTTAATGACTGTTTACTTGCATTAGGTTATATAAAATCACAACTAGAACCATGTTTGTATAGTAAAAGGGAAGATAAGGATCAGATTTTTGTAACAGTGTTTGTTGATGATTTTTTCATATTTACTAATAGTAGCAGAATGGCAGATAAATTAAAAAAAGATTTAATGTCAAACTTCAAAATTAAAGGATTAAGTAGTAATAACCATAACCAATATGTTAAACAGTTAGGCATTAAAAGCATTGTTTAATGTTTGCAATATATTTTGTTATGTAAGTTTATTGGAGCTGCATCTCTGTATTACATGTTTTAGGTTGAAGTATTTTTTTTGTTAATCAGATTATTTTGATAAGTGGAGGTGTTGAAATAGTATCAAAATATGTATACTCTGTGGACAAGTCTATGACTTGCTCTATACTATGTCTATGATGACTTGTAATATGGAGAATTAATAAACTGTCAGTCTATTCGCAACAACTAACGTGTTTCAATAGATATTTTACTCACATGTACACATCCTTAGACATTTTAAGGACGGAGAAAGGGGAAAATAATATCAGTCTTCCAGAAATAAAAAAACATATATGGATAATACTCGTATACATACGAGTATTTATTAAAATTAATGATAATGACGTTTGTTAGTCTTACGTGAACTCAAAAACAGCTGGACCAATTTGGCTAAGTTAAATTTTGAAATAATTCTTCGAGTCCAAAATATGCTTAGAACTATAAAGGAAAATACGAGTATATCTGTATAACTCGACATCAGCATATCAGAAGCAATGCTTGGATAAACAGTTTTTAAGTTGAGATCTATAGACCACTGTATTCTCCTATCATATTTATCAATATAACATATTTCAATAACTGCCTCAGTGGCGTAGTGGTAGCAGGCCACTACTATTACGCTGTAGGACCTGGGTTCGATTCCCGGGTCGGGGGCTATCAGAGATAACGGTTTAAAATTCTTTATCACTGGTTCTATTGGGATTTTTCGATTATCTGGAAGTTTCCCAGTACCTCGGAGTTTGGTAATGTGCCCGGAGATGGCAATAGGTTCGCCACCTGTTACATGGGCCAAGAACGTAACCGGCGAGTCGTGGGTGTTTGCATGTATGCTTGAATGCATGCATTCACCTCTGCCTACCCCTTCGGGGATTACAGGCGTAAAGTTACGTTACGTTATATTATATTAATCAATATACACGCTTACCACTTTCATTGCATAAAAATGTGCATTGTAACTCAATTAAAATACTGCAATGATTCTTTTTCAAAGAACAATGCAAGAACTTTTCTCTATGTCTTAAAAGTGTAAAATCTAAGGACTTTCTTCTAAAGCAAGAGCCCCGAGGGACAACAATATAGGTCAACATATCCCTCGTATTGAACCGAGAACATTCGATTAACCCTGTAAGGTAAGGGTTTTGTAAACTAGAAATGGAATGTTCAGAACAGATGCTCGGAAATATGAACATTGTTTGGCAAAGACTAGCGGAATCTTTCACTGTACACGTTAAAATGCTTGAAAGTTATTTTTTTATGTAATGGAAGTGGCAAACAAGCGTGCAGTTCACATTGATGTTAAGTGATGACTGCAGCCTATAGACACCCACAGAAAGACCAAGGTCATAATGCAGATGCGCTTCCACTCCTGAGGCCTAAGGTGTTATGTCTCTGTGCCGGCAATTACAGAGCCGTACATTACCACCTGACTGGAACACTATAGTGCTGAACACTACCATTTAGTGGCAAGTATATTAGGTAATGCGGTGGTGCCTACGCCCGCGAGCTCCATCACTGGAGCTCTACCAGCATAAATCTAATGATACAATCACGTTTACTAATACAATACTGATAATAGTCCTTGTATGACTGTGAACACAAACTGACTCAGTTTTCAATCTGATTTGCAGACACCATGTTTTTTCATTTAATTAACATACATCAAATTGAAAAAATGATTTTTTATAGGTAAGGATCCCACTGCAGAATCATTACGTTCATTCAGATCTGTTGCAAAGCTATGATTATAATTTTTACACATATATTTATAATCTAGAGATTATAATACATTTTATATCCACTAGGTATATAAAACAGTGGTAACATTCAACGTCATCAACAGCTACACGAACGAAAAAGAAATGTATTTTAACATAATCGTCGTAAGATGTAATTTATGTCTCGAGATGTAATATACGTTACATTCCGTAGTCATAAACCGGCTTAAGATAAAATACGTAGAAAATCCACGCAGAATATTTTTTTACAGTGTAAAATATCGTGCGTATTACACCGTTTGTTTAAAGATGAGATCCTATCTCGCTGAGAAGCCAAATGAAGTCCGCACTGAAAGCTCAGAGTGAAAAAATTCTAAAGGTGTGTACATATGTGACGCTTTTTTGATCAGTTGGTAATTTTCTAATAATCTATGGATTATTTAAAAACCATTTTTTGTCACAAGATCACATTGATGCTAAGTAAAACTGTAGCTTATAAAAAAATAAATATATGGAGACAATAAAACCAGAGATCATCACCACGAATACGAGTGCTGAGAACTGCAATTTAGCTATGTCACTGGAGCTCTACCGCCCGTGATAAAATTAAGTTTAATAAAAAACCGGTCAAGTGCATGTCGGGCCACGCGCAGTGTAAGGTTCCGTAGTTACAAAGTAAGAGATGTAATGAAAAAAAAAAAAAAATATATTTTCTATTGACTTTTCGAAATTTTCGAGGAAAATACATTTGGTCGACTATTACTCGCAATCTTGTAAGACCAACTTAAGTGTGATAGTTTTCCTTTTAATTTCGTTATATGTAGCTACTATTGCCGTAACGTTTGAATTCCTAACGTTTAGTCTGTAGGGGGGTTAGTTAGACTCAAGTGTGTCCTACTTGAGTCTAACGAAAATTTGCACTTTAAAGCTTAATAAGTCACGAACAGTTATCTAAATCGAAAAATAATGTTCAGACACCCATAATATTTTTAAAAGACCTATCCAACGATAACCCACACTATATGGAAATCGAAAATAAAAAAAATATCCGCGCGTTACATGTGGGGCACGTTACCCTAATTATTTTTTATTTCATGTTTTTATTCTACTACTTTGTCGGCATGATAAATATATACAAATATATATATATATATATATATATATATATATATACACTTGTGCCAAATTTCAAAGTCTCTAGTCCCAATAGATTTTGCGCTAAACCGCAGACGGACAGACAGACAGACAGACAGACAGACGGACATGGCGAAACAATAAGGGTTCCTTGTTTACTACGGAACCCTAAAAACGGTTATTTGACTTTGAAATAAGGTCTCTTCAGATCGAAAATATGTTCCGAGACAAGGACCAAGAAGTTTTCTTTTTTTTTAGTCTGAGTTCTTCTCCATAGAAGAAAGACGTTAAAGTTTATTTTCACTTAGAACTCAGTAAATGACTTTCATTCTAACAATCATTTCATTTTATTTCGATTTCATTAAAAAAGAGTCAAATTGTTATATTTTGCATACATAATACGAACGTAAATCATACTTTAGTACGTTGGATGTTTGGTGATGCCAAATGTAATGTTACTGGCAAATTGTTTATATATACGTGTATAGTACAACATTATCTATAAAATAAAATAAATAAAATAAAAATAAAATACGCTTACACTCACAGCCCCACATTAGGTATAAACCTGTGTCGTGGGTGTCGTTGTACACATACAACACATACACAAACACCCAGACTCGAAACAAATATCTGTAGGCCATATGCCATATGCCTGTAATGCCTTTTTCTCCTTTCCGGATAAATACAAACGTAAATTATGTTCATCTTTTTGGTAGAACTGTTATCATAACATAAAGAACTTTATACATATCAAAATAATATCGAAGCTCCATTGTGAACAGCCTCTTATCGTTGTCAGGAACACTTAGAGCCATGTTAGGGGTCGCTTAAGATAACGCCAACGCTTACGTCACGAACTTTCATCCCTCGAGGGTATTCGTAAATAAAAAATAATACGATGTGGATCCAAGTGGGTTGTTGAGTTTGAAAAGTGGTATCCTTGAAAAGCTGTCATGTTCATCGATGTGCTTGATAATGAATTTAGAACTTTTGGCAGACGTTAGTAATGGAAGGGGTAACATCTGAGCTTTATATATTACTAGCTGTTGCCCACGGCTCCGCCCGCGTGTAGATCTCTTTTTGCGTAACCGGTGGAGACTCATCAAATCATTCCATGGCATAACAGAAACATTTTTTTCTGGATAAAAAGTATTCTATAATCTAAGTCAGCTAATTTTTGTATAAGAAATTTAATCAAAATCCTTTCAGTTGTTTTGGCGTGATTGTCGGACAAACATCCAAATAAAGAAACTTTCATTTATAATATTAACTAGTTGACCCGGCAAATTTCGTATTGCCTCAAAATAAAATAATATGTCAAAGGTTTGATAGATACGGACTATTTGTATGGGAAAATGAAATTGTCCCGTGAAAGTCCGGTGCAAGTCCGAGACAATTCTATTTGTATGTATGTATAGATGTATAGATAAAAGTAGTCTAAATTACTCCTTACTACAGCAGTTATTACATCAGCTACCTGCCCATCAAAGTCGGAAACACTCCAATTCTATTTATTTGTATGTAGGTTTGTATGTATGTATGGATGTATGGAGATAAAAGTAGCCTAAGCTACTCCTTATCACATCAGCTATCTGCCAGTGAAAGTCCCGTCAAAATCGGAGACACTCAAATTTTATTTATTTCTATATAGGTATGTATGTATATATGAATGTATGGAGATAAAAGCAGCATAAGTTACTCCTTATCACATCAGCTATCTGCCAGTAAAAGTCCCGTCAAAATCAGTCCAGCCGTTCCCAAGATTAGCCCCGTCAAACAGACAGACAAACAGACAGACATACAAAACTTGTAAAAAATGTTGTTTTGGTATATGTACCGTGTATACATACATATTATGCTTTTAGTAAAAAGCGGTTATTTTGATATTACAAACAGACACTCCTATTTTATTTATTTGTATAGATGTATAGATGTGATGTGATGTGATGTGATAGTGTGCTTAGTGTGATTAGTGTGATAGTGTGATGAATAAATTTCACCGTTTTTTTATATAAATTAAAGTAAGTTAATTTTTTAAGCATACAGTTTACATTGATGGTACGTAAGTAGGTAATACTGTAGCATATATATACATCAACATGAGACTGGAGGTTTCAATGTACGATGCGTTGCCACTTCTGAGGTCTAAGGTATATTATTTATTTATTTATTTATTTACTCTTTTTATGCACGAAGATGGTGTACATAAAGGCGGACTTAATGCCACTAGGCATTATCTCCCAGTCAACCTTTGGGTTATGAAGAGAGCGACGATGTAGGTGCAAAACGGGTCTAAATTTAGAAATTATGAGTGGAAAATGATTTGATCAAATAATTATATTAATAAATATAGTATATAAATAGATATATAATAAAAATTACATATATATTATGCCTCTGTGCTGGAAATTACAGGGCCGTACAATGCCACCTGACCGGAACACGATAGCGCTGGACACTACGATTTAACGGCAAGTAGATTAGGTAATGCGGTGGTACGCCTGCGAGTTCCGTTTTTTTTTTTTTTTTTTTCAAATAGAAAGAACATACACTTGGCAAACAATAACAGTGTATCTAAAAAACCACAGAGGTTTGTAACGATGCTACTTTAGTTCTACGTTGTTGCAACAAATTACTTATTTTTTTTACTTTTACTGGTGGTAGAACTCCAGTGACGGAGCTCGCGGGCGTAGTCACCACCGCATTACCTGATTTACTTGCCGCTAAATGGTAGTGTTCAGCACTATCGTGTTCCGGTCAGGTGGTAATGTATGGCCCTGTAATTTCCGGCACAGAGGCATAACACCTTAGGCCTCAGGAGTGGTAACGCATTTGCATTTTGACCTTGGTCTTTGTGTGGGTGTCTATAGGCTGCAGTCATCACTTAACATCAATGTGAACTGCATGCTTGTTTGCCACTTCAATTACATAAAAAAAAAAAAAAAATAAAGGGGAGAGACTCGTGCCCAGCAGTGGGACGTATATTGGGTTGCCATTATAAATTATTCCCCTCTCCGTTACTGGAGCTCTACCACCAGTGACCAGTGGAAAATGTTCAGTTTCAGTAATAAATCATATTACTATTATTTTCATACATTTAATTATGGTGATATATTAACACAGACGTCAAGTGACTTAAATACGAAGTAAAAAAACATCCACGGATATGATTATAAATATGTAAATTTCTTATAACGTTCTGAACATTATCAGCGGGAATTATAATAACACAGTGTCACCAAATAGTGTGGTTGTTATTTTTGATAATAATTAATTTATACTAGCTGTGCCCGCGACTTCATCCGCGTGAGAATTTATGACTGTTCAGTATTGAGAGAGAGACTTTTGTCCAACTGTGGTCGTATTTCAGTTGACGTGACGAATATTATTTTTTTATGTAATGGAATAGGCAAACAAACATGTATTTCACATTGATATTAAGTGATGACTGCGGCCTATAGACACCCGCATAAAGACCAAAGTCAAAATGCAGATGCGTTACCACTCCTGAGGCTTAATGTGTTATGCCTCTGTGCCGGGAAATTACAGGGCCGTACATTACTACCTGACCGGAACACGATAGTGCTGATTACTATTGGCACCATTTGTGCCCAGAATGTGTAAATTGTGGAACGAACTTCCCTCTGACGTGTTCCCTCGGTGCTACAGTATGGGGTTCTTCAAAAAAGGGCGTCATACGAGTCCTTCAGGGTTGGCAGCGCGTTGGCAACTCCCCTGGTGTTGCAAATGTTCATAGGCGACGGTGACCACCTACCATCAGATGGCCCGTCTGCTTGTCTGACAATTTAATGATATAAAAAAAAAATAGCGGCAAGTATATTAGGTAATGCGGTTGAGCCTACGCCCGCGAACTGGAGTTCTACCACCAGTAAAATATATAGATATTATTATGCTAACGTTTGTGTAAACATAATCAGTTTAAATACGTAACAGTACAGTGTGGACAAATAGCTTCGTTAGTATTCGATTTCCCGGATTGATAAGACATTGTATTCGAAAATCAAACAACATTTTCGTTGAATTTAAATGCAAGTTCTATTTTGTCCATTCTGAAGAACGTCATGTGATAATGTTACACCAAACTAAGTTAAACGAGGTTAAAAAGATTTTTTTGCATTAGCTTAAGATTTATTTTATATGAAAATTACCAGAAGCTTGACTACGTACTTCTTTAATAACAACCAATTATTTCCATTAAATAAGAGTAAAAAAAACACTAATGAATGAATTTTACAGCACACATTATAATTGTTGTTTTAATGCTTTGTTTATTAACATTTTTCTTTTCAATTCCTCGTTACTAAAATTTTAGTCTTCATACAATAAAAAAATAAAAAGTGTTTAACCGGTTTATTTCTTCTGGGGTGAGTTCAGATATTTCTACGCTGGAATAAATACCTATATGGCCTTGGTGTTTATTTTTTTTAAAAGGTGTGTGTCAATTTGTAACCGGCAAAACGTTAAGTGGGCCATGTTGGTATTTTCTAAATAGATGACTTACTTTTTTATTTACATCTTTCTAGTTGCAAGGGATATGGACATGACGTGCAAGAGATGCTTGAGATCCCGTGTTCAATCCTCAGGTTGGACAATATTGTAACTGGGTTTTTTTTCTGTGAGGCGATTCCCAGTCGTGTCTAGTCGTAAAGTCTTGCGCTCCGATCTCTCTCCAGCCATATGAGATGGTTGTCCCACTTGGCATTGAGAGTGAGGGAAAGAAAATGTAACTTGTAACTTGAGTTTTCTTTTGTTTGGCATTAGAATGAGCATTCATTGCAATGCCTAAGAAAGTGCAAATTTACTGACAAGTAATTTTTTGTCAGTTTCCATAATTTGTCGTACAGTTAGATTCTGTAAACGCAGTCGTCGGGTGACCTTCACATATCTCGCTATGGAGATGATCACGTATACGTCTAAATTCTCCTAACAATGAATACACAGATCTGTGACATGGTCCTTCGTCTACAAATCCCATAGAGCAACACGGGCTACCCGCCGCGGCGGACCGGAGGGGGGTAGCCATAGCGTTTATCACCGATGCAAAAAAGTATGTCATTTTTTGCGGAGGGAAATACGTGTGACACACACACACACACACACACACTACTAAAATCGTCTCTTTCGATACTCACACCTTGACTTTAACAAAATACAAACAATTTCACGCACACATTTAAACATCTAGGCGACAGACATAGGAACACTTGTGCTTTTATTTTGACAGAGTGGAAAGCCTGCTTATATGGCTACTCCTCTCCTGTCCGCCGCGGCCGTTGGCCCTTTTTGCTCTATGACAAATCCAGATTGAAGTCGCTGGTAACCCTCTTGTTAGCTTAAGCCATAGCGAAAATCATAAAAAATAATTCAACGAAAATGTGCACGAGTTAAAATTAGTTTTGATAATAACATAGAATACACGTCACAATCTTTAGTTAAGTTTAAAATTTTCGATTTCGATACATAATAATAATTATGTTGTTACGTTTTTTCCAGTTAATAATTATACTAATATATTTCACCTACCTTCAACATTTTCACTGTTCACTTGACACATTTTTCACTAAACCGAACTTCACTTAGAAAATTCAGTTACCATACAACCAAAATGAACAAACACCGCAAACTGTATGATCGACCGTACAGTTTGGAGCATAAGCAGTCAAGCGTTACAGTTGATATATAGAAGATTTCAGTAAGTAAAGAAATTAATTGAGTTTTCATAATATGAAAAAAACCGAGAGCAATTAAATTTACATTTTGTGTTCAATTTACTTATCTTTAGATTACGGGACCTGCAAAAAAAAATTTAATTATTTAATTTGTTATGATGCGAGAACTTAGCTGTGTGAAATGTTTACCTCACTACAAAATAATAAAAAAAAAAAAATTATTAAAATAAAATATTTTTTGCTATTTTAAAATATTTTTCCACGGTTTCACTTGGACTTCGGTAGCTCAGTTGGAAGACCGGCTGGACTAGATTCCCAGTGGGCGCGAGTTCGAATCTCGCCTAAAGGCAAATTTTTCTTTTCCATTTTCTTAAAAAAAAAAATACCATGAAACTCTTTCTGGAATATCAAACTGCCTTAATCATATATTATTTCACAAGGGATTCATATAAATCTGAATCTTGGATTTAAAATTTTCTGTCGGGATAAAGTTGAAATAAGGAGTAGCTTATAGAGCAAATGAAAAGTTATGGTCTCAGAATGTCCCCTTGAGAGAGTCTAGCTTACTTTGATGGAAATTTAGTTTGATAATAGGAAAATTGTAACTATTTCGAAAAAAAGCATTACATAGATTTATATCTATAACTGAAGCGCGCATGGCCAAGCGGCTGGTGTAGATCGGAAGCGATATACTCGATTAAGCGATACGGGCGCGGTCGGGTGTGTGATGGGTGACCGCTAGTGGCAAATTAGAATGCGCGTTTCCGTGCTTCGGAGGGCACGTTAAGCCGTCGGTCCGGTTGCTATCGATAGATAGCAGTCGTTAAACCTTGTCGGAGGCCTTATAGGCGGTATGAAAACATCCGACAACGGGTTGGCGACTAACCCTTATCTCCACCAACCCGCATTGGAGGAGCGTGGTGGAGTAAGCTCCAGGCCTCCCTCCAATAAAGGGGAGAGACTCGTGCCCAGCAGTAGGACGTATAATGGGTTGCCATTATTATTATATACATATTTATTTATATCTTTATCTAATATATCTATTTTGAAAAACAATATGTCGTTTCTAGGGTGCCACACCAGGGTACCCAAAGAATAAAAACGTTACCCTATTATTAAGGCTCCGTTCCCCTCAGTGTGTCTGTCTGTTCATCTATCACCAGGCTGTCTTTCCACGGGATCTTTATGAGCGTCCTTGTAAGCCATGCTGACGCGAGGTGTTAATTTTATGAGTGACTTCGATCGTTCCCTACATACACGAAGTCAGTCCACGGACGAATTTATAGGATCCTAAGCTCATTGTGTTTTCCCTCCCAAATAACATTCAAATGAATGTAACACTTCCAGTAATTCACCAAAAAATTGGCAATCCAATATGCAACAACCGTTTTATCCCCAGCAATTTCAATGCAACTGACAACATAACTACACGAACGATTTAGGTCAAAAGGAGCACCAATCCAATTAGAAGTCGCTAAAACGTGAACAGAAACAGTGATTTGGGTAAAGTCTGAGCAAAAAGTCGTGCGAACGGGCTTTTAGCTGTAAAATTCAACAGCTTTTATGAGCCAGTTTTACACAGATTATTCTGGTTAAATGCCCCGGAAACGTACGAGTCTGTCGCAGTTTTATTGCCTCGCATGTTGGTTGTAAAGTCTTTTGTGTTCTGAATCGTTTTAGATTTATTGTGTGATAGATGTTGGATGTCAGATGCGTCTGTTTAAGTTGAAATATATTTCTAAAGATACGCGTACAAGTATAGTACAGAAGTCAAAGGGAAACTAAGTTTAATTTGTTGCGCCAGACTTGGAATTTGATTGTGTAAGTTCTTACTTTTTTTAATGTAATGAAGGTGGCAAGCAAGCATGTAGCTCTCATGGATGTTAATTGATGATTGCAGCCTATAAGTACACAAAACCCTATTGTAGCACCGAGGGAACAACTCAGAGGGATGTTTTTCAACAATTTACACATACTGGGCAAAAACGAACTCAAAAACCCAACCGTTGAGCACTGCCATACATTCAGTCTGTGTGGCTGAAACCTCTCTCTTCGGCAGGTGTGTAAGAAAAGAGACGGTGGTATCAAACAGTTCAGCAGAGCATTCTCTCTTGTGGACGGTAAAAAACGCACAGACTACCAACTTCTCTGCGCAGACTCAGATTCTCGAGCCTGTCCGTGATTCTTGGGTCGTTAACGA
The DNA here is from genome assembly GCA_036365455.1 of Macrosoma leucophasiata. Classification (NCBI taxonomy): domain Eukaryota; kingdom Metazoa; phylum Arthropoda; class Insecta; order Lepidoptera; family Hedylidae; genus Macrosoma; species Macrosoma leucophasiata. The sequence continues at coordinate 13,655,930 of JAWQUS010000004.1, forward strand.
TACGAACGGCGCATCTTTGTAAGGATTCGAATTGACAAAGTTGATATGTGAGGCCCACAAATGAGAGCAGTATTCCAGATGAGGCTGCACTTGGGCCTTATAAAGCTGCATGAGTTGCCCCGAAGTGAAATACTACGTCTTGTTAAGCACCCCTAGCTATTTGGATTCCAAATTGGTCTCACACTCAATGAGACTCCCGAATTGAACTTCGTTCGATATGTCAACGCCCAGGATACCGCATACCGCTACTCTTACCAACGGCAAGCGGAGTGCCCTGAAACGGTTGTACTACAGTAAATGGGGCCTTTTAAGCGGTGACCGCGCAGACTAGGTTTTTCGAGGAGTTGAATGGTTACCTTAAATGAAATAATATATTTTTTAACTTTTACTTTTAAAAAAATAACATTAAAATTAAATTTCTATTATTTAATTCCAATATAATGATCAAAAGGAGACCAACCCAATTATGAGTCTCTAAAACATGTTCGATAAGAATTATTTCAAGAGGTTTGAAAATACGTTTCAACGGCTTTTACGAGCCTGTTTTACACAGATTATTCCAGTTAAATGCCCCGGAAACGTACAAGACTGTCGCCATTTTATTGCCTCGCATGTGGCTGTAAAGTCTTGTGTTCTGGATTGCTGGAGATTTATTTTGAGATAGATGTTTAGGTTTCTCCGTTTTGCTAAATTGTAAACATAAGGGCTGCTCCAGTTATAGTATCAAGAGTAAAAGTAACAAATACCGTATTATTTTTAATAAACACAGCCAAATTAATTAACAAAATATAGAACACCCATACTGGTCTAAATCAGGAAATATTAGTGAAAACCTCAACATCTTAGGAATCGGCGTGCATGTATGAAGAGAATGATGAAGGTAGACGAGGCACGAGAGGTTTGTCAGAACCGGGATGTCTGGCGCTCTACACTCTCTGCCTACCCCGTTAGGAACCTGGCGTGAAGATACATACATAAAACCTCAACATTAAATTGAAACTTAGCAGCAGATAACAGCATGTTGCAGTCATGCTAATTAAAGCAGCATTAACTTTGTTCGGTGCTTTTGCTGTGGAGTTTTGCATGTTGCACTATTTAATTTGAATAGTTACGAGTTTCCAAACTATTTTGTTTGTTTTCCAAATCCCTAATAACTGGCTTTAATTGACTTTTTACTCGGAAGATAAACGAATGTGTTTTATCAAGTATTTCCCGTTCATGTATCCGTTCACTTACATTCAGTTTTTTCACAATTTCAAAACGTTACTGTGTTTACTGGTGGTAGAGCTCCAGTGACGGAGTTCGAGGGTATAGGTACCACCGCATTACCCAATATAGTTGCCGCTATATGGTAGTGTTCAGCACTATCGTGTTCCGGTCAGGTGGTAGTGTACGACCCTATAATTTCCGGCACAGAGGCCTCAGGAGTGGTAACGCATCTGCATATTGACCTTGGGCTTTTTGTGGGTGTCCAAGCTGCAGTCATCACTTAACATCAATGTGAACTGCATGCCTGTTTGCCACTTCCATCTAAACTAATATTATAAAGAGGTTACACTTTTTTGTTTGTTTGTTTGTCATGAATAGGCTCAATAACTACTGGACCGATTTTAAAAACTATTTCACTACTAGAAAGTTACATTATTCACAGGTAACATAGGCTATGTTTTATTTTGGAAAAAATAGGGTTCCGTAAGATATTTGGGTTTTTCAGACACAAGGTGTAAAAAATCATCCAGGTAAGTTACTTATTTTGCGTACGCTGCTTAAACTATCACAGATATCGAGGAATATCTTCAAAAATTCAATTCAAAAATTCAAAATTCATATCACAAATATTACAATGTGCATCTGCGTCTGAACTAAGCGACAAGCTTGTATCTCAGACGGCAGGGCTCTTTCATCCGAAGGATTATAATAATAATAATAATGGCAACCCATTTGCCACTAGCGGTCACCCATCACACTACCCGACCGCGCCCGTAGTGCTTAACCGAGCAGATCGCTTACGATCTACACCAGCCGCTGGGCCATGCGCGCTTCCGAAGGATAATAATTGCTTATAGCAAAAAAATGAAATAGTTTTGGTCCTAAAAATAAAACCATAAAACTGTTTCATATAAAGAAAAGTAGAAATAAAAACAAGTGTGTGTAAAGTACCTCTCTTTGTGTATAATATGTTAGTGAGTGCATGTGTGTGAGAAGATGTGTGCATATTGTTATGGAACATGTAGGTATATGAAGTCTTTAGAAAAAGATATTACATAGGTATTATACTAAAACCTTACTCATCAAATAAACCCTTATATTTTAAAATAAAGTGTAGGTTGTGTAATTTAACAACAGAACTACATACCTGAATATTGTACAAAGAAATACCTATTAAAGTACTTCAATAGTTAGGTACACTAAGTAATAACTACTCGTATAATTGACAAAGTTAGCCACATTTCCATCACTCAGTTAACCAAAAATTTCTTATATTTTGTACAATTACATTATATTTGTCACATTTTTTATTTTTATGTAATAAAAGTGGCAAACAAGCGTGCAGTTCACATTGATGTTAAGTGATGACTGCAGCCTATAGACACCCACACAATGACCAGAGGTCAAAATGCAAATGCGCTGCCACTCCTGAGGCATTAGGTGTTATGCCTCTGTGCCGGAAATTACAGAGCCGTACATTACCACCTGACCGAAAAACGATAGTGCTGAACACTACCATTTAACGGCAAGTATATTAGGTAATGCGGTGGTGCCTACGCCCGCGAGCTCCGTCACTAGAGCTCTACCACCAGTAAATTAAATAAAATAAATAAAATCATTAGTCTTTCATTTTTCATCTTCACTATTCGAAAGCTACATTATCCACGGGTAACATAGGCTATATTTTATTTTTGAAAAATAGGGTTCCGTTAGATATTTTGGTTTTTCAGACACAAGGTGTAGAAAATCAATTAGAAAAGTTACTCATTTTGCGTACGCTGCCTAAACTATAGGAGATATCGAGGAAGGCTTTAGGCTATATCTATAATCATCACGCTAAGACGAATAGGAGAGGGTAGGTAACATTGCACCCGCGCGAAGCAGGGGCGGGCCTCTAGTAACATATAAAAAAAATGTTATTCCAAGTATATTCAGCATTTAAAAAAAAACGTAACCGGCGAATCTTGGATGTTTGCATGTATGATTGAATGCATGCATTTACCTCTGCCTACCCCTTCGGGGATTACAGGCGTGAAGTTACGTTTTTTTTATTCAGCAGTGCAAACGCACAGTACCACAAACTTAGTATAGACAAAGAACTCAAACTGGCATGTAACGCGGAGTATTTGAACCTCAACATCCCATTGAAACTGAGCAGTAGATTGTACGTACGTACGTAACTTCACGCCTGTAATCCTCGAAGGGGTAGGCAGAGGTAAATGCATGCATTCAATCATACATGCAAACACCCACGACTCGCCGGTTACGTTTTGGCCCATGTAACAGGTGGCGAACCTGTTGCCATCTCCGGGCACATTACCAAACTCCGGGGTACTGGGAAACTTCCAGAAAATGGAAAAATCCCAATAGAAGTAGAGATAAAGGATTTTAAACCGTTATCTCTGATGGCCCCCTCCCGGGAATCGAACCCAGGACCTCCAGCGTAATAGTAGTGGCCTGCTACCACTACGCTACTGAGGCAGTTATACAGCAGTAGATTGTAATAGGAGATATTGCGGAAACGCTAGTTAAATTACCACTAACTTTCCTCGGCACCTTTGCTTGTATAAATTTCGTTCGCGAGTTGTGCAAGAAGATGGAAACATACGAAAACTGTTTTGCTGAGATTCTTTTAAAAGAGGTTTATGTTTAGTCTTCCATTTCTGTTATACGGAGAATTAAAAGGCATGTTTCACTTCTGATTTATAACTAATATTATAAGGCTGAAGATGTTTGTTTGTATGTTTAAACGCGCTAATCTCAGGAACTACTGGTCCGATATGAAAAGTTCAGTGTTAGATAGCCTATTTATCCAGGAAGGCTATAGGCTATATATCATCACGCTATGACTAATAGGAACGGAGCAGCGCGGGCAAAGCCGGGGCGGGCCGGTAGTGATTTATAATGTCCCTTGTATCCACGGAATAAATAAATAAAGATGGAATGGTAATGTGGGCGTAACAAGCGCGCGACAACTATGCGTGTACACACACAGTTCGGCAGAACCATTCGTTCGCCGCTCGTAGTGTCGTGTAGACTGCTTCGAACGACGCATCTCTTGGTAAAATACCATGTAGTGCCAATTTTAACATGTAATATGAAATGTCAGACCTCAAGTATAAAGCGAGGAGGTACATCTTTTGATCGGTAAGTCACAAATAACATTTATTTTTATAATATTTTTAAAAAACATATAAATATACAAAGGAATATGAATATTCGAACTTAAACTGCATTATTTAAACGTTACTGCTAGCGAATACATTGCTCGCTAAGCACTCGCTCAATTAACGCTATTACTGTCTCCGCTGGCAATGTACAGCATGTAATGCGTTCGCTACACTTCGACTAGTTTATTGGTGAGTATATTGTTGTGTGCGTGCGAGTGTTTATTGTCTACGGGCGTTACATCTTAGTATGCAAACTTACGCAAACGAATAGCTTCCCTGAGATTAATGTGTGGGTGATTGTCGAGATGGTGTTACATTTGTGTAAGAAATTGCACGGTGGGAGAAAAGCGGCGACACTGGTTCTAATACTAAATTGAAGCAAAGGCCTTTCCATCCTTATTTATCTATTCCGTGCTTGTATCAATTTCCAGCTCATTAAAATTATAAGTAACATCCGTTTTCAACATCATTGTTATAAACAGCTTAGCTTATAAGATAAAATATATTATAGACGATATAATGCGAGAAAAAGAATTATAAATGAGGAAGTAAGGAGATCATGTTCTGTTTCATAACCAAAGGTCAAATGCAGAATATCTACAGTGTTATCAATGTCCATCTTTGAGGCCTAAAGAAGTCAATTTATCTCTGTAACAAACTGATAATGGGAGATGGGGATCGCTTGTTTATTCTTTGTGGATTTTACACTTAATTTTACCAATGGGCAGAACGACGTTGGCCGGGTCAGCTAGTATAAAATAATTACCCGTATGTTTCTACTACATCGTAGCGCTAAAAAGGACTACATGCTCATAAAATATACCTAATAAGTTTACTTTTAGGAAATATGGAGAGGTAATAAAACCGTCATGTTGTATGAAAATTTCATTTTACGTGTACAGTTGCGCTGAAGCTTCATGTTTCATAACAAAACTTGGACTTGAGTCGAGAGACTATTATGTTGTACCGCACATCATATAACATAGATAAACGCCATCTAGGGATGAGCTATGCGAAATAATCACTAGTCAAATTTAAATGAATAGCGCGCTGAATCGTGCTTGTAAAGTTATCGTATTGGTTGCTATTGTATAAGTGCAACTTGTAGTAAAAATCTATTCAATTGGGAAAAAATCTTTTATGAGGTACACTAGGGGTATTCCACGGGTGAAGTGGCGAATTACACAAAATAACACTCGATTGACTTCTCTACTGCGGTAATCGAATTGGCATTTTTTTATAGTTGTTCGATGGTTTGCAGTTCACAAAGAGTCATGGCAAGCTACATTATTATGCAGGTCGCTTATTGTGTTGGTCGCTTTTCATGTAACCAGTTGAAACTCAACAATTAGTTCTATGGCATCCCACAGGAACATTTTTACGGGATAAAAACTATTCTATGTGTTAATCCAAGTTACCCTCTATGTGTGTGTTCCAAATTTTATGAAAATCGGTTCAGCCGTTTTTTGTGAAGGAGTGACAAACAAACATACAAACTTTCGCATTTATAATATTAGTAAGATAGTAGGATTTTTATTGTAATGACTTATAAATCGTTCATTAAAATTAATCATTTCAACTTGGACCCTAAATTTTGTGTACAAATCTAGCTGATGAATCATTGTGATAAATCATAGACAAAAACTTTTTTATTCCATAGTAATGACAATCTAATTTAACGTAAGCAAAAAATCCGATAAATATAAATATTTATTTATAAAACTTGCACTAAAAAAGTTCAGGTAGCCGACTTTTACTTTACAACTTTACGTAAATTACAAAAATTATTAACCTTAGGTATTTTTGCAAGATTTCTATTCCACCACATAAAACACTGTACAATGTTCATCAATCATTACAGATACTTAAATAAGATTACGTATTCAATCATTTCCAAGGAAAAACCAATCACATGTCCTAAATAATAAGGGAACAACTATCACAAAGTTTTGCCGCTCATTTATCTACAAATCAGCCGAATTTCGTGGATCAGCGAACTTTCCCCTCCATAAACATTAACAAAACTAGGAATAGTTTTGTCCGTTGGGCAATATTAGTTTCTTAGGACTCTTGCATACTTACGAACGTCTGCGGTTTGTTTATTGTAACTATATAACAGTATGTTCATACGACGATGTAACGAAGGTAGCAAATAAGCATGTAGTTGACATAGATGTTAAGTGAGGACTGCAGCCTATAAACATCTACATAAAAACCAGAGGTCAAAATGCAGATGCGTTGCCACCTGAGACCTTAGATAAAGGAGAATGATACTGTTCCATACTTCCATATGTTATTTGTTTTTCAAACTTTTCTCGATTTCTGTAGACTTAAAATTACTGTATTTTGTTGTTTAAATTAAAAAAAAATTTTTTTTTTTATTCTTCAATCATTTGTCTTATGGTTAACCAAGAACGATTGCGGACCTTAATTACCCGTCTCCTTTAACAGGTATGTAATAAAAAGAGGGATTGAACTGTTTTATTTTCTTTCGCAAAATTTTTGTTTGTGGATTGTAGTTTTGTATGACACTTAAATATACAAAAACGCGTTATTTTAATTTGCTTTTTATAAGTATAATATTCATATCTCAGAAGAGTTTCTTATCAGATTTTTTATAAAGATGCTTTATGAAACAGAAAAAATAATAAATTGATATATGAATAATTTGATTATGTTTTTTTTAGACAGGTCCTTAATTTAATATGTAGCTAGATTTTCACAAAAGTCATTTGAGAATTTAAAAATAACGAAGGCCTAATTTTTGAAGAGGTATAAAACTTATTTGCCACCTTAAAAAGTGGACTGTATGTAGATCTTATGATGACTCTTTTGCCTGTGTTTATAATGCTTAACAATAGAAACGTGGACCGTGTGTATACCAACATTATTGAGGTTAACCTTATAATAATATCAAACCTTTTCATGTGTTCCAATATACTAATATTTGTTATGTATCTTCACTCCAGGTCCCTAACGGGGTAGGCAGAGAGTGTGGAGCGCCAGATATTCCGGTCCGATATTAATATTTGTGAAGTAGGTATACTGGTGAAAGTGAGATAAAAATATATTCTGTCGTTTTTATCTTATATTGTTGTTTTTAACGTCCTAATAAGTGGTGGCAGGTGGCCTAGTGGTAGCAGGCCTACTACGCTGGAGACCTGGGTTCAATTCTCGAGTCGAGGATTTTTCTGAAGTTTCCCGATGTTACCTCGGAGTTAGGTAACGATGTCAATAGAGTTGCCACCTATAACATGTAACTTATATTTAACTAGCAAATAGTGGGTGTTTGCAAGTATGCATCAATGAATGCTTACATTGTTTTAAACTTTCACGATTTGTATTAATGTTTTTATATTGTAAACGAGACTTAATCGCGTACTATTTTAATCGAAGTATTTACATCGACACTCGACGTAATGCAACGGCCGTGATCACGAGTAGACTCTTAAGAGACAGTCTACACAGTAAACTCTAAAGAGACAGTCTACACAGTAAACTCTAAAGAGACAGTCTACACAGTAAACTCTAAAGAGACAGTCTAAACAGTCTACTCGTGACCACGGCCGTTGCATTACGTCGAGTGTCGATGTAAATACTTCGATTAAAATAGTACGCGATTAAGTCCCGTTTACAATATAAAAATATGAATGCTTACTTCTTCGAGAAATATTGACATGAAGACACGTTTATTTTGGTTACATACTCTCATTGACTGTTCGGAAATGGTGTGTAAAGGGCCTAAAAGCGATGAAACTTGGCAGCGCAAACAAATGTAACATGTCACAGATGTCCACTAAATCAGTACAACAACACAGACTTTCTCGGATCATTAGAAACGAAGCCAACAAGATTTTTGCTGTAGATAAATATTATTATTAAACTTATTGACATGACAGGTATTTACATTACTTACTAGGTGGTCCCAACCCAATCCATAGTCAAACAAAAATGTTATTTACGAATAATATATTTTTTATTTTATTTTATTTGTAATCCATTTTGTTGCAATCCTATGTAGTTGCTGGTAAAAATAGTGTAGAAACTTTTAATACCTTTTTATTGTGTAATGGTGGTAAACAAGCTCTGATTCCATAATAACATAATAATAATAATGGTAACCCTTGAAACGTCCCACTGGTGAGCACGTGTCTCTCCCCTTCTTGGGAGGAGGCCTGGAGCTTACTCCACCACGCTGGTCCAATGCGGGTTGGTGAAGCCATAATAATATGATGGCAAGCAAATACTACACCTATAAAATTTTTAAATTCAGATGCCACCCTTGAAGCCTGTGTTGTTTTGCCTCTGTAATTGTTACTATGCTAACGTACATAAGACTATTTTTTTGGAGACATTGTTTGAAACTAAGATCTTATTAACGCAGCACTTTATTTGAAAATGTAGAACGTCTATGTATGGCCCTGTAATTGCCACTACAGGGGCAAAACAACTTAGGCCTCAGGGGTGGCATCTGAATTCGAAAATGTTTATAGGTGTAATATTCGCTAGCCATCAATATACTCGTAGACTGAGTGCATGTTTGCCACAACTTAAGACAACGCATCTGCATTTTGACTATAAAGAAAAAGAGAAACACAAGGACAAAGACAAAGGCAAGGACGGTTCGGTCTTCGCGTTCGTTTCTGCCCAGAACGTGCTAATTATAGAACGAAATTTCCTCTATTTTCATATTGCAGCAAATATTGATCTTCAAAAATGGCATCTAAGCAAAGTCCTTTAGGGCTGGAAGTGCGTTGGCAACTCCCATGTGTAATGTTCATTGACGACGGTGATCATTCTCCATCAGGTGGCCCGTTTGCTTGTCTGTCAAACTTCAGACATGAAAAAAAAAAGAAAATTCTGTCAACCCTAACACATAAAAAATAGTTAATAAAGCAGGAATTATAGCGCTGATGTTCTGATGTAATGAACATATGAATATTTCATAAAATCAAACTACTACCCTAATGTCACACAGCGGACACTCCGCAAAAATTCCATACAAACGCTTAATTTGGTTTCTATTGCACAGACATCAATCAATGACGTGTATTTACACGTGCATCTGTGTGCGTAGCACGTAGAAAATACCAAACGTCGCCCATAAGAGGGGAGGAGTTTGGGTGCGGCGGGGAAATCGGGCGGGACGTCGAAGCAATGATATTATAATATATGTTAAAGCTGATTGCGTCGAAGTGTCCTTTCTATACGTAGTATTATTACATATTCTCTGCTATTGTTTAAATATAGATAGACTTTTTAAATTTTTACTTATTACACTGGTCATTCGCTTTACAAAAATAACTTCGTTTGTCCATTTTCTCTTCTCATAATAATAATCTGTTGGCCCGTCTACCACTTAAGTCTGAAACACTAAGAGGTCATAAAGTCTGCCCATAAAACTGACAAGATAGGTGGGATGAACATTATTGTAACCAGAGATAACTTTATCTAACCACGCATCATACTAGAATATTTAAGTTATAGCTCGTTTCTTTAGTGTTATCGTAGTGAACGTGTGAAATTGTGTTGAAAGTTTTAAGAGTTATTTGAACTGTGCTCCGTCTAGTGGGGTTAATATGTAGAGCCTTTAGATTTTATTAGACAATCGAGGTTAACACCTTCGGGTTTTCTATCTGATGTTTCAGGTTATTTAGTACCATTATTCTTGAACTAAATGGATAAATACTTCTAAAATTTTTGATAGTGATGTTCGGTGTTAAGCATCGGAATCTGCTGGTTAATACCGTGATAATTTAATAAAATACGGTTACACTCATAGCCGCACAGTGGGTGCCGTTGTACACATACAACACATACACTTACACCCAGACCCGAAAAAAATATCTGTAGGCCATACAAATATGTATCCCGGTGCGGGGATCAAACCCGCGACCCTTGGAATCAAACGTTCATCTCACACCGCTGGACTAACCGGGTCGTCAAAAAGTCTCCGTACCGCGCGAGTAATGATACAAAAGTTCACGCCTATAATCCCCGAAAGGGTAGGCAGAAGTAAATGCATAATTACATTCAAGCATATGTGCAATCACCCACGATTTGCCGGGTACGCTTTTGGTCCATGTAACAGGTGGCAGGCCTGTTGACAGCTCCAAACACATTACGAAACTCCGAGGTATTGAAAAGCTTCCAGAAAATGGGAAATTGCAATAGAACCAGACATAAAGGATTTACACCATTATCTCTGATAGCCACCCATCCGGGTATCGAACCCAGGACCCCAGCGTAGTAGTAGTGGCCTGCTACCACTAGGCTACTAGGGCAGTTTCGTTATACGTATGTACTAAATTTGAACACAATCATCCAGTTGCGTCGTGTTGCCGATGCATCCAGTACTTTCGGAGAAAATCGGCGACAGAAGAACACTCAGACAGACAGGCAAACGCACGAGTTAGCTTATCATTTTTCTTTTTGTGGTTTAAAAACATAAAGATTTATGAAATCCTCGCTTCTTTTAATCGAATTTTATAAACTCAGGTTATTCAGTTATTCAAATGCAGCATTTTGTAAGCAATATAATATTTTCACGACGACACTATGCAAAGGAGTGATTCTTTTACATTAAGCTTATTTTTCACTGAAACGAAGGAAAAGAAAAAGATACACAAAGTGAGGAACGAACTTTATTTTCTTTTAGTTTTTCAAGCTAAGCCAAGTTTAATGTTTTTCTACAATGTAGAAAAGCGCTGTGTTTTTTAACACTCGACACCAAAAAGGGGTGTTATCTATATATATAAAAATATATTGCTGTTTGTTAGTCTCGCTAAAACTCGAGAAAGGCTGGACCGATTTGCATTATTTTGGTTTCCACAACCTCGTGACCCAACATAAGTGGTGTCCTGTTCGGGACTCCAATTCACTTTTCTTATGAGTGTTAATTTTGAGTACTGTGAGTGCTGCCTCCCTTTGAAAATCCCTCAGAAAGAAAGAAAGAACAACTATTTGTAACAATGTTACACGAGGGATAATGATTATAGGTCTAGCATTTCACATTACATCGTTACAAATTGGTCCTAACTCAGCATATAAAGGTTGAAGAACAACCAGCACTGATCTTCTGTTAGGACCTTTAAGTCAGCTTATCCCGCATATTATCGTAAGTGTAACTGAGAAGGCACAAATGATCGGCATATTCAAGATTGTCAAGAATGTCAATTTGGGACGTCTAAACAGTTTTTTGGTGGTATTTCATCAAGATCTTTAAATAAAAGTATCATATCTGGGGTGGCACTAGGAAAATTCCAGAAAACAGAAAAGGAGAAATCTCTTTAGAAATAACTCTTGACTCAGATCAAAGCCAGAACCCTACCTGCTACCAGTAGGCTACTGAAGTAGTTGAGTTACAAGTAATTCAATAATATGGGTTTAAATTTGTTTTAAAAAGTTGGTATGTATGGTATTTCCTTTACGAAATACCATCAACTCAAGATAAAAAGCATTAAGGTACCAAACTGAAAACAACGAACTATTTCCAACAGAACATTGTTATACCCTCCCGGAATCTTAATTACTTGAATGATTAGTTGAAACCTCCCAAGAGCCCCGAACCTTATTCCTATGGCTCGCGTGCCTTATCCATTTAATTAACCTTTTCTTTTTTTTTCATTAATAGTGTTGTGAATATAACAGTTGAAGAATTTATGAGATTGGCTACCTTTTATTATTGTACTCATACAAATAAAACTTTTTTTACCTGCATGTACTCGTATATCAATGATTATATTAGGTAGTCTTCAGCGAACTTAATTTCACGTCTGTAGATATTCTTCAAAGGAATCGGCAGAAGTAAATGCATGCACTCATCATGCATTAACCTTTGTCTACTCCTTTGGGGAATACAAGAGGCAGGGCCGGGCCCATTATTTTTATTTTATATGCAGGGTTAATTTAAATTAGCCCATCAACTCTTGCAGGCGGCCTCTCTAGATATATATATCTCTCTCTAGAACATTTGTTATACGACTTTTTACAAATCTTGATATAATACCCAAAAAGAAAAAACAAAAAAAATGTTTTCAAAAATTCAAAAGAGCATTGCCGCCGCTGCGTTACTCCGCAATCCTGCTCCCCGCTCATGTCGATATTTTCCTAGGCAAGCTGCGTGGTATACCTACGCTCAAAGTAAATGATAGTTCAGAGGTAAAAAAAAATAATTTAGATGGAAAAACTTTTATTTTAAAAGCTATGATTTAAAAAAGCACTAGAACAAATGTTGTTGGGATGAATGTAGAGAGGCTGCTCACAAGAGATGCGCTAATTTCAATTAACCCTGTAATTCTAACCTTGTTGGAATTACTGAAAAGTATATTCTTGCTTAACAGATTACACTAAGCCTCTTTTTTTTTTATGTTTTAAAAGTGGCAAAAAAGCATACAGTTCACATTGATGTTAAGTGATGACTGCAGCCTATAGACACTTACACAATGACCAGAGGTAAAAATGCAGATGCGTCACCACTTCTGAGGCCTAAGGTGTTATGCCTCTGTGCCGGAAATTACAGGGCCGTACATTACCACCTGACCGGAACACGATAGTGCTGAACACTACCATTTAGCGGCAAGTATATTAGGTAATGCGGTGGTGCCTACGCCCGCGAGCTCCGTCACTGGAGCTCTACCACCAGTAAAACCACTCTTGGGTTAAGCTTCTAAAAAACCGGGCGGTAGGATATGGATCCTTGTAAACTTTACAAACCTTAAAATCAGTTCAGGCCAGGCTACTTAAACTTAGCGTTACATCTAATTAGTATATGTACCAGAACATACAACAAACTATTGCAAGAGGTCACATTGGCTACTTTCCAAACGGACGGCAGTTCCGTTCAGATTAATTGTTACTACTTTGCCAAATGCACACCAGCTTAGACATACGACGAGAATTTTTAAATGTTTCCTTTGTATCTGCTTATCATTTGTCTTAGAATCTTGAAATATTATGAGGTTGTCACGAGATCGAAATAATACACTTATCTTCTATCGAAAATATGCATGTGCCTTTGCATGTCACTTTTATGTATACGTTGACTGGCGAATCATGGGACATATTATAAGTCTTTGAATTTATCGCGAAGAGCTAGACAGACTCAGTGGGGAACTTTGTTTTATAATAATGTATAGAATATGTACGCATACACTTTTTTATAATTAGTACCCATATTAATATATTTTGACAACAGGTTAGTCCAGTGGTGTGAGACAACCTTTTGATTCGAAGGGTGACGTGTTCGATCCCGCACCCTGACAAATATTTGTATTTCCTACTGATATTTGTTTAGGGTCTGGGTGTTCGTGTATGTGTTGTTTGTGTATAACGGCAACCACGACACAAGTTTATACCTAGTGTGGGGCTGTGAGTGTACGCGTATTTTTTTTATTTTTATTGTTTTAATTTGACATAAGATTACAATGGGACCAACTGTGCAATATACCCTTTTCAAACAAAAAAAAATCATCCAAATAGGTGCAGGCGTTTTCAAATTTTTTGGGGAACATACATAAAAAAAAGATCCGGACGAATTGAGTACCTCCTCCTTTTTTTGAAGTCGGCTTCCTCCTAGTTTCAGAATCAGAATCAGAAACTCATTTATTCATTTAGGGTGACAGGCACCGCTTATGACACGTCAAAAAACAAACAAAATAAGTGAACAACAATTGATATACATGTCAAACAAGATAAAAAATATATGTAAAGTCAAGAATATCACTAAGATAAAACTAATCATAATACATTAACTGAAATTACCTACATGTTTATGTATTTAATATTTTTTATTTAAGAAATAAGTTGTCCTCAATTTGTACGAACAGTATGCACACCCTATGCATACTTACCCTACCTCTACCTACAGCCACACATAAAAAAAGAACAGAAAAAAGTAAGTGATGTATGATGTAGCGTAACTTGCGTACCCTTATTTAACACTCGCTAGTAATAAGATTAATTTTTAGTTTCCACTATTTTTTTTTTTTAATTATTATTTATAATAAAAAACAGGTCTCAACGAGTTCTAATAAACTTGTTAAGACTAGCATTCTATTTTGGATAGACGTTAGTCTCCTTTTCGTTTGTATTGACTGTTCCCCAAATGGGTGACCATAATTTCCCGAATTGTCATTAATTTTGGGACAAAATATTACCCATATAAAAATGCCTGATATCAATTCGGTTATCGATTCTGAACAAACTAGTTTCGGGTTGTACTTTCAATCCTGTTACACGTTGTAGATTTAATTTTACTGGTGGTAGAGCTCCAGTGACGGAGCTCGCGGGCGTAGGCACCACCGCATTACCTAATATACTTGCCGCTAAATGGTAGTGTTCAGCACTATCGTGTTCCGGTCAGGTGGTAATGTACGGCCCTGTAATTTCCGGCACAGAGGCATAACACCTTAGGCCTCAGGAGTGGTAACGCATCTGCATTTTTACCTCTGGTCATTATGTGGGTGTCTATAGGCTGCAGTCATCACTTAACATCAATGTGAACTGTATGCTTGTTTGCCACTCTTAAAACATAAAAAAAAAATAATAATAATAATAAGCTGCAATATTCACATGCCATACACGTGGAGTGTCTGTTTTATAAAAGTTAGTTGTGCACCTCAATTTATACATGGAAGCATTTTTCCTGCATAATCAGCTTTAGTTATTATAGAGAGTAGCATTAAGCAGGAAGTAAAGCGGAAACTGCTTTTATCTATGAAAATAGTATATTTTAATCTTCATTGTTCCCTTGCGTGTGTTAATGCGGAAAAACTTATGAATAAATTGATCGAAAAGTAAAGATTAAATCTATTTTTATGTAATGGTTGTGGCATACTAGTGTACACACTAGTTGGTTTAATGTTAAATGATGATTTTCCATCCATTTGGCAATAAATCTTCAGAAACCGTAATCGGCGGCTTAAGTTCTAAATATCCCAAGAGATTGACGTACCTACATTGTTTTTTTATATTATTTCGCATTAACACATGCTTGTGAAACATATTTTATTTTAAAGAAAAATGGAAAGAAAAATTTGACTTCAGGCGAGACTCGAACTCGCGGCCTACTGGGAATCTAGTCCAGCCGCTCTTCCAATTGAGCTACTGAAGTCCTGCCCGATTTGTCAAATCTTTCCTTCACATTTATTGCATTGCTTTTATGGTAGCAGCAGCGCCATCTATTGCCAACTATGCTAGTTAGGCAACCGATATAATAGACTTTGCAGTTTATTGAATATCGTAAAGAAGTCGCTTTTACCCTTAATAATTGTTCTTTTATATTATTTCGCATTAACACATGCTTGTGAAATATATTTTATTTAAAGAAAAATGGAAAGAAAAATTTGACTTCAGGCGAGACTCGAACTCGCGGCCTACTGGGAATCTAGTCCAGCCGCTCTTCCAATTGAGCTACTGACATTGTTCTTAGGAATCAGAGCTGTATTCTGTAACTTTTATGTGATGTGTTTTAGTTTTTTGAAAATTGTATGTTCTTTTTCAGTGTTTTTAACTTTTAGATTTTCAATTTAAATGTCGATATGTTTCTTACATGTTCACATCTATCCAAACATTATTCAATATTTTTGTCGACGTATTTTTCCGTATTACATGACTTCCAACGTGAACTGTAATGTGAAGCGATGATTTTCAGATTTAAATACATATGTATATGTATCTTCACGCCAGGTCCCTAACGGGGTAGGCAGAGAGTGTGGAGCGCCAGATATACCGGTCCTGACACACTTCCCGTGCCTCATCTACCTTTATCATTCTCTTCATACATGCACGCCGATTCCTAAGACTTTTGACCCCACCATCAGACAGAACTCGACCTATTTGGTCATGGTAATACGTACATAAATAAAGTAAACAACTAAATTACTTTAAATCCTTTCAATTTTCACTCGATTTTTCCATAATTCCGTCGTCAGATCCCCAACTTTGAACAATGAGAGCAACTTGGCAGTGTACCCTTTCAAACGACAAAATTATTTTAGAAATAGAATAGAACAGAAATAATTTTATTTTTTGACACACACATACACTAAATAAACAAATGATAATAATAAAAAAAAAACAAAAAAAAACATAATAATAAAAACAGAAACAACTTAACACAACTACCGGCATGATGAATGTGTGAGACCAAAAAAATGGTACCCATCTCAGCTGATTGCTGTAGTTGGCTATACAGCGCTGGTGTTCTGACAGGACCACCGTAAGTGGCTTTGTGAACTACAAGCCGCCCAACTACATAAAACTTCCATGCATACTAATGTTATATTTATATACAAAATTACGTAATATTATATAAATATAGATAAATAAATAAATTATTAAAACAAATAAATTAAATACATGATAAAATTACACACCCTCTGCCTACCTTGTTAGGGACCTGGCGCGAAGATACATATATACATACAATAATTAATCCAAATATGTTTGATACGATGCCACCAAGCGTCGTATCAAACATGTTTGATAATACAATAAAAACAAATCATGCTGTCATCTGTCACCATGACAAGTGACAAGTGACAGGAAATTGGTCGAGGATTTACGTAGCAATCGGTAAGCATTTATAAAAACACACATACAATATACAATTCATCATAGAACCTCCTCTTTTTTTTAAAACCATTTACAGTTGTACGTACACCTCGATTTGTGAATGGAATAGTTAACGAGAGGTTGGTAATGCATTTTGTTAGACGGTAATTTACGCCTAGAGTCGTGTTGTCTACATAAGTATCCAGTTTAATCCTCAAAAGGATTCTTCGAAAATGCTAACATACCACTTTAGGAGCAACTTACCATTAACATGCCATTTTACGGCTCTGTAATTTCCGGCACAGAGGCATAACACCTAATGCCACAGGAGTGGCAGCGCATCTGCATTTTGACCTCTGGTCATTGTGTGGGTGTCTATAGGCTGCAGTCATCACTTAATATCAATGTGAACGGCACGCTTGTTTGCCACTTTTATTACATAAAGAAAAAAAAACTAAACTATTCAAAGATTCAAAGGCAAACGTAAAGTATTAACAGAAGGAACATTCAAAAAAGCCCCTCGAACATTTATACTCGTGTGCATTTGGCAAAGTAGTAACAATTAATCTGTACGGAACTGCCGTCCGCTTGGAAAACAGCCAATGGGATCTTCCACAACGGTTTCTGCTGTGGTTTAACAATTTTATAATATCTAATAGACGACATTATATGATGCACGTCCAATGTATGGGAAAACTATGTATTTTATGTGTAACAATGGCGGAAAACAAGCATGCAGTTCATAAGAATGGTAAGTGAATATCGTATTCTTGATAATCAATTTTAAACAGTAATTAAAATATTTCATCGAAGTTTTAATAATAAGATTAATATTTCAGAGCCGCAGAGCAAAGACAAGGTGCGTAGAAGGTTAAAAGGTGTAGCTAAGATATTCATTTCGTTTAGTTTTATCTTGCCGTTTGTAAAAGAGAGTATGGAACATTATTTTGATACCTATACTTATTCATTATTAAGTATTTTTGGACCATTATTTATCTTATTTGTAAAGTTTGCTTTGACATATTAATCAACGTATATCAGTTGTTTTGTATATTTAATTTGACATATCACAAGAAAATTTTATTATTTCCAAGTGATTAAGTGAATTTTGAATTTTGAGCCATATCACAACTAAATACTTTGTCACATCGACATTGACAATTGAGGTGTTAGGTTTTACTGGTGGTAGAGCTCCAGTGACGGAGCTCGCGTAGGCACCACCGCATTACCTAATATACTTGCCGCTAAATGGTAGTGTTCAGCACTATCGTGTTCCGGTCAGGTGGTAATGTACGGCCCTGTAATTTCCGGCACAGAGGCATAACACCCTTAGGCCTCAGGAGTGGTAACACATCTGCATTTTGACCTTGGTCTTTGTGTGGGTGTCTATAGGCTGCAGTCATCACTTAACATCAATGTGAACTGCATGCTTGTTTGCCACTTCCATTACATAAAAAAAAAAAGGTACTAAGGCGCAATCTTCACCATGGACGTTTGCGTACCCAATTAAAAGCATTTCAAATGTTCAGATTTCTAATATTGCTATGATTTCGAGCGACAGAGCAAAAACAAAGGTGTGTATAGATACAAGAAAAGGGTATACCATAACTGAATACTTTGTCACATAAAGCGACACGGGCCACCGGCCGCGGCGGACCGGAGGGGAGTACCCATATGCAGCTTGCCCCTCTATCAAAGTACAAGCACAAGTGTTCCTATGTCTGTCATCTAGATGTTTGAATGTGTGCGTGAAATTGTTTATGTATTTTGTTTAAGTCAAGGTGTGAGTTTCATAGTAATAGACGATTTTTGTAGTGTGTGTGAGTCACACGTATTTCCCCTCGCAAAAAATGACAGGACTGTTTTGCATCGGTAATAAACGCTATGGCTACTTCCCTTCTATCCGCCGCGGCCGGTGGCCCGTGTTGCTCTATGCTTTGTCACATCGACGAGGGTCCAGGTCGGAATTGAGGTGTCACGGTAACAAAGCGTTATCGTTACCGTGGAGGTTTGGGAATGTACACGATTTGATATATTGTTTTACTGATATAAGGTTCTATAGTTACATTAAGAAAAATATGTAGTTCAACAGGTAGGACAATGACAGTAGATTTTTTTTTTAGTGAAGGTGACATTGTTCTTAAGTGATGCCGGCAGCCTATATACATCTACACAAATACCAGAATTCAAAATACAGTTGCGTTGCCACCCCTGAGGCCTGAGGCCTTAGTTGTGTATCTATGATAGTTATTACGGGGCCATACATCACCATCTCAATAGTTCTGAACACTACCATTTGGCGGCAGATAGATTATATAATGCGGTGGTGACTACGCCCGCGAGCTCCGTCAGCAGAGCTCTACCACCAGGTATTACGGGGCCATGCAAACTTTTTTCCTATTAGGTATATTTACGTTACAAAGAGTAAGAATATTAAAGAAGTATTGAGATAATAACATCAAATGCTAAACGATATTGAAATTTCTGCACAAACCATCTACAATTCCGGTGTAGGTATAATCGGATTAAAAATGTGTGCTGAGGTATTTTGTAATAATATTCACGATTTACGAACAGTTCTAGTTAAGCCCGTGCGAATACTGAAAAGCGTTGATGAATTATGTATTGAACCGCAGATCGGCTTAATCAAAGCCCCAAATAGGCAAATACTAGGATAACAGAAATTGCGAGATTTATTTACTTCATAAACCTTACTGCAGCTAGCTAAGCTAGCTTGAGTATAATTTTATTTAAACACAATAAATTGCCTAAAAGTTATTAATTGGGCAGTAGCTCAGTGCCTGTGCATCGACAGCCTGTTTTTTTATGTAATGGAAGTGGCAAACAAGCATGCAGTTCACATTGATGTTAAGTGATGACTGTAGCCTATAGACACCCCACAAAGAACGAAATTTTTTTCGTTGGATAATGCCACAACAATGTCCAGTTATTACAGAAGCTGACCGTATGGTCATCCCGATCCTGATTGGAGAGTTACAGTTATTAGGTTGGGGAAAAAGTTTCTTCGCATTTTTTAAGATAATTCAAAACATTTTTTAATATAGTTTATTTAAATTTAACTAAAGTATGTATAAACCATTTTGTTCTATAACCTTTTGCCATCTTGTAGGTAGGGACATGATCCCATTGCTATAAAAATTTTGGGACTTCTCATCAAAATACCGCGACAAGTGGATTTGGCAGTCCTCTCGTGATGTTAACCTTACATTGCATAAAGAATTCTGAAGAGACCGAAACAGGTGGAAATCTGAAGGTGCAAGGTCAGGACTATACGGCGGATGCATTAACCCCAGGTGCACCCAGCCAAACTCTCTTAATTTTTGCTGAGTGGCTATAGATGTGTGAGGTCTAGCGTTATCATGATGAAACACCACACCCCTTTTGTTGATCAATTCCGGCCGCTTTCTCTCAACTTCTTTCGTTCAGAATCGATAGTCCTGCCTGGTGGTAATAGCTCATTATGAATAATGCCCTTCCAATCCCACCACACACACAACATCACCTTATTGCGAGTTAACCCGGGTTTCGCCACAGTCTGTGAAGCCTGACCGGCCTTTGACCACGACCTTTTTCGCACGTTCTTGTCGTACGTGATCCACTTTTCATCACCAGTTATCAGCTTCTTCAAAAATGATTCGGTTTCATTACGTCGTAATAAAGAATCACAAATGAGTACACGGTTCATTAGGTTTCTTTCAGTGAGGTACCCAAATATCGAGCTTTTTTTTGTACCCAGCTTTTTTCAAATGCGCCAAAACTGTTTTGTGATCAATTCTCAGTTCTTTAGCTACGTCGTAACTACTGATATGTCGATCTTGCTCCACTTTTTCAAAAATGGCATCCATTTTATCCGTAATAGGGCGACAGAGCGAGGTGCATCTTTGACATCAAAATTTCCGGATTGAAAACGCTTAAACCAAATTTGTGCTACTCTCACAAACACTGCACTAGGTCCATAAACATCGCAAATGTTTTTCGCGGCTTGCGTTGCTTTTTACCTGTTTTGTAGTAAAAGTTTAAAATGTATCGAATTTCTTCATTAGATTCACTTATCTTGACAGTACGAAAAACAAATGAAAATCACACATTTGCCTAATTTGAATTTGGAATTATGTTCTTTAAAATTTTAACTTTCAATGATACCAAAACCAGCCAGATACAAATACTACAGCCAAAGAGATTTTATTACAAGTTCATACATACTATAATGCGAAAAGACTTTTTCCCTAACCTATTATTTATCTATATTTAACGTGCGATGGGTTTCGCTATCCAACCCCCCACCGGCGTTTTGTACCTCACAGATTTCCCTGTGACGTGGCTCCGTCATCTAACCAGCACTCCCGATTGGACAGCGGCAATCGGTTACCGATATTTTACGTAAGGAAGGAACTCTGTCCCGCTCCCCTCCCCCTCCCCCTTCAAGGCAAAAAAATATGAAGTTAACACAGAACAACATAAATAATGGTGTGCCAATATCCTCAAGCGTTCCTACATATTAACTCTACGAAACACTAAACTTCTACAACCAGTTCACAATTAAAGAGACCAAGCTACTATGAATAACAATACACCTACACCCACAAAACCAAAACAGGTAGCTCATAACTTAATCTCAGTATAGTGTTTCCCTAAAGATATTTCAGCTACTATCTAAAATACCACGAGTGCATAAACTTTGAATTGAACAGCCAACGTCTGAATTATTCAAAAGGTTATCGGGTCCAATTACCCTACAAATTGAGAGATTCAATCAAATCATTCGGTCGTGATTGATACGGGATTGAGACCGCATCAACAGCGTTTCAATCAATATTATGTAGGCAACGTAGCTAATGAAAAATAAATAGTTTAACATAGATTATATGTTGTTTATTTACGTACGTATCATCAACTCTTACGAGGCAGACAGAGAGCCTGAAGCGCCAAATATCATTTTTTTTTGCATTTTTGGTAATAGAGTTTCAGTGTAGGAGCTGGAGCGCGTTGGCACTACTGCATTATCTATTCTATTTGCCACCAAATGATAGTGTACGAATGAAAAAAATAGACAACCATGGCTTACCTGGGTCTAGTCTAGTTGGTAAGACCATTGCAACCTAGATATCTACATAAAAACCGATGGTCAAAATGGAGTTTCTTTGCCACACCTGAGGCTTAAGTTGGTTTACCTCTGTGATAGTTCATACAATGCCACCTAATACGTATGTGTACATAAATAAATAAGAAAGTCCAATTGGAATACTAATAGTGTTAAACATTTTTTTTATGTCATTATGTTGATAGACAAGCAAACGAGCCACTTGATGGAAAGTGGTCACCGTCACCTATGAATATTTGTAATACCAGGGCAGTTGCTAACGCGCTGCCAACCCTGAAGCACTTTTTTGATGCCATTTTTGAAGAACTTCATATTACCCATAAAACCAGCAGCGAGAGAAGTTCGATCCACAATTTACACGTTCTGGGCAGAAACGAACCTGAAAATCACACTATCATGTAAATGATCAACTCAGAAGGGGTACAATTAAACCAATCATTACGCTTACATTACTTATTCGTCACATTTCACATGGTCAAAAATGGCCGACGCGCTGACACGTTTCAAAAAAATGAAGTTGGGGCTGTCAGTGTCATTCAAGTCAATTTAATAACACTGACAGCCCGAGTTTTGGCGGGAACCTTGAAAGAGGCGTATGGTGCTCTTATTTTATTTCACTTTCTTGGTGTATTTTTAAGTTATATTGAATAAAATTGGTGGCATTTTGTTTGTTAAAGGTTTATTACAGTGCCCGTGTATAGTGAAATAGAATAACAGTGCGAAAATACGACCTTTCAGGTTGCCTCCAAAACTACATTGTAAATGTTCTGGTAAAGTAGCCATCGCTTTACTCGAATAACTTGATTGTAACTCACTTGACTGACATATTATACTTGATAACATAAATACTTGATACTTACATATTATCATATATTATACTTGATGACTATATTATACTAACTTTTACGCTGCTTATATAAATATGAAATGTCGTTTTACTTGACACTGGCAATATGCGTAATAGCGATACAATAACAAAAAAAAAAAAAAAAACACTGACAGCCCAATGGTAATGTATTACGGCGCTACCCACTGCCTTTATTATATGTCAACGAAATGATCGTGTAACAATCACTTAGCGGCACACATATTACGAAATGCGGTGGTACCTCCTGTCTCCCTGGTTTGATGTTAACATCGGTGTCAAACAGGGTTGCGTGCTTTCGTCTAGGCTGTTTATTATATATCTGGACAAATGCCTCCAGAGGGTGAAGTTGATGGATGTGGGAGTGCGTATGGGTGACTTAGTGGTGAACTGTCTGCTTTACGCAGATGATGCGGTAATTGTTAGCTCTACACCATCTGGGCTACAAGCACTAGTCACAGTCATGAAAGAGGATTGTATGGAGAAAGGCTTACAATTGAATGTGGATAAAACGAAAGTATTAGTATTTGAAAGAGATGAACAGAGAACAAATGCAAGGGTAGTAGTAGATGATGCAGTGTTAGAACAGGTTGATGAAATTGTATATCTTGGATGTGCTTTTAGCAAGGATGGTAGGTACACCACTGACATAGAAAGAAGAGTGCTTGCTGGGAATTGCGTGAATGGAGCGTTGGGTAAGCTGCTAGAATCTAAACATCTCAGCCAGCGGGCTCGACTAGCCGTACATAATGCTGTACTTACTCCAACGCTTTTATATGGAAGCGAGAGCTGGGTATGCAGGAAAGAGCATGAAAGTAAGTTGAATGCGGTCGAGATGAGATCTTTGCGCAAGATCTGCGGTGTATCACTCACCGATCGCGTTCGTAATGAAGATGTAAGAAAGAAACTTTGTGTGAATGATAGTATCGGTGTAAAAATGAAAAAAGGCATGCTCCGATGGTTCGGGCATATAGAAAGAATGTCGAATGAGCGAATGACTAAACAGATATACAATGCGAATGTGGATGGTTGCAGAGGCCCAGGAAGACCAAGGCTGACCTACCATGACCAAATAGGTCGAGTTCTGTCTGATGGTGGGGTCAAAAGTCTTAGGAATCGGCGTGCATGTATGAAGAGAATGATGAAGGTAGACGAGGCACGAGAGGTTTGTCAGAACCGGGATGTCTGGCGCTCTACACTCTCTGCCTACCCCGTTAGGGACCTGGCGTGAAGATACATACATACCTCCTGTCTCCTACCTTCGCTCGAAAGATACGAGTTTTCTAGCTTCAAATAAAAATATTCACACCAAACCCCAGATCGTTTTTTACATAAACCAATTCAAAGTGTCAGACGAAAATCCGTTTCTTTAACCCGAATTCAATACCGCTCAAGGTTTCGCATCACACGTAAAAGATGCTCCGAACATATTCCCAAAAGACATCGCTAGACGAAACCTGTAGACAGGATACGTTGAAATTCAAAGATATTGTACGCAAATAATCCGTACAGCTAAGTCACTGGACTCACTGGCTTAACACTTGTAGCGCGTCTTTTTTTTTTTACTCTGGAGTTTGTTCTATGGTGCATAAAATTTTACAGTAACTAGTCCTAAAATAAAATGATTATAATTGTATAAACAAAAACTCATCACATACCGGCTCATCTCTAGCCGGTATGTGGCCACACCCACATACCGGCTAGAGATGAGCCTCTCAAAAAAAATTGCGGAACCCTATTCCCGGCATGGACTTGACCGGTTTTTATTATAATATCAAAAAACCTTTGCATAAGGGCTCCCACACACAGCTGCGAATTCGAATCACATCGAAAATATCTGCGAGCTCGCACGAATGATTTACGGCATCGCATCGCATCACATCGCAGTTTTGTGTGGTCGCCCTAATTCAGGGAAAAAAAATAAACATAGAGAGATGTGTGCGTTAACCCTAAATAAATTTCATCTCCCTATGTTCCCAAGAAACATGAGATATTATTGTATATATGGGCTATTAAATCGACGTATCGGATGTAATCTTGTAAGGTTTTACGTATATTATATTACGTGGTAAGGTCGATACATTGTTGTTACCGACTGATATTGACCACAAATCCATGTTATCGTTTAGTTAAGGAGACGGCTCTCGGGCTTTGGGGTCAAGAATCGACATTAATTAATACCTTATATCGATAGTAATTTTCCATCTTACTTAAACTGAGCAAGAGACATTCCACACTCAGGCTACGAAATAGACAATCGGCTAGTTTCGACTGCGTAGAGCGTTATCTCATTCGCGGCTTACCTGTGCGACTTTTGTCGACAATTTTGATCAAGTTTTGACCAATTTTCACAAAAAAAAACAAAACTAACTAACACGTAGACGTCGATTCAAATCTCAACAGATTTGAATCGACGTAAATTCATAACAGACAGATAGACAAAGTTACTTTCATATAACTGTGTTTTAAGGAGAATATAAATTATATGAAGCTCTTTGCGAAAACCAAGCGGTTTTTTACTGGTGGTAGAGCTCCAGTGACGGAGCTCGCGGGCGTAGGCACCACCGCATTACCTAATATACTTGCCGCTAAATGGTAGTGTTCAGCACTATCGTGTTCCGGTCAGGTGGTAATGTACGGCCCTGTAATTTCCGGCACAGAGGAATAACACCTTAGGCCTCAGGAGTGGAAACGCATCTGCATTTTGACCTTGGTCTTTGTGTAAGTGTTTATAGGCTGCAGTCATCACTTAACATCAATGTGAACTGCATACTTGTTTGCCACTTCCTTTACATAAAAAAAAGGACTTGATTACTCAGATAATTGGAGAGATCGCGAAGAGAGCTGTGTCTGCCTTCAACACCAACGCGGACACCTCAACGTGACCACGACCACACTGGCACGTGACACGAAAGAGAAGAACTCAGATAGGCTCATCAAGAAGGTCCTTCAAGTAGAGTTATTTTTTGTGCCAAAAACAAAGAGCACACGGACTCAGTCGCGAGAGAGAAGTAGTGTTTTATATTTTGGAGATCCATGGAAACTTCTCCTTAATATTTACGACCACTCGTAAAATATTACTGAGCCAATAGAAGGATATGAAATTCGGTCATAACCTGAGCTGATAGTAATAATTCAATACATGCATTGTTTTGGTGCCTCCGTCTTTGTAACATGTGATAAAACTATCCATAACATTATGCTATTATACTAATACAAGATTTTGTTAAAAAAGTTTGTACAAACTTTCATCCCTCTTCTAAAATCCTGTTTTCATAAAAAAAAAACAATATTTCATTAAAAAAAAATCATTAAAAAATTAAAAGAAACCTTGCCTTGAAAAATGCCTTAACTAGGATCTCAAACTATCTTCATTCTAAATTTCATTAAAATCAGTTGAGCAGTTTTGCCGTGAAAGTGGAACATACAGACAGACAGACGGACCATCATACATATTTTAGCATTTATAATATTAGCAGCGACTAGAGTTGAAGACTAGGCTTAAAGTTTAAAGACAAACAAATTAGATAGAGAACTTTTGTAACAATATCACATAAAACACTTGTTGACTTGTAAGAAAATTATCTCCTTTATCAGAAAAATTGCAATTATACTAGACTAGCAGCTCGTTGCGGCTTTGCACGGGTGCAGTAACAGGAATAAAGCCTATGTCACTCAATGCAAACACAAATGAAAGAATTTTTGAAATCGGTCCAGTAATTTTTGTGTGAAAACCTTACAAACCTACATACAAAAACACAAAGTCAACAAAACAAAAATACAGACAGATAGACAGACAAGCAGACAGACGGACAGAAAGTTTTACTCTTTAGATACGGGATCCTAAAAATTACATGAAGTTTGTAACGTAGAAAGCCAATTGGAAACCTTTGGTTTAATTAAAGCTCTGAAATACCTTTCCACTTAATCAAATTCACTTACTTTAGGTCTAATAAATAATTAAAATTGCAAGGGATCCTGGAAGCGAAGTGGGAGAAGTTGAGATCTCTATTGCCTGTGTGAACACGGATGAAGAATCTTACGAACGGTTCACGACATGCAAGCGAAGACGTTGTTATGAATGGATGCGTTTCATTTGAAACAAGGTTTTGCTTTGTCAATATGTTTATCTTGCTACAATACTGATTTTTACGTCGTATTTCTCATTGCTGAAGTAGTGATCATCCTAAAATACCATAATAGAGGTAGTTAGGAGCTGTTTCTAATCTACTCTATCTTCCGATTCTTTGAGTAGGACTATCAATTAACTAAGACCCATAACTTAAATTAGATTAGACCAGTAGCTCACCAAATAGCGAAACTCACATAGCAGTGGACACCTTGTCCCGTCCACAAGAATCGTTGCCCATTGGGGTAAGATGGTTCTTGAGTGGCGCTCACTTACGGGTAGACGAAGTGTGTACCCTTTCGGGATGTATTGACGATCGAAAGGAATATTATAATCGCGGTAAACATGATTTCGATAGACACTTTGCAATACATTGCTGTTTTAACGTAATGTGATAATTACGAACATTTTAGAAAAATTGCCATGTACTACCAAATGGCTTTGAAATTGATGACCGAGATACATAATGCTGACCATTAGCTGCATATAGGTTGCAGAGAATCAGTCTTTTTTAACATATTCTTATATTGTAAACGGGACTTAATCGCGTACTATTTTAATCGAAGTATTTAGCTCTTATATTTTTAACATATTTGAAGGAGGCCCTTGTTTATCTGTTCATTCCTGATATTCTGTTTGTTTAATTGTTGTCTTACTTACTACAAAGTGTAGCTTGGTAAAGATGTTATGGCTAGAAGTGTTATTAATCAAGATTTACTGCAGCTCATTCCGGTGAAATGTTTGCTTTGGAGCCGGAATGCATGTCTTGCATTTCGTAGCTAAAATGTCTTCAACATTCACAATGATGACATTTTGGTTAACATGATTAAACTAAATTTGTAGCTTTAATAGCTACAAATTCAGTTTAATCATGTGTTGTCTGCAGTTATTTAGTATCAATTATTAAAAATGTATATAATAAACAAAAATAGTGATATCTAATAATGTTTCTTAAGCCTTGAATGGAAATAAAAGAATTTTAAAATTGCGTATTGATAAAGCCTACCTTCTACTCATAGAACTAAAAAGTGTAATTTAGGCTTTAACAGATTTTTTTAAGTGAGAGAAGGATGTGAAATGTTACAATAATTTTAACTTTAACAAATATCTTGGTGCAACAAGATATTTGTTAAAGTTAAAGTTATTGTTGTAAGTTGTTTCCCAGCAATAACATTTCACATGCTAGAAGAAAGAAATTAGTTAAAGTAAGAGAAGGATGTGAAATGTTACAATAACTTTAACTAATAGGTATCTTCATGCCACCCAGCAATAACATTTCACATCCTTCTCTAACTTTAAGTCTGTTAAAGTTAAAGAAGGATGTGAAACAGTGAAATGTTACAATAACTTTAACAAATATCTTGGTGCAACCCAGGCTTAATCATATAGAACCCAGTAGGTACATGTATAATTTATAAAAAATATTTCGTATGCAAGTTTCTACGGGCTTTCTTTTTGCTTCTCTGTTCATACTAAGAAAAAGACAATGGTTCCCTGAAATAACCTTATTTTATATTATTTCGCATTAACACATGCTTGTGAAATATATTTTATTTTTAAAGAAAAAGAAAAGAAGGGCTTCAGTGGCTCGATTGGAGGAGCGGCTGGACTGGATTCCCAGTGGGTCGCGAGTTCGAGCCTCGCCTGAAGTCAAGTTTTTCTTTCCATTTTTCTTTAAAAATAACCTTATTTTACATGATATTGCATTTTTTTTAAATTTATTTCTTCTCAAAGATCAACACGGGAGGGCCATATGCAAGCTTTCCCCTCTGTCAAAGTACAAGCACAAATGGTCCTACACCGGTCGCCCAGATATTTAACTGTGTGCGTAAAATTGTTAATGTATTTTGTTAAAGTCAAGGTGTGAGTTTCGTACTAATAGACGATTGTTGTAGTGTGCGTGTGTATCACACGTAGTTCCCTCCGCAAAAAATGACAGACTATTTTGCATCGGTAATAAACGCTATGGCCACTCCCCTCCGGTCCGCCGCGGCGACTGGTGGCCCGTGTTGCTCTATGATTCCTTCTACTTTTGCCTCGTACCTAGTACTTGTAAAGACATTTGAATTAAAGTTCATTTCGTGTACTCTCGTCTCCAGTTATTTTATTCAGGAAGCAAGTAATTGAAAGGCTTCAGTAAAGTTCAAATGAACTAAGTTTGCTGCATCGTGTGACGCTGTTCAAATTATTTCTTAGATAGAAGTGTATTTCGTGCTCTACACTCATAATAATATTTCTCGTATTAGTCTCGTCAAGTATTAGGTAAATATTAATACATGTAATAAGACATTAAAAATCGAGTGTCTGTACATTCAATATTTTTCCAAAAAAAATTATAGGGGGCAATTTAAAAAGGGCTGTATTCCATCTGCCCCGGTGACTTGGCCCGGCACCGGGCCACATGGGAAAAAAAAGTTTGAACTGGCCCGGTGATATGCTTACCGGGCCAGATGACACAAATCAAGTGCCATCGTCCCCGGTAAGGGGAGAAAAGAGGATACGCCTCGTAATTTGTGAAATACTCACTACATGCATCAAAGAAAGGGATTGAACTTTTAAATCAAACTGCTTAGTATAAAATAATCAATAGCAGAGGTAACAGAAACAATTTTTGACGTGACAACGTCTTAAATTAGGTTGCGGCTCGGAGTCACTCATGAAAAAGTGTAACGCCCGGTAACGTAACGATGAGTCACCGAACGAGAGAGAGGCCTGCCGGACCGGCGAATGCCTTTCTACCGAGAAAAAGACGTTGTCACGTAAAATCTTCGCCCGTAAAACCGACTTTACAGGCAACCAGTTTTTTTTTTGTCTTTGTGTCGTTTTTGATGCCGAGTTTCGTGACGACCATTTTCGGCAAATCGTTCTTCTACAAATCAATCAGTAAATTTTCACGCCATATACAAAATTCATATCAATTTCGTAACATTATGAAGTTTTTTTAATGTAATTTGTTTCAGCAGTTGTAACGAAAGGATATTGTTTCCAGTCACAAAAAATAATATCCTCGTATATATTCAGTGTACCTAGTAGTGTGTGGTTTGGTAATTGTTTTTCTTGTAGTCACATTGTTCTTTTGTTTTGTTTAGTTAACATCTAGTTTGTTTAGGACTTTCATTCGCTTTTTTCTCGTGTCAAACTATATAATATTGATATTATATTTGGTTTTGGATTTTTTTTGTCAAAAGGTTGATATTCAAGATGGGCCACCTGATGGATTATAATCTTGCGTTGAATTTTTATAGGATTAATACGCACTAAAATGGTTCGAACTTACTCACTATTCTAATAAATTTATACTACTGGGAAACCCCAACTTACAAACCAATTTAAACAAACAATTCAATTATTGTCTAGTCTTTGTTATACTGAAGATAATTGGCTAGAGTAACATGTACAGTATAATTTAAGGTACGAAATGGTATGAAAATATTCGAAAATTATAAAACTAGTAAACTAGTAATCTGTTGCATAAATGAAATATAAGTTACCTATATTTCATTTATGCATCCGTGCGAAGCAGGAGCAAGCCACTAGTTTTATATATTTTCGTTACGAGTTACGTTAGGTAAACTATGTCACTTAGAAAAAATGTATCTTTCTAATGGTGAAAGAATTTTTGAAATCGGTTTTGTAGTTTTTGTGTGAAAACGTTACAAACATACATACAAAAACACAAATGTTTCTTGTTTATAATATAAGCATATATATGCATACCTACATGAAATTAGTTTTGCTACGGATAATAAACTGCCTCAGTAATGTAGTGGTAATAGGCCAATACTAAAACAAGAGTAAATAAAATAAATAAATACGCTTACACTCACAGCCCCACACTAGGTATAAGCCTGTGTCGTGGGTGCCGTTGTACACACACAACACATACAGAAACACCCAGACTCGAAGCAAATATCTGTAGACCATACAGATATTGGTCCCGGTGCTCGAACACGCGACCCTTCGAATCAAACGGTCTATCTCACCGCTGGACTAACCGGGTCGTCGGTATTTTTTTTATGTGATGTAAGTGGCAAACAAGCATGCAGTTCACATTGATGTTAAGTGATGACTGCAGCCTATAGACACCCACACAAAGACCTGAATTAAATTATTACCACTGACCGGAACGCGATAGTTCTGAACACTACCATTTAGCGGCAAGTATATTAGGTAATGCGGTGGTGCCTTCGCCCGCGAGCTCCGTCACTGGAGCTCTACCACCAGTGAAACGGTATTACTGGCATTCTCTCACAACAACATAAACAAATCGAATTGAATAAAATTTATTCAGAAAGACTTTTCTATTTCTCACGAAGTTTCCAGATAAAGCTCTTGTGTCTTCCAACTCCTATATCCAATATTCCTTAAGTGTTGAACATTAAACTAGATATGGAACTGTGGGCACCGAGCTTGAATTTTAAAATGTAGATGACACACTTGACACTAGTGATCGTGTTAACAATTGGATGTGGTTCCGTAGATTTTTTTTAATGTAATGTAGGTGGCAAACAAGCATGCAGTTTACATTGATGTTAAGTGATGACTGCAGCCTGTAGACATTCATACAAAAACCAGAGGTCAAAATGCAGATGCGTTGCCATCGCTGAGACCTTAATTGTTATGTCTCTTTGTTAGTTATTACGGGGCTATACATTAACATCTAACCGGAACACGATAGTGCTGAACACTACCGATTAGGGTAAGGTGGTGTCTACGCCTATTAATTTTATTTAACTAAAATTTTAAAGTTTGTAAGTGCGATTGTTTGTTTCTCAGTCTTTGTTGTTTTAATGTTTTGACGACCCGGTAAGTCCAGCGGTGTGAGATGACCATTTGATTCGAAGGGTCGCGGGTTCGATCTCCGCACCGGGTCATATATTTTTATGGCCTACAGATATTTGTTTCGGGACTTGGTGTTTGTGTACGTGTTGCATGTGTACAACGGCACTCACGTTTACGTTTACACACTCACAGCCCCACACAGGTTTATACCTACGGTGAGGCTGTGAGTGTAAGCGTATTTTTTTTTTTAGTTTTTTGTTCAGATCACATGAAGTAACCAATTAAAGTTCAATCAATGTTTTCTTTTCTCCGTTGAAAAGAAAGAACATTTTAACATCGGATAGAAATCGAAATAAAAAAATGTTATCAATGGATATCGTTCACCGATCTCGAATCGTATAACTCAAAAAGGGATAGAGAAATTCGACGCTCGGATATGGGCTTCGATAGCTTAGTGGTAAGCGACTGGACCGATCATCCGGAGGTGGTAGGATCAAGGTGGTAGTAGAAGTCAAATATTACTATCCACTTTTACTTAAATTTATAAAATTCGGTCGCACGTGTTATTGTGAAAAATAAAAAGATGACAAGTAGAACTAAATATTTAAGCATAGAGCAACACGGGCCACCGGCCGCCGCGGCGGACCGGTCCCCGAGGCCGGTGGCCCGTGTTGCTCTATGATTAAATATCAGCACATTATGAACAATTGAAGCGCGCATGGCCCGGCGGCTGGTGTAGATCATAAGCGATCTACTCGGGCACTATGGGCGCGGTCGGGTAGTGTGATGGGTGACCGCTAGTGGCAAATTAAATGCGCGTTTCCGTGCTTCGGAGGGCATGTTAAGCCGTCGGTCCCGGTTGAAATCGATAGTCGTTAAACCTTGTCGGAGGCCTTATGGCGGTTTGAAAACATCCGACAGCAGATTGGCCACTAATCCACCCACCTCCACCAATCCGCATTAGAGCAGCGTGGTGGAGTAAGCTCGAGGCCTCCCCCCAAAAAGGGGAGAGACTCGTGCCCAGCAATCTATTGACTGATACAATTTGTACAGTTTCAAATATTAAAGGAACCTTCTTATTCAGAACTATAATACCTATCTAGTGTTTGAAACTATATTATCCAATATCAAGTATCAAGACAAGTTTAACTAAGTATCAATAATATTATTAAATAAAATATATTATATTCAACGGAATACCAAAGGAAGCGCAATCAGGTCCATATCCCAATGCACAATGCACCAGATCGCAAGCTGTTCGAGTTTGGGTAGCTGCCAACGTTGCCCATATGAAAACGTCCTCAGTACGTGCCTAATACCCCTGATATTTTATTCTGTTGCGGATAAAATAATTAAAATTATCAGCCTTGATATATTTAGTGGAGTTATTCTTCTTTTGTCGCGATTGGAAAAAAATATGAGAGTGATATTTTATCGCTCCGGCTAATTTGCTTTATAAATATATAGCTTATAAATACCATCATTGCTTTTGAAACGTAATAGTAGGAGAGGTACTGAACCCTCCGAGTATTGTTGTTTACCGTGTAAGGCTAGAATTTTTTGTAGTGATGAATCATAACATGCTTAGTATAAAAATCATCGCCTGGCAAGGATCAACCCATCACGTCACGTCACGGATTTCTGATGAGAAAAGTTATTTCCATATAGATCTGGCTCGATTGCGACCCCTTATGGTGCGTTAAAGTTTAATTCTTGTGTGTTCGGATATTTGTTTACTGCAAATGAGCGACTCGATCGTATATCATACGCAATAGCGGGCTTATGTAATTTCCAGCACAGAGGCATAACACCTTAGGCCTCAGGAGTGGTCTGCATTTTGACCTTGGTCTTTTTGTGGGTGTCTATAGGCTGCAGTCATAACTTAACATCAATGTGAACTGCTTGCTTGTTTGCCACTGGCATAACATAAAAAAGTACTACTTACCGCGCAAACTGTATGCTAGTTTGCCACTTCATGATATTAAAAAATCCAACATTTCATATCTGATCTTTCCATTGTACTACGACTTTATCTCGAAAATGATGCCTATTAATATAACTGTTTTAATTCTAATACGATTTAAGTGTACTAGATAATGGTATTAGTTTATCAAACAATAAATTAATAGATTAACATTATTATCATATTACCTTATTCTGTGAGTTCCTTCTGCAAAATATGTTGTAGTAGGTCTGTTTATTGTCATACCTAATAATACCTAATGTGTAGGTACGTGGAGCAAAAACTTTTGGCTCTATTTTACGATAATTGCGCGGACCGGAGGTGTATGAAATTTGGCACACTTATATATATACGTATTTATTTATTTAATCTTTATTGCCACAATATACATAATATATGAGCAAATGGCGGACTACGCATATATGTAATGGAAGTGGCAAACAAGTATACAGTTCACATTGATGTAAAGTGATGAATGCAGCCTATAGACACCCACACAAAGACCAAGGTCAAAATACAGATTCGTTACCACTCCTGAGGCTTGAGGTGTTAAGCCTCTGTGCCGGAAATTACAGGGCCGTAACACGATAGCGCTGAACACTATCACTTAGCGGCAAGTATATTAGGTAATGCGGTGGTGCCTACGCCTGCGAGCTCTGTCACTGGAGCTCTACCACCAGGAAAAATAACTAGGATAAATTTAACTAGTTCTTTGTACTTTAGTACATCAGTAGAGTCTTTCAGCTGAAATGATGACCGTGGCAACTGCGATTAACACATAACAAGGATGTAAGGGAACTGAATTTAAATTTACTGAATGTTATATCTAAATCTATACAATTTATATATATATATATATATATATATATAAATCAATTGCTGTTCATTAGTCTCGCTAAAACTCGAGAACGGCTTTACCGATTTGGCTAATTTTGGTTTTGAATGTTTTTGGAAGTCCAGGGAAGGTTTAAGAGGTAAGAAAATATGAAGAAATTGAACGGGAATAGTAAAAACCTCAATTTCATTTTCCCATACAAATAGTCCGTATCAATCAAACCTTTGGCGCATTTTTTCATTGTGAGGCAATACAAAGTTTGCCGGGTCAGCTAGTTGTTTAATATTTAAAATTTATCGTTCTCATAGTATAAGTAATGTAATGTTTGTTTGTGAATTAAGTATCTTGGAACCGAATGTTGACCTTCTACAAAAAAAATAATTTCACTCGTATTCCACCCACCCACGATTCGCCGGTTAATTATAAGAAATATGTATGTTTTTTTTACATTTGCTTTGTTCAAGTTAGTATTGGGTTCGATGGCGTTTACAAGTCATGTGACAAAACCCCTTAAAAATATAGAAAAAAATATATAAATCAGAAAAAAATAAAAATTAATAATTATGGAATCTCATAACACATGAATAAACGAGAAAACCCGCATACATTTATATCTTATTCTAATCTTATCAACAATAACCAATGATATGCACAATGATTTAGTTCTCATATAAAACACACACGTTGTATACGATGTATAAAATATCATATTATTTAAATTTACTATGTGCTGTTTTAGTATGTGCTCAGAATAATACTTATTCGCTTAATATTTTACATTACAATGACTTTCATGCCAGGTAAGATTACGTAATTATTTTACTTCCTACGGTGTTATGTCTAGTTTGGTCAATTAGTGGTAACAGTAGGCTAGACCTAGATCATAAGTGATTCTGAGTTTTGTCAGTGGTATTTTTTTAATGTAATGAAAGTGGCAAAGAAACATGCATTTCACATTGATGTTTATACACCCACACAAAGACCAGAGGTCGAAATGCAGATGCGTGCATGCATGAAACGCACTCCTGAGGAATACCTCAGGAGTGCGTTTCATGCATAATTCCCGGTAATGCATTTTCCTGTAAATCCCGGCACAGAGGCATAACGCCTTATTAGGTGTTATGCCTCTGTGCCGGGAATTACAGGGCCGTATCACCTAACCTACCAACCTAACCTAACCTAACCGGAACACGATAGTGCTGAACACTACCATTTAGCGGCAAGTATATTAAGTAATTCGGTGGTGCCTACGTCCACGAGCTCCGTCACTGGAGCTCTAGGTATCTTAATTTGCGACTAAGTTATGCGCCTCTTATGTACTCAGAGGACTAAATATCGATTATCGTAGGTGTGTAGGTATATATTATAAACTTACACATCTACTTAGAATGAAAAAATCTGTGTACTTTGCTCTTGAAATGAAATATCATGTAGCATGACTTAATTATTGGCTATGTTTTGTATATTAGTGCAGATTTTTTGAGATAGAAACATAATTATTTTTAATTTTATTCTCAAATTGAATGCGTAGGCGCCGTAGCCGCGAATTGCAGTTTTTTAGTTTGATTTTCGCAAGAGTTACTAATTTGTGGAAAGAAAATACCTATAGTATAACCTATAAAGAAAATAATAATTCGAGAAAAAAATTCGTGACAAAAAAACTAACCTCATTTTCAATTCTATAAAACATATTATTATATTTTTTAGGGTTATTCAACTCTCGTAAAATTAATTTCTCTCATATTCTGTGTGACAACTGCATTCCAAGTAGGTAATTTTTGCAAAAAATTAAATGTCGATCTATTAGTAATAGAAAACATTTTACATTGACGAGATTGTATCTTATCAAAGTCATAATAACCTTGTTACATCCACGAAATAGATAAATAATCTGTGGTTACATCCAATACATTGATCGTAATTGAATTGTGTAATTGTTAAACTACTCACTTAAATTGCTTATCAAATGAATTGGTCAGGTTTATCATAGTTAAATTTGACGAAACTAATAAAGGAAATTCCTGAGTTAGTATATATTTTTTATGTAATGAAAGTGGCTAACAATCATGCTGTTCACATTGATGTTAAGTGATGACTGCAGCCTATAGACACCTACATAAAGACCAAGGTCAAAATACAAATGCGTTACCACTCCTGAGGCCTAAGGTGTTATGCCTCTGTACTGGAAATTACAAGGCCATATATTATCACCTGACCGGAACACGATACTGCTGAACACTACCATTTAGCGGCAAATAAGTATATTAGGTAATGCGGTGGTGCCTACGCCCTCGAGCTCCGTCACTGGAGCTCTACCACCAGTAAAAATATGTTGAAAACTTGCAGCAACAATTAACAAATTTTGATTCATTGTCACATAAAATCGGTTGAACCAATTTTGACGAGTGGCGAACAAACAAACATACCAACAGTTTATATTGCTGGTGAGTGAAAATAATAACCTTCTACTAAAAACTCAGAGTTTTTGTTTATGATACATTGTCACTTCCGAGGCTTCCGTCCGAGGCAGGGTCGAACGTTATAATCCATAGAGCAACACCGGAGGAGAGTAGCCATATGCAGGCTTTCCCCTCTGTCAAAGTACAAGCCCAAACTGGCCTTTACCTGTCGCCTAGATGTTTAAATGTGTGCGTGAAATTGTTTCCGTATTTTGTTAAAGTCGAGATGTGAGTTTCGTAGTAATAGACGATTTTGTAGTGTGCGTGTGTGTCGCACGCATTTCCACCCGCAAAAAATGTCAGACTGTTGCTTCGGTAATGCAAGCTATGGCTACTCCCCTCCGGTCCGCCGCGACCGGTGGGCCGCGTTGCTCTGTTATGATCTAACCGAAACACGATAGCACTGAAAACGACTATTTACTTAACAGCAAGTAGATAATGCAGTTGTGGCTAGGCCCTCAAGCTTCATTAATGGAGCTGTACTACCATTAAAAACATTAAGAATGTATCTTCACAAGTCTATAACGGGATAAATAGACAGCGTGGATCACCAAATATCTCGGTTCTTACACATCTCCCGTATTTCCACTATATTCTTAACTAGCTTTTGCCCGCGACTTCGTTCGCGTGGACTTCAGGTTCGTCCCGTCTAGTCTAGTAATAAGTAAGAAATACGGTAACTAAGCACTGCAGAGCCCTAATTTGTACGTGTAACTCCTAACCAAAAAGAAACCTAGCAATAACTAACTTTAGGCCTATATTACTTAAAGTAGGCGACCATACGTTTTTATCAAATCGCTAGTGCCTTGAAAATACGCAAAACGGACACAACCGTCAACGACGTCTGCCCTCACGCGTCTGCCCGCGTTCGGGTCGCGCACTCAGCGATGAGCCACTTCTTCCCCACCGCACCTACCCCGCTCCCCCCACGCCCCGTTCGCCTGGCGCCGCTGCCGGTATTTATCACCGAAACGGTATTTATCGCCGAAATTGCTATGACTCTGCATTTTAAATCTGTGATATCTTCGAAAATATTTATTTAATTTACATGCTGTAAAAAGCCATATTGATATTTATTAAATGCACAATGTATTTAAGATACTTAATTGGATAAGGATTAATACTGTATTGCTTAAAATCGCTTCGTAAATAAGCCATTATTTCTCGTACAAAGTAAAAGATAAAAAATGGTTATTGTGGGTTATTCCTAAGAGATAAACATATACCATCACGGACTTTTTTGTAGACCTTTTTAAGTTGTACAATACTGTAGTAAATTGTTTTGATCTATCTTGTAGGATTCAGTCAGCGTTTGCAATGTAAGCGCAAAAAATGTGTTTTTTCTACGACCTCACATTAAAAACCTCAAAAATTGTAGCCTATGTGTTATTCTGATGTATAAGCTATAGCCTATGTGTTATTCTGATGTATAAGCTATATTGTGGTAAAGTTTCATTCAAATCCATTCAGTAGTTTTTACGTGAAAGAGTAACAAACATCCATACATCCATACATACAAACTTTCGCCTTTATAATAGTAGTAGGATAGTAGTAGGATATTACACATATACGCTGATTCCGAAAACTGATGAAAACATGCCATTATGATTGCTTTAAACAAATTCCAGATTCGTAGAAACTAGTCCAGCCGGAGGGGTTTGCAACCCGGAAGTAGCACCATGTATTGGTGGCTTTGCTCGTCTGGCTACAATGGTCAGAGAATCATTGGCCAGAGAATCAGAGTCCTTGCTCCTAAATGCTGGCGACAGCTTCCAAGGGACCATCTGGTACAACCTGTTGAGATGGAACGTGACGCAGGATTTCATGAACATGCTGCCTCATGATGCTCATGTAAGTTGTTTATAGCCCTATTCAAACCAGCTCGTTATTAATGTAATGAAAGTGCAAATAAGCCCGCAGTCCATACTGATGGTGTATAAATAGTGAAACTATTTGGTGGGGTACGTCAACTGCTGTAGTTCTCGTGCGGATCTTCTCATTTATGATTTGAACTCGCAGGGAAACGCAGAGCATAGCTCCTTTGTTCTCTACATGAGCTTTCTTATGAGGCCCACAGTGAACAACCATAACTCAATTCGTAATGTCATAAGCGGTGCTTGTCACCCTAAATGAATAAATTAATTTCTGATTCTGATTCTGAATGAACCGGGTACATGGTTCGTAGAAATTATGTGGCAGAAAAGTTCTTGAGTGGTGGCCACGTACCTCCACTAACTAAAGCGACTACGTAGTGAGGATCTAGGGCAATCACTTGATGAAAGCAGCCTATCACTCTTCGTAATGCCAATCTTTGGGGGAGTCTTTTGTTCAGCTGTAGACGTCTTTTGGCTGAAGTTATGATTCGTTCCGTCTACTCGTTGCAATAGTGATTTTTATAGGTTTCTCAACTTTTTCTACTAAGCAATGTTCAATTAAGCAATGAAATGAACTCTCGGTGCACAAGTGCGAAACACACTTATCAAGCAAAATAGCAGTTGTGTATCAATCTGCTGCGACTTTGCTAATTTCCGCTATCTATCTAAGATCAGGAACAGGCCATCAGGGAAGTGGTTTTCATCAATCAAACGATCATGAAAGCATTGTTTTGCCAGCAAACAGCGCAAATGCATAGTTTTATTATAAAGTTTTTTTCTATGTTATGATGTGGCAAACATATAGTTTTTAACATCATAACATACAGCATACAGTTCACATTGATGGTAAGTAATACTGGGGCCTACAAACATCTACATGAGACTGGAGGTTTCAATGTAAGATGCATTGGCACTCCTGGGTCTAAGGTATTATGCCTCTGTACCAGAAATTACAGAACCGTGCATTACCCTCTGACCGGAACAGATATTGAATATTCGTGACTTTATGTATTTGTGCGTTAGTTAAAATGTCTGAAGTTAAATTACAGACTGAAAAAAAAGATGAGTACTACGGTAATATTTTCAACAACACACAGGCACAGTCTAAGGAAAACGAACGTGTTAAATACAGGTGTGAAGTTATATTTCTGTTCCATTATTTGGATTAAATTTGCCCACACGTAGTTTGATATAACCTAATAATGTTTCCATTTCCACCTACAAAGTTGGAGCGAATCCAAGTCTTGTGGTTGTGTCGATTGGTGGGTAAATACACGAATCAAACAGCGTACTTCTGAATTTTACTTCAGTTTTCTGTGAATTTTTACATTTCTGGAGAACACTTTACTAGTTTGCGAATGTAGTTGCAAATCGTTTGTGAAGATGAATAGACATGACATGAATAAAGAAACATTCATGACAAAATAATATCTAAGTATTTTGCTGTCTGAAAATTTTAATAACAATTGTGAAATTTATTTTCAGACTATATATAATTTTTCGTACTTCTTGAATTTAAATAAAGTATGTACATTTATTGGTGCTCCAGTGACAAATCTTAACTTCGTAGGCACTACAAATTTCTTACCGTAAAATGGTAGTGTTATCATGCAGCTCTATCGTGTTCCGGTCAGATGGTAGTGTATGGCCTCGTAATGACTATCATAGAAGCAAAACAGCTGAGCCTTCAGGGGTATAAACTGATATTTTTTCACCAATAAAGGTTTATTTCTTCTTCTTCTTCTTCAATTATGACCTGTGGTTTTTTTGTACATCTATGAGTATACAGGCTGCAGTATTCACTTAATCTAAACTGCTTGCTTGTTTGACACCATCATATAATAATAAAATTAAAACCTAATCATTTTCAGGTATTAGGAAATCATGAGTTCGATAATGGCATTGAAGGAGTTGTGCCCTACCTTGAATATTTACAATCACCGGTGGTCACCGCCAACATAATCGATGACCTAGAACCATCAATACAAGGTCTATACGAGCCCAGTATCATCGTAGAAAGAGGTGGAAGAAAAATTAGCATAATTGGTGTTATAATAGCAACAACAAACGTGAGTATATTAATAGACAAATGATATATAATCAATTGCCATCCAACGACGCAATGCTGCCAGCCTTCTGGATACCATAACACAGGAAGGCAGTGATGCGGAATTTTTAGACGCATGTTGTTTTTAGTTTAGTTTTAACTTTATATTATGTAAATATTATTTGTGTGAGTTACATTTATTAATTTAATAGACAAATTCAATTTTTAGTTCTATTTTGTTTTCAACACTGAAACTTTTGACATCTTAAAAGAGCTCAAAAAAGATTGGTACCTTCAGAGAGAGGATATTTTACGAGCACGAAATCGTTTACCAATTGGATTGTTCAAACGTAACTTCACGCCTTGTAATCCCCGAAGGGGTAGGCAGAGGTAAACGCATGCATTCAAGCATACATACAAACACCCACGATTCGCCGGTTACGTTTTGGCCCATCTCGCAGGTGGCCAGCCTGTTGACAGCTCCAGGCACATTACCAAACATCGAGGTACTGAAAAATTTCCAGAAAATGGAAAAATCCCAATAGAATCAGAGATAAAGGACTTTACACCATTATCTCTGATAACCCCCTACCCGGGAATCGAACCCAGGACCTCAGCGTAGTAGTAGTGGCCTGCTACCACTAGGCTACCGAGGCAGTTCACTACTTTGAGTATTAAAATACGAAAAATAGTTCCTTGTCCACCGTTAAAAATACAAGTTTTGCCTTTAATAAAAAAAATATGTAACGTATTCTAGGAATTAGCTTCTACTGGGCAACTTCAATTCAAAGATGAAGTCGAAACTGTAAGAGAAGAGGCTGAGAAGTTAAATGAGCAAGGAATTGATATAATCGTTGTACTGTCACACTGTGGTTTGGATATTGACAGGTAAGATTTGTTGTTATCATAAAATACTGGTTATACAATCACATTTATTAGCCCACACTTGTCTCACCTTCTCTTATGTTCTTTTGTTTATTATACTCTATTGTATATTCTTGGGCCCTTAAAATAAATCGCAACAACTGCCTCCTCAATTTGTATAGACTATTGTCTTCTCTTATGTTCTCTTGTTTATTTTATTGTCTTATTATTTAAGTGGTTAGTCAATTTAGGTGTAAATGATTGAAGCCCTTAAAATAAATCGTCTACAGTCCACTAAATTCATATATATATATATACTGGATGACTTTTTTTACCGTCTTGAAAAAAATAGGGCGTGATAAGCAAATGAAATAAAAGCCTATGGCATAGTTATTTACATTATTTTTTTTATTTTCTAACTTCATCTGAAATTAAAATTTCATTAAACATTTCTATTATTATATATATATATATATATAT
This sequence comes from Macrosoma leucophasiata, assembly GCA_036365455.1. Classification (NCBI taxonomy): domain Eukaryota; kingdom Metazoa; phylum Arthropoda; class Insecta; order Lepidoptera; family Hedylidae; genus Macrosoma; species Macrosoma leucophasiata. Next base: position 13,698,284 of record JAWQUS010000004.1, read on the forward strand.
ATATATATATATATTATACCTACCTGCTGTAAGAGTTAGTGTATAGCATTTTTTTTATTTTGTTAAACTAAGCAATGTTTTCAATTATATGTATTACAGACAAATAGCCCTCAACGCTGGTCCATACATAGACATTATAGTGGGCGGTCACAGCCACACTTTGTTGATGAACGGTGATCCCCCTGGAGATACCGCATTTACTCCTCAAGGCCCTTATCCGGTGGTAGTAGAACAAGAGACGAGAAAAGTAAGTTTTTTTTCGCCTACACGGGGTACATAGCTTGAAGAACCGATGGCTGTTGTTCCCCAGTGGCGACCTCGTACAGAAAGATCAAGTGTGGACAACACACTTGATGTTGAGTGAAGGATGCAGGCAATCGCTGGATATTCATTATCATTCGTTATGACAATCGAGGAGAGGTGGACGTCTTTCGGTTGAAACGATGATAATGAAGCTGACGTCATATTTGTTTTGTTGATCCTGAATAATCATCCCAGACTTTGTTCAATAGCTTATTAAATTATAGTTAAAGTTGTTACTGCTGTCTCATTCTTTTCTAGTTTTCGTACTGGTGCCGTCACAAGTACACAATGTGCAAGGAAAGATATTCTAAAACATGTTTTGCAGGTTTTAATTGTTCAAGCGGCTGCCCATACTCAGTTTTTGGGTGAAATAAAGCTTCATTTCGATGATCAAGGAAATCTATTGGATTGGGTTGGAGCGCCTCATTATATTGGTAATGAAGTAGAACAAGGTACGTAAAATATACGAATTAATTTATTAATTATAGTTTTCAGTCTGGTTTTACTAGATATCACATAGATGTATATTATTTATTTATTTGTTTTCGATTGCGCTAGAATAAGATTACACTAATAAAAAAGAATTACCGATCGCGTAGTTTTACACGTACGAGTAGAACACCTCCATGCGGACTTTCTGTCTCCTAGCCTGCGATATCCTGTTTCGGTGATTCCTGCACAGGTGAAATCGAAGCGTTTAAGACACGTATAACATAGTACCCCGTCCCGAAACTCAGCCTTACATCCTGAACACTTGTACATCTTACTAAATAGGACTAATAAAGTGGGCCCTCACCAACAGAGTTGAGCAGCTCTGATATCAAATGCGAGAACTTGTAACCGCCTTGCGTACGTACGTGCGGTTCGTCGTCTACCGACGTACGTCGATCGATCATTCTCTTCATACATGTAAGCCGATTCCTAAGAGTTATAAGTTAAACACTTTTATCAAAATTTCTTCCAGCCCCTGACGTTTTGGCAAAAATCAATGAATATCTACCTATGATCACGGAACAGGCCACCAGGGAAGTCGGTTCATCAATGGTCCACCTCACTTCTAGATGCACGTGCGGCGAATGCAACTTAGGCAGTTTCATATGCGACGCTTTTATGCATGCTGTAAGGAAGAAAATCAAATTACATATTATTATGTCTGAAAATCGCTCCTACCTAGTACTAGTTTTTTAACAAAAATTAGTCGCGATAGCCCTGTAATTTCCGGCACAGAGGCATAACACCTTAGGCCTCAGGAGTAGTAAAGCATCTGCATTTTGACCTTGGTCTTTGTGTGAGTGTCTATGGGCTGCAATCATCGCCTAACATCAATGTGAACTACATGTTTATTTATCACTTCCATACATTAAAAAAAAGATGTCATACAAGGGGACTGGTGAAAAAAAACGTGTAATCTATAAATAATGAAAATAAAATTAATATTTTGTACTTTTCTCAGGTTATGCCACGTGCGCAAGGCAACAACTGGCACTATGCACATTTCTGCGTCATCAATCAAGGTGGAATACGAGTCGATATTGAACCTGGAAGTAAGTAAATCCGGCTCGAAGGACCATCGTTCTTTGAAATGTTTCAAATTTTATAATATCAAACCTTTGAACACTACTTAGAACTGTAATCATTAACAGGTACAGTATAATAAGAAAAGGTTGAGGTCTTAAGTTCTGGAACTGAAATTTTAGGCTGCATACAGCACAGTCAAACAGGTGGCAAACCTACTGTTATTTTGGACACTAATCCGAACTCCTAGTAACAAACTGGAAAACTTCCAGAAAATGGAAATAATAGCAGCACCCGGACTCGGGGATCGAACCCAGGACCCCAGCGTAACAGTGACGACTTGCTACTACTAGACTATCCATAAAACAAGTTTAATTTTAGTTGGTTCTGAAGTGAAAATATTTTTTTGCATCAAGATACAGATTTTACTGTTATTGAAATTTAGTAAGACCTCCTCAAACCACTACATGCATGCTATTATATTACATCGTCCAAACTCTAATCTAGCTCAAAGTTGCTTCGCTAGGAAAATATACCATGAAAATCTTTCCCACGAAAATATATTTAATAAAGTTTCCACTTTAGAGACGTATCTGTACTAGCAACATTTTAAGTTTATGGTGGAAAAATATATGTTGCCGCTGTATAAGCCAGAGCAAAGAGTTTTTCTGGACGATAAAGTTTGACTTGGTCACTTTATGATTCAATTCAGTAGACTGTCTTAGTTTACTGGGATGATGAATGAAATTACGTAATCCTTGAGTCTTCGTTAATAACAAAAAAAAATAGCATGATATATCCTAACAAAACATTACAGAACATTTAAGTTCTTTGAAATGTAGAGATTATAAAAATTGATGTGAGCTTGGTTCGTATTATATCCACTTAAAAACCTTAGGTACTCTGCCCGCTTCAAAATAACAAGGCCTTCGTTCAGATTCAAAATAACAAGGCCTTCGTGCGTTTAAGGCTATTCATTATAACTTTACTTTAATTTTAGGCTATTAATGTTTTTGATTTGATAATCGTTAAATTAAATTAACCCTTGAAAGAAAACAAGGCTTCATGACTTTGAACATCTGACAGGTTGATATTGAATTTGAAAAAAATTAAAAACTAATTCTTCATCATCATTCCAATCAAAAACCTTCCTTCACTGCTGGAGAAAGGCTTCCCCCAAAGCTTACTACAATGAACGGTTCATCTTCACTTGGTCATCGGTCCATCTCGTGGGGAGGCTTCATAAGTGTACTTCGTCTTCACGTTATATGTATTTTTTTTATGTAATCGAAGTAGCAAACAAGCATGCAGTTCACATTGATGTTAAGTGATGACTGCAGCCTATAGACACCCACACAAAAACCACTATCAAAATGCAGATGCGTTTCCACTCCTGAGGCCTTAGGTGTTATGCCTCTGTGCCGGAAATTACATTTGTATTGAGATTATAATATAAGTAAATATATACAATTATATTTGTAACGATTTTTGAGTCCAAAACAACCAAAAATTCACATAGTCTTAGAAATAACTTTTTAAATTATCCATATCGTAGGATATATACTAGGAAAGCCAAAAATAATTCCGTTTTCTAGATTTTAAGTTAAATGAGAATTCAAATCTATGCTAAAACTTCAATCTCATTTTCCAGCAATAACATTCGAGTCGGTGCTACTGTCTACACCTTTCGAGAATAACGTGGAAGTTTTCGACTTGAGAGGGGACCATATCTTGGAAATGTTAGAGTTCTCAGTCGCTAATACACCGTATGCGGGTGCTAGAATGTTACAAGTTGCAGGTATGTGAATGGATTCGTCTGACTTTGATGGGAGTTGGTATGTGCGGAATTGTTGCGGTCCTTATAGTTGTTGACTTTAGTACTATTACGTATGTCGGGACTTAGTTGACTCAGACATTAGTTACGTATGCTCGAGATTGTTTAAAGTTAACAAAACAGAACTAAATCTACTTCTGACTAGCATAGATTTAGATAGTTGACATGAATTCTGTAACAAGTCCATTAGAAAGGTTTTTTTTTAACTATTCCAAATACTACAAATTTATTATTGGAAACAAATATTATTTTCAAAACCAAAAAGTAAGGTGAACGCACACTTATCCGAGCCGAAAGTGTCGAGCAAATCGAAGTCAAGGGACCTCGCATGCATATCCATACTGAAAGAATCGATCGCGCCGAAGTAATCGTTTCCATTTCCTTTATGCCCGTCAGTGTGACAGGTGAGGATATTACTTATGAATTGTGATGGATCTTTATGACAATTGTGACATTTGTTTGACGCTACCTAATTCACAAAATTTGGAGACATTTGTCTTGACTGATTACTTAAAAACCCAATTACTTATTTATAGCAAATACCTTAATATGAAGTTAGGTTAGTTACTGGCAATGAAATCACTAACATGTTCGTTTTCTTTAGACTGTGTAGTTTCAATACTGGTAAGTTCAAATCCAATAAATCTTCAATCCACTACAATTTTTTAATCCGTCTTAGGAATGTTAGTAAAAATACAAACGGCAATGTGCAATTGGTGCCAAAATTACGGTCGTGTAACAAATAATAGATGGATAGTGTTCGCAGGCGAAGAGACAAAGTACTGAGGCTCCGCTTCACGCTCGTACAGAACTTTAAAAAAATCCAAATTAAGTAGTGAAACTATTTTTTTAATCAAATACGTACAATAAAAACTTCTAGAATAAGTTGTTATAAAAACTGAGACCAATTTAGTAAAACATATTTTAGTTTCAAAGTTTTGTCTTGATACATAGTATTCGCGATGCTCAGTTGCATTCAGTTTTAATTCATAGACATCGTTGTATTTATTCTTTTAATATCTAAGCTTCGTCAGTGGTGGAACTTAGATTATAGGCATTATGGTAGTGAAAGATTTAGGCCTCAGAAGTGACACATCTGTATTAGGACCTTTTGTGGTAACATTACCATCCATTATAATTTATTGCTAATCATTTGTCGGATAAAAAAATCGGTACACGAGTTCTATGATGACTAGGAAAAGGATTCCATGTCAGCATAGAACTCGTGTACCGAGGGTTCGGTACAAAATAAAAGCATGGAACATTATTTTAAGGGAACGAAAAACTGAATTCAATGGTAAACTTAACATTATTGTTAAAAATCTGTTGCCACCATCCATATTTTTCTTTTTATTTGTGCTCTTAAATAATTACCTTATATTGTTTTAAAAACAACTAGAATTCAGTTCAGTATCTCATAAATAAAATTATTGGTTTCCTGTACAAAAGAATGTTTATTCCGTTAACTAAGAAGTTTTACACTATCATAAATTAATACTATTTTTATATACTGGCCCTTTATATTTAAAATTTTATACACATTCAAGAGCGCGAGTGGCAGATAGTTGCATTTCTTTTCAGATAGAAATTATCCCATGTGGGCGGACACAAGTTTTCAATCAATATAAAACTGCTTACCCACCTACGCTCGTCTCAGTTTGTTCAAGAAAAATACATTTTATTTTAGAAGTGGGAATATTTTTAAAATCGGCTTTATAAACAATGGAAAAACGTGTGGGAATAGTGGCAGTAAGCTAAATTCTGATGATATTTATAGCAAAGAACAGATATTATCTCGTCTTATGTTGATAACCAAATTGGTTGGGTGAGGTACTTAAATAACTTGTGCACATATCATACGCCTTCAATCATAAGATAAAATAAATATTTTATTTTATTTATTTATCTTAAACCTTACGACGCTTTCCTCCTATGGTAACGCCACGTTGCTACGAGTACTTTGGATGATCATTTGCAAAGAATAGATCATGCTTCACGTGATCTCTGAAAAAGTGTTCGGAAATGTATTTAAATAGGTATACGATGAGAAGTATTGGAAGCTCACTCTTAAATTTTCAAACATGATGATGACATCTTTGAATATTTTTTTAAATATTATCTGTCCTGTTTTGAATTTATCAATACTGGGTCAGTAGATTTAAGTGGTAGACTTAATAGGTATATGCAGAATCATTTTGTTCAACCAGATATGCTGCAAACCCAATTATTTATGCATATTTATAATCTAGAGAATATATATCCGCAATGTGGATGCTGCGGCCAAATTTAGACTGGGAACCTATAATCTTTCAACATGTTCCGCTGAATCGTCTGGCACCCGGACTTCGTAATATTAGTGTACCTTTTTAGGTCTAACAATAAGTAGGGAGATGCTATAGAGAAAAATCTATGAATGTCTATAACTAAGACGATTTCTATGAATTACGTACCCAATGTTCAGCAGTGTATTTATTCAGAAAGGAGACTGGTAATTTTGGGCCCGCAAAATCGTTACTGGTTAACCCATTACTCAGTACATTTTGTAATATGGTTAACAATTACCAATCTAACCCAACTTTTACTTGATCGTATAAACTTCAATTACGGGCAATTAAAAAAATGCCCGAATATCAAATTATTAATGACATGATTTGTACAGTATTAACACTGGGCCCAGAAATGTATCCAACAGTATCATTACACTTTAAGAATCTTCTTTCTATCTTTTTACACTACTGTATATCTGGACCAGAGGCACTTTATGTACTTATTTACACCAGTTTAAAATCACTAATATTATTACAACAGGATTGCACCCAGTATTCGATGGATCACAACCCATCAATAGCAGGGTTGTCAACGCGACAGTTAGATGTATAGATTGTGAAGTACCACGTTACGAGCCGCTGCAACTTGACAAATATTACAAGGTCGTGTCACAAAGTTTCATCGCGGAAGGCGGAGATGGATTCACTGTGAGTGGCAACCCTATACGTTAAGCCACAGCTTCCTCACGCTTCTCATTGTTTCAAATGTTTTATTCATGTCCATATTTTTGTAGGTATTTATTTTGCTATTTATTAAACACACATATATACAGTTAACATTGATGGTAATACTGTAGCTATAAAAACATCTACATAAAAGAATCATGGCAAGTCCCATACATTGATTGTACAGAAAAATTATTCCGTGATTATTATCTCAAAATGCTTTGAGTTATTTTCTATAAAGGTTTGAATTTGATATTTCATTCTTACGTTGGTTTCATAATCAGACATATATATGTATATATATATATATATATAGATATGTGTATAATATTATTTGTATTGTATATATAAGTAATATTATTTTTTTTGATGTAGGTATATATTTAATTATATCATTATTAAGTATGTGTTATCCTGTAACTCCATAATATTACTCCCATTGTACTGTAAATTACTTTCAAAATGACTATTATGGCTTTTTATCTATTCTTGACGATTTTCCAAATGCACTACCATTCTTTGTTTTCCACACAACCCTTAGGTTGACTGGTAGAGAATGCTTTCTAGCATTAAGTCCGCCTCATGTACTTTGTTTGTGCAGAAAGTTTAAATAAATAAATAAAAATAGAAAAAAAAAAAGTAAAACAGCTGGAATATTATCTAGAGAACCTAGAGAACACGTCCTGGTATCAATATTTATTTATACTTTCAAGCACAATATTGTAACATGAGGCGGACTTAATGTTAAGTAGCATTCTCTGCCAATCAACCTTTGGTTTGTACAGAAAAAAAAATACATGTAATATAAAAATATGTGTGCGCCCTAACGCACTAGCGGTTAGCCGCGGGAGCGGGTAGCAGCGCGGGTAGCCGCAAAAAAAAACCACAGCGAGTCTCCCCTGCGTACCAGCATCCCTGACAAGGATCACGCTTCCGACGTTTCGGGGGCAGATAGGCCCGGGGAGTGAGGAAGCCTCGATCCCCGAACCATCCCTCCCTCTGTTGCGCATCACGCGCGGAGGGAGGGATGATGATTTTGACAGTTTTACAGTTTAATATGCAACCGCCTCTTATTGTACGCACTATACATAACAGGCGGTTGCATATTAAATTGTAAAATCAGAAGCCGTGCGGCTACCCGCTCCCGCGGCTAACCGCTACTGCGTTAGGGCGAAGTCTCTATGTCTTTAACAGAATTGTAAAATATGCATTTCATTATGTGACGGTCTTTAGCAAAGTTGTTTAGCCTGAGCCCACGAAGGTTTCTGACTTGGTACGACCAATTATCGACATTTTTTTTAGTTGGTGGAGTAGGAACGCGTGTTGGGTACAACTAGTTTGTAATATAATTATGTAGTTTGAGTAATGTTTATGAGTTTTATTCGTGAACAGATCGGTGCAGTAACCCTTACTTAAACCCTTACTTAAACCCTTACTTGAACGTAAATACGTAGGCAGGCAATACCCACATCATAGAGCTATTTTATATGTTTAAAATTAAAACTTTTAATTTCAATCACATTTGATTGGTTTAACAAGTGAGGGCAACTTGTTAATTTTTTTTTCTGATTAATAATAGCTATGAACATATTTTGATAGGCAATACATACAAGACGTGTTTGTTTATGTATGAAATTTGATAAAAACAATATTTCATTCGATAAATAGATAGAAGAAGGTCGACCTAGATTCGGCTCCTCTGCTATAATATTAACAGGAAATTATCAACCAGTCAACCTTCGGGTTGTGTTGAAAATAGATAAATAGGTTTTTCCCCCAATTTTTATTCGTACTAGCATAAAACTTTTTGTTTGCCGCTGCACCATATTGCTATTATCACCGCTTTATATTCCTCGTTTATTTCTAGTGCTTCGAAACCTTAGTGCTTTACAGACTAAATACTTCAGTAAACTTTTAAATGACTTTCATTTTAACTTAGGTTTTTACTGGTGGTAGAGCTCCAGTGACGGAGCTCGCGGGCATAGGCACCACCGCATTACCTAATATACTTGCCGCTAAATGGTAGTGTTCAGCACTATCGTGTTCCGGTCAGGTGGTAATGTACGGCCCTGTAATTTCCGGCCCTGAGGCATAACACTTTAGGCCTCAGTGGAGTCAGGAGTGGTAACGCATCTGCATTTTGACCTTGGTCTTTGTGTGGGTGTCTATAGGCTGCAGGCATCACTTAACATCAATGTGAACTGCACGCTTGTTTACCACTTTCATCACTTCAAGGTAAAAGCGAACGTTTCCCGTTTTTGTATACATTGCACATGAAATAAAGAGTTTGAATAAAATATTCTAGAATTTTCATGTAAAATGTAGTTTTGCCATCTCTTCTTAACTGAACAAAATGTAGCTTGTGAGTTTTAGGGTTTGTTCACAAAACTGCGAATCGGCGCGATGCGTATTCGCAACGCAGAAAACTGCGACACCAATTGCGCGCGGACGGAGGTCTTAGTGGTCGCGAGTTCAAGTCTCGCCTGAAGTCAAATTTTTCTTTAAAAAATATATATTTCACTAGCATTATGACCTTCAACATTTCAACGGGGTCCTTTTTTCTACACTCATTGAAATGTTTATTAAATCGCTACTTAATATTATAAATGCGAAAGTCTGTCTGTTAGCTTTTCGCGTCCAAACAACTGAACCGATTTTAACGAAAGGAGATGTTGCAAAAATGTATGGACCTCCGGCCATGTATTGTACACAATATCATTAATTGGCGAAATCAATATAAAAACGTTTTTTACTGCATATTTTCACTTATTTAACTTTGTTTGCAGTTACAAAATATTATTTGCAGTTAAGAATTGCAACTCAAACCAACATGGCGAATATGGGCGAATATGGCGGGCGATGTCATTTTGACATTTTCTTTTTTTTTATTGTTTTTTGATTATATAGTACTTGGAGCAAAAAGTAATATTTTCTAAGTACTATCGAAATCGATTTCATGTGTAAATACTAAGAGCTTAAACTAATCGATTTCCTATTTAAAGAAGCGTCGGCTGTATCGCCGCCATGTTGAATATGGTTAAAAATGATAAAATCGTTTGAATTAAATGTGTTAGTAACTCTAAAATATATCTTGAATAATTTAGTTGTATTTTTTTCGGATTCTTCTTTAATTTACCCATTTTTTGAGGACGTGTACGAACTAGAGCCGAGCTCGCATCATCTCCTTTGGTTCAAAAATAGAGCCGACTTTGAAAAAGAACAAAGGGTACTTAGTTATTTATAAAACGACATCCACGCGGGCGAAACCGCGAGTTTATATTGCTAGGTGTTCGTTAATCTCGCTCAAACTCGAGAATGGCTGTACCGATTTGGCTAATTTTGGTTTTCAATGATTTTCGGAAGTCCAGGGAAGGTTTAAAAGGTAAGAAGAAATTGAAGAGAAATAGTAAAAACCAAAATTTCATTTTTTCATACAAATAGTCCGTGTCTATCAAACCATTGACACATTATTTCATTCTGAGGCAATAAGAAGTTTGCCGGATCAGCTAGTACCTACCTTATAAAAGATTTATACGGCAATATAATTCGTTTCTCAAAATATTACATTCCCAATACATTCATCAACCTTATATTATGTAAATGTTAAGTTAAGATAGAAGTTTTTATTTTGTCTAATCAGAAAAGAATGCTTCAATTTAGAACCATCGCTAAATGGCCGAACAGTTTAGCCTGCAAGTCGTGTGCAACGCATAACGACTCGTGTTGTAGGTACTATAAATTGCTTCGTAATACGTGGACTGGGGAATAAGCGAGTAATTTCGCCAAAGAGGGATAAACTTTGGGCTGATGTCTTCTTTCTGTCTGAAATTAGCTTAACTGTGTCGAGAGTTGAGTCTGCTTTAATGTACTCGAAAATGTAGATGTTACAAATAACTTTTTTTGATAATATGAAGCATGGAGAGTCACTTTTTTAAAGTTTTGGGGAAAATTTTTAACAAGTGATTTATTGATATGATGAAAACAACTAATTAACGTACATTTAAGTGAGTTCGACTAAAGATATTCGCAAAGTAAAATACTCAAAGCGGATTAATCTTGAAAAGTAAAAAGACAACAAATAACCAATCAAAGACAACACAACAAAAAATCATACCTCTAAGGATACATACTTACAAGTAGGAAACTCTAATTTAAAAACAATAGTTACCTTTGTATTTTGTTTGAATTCTTATCCTATTTTTGAAGTAAATTACATAAACCCGAATTTAATATTATGGAAGCACTAATTATATCTTACGAAGTAATAAAGCTTAAATTTCCAAACGATCGCTGAATGGCCGAACAGTTTAGCCTGCAAGTCATGTGCAACGCATAACGACTCGTGTTGTACTATAAATTGCTTCGTAATACGTGGGGACTGAGGAATAAGCGAGCAATTTCGCTGAAGAGGGATAAAGTTTGGGCTGATGTCTTCTTTCTGTGTGAAATTGGGTCTGCATTAATGTACTCGAAAATTCAGACGATGTTGCAAACTTATTTTGTTGATATTAAGGGTACAAAAACTTGCAACTTGTATCCCAGTTTCTTTAATTCCAATTACTTATGATATTATTTCACATGTTTTTTGTGGCGTAGAAATTAACATAATAAAATGTATTAATAGTATGTAGTTCAAATTAATTTTAATATCCACATAAAAGTAGAGTACTTGATGCAGATGCGTTGCTACTTATGAGGTTGGAAGGAAGTTCTTTGGTCACCCCACGATAAAACATGTGCCTTTTTAAAACTTGATCATGCCAGAACAGGTACCTCTGAAACAGTATTGCGTTCAGGTAAAGATAGATTAAATAATACGTTAGTATCTACACCCTCAACCTCGGCTTTTTCAGTCTACCACTAGCAAAACTTTTTCTAAATCTTTCTGAACCTACATCACTTTTTCGATATCACCATTGATCTTAGTTAGATTCTTTGGCAACGCAATTTATATCAATTAATGCTTTTAGCTCGTGACTGAAATCAATACATAATTTTCCTTTTTCTTTCCAAATGTTATTTAATTATCTTCAGTTATAGTGAAGTGAACAGATAAGTGTCACGTCACAACCAGTTCACGTAGTTCAATCCCCATCTGAAATTGTGTTTATCTTTCGATTTTCCTGTAAATCCTTACTCCACAGGTATCCGCCCAGTGTTTGATGATTCCCAACCGGTCGGTAATTGAGTAGTGAACGTCACAGTTTGTTATATAGTGTGACGTTTACGAACCACTAGTGCCGAAGCCGCGTGAGAAACATGTCTATTATTCAATTTTTTGCGGCATATTAGTACTGCGGAATTTTAATTTATTAAAATAAGAAACCTTAATTAATCTACATAATAAAAAAAAAACATTAAAATATATTTAAAAGCTTAATAATATTTACATAATATAAAGTTATACATACTTAAACTAAAAGCAACATGCGTCTAAAAATTCCGCATCACTGCCTTCCTGTGTTATGGTACCCAGAAGGCATTGCAGCATTGCCTCGTTGGATGGCAATGCTGAATCTTTGACCTATAAAGCCGTTTTGCAATCTTTTTGAATAACACCCGAGCACTGGGGCCCCATGGACCAAGAGTTTCGACCCCGAAAGGCACAAATATATAATCCCTTGGAAGGGTACTATATTTGCGCAGTTGCAGCAGCAGTGCCAGCGGAACACGCCGTGCTTGGAAGATGGGATGGCGCTAAGGTGTCAACGCAAGTTGCGTCCCACACCAAAGGGCTACCCATCTTCCAAGGCATCAATGACATACCGTCCGGTCTCCTTCCATCGTCACGTGCCAGGCCGTTGGGTTCTAATATGGCTGGCACGCCGGCGGTGGAGGGCTCGGCGCAGAATGTCATTTAATTGGGCGTGCCTGGTGAATCTGCCGGCACTTCTACCGCAGGAAAGACCATGGTGCCCCAGGCGGTCGACAGCTTCACCACAGGGGCAGCGATGCGGAGCGCAGCAAGATGTGCCTAGGCGGAGGCAAGTAGCGAGCCGGAAGGTGATGTCATCCATCATTGTCCCGATGCTGGGTGATGGCAAAGCCTGTAACCAGAGACCGAATTCCCACTCTCCAAGCGCCAAAAGACGGTATCACTCCGCAGCGTTGGTTGACGTATCTATGAGATTTTTCCGTACCAAGCTGCAGAGCGGTGCGTCCCACTGTCGCTGTGAAGAGAGGTTACCCGGAAGGTCCATATTTGGGCAAGTCGTTTTCCAGGCGCTCAGGGCGTCGGTCAAGCACGGCACCTCAAAATTCACCAGTGTAGTTGATAAAATTTTCCTAGTTAAATTATTAGTGCCGTGGACCGAGGACAAGAACGCCGGTAGACTTATACTAGAAATTTTCCGGACGCCTAGGCTACCCAGTCGGATGGGAAGAGTAGCCTGATCCCACGCACGGTCGTCCAGAGTCGTGTTGAAAATGGTCGTCATCGTTGTTCTGATGATTGAGTCGATCTTTATTAGTAGTTCAGGATGTTTTTACAATGGAGAACATCGGAGGTAGTATATAAATTTAGGGCCGAAAGAACAGTATCGAAACAACGTATAAGCAGAATGAACGTTAATTTGAGACAGTCTCTTAGATATTTCACAAAAATTTTGGATCTTTTCTTCGACGAAGGAAGGAAAAGAATCGTTAAAAATTGGGAAGCGCAGGAGGCGCAAGGAGTCTTTTTGCATAACTTTAATATTAGGAGCATTTCGGAAAATTTGGATGCCGCCATCGCGCTTAATCAGAGCACAAAGCTTGGCAACGTATAATGCTTCGATGACAGCATCATTCACACCGCCGCCCAGCATCAAATTGATCACAGCCGTGAGCTCTCTCAGCAACGACTCACTAGCCACCCCGGCGCCAGGGCTCAGCAAGTCTTTCAGGTGTTGTGGCGTCAAGGAGTCGAGGCCGCCGGCAGAACCGCTGCGGAAAGAGCTCACCGCCGTGGCCACCTGGTTGGCAGTCACAGATAGTGATTCACTGGGTTCAGGGGGTTCAGGGAAAATAAGGCCATCCGCAAGGTTTGGGTGCTTGCTCTCTAGAACAGCAAGGGTGCTTGCGGATTCCGGAGCGATTGTATCGGTACTAAAAAGCACTCGTGCCGCTCCTTTAATGTCACCGTTCCTTAATTTTGATTCTACGTATGTAACATGTCTATTTTGTTTACAAAATAATTTTGAGTCAGGAATGGGAATCAAGGACGTACAATTTTGTTTTATTAAAGATGTTATGGATTTTTTGGCAGTTAAAATTTTATCGAAATGTAGAACTGTAAGAGAAAGTGAGCAGCTGTTCCCAGGCGCTAAAAGAATTTTGTGAGCTTACGGCATGTAGACACTTGGATAAGGCCTGTGCTGCGGTTGTCCTAGCACCGCACCCTTTTCAGAACTGGGACTGTTTTTTTTAATGAGACAAGTTCTCTGATAGACTTTTGTTATGATTGGTGTCAGGAAGGTTAGCGCCGTTTCCGTCATGAGATAATGCATTAATAATATGTCCCTTGTGCAACCTGCCATAATTAATTTTCAAGCCACGTTCATTTTGAAAACAACGCGTCTGAGAACAGAGAGAGCAAGTCACTCGATTAGGTACAAGTACGGAGGAACCACCCGCGACCGCACCACCGCCACCCGGCATAAAACTAAACTAGAAAAATATGAACTAAAATAACTTACACAATATGTACACTCTAAAAACGAAATATTAAAAGAATAAACACACAATAGAAAAGGCTGTCACAATGGTCACAATAGTATTGCACAAAAGCACTTGAAATTCGTAAACACGAAATCGATACCGGGATATCTGGCGCACCATACTGTCTGCCTATATTAATTAGTACTTAAACATTAATGCGTTTAGATGCGGATGAACATAATAATGCGAGGGTATCTACACTCTTACTCGGCTCTTTTAGTTTACCACTAATAAAAAAACTTGTTCTAAACCATTCTGAACTTATATCATAATATTTTCCATTGATCTCATTTAGATTCCTGGGCAGCGCAAAATCAAATTATATCGATAAATGCTTTAGCTCTTGACTGAAATCAACTGTCAATTTTCTTTTTTCTTTCAAGACGTTATTTAATTATCTTTTATAATAGTGAGCAAATGTTTCCTTTGCAAAACTTAGTTATAAAGATAAGCGTCACATTACAACGAGTCACGTAGTCAATCCTCATCTGGAATTGTGTTTGTCTTTCCATTTTTCCTGTAAATCCTTACTCCACAGGTATCCACCCAGTGTTCGATGGTTCCCGACCGCTCGGTAATCGAGTAGTGAACGTCACAGTTCGTTGTATAGAGTGTGACGTTCCGGTTTACGAACCCCTAGTCCCGGAGCGATATTACAAGGTTATTTCCCAAGATTTCATAGCTAATGGCGGAGGTGGTTACGATGTAAGTTTAAAAAAGAGAAATCTAACATTATGATTGGTTGAAGATTAAGCTTTAAAAATATTTTACTGAAAAAAACTCTCTCTCTCTTTTTCTATAAGGTGAATATTGATTTGAAACTGGATATCTTATGTTGCTGTTAGATAATTAAAACAAGTGTAAATTAAATACAGTTTCAAAGTTTTTAAAATTAGTTTTGCACATAACGTCTGTCTGTAAAGTTTTAACATGTTTCAATAAAATTAAATGTTTCCAACACTTCCTAATGAAATGTTGCTATAGTTTTCTGATAGCTTAAATGGTGTTTTGTTCATTACATTTTCACTTCAGCTTCATACTCGTATTCATCCGTCCGCCATGATTATACATGTAGTAGGTATATTATTAATATTATTTAGATACAAAATATTAACTACATGAATAATAGTTATATTACAGCTTGTAATAAAATAATATTACGCGAAAATAGGTTGACAGTTAAGTTAAACATAAAATTATTATACGTATAAACGAAATACGGCAGCGCAACTTGCCTTGTATAAAATTTAAATGTTTCCCAACTCTTTGAAGCCTACTTTACGTACATAATAAGTCAAATAAGAGACACCTTAAAGACGTTTATAGAGATTTTAAAAGTTTCAACATTCATGCATGCAAATATTTCATTTTGTTGTGGCGCCGTGTTATCTTAGTTTATCTTTATAATTCACGAATATGGTTGACGTTTGTTGTATTAAAGTCTGTAGTCTTATAAATATGTGTGTATGAAAGCGAAACGGATATACCGTATATTTGTCACGTCTACCACTTCCGCAATCGTGAATTGCTATACAATAAATTAAATTTACTTTAATTTAAATTAATTTTCATATATTTCAAAATTCTTTTACAATACTTATTAACTATAAAATTAAAAAAATATATATTAAAAATTATTGGAACAATTTTCTTATTAACATGTTATTTGTTATGAAAACTTAAGAAAGAATATCACCATTCTATTAATAAAAATATTATAAAAAAAATATTTTATAGTAATGTTCATTCTCACAGAATAAGGGCTATATTTCACCGGGACACCATGGCGGCGTATCCAGTCGGCGCTACCAACAAAATGTATACAGTTCTTAGTCAGTTACTCAGCTGGTGTACGTTTGGTTGCGCAACCAGCTCGGACGGCACAGAATGATACTGGTCGCGCCACCACGCTGGTCGCGCCACCAATAATTACTTATAACTATAGCGCTGTATGGTGTTTCACTCATTCGGCCGCCAGCGACTTCCATTTTGAAACTATCTCTGTTGAGTGGCGACTGTGGTATTTGTTCGGTGTCTATTTTGGTAGCTTAGGGAAACCTAGGTAGTGAGACTGGTTGCGCTACCATAGTGTCCCGGTGAAATACAGCCCTAATGATATTGTTTTTTTTTTAAGTAAACTGTATTAAAATTCATGTTTTAATGTATGAAATTTATAGTCAATATTCTCTAATTTCAGATGATTTCAAATAATAGAGTCAATGTGGAGATAGTTGGAGTTGACTACGATGTCCTGATGCAGTATATTCAGCGTCAGTCGCCTGTCTTTCAAGACGTGGATGGAAGAATTCATATAGACGACCCGTGTTCGAATTAATAAATAATAACTGATGACTATGAGTTGTTTTTCTTTTAATGCCCTAATCTTTTTAATGCAACGCGTTTTGGAGTTTGTAGTGTGATGTGAAAATGGCATAATAAACTAAGTCCTTCCTGCCGAGAACGTGTACATTGTGGATTGAACTTCCCTCTTAGGTGTTCCCTAGGTGCTACAATATGGGGTTCTTCAAAAATAGCGTCAAAAGAGTTCTTCAGGGCTGGCAGCGCGGTGGCAACTCCCCTGGTGTTGCAAATGTTCATAGGTGACGGTGACTACTTTCCATCAGGTGGCCCGTTTGCTTGTCTATCATCCTTCAGACATAAAAAAAATATATTGGGGCACAATGAAGGTAATCTCACGTTTAAAACTCACACTTACTCGTTGTTTATTTTGACACAACTATTTGAAAAGACTAATAAACGGCCGGTGGCAATATTGCATCTTTGATTTTCGATCCGCTGTCAGTATTCCAACAACAACAGACAACAACCTACGAATAAGTATAATTATTTGTTCGAAGAATTGGACACCTTTTAATAAAAATACTTATCTCATTTCGAACCTTAGACGACGAGAGAGAGAAGCTGTGTTGTGTAGTCAATGGCTCCCGCTATTAAACACTAGTTCGATTTTGCGCTACAGCTTCCGTAAGTTAACAAGAAATTTAATGTATTTTACTTCTGTTGTAATAATAATAAAATAACGGAAACCCGTGATACGTCCCATTGCTGGGCACGAGTCCCTCCCCTTCTTGGGAGTAGGTCTGGAGCATACTCCACCACGCTGCTCCAATGCTGACTCAATGCTGACTGGTGGAGATACGGGTTAGTGGTCAACTCGCTGTCGGATGTTTTCAAACCGCCCATAAGGCCTCCGACAAGGTTTAACGACTGCTATCTATCGATAGCAACCGGGGCCGACGGCTTAACGTGCCCTACGAAGCACGGAAACGCGCATTTTAATTTGCCACAAGCGGTCACCCAACACACACCCGACCGCGCCCGTATCGCTTAACCGAGTAGATCGCTTCCGATCTACATCAGCCGCGGGGCCATGCGCGCTTCACTTCTGTTGTATTTCACCAAAAATAAATTATTTGTTCAGCCCGTTACTTTAAAGTCTTTTCGCTATTTGTACAGTGACATTTTATTCTCCAGCCAATTACACCTATTGATTACATAAAGAGGACATTTCCATTTCACCCACACACCAATTTATGTTTTAATCTGTAGGATCGTGCATTTTATTGGTAATTCAAGAGGGCTTACAATAGTTAAAGGATATCTGTATACATTTTTCAATTTAGTTTGCTTTTTTTATGCAATGAAGGTGGCAAACAAGCTTGCAGTTCACATTGATGTAAGGTGTTGACTGCAGCCTATAGACACTTACACAAAGACCAGAGGTCAAACTGCAAATGCGTTGCCACCCCTGAGACCGTAGTCGTTATGTCTTTTTTTTTTTTTTTAATTCGATTACCTATTTAGGCCATACAAATATTTGTTCCGGTGCGGGGATCGAACCCGCGACCCTTCGAATCAAACGGTGGTTTCGCACCGCTGGACTTACCGGGTCGTAGAATGTCTATCAGTTTGGTCAAGTTGCGTGAAAAATGATACACTTATACCCCCTTATTCATAAACGTATTTTAACTAAAGTGTTGCTAATCTCTCCTTTGTCTTTTTCTATCCTGCACATTTGACCATGCAACTGACAAGGACAAAGCATTCTATAGCTAAAACGTATCTAATATACGTTTATGAATAAGGGGAATAATGTTTTGTTTGTACTTTTTTAAGTTATTTCCATTTGAAAGTCACTCTTCAAAATAATAATTTGAAGTATTATTATTATTCCACTTATTTATTTATACAACTTATTAAATAATTTTTTACATATATATGTATAAAAAAAAACAACAAATATATATATAAAAAATTAAAAAATAGTGTGCCGCCGGCAGCGAGAGCAGGGTCCAAGCTGCCGGTGGTTAGGGACACAGAGACAGGAACCTCCTCACTATGCGTGCCGTGCCGAGGAGTACTGCTTTCTGTATCAGACCCTTGATCCATTATTATTTGCTTGTCACATGATTATTATGTCTTACAATTAAATATTTTGTAGTTACATGTAACACCCCGTAGTTACACCGCAAAAAATAGGTAATTATTAAACTGCTTCAGTAGCCTAGTGGTAGCAGGCCACTTCTACTACGCTGGAGATCCTAGGTCCGGTTCCCGAGTTATTAGAGATAACGGTTTAAAATCCTTTATCTCTGATTCTATTGGCATTTTTCCATTTTCTGGAAGTTTCCCAGTACCTCGGGGTTTGGTAATGTGCCCGAAGATGGCAACAGGCTCGCCACCTGTTACATGGGTCAAAAACTACTGGTGGTAGAGCTCCAGTGACGGAGCTCGCGGGCGTAGGCACCACCGCATTACTTAATATACTTGCCGCTAAATGGTAGTGTTCAACACTATCGTGTTCCGGTCAGGTGGTAATGTACGGCCCTGTAATTTCCGGCACAGAGGCATAAGACCTTAGGCCTCAGGAGTGGTAACGCATCTGCATTTTGACCTTGGTCTTTGTGTGGGTGTCTATAGGCTGTAGTCATCACTTAACATCAATGTGAACTGCATGCTTGTTTACCACTTACATAAAGTATAAAAAAAAACCGATTACTAATTATACGAGTTGAATTGTAAACATTTTCCCTTTGAAGTCGTTGAAAAATCACGTCCAACAAAATAATTTATAGGTCTAATTAGTCCGCGATACTTTTGTTCCTGTTGGTTGTTTCAAACATAAATCATAATGTAGAATAAAATTAACGGGTTTCCTGTTGGATTATTATAATTAAAAGTAAACGTAAACGTAACTTCACGTCTGTAATCCCCGAAGGGGTAGGCAGAGCTAAAGTGTTTGCATGCATTCAATCATACATGCAAACACCCACGACTCGCCGGTTACGTTTTGGCCCATGTAACAGGTGGCGAACCTGTTGCCATCTCCGAGCACATTACCAAACTCCGGGGTACTGGAAAACTTCCAGAAAATGTAAAAATCCCAATAGAAGCACAGATAAAGGATTTTAAACCGTTATCTCTGATAGTCCCCGACCCGGGAATCGAACCCAGGACCTCCAGCGTAATAGTAGTGGCTTGCTACCACTACGCTACTGAGGCAGTTTATTGAGGCAGGCTATTATAATTAGCTTTCCGAAATTCGTCGAAAACGCGTTTTTATTTCGACGTAGATAATGTAAAAGGGGCATGTATGAATGTGTGCGTAATCTATATCTATACTAATATTATAAAAAAGTTTTGTAATTTTGATTATTTGTTTGTTTGAATTGATCACGACAACTCTTTCACAATCAGAAAGTTACACTATCCAAAAGTGCTATAGGGTTTTTTTTTTTATGTTATAAAAGTGGCAAACAAGCGTGCAGTTCACATTGATGTTAAGTGATGACCGCAGCCTATAGACACCCACACAATGACCAGAGGTCAAAATGCAAATGCGCTGCTACTCCTGAGGCATTAGGTGTTATGCCTCTGTGCCGGAAATTACAGAGCCGTACATTACCACCTGACCGGAACACGATAGTGCTGAACACTACCATTTAACGGCAAGTATATTAGGTAATGCGGTGGTGCCTACGCCCGCGAGCTCCGTCACTGGAGCTCTACCACCAGTAAAAGGGTGTATATTTTGTTATGATAGTAGTAATGTAGATAGCATTGCACCCGTGCGAAGGTGCGGGCCGCTAGTGTATACCTAATGTGTATGCTAAGCGTTTACCTGCAGCGTGGTCGACTTATTCTTCCCAAGGACTTTTGTATACTTTGCTCCACCTGCGCCAATTTTTTTGTCCCTAAAATTTAAGGTGACCGATCAGTATTCTTAAAATCACCGTGTTCTATTAATTTCTATGATGTACTGGGTCGGACAGGTGGTTGTCATACGGCTCTATATCTAATCTAAATTCTGTTGGGCTCAGTAAAATTCTGTTGATATTTTCGATGGAGAATGTCAAAATTTGATGATCGCATCCGTTTTAGTAAAGTGCATCAAATTATCTACGTTATATCCTTACTTATCCTACGTCATTTCAGTCTTGTCAGTTCATTATCAGTAGTGTGTGGGCTTTGGAACTCTGCCAGTGAATGACAAAGAATGTCCCATATTCTTTTATTTAGTCTATTTTGCCGTTTGTAAAAGAGAGTATGGCACATTCTGTTGATACCTGTTTTTATTATCAAGTATTTTTGGACCATTATTTATTTTATTTTTGTTTGCATTGACATATTTATCAACGTATCAGTTGTTATTCGCTTTAATTTTATATTTTGTAATTTGACCTATCACAAGCACATTCCATTATTTTCAAGTGATTAAATAAATTTATGAGTTTTGAGTTTTTTTTCCTTAAGAATTTTAGACTTACAAATATTTTTACACTAATTCACATCACGGATTTTAGGTGTTATTTGAAATTCTTGCTCTTCTTATTAATATAACTTGCTTATTGGACGGCAATCAAATTAAGGCAGTCATGAAATGTAATTGTAATATTTATTTTTCGCAATAACACGGAACGAAAGAAACGGAAAGAAAAATTTCACTTCGGGCACCGACCCTAAATCGGTTAAAAATTAAAATAGGAAAGCAAAATTTGACGGATCGGTGTGGGACTTCGGTAGCTTAGTGGTAAGGCGGCTGGACTGGTTATCCTGAGGTCGCAGGTTCGATTCCTGCCCGAAGGCAAATTTTTCTTTCAGTTTTTTTTTAATTCATGAAATGTAAGAAAACAAAACGATCTGTTATTTTTTTTTATGTTTCGAAGCTAAGTTTTGCACATCCGCATTTAAAATTCTTTCCACGTCACCAGCGAGTGCCAATCAGATCTTCGCTTCACCTTAAGGCGTATTAGTTTGTTTATAACATTAGACAAACTTATACTTGCGGGTTTTCTCGCGTATACAACACTCCCAAACTTCTTCATACACCCGACTAGTAGTTTACATCGCACTAGGGTTGTGTTCTGTCTCAGCTATATAAGACCAGGCTGAACATCGTCAAATTAGTCAGCCCGTGACCACGGTAGCTGGAAAGCGACCGAAACGTCGGGTGTATGAAGAAGTTTGGGAGTGTTGTATACGCGAGAAAATCCGCAAGTTTAATTTCTACAATGAATGAAGCTCGCGAAAACCTACGAAAACGTTACAAACTAATACGCCTAAAGGTGTATGTGGCTTTATTTAGTTAATCTGTACTGTAGTCAAACTTTGTGTCACAAACTTGTAAATAAGTCTATCTATTGTTGCTTTGTTAGTAGATATTAAAGTTATTCTAAGCCTCTAAACTAATATATTTAGCAATAAAGGGCTTTAGAGTGGATGCCTCTGAGTAAAATCCTAAGATGTGACAATGTTCTTATATACTAATGTTTAGACTTATAATTATAATCGCACATTAGGCTGTGCTAGTATTATGTTCCTAGCCCGCCATTGTTCGGTTGATGGACTGCATGAGCGGAAGAAGTCTCCTCCAGTAGAGGACAATGGGGTCGTCACGTCCCGATGACTTCCTATAATGATTATAATGACAACCCATTATACGTCCCACTGCTGGGCACGAGTCTCTCCCCTTTTTGGGGGAAGGTCTGGAGCTTACTCCACCACACTGCTCCAATTGGACCTGCGGATTGGTGGAGATACGGGCTATTAGCCAACCCGCTGTCGGATGTTTTCAAACCGCCCATAAGGCCTCCGACAAGGTTTACGACTGCTATCTATCGATAGCTACCGGGACCGACGACTTAACATGCCCTTCGGAGCACAGAAACGCGCATTTTAGTTTGCCACTAGCGGTCACCCATCACACACCCGACCGCGCCCGTAATGCTTAACTGAGTAGATCGCTTATGATCTACACCAGCCCCGGGGCCATGCGCGCTATCAATGTACTCGTAGTATTAATACCTACTTATTATCTAGAACGAATAAGTTTTTCTTTTTCTTCATTTATTATCATTGAAGGAATTGAAAAATTTTATGATTATTATGTTTTAACCAAATAGTTTAAATTTTAATTTTTAATTTACTATTAATATATGATTTTTATTTACTATATGTAATGGTTATTCGCTCTAGGTAGTTTATGATTTATTGACGTTTTGAAAGTATCTGTAAAGATCTATTCGAAATAAAAATATTTTCTATTTCTATTTCTATTTCAATCACACTTTAGGCTGGGCTAGTATTATGTACCGAGGCAACAATTCTAATCTATCGGAATTATCTATTGGAATGGTTTGACCGCCATTGTTCGGTTGACTGACTGCACTAGTGGAAGAATTCTCCTCCAGTAGAGGACAATGGGGTCGTCACGTCCCGACGACTTCCATAATGATTATTCATCTCTAATTCATTATCTACTTAATCAGAAGATACTACCTTGCTCTTCCGACTTAATCTAAACTTATAATATTATACAGAGGTAATATTTTTTTGTTTGTTTGTTTGTATTGAATAGGCTCAATAACTACTGGACCGATCTTAAAAATTCTTTCACTATTCGAAAGCTACATTATCCACGGGTAACATAGGCTATATTTTATTTTGAAAAAATAGGGTTCCGTAAGATATTTGGGTTTTTCAGACACAAGGTGTAACAAATCAATTAGAAAAGTTACTCATTTGGCGTACGCTGCCTAAACTATAGAAGATATCGAGGAAGGCTTTAGGCTATATCTATAATCATCACGCTAAGACGAATAGGAGAGGGTAGGTAACATTGCACCCGCGCGAAGCAGGGGCGGGCCGCTAGTATAGATATAATTTTCAAAGATTTGGTATTTATATTCACGCCAAGTCCCCATGGGGTAGACAGAGAGTGTGGAGTTCTTCTACATTCATCATTCTCTTCATACATGCACGCCGATCCCTAAGACTTTTGACCCCACCCTGATTGGTAGTCTTGGTTTTGACGACACGGTTAGTCCAGCGGTGCGAAACCACTATTTTATTCGAAGGGTCGGGGGTTCGATCCCCGCACTAGAACAAATATTTGTATGGCCTACAGATATTTGTTTCGGGTCTGGGTGCTTGTACATGTGTTGTTTGTGTACAACGGTATCTACGACACAGGTTTATATAAAACCTAATGTGAAGCTATGAGTGAAAGCGTTTTTTTTTTCGTCTGCCTCTGCAACCGTCCGCAAGATTTATTCATTGCGTGAACAAATATTACTGTCGGATACAACCAGTAGGTAGTTCATGTTTTCAAGAAAATATCTAAAACCTAAACAAACTAAAGCTTTGATATTCTGAGGAAGTGAATTCGACGAAGAGACAAGTTTTGAAGAGTCCTATTTCAAATTCCAACCAAGTTATTAGCTATTTCCAATTACTTCGATCTTCATTTCAGCTTCAGGCGTACGTATCTATGCGCCAATACTGCAGGCCAATAGAATACCGAGAGTAAACATTAAATAAGATGTTTCATTGTTTTTTGAAGCGCGCATGGCCCAGCGGCTGGTGTAGATCGTAAGCGATCTGCTCGGTTAAGCACTACGGGCGCGGTCGGGTAGTGTGATGGGTGACCGCTAGTGGCAAATTAAATGCGCGTTTCCGTGCTTCGGAGGGCACGTTAAGCCGTCGGTCCCGGTTGCTATCGATAGATAGCAGTCGTTAAACCTTGTCGGAGGCCTTATGGGCGGTTTGAAAACATCCGACAGCGGGTTGGCCACTAACCCACCCACCTCCACCAATCCGCATTGGAGCAGCGTGGTGGAGTAAGCTCCAGGCCTCCCCCCAAAAAGGGGAGAGACTCGTGCCCAGCAGTGGGACGTATAATGGGTTGCCATTATTATTATTATTATATTGTTTTTATATTATTTCGCATTAACACATGCTTGTGAAATATATTTTATTTTTAAAGAAAAATGGAAAGAAAAATTTGACTTCAGGCGAGACTCGAACTCGCGACCTACTGGGAATCTAGTCCAGCCGCTCTTCCAATTGAGCTACTGAAGCCCTGCCCGATTTGTTGATGTTTCATTCCGGGTCCACGCATTGTATAGTTTGCTTTAAAAAGATAGTAAGTACCTAATCAATAAATTTTTAAATCAATGGTTAAACAAAGTAAAATAAATTTTGATTTGTTCAACTAATTTGTTCTTAATTAATTACGACCATTTAACTTCTTCGTTCTTCTCGTCACAATATAATTATGGTAATTCATCTAGTGTAATTCTTCCTTCTTCCAGGATCTGGTAAATTTTTATACTTGTTATCTTAAACGTAACCGGCGAATCGTGGGTGTTTGCATGTAGGCTTGAATGCATGCATTTACCTCTGCCTACCCCTTCAGGGATTACAGGCGTGAAGTAACGTTTTTTTTTTGCAAATAAAAAATGTGAACTTTTTGTTTTGTACCTTTGTTGCATCAGAACAAAAAACTTACAAAAATATTTTTTTTTGTCTTTTTAAATACTGTTAAGAATAATTTTAACAATTAGGTATTGTCATAGAGCAACACGGGCCACCGGTCGCGGACCGGGAGGGGAGTATCCATAGCGTTTATTACCGATGCAAAACAGTCTGTAATTTTTTGGGGGGGAAATACGTGTGACACACACACACACACACTACAAAAATAGTCTATTAATTACTACGAAACTCGGTGTGAGTTTCGTAGTTATTAATTTGACTTTAACAAAATACATGAACAATTTCACGCACACATTTTAACATCTAGGCTACAGACACAGGCACACAAGCACAAGCTTGAACCCCTCCGGCCGGTGGCTCGTGTAGCTCTATAGGTATTGCAAATACTGTACATAGAGTGGGCCCAGGCTTCATCAATTTCTGAAACCCATCCAGCTTCTTTTACTTCCACAACATTTACCTGAAGGTATTGTATTGGTACATATAAATATGTTAAAAATAACACATTTTATGAAAGGAATATTTTTATAGCACACAATTTTAACATAGTTGAAAGCATCAGCAAAGTCTGAACAAAACTGTAGCTTGATATTTTTAACGAAAGAAGTCTCGGAGCCAAGTTTTGTTTGGCCGCATTTAAAATTCCGACCACGCTATCTCCTTATAATTAGATCTTCATTTCAGCTTTAGGCATATTACTGCAGGCTGAAGTATAGTTGGCTATTAAGTTATTCTTAGATCCATTATAACTTCGTGAAATAGACGTGACTTAAGTCTACCTAGAACTCCTCCTTGTTAAATTGTTCGTTGACTTTGGTTAATGGATGGACATAGCTTCCTATTTCGATCTAACATAATTTTAATATTTACATTTTAGGATTTCCACATAAAGATATATTAGGATAACTGTAACATTCCATTGAAATCTATGCATTAGGGAGTGTCAAACTACTAGCAAGAAAAATTAAATCGTCATTAATTTGATTTCTATAAAAACATAGTTGCATCACAATTTTAAAAATAAATATCTAGGAAAATGTTACCAAAGACCAATTACAACAAGTCATAAAAAGATGATGAAGCGCGCATGGCCCGGCGGCTGGTGTAGATTGTAAGCGATCTACTCGGTTAAGCACTACGGGCGCGGTCGGGTAGTGTGACCGCTAGTGGCAAATTAAATACCCGTTTCCGTGCTTCGGAGGGCACGTTAAGCCGTCGGTCCCAGTTGCTATCGATAGATAGCAGTCGTTAAACCTTGTCGGAGGCCTTATGGGCGGTTTGAAAACATCCGACACCGGGTTGGCCACTAACCCGTTTCTCCACCAATCCGCATTGGAGCAGCGTGGTGGAGTACGCTCCAGGCCTCGCCCCAAAGAGGGGAGAGACTCGTGCCCAGCAGTGGGACGTATAATGGGTTGCCATTATTATTATTATAAAAAGATACGCTATAATATAAAAAGTAATAAAAAGGCTTAAAAAAAAACAGTAAAAATTCGGAGTAAAATAATAATATTCTACATCGACTATACCTATGTACTACCAAAACAATATCCTTTTCCTAAGAGGAAACAACTCCTACTAAAATTCTCAAGATGTCATCATCTTCATCATCAATGTCAACTAAAAACTGTTGTTTAAAGTTTCAAACTCACTGCTTAACTTTTTGGGAGTCACAGACGATAAAGGTCCTGAATATTGCATAATTTTATTTACAAAAGAGATTTGTTTTCATTATAACAAAAACGGTGGCGAGTCACGCACCCCAAATTCATAATTCCATAATAAATCATAAAAAGCTTCATATCATAGAATTACGCTTCCTAGAGCCGATTACCAACTTTTTTCCTTTCATTTATATCAAATAAGATTAAATTTCCGATGTTCGACTGGAGTATTGCAATTCAAAGCGAATGCGAATCCTCTTATGAAAGAATTTCAGATTTATGCGGTATTACCCATTTATGTGTGACGTATTTTAAATAGTTACGGCCAAATAATCAAACGTCACTTAAGTCTAAGTGGGGCTTAAAAGTCTTCTGTCTTTATAAAACACGTTCAAACGACAGAGATAGCGCACATTTGAGGGTTGCTTAAAATTGAGTGACGTTTGAGTAGTCGGCCATAAATCCCCTATAATTTCTATTTTACTTAGTAGATTTTGATGAGTACGACAATTTTTTTAAATATTATTTTTTGCACTAACAACAAGCTAACAACATGCTAGTGAAAAAAGAAAAATTGAAATAAAAATATATTTCTGACCCCATAAGGCAATGCAATAAATCTGAAGGAATAATTTGACTAATCAGGTCTGGACTCCGGTACGAGTAGCTCAGTTGGGAGAGCGGCTGGACCAGATTTCAAGTGGTCACATGCCCAAGTTTCGCCTGAAGTCAAATTTTTCTTTCCATTTTTCTTCAAACATATTCTACATATTCTACTACAAAGTCCATTCCTCAAAACCTACCATGTCTATTCTTTTCTGTGTTCATTATTAACAGCATTATTTTATTACTACTACTGGTGGTAAAAAGTTGTAGTAATAAAATAATGCTGTAGAGTGTCAGTGCAGGAATTTGAGAGCGTAGACACCACCGCATTACTTAATCTGCCGCTAAATGGTAGTGTTCAACACTGTCGTGTTCCGGTTAGACGATAATTTACGATAATTTATGGCCCCATTATAACTATCACCGAGACATAACTAAGGTACCAGGGATGGCTGTTTCTGCATTTCGACCTCAGCTTTTTGTGTAGATGTCTATAGGCTGAAGTCATCATTTAACATTCATGTGAACTGCATGCCTGTTTACCACCTTCGTTCTGTTCAAAGACGTCGGCTGTAGGTCGTCTTTTGTGTCAATCTTAGCAGTCTTCGAAGTGTAGTTGCTGGTTATGCGCTCATTGAATACGCTTGCCACCAATTCTGTAACAAACGTAACTGTCGAATCAATGAGGTTTGGATGCAGAACGATGCATACCTCTACCCATTGCCGGCGTTTGGGTGGAGCAAGATGGGGCGACGGCCCAGTGCGCCAAATTTCAGGTGGCGATCGGTGGCAGTGGGATCCCCGCAAAACAGGTACGCGCGGGGTGGATGGTGGAGATAGTGAAAGTTTTACAACAAATTTAAGAGTGCCCACGCAGAGAAACGTTGTTTTATTTTTTTTCCCGCGTACCTTTTTACGTTTGTTTTGACCAAATGTAAGAGATTTTTAGAGGCCACGCAAAGGGTACGGACGTTTTTTTGCTCGCGCGTATAATTATTCAACAAAAAAAAACGAAAAATTTATACTCGATTTTGATTTCCTTTTAAGGGCACCACAATTATTCTTGGCCAGGGTGTCAATGGTCCGTCCGCTGGCGATGACTCTACCTGACCCTTTGTTGAATACATTCATGTAGTTATCTCCATCAGGCAATTACACAATAATTTATCTGCGAGAGCCCAACAATTAAAAACTACTTTGCAACTAAGTAATTCAGCAACATTAGATTACTCACAAAACTACAATTCCCTAATGATATCAAGTTTATTGTAGGTCCGGCTAATGATAGTAACTCGACCCTTGTCCATCTCATAAACTCAAACTTGTGGTACATGTCGTAAAGCGAATCATTAAGGTTGGACGCATCATAAAATGAGACAGGTTGATTACGATTCGCCCATAATTGCCATCATTTGTATCATCAATCGCTGGCTTCGGGACGTGACGACCACATCGCCCATTAGCGGAAGTATTTTCTTCTATTGGAAGAAAATTCTTCCACTAGTCCAGTCAGTCAACCGCACAAAGGCATAGCCATTCCAATGAGGCGGTAAGTGCAATATCGCAATATATGCAGCAGCGTCCTGCGATAGAACTACCGCCATTGCAATCGCCAATCCGGATGGCAAGCGTGGTGATTAGGGCATATTCTCTCCTGATAACGCACAACACTATTGTAATCGTCTTTGTCCACCAGTGTACATCTTTCAGTTGGAGTGATGAATCATCAATCTTTACCATCTTGCACTTACACGTCGTTGGTGAGCGTTTAATGTCACGTAGATGCGTTGCCACTCGCTGTTGTGCTTCTGTGCTGAAAATAAAGGATCTCCGCATTGCCACTTGACTAGAAATCGATAGTTCTGAACATTACTATTTATCGGCGAGTAGATTAGGTAATGTGATGGTGCCTACGAGCTCTCTCACATGAGCTCTACTACTATTAAAATATATGAGTGAGAAACTATTACTATTTCATCAGTTGCTATTAACGTGTTAGACCCGATTGCTATGAGGTCTGGTAATTAGCAACTCGAAGTGAACAAACACTAGAAATAGAAGTTGTCTCGGATTGTTGTTTCCTTGCTCTAATGGCTAAAAGGGTTTGGTCAGCTACTGTGCTTGTGAATTAAAGGTAACTTTGGCTTGAATTGGTTTAAATTACATTTGGGTTTCACTAGTATACCCTAGATCGTGGTAACTAGATAAAAAATTACTACAAAATTTGAGGGAAGACTTTGGATGAAATAAGTTGCAACTTTTTTTTTTTTACTTTTTAAACAAGGTGTGAAAGTCCTATAAAACGTAACTTCACGCCTGTAATCCCAAAAGGGTAGGCAGAGGTAAATGCATGCATTCAGCATACATGCAAACGCCCACGATTCGCCTGTTACGTTTTTGGTCCATGTAACAGGTGGCGAGCCTGTTGACATTTCCGGGCACATTACCAAACTTCGAGGTACAAAGCAATTTCCATAAAATGGTAAAATCCCAATAATAACAAACCAGAATAACAAAACCAGAAATAAAGGACTTTACACAATTATCTCTGATAACCCCCTACCCGGGAATCGAACCCAGGACCTCAGCGTAGTAGTAGCTACCAGTTGAAAGTCCTATAATTTGGCAAAGGTAGTGCTGTTAAGGTTGTAAGCGTGAAGTTGAATGGATTGGATATTTTAGATGTAAAAAAAGGGTCTATAAATTAAAAGTTACTTTAAATTAGAGATTTATGGCCCTATAATTTTCGGCACAGAGGCATAACACTTTAGGCCTCAAGAGAAGCAATGCATTTGAATTGAAATATCTAGTTTCATGTTGATGCTTATAGGCTACAGTATTATTAACCAACAATATAACTCTTTGCTTGTTTGTCACTTCATGACATAAAAAAAAAGATATGTTAGCACTGGTTCCACAAAATGTCTTAAACCTAAAGGCACAGCGCGGACACTCCGCTTAAATTCTATACAAACGCTTAATTTGATCTCTATTACACAGACATCAATCAGTGACGTGTATTTACACGTGCGTAGCACGTAGAGAATACCAAACGTCTTCCATAAGAGGGGAGGAGGTTGGGTGAGGCGGGGAAATCGGGCGGGACGTCGAAGTGTCCATTCTATACGTAGTATAGAATACATATTCTCTGCCTAAAGAGAAAGAGTGTTGTAAGTTAACAAAATGGAAACATTAATTGACATAATGATTGATTGAAGGCTCCGTGGTTGGTTCACTATTTGACGACACGACGTTGCTGAGGCGCGCCTCCACCAATCAAGCATGATGAATGAGTGAATTAAGTGCTTGACAAGTGCCTAGTAGAAAATATTGAGTTTTTTATTTAAAAAAAATATGGGTATTACTTAAATAATAATAATAATGGTAACCCATTATACGTCTCCCAGCTGTGCACGAGTCTCTCCCCTTTTTGGGGGAGACCTGGAGCTTACTGCACCACGCTGCTCCAATGCGGGTTGGTGGACATACGGATTAGTAGCCAACTCGCCTTCGGATGTTCTCAAACCGCCCATAAGGCCTCCGACAAGATTTAACGACTGCTATCTATCGATAGCAACCGGCACCGACGGCTTAACGTGCCTTCAGAAGCACGGTAACGCGCATTTTAATTTTCCACTAGCTGTCACCCATCAGACATCCGACCGCGCCCGTATCGCTTAACCGAGTAGATCGCTTACGATCACCATTCGGGCTTCTATTACTTATACGATAACCCTGTTAGTTTGTTTCTACATTCACCATCGTCAAGCTTGACAAATATTTACTTGTGCAGTTATTATTAAATCCTATTCAGTTTATACAGAAACTCGCAACAAAATTCCAATAATTCAAGTGTATAGCGTATCAAAGTAAACAGCCAGTTTTCGGTCACAAAATGCGTGGTTAAGCACCGACTTAATTAAAGCTTTCACGGCTTTGTCCGGTGACGGTAACGTTTCGGGATCAACGTTATGAATATCCGGTTGGTTAACCGGTTCTGTTTAGGTTGTGCCATGTTAGGACAACTATGAGTGATATTTTGGAAATTGCATTTGTGACGATATTGTATGTTCTTAAGTTTTAGCGAGCTACACTCATTAAAATAAAACTAGTTTTCGGATTTATCTCGAGTATATTAAACTAAAATGATAATTTAAAATCGATCCCGACATTTCGGTCGCTTTTCAGCTTTCGTGGTCTCGGGCAGACTGAAGTGACATGTGTCTGACAGCAGTTTGAAAAATTATTAAGGGTAGCTGCACATCTATTTCGTAAACGTCTTGCGTAGCGTTCAGGATTAACACAAAAGTTACTAATTGTATCTTGAGGTCGTACAGACTGTTGTGGTTGGGCTTTAATTCTACTGAGTATTGGATCCCATGTTGGTGACAATCGCCAACCATCTTCTCTATTGAAATTTGTATGTTTTTCTCAGTGACGATATTGTTTTGTTAGTTGGTTCCGTTCCAAGATGATGTTGATGATTTTTATGAAGCTGTATATATAAACAAAGAATCTTTTGTATGCAATCCCAAGACCATAGGGTCCATTTAAAGCGATCGCAGATGACAGTATATATTAGGGTTGCTGAGGATTCCTCTTCCTCTTCCTCATAATAAGGAAGTTCCGCAATATTTTGGGATCCTCAACAGTTTCCGCATCCTCAAAAATTAAAATAAAAAAATCCTCTTCCGCTACCGCTTCCTCTAAATTTAAGAGGAATTTATGAGGAATTTTGTTGCGCATGTGCGTCGCGTATCGATGGCAACGCACACGCCGCAGCACGGTGCCAGGCCGAACAGGCGTGCGAGACCTTCCCACCCGCCACCGGCGCTGTTCCTTGATTGTTTGTTTTAATTTTATTGACATACACTATTTTGTTTATACGCGTACTCAACTTAAAAAATCGAAATATTCGGGGCTTTACAGAACTGTATCTGTACAATACCTATCTTCTCTTCCATCAAATGTACCAGCAAACGACTTTTTAGCAATGCTGTATTGGTATATGATGAGCTATAAAACCGTTTGTTGGGGAAACAGCGTCCAAATATTTTTTTTATAAAAATTAACCTCCCTGTTTAAAATAAATTTTGATTAATAGTATTCAATTCTTTTGTTTTGATTAATAATATTCAACTTAAATACCTAATTAACAAAGAAATAAAGACTGCATACTTATTTTCATTTCAATTCCTAAATGAAATTGTGTCATTCACTCATCTTTTTTTTTTTTGGTGTGCGTGTGTTTTTTTTTATGTCTGTAGGTTGACAGACAAGCAGACGGGCCACTTAATGGAAAGTGGTCACCGTCGCCTATGAACATTTGCAACACCAGGGGTGTTGCCAACGCGCTGCCAGCCCTGAAGGACTCCTTTGACGCTATTTTTGAAGAACCTCTTAATGTAGCACCTAGGGAACACCTCAGAGGGAAGTTCGTTCCACAATTTACACGTTCTGGGCAAGAACGAACGTAAAAACCGCACCGTTGAGCACTGCCAGGTGTCCAGTCGGTGTGGGTGGAACTTTTCTCTTCGGCGGGTAGTACGGTGTAGGAAAATCCTTCTATCGCCTTCGGTTTACCCAACTTTATCCTTATCCGCAATGACCGAACAGGTAAAAGAGCCGGAGGTGTTGCTTTGTACCTACGAAGCAACATCCCTTTTCAAATCCTTTCTTCATCACCCTCCGCTGGTACAGGCGATCCCGAGTACTTGTTTGTTGAGATTTCTGTTCGCGGGGTTAAAGCTGTTCTTGGAGTAGTTTATTGTCCGCCCGCTATCGATTACTTTTCTTTGTTAGAATCCGCCCTGGACTCTGTCGTCACGAATTGCGAACACTGCATAGTCATGGGTGATTTCAACACTGACATGTTGAAAGTTAACTCGCGATCCGATAGGCTTCGATCGATCCTTGAGTCGACAGGTCTTAACTTGTTACCACTCAGTTCCACACATCACAACGTAGATTCTGACGACTCATGGCTCGATTTGATGCTCACTTCATCTTTGGAACGTGTCAGTTGCCATGGCCAATTTGCTGCTCCCGGTCTTTCCAGACATGACCTTGTCTACATGACGTATAAAATTAAAAGACCTAAAGTTCAACCGTCTACAATATTGGTAAGAAATTTAAATAGAATTAACTTAGAAAAGCTTAACTCAGATGCTCACACCCTGAACTGGTCCGTGATTGAAGAAAAAAGTTCCATTGACGACAAAGTTGCAGTTTTTAATTCAAACATTTTAAAATTATTTGATGTTCATGCTCCAGTGCGGGCGGTTCGTGTAAAACGACCACCTGCGCCCTGGATCACTAGGGGGGTACGGATGGCCATGTCTCGTAGAGATAAGGCTTTCCGTAGATTCCGTAAAGACCGCAGCGAAGATAACTGGGTTTTATTTAAGCAAGCTCGTAATCGTTGCAATCAGATGGTAAGGGCTGCCAAACGCCAATATATCTATAAAAATGTCTTGGATTGTTCTCCGGCAGACTTATGGAAGTTTTTAAAATCTCTCGGCTTATCTAAATCTCAACTTAAAATTGTACCTTCTAATATGTCATTAGACTTTCTTAACCAGCATTTCGTTTCTACTTTAGTTCTCGACCATCAAATTAAATCTGAAACACTTCATAAAATAACTTCCTTGCCGATATCGTTTTCTTTTTCATTTTCTCCTGTAACTATGGACGAGGTCAGGAAGATAATGGTCTCCATTAAATCAAAGGCCACAGGCTGTGATAACGTAAGTAGGACGATGATATTCCTTATTTTAGACTGTATAATTCCTCATTTCACCCATATTATCAACTTTTCACTACAAACAGGGTCTTTCCCCTCAATTTGGCGCAAAGCTTATGTTACTCCACTTCCCAAGATTTCTAATCCCTGTTTAGTAAACCATTTTCGACCAATTTCCATTCTACCGTTTCTATCCAAGGTTCTGGAAGCTGTTGTCCATAAGCAGTTTGCACGGCATATTTTTACGCATAATATTGTTTCACAGTATCAGTCTGGCTTTCGGCCAAGTCACAGCACCACTACAGCCTTACTTAAAGTCACTGAGGACGTGAGAGCCGGAATGGAAAATTCTCAGTTAACAGTGTTAGTACTTATTGATTTCTCTAACGCTTTTAACGCAGTGGACCATGACGTTTTAATAGCTATTCTCCGGCAAGCTGGAGCCTCGTCGATAGTTCAGGATTGGTTTTCATCTTTTCTTCGTGGTCGCCAGCAAGCTGTTCGCGTTGATCGGGATTTATCCGATTGGCGTGACTTATGCACTGGTGTACCACAGGGCGCTATACTCTCTCCCTTATTGTTTTCTTTATTTATTAACTCTCTAACCATTAGACTTGGCTGCTCTTACCATCTGTATGCCGACGACTTACAACTTTATTTTCAAGCCGATTTAAATAATTTAGCACGTTCCATTTCAGTAATTAATACGAATTTAGAAGTGATTTCTCAATGGTGCCATGAATACGGCATTACGGTTAACCCGTCAAAATGTCAAGCCATTATTTTGGGCAGTAGATATTATATAAAGAATATTGATATGTGTGCATTGCCACCTTTATTATACAACGGGTCTCTTATTCCTCTCTCACCATCAGTAAAAGATTTAGGATTACACATCGATTCTACTCTGAGTTGGAATAAACAAATCAACAATGTCAGTAAAATTGTCACTTCTTCGCTGCGGTCTTTTTATAGGTTTAAGAACTTTTTACCATCTGCAACAAAAAAACTTCTGGTTCAAGGTCTCGTTTTGCCCGTTATTGACTATGCTGATGTTTGCTATTCTGACATATCCCAGGAGCACTTGAACAAATTGGATCGACTTCTAAATAACTGCATCCGTTTCATTTATGGTCTGCGCAAGTTCGACCACATTTCTCACTATCGCTCAAAACTAAAATGGCTTCCCATCCGACAGCGAAGATCTGTCCGGATGCTTTCCTTACTGTTCAGTGTTCTTAATGATCCATGTTCTCCTCACTATCTTAATTCAAAATTTAAAATCTTGGGCAATTCTCACAATCTTAATCTTCGATCTTCGGAAAATCTTACCCTGAATGTTCCTCTTCACAGCTCATGCTTTATTTCAAACTCTTTCTCTATTTCGGCAATAAAACTATGGAATACGCTTCCCGTGAATATCAGGAAATCAACATGCAAGTACTCTTTTAAGCGGAAAATTCGGGAACATTACTTAAACTTAGTTGGCTAGTAGCTTCACAGGCTGTAGTAAATTCATCGTGATATTTCCTAATTATAATTATTATATTTATTATATATTTGCGTCTTGGTTATATACGTATATATGTATATTTATATATATTTATATCTAATACATATATTTAATATATATAATCATATTATTATATTATACCTAATATTATATATCAATCATCTTAATATAGTTATTTTTTTGTTATTCTCATATATTTTCACCAGTGTTGCACCTACTTCGTTGCTATCCTCACTACCCAAAGGTTGACTGGTAGAAAATGCCTAGTGGCATTAAGTTCGCCTTATGTATCGTTTTAGTGCATAGAAGATTAAATAAATAAATAAAATAAATGGTAGCACCATGTCAAACAGTTCAGCAGAGCACTCACCATTGTAGAGACGGTACAACACGCACATACTCCCAATGTCTCTACGTAGGCTCAGATGTTCGAGCCTGTCAGTAAGTCCTGAATCGTTAACAATACGAACGGCGCGTTTTTGTAGGGAGTGAAGTGGACTAAGCTAGTATTTGGGGGCTCCCGCCCACAAATGAGTATGAGTAGTAGTAGCTGCCCCGAAGTAAAAGTGAATACTGCCTGGCTTTATTAAGCACCCCTAGCTTTTTGGATGCCAACTTGGTCTTACACTCAATGTGACTCCCGAATTGCACTTCGTTCGATATGTCAAC
Organism: Macrosoma leucophasiata; assembly: GCA_036365455.1. Taxonomy (NCBI): domain Eukaryota; kingdom Metazoa; phylum Arthropoda; class Insecta; order Lepidoptera; family Hedylidae; genus Macrosoma; species Macrosoma leucophasiata. The sequence goes on from JAWQUS010000004.1 coordinate 13,734,618, forward strand.
GCCCAGGATACAGATACTCTTACCAACGGCGATCGGAATGCCCTGGAACTGTGGTTCTACAATGCATGGCGTTTTTTTAGCGGTGAACGTGCAGACTTGTGTCCTCAAGGGGTTGAACTTCATTAAATTAAGTCGACCCCAATCCGAGACCCGCTCCAGAGAGTGCTCGATTTTAGACACAAGTCTAGTCCTTCTTTCCTCGATAAGTGTCCGAGAGGCATTTGCACGGCTAGTGTAGTGTGCATATCCCGTACTATAATCGGTCTAGCAAAGAAAATTGGAGTTTTGCTCCAACATTTCATTGATGTGCAGAAGAAAAAGCGTGGGAGATAGCACAGAGCCTTGCGGCACACCAGCGTTGATAGGTAGTCTGTCTGAGCGCTGACAGTCAACTAAGACTTGTATATAAAACTCAGACAGAAAGCTGGCTGTCCAGTTGCATAGCCTCCCGGGAAGACCGTAGGATGGAAGTTTCGCGAGAAGTGCCCTGTGCCAGACCCGGTCAAAGGCCTTAGCAATGTCGTTAAGTCGATATGTCACTGAACTCGTCTTTAACTGCTGCACCAATTTTGATGATTCTTTATCGTATGTGTTTTGAGAATGGTTTAGATTTTAGATTCATAGTAAAAATAATTAAAAGAGCATTTGGTAGTGGACCAACCACTACGAAATGCTCTTTTAATTATTTTTTTTTGTATATATATATATATATATATATATACTTAGTTAAGTAGATAGAGACAGAACAGCGGATTTTAGGTTGGGTCCGCTAGTATTTATATCTTCGTATCATCCTCTTCTCATCTTTCTGTAGCGCGCCTCCCGGCTGGTGTAGAACGCAAGCGATCTACTCGATTAAGCGATACGGGTGCGGTCGGGTGTGTGACGGGTGACCACTAGTGGCAAATTAAAATGCGCATTTTCGTGCTTCGGAGAGCAGGACGCCGTCGGTCCCGGTTGCTATCGACAGATAGCAGTCGTTAAACCTTGTCGGAGGCCTTATGGGCGGTTTGAAAACATCCGACACCGGGTTGGCCACTAACCCTTGCAAGTAACTCCACCAACCCGCATTGGAGCAGCGTGGTGGAGTAAGCTCCAGACCTCCCCTCAAGAAGGGGAGAGACTCGTGCCCAGTGCCCAGCAGTGGGACGTTTCAATAGTTGCTATTATTATTATTACATCTGCTTCCTCTTCCTCTTCCTCTTCCTCATCCTCTTCCTCATAAAAATATCCTCTTCCTCATCCGCACCCTCTAAATTGGCGCATCACAATTCCTCTTCCTCCTCCTCTTCCTCATAATCACTTCCTCACCAACCCTAGTATATATAGATGCTATCATCGGCGGCCTTTAAATGGACTAAGACGTATTTAACGGTATCACTAATGTACAGTACCTGACCTTATAATCTTCCGGTGTAGGATATTCCTCCCGGTGGATTTTCATATGCTCACCAGCAAGGCCATCGCATTGTAATAAAGATGTTCCATTATCTCCTCGCCTACACAGTGGGTCCTCTCTCAGGTGCATCTGCTGCAGGTACCCTCTGCCTTGTGCCAAAGCGGCCTGTGAAAACTTCTACATTTATTTGAAAACTTCGCCTATTTAATCATAGGATGTTTTTATCCTTTTTGTGGATCTTGTCGACTCCTAGAAACCTTTTACTATACACCTGTTCCTAAACGTCTATTCTTTCAGATGTTGTTGTTCTATTGAAAACGCTTTTAGGGCAGTACCTATATGTGGTCCTTTCCGAAAGTCCTAGGAATATAGGGTATTGCAGCCAAGTCTAGCAGGTTAGTTCACATTAAAAGTATATTCATACCTTCGTGCCCCGACTTCCATTGAAGCCTAACTTTGTTGAGCTTACCTAGTTTATTAAGGATTTGCATAACCTCAAGTAACGTCGAGTTGACCCTAAACAATGCCAGGAAGAGTTGCCCGGTTATTGCTCATAATGTAAATGTCTTTCCTGGCTGCATTTTCTTGAAAGACGGCTCGTCAGGTCTGACATAGGTCAAGATATACCAGTCGAGATGTGAATGTTTTCATTAGAATGGACACTTCGACGTCCCGCCCGATTTCCACGCATCACCCAACCTCCTCCCCTCTTATAGGCGACGGTTGGTATTTTCTACGTGCTACGCACATAGGTGCACGTGTAAATACACGTCACTGATTGATGTCTGTCTAAAAGAGACCAAATTAAGCGTTTTTAGGGAATTTTGCGGAGTGTCCGCGGTGTGCCTTAACCTCTGATAATAGGGAATATAGTCATGATGTTCATCACCAGAATACAGTGCAGTGTGATAGGATAAAAACTAATCCATACCATACCAACTGTAGAAATAGTAGGTACAATTATGTACCTACACATCATGCCGACATTCAAATCGTCCCAACCCCTAAATTAAAGCAATCTTTTAATGCTGGCTTAAGTGGAATTTATTTTACTCGAAGTCCTAAATACATACAGTTAATGTTGACTAAGTAGACCTTTTAAACGATTTTAATTTAATATTCGAATGCTTTATTATTCGCATTACTGTATGTTATTAATACTTGTGCGGATAATTTGGATAAGGAAATTTGGATACTGGATAGCACTGCACTGTATTATCAGAAAGATTAATTATTTCGACGTCCCGATTAGTCCAGCGGTGCAAAACCAACGTTTGATTCGAAGGGTCGCGGGTTCGATCCCCTCACCGGAACATTATTTGTAAGGCCTACAGATATATGTTTCGGGTCTGGGTGTTTGTCTATGTGTTGTATGTGTACAACAGCATCTACGACACAGGTTTATATAATACCTCATGTGGAGCTGTGAGTGTAAGCGTATTTTTATTTTTAATAATAATGACAACCCGCTTAGTCCAGCGGTGTGAGACGGCCGTTTGATTCGAATGGTCGCGGGTTCGATCTTCGCACCGGGATAAATATTTGTATGGCCTACAGTTACTAGTGCACCGGTACGGTGCAGGGATCGAACCCCTTTGAATCAAACGGTTGTCTCACACCACTGGACTAACCGGGTCGTGTAAAAACATTTCAGACTTCCTCTCAGAGTGCCTCTTTTCCATTTTTTAACCGTTCATAAACACCCTCGTCCGAGCAGCCACGCCTATCGGCTGTTATGCTAATAACGTACGTGCATTTTTAAATAGAAAAATGCAGCTGTTTTTTACAGCTGAATTGAGAGCTCCAATTAAACTTCTGCAATATGTTGGACCCGTTGATTAATTAACTCAAATAGATGTGGTTCACTGGTGGTAGAGCTCCAGTGACGGAGCTCGCGGGCGTAGGCACCACCGCATTACCTAATATACTTGCCGCTAAATGGTAGTGTTCAGCACTATCGTGTTCCGGTCAGGTGGTAATGTACGGCCCTGTAATTTCCAGCACCGAGGCATAACATCTTAGGCCTCAGGAGTGGTAACATATCTGCATTTTGACCACTGGTCTTTGTGTGGGTGTCTATAGGCTGCAGTTATCACTTAACATCAACGTGAACTGCATGCTTGTTTGCCACTTCCATAACATAAAAAAAAATGTAGAGATGGTCAAAGTACAGCTTCAATTGTTGCTTTCTTGTAGAGCAACGATATTGTTTTAATTTTATTTCAAAACGATGCATCTCTATGGAAAACAAATATGTTTCATACTACCTGACCTGGCAAACTTCGGTAATGTGTCAAAGGTTTGATAGGTGCGGACTATTGGTGTCTATGGCAAATTAAAGTATTTTATTTTAAAGAAAAATGGAAAGAAAAATTTGACTTCAGGCGAGACTCGAACTCGCGGCCTACTGGGAATCTAGTCCAGCCGCTCTTCCCATTGAGCTACTGAAGTATCCATTTTTAATCATTTTATTCCATTTTTCTTTAAAATAAAATATATTTCAGAAGCATGTGTTAATGCGAAATAATATAAAACAAATTAAAGTAGTTGATTTTACTTTTTTCCCTTACGAATTCTTCCTATTTTCTTACCTTTTAAACCTTCCCTAGACACTCAATTTTTTTTTTCAAAACCAAAATCCAAATCGGTGAACCTGTTCTCGGGGTTTAAGCGAGACTAACGAATATAAATTGATTTTTTAAATAAGTATAAATTTCATAGCTGTAGAAAAATTATAATCTATACTTATAATAAAACTGTAGAAGTATACATTCTGTACATTAAAAATATTGAAAAAATAAGTACCAGGGGATGTTACTAGATTGATACCGAACCCAAATATGTGATTAGAAAATTTTTATCTGTCTGTCTGTTTGTTCAAGCATCACACAAAATCTACCGGTCCGATTACGATGAAACTTTGTATACTTATACTTTAATCTTTGGCGCACAACACTGGGTACTTTTTATCTCGGAAAAATGTCTGCTTGTCTGTGTGTTTGTGCACGCTAATATCAGAATCGGCTTATTCGATTTGGGGTTTTCACTAATACATTGCGATTAGTTTCACTTAACATTAAGTGTTTGTTTCATGTGCATCGGTTCAGCAATTAAAAAATTATATCAATTTAAAGAATCATATCGAAAATTTTTAAGCTATTCTGTCTATCGTAGTTCTATCTTTTAGGGGGTTTCTTACCTAAAAGGTAAAAACGGACCCCACGGATTACTAATCCTCCGCTATCTGTCTGTCGGTCTGTCTGTCCGTCCGTCCGTCCGTCTGTCTGTCTGTCACCAGCCTGTATCTCATAAATAGTTATAGCTAGAAAGCTAACATTTTCACAAATTATGTTTTTCTGATACTGCTATTAAGAGAAAATTAATTACTAAAAATAAGAATATGAAAATGTCAAGGGGTGCAAGGGGGCATAGATATAAATTGAATAATTTAATTGTTTATTTATTGCTCGATAAAAATAACGGTAGCAAGTAGACGCTTAAAATTTTCACAGAATTTTTAGGTGTTATGTTGTATATTACCTTTTCATAATAAATCTACACATCTATACAAATAAATAAAATTAGAGTGTCTGTTTGTGACATTAAAATAACCGCTTTTTACTAAATGCATATGTATGTTTACACGGTACATATACCAAAACAACATTTTTTACAATTTTTGTCAGTCTGTCTGTCTGTCTGTTTGGCGGGGCTAATCTTGGGAACGGCTGGATCAATTTTGACGGGACTTTCACTGGCAGATAACTGATGTGATAAGGAGTAACATAGGCTTCTTTTATCTCCATACATCCATACATACATACCTACATACAAATAAGTAGAATTGGAGTATATCCGACTTTGACGGGACTTCCACGGGTAGGTAGCTGATGTATTAAGGAATAACTTAGGCTACTTTTATCTCCATACATCCATACATACATACCTACATACAAACCTACATACAAATAAATAGAATTTGAGTGTCTCCGATTTTGACGGGACTTTCACTGGCAGATAGCTGATGTAATAAGGAGTAACTTAGGCTACTTTTATACTAGCTGCGCCCACGACTTCGTCCAGGTAGATACTGAACAATCATATTTTTTCTCACGTGGACGAAGTCGCGGGCACAGCTAGTTTAGGAATATAATTTGTCAAACAAATATCATCTCTGTCAGTGGCAGTACCTTTTATCTCAGTATGAGTACATACAGTAGTTTATCGCCTTTGAAGTCTCGCAATATGCCGCCTTCACCCATAAAAACGCAAATTCATTAAGGTTGTTACGTTTTTGGTTTTTATTTATTTTGTTTGTAACGCGTCAGTTTACTTTGAATATATATAAAAATCCTAAAAACATGACGCCTGTAATGCCCTAAGGGGTAGGGAGAGGTAAATCGGATTCATACATATGCATACATCCTCGATTCGCCGGTCACGTTTTGACCCTTGTAACACGCGGCGAGTCTGTTGACTTCTCCGGGAACTTTACCAAACTTTGAGGTACTGGGAAGCATCCAGAAAATAGAAAAATCTATTAAACTATAAATATCTCAACCTATCAACAATTTACCATCTACCAGTATTCCAGTTGGGCGGTCTATCAGTACGCCAGAATTCTAACAATTATAATGTACCGATCCTAATATTCATCCATTCCTTTTTAACTCTGTCCAATATAATCCGAATATCAAATACATACGAACAAAAACAAATATTTAGAGTTTAATTTAAAGATTTTTTCGTTTTGTGAAGTAAGTATGTACATAAAGTGTCAAATATAACAGACATTATTAATAAATGAAAATTAGAATAAAATATTAACAGTAAAGATGATATCAAATTTTTCAATATCATCTTTCCAAAAACTTAGTAAAAGAAATTTTCTAATCTCGCACCATCTCGCAATCTCACATCTAAGTCCCAAGTAGATGACAGTTTTTGTATGGGCTACTTGGTACCGCCCCCTCCGTCCCTCGCGTCGCACGCCCCGCACGATTGCTCTGACATTACACGTTCGTTGGATGACTGTAGGTAATTAACACGTTCGTTTTCTTTAGACTGTGCTTTTATTGTCAGCCTCTCTTCGATCTCTATCTATGTTATGGTAAGATCACTCGTTCGTAATAGGTTAGGCTCCGACTGCAGAATCATTTCGTTCATCCAGATATGTTGCAAACCTTATTTTTACGCATATTTATAATCTAGAGAATATATATCGACTAGGTTGCCTATATTTAAAACTCTTATTTGCGGCCGATTCAATTTGGTTCCCGTATATCATAATAATTAGGAAAAAAATAGCTTTAATTTGATAGGTATATGAATAATACATGTACGTTATGGACGTAAAAAATATCGGGGCGGAACGAAAACACGTAAAGGCGGCCAAGTGCGCAACGGCAGCCGTGATTTTTCTAAGTCTTTATACCTATAAACATATTGCCGAGAAATGTTAAAAAAAACTTTCCAAAAAAAAATACATGTGGCCATTTTTTGATAGACAACCTAGTGGGTATGTATACCTATATTCTCTAGATAATAAATATGCGTAAAAATTTAGATTTAGATTAGCAGCATATCTGGATGAACGAAATGATTCCGCAGTGGGATCCTAACCTACATGGTAAGATCACTCGTTCGTCAGTTACGGAACCCTAATAAAGAAAAACAATAACACTCAAAACACATGCATTCACATCTGTAAAACCTCCATAATGACGTAGGTTTATACGTGGCGGACAGTCGTGACGTGCCAGTCACGTGCTCCCTACGTGAGGCTCTTTGTAATTTTGATGTACGGACCGGTCCTGCCCATATTTCTGTTGAGGACCGTTTAAACGTAATGGACAGGGATTTCTTTGTGCATTATGTTAGCTCAGTGACTGCTGGCCTTTTTTATGTATTTAAATAAAATATTACTGAGTGAAAAACGATTATTTTTAAAGACACTGCAAAAAAATTCATGATTTTTCTGAGGGTAGTTTTCTGACGGAATTAGAAAATACTTATAAAATATTGTGAAGTAATGTTTGTTTTAGAAAATGCTGAAAATAAGCTTCCGTTGATAAATTTTACTGGAGGTAGAGTTCCTTCAGTAGATAGTTCTTAATAACTTCGTGAATCATTTCACCAAATGGTAGTCTTCAGCACTATCGTGTTCGGGTTAGGTGGCATTTTATGGCCTCGGAATAACTTTCACTGAGGCTAAGTTTAGTATAATTGAGACATAAAAACTAAGACGTCAGGGGTAGCAACGCATCTGCATTTTGACCTCTGGCTTTTGTGTAGATGTATCTGTAGGCTGCAGTCATCACTTAACATCCATATGAACTGCATGTTAGTTTGGCACCTTTGTTATTTTATTCATAAAACGAAGAGCACTGTTGATTTTTGAGTGATGATATTTTTTAATAACATTTGAATTGACATAGTGTGTAACTATTTCTATTCACTATAAATGGTTTTTCTGTAGCTTAAGGGTCACAGCTACCTACAGCTACCCGGCACCCGACCAGCACCGCCTCGTTTTATAGCGTCCACTCATTGTCGACGGGTGGTCCACGGGTGAACGACGCCATGTTACTTGTGAACCACTCGCAGACCGCGCGGTCTACCTGGGAACAGCGAGTTGGCAACGAATGGCAATACAAAGTCAACGCAAGACAAGCTAGAGGTCACCGTTCTATTTGGTGATATAGATATTTTTTTTAATGTAATAAAAGTGGCAAACAAGCATGCAATTCACATTGATGTTAAGTGATCACTGCAGCATATAGACACCCACACAATGACCAGAGGTCAAATTGCAGATGCGTTGCCACTCCTAAGGCCTAAGGCATAACCTCTGTTCCGGAAATTACAGGGCCATACATTACCACCTGACCGGAACACGATAGTGCTGAACACTACCATTTAGCGGCAAGTATATTAGGTAATGCGGTGGTAACTACGCCCGCGAGCTCCGTCACTGGAGCTCTACCACCAGTAGATAGATTTATAAGATGTTATTAGATCAAAAAACAATAACACTCCAATCGCTTTCAATCACATCTGTGAAAACCATAAAAGCGTCATCCGTAATGTCATACGTTTATAGCCGGCGGGTAGTCGTGACGTGCCAGTCACGTGCTCTCTACGTGATGCTTTTTGTTATTTTGATGTATGGGTCAGTCATGGCCACGTTTCTATTGAAAGACTGTTTAAACATAAAATGCCTTGACCTCTTAGACGAAGACACTTGTTAATGGACAAGTATTTTCGTCTAAGAGGTCAAGGGATTTTTCAAAACTATCATACCAATAGATATACGTTTATTGTTTGAAGAGTAGTCCTCTCATATGAATGATGTCGGTCTTCCTGCTCTCAATAGTTACAATTTCTACTTATACAACTTAACTTACGACACTACTAAAGGAGGCTTCATTATTGCGAAAAAAAATCAAAGAAATGATCAGTATTAGTACGCATTCAAAGTGTGATGTCTCTGCAGATAGAGCAAGTTGGTCTATCGGTTCTTAGTGGTTCCATTTCAGAGTTATGATACAAGTCACTAATGCCTTGTTGAAAAAAAAGATCAGAGAAATGACAGTTTTTAATACCAATCCCAAATATAGTGTCCCAACATAATATAATATAAGTTGGTCTACCAGCTCTAAGTGGTTGTTATCAGAGTTATCAAGTGATCATAATCGAAAACATAATTGTTTGCAAGATACTTACAATATGTGGAAAAGACCTAAAAAGAACAGAAATTACAAATCCACTAGGCAGCACTAGAAAAAAATAAAACAATTGTACTATTTATTTTTCGCAATAACACATGCTAGTAAACTTTAGAAATTAAGGAAAAAACGGATAGAAAAATTTGGTTAGGTCGCAGGTTCAATACCTGCCTGAAGTCAAATTTTTCTTTCCATTTTTTTTAGTTTCTAAAGAAAACAATAATACTCAAAACCGATTCAATCACATCTGTAAGGCGACCTTCTTAATCATGTACGTTTATACGCGGTCAGTCGTGACGCACCAGTCACGTGCTCTACGTGAGCCTCTTTATAATTTTGATGTATGGGACACTTCTGCCCATATTTCTGTTCCTACGGTCCTCGTTTAAGCATAATGGAAAAGGGTTTCTTTGTGCATTGTGTTTGCTCGGTGACTTTTATTCATTTTATTTACTTGGGTTGCAACTGGAAGGAATGGGAAGCAAATGGAAAGGGTTATTTTTCAAAATTCTATAGAAATACGATGTGTATGAAAAAGTCTATTGGTTTTGATTTTTTTTGACAGGTACGTCCTTATCGTCAATGTTGGACTTGCTACCGATTTTTTCAAAACTAAGTGCTAGAAAAATTCAATTATTACAATGTACAGCCTTATTATGACAACTGATTTATTTTGTAGGTAAAATGTCCAAATAATTATACACACATATATATGTGTGTTCTGTGTGTATGTAAAAATCATATTTAATTATTGTTTTCTGTATCCTTTTAAACATAATTATTTGAACATTTTACCTATATATCAATGTAAATTATAAACTACCACATATGTTTTTCTTTTTCAGTTTTTCCATTTGCACCTTCCACAATGCTGTTCCATTACCCAAAGGTTGGCTGTCAGAGAATGCCTTGTGGCATTAAGCCCGCCTTATTTACTGTGTGCATTAAGGTGTAAATATAAATAAATAATATAAATTCATAGAGGCATTCTCCACAATGACCTATTTTATACGTGGCGGCCAGGCGTGACGTGCCAGTCACGTGCTATCTACGTGGCTTTTATAATTTTGACGCATGGGTCAGCTCTGCTCGCATAAACATTTGGCTTTTCGTCCATTAGCTGCACTGACTGGGGCTAGACCGCACTAAATTTAACTTAACTTCACGCCTGTAATCCCAAAGGGGTAGGCAGAGGTAAATGCCTGCATTCAGCATACATGCAAACGCCCACGATTCGCCGGTTACGTTTTTGGCCCATGTAACGAGTGGCGAGCCTGTTGACATCCCCGGGCACATTACCAAACTTCAAGGTACTGGGAATCTTCCAGAAAATGGAAAAATCCCAATAGAACTAGAGATAAAGGACTTTAAACCATTATCTCTGAGAACCCCCTATCCAGGAATCGAACCCAGGACCCCAACGTAGTAGTGGCCTGCTACCACTATGCTACCGAGGTAGTTTATTTTTCAGGAAGCCAAGAATATTAAACGAACATGGATTTTAAACTGAAAAAGGACATAATGTTTTCTTTCATACGTAGTGTAAATGGTAGTGTTGGTAAGTGTAGCACTATCGTGTTCCGGTCAGGTGGTAATGTACGGCCCTGTAATTTCCGGCAGAGAGGCATAACACCTTAGGCCTCAGAAGTGGTGGTGGTGGATGTTAAGTGATGACTGCAGCCTGTGTCTATAGGCTGCAGTCATCACTTAACATCAATGTGAACTGCATGCTTGTTGGCCACTTTCACGACATAAAAAACGGCATTAAAACTGACAAATACCCAAACAAACTATCACCTCCTCTCTTAGAGGGTTGAGGCAGATTTCCAAAAAAAAGTATATATTTTAAGAACTTTAGCGTTGTTTTCTTTAGTAACAAAGAGTCTAAACACCAAATTTTGGCTAAAGTCCAATACAAAATTTTACCCTCACTGATAAGGGGATGGGGGCAGATGTCCAAAAAAAATTATGTACGAAATTATTTGTTAGACTCAAAGAGTCCGCATACCCAGTTTTAACTTTCTACCTCGGAAATTGTGGAATGCTCCTTACAAATTGCCACCCCCTATGATAGAGGGAGGGGCAGACATCCAACAAAAAAATGTACCACAAATTATTTGTTAGACTCAAAGAGTCCGCATACCAAGTTTCAACTTTCTACCTTGAAAATTGTGGAATGCTCCCTACAAATTGCCACCCCCTATATCAGGGGGTGGGACAGATTTCCAAAAAAAATATTGTGTTTTCAAATTGTTGTTTTTTTAAGTAACAAAGAGATCGCATACCAATTTTTGGCTTTCCATCTTGAACACTGCGGAAAGTCCAATACAAATTTCACTCCCTTGGGGGTAGATAAAATAAAAAAAAATGTATTTATTGTTTGTCAGGCTCATAGAGTTCGCATACCGAGTTTTAACTTGCTACCTCGAAAATTGTGGAATGCTCCATACAAATTTCCACCCCCCTATTTTAGGGGCTGGGGCGGATTTCTAAAAAAATTGTTCAATAATAAGCAAATGCTGTTTTTTTTAGTAACAAAGAATCCGCATACCTATTGTTGGCTTTCCAGCTTGAACACTGCCGTAAAGCCTAATACCTTCAAATTTCATCCCCCGTTTTAAAGGGATGGAGGTAGATTTCTAAAAAAAAATATGTACGTTTGTTTGCTAAACTCAAAGAGTTCACATACCGAGTTTTAACTTTCTATCTCGAAAATTGTAGAATGCTCCATACAAATTTCCACCCCCTATTTTAGGGGGACGGGGATAATAAAAGGAGACAAAAAGTAGCCTATGTTCTTTCTCAAAGTCAATTCTATCTCTGTACCAAATTTCATCAAAATCAGTTCACTCGTTTGGACGTGAAAAGGTAACAAACAGTCAGACAGACAGAGTTACTTTCACATTTATAATATTATGTAGGGATTATACCTATTAAGTTTTCTATCCACCAGTAAAATAGGTAGGTACATATTCTCATTCACAGATAAACAAAGCTGCTAGCATTATGTTGTTCAATTAAACCGCGACGCAGACTCATCAAAGCACGTGCCACGTCTGCACACAACTTTTAGAAAACAAACTTAGGGAAGTCTTGTCTAATTAAGTTAGCAGTCCTTATTATTGTCTAAGAAAAGAAAGTTAGTTTCTGATGGTAGAGTTCCAGTGACGGAGCTCGCGGGCGTAGGAAGCCTCTTCTTAGTCGTAACACTCTTGTCAGAGTGGTCGTGGTCGTTATGGTGTTGTGACTTCCTTTATTATGCGTCGCCACTGGTCCCTTACTGTTGCTTTTATCGAGAAAGGCAACAGTAAGGGACCACTCGTGCAATTGACCTCCCACTGCTGCTTTGGCTTGATCCGTCCAATGCATTGGTGATCTGCCGCGTGGCCTGTTTCCCTCCACTCGACCTTCCACCACCAAGCGTTCGATAGACTGACCGTCGCGTCGAGATATGTGTCCAAAGAAAGTGAGCATGCGAGACTGAACAACCTACGCATTACCTAATCCATGTAGCCTCGAATGGCATTGTTCAGCACTGCCGTGTTGCGGTTAGATCTATGTCTCTAATAACTTTTACAGAGGCAAAACAAATTACGAGTAAGACTCAGGGATGGAAGCAAATCGTAAACCCACAGTTTTTGTGAAGGTAGATATCTATAGTAATGGCCACCAATTATACGTCCCACTGCTGGCCACGAGTCTCTCCCCTTTTTGGGGGGAGGCGTGGAGCTTGCTCCACCACGCTGCTCCAATGAAAGAAAGAAAGAAAAGAAAGAAAGAAAATACATTTATTAGGACAAAAAAGTACACAAAGGAAAACAAAACAGAGAAAGAAGAAAAAAAAAATTAATTAAAACTAAAACAAAAACTAAATTTTAAATATTGTCCTAAAGGGTCCCCAACTCAGCATTGTGCCGGATTAAAAACCCGGCGCTGGTATTATGTTGGGGCCCTAAACTGTGACACTACGGATGCCCAACTGCTGCCAATTTAAACTGAAGTTAAAAAAATAAAGATACGAATATGAATTGGAGTGATAATCAGTAGGAGCTAAGAAGTGTAGGTAGGTATAATAAGAAGATACTAATTAAATAATTGTTATGATACATTACTAGAAGATACGATACGGGTAATGTGCATAATGCAAGTTACTACTATAGCATATAAATAGTAAATACATGATAGGGATTTCGATGGGTATGTGAGACTTTTTCATTACTTTATTTACTAATCAGATAATAATATATCTATATATCTTTTTTTTTTATATGATTGATGTGTTGAAGTTTATGTAAATATTTTCTTTCTGTGTGTTGATAAGGAATTGTTTTAATTTTTTCCTGAAACTACTAATTGTATTGAGTCGGCGTATCGGTGGAGGAATGTTGTTCCAGCATTTCGAAGCCGCGTAACAAAAGCTACCTCTAAATGCGGCTGTTTTGTGTACTTTAAGTGAAAGCTGTTGTGAGCATTGTCTTCGTGCGCAGTCCCTATTACTCCCAACCCAGCTCAATTTATTAAAGAGGTACTCTGGCGCCTTGTACTTGAGGACTCCAAAAAGAAGGCACGCAAGATGCAGTTTGCGACGCGATTTCATTTTTAAGATCGAAAGTTTATTAAGAAACGGTGTAACGTGACCTCTGAATGGAATCGAAAAACAAAAGCGTGCGCATGCATTTTGTATCCTTTGAATTAATCTTTCCGTGCGTGATAATAATCTCGGCCCGTAAACTGCATCTGCGTAATTTAGTTTAGAAAGCACGAGAGTCTCAGCTAGTTGGATACGCAGTTCCTCGGATAGATAAGGTCTCAGCTTGTATAGTAGCCGAAGTCTATAGAAACAGCTACGCACTGACTCTGACACATGCTTTTCGTAAGTGAGTTCCTCGTCAATAATTACGCCAAGATTCCGTGCTTCTTTTACTCGGTCAATATTTTGTCCCATTACCATGACATTGAACGTGAGGGGTAATTTGCGCAGTTGATGTTTTGTGCCTGATACCAGATATTTCGTTTTATGTGGGTTCAGCACCAATCCGTTCCTTTGGGCCCAGCATGAAATTCTGTGCAGATCAGCATTTAAGTCATCTAGGGCGTTGATGAGTTCGCTCGGCTTAAAGGAGATATATATCTGGATATCATCAGCGTATATATGGAATTTACATTTTTTTATACAGGATACTATATCTGCACAGAATAAGCTAAAAAGAGTTGAAGAAAGGATTGCGCCTTGCGGTACCCCTCGATTTAAAGGATTTAGCGGTGAAATAAGAGCTGTGCCATCACTCATACGTATTTTTACGAATTGCTGACGATTACTGAGATAGCTCATGAACCAATCCAAAGTCTTACGGTCGAAGCCATAGTAGCTTAACTTTGATGCAAGTAAATTCAAGTTGATACAGTCAAAAGCGCGAGAAAAGTCCAATAGTACCAATATTGTACACATTCCACTATCTCTAGCGCAGAGAATGTTGTCAGTCACATCGAGCAGAGCTGTGGTTGTGCTGCGATGTTTGCGGAAGCCAGACTGCAGCTCTGGTAGTATTTGATGTTTATCTAAATACTCGGTTAACTGCTGACATACTACTTTTTCGTCTCGACGCCCCACCCTTCTACCTAACCCAGCCCAAGTCGGGGACGCCCAGGGTCCCCGTCACGCCGAACGACGACGATGATGATGATGATGATGATATATGTATGTATGTATGTATGTATGTATGTATGTATGTATGTATGTTGCTTCATCAAATTTCATTGTAAGTACCTACTATTAATTCTCACACTTTTAATTTCATTAATTTGTAATAAAATAAATGTACCGATGTACGTATATAGGTACCCGTTAGATATGCTATATTCATTTTCTGCTTGTTTTCCGAGATTCCTGTAAGTGCGATTCAACCATTACCTGGGTCTTTATATATTGTTTTGAAAGCAACATTATCATTACAGATCTCAAGTTGGAGTACTAAAAGTTGAGTTTCTGGGTGAAGTTAGCGCATAGATATGTAGGGCAGGCAATACTTTGCGGGTAGATAGTTTTTTTTCGATAATCATCAGAATTTTTTTCTTTCTTTTCGTAAACGCAATATTATTCACCGGACTATCAGTGCTTACGTATGCAGTGTGCAGGAGAGATAACGCTTTACAAAGTCGAAACTAGCCGATTTTCTCATTCGTAGGCTCGATGAGCAATATTTCTTGCTGAGTAAAGTATTTATGCCGAAGCGCGCATGGCCCAGCGGCTGGTGTAGATCGTAAGCGATCTGCTCGGTTAAGCACTAAGGGCGCGGTCGGGTAGTGTGATGGGTGACCGCTAGTGGCAAATTAAAAATGCGCGTTTCCGTGCTTCGGAGGGCACGTTAAGCCGTCGGTCCCGGTTGCTTGCCGATGGATAGCAGTCGTTAAACCTTGTCGGAGGCCTAATGGGCGGTTTGAAAACATCCGACAGCGGGTTGGCCACTAACCCACCCTCCACCAATCCGCATTGGAGCAGCGTGGTGGAGTAAGCTCCAGGCCTCCCCCCAAAAAAGGGGAGAGACTCGTGCCCAGCAGTGGGACGTATAATGGGTTGCCATTATTATTATTATAAAGTATTTATTTCATACGATTATTATTTTCATTGTCATATAAATACTGAATCAAACCGAATAGAAAATCGAACATAAATCGATGAACAAACAAACAAGTGCCATTAAACCACTCCGTAGCAGTAACAACATTATCCAAAGTTCGATTGGTTAACTCAAAGAATCCTTGACCGAATTCGACTATGCAGAGATTATCATCACAGAAATTTCCCATTTTCGAAGGGAAAATATTCCAAAAGTGTACAGCAAAACATCCTCTTACTTAGGGCGTGAGTAACGTAGGAAGCAAAAGTTGGGTACGTGTGGAAACTGTGTAATGGAGTCACAATAAAAGAGCTTGGAAACCAACCCAACAAAAATGGCTGGGAAATTTATTACCGCCTTAACTTATAATTCTAACGAGACATCCGTTCCTAATTTCACTTTAAGTTTCCTATTATTTCTAGTTGGATATTATTGTTTTGTACCATTATAACATTTATTATGATGTTTTCTTTTTCTTGTGCGAAATATTCCTAATGTAATAACATTGTGGTTATCCTAATTTTGCGTGTTTTTTTTTTTTTTGTTTTAAGATTCATTATGATTGATCGATCATCTCCTGTAATATTAAAATCTTTGTAATTAAAAATTATTTTCTAGTTTTTAGTTCGATTAGCAATAAACGTTTCTCTTAGTTTTTTTAAACTATAACTATTTTTTTATTTTTCAGTCTATGAAAAAGTTTTGAATTGATTAATTATGTAGATTTTCCTTGACAGAACCACTCAGTGGTCTCCGTATGCTGGAGCAACGGGAATTAATCCAAAATCAATCACCTTTACGGACCAACAGGACCTACTTTCTTTATACCTACTATATTTTACCCCCCAATTAATTGAAAATCCCACGTTGACGTCATTAAGGGGTATTAAATGTTTTACAAATCATTTCGTAATCTAATCATTTAATTTAAGGCTCTTTGTTTCTTACTCCTTTACAGAAGATCTATAAAAGAATTTATTAATCCTGACGAGCATAATACGAATAACGGTAAACTGTTACCAAATTATTGTATTGTCATTATGCAAAGTTTCAATCTTCGTGCATATTATGAATAGATAAATAAACATGTTCCAAAATGTTGATATATAGTTTTTCGTAAATCAAACATTATTTTCGAACAACTATTGGAGCCTGAAACTGTTTAATTGAACAAAAACACGTGCTAACATTTTGAAACCTAATAAACTTGTTTTAGGAAGCCAAAAACAATTTCAGCAAATTTTTCTCCCAGCCAGTTCTGTTGGCCGAAAGTCGTCAGTTGTAATAAAAATGTCAAAAACATAATCCTTAAAAGTTTTGTTGTTGTCCCGGTAACCAGTCCACCAACCATCAGTGCCCGGTTTCACTCCACAGTTTACGCAGTTAACTCGGTTTTGTGGGGTGTCCATTCTTTTTGTGTGGAGCTGATTTTGAATAGTAAAATAAAATAATGTGTTATTAAATTCATAATTAATTATAGCTCATCTAAATGTGAAGATTCTATTTCAATGATATAAAATAGGCAGCTTACGTTATTAACACTTTCTGCATTAATTGAGCGCTTTTTAAACTCCGGGGCTATTCAAAATTATTGTAATCTTATCATATATCTTATCTTAAATATATAAAAAAATCAATTGCTGTTCGTTAGTCTCGCTAAAAAACAAGAATGGCTTTACCGATTTAATTTATTTTGGTTTTGAATGATTTTTGCAGGTGCAGGGAAGGTTTAAAGGGAAATAGTAAAAACTACAATTTTATTTTCCCATACAAATAGTTTGTATCTATCAAACCTTTGACACATTATTTCATTCTGAGGCAATACGAAGTTTGCCGGGTCAGCTAGTTGTTTATAAAAAGTTTAATTTTCTTATTAGATACTGTTTCATTTTAGAGGATTTTTTACAATAACACATCCGAGTGAAATTATCAGATTTTTTAAATATGTATATAAGTAAGGTGGCAAACAAGCATGCAGCTCACATTGATGTTAGGTGATGACTGCAGTCTATAGACGTCTACACAAAACCAGAGGTCAAAGTGCAGATGCGTTGCCACCCCTGAGACCTAAGTTGTTCTGTCTCTGTGATGGTTATAACGGGGCCATACATAACCATCTAACCGAAACACGATAGTGCTGAACACTACCATTTGGCGGCAAATAGAGGTAATGCGGTGCTGCCTACGACCGCGAGCTCCGTCACTAGAGCTCTACCACCAGTTTATTAAATGTCGTAAAGATGTCGCCTTACCTTAAATAATTTTTAATTTTATTGTATTTTCGCAATGACACATGCATGTCAATTGTTTTAAAGAAAAAAATCACTCCAGGCGGGACTTGAATTCTTCCACAGCCATGATTAGTCCAGTGTCTCTCAACAGAGCTACCAAAGTCCATACCCAAGTATCGAATTTTTCCTTCACATCTATTGCCAACAAAATCTCGATAAGTAAATCAATCAAATATTTCCCAAAAGACCCATCAAATCATACTGACCCTTGGACCTTCGAAATTAGTTGACATTGATTGTTCGACGACCGTTTCATTTCGCAAACCCCAACTTAATTAGTGGCAACACGACTGGCAAACAAAACTTCGTTAGTGGTGGCCATTGATTAGCAATTTTAAAAGTTCTGACGATCGACGCTGTCATATTTAATCTTTTGTCCTGCGATGTGACAATATACTGGACTCTACTGGCTACAGTTTCAATGGCGATGCTAAAACGATAAATAATCAATAGCAGAAAAAAAACTTGAAAGGAACAAAGTTATGTATGCAATTCCACACCACATCGTTTTCGAGGTAGACAGAAAGCGTGGAATGCCAAATACTTCCCCTATCACTACACACCTCCCGTGCCTCTTCTATATTCATCACTCTCTTCATAAATGTTCACTGATTCTGAGTTTTAACCCCACCTTAACACAACTCTTAAATTCCAGTTGATTTTAAATTAAAATTTTGGTCAAAATATCCTCACGTGAACTAAACCCGTTAAAATTGATTTATTTCAATGATTATAGCTCGTGCAAACCTAAGAATATAATAAAAAAATGTTTTCATAAAATCCATGAAATCATACTCACCATCAGTCCGTCGAAATTAGTTTGCGTTGATTGTTCGACGTCCGTTTCGTTTCGCAAATCCCAACTTAATTAGCGGCAGCACGACCGGCAAACAAAACTTCGTTAGTAGTGGCCATTGATTCACAATTTTAAAAAGTGCTGACGACCGACGCTAACATGTTTATTTATTCGCTTTGTCTCGCGATGTGACAGTATGCTGAGCTTTCTGGTAGCGACAGGCTGACAGATAAATAAAAAAAAATACTGGTGGTAGAGCTCCAGTGACGGAGCTCGCGGGCGAAGGCACCACCGCATTACCTAATATACTTGCCGCTAAATGATAGTGTTCAGCACTATCGTGTTCCGGTCAGGCGGTAATGTATGGCCCTGTAATTTCCGGCACACATAACACCTTAGATCTCAGGAGTGGTAACGCATCTGCATTTTGACCTTGGTCTTTGTGTGGGTGTCTATTGGCTGCCGTCATCACTTAACATCAATGTGAACTGCAAGCTTGTTTGCCACTTCCATTACATTAAAAAAATCGCAAAAATCTGTTACAGAGTCTAAAGAAATAAATATAAAGATACGTTAGGTACTTTATAGAAGTAAATAAAATACCTAGGTTAGATTTTCCTGTAGGTAAAATTATATTTAACCACAGTATATTTTTTTTAATTTTAGGATTTAAAATATTTGCCGAAACCAAGGGTAGAGGAATGGTATTTTTTTCTCATTTTCAGGAGTATAAAATAGTGTTTAGTAACTTTAACACTATTTTTTTTAATCGTACCTCAAGACTTCTCGTATAAAGACATAATACCTAATTTTCTTTAAGTATAAAATCCTGTTTTACCCTAAGATGTTAAATTAAAATACTACTCGACAACAAATCATTTGTATCATTACAAAACGTTCTCATAGACTGAAAATATTATTAATTAAACAAATTTATGATATATAAAAATATATTCCGGCAGTGATCAAGCCTTGTTTTTGTACAAACATAATAAATGACCCATAATTTAAATACGCTGACCAATATTTACTGTTTTAATTAAAGGTTGTTCATATTTCGATTAAAGACGGTCTGAGAAGTCGAGATAGTAGTTAATTAACAAAGATTTATCAAAATTAAGCGAAGGTGTAATGGAAATTAAGCCCCATGTCTCATATATTATTGTTGTATTTCAGAGAGGTATAGATACTAGAAGCGCTTGCACGAGTAGGCTAGGCTAGCCTAATGGTTGTTAGTGTAATTAACAGATTCACTGTACTGTGTCTGGTTTACACAATTGTTTTGACAATAGTACCTACCTACACAAGCCGTATATGGACTATGGAACTCTGAATTCCCTTTTACAGGTAAATCCTTTACAAGGCTTGGAAAATTATTTTAGTTGGCCACTGAGATACTGACACCCGTTCTCATAGTTATTTGTTCTGCTCTTAAGTACTTAAGAGTAATTATAATATACTAGCAGTTGCCCGCGGATTCTCCCGCGTGGATGTCGTTTTGTAAATATTTTTTCCTGAATTTTCTTTCCTATAAACCTCACGGAGCCCGAGACCTTTCCAAAGAATGCAAAACCGTGTAAATCGGTTCGTGCGTTCTGGAGTTATAGCGTCGGGAAGGAAAACCCGACTTATTTTTATATTATAGACTAGCTGTTGCCCGCGGTTTCGCCCGCGTGGATGTCGTTTTATAAACATTTTTTTCTTAATTTGCTATAAACCTCACGGAGCCCGAGACCTTTCCAACGAATGCAAAACCGTGGAAATCGGTTAATGCGCACAGGAGTTATAGCGTCAGGAAGGAAAACCCGACTTATTTTTATATTATAGATTACCTAAGACGGTAAGAATATGTAAAGTGTCACAGTATATGTTATCGAACATCTCCAAAACGGCTTTACATATTATTATTATTTTTGGTCTGAGAGAGGATTTAGGCCATTCTGTTTAACAATGTTAGCTGGGACAGCTAGTTAAATAGATTGGTGTATTTTTATTTTCATCATCATCATCATCGTTTCAGCCAAAAGACGTCCAATGCTGGACTAAGGCCTCCCTCAAAGTATGCCACAACGAACAGTGCTGGGCCGCCCTCATCCAGCAATTGCCCGCAACCTTCACTAGGTCGTCGGTCCACTTCATCGGGGGCCTGCCTACACTTCGTCTTCCGGTACGCGGTCGCTATTCCAAAACTAGTCTGCCCCAACAACCGTCAGTGGTTCGAGCTATGTGCCCTTACCCCCGCTACTTGAGTTTCGCTTTTCGGTGGGCTATGTCGTTTACTTTGGTTTTCATGCGGATCATCAAGTAAATCGGTAACTTTAGTCAGTTTCGTTTCCAGTAACCAACACTATATCTACGTAGTGGTATCCTTAACCACATAAATGAGCGTTTTTAGCGACTATTACGCAGTCAAGCCAGTTACACGGTCCGTTAGCGTAATTAATCGCAACGATAATCATGATGTAGTGCGAGCAAATATTTATGGGCACCATCTAGTGTTCTCTTCATAATAGGTACCCCCGTATATTCCCTTACTCACGGATATAATGAACTTACCTTACTGGGTTAGATAGACTAAGCTACTAGGAGGATATCGTTGAAACATAGAGCAACACGGGCCACCGGTCGCAGCGGACCGCAGGGCAGTAGCCATAGCGTTTATTACCAATGCAAAACAGTCTGTCATGTTTTGCGCAGAAAACTACTACGTACACACACACTACAAGCTACACACACTACGAGCAACACGTGCTCTATGTGTTGAAAAGATTTAGGTATTCATTATTAAATAGGCTATTCTCCGCTCGAATGTGGTGTAGCTTAAGCTGAAGTCAATTCTGTCTTCCATTTTTTTATTATTATTGAATTCTTCATTATACAGTAACAATAAAGGTTTTATATATTTTATTAAGTTTTGTATATTTTTTTAAGTTTTGTATTTTTCCCAGTTCTTGTATTTACCACTTACTTTAATACTTGGAATGATCTGCAAGGTGGCTATCCAAATGATGTCAACCGAGATAATAATACACGAAAGGGGAAAAGAGACATTCTACTGATATACTTTTACATTAGTTTATTACATTTAGTTTTTTTCTTAGTGATATTCTTGACTTTACATATATTTTTTATCTTGTTTGACATGTATATCAATTGTTATTCGCTTTAATTTATTTTGTTTGTTTTTGACGTGTCATAAGAGGTGCCTGTCACCCTAAATTAATAAATGAGTTTCTGATTCTGATTCTGATTCTGCCTTCAGGACAGTTACCAAAGCGCTACCAGCTTTAAAGAAAACAACGATCCGTATTATGCATATATTCTAGTGAATATATTGTGATTTTACCATGTTTTCACCACAATAGCCGCTCCTATATTATTCCACCCAATAACCAGCCTCTGGACAAATATGCCAACAGATAGGGTAACCTTAATGACGGTAAAAAAGACCCCAAGGGTTTTAAACAATTTTCCGATTCCGTAAAAGCAAACCACGCGTCATAATAATAAAAATGGAGCATTAGCTATCCCCCATTTCGGTATTTCAACGACTCATAAGTGTCATTAGCGTAGCTATTGGAGCATAACAGCTAAGTTTAAATGACCATTGTCAGGGCAATCGCAATAAATATTTACATTTAACTATTTTGGTAAGTATCAACATACTGTAATGAACTTCATTATTTTTTACGATACGACCTGAATAGATCCCAACGGGATGCTGACGAGACGTAAACGTGACGACTAACGGATTCGCTTAACACCTCATTATAGTCTTAACCCCTGTTTCCTCTAATGCGACAAACAAAAAAAAATTATTCCAGCGCTGACAGTGACTAACAGAAACATCAATAATACATCAATAATAGTGTCATTCGTTCCAGCATATAGGCACATATCTGTAATGTACAAAACAAAATTAGGGACGTCAAAAGCTTGTTCTTAGCTTGAAATAGTTTCCGGGTGGTTTGTTTGTCTCATTTATCTCCTAAACTCAGGATTCAAAACTATTTTCATAACAATAATTATAGCGTAAACGTATGCCTTAGTACGTATAATATATTATCATACACATTCACGGAGACAAGCTTAAGCTATTTACATATAATGTGTCCAAGGTTTACACTCTCCTCTCCTCTCCTCTCCTCTCCTCTCCTCTCCTCTCCTCTCCTCTCCTCTCCTCTCCTCTCCTCTCCTCTCCTCTCCTCTCCTCTCCTCTCCTCTCCTCTCCTCTCCTCTCCTCTCCTCTCCTCTCCTCTCCTCTCCTCTCCTCTCCTCTCCTCTCCTCTCCTCTCCTCTCCTCTCCTCTCCTCTCCTCTCCTCTCCTCTCCTCTCCTCTCCTCTCCTCTCCTCTCCTCTCCTCTCCTCTCCTCTCCTCTCCTCTCCTCTCCTCTCCTCTCCTCTCCTCTCCTCTCCTCTCCTCTCCTCTCCTCTCCTCTCCTCTCCTCTCCTCTCCTCTCCTCTCCTCTCCTCTCCTCTCCTCTCCTCTCCTCTCCTCTCCTCTCCTCTCCTCTCCTCTCCTCTCCTCTCCTCTCCTCTCCTCTCCTCTCCTCTCCTCTCCTCTCCTCTCCTCTCCTCTCCTCTCCTCTCCTCTCCTCTCCTCTCCTCTCCTCTCCTCTCCTCTCCTCTCCTCTCCTCTCCTCTCCTCTCCTCTCCTCTCCTCTCCTCTCCTCTCCTCTCCTCTCCTCTCCTCTCCTCTCCTCTCCTCTCCTCTCCTCTCCTCTCCTCTCCTCTCCTCTCCTCTCCTCTCCTCTCCTCTCCTCTCCTCTCCTCTCCTCTCCTCTCCTCTCCTCTCCTCTCCTCTCCTCTCCTCTCCTCTCCTCTCCTCTCCTCTCCTCTCCTCTCCTCTCCTCTCCTCTCCTCTCCTCTCCTCTCCTCTCCTCTCCTCTCCTCTCCTCTCCTCTCCTCTCCTCTCCTCTCCTCTCCTCTCCTCTCCTCTCCTCTCCTCTCCTCTCCTCTCCTCTCCTCTCCTCTCCTCTCCTCTCCTCTCCTCTCCTCTCCTCTCCTCTCCTCTCCTCTCCTCTCCTCTCCTCTCCTCTCCTCTCCTCTCCTCTCCTCTCCTCTCCTCTCCTCTCCTCTCCTCTCCTCTCCTCTCCTCTCCTCTCCTCTCCTCTCCTCTCCTCTCCTCTCCTCTCCTCTCCTCTCCTCTCCTCTCCTCTCCTCTCCTCTCCTCTCCTCTCCTCTCCTCTCAGATATAGCCTAAAGTCTTCCTCGATATCTTTTATAGTTTACTTAGCAAAATAAGTAACTTTTCTGGTTGATTTTTTACTCCTTATGTCTGAAAAACCTAAATATCTTACGGAACCCTATTTTTTCCAAAATAAAATATACCCGTGGATAATGTAGCTTTCGAGTAGTGAAAGAATTTTTAAAGTCGGTCCAGTAGTTATTGAGCCTATTCAATACAAACAATAATACAAACAAACAATAAAATATTACCTCTTTATAATATTAGTTTAGAAAAAAGTTGATATTGTTTGAAATATTTTTATTATTTTACAATACATATAGCGTGAGGTTTTTTCGTTACGGAATTTCTGAATTCGGTCCCCGCGCTCAAGGCCCTCGATAGAAGCTATGCAATAGCTTAAAAGAAAAAATATGCAAATCGCATCGGTCGCAAAGAACTAGCGACCGCTTAAATCCGTTAACAGTCTGTCCAACTGGTCTAATCGACCATTAAATGGTTACGTGGTTCATCCATTTGTTTTGCTGATAATCACATGTGTCATTTTATGAGAGACGGCAAATAGAAGGATATATTTCTCCTTTTCTCTTCCGTCCAAATAATTGCTATGGAAAAAAAATAGATTGCGATGGTGTTGGATGAAGAGCGCTTATGCTATAGCTCAAGCTATTACGCGGTTGGTCTTAATATTTTTTTTACGAACGTACGAACGTAACTTCACGCCTATATTCCCCGAAGGGGTAGGCAGAGGTAAATGCATGCATTCAAGCATACATTACCCACGACTCGCCGGTTACGTTTTTGGCCCTTGTAACAGGTGGCGAACCTGTCGCCATCTCCGGGCACATTATCAAACTCCGAGGTACCTTAAACCGACCGAAGGACTAACCGTTATCTCTGATAGCCCCGACCCGGGAATCGAACCCAGGACCTCCAGCGTAATAGTAGTGGCCTGCTACCACTACGCCACTGAGGCAATTATTTTAATTACGATATTATGTAATACATTGAGCTTAATATTAGTTCCTTGGAACGTATTATTATTTTTTTTTAATGTAATAGAAGTGGCAAACAAACATGCAGTGCACATTGATGTTAAGTGATGACTGCCGAATATAGACACCAACGCAAAGACCAAGGTCAAAATGCAGATGCGTTACCACCCCTGAGGCCTAAGGTGTTATGCCTCTGCGCCGGAAATTACAGGGCCGTGCATTACCACCTGACCGGAACACGATAGTGCTGAACACTACCATTTAGCGGCAAGTATATTAGGTAATGCGGTGATGCCTACGCCCGCGAGCTCCGTCATTGGAGCTCTACCACCAGTAACATTATTAAGTATTGTCCAACATCTTCTAATACTCTGCATTTTTGCTTAGCCTTCTTACAGTACAGCTTGCATTTACAGCTAAGCCGCTAAATTAATTGCGATTTTGCTATAACATACATTAAGAACTGTCGTAGAATCGAGACTAATAAATTCACGCAGGTTAAATGCCTACTGGGAGCCGACCGCCTAACTCATGCTAGTTAGGCAAACATGCTAGTTGGCAATAGATGGCGCTACTGCTACCATAAAGCAAGGCAATAAATGTGAAGGAAAGATTTGACAAATCGGGCAGGACTTCAGTAGCCCAATTGGAAGAGCGGCTGGACTATATTCCCAGTAGGCCGCGAGTTCGAGTCTCGCCTGAAGTCAAATTTTTCTTTCCATTTTTCTTTAAAATAAAATATATTTCACAAGCATGTGTTAATGCGAAATAATATAAAAACAACATTTTATCAGTTTCGTACTATCTAACTTGTACCTGGAAGTGTTTTCGTCTGCAGGCCTACATACAGTAGACCTATATACTTAAGAGCATATATAAGCATATATGTATAATTTAGCGATAAGACCGCCAATTGTCCAAAATGTTTATGTATCGTGAATGTCCTAATTGTTTTTGTGTACAATATTATTTTATTTTTATTATTATTATCTAAATATATATATATATATATAATAAGTCTACTATATATATATATATATGTCAAAAGGTCTACTATATATATATATATATAAGTCTGTTTTACTACATGAAAGAAATAAACCTTGTGTTGCTGAAAAGAAGGTTTATTGTTAGTTTTTTTTATACAGAGACTATTTTATTTAGGTAATATAAAACAATATGAACTCAAACCTGAAAAGAAGAAACGACAATGAAAGTTTATTCTTTCACTTTTAAAACATAAAATAATATAATATTAAAATTTTCATTAATTATGCAATTGTCAATCAACTCGTATTTAAATCTGTCATCTGACATTCTGAATTTGTTTCTTCTTTAAAATCAGACAATTAAAAAGTTAAAAACTATAACCAAACTTCATGGTAAATAAACACACAGAGTGCGAAGAAAGAAATAGTATTTCTTTACATATATATATATGTATATATATAGTAGACCTATTATATACTTAAGAGTAAAATGTTTAAATAGGCGGTACGAAACGGACAAGAGATACTAAACGAAAGCATTTGAGTTAGGCGGTCGGCCCCCTGATCATTATTATATAATATACTGCTATAATGAGGCACGAGAGGTATGTCAGGGCCGGGGTATCTGGCGCTCTACACTCTCTGCGTACCCCGTTATGGACCTGGCGTGAAGAAGGCGTCTATTTTTAAGCAGAAAGTTCGAGAACACTTTTTGAATTTACTTAAATAGAGTCACATGTTTGGCATTCATCGTTAGAATTTCCATCAAGCATTATTAATTGTATGTATCTATATCAACATATCTTTATTATATATATGGTATATATAGGTATATTGTTGCTGTATATATGTAATATTCATATGTATATATATCCCTATGTATTTGTACGTCGATATTATATTATTTATATTTATACAATCTTAAACAACTTTTATCACTCATGATTTCAGCATTATGACTGGTTTTGCACCTACATCGTCGCTCTCTTCATAACCCAAAGGTTGAATGGGAGAAAATGCCTAATGGCATTAAATCCGCCTTTATGTACCATCTCTGTGCAGAAAAATAAATAAGATACAAAGTTACATACATACTGCTACGATTGCTGTCATCTAGTAAATCACAAGCATTAATTTCCACTTAATAATTGTTTTTTATATTATTTCGCAGTAACACATGCTTGTGAAAAATATTTTATTTTTAAAGAAAAATGGAAAGAAAAATTTGACTTAAGGCTTTTGGCTTTGGACTTTTTTTTCTTTCCATTTTTCTTTAAGAATAAAGTATATTTCACAAGCATGTGTTAATGCGAAATAATATAAAAAAACAATTATTAAGGGTAAAAGCGACTTCTTTACGATATTCAATAAACTGAAAAGTCTATTATATCGGTTGCCTAACTAGCATAGTTGGTAATAGATGGCGCTGCTGCTACCATAAAGCAATACAATAGATGTGAAAGAAAGATTTGACAAATCGGGCAGGGCTTCAGTAGCTCAATTGGAAGAGCGGCTGGACTAGATTCCCAGGAGGTCGCGAGTTCGAGTCTCGCCTGAAGTCAAATTTTTCTTTCCATTTTTCTTAAAAAAAAATATATTAATTTCCACGCCAAAGAAGAATTTAAGTTATGATTGCATTCCCTTAAACAAGATATCTAAATTAGTTCAGACATTTGCTGAAGTTTCCACATTAGACTACAAGTCTTTAACTACACGCCACAGGGTCTCATCAGTTCACAATTGAATGTTAAGGAAGTGCTATGTTTGCTGAGCTAATGGACTCAAACTGACTTGAAGAGCGCCCAGCTCATTAGCAACAGCTGTCCAAAGTAACCATAATAAGGATGATATCTAAAAAGTAAGATCCTGGTTACTTTTTTTTAAAATTAGATTTTATATATGTAATCGAAGTGGTAAACGCTTGTAAAACAATGACAAATAGTTTGAGGTATGTCTATGTTTTTCTAACATTTTTGAATAATTTATACGTCTACATTTTAATTTTAATTTCCAGAGATCAAAAACAGTATATTTTTTACTGGTGGTAGAGCTCCAGTTACGGAGCTCGCGGGCGTAGGCACCACCGCATTACCTAATATACTTGCCGCTAAATGGTAGTGTTCAACACTATCGTATTCCGGTCAGGTGTTAATATACGGCCCTGCAATTTTCGGCACAGAGGCATAACACCTTGGGCCTCATGAGTGGTAACGCATCTGCATTTTGACCTTGGTTTTTGTATGAGAGTCTATAAGCTGCAGGCATCACTTAAATTCAATCTGATCTGCATACTAGTTTGCCACTTCCATTACATAAAAAAAAGAACATAGTCAATATCGCCGATTATAATTCAGTTCGCGTAGGCATAACGTCCTTACCCGTCTTATGACATTCAAAGAATGCCTTTTGGGTTCCATTAGGTATTACTGCATCTATAGCGCTGTAGTTGCTGCCGGGGAGTTAATGGTATCAAATAGTTTTGTTTTATATTATTTCGCATTAACACATGCTTGTGAAATATATTTTATTTAAAGAAAAATGGAAAGAAGAGAAGAGAGAAAGAGCGGTTGGACTAGATTCCCAGTAGGCCGCGAGTTCGAGTCTCGCCTGAAGTCAAATTTTTCTTTCCATTTTTCTTTAAATAAAATATATTTCACAAGCATGTGTTAATGCGAAATAATATAAAACAATTATTAAGGGTAAAAGCGACTTCTTTATGATATTCAATAAACTGCAAAGTCTATTATATCGGTTGCCTAACTAGCATAGTTGACAATAGATGGCGCCGCTGCTACCATAAAGCAATGCAATAAATGTGAAGGAAAGATTTGACAAATCGGGCAGAACTTCAGTAGCTCAATTGGAAGAGCGGCTGGACTAGATTCCCAGTAGGCCGCGAGTTCGAGTCTCGCCTGAAGTCAAATTTTTCTTTCCATTTTTCTTTAAATAAAATATCAAATAGTTTGTTATGATTGTAAGTTACTTTATATCGCTTTATTATTCTGTCTCCAATCTTATAATTTAGGTACTGGTGATACAAGTATGAGGAGTTAGATAAATAAAATGTACTTATATTTTATTTATTAAGCTTTTTATTATTTTCTTCGCTCTAATTAATATATTAGTTGTAAATAGATGATCGACACATCAAGAAATTTAAATATGTTTTGAATTAGTTTATAAGTAGTGTTCCATTTTCAATGTTGATCAAAATATTGATTTTGTAAATTACTATCAAAACAAATTACAATTTCTCAATCTATCGCGTTGAATCCAAAAAATTGAATGCAATTAATCACTCCTTATATCAGCAACAATATTCCCCTCGTATAACCATAAGATCCATACTCTATGAAATTCTCAGAGTGCATTTTGTTTAAACCCTTTTTTATGTTATGAAACGGGCAAACAAGCATGCAGTTCACATTGATGTTAAGTGACTACTGCAGTCTATAGATACTCACACAAAGACCAATGTCAAAATGCAGATGCGTTACTCATGAGGGCTAAGGTTTATAATATACTAGCTGACTCGGCAAACTTCGTATTGCCTCACAATGAAATAATGCGTCAAAGGTTTGATAGATACGGACTATTTGTATGGGAAAATGAAATTGTATTTTTACTATTTCCCTTCAATTCCTTCATATTTTCTTACCTTTTAAACCTTCCCTGGACTTCCAAAAATCATTCAAAACCAAAATTAGCCAAATCGGTCTAGCCGTTCTCGAGTTTTAACGAGACTTCGTTAGTCTCGTTAAAACAATTGATTTTTATATATATATATATATATATATATATATCTATTTGTATATAGATATCTGTCAGATCATTTTAGAAACGGAACAGGCTGGTTTTTTTTTATTTCGTTCATTCACGTTCAATATAACAACCTACTTACTTTATATAAATCAATATCAAATAATCGTTTCTCAATCTATCAAGATTGAAGCCGTAGAACTGAATGCAATTAACCACTGCTAATAACGACGACAATATACCGTGACCGTGACGTCCTTACCCTATAACATTCCCAGAATACCTTGTGTTACCCTACATAGGTACGCTTGCTATGCATTCGTGATACTGTGATGATAAAATTAATTTGCTTGTATCTGTGTAAGTTCTACTTTGTTCTTAAAATAATATGTATGTATGTATCACGCCAGGTCCCTTACGGGGTAGGCAGAGCGTGTAAAGCGCCAGATATCCCGGTCCTGACACAGTCCTTTGTAGAGCTCCAGTGACGGAGCTCGCAGGCGTAGGCGCCTCCACATTACCTGCAGCCTATAGACACCTACACAAAGACCAAGGTCAAAATGCAAATGCGTTACCACTTCTGAGGCCTAAGGTGTTATGCTTCTGTGTCGGAAATAACGGGGCCGTACATTACCACTTGACCGGAACACGATAGTGCTGAACACTACCATTTAGCGGCAAGTATATTAGGTAATGGGGTGGTGCCTATGTCCGCAAGCTCCGTCACTGACCATCAGTAGAAGCGTTTTTCTTTTTGCTCGTGTATGTTTATACATCGGAAATAGGGCGCCACTATATTCTTACCCTGGGCTAATGGTTGTAACGACAGTACAGTGCCGGGGGCCTAGGGGCCTCCTAACGCTGCTCCGAGCCTTTGACCTTAGTCCGCTACAGCACTGTTGGCAGACTTCCAGTATCGGAGGCATCGCCGCATCACCTAATCTATCTGCCGCCATATATGTGTCGTGTTCCAATCAGATGGCAATGTATGGTCCCGTAATAGCATAGAGCAATACGGGCCATCGGCCGCGGCGGACCGGAGGGGAGTAGCCATATGCAGGCTTTCCTCTCTGTCAAAGTACAAGCCCAAACGGTCCTACGCATGTCGCTCAGATGTTTAAATGTGTGCGTGAAATGTTAATGTATTTTGTTAAAGTCAAGGTGTGAGTTTCGTAGTAATAGACGATTATTGTAGTGTGTGTGTATCACACGTAGTTCTCCCCGCAAAAAATGACTGACTGAGAATGACAGACTGTTTTGCATCGGTAATAAGCGCTATGGCTACTCCCCTTCGGTCCGCCGCGAAGGGCGGTGGCCCGTGTTGCTCTATTCGTAATAACTTTTATATGGGCATAACAACTTAGGTCTCAGAAGTGAAAACGCATCTGCGTTTTGACGTCTGGTTTTTGGGTATCTATTGTATAAATGTTAGATATTATAAGATCCTTTACATACTGGCGTTTGGCTTGTTTATATAGAGTTAATTAAATTTTACATTTCACTAATTACGCGTCAGTAAACACTCGCATATTAACACTTACAGTCATCGAAACATTTCAGTAATTGATATAAATTGAATAGTTAATTTATTATCAATGTTTGAATACATTTAAATAACACTGAAAACTGTATACTGATATTTGCATTGGGTGATTTTTTTACATTTATGATGAACAAATTTTTATCCCAATTTAATTAGGTATAGCGTTAATAATAGGTTGGCGATATGCAATCTACTGTCTGAAAGAGGCCTAGAACAAGTCAGACTCTAGTTCATAGGACACCGTACAACTAATGAATTTAACTTGTTTTATATTATTTCGCATTAACACAGGCTTGTGAAAATATATTTTATTTAAAGAAAAATGGAAAGAAAAATTTGACTTCAGGCGAGACTCGAATTCGCGGCCTACTGGGAATCTAGTCCAGCCGCTCTTCCAACTGAGCTACTGAAGTCCTGCCCGATTTGTCAAATCTTTCCTTCACATTGCATTGCTTTATGGTAGCAGCAGCGCCATCTATTGCCAAACTATATAATTATATAATTTAACTTCATCACTCCATCCGAAGGACGTCCCCAAAGATGTCCACAACAGTGTGGTACGTCATTAGGGAAGAATATGGTCTCTCTATTTCTACTGGTAGTAGAATTTTAGTGCAGAAGCTGGAGGCCGTATGCACCCCCGTTACCTAATTTATCCGCCGCTAAATGGTAGTATTCAGCACTATCGTGTTTCGATTAGATAAAAAAAAATAAATGTATGTAATACTATGTAATGTATGGCCTCGAAATAACTATCACAGCATAGAACAACACGAGCCACCGGCCGCGGCGGACCGGAGATGAGTATCCATATGCAGGCTTTCCCCTCTGTCAAAGTACAAGCCGTGGCAACGCATCTGCATTTTGACTGTGGTTTTGAGTGTGGGTATTTATAGGCTGCAGTCATCACTTAACCTACTAGAATTAATTCTACAATTCCTGATCTACCAGATGACATAACCCTGCATAAACCAACACCGCTTAATGAACACGTCCACCCTGCGAAACAATAACTGATTAAAATATGCTCAGCTACAAACCAGACTGAGATAGAGGAATATGCGATCAAACCTCAACTCTGATATACACTGACGGTAGTAAACATAGTGACGATAAAGTGGGAGCCGCTCTTATTATTTACCAACCAGACAAACTACCTATTACCAAAAAGTTTAAACTCCATCCCTGCTGTTCGGTGGTTCAAGCTGAACTCCTAGCTATAAACCATGACGTCACCTGGATATCTAAATCTAAATACTCATCTGTAGCCATACTAACAGACAGTTTATCGTCACTACGAGAAATAAACAACATGGACTCTAACAACACCATCGTTACATCAATTCAACAACACATAATAAACTCACCGATTCATTTACCTGGGATAGAACGTTTTGACATTTTACATTCTCTAAATTACCCAAGTTTCCATTTAACACAAATTTTAACTGGCCACGGATATCATAAACGGTGTCTACATCGTTTCAACATTACGCCCACCGACATGTGTCGGTCGGTAGTACTACCCAAACCATTGATCATCTACTCAGAGATTGTATAAGATACAGCAAGGAACGCAACGACCATTTCACAATCTGCACCATGGTAATTATAAGCCCATTCGACCTCAATGAAATAGCCACAAAAGAAAGCACATACACATCGTTCAACAACTTCACCAAATTCATCATTAGTACACTCAAACAGTTTAATCAAACTTAAATATGAAAAAAAAGGAACACCGTGTACCGAATACCGTGAATAGTTGCCCGTATACATTCACGAGAACTTTGCTGTGTATAACCAAAAAAAAAATATGCCTCTTCGGGAACGCACTAGGACCCGAAGGAGTTAAAAAAAAAACACTTAACCTCAACGTGAACTGCATGTTTGATTGCCACATTCATTACCTACATAAAAAAATAATTAGGGGTGGCAACGCATCTGTATTTTGGTACCTCTGGTTCTTGTGTAGTAATCACCTAAAAGCCGTGTGAACTGGATGCTTGTTTGCCATCTTTCATAAAAAAATAACACAAATCCTCATACATATTTTGCTTCATTTTCTCATCACATCAAAACGTAGAGAGTCCAAAAGCTATGATATTTTGGTATCAATGCTAAAAAGGACATAATAATAAAATCTTAACAGAAATAATATTATGTCGAAATACCTACAGTAGGTATTTATTGAATCAAGTATACATGGAATCAAGTTCCGTTTTAAATATGGTATTTCAATACGGATTTTTATTCTTATCTAGCTGACCCGGCAAACTTCGTATTGCCTCAGAATGAAATAATGTGTCAAAGGTTTGATACGTAGATACGGTCTATTTGTATGGGAAAATTAAATTATGGTTTTTACTACTTCCGTTCAATTTCATATTTCCTTACCTTTCAAACCTTCCTTGGACTTCCAAAAATCATTCAAAACCAAAATTAGCCCAATCGGTAAAGCCATTCTCGAGGTTTAGCGAGACTTACGAACAGCAATTGATTTTTATTTAAATAGATAATTTCCGAAATCAGACATACAGACCCATCTAGGGATCATTCTGTTGAACTAACAAGCTAGTTGCATGCCTGAAAGGTGCTGAAATATGTAAATCGCTAACAGCGCCATCTACACTTAGATCTTAAAATACTTTATGAAACCCACATGTGAGTTCGGACTTAGTGATATTATGTGAGGCATAATAATACTGAGCTCACTCGGCAGACGGCGTTTAGCAGTACTATTTGAACCTAGGTTTACATGATGAAAGTAGTCTCGTCAAGTACCGTGAATCCGCCGGCGGCGGCAATTGTCATATTCTTCTCGTGTATTGACGAGTTAATATAGTAAATCATTAAAGTAACTAATCTCTGTCACAGAGGAAAACCACCTTAGCTAGACTTTAGACTAACCCCCCTAATCATAAACGTACATTAGATACATTTTAGCTAAATGCTTTGTCTTTGTAAGTCAAATGTGCAGGATAAAAAAACACAAAGGAGAGATTAGCAACACTTTAGCTAAAATACGTTTATGAATAAGGAGTTGAGACTTTACTAAATCTCACTTTAGAGTTATAGTTATTTATCTATATTTTACGTGAGCAGAGGCTGGTGTCCCTTACGCCTTGAAGGGGGGGGGGGTCACTTCAGGGATGAGGGCTCCAAACTCCCTCCCCTCCAATTTTAATTTTTTAGTACTTATATGTGTTGACCCGTTTTTACACGGGGAAATTCACAATAGACGACGGGTAGTGTCACTAAACCGTGCGTCTCATCCACCATCGCCGGCGGGGTCACGGGAACGCTGCAACACACTTCCGTGACCCAGCCAGCGGCTGGACTAGTGGTGTGAGGAACACCTGCACGCCAACCAGCTCCCCCTACATTCTTCGAATTAATGAAATCACTTAACACGAATTGGATTGTTGCGTCTTCGTAAAATAAACGCGAGGTCAGATTTATGACTGTACTTTGAACTTGAAATAAAAACAAACAAAAATGCTTCTGACCTATGACGTTTCCTCTATTATTACATTAATTAACTCATTTTTTTTCAGATATTTTTTGTCATGAACATAATTATTAAAGTGGGCGCACTATTAGTGTACTGAACAGGAAATCTACCGAAAAATTATTCCCTTGCTATTTCTCATTTCATACTATTCCACATAGAATCACCCTCAGAGTTTAGCAATGTGCTCGGAGACGGTAATAAGCGTGTGACTTGAAATAAAAACAAATGTTTAGTGTGTTAATTATGACTCAATTATATTGTGTAGGTACCTGTTGTAGATCCAATCTCTTATCTTTATCGAACCTCGATAATACAGAAGTGATAGGTTTCAAGTAGGTACTTCTACTACATGAGTACCTACCTAAATGGTATCTAATTATGTGATACCGTGATATCAATATTGCAACGGTAGAGTTTGGCAGACGTGTCTAGTGTGACCGTGCGATCGGTTGTGTCATATCTGAGATTAATATTTTGTGTCTTCCTCGTTTTTATTTTAAAAAGTAAGTAAATCTATAGTATAAAAATAGTTTGAGTTTTCCTTCCTGACGCTATAACTTCAGAACGCAAGAACCGATTTCCACGGTTGGAAAGGTCTTGTGCTCCGTGAGGCTTATAGCAAAGAAAATTCAGGAAAAGATGTTTATAAAACGACATCCACGCGGGCTAAGCCGCGGGCAACCATCCAGCGTTGTGAGACGACTGTTTGATTCGAAGGGTCGCGGTTTCGATCCCCGGACCGGGACCAGTATTTGTATGGCTTACTGATATTTGTTTCGGGTCTGGGTTTTTGTGTGTGTTGTGTGTGTGTGTACAACGGTACCCACGACTCAGGTTTATACCTATTGTGGGGCTGTGAGTATAAGCGTATTTGTTTATTGATTATTATTATTTTTCAGATGATCAAAACAATATGGATCACATTGATGATCCTTTCTTTGACCAATGGTCTACGTATCCTCGTCTTCTTCCCCATGTTTTCCAAAAGTCACAGCATATTGGGGAATGGCATCGTCACTCGTTTATTGGAAGCGGGCCATGAGGTGTATCTATGATATTTTTTGTATTTAAGAATCTTGCGATCAGAGACTTGCGACTCAGAGAGCAATGGAGGGGGCTATGCTCGGAGTTTCTCTGCGAGATCGAATCGGAAATGAGGAGATCCGCATAAGAACCAAAGTAACCGACATAGCTCACCGAATAGCGAGACTCAAGTGGCAGTGGGCAGGGCACATAGCTCGAAGAACTGTCGGCCGTTGGGGCAGTGCAGTTCTAGAGTGGCGACCACGTACCGGAAAACGAAGCGTAGGCAGGCCTCCCACAAGATGGACCGACGACCTGGTGAAGGTCGCGGGCAATCGCTGGATGAGGGCGGCCCAGGACCGTTCGTTGTGGCAATCTTTGGGGGAGGCCTTTATTCAGCAGTGGACGTCTTTTGGTTGAGATGATGATGATGACCTTGCGATCGGCTTTTCACTGACGTTGGAACGTGACGACCCCACCGCCCACTAGTGGAAGAATTTTCTTCTACTGGAAGAGAATTCTTCCGCAAGTGCAGTCAGTCAACCGAACAATGGCAGTCAAACCATTCCAATAGGACGTTAGTAAATATACCGTATACCATCGATAAAACCACCGTCACTGCGATCGCCATTCCGCCAGCCAAGTGTGGCGATTATGGCATATTCTCCTCTGATATCTCACGATACTGTTGTGGGGCGTCTGTGGGGAAGGCTTCGTCCAGCAGTGGACGTCTTTTGGCTGGTGTGATGGTGATGATGAAAAACAAGCCTGCCCTCTAATTTCCGGCACAGAAGCATAACACCTTAGGCCTCAGGAATGTCTATAGGCTGCAGTCATCACCTAACATCAATGTGAACTGCATGCTTGTTTATTTATTTATTTATTTATTCTTTATTGCATCAATAAAATATCGGTACAAATGGCGGACTTAACGCTTAAAGCGCTCTCTGCCAGTCAACCATTGGTAGTTAAAAAAATTGGTTGGCGGTGCTTACAAAAAAAAAACTAATAAATCGAGATATTCAGTTGGAATGGTACAATTAAATACAAAAATAAATATATTATAGAAACCAAAATAAATATTTAAATTATTTCTATACATACGTAATACACAAATAAATAACTATCATATAAATATACAATAAATATATATACATATGTATACATAATAATATACATAATTAGGGGGCAGAGCAGCTTGTGGCGAGCTGTTGGTGAGTAGCGACACCACCCCCTACCATCATCTCGAGTTCCTCCGAGAGAACTGGGCTCCGCCTCGTCCGCCACACAGAGGTACGGCCGGACAGAGCATCAGGTCTCTCACCTCTGGCTTGCCTTCATTGGCCGGTCAGAGTGGAGCGCTAGAGGTATGGCATTTGCAGAAATTTAGATAATAGGCTGTTGTCTAAATTTCTGAAAGAGCCATACACTCGGGGGTGGAAGTGTCTAAAGGCATAATAGC
This sequence comes from Macrosoma leucophasiata, assembly GCA_036365455.1. Taxonomy (NCBI): domain Eukaryota; kingdom Metazoa; phylum Arthropoda; class Insecta; order Lepidoptera; family Hedylidae; genus Macrosoma; species Macrosoma leucophasiata. The sequence goes on from JAWQUS010000004.1 coordinate 13,771,921, forward strand.
GGGGAAGCCCGCTCCGAGCTCGAGATTACTCGCTCGTGATGGTGAAACCGGGGCCACACCTCTCGACACCCCCAGCCTCTCTCAACAGTGTTGCCCCCTGTCGACCATCGGGTTGGCTGTTTGGGGGGCCCACCAAGGAGAGGCGAGTCACCACCTGCCTAAAGTAGGATTCGATAATGTGAGATGTTGAATATAGGCAGGTGCCGGATCTCACTCCATAGGCCCAGCCAGCTAGTCCCCCCAGTTCACCCACATAGCCCAAAGTTTGGCGAATCACTTATCATTACAATAGTCCCATTATATTCTGCGGGGTCTGTCTGTGTCTGTATTAACTATTGATGCGGCCAGAGAGAGGTCCCGCCGAATATAACCCATTACAAAGTAGATCAAAATTCTCGAAAGGGCCTCTACGTGTTGGACCCTCCCATGTCCCCGCGCAAGCCTGACAAAGGTCCGGGGTTCAAATTGGACCCCGTGCTGACGAGATACATAATTAGCATTATACCTTAAACAGAAATTAAATTAACACAGTGATATAATACATGATAAAAGTAATGATGATGATATTGCGGATTTAAAGTTTAAGAAAGTGTTCTTTGATTCTTTTCTTAAAAGCCTGTTTTGTAGTAAGTTTACCACTTCCATTTTATGTAAAAAAAAACAAGTATTTTTATTCATCCTATTTCATTAAACTGCTTTCAGGTTGTACACGTAACGTCATATCCACGAGAAACCCCAACTCCAAAATTACATGAAATCAATGTTTCAGAAGGAGCAGCGGTTCTTGCCAAACAGCGTAGAGAGAGTGAGTTGACATGTTTTTACTGGTGGTAGAGTTATTTTATTTTTTTATTATTGATTTATTCAGTACATTTTAAAATACACTTTTATAGAATAAGTACCGCACCACGAAAACCTCACAGGGTTTATCTGGGCGCCGGTGAGTCGCTAATTTAAGGCTTAGTGTAGTACCTTTTTAATTTATTACAGAAAAATGTATAGTTTGTACTATAAATAATTTGCAAATCTATTGGTAGTTTATTTAAATAATGAGGTATTAGATAACTAATCACCCTAGTCCCATAGAAGTTGTTGCTTTTGGCAGAATATACTTGTTTCGATTTAGGAGTGTTCTCATGTATACAGGTCTTATATTTTCCACGAGAGAATCTAAGTTATTGTTTTCAGACAAAATTAAGTACTCAATTTTCCAGTGTCGAAGCACAAGGGTGTAGGCACCACATAACAGTCGCAAATTGGTAGTGCTCAGCACTATCGTGTTCCGGTTAGATGGTAATGCACGGCCCTGTTATAACTGTCACAGAGACTTAACAACTAAGGACTCAGGGTTGGCAACGCATCAGCATTTTATCCTGTAGTCTTTGTGTGGGTATAGGCTCTGCTGCAGTCATCACTTAACATCAATGTGAACTGCATGATTGCTTGGCACCTTTATCAAATAATAAAAGAATGTTGAATTCATCCTACCCTCAGTTTTGATATAAAGCAGCAACAGCGTGAAAATAACAACAATAACGCTTTAGAAATTAAAGAAAAAACGGAAAGAAAAATGTAACTTCGGGTAGTTTAGTGGTAAAGCGGCTGGACTGGTTATCCTGAGGTCGAAGGTTCAATTCCTTTTTTTTATGTAATAAAAGTGGCAAACAAGCTTGCAGTTCACATTGATGTTAAGTGATGACTGCCGAATATAGACACCAACACAAAGACCAAGGTCAAAATGCAGATGCGTTACCACTCCTGAGGCCTAAAGTGTTATGCCTCTGTGCCGGAAATTACAGGGCCTTACATTACCACCTGACCGGAACACGATAGTGCTGAACACTACCATTTAGCGGCAAGTATATTAGGTAATGCGGTGGTGTCTACGCCCGCGAACTCCGTCACTGGAGCTCTACCACCAGTAAAAGTTCCTGCTCGAAGTCAAATTGTTTTTTTCCGTTTTTTCTTTAATTTCTAAAGTTCACTCGCATGTGTTATTGCGAAAAATAAATAGTACAACAATAATACTATGGATTGAATTGAATAATACAACCGTGTAATGTGATCAGTGCATTGATAGTAAATCAATTTTTATAAATAAATAAAATACGCTTACACTCACAGCCCCACAGTAGGTATAAACCTGTGTCGTGGGTGCCGTTGTACACATACAACACATACACAAACATCCAGACCCGAAACAAATATCTGTAGGCCATACAAATAATCGTCCCGGTGCGGGGATCGAACCCGCGACCCTTCGAATCAAACGGTCATCTCACACCGCTGGACTAACCGGGTCGTCAAATGAGATTTATGGAATGGACCTTTGATTGAGAAATAATCAACATTAATTAGGTTTTTGTTTACCTATTTTAAGTCAAAGCCCGTTCGATTTTAGGAGAAACGGACAGGGTTGATTTGTTTTATTTGTACAAGTTGTATTATTCACATTTTAATAAGAATAACATTAGAAGATCATTGCGATAACAACTTGAAAATAAATTGTACTTTCTTTAAAATGTTAAACGCGAGATCGTTGAAATAATTATTAACAATTTCAGGTGATGCATTCAAACTAAAAAACTTAATAGGAGCTAATTTGGGAGATTCCCCCTTCATGGTGTACTTCGCTTATGAGACTCATCGTCAGGTGCTTGAAGACGGTCCTATGCAAGAGTTCCTCAGTGATCCAAAGGAACACTTCGATGCTGTTATTGCAGAGTGGTTCTTCACAGAACTTCATGCAGGGTAATTATTGAAAGAAAGAAAGAAAATATTTTTATTTTGAATAGATCTTTACAGATACTTTCAAAACCAACCAACAAATTGTCCACGAATACACTGGTGCTATCCTAGCATCGCTTTTTGTTATGGCTTACAAAAATGCTGCTCACAATAATGATAATTGAATAACAATTCATTTTTTTTTTTTTGGGAATTTGTAAAATGTTGTAGAACAAATGTTGTTGGGATTGATGTAAAGAGGCTGCCTGCAAGAGGTGATGCGCTAATTTCAATTAACCCTGTACATCTAAGTACATTTATTATACCTACGTTCTTCTTTTTTTTTAGAATCGCACCCTTATTCAACTGTCCTTTAATCTGGTTAGCATCTACGGAGGCGCACTGGAATACGCTGATGTTGATTGATGAACTCCCCAATCCAGCATATACGGTCGACGTCTTTTCCAGCTACAGAGCACCTCTCACATTTTGGCAGAGGTTACACGAAACTTGGACCCTCTGCAAGAGATATGTTATAAGAGCGTTAGTCCGATTCCTTTATGTGTGCATTAACATTAAACGAAATACTGCACTGCAGTTACTTACTGTAGATTATGATACAATAACCATATTTGTTGGTGCAATCATTGAAACAAATAGGTGAAGTGATACTTATAGAATAAAAGGATATTCACATATTTGTATCAGATATAACTTTTGCGTCAAATTACTCGACGGTTATAATAAAGTATGCAAATTGCGAAGTTCCTTAAAATAAATGTGATTAATGATAATACTCGTATCTGCTTAAAGTACCAACTGAATGATCGCGTGACAATTTTGAATACCTATTGATAACAGATGATACACTTAATTAATTTTCCTATGTGGTTTGTTATATTTTTCTATGCAATTTCAGCATATTTGTTCAATTCATGGAAACACCAGGATACAATAGGATATACTCACCAATTGCCGAGAAAAGAGGTGTTAATTTGCCATCTCATTCAGAAGCTGCATATAACGCATCATTAATGCTTATCAATTCACATCCATCTATGGGCACACCGTTTCGATTGCCACAGAACGCAAAATATATTGGAGGATATCATGTTGATACGAAACCAAAACTATTACCTAAAGTTAGTAAGCAATAGATAATTATTTTATTCTAAGTTATGATAAGTTTTCACTGGTGGTAGAGCTCCAGTGACGGAGCTCGCGGGCGTAGGCACCACCGCCTTACCTAATATACTTGCCACTAAATGGTAGTGTTCAGCACTATCGTGTTCCGGTCAGGTGGTAATGTACGGCCCTGTAATTTCCGGCACAGAGGCGTAACACCTTAGGCCTCAGGAGTGGTAACGCATCTGCATTTTGACCTTAGTCTTTGTGTGGGTGTCTATAGGCTGCAGTCATCACTTAACATCAACGTGAACTGCATGCTTGTTTACCACTTCAATTACATAAAAAAAAAAAAAAAAGTGAAATATGTTATGTAATGATGACTAAGAATTTTTTATTAATGATTTAATTATTTATCGATGTACTGTTAATTGTTTTATATTATTTCGCATTAACACATGCTTGTGAAATATATTAATTTTAATGAAAAATGGAAAGAAAAATTTAACTTCAGGCGAGACTCGAACTCGCGGCCACTGGGAATCTAGTCCAGCCGCTCTTCCAACTGAGCTACCGAAGTCCTGCCCGATTTGTCAAATCTTTCCTTTACATTTATTGCATTGCCTTATGGTGGCAGCAGCGCCATCTATTGCCAAACTATGCTGGTTAGACAGGAGTCTCGCCTGAAGTCAAATTTTTCTTTCCATTTTTCTTTAAAATTGATGTACTGTTAGTTATCAATTGAATGTAAACAAAACCACAGTATTAATATTTTAAACGAGACAAACAGAGAACAAATGCAAGGGTAGTAGTAGATGATGCAGTGTTAGAACAGGTGAATAAACTGATAAACTATATGGAAGCAAGAGCTGGGTATGCAGGAAACAGCGTGAAAGGTAATTAAACACGGTGATGAGACCTTTGCGCAAGATTTGCGAATGCAATGCGAACGCTCACCAATCGCGTTCGTAACGAAAATGTAGTGGTCTTTTGGTGTACATGTATTGTGTATAGTTTGCCGCATCCACTTATGATGCTTTTTTAAATTTCAATTTTTCTGCCACACACGAGTTTTTTTAGGAGCTGTTTTTGTTTTTACGTAATTATAACTACGTGCTTATTTGCCACTACTAGTATAAAAGGGAGATAACTTTCCAAACACATATTACAAAATTACAGGAGCTACAAAAACTAATGGATGGAGCAAAACACGGCATCATCTATTTTAGTATGGGATCAAATTTAAAGAGTTCAGACCTCTCAGAAGAGATGAGAGACTCTTTTTTGAAATTATACGGTGAATTGAAACAGACTGTGATATGGAAGTTTGAAGAAGATTTGCCTAATGTACCTGGAAATATTCATTTAGTGAAATGGGCACCACAACAAAGTATTCTCGGTAAATATTCAATTTTACAAACAGTATAAATCTGATTTAGTTGATGATCTAATACATTATTAATTCAGAAAATATTATAGCACCTATATTTGTAGAAATAAAGATGAAAAACTGATTGCTTTTGTTTTTCGAGTTTTGATTTTTAGGTTCATAAAGTTTTTAAACTTAGGTCCACAACCTACTGAATTTCTACATTCAAATCTACCATTTACCGAATATCTATATTGAACTATCAAAACTTTACTTACTCGAGCTAGTATACTGCAATAAGCGGCCAATTCCAAGCCGAACATCCATTCACAGGATTCCGTACAATAATTGAATTTACTATGTTATCATACATATAATATACTATTCATACGTTTTCCTGTAATCTATACGTAAAAAAATATTTACTGGATTATTTTCCAGATAAAGAGCAGTGGAGAATAGCTAAATGTAGTATTTTTTATCCAAATCAATATTTTATTATCTAATATCATCCATAGATATCGTAGGTATAGCATTATATTATTATTATCATCAATGTCAATATTTCAACCACTTTCAGCTCATCCAAACCTCAAAATGTTCATCACACACGGTGGCCAATTATCAACCACAGAAGCCTTGCATTACGGTGTCCCTCTGATTGGAATGCCAGTAATGGGGGATCAACACATCAACATGAGATCTGTTGAGGAGAAAGGCTTTGGCATCGCTGTAGACTTAGCTAGTGGAGACGTGAATGGAGATCTGAGGAGGGCTATAAACGATATACTGCATGATGAATCGTGAGTAATAATTGATTTGAAATTAATTGATACGGTTGAACAACCTGAGGCGTTCTGATGAGACCAAGCATCTATTTGACAAAATTCTGCATCTCACTTCTGCTAGACCTGAGATTAGGAAATAGAATGAATAGATAGTGTGAAATATTTCCAATAGCATTATCGGCTTTGGAGTTATTTTCGATAAATATACCTTTTCAATGTTAATCAGTTCTCTCTTTGAATTTCGGAAGCTTAGTCCTTGAAACTAAACTACAAATTCCCAAAGAACAAGTATTGAGTTATATCAAAGAAAATTACTTTAATACTTAACCAATGATCTCTTCGCGCAATTTTATTTGGTAATGTTCAAAATAAGTTCTTCGTTCTCCACTCAATTTTCATGTTGAAAGTTGTTCACCGTAATATTTGTTTTCGTTATATTTAATTTCATTTTTTTAAATCCAATGAGTCGATTAAATTAAAACCTTGTGGAAAGAAGGAGATGACTCGCCTTCTTTAAGACATAAAAATAATTGCATTGAAATCTCTGGCTTAAACACTTCATATTATTATGTTGCGTTTATAACGTTATGATATAGTTTGAAAATGTGATATCCGGCACAGATTCAGAAAAACTTATACCTCAGTATTGGCAAGACATCTACGTTGATCTCTGATTTTATGTAGATTTTTAGTTATATAGTCTACTGTATCAATGTGAACTTTACTGCTTGCTTGCCACTTCATGCCATTTATTTTATCATTTTATTAAAAAAAAGATATAGGTACCAACCTACAAACCAATTTGTAATAAATCAACAACTAATTTTAATAAAATTTGTATTCTTAATACTTTTCAGATACAAGACCAAGGCAAAAGAACTTTCAGCTATTTACCACGACCGCTTATCCCCTCCTGGTAAGGAACTGGTCCATTGGGTGGAGCACGTTGTGAAGACTCGCGGAGCTCTCCATCTACGTTCACTCGCACTTATAATCCCCTGGTATCAAAAACTACATTTTGATGTAGCTGCTTTCTTACTTGTAGTAATATCTAGATTCTGGTTTATCTGGATTGGAGGAAAAAAGGTAGTTCGATATGTTAAAAGTAAATACAGGTCATATAAGAATGAAAGTCAAAAAGATAAAACTAGTTAAATATCATAATGTCAGTAATTTAATCAGTGTCAGTAGTTAGTTGTTGCAGTTAAGATCATTGTGACTCAATAAATAGGCAATAATAATCTGTTTAAAGAATAGTTAGTCTAGGATATTTACATTTTGTTTTACTAGTGTAATTTAAAAAATTAAAGCATAAAGCCTTGCAGATCCATTGTCCTCTACCGCCTACGGTACCGGATACCGCGTAGTATATGAAGTTCCGCGACTATGTTCCGCTCTAGTCGCGTACTCCATACAAAATACCCGCGCGAAAGCCGCTCGGTAATTCCGCTCTGCTACGTCGCGTCGGTAGCGAATAATGCGCAGGTCTGAATAAAGCTTACATAGAAAGAAAAATTGAATTCGGGCAGGGATTGAACTTGTGGTTCCATCTGACCTCAGAATACTTAGGCATGATTAGTAAAAGATCATTCCTTTTTTTTGTTTCTACTTGCATGTGTGCAAAATAAAAATATGACAATACGTAATGATTTTTATTTATGCAGTTATTTATTTAATTTAGGCAACAATGCATAGCATAAACAATAGGCCCATAGAATAAATACCTTACAGACTAACATACATAATATCAAAATACTACACTATTTATGGTAGATAAGATACGAGGTATGTCAGGACCGGGATATCTGGCGCTCTACACTCTCTGCCTACCCCGTAAGGGACCTGGCGTGAAGATACATACATACACTATTTATCACGTAAAGTCGGCGACGTGATGCGCAGCTTATCTGCAGGCAGTTGTCCCTTGAACCTCTGAAAATGAGATAAAGTCTGCATTAAAACTATTGCCACTGTAATCGTCTCTCACTCGGAAATGACGCAAAACCCTGTTGTAGGCATCGTTGGCGAAGGCATCAAGGTCTTTGGGTTGAAGTGATGACGCGATGTAGTCCAGAACTCTACGAAACTTACCTACGAATTGGTGTGTACCTGACCTCTGTCTGTCTCTCCTCTACATCTCGCCAATTGATGTCAGCTCATATTAGCGTTTTTTGTGCGGGTCACATACGGTTTATTACAATTAAGCGTCTTATTACAGACAACTGGCACTTCAAATATTAGATACTTTTTATGGGATAATTTAAATGATATGACACTGATTAAAAGATGGCAAATAGCACTTTCTTAAAAACAATTAGCCGTCACTGGACGCCTGAAATCGTGTTCATTCAAGTAATATGCATAAAATAATGTATATAAACTTGTAGTGTCCACTTCTACATAAAGCCCACTTAGTGGCATGCTGAAGAAATACCTACTCGTACAAAGTACTTGTCTAGTACGGAAGATGGCGTTTGACCGAGTTGAATCGCACATACGAAGTTTTTGCAAGAGTTGCCCTATATATACCACTTCCCGACGTTATTCGTTGAGCCGCAGCCCGTCAGTATAAGGTAACTTAAAGAGATCTGGTTATTGGTATTTGGTATTATTACTAGTGGTAGAGCTCCAGTGACGGAGCTTGCGGGCGTAGGCACTACCGCATTACCTTCGTAGACCGGTGGTCAGAGACACCACGGAGAGGACCACTGATGACACCAAAATTGCTTTCATCCTCTGGAAAAATAATTATCAGTTTAGAAGGAGTTCGCAGAATTGTGAGACATGGTACAACCATGTCAGTTTCAGTCAGCAGTATCATGTAGGTATTGTACTGTTAGGTGGTAGTGTATCAATTTTCCTGGCATTGTATTTTGATACAGTTTAAAGTGTATTGTGGATCATTATTTAACAGAGTCTTAATAGTCTTTTGTTCAGATAAAACGTCATTTTACTTTAAGAAATTTAAAGAATATCGAATTATGGCTGCTTTCATCATATTTTAAGGAAAAACATATTCCTTTAGAATAATACAGAGGCAAAGTTATGTTAAAAAATTAATAACGGCTTACCTTAATGACGAATTTCACAAAAAAATAATTGAAATAAAAGTAGTTTACTTCAATTATAGTTTTTTTAATATTTTTTGAATTTATCTCGCGTATATTAAAGTAAAATAATTATTGAAAACTAGCTGACCCGGCTAACTTCAGAATGAAATAATGTGTCAAAGGTTTGATAGATACGGACTATTTGTATAAGAAAATAAAAATTGTGGTTTTTACTATTTCCCTTCAATTTCTTCATATTTTCTTACATTTTAAACTTTCCCTGGACTCTGGAAAAATCATTCAATACCAAAATTAGCCAAATCGGTCCAGCCGTTCTCGAGTTTTAGCGAGACTAACGAACAGCAATTGATTTTTATTTATATACCTAAGATATAATTTGTGAATAATTGGAAGTGTCACTTTTTGTTCATTAATCGTAACTAATACAAAACATCTTCGTACAAGTAACTAGCTTTTTTTTCTTTGATTTATTACATCAATAAAATGATATAGTTAGATAGACACGTGAAAAATCAAAAGACGAAATATACGAAGTTAACATTTTATATATTAAAAGCGTATAAAGTGCTAACGAATTCATGAAAACGATTGTTCAATTCAAGGGTTCAAATATTTTGTTCCTTCAAATAAGACTGATTTTCACGCGATTTCTAGTCTCATAAAAAAATGTTCTATTTAATAAAGATGCCTTTTTTTATGTAATAAAAGTGGCAAACAAGCATGCAGTTCACATTGATGTTAAGTGATGACTGCAGCCTATAGACAACCACACAATGACCAGAGGTCAAAATGCAGATGCGCTGCCACTCCTGAGACATTAGGTGTTATGTCTCTGTGCCGGAAATTACAGGGCCATACATTACCACCTGACCGGAATACGATAGTGATGAACACTACCATTTAGCGGCAAGTATATTAAGTTATGCCTGTTTTATTATCAACGGCACGCGCTGATTGTTTTGAATATCGAATAGTTTATACGGATTTAAAATTACATAGTCACATGTAGCATATATTATTATACCTATGTCATTTTATTATAGTGTTTTTGTATCTACTAGTAATGAAATCGGTAATTGTCTAAAAGGAGATGTTGCGAGCTCGGCCCTGGTTCGTACACATCCTCAAAAAATGGATAAATTAAAGAACAATCCAAAAAAAATGCAATTAATTAATTCATGAATATATTTTAGAGTTACAACCACATTTAATTCAAACGATTTTATCATTTTCAACCATGTTAAACATGGCGGCGATACAGCCGACACTTGGGATCAATCGATTTTGATAGTATTTAGAAAATATTACTTTTTTCTCCAAGTTCTATAATCAAAATACAATTTAAAAAATGAAAATGTCAAAATGACATCGCCCGCCATATTCGCCATTGGTTTTGAGTTGCAATTCTAACTGCAAATAATGTTTTGTAACTGCAAACAAAGCCAAATAAGTGAAAATATGCAGTAAAAAACGTTTTTATATTGATTTTGCCTGTTTAATGATATTGTGTACAATACATGGCCGGAGGTCTACACATTTGTGCAACATCTCCTTTTACATAATATAGTTAACTGGTTATGTACATTATCTGGTTCAGTATTCTAGTGATGATATGTGCATTTACTTCTGCCTACCCCTTTGGAGATTAACTTATATTTTTTATATCCACCAATCATGGAACTGTGCTTTCATATACAAAGAATCAAATATGGCTTTTATTACCACTGCATATGGCTGCCCTCCGGTCCGCCGCGGCCGATGGTCCGTGTTGCTCTATGGTATAAGCCGACGACGACATTGACCTGGTTGAAGGTCGTAGTACAATACCATCGAGCAACACGAAGGGGAGTATCCATATGCAATTATGCAGGCTTTCCCCTCTGTCAAAGTACAAGACCAAATGATCTTACGCCTGTCGCCTAGATGTTTAAATGTGTGCGTGAAATTGTTTCTGTATTTTGTTAAAGTCAAGGTGTGAGTTTCGTAGTAATAGACGATTTTTGTAGTGTGCGTGTGTGTCGCACGCAGTTCTCCCCGTAAAAAATGACAGACTTTACAGCATATTTTGCATCGGTAATACACGCTATGGCTACTCCCCTCCAGTCCGCCGCGACCGGTGGGCCGCGTTGCTCTATGTACAATACCAACCGGTAGTTGACCTCATTGAAATAGGTACTTGAAGTCGCATTCGGGAAAGAACCGCTATTTTCCTCAATACTCGTTCCTACTTACCTACAAATTATTTATGCAATAATTGCAGATTATATTTTAGAGAGAGATGAAGCGCGCATGGCCCAGCGGCTGGTGTAGATCGTAAGCGATCTGCTCGGTTAAGCACTACGGGCGCGGTCGGGTAGTGTGATGAGTGACCGCTAGTGGCAAATTAAATGCGCGTTTCCGTGCTTCGGAGGGCACGTTAAGCCGTAGGTCCCGGTTGCTATCGATGGATAGCAGTCGTTAAACCTTGTCGGAGGCCTTATGGGCGGTTTGAAAACATCCGACAGCGGGTTGGCCACTAACCCACCCACCTCCACCAATCCGCATTGGAGCAGCGTGGTGGAGTAAGCTCCAGGCCTCCCCCCAAAAAGGGGAGAGACTCGTGCCCAGCAGTGGGACGTATAATGGGTTGCCATTATTATTATTATTATTTATATTTTAGAGCGAAATTCTTTGGAAATGTTTTGTAGGGTGGAATTATTTTTAGGTAATTTTGACGGCATTTCTATTAGTAGTAAAGTGTGAAGAATTAGAATCAGAAATTAATTTATTCATTTAGGGTGAAAAGCACCGCTTATGACAAGTCAAAAACAAACAAAGTAAATTAAAGTGAACAACAATTGATATACAATACCTAGTATACCTACATATAAAGATATAAAACTCTTCTATTACTGACTAGTTGACTAGTGATTGAGTGACGGACAATATACAGTAGGTACACACGAGTACCTAAACACAATACATATCTAATGATATACAGACTAAGCTAATACGCGCATACTATAAATAGAACATTCATAATTGAATACTCATTGTTTATTGTTTCGTTGAATCTATAGCTGAAGTACATAATTATTGTAATTCATACAAACAGAATGGTTACTCATGATCCTTCATAGAGCAAACACGGACCACCGGCGCCGTCTAGAGTTGCTTTGTATGATGGGCCTACGCTTCATCTTTCTATACGCGGTCAGATAATATGTAATAATATTACGGTATTATGTAAATATACGAACGTTTAAAACTTATGCAGGAAAATTACGTAACTTCACGCCAGTAATTCCCGAAGGGGTAGGCAGAGGTGAATGCATGCATTCAAGCCATTTCAAGCATACATGCAAACACCTACGACTCAGGTCAACCCAAGCGATAATATTCGGTAGTCGCCAGTTGATTCGTCGCATTAATTTCTCCACATTAACACCGATCCTCTTTAACGGAATATCTATTGATTATTGTGACACTGTCAGGAATCTAGGAATAAAAATGGACAGTCTTATGTCGTGGGCTCCGCAAATTGGCGATGTAAGTAGAAAGATGTTTGCCGCTGTCATTTCACTTCGTAGACTTAGAATTTTTTTGCCTACTGCCACTAAGATTATGCTCGCTAACTCCATTCTTTTCCCCATTTTGGACTATGCTGACATATGCTATCTTGATCTGACACAGGAGCAGCTAGGTAAGCTTGAGCGACTCCAAAATCTTTCTATACGGTTCATATTTGGTTTACGCAAATATGATCATATTTCAGAATTTCGTAAACAGCTCAAGTGGCTTCCAATCCATCTTCGCAGGAGTACACACATTCTCTCTCTTCTTTACTGCATACTGTACTACCCGCACTGTCCCCAATACCTTAAACATCGTTTCAAATACCTTGATCAAAATAATTCCCTCTGCCTCCGCTCTTCCAGCAACCTTTTTGAAAGATTCCGTCTCACTCTTCTTCCTTTTATGCAAAATCATTTACTGTTGAAGCTGTCAAACTATGGAATTCCTTACCCATAACAATACGACAGGCTCAAACTCTGGCGACTTTCAAGTTTCGCGTAAAGGAGTTTTACCTCACCTTGGACTCATAGTTTGTCATCCCTGATGGTAAGATATTTTATATGTTTAAACTTGTCTTATGTTAGTATGTATATATTATATTTATATATTCATATATATATATATGCATAACTAGATATATATGTATATTTGTATGTATTCTACTATGTATTTATTGATAATATTAGTTTTACAATTTGCGTATGATTATCGGTCTTTAAAATAATTGTTTATGATTGTACACCCCTTCTTGTTAGATATAATTATGTCACTAATAACCTAGGTTGTCTGGAAGAAATTGCTTTAAGCAATAAGACCGCCTATTGTGCATATCCATACTATTGTCTTTGTTGATTGTTACTTTTGGTGTACAATAAAGAGTATTACTACTACTACTATCTTCACGCCAGGTCCCTAACGGGGTAGGCAGAGAGTGTAAAACGCCAGATATCCCAGATATATATATATATATATGTCGGAGCAAGAAGTTTATTGTTGGTTCTGTAAAGTACTAGGCTATAGAAATACCTTGCTAAAAATATTATTTTAAGTTAATTTGATTTGTTAGATTTTGTTATCGTTTAAAATCATTATTTCATTTAAAGAGTAATTGTATTATAAAAGTACATTACCGAGTTGAGGGTACGCCTCGAGCGGGGTCGAGGCGCCATCTGACAGATCGCCGTTAACGGAGGTTATAAAATGTGTCGTTGTTGATCGAGGTGGATCATTCTTTGGTTGGACAGTGGAGTACTATTTGATTTGGCGAAATAAGATCGGTGTCGCGAACCCGCTGCTCGTTGTACTTAAAAGTTTAAAAGTGTAATTATATCAAAGAGTTTTGAGTGTAAAGTTAAGCAGTGATATTCTGTTAAAGTGATTAAATCTGACTGATAATAGTGACTTATTGTTTTGTGCTAGCATTTAACCCTCAAGACGCCCACTAAACACATAACCACTAATGATGATGTCGAGATTAACGTTCTTTCTCCGACATATATATAATTTCTAGAAGTGCTCTTCTAAAATTACTATCATAGGTCATCATGTTTGATAATAATTATAATATATTTCGCATCGCTTTTAATTCAATTGGAATTGATAAAAATTAGGCTAGGCTAATCAATGCTCCAAAAATAATGTTTTAGATAGGTCATTAATACACAATGCGTATCTGATAATACAATCCGATTATAAATAATGTATAATCATCCGATGTAAGAATTTCACTTGTTGTGGATTAATTAGGAATGTATACTTGAGCACTATGTCCGACTTGGTTAAATATTTGAAATTGATTTAAACAATCAAATCAATTTCAAATGGATTAGTTGTATTCAAAAATCCAATAAGTTCCATCTTTTCTGAGAATTTTCAACAGCTACACTCAGTGAAATAAATTAATTTTAGACGACCATAAGACGAAATAAATTTATTACAAAATCTTTATTCCTTTCCACGGTGTCTCAGTGTCAGTACGTAACCGGGCACGATTTAATATTAAAAGAGAACAGTCGTTGTTTTAGTTGTAAGTCGTCATTTGAGAAAAATACAAATCATGTGAACCACTAAAAAATAAAATCGCAAATGAAATAAACATGGATTTTTTTAAGATTACGTGCTCAAACTAGTTCAAGCTAAAAAATAAATAACAATTTAACCCAGTACGTACAAGGACTACTAGGGTATATTTTTTATTATTCTGAAAAGGGTGAAATCGATTAGTAAACGATCAAAACAAAACTTGGCAATCTACTTACATTTACTTTAACTTGCATTTAGATACCCTTACCCTTATCCATAAACATGTAAGTTACAATCTTAAAATCCATTTCCTGTTGTCATTATTTCGCCATTATACCATTTTTGTCACTAACTGCTGCAATTAAAAAAAACTAGGGACATGTGTAATAAGTAGGTTTTACTACATTCAAAACGAATTAAGGAGATGATAATTTTCATCATCATCATTTCAGCCAAAAGACATTTACCACTGGACAAAGGCCGCTCACAAAGATTACCACAACGAACGGTCCTGGGCCGCCCTCATCCATTGCCCGCGACCTTCCACTATCATATATTATCATTATAATTATGTCCATCTTGTTTTGGATTATTTTAACCTATCAAAATAAAAAAGCTTGACCAGTAACTGGTTTCAAGGTTCTTAGATTTTTTATTGATTCTTATCGGACATAGTGGCCAACCGGTCTTGCATCCATACTCACAATGTTATTAACGTTCCACGCACGAAGCAGCGGAAGCAGACGTGTCTAGTACGATCGTGATATCAGTTGTATCAATTGTGTCGCTTGAGTACGGATTTTAAGTTTTATGTCATTCTGCTGATGTCGTGATATGAAAACATAGTGAGTATTTTAAGAGGTTTTGTTATTTCTGTGAGTGCTTCAGAAAGCTCTTAAAGATGAATTATTATTATATAGATTCTAAAACTAAGTAATATAGATGAATTATTATAAAGATTCTAAAACTAAGTAATAAAGATGAATTATTATTATAAAGATTCTACGTAAAACCAAATAGGTTACCTACCTTATATGTTTTTTGGGATAATTTAAAACTTCGTGATTAATGAAAAACATCAACATTTGAGTATTTATACATTTACCTCGGTACTTTAGGTCTAATACCGGCAAGGTTTAAAAAAATACGTGGACGCATTTATCGTCAATTTAAAAATAGGCTCTATTTGTAACAGGAAAAAGGTGTTTGTTTATATTTCATGCAGTAATTACCTAACTACCTATTTCATAAAGCTATTGTATTTTCCTTGACATCTAGGTACCTATGTGTGAGTTGACTTTTAGTACCTAAATGAGTTTACAATTTGCCTTTTCAATATATTACAAAAAGATGAATAAATGATGACTTGCTCTTACTTAGCCCGTTTTTTGTTTATCGTTCATAACAAATCTGCCACCAAATTATATTTACATTGGTGTTGATACCTACGTTTTGATCATCACCAGTTGTGTGAAAATGTCTGTTAGGTATTATTCACTCGCGGGCGTAGGCACCGCATTACCTAATATAGGTACTTACTTGCTGAAAAATCCCAATAGAACCAGAGATAAAGGATTTTAAACCGTAATCTCTGGTAGCGCCCTACCCGGGATTCGAACCCAGGACCTCCAGCGTAGTAGTAGTGGCCTGCTACCACTAGGCTACTGAGGCAGTCAACTTTGATAAATTTAACTATGCCAAAAAATTCGCTGCAACCGCATTTCGCAGTCATTGCTACAGAAAATGTAACTAAAATAGGTACGCTTACACTCACAGCCCCAGAGTAATGTTGACAAATATTTGATGAGCTCCGTTTTGCCAAGGTCATTCAGGCTACTTAACCCCTTAACTGTTTTTATCAAACTTTGCACATCGAGTGCAGTTTGATCCAACTTGAAAGATAGGCTTGCCTAGATCTTAATTTATTGTCGCAATATTATGTAAGTACCTAAAATGCACCCATGCGAAGCCCGGGCGCGTCGCTAGTCAGATAATAAAAATGAACACTAGATAAACATGTTTGATGAAAAAAATAAATACAAATAAAATACGCTTACACTCACAGCCCCAGAGTAGGTATAAACCTGTGTCGTGGGTGCCGTTGTACACATACAACACATACACAAACACCCAGATCCGAAACAAATATCTGTAGACCATACAAATACCTATTAGTACCGGTGCCGGGATCGAACCCGCTACCCTTCGAATCAAACGGTCATCTCACACCGCTGGACTAACCGGGTCGTCATCTGCTGTCAACAACTGTTAATAGTTATTGTTGTTAACAAAAACCATAACTTTAACAAATATTTTGGTGCAACCGACCTTAGTATTTATAATATTTGCGAGTAAAGCCCAATTTAGCCAAAATAGGTATTAACCGTAGATTGATAAGACACTGCCTGGTAACTATGAGGGTGGCATGATCATGTCTGATCAAACCCTCTATAAATAGGTATTATAGATTTTAAAAAAAAGCCCAATTTCAGATTTGACCGGAACCACTCAAAAATAATTATTCGAACTTGAACTTGAGGTCCAACATTTTTGTAAACTGATATGTAATTGCAAAACTTGATATTTACATTTTGAAGGTAACGTAACAAGTCAGTGAACGACCTTAATTAGGTGTTTAATGTCTGTGCCCTTTTTTGAGTGCAATAATCGTGTTTAATAATATCCATATATGATAATTGATAAGATAAAATGGATTCAACTTATATAATTAACAAGATAACATTTCTTAATCATTCAATTAATTTTGTTATTTAGTCACTGTTACGTACAGTGCTCAACAATAAATATTGCACATCGAGCCTAGAAAGGACACATCGGGTTATTTCGGGTCTGTAGAGCGTTATCTCTTTCGCACCGTACCTATTTGACGTTTGTCGACCATTTTGATCGAGATTTGACCAATACCGGACTGTCGGTGCTTACGTAGGCAGTGTGCAACAGAGATGTCGCTCTACGAAGTCGAAACGAGCCAATCGTCTCTTTCGCAGGCTCGATGTGCAATATTAATTGTTGAGTACTGTAATGTATGTACAACGAGAAACCGCAATAAAGCACACTAGGAACCCCAATTAGAAAATCGAGTTGTACCTACTTAATAATAATGAATGATGATCTGAAATTACATGTGTATGTGTATGTATTAAATATTTTGAACTAGCTGTTGCCCACGGCTTCGCCCGCGTGGATGTCGTTTTATAAATAACTAAGTAGCCTATGTTGTTTCTCAAAGTCAACTCTATCTCTGTACCAAATTTCATTAAAGTCGTTTGGACGTGAAAAGGTAACAGACAGACAGAGTTACTTTCGCATTTATAATATTAAGTAGAGATATAAGAAAAAAGCTGTCTACTTTTTGTACGAACAGTATGTCGGTATATCCTACTTACTCTACCTACGGCCGCACATAAAACACAAACATAACTCCCACATTTTCGTAATGTGCGCAACCCCGCTATCCACTCGATGGTAATTAATAAGACTCTTTTTCGATGGTATTCTAAGGTATCTCCCCCTTTATCTGACGTGCTCGAGTAACTGCAAAAATCCCCTCTTGGGCTCCCCTACTAACTGTCAGGGTTTATGTTTATTACAATGATATTAAAATAATATAAAAAAATAAATAAAAATAAAATACGCTTACACTCACAGCCCTACAGTAGGTATAAACCTGTGTCGTCGGTGTCGTTGTACACATACAACACATACACAAACACCCAGACCCGAAACAAACATCTGTAGGCTATACAAATATTTGTCCCGGAGCGGGGATCGAACCCGCGATCCTTCGAATCAAACGGTCATCTCACAGCGCTGGACTAACCGGGTCGTCAATGAAATATGTTCATTACGTTACACGTCGTATATATTAACAAAGGAGATGTAGCGAGCTCGGCCCTGGTGCGTCAAAAAATGGGTAAATTATTATAGAAGAATCCGAAAAAAATACAATTAATTTAATCAAGAATGTATTTTAGAGTTACAACCACATTTAATTCAAACGATTTTATCATTGTCAACTATGTTCAACACGGCGGCGATACAG
The DNA here is from genome assembly GCA_036365455.1 of Macrosoma leucophasiata. Taxonomy (NCBI): domain Eukaryota; kingdom Metazoa; phylum Arthropoda; class Insecta; order Lepidoptera; family Hedylidae; genus Macrosoma; species Macrosoma leucophasiata. The sequence goes on from JAWQUS010000004.1 coordinate 13,790,641, forward strand.
CCGACGCTTGGGATTAACAGTACTTTTTTTTTTTTATGTTATGGAAGTGGCAAACAAGCATGCAGTTCACATTGATGTTAAGTGATGACTGCAGCCTATAGACACCCACACAAAGACCAAGGTCAAAATGCAGATGCGTTGCCACTCCTGAGGCCTAAGGTGTTATGTCTCTGTGCCGGAAATTACAGGGCCGTACATGACCACCTGACCGGAACACGATAGTGCCGAACACTACCATTTAGCGGCAAGTATATTAGGTAATGCGGTGGTGCCTACGCCCGCGAGCTCCGTCACTGGAGCTCTACCACCAGTAGAAAGAAAGAGTACTTATGTAAATAACACAAAACTAATGCTATCTGTATCTTACTAGTGCATCACATATTATTTAAAAAACCGATGTATCGAATCGATCAATTTAAAGAAGTTCCGAAGATTCTTTTTAAATTGGAAGTCGAATAATATTAACACATAAAATCGATTTCTACAGTATTTAGAAAATATTGCTTTTTTCTCCAAGTAATAAGTATATAATCAAAAAAACAATTTAACTATTATACTATTATATATCAATAAAAAAAAATGCCTGCCATATTCGCCATGTTGGTTTTGAGTTGCAATTCTAACTGCAAATAATGTTTTGTAACTGCAAACAAAGCTAAATAAGTGGAAATATGCAGTAAAAAACGTTTTTATATTGATTTTGCCTGTTAATGATATTGTGTACAATACATGGCCGGCGGTCCATACATTTTTACAACATCTCCTTTATTACAGGCCCATGATATTTTTCTTCCCATGATATTCTTACTTTGTTTTATATCTTTGTTATGAAGTTGACTGTGTAATTGAAAAATATTAGCATGGGTGCAAAAGTACCATTGAAGAAGATTCAATATTTATATTACAAAAGAGAGCTATTAGAGCGATATATAACTTAAATAGTCGTGACTCCTTGAAAGAATTATTCAAGCAAATAAATATAATGACGGTCCCTTGCCAATATATTTATGAAAATATATTGTATGCTAGGAAAAACTTGCACTTATTTAAGAAAATTAATGATATACATACTTATAATACCAGAAATAAAAATAAATTAGTATTTCCAAGTTTTCGCCTATCGAAAACACATAAATGTTTCTTAACAAGTTGTATACAGTTTTATAACAAAATTCCGTCCAACATTCTTGAACTTACAGATAATAAATTTAAGTCATGTATTAAACGCACACTATGTAAAAATGCGTACTATAGACTCGATGACTATCTAAATAGGATAGAGATGCCTGGACAAATGCTGGTCTAGCTCCACAAGACTAAACAATAATTTTGTGAAATGAATGTGCATTGTACTTGATATTGTAAAACATAGTTATAAGTTTCATATTGTGAAAATAGTTTTAAGGAACATATTTTGAAAAGACCCTACTGAGTTTTGTTTTGGCAGGTTTTTTCTCAGTAATGTGGGCTTTGGAACTCTGCCAGTGAATGACAAAGAATGTCGCATATTTTTTTGTTTAGTCTTATCTTGCCGTTTGTAAAAGAGAGTATGGAACATTCTGTTGATACCTATTTTTATTATTAAGTATTTTTGGACTATTATTAATTTATTTACTTTGACATATTAATCAACGTATCAGTCGTTATTCGCTATAATTTTATATTTGTAATTTGACCTATCACAAGCAAATTCTATTATTTCCAAGTGATTAAATGAATTTTTGAGTTTGAGTTTGAAGGTTCCGTTGATCCAAACTTATTGTATCATCATAATCAAAAAATAGGAACCTAAAACTACTCATGGGTCCCCTAGGTTTAATGCCGCGAGGTAATTGAGCAATACCTAGATGCTGTGTTCAAAACACATCGATATTATTTTGATAGCTCTCAGCGTATGTGCTGATTATATAACTAAGGTCGTAACTTACGTATATCGTAAATAATATGTTTGCGGTTAAAAAATAAACAGAATCTTGTTTATCCAATGGATGTGGATGGTATTTGTTACTGCCACGTTACCATAAATATTTACATCAAAACTATACGTCTCGGTATTGATTCGTTGCTTCTTCTAAGACCTTATTTGCATCCATCTATACCAAAACCACGTTGGTCATCGCCGCGATGTCGGCACTCTTACAACACAACACAATATTTTGAAAGAATTTGCCACCAGGCGGGACATGACAAGGCAGAGGTAAATGCATGCATTCAATCATACATGCAAACACCCACGATTCGCCGGTTACGTTTTTGGCCCATGTAACAGGTGGCGAGCCTATTGACATCACCGGGCACATTACCAAATTTCGAGGTACTGGGAAGCTTCCAGAGAATATAAAAAGCCCAATAGAACCAGAGATAAAGGATTTTACACCGTTTTCTCTAATATCCTCCGACCCGGGAATCGAACCCGGGACACCAGCGTAGTAGTAGTGGCCCGCTACCGCTAGGCTACTGAGGCAGTTTAACGAACTTGAAGTTTATATTAAACGTTATGGATAGTGTTTTTGGGACAAACAATTTTATGTACGGCCCTGTAATTTCCGGCACAGAGGCATAACACCTTAGGCCTCAGGAGTGGTAACGCATCTGCAATTTGAAATTGGTCTTTATGTAAGTGTCTATAGGCTGCAGTCATCACTTAACATCAATGTGAACTGCATGCTTGTTTGCCACTTCCATTACATTACAAAAAGTGAAGTAAGGTTTGCATTTGAACAAACTACAATTATTTCTATAAATCTTTTTTCAGATCATGAAAACATTCTGGATCACTTTGGCGATCCTTTCCCTGGTGTCTCTGGCGACTGGTCTACGTGTTCTTGTTGTATTTCCCCTGTACTCCAAAAGTCACAGCATATTGGGGCATGGCATCGTCACTCGCTTATTGGAAGCTGGACACGAGGTGAGAAGATACTATTCTACAAATTTAAATCAATTCTAGCGTGTTCAGAAAGGTTGGATTGTTAGTGTGAGTAAGTGGTGGTGGTGGTGGAGGTGGCGGTGGTGTGCCGGTGGTGCTACTGTCATTTCAATTTTTCTGTTTTGTGATTTATTTCAGTGCACAATAAAGTATTTTTATAATTCTCTATATTTTTAATTTTCCAGGTTGTTCACGTGACATCATTTCCGCGAGAGAAAGCGACGCCAAAATTACGTGAAATTGATCTTTCCGAAGCATCATCAGAACTTAGGAAACAATATAAAGAAAGTAAGGTGAAAAATATGAATGCTAATCTACTATTTCCCCTATTTTGTCCTATTTTTAACAAAAAATCAATCAGAGCTTGTGCTTGCTTCTTGCTTATATGTATGTATGTGTCTTCACGCCGGCGCCAGATATCCCGGTCCTGACATACCTCTCGTGCCTCGTCCACCTTCTTGCTTATGCTTTCCTTATTTTATAAACTGCCTCAGTAGCGTAGCGGTAGCAGGCCACTACTACTACGCTGGGGGTCCTGGGTTCGATTCCCGGGTCGGGGACTATCAGAGATAACGGTTTAAATTGTTTATCTCTGGTTATATTGCGATTTTTCCATATTCTGGAAGTTCCCCAGTACCTCGGAGTTTGGTAATGTACCCGGAGATGGCAACAGGTTCGCCACCTGTTACATGGGCCAAAACGTAACCGGCGAGTCGTAGGTGTTTGCATGCATGCACCTCTGCCTACCCCTTTGGGGATTACGGGCTTGAAGTTACGTAAACAATGAATATTAGAGCTAGTGAAAATAAATGATCATTTTATGCAAGTCCATCAAATCAATTTTATCAAAGTCAAGTTAGGACTCTTGCACAGCTCTCGCGCATCTTCTACGTTCATCATTATTTCATGCACGCACACTGATTCTGAAGACTCTTAACCCTACATTCAAATAGAGCTATCTATATACTTTCAGATGATCTGTTCAAACTAAAAAACTTGATTGGATATGACCTGGGTAGTTCTCCATTCATGATGTATTTTGCATATGAGGCCCATAATAAGGTGTTTGAGTATGGTCCATTACTGGAGTTACTTAGTAATCCAAAGGAACGATTTGACGCCGTTGTGTTGGAGTGGTTCTTCTCGGAACTACATGCCGGGTATGTATAATATCTTATCGACCTCATGATCATCACCGTCATGATCATCATCATGATATGTTCTTAGGTTTTCGCGAGCTGCACTCATTGAAATAAAACTATTTTTACGGATTTATCTCGCGTACATTAAACTTAAATGATTTTTAAAATCAACCCGACGTTTCGGTCGCTTTTCAGCTGCAGAAGCAGCGAATGTCGGGTTGATTTTAAAAATAATTTTAGTTTAATATACGCGAGATAAATCCGTAAAAATAGTTTTATTTCAATCATCATCATCACTATCATTATTATCATCATGTATGTATCTTCACGCCAGGTCCCTAACGGGGTAGGCAGAGAGTGTAGAGTGTATTATCATCATCATTGTATATTACTACTATAGACACGAGTTTTCTATACACATCGCCATCATGACTTCAACTGAAAGACGCCCATAGCTGGACAAAAGCTTTTTTTATGTTATGGTCGTGGCAAACAAGCATGCAGTTCACATTGATGTTAAGTGATGACTGCAGCCTATAGACGCCCACACAAAGTCCAAGGTCAGAATGCAGATGCGTTACCAATACCGAGGCCTAAGGTGTTATGCCTCTGCACCGGAAATTATAGGGCCTTCTTCAAAGATGCTCACGATAGCGCTGAGCGTCATCAGGTAGGGTAGAATAATATGCCATAATCGCCCCGCTTTGCACGTAGTAATCCACAATCACGATCGAGGCGTCGCAGTAGTCGCAGTTTTATCGTGGGACACTGCTGCCATTCCCGCGTTAATGTATTTCCTCCCGTCTATTGGAATGCTTTTTGTATTTCCTGTCGCCTATCGATCCACTGACTGGTGCAGATCAGTTAAAGAATCCCCTCCCCTAGTGGACCATGCCGTCATCACGTCCCGACGCCACGAGTTCTAATCACACTAATATTATGAATATGAAAATTTCTTTCTTTGGATGTGAAAGTTTCTTTGTTTGTATATTTGGATATTTGTCCGTCAATCACGCCGAAACTACTCAACGCATTTTGATGAAATTTCTTATACAGATAGGGTATTAGCTAACTTAGATTATATGATACTTTTTATCCCGAAAAAATGTTGCTGTGAGATGCCATGAGATGATTTGATGAGTTTCCACAGGTTACGCGAAAAGCGACCTTCACGCGGAGCGGCGGGCAACAGCTAATGCTTCATAATAAAACATTTGCTCTTGGATTTCAGAATTGCACCATTACTGGACTGTCCTCTGGTCTGGGTAGCGTCTACAGAGGCACACTGGAACACGCTGATGTTGATCGATGAAGTTTCGAATCCAGCTTACACCGTCGATATATTCTCAAGCTACCGAGCACCTCTGACGTTTTGGCAGAGGTTGCAAGAGACTTGGATGCTTGTGAAGAAATATGTTATGAGAGCGTAAGTAACTTTCCGAATATTTAGCCTGGTAAGATTTTACATATTTTTAAGCCATGGAGAATATGAATAAAACGTCTGGCTCATGTAGATTAACTGTTGTAACACATTTTGACTATTATTTATTCCAATCTTACGGAATTTTGGCAATGCGAGACCAGGTACACATTCGCTTCTTTATTATAATAGCAGAATGAATCTGGTTTGTTTGTAGTACGATGGACGATTTATAGCGAAGACTATCACATTTTAGTCGAAATACGTACAAAACGTAACAAAAGCCTTCCAAAAGATGCCCTTTACAGGATTGTTTGCTTTGTTGTATTTACTAACGGTATGTTGGAATCAGCATGAATTTATTCGTCGGGACGTGACAACCCCACCGCGGAAGAATTTCCTTCTACTGAGAGAGAAGAGAGAAGAGAAATCTTCCACTAGAAGAAACTTAGCGATCAAACCACTCCAAAAGGCTGGTATGGTAGTAAGTGCAATAACGTAAGATGAGCAGCAGCGTCCTGCGAGGAAACTACCGCTACTGCGATCGCCAATCCGCATGCCAAGCGAGCATATCCCCCTTATGGGGAGGCTTTAGTCCAGCAGTGGGCAGCTTTCAGCTGATATGATGATGTTGGAATGGTTTGAGCATCATTGTTAACTGACTGCACTTTAATAATAATAATGGCAACATTGGCAACCCATTATACGTCCCACTGCTGGGCACGAGTCTCTCCCCTTTATGGGGGGAAGGCCTGGAGCTTACTCCACCACGCTGCTCCAATGTGAGTTGGTTGGCCAACCCGCTGTCGGATGTTCTCAAACCGCCCATCCATAAGGCCTCCGACAAGGTTTAACGACTGCTATCTATCGATAGCAACCGACGGCTCAACGTGCCCTCCGAAGCACGAAAACGCGCATTTTAATTTGCCACTAGCGGTCACCCATCACACACCCGACCGCGCCCGTATCGATTAACTGAGTAGATAGCTAACGATCTACACCAGCCGCGGGGCCATACGCTCTTCACTGCACAACTGCACTAGCAGAAGAATTATACACTCCGGTGGAGTCGTCATGTCCCAACACCATCAGCTACAGAGAGATAACGTACTCTGATTTAATTTCTTTTCCATTATCACATTACAGTGCATTCGTACAATTTATGGAAATACCAGCATACAATAGAATATACCCACCTATTGCCAAGAAAAGAGGAATTGTTATGCCATCCCATGAAGAAGCAGCATACAATGCATCGTTAATGTTGATAAATTCTCATCCGTCTATGGGGACAGCGTTCCGGCTACCACAAAATGCAAAATATATTGGTGGATACCATGTTGATACGAAACCAAAAGCATTACCACAGGTAGGTTTATAATAATATTCTAAAACTCTATAAGATTCCATTAATTTTCTTTTGATAGGAAAGCAAAATAATTAAGTATCAATACTATATACCTACAACTAAACATTCATTGTGGTTTTATAGACAGAAATAACCATTGATTTCTGGTATAATAATAAATGTAATTTTCCATTTTAATTATTGAACGTGTATTTACAATGCTTGTATTTTGGGATAAAGGAGAAGCCTTTCTCGATAAAAGTCGAATACAGCAATATAAATTGCCATAGTTTATCTATTTATTTTTACAAAAAATCTTTCGAGTTAGATGTTACATGCGTAGACACACAAAACCATTCTATGTGTGGGTGGTCATCAACCTTCCTTACTTGTTTTTTTTTTATTATACTGGTAGACATTTCTCATGGTTATTAATATAGTATCTAGAGTAGCATTAAAATTTACTAGTATTTTCTTTGATTATTTAAATTCAGATTTGTTAACATAGCTTGTACCTCTTCTGGTAGTTCATTCAAGATCTTTGGTATTACACAATTCAATTTCCTAGAATCATTCTCATTATTATACTTGATAGTCAAGATTTTTAGGTCCTCAGTACGTTTTTTTCGTGTGTTATATCTAAACTCTGTTTTCTGGTAAAGTTAATAGATTATTTAAAACCTGAATGAATGAATGCATTTCAAATATATTGATATGCATTCATTAAAGGCCTCTAATAAATCAATATTGCCGAATCTGACGAGCATTATTTTCCACAATTTCAGGATCTCCAAAAACTGATGGACGAAGCAAAACATGGCGTCATCTACTTCAGTATGGGATCAAATTTGCAGAGTGCTGACATGACAACAGAGATGAAAGAATCTTTACTGAAAATGTATGGTGATTTGAAAGCAACAGTTATATGGAAGTTTGAAGAAGACTTGCAGAATGTGCCTGCAAATGTTCATTTGGTGAAATGGGCACCGCAGCAAAGTATTCTAGGTAATTGTTAGAATTGAAAAAGTTTAGTAAAGTCAAGTCATTTTACGATAGAACGCAGAACAATAAGATGATTTTATGAAAATGTTAAAAGTTAATCTCCAAACGGAACATTTTAGAAAAAGTAGGTACCTACTACCGAAATAAAAGTAAATTTAATGCCACTAAGTTCCCCCGAGCTTGTAAGAATACGAAACAAGCATTACACAATAGTAGATTTGGTTTCTTTTACTACAGACTAGACTAAGTAGTCTTGAGTTTGATACTTTTGATATCCCTTGTAAGTACAAGGGATATCAAAAGTATCAAATCATAAAATATTCCTGAAGATAATCAGACACATCCGTTACACAAATCTGATGTTATCAAAATTCATACCACACAATTTATTGCCCAAAATTGGCCGCTATGATTGATATTCACATATTTTTGTGACACGGTTATGTTTGGATCATCTATTTATATGCGTGTATCAAATTAAAAAAAAAATAGTCGGTCCATTACTTTCACAGAAAATAAGCTTTGTCAGACGCACGAGTGATCTTACAAGGGTTTCATTTTTTATATTTTTAAGATATGGGATTTTGAAACAGGACGATTGTGATAGCTTTTAACCTTGTATTGACGCATACAATATATTACTTTCAGCTCATCCAAACCTCAAAATGTTCATCACTCATGGTGGCCAGTTATCAACAACAGAGGCCTTGCACTACGGTGTCCCTCTGATTGGTTTGCCAGTAATGGGGGACCAACACGTTAACATGAGATCTGTTGTCGAAAAAGGCTTCGCAATAGCTGTGGACCTAACCAGCACCGATGTGGCTGGAGATTTAAAGAGAGCTATAAAAGATATGCTTCATGACGAATCGTGAGTACATTTTTTGTTATTTGTGTATACAGGGTGTGAAAAGAATACTTCCGAAAAAAAACTGGTACTTTTTACTCGTGATTCTGGATACAAAGACGTAAAAAAAAATTTAAATATGTAAATTAAAAAAAAAAATTGCGTACTGTAACGTGTAAATGGATAAAGTTAACAATTTCTCAATGTGACAATGACAATTGTTTTTTACTTTTGCAATTGTTTTTTAATTTTTTGGGACTTTTTTTAAAACTTTCTATATAATATTCCAAATCGAATGACACCTTGGTCATATTTTTCGGAAAACATACAAAAATTTAACCCAAACCAGACTATTTATCAGTTTATTTTTCTATGTTCTTTTCAGATACAAAACTAAGGCTAAAGAACTATCAGCTATATACCACGACCGAACATCCCCTCCTGGTAAGGAACTGGTCCATTGGGTGGAGCATATTGTGAAGACCCGAGGAGCGCCTCATCTACGTTCTCCTGCTCTTATGGTACCCTGGTACCAAAAACTACACCTTGATATCGCTGCGTTCTTATTATCAGTGTTTCTTGTAGGGAAAAAGTTGATGACTAGATTTGTATGTAAAAAATGTAGGCTATTTAGGAGAAAAAACAAAAAAGAGAAGACTAAATAAGTTTTTCAGTATTATCGGGTGATATTAAAATAATTTTAGTAATGTAAAATGTTATTTAATATTGCTACTATTTTTTGTAAATTACAACAATATCTTGTATAATAAATCAAGATAATTATTAAAGTTTAACTTATTTTGGGGCGTTAGGGAAAAATCATGAGACTAAATTTTAACGATGCGTGCGCACTCCGTCACGAAAAGCCGACACCTGACGACACGACATTAGCTAGTCAACATTGTAATTTAAACAATTAAAGAAGTTACCAACAGAGTAAAACTATTTTATAATTATGTACAATCTTTTGATCTTTAAATAAAATGTATTCAACTAAATAATGTGTTATAATAAAACTTTAACAATATGTTTAAAAGTATGACATGTTGTACAGATGTTTTAAAGACAGTGTTTATTTTTCCTTTTCATTTGGGAATTACAATAAATAGTTAACATCAAGTTTCTCCCTGATTTGCAAGGTCATGGAGCGTGTGATCAACACACAACTGCTGTATCTAGAGGATCACCAGCTAATCAGTGACCGCCAACATGACTTCCATCATGACAAATCTGCTGGTGATCTTCTAGTATAATATATCTCACGCACCGTCGGTCTCACACCTCGGACAAGAGTAAGGAAGTATTGGCTGTAAGCCTAGATATTGCTAAGACCTTGGACCGGGTGTGACATAGGGCATTCTCGTGAAACTTCCATCTTACAGGCTTCTCGGCAGGGTCTGCAACTGGAAAGCCAGTTTTCAGTCTGGGCGTTTTATACAGGTCTTAGTTGACGGTCATCGCTCCGACACACTACCTATCGATTCTGGTGTGCCGCAAGGCTGTGTGCTATCTCCCACGTTCTTTCTTCTGTTTATCAATGGATGTTATAGCAAAACCCCTTTTTTATCGCTATGATCTATATATATCTTTGTCCGGGGATGCACACTACACTAGCCGCGCAAATGCGGCGAAGACAATTGAATCTAAAAAATGTACACTTTGAAGCTTATTATTTTACAAACGTTTCGCTTGATCGAGAAAGCTCATACTTAGCGACCTTTCGAAGATGAGTTGAAATGACTTTATTAGTATCACATCCACCAGACCTTCATATTATTTTATTTAAAAAATACACATAAAGCTAAAATAAAATACAGAATTTAAGTACATAACATTTATTCAACATAATGAAACATTATATATAACAAAATACTGGTGGTACTAGATGACTATCTGATTACATTATTATTAAACCATACCTAATTATGAAGTCAGATCCAAGTCAAAGCGATCAAATATGAAAAAAAGCATGATTGATATTTTGTAACTAGGTACTTTCAGAAATGGGATGAAGTTTTATTTTGCTTTACATTTTTCTCTACAGAGGGAAATTTAAAATCAGCGAAACTTTGTTTTTATGTAAAGAAAGTAACAAACGAGAATGCAGTTCACATTGATATTAAGTGATAATAGATATCTACACAAAAACCAGAGGTCAAAATGCAGAAGTATTGCCACCCCATTGAGCACAGCATTGAGACCTTACTTGTTATGTCTCTGTAGTAGTTATTACAGGGCCAAAAAAATGTTAAATATAACTATTCACTTAAATGACAGGTTCCATGCAGCGCATTTAAGCATATTTTATATGTTCTCCCGTATTATGTTGGTAAGAAAATATAAAGCCTATCTCGTGGTTAAATTAAGTTATATAATTCATTGACATTTCAATCTTAAGAAAAAAAGGAAATTTAGAATAGTTAAAGACAATACCAGTGTGGAGCATTTTGGTCAAATCTCTTTCATAGTTAATTAATGGAAGTTACACTACAAAACGTTTTCAAAGAAATGAAATATTACATGATTCTGATAACTGCTATACCTACTAAGGGTACTCACTATGATTTCACTTTGACTTGAGTCTGTAAATTACACTACAAAAATAGAACTAATTATATTTTTCTCCAAAACCAACAATTTTTAACTAAGCTTCTTTTTAGTAGATCTTATCTTTTGTAAACATTGATTTATCAATAAATGTGTAATGTGTATGATGATGAAAGTAATAACTATGATATCTAAATAAATCTTTTGGTACCAGGGCATCATGACGGCGTGGGAGCGCAAATGTGGCGCACCACGCGTCTTAATTACATGCTCTACCCAATGCACTAACTCCGCTTGGGGTGATACTGGCCTATCGTGGAAGATCATCGACGCCTCTTCCATTTTCTTCTGGTATCTAGAAATCAAAATATGCAAATAAGTATAAAAATATTCTGGTCTATAATCTGTACATCTCATTATGTCACTTTTACATAGCATATCAAGGTTTTAATATGAAAACGCATCTTACACACGCCCAAGACTACCAAATTAGATATCAACCTTTCTAAAATCATAATTAGTAATGTTTTAATTGGAATAATAAAAAAAAATAAAATAAATGTTAGCCAGTGAGTGAATATACAGATCACGGGTTAACAAATTCAAGACACAAACCTAGAATCACTCAGTATCTCCTTAATAGCGGCCTTCAAGTTAATAACCCAGTCATAGTCGAAGGTAACACCAAGCCCTATCCCTTTTATAGCAACCCTATGAACATTAATAAATTGATCAGCAAAAATCGGTACACCAATAACTGGTACTCCAAAGTAGTAAGCCTCCGATAGCGATAAAAGACCACCGTGGGTGATAAACAAAATGCAATTCGGATGTTCTGAAACAAAAATTACAGACTAAAGTCAATCTTACAGAAGTCAATATAGATTTTTGTTGATTCGTGTTATGAAGGTAGCAAACAAGCAAGTCTATAGACATCTACCCATAAAACAGAGGTCAAAATGCAATTTAATTGCCATTTCCGAGACCATAACTGTAAGAATTTTAATAATAATTAGTCGTGATAAAAGTAGATTTAATTTTAAAGTAATAAACAATCATGATTGCAATGCACATTAGTAGCATGTGAATATTATAACTATCATCTAAAATTATTTGCCTCTGATCTGCAGAAATTACATGACTATAAAATTCATAAATTCGATCTATTTTAAAGTAAATCATCATCATCTCTCCAGCCGTGGGATGTCCATCACTGGACAAAAGTCTTAGCAAAAGATGCCTACATTGTTCGTTATGAGGGAAGAATATGTTACAATCGCCGCGCTTGGCAAAAAGATTGAGGATTGCAGTGGCGTTTGTTTTATCGCGTGTCGCTGCTGCCCCTCCCACATTTCCTACGGTTTGACCGCCATTATTCGCTCGACTGACTGCACCAGCAGAAGAATTTTCTTCCACTAAATGTGGAATCATTACGTTATGCATATATTAATAAATGTGATCAAGTAATTACCTACTAATGTAATAATTAAAGTGTTGAGGATGAATTACGGGGATTTTACAATTTATAACTTTAATACTCTACCTAATATGCCTTGCTGCGGTGCCCATTCTATCAAATGCACGTTTTGAGGTACATCGTGAAAACTTGCTTCAAATTTCCAAATTACTGTTTGTTCTAACGTTCCAAATAAATTTAATAAATCCCTTATCATGTTTTCGGGTAGCGTGTGAGTTTGAAGTATCGATCCCAAACTCATGTATATGACTCCATTAGTAGCATTGTTCAAAATATCTTCTAAAGCCTTAAAACAGAAGAAGATAGTGATGCTGATAATATGTAGTTAGAAAAGATGTTCTTTATGGGAAGTAAATTGAGTAAAGATTGAATAGGTATTTCTGATTAATTGAACTATTTGAAGAAGTCTGATGAGTTTTGTGTTACGTGATAGAATCTGCAAGCGTTCTCCGGCAGTCATTTCTCCATTGGAATTATCACAAAGAGGACTTTTCATATTTGAGAGATTTTCCTGCAGAATGATTCATCCATGGAGATTCCGTTGACCTAATCATAACATTTTTAGAGTACGATAATAGCGCTAAACTCTAATTAAAATAAAAAAAATCGAACAAATAAATAAGCCTATACAGACAACCGTAGGCACAAGCCTATGCTCTTGATCTCCAACATAAGAAATCTCTCTGCCATCAGTATGTAGGTTGTTATTTTCAACTACTCCTTAGAGTTCAGTCACTTCATCCGGAATATATCCACAGCAGTGCGGGACATGGGCTTTCTCCAAGAATGCTCACAACAGGGTTGTACATTATTGGGAAAGAATATACCATTACCGCCACGCTTAGCAAGTCAATTGGTGAGGTAATCGCAGTATTTGTAGTTTTATCGTGGGACACCGTATTCGGATGGTTTGATTGCCGTTGTTTTAGTGACTGCCTGCGCTAGTGGAAGAGTTCTCCTCCACTGGAGGGCGGTGGGGTCGTCATGTCCCGCCTAAAAAAGGTTTGTTGGAACAACAATTAGTATATTTACTTACATCGGGCAACGGATCAACCTCATCTTTAATATGATAGCCTGAAATAGAAATATAATTCGCTGGTAGTCTCACAGGATCTCCTATAGATACATGTGAGTTGCCTAGTATCAAAGATGAATTGTATTTCACTTCATCAAAAGAAGGTAATACTCGACCTCTGGTAATGGGAATGGTGGAATAAGCGGCATTGTATATTTTTCTTTGTAGATCTGTGAAATACCTGCAAACAATTTATAAGAATTGAAATTTAACTTCATTCATGTCATGGTTGTAGCGAACACGCTTAGTTTGATAGTTAATACTACATGCTCTACAGTATTCAAATTCACATATAATGCTTAATTTTACAAGGCTCAGTGAAAATGCTTGATATACCTATAGTGAAACCAAAATCATTTTGTATGACACATTATCAGAATTAAATCAATTTACAAAATTTTCAATGGAGCCAGTCTTATGGAGATGCCAGCATTAGATACGAAAATTAGAGTAGATACATATTTTTAATATGTTATAATGTTGTTACGAGTATGTGGTACATTTTGTGTATATTGTTATTAACTGGTATTTTATGTTATTATAAGAATCATACTATTCTTACCTACCTCATTATTAAAATAATACTCAAATATGGAGTTACAAATTTGAAAAGACAAGTAATATAATGAAAAACTTAAATTCAACTTACCATTGAAAAGCCAGAGTCTTGTATTTAAGAATAAGTTCTTCAACTCTTTGGAGGATCGTGAATGGTGGAGTAACGTAGGATGAAATATGACTTGCAGTATAAGCGGTATCGGTATATTCATCAATAAGAGATAGCACCAATCCATGAGGGTTCAGAGACGAAGACCATATCATGGGACATTCGAAGACGCTGGCCAATCTGGTAAATAAAAATTAATCGTTAAATGTATTGCCAAGTGCAAAACTCGAGAATCGAGAACGACTAACGCTTTTTTGTTGTACTCGTATTTGTAACAGTCTGGAGAAAGAAGGTTTTTAGAAAACAAAAAAGGTAGAGGAAAATTAGAAATAAAAAAAAATATTTATAATATAGACTCAAAGATTTTATAATATAGACCTTATAAACCTGGTCAATGTTATAAGTCGATTGACAGTTAACGCGAGAGATAGCATGCGCGTTTCAATTATTTTTTGCTAAGGCTGATGTTTGAAATTCCTTTTGAAACTATATGGCTCTAAATAAAAAAAAATATTTACCAACTTATCAAAACACTTAATTGTTTTGATTTGATTGAAATAAAAAAACATCCAAGTTGAATTACAAGCAGTCATGTTAAATTCACAAACACCTGGCAAGAGTATATCAATCATGAGAAAGTGGTATGGAATTTAAAAACTAAATCGGCCATGAGGTTCTGAAGTTTTTTTTTCTGATTTAAAAAAATCTAGAGAGATTTCGGTTTAGTTTCATTCTTCCTTACGTGATTACACTTTATTCTGCGTAATATTGTATTTTCATGTGAGATTTATACTTATCATTGCTATTTTTGAAAAATATAGATACGTACCCTGCATAAATCTCATTATACATCCATTCAGCGATGACAACATCAAATGATTCTTTTGGATCATTGATCAATCTTTGCACGTGCTTATCCGATAGTGTAACGTTCGATAGTCTAAACATATTTTGCATGATGAGATGCGTTTTTCTCGGATTTTTATTGTCTATCATTAGTTTCGCATCTATAGCTTTTGCTGAAAATAATTTTCAAATTAGTATTTAGATTTGTTACGAATATAGCACGTTACTTACATATAAGTATTACCTAATGCTTTTAGACATCAAAATTGAAACTCAAAATTATCACAAGCTAATTTATATTACTAATCAAGTGGTGAATCTCAATGGTGAAGATAGCACCGCAAATGTAGCTGACGAAAAGTACCTACCAGTAAAGTGTAGCTTTACCGTATACCGTGTACCTACTCGTTATGTGCAAAAAAAACTGGATCTTAGAAGTAAAAATGATAAAAGTTGCATTATTTATTTTAATAAAGACTTCTGGGTTCATGGTTTTTAAGGACTCATCCTGTAAAATTGATTGAATGTGGCATTTCAAGTTGCAAATATATTACAAAATAATTTGATTATGTTTAAAATGGTTAGAGATTTGATAATGGCTGAAAAAAATCACTGAAAGGTGCTAATATACCCTCATTTTGATCTACGGACTTTCATTAATGAGTCACATTGTCTTTTTTATTTATTTCAATTTAGATGATTCCTATTGGCGACCTAAAGCTTAATTTATGCACGACATTTTAAAATTTTAGTATGGTAGCTTTTTTTGCTTTTTTGTCACTTAAAATTACATAGTGAAAAGTATCTTAATGTAATTTTTCGTATAATGTCAATGAAATGTTAATATTAAATGCAAAAGAATGTAAATTATCATACCCGTTGGGAACAAGGACAAATTTGATGATAGTATTATTTGTCGTAAGTTTTCTGAAGGTGGACCTTTATATGGCATTGATGATATATACGTCACCTGAAACAGATCAGCAATGTATTAGGTATTTCTACAGCTTAACGATTGCTCTCTTTAATATCTTATTAGATCTTTTGTTTTATTTTCTAGATTTTATTTTTCAATATTTTCCTAATTTTTGTTTCCTACTTTTTTTTACTTAAGTACATTATTCGGTATGGTAGTGGGCACTGATCACAGAAATCTAAATACATACAGACAGTAGACTATTGCCATTATTAATATTTTGTTCTATCTCAATATAGTTAACTAACTATTTTAGATCAAACTCTGGTCAAAACATTTTAAACAAATTACAGTTATTAAATGGCAAATTGTTAAATTACATTCATTCTTGGATTCCACATTATCATAATTAATGCGCTATCAACTTGTTGCTAGAACGAAGGTCATTCATAAAACCATTTTATACTAATATTTATCAACATTTAGTTTAGTACCCATTGAAATAGTGGGTTCAGTTTAGATTTCCATATTAATTTAAATAAATGATTGTGAACTCGCCTGCTACCTATATCAACATACATCTATACATATAATAATACAGTAAAAATCGAGTGTCTGTACATTAAACATTTTTCCAAAAAAACTGATAGGGGGTGATTAAAGAAGAATAACAAAACCAAACAAAAAACAATTTTTGGTATTTTAATATCAAGCACTGTTTCAAAACTTTTATACAGAGTTGAATGTGGTTTACATAAACGACAATAAACTTACTTATTTAATTTAGATTTATCCACCTTTCACGCCCAATATCACTTTAGGAGTGGCTTTTAGGTCTTAATGACCCTGTAATAGACTGCGTCTACTCTTTTAGAGACAAAGATGAAGTGATAGTATGTATGTACCTACGTTATTATTTTCAGTTTTATATCCTAGCAATGTAATGGCCATATAAAATTTGGCACGGGCATTATAAAATTAACTATCACCCTGATATAGGTTTGGATAAATTTCCACAGGTTACGCGAAAAGCGACCTACACGCGGGCGGAGCCTAGGGTTGCCACCTCTCCCGGAATTCCGGGAGTCTCCCGGATTCGAGCTTTGAAAATTAAAATCTCCCGTCTCCCGGAAGGAATTTAAAATATACTAAATTCTCCCGGAATAACAAGTTGTTTAAAAGTAATGACACGCGATGTCCAAATGGCTAAGAGCGGCGTAAATTCTCGGCAGCATTCTTGCAGTCTTCTCGCCACTGACCCCATGATTGACTGTCTCTTTCTGAGCCACGTGCGTGAGAGATTGCGTCGTCTTTGTCTCACTCATTTTCGTTCCTCATTTGTTTGTTATAAGTTTCATTCGTTCGCTTATTAGTCTGTATCTAACAGCAATCCATGCACTTGTGTCGTATTTTGATTAAATACAATTATTTCTATGTTGTTATTAATTTAAAATAAAATAAAAAGTTATTATATTCAATGTTTCTTTTTCTCCCGGATTTAGACACCTAAGAGGTGGTAACCCTAGCGGAGCCGCGCGCAACATCCATTGTAAAAATATACTATACAGATAGGCTGTACATCATCTGATACATGATGTGCCTTCCAATTTGCAAATTAATATTTTCATTCTTATTTTAAAGTCGATCAATGCAGAAATTTAAATAATATTACCTCGTGTCCAGCATTCAGTAAACATCGCACATATCCATCACCAAGAATAGAATGACTTGGATTTGGAACCGTGAACACCACCAAGATTTTAAACGCATTTGTATTATACATTAATAAAACGAAGAAAAAACTTACGACCAACATGTTTGTTGGAGAAGTCATATCTGGTTCATGAAAAGCGTGAGGCGATTGTTAATTTTATTACTTAAAGTGGAATCAAATGTTGCTGATAATATGGAAAATCGGCTAAAACTAATGTTGTATTATGTTCAGTTTGAATTACCAACTATGCATAATTACGAGTATGTTCTTGGTGATAAGAAATTACTGATGCCATTCTAAAACTGGTCTAGTACGAAACTCGCACAACAAGGGGAAATGAAGACACTGAACATTCTAACGAAAAGAAAAATAAATTAGTCTGACGCGTCGATCAAGTTTTGGATTGGACCATTGAGAATAAGATAAGATAAGATAAGAATTTATTTATTTTCTCCACAATGTTTTCTTATGGTTACATCATATGAAACTTATTTTATTTTTAAAAATTATACTGAAATTATTTTTTTAAACATTTTTCTCAGGGTATTGTGGAGACAGGAGCGCTCAAACTAGGTAAACCCTGTGCTATGAGTCTCCTGGTCTCCGCCTCAGGATTTTGTCCACTTATTTACTAGTACAATTTAAGAAATAGCTCATGAGAGCAATAAAGAGAACTAAGTACTATAAGGGAACACTTTGCCAGCCCAAAAGCAAATTTGCATAGTACTTATTATAATAAATTTACATTATTTTTTTAAATTATCAGGAATATGAAACTTTTTAAAGGAAAATTGTGTTAAGTATTATATTCATAAGTCGTTATCAAAACAATTGCAATCCGTGAAATTGTAAAAAAAGAGTCCCATGATTATGGTACACTTATTTTCGATGATAGGTAATTATTTATGTTCTCGTAATTTGTTAATTTATAGTTTATTTTAATCTTGAAAATAAAGAACCTCATGCTACCTGCCTTTCGCTCCAATATTTGCGAGTGAACACGATGCTTTTCACATCGAAAAAAATATTATTATGCGAAAACTTAAGATTTTAATAAAATAGGTATATAATAATTTATTAAGTAACGCAAAATAATAGCTAAGAGCTCATAGATATTGAGAACAATAAGACTAAGGTATAAACATAAATATAGTTCGAAAACAAGCAGCTATAAAAAAAAAAAAGATATGCGTCTCGGTCCGATTGTTCAGTTGAGTGTACCGAGCTGTAAGCTCGAGAAGGGGAAACTCTCATAACGCAAAATAATAGAAGAGTTAATTATAACCATCTTATCATTATCTTCTATTATATCAGAAGAGCTGTAGACTTAAGGAATGTCGGTGTGATTCAAGGCAACTTAGCTGGCCCTTTGAGTAATGTTGGTAAAAGGATTTCCAATGGTATATAATATATATATGTCGGAGTATAACCTAAATGTGACTACTAGCGCCATCTAGTTTGTCGGAGACGTAACCTAATTATGGCTAGGGTAGATTGTTTAATAGAGAATTCTAGGTGGCGCCACGGTCGGCTTAGGTACTTGGATTTGTTACCTTAGAGGGGATAGTTGCTTGCCGATATCGGGTTTATAAAGGCTATCGAATAGTTCATGCAGGTCAGTCACAGACAGACAGTCACAGACACACAGTTGAATCGAATTATTGTAGGGCAGTTATGCTGCCAGTTAGAACAGTGAACGTCAGTGATATTAAAATGATACAAAAGGGGTAGTACTGAATTAAATTGGCGGTATACTAGTGATAGTAATAGTATCGCATCCTGATAAATATGGTGTCCCGGTCCGAAGAGTTTCCTGCCCGTTCTTCCCTGCCGGAAGTAATCGAATGGGCAGATCTTTGGCAATATACGACTTTCTTCTGCCAACCTGTGCTTTATTTCATCATCCGCTCGAGTACCCACCTACAGATGCCCACAGACACGAATAACATATCGGCTTATGGAAAAACACGCCCACAACACTACCTACATGTCCTAACTGGAGAAGAGGCCCTCCTGCCGATATATACTCGTATATATCGGGATAATATAGATTATATATTCCCTACTTAATATTATAAATGCGAAAGAGACTCTGTCTGTCTGTCTGTTACCTTTTCACGTCTAAACGACTGAACCGATCTTTATGAAATTTGGTAGTTATTTATAAAACGACATCCACGCGGGCGAAACCGCGGGCAACAGCTAGTTATCTATAAGTTCGTGATTATGTGACATTAATTTGTTATCACGGGACTGGTATAGTCGCACGGCGACTCAAAGTCCCTAGGAAAAATAGATAAATGATTTTAAGTCATCACTGCAGCCTATAGACACTCACACGAAGACCAAGGTCAAAATGCAGATGCGTTGCCACTCCTGAGGCCTAAGGTATTATGCCTCTGTGCCGGAAATTACAGGACCGTACATTACCACCTGACCCGAACACGATAGTGCTGAACACTAACATTTAGCGGCAAGTAAATTAGGTAATGCGGTGGTGGTCCACGCCCGCGAGCTTCGTCACTGGAGCTGTCACTGGAGCTCTACCACTAGTATATAATAATATACTACTAATAATAGCATGTTTAAAACATACTAACGTTAACGTGTATCACCATGTATTTATTGATGTAGTAAAAGGCGTGTTTAATCAGTAATTTAATACACAAATAACTACCGTGAATGCTATAGTCATGTGTACTTAAGTTTTCCTTATATCTTAACTTTTTAATAATTAATAATAATAATATTTTAATCTGACTCACGAGGTTGTCGCCATGTGGGATGTGGATTCGGCCATCATTGTGCCGATAGTCGTATCGGTGAACGGGCTGATCCAACATCTCAAGAGGCTCTCGCTAGGTGGATGGATCAAGGGTCTGATACAGAAAGCAGTACTCCTCGGCACGGCACGCATAGTGAGGAGGTTCCTGTCTCTGTGTCCCTAACCACCGGCAGCTTGGACCCTGCTCCCGCTGCCGGCGGCACACTAATTTTTAATTTTTTATAAATATTATTGTTGTTTTTTTTTATACATATATATGTAAAAAATTATTTAATAAGTTGTATAAATAAATAAGTGGAATAATAATAATGGCAACCCATTATACGTCCCACTGCTGGGCACGAGTCTCTCCCCTTTTTGGGGGGAGGCCTGGAGCTTACTCCACCACGCTGCTCCAATGCGGATTGGTGGAGGTGGGTGGGTTAGGGCCAACCCGCTGTCGGATGTTTTCAAACCGCCCATTAGGCCTCCGACAAGGTTTAACGACTGCTATCCATCGATAGCAACCGGGATCGACGGCTTAACGTGCCCTCCGAAGCACGGAAACGCGCATTTTAATTTGCCACTAGCGGTCACCCATCACACTACCCGACCGCGCACTTAGTGCTTAACCGAGCAGATCGCTTACGATCTACACCAGCCGCTGGGCCATGCGCGCTTCAATAATTATTTAATTTTATTTTAATATTTAATTACCATTATAATATTAAATTACAGTATTACATAGCTCGTAGAAAAAATGTTTTTGCAGTCATATCGAATGGCCGAGACATTCCCGAACCTGGAACTGGTTCTTTTTTCACCTCCGCGGATTAAACAGTTTAACAGCACCAGTTCTTTGTAGAAACAGACTTTCTTCACTTCCCAAAATTTGCTGACTAATCCATTGAACGACATAACTAAGTACATAATCGAATAAATAAAGTAAACAAACAAACAAACTTACTTTAACATGTATATATTAGGTATAAATAGTTACGGCATGAGTCACCAAATCGATTATTTCATTTTGTTTGAGATATAAAAAATGTTGTGTATTATTCGTACCACCTTATATGAAATGTTGTCTCCGTTGTGTTTGTCTGTTACGCTTTCACTGCAAAATTGCTTAGCCAATTATGAGTACTTTTTCCTGGAGATGGACAGACTGCAGACTTTAATCGCCAAACAAAAAGATCACGTGGACAAAGTCATGGAAAAGATATTTTATATTTTTTTGATAAAGATTTAAGTACTATTTTAAAAAAAAATTATATGTCATGGACATCTAAAGAACTGCAATTAATTTTCGTAAACTTTTTGGAAGTAGGTTAGTATCTACCTATACACTATAGGTACACTAACCTGGCGTGAAGATACATACATACATATTTTTTTCAACTGAAAGTGTGTAATATGAATAACCTGAATAGTTCTTAAATATAATTTGAATCAATAGGTGGCGATGTTGTCTCAAGAGTTTTTACGTATAAAAGTAACAATAATTGAAATAAAACTATTCTTACGGATTTATCTCGCGTATATTAAACTAAAATGATTTTTAAAATCAACCCGACGTTTCGGTCGCTTTTCAGCTTCCGTGGTCCCGGGCAGACTGAGGTAACATTTGTCTGACAGAAGTTTGAAAAAATTATATGTAGCTACCTCCATCGATTTCGTAAACGCCTTGCGTAGCGTTCAGGATTAACACAATAATTACTTATGGTATCTTGAGGTCTTGCAGACTGCTGCGGCTGGGATTTAATCTTGCTAAGCATGGGATCCCATGATGTTGATAATCGCCATCCATCTTCTCTATTGAAATTTGGGTGTTTTTTAATACAGTAACAATAATACCTATATCCATCGTCACGCCCACTTCAACACTATATTTTATATACGTATAGATATATTTATAAGTAGGGTCAACCCAAATGTTAGATCCTATTTTTTAACCGACTTCAAAAAAAAACTTTTTTACTGGTGGTAGAGCTCCAGTGACGGAGCTCGCGGGCGTAGGCACCACCGCATTACCTAATATACTTGCCGTTCAGCACTATCGTGTTCCGGTCAGGTGGTAATGTACGGCCCTGTAATTTCCGGCGCAGAGGCATAACACCTTAGGCCTCAGGAGTGGTAACGCATCTGCATTTTAATCGTGGTCTTTGTGTGGGTGTCTATAGGCTGCAGTCATCACTTAACATCAATGTGAACTGCATGCTTGTTTGCCAATACGATTACATAAAAAAAGGAGGTTCTTCTTCTTTTTTTAAAATATATAGGTATATTTTAAAAAAAGAAGAAGAACCTCCTTTTTTTTTTTTTCACCGATAATTTGAACATGCCTGTACCGATTTGGATAATTTTACTAAGCCGATTAAATAGCTGTTTGCATTAATTTATTATTATTATAAATATTTAACTTTAATTGTCGCTTCAAGTATACATATTGATCATATTGTATTGAAATATCCTTTTATATGCTGACTAGCTGACCCGCAAACTTCGTATTGACTCAGAATGAAATAATGTGTCAAAGGTTTGATAGATACGGACTATTTGTATAAGAAAATAAAAATTGTGGTTTTTACTATTTCCCTTCAATTTCTTTATATTTTCTCTCCTTTCAAACCTTCCCAGGACTTCCAAAAATCATTCAAAACCAAAATTAGCCAAATCGGTAAAGCCGTTCTCGAGTTTTAGCGAGACATACGAACAGCAATTTATATTTAACTTTAACTGTCGCCTCAAGTATACATATTGATCATATTGTATTGAAATATCCTTTTATATGCTGATAAATGTAAGAGAGCCGTGATGTAACGTCGAAGAAAAATATTTTTACTGTCGTAAACATTGACGTGTTATGTTTTTTTATGTCACGATATTGGCAAACAAGCATGCAGTTCACATTGATGTTAAGTAATGACTGCAGCCTAAAGACACCCAGACAAAGACCAGAGATCAAAATGCAGATGAGTTACCACTTCTGAGGCCCAAGGTGTTATGACTCTGTGCCGGAAATTACAGGACCGTGCATTACCTGAGCGGAACACGATAGTACTGAACACTACCGTTTAGCGGCAAGTATATTAGGTATTGCGGTGTTGCCTACACCCGCGAGCTCCTTCACTGGGGCTCTACCACCAGTAAATATAAAAATTTTCAATGTCAAATATAAAAAAAAAACGTTACGTGATAATAACCTCTGAAAATTAATATTTTCATTTATTTTCAACTTAAATTAATTATTTGCTTAAGGCCAAGCTGATTAATTAAGTGTTTTTAGACAGCAGGTGTAAAAAAAGGTTTAACTTATTATATATTTAGTTTACCAAATTTCAACCCAATCTGCTTAAAGTGGCTATTTTCGGAAAAAAATTGCTGTGACAGACCGACGGACGGTTTTTACCTTAAGAGTTAAGGAACCCTAAAAGGTGACATTCACGCAAGTCACGGCCGTACCCTATCTAATTTTTGTTTGAAAACAAAAAATATATATTTTCCTTGCTTTCAAAACACCTACTTGATTTAAAAAAATACGCTTACAGTCACAGCCCCACACTTGGTTTAAAAGTTTAAAAGTATAAACCTGTGTTGTGGGTGCTGTTGTACACACACAACACATACACAAATACCCAGACCCGAAACAATCTGTAGGCCATACAAATATTTGTCCCGGTGCGAGGATCGAATCCGCAACCCTTTGAATCAAACGGACCTCTCACACCGCTGGACTAACCGGGTCGTCAAATGTACGGCATTATGAATAATAGATAAAACATTTTACTGGTGGTAGAGCTCCAGTGACGGAGCTCGCGGACGTAGGCACCACCGCATTACCTAATATACTTGCCGCTAAATGGTAGTGTTCAGCACTATCGTGTTCCGGACAGATGGTAATGTACGGCCCTGTAATTTCCGGCACAGAGGCATAACACTTTAGGCCTCAGGAGTGGCAACGCATCTGCATTTTGACCTCTGATCTTTGTGTAAGTGTCTATAGGCTGCAGTAATCATTTAACATCAATGTGAACTGCATGCTAATTTGCCACTTTCATTACATAAAAAACAAAACAAATCATAATGAACACTCATATTTTCACACAGACAATACTTCGATTCGGTTGGTGGTCGTAATTTCGTCGAGCGGCAAGGAACAATGCCGTAGCCTAACGCGCTGCGGTGTGTCCTTTTTATGCTTCGCCCACGGTGTGTCTGTTTACGTGTAACCATTTTTTTGGCTCAGTTTCACTTCATTACATTATTATTCGTAGGTATATAAATTTATAGATATATATTAGACCTTTGGTCATATCCTGGTACTTATACAACAGTGATATTATTACCGGTATTGTAGGTGTTGTTTATTGCTTGTAGTAAAATATTAAAGTTTGTTTGTGGTTTTGTAATAAAAATAACTATAAAGGCAACGGATACAGTTACCTACCAACTTATTACAAAAATACTGACACAATATATTTCTTTCAAAATAATGAAGTAGTAAATTTTCAACTGGTAGTAGAGCTCCAATGACGGAGCTCGCGGGCGTAGGCACCACCGCATTACCTAATACTTGCCGCTAAATGGTACATAGTGTTCAGCACTATCGTGTTCCGGTCAGGTGGTAATGTACGGCCCTGTAATTTCCGGCACAGAGGCGTAACACCTTAGGCCTCAGGAGTGTAACGCATCTGCACTTTGACCTTAGTCTTTGTATAGGTGTCTATAGGCTGCAGTCATCACTTAACGTCAATTTGAACTGCATGCTTATTTGCCATTTTCATTACATAAAAAAGGTATATCAGGTAAAAATATATACCCCCTTATTCATAAACGTATTTTTGCTAAAGTGTTGCTAATCTCTCCCTTGTCTTTTTCTATCCTGCACATTTGACAATGCAACTAACAAAGACAAAACATTCTATAGCTAAAACGTATTAAGTGTGCGTTTATGCATAAGGGGGTTAGTATATAAGGTATATTTGTTTCATGAACAAAGAATTTTTCCCAATTTTTTACTTATTCAACAAGTATCAGTTACATTGCACGTTAATTTCAACAACTGGTCGTTGTTTAAAAATGAAATACTGAAATGCTTGAACCATGAAATATGAATAACATAAATAGATACTTTTCTTACATTCTTCACCAGTTAAAACACTTTAACCCAAAGGTTGACTAGCCGATAATGCTTTGTAGCATTAAGTCCGTCTTGTGTACTTTCGTGAAGAGCTTCAATCAACACCTTAAGAGGCTCTCACTGGGAAGTTGGGTCAAGGGCCTGGTGCAGAAGGCGGTTTAAAATCCGGCGGAGCCTATCATATATCCATATTAAACTTTAATTTTAAACTTTTTGATACCGTTAGGTAAACATTCTTAAAACATCGGAAAATGTTGTTCAGGTTCTTCAATTATATCTATCAAAGCTGTTTGTTCTTATACTTCTTTAATTTTTCTGAACAAATCTTACCATGATCGTTTGAGGACGTCGCTTTTGACAAGTCGCTCTGACTAGACAAAGCTAGTAAATTGGTACGATCGCATAACGAGATCTATCGGTAACTGAATTATAATAATCAGCCTTGCATGTACAACCAGAATTCCTAGTGTCAACAAAATAGCTCATAAGTATCCGAAATTTTAACGCATCATTATGTTTTCTGGGTTTTTAAAGATTTCAATCAAATTGCTTTGAATTAACTAACTGTACGACTAACTGCCTCACCACATTCACGGCTACCAAAAAAGATATTTCTTAATATGAAATTTGATATAATTGGAAATGGTGGCAAAAAATATTAATTGAACAAGATTGAACGGATCACGATAACAGAATTATCAATTTGACTATAAACATATTCTTATCTTTCAATTATAATAATTATGATGAATGATCACCTACTTAAATATAGGACGAAATCACGTGGATGATAAAATAAAAGTCATGATGATATGTTTGAGTCTGCTATGATTGTAACAAACACTCAGACGCAAGTGTTTTTTGCTTCGTCTAATAGTAGGTACCTAGTAAGATTTTTGACGTTTCTGTGATTTGATTCATGTAATAAAAAACATTTCTGATGGAAAGCTGAACCGTAATGTTTTGTTTACTTTAGATGCGTCGTCCCGTAAGCCGTGATCAAACATGTTCATAACATGTTCATAAACTGAATCAAATTATTATAATATAAGTCATGATGAGTAAGTCGTCAAATCTTAATCGATCTCCTTACTCGCTCTAACAAGGGCCACGCGCTGTGATTGAAGCGAGAAAGAGAAGCTATAGTAGCATAGTTTAGGTTATTTAACAGCTATTATTTTAAGGATAGTGCCTCTGTAGAGAATAAATAGACTAATGATGAAAATGTGAGATTTTAATTAAATTGTAATTATCACTAGTCGACATCCGTGATCGTAATGCGAATGTAAACAAACTCTTATCTTTTTAAGATAACTTATAAGTCAACTATTTCAGGTAACAAGGTTATTCGCTTCCAATCGCAAGACCAAATTATACGTTTGTTAATCTTTTGTCATGTGGTTATAATTTGGTGGTGTGTCTATCAAATTCACTACTAACAAAAATCTTAAAATCTTTAATAATACGATAAGTGCCTGAAAATGATTTTGTGAATTACCGGAAAAAGCAACAAAAAAAGAACAAGTGAGTTATTTCCAAAGATTTGTTTATGAAACTATTATTCTGAATTCCACTGCATTATGAAGCGCACATGGCCCCGCGGCTGGCGTAGGCCGGCCGTAAGCGATCTAATCGGTTAAGTATTACGGGCGCGGTCGGGTGTGTGATGGGTGACCGCTAGTGGCAAATAAAAATGCGCGTTTCCGTGCTTCGGAGGGCACGTTAAGCCGTCGGTCCCGGTTGCTATCGATAGATAGCTGTCATTAACCTTGTCGGAGGCCTTATGGGCGGTTTGAAAACATCCGGCAGCGGGTTAGCCACTAACCCACCCACCTCGACCAATCCGCATTGGAGCAGCGTGGTGGAGTAATCTCCAGGCCTCCTCCCGAAAAGGGGATAAACTCGTGCCCAGCTGTGGGACGTATAATGGGTTATTATTATTTATTTATTACGTTTGACCGGTTATTTGAACGAATTTTGGTATAATGTGTCTTTTAAATGTATTTGTAACGTATTTGCTATCGTATGATTACAATATGTATTACCGGTACTTAGAGGTATTAATGGTAGTGAATATATAGCTATTTTACGATGTTAATGTAATTCTTAAAATTACTCGACCATGTCCGTATAATGTGCGCAAAAAACTTTTTTTTTGGCAGAATGTCCGGTCTAATATGGATTCTGTGTGCACTATTTGTGACATCGTGCGGTGGCTTCAGGATCTTAGTAATTTTTCCAGTACCAGGGAAGAGCCACAGCATACTTGGTGACAGGCTGGTGCAGCACTTAACAAATGCTGGTCATGAAGTAAGTTTTCTCTACAAAATTGCTACAAGAACCTATGTCGTATTACTTTCTTGTCTCCAACGGTAAATGTACTGTATGCATGTTTGCCATTCATGACATAAAAAAAACATTACCTATAGTTCAGTAACTTTAAATCAAATCAAAATAAAAAAAAAACAAATCTGAAGCGCGCATGGCTCGGCGGCTGGAGAAGACATAGAGCAACGCGGTCCACCGGTCGCGGCGGACTGGAGGGGAGTAGCCATAGCGTGTATTACCGATGCAAAATAGTCTGTAATTTTTTCAGGGGGTAAATGCGTGCGACACACACGCACACTACAAAAATCGTCTATTACTACGAAACTCACACCTTGACTTTAACAAAATACAGAAACAATTTCACGCACACATTTAAACATCTAGGCGACAGATGTAAGATCATTTGGTCTTGTACTTTGACAGAGGGGAAAGCCTGCATATGGCTACTCCCCTCCGTGTTGCTCTATGGGTGTAGATCGTAAGCGATCTACTCGGTTAAGCACTACGGGTGCGGTCGGGTAGAGTGATGGGTGACCGCTAGTGGAAAATTAAAATGCTAGTTTCCGTGCTTCAGAGGGCACGTGGTCTCGGTTGCTATCGATAGATAGCAGTCGTTAAACCTTGTCGGAGGCCTTATGGGCGGTTTGAAAACATCCGACAGCGGGTTGGCCACTAACCCTTATCTCCTCTAACCCGCATTGGAGCAGCGTGGTGGAGTAAGCTCCAAGGCCTCCTCCCAAGAAAGGGAGAGACTCGTACCCAGCAGTGGGACGTATCAAGGTTTGCCATTATTATTATTATTTATTATTAATAATGTATATAAATGACTTCATTAATGTTATTTCTAAAAATGCTTACCTACTCATCATCCTTATAAAACTTTATATGACCTTCTTAAAAAGTTTATCACTATCATCTTCTACCAAACCTACCATTTATTTTGTTCTATCAAATTCAAAAATCGTGCATGGCCCCGCTCCTGGTGTAGATCATAGGCGATCTACCCGGACAAGCACTACGGGCGCGGTCGGGTAGTGTTATGGGTGACCGCTAGTGGCAAATTAAATGCGCGTTTCCGTTTTCGTTAAAGCTCCAGGCCTCCCCCCAAAAAAGGGGGAGACTCGTGCCCAGCAGTGGGACGTATAATGGGTTGCCATTATTATTATTAAATTCAATTAATTTTCCAGATCACATACATCACGCCTTTCCCGAAAAAGGACCGCCATCCATTAATCGAAGATATAGATGTGAGTTCCAACTTGGAAATTCTACCATGTACGTAGACAATCTTTGTTTTAGATTGATAAGACTGGTGGTAGAGCTCCAGAGACGAAGCTCTCCTAATATACTTGCCGCTAAATGGTAGTGTTCAGCACTATCGTGTTCAGTCAGGTGGTAATGTACGGCCCTATAATTTCTAGCACAGAGGCATAACACCTTCGGCCTCAGGAGTGGTAACAAATCTGCATTTTGACCTTGGTCTTTATGTGGGTGGAACTGTATGCCTGTTTGCCGCTTCCATAACATATAAAAGCAATAGCATGGTATTTCAAGATTTTTTTTTTAATAATTTTGTTATGTCACTTACAGTGAATGCTGTGAAATTAAAATTGATCCTGGACAAGACTATGCCAATAGATGATTACAGATTTATATTTGCATTAATGGGACGAATCGGAGCAGCTACGTTGGCAAATGAGCGGGTACAAAATATGATGAAAGATCGGAGTAAAAAAATTGATGTCATTATTGCCGAGTACATGTTTACTGATTTGTATTCTGTGTAAGCTTATCTTTTCACTTGATTTTTTTTTAAGAGTAGATTAAGAATCACAAAATTTAATTATTGATGACAAGCACCACTTATGAAACGTCTCATTCAAATAAAATAAATTAAGGCGAATAACAATTGATATGCATATCAATTGACAAACTAAAAAAATATAACCAAGAATATTACGAATAAAACACCTATTACACGAGTCAAAACGATACTGGCGAACCGTGGGAGTCAGCATGTATGCTTAAATGCATGCATTTACCACTGCCTACACATCCGGAGAATATAGACGAGAAGTAACAAGAAATCACATTTTCCAGGCTACCCACGGTATTCGACTGTCCACTTATCTGGATATCTACAGTGGAACCAAGCTGGCTGATTCTGCAGTTGGTCGACCAAGCGCCAAACCCGGCGTACACGGCTGACATCTTCTCGAATAACGTCGTCCCTTTGAATTTTGTGCAACGAATAGAGACTTTGAAGCAGCAGATAAGAGGACGCTTGGTCCAAATGTTGTGAGTTCTCATTTTTTTAAACACCAGATTATGTTTTGCTGGGTTAGGTCTGCCCGATCTAGCGTCCACCAAACTTCCTTCCTAATATTTTAAATCAAAACTAAAAAAATCTCAAATCTACCGAATATACACAAAATATCATATAAATCGATGACGCCCTTTCGGATGCGTTTTGTTTCAAACAGTCAGACACAAGAAATTTTTATACATATAAAAATAAATATATAATTTTCTAACACAGGCGTGAACTTTACGTTTATGGTTAAAAATGAGAAAAATATCGATCGTAGGCTACCTAAACATACTATTTTTCCTTTAAACACTTTCAGCGAGTTTACGTTAAACGCAAATAAATCGTAGGTAACCTATGATTGTGCCAATTTTACTTAAACAACACATAAGGACATATAAGGAACACATTTTACATATAAGGAAACGCTCACTTATTTTACCCTTTAACGTTTTCAGTGAAGCCACGGTAAACGAGAATGACGCGTATCAGAAAAACGTTGTGCCTATTTTACAAAAGAGAGGCAAACCTATCCCCACTTATGAGGAACTAAGGCACAACGCATCCCTGGTTTTAGGCAACTCACACGTGTCTATGGGTGAGCCAATGACACTGCCGCAGCTTTACAAGCCTATAGGAGGATACCATATAGAGTTGCCTGTAAAGCCATTGCCTGAGGTAATTGAAAGAAGAAAAAAATATTCATTCGGATTCAATCCGAGAAACATACATGAAATTGAAATTAATCATTCATTCTTACACAAAACAAGACACGGTGAATACGGTGATCCGTATTACCTAATCTACTAACTATTACTAATTTAAATTTGTTTCACCTGCTTGACATCCGTGAAACACAGGGTCCCAGATGAAAATCAGCGTCAAGTCGATTGATGTTTTGACTTGACATGAAGCTGATCTAGGCTCCCATTTGGATCAGCCGTGAGAATTAATCACTCTTTTTTTTTTAATTCTTATTGTTTTTACTTCTTGTATAATTGTACCTACGTACCTAATCTTCTGGTAATTTTGCATCGGCATGTCTCTGTGCTGTCCAAATAAATGTTTTCTTTCTTTTCTTTGTTTTTTTTTCTTTGCTTTCTTTTCTTTTTTTTCTTTCTTTTCTCTCTTTTCTTTCTTTGCTTTCTTTTCTTTCTTTTCTTTCTTTTCTCTCTTTTCTTTCTTTTCTTTCTTTTCTTTCTTTTCTTTCTTTCTTAATCTATCTGCCGCCAAATGGAAGTGTGCAGCACTATTGTGTTTCGATTAGGTGGGTCTGGCCCCTTTATAACTATGACAGAGACATAATTAATATCTTAGGTTTTGTGTAGTTATCTTAGTTAGTAGGTAGTATACATTTGGTAAGTGACTACCAAATGTATACTACATACTGTCATACAGTTGTGTAAATTCGATAAGCTGCAGATGGATTAGGTAATGTGGTAGTTTCTTCTCCCTCGAGTTTCGACCTCGAAGCTGGCCGGCATCCGTGTGTTTAACTGGTAGTAGCAACCAGTAAAAACGCATAGATGACGGCCTATCTATTACTATTAGACAATTTGTATTTTTTATTTTTAAGGATTTACAAAAAATAATGGACAATGCCAGACACGGCGTGATATACTTCAGCATGGGTTCAAATCTTAAGAGCAAGGACTTACCACAAGCAATAAAAGCTAGTCTACTGAAGATGTTCGGTAAACTAAAGCAGACTGTCATATGGAAATTTGAAGAGAAGATGGAAAATACGCCTGCAAATGTTCATATTCTTCATTGGAGCCCACAGCCAAGTATATTAGGTAGGTCAGACATGTTGAAATACAGCATCGTTTTTAGGGTTCCGATGATTTTATCGCCTTTTCTAATACGTGCTAGTATGATAAGTATTTTCATTTAATGTAGTTCTTTACATTTCGATTAACATTCATATAATTTTATTAAACAAAAGAAAAATGCTGTCAAATGATTCCTTAATTCTTCTTTTTTTTTTTCATTTCAGCTCATCCCAACTGCAAATTATTCATCACGCATGGTGGTCTTCTGTCTACGACGGAATCTATCCACTTCGGTGTGCCAATCATAGGGATGCCGGTATTCGCAGACCAATATAACAATGTGGATAGAGCTGTGAAGAGAGGCTTTGCTAAAAGAGTTGATATTACTTCTGATTTAGCTGATAAATTGGAAGTGGCGATTGATGAAGTACTGAAAGACAACAAGTGAGACATTCTTCATTCATTTATTGCAAACGGAAGACGTCTGCTGGACAAAAGCTTCCCTGAAAGATGCCCTATTACGTAATGGAGGATATGGTTCACAAATTTTTCACCGACAAACGTTACGCAAATCTTCATTTCAAAACCAACGTTTTGTACACTATTAATGCCACAAATATATAATTCCGCATATGTATGATTTCGCAACTCAACGATTCGTATACTAATTATTACGCAAACATTTGATTACGTAAATGTATAAAATTATAATAGATACTGTCAACAAAAAAAAAACCCTGAGCTCGCCCGCCGCACCGTTCGACCTACCCTATTTCTGAAAAAATCAATTTGGTGGGTGCCGCTAACAGATACAGTCGTATACAGATTGGACATAAAAACGCCATGATCCGCACCCTGCACGCGGGTGTCACTCGTCAAAAGAAAACATTGTATGAAACGATGGGATCCGGGTGACACGCTTGCGGACCACACCCGCGTGCGTACGCAAATCCGCTTGACAGGAAAAAGGCTATAGGTTAGGTTATTCGTAATGCTCTTCCTGTGACTGCATTTATATTATCTACTAGCTGACCTGGCAAACTTCGTATTGCCTCAGAATAAAAATATGACATGTGTCAAAGGTTTGATAGATACGGACTATTTATATGGGAAAATGAAATGGTGGTTTTTACTATTTCCCTTCAATTTCTTCATATTTTCTTACCCTTTAAACATTCCCTGGACTTCCAAAAATCATTCAAAATCAATATTAGCCAAATCCGTGCCGTGACCAAGGAAAACGGGTTGCATTTTTATATATATATGTCGGAGTGGAACCTGAATGTGACTGCTGGCGCCATCTGGTTTGTCGGAGACGTAACCTAATTATGACTAGGGTAGATTGTTCAATAGAGAATTCTAGGTGGCGCCACGGTCGGCGTAGGTTCTTGAAATTGTTATCTTAGAGGGGATAGTTACTAGCCGATATCGGGTTTATAAAGGCTAGAAAATAGTTCATGACGTTCAGTCATAGAGTAACAGTCAGTCAGTTACAGTCATACAGTTGAATCGAATTATTATAGCGCAGTTATGCTGCCAGTTAGAACAGTGAACGTCAGTGATATTAAAGTGATATAAAGCGGGTAGTCCTGAACTTGTGATAGTAGTAGTATCGTATCCTGATAAATATGGTTGCCCGGTCCGAAGGGTTTCTTGCCCGTTCTTCCCTGCCGGAAGTAATCGAATGGGCGGATCTTTGGCAATATACGACTTTATTCTGCCAACCTGTGCTTTATTTCATCATCCGCTCGAGTACCCACCTACAGATGCCCACAAACATGAGTAACATATCGGCTTATGGAAAGACACGCCCACAATACTACCCACATGTCCGGACTGGAGGCCCTCCTGCCGATATCAGAAGTGGGATTCACTCGAGCGAAAATATGATGAAAATACGCAGAGTGGATTATTTTTTTTAGATCAACAAGTTGACGACCTACCCTCAACTGAAAAAAAAAAAGTGTCAAATTTCAAAGAGCATCAAATCGTTCAAACAATTGCTGCCGAGTTCGCTGGTCGCCTCAGCTGGGCCTCCCTTATGGGTCTCACCTGGCTGGGTGGACCGCACTGGCCACAGAAAGAATGAGGTAGTCCAGTGCCAACCAAAAGTGGTTAACCTAGAAAACCAAACCAAAGTACTGGGATTTGAAACTACAATGGAGACTTAACACCGTAGTGCTGTGATTGCATGGTACACTACTTTGCCAATATACCTGGCTGGAAGTTGAAGTATGCAGCAGAGGTTGTGGTGCGCATACCACTGCAGATTGGATCATGGAAATCTATGCTGGAGAGCGATGAGCAGATTTCAACACTTCAATCGGACATGCATTCTACATTTGGTGAGTCGTTTTCATTTTGTTATGACCTCGCAACAGCTGATGAATGGGTTCAATTCCCAGGTCATGGTGAATCGGTACAAATCACCAATTTGTGGCATTTCCCGTTGAAAATGTTTTCAATGTAATCCTATGCCTAGAGTTGAAATTTAACCTAACACATGGTTAAGTTTAGAAAATGGCTAATTTCATTCCCTCTATCGGGGTAGATAGTTTGAAAAAGTTAGTCAAACGGTAAAGTTGATAATGGTTTCACATGTTAGTAATTACGGGAAGAAATTATAGTATCCTTGTGATTTAATAAGTGTGGTCTCTCCTGCTTTAGTGGGTGACGACTATCACTGTTATGTGGTCTTTCCTGCTTTTGTGGGTAACGATCAATCTTAATGCTGTAGGAATCTTACCTGCTATTGTGGGCTAAACAGATTCTTATGATTAGGTAGCGGACACTGAGACTCAAGTACCAATTGATATGATGTGACGAATATTGAAAACGTTATGTGTGTAAGATATCAAAGGCGAGGTGTCCGCTTTAAGATGGTCTGAAGGGCGAGTTGGCCTCTGGGACAGCATTACTAAGTGGCGAGGTGGCCAATCAGACAGCATTGCTAAATGGCGAGGTGGCCAATGTGACAGCATTACTAAATGGCGAGGTGGCCAATCTGACAGCATTGCTAAACGGCGAGGTGGCCGTACAGACAGTGGTGATGTTGATTGCTTTGTGGCGAATTGGCCTTTCAGACAAGTTTCATATAGGTTGATAGATGGTGAGGTGGATGTCTAGTTAATATGAGTTGGCAGTTAAGATTATTATGGATGATGATGTGGAATGACTGTACTTCCTGTTTGACTTAGGATGTAACAAAAGGAGTTACACAAAACATGTTTAAAGTAACAACGGAAGAGGAGAATTTACTTTGTCAGGAGTAGCCGAGCTATGTCGTACAAAATGTTTTGTCTCTTTGTGAGGGAGTGAATAATTTGTTTAAAGCGTTACTAGTTATCTGAGATGCCGAGAAAAGCACAAGATGATTTGTGGTAGTGATAACTTGAGATCGATTCTAGTAATGTCAGGTAGGCCGAGCTAAATACGGTTACTGCCTGTCTTTTGGGCTTAAAAGCAATACCTTACTTTAGTGGTTGATAATGACGAGTAGATACAACGGCGAATTAATTACGTCATAGTTGGGCCAATAAAGGCCTAGTGAACTATCATACTCTCAGAGATGTTTCCTTGTTACAGGTAATCGCATCGCACGAGGACGTGCGAATTGTCAGTATGGCCGTGTCGGAGTGGAACCTGAATGTGACTGCTGGCGCCATCTGGTTTGTCGGAGACGTAACCTAATTATGACTAGGGTAGATTGTTCAATAGAGAATTCTAGGTGGCGCCACGGTCGGCGTAGGTTCTTGAAATTGTTATCTTAGAGGGGATAGTTACTAGCCGATATCGGGTTTATAAAGGCTAGAAAATAGTTCATGACGTTCAGTCATAGAGTAACAGTCAGTCAGTTACAGTCATACAGTTGAATCGAATTATTATAGCGCAGTTATGCTGCCAGTTAGAACAGTGAACGTCAGTGATATTAAAGTGATATAAAGCGGGTAGTCCTGAACTTGTGATAGTAGTAGTATCGTATCCTGATAAATATGGTTGCCCGGTCCGAAGGGTTTCTTGCCCGTTCTTCCCTGCCGGAAGTAATCGAATGGGCGGATCTTTGGCAATATACGACTTTATTCTGCCAACCTGTGCTTTATTTCATCATCCGCTCGAGTACCCACCTACAGATGCCCACAAACATGAGTAACATATCGGCTTATGGAAAGACACGCCCACAATACTACCCACATGTCCGGACTGGAGGCCCTCCTGCCGATATATATATGGACTATATATGTATAATTGTTCCAGGTATACAGAAAAAGTGAAACTACTATCACTAGTCTACCACGACAGACTGGTACCTCCTGGTGCGGAATTGGTGCACTGGGTGGAGCACGTAGTGAAGACGCGCGGGGCTCTACATCTACGCTCTCCCGCACTCATGCTGCCCTGGTACCAGAAGATGTATCTAGATCTGTTAGCTCTAGTTATTATTATAATTGTAACTTTAATTATTGTTGTGAAGAAATTATATCTCAAGTTAAGAAATAAGGCTAGAAAAAAAAATGATTAAAAAGTAAATAATGCAAGAGGATTTTGTATGAAATAAACAAAAGAAGAATGTGTCTGTTTACACTCACTTTACACCTACAGTTGTCTGCCTCGTTGGCTCAATGGTCGCAATCGCGATGGTGAAGCCTGAGGTCCTGGGTTCAATCCCATTGAGTTATTGAGAGAAGAAGCATAAAATACAAAATAATTTTCAGCCACTTAAACCGTTTATTATACCTTCAATAAAATTAATTATCGTAAGTATATTTCAAAAATAAGAATCTATAATAGTAGCAATTGCATATCGATGAAAAATGGTGACGTATTGTTGTCATACAAAAATTACTTTAAATAAATTTTTCCAACAAAAAAACATCGATACAAATTATTTTTTGAGTATTTTTCCAAGATTCTATGTACGTCCTTTCTCTTAATCAGTATGACTTTTATTATTTTTACATCTTATACAAATAAATACCCACATTAGTTACCTTAGCCATTTAATGTAGATCAAAACTGTCCTCTATCTCTTTTCATTTAAAATAATAATATAAAAATAGTAATATTTTTAATAAAAATAGTAATATTATACCTAATACTTATTCAAAGTAACACGCAGCTAAGTAAATATATAGAAGATAGGTAGATTTCAGGGGTGCGTTCCCCGTGGACATACCGTTGGTTACACTGGTGTGTCTAACATAGTACACTAACTTGCTCATTTTTTGTATTATTTGCAATAAAATATCAATGAAATTTCCGCGAGTATTCAATATTTTTTTTTTATTCACATTGAAAAAAGCTCGTGGGCTTAAGAACCAATTCATTACCTAATCTATCAGCCGCCAAATGGTAGTGTTCAGCACTATCGATTTAGGGTTAGGTGTTCCGGCTAAACGGGTTCGATGATACCCTTAAATGCACCCATTTACCTCTATTCCTTCCGGGCGTGTTATGTGTAATTATCAGATCCGGTATTACAGAACACAAAAACGTGTACCGTCAACAACAGCCTACAGAATGTAATTAAAAAAAATCCTTCAAAATTAGACATCATTTACATAAATAAATATCCCACTGAAAACATTTTCATGATAAATGTTGCCAAGACGAGTCTAGTTTGCTCTAAACCTACAAGCCCTAACGTCACAAACTCTACACTTTAGTCAAAATGTATGAAAAAGTGGTCAGATCTCATGTATAGTCTTTCTTGATACATGCACCCTAACTTTACCAGACCTAACTTCACATACTCTACATTCTAGTTAAAACGTGTGGCTTGGCAGTGTTTTGCTACCGACATGTAGATTCTATGGGCATTCGTTATCTTATTCCTAGAGTAACGGCTAATCAACTATCTGGCATTATCCAAATCAAAGTTAAAAATACGACGATACGTTTCGAGAAAAGGTAAGTAGTGCCCTTGCGCTTCGCTTGGTTCGTCTTGGCGGGGACACTACCGTGCCCTCAGATTTTTCTCCACGTGGTCTGGTCCATCCTAAGAATCTCACTGTATGTATAGACCTTGAAATATAATGATTTCCAGTGTTAGGCAGTTGTTTAATGGCATAACAGATTTATATTAAATTTTTGAATGACCGAGGTGTTGTTATCGAGAAGAAGATCTATTAGCATGATAAACAAACTATTAATCATACGACATATGAAAAAAAAACTGATAGAATGTTGTTCTAAATTGTATTATACGTTTAAATAAATGATCTTGGTAGCTGGACAGTCTAAAGCCTTGAGTTCGTAAGGTGTTGTTGAATTATTTTATTACTATATATTTTTTAATGTATAAACAGTGACAAACAAGTATGCAGCTCACATTGATGTTAAGGGACTGCAGCCTATAGACATAATAGACATCTACTTAAGAAAACATTTTTGAGAGAAAAATCAAGGTGTGAGTTTCGTAGTAATAGACGGTTTTTGTAGTGCGTGTGTATGTCACACGTATTTCCCCCGCAAAAAATAAGAGACTGTTTTGCATCGGTAATAAACGCTATGGCTACTCCCGGCCGCCGGTAGTCCGTGTTGGCCTATGTTTGCAAAAACCATGCCAGACTTATAGTGATAAAGGAATTGATAACGAAAGTTACACGTGGAGTGCGGATGCTTGAAGTGTATTTGTTGGAATAAATATATGTATAAAGGTGGTTCTAGACTGACTACACGAGGTGGATTGCTTATGCTTAAAGGATCATGGCAAGATTTGTACAGAAAAAATGAAAAAAAGGTACACGGTAAAACAGCATGGAAATATTATCCAGTGAACCTAAACAACATTTCCTGATACTTAAAATATTTTGTAACTTTCCGGAATAAAAAGTTTGAAATTGAACTTTAGTATGGAGTGCTTCTACTGTTGTTAGGAAAGACGATTTTTATTCCGGTGATTTAAAAATAATTTACACACCAGACAATGTTCTTTAGGTTCCCTAGATAATATTTCTAATCCGTTTTATCTTGTATCTTTTTCTAACTTTTTTTGTACAAATCAATGTTCATATGAAACTTGCCATGATTCTTTGATACAAATTAAATTGAATACTCTTACACTCTCAGCCCCGACATTAGTGTGTCGTGGGTGCCGTTTACTCCAAGCCATACAAATTTTTGTCCCGGTACAGGTATCAAATGTTGCCAACATTTAAAACAGTACCTACAGTTACAAGGTTTATTATTTCACTGGACATCATTTAACAAAGTAAAAGTAACCTTCATTCTAGCTGCATTATAGTTCATTTTTGTACATAAACATATCTAAAGGATCGCCTCGTAGCATAGAGCAACACGGGCCCGGCCGCGGCGGACCGGAGGGAAGTAGCTATTGCGTTTGTTACCGATGCAAAACAGTCTGTCATTTTTTGCGGGAGGAAATTCGTGTGACACAAACCACACACTACAAAAATCTTCTATTACTACGAAACTCACACCGTGACTTAAACAAAATACATAAACAATTTCACGCACACATTTAAACATCTAGGCGACAGGCATAAGAACGTTTGGGCTTGTACTTTGACAGAGGGGAAAGCCTGCATATGGCTACTTCCCACCGGACGCCGCGGCCGGCCGGTGGCCCGAGTTGGTCTATGCCTCGTTGTTACAATTACCCATAGAGCAACGCGGCCCACCGGTCGCGGCGGACCGCAGGGGAGTATCCATAGCGTGTATTATCGATGCAAAACAGTCTGTCATTTTTTGCGGGAGGAAATTCGTTTCGTTTCGTTGCTTATTTTGTGCAATAAAGAATAAATAACTAAATAAATAAAATGCGTGCGACACACACGCACACTACAAAAATCGTCTATTACTACGAATCTCACACCTTGACTTTAACAAAATACAGAAACAATTTCACGCACAAATTTAAACATCTAGGCGACAGGTATAGGCCCATTTGGGCTTGTACTTTGACAGAGGAGAAAGCCTGCATATGGCTACTCCCCTCTGGAGTTGCTCTATGCATCTATGATTTTTGTTTTTTACACCATAGATGGGTGGAACGTGGATTTGGTTTGGGAATTTCCAACACATGTCTGAAACCACCTTCATACAGTTTGCAGTAAGTAATTTTGATAAAATCTACATAAAATATGTATCTATTATATATCTTTACTTAGCG
The DNA here is from genome assembly GCA_036365455.1 of Macrosoma leucophasiata. NCBI lineage: Eukaryota > Metazoa > Arthropoda > Insecta > Lepidoptera > Hedylidae > Macrosoma > Macrosoma leucophasiata. The sequence goes on from JAWQUS010000004.1 coordinate 13,831,014, forward strand.
CAGAAGGTCAACATTTTTGTCTCGTTTCTCACCACCACCAAACATACATCCAAAACGTGCACACCCAAAAAAATAAGCTCAAATATTTTCCTTGTAATTTTTATGAACAATTGAACTATTTTGAAACATATTTAATGTCTTTGAGTCAAAAGGTGGCTGTAAAGAAAACATTGAACTGTCAAGGACCTAAAGAAAACACATACTATTTGGCGGCAGATATATTAGGTAAGGCGGTGGTGCCTTCGAGCTCCGTCATTGATACGCATAGAGCAACACGGGCCACCGGCCGCGGCGGACCGCAGGGGAGTAGCCATAGCGTTTATTACCGATGCAAAACAGTCTGTCATTTTTTGGGGAAATGCGTACGGCACACACGCACACTACAAAAACCGTCTATTACTACGAAACTCACACCTTGACCTTAACAAAATACAGAAATCAATTTCACGCACACATTTATACATCTAGGCGACAGGTATAGACCCATTTGGGCTTGTACTTTGACAGAGGGGAAAGCCTGCATATGGTTACTCCCCTCCGGTGTTGCTCTATGTTGATACGCTATTACCAGTAGCATCAAAGTGCCTATGAATTTTACCAGCTCGTCGGTCCACCTCGAGTAGACCATTAATTAATTAATTTATTTATATATTAGGCACATTTACAGTTTTTAAAAACAATGCACAAAATGTACAGATGTCAAATTAAACATTTTTTTTTTATATATATATTAAAAGTGGCAAACAAGCATGCAGTTCACATTGATGTTAAGTGATGACTGCAGCCTATAGAAACCCACACAATGACCAGAGGTCAAAATGCAGATGCGCTACCACTCCTGAGGCATCAGGTGTTATACCTCTGTGCCGGACATTACTGGGCCGTACAATACCACCTGACCGGAACACGAAAGTGCGGTAATGCGGTGGTGCCTACGCCCGCGAGCTCCGTCTCTAGAACTCTACCACCAATAATTATCCTTCTAATTGCACAACCACTTACAAATGTACACCCCATGCACGTTTTACGTCGATAAAACTTGAAATAATGAACAGAAAAAGATGATAATGACATTATATTGATAATTAAAATAAACATCATTAAATAATTCAATGAACACAAACAAATTTATAAAAAAAATATATAAAATATAAACACTTAAAATTAGTACTATAAAATAGTAGTTAGTTTTATGAATTCACCTATTTTTAACAGAGTTCAAAGAGGAGGAGGTTCTCAATTCGGCCAATATATATGTATATACATATATATATATATATATTATTTATGTATGTTTTTAAATACGCTTACTGAAGGTCATTGGTCGCCGCTTAGAAGAAACGTGGCAGTGATTTGTAGAGACGTATAGCAGTATTGTATGTGTACATAAATATGTCAGCTTTCCAATGAACTGGAATGTTATAAGTGTATAGCGAGAATAACAGAGGTGATAGTACGGAGCCTTGAGGCACTCCAATTTTTTCGGTGTAACGTGATGACGAACGTGGTGAAAATATTTAGGTATTGAACGTAACTTTTTCGGTTCACTGAATGGACAAAACCAGGCATTTATCACCAAAACTATTTGTAAAATGTTAATTTGTAAAAGACGTGTCGGAAATTGGACATTATGTAGAATTTACGAAGTAATTATTTTCATATCTATTTGTTGTAATTACTTACTAAGCAAAGTTAAAATGAGAGGGTCACCTTTACTTAATATTCTTTAACGAAGTATCGTACGTATTTAAGAGACTTCAAAAAAGCTTATATATACGAATATTTGACTGCAATTATGTTTTCTAGGTATGTTCACTTATTACTCCACAAATTGTGTACCATTAAACATTCTTGTGTTTTGAAAGAGTACACTTTATAAAAAGTTGATTCCACTGGAATCACCGGGAAACCAAAAAAATGCATGGCTATGGTTTTAGGTGTTTCCTTAACTATTTTTTTTAATGTAATGGAAGTGGTTAACAAGCCTGCAGTTCACATTGATGTTAAGTGTTGACTGTAGCCTATAGACACCCACACAAACCACTCCTGAGGCCTAAGGTGTTATGCCTCTGCGCCGGCAATTACAGGGCCGTACATTACTACCTGACCGGAACACGATAGTGCTGAACACTATCATTTAGCGGCAAGTATATTAGGTAATGCTATGGTGCCTACGCCCGCGAGCTCCGTCACTGGAGCTCTACCGCCAGTAATTTACGTATTTGAATCTAAAAATCATTACTTCAAGCGACTGACCTGACGTAGGAAGTTACAGCACTCCTTAACCACAAAAATTAAATGCCTGTTTATACTGTTTTCATCGAAGCTGAGGCAATTTTATGCACCCACAAAGGAAATATTTTGTTTCCATTTAAATTAATAGGTATGTGGGGGTTGTAAGTCCTCACATTCGTTGATAATGATAATGATATAAAGGTGATATAATTTCTGACGAGAGATTGATAAATAATACCACTCGGTTTGAATGTAAAATGAACACTGATTTATTGTATAAGAAACTAGCTGAATTTTCCCTGAATTTTCTTTGCTATAAACCTCACAGAGCCCGAGACCTTTCCAACGAATGCAAAACCGTGGAAATCGGTTCGTGCGTTCTGGAGTTATATAGCGTCAGGAAGGAAAACCCGACTTATTTTTATATTATAGATTAGCTTTCTAGCTATCACTGTTTATAAGATACAGCCTGGGGACAGACAGACGGATGGACGGACAGACAGGCATACAGCGGATGATGAGAAATAGGGTCCGTTTTTACCTTTTAGATACGGAACCCTAAAAAAGATAGAAGATAGATTCAGAATAGTTTAAAAATATTCGATATGATTCTTTAAATTGTCGTAACTTTTTTATTTCTGAACCGATTGACATGAAACAAACAGTGAATGTTAAGTGAACTTACTTACCACAATATATTAGTAAAAACTGAAAATCGGATAAGCCATTTCTGAAATTAGCGTGCCCAATCACACAGACAAACATACATTTTTCCGAGATAAAAAGTAGGTACCCAGTGTTGTGCGCGAAAGGTTAAAGTATAAATATACCAAGTTTCATCGTAATCGGACCGGTAGATTTTGTGTGATGCTAGAACAAACAGACAGACAGACAGACAGACGAAAAAAAATTCTAATCACATATTTGCGTTCGGTATCGATCTAGTCACATTCCCTGGTATTTATTTTTTCAATATTTTCAATGTACAGAATTTACACTTCTACAGTTTTATTATAAGTATAGATGAGGGAATCGCCAGCGGGTGCAAACGCAGCGTGAGCGGGAAACTAGTAAATCCACGGTTGACCGTACAAGGTACGTGATTGTAATATAGTATGTGAATATTATAATTTATCTACATTAATTTATTTGCTATCTATTTATCCAGTTCATTAACATTTTCAGTTTATCTAATTGGTCATTTTTTTTTTTTAATTTTGTAGGGCGATACGAAGTTTGCCGGGACAGCTAGTCTATATATATAAAAATCAATTGCTGTTCGTTAGTTTCGCTAAAACTCGAGAACGGCTGAACCGATATGGCTGATTTTGGTTTTGAACGATTTTTGGAAGTTTAGGGAAGGTTTAAAAGGCAAAAAAAAAAAAAATATGAATAAGTTGAAGGGAAACAGTTTAAATCGCTATTTTATTTTCCTTTTGACACATTATTTCATTGTGAGGCAATACGAAGTTTGCCGGGACAGCTAATATTATATAAAAGTATATTTATCCGACTAGTCGGAAGATATACGTGTGAATAATTGAATAAAATAATGACGACCCGTTAAGTCCAGCGGTGTGAGACGACCGTTTGATTCGAAGGGTCGCGGGTTCGATCTCCGCACCGGGACGAATATTTGTATGGCCTATAGATATCTGTTTCGGTTCTGGGTGTTTCTGTATGTGTGTGCAACGGCATCCGCGACACGGGTTTATATCTACCTAGTGTGGAGCTGTGAGTGTAAGCGTATTTAAAAACATACATAAATAATATATATATATATATATATATATATATATTATAATATATATTATATATATATATAATAAAATAGAAAAATATTTATATAATATTTATAAATTTAATATATATATAATATATAATAAATTATATATATATATAATAAAATAGCGATTTAAACTGTTTCCCTTCAACTTATTCATATTTTCTTTTTTTTTGCCTTTTAAACCTTCCCTAAACTTCCAAAAATCGTTCAAAACCAAAATCAGCCATATCGGTTCAGCCGTTCTCGAGTTTTAGCGAAACTAACGAACAGCAATTGATTTTTATATATATAGACTAGCTGTCCCGGCAAACTTCGTATCGCCCTACAAAATTAAAAAAAAAAATGACCAATTAGATAAACTGAAAATGTTAATGAACTGGATAAATAGATAGCAAATAAATTAATGTAGATAAATTATAATATTCACATACTATATTACAATCACGTACCTTGTACGGTCAACCGTGGATTTACTAGTTTCCCGCTCACGCTGCGTTTGCACCCGCTGGCGATTCCCTCATCTATACTTATAATAAAACTGTAGAAGTGTAAATTCTGTACATTGAAAATATTGAAAAAATAAATACCAGGGAATGTGACTAGATCGATACCGAACGCAAATATGTGATTAGAATTTTTTTTCGTCTGTCTGTCTGTCTGTCTGTTTGTTCTAGCATCACACAAAATCTACCGGTCCGATTACGATGAAACTTGGTATATTTATACTTTAACCTTTCGCGCACAACACTGGGTACCTACTTTTTATCTCGGAAAAATGTATGTTTGTCTGTGTGATTGGGCACGCTAATTTCAGAAATGGCTTATCCGATTTTCAGTTTTTACTAATATATTGTGGTAAGTAAGTTCACTTAACATTCACTGTTTGTTTCATGTCAATCGGTTCAGAAATAAAAAAGTTACGACAATTTAAAGAATCATATCGAATATTTTTAAACTATTCTGAATCTATCTTCTATCTTTTTTAGGGTTCCGTATCTAAAAGGTAAAAACGGACCCTATTTCTCATCATCCGCTGTATGCCTGTCTGTCCGTCCATCCGTCTGTCTGTCCCCAGGCTGTATCTTATAAACAGTGATAGCTAGAAAGCTAATCTATAATATAAAAATAAGTCGGGTTTTCCTTCCTGACGCTATATAACTCCAGAACGCACGAACCGATTTCCACGGTTTTGCATTCGTTGGAAAGGTCTCGGGCTCTGTGAGGTTTATAGCAAAGAAAATTCAGGGAAAATTCAGCTAGTTTCTTATACAATAAATCAGTGTTCATTTTACATTCAAACCGAGTGGTATTATTTATCAATCTCTCGTCAGAAATTATATCACCTTTATATCATTATCATTATCAACGAATGTGAGGACTTACAACCCCCACATACCTATTAATTTAAATGGAAACAAAATATTTCCTTTGTGGGTGCATAAAATTGCCTCAGCTTCGATGAAAACAGTATAAACAGGCATTTAATTTTTGTGGTTAAGGAGTGCTGTAACTTCCTACGTCAGGTCAGTCGCTTGAAGTAATGATTTTTAGATTCAAATACGTAAATTACTGGCGGTAGAGCTCCAGTGACGGAGCTCGCGGGCGTAGGCACCATAGCATTACCTAATATACTTGCCGCTAAATGATAGTGTTCAGCACTATCGTGTTCCGGTCAGGTAGTAATGTACGGCCCTGTAATTGCCGGCGCAGAGGCATAACACCTTAGGCCTCAGGAGTGGTTTGTGTGGGTGTCTATAGGCTACAGTCAACACTTAACATCAATGTGAACTGCAGGCTTGTTAACCACTTCCATTACATTAAAAAAAATAGTTAAGGAAACACCTAAAACCATAGCCATGCATTTTTTTGGTTTCCCGGTGATTCCAGTGGAATCAACTTTTTATAAAGTGTACTCTTTCAAAACACAAGAATGTTTAATGGTACACAATTTGTGGAGTAATAAGTGAACATACCTAGAAAACATAATTGCAGTCAAATATTCGTATATATAAGCTTTTTTGAAGTCTCTTAAATACGTACGATACTTCGTTAAAGAATATTAAGTAAAGGTGACCCTCTGATTTTAACTTTGCTTAGTAAGTAATTACAACAAATAGATATGAAAATAATTACTTCGTAAATTCTACATAATGTCCAATTTGCGACACGTCTTTTACAAATTAACATTTTACAAATAGTTTTGGTGATAAATGCCTGGTTTTGTCCATTCAGTGAACCGAAAAAGTTACGTTCAATACCTAAATATTTTCACCACGTTCGTCATCACGTTACACCGAAAAAATTGGAGTGCCTCAAGGCTCCGTACTATCACCTCTGTTATTCTCGCTATACACTTATAACATTCCAGTTCATTGGAAAGCTGACATATTATATTTATGTACACATACAATACCGCTATACGTCTCTACAAATCACTGCCACGTTTCTTCTAAGCGGCGACCAATGACCTTCAGTGAGTCTTGATCGGAACTAAGACTGGTATTAATGGTTTAGCCATTTATACCGATTATGGGATGTTGTTTTATATTATGAGAGTTGTAATCTAGCTTGCAGGTCACGTTAATGGTAATTTAATATTGTAGCTTTTTAACGTTTAGAAAAACTAGAGGTCTTAATGCAAGTGCATTGCCACTCCTGAGTGCCTAGTGCGAGATTTTATTTACTCTTAGTAAACGCAGATTTGTATGGAATTGAAGGAGCGTCATCTAGCGGTGAATCAATGACGCTCCTTCAATTCCATACAAATCTGCATTTACTCTTACGCGATCGCAAACGAAAATCGCGATCGGAAATATCGCACTAGGCACTCTGACATCAATTATCTTTATTTTCATAATCTCCTTCCTATCCAGAACAAGACAGTACCAAACACTTCAATTGGGCAACAGATTAATTGGATAATGCGGTGGTTCCTAACCTCTTGGCCATATAGTTTCTGCCGTAGCTTAGTGGTAGCAAGCTACAATAGCACTGAGGGCCCACGTTTGATCGGATCGGGGATTAAATTTGGCCAGTTTTGAGGGGATAAACTAGAAAGGTAAGAAAATAATTTACTTACGTGTACCTACTTTGTGAGACATAAAATTAAAGTTCTTATTTTGAGGACATCAAAAAGTATGTAGGTACACTTTTTAGTTATTTAATGATAATAAGTTAGATAAGAAAATATACTTGGCTAGATTACAGGAATATCCATAAGAAGTCTATGGTATTAAGGAAATAATTCTCAATTGAATCCTTCGAGTGCTAATAATTAGAACCGATAACAGTTTATATTACCGATATTGCTAGTGGTTCATCTCATTTGTTGCGGCACGTCGGTGAGTGCACAGTGCACAATGTTGAAGTTGTTCTGTTTTGCATTACTACTATGTCAAGTGGCGGCTTATAAGTTCCTTCTGGTGTGTCCTATACCCAGCCGGAGCCACAGTATACTCGGAGATGCATACGTACGGAACCTGCTTAGTGCTGGACATCAGGTATGATTGTTAAAACTATAGGTATGTTTGTTAAAACTATAATCTAACTCACCCTGTCATCACGTCATACCATAACAGCTGGTGTTCCTCAGGGCTACTATGACTCCTTTTATTCTTACTTTATATTAGCGACATCCTAGATCATAGGAAGGTGACACGGCTTTTTTTTTTTTTTTATGTACTGGGCGTGGCAAACAAGCATGCAGTTCACATTGATGTTAAGTGATGACTGCAGCCTATAGACACCCACATGAAGACCAAGGTCAAAATGCAGATGCGTTACCACTCCTGAGGCCTAAGGTGTTATGTCTCTGTGGAGGAAATTACAGGGCCGTACATTACCACCTGACCGGAACACGATAGTGCTGAACACTACCATTTAGCGGCAAGTATATTAGGTAATGCGGTGGTGCCTACGCCCGCGAGCTCCGTCACTGATGCTCTACCACCAGTTAATATAAACAATACTATTATAAACAATACTGCTTTCTGTCTATGACAGCCCGGCAAAAATTGTACAACGTTCCCTAAAAAGGCGGCAAGCCAAGACCAAACCAAAACTGGTATTCCTTCTCGACTTCATCTCCTAAGATACTCGGACTAAAATTTTCAAAAATAAATAGCAAATACTTTTTTGTGTGTAGATTACTTTAACTGAAGCTGCGTTGTGTCGTCGATTATTGCCAGAAACCACTCTCCTTGTATTAGGCCCTGTAATTTCCGGCACAGATGCATAACACCTTAGGCCTCGGGATTAGTAACGCATCTGCATTTTGACCTTGGTCTTTCTGTGGGTGTCTATAGGCTGCAGTTATCACTTAACATTAATTTGAACTGCATGCTTGTTTGCCACTTCCGTAACTTAAAAAAAAATAAGTGTCTAGGGAGAGAAGCTGTGTCGTCGATGCTTTAACTAGTAGGTGCCTATATGAAATTTAAAGTTAAATCGGTCTCACTGTGTTAAATCCTGTGCACCGATCTGTGCTGTGCACTGGAGTTCGACTCGCCGGTTTGCAATTTCTTTTTGATATCTATGCCAGAGTTTGATAATGCTTCCAATGCCATCACCTATGACTACAATGTATCTGCATATCTTTTAATATATAATCACGGACGACTGCTACAAATATCGATATGCATTTCAGATTACAGTTAAACATGACAATAACCTTTGTATGTTTCATGATTAGAAACGATAACAGTTTATATTACCGATATCACAAGTGCTTGATCTCATATGTTGCTGAACGTCGGTGAGTGCGCAGCGCACAATGTTGAAGTTGTACTGTTTTGCATTACTACTGTGTCAAGTGGTGGCTTATAAGTTCCTTTTAGTGTTTCCTATAGCTGGTCGGAGCCATGGTATACTCGGAGATGCATACGTGCGGAACCTGCTTGGTGCTGGACATGAGGTATGTTTTTAAACCATAATAAAATATAAAAGATCTTTCAAAACTTTGTTATAAATAGTTTTCATGCTAAAATTTGTGAGGAATAATCAAGGTTAAAAAATATGTTGCAGATATCTTATTTGTATTGTATTTTATTATGAAAACGAAACAAAATAAATACATTATTATGTTTTTTAACTTTTGTTAAATTTATTTTGTTTTGCACTTCTAATCAAAATATTTAAAAAACTAGCGGCCCGCCCCGGCTTCGCCCGGTGCAATGTTGCCTACCCTCTCCTATTCGTGTTAGCGTGATGATTATACATAGATATAGCCTAAAGTCTTCCTCGATATCTTTTATAGTTAATGCAGCGTACGCAAAATAAGTAACTTTTCTGGATTTTTTACACCTTGTGTCTGAAAAACCCAAATATCTTACGGAACCCTATTTTTTCCAAAATAAAATATAGCCTTTGTTACCCGTGGATAATGTAGCTTTCAAATAGTGAAATAAACTATAAAATATATTCCTCGATATCTTTTATAGTTTAGGCAGCGTACGCAAAATAAGTGACTTTTTTGGTTGATTTTTTACACCTTGTGTCTGAAAAACCCAAATATCTTACGGAACCTTATTTTTCCAAAATAAAATATAGCCTTTGTTACCCGTGGATAATGTAGCTTTCGAATAGTGAAAGAATTTTTAAAATCGGTCTAGTAGTTATTGAGCCTATTCATTACAAACAAACAAACAAACAAAAAAATATTACCTCTTTATAATATTAGTTTAGATTTAGATAAGTCTTCTTTTTTTCTTCTCGAGTTCTGAAGAAGTCTTTTTTTCTCATAATGTAATTTGTCATGTTTTTATATTTCGCAATAACGTGAAAATTACGTGTGAATTTAGAAATGAAAGAAGAATAGAAAGAACATTTTGTCTTCGGACACAACCTGTGACTTCATAATCACACCACATTTGTTGTTAGTTCAAAAAATAACTCAGCTAAAATATAAGGCAGTCAACGTAGAGCAGGAAACAAGCCTGAACTTGAAACAGGGATCGAACTAGCTTTTCTAGTCATAAGATTAAGTGAGAATTTTCATCAAACATAAAACAGATAGGCTGTTTCTGTTCTTTTTTCTAGACCTATCGGTCTAACTTTAAAGAATATAATATATTATAATCTTGAACTGCGATCATTTCATGAAATAATCGAATATTTTATGGTTTGGGCAATTTTAGTTCATAGGTTTCGGTGAAAGTGGTCACCGTCGCCTATGAACATCTACGACACCAAGGGAGTTGCCAACGCGCTGCCAGCATTGGAGGACTCTTGACGCCAGCATCCGCTTGTAAAATATTAAGATTAAGCATTAAGGTGTGAATTTTAGAGTCAAGTGTCCCCACCTACAAGTTTTAAGGTATGGTTGCATTGGGAGGTTATTAAACATTAATTGCAGTTTTATCGCAGGGCGCTGCCGCCCATTTTGCCTTATTGCACCCAATATCGCCCCATTGGAATTTTTTGATCGCCATTGTTAGGTTGACTGACTACGTTAGCGCAAGAATTCTCTTCCAAAAAAATGCTTTATAATAAATAACGCTTTATAATAATGGCAACCCGTGATACGTCCCACTGCTGGACACGAGTCTCTCCCGTTTTATGGGAGGAAGCCTGAAGCTCACTCCACCATGCTGCTCCAATGCGGGTTGGTGGAGATAAGGGTTAGTGGTCAACCCGTATTTTGGCCAACCCAATATCGCTTTAACGGGTGTTTTATTTATTTTTATTTATTAACTGCCTCGGTAGCCTAGTGGTAGCAGGCCACTACTACTACGCTGAGGTCCTGGGTTCGATTCCCGGGTAGGGGGTTATCAGAGATAATGGTGAAAAAAGCATTTATCTCTGGTTCTATTGGGATTTTTCCATTTTCTGGAAATTTCCCAGTACCTCAAAGTTTGGTAATGTGCCCGGAGATGTCAACAGGCTCGCCACCTGTTACATGGGCCAAAACGTAACCGGCGAATCGTGGGTGTTTGCATGTATGCTTGAATGCGTGCATTTACCTCTGCCTACCCCTTCGGGGATTACAGGCGTGAAGTTACGTTTATTTATTCAATCTAATCCCTATTTCATTTTTTTTTCTTGCAAAATAATCACTTAACCAACTTTTCAATTCTATTAGCTACTAATACGTTCATAAACGAAGAATAAGTATAGATAAATTCTTTGTATAGTGCCCTGTATTATCTTAGGTTATGTAAATAGTACCTGATAGATATAATTATTAATTTATGCCAATTTTATAAATATAAATAGGTGAACAACACAAAGGAGGGGGAGTTTTGGCGGGCACCTTGAAAGAGGCGTATGGTGCTCTTATTTTATTTAATTTTCTTGGTGTATTTTTAAGTTATATTGAATAAAGTTGGTGGCATTTTGTTTGATATAAGTTAATTACAGTGCCCGTGTATAGTGAAATAGAATAACAGTGCGAAAACACGACCTTTCAGGTTGCCTCCGAAACTTCATTGTAAATGTTTTGGTAAAGTAGCCATCGCTTTACTCGAATAACTTGAGTGTAACTCACTTGACTGACATATTATACTTGATAACTTATATACTTAATACTTACATATTATACTTGATAACTATATTAAACTAACTTTTACGCTGCTTAAATAAATACGAAATATCGTTTTACTTGACACTGGCAATAGGCGTAATAGCGAAGCCATAAAAACAAAAAAAAAACAAAAAAAAAAAACACAAGGGAGACAATGTTTCTATCTAAACTTTATGACTATCTCCTCAATATGCAGTTTTTTTTAGTAATGTAAGTGGCAAACAAGGTTACAGTTCAAATTGATGTACCCACACAAAGACCAGAGCTTAAAATGCTGATTCGCTACCACTCTTGAAGCCTAATGTGTTATGCTTCTGTGCCGGAAATTACAGGACTGTACATTACCATCTGACCGGAAACACGATTGTGCTGAACACCACCATTTAGCGGCAATATATTAGGTAATGCGGTGGTGCCTACGCCCGCGAGCTCCGTCACTGGAGCAGTGTTGGGTACTGTAATTCCCTTTTAACCTTTTTACAATAGGACAACTAGGAGAACGGCGAAATATCATCATTACACAGTTAAGATTCCAAAAATTCGAACAAAATGTTTCGTCTCTACATTTATTATATATCATTTATTATCATAATATTTACTACCACCTATTAGATAAGTACCTACGCTTAAGTATTAAAAATCTATAACTTACTTAAATCATAAATAATTGCGTGCAATAAAATTGAGTGATTTATTTAATATCTAGTTAGTTACTTAAGTAAAATAAATATTTATGAATAATGACCATTGACACAATACATTAAAGTAAAGAGCATGATCATTTTATACATATATATATATATATATATATATATATATATATATATATATATTATGTAATAAAATTGGCAAACAAGCGTGCAGTTCACATTGATGTTAAGTGATGACTGCAGCCTATAGACACCCACACAATGACCAGAGGTCAAAATGCAAATGCGCTGCCACTCCTGAGGCATTAGGTGTTATGCCTCTGTGCCGGAAATTACAGAGCTGGAAATATTGGTGGTAGAGTTCTAGAGACGGAGTTCGCGGGCGTAGGCACCACCGCATTACCTAATATATTGCCGCAAAATGGTAGTGTTCAGCACTATCGTATTCCGGTCAGATGGTAATGTACGGTCCTGTAATTTCCGGCACAGAGGCATAACACCTTAGGCTTCAGGAGTGGTAGCGCATCTGCATTTTGACCTCTGGTCTTTGTGTGGGTGTCTGTACATCAATTTGAACTGCACGCTTGTTTACCACTTACATTTCTTAAAAAAAAACTGCATATTGAGGAGATAGTCACTCGAGACTCTTTTGAGTTGTTCACCTATTTATCGCGATGGATCGCGGCCCACGGAATTACAGCTTTAGCTTGAGTTTTTCAGAAGACGCAATTTTACTTTTTATGTGTAGTAAAAGTTTTTTATAGGGTTGCTACGGCGAGATGTAGCGTGAAAACCCTTTGCACATTTTTTTTTCTTAAGATGGTGGCCGGGGGACATCGATGGCGACCCCATAAACTTGAACATAAGCTGCTAATGACCCCAAAACACATAAAAAAAATTGCGTCCTTTGATAAACGCAAACCTAAATACTGTAATATATATTGCACAATATATATAAGGTACTTTATTGGATAAGGAGTAATGCTGTATTGATAAAAGTCACTTCGTAAACCCATTATTTCTGGTAAAGAGTAAAGGATCATCAAGTAGATTCTCATTTAAAAGAAAGCTCCGTGATTTTTATCTCAAAATGCTTTGAGTTATTTTCTATAAAGGTTTGAATTTGATATTTCATTCTTACGTTGGTTTCATAATCAGAGATATATATGTGTATATAATAATATATGTGTATATATATATATATATATAGATATGTGTATAATATTATTTGTATTGTAATATATTATTTTTTTTTGATGTAGTTATATATTTAATTACATCATTATTAAGTATGTGTCATCATGTAACTCCATAATATTACTCCCATTGCTCTGTAAATTACTTTCAAAATGACTATTATGGCTTTTTATCTATTCTTGACGATTTTCCAAATGCACTACCATTCTTTGTTTTCCACACAACCCTTAGGTTGACTGGTAGAGAATGCTTTCTAGCATTAAGTCCGCCTCATGTACTTTGTTTGTGCAGAAAGTTTAAATAAATAAATAAATAAAGGATAAAAAATTACTGCCGTGGATTACCAATAAGAGATAGACATACACTACCGCGGACTTTTTGATAATATTAAATTACTTTTTGATAATATTAAAGTTGATAATATTGTACTCATTATTTTGATCTGTCTTATAGGATTCAGACAGTGTTTGCAATGTAAGAGCATAAAATCTGTTTATTTACGACATCACATTAGAATCCTCTAAAATTATCAGTGTTTCTTTACTATACCTATTTTTATGCATGTGTTATCTATACAAATAAATATAATTGGAGTATCTGTTTGCAATAATAAAATAACCGGTTTTTACTAAATGCATATGTATGTATACACGGTACATATACCAAAACCACATTTTTTACAATTTTTGTCTGTCTGTCTGTATGTTTGGCGGGGCTAATCTTGGGATCGGCTGGACCGATTTTGACGGGACTTTCACTGGCAGATAGCTGTGATAAGGAGTAACTTAGGCTACTTTTAAACTAGCAGCGCCCACCACTTCGTCCGGGTAGACACTGAACAATCATATTTATTCTCACGAGGACGAAGTCGCGGGCTCAGCTAGTACTTACATATAAACCTTTCTCTTGAATCACTTTATCTATAAAAAAAACCGCATCAAAATCCATTCAAAGATTTAACCCCTCAGCCCGCACGGCTCCAGGGGTTAAGCATAGGTACAGACATGGAAGCGACTTGGTTATTTTTTACTTTGTTTTACTATATCGTGATACCTACTAAAAAAGTGCAAAACACGTCCATAGTTTATTCAATTGTTAATTAAAATAACTTCAAATAGCTGTAGTTCTCTCCAGCCCGAAACACATTTTTTACCTAGTTCGGGGATACATATATTGTTTTTGTACTATATTCTATTAATTTTGTGAACTTACTTTTTTGAAATAAACAATTTATTTATTTATTTATAGTAATGAATGTATATATATATGGCATAGAGACAATAAATAACATACCGCACTACGACTTTCCTTTCAGCAAAGTACAGTATATAATGGCAACCCATTATACGTCCCACTGCTGGGCGCGAGTCTCTCCCCTTTTTGGGGGGAGGCCTGGAGCTTACTCCACCACGCTGCTCCAATGGGTGGAGGTGGGTAGGTTAGTAGCCAACCCGCTGTCGGATGTTTTCAAACCCCCATAAGGCCTCCGACAAGGTTTAACGACTGCTATCTATCGATAGCAACCGGGACCGACGGCGTAGCGTGCCCTCCGAAGCACGGAAACGCGCATTTAATTTGCCACTAGCGGTCACCCATCACACTACCCGACCGCGCCCGTAATGCTTAACCGAGTAGATCGCTTATGATCTTTACCAGCCGCCGGGCCATGCGCGCTTCGCAAAGTACAGTGCTCAACAACAAATATTGCACATTGAGCCTAGCAAGGCGACTTCGGCTTATTTCGGGTCTCATCACTGGTCTTCGCGCGCACCATTCGCGCGACGCGGATGCAGCACCGGGGCATCCCTCTCTGCTGCAGCTTCTTCTTCCCTGCGGCTGCAAGACGGCGTTTGGGGCCCCCCTTGGGGGCTGTGGTGGAGAATGTGGACACTATAGACTCATGTCACCATGGTATTGGCATCCAGGTCCTGCTGCGCTCTCATCCTCTTCTCTGTTCCCGATTTCGGGTCTGTGGAGCGTTACTCCTTTCGCACCGTACCTTTTTGACGTTTTGTCGACTATTTTGATCAAGTTTTAAAATAGTTTGCTACATATTACTGCCCAACAAAACATACGTAATGTAACGTTCGAATTCAATATTCATAGTAAAAACAAGACGACGTCTGCCGGATAAACTAGTGTTTATATTTTAACTACATTGTTGCGTTTTATTTATTACTGTAACTACTTATGATAACTTCCTTGTTCGTCACACGCTCACAGACAAGCGTTGTTGATGTAGATAACTTAATCTTACACTTATTTTTTTATGCAACGAGGGTGACAAACAAGCATGTAGTTCATTGGAGACCATTTTGGCGCAGCCGTGTGACACACACTATTATAATTAGGTACCTACTTAGGTACCTAATGATAATAGTACCTAATGATACCTACCCTAGTGGTAGCAGGCCACTACTACTACGCTGAGGTCCTGGGTTCGATTCCCAGGTAGGGGGTTTTCAGAGATAATGGTGAAAAAGCCTTTATCTCTGGTTCTATTGGGATTTTTCCATTTTCTGGAAATTTCCCAGTACCTCAAAGTTTGGTAATGTGCCCGGAGATGTCAACAGGCTCGCCACCTGTTACATGGGCCAAAACGTAACCGGCGAATCGTGGGTGTTTGCATGTATGCTTGAATGCATGCATTTACCTCTGCCTACCCCTTCGGGGATTACAGGCGTGAAGTTACGTTTACCTACTTAGGTACTTATTTGTTTGTGTTACTGTGTAGTTGGTTTTGTTTTTATCTGTTTTTTTATTTTTCTCTTTCTCCTTTTTTGTGTTCTATTGTTTTTGTGCTGGTACTGGTTTAAAATTAATTGTTATGTGTTTTTAAACCTGTTCGTTTGTTTTTCGGCTATGCGCCAAATAAACGCCTTTTTCTTTTTTTCTTTTCACATGGATGTTAAGTGATGGCTGCAGCCTATAGCCTATCTACACAAAAACCAAAGTGCGAAATGCAGAAGCGTTGCCAGAGCTGAGACCTTAGTGTGTCTCTGTGATAGTTATTACGGGGTCAGACATTCTAATCGGGACACGGTAGTGCTGAACACTACCATTTGGCGGCAGATAGATTAGGTAATACGGTGGTGCCTACGCCCTCGAGCCCTACACTGGAACTCTACCACCTGTTAAGTATTATAAATATGCATCTTCACGCTAGGTCCCTAACGGGTAGGTAGAGTGTCGAGCCCCAGATATGCCACCACCCGTGCCTCATCTACCTTCATCATTCTCTTCATACATGCATACCGATTCCTAAGACTTTTGACTCACCATCAGACAAAAAGTACAGTATTATAAAACTGAAGAAATTGTTACTTTGGTTGAACGCGCTTATCTCAAAGGCTACTGGTTCAAATTTAAACCTTTAATCACTACTGCATTACGATACTCGTGACCTAAGTTCCCGATTAAAGCATAGCGCGAAGTAATGATGTTTCTTTAATCCTTCCTTGTCCGAATAACACCTCATTACATTCATTATTAACGACCAACCTAAATATTATTACAAACTGGCTTCAATCTCATAACCTTGATATTAATTTCAATAAAACTAAAATTATGCAATTCAGACCGTACCAAAAACAACCTCTATTAATAGACTACCAATACTTAAACATCCCAATACAATCTGTTGACTCCCACTGTCTATTGGGTATCAATATAGATACACATCTAAACTGGAAGGAACATGTAGATAAAACAGTTAGTAAACTGTCTAGTTTTGTGTATGCCCTCCGAGAGCTTAAAAAAACTACGGACCTAAAGACAGCAACCTGCGCCTACTACGCATACGCAGACGCCTGGCTGCGCTACGGCATTGTACTTTGGGGGAACAGCAAGGATGCTAATAAAGTTTTTATTCTGCAAAAGAAATGTATCCGAATACTTGCTAATATAGATTCCATGACTAGCTACAAATCGTACTTTATTAAATATAAAATAATGACCTTACCATCTTTGTATATATCAGAGATTTGTTCTCTTGTAAGAAATAACACAGACTGGTTCCCTTAACATTCTCGCCCCGAAAATCTAAGACATAAGGTTAAATTGGCTATAATCACATCAAAATTACAAATAGTTAATACCGGCCCTTACTCTATGTCAATAAAAATATATAATCAAATTCCAAATTCTATTAAACACATACAAAATAATAAATTATTTAAAAATAAATTAAATGAATTCTTAACACAAAAATGCTATTACACGTTGCAGGAGTTTTTTAGCGATAAGTAAAGATGAAAATAATAATAAAGATTATACATATAAGTACCGACCAAATTGTTATTGCTATATTTTTCTGTTTAATCGATGTCATGCAAAATTTTATAATAAAAATATATAAATTAATAAATAGATACAATCACATATATTAAATAATATGAATAATAGCTCTGAATTTAAATGTCTTCATTTAAGATTATAGTCATAAGTTTATATTGTAATGTAAAATATTATATGTACATGAAATGTTCTCATAATTTTGCGGTGCCCCTACGGGGTGTTACATGTAACTACAAAATATTTAATTGTAAGACCTTATAACCATGTGACAAGCAAATAAATAAATAAATAATAAATAATCTAAATGCCGTGCATTAATAGGCAACTTAGTCAGAGAATATGTAATAATACTACGTATAGAATGGACACTTCGACGTCCCGCCTGATTTTCCCCGCATCACTCAACCCCTTTCCCTCTTATGGGCGACGGTTGGTATTTTGTACGTGCTACGCACACAAGTGCGCGTGTAAATACACGTCACTGATTGATGTCTGTGTGATAGAAATTAAGCGTTTGTATGGAATTCAGTTTCAGTTTATTCAGTTTATTCATTTATTTCATATAATTATGCTCCTGGAGAGCACATTTACATCGTCATTTTTTTTAAACTAACCTAGAGTGAATAACCACTAATAATAATAGAAAACACATAATAAATTAAATAGACACTGAACAATTTTGTATAATATGGAAAGCATCAATTATTTACAAATTCCTCCATTTCCCCATTTCAAAAGAAACTGAGAAAGAGTGAATTTGGTCGTCATAATAAAGGTTATTCACTTGGCAGAATTCCAAGGGCAGTCAATACTGAGAAGAACTCTGACGGAATTTTGACGGAGTGTCCGCGGTGTGACTTAGTTCACGCGTATCGTAATGTACTATTTTTAAATCGTCGTCCATTGTTAGACAATTCTCAATTTCCCGACATGACATTACGTTCTCTGCACATGATTTATTATTGTTCAATCCACAAGGACGGTTATTGTATGTAATTTACCTATTAGGACTTGTTTGTATGATTGTTAGGTAGGAAATATGAATAACAAGACAATGAATTAGATAGATTTTTGTGGTAAGTACCCATCACATATGTCATGGCGTAGATAATCGTAGAATTGACAATGGTTCAATTTTTTTTCAATGTTTTTAGGATTCCGTAGTCTATAAAGAACCCTTATGGTTTCACGATGGCCGTCCGCCTGTTTGTCTTCAGTCGTGTTGCCAGCTATCCCGATTTGCAATGTGACGTCCTGTTTTGAATCGAAAAATATTAAAAGAAAAATAAAGTGGTATACTTTTTATAAGTAAAATAAATTAAATGAAAAGAAATGACTGTTTTGTCTATCGAGAAGACTGTCCAGCGGTGGACGTCCTTTGTCTGGAGTGATGATGGTGATGGTGATGATGATGATGACAGTGATATCAATCAGGTACTTTTTATACAACATGTCACAAGATTAAATGTCTCTACAACCCGAAACTAGTTAGTTCGGAATCGATAACCGAATCGATTTTAGGAATTTTTAATAGGTATAGGTAATTTTTTGTCCCAAAATTAATTACAATTAAGGAAATTATGGTCACCCATTTGATGAACAGTCAATACAAACGAAAATGAGACTAACGTCTATCCAAAATAAAATACTTGTTGTAAATAACTCGTTGAGACGTGATATGTTCTTAGGTTTTCGCGAGCTACACTCATTGAAATAAAACTATTTTTACGGATTTATCTCGCGTATATTAAACTAAAATGATCTGCAGTCTATGAACACATAGCGGATAAGCCGAACCATTACATCCGGTTTGATAAAATTCAAATACTCGCTAGAGAACACAAACCCATTCCACGAATGGTACGCGAGGCTATTGAAATTAAAAAACACCCAAATTTCAATAGAGAAGATGGATGGCGATTATCAACATCATGGGATCCCATACTTAGCAAGATTAAATCCCAGCCGCAGCAGTCTGCAAGACCTCAAGATACCATAAGTAATTATTGTGTTAATCCTGAACGCTACACAAGGCGTTTACGAAATCGATGGAGGTAGCTACATATAATTTTTTCAAACTTCTGTCAGACAAATGTCACCTCAGTCTGCCCAGGACCACGGAAGCTGAAAAGCGACCGAAACGTCGGGTTGATTTTAAAAATCGTTGAGACGTGCAATTTATTATAAATAATAATAATTTATGAAATAAAATAGTGAAAATGAATCTTATTACTAGCGAGTGTTAAATAGGGTTACGCAGGTTACGCTACATCACATTGCGACAGTGTACATACGTGTGCGAGTTCGGTTGTATTTTATGTGCAGTCGTAGGTAGAGGTACGGTAAGTATGCATAGGGTGTGCATACTGTTCGTACAAATTAAGGACAACTTGTTTCTTAAATAAAGATTAACATTAAATACTTAAACGTGTAATTTCAGTTCATGTATTATGATCTTAACTCGATTTTCTAATCGAGGTGTTTAAGAGTGTGTTACATGTTGTATAATGAAGGTGGCAAACAAGCATTCAGTCCACATTGATGTTAAATGATGACTGCAATAAACAGCCACACAAGGACCATAGGTCAAAATGGAAATGCGTTGCCACCCCTGAGGCCTTAGTTGTTTTGTCTTCGTAATTTCACGCCTGTAATCCCCGAAGGGGTAGGCAGAGGTAAATGCATGCATTCAATTATACATGCAAACACCCACGACTTGTTTACGTTTTTGGCCCATGTAACAGGTGGAGGACCTGTTGCCATCTCCGGGCACATTACCAAACTCCGGGGTACTGGGAAACTTCCAGAAAATGGAAAAATCCCAATAGAAGCAGAGATAAAGGATTTTAAACCGTTATCTCTGATAGTCCCCGACCCGGGAATCGAACCCAGGACCTCCAGCGTAATAGTAGTGGCCTGCTACCACTACGCTACTGAGGCAGTTAGTTTGTTTTGTCTTTGTGATGGCTATTACGGGGCCTTAAATACATCACCATCTAACTGGAACACGATAGCGCTGAACACTATCTACTAGGCACCACCGCATTACCTAAATAATATACTTGCAGCTAAATGGTAGCGGTCAGCACTATCGTGTTCCGGTCAGGTAGTCATGTCCGGCCCTGGCCTTAGGCCTCAGGAATGGTAACTCATTTGCATTTTGACCTTAGTCTTTGTGTGGGTCATCAGGCTCCAGTCATCACTTAACATTAATGTGAACTGCACGCTTGTTTAGACCTGCAGACAGATTAGGTAATGCGGTGATGCCTACGTCCCCGAGTTGAAACCAGTGAATTATTTTTGTGATTTTGTTAGTCATTCCGTCATCTCAAGAAGGTACATTTAATATTTTAACTAGTTCAGATAATATTATTATCGAATCAAATCATAAAAGTTATGACAGCGCATGATTTGAAATTTTTTTACGAATATATCTCCCAAAAGTTATCTATACAAACGTTACATCATTGTATATAAATAGATAAAGTGACTGTGACAGATAAAAAGATACTAACGACAGACAGATAGACATGACAAATATACCTATAAGAGTTTGCTGCCATTTGGCTTCAGAACCCAATATCTGACATCTACAATACTTTAACGTGGGTTGCACCAAGATATTCATTTCACATCCTTCTCTAACTTGAAGAAATCTGTTAAAGTTAGAGAAGGATGTGGATTTTTTTATGTTACAAAGTTGGGAAACAAGCATGCAGTTCACATTGATGTTAAGTGATGACGGCTGCCTATAGATCCTACCTATCTAAAGATGCGTTGCCACCCCTGAGACTTTAAGTGTTCTGTCTCTGTGATAGTTATTACGGGGCCATACATTACCATCTTACCGGAACACGATGCTGAACACTACCATTTAGCGGCAGGTAATTAAGTAATGCGGTGGTGCTTACGCCATCAAGCTCCTACAGTGGAATTCTACCACCAGTGAAAATGAAACGTTACAATAACTTTAACTTAAACAAATATCTTGTTTCAATATTTTTTTTTATGTTACGCAAGTGGCAAAACAAGCATGCAGTTTGCATTGATGTTAAGTGATGACTGTAGCCTATAGACACCCACACACCAAGACCGAAGTCAAAATGCCGATGCGTTACCCCTCCTGAGGCCTAAGGTGTTATGTCTCTGTGCCGGAAATTACAGGGCCGTAAATCAGGCTTTCAATCCAGGCTTAATATATAGGTAGGTAGGTCAAATCTACCCCCAAATTGTCGTTGTGGAACATCTGCCACCGTCCCCCGCCCCTCCTCACCCTATATCGCTAGTGCTGACGCCCATGGTTCTAGCGTTGGCCAACGCTAACTAAGCAATACATATTGTTTGTTGTCATTTGACGACCCGGTTAATCCAGCGGTATGAGATGACCGTTTGATTCGAAGGGTCGCTGGTTAGATCCCCGCACCGGGACAAATATTTGTATCATCATTCATCATCATTTCAGCCAAAAGACGTCCACTGCTGAACAAAGACCTCCCCCAAAGAATGCCACAGCGAACGGTCCTGGGCCGCCCTCATCCAGCGATTGCCCGCGACCTTCACCAGGTCGTCGGTCCATCTTGTGGCAGGCCTGCCCACGCTTCGCTTTCCGGTACGCGGTTGCTACTCGAGAACTGCTCTGCCCTAACGGACGTCAGTTCGTCGAGCTATGTGCCCTGCCCACTGCCACTTGAGTCTCGCTATTCGGTGAGCTATGTCGGTAACTTTGGTTCTCATGCGGATCTCCTCATTTCTGATTCGATCTCGCAGAGAAACACCAAGCATAGCTCGCTCCATTGCTCTCTGAGTGACCTTGAGCCTTCTTATGAGGCCCATAGTGAGTGACCACGTTTCTGTCCCATAAGTCATCACTGGCAACACACACTGGTCAAAGACCTTTTTTTCTTGAGACACTGCGGTAAGTCGGACGAGAAGATGTACCGTAGCTTCCCGAACGCTGCCCAACCGAGTTGGATTCGGCGATTGACCTCTTTCTCGAAGTTGGACCGACCTAACTGGACCGTTATTTGTATGGCCTACAGATATTTGTTTTGGGTCTGGGTGTTTGTGTATGTGTTGTATGCGTACAACGGCACCCACGACACAGGTTTATACCTAGAGTGGGGCTGCGAGTGTAAGCGTATTTCATTTGTTTTTTATGTATTGTTCCAGGTGACATACATAACGCCATATCCGGTAAAGAACCCACCTGCAAATCTTCATCAGGTCGATGTTTCCGAGACCAGTTTCGCCGCTGGAATGGGTAAGAATATGAAAGAAAGGAAAAAAAAATATTTCGAATAGATCTTTACAGATGTATTCGAAATATTTTTTAACCTACCTTCAAAACGTCAAGAAATCATAAATTACCTAGAGTGAGTAACCATTACATACCTATAGTAAAAGCGAAAACAAATATTAATAGTAAATTAAAATTAGAATTTATAGTACTTTGTTAAAATATAATAATCACAAAATTGTTCAATTCCTTCAATGATGATAAATGAAGAAAAAGAAAAACTTATTCGTCAAGATCAAAGTTATTCACTTAGCAGAGTTCTAAGCGCAGTCACTACTGAGAAGAACACCGCTAGAGCTTAAAGCTAGTAGGTATAGATAATCGTGATAATCAAATAATGTGAAATAATAAAATAGTTAAATTCTATATTTATGAAGGAACCTATATGTTGAAACTAATGAATGGCACCACTGATGACATCCCCCTCCCCTCCAACCTCTCGCTGTCCTTTCATTCCTGAGCCTCACCAACTTACGTACTCACTTACATAAGGAGGTTCTATTTTTTAATATAATGGAAGTAGCAAACAAGCATGCAGTTCACATTGATGTTAAGTGATGACTGCGGCCTATAGACTCAAACACAAAGACCAAGGTCAAAATGCAGATGCGTTGCCACTCCTGAGGCCTAAGGTGTTATGCCTTTGTGCCGGAAATTACAGGGCCGTACATTACCACCTGACCGGAACACGATGGTGCTAAACACTGCCATTTAGCGGCAAGTATATAAGGTGGTGGTGCCTACGCCCGCGAGCTGCGTCACTGGAGCTCTACCACCAGTAAAAATCTATCTATCCTACGGGATATAAAGGTACCTACATAGAAGGCAATACCTATCCCATCTTTCAGTAACTACTAAACGGCTAGTCACTATGAAAATAATCATAGAAGCCCTTGCTCTAAGAAATTTAAAACACCTCTCTCAAAATGTCCTGAAAATGTCAAAATGACATCGCCCGCCATATTCGCCCATATTCGCCATGTTGGTTTGAGTTGCAATTCTTAACTGCAAATAATATTTTGTAACTGGAAACAAAGCTTAATAAGTGAAAATAGTCAGTAAAAAACGTTTTTATATTGATTTTGCCTGTTAATGATATTGTGTTCAATACATAGCCGGAGGTCCATACATTTTTTGCAACATCTCCTTTGTGTATCTTTTACGATAATAAACTATTATATTACTAACTATTACTATTACTAAATTTCATTTGTGTCTGTGTGAACGAGTAAGATCTATCCAATCTTTTACAATTACGTATATGAGAACTTTGGCCAAAAATATTTTATTAACTATAAATTAAATGAAGGATATGAGTTTAAAATGCACATGTTTTGTAGAAAACAAATGCTATGGATACCACTTAGTATGCAGTAACATGCTCGTACAAAATGTACTGAGATATTTACATAATTCAAATAAATAACAGTATTTATTTAAATTATGCAATTTAAATAAATAACTATTGTTATTTAAATTACATACACTTATATGTACAATTATGTGTAACGAACGATAATAGTCCAGGAGGAATCGGCGCATGAGTACCGAAAACTATTCCACCTCAATTTTTTTATGCGATCCTCTTTAAATTGTCCTACTGATGATATAAGTGCATGTTGCCATTTTTTTTTTACCAGGGTAATATGCGTTACGCACATCCACCCATGGGGAGAGGGGTGGGTTATGTGGGACTCCGGGAAAGTCATCCGACTATCCACTAAAAACCCCTGGGTGTTCCGACTCGTCCGCCATCACTGGCGGGGTCACGCTATCGCACACATCCGCAACCCCACCGGCGGCTGCTCGTTGCCGAGCCCTCCTCGGAGCCTTTCGGCTCCAACCAACACTAGTGGCGTGCGGAACACCTGCACGCCAGCCAGCCCGGGACCTCTCCATTCGGGCGACGGACATCCCCTAGTCCGGCGCTCAAAGGTCCCTCGTCAAAAGTACCCAAATTTGAGATTTTTCGAACCTTTAAAAATTCATATCTCTAAAAATATTAACTTTATCGTGAAAAGTCATAGGACTTTTTTTATTTGTATTTCAATAAAAAATATTTTTAAAAAATGTCCGGTTGAAAAATAATAATTCCTTGCAATTGTTTAAACAATTTCAGTTTAAACAATATGGCACGGGGTTGTCCCATGGCAACATGCATTTTTAGGGATTCTTGTGTGATATTGCCAATGCGAAGGTTATTGCGTGTTCAGGTTGTAGGAGACGGATAATGAGAAGTCCATTGTTGGTGATCACCATATAATCCGGAATTTACAGAGTTACATTTTAACGGTTACTTTAGGCGGGTTGAGGTGCGTGTGCGCGGCACTAGGGTTACGGGACAACTGACGACGCAACGCTAAGCTTGCGGCGTCCGGATATTTATCTGACACTTAATAATGTGACGCTACACATTTATATCATCAGTAGGACAATTTAAAGAGGATCGCATAAAAAAAATTGAGGTGGAATAGTTTTCGGTACTCATGCGCCGATTCCTCCTAGACTATAATGACATTCCTAAGCAAATATGACATAAAATATTGTACAGGAAAAATAATGACTATTTTGTGGTAAAATATGTACTATCCGGGAAATGGTCAAATGACCAAATGAAGACTTTAAATGGCCGTAATAAAAGCTGTATTTGATTGCTTTTCAACTAACGGAGAGTTCTCTGACTGCACACCAATGAAAATAACTTTATTTGGCACTAGAAAAAAAAATATCCCGCGTCTTACCAATATTAAGGGACTTATCCCTAGAAATAAAAAAATGCAAATTTTACAAACATTGTTCCGCGTCCATAAACTGTTCGTTAGAACCTTAAAGGCGAAGCGTCAACTCGTTGCCAAATGTGATAAAATTCGAGTGATGGCCTTATTACACAGCACGATATTCAGGGAACGATAGCAAGGGTTAGGGTAGTGTTATAACATTTAGGGAATTACGGCCCTAATTAGGGCGACCGGAGCGGCCCGGTCAACCTAACGCCCTAACACAAACAAAACGTTTAAAACGGCACACTCACACAAACATGCGCATGTTTGTATGATAGTGTCGTTTCAACTTTTTGTACGTAATTTCCATACTGTTTATATTTGTACTGTGACTGAGTTAGGGCCCTGTCGACAGGATAGTGTAATAAGCGGCAACCCGGTTCGAGGCCGCGATACTGTGTCGTGTAATAACCTTTTAACGACTGATAGATCAAGGTTGAAGTTGACGACGCACTACTCACTCGTTGGTGTCAAGTTGTCCACGGGTGACCGATGCGGTGATTGCCTAGTTGACGAGTCGTAGATACCGAATCTACAGTTCTAGTTGGAAGGATAGGTATTGAATTGGCGTTGAGTCGGTGTAATGGGCGAAGACCTTTAATAATTCTGTATTCTAACCCCCTTATTCATAAACGAACATTAGATACGTTTTAGCTATAGAATGTTTTGTCTTTGTCAGTTGCATTGTCAAATGTGCAGGATAGAAAAAGACAAAGGAGAGATTAGCAACACTTAAGGCTAAAAAACGTTTATGAATAAGGGGGTAAGAAGTTAGTTCTGACTTACAAGATGACCTAAATGCCTTATTTTGCAGGTGATATATTCGATATATACAATATTATGCAAAAAGACTACAATCTTCAAGATATTAATTTTATGCTGCAACTGATGCCTGACTTCGTAAATCTGACAATGCACAATGAAAATGTACAAAAACTTGTGCGAGACAAAAATCAACGGTTTGATGCTATTATAGTGGAGTGGTTGTACACTGAATTGTTTGCCGGGTAAGTTTCTTTCATCTTTTATCACTACGAATTATAGGTACTGTATAGAAATATAACTAAAATACAATCATAGCTTCGATTTTGGTTCCATTTACCCAAACAAACTAACTGTAATGATAATAAACACTCACACATTCAATATAGACAATGCACGCATTCGATTGGTCGCGACAAGGTCTCTTCCAAGCGGCAAGGAAACGTTCAATAGCCTGACGCGCTGCGGTGTGTCCTTTTTCTGACCCGCCCACGATGTGCCTGTTTACGCGGAACCTTTTTACTGACTTAGTTATACATCTTTATATTATTATTCTTAGTTTATATATAAAGCGAGTGGTAAAGCAGCGTAAGTACATTTAACATTGGTGGTAAGTGAATACTGTAGTTTAGAGCAGTATAGGTTACATCCGCTTCGATTGTCACTTACAAATAAAATCCTTACCGTCATAGCCCATGTGTATTAAATGCGATAATTACATAAGTTTCTTGTAAATGTTGATTTATTTTGTACTTATTAAACTGAATTTGAAAAATTTGAATTTGTATTCGACGTTTGGAAAAAAAGGACATTCGTGAGTGCATAGTGGAAAATAATTATAAACCTGAGACCTTCCATAAAAATTAGAAGGGAATCTAAAAATATCATCAGCAGTTTCGCATCTTATTACCAGAGATGCGACAATAAGACAATTTAATATCACTTAAAAGCATAATAAATAATGGCAACACATTATACGTCCCACTGCTGGGCACGAGTCTCTCCTCTTTTTGGGGGGAGGCCTGGAGCTTACTCCACCACGTTGCTCCAATGCGGGTTGGTGGAGATACAGGTTTAGTGACCAACCCGCTGTCGGATGTTTTCAAACCGCCCATAAGGCCTCCGACAAAGTTTAACGACTGCTATCTATCGATAGCAACCGGGACCGGCGGCTTAATGTGCTCTCCGAAGCACGAAAACGCGCATTTTAATTTACCACTAGCGGTCACCCATCACACATCTGACCGTGCCCGTATCGCTTAACCGAATGCGCTCTTCAAAAACATAATGTTTACTATTTATTATCTCAATACGCCTCCCGTCCCTTCTTCCATATATTATAACTACAGAAATACAAACAAACATATCAAAATAACACGTACCTATTATTTGTATTTCACAGATTGGCTGCCGTGTTCGACTGTCCATACATTTGGTCATCATCCATGGAAACCCACAACATGATACTCTCATTAATAGACGAGTATCTGAACCCATCATACAGCTTACATCACATGACTCGAGATCATACTTTTTCTTTTTTGGAACGCATCAAGCAATTGTGGCATATGCTATATATAAAATATCAGAGATGGTAAGTAGATGTAAGTCGTTTGATCTACCGCATTAAGGCCATACATTAATGTAGAATTGGGATCCCAGGCAGTAAAGAAAACTAAAGATTAATGTAAATATTTTTGTATTTACTTCGATTAATCCACTTAAAAAAACACGTACATCCGTACCGTAAATCGTGATCAATCCTCTCGCCCACCAAGAAAAAGTGCAAAGTCCTTTTACAACTGTCATGCCACTTCACCCGTCCTACTCTTTCATTACATCCTTTCACTCACTCACTTACGTTCCGTTTCCTATTCCTCAGACACACCGATCCTACATTAACATCTATCCGGAACGCGTTAGTGCTGAACACTACCGTTTGGCTGCAGGTTGATTAAGTAGGTGCCTACGCTCTCAAGGTCCGAGCCTGGAGCTCTACTACCAATAAAAGTGAAGTACCTACATTTTTAAGTCAGCGTCGGATCGTGACGACCCACCGCCCCCTAGCGATTTTATTTTTTTTTTTTTTTTTTTTTTTTTATGTAATTGAAGTGGCAAACAAGCATGCAGTTCACATTGATGTTAAGTAATGACTGCAGCCTATAGACACTCATACAAAGACGACGGTCAAAATGTAGATGTGTTACCACTCCTGAAGCCTAAGGTGTTATGCCTCTGTGCCGGAAATTACAGGGCCGTACATTACCACCTGATCGGAACACGATAGTGCTGAACACTACCATTTAGCGGCAAGTATATTAGGTAATACGGTGGCGCCTACGCCCGCGAGCTCCATCACTAGAGCTCTACCACCACTAAAATGACATGATGATGTCATTTTTTAAATGTATATTTCAGGAATGTGGAATCAAAGGATAACAAAGTCTATAACGATGCTTTCGTACCAGCGATTACTTTGAGAAGACCAAACCAAAGAATCCCAGACTTTGACGAGATCAGATACAATGGATCCATGATGTTGGGCAATACAAACCCAGTCACAGGCACCCCGTACAGTTTACCGCAGAATTATAAGAATATCGGTGGATACCATGTCAAAGACAAGATTGAACCACTGTCGAAAGTAAGTACTTGTAGATAGGATATTTTGGAGATAAATCTGTTAAATAGTCTTATATCAATAAGTGTTGCTCTCGAAAAATATAAATATGTTACTGTTAATGCTCGAACTACAGTGAATCTTAAGTTTTTAAAGTAAAACCTAAGATTGACTTACTCTTATTGGTAAAAGTCCGAACAAGGGTTGCGACCGCCTATCGACATTGCTGTGGTCATTGTCATTGCTGTCAAATTTTAAAGTCTATTTTTACTTTAACTAAATAACAATAATCGAAATAATCTACCATTATCGCTTGTTTATCACCTACGAAAACGAGAATATCATTCAGATTATCAATACAGCTTTTAAAGGAGTTACAAATCGACATGAAAATTTGACAGCAATGACAATGTCAGCAGCAATACAGATAGGCGGTAGCACCCCAGTTCTGTGAACATCATTCATTTCGAACTTTTACACGATTCAGCGGGTAAATCTTTTCCCTCAAAGGCACGGTAATTATTAAAAATTAAAAAGACATGCCACAATAAATGTTTCTTTCTTTCATGCTAGGAGTGGTCGGATCTAGGGTATCCCGACACGGTCAAAAATATGGTCGAAGGCTGCGTCCAACCGAAACATTAATCAAAATACGGGCTTTTACAGAAACATACACACCTACTAGTCTGTTAGAGTATCGAAGAGTGTTGCTCGCAAATACCTAAGCCTAAGATCATAACACGTTGATAGAGTGTCAAATCTCGAGGGCAAAATATATTATAGGGCTATAATATATCTACACTAATATTATAAAGAGGAAAACTTTGTTTGTTTGGTTGTATTGAATAGGCTCAAAAACGACTGGACCGATTTTTTTTATTTTTTTACTATTCGACAGCTACACTATCCACGGGTAACATAGGCTATATTTTATTTGTTTTAATGTTTAAATGTGTGCGTGAAATTTTTTCTGTATTTTGTTAAAGTCAAGGTGTGAGTTGCGTAGTAATAGACGATTTTTGTAGTGTGCGTGTGTGTCGCACGCATTCCCCCCCCACAAAAAACAGACTGTTTTGCATCGGTAATAAACGCTATGGCTACTCCCCTCCAGTCCGCCGCGACCGGTGGGCCGTGTTGCTCTATGTCGTAACAGCTCCATGCGTACCAAATGTCCGTCCATTGCGGCTTGGGATACGCGTTTAAGAATCAGTCAGTGAGTCACCATTTTTGATGCTTGACCAAACAGCTTGCAGCCTATACCTTAGCCACCGTATTGTAATCACACAATGGATAGAGCAGGGGTGGCCAACTTGTTTCGACCCAAGATCGACTTTTCACTGACGACACTCAGTGCGATCTACCAATTACATACCTACTTCTTGAAAATTTAAATGAAACGGCATAGTTCGTACACAATTAAAGAGTAATTTTATTTTATTGAGCAGGAAAAAAAAATAACTGCGAATTCTTAGTAACTTCTTAGTAATATTAGTGTGAGCATTGCGTATGAACATCTTCCGTTAGATAAGCAGCTTTGTAGTTTGAAGAGATTCCAAGCGATCTTTCAAGCGTCTGTCAAGCGAGACTGGTGTGTATTTTTGTTTATTTTAAGTAGGAAAATGCTGCCACAATCGACTGGACCAATGGTCGCGATCGACCGGTTGGCCACACCTGAGATAGAGCCTTAACAATGGTTTAGGCTGTTAAGTGATTTCACCTCGGTATAAATATA
This sequence comes from Macrosoma leucophasiata, assembly GCA_036365455.1. Lineage (NCBI taxonomy): Eukaryota > Metazoa > Arthropoda > Insecta > Lepidoptera > Hedylidae > Macrosoma > Macrosoma leucophasiata. Next base: position 13,861,887 of record JAWQUS010000004.1, read on the forward strand.
AGATGTTGATATGCTTTGATCATGACAAACATATTCCGATGTCATGACATCTATTCCATAGTCATCAACGACCTCGCGACTAATGGAGTCTATTACATCTAGTCTTCGCAAAAATATGCAACTCACTAATCTATTAATAATAGATTAGTGAGTTGCATCTTTTTACGTTTATTATTATGTGAGGATGACCAATGTCACTGTAAATAAATACCTGATCTACCAGCTACCAGTTCATTTCAAATAATTTATTTCAGATGTACATTTATAGCGTTTGTATTAAATCACTAGCTGCCCCAACGATGTTTAAAGCTCATTGAGCTGCCCCAACGAACTCACCCTTATCATCAATCACTCTTACCTTTTAGGGATATAAAATAAAAAATAGACCACAACCGATTCTCATACCTAACAAATATACACACAAAATTTCATGAGAATTGGTGCAGCCGTTTCGGAGGAGTATGGTAACTAACAGTGGGACACGAGAATTAATAAATATTATAACACGCACCGCACGTAATCTATCTATAATATAAAAATAAGTCGGGTTTTCCTTTCTGACGCTATAACTCCAAAACGCACGAACCGATTTCCACGGTTTTGCATTCGTTGGAAAGGTCTCGGGCTCCGTGAGGTTTATAGCAAAGAAAATTCAGGAAGAATTTCAAGAGAAAAGTACGTGGTGTTTGCGGACAACTTATAATTTCTTAGAACATAGACTACTTTTTAAACGACAACCACGCGGGCGAAGCTGCGGGCTACAGCTAATTTGTTATAATTTACATACCGGTGCGTTTTATGCAGTTGTAATATTTTGTCTTTTGTATAAGGTGCACAAACAGATGCGTTGTCGTCAATGAGACCTTAGCTGTTATGTGGTGGTAATCAGATTATCATTGAGTAATGTTATTATCAAGTATTAAAACTAATTCGAAAGTTTTATCCAAAATTTAAAAATACTGAATGAATCACTCACAACAGTTTTGTTGTTAGGAAGACATTTTAATAATCTAATCTTGATATTTTAAGATCTATAATCCCAACAAACGTGAGATTGTAGTTACCTAGGTACTAGAATAAAAGTAGAATTTAAATTCCCTATTTAAAGATCAATGACCGATGAAATAACATATTAAGATAACGTACAGAATGTAATAATTTTAAATGGTACGATAAAGAAGGTCTATCTGCCAAGTGAAGCGGTAATGGCCCAGCGGCTGGTGTAGATCGTAAGCGATCTGCTCGGTTAAGCACTACGGGTGCGGTCGGGTAGTGTGATGGGTGACCGCTAGTGGCAAATTAAATGCGCGTTTCCGTGCTTCGGAGGGCACGTTAAGCCGTCGGTCCCGGTTGCTATCGATGGATAGCAGTCGTTAAACCTTGTCGGAGGCCTTATGGGCGGTTTGAAAACATCCGACAGTGGGTTGGCCACTAACCCACCCACCTCCACCAATCCGCATTGGAGCAGCGTGGTGGAGTAAGCTCCAGGCCTCCCCCCAAAAAGGGGAGAGACTCGTGCCCAGCAGTGGGACGTATAATGGGTTGCCATTATTATTACGTCTCTCGTCAGCACGGGATCCAATTTGAACCCCGGACCTTTGTCAGGCTTGCGCGGGGACATGGGAGGTCCAACACGTAGAGGCCCTTTCGAGAATTTTGATCTACTTTGTAATGGATTATATTCGGCGGGACCTCTCTCTGGCTGCATCAATAGTTAATACAGACACAGAAAGACCCCGCAGAATATAATGGGACTATTGTAAAGATTAATGATTCTCCAAACTTTGGGCTATGTGGGTGAACTGGGGGGACTAGCTGGCTGGGCCTATGGAGTGAGATCCGACCTGCCTATATTCAACATCTCACATTATCGAATCCTACTTTAGGCAGGTGGTGACTCGCCTCTCCTTGGTGGGCCCCCCAAACAGCCAACCCGATGGTCGACGGGTGGCAACACTGTTGAGAGAGGCTGGGGGTGTCGAGAGGTGTGGCCCCGGTTTCACCATCATGAGCGAGTAATCTCGAGCTCGGAGCGGGCTTCCCCGCTATTATGCCTTTAGACACTTCCACCCCCGAGTGTATGGCTCTTCCAGAAATTTAGACAACAGCCTATTATCTAAATTTCTGCAAATGCCATACCTCTAGCGCCCCACTCTGACCGGCCAATGAAGGCAAGCCAGAGGTGAGAGACCTGATGCTCTGTCCGGCCGTACCTCTGTGTGGCGGACGAGGCGGAGCCCAGTTCTCTCGGAGGAACTCGAGATGATGGTAGGGGGTGGTGTCGCTACTCACCAACAGCTCGCCACAAGCTGCTCTGCCCCCTTATTATTACCATTATTATATCTGCCAAGTTACTTATTGTGACTAAAAACTTGATCTAAGTTATCTGATTATGATACATTATTATACTTAGATCAGGAGGTACCTACTGGTCCAACAATATATTATCTAGGTAGATAAATTTACTGGTGGTAGAGTTCCAGTGTAGGAGTTCGAGGGCGTAGGCACCACCGCATTACCTAATTTATCTGCCGCTAAATGGTAGTGTTCAGCACTATCGTGTTCCGGTTAGATGGTAATGTCTGGGCCCATAATAACTATCACAGAGACATAATAACTAAGGTCTCAGGGATGGCAACGCATCTACATTTTGACCTCTGGTCTTTGTGTGGACTGCATGCTTGTTTGCCACCTTCATAATATAAGAAAAACCATCGTCTATGTAAGCATCATAACAGCGATGGCCACTCATCATCATCATCGTCACATCAGTCGAAAGACGTCCACTGCTGGCCAAAAGCGTGGCGATCATGGCATATCGTCCTTATGGGATATGCCATGATCGCCACACTTGGCATGCGGATTGGCGATCGCATTGGCGGTAGTTTTATCGCAGGACGCTGTTACCCATCTTGCGTTACTGCACTTACTGCCGCCCCGGTTGACTGACTCTCATCACTCACTCATCACGAAATCTTAGAAACTACAAGTACTAGGAATTTAAAAACATACATAGGGATTATTTTTAGAACGTAGGTAGGAGATTCTAGAAGCTGCTCTAATTACCTACCTACATCCAATCCTTAACCTCAACCTTATATCCAATATTTTAAATGTTAGTTATTTAAGGTCCTATGAAAAACCTCAATTATATAAAACCACATGCTCGCAATTTCTAAACGAGTATGGCCGCTTTTTTTATGTCCTAATTTTGAATTTTTACAGGATTTACAAAAAACCATGGATGAAGCCAAACATGGCGTGATTTACTTCAGCATGGGGTCCATCTTGCAGAGCAGTAGAATGCCGGAGTCCTTGAAGAAGGGTGTATTGGACACCTTCCGAAGCTTGAAGCAAACTGTCATTTGGAAGTTCGAAGACGACATGTCAGATTTACCGAAGAACGTCCACATTGTGCCGTGGGTGCCGCAACAGAGCGTGCTAGGTAATATATGAAAACGCCTCAGACCTCCGCCAACGCCCGTTTCCCAAAGGAAAAGAAGGGAAGGGCATATCCAGATGCCGTTTATAATTACCGATGTCAGTCAATATTGCTATAAAATCATTTACAATTACAACATCACTTATTCCCTGAATCCCAGAAATCCCACACGATACGTTAAAGGTGCAGTACGTCGCTGCACCGCAATTAATTCGAGCTATAAGGTGCCACATGGGCGGTGTGGCACCGCAGTTCAACGCTGTTTACAACATATATAATCACATTCGATACACTAACAATACCTACTGCGGTGGCGGCATGTTGTCACTGTGGTACACACTACGCACTTGAGGCGCCTCACGGCGCCCAACGCATAGGTATTCAATTTTTCATCGAAAGCCACTCAATCGTTTTTGCGTTATTGTGTTAAAAACATCCAGGTGGCAGTGTGAAATGACAACGTAGTTTCATATTGTTTCGAGAGATGGCGCTACTAGTAGTTTACACCACACTAGGGTTTTGTTCTGTCAAAGCTGAACATCGTCAAATTAATCTGCTCGTGCCCATGGCAGCTGGAAAGCGACCGAAACGTCATATAAGAGAGGAAGTTGGGAGTATTAGCATTGTATAGTTTGTATACGCGAGAAAATCCTCAAATATAATTTCTACAACTTATAAAGCTCGCAAAAACCTGCGGAATTTTAAAAAACATCCAATCACATTACAGCCCATCCGAACTGCGTGCTGTTCATCACCCACGGAGGTCTGCTGTCGCAGATAGAGACGCTGCACTTCGGTGTGCCAGTCATTGGCATACCCATGTACGCGGACCAGTTCCTGAACACCGATAGAGCTGAAGCGAAGGGTTTTGGCAAGCGAGTGGACCTGGATTATGATACTCCTGCAAAATTGAAGGTTGCCATTGAGCAAATCATCTCAAATCCCAGGTAATATTGTTTTCGTAATTCATTCAAAATGGTCGAGGAGAGCAATGGCTGAACGGGTGAACGGGTGCTGATTGTGGGGACTGGTCTGTTATGATTTGCGGGTGTAATTTTCTATCACGATATTAAGCTGTTGATGGGTATTTGCGTATATGTTTATATGCAAATATTTATATGCCAGGGACGTTCACATTATCTTTATTCTATTTTAATTTTATTTAATAATATTTGTATTAAATCTAAGGTTTTGACAAAAGAGCAACACGCTGAGTTTGTTGGGTAGCGGAGTTCTTCTCAGTAGTGCCTATACTTCGAACTCTGCTAAGTGAATGACTATGATTATGACAAACAGATTTTTCTTTTTCTTCTATGAAGGAATAGAAAAATTTGATGATTTCCGTATCGGTTAAATATTATTATTAAATTGGTATTTATGAATATCTATTGGATTATTGTTAAAAGTAATTTTCTCTAGTAGGTAGCTTATAACCCGACACTGCAAAAGTGTCCTTGAAGACCAATTTGAAATAAATTATTTGAATTTCTTTGAATTAAGTTTTACTGCTGGAAGAGTTCCAGTTACCTAATCTATCTGTCGTCAAATGATGGTGTTCAGCACTTTCGTGTTTTGGATGGACGGTATGTACCTATGGCCTAGTAACAACTATCACGCAGACATGACAACTTAAATCTCCAATTTAAAAAAAGTTGCATATTCCTTGCCGTCCCTAAATAAGTATTACCTACTTTAAAGTTGGGTATTAAACGACCATAGATTACGAAACAGACAGACGTCTAAGCTTGAGTTGCACCACGACTTTTGTTAAAGTTAAAGGTATTGTAACATTTCACATCCTTTTCTAACTTATAGAAATCTGTTAAAGAGCAGGATGTGAAATGTAACAATATCTTTAACTTAAACTTTGTGGTGCAACCCAGGGCTTAGATTATTGTATTCAACATTAACATTTGGCGGTACCTACATAAGGTAGGTTGCCTCTGAGATTAATATTTGTGAGTAGGTCATATTTACAGGGCTATGACATTAATATTATATTACAACTTAAGAAATAAGAGACCTGCTTATAGTAGCTAGTACTTAGTACATAATGCTTAAAGCACTATCATCTTTTAAGTCCATTTAGGTGATAATGTAGCGTAATTTTCCACAGACAGTTACGAGATTGAAGGACAGATGAGTGGTAAAAAAAATTGACTAAGTTTAGTTTGTACCTATGCAGTATTTGTTTGTAAAATATTTTTTATTTTTTATTCCTAGCTATCGGCAACGCGCGAAGGAGCTGTCTCTAATATTCCACGACCGCTTAGTCTCACCCGGCAAGGAGTTAGTGCACTGGGCGGAACATGTAGTGAAGAACAAGGGGGCACCACATCTACGCTCCCCCGCGCTTATGATGCCCTGGTACCAGAAGATGTATATTGATCTTCTCGTTGTAATTTTAAGCGTATTTGTAAGCATTATTTTATTATTTATGTTTGTTCGTAAGCATGTTAGAATACAGTATCATATGAAGAAGAAAGTGTCATGATTGTATCTGTTTAGCAAAAAAATGTTATTCATTCAACACGTAATTAGAAACACCTTACTATCTTAATTAAAGCAATGTTAGCCAATCGGTCATAGTAAAATACACCTGGGATTCAGCAAAAGACATGTGACAATAAGCAAACTGGCGTCTTTTTCATACTGACTTAGTAGTATAATTTGTGTTTCGTCCGAAAATTCAGTAAGAATACTGATTAATTTTTCTAACCAGGCCCAATGTTTGGGTGATCTAATATACGGGTTAGATATCAGTGATAAAAATATTGATACGGTGCTATGGTTTTTCTCAGGGTTATAATAGATATTTAATTTTGTATATTGTAGAACTTAAATATTAATACAATATGATTAGATCTTTTTATTTATGAATATAGTTTATAGTAAATGACATTCCTAGCTCGCTTGTGTAAATAAAGGTATGTAGGTACATACTTATATTTTTAGTAGGTACCTTAGTAGGTACCTTTTTATTATGTTACGTAGTATTTTTACATATTCTCTGGTTATGTAGTGGCAAACAAGCGTACAGTACTCAATGATATGAATAATAAAATATTTCTTAAGAATTTAAAAAACATACTTGTTAAAAAAATGCTATTATAATATACAAGAATACTTTAACGATAAATTATAAAACGTAACTTCACGCCTGTAATCCCCGAAGGGGTAGGCAGAGGTAAATGCATGCATTCAATCATACATGCAAACACCCACCACTCGCCGGTTCCGTTTTGGCCCATGTAACAGGTGGCGAACCTGTTGCCATCTCCGGGCACATTACCAAACTTCGGGGTACTGGGAAACTTCCAGCAAATGGAAAAATCCCAATAGAAGCAGAGATAAAGGATTTTAAACCGTTATCTCTAATATCCCCGACCCGGGAGTCGAACCCAGGACCTCCAGCGTAATAGAAGTGGCCTGCTACCACTACGCTACTGAGGCAGTTATAAAAATATAAATATAAATTAAATAAATAAATAAATATAAATTATAAAAATATTTATAAAATAGTACTAAACCAATTTTCTATTTTTTTATTTATAAAAATAATTTTGCTATGAACAACCTCCACTCTCTTATTTCGTATTGTCCAACGACACTACCATTGCAGAATGCAAATGAATTATTAAATTGAATTGAGTAAAATATTACATATAGTAGCTGACCCGGCAAACTTCGTATTGCCTCACAATTAAATAATGTGTCAAAGGTTTGATAGATAGGGACAATTTGTAATAAAATTGTGATTTTTACTATTTCCCTTCAATTTCTTCATATTTTCTTACCTTTTAAACCTTTCCTAGACTTCCAAAAATCATTCAAAACTTAAATTAGCCAAATCGGTCCAGCCGTTCTCGAGTTTTAGCGAGACTAACGAACAGCAATTGATTTTTATATATTACTAGCTGTTGCCCGCGGCTTCGCCCGCGTGGATGTCGTTTTATAATTTTTTTTTCTTCGCTATAAACCTCACGGAGCCCAAGACCTTGCCAACGAATGCAAAACCGTGGAAATCGGTTCGTGCGTTCTGGAGTTATAGCGTCAGGAAGGAAAACCCGACTTATTTTTATATTATAGATATATGCAGTATTTTTGTTGTAGTTATTAAGGTAAGTATTTGTATGTACGTATGTAGATAAGTGAGGCTGATGTTTTATAGTAGGAACAAATGGTTTAAAAAATATAATGAAACTCAATCTGGAATTTCTTTTTTATTTAACAATGCTTGCGTTCATGGCTTAAGGGCACACGAAGCGCGCTGGTAAGGTTTAGGGCACCCACACAAAACGACGCCGCATCACAGAAACTTGCGATGCGAAAATCAGGTCACCCATCCCCTCTCCCCTTTCCCCCTTGAGAGCCAGTTGGATAAACTTCAACAGTGAGGGTTGCGAGCGGGCGAGTGAGCAGTCTATTGGGCGAGTTCGAGCCTTGCCCACCGACCGGACTCGGACGTTGAGGACTGGAGACGTCGCTCGGGACCGCGGCCTGCGATGTCTGGCCTAGGCCAAAGCGACGACGCGGTCGTGTGGTGCCTTACCATCGCTATTATAAAACTCTTTAATCAAGTAATGTAAGCGGCGTGCGGGGGAATAGCTGAGAGAAAAAAAATACGCCCAAAAAAAGAAAAAAAAAACAAAAAAAGTGTATATGGACTTTTCAGCTAATTTTCACTACGTGCCAGCATCCCGTTAACGATCACGCCCCCGACGCTTCGGGGGCTGATAAGCCCGGGGAATGAGAAAATCCTCGACCCCCCAACCATCCCCTCCTCTGTTACGCTTCACGTGATGAGGGAGGGATGATGATTTGTCATTGAGCAGTCTATTTTTAATTAGGTCACGTAGTCAGTGCGACGACTTATTTCACATACATTCACGTGTTACCTACATTTTTGTGCGGCCGTGTAATAACATATCACCGATCGATATAAATCTGGGTAATAGGTAACCAGAATAAGCGTTTGTATGGAATCTATTTACTGGTGGTGGAGCTCCAGTGATGGAGCTCGCGGGCGTAGGCACCACCGCATTACCTAATTTACTTCCCGCTAAATGGTAGTGTTCAGCACTATCGTGTTCCGATCAGGTGGTAATGTACGGCTCTGTAATTTCCGGCACAGAGGCATAACACTTTAGGCCTCAGGAGTGTTAACGCATCTGCATTTTGGCCTTGGTCTTCATGTAAGTGTCTATAGGCTGCAGTCATCTCTTAACATCAATGTGAACTGCATGCTTGTTTGCCACCTCCATTACATAAAAAAAAATCTTTGCAGAGTGTCCGGGGTGTGACTGTAATCAGCCAATTTGGACGTGTTTTTAAGGAATAGTGACATGGACAGCATAAAAGTCGTTGCACCGTTTTTATTGTTCAAAAGATTTGGAAGAAAAAGAAGATTTTGGGTTCATCCGTTCATTACGATTATGAACGCTAATGCGAACTATTTTACTCGAAAATACTATGCTGTTAATGACCTGCTTAAAATATATAGGTATTTCATACCTGCTGGTTATGGGGTTCTTTATTGAAATCAAGTAGCTTAGAAAAATTGTTTATTAGATAATTTAATACCATTAGATATACAATATAAAAACATCATTTCAATATAATATTATTATCAAGTTCATATAACATTACTTTCTTGAAAAGATATACTTGGAATTATTATCCCTATATCTCATTGGAATATGATTCAATATTAAGACTTGGTTGCACCGAGTAACATATCACATCCTTCTCTAACTTAAAAAATCTGAAAACAAGATAAATGTTAGAGACAGATGAAATGTTACACTAACTTTTACAAATATCGGAGTGCAACCCAGGCTTAGTTAACTGCCACGGTTTACATTACATACCTATTATAAATAATAAGTATTATATACCTAAACCTAAAAACATATGTAATGACAAGTGACTCATAATTTCTGGTCTTTTGCTTGAATTACTGTATCTTACCACACAAACAATGTCTTAAAATTGGCAAACAAGCAGACAGACCGCTGTGATGGCTCGTGAATACAATATCAAATTCATAGATAGCTCCATAAAACAAACGGGCGTATTTCCCACTAGCTTACATATTAAAATATTCAATAGTTGTATTTCAGATAATGAAAAATAATATAATTATCCTAATTTTTTTTTATTTTTTTTTTTATAAATATATAAAAAGCTATTCATGTATCCATAGAGCAGCACGGGCTGCCGGCCGCGGCGGACCGGAGGGGAGTAGCCATAAGCAGGCTTTCCCCTCTGTTAAAGTACAAGACCAAACGGTCCTATGCCTGTCGCCCAGATATTTAAATGTGTGCGTGAAATTGTTCATGTATTTTGTTAAAGTCAAAGTGTGAGTTTCGTAATAATATTCGATTTTCGTAGAGTGAGCGTGTATCACACGCATTTCCCCCCGAAAAAAATGACAGACTGTTTTGCATCGGTAATAAACGCTATGGCTACTCCCCTCCGGTCCGCCGCGACAATGTGGGCCAAGTGTGTGACAAGTGGGCCGAGTTGCTCAATGCATGTATGATTTATATTTGAGGCATATTATTATCACAGTAGGTAAATTACTGGGACTTTTCTGGTGGTAGAGCTCCGCATTACCTAATATACTTGCCGCTAAATGCTAGTGTTCAGCACTATCGTGTTCCGGTCAGGTGGTAATGTACGGCCCTGTATTTTCCGGCACAGAGACATAACATCCTAGGCCTCAGGAGTGGTAACGCATCTGCATTTTGACCTTGGTCTTTGTGTAGTTATCTATAGGCAATAGTCAGCACTTAACATCAATGTGAACTGCATGCTTGTTTGCCACTTCCATTACATATAAAAAAAACTTGTGTGTGAGTATAGATTTGTTCAGTTAAATAAAAGTACAGTACCCAGCAAGAATTATTGCACATCGACCCTACGAAAGAGACAATCGGCTAGTTTAGACTGCGTAGAGGGTTATCTCTGCTGCACACTATATCCATCAAAAATGTAAGAAGAAAGAAAGAAAGAAAGAAAGAAATGTTTATTTGTAACAATGTACATGAATTAATAATGGTTAAGGTACGATGGAACTGGCGTGAACATGTGTTCAAAAGTTCCTTTTCATTAAATAAGATTTTTAAAAAATGTACATGAACAACACAATTTTTTAAACATATGTAGGTACCTAGTAATTATACATTTGTAACAAATTGGCCCCAACTCAGCGTGTGCTAGTTATGGGACAACCAGCGCTGATCTTCCGTTAGGGCCATTTTTTTCGTCATAGACGGCTATACATAAAAACAACAATAAAAAAAATAAAGATTTTAAAACAATACAACAAGAAAAAAGTACACCTACACCTAACTACGATTGAAGTAGTAAGACCCAAAAATAAACTACGACTACCACCCCCATCTCGACTAAAACTCCACTCTTCCGGCACCTATCAAACGTCTATAAAAATTTACAACCATCTTAAACAATTGTTGGAGAAGTAATGGTTTAAGTTTGTATTGGGTACGATGGGGTTGACATGTCGTTAGACAAAACCCCTTTAAAAACATAGAATAAAAAATAAAAAAAAAAAACCTTAAACATTAAAAACATAGATAATGAAACAACATTTTTATCCCAATTAAAGATAAATTCTATTAAATAAAACCTTTTACAGCATAAACGAATTCTTACAAAAAAAAAAGGAATAATATAGAATAAAAATTATGGTAATAATATAGGTAATAGTTAAAATAATAACCCCCTTATTCATAAACGTAAATTAGATACGTTTTAGCTATAGAATGCTTTGTCTTTGTCAGTTGCATTGTCAAATGTGCAGGATAGAAAAAGACAGAAGAGAGATTAGCAACACTTTTGCTAAAATACGTTTATGAATAAGGGGTTGGTATTTAATTCGGTATCAATCCTCCTCTCTCTTGCTCTTGGTGCCCTACAGGGTCCATAATGCTAATGTAACACCACCTACCGTTGTACATTATGGTGCAATAAAGTATTGAGTCCAGTATTGGTCAAAACTTGATCAAAATGGTTGACAAACGTCAAATAGGTACAGTGCGAAAGAGATAACGCTCTACAGACCCGAAATAAGCCGTTTTCTTCCTAAGGTCGATGTGCAATATTTATTGTTACTTGTTCATCTTAAAAAATACATTACAAAATTGTTAAAAAAATATAATTGGTAACCTTAATTATCTCCACTTTGTACCCATTACCCTTATTGCAAATTGGAAATACTTAACTTTATTCATTTACCTAATTTAAAGGCACTGTTTTTGTCTCAACTATCAAAATGTTCTTATAAGTAAAGGGCCGTCTATACGTTCGCATACAAGGGAGAGGGTCTCACTGAGCGTGACAAAATGTGACAGGGGGGACGGGTGAGAAGGGGGGGGGGTCCACGCCAACGTGACGTCCGCATATTTTGCTGCAGCGACACCATTCACACGTAACCACTGCTTGGCCACATTTTGACGCTGCGATGTGGTGGTTGTGGTACGTGTGGGTCGGCCCTTAGTTTATGTGACGGCATATTTTTAGGAGTCACAGATAGTGTGACGCAGCGTGACAATATGGAGGGAGGAGCCAGAAAAGGCTTATTTTAGCGTGATGTATTTTATGAACGCGCCCTTATTCATCCACTTAAAACATTTTTATTTTCATAAATCACTAAAAAATCTTACCAAAGAAAACTTAATACTGATTAAATTAAAACGTTACTGCATATCTATACAATATGCAATGATAATATATATTTATTTATTTATTTATAATAGGAAGAACCACAAATATAATTGCCATATTTTTATATTCAATAATATAAAAATATATTTAAAAATATATATAAGGGCAACTGCAACATATCGCTTGTATAACAGTAGGTAACTAATTAGTCATCAATAGATGTCGTTAACCGATCCCGAACAAATGTGTCACCGTCAGTACTTCGAGTAGAGCGATGGCTACTTAACCAGAACATTAACATTTAATTGTTTTATATTATTTCGCATTAACACATGCTTGTGAAATATATTTTATTTTTTTATTTTTTTTTATGCCTAACTAGCATAGTTGGTAATAGATGGCGCTACTGCTACCATAAAAGCAATGCAATAGATGTGAAGGAAAGATTTGACAAATCGGGCAGGGCTTCAGTAGCTCAATTGGAAGAGCGGCTGGACTAGATTCCCAGTAGGTCGCGAGTTCGAGTCTCGCCTGAAGTCAAATTTTTCTTTCCATTTTTCTTTAAAAATAAAATATTAACATTTAAGTTTTGGAGGCAGCCTGAAAGGCCGTTCTATTTCCTTGTTCTATTTCACTATACACGGGCACTATAATAAACCTATGACATGCACCAAGAATATGAAATAAACTAAGAACAACAAAACCCCCAGCAACGCGTTAAAATTCTTTGAATTCATTTATTTTTATGCGCGCTATTTTTTATGAGATATACTCGTAAGTTATTCATATAAATTATAGGTATATGTATATATAAGTGAAGTGCGCATGACCCCGTGGCTGGTGTACTACGGGCGCGGTCGGGTGTGTGATGGGTGACCGCTAGTGGCAAATTAAAATTCGCGTTTCCGTGCTTCGGAGGGCACGTTAAGCCGTCGGTCGCGGTTGCTATCGATAGATAGCAGTCGTTAAACCTTCTTGTAGGCCTTATGGGCGGTTTGAAAACATCCGGTATCTCCACCAATCCGCATTGGAGCAGCGTGGTGGAGCAAGCTGCAGGCCTTCCCCCAAAAAGGGGAGAGACTCGTGCCCATCAGTGGGACGTATAATGGGTTGCCATTATTATTATCTGTATACACATTATCGCAAAATATAGCGCGCATGAAAATAAAATTAAATCAAACTGACAACAACTTACAGGTCATCTTAACCTACGGCTGCTACCAGGGCTTCATGAGTATGCGGAAGCCAGAAAGATCTGAATTGAAATGACCACATTAATTCTTCTTCTTTTTACTACTAACTTTGTCACTTCTACACATCCTACAGGCACGTTTCACAATAAAAATAATGACACCCAACACAGATACTACAACAGCTAACAAGTCGAGATACAGCTTCTGGTACCAGGGCATCATAAGTGCTGGAGAACGTAGATGCGGCGCACCCTTCGTCTTGACTACGTGCTCCACCCAATGTACCAGCTCATCGCTGGGATGGATTGGCCGGTCGTGGTAAACTAACGATAGTTCTTTCACCTTTGCTCTGTACCTGTAATAGAATTATGTTGATTTATTTTCCATTTACTAGTTGCTCAAGTGACGAAGCCACGATGTAGGCTCTGCTAATCTAACTGCCCAAAAACGATTGGTACTTGATACTTGAAATTCGGCACAAGTATACATCTTACTTGTCCCGAATTTCAAGTATCAAGTATCAATCGTTTTTGGGCTAAACCGAGGACGGACAGACAGACGAACGGACACGGCGAAACTATAAGGCTTCCTTGTTTACTTACCAGCTGACCGGAGCACGATAGCACTGAACACTAACATTTAGCGTTAAGAATATTAAAAAAAAATATTTAGGGTACCGGGTACATGTAATGGGCGGATAATTTTTTTATTTTTCGTTTTCTTTAAAGTGTGGGATATCGCGATAGGTCTTTCAAATGTCAGGGATGTGCTGATTTCATTTTTCGATTTAGTTAACCATTTTTAAAACATTTTTCGATTTAGTTAACCGTTTGTGACTTAATAAAGTCACAAACTGTTAACTAAATCGAAAAATATGCTTTAAAGTGCCAATTTTCGTTAGAGTCAATTGTCCTCCCCCTCTACCAACTAAACGGTTGTTGTTAGAAATTCAAACGTTATGGCAGTAGTAGCTAAATATAACGAAATTAAAAGGAAAACTATCACACTTAAGTTGGCTTTCCACGTTTGCGAGTAATAATCAACCAAATTGTATTATACTCAAAAATGTTGAATTACATTTATAGAAAGTATTTATTTAGTTTTTTACTACATTATTCAAACCTAAAAACTACGGAACCCTACATTGCGTGTGAACTGACACGCACTTGATCGGTTTTTAATGGAGTTTTCGAAATAGTTCTTTCACTTTCATTAAAAATTAAAGCTTAAACATAACACTTACTTAGCCTGCGTCAAAATCTCATCAATAGCAGCTTTGAGATTGCCAGACATCGTGTAAGAGAGGTCGACTCTCCTTCCAAAGCCTTTCAACACAGCTCTGTCCACATTACTAAATTGGTCGCCGAACACTGGTATACCTATGAAGGGTACGCCGAAATGGATCGCTTCGGTCGTGGATAGAATACCTCCGTGTGTGATGAAGAGGATGCAGGCGGGATGGGCTGTAAAAATGTTAAACATATTTAAGTTGATTGAATAGTTCATTAGAACTCGTTGAAACGTGCATTTTTATTAGCAACTAGCTGACCCGGTGAACTTCGTATTGCCTCAGAATGAAATAACGTGTCAAAGGTTTGATATATACGGACTATTTGTATAGGAAAATGAAATTGTGTTTTTTACTACTCCCCTTCAATTTCTTCATATTTTCTTACCTTCAAACCTGCCCTGGACTTCCAAAAATCATTCAACACCAAAATTATCCAAATCGGTCCAGCCGTTCTCGAGTTTTAACGAGACTCACGAACAGCAATTGAATTGCAAAAAAACGAAAATTTATTTATGTATATATATATATATATATATATACATAAATAAATAAATATACCGTTAAGCTACTTAAACAAATAAGCTAAGCCGTTAAGCTACTAAAAAACCACTGGGACTACGAAGTGGGACTTCGGTAGCATAGTGGTAAAGCGGCTGGACTTATCCTGAGGTCGCAGGTTCGATTCCTGCCCGAAGTCAATTTTTCTTTCATTTCTAAAGTTCATTTGCATGTGCTATTGCGAAAATAAATATTACAATTACTTAAACAATTTTAAAACGTACCTAAAATGCTTTGCTGCGGTGCCCAATGCAGAATATGAACATTGCTTGGCAGGTTCGGCAGATCCTCTTCAAACTTCCAAATCACGGTTTGTGGTAGTGTTCCAAACATTTTCAACAAGTCCTGCTTCAATTCGTCCGGCATATACTTGCTTTTCAAGTTGGACCCCATACTGAAGTATATGACGCCGTGTTTCGCGTTGTCAAGCAATTTTTTTATGTCCTGTAATAATAATAAAAATAAGTGCACTTACAGCTTACACTCACAGCCCAACACTAGGTATAAACATTTAACATATCATTGAAATAAAACTAGTTATCGGATTTATCTCGCGTATATTAAACTAAAATGATTATTTAAAATCGAACCGGAAGATCAAGATACAATTAGTAATTATTATTCTCCATGCACATACCTCAGGCAACGGTTTGACCTCTCGGTTGATATGGTAGCCGAGTAAGGGCTTGTAATTCTGTGGTAACCGGGCAGCTCGGCCAATGGACACATGCGAGTTGCTCAGTACCAGTGACGCGTTGTACCTTGAAAGACAGAAATATTATAAAACATTTATCTGGCGGTAGAGCTCCAGTGACGGAGCTCGCGGGCGTAGGCACCACCGCATTACCTAATATACTTGCCGCTTAATGATAGTGTTCAGCATTATCCGTGTTCCGGTCAGGTGGTAATGCACGGCCCTGTTATTTCCGGCACAGAGGCATAACACCTTAGGCCTCAGTAGTGGTAACGCATCTGCATTTTGACCTTGGTCTTTGTGTGGGTGTCTATAGGCTGCAGTTATCACTTATCAGCAATGTGAACTGCATCCTATTTTGCCACTTTCATTACATTTTTTTTTCAAACTTGGTTTCTCTCAAACTCTCTTTCAATAATCTTAATATTAAAAAGGGTTATAGTGAATAACTTGGTAAAGTAATTCAATAGGTATTAATTATTTTATACTTTATCGTCACGCGCCGCGCCTTTTAAACGCTGTATGGCGCTCCATTCAAGTCCATCATATCGTGATAACTTTTACAATATTCGGCCTAATTAGAAAGACAAACATGATATGTTCTTAGGTTTTCGCGAGCTACACTCATTGAAATAAAACTATTTTTACGGATTTATCTCGCGTATATTAAACTAAAATGATTTTTCAAATCAACCCGACGTTTCGGTCGCTTTGCAGCTTCCGTGGTCCCGGGCAGACAAAAAATCATTTTAGTTTAATATACGCGAGATAAATCCGTAAAAATAGTTTTGTTTCAATAGAAAGACAAAGTTTATCTACAAGAAATACTTAATTGTTTTATATTATTTCGCATTAACACATGCTTGTGAAACATGTGCACATGTTTTCTTTAAATAAAATAAATACTTAACGCGACAAATGTATTGGATTTTGATAAGAGTTTGAAAAATGTTCTAAAATGTGTCACCATAAATTCAATTAAATTAGATACTACTACAGACCTAATTTAATTATATTTATGTTTCATAATTATGGTCAGAAGTGGCTTCCACATAAAAGGTAGATATATAGAAAGAAAGAAAGAAAGAAAGAAGACAGTGCATCATCTTTGTGTAACTGTGTAAGGTTTAGGCAGCGTACGCCAAAATAGCTCTCAGAGGCCAGATTTTTTTCCGACTTGATCATCAGCCTGTTTCATCTTTATTGGTAAAACTCTGATATTTTTCTCTTTCAGGTATTTGAACATAAAGTGACAAAGCAACCGATGACTAGAGAGATAGTTGCACCGCCCCTTATCACATAATATGTCTTATGTGTCCCTCCACTACGTCCTAGGCCGAGGTTCGCACCCTCAGGCCCTGGTGTCCCTTAGGCAGTTGCGCTAGCTTTTTGTTTTTCGGACCCTCAGGGGTCTCTTTTAGGCCGTTTCGTTAACTTTTTGTTTTTGGAACCCCTAAGGGTCTCCTTTAGCCAGTTGCGATAACTTTTTTGTTTTTCGGATCCTTAGGGGTCTCCTTTAGGCAGTTGCCCTAACTTTTTGCTTTTCGGACCCTCAGGGGTCTTCTTTAGGGGGTTGCGCTAATTTTTTGTTTTTCGGACCACAGGGGTCTCTTTTAGGCAATTGCGCTAACTTTTGCGTTAACTTGTTTAGGCTGGAGCTCCCTCTGCGCTCGCGCATTGCCCGGTAAAGTAGACTAGTGCCGTCTCTAATCGTGCCGCCTACATAAAACCGTCCTAAACAAAAAAAAAAAACAAAGTGACAACCGTAAGCTAGTTAGGGATGTATAATGTACATATACCTCAGTTCGTCAAATTCCGGCACTGGGTTGTTGCGTTTACGGAGAATAGGCACGATTATATCCTCGTAGTTCTTTAGCTGCAACTTATCTATGTACCTGTAATTTTAAAAACATATATTTCGGTAAGATGATATTAAACCATTCCAGGACAGTATACGAGACACAATAAAAGTCTTATTATTATAACGTCTGTAGACGTTTACTGTCCGTGAAAGTACTTGCCATGTACACTTCACTGGTGGTTGAGTTCCAAGTGCAGTAGCTCGAGGGCGTAGGCACTACCGCATTACCTAACCTATATGCCGCTAAATGGCAGTGTTCGGCACTATCGTGTTCCGGTTAGATGGTAATGTATGGCTCCGTAATAACTATCACAGAGACATGACACCTCAGGTCTCAGGGGTGGCAACGCATCTGTATTTTGACCTCTGGTTTTTATGTAGATGTCTATTGGCTGCAGTCATCACTTAACATCAATGTGAGCTGCATGCTTGTTTGCCACCTTTCTTACGTTAAAAAAAATGTGTTAACGATAGCAAATAATAACTTAAAGATTCAAGTCAGATATACGATGTATATGTAAGTATCATATGCCCAAAAGATATTTAATCTGTTTTAAATAGGGTATATAGATATAATAAGAGCACAAACTTACAAGTACTGAATCAAATTGCCGACAACCTGGAACGCAAGTTCCTGCACCCGTTGTATGAACGTGAATGGTGCTAAGTTAGTGGATATACTGTCAGGGTTGTACGCGGGGTTCGGCAGTTCGTCGACGAGCCGTAGAATCTTCCAATGCGGCTCTAACGTAGACAACCATATGAATGGACAGTTAAATACCGCTCCTAATCTGTAAAGTCAATTATTTAAAAAAGTTGAAAAAGACATTGGGCGCGTTCAAAACAATTGAAGGGTTGTAATTCTAAAGGGTCTAAGTGCCAAAAAAAGAAAAACAATATTATTACAAAAATACAATCTATGTGCGAAGCCTAATAAAATTCTAATGGATCTAAGGGCCTGAATCTTCGTCTTTGAATTTTTTACTCACACACCGATAAAGTTGTGGCGCGGTCTAAGTGCCAACGTACTTTCGCTCGAAAGGGACTGTGATTGTGTGTCAATACCGTGGGACAGTATCAACATTTTTAAAAAAGGCAAGTCACCAAATTAACTAAAAAACTACGTTTTGCCAGTACTACAAGCTCAAAATAATATTTCTAAAGAAAAATTAAAGGATTTAAAGGCAATGCTACCATACCCCCCGAAAATAAAGCTTATTATAGGTCACGCCACGTAAAAAGAACGCTGGAAGAAAGTAGAAGGGATGTGTTCGCGCATCGGTACACTTGCGCACGAAAGTACCAGCCCTATTGGTTTATTTTTGATCTAGCTTTCGCTTGCGGTTTCGTGTATTGGTAGGCAGATTGAAAACTATATTACATAGAATAACATAAAATGAAATAAAAACACATGACGCGCAGCTTGACCGCCAGCGTTCTTTTTACCTGGCGCGACCTATACGAACATTTAATTAGTCAATCCTAAGCCTGAGGACTTTTTTAATATCTTTTATAAAGGCACTTAGCCCATTTTGAATATTATTTCTTTTGACGCTTAGGACATTCTAAAATACTGAATGTTTATTTCGTATTAATTTCTTTATTGCCTATCTTATTAATTTTTTTTCCATATAATATAACTAAAAGATATGTGTTAAATTGATTTAAGTAAAAATAAATAATTGTTTCATTAATTTGTGTATTTTATAACCTTTTTTTGTTATATCACTAAAACATGAAATTGGCACTTAGACCCTTTAGACTTACAACCCTTCAATTAAGTACTTACAAATGGCAACCAATTTTCTATTGGTGGTAGAGCTTCAGTGACGGAGCTCGCGGGCATAGGCACCACCGCATTACCTAATATACTTGCCGCTAGTGGTCAGGTGGTAATGTACGGCCCTGTAATTTCCGGCACAGATGCATAACACCATAGGCCTCAGGAGTGGTAACGCATCTGCATCTTGACCTTGGTCTTTGCGTGGGCGTCTATAGGCTGCAGTCATCACTTAACATCAATGTGAACTACATGCTTGTTTGCCACCGCCATTACATAAAAAAACCGTAACTTCACGCCTGTAATCCCCGAAGGGGTAGGCAGAGGCAAATGCATGCATTCAATCATACATGCAAACACCCACGACTCGCCGGTTACGTTTTGGCCCATGTAACAGGTGGCGAACCTGTTGCCATCTTCGGGCACATTACCAAACTCCGGGGTACTGGGAAACTTCCAGAAAATGGAAAAATCGCAATAGAAGCAGAGATAAAGGATTTTAAACCGTTATCTCTAATATCCCCCGACCCGGGAATCGAACCCAGGACCTCCAGCGTAATAGTAGGTACATAAAAAAAAAATGTACTTACGCAGAAAACAGATCGTCGTACATCCACTCAGCCACAACGACATCAAAATGTTCATTCGGATCGTTCAGAATCTTGTTCACGCTTGGATTTCGAAGAGTCGTGGCGGTTAAATTGGTCATCATGGTCATGAAGTATGCTACGTTGCCCAAACTAGTCTCTCTGTTCATAACCGATTTTATACTCATCAAGTTATCTGAAAAAAGTTTTGAATGTTATAATTGTGTAGTACCTACGTGATCTAAGTTTTTTTTTAATGTACGGAAGGTGGCAAACAAGCATGCCGCTCACAATGATGATAAGTGATAACTGCCGCCAATAGACACAAACACCAGCAGTCAAAATGCAGATGCGTTGCCACCCGTTGTTGGGATCTAAGATGTCATGTCTCTGTGAAGTTGTTACAGGGCCATACATTACCATCTAACTCAAACACGATAGTGCTGAACACTACCATTAGCGGCAGACAAATTAGGTAATATGCCTACGCCAGGGCCGGATAAAGCCGGTGGAGGGCCCGTAGCAAATGTGACCATGGGGCCCTAAAGTTACATTGCCGCCTGAAGTTTAGGATGTAAATAAAACAGAATATTTGCGAAAAGGAATCGAAAACAATATAGGGGGATTCTCCCTGTAAGTAGTGGTATTGCAATAATAATAATAATAATGGCAACCCATTATACGTCCCACTGCTGGGCACGAGTCTCTCCCCTTTTTGGGGGGAGGCCTGGAGCTTACTCCACCACGCTGCTCCAATGCGGATTGGTGGAGGTGGGTTAGTGGCCAACCCGCTGTCGGATGTTTTCAAACCGCCCATAAGGCCTCCGACAAGGTTTAACGACTGCTATCCATCGATAGCAACCGGGACCGACGGCTTAACGTGCCCTCCGAAGCACGGAAACGCGCATTTAATTTGCCACTAGCGGTCACCCATCACATTACCCGACCGCGCCCGTAGTGCTTAACCGAGCAGATCGCTTACGATCTACACCAGCCGCTGGGCCATGCGCGCTTCGCATATGGTGGTATGGTTGGTATTGCAAACTTGCAACATAATAATATACCTATATAATTACAGAGTGGCCAACGCTCACTTTGAGAATAGCTAAGGTGTATTACATATTTTAAATATTTGTGGTTTTATTTGGGCACAGGCGCGGGGCGCGTAGCATTTGCTGCTTCCTGAAAAATGACAGACTGTTTTGCATCGGTAATAAACGCTATGGCTACTCCCCTCCGGTCCGCCGCGGCCGGTGGCCCGTGATATCTCTATGATAGTGAACTAAGAATAAAATGTATCCTATGCTATCGCAACGCCACCAGGGGCGGATTTCCCTAAAGGCCGAGTAGGCCCGTGCCTAGGGCGGCAAAATAAGATCGTTTTTTTAAGTACTTGCCTACGCGCATACGTGTAAAACTCAAAAATGTGTCCATATATTATCTCGCGAAAAAAATTACATGTATGGCAATTACGACTATTAGAAGAATTAATTAAATCACTTCACTTACTGACTATCGTTTTTTTTTTTAATTTTAATTTCTATAGTTTATCTAGTTTTTTATGTTTTACAGCACAGGGGAGGGGGGTGGCAATCCTTCATAGGCCTAGGGCAGCCAACGTATCAAATCCGCCCCTGAACGCCACGCCTATTTTCCGTGTTTTGATGGACATTTTATCATACACAGAGACGGTACTCCTTATCTCTCCATACAGATGACTCAGTTAATAAAACTGAGTCAGTTGGTCACAGTCCGATCTCGGCACAGGGTCAAGACAAATATTTATATTATGCATTTCGCTCTTGATAGTTTTGATACAGATAAAAACGACGACCCACTGTATATTAGTTATGGTGTGTAGGAACATGTATTGAAAAAGTGTCCATGAAAAGGTGGAAAAGAGGGGCTGTGATAGCATATGTGAACACTTACATTAATCCCTCCAGACACGAGAAAAATATGACAATTGAAATTCAATTGTGTCTGGGCGCCGGTGGCCTTACGATCCTTGAAAGATTAAATATAGAGAACAATATAAGCTTGACATACCTGGTACAAGTGCTTTGTTGGCGCTAATGTCGATTTCTCGTACATTTTTGTAATTATTTTCATTTGGAAATACCGTAAGGTATGTAATCTGAAAAATAATTGACAAAAAATAATTTTAAAAATTTAATGCAATAGGTAGTAAAGTGTATCTTATTAGCCCCAAGACTATTATTAACAACTTACTAGTGGTAGAGTTCATAGCCCCGTAATAACTTACCACAGAGACATATCAACATTAGGTCTCAGGGGTGAACTCCGGTCTTAGTGTGAGTGTCTGTAGGCTGCAATTGTCACTCAACATCAATGTGAACTGCATGCTTATTTGCCACCTTCATTACATAACAAAAAAATTAAAAATACTAACAGTCACACACACTAACAGAGTCACTAACAGTCAACTTTTTTGACCACAGTTTTTTGCAACCAGTTTTTGACACACAACACTAACAATTTTTTAATAAACATATTAGTATACTAATGAAATTATTCTCTTATCAAGAAATGTAAAGCCGCCACCGAGCTAGACACAATTAAAAATCAATTGACAAAGTTTCTCTTGACTTGACGGGTTAAGTCTCCTAGTCAAATTTCATAAAGGGGTTCACAAAATAACCTACCGAGTTTCCAAGCTAGTCCTAATAATATAGGCGTAAAGTGGCTATGACATTCAGACAGCCAAATAGACAGACAAACAGACAGTTTCTAGTTTACATACAAACATAATAAAAAGAAAATAAATCAAAATAGATGGTACTCACTTCATGCCCAGCATTATCCAAAGGCCTGACCACTCCATCGCCAAGTATACCATGACTTCTTCCAATAAGTGGACTTACCACTAATATTCTGTATGCATCACTTAAAGGATACATAACAGAAAATATCACAACTGCTAACTGGTCTCTTCGCTGAAATTGAAAATTGTAATATTTAAACAAATTAAAGTACCTAAGTAAGGTTTTTTCTTCTTCTTTATACATTTTTTTCTATATAAAATGGTTTTTAAGGATGTCTGGTGGGTATGAAAAATTAGTGCTACTTTAATTATTCTTAAACTATTAACAATTATAAATTAAACTGTAGCTTCAATGCTTTCAACAGAAATTATTTGAGATTTGTTAATATGAAAGCAACACTATAGTATTTTTTTATTGGCAACAGGAACACATTAACTGAACAAAATTACATTTGGTTACAATTACATCAGTGGTATAATTGATGGTAAATTGTTTGATAATGTGCCTGGGAATGTCAAAGGGCTTATCACTTGTAAAATACCTGTTTGGGGATTACAGGAGTGAACTTACGTTGTTATTAAAACAAAGTAAATAGATAAATCAAGTTATACCACGTCCAGTTAATTTTCTATTTTAAATGATAACTTTAACAAATAAATTCAGGCAATTACACAATTACAAAAAGTAGAGGTCTTAAGAATCATGGTATTTCTCCATCGATATGATTAGATGACAATTCTCCCAAATCAGAACACTATGCCATCTACGCTGGTATTTGGTAGGTAGGGCAAATAGAGTAGGTAAGAAATTGTGCAAGTAGTTAATACTGTTAACAGCTTTAAGCTCTGCTATAGGATCTCTACAGGAACAACATAAAACAACATTCATATAATTGGAACACAATAGTAACTATTAATTAAACAAAATATAATACATACCATTTTGTACACCATCAACAGAATTGAGCGGTAACTACTAAAACCTTATCAATAACTGATAATAAAATGTACTTTACATGTAATACTTTACAAGAAATCACTAAGAATCACTATATCTATTAAATGGACATTGCGTGCGAGTCTAATAATATTACGAAATGTTATTATAGACTACTTATCTGCTTGAACAAAATATATCTGACCTTCTCTGACACAGCACAGTCTGATTCGTCAACATTAGTACCTAGACTGTGATACGTGATAACTATGCGTGATAAGTATAATTACCTACTGTGATTGATAAAAATAGGAATGAGTAGGTAAGCCAGCCAGACCATAGGCCACATCAGCCGTATCCAATAAAAATAATAGTAGAGATAGTTGCAGAATTAAAGGAATAGAAAATTATATTTACATTCATGTTGATGGGAAATAATGAAGAAGTAACTGATAATGTCTGTTATTAAACTCGATAAGCGCATCGCAATAGTTCCTTGGAAGGCTGTTCCTTGGCCCATAGTTCTTTGCTTCCACATTGATTTTAGATGATAAGTGGCAGATGTAGGTATATAAATTCATTTTGAATTAATTACAAGTAACAAGGAATTCATGTTCAAATCATATTAATATGAGCCATTTAAACCACTGTGTACATTTTCATTTCCATTATTTATTATTTTCAAATGCAACAGATGCACGACTTGGAATTCGGATGTAGGGATGGTAAAAAATATCGATATATCAAAATATCTATATTTTTTCAGAATATACTCGATACGGAGATATATTTTTCCATATATTTTTTAACCCTTCTTGACATCTTTGGATTTGGAGGCCCAGTAGCCTAACGCGCGAGCAAAAAAAAGATCTTCATGTAGAATTGATGTCAATACAAACAGCTAATCGGTTATTCGCAAAATATATCGTTATATCAAAATATCGGTACAATATACCTATATCGATATATTTTTTTCCATTTACCCATCCCTATTCGGATGATTTTTGACGTGGAAAAAAAAGGCGGGAAACCCTCGTAGCGGGAAGTTTAATTTTAAACTTGGGAAATTATAAATACTATTTTTTACTGGTTTCTTGCATATTTTTAACTTCCCAACGATTATGGGAACCGAAAGTGGAGGTAACATGAAAAAAATAGGAAATAAACGCCATCGAATCAGCGGTGGTACATCAGATTCATCTGATGAAGACCAGCCAAATTTTGCCCCATACCGGAAAACAAACCATACTCGGAATTATCCTGAAAATTCAGGCAGTTTATCTTTTTCTGTATTTTTGGAAAGTGTTAAGGAAGAGGAAAAGTTAGGTAATAAAAGCCCAATTTACTTGAACAACATTTTTAGCCATCTTTGATAATGCAAAAAATGCTAATGCACTCTTGAATAATACAAATTTTCTAACAAACAATGAATTAAAGGCCTATATTCCAGCTTCCATCGCAGTGTCAATCGGTGTCATCAGGTTTGTCCCAACAGACCTTTCTAATAAACATCTTTTTGATAAACTAGTTTCATTTCAATAAATTCTAGGTGTCCGCAGATTCACAAAGAAAACCGCAGATGGCATTGTGCCTCTTCAAACTGTATCAGTGACATTTGCAGGAAATATTTTACCAGATTGTAACATATGATTTGTGCGCTTTGAGAGTTCAACCATACTGCTTGACATTTGGCTATAATATGTCTAAATTTTGTAAGAAAACGACAGTTTGTTCAATATGCGGAGGATATCATTATTTCAAGGAGTGTGTTAATACAGACAATCCTTTCTGTGTAAATTGCAAATGCAATCATATAGCAATAACAAGGCTGTGCCCTATTAAAATGCAAAAAATTGAGGAGAATAAGCAAAAGATAATCCATAGAATTTCAATTAACTCTCAATTTCCACAGTTGAACAAACCATCTTTTTCCGGTAAAACTTTCCAACAATTGACGATGGTTTGTGGGGGTAATGGGGGAGGGGGGGGAGGGGAGGGAGGCAACCAACCCCCTTATACCTCCCCCCTCCCGTCGAAACCCCAGATTTTAGGAGATATGCTATAGCACTGTTTCCATTAAAAATACTCAATTTTGAAGTAAGAGGGAGGCTTTAGGATAAAAGGTGTGAAGGAGGGTGTACCCTTCTCTCCCAACACTTATCTACCAAAAACGCATAGTTTTTATGGAAAAAAAAATTGTCGCTTGTATTTCTTAAACAACAGTTTGGTTCTGGCGCTTCGCCGGCTGCTGCCGCGGCACGCTCGCTTCGCTCGCTCGGCACGCGCGCTGTTTTTACATATGCAACCTAACCTAACCAACTCTTCATGGGAAACATGGGTAGGAGACGCCATGGTAGTCACTCCTTGGAAATCTTACAGGAGTATGTGAAAACGATCTCAACTGGTAGGGCAACAAATGCTGACTCACAGCGCTGACTGACAATTGACTTGACACAGCTGTCAGTGCATCTAGAACAAACAAAATGGCGTCCGTTGCGTTCCGTTACAAACAAAGTAAAAACAGATTTGTATATTTAATGTGTAAAAAAGTAAAAATATACTGATAATATGTACTACAGAAGTTATTATTTACACAAAACATAATGAATATTTAAGAACAATATTAATTATCAAAATCGAAAAATACGTAAATAAGTAACATGGAATGAAATAGAACTAAACGCCGTTGACGAGTAATGAAACGTTTTATGTCAATGCTGCCACCAGACATGACATATAAACAAACTTAAAATGACGATCTAGTCGATTTGTATGGAAATTTGAAAAAATATATCTTAAGAACTGTGCATTTTCGAAAAGTAAAACTTCACAAAACGCTTTATATTTACGAGTACTATCTTCAAAAAATATATGAACTTCCTAATCGCTGTCAATCGTCGGAACGTTTAGCCATTTTTGAGGTTACAATTTTTTTTTTTTAATAATTTGTCATGACCATGGATACAGAGTCTTTCAGTCGTATACATATTGAATTTCACATTTCTTTAATTTAATGAATATCCTTAATATTCTCGTGTCACAGTGCTTTTAACAATACTCCTACGAAACGGCGGGACCGATCATTATTAAATTTTATGTGTTCATCTGGTAGGTATGACTGGTATGAGAATCGGTTGTAGTATACTTTTTATACCCAAAATGGTAAAGATGATGCTTGCTCTCAGCAAAAGGCGATACGAAGTTCGTCGGGGCAGCCAGTAGGTAGGTACACTCATAGTGAAATATATTTATGTAACAGCTACCTAGTTGGCAGACAGTTGCCAGTTGCTGCAATAGTTGCTCCATGTGCAAAGCGCCTTATTTTCACAACACAGGTACAATATTGGTACAAATGCCGTACCCTATCAGATAACCATTTGATGACGAGACGCGAGATGCAATCTTATTTTAAATATTTAATTACTCTAGTTAAGAATACTATATTAAACTTGCAGTCATTTAATATTATTGAGTTTAAGTACGATATACGAAAGATTCGTCTATCTTCTTTATAGGAACCTTAACTATAATCTACCCGTATCTCGATCGGCTTCCTCAAACAGTTAAACACATTAACATTGTGTATCTTATTTATTAGGAGCATATACAAAAATACCTACAGATAAGCTAAAGCTACAGATTGCTACTTATAATTGCAGTTAAACTATTGCAGGATAAAACTTAGTTTGTTTTTTTGTTAGATTTTCTTTGTAGTCGATAAATATTGGATATCAACCATCTGATACAGTAAATTATAAATAAACCTATCGCTAAAACTATGATTCCAAGATCCAGATACATCTTCTGGTACCAGGGCAGCATGAGTGCGGGAGAGCGCAGATGTAGCGCGCCGCGCGTCTTCACTACGTGCTCCACCCAGTGCACTAACTCCGCACCAGGTGACACTGGACGATCATGGTAGATAAAGCTCAACTGTTTCACTTTTTCTGTGTACCTGAAAATTATAATATTAAGGGTCTTTGAATTGTTTCAATTGAATAGGTATAACATAAGATTCCATTCCAAATTGTTGTAAGGTGTAGTTGCAAAAGAAAATCTCTGGATTTTTAACATGAACTTGTTTTTTCAAAGTTACCTGACGAACATGCAAAACAATTGCATAAAACTAGATCATATAAAAAATTCAAGCTTACAGCGATTTTTTTTTTACATTCTCAAAAATGTGGGGTTGGTGACGTGACTGATTAATCCTTGCCAGGCGATGGTTTTTGTACTTAGCGTGTTATAATTTACAACATTTCTAGCCTTACAGGGCCAACGGTACTCGGAGGGTTCGGTATCTCTTGGACCATATCATGTGTAGCAACACTAAAACGTAAAAAAATAACCTGCGACTACTGAGCATTTCAGTGATTGCCTTCTTCAAGTCTTCAGCCAAAGAGTAAGATAGTGCAACTTTCTTTGCGAATCCTTTTTTTGTTGCTCTTTCAACATTGACATACTGATCAGCAAATACTGGTATTCCGATGATAGGCACACCAAAATGGATAGCTTCTGTGGTGGAAAGAAGACCACCGTGAGTGATGAATAGTCTGCAGTTGGGGTGAGCTAAAAAGGAACAATGCATGCTTAATAAAAAAAGTATACCTAATTATATTTTTGTATCGGGTGTGTTAAGTTATGTTATCAACCGCGTGCGTTCCCAATTATCGGTACCTGGCGGACAGCGGATTCGGTACGCTTCGAAACAAATCTGTCCATGTGTAGAGGAGTCTGGTGGCCAGAATCATTATTATTAATCAAATCCGATGTGGTCCGCTCGCGCGGAATTGGTTGGCGGTCACTAATGTGGAAATGATAGAGGTTGGAGTAGAGATGCCCGAGACTTAAGACTGGATAGTGGGCCTAGAACCATATAGCCATACCATACGAGTAGATGCTTGCGGCAAACCTCGCAAACCAGACACTTGTCTGGCTATTGCGAGGATTGCCGCAGTAGTACGACGTATTAAATTTTCTTTTGCTGCTCAAATGATCTCTAAATGATCTCTGAATGGTCTAGTCAGTTTGGCATTTCAGTAAACACAACAAAATGTCAATCTATTATTTTAGGTAGCTCCTCTCAGATTCAGCAAATAAATTTCGGTCAATTAGTACCTATTTCGTTCGAAAACTCTATAATTCCATTTTGTGATAACGTTAAAAACCTAGGATTGAATAAAGATGCCTGTCTGAAATGGAAGGTACAAGTCATGACCTTAAGTCAAAACACTACTGCGGACTTTGTATAGATTCAAAAACTTTTTGCCTTCTAGCACTAAAAATCTTTTGGTATAATCTCTTATCTAACAACATTGCCGATATAGCAAAAGCCGATATAGCAATATGGGAATATTGCTATATCGGCTTTTGCT
This sequence comes from Macrosoma leucophasiata, assembly GCA_036365455.1. NCBI lineage: Eukaryota > Metazoa > Arthropoda > Insecta > Lepidoptera > Hedylidae > Macrosoma > Macrosoma leucophasiata. Next base: position 13,891,081 of record JAWQUS010000004.1, read on the forward strand.
ATATCGGCAATAAAACTCTGGAACATGCTTCCTGTTGATATCCGGCAATCTTCCTCTAAATTTTCTTCTAAAGTGAAGCTTAAGAAACACCTATTGAGTCAATTGTCTTAACCTGAAAGTGTGTCATCATAGTTACAAGTTTTTTTTTACAAATTAAGCATTTTTGTTTATACAACTATATTTATGTAAATTTATGTGTAATTTCAACATACTTAATTATTATAGTTATATAATATGTATCTTATTATCCATATATCTATTGTTATATTTAGTATAGCGTTAAATATTATTCGATAAAGTATTTATGTACTGTAAAAAAACGTATTAACGTTTTTTTTTTCTCTTAGTAATTATCTTCATTTATGTATTATTTTCCGCACCCTACACAAAGCTTTCTCATGACCCCATGGTTGACTGTCAGAGAATGCCTAGTGGCATTAAGTCCGCCATATGTACAAGGTGCATAGAAGCATAAATAAATAAATAAATGGTCACATTTCGCTCACGATTGAAATAGGCTTACAAGTAGGAACCAAATAAGATACACCCTCACCTAAAATACTTTGCTGTGGTGCCCAATCAAGAATATGTACGTTTTTTGGCATATCGGGTGACGTCGTCTCGAACTTCCATAGCACAGTCTGCTTAAATTGGCCAAATATTCTCATGAGATCCATCTTCAAATCATCTGGAAGATCGTCTGTTTTTAAAACCGATCCCATGCTGAAGTATATTACACCATGTTCAGCTTCATCCATGATTTTTTGTAGATTCTATAACAAAATAATTATTATTTTAACAATACTTACAAAGGTTCTTTGAACACTTTAACCAAATCTGTCACAAAGGTGAGACCACTAAGACCAGAGTTACAAACAATGCATCTGCATCTATTCGGTAGTAAAACATTGAACCGGATACCGGTTACCGTCTGTTCTACAGTACGCAGTTACAGTATCCCGTAATAAATATTGCACATCGCCCTAAGGAAGGAGACTTCCGGGTATTTCGGCTTTGAAAAGCGTTATCTCTTTCGCACCTTATCTATGTGACGTTTTTCGAGCATTTTGGTTTTTGATCAAGTTTTGACCAATACCGGACTATTTTATGCACTGCTATGTTGCACATTGCTTACCTAAGCAATGTGGAGCAATGTTAGTGCGTAACCAATAGACACCTTATGTAGGGCGAACGGTTTCTGTCAACGCATACGCTAAATCTTACTGATATTATCCGCCATCTTAAAATGTTCATTTAATACCAACCACTTCCGTGGTCTGAGAGTACATAAAATTTTCAAAAATAAAACGACTAAAAAAAACATAAGATGCCGAGTTGTAGTATGAGATGGTGCAGTAAATTCACTAACACTTCTAATTTGAAAAAGGATGGTATTTGTTTTCACCGGTCAGTATTATAATACACATAATAAATCAATACATAATACAGAATAATATTCATGGTAGCTCAAATTACGCAGGTCATGATATGTTCTTTGACGTATTAAAAAAATTGATATCTCTTTTCTTCGTATGCACGTAATTCGCTATTTCGTTTTTTTATAGACGTCATGAGCATTGTCAATAATTGACATTACAGACGGATGGAACTCTAGGGAGGCTCTTAAAGTATTTTTTTTTGTTTTTATGGCATCGCTATTACGCATATTGCCAGTGTCAAGTAAAACGATATTTCGTATTTATTAAAGCAGCGTAAATGTGTAACTCACTTGACTGACATACCACACTTGACAACCTATACACCCAGCTATCAAGCATAGTATGTCAGTCAAGTGAGTTACACTCAAGTTATTCGAGTAAAGCGATGGCTACTTTACCAAAACATTTACAATGAAGTTTTGGAGGCAACCCGAAAGGTCGTGTTTTCGCACTGTTATTCTATTTCACTATACACGGGCACTGTAATAAACTTATATCAAACAAAATGCCACCAACTTTATTCAATATAACTTAAAAATACACCAAGAAAATTAAATAAAATAAGAGCACCATACGCCTCTTTCAAGGTTCCCGCCAAAAACCTCTTAAAGTATTATCGATATAGTCGATATAATTGGGGAAAGTGGGGTAAATTGATGGAGCAAGGATTAAGGGATAATTTCCATATATAAAATTCTCGTGTCACAACGTTAGTTAACATACTTCTCTGAAACGGCTTTACCGATTCTCATGAAATTTTGTGTGCCTATTGGGTAGGTCTGAGAATGAGCCAACATCAATTTTTCATACCTGTACGAGCCAATATTTCTCATACAGCATTTTAAATGTTAATGACCTAATTAAGCCAGTCGTAGCTTGATAACATAACATAACGTACGCGAGTCATTGTATTTCACACCAAAAAGTGCGACTCGTTGCGATTGCGTTTTAACGTTGGTTTACTTGGTGTGAACTCCTAACAACTTTAACTTACAACCGAGGGTACTGTCTACGGCAGAAACCCCAACAATATCCCTAAGTAATAAGGTGATTCTAGGCAAATATTTTTTTCGATTTCTTGGACATACTTATTTTTTTTATACCTATAAGGCGATAGAAGGTCGTCGGGGCAGTTAGAATTTATTAGGTTTTTTTTTCAGTTTTAATAAGGGTTCATAGGGTTCCGTAGTAAACAAGAAACCCTTACAGTTTCGCCATGCCCGTCTGTCTGTCTGTCCGTCTGCGGTTGAGCGCAAAAACTATTGGCACTAGAGATTTGAAATTTGGCACAAGTATAGGTATACCTTAATCGCGAAGAAAATGTGAAATTTTATTAATATAATTTTAATTTACTATGACCTATCTGATTTTATTTTATAATATGTAATGTAATGTATTTTTAAATTTTTAATGACTTTTCTTATATAAGTATCTAAAAAATTTAAATACTTATCCAAAATAAAAACATTGTCTTTATTTTTTTCTCGTATTATATTATTACGAAAATCTGTTAACAATATAGTCCCATTTCCTCAGCAGTTCATAAAACTTTGCTATATTTCGATATAAACGAAGTTTGTTAGTCATCCCTATGATTTTGAAATATTACGTTGGGGAAAAAGTTTCTTCGCATTTTTTAAAATAATTCAAAACATTTTTTAATATAGTTTATTTAAATTTAACTAAAGTATGCATGTACCATTTTGTTCGATAACCTTTTGCCATCTTGTAGGTAGGGACATGATCCCATTGCTATAAACATTTTGGGACTTCTCATCAAAATAACGCGAGAAGTGGATTTGGCAGTCCTCTCGTGATGTTAACCTAACATTGCATAAAGAATTCTGAAGAGACCGAAACAGGTGGAAATCTGAAGGTGCAAGGTCAAGACTATACGGCGGATGCATTAACACCTCCCAGCCAAACTCTCTTAATTTTTGCTGAGTGGCTATAGATGTGTGAGGTCTAGCGTTATCATGATGAAACACCACACCCCTTCTGTTGATCAATTCCGGCCGCTTTCTCTCAACTTCTTGCTTTAATCTCATCAGTTGTTCGCAGTAGAGTTCAGAATCGATAGTCCTGCCTGGTGGTAATAGCTCATAATGAATAATGCCCTTCCAATTCCACCACACACACAACATCACCTTATTGCGAGTTAACCCGGGTTTCGCCACAGTCTGTGAAGCCTGACCGGCCTTTGACCAGGACCTTTTTCGCACGTTCTTGTCGTACGTGATCCACTTTTCATCACCAGTTATCAGCTTCTTCAAAAATGATTCGGTTTCATTACGTCGTAATAAAGAATCACAAATGAGTACACGGTTCATTAGGTTTCTTTCAGTGAGCTCGTGAGGTACCCAAATATCGAGCTTTTTTTTGTACCCAGCTTTTTTCAAATGCGCCAAAACTGTTTTGTGATCAATTCTCAGTTCTTCAGCTAACCACTGATCGTAACTACAGATATGTCGATCTTGCTCCACTTTTTCAGAAATGGCATCCATTTTATCCGTGGGCGACCAGAGCGAGGTGCATCTTTGACATCAAAATTTCCGGATTGAAAACGCTTAAACCAAATTTGTGCTACTCTCACAGACACTGCACTAGGTCCATAAACATCGCAAATTTTTTTTGCGGCTTGCGTTGCGTTTTTACCTTTTTTGTAGTAAAATTTTAAAATGTATTGAATTTCTTCATTAGATTCACTCATCTTGACAGTACGAAAAACAAATGAAAATCACACATGTGCCTAATTTGAATTTGGAATTATGTTCTTTAAAATTTTAACTTTCAATGATACCAAAACCAGCCAGATACAAATACTACAGCCAAAGAGATTTTATTACAAGTTCATACATACTATAATGCGAAAAGACTTTTTCCCCAACCTATTATTATGATTTTTAGAATTAGAACACAACGTCCCACTTCGTCTGCCTTCAGGCAGTTGACAGAACGAATTGTATGCAATAAATTGAACATTCTCAGTCTATAGGAAGGCTGGTTGGTCTGTGGTAGAGCGTTATCTCTACGAAGTCGAAACTAGCCGATTGTCTCTTTCGTAGGCTCGATGTGCAATATTTCTTGCTGGGTAGGTAGTGTATACTAACTATGTAAAACTTATTCACTTGACAAAAATGAGCTAAAATTTTCAATCTATGATGAAGTTTAGGTAGACCCATAGAGCAACACCGGAGGGGAGTAGCCATATGCAGGCTTTCCCCTCTGTCAAAGTACAAGCCCAAATGGGCCTATACCTGTCGCCTAGATGTTTAAATGTGTGCGTGAAATTGTTTCTGTATTTTGTTAAAGTCAAGGTGTGAGTTTCGTAGTTATATAGACGATTTTTGTAGTGTGCGTGTGTGTCGCATGCATTTCCCCCCGCAAAAACGACAGACTGTTTTGCATCGATAATAAACGCTATGGCTACTCCCTTCCAGTCCGCCGGGGCCGGTGGCCCGTGTTGCTCTATGGGTAGACCTTATGAAAATTACCGAGAACTTAGATAATTGAACATTAAATGTAGGTACACTTTAAAAAATATTTACGGTTCGTTGTTTTATTTCCAACTTCATCAATAAATTTTAACAGATACTAAAATTTTATAAATTACAATTGCTTTGATAAGTTTTATCTTATAAATATATGTATTGTTCTTAGAATAAACATGCTCTTGTTGTAAATTCGGAATAACTTCTAAATCTCTATAAAGTAACCCCCTTATTCATAAACGTATTTTAGCTAAAGTGTTGCTAATGTAGTAATCTCTGCTTTGTCTCTTTCTATCTTGCACATTTGACAATGCAACTGACAAAGACGCATTCTATAGTTAAAACATATCTAATGTACGTTTATGAATAAGGGGGTCAGTCTCTAAAAATACAGTAGGAACCTACCTCAGGTAAAGCTTTTGCGTGTTTTTCTATATGATAACCACCGATGGGTTTAAAAAGTTGCGGGAGTGGCATTGGCTCTCCCATTGACAGGTGAGAATTGCTCAGGACCAGAGAAGTGTTGTATATAATTTGTTCATATTCCGGAACTAGTCTTCCCCTTTTTCTTATAGCAGGAGCTATGTTTTCTTGATATGCCTCATTTTCTCTATGAAATTTATTTCTGAAAAAATATTGAAAGTCATTACTAGAGCAGTCATATTTGGATTATTGTAAAACTTGGTAGTAGAGTCTCTAAAGTAATTAAAACCATAATAAAAAACTTGCTTAGTGCTGTTTTCGAACCATCACGTATTTAAAATCAATCTAGAAGCTTTCTTATGAAAACTAGGTTTTTTCAACAAATTTCATTCTAACATTTTGGAATGGCTTCGGCTTTTTAGTTCGTGCGTTAATGTATCTTAATGAGGTATTAAGTAAATTAATCTCAATATGAATAAAGAGCTGAATTAAATATTTTTACTGGTGGTAGAGTGTTAGTGTTAGTGTTCTAAGTCGAGGAAGTAGGCACCACTGTATTAACAAATTTATCTGCCGCCAAATGAGAGTGTGCGACACTATCGTGTTCCATTTAGATGGTAATGTGACTCCGTAATAGTGGTAATTACTATCACAAACAACACAGGCTTAAGAAGGGGGAACGCATCTGCATTTCAACCACCTGTTTTTGTCTACATATCTTTAGGGTGCAATATTCACATAAAACAAAATAAAAATGATAGTATCGGTGTAAAAATGAAAAAAGGCATGCTCCGATGGTTCGGACATATAGAAAGAATGTCGAATGCGCGAATGGATGGTTGCAGAGGCCCAGGAAGACCAAGGCTGACCTACCATGACCAAATAGGTCGAGTTCTGTCTGATGGTGGTGTCAAAAGTCTTAGGAATCGGCGTGCATGTATGAAGAGAATGATGAAGGTAGACGAGGCACGAGAGGTTTGTCAGAACCGGGATGTCTGGCGCTCTACACTCTCTGCCTACCCCGTTAGGGACCTGGCGTGAAGATACATACATACATACAAAATAAAAAAATAACGACTAACCTATACATTAACAATTTTCTCATCTGAGTCACCAAAGACTGCACTCGTTGTCCAAATGTGAACGGAGGCACGAAGTTGGAGAAGATATCTGAAGTGTAGGCAGGGTTCGGCAGACCGTCGATCACTTGCATTAAAAACCAGTCTGGCACGGTTGGCGTGAACCAAGCAAAAGGACAACCAAACACCGCTGCTAAGCTGTTCAAATGTTTAATATTATTATGTAATTTATTTAGTTAACGTAGACACCAGTGAACAAATGGCGAGCCCTCTACTTCGCCGATTGCCCAATGAAGTGGACCGGTACGGCGGTGTCATCGAATTGTAAATAAAACGGAGCTCAATCGTGGTAGATTTTAGAAGTTAACGATTGGTTTTTCCGTTTTGATTAATCTTTGCGTCAATGACAAAACAGACACCGAAGTATACAGTGCGAAATGAGAATTGTAGTGAGACGGTTGCGGGGTTATAAGGGACTCCGGGGAAAGCACCCGACTACCCACTAAAAACCCCTGGGTCTTCCGACTCGTCCGCCAACATTGGCAGGATCACAAAGCTATCGCACACATCCGCGACCCCACCGGCGACTACTCGTTTACACTAACTCCAATCAAAGCCTGGTGGCGTGCGGAATTCGGCCTGGGACATCTCTTAGTCCGATACCGCCCGGGAGGAGATGGACCCCTCCTCCTCCCCCCTCCGGGCTCACAGTTCGGCCCCGGGGTAGCGGGAATGTCAAATGAGTTCGATCCTCAACCAAATCGAAAGGCCACCACAGGGACCACCGGCGTTATAGCCGCCAGTTCTTCTTCGCCAGTTGTCCTTCGCTCTTGCTGTACGCATCTATTGACCAGTAAGTGAGCATTTCAATTTCTTTCGTGCCGGTACGAATATTACTTAAATACAGGTTGACCTTGAATCAATTCATTCAATCAGCCGAAAGTTGTCCATGTCCACTCCTGGACTTAAGCAGCGGACAACGGCATATATTCGGCAAAGAATAAAATTGTATCGTATGTAAGATATGTACTCGTATGATGATCACAATGGCGGTGGTTTTATCGCGAGGCGCTGTAGCTCACCTTCGTTATGACATTTTCCAGCAAATGGGTCGTAAAACCGGATGCTCGTGTGAACTCTAGCATAGGAATACTGTTGCCACTGATCCGGATCCGACAAAAAATCTGATCCGACAATGTAAGACACGACTCCGCGTGAACGGGGCGTGGGGCAGCGTGAACTGGAGTCGTTTGACCGCGATTGTACGGTTGACTAACATCACTAGAAGAATTATTCTGCTCCACTTGAAGACGGTAGGTTGTGAATCAGTTAAATAAAAAAATACTCACCCACTATACAAATCAGTGAACATGTATTCAGCAATCACAAGATCGAAATTTTCCTGAGGATCATTAATTATATTCAGTAATTGTTCATTTTTTATTAGAGCAATACTTAAATCTGCTATCATATTTAGTAACGCAGAGACATCACCAAGGTCGATAACGTTGTCCAAAAATAATTTAATATTCCCCACCCCCGCTGTGAATAAAAAACTCTTTAGTAAAAAACTTTCAATAATAGGTACCTACAATTTTTAAAATATCAAAGGTAATTAACTTACGCGGTATGATTTCTGGTTTGAAGCTCACATCGATATATCTTATTTGTTCTGTATCATTCTCGGGCCACGCTGTTACGTAAGTCACCTAAAATCACAAAGAAAAACATTTCAATGTACATTTTTAATTTCCTCAAGAGATACGACACCTCAATTAGAGTCGAGACAGAGAGACTATTTGTCTATTAATATGGGTTAATACGTAGTACAGTCGGTTGGTGCTCAAACAGGGCGGTAACCTAATAAATTCTATCCTGTTATCCTTATTTTCATTTTATTGTATCTTACTATAAGTATCTCTATCTTCTTTCTTACTTGTGTGTTTATTGTTGTAGTTTTTTTTTTCTTCTTCATTGTCTTGTTGTTGTGTTTTTGTGTTTTGATTATTCTTTTTTTTTTTTTTTTGCGTTTAGTACACCCCTGTTGTTTTGTTTTTTTTTGTTTAATCCTACAATGTTGGTTGCCTGGAAGAAATCGCTGTGCAGCGATAAGGCCGCCATTTGTGCCATTTCCTTGTTTTTATTCTTTAATATGTTTTATTTGTGTGTACAATAAAGAGTATTGTATTGTATTGTATTGTAAATTGGTAACTAACCACGTGCTCTTTTGGAATTTCCACTTTGCCACCTCGTTCCGTCTCCGTCTTTGCCGCTCGCGCCGCCATATTGGAAATATGGCGTTCAAATACAGTTTTTTAAGAATAACTCCGTTCCTACTCATTTTAGAATAAAAATTGTTAGTAATAAATTAAACTAGAGAAAATTTCCTACGTCAAAAAAATATAAAATTAATAATTTGCGAAACTCCCGGAAAACTTTCTAGGTAAAACTACCAAATGACTGGACTAATGGAAATCCTGCAAGTGTGAAATATTAAAAAGTCGAGCAGCCAATTAGTAGAGGAACATGGGGTAATGGGAGTCACCTATATATCCACGAATCTATACCTACAGTATACACGCGAGCAATACATGAACTACCTCCCCATCCCTGCTCTGTATCCCCGCCATAGCCTTGGATGACTCAAGTTTGTAGGCGCCTGCGCATTTGAGATATGATCATGTTTTGTTTTTACGCCCCTCCCATGTTATTTTTCGTTGAATAGAAACAAACGATAAGTCTCTAATTCTTACGATAAATGATTCATAATGATCATGCTGAAGACGCCGGAGGAATACCGTGCCGTGCAGGCACACCTCATCGAGGCCACCGTGGCAGATGCCAAAATCGAGTGGTTCTGCTACGCCCCTGCGGAGGAGCGCCCTACCAAGGTGGGTATTAGAGGGCTTCCCCGGACCACTGAACCCGAGGATATAGTGCAGGCCCTATGTGCAAGGGCCCTATGTATAGGGGCACTGCGGCACTTGTCAGGCGGGATATGGTGCACGAGGAGTTGGACACATTGCCTTTCGTGTCGACTCGCACAAAGGGAGTGCGACTCTACGCAGAGGGCACAGAGCTCCGTATCTTCGTGGCGTACCGCCCCCCAGGTGAGCGCTTCCACGCCGGGGACATCCGGACCATCCTCGGAGACAAGCCTACACTAGCCGTGGGTGATATGAACGCCAAGTATCCTACTTGGGGTTCCAACGTTATCACTCCGGCCGGAAGGATGTTCTTCGAGGACAGCCAAAGGAATGGGTATGATGCGATAGGCCCCGATGTTCCAACACCATATATATACCCACTTCACCTAGGCACCGACCTGATGTTCTTGACGTGGCATTCCATAAGGAAGTACCATGCCCGGTCCATGTGGAGGTATTGTATGATCTTATAACACAACATCTCCCTATATTGGTCACGCTCGCGCTGTCGACGGACTTCACGATCGCGCGCCCGCCACGCCGACGTATCGACTGGCACAATTTCAAGCGAGCTATGAGCGAGTCAGAGCCATTGGGCGCCTTGCACACCGCTGAGGATGTCGAGGCAGCAATCAGCCGCCTCACCGCCGAAATCCAGGCCGCACAAGAAGCGGCCACATCTACAAGACCACCGACGCAGCGCAGGGCAGCCCTGCCTGTCTCGCTCCAGCGCAAGCTCCAACGAAAGCGCAGCCTGCGCCGCCTATGGGCGCGCACGCGATGTCCAACAGTGAAGCGTGACCTAAATCGCCTCGACAAGGCGATTAGTGTTGCGGTGAGTGCGTTTCGCGGAGACGGCTGGGAAAAGGTAATAGACCGGACAGCCGTCAACGACACAAGCCTGTACGCCCTCACCCGCACACTCACCAAAGAGGCGATCCCCGTATATCCACTTCTCGACAATTCCGGGAAGCGGTGTTACGGGGCCAAAGACCGGGCAGAAATACTGGCCAACTACCTGGAGGGCGTTTTTACCCCCCATCCCCCTTCGCAGGACCCTGCTATCGTCGAGCATTACGATGACTGTGAGCGCCGCGTTAGGGACTTACTGTCGGCTCCGGGGAGGCGATTTTATCTCCCCGTCTGAGCTGAGGAGGGCAGTCAGCTGGCTACATCCAAGGAAAGCGCCAGGGCCTGACGGTATCCTAACCGCCGGCAGATGCTGTGCCGTGGAGTAGCTTGGTATCCCTAACCAGGCTATTCAACGGCATCCTCCGCACGGGTCGCTTTCCCGAGCTCTGGAAACTCGGGAAAATAATAGTTATCCCGAAACCGGGTAAAGACCGCCGCCACGCTTCTAGCTACCGCCCTATAACACTGCTATCACACCTCGCCTAGCTGTTTGAGTGACTCCTGCTGCGGAGGCTGAAACCGCATCTCCCGTGCAGGGAGGAGCAATTCGGATTCCGCGCGGGGCACTCGACCACGCTCCAGCTGGCGAGGGTGCTCCACTATCTCGCCGACGAGTACAACAAAGGCCGGTATTCGATTGGAGTCTTTCTCGATATCTACCTTCGATCGGGTTTGGCATGTTGGACTGAGATTCCATCGGGCCTGCATTGGGTGGTAGCGAGCTTCCTCGAGGGCCGGCGGTTTTACGTAACGGTGGAGGGAGCTGACTCACCCGAACACCCGATCTGTGCAGGAGTACCACAGGGTAGCTGTCTGTCACCGTCGCTGTATGCGGCGTATACAGACGACATCCCGGACCACACCGGATGTCATGCTAGCCCTGTTTGCCGACGATAGTGCATTCCTAACGTCGCCCCGGCTACAAATCGCTCGAGAGCGTATGCAAAGTCTGCTAGATGTACTGCCTGAGTGGTTTGACAGGTGGCGGATGGCCGTCAATGTGGGTAAGACGGGCGCACTCCCAACAAGAGTAATCCGCTGCAAGCTGCCACCGCTCAGGCTACGTGGAGAGGAGGTGCAGTGGCAAACAAAGGCTAAATACCTCAGGTGCACCATCGATCGGGCGCTGCGCATGACACCCACTGTGGATCACGTGGTGTGTCAGGCGGCTGCAGCGCGGTCGATGTTGCGTCCGGTGTTGAACTCGAGACTGCCGCTGCGCACCAAGCTACGCCTGTACAAAACGTACATCAGGTCGAGGCTGACGTACGCGGCGCCTGCGTGGTACGCATTATGCTCCGCGTCGCAGCAAAAGTGCATTCAGACCCATTAGAACGTGTGTCTCCGTTTAAGTACCAACGCAGGGAGGTACGTTCGAAACAACGTCATAGCACGGGACCTGCGTGTGGAATCCGTGAGGGAGTTTGTGGCACGTCTTGCGCGCGGTATGTACGACCGCGCTGAGAATGGGCCGCACGAACACCTCCACGGGTTTGCCCCACTGCACTGTAGGCCTCTTGATGGGAGACCACTCCCACGCGAAATCCTCTCCTCTCCGGAAATAATAGGAGCACCCCGGGACGACGATGAAGAGGCTAGGTCCGCCCCGATCCCGCGCTTCGTGACCCGCAGCGCTAACGAGTTTGACTCGGCCTGACCTGCTATAGGCGGGACCAAATCCCCTGGTCCGGGTTCGAACCCCGGTCGAAGGAGATTCCTCCCCTGGGATGCGGCCGTAAGCCCGGCTAGAGCCAGTGGCACGATCGCGTCGTTTAAGTGCGGGCGTTGTCATCTTGGTGGGAGCGCTCGCTACCTCTTGTTGTTGCGGTCGAGTGCCAGGTGGAGCTGCTGCACCGACGCACAACCGAGAAGAGAAGAAGAAGAAGAAGAAGTTGCGTCGCAGGGCCGGTCGATGAATGGTCGACGCTTGCCCGCGACGCTACCGTGGTCACTGGAGGCCGCTGCTGTCTAGGCGACCGCAACTTGCGAGACGTCACGACGTCACCGAGCCACAGCGACGGCAACAGAGGCAGGTATGCACGCCAGAAGGGCGTACGTGGAGTGGCAAAAATAAAAAAAATTAAAAAAATAATACAAAAAAAAAAACAATAATACGAAAAAAATATATGTATAAAGCCCCCACCCTCTCTCGACTGACGATGCGTTTCTCCTCCACTGAAGCCCTTGAATCCCAGGGCACCCAACGCCGACCTGCCAGGGGCCTGCAGGGGGCCAGCCCCGGTGCTGCTTCCGCGTCGCGCGCTTCGCGCGCGCGACGATCAACTGGCTGATGAATGATTTGCAGTTTTAAATTGTGTCAATAATTTATAAAAAAAAAAAATTTTTCTTTATGATATTTGTGGGTATAGGTAATGAGAGTCTGGTGATTGCCATTCCATCATAAGTTAGCACTTGCTTACTATCACTTACTAGGGGAAGGCGGGGAAGATTGGTATAGTTAAGACAGATATCAGTTAAAAGTGGTAGGTTTTATATCTACAAGCTCTATCAAAGTGACTCCGTTACCATCCCCTGGCGACGCCTGGCTACAGATGTACTTCATGTGGGCTACGGGCTCACGTCGACTACAATATTGGGGACTTGTCCAAAGGTTATACTTGCCAAAGGAGCAAAATTTTCTTCACCCTTAAAGTGACCATCATTACCCCCAAGTCAGTACAATGGGAGTCAAGTCGTTTTTTTTTTGTAAAACTGTTATAACTCCCAATGTTACTTTCGCAATTTATTAAAATTGATCTCAATTGATAGTCAATTAAATAAAGCTGACGTGTAGTCGGTTGCCATAAATACGTATTTACTTTGAAATTAAGATTTTATTATGCGGCGCGCTTAGGTGACTTCCATTCGCCCTTTCTCCCCTACCTACTCCTACTAAATACTTGCGACTTGTATTTTCCAAAAGTATAAAGTGCATTGTTCTTTGGGATTTAATCTTTTTCGTGTTATTTTTCACTTTTTAGTGATGGGTTTAAGTGGTTTTTGAAGTCGGTGTTTTGTTTTTTTACTTTTCAACATTTTTACACTTACAAACACTCAGATCCCAACTTGATGGCAATGAGACCAACTCGAAAGTACGAGTAAGACCCTTTCAAACGAAACAAAATCATTTAAAATCGGTCTACAATTTCATTGACATCGATGATCGGTGAACATACCTAAAGAAACATAAAACATACAGTCGATTATGGAAACTCAAAACGGCCAAGATCGAGTAGGACTCGTGCCCACAAGGTTCCGTACATTTCAGAGATTTTCAACACCTAATTAAGAAAATCGTAGACTTCTAATTGGAACTGAACTTTTTTTATTTTAAGCTCATTATTTTCCGAGTGGGAATAGTCAATTCTCGTCAACTTTCTCAAACTTCGAAACTATTCGTTTCAAAATTATTAAATAAAAAGTGTATTTTGTCATCGTTAATTTTCTAAAAATAGTTAAGTACCTATAATAATATTTTTTCTCCAAAATGATAAGGGTGGTGGTAACTTTAAGTCGCATACTGATAATATTATTTACTGGTGGTAGAGGTCCAGTGACCACCAAGGCACCAAGGCACTACCTAATTTACTTGCCGCTAAATGGTTGTGTTCAGCACTATCGTGTTCCGGTCAAGTGGTAATTCTGTAATTCCCGGCACAGAGGCATAACACCTTAGGTCTCAGGAGTGGTAACGCATCTGCATTCTGACCTTGGTCTTTGTGTGGGTGTCTATAGGCTGCAGTCATCACTTAACATCAATGTGAACTGCATGCTTGTTTACCACTTCTATTACATAAAAATAATTATAAAAAAATATGACATTAATGGAAACCCCATAGGTTCAAGGGTACTAAAATTGTCAACTCACCTGGTGCCCAGCTCCTACTAGTAACTTAACTATACCATCTCCTAATATGCCGTGACTTCTACTTGGCACCGGACTCAGATATAATATCTTGTATCCTTCGCACGATACCAGAAACGCAAACAAAATTGTCGTTATTAATCTCATCCTAGAAAAAAAAACAAGAACTGAATGACTACGAATAAAGTATAATAACAAGAAAAATATACTTCTACTGCACGGAATGTGATGCTATTTTCACCATTAGTGATTCTTGAGGAAGATTTGTGTATATAATTTGTTAAAGGATTTGTGTAAATTTGATACTTATTAAAAAACAAAGTTCTCCAAAGTACCTAGTCTTTGAATTTATCGCGAACTGACAGACGCGGCGGGGGACTTATGTTTTATAATATGTATACCTAGATATCTATAGTCTATAGAATAGATATATAACTAACAGTATTGGAAAACTACAAACTACAAACTTTTATACTCACTTGTTTATTTAATTCAAGTAGGCACCGTCGCATTGCCTAATATAGGTAGGTACTTACCTGCCGCTCAATGGTATTTAGCCATTTGTACGGTTTCTACGGTTTCTACCCCGTAATTTCCGGTACAGAGGCATAACACCTTAGGCCTCAGGAGTGGCAACGCATCTGCATTTTGACCTCATTGTGTGTCTATAGGCTGCAGTCATCACTTAACATCAATGTGAACTGCATCCTTGTTTGTCACTTTTATTACATTAAATACATCTAGTGTTCAGCACCATTGTGTTCCGGTCCGGTGGTAATGTTCGGCCCCATGATTTCCGGCACAGAGGCATAACACCTTAGGCCTCAGGAGTGATAACGCATCTGCATTTTGACCTTGGTCTTTGTGTATAAGCTGCAATCATCACTGAACATCAATGTGAACTGCATTCCCGTTAGCCACTTCTATAACATAAAAAAACTGGCTGAGCTGGGCTGGGTAATGTTAAAGTTAACCTCAAAATTATCACTCAAATTATACGAGAGTCTGTCAATCCTGGTAACTTTAACAATGTCAAAAATACGTTAGTTCAACGCATAGAGCAACTCGGGCCACCAGTCGCGGCGGACCGGAGGGGAGAGTAGCCATAGCGTTTATTACCGATGCAAAACAGTCTGTCATTTTTTGCGGGGGGAAATACGTGTGTCACACACAAAAATCGTCTATTGCTACGAAACTTACACCTTGACTTTAACAAAATGCATAAACAATTTCACGCACACATGTAGGTATACATCTAGGCGATAGGCATAGGCCCACTTGAGTTTGTACTTTGATAGAGGGGAAAGCCTGCATATGGCTACTCCACTCCGATACGCCCCGGCCGGTGCCCAGTGTTGCTCTATGTACCTACCTAACTGAAGGCAAAAATCACCAGTAAATAATTCTAAAGTATTTTTTTTACTAATTTTCAGCATCGTATTATTAGGTACCTATAAATAACCAACAGTATTGGTGAAGTACAAAAATACTTGTTTACTCACTTGTTTACTTAATTAAACTTTAATCTAAACTAATTAAATTATAATTAATACAAAATTTAAAACAATAATTTTAAAATGCTAGAAAATATTATTATTAGAGTCACGTCACTGTCGAATAAATAAAGTAGGTAGGTAGTAAAGTAGTATTATATCCAATCTACACAAACAACAATGTTTTCGTTAACATCTTCAATCACAAACTAAAAAAAACTCACTCACTATCAGCCATATGTGCCCACTAATATCACAAAAATCGTAACTTGTTCTGTAGATTATTAATTAGCACAAAGCATAGAGTAACTCGGCCCACCGGTCGCGGCGGACCGGAGGGGAGTAGCCATAGCGTTTATTAAATTACCGATGCAAAACAGTCTGTCATTTTTTGCGGCGGGAAATACGTGTGTCACACTCACACTACAAAAATCGTCTATTAATACGAAAATCGCACCTTGAGTTTAGCAAAATACATAAACAATTTCACGCACACATTTATATATCTGGGCGACAGGCATAGGACCATTTGGTCTTATACTTTGACAGAGGGGAAAGCCTGCATATGGCTACTCCCCTCCGGTCTGCCGCGGCCGGTGGCCCGTGTTGCTCAATGGCACAAAGTATTTATAAAAGGATTACAATGTATTCATATCACTGATAAGGATGTGCTGACATTATGGATGATGCAAGTTTATTATAATATTACTGGTGAAGCCTCTTAATTTTGATTCTTCATTATTTTGTCCCTTTGGATTGAATGCCTAATGGTTGATGTGTATCGCTAGCACTAATTTGATTTGCCGGGCGTCCAAAGAGTTTTTACTTGGCCTAATAAGAATTAGCGAGGCCACAACTGGCCGAAGCAATATTTAAAAGAAAAAAGATTATTTTAAAAAACAATTGAAGAAAACATATGACAATTCTTTTTCCTTACTCTCTTACCTTTCATCTGTGAACACACGATTTTATAGTAGTTAAAAATCTGTGAATTTGCACTGAATTTTGTGCCCGTTAACCTTATGCCGGAGTTATCGGACCCTCCGAATAAGCTGGTGGAGATCAATTTATGGTCGAAGAAGACACCGGCGTCGAGAAGTACCTAATGAACACCAAACTTGACTACGTGTTCGTCAAAATCAATAACCAGATCTGCGGTACCTTGGTACAGTCTCCAATTTGGCGAGTGGCTTGCACGTTTGTTACTGGGGTGTTTGATCCGGGGGGATAAATGATCTGGTGCCGAAATTTTGAGGGTGATCATCATACTTAGCATTTATAATCCGCCTGTTGTGGACTATTTACACCTCACACCATTATTTATGGTCCTTACGAGCTCGGATAAGATCTAGCTTATCTAATAAATAAGTAGATGTTCGCAGAATATACGTAACTGTAATTGGTAAATACTAGAAATACCATGCGTGCTTCTTTCACATTAATCATTCTCTTCATACATTTATTTATTTCACCAGCCAGCGATAAATAAAAAAATATAAATAAAAAACACTTACACTCACAGCCCCACAGTAGGATAGATAGGTAACATCTGCTTGGCATAATATACTGATCTGGGTATATTCGGATCGACATTGAGACATACTTGCTTTCATACCTACTTACCTGTCGGTTGTACCTTACTGTTTTTATCTATTGTCTAATGTGGTTTGTTGTTACTTGTTACATGTTATACTTTGTTCGTGTCTTTGTTTATCCGAATAAATGAATTCTATTGTATTCTATTTATTTATTGTAATGTAGTAAGAGTAATGGCGAAGCGCGCATGGCCCAGCGGCTGGTGTAGATCGTAAGCGATCTACTCGGTTAAGCACTGCGGGCGCGGTCGGGTAATGTGATGGGTGACCGCTAGTGGCAAATTAAATGCGCGTTTCCGTGCTTCGGAGGGCACGTAAAGCCGTCGGTCCCGGTTGCTATCGATAGATAGCAGTCGTTAAACCTTGTCGGAGGCCTTATGGGCGGTTTGAAAACATCCGACAGCGGTTTGCCACTAACCCACCCACCTCCACCAGTCCGCATTGGAGCAGCGTGGTGGAGTAAGCTCCAGGCCTCCCCCCAAAAAGGGGAGAGACTCGTGCCCAGCAGTGGGACGTACAATGGGTTGCCATTATTATTATCTCTCGTCAGCACGGGGTCCAATTTGAACCCCGGACCTTTGTCAGGCTTGCGCGGGGACATGGGGGGTCCAACACGTAGAGGCCCTTTCGAGAATTTTGATCTACTTTGTAATGGGTTATATTCGGCGGGACCTCTCTCTGACTGCATCAATAGTTAAAACAGACACAGACAGACCCCGCAGAATATAATGGGACTATTGTAATGAAAAGTGATTTGCCAAACTTTGGGCTATGTGGGTGAACTGGGGGACTAGCTGGCTGGGCCTATGGAGTGAGATCCGGCACCTGCCTATATTCAACATCTCACATTATCGAATCCTACTTTAGGCAGGTGGTGACTCGCCTCTCCTTGGTGGGCCCCCCAAACAGCCAACCCGATGGTCGACAGGGGGCAACACTGTTGAGAGAGGCTGGGGGTGTCGAGAGGTGTGGCCCCGGTTTCACCATCACGAGCGAGTAATCTCGAGCTCGGAGCGGGCTTCCCCGCTATTATGTCTTTAGACACTTCCACCCCCGAGTGTATGGCTCTTTCAGAAATTTAGACAACAGCCTATTATCTAAATTTCTGCAAATGCCATACCTCTAGCGCCCCACTCTGACCGGCCAATGAAGGCAAGCCAGAGGTGAGAGACCTGATGCTCAGTCCGGCCGTACCTCTGTGTGGCGGACGAGGCGGAGCCCAGTTCTCTCGGAGGAACTCGAGATGATGGTAGGGGGTGGTGTCGCTACTCACCAACAGCTCGCCACAAGCTGCTCTGTCCCCTTATTATTATTATTCCACTTATTTATTTATACAACTTATTAAATAATTTTTTACATATATATGTATAAAAAAAAACAACAAATATATATATAAAAAATTAAAAAATATTGTGCCGCCGGCAGCGAGAGCAGGGTCCAAGCTGCCGGTGGTTAGGGGCACAGAGACAGGAACCTCCTCACTATGCGTGCCGTGCCGAGGAGTACTGCTTTCTGTATCAGACCCTTGATCCATCCACCTAGCGAGAGCCTCTTGAGATGTTGGTCGAGGCTCTTCGCTATCAGCCCGTTCACCGATACGACTATCGGCACAATGATGGCCGAATCCACATCCCACATGGCGACAACCTCGTGAGCCAGATCAAGATATTTTATTTCCTTGTCTTTTTCGGCTTTCACGAGATTCTCATCATGCGGGACGGTGATGTCGATCATCATTACGCGGCGCTCCGAGCGATCTATCACCACTATATCAGGCTTATTGGCTTATTATTATGTCTCTCGTCAGCACGGGGTCCAATTTGAACCCCGGACCTTTGTCAGGCTTGCGCGGGGACATGGAGGGTCCAACACGTAGAGGCCCTTTCGAGAATTTTGATCTACTTTGTAATGGGTTATATTCGGCGGGACCTCTCTCTGACTGCATCAACAGTTAATACAGACACAGACAGACCCCGCAGAATATAATGGGACTATTGTAATGAAAAGTGATTTGCCAAACTTTGGGCTATGTGGGGAACTGGGGGGACTAGCTGGCTGGGCCTATGGAGTGAGATCCGGCACCTGCCTATATTCAACATCTCACATTATCGAATCCTACTTTAGGCAGGTGGTGACTCGCCTCTCCTTGGTGGGCCCCCCAAACAGCCAACCCGATGGTCGACAGGGGGCAACACTGTTGAGAGAGGCTGGGGGTGTCGAGAGGTGTGGCCCCGGTTTCACCATCACGAGCGAGTAATCTCGAGCTCGGAGCGGGCTTCCCCGCTATTATGCCTTTAGACACTTCCACCCCCGAGTGTATGGCTCTTTCAGAAATTTAGACAACAGCCTATTATCTAAATTTCTGCAAATGCCATACCTCTAGCGCCCCACTCTGACCGGCCAATGAAGGCAAGCCAGAGGTGAGAGACCTGATGCTCTGTCCGGCCGTACCTCTGTGTGGCGGACGAGGCGGAGCCCAGTTCTCTCGGAGGAACTCGAGATGATGGTAGGGGGTGGTGTCGCTACTCACCAACAGCTCGCCACAAGCTGCTCTGCCCCCTTATTATTATTATTATTAAGAGTAATGGTGTTGTTGTTGTTGTACTTACCTAAGTCAAATGATACATACGACTACTACCTGGTGCTTACTTATGAGTAAGTAAAAAAAGAAGACGAGTATTTTAGACCACACGACTGAAGAAAAACTTTTTTAGCTCCTTATCTTTCTACATTCACTGACTTATATCTCTTCTCAGCTTCCATTCACCTTGCTCGATTACACTTTTTATATAACACTCTCATCACGCATTCACCAGCTTCCCGCACTCCCGAAGTCAAGCGGGCGAAAAAAGGTGGGGTCGCGGTCGTCTGAGGCTTGAAGTCCTTCGACGCTCCCGCTTTCGATGCCGAACTGTGTGCCCGAACTCCTCCGCCGTCTGTTCCCCTAGAGGGCGGGTGCCCATGAGGGTTCCCGCGTAAAAAAGGCTCGAGGGTGTGATCGGCGGCACGTTCAGGGTCATGGCGTCAATTTGATGCAATTATAAAGGCCTCTGGAGTGAACAAAGAGCCAAAGGAAGACCAGATTAGGCTAGTTAGTTGGTTGAATACTATTCATGTGTGCTCTTCCAGGCGGTATGGGACACCTGGCTTGGTGAGTGGTCGAGGTAGGGACGGACATCACCTAGTCCGACACCCGAATCGAGAGGTCCCGGGCTGGCTGGTGTACAGGTGTTCCGCACGCTACTAAGCGTTGGAGGGACTCCGTGGAGGGTTCGGAAACGAGCAACCGCCGGTGGGTCGCGGATAAATACCGTGTGTGCGATAGCGTTCCCGTGACCCCGCCACTGAAGGCGGACGAGTCGGAACACCCAGGGGTTTTTAGTGGGTAGTCGTGTGCTTTCCCCGACGTCCCAGACAACCCACCTTTTTCCCCAAGGGTTCCGTAACACATTTTCCCCTGATAAAAAAAAGTTAGGTTACCGAGTTTATTAAAAAGAAAGTCTACTTTGTAGTTCATTTAATAAATCCCAAATAAGATAGCTACTTACATCATTTTTAAAACATTTTATACATTTTCTACCATAGAGCAACACGGGCCACCGGCCGCGACCGGAGGAGAGTAGCCATATGCAGGCTTTCCCCTCTGTCAAAGTACAAAACCAAATGGTCCTATACTTGTCGCCCAGATATTTAAATGTGTGCGAGAAATTGTTTATGTTGTATTTTGTTTTGCATCGGTAATAAACGCTATGGCTTTTTTATTTTTGAAGAAAAATGGAAAGAAAAATTTGACTTCAGGCGAGACTCGAACTCGCGACCTACTGGGAATCTAGACCAGCCGCTCTTCCAATTGAGCTACTGAAGCCCTGCCCGATTTTTCAAATCTTTCCTTCACATCTATTGCATTGCTTTATGGTAGCAGCAGGGCCATCTATTACCAACTATGCTAGTTAGGCAACCGATATAATAGACTTTTCAGTTTATTGAATATCGTAAAGAAGTCTTCAAAAATAAAAATATATTTCACAAGCATGTGTTAATGCGAAATAATATAAAAACAACGCTATGGCTACTCCCCACCGGTCCGCCGTAGTTAGAAAACATAGAGCAACTCGTGCTCTATGTTTTCTACCTACACGTAATTTTAAAGGTAATTATACCTATATAAAATTCTCGTGTCACAGTGTTTCTAAGAATACTCCTCAGAAACGGCGGGGCCGATCATTATTAAATTTTGTGTGTACATCTGGGAAGTATGACTGTATGAGAATCGGTTGTAGTATACTATTTATACCCAAAAGGGTAAGGATAATGCTGATGTTTGCTGAGAGCAAAATTTTTTTTTTCCTTTTTTGGACTTTTAGTTTTTTTATACCTCTAAGGCGATACGAAGTTCGTCGCGGCCGTTAAGATGGTTGTCATACGGTTCGCTATGTCAATACAAATAATTATCTCATGTAGAGCAAAGCTTTTTTTTTTGTTATGGAAGTGGCAAACAAGCATGCAGTTCACATTGATGTTAAGTGATGACTGCAGCCTATAGACACCCACAGAAAGACCAAGATCAAAATGCAGATGCGTTACCACTCCTGAGGCCTGAGGTGTTATGCCTCTGTGCCGGAAATTTCAGGGCCGGACATAACCACCTGACCGGAACACGATAGTGCTGAACACTACCATTTAGCGGCAAGTATATTAGGTAATGCGGTGGTACCTACGCCCGCGAGCTCCGTCACTGGAGCTCTACCACCAGTAAAATACTCTACAAGCCTGACTTCACAAACTCTACACCTTACTCAAAATACGAAGATAGGCCGTTATGTTACTATAAGAACTACTGTTTAAAAAAAAGTATCTACTTAAGTAATAAAAACCGTTCAAGTGCGTGTCGGGCCTCGCGCAGTGTAGGGTTCCGTAGTTTTTAGGCTTGATTAATGCAATAAAAAAAAAAAATTTTTTCTATGAATTTGTTCCAAAATTTCGAGTAACACATTTGGTCGACTATTACTCGCATACTAATAAAGCCAACTTAAGTGTGATAGTTTTCTTTTTAATTTCGTTATACATATGTAGCTACTATTGCCGTAACGATGGAATTTCTTACAACAACTGTTTAGTTGGTAGAGGGGAGGACACTTGACTCGAAAATTGGCACTTTTAAGCTTAATAAGTCGCGAACAGTTAACTTAATCGAAAAATGATATTAACATACCCCCAAACACTTTTGATAGACGTATCCAACGATATCCCACACTATATAGAAAACGAAAAATAAAAAAAACTATCCGCGCGTTATATGTAGGGGAGGTACCCTAAATAATTTTATATTTTCATGGTTTTATTCTACCGCTCTGTCGGCGTGATGAAGGTGTATACCTACTTGTGCCAAATTTCAAGTCTAACCGCGAACGTAGAGACAGACAGACAGACGGACATGGCGAAACTATAAGGGTTCCTTGTTTACTACGGAACCCTTAAAATGGTTTCAAAAAGCGACGAAGTGTTTTGAGAAAAGGTAGAAAGGAAGGTAGGTTTGTCGCAACGAGCAACAGTTGCTAGTTGCGGCAATTAGGAACTAACCTAGTTATCGATTGCAGCAACTGAAAACTTTTGACGATCACCAGAACTCGAAACTCAAGTTGCTATGTGTGCGCAGTCCAATTGAACTGTATTTGGCAGACAGTTGCCTGTTGCTGCAATAGTTGCTCCATGTGCAAAGCGCCTTATTTTCACAACATAAATAGGTACAATATTGGTACAAATGACGTACCTACTCTATCAGTTTACCATTAGGTACCATTTGATGGCGAAACGCGAGATGTGATTTTGTTTTAAATATTTTACCGCAATAGTTTAGAAATACTCTACCTACTATACTTGCAGTCATTTTATATTATTGAGTTTAAATACGTAGTATGTGAGATTCGTCTTATTTTATTTAACTAAAATCTACCCGTATCAAGATCGGCTCCATCTCTATACAGTATCATTATCATTGTTTATCTTATTTAATAGGAGCACATATAAGATACCTACAGATCAGCCACAATTACTTTGCTACTTATAATTTTATTACAGTTATGCTGTTGCAGTATAAGCCTTAGTTTGTTTTCTTGTTAGATTTTCTTTCTAGTCGATAAATATTGGATATCAACCATCTGATACAGTAAATTATAAGTAAACCTATCGTTAAAACTATGATTCCAAAATCCAGATACATCTTCTGGTACCAGGGCAGCATGAGTGCGGAAGAGCGCAGATGTAGCGCGCCGCGCGTCTTCACTACGTGCTCCACCCAGTGCACCAACTCTGCACCAGGTGATACTGGACGATCATGGTAGATAAAGCTCAACTGTTTCACTTTTTCTGTGTACCTGTAAATTATAATATTAAGGGTCATTGAATATAACATAACATTCCAAATTGTTGTATGGTGTAGTTGCAAAAGAAAATCTCTGATTTTTTAACATGAGTTTGTTTTTTCAAAGTTACTTGACGAACAATGCACTATCTATCGTCAGTTGTTTTTTTCTTTTTTTTATGTAATGGAAGTGGTACACAAGCATGCAGTTCACGGTGTCAAATAGTCAATGCACTTAATATAGGTAGAGACATTTTTTAAATCTGCTGTTAAGCTAATGTTCATAGCATGTGTAGTGACAACGTAAAAAAATAACCTGCGATTACTGAGCATTTCAGTGATTGCCTCCTTCAAGTCTTCAGCCAAAGAGTAAGATAGTGCTACTTTCTTTGCGAATCCTTTTTTTTCTGCTCTTTCAACATTGACATACTGATCAGCAAATACAGGTATTCCGATGATAGGCACACCAAAATGGATAGCTTCTGTGGTGGAAAGTAGACCACCGTGAGTGATGAATAGTCTGCAGTTGGGGTGAGCTAAAAAGGAACAATGCATGCGTAATAAAAATAGTGCACTAATTATATTTTTGTATCAGGTGTGATAATAAGTTATGTTATCAACCGCGTGCGTTCCAAATATCGGTATCTAGCGGAGAGCGGATTCGGCACGCTTCGAACCTACGGCCGTGCGTAAGAGGAGTCCGGCGGCCAGAATTATTATTAATCAAGTACGATGCGGTCCGCTGGCGCGGGTTTGGTCGGCGGATTAGGTCCGGACCGAATGACGGTGACCATGGACCTGAACAAATAATCACTAATGTGGAAACGATAGAGGTTGAAGTAGAGATGCTCGAGACCTAAGACTGGATAGTGGGCCTACGACCTAAGATACGAGTAGATGCTTGCGGCAAACCTCACAATTCAGACACTTGTCTGGCTAGGCCCACAATCCAGTCTACCTAAAACTGGATTGTGAGCCTAAGACCTAAGATACGAGTGGATGCGTAGATGCTTGAGATGAGTAGATCCTTCGTAGTACGAAGTATTAAATTTTCTTTTGCTGTTAAATGGTCACTTTTCGCTCACGATGGAAATAGGCTTACACAAGTAGGAACTAAATAAGATACACCCTCACCTAAAATACTTTGCTGTGGTGCCCAATCAAGAATATGTACGTTTTTTGGCATATCGGGTGACGGTTTCTCGAATTTCCATAGCACAGTCTGCTTAAATTGGCCAAATATTCTCATGAGATCCATCTTCAAATCATCTGGAAAATCTTCACTTTTCAAAATCGATCCCATGCTGAAGTATATTACACCATGTTCAGCTTCATCCATGATTTTTTGTAGATTCTATAACAAAACAATTATAATTTTACCAATACATTTTTTTTTATCTCCTTTAATTCTGCTCTCTGCCTCATTTGGGCATTTAGCTGATGGTTAGACATTTCAGTGTAGACATGCATGGTATACGCCCAGTGGCGCATCCATATACAAAGTAGAATCTTCAAGGAAGTGTTTTTTACGATGGGAGAAGGTCCTGGGGTGCTCTCCTTTTCAAGCGTTTAAATGCGCGAATGGGCATAACAATACATAGAAAGTTTCTTTGAACATTTTCGTAAAATCTGTCACAGAGGTGTGACTGCTACGACCAGGGGTGTGACCGCCTATCGACATTGCTATTGTCATTGTCATTGCTGTCAAATTTTCATATCCATTTTTGCTATCGAAATAATCTACCATTATCGCTTGTTTATCTCCTACGAAAACGAGAACATCAATCAGATTATCAATACTACTTTTAAAGGAGCTACAAATCGACATTAAAATTTGACAGCAATGACAATGTCAGCAGCAATACAGATAGGCGGTAGCACGTAGCACCCCTGGGGTGCGACCGCCTATCGACATTGCTATTGTCGTTCTAAAAATACAGTAGGAACCTACCTCAGGTAAAGCTTTTGCGTGTTTTTCTATATGATATCCACCAATGGGTTTAAAAAGTTGCGGGAGTGGCAATGGCTCTCCCATTGACAGGTGAGAATTGCCCAGGACCAGAGAAGTGTTGTATATAATTTGTTCATATTCCGGAACTGGTTTTCCCCTTTTTCTTACAGCGGGAGCTATGATTTCTTGATATGCCTCACTTTCTCTATGAAATTTATTTCTGAAAATATGATGAAAATCATTACTAAAGCAGTCATATTTGTATCAATGTAAAACTTGGTAGTAGAGTCTTTAATGTATTTGGTATGTGTATCTTTAATGTGTTTTCAAACCATGATATCTTTAAAATCAGCCTAGAAGATTTCTTATGAAAACTAGCTTTCATTTAACCAATAGATATCTAGATTTCACTCTATGTATTCTTATAATATGACTACGGCTTTTTAGTTTGTGCGATAATGTATCTTAATAAGGTAGTTATGTAAATTAATTTCAATATTAATAAAGAGCTTAACAAAATATTTGACTGGTGATAGAGTACCTATTCACATAAAGTAAAATTACTTTATGTGAATAGGTACTGCACCATGACTGCACCCTAAAGACATGTAGACAAAAATAGGTGGTTGAAATGCAGGCGCGTAAGGCTATACAAATAAATAAATTTGGAGTGTCTGTTTGTAATATAAAAATAACCGCTTTTTACTAAATGCATGTATGTATACACGGTACATACCTATACCAAAACAACGTTTTTTACAATTTTTGTCTGTCTGTCTGTCTGTTTGTTCCCTCTAATCTCGGGAACGGCTGGACCGATATTCACTGGCAAATAGCTTATGTAATACGGAGTAACTTAGGCTACTTTTATACTAGCTGCGCCCACGACTTCGTCCGGGTAGATGCTGAACAGTCATAAATTATCACACGAACGAAGTCGCGGGCACAGCTAGTAAATAATAAAACGACGAACCTATACATTGACAATTTTCTCATCTGATTCACGAAGGACTGCACGCGTTGTCTAAACGTGAACGGAGGCACGGAGTTGGAGAAGATATCGGTAGTGTAGGCTGGGTTCGGCAGACCGTCGATCACTTGCATTATAAACCAGTCTGGCTCGGTTGGCGTGAACCAAGCGAAAGGACAACCAAACACCGCTGCTAAGCTGTTGATTAATTAAATGTTAAGTACCATCATCATCACTCCAGCCGAAAAACATCCACTGCTGCCCACGACAGTGTTGTGCGGAATCGGAGGAAGAATATTCCATAATTGCCACGCTTGGCAGGCGGACTAGCGATCGTAGTGGCAGTGGTTTTATCGTGGGACACTGCTGCTCCTCCCGCGTTGTTTTTTTTTACTTTAATAATTCTCTTCCAGTAAAATAAAATTATTCCGGCGGTGGGGTCGTCACGTCCCGATGCCGCGCCGACCGATGTTAAGTATATTCATATGTAATTTAGTTAAAAAGCGTAGACACCAACGCGCGATCGGCGAGCCCTCTACACTCGCCGATTGCCCATTGAAGTAGACTAGTAGGGCGGTGTCATCCGATTGTAAATAAAATAGAGCCCAATCGTGGTAGGTTTTAGAGGTCAGTCATTTAAGCGAATGACAGATATATGTATATATATATATATATATACCTAAGTATATAGTGCGAAATGAGAATGAAGTGAGACGGTTGCGGGAGCATTCAGTAATACCAAGACTTCTTCTTCTTTTAGTGCCTCTCTAACTAGTGAAGGTTGGCTGTCACTACGCACTACGGGCTATTTCTATTCGAGTTTTCACCTCAAGATCGCTCTGCCAGATATCATCCATCCATGTGCCTAGGTATTTATACTTGTGCACCCGTTCCAATCGTTTACCTTCCACAGTGGTACCAGGATCGGCACTTGGTGTCTTTGAGATGACCATGACTTTGGTTTTGTTGACATTAATTCTAAGGCCGGCTCTCAGGCTACACTCATTTACCCGGTTAACAATTTCCTGCAGCTCAGACGCTGTGGACGCTATTAGGACGGTGTCGTCAGCATAGCGGAGGTTGTTAATATACCGTCCGTTCACTTGTACACCGCCCCTTAGTTCCTCCAATGCCTCTGCGATAATCGATTCCGAGTAGAGGTTAAAGAGTATCGGTGATAATATGCATCCCTGCCGGACGCCTCTCTTTATCTCTACCTCACTGGTTTCTTCGCCATCGACGCGAACAGTAGCCTTTTGGTTCCAGTAGAGGTTTCGAATGATCTGTGGCTGACTCACTTACAGTTCACACACATGACACATAACAGCGTAAAAATTAATTAAATACACTTACATAACATAAATCTAAAAACTTAAATAAGTAAACACTTAAAGCTAAATATTACATAAATAACTACGTACAATACAATAAATATTTAGTCTCTTAAATAACTATATAAAAGTATTAATAAATAATAACATAAACTACTAATTTCATACCACAATAAATTACATATCAAAATTAAATAATAAATAATTAAAATATTTCATATCAAATTATCAGACGCGTGCTTATGCAATTAGAGCGTCCATTGTTTTATGAACTACCAATGTTGCGCGAGCGCATGGTGCGGCAGGCCTCGCCAGTCTGTTCTTGGTAATCCACCGCAAAGCCCGTGTCGCCTGTTGACCGATACCTAGCAAATAATCTCTCGCGCTTGCTTACGTTTTGCAATGAAAACTTTCACTCCTTTCTTTTCTATATCTGATTCTGTGTTCAATCTCTTTCTGTACTTACTTACTCCTTCAATCTATCTGTGGTATTGTGAACTTTCTTCTGTGTGTATAATAAACTCAGTGTATGACTTTGTAAGTGAACTCTTTTCTTTTTTCTTCCTTTCTCCGCACATACACCCAACACACAAGACACCTAAGTGAGTCAGCCACAGATCCTTATGTCTTTATCCTCTAGTCCGATGTCGTTTAAGAGTAGTGCCATGCGGTCGTGAAGTACTCGATCAAACGTTTTTCGTAATCGATGAAACAGAGAAAGACGTCCTGTTGCATATCTTTGCATTTCTGCACCAGTACCTGCACCGCAAATAGAGCTTCTCTTGTGCCCACTCCAGATCGGAATCCAAATTGGCTATCTCCCAGTTGTTCGTCGCACTTGATTCTGATGCGTTTATGTATAATGTTTAGAAACAGTTTTAACACTTGGTTCAAGGCTTATCGTTCTGAATTCTTCACATTTTTTCGGGTTCTTCTTCTTTGGGAGAGTAATAAAAACCGATTTCAACCAATCATCAGGCAGTTCCCCAGTATCATACACAAGGTTAAATAATTTGACCAAGGTATCCACGTTCTTCACGTCGATAAGCTTGAGAATCTCGATGTAGACATCATCTGGGCCTGCAGATTTTCCTACTTTAGCTTTGCACAGTACATTACAAACTTCGTCCTTGAGTATAGCGGGCCCATCATTGCTAAAGGTTGTCTGTGTTGTACTTCTGAATTCATCTGCAAACATGGTTCTGATGTAATCTTCCCATACAGCTTTCTTCGCTGAAAGACCCAAAACAGGCAGGTTGTTGTCATCCACCAAATTGTAAAATACGTGATTACGACCGATCATCATTTTTATTTCCTTATGCATATTGAACGCATCGTGCTTTTTAAGGAGTTCTTCTACATATTCGCATTTGCTCCGGTACCATGTGTCTCTAGTATGACGAACCAATCTTCTCACACTTTTGTCAAGTTCCTCATATTTGATACTATTAGAGGGTTTGTGTAATCTTCTCTCTTCCATAAGTTGATAGATTTTGTCCGTCATCCACACTTGTTTTGGTTTCCATTTTCCCGGTTTAAGGTGCTCGCAGGACACTCTTATAAGTTCAGTTTTCAGTTGACGCCAGTTTTCCTCAACTGATTCTGAGATCTCCTCTTTCGCCTTAGAAGCCCACTCATTGATCTCATTCATCGCTTCTAGTCTGATCGCTTTGTCACGTAACTTTTGAATGTCGATTCTTCTCGGCGCCGAATTTTTTGTCATTTGTTTAAAACCCAGCTTAGTTTAGCGATTTTGATCCGAATTTATGTCAGCCCCAGGGTAAGTTTTTACACTTTTAATACAGTTTCTGAAGCGACTGTTGATCATTAGATATTCGATTTGATTGTGGACTATGTTTTGGTGAGTATGGCGAGGTGACGTCCACGTATATAGTCTTCTGGCTGGTAGTTTAAAAATGTATTTGCGACCACCAAATCCTTTTCTTGACAGAACTGGACCAGTGTGTCGCCTCTGTTATTCCTTTCCCCTAACCCGTACTTCCCAACGACTCCTTGGACTTCCCCCTCCCCCACTTTCGCATTCATATCTCCCATGACAATGTTGATTTCATGTTTTTTCGTAGCACTTAACAGTTGCTCTACATCACCATATAAATCATTTACTTCCTGATCGGGCTTGTCGGCAGTTGGCGCATATACCAAAACGATGTTAATGTTTCTCGGGTGTGCTTCAATGTGGAGCATAGCAGTGCAGTTGGATTTGGCAATGAAGTCAATATTACCTTTAACTGTTCTCACGTTAATAACCACTCCTACACCTTACATATTGGATGATTCGTCGGAACCTGAATAGTAGAGGACATGATCTTCATCTATGGTGTGCTTTCCATTGCCTTTCCATCTAACGTCGCTCAGTCCCAGTCAGTTAGGCGTTTTATCTCCTTTACAAGGTTAGGTACTTTTTCGGGTCGCAGCAGGCTGCGGACACTCCACGTTCCGATGGTTAGAATTGTTTTGTTTTGTTTTCACCCGGAGATTCTTCGCACCCCTGTCCCATTTAAGGGACGCCGGGCACTCGGGGCCGTGGCTATTTTTGACTTTTCCATCTGACTTTACTAGGGAATATAGTGCAGTGGTTTCCCCTTGCCTTCTGCACCAGTCATTTTAGGGGTATTTGGTCCCAAGGCCGCTGAAGCCTCTTCCAACCGGATGCCCGACGGGTGTATGGTTATACCGCCATTGCTCGGTCGCCAGAGCCTCGTCCGTTATCTAGCAGGGAGCACCACAGCAGCCGAAGCCACTGCCGCCAGCTATTCATACGGTCGGTGAGATGTTAAGACCGTTCTCCCCCTATACTCCCCCTATACCAAGACTGGCCTTGACCAAATTGGTCAAGTACTTTCAAGCGTCTGAATCGGTGTGCATATATAGAAAGAGTGACCAATGGATTTAATGGTTTTTAAGGACCGAAATGTTTGCCGCACATGTTCTCTTTCTTTTCCGTACGATACATAGGTACTTAAAACGTTGATAAGTTGTAGTAAAGGTATAGGTATCGGCATGGATCTTTAGCGTTGACATTTACCTGCACAGAAGTGAATTACTTACTGTTTCTTTTAATGATGTTAGTATGAATGAAGGAACGTGGACGCAGGAAATGGTTCCTGCGCCCACGTTATCAATAGGTACAATAGGTACAATCACGGTACAATGATTGGTTTGGAGTGGTTCGGACCATGCAGGCATGCATCGCGCGTGACCTGCCACGCATGATTCGTTCTTCGCTCTCGCTGTACGCGTCTCTCGACCAATATGTAAGCATGGTATATTTAAATATGACTTTGAATCATTTCATCATCATTTCAACCGAAAAACGTCCACTGCTGGACTGAAACTTCCACCAAATGCAATGCCCCCATGTGCAATGAAACGCTGGTGCCCCCTAGGTCTCGCTTCTGTCATATCATTGTGGTCCAAGACGGTGCTCTTAGCTGTTTCAGGGAGCGCCGCGGCGCCTGCTGAGACGGCGTCCGTTTGCATTGCACACCCTGCACTGTACATTAAGCCGCCCCTGGGTACTACGCTGGGGGTCCTGGGTTCGATTCCCGGGTCGGGGACTATCAGAGATAACGGTTAAAAATCCCTTATCTCTGGTTCTATTGGGATTTTTCCATTTTCTGGAAGTTTCCCAGTAGGTACCTCGGAGTTTGGCAATGTGCCCGGAGATGGCAACAGGTTTTCCACCTGTTACATGGGCCAAAACGGAACCGGCGAGTCGTGGGTGTTTGCATGTAGTGAAACACACTTGGTCGACTATTACTCGCAAATTTGTAAAACCAACTTAAGTGTGATAGTTTTGTCTTTTAATTTCGTTATATAAAGGTACTATTGCCGTAACGTTTAAATTTTTATCCGTTTAGTTGATAGAGGGACACTTGACTCTAACGAAAATTGTGACTTTAAAGCTTAATTAGTTACAAACAGTTAACTAAATCGTCAAAATTATTGTAGCACAGCCCTAAAATTTTTGAAATACCTATCCAACGATATCCCACACTATATAGAAAACGAAAAATAAAAAAAAAATACCCGCGCGTTACATGTAGGGGAGGTACCCTAAATAATTTATAATCTTTTTCATGTTTTCATTCTACCACTTTGTAATAACGTAATTAAGGTGTATACTTGTGCCAAACTTCAAGTCTCTAGTTTTTGCGCTAAACCGTGGACGGACAGATAGACAGACAGTCAGACGGACATGATTACCGAACCTATAAATCAATTAAATAAAAAAAATCTCACCCACTATACAAATCAGTGAACATATATTCAGCAAACACAAGATCGAAATTTTCCTGAGGATCATTAATTATATTCAGTAATTGTTCATTTTTTATTGTAGCAATACTTAAATCTGTTATTAACGTTAATAACGCAGAAACATCACCAAGGTCGATAACGTTGTCCAAAATTAATTTTATATTCACCACCCCTTCTGTGAACAAAAGAATCTTTAGTAAAAACTTTCAATAATATGCACTGTCTATTAAAAATAATCCTGGAGTTCTTTGGTCACATTGCACGCAAAGACGGAAATAATATGGAGCAGCTCGTGGTGACCGGGAAGGTGGACGGGAAACGGCCGAGAGGTCGTTCTCCAATCAGATGGTCTGACCAGGTCCGTTCAACTCTCGATACCAAGCTGCATGACGCTCTCCACAAAGCAAAGGACAGAAAAAAGTGGAAGGAAATCGTGAAAGTGAAACTGTCTTCCCAACGAGAGGATCACGTCCCTCAGCAATGAGGAAATCGATTCGAGGAGGAGGAGGTCTATTAAAATATCAAAGGTATTTTTAATCAAGAATAGTCGAACGTCACGTTCGCCTTGGACCCCCCGTCTCTTGTCACATTTTGTCACTCTCAGCGAGACCTCTTTCCCCACTGTATACGGTCCCTAAACATTTGAAATTGTTATAATTTTTAATGCTTAAATTATCAACTTACGCGGTAAGATTTCTGTGTTGGGGCTCACATCGATATATCTAATTTGTTCTGTATCATTCTCGGGCCACGCTGTTACGTAAGTCACCTAAAATATCAAAGAGAAACATTTCAATTTACATTCCAAATTTCCTCAAGAAATAGGACACCAGTTAAATTAAAATCGAGACGAAGAGACAATTTGTCTATTATTATGGGTTGATACGTAGTACAGTCATTTGGTGCTCAAACAGGGGGGTTACCTAGAAAATTTGCCGGGAGTTTTGAAACATAATTATTGGTAATTTTATAGATTTCCACGTGCTCTTTTCGAATTTCCACTTTGAAACCTCGCGTTGTTGCCGCTCGCGCCATATTGGAAAAATGGCGTTCAATTACAGTTTTTTGAGAATGAAGAAACATAAAGCATATTATAGTCGAATATAGAAACTCCAAACTTAGGAATAAGATATGTTTTAAAACCAGCCAAGATCGATAGGACGCGGACGACTCGTGCCCACAAGGTTCCGAACATTTTAGAGGTTTTCAACATCTAATTTAGAATATCGTAGACTTCTAATAATTAGAACTGAACTAACATTTTATTTTTATTTTCGGAGTGTGATAGTCAATTCTCGTCAATTTCTTTAAAGAACTTCGAAACTATTTGTATCAAAATTATAAAAAAATATATATTATGTCGTGGTTATTTTTCCAAAAATAGGTAGATGCTTAAGTATGATAATATTTTTACTCCAAAATGTTAAGGGTGGTGGCAAGTTTATGTCTCGCTTATTGTATTATGTATGACATGGATGGAAGCCCCATACGTTCAAGGGTAATAAAATTAGAAATTAAACAAAAAACGGTAAGAAAAAATTGTCTTCAGGTAGGAAACGAACCTGCGACCTCAGGATAACCAGTCCAGCCGCTTTAACACTAAGCTACCGAAGTCCTTTTCCGAGTAATTTTTCTTACCGTTTTTTCTTTAATTTCTAAAGTTCACTCGCATGTGTTATTGCGAAAAATAAATATTGCAGGTAATAAAACTGTCAACTCACCTGGTGCCCAGCTCCTACTAGTAACTTAACTATACCATCTCCTAATATGCCGTGACTTCTACTTGGCACCGGACTCAGATATAATATCTTGTATCCTTCGCACGATACCAGAAACGCAAACAAAATTGTCGTCATTAATCTCATCCTAGAAAAAAAAACAATGACCTGAATGACTTCGAATAAAATATAATCACAAGAAAAATATACTACTACTGCACGGAATGTGATGCTGTTTTCACCAATAGATAGAGTGATTCTTGAGGAAGGTTTGTGTATATAATTTGTTAAACTTAAAGGATTGGTGTAAATTGGATACTTATTAAAAAACAGAGTTCCCCAAAGTAATCTTTGAATTTATCGCGAACTGACAGACAGACGCGGCGGGGAACTATGTTTTATAAATGTATACCTAGATATAGATATCGACTATTAAATAGATATATAACTAACATTTTTAGAAAACTACAAAGGTACCTACTTGTATACTCACTTGTATATTGATTCAAGTATTACCTAACCGATTGGTACGTAAGTCTGCGCACTTGACCCCAAATTATGATTACTAGAGTCACTGTCGAATAATAAATAACCTACAGTAAATAATATTAATTTTATCCAATGTACACAAACAACCATGTATTCGGGAACATCTTCAATCACAAACTAAAAACACATCACTCAGCCACATGTATTGGAGTCATAAAAATCGGACCTCGATATGGAGATGATTTTAATTAGCAGGAAGTGTTTGTATGATATATGAATGACAATTTAGGTTCATGATAGGGATGGGCGCATATTACGTATGTAATGTGTGATGTGTTAACATATTATTATGCGATCATCACAATATTTACATGACGAAGTAGGTACGTGGGCAAGATTTTGTATATTTTATATACAGATAAAATTAATGATAATATATTAACAGGTGTTAATAAATATTTATAAAAGAATAAATATTTTACAGGTGGTAGAGGTCCAATGTAGGAGCGCGAGGGCGTAGGCACCACCGCATTACCTAACATACCTATCTGTCATCAAATTGTTGTGTTCAGATTCCTTTAGATAGATTACCGATTAGATGGTTATCTATTTTATGACCCCATAATAACTCTCATCTCAGAGACATAACAAGTAAGGTCTCAGGGGAAGCAACGTACCTGCATTTCGACCTCTGGTTTTTGTGTAGATAAAAAAAACTAAAAACTGTGTAGGTATGTGTTGTTTGTATACACCTACCGTGGGGCTGTGAGTGTAAACATATTTTATTTTATTTTTATTTATATAAACTATAGATTACAAAGAACAATGTCCCGTTTTTATTTTCCTAAATTTATGATTATAATTTAGCCTAGTTAGGGTCCGTTCAAGTATTACGTAAGCACTTGGGGTCTTTGCTCTGCTTATTTTGGATGACATGGGGGGTAGGGGAGTCTAGATGATGATTACGTCATCGGTAGTTATTTACTTATTACATCAGTAAAATCTAATCCCTATCCTAAATCTATTTTCTTATTTCTAAAATTATAATAATAACATCATAATTATTATATAAAAAAAAACTACATTAATGTTAACGTAAGCATGGGGGGAGGGGGTAAGAGCTTTGCTTACTTTTGCTGACAAGGGGGATGGGGGGGTAAATAATTGTAATAAATCTTCTTACGTAATACTTGAACGGCCCCTTACATGATGATTTTATCTAAAAAATAACCGATAAACGAACATCACTCAATGTACCTATCTACTGAATGACACAGCATGACTCGATAATAATTTAACAAAAATAGCCTATTAGCGAGTCTTCTCATTGTAGATAACAGATTTTTAGTGGTGGTAGAGCTCCAGTGACGGAGCTCGCGGGCGTAGGCCCATTACCTAATAGACTTGTCGCTAAATGATAGTGTTCAGCACTATCGTGTTCCGGTCAGGTGGTAATGTACGGCCCTGTAATTTCCGGCACAGAGGCGGAACACCTTAGGCCTTAGGAGTGGTAACGCATCTACATTTTGACCTTGGTCTTTCTGTGGGTGTCTATAGGCTGCAGTCATCACTTATCATCAATGTGAACTCCATGATTTTTTGCCACTTCTATTATATATAAAAAATAGTGTAATAAACGCAACCCAAATCTACCTAGTTTAATTAACAGTAGGTACCTACCTAGTTATCAAATTAATTATTTTGCTTAGGAATTAGTATTGTTATTAAATTTCCCACTAAACTTACTGTCTCATTTTGTCAGGCGATCCCTACTAGAAATTAAAAAAAAAATGTTAGAGTCATTCGACTGGCGACATGGCGTTGATGGCTACAAACGTAATTTTTTTGTGCAATAATGGTAGCATATGAGCTCCAGTTCACAATACACACTATAACTGGTAAGTGAATACTGTAGCCTATAGATATTTACAGAAAAAACAGTGGTCCATATGCAGATGTGATACGACCGTAGATATCTAAGTTATTTTGCCTCTGTGACAGCTACGGCGCGATAAAGATTTTTTAAAAACATTTATTTATTCAATATTTATTGCCACAAAAAAATTGCAACAAATGGCGGATTTAACGCTAAGAGCGCTCTCTACCAGTCAACCATTGGAAGTGAAGAGAACAATCGTAGGCGGTGGTAGAATAAACAACAAAAAAAAAATATTAACACAAAAAAAACAACTTAATACACTAAAACCATACATGTTAATAGAATAAAATATATTTAAATATACGTGTTATATATATACATTAAATACAAACATTATGTTTTCCCTATTACTTATATTGCCTACCGGTAGCGAAGCTGATAATTTTGAAAAGCACTTACCTATTTTATAATGTTTTAATTCCGGCCAGTGAGGCATTCCCTTAACAATCACATGCGATAAAAAGAAAAAACGTCTAGACATACCTACCTATTGTATAATACTCATCATCATGACGGCCTTCAATTACATACAAATATTTAGAGTAAAGGTCACAGCTCACTAGTGCTACTTGAACATACCTTCATACTTACACATACCTACCTATTGTATAAGGTTGGGGAAAAAGTTTCTTCGTTTTTAAGATAATTTTAAGATAATTTTTATTTTTTTAAGATAATTCAAAACATTTTTTGATATACTCGTAGTTTATTTAAATTTAACTAAAGTATGTATGTACCATTTTGTTCGATAACCTTTTGCCATCTTGAAGGTAGGGACATGATCCCATTGCTATAAACATTTTGGGACTTCTCATCAAAATACCGCGACAAGTGGATTTCGCAGTCCTCTCGTGATGTTAACCTAACATTGCATAAAGAATTCTGAAGAGACCGAAACAGGTGGAAATCTGAAGGTGCAAGGTCAGGACTATACGGCGGATGCATTAACACCTCCCAGCCAAACTCTCTTAATTTTTGCTGAGTGGCTTTAGATGTGTGAGGTCTAGCGTTATCATGATGAAACACCACACCCCTTCTGTTCATCAAATCCGGCCGCTTTCTCTCAACTTCTTGCTTTAATCTCATCAGTTGTTCGCAGTAGAGTTCAGAATCGATAGTCCTGCCTGGTGGTAATAGCTCATAATGAATAATGCCCTTCCAATCCCACCACACACACAACATCACCTTATTGCGAGTTAACCCGGGTTTCGCCACAGTCTGTGAAGTCTGACCGGTCTTTGACCACGACCTTTTTCGCACGTTCTTGTCGTACGTGATCCACTTTTCATCACCAGTTATCAGCTTCTTCAAAAATGATTCGGTTTCATTACGTCGTAATAAAGAATCACAAATGAGTACACGGTTCATTAGGTTTCTTTCAGTGAGCTCGTGAGGTACCCAAATATCGAGCTTTTTTTTGTACCCAGCTTTTTTCAAATGTGCCAAAACTGTTTTGTGATCAATTCTCAGTTCTTCAGCTACGTCGTAACTACTGATACGTCGATCTTGCTCCATTTTTTCAAAAAGGGCATCCATTTTATCCGTAATAGGGCGACCAGAGCGAGGTGCATCTTTGACATCAAAATTTCCGGATTGAAAACGCTTAAACCAAATTTGTGCTACTCTCAGAGACACTGCACTAGGTCCATAAACATCGCAAATTTTTTTCGCTGCTTGCGTTGCATTTTTACCTCTTTTGTAGTAAAATTTTAAAATGTATCGAATTTCTTCATTAGATTCACTCATCTTGACAGTACGAAAAACAAATGAAAATCACACATTTGCCTAATTTGAATTTGGAATTCTGTTCTTTAAAATTTTAACTTTCAATGATACCAAAACCAGCCAGATACAAATACTACAGCCAAAGAGATTTTATTACAAGTTCATACATACTATAATGCGAAAAGACTTTTTCCCCAATTCCAATTCCTACGGGCGGACGAGGCGGAGCCCAGATCTCTCGGAGGAACTCGAGATGATGGTAGAGGGTGGTGTCGCGGGTACTACGTCTGAACGGACCAAAAAGAATGGACCGTAGTCCATTCGGCCGTAATCAAAAAACGTCTACGTACCAACGGCCCGGTCATAAAATAATTTAAAAGTACAGTCGCATACAAGCTTAACAGTCGTATGGTTTATAAATTTACACTACAAAATATTTACATATGGAAAGTAGTATTTAATCTAATAGTTGTAATCTAAGTACAGAAAATCGTTAACATCTTCGTTTCTAGTTGGCACGACTTCAGGTACCTAACTCAACAATGACCCTTTCTTATCAACCAATCACAAGCAGGCAGTTTATCTGTTACGTCAGAGGTGTGGCGAAAAGAAGGTTCATAATAATATGCAATCAGTGTTTTTTAAGGTTCCGGAGTAAACAAGGAACCCTTATAATTTCGCCATGTCCATCTGTCTGTCTGTCCGTCCGTCTGCGGTTTAGCGCAAGAACTATTGGTACTAGAGACTTGAAATTTGCCACAAGTGTACACCTTAATCACGCCGACAAAGTAGTATAATAAAAACATAAAAAAAAAAAAATATATTGGGTATTTTTTTATTTTTCCACATAGTGTAGGATATCGTTGAATAGCTTTCAAAAACATTAGGGGTATGCTTACATCATTTTTGGATTTAGTTATATGTTCGTGACTTATTAAGCTTTAAAGTGCCAATTTTCGTTAGAGTCAAGTGTCCCCCCCCCTACCAATTAAACGGTTGTTGTTAGAAATTCAAACGTTGCGGCAATAGAAGCTACATATAACGAAATTAAAAGGAAAATTATCACACTTAAGTTGGCTTTACAAGTTTGCGAGTAATAATAGTCCACCAAATATAATACTCGAAAGTTTTGAACAACTCCATAGAAAATATTTATATATTTTTTCATTACATTAATCAATTGTACCTACTATTTATTTTTTGCAATAACACATGCCAGTGAACTTAAGAAATTAAAGAAAAATTAGAAAATAAAAATTTGACTTCGGGCAGGAATCGAACCTGCGACCTCAGGATAACCAGTCCAGACGCTTTTCCACTAAGCTACCGAACGGGTAGCTAAGTGGTAAAGCGGTGGGACTTCGGTAGCTTAGTGGTAAAGCGGCTAGCTGCTGCATTTTGCTTTTATTTATTTCGTTTTCATACAATAAGACTTAATTTTGACTCAAGGTGCCAGGCAGGCAGGTTCTTAATTTGTAATTACATCTACACAATCTACATTAATCAAACCTAAAAATTACGGAACACTACACTGCGCGTGTACGCACAACACGCACTTGACCGGGTTTTTTTTGTCAATATGTTTAAGTGGTTGATTATTTTAATATATGTATATATATATATATATATATATATATATATATATATGTATCTTCACGCCAGGTCCCTAACGGGGTAGGCAGAGAGTGTAGAGCATTGTTTTTATAAAGAAAATAATACAAATGTAAGAAAAAAATGAAGACTTAAGTATTTCAATTTATAACTTTTGCACTCGAATGTACTCCATGTATCCATTTGTTAACAATATTTAATGACCGGTCCGTTGAGACGTAGACGATTTTTGATTACGGCCGAATGGACTACGGTCCATTCTTTTTGGTCCGTTCAGACGTAGTACCCGGTGTCTCTACTCACCAACAGCTCACCACAAGCTGCTCTGCCCCCTTATTATATTTATTATTATTATTACTTTCTATCCACTCTACACGCCATAACGATAACAAACAGCACGGCTTATCGAAGACGCTTGCCGCATGGTGTTGAAGATCTTAAATCAGGTGTTCTGTAATCAAAGACCCCAACCTAGGTTCATTACCACTCCTGAGGCCTAAGGTGTTATGCCTCTATCTATGCTGGCAATAACAGATACTTTACAACACGATAGCACTGAACACTACAATTTAATGGCACGGCGATTAAATAACGTGGTGGCGCCTCCATATTATTCGAGCACCGTCATTGCAGTTCTATTGACTCGTGAATAGGCCTGCTTACGTAACTTCACGCCTGTAATCCCTGAAGGGGTAGGCGGAGGTAAATGCATGCATTCAAGCATACATGCAAATACCCACGACTCGCCGGTTACGTTTTGGCCCATGTAACTGGTGGCGAGCCTGTTGACGTCTCCGGACACATTACCGAACTCCGAGGTACTGGGAATATTCCAGAAAATGGAAAAATCATAGATAAGGGACTTTACACCATTATCTCTGATAACCCCCAACCCGGGAATCGAACCCAGGACCTCAGCGTAGTAGTAGTGGCCTGCTACCACTAGGCTACCGAGGCAGTTACGACAGAGGCCTGCTTACGTATTATAATAATACGTATCGATAGCAACCGGGACTGACGGCTTAACCCGGCCGGTCCGGTCCTCCGAAACACGGAAACGCGCATTTTAATTTGCCACTAGCAGTCACCCATCACACACCCGACCGCGCCCGTAATGCTTAACCGAGTAGATCGCCTCTGATCTACACCAGCCGCGGGGCCATGCGCGCTTCGTACGTATTATTAACAACAAT
Organism: Macrosoma leucophasiata; assembly: GCA_036365455.1. Lineage (NCBI taxonomy): Eukaryota > Metazoa > Arthropoda > Insecta > Lepidoptera > Hedylidae > Macrosoma > Macrosoma leucophasiata. Next base: position 13,931,874 of record JAWQUS010000004.1, read on the forward strand.
GTATAATATGTGTATGTCTGCTTGTTTGCCTTTTCCTAACATCATGCCTTCTGATTCCTGATCTGTTTTTTTTAATGTTAGGTACAAAGGTGGCAAACAAGTATGCAGTTCACATTGATGTTAAGTGATAACTGCAGCCTATTAGACAATCACAGAAAGACCAGAGGTCAAAGTGCAGATGCGTTGCCACCCCTGAGACCTTAGATGTTGTGTCTCTGTGATAGTTATTACGGGGCCATACATTACCTTACTTACCATCTAACCGGAACACGGACCACGATAGTCCTGACTACCATTTAGCGGCAGATAAATTAGGTGATGCGGTGGTGCATACGCCCTCGAGCTCCTGGACTACACTGGAACTCTACCACCGGTAAATACGGATAGGGGGACAGATAAAATATTAAGGAGGTAAATAAAGTTCGAACTGTCCCCTTGCCCTTATTGCTAACATTGGGACAGATCAAACTTTTTTGTTCGTTCTGTCCCCATGGGGACAGAGCACGGTGACAGATCGGCATAATTAAAGTACAATGCTCAACAAGAAATAATCCACATCGACCCAAAGAAGAGACGTCGGCTTATTTCGGATCTGTAGAGCGTTATCTCTTTCGCACTTTACCTATTTGACGTTTGTCGACCATTTTGATCAAGTTTTGACCAATACTGGGCTACGGATGCTTACGTAGGCAGAGTGCAGCAGAAATAACGCTCTATGAAGCCGAAATTAGCCGATTGTCACTTTCATAGACTCGATGTGCATTATTTCATGTTGAGCACTGTACCGCAATATTAGCTTTTAGCACAAAAAAGGTGAATTCATCTAAATAGAAAATTACTATTACAATCTGGTAAGGCGCTATTTACAAACTATGATGGTGTCAAACAAGCATACAGTTTACAATGTAAACATACATTGATGGTGAGTAAACACTGTACAATAGTAGTATAATTATTTTAATAAAAAACTAGTAGTCTCAGCGTATATTGTCATGCCGGAACACACACAAAGGAGTCTCCCTTAGACCTTTGCTTAAATATTTCGGTGTAGCAAACCGTATGGCTTACTCGAGATTAGCCCCCTGCATACTTGGTTTGTACACTCTAGAGTTTGTAAACGATAGCGATAAAAGTCAATAATCTCCTCGCTGCGTAGATTGAGCAACTCGGCTATAAAAGATGCTCACAGATTGACATAAAATTGCGGCAATTGTAAACATAGCAACTATTAATTTTTTACAGGAAACTTTTCAAAGTTGATATTTGGCTCAACCTAAGTTGCTCAATTTGCAAAGTACCTAAAATTATTGCAAAAGCTGCAATTTTCTGCAAAGTGCCTATCGGAATGATTTCAACGAAGATACATAATAGGCCTGGACCTTATAAGGTCGAAGAACAATAAGAAATCAATTGTCATAGTTTTCAGGTAGCTTGAAGGAATAATATCAATATAGGCATTATCTGCGAAATCGAATCACAAATGAGGAGATCCGCGTGAGAACCAAAGTAACCGACATAGCCCACCGAATAGCGAAACTGAAGTGGCAGTGGGCAGGGCACATAGCTCGCGGAACTGACGGCCGTTGGGGCAGAAGAGTTATGGAGTGGCGACCGCGTACCGGAAGACGAAGCGTGGGCAGGCTCCCCATGAGGTGGACCGACGACCTGGTGAAGGTCGCAAGCAATCGCTGGATGAGGGCGGCCCAGGACCGTTCGTTGTGGCACTCTTTTGGGGAGACCTTTGTTCAGCAGTGGACGTCTTTTGGCTGAAATGATGATGATAGGCAATATTTTTTTTATCGTAATTTTTTTATGTGCCTCTTATAGCAATTTTTTTGGATTGATTTTAACGATCCCCTGATAAATTGAAAGAGTAGGTAAATGGGAAATCTTTTGATAACATCTTTACTTAAAAATTAATTATTTAATTAATTTGATAATTGTTTTGTACTGTTTGAACTTGGTAGATGAAATGTGGGTTGCGTGAATTAGATATTTATTTAAATGACTAGCTGTGCCCGCGACTTCGTCCTCGTGAGAAATAATATGATTGTTCAGTATCTACCCGGACGAAGTTGTGGGCGCAGCTAGTATAAAAGTAGCCTAAGTTACTCCTTATTACATCAGCTATCTGCCAGTGAAAGTCCCGTCAAAATCGGAGACACTTAAATTCTATTAATTTGTATGTAGGTATGTATGTATGTATGTATGGAGATAAAAGTAGCCTTAGTTACTTCTTATTACATCAGCTACCTACCCGTGGAAGTCCCGTCAAAGTCGGATACACACCAATTCTACTTATTTGTATGTAGATATGTATGTATGTATGGATGTATGGAGATAAAAGTAGCTTAAGTTACTCCTTATTACATCAGCTACCTACCCGTGGAAGTCCCGTCAAAGTCGGATACACTTCAATCTACTTATTTGTATGTAGGTGTGTATGTATTTATGGATGTATGGAGATAAAAGTAGCCTAAGTTACTCCTTGTTACATTAGCTATCTGCCAGTGAAAGTCCCGTCAAAATCGGTCAAGCCGTTCCCAAGATTAGCCCCGCCAAACAGACAGACAGACAAAAATTGTAAAAAATGTTGTTTTGCTATATGTACCGTGTGTGTATACATACATATGCAATTAGTAAAAAGCGGTTATATAAATATTACAAACAGACACTCCAATTTTATTTATTTGTATGTATATGTATTTATTTATATAATTATATTATTTACGTCATTCAGTAGGTACATTAAGTGATGTTCATTTTATCGGTTATAATAATGGCAACCCATTATACGTCCCACTGCTGGGCACGAGTCTCTCCCCTTTTTTGGGGGGAGGCCTGGAGCTTACTCCACCACGCTGCTCTAATGCGGATTGGTGGAGGTGGGTGGGTTAGTGGCCAACCCACTGTCGGATGTTTTCAAACCGCCCATAAGGCCTCCGACAAGGTTTAACGACAGCTATCTAACAATAGCAACCGGCACCGACGGCTTAACGTGCCCCCCGAAGCACGGAAACGCGCATTTAATTTGCCACTAGCAGTCACCCATCACACTACCCGACCGCGCCCATAGTGCTTAACCGAGTAGATCGCGTATGATCTACACCAGCCGCCGGGCCATGCGCGCTTCTTATCGGTTATAATATATACAAAAAATATATATAAAATATTACTAGTTTAGTTAACTCTCATATTGATATATATATATATATATATATATATATATATATATGTGTAGTTTACGTATTGGAAGTGGTAAACAAGCATGCAGTTCACATTGATGTTAAGTGATGACTGCAGCCTATAGACACCCACACAAAGACCAGAGGTCAAAATGCAGATGCGTTACCACTCCTGAGGCCTAAGGTGTTGTGCCTCTGTGCCGGAAATTACAGGGCCGTACATTACCACCTGACCGGAACACGATAGTGCTGACACTACCATTTAGCGGCAAGTATATTAGGTAATGGTGCCTACGCCCGCGAGCTCCGACACTAGAGCTCTACCATCAGTAAAATCACGACGTATTTTTATTCAGTAACATTTCAGGAACCCATATTTCTTTTACAGAATCTTGCTTACATACCTACTTCGTGTTGTAAATCCACGGATGATCGCAAAAAGAGAAAATTATGACAATAATAATTGATTTTCAATCGTGTCTAGCCGCCGCCGGCTTTCCATTCCTTGAAGGGTTTATAAACTATATCACATACATAATATCAGCACATCACTATCAGCGACATAAATGGTCTTTTATAATAACAAACAAACACTTCTTGCTAATGAACACTTCCTGCAAATTAAAATCATTTGCAGAACGAGTTTCGTTTTTTCTTGACTTAAATAGATACATGTAGCTAAGTAATGTGTTTTTAGTTTGTGATTGAAAATGATCCCGAATACATTGTTGTTTGTGTAGATTGGATAATATTAATATTACTAATTAAACTTTACTTATCCGTCAGTGACTCCATGATATTTTAATTAAAAATCGGTTGAGTAATAGGTACCTAGTTGAATTAAATAAACAAGTAAGTAAACATTTTTTTTGTAATTTTCCAATACCGCAGAATCATTTATTTGTGATTTCTGCTCTCAATAGTAGGTACCTACTAAATGTAAGTATTACAACTCATAATTTATTCACGAATTTAGTGATATATCTATTAAGTTATTTGGCTAACTTGTTGAACTAAACACGGGCTTTGAAAAAATAGACAAACAGACGGACAACAAATGATGTGAAGTGTTCCATTTTTCTTCTTGGAAGTACGGGACCCTAAAAATATTACATACTTCTTCTTAATCTCAATGTACCTACTTACTTAAAATAAAATTTTCGTGTATTTGTTACCCTCCGAAATGGCTGGACCAATTCTCATGAATTAAATTTTGAGTGCCCATTGCGTAGGTCTGAGAATCGGCCAACATCTATTTTTCATAGCCTTAAAAGGTAAGGATGATTCTCATAATACATTTTTTTTCGATTTTTAGGACATTTTTTTTTATATCTTTATGGCGATACGAAATTCGTCGGGGCAGCTAGTTATTAATAATAATATTGATTCACATTTCGAGGACCCGTCATTATGATTCCGTTTAATATGGGAAACGTGATACTACTATACTGGCCCTGTAATTTCCGGCACAGAGACATAACACCTTAGGCCTCAGGAGTGGTAACATCTGCATCGTGACCTTGGTCTTTGTGTGGGTGTCTATAGGCTGCAGTCATCATTTAACATCAATGCGAACTGCATGCTTGTTTGCCACTTCCATTACATTAAAAAAATACTATTTATTAATACCTACAGGCGTATGATTATGTTAACAGGGTTCTGTTTTAGGCATCTTGTTTAAACTGCCTGATTTTTTTTTTCAGGATGAGATTGATGACGACATTTTTAGTTGCATTTCTTGTATCGTGCGAAGGTTACAAGATATTATTTCTGTGTCCCGTACCAAGTAAAAGTCACGGCATATTAGGAGATGCCATAGTCAAGTTTCTAGTAGGAGCTGGACACCATGTGAGTTAACAATTTTATCACCTTTGAACTTATGGGGACTCCAAGCTATGGCGTTTTGCAGACTGCCCCGCGCTTCGCCGTGGGAGTGCTCGACCGCTTAACTGAATCGCTTTGGCATTCGTTGACGTCTTTAACATCCTTGGTATACAATAAAGTGCTTTGTTGTCGTTGATTTAACTTGAATTATGTCGGCGCCTGATAGAATGGCAACGGCAAGACGCGAGGTCAAGAAATTGCCTTGCTATACGACAACGGCGGACGTCAGTCAAAATCAGTATAATTAAAGAATTGCAATGTACTTATCACTCATTCGCATTACTTTCAATCAATAAAGTGTGTCATTCTTATTCATTCAGTGTTCAAGTCTACTTTTTCAAAATTGTTAAGCCGTTTACCATTCATCAAGAGTACACATAGAGCAACTCAGCCCACCAGTCGCGACGGACCGGAGGGGAGTAGCCTAGCCATAGCGTTTATTACCGATGCAAAACAGTCTTGTCATTTTTTGCGGGGAGAAATACGTGTGACACACACTCACACTACAAAAATCGTATATTACTACGAAACTCACAAATTGTCTTTAACAAAATACATAAACAATTTCACGCACACATTAAAATATCTGGGCAACAGGCATAGGACCATTTGGTCTTGTACTTTGACAGAGGGAAAGCCTGCATATGGCTACTCCCCTACGGTCCGCCGCCGCCGGTGGCCCGTGTTGCTCTATGAGAATGCACGAACAATTGAAACAAAACAAATCGTTTTATTTAAGCGCCATAGCTCCAGTGTCTCACGCTTAGACAAATTAGATAAATAGTCGCTCTCTTTTTCTCTCTCTCTCGACTTTGGTGTCCTTTCTTTTGAGGAAATTAAAAATGTAAACTTTAATGTTTTTCTTTGTGATTTCAGGTTACTTACGTTTCAGTTTTCCCAAATAATGATACAGAACAAGTTAAATATATCGATGTGAGTTCCAACATAAAAATTTTACCATGTAAGTTGATAATTTAATGACATCTTTCTTCTTATCTTATCTTATCTTATCTTATCTTATCTTAATAATAAATATAAATCTCGTGTCACAATGTTTGTCCTCAATGGACTCCTAAACCACTTAACCGATTATAATAAAATTCGCACACCATGTGCAGTTCGATCCAACTTGAGAGATAGGAGGATAACTTACATTACTCTATGACTAATAGGAGCAGAGCAGCGCGGGCGAAGCCGGGGCGGGCCGCTAGTAATATACATAAATCTCGTGTCACAATGTTTATCCTCAATGGACTCCTAAACCACTTAACCGATTATAATAAAATTCGCACACCATGTGCAGTTCGATCCAACTTGAGAGATAGGATAGATTACACTATGACAAATAGGAGCAGAGCAGCGCGGGCGAAGCCGGGGCGGGCCGCTAGTAGATTTATAACATTTCAAATGGGTAGGTATTGTCATATCTGCTGCCATCTCTCGCAGACTAAAGGACTCATTAAACGGCACGGTATTGAGTACGATAGCAAGGGTCAGGGTAGTGTAATAACATTTAGGGAGTTAGGGCCCTAATTAGGGCGACCGGAGCGGCCCGTGTATTTGTACTGTGAATTGTGTTAGGGCGCTGTCGACCGGATAGTGTAATAAGCGGCAACCCGGCGCGAGGCGAACCCCACCCTTTCTGCCGGACCCTGAATACCGTGTAATGTAATAGCCTTTTAAGTTCTTTCATCATTTTGTGGACAAGTCAGTTCTTGTAAGCTTTGGTTAATTATAAATTTACTGGTAGTAGAGTTCCAGCGTAGGAGCTCGAGGTTGTAGACACCACCGTCCTTATCTATAATGCCGCCAAATGGCAGTTTTCAGCACTATCATGTTCCGGTTAGATGATAATGTATGGCCCCGTAATAACTATCACAGAGACATGACAACTAACGTCTCAGGGGTGACACATCTGGTTTTAGTGTGTCTCTAGGCTGCAGTCATCACTTGCGTGTGAACTGCATGCTTGTTTGTTTTGATGAGTTGAGTTCACGCGTGACGCCAAAGGTCTCAAAAGCACTTACTACGCATTTACATTGACACATTGCAGAGGCCCAGGAAGACCAAGACCGACCAAATAGGTCGAGTTTTGTCTGATGGTGGGGTCAAAAGTCTTAGGAATCGGCGTGCATGTATGAAGAGAATGATGAAGGTAGATGAGGCACGGGAGGTGTGTCAGGACCGGGATATCTGGCGCTCCACACTCTCTGCCTACCCCGTTAGGGACCTGGCGTGAAGATACGTACATACATACATTGACACCGTTGATATTTTAATAGAAAGCATGCTATGCTTTAGGGCGAGATTCACAGACTGTGCAACGACTTTACTTTCAGCAAAGTACGCTTAGAACTGTCAAAACTTATACTTCTGACAGTTCTAAGCATACAGTGCTCAACAATTAATATTGCACATAGAGCCTAGGAAGGAGACTTTGGCTTATTTCGGGTCTGTAGAGCGTTATCTCATTCGCACCGTATCTATTTGACGTTTGTCGACCATTTTGATCAAGTTTTGACCAATACCGGACTGTCAGTGCTTACGTAGGCTGTGTGCAACGGAGATAACGCTCTACGAAGTCGAAACGAGCCGATGGTCTCTTTCGCAGGCTCGATGTGCAATGTCAATTATTGAGTACTGTGCCTACTTTGCTCAAAGTAAAGCCGTAGTGCGGTCTGTGAATCTTACACCGAGGGTGAGATTCACAGACCGCACTACGACTTTACTTTCAAGCAAAGTACGCTTCGAACTGTCAAATCCCATATTGTACTGACAAATCCCATACTGTTGCGGTGAGATCTCACCCTTATGGTGATATTCACAGACCGCACTACGACTTTACTTTGAGCAAAGTATGCTTAGAACTGTCAGTACAGTATGGGTTTTGAGTTTTTATAAAGAGTTTATTGTTCACAGCGGGAGTGGTAAATATAAAATTGATTTTGGACAAACTTGTCGACCTTGGTGATATCGCTATATTCAAAACATTAGTAACAGATTTAAGTATTGCTACAATAAAAAATGAACATTTACTAAACATAATCAATGATCCTCGGGAGAATTTCGATCTTGTGCTCGCTGAATACGCGTACAGTGATTTGTATAGTGGGTGAGAAATATTATTTTTTGATTAGTTAATAGATTCACATTTTGCAAGCCGTTGACGCGTGGTGCTCCACCGCCTACAAGTAAAGGATAATTCTTCTAGTGCAGACAGTCAACTGAACAATCGCAGTCAAACCTATCCAGAACCGATGGCAATAAATGCAATTTCTCATTAATTTCATAAGCATGTGAATTCGTGAGGCTTAGCATGCTAATTGCTATAGCTATGCTATTTGCTAATAATTGATTCCTAACGAAGTATATGATTTCTGTTAATATGCAAATTAATGTAAAAGGGTGCCACACTAACAATTATTCAAAAATCTCACGCATTCATTCAATATACGATCCAAAATGCAAACAAATCGAAGATAAGAACAAACAAATTGGGATTTTGCGTTTCAAATTTCGCAGAATTTCACAATTAATTTAATTTGCGAATTGCTAATACAGCATTAGCATGATATCAATTAATGGGAATGCTAATAAATCCATTACTACTTTCCAGTAAGGCAGTGTATTTATGCCATAGCAGAGAATATGTAATAATACTACGTATAGAATGGACAGTTCCACTTCCCGCCCAATTTGCCCGCCTCACCCAACCACCCCCCTCTTACGGGCGACGTTTGGTGTTCTCTACGTGATATGCACACAGGTGCACTTGTAAATACACGTCAATGTTTGATGTCTGTGTCATAGCGACCAAATAAAGCGTTTATAAGGAATTTTGGCGGAGTGTCCGCGGTGTGGACAGAGTGCGGGGTGAGCGATAAAAACACCGCTACTGCGATCGCCAATCGTTATCTATCCCACGTATGGCGGAATTGTTTGCAGGAGTGGACGGCTTTCGAGTGAAATGATGTTGAAGTGATTCATGATCAACTTAAACTTAGGTAATTAAGTATTCGAATTGGCACAGATCTATATGATCATATATCTCTACTCTGGACGGCGGAGTGAGACTAAGTAGTTTTACATATCCTTCACACAATGTTAAAGAAATTGAAACGCAGATGCCTCGCCAATTGCACGTTGGTGTCTTCGCTTTTTAACTAAATTACTTCTGAATATACTCTTAACATTAGGTACATTATTCAACAGCTTAGCAGCGGTGTTTGGTTGTCCTTTTGCTTGGTTCACGACAACCGAGCCAGACTGGTTTATAATGCATGTGATCGACGGTCTGCCGAACCCTGCCTACACTTCAGATGCCATGTCCAACAACGTGCCACCGTTCACGTTTGCACAGCGCGTGAAGTCCTTAGTGTATCAGATGAGAAAATTGTTAAAATATAGGTTCGTAGTTTTTTTATGCATAGACCAACGCGGCCGCGGACGCGGCGGCCGGAGGGGAGTAGACAAAGCGTGTATTACCGATGCAAAACAGTCTGTCATTTTTTGCGGGGGGAAATGCGTGCGACAAATACGCACACTACAAAAATCGTCTATTACTACGAAACTCACACCTTGACTTTAACAAAATACAGAAACAATTTCACGCAAACATTTAAGCATCTAGGCGACAGGTATAAGCCCATTTAGGCTTGTACTTTGACAGAGGGGAAAGCCTGCGTATGGCTACTCCCCTCCGGTGTTGCTCTATGTTTTTATGTAACGATGGTGGCAAAAAAGCATGTGCATCACTTTGATGGCGAGTACCTAAATACTGCAGGCTAAAGATATATTTTTTTTTTTTATGTTATGGAAGTGGCAAACAAGCATGCAGTTCACATTGATGTTAAGTGATGACTGCAGCCTATAGACACCCACACAAAGACCAAGGTCAAAATGCAGATGTGTTGCCACTCCTGAGGCCTAAGGTGTTATGCCTCTGTGCCGGAAATTACAGGGCCGTACATTACCACCTGACCCGAACACGATAGTGCTGAACACTACCATTTAGCGGCAAGTATATTAGGTAATGCGGTGGTGCCTAAGCCCGCGAGCTCCGTCACTGGAGCTCTACCACCAGTAAAATATGGAGAAAAAACAGTAGGTTAAAATGCAGGTGTGTTGCCCCTCCCTAATGAGGCCTGAGTTGTTTTGCCCGTTGCGTCAGTGATATTTATATCTAATACTATCTGTGCCCGCGACTTCGCCCGCCTGAGAATTTATGATTGTTCAGTATCTACCCGGACGAAGTCGTGGGCGCAGCTAGTATAAAAATAAAATAGCCTTAGTTACTCCTTATTACATAAGCTATCTGCCAGTGAAAGTCCCGTCAAAATCGGTCCAGCCGTTCCCAAAATAAGCCCCGCCAAACAGACAGACAGAAAGACAGACAGACGGACAGACAGACAGACAAAAATTGTAAAAAATATTGTTTTGGTATATGTACCGTGTATACATACATATGCATTTAGTAACAAAACGGTTATTTCAATATTACAAACAGACACTACAATTTTATTTATTTGTATAGATTATGGAGCCATACATTAATTACCATCTAGTATTAAGCGGCAGATAGATTTGTTAATGCGGTGGTGCCTTCTTCCACGAGCTTCAATACTAGAACTCTACCACCAGTAAAAATATTTAGTTCACTTCCTTATTATCTAAATTGAAATCTAGAATTTACTTACTTACTTTATAAAAATGCATTATCGCATGAAAAGTTATACAAAAATGCATTCCATGACTGTCGTCAGAATCAAATCTATTGTTTAAAATAAAGCTACAGTTTTCACAAGAAAGCTTCTAGGCTAATTTTAAAGACATGATGGTTACAAGACAGCACCAACCAGATGTTTGCTTATATGTATCTTCACGCCAGGTCCCTAACGGGGTAGGCAGAGAGTGTAGAGCGCCAGACATCCCGGTTCTGACAAACCTCTCGTGCCTCGTCTACCTTCATCATTCTCTTCATACATGCACGCCGATTCCTAAGACTTTTGACCCCACCATCAGACAGAACTCGACCTATTTGGTCATGGTAGGTCAGCCTTGGTCTTCCTGGGCCTCTGCAACCATCCACATTCGCATTGTATATCTGTTTAGTCATTCGCTCATTCGACATTCTTTCTATATGCCCGAACCATCGGAGCATGCCTTTTTTCATTTTTACACCGATACTATCATTCACACAAAGTCTCTTTCTTACATCTTCATTACGAACGCGATCGGTGAGTGATACACCGCAGATCTTGCGCAAAGATCTCATCTCGACCGCGTTCAACTTACTTTCATGCTCTTTCCTGCATACCCAGCTCTCGCTTCCATATAAAAGCGTTGGAGTAAGTACAGCATTATGTACGGCTAGTCGAGCCCGCTGGCTGAGATGTTTCGATTCTAGCAGCTTACCCAACGCTCCATTCACGCAATTCCCAGCAAGCACTCTTCTTTCTATGTCAGTGGTGTACCTACCATCCTTGCTAAAAGCACATCCAAGATATACAATTTCATCAACCTGTTCTAACACTACATCATCTACTACTACCCTTGCATTTGTTCTCTGTTCATCTCTTTCAAATACTAATACTTTAGTTTTATCCACATTCAATTGTAAGCCTTTCTCCATACAATCCTCTTTCATGACTGTGACTAGTGCTTGTAGCCCAGATGGTGTAGAGCTAAGAATTACCGCATCATCTGCGTAAAGCAGACAGTTCACCACTAAGTCACCCATACGCACTCCCACATCCATCAACTTCACCCTCTGGAGGCATTTGTCCAGATATATAATAAACAGCCTAGACGAAAGCACGCAACCCTGTTTGACACCGATGTTAACATCAAACCAGGGTGACATGTTACCATCTACCCGCACACATGCTTGACAGCCCACATACGTGGACTGTATTGCACGGAGCAGACTGCCATCAATACCATACTCTGGCAAAATGTCCCACAGCTCCTTTCGTAATACCCTATCAAACGCCTTCTCCAAATCCACAAAACCGCAGAAAACCTTCTGGCTCACAGCAAGATGCTTCTCTACGATGTTGCGGAGGGAGAAAACTTGATCCATACATCCTCTTCCAGTTCTGAAACCACCCTGTGCATCCCACAACAACCCGTCGGACTTCTCTTTCATTCTTCTTTCTAAGACTTTCCCATACACTTTAGCTGCCAAACTGATCAAACTGATCGCTCGATAGCTGGTGCAGTCCATACGTGAACCCTTGCCTTTATACAAAGGCACGATGACCGCACACCGCCAATCCTTTGGGATTCTTCCGGATCTCCAGCAAAGGTTGCACAACACCCAGAAAGAATCCCAAAGGGCAGCACCACCATATTTGATCATTTCGGCAGAAACCTGATCAATACCCGCAGCCTTACCACATTTCAAACTTCGTATCGCCCTTACAATCTCATCTATTGTTATATCCTCACAAGCCGGCACCGTCAAGTCAGCAACTCCGGCGTCAGGGTTGTGAGCATAATCATACATTTCCCCATAATACTCGCTCCATCGTTTTAACACATCTTGCGTGTTCTCAAGAATGTCACCCAACTTAGATTTTATTCTATTCATTCCAGAAACTGGAGAAGAGCTTCTAGACTTTTTCACCTCCCTCCAATAGAGTTTGATGTTAGTCTCAAAGCTCTTCGCCAGTCTCTCATCAGCTTCCACTTTATCTCTCTCACGCTTTTCATTCACTAAAATCTTGGTGTCATTCTTGAGCCGACGGTAAATTTCTCTCTTCTCATCTCTCATACCATTATTCATTTGCAAAGATGCTACATAATCCAGCCATGCTTTCTTCTTTCTTTCAACGGAGTCTTGCACCTCCTTGTCCCACCACGCATCCCCTTTCAAGGATTTGCGTATCTTTGCATAACCACATACTTCTTTCGCAACTTCCACCATACTATCTTTCATAACTTGCCAACATTCATCCACGTCCAAGTCCGTAAGACAAACCTTGTCTAACTTTTCACGGACTTGGCGTTCATACACTCTCCTTGCACTAATGTCTTGTAACTTTTCACTCTTTATTCTTTCAAGTCCTCCGAAAGGCACACGCATGTTTGCTTATGATTTTAATTATGTTTAAGCCACGTGGTAGTCGTGGCTTGGCGCGGATTTACAATAACTCAAATATGACTGCTCTAGTAATTATGATTTTCAATATTTTTCCAGATATAAATTTGATAGAGAAAATGAGGCATATCAAGAATTGATAGCTCCCGCCATAAGAAAAAGGGGAAAATCAGTTCCGGAATATGAAGAACTGATATACAACACTTCTCTGGTCCTGGGCAATTCTCACCTGTCAATGGGAGAGCCAATGTCACTCCCGCAACTTTTTAAACCCATCGGTGGATATCATATAGAAAAACACGCAAAAGCCTTACCTGAGGTAGGTAACTGTATTTTTACAATTTTACAGTCTTATTTTTTAATAATCCCGATCAATTTATTTCGAATCTACTGGTGTAGAGCTCCAGTGACGGAGCTCGCGGGCATAGGCACCACCGCATTACCTTATGTACTTGCCGCTAAATGGTAGTGTTCAGCACTATCGTGTTCCGGTCAGGTGGTCTTTATGTGGGTGTCTATAGGCCGCAGTCATCACTTAACATCAATGTGAACTGCAGGCTTGTTTGCCACTTCCATTACACAAAAAAAATTGGTGCAGGTGCGTTGCCTGTCACTCTGGTTGACAGATTTCACAAGAGGTAACACGTTCGTTTTCTTTAGACTGTGTTGTAGGTATAACTTTTTATGTGTTTGTTAAAATAATTTTAATTTTGTTATAGAATCTACAAAAAATCATGGACGAAGCTGAACATGGTGTAATATATTTCAGCATGGGATCGAATTTGAAAAGTAAAGACTTTCCAGATGATATGAAGATGGGTCTCATGAGAATACTTGGGCAATTTAAGCAGACCGTGCTATGGAAGTTCGAGGAATCGTCACCCGATATGCCAAAAAACGTACATATTCTTGATTGGGCCCCACAGCAAAGTATTTTAGGTAAGGGTGTACATTTAGTTCTTACTTGTAAGCCCGGTATAGAGGACTGTTGGCGAAGATAGAGATTCCATCGGGGTCTACATATGATCCCTAACTTCTTTGAGGGCCGTCAGGTTTGCGTAATGGTGGAGGGAGCTGACTCGGCTGAACACCCGCTCCGTACAGGAATACCACAGGGCAGCCGCCTGTCGCCGTCGCTGTATGCGGTGTACACAGACGACAACCCGACCAAACCGGATGTCCGGCCCTGTTTGCTGACGATATCGCATTCTTTGCGTCGTCACCCCGGTTGCAAATCGCTCGTAAGCGTATGCAACGACTGCTCGATGTACTGCCTTGTGGTTCGACAGGTGGCGGGTGGCCGTCAATGTGGGTAAGACGGCTACCAAACAATAATAATCCCCTACAAACTGCGACCGCTCAGGCTACGTGACGAAGAGGTGTAGTGGCAGACAAAGGCGCGTTGCCGCCTGTTGGTTTGTATATCAAAATAGAGTATAATCTGTGACATCTTTTTCTGTCTGTACTGTAACTATTGTATTGATTGAACATAATGTATGTATAGAAGTTGTTCGTCCCGAAATAAAAGTTCTCTCCACACATTCTATTCGCTGTGTGTCCCTGAAACGTGCTGTTTGATTTATACCGCCAAAACTCATTTACATAGTTTTACTGTCACGATAACTGGAATATTGAATTACACACCTTATTTTCTGACAAATTGTCTAAAATAACACCCTCAATACAAAAATATAATGAAGCATACATTGTTCCTGTTTTAGCTCACCCCAACTGCAGACTATTCATCACTCACGGTGGTCTTCTTTCCACCACAGAAGCTATCCATTTCGGTGTGCCTATCATCGGAATACCAGCATTTGCTGATCAGTTTGTCAATGTTGAAAGAGCAGAAAAAAAAGGATTCGCAAAGAAGGTTCCACTATCATACTCTTTGGTTGAAGACTTAAAGGAAGCTATCACCGAAATGCTCAGTAACCCCAGGTTATTTTTTTACATTTTTGTGTCTACACACTACACTATACTATACCACACCATACATAGCTATATTATAAACATTAGCAGATTTTTAAAAAAATAACCACCAATATCTTACATTGACTATTTTACATTATTATTATTTATACTGACTGATTGTTTAATATTACAATAATTGACGACCCGGTTAGCCCAGCGGTGTGAGATGACCGTTTGATTCGAAGGGTCACGGGTTCGATCCCCGCACCGGCACAAATATTTGTATGGCCTACAGATATTTGTTTCGGGTCTGGGTGTTTGTATATGTGTTGTATGTGTACAACGGCACCCACGACACAGGTTTATACCTACTGTGAGGCTGTGAGTGTAAGCGTATTTTTTTTTTTAATTACTAGCGGCCCGCCCCGGCTTCGCCCGCGCTGCTCTGCTCCTATTAGTCATAGCGTAATGTAAGCTATCCTATCTCTCAAGTTGGATCGAACTGCACATGGTGTGCGAATTTTATTATAATCGGTTAAGTGGTTTAGGAGTCCATTGAGGACAAACATTGTGACACGAGATTTATATATATTAAGAAGAAGATATCTGGATATGATACTTGCTTATCCAAAGAAGTGCCTATATAAGGCATTTTTGTGAGGTAACTTTGAAAAAACAACGCACTTTCAAAAACAAGCGATTTTTTATTGTAACTACCCATCCAAGAATTTGGAATGTTATGTAATATTCAATTTAAACAATTCAAGGACCATTAATATTAAAATTTTCAGGTACACAGAAAAAGTGAAACAGTTGAGCTTTATATACCATGATCGTCCAGTATCACCTGGTGCAGAGCTGGTGCACTGGGTGGAGCACGTAGTGAAGACGCGCGGCGCGCTTCATCTGCGCTCTCCCGCACTCATGCTGCCCTGGTACCAGAAGATGTATCTGGATCTTGGAATCATAGTTTTAGCGATAGGTTTACTTGTAATTTACTGTATCAGATGGTTGATATTATATATTTATCGACTGCAACCAAAATCTAGCAAGAAAACAAACTAAGGTTTATCCTGAAATGGTTTAATTACATATTAGTAGCAAAGTAACCGTGGCTGATCTGTAAGTATTTGTGCATTAAGTAATGAATTGATTGAAGAATTTTATTTATTTTGGGTAAATAATAAAGTTAAATCTATATAATATATAAATAACGTACCTATTATCTTTCCTGTGGGTTTATGTAAATAGGAAATAGGGAAGGACAACGGCACCTCTAGCCTATTATGTAAATTACTGAATTAAAATAAAAAAAAATACTCAACTCCACAAGTTTCACATTCTTTGATTTATAAAATATCTACCGTTTCTCGAACAATTGGTCGCTTTTTTGAAACGGTCAAGCCACGTATTTTGAATAAGGCATAGAGCAACACGGGCCACTGGCCGGCGGACCAGAGGAGAGTAGCCATAAGCATGCAGGCTTTCCCCTCTGTCAAAGTATAATGTTTAAATGTGTGCGTGAAATCGTTTATGAATTTTGTTAAAGTCAAGGTGTGAGTTTCGTAGTAATAGACGATTTTTGTAGTGTGAGTGTGTGTCACACGTATTTCCCCGCGCAAAAAATGACAGACTGTTTTGCATCGGTAATAAACGCTATGGTTACTTCCCTCCGGTCCGCCGCGGCCGGTGTGCCGATTTGCTCTATGGAATAAGGTGTAGAGTTTGTGAAGTCGGGCTTGTTGAGTAAATAACTTTGCTCTACATGAAATCTGAGAACTGTTTAACAAAGCGAGCCGTATGGTTTCGTCCTGGCAACATTTTACATGAAAATATAAATATATTATAAGATTATGTGTAGGTAAAAAGTGATCAGAAAATGTCCCTATACTTAAAATGTATTAAAAATCATATATATATCTTAATTGTACTTAATGTTAATGCTATCTTAATTTCGGATTAATTAAGGAAACTACAAAATAGACCTTCTTTTTAATAAACTCAATAACCCAACTTGCCTTTAATCTGTCAATATGCCATAAAATACATAAATATAATAATAATGGCAACCCATTATACGTCCCACTGCTGGGCACGAGTTTCTTCCCTTTTTGGCCTGGAGCTTACTCCACCACGCTGCTCCAATGCGGATTGGTGGAGGTGGGTGGGTGAGTGGCCAACCCGCTGTCGAATGTTTTCAAACCGCCCATAAGGCCTCCGACAAGGTTTAACGACAGCTATCTAACAATAGCAACCGGCACCGACGGCTTAACGTGCCCCCCGAAGCACGGAAACGCGCATTTAATTTGCCACTAGCGGTCACCCATAACACTACCCGACCGCGCCCATAGTGCTTAACCGAGTAGATCGCGTATGATCTACACCAGCCGCCGGGCCATGTCGCGCTTCAAAATACATAAAGCCTCGCTATAAAGCCTGCCAATACTACGTGTTAGTATGACTAACACTCTGTACAGTATTGATACTTTTGATGAGACTGGCTGGAAATAAACATTCAAAGAACTTTGTAGGTAAAAAGTGTTCAACCAGCTGTCGTGTGTTGTAAGGAACTCCGGTCGGCCAGTGGCCCATGTTGCTCTATGTACGGAATCAACCCTAAGAACGCGAGTTCGACTCGCACTTGGCCGGTTTTTTTTTTCATAAAATTCATTTGAACTAATTATTGCCGTATTTTGCATTCTGCTTATTCTAGATAACAAAGCTATTGCGTATGTATTAACATAAAATGGACGATATAGTGTAAAAACATTTTGTGGCAACAATTTACATTATCTAATGCTACATGCTATAGGTAAAACATTAAATAAATATGTTATCACCTGACTGTGGACTTTTTTTTTGAAGACGAGTGTGAATTGGGGATATTGTATGAATTGAGTTGCTAGAAGCTATAAGTATCAATAGCAGAGGTAAGTGCATGCATTCAAGCATACATACATACATGCAAACACGCACGATTTGCCGGTTACGTTTTGGCCCATGTAACAGGTGGCGTACCTGTTGATATTAACAAATTTCAAGGTTCTGGGAAACTTCCAGAAAATAGAAAGATTCCAATAGAACCACAGATTTCATGTCCTTTTTTATATCTGTAAATTGACTCGCAGGTGTCTTAGGGTGAGATTCACAGACCGCACTACGACTTTACTTTCGAGCAAAGTACTCTTCGAACTGGCAAAACACATACATTTTTGACAGTTCTCAGTATACTTTGCTCAAAGTAAAGTCGTAGTGCGGTCTGTGAATCTCGCACTTAAACTCGATGTAATAATTATATTTATAGAATAAAGGTACCTACTGGTTTTATTATGGGTAGGCAATAGCGTCGGTTGATCAAATGGTTAGGGCGTAACGTAATTCGGCACCGACAAGCCAATCTTTTTTTTTTGCACTTGCATAGAATGTGATTTACAAATGTAATCGTTTCTAACTCAGAGCGGGCTACCCCGCTATTATGCCTTTAGACATTTCCACCCCCGAGTGTATGGCTCTGGCAGAAATTTAGACAACAGCCTATTATCTAGATTTCTGCAAATGCCATACCTCTAGCGCCCCACTCTGACCGGCCAATGAAGGCAAGCCAGAGGTGAGAGACCTGATGCTCTGTCCGGCCGTACAACTGTGTGGCGGACGAGGCGGAGCCCAGTTCTCTCGGAGGAACTCGAGATGATGGTAGGGGGTGGTGTCGCTACTCACCAACAGCTCGCCACAAGCTACTCTGCCCTCATTACTATTTGGGCAAAAACTTATAAGGAGGTATGTGGTGCTCTCATTTTATTTTCTTGATGTATTTTTGAATTAAGTATCGCCACAGATAATATTTGTGGGTATCGCTATCGATTGCTTTTGAGATAAAATTATTAAAAAAATATTAAAATTTCGGCTTGACTTGTACAGAGGTACTTACAAACTTAAGTGGGGTACGCCAGTACGTAGTTTTCTATACATTTTTGCTGAGATTACCGATAACGGGACATTTTCGCTTCCAAAAGTTTTCCTGAGACACCGGGACGGGCTGAATGAAAACGGGACTGTCCCGTTCAAAACGGGACGTATGGTCATGTAAGGCATGCTACATAAATTAGTAATATTACGATAATTTTCCCTTAGGGGGATTATTATATCTGCCTTTAGAGAAGGTCGTTATACCGTCATGCTGCCATAATACCTAGGTGCAGTTTGATTACCTACCTACTCATAAGAATTATAAATCGTAAATTAAATGACAACACTTGACAGCTATAAATGGAATCTTTACCAACGAATAATTAATAGTAATTAAAGAGGATTTAAAGATATAAATTGGTCGAAAACGTTTAAAAAATGCTATTAATATCAGCTTACTAATAAGAATTCATTAATTTTAATAAATTATCACCTCGTGCGATAAAATCCGCATGTTCATTAATTTAAATCTTATATAAATATTTTAGTGTAGGTAAGTTAAGAATTATAAATAAATAAATACGCTTACACTCACAGCCCTACACTTGGTATTAACCTGTATCGTGGGTACCGTTGTACACACACAACACATACACAAACACCCAGACCCGAAAAAAATACCAGTAGTCCATGCAAATATTTGTCCGGTGCGGGGATTGAACCTGACACCCTACGAATCAAACGGTCGTCTCATACCTTTGTCTGTGGTTCTATTGGGATTTTCCATTTAGTGGAACTTTCCCAGAACCTTGCAATTTGTTAAAGTGCCGTGAAATATCAACAGGCTCGCCACCTGTTACATGGGACAAAACGTAACCGGCGAATCGTGGGTGTTTGCATACATGCGTGTATCCTCGAATGCAGTTAAAAACTATTGTGAATACAGAAATTGTGTTAAAATTTTGTACATACGTAACGTAACTTCACGCCTGTAATCCCCGATGGGGTAGGCAGAGGTAAATGCATGCAGTCAAGCATACATGCAAACACCCACGATTCACCGGTTACGTTTTGGCCCATGTAACAGGTGGCGAGCTTGTTAACATCTCCGGGCACATTACCAATCCACGAAATTTCCAGAAAATGGAAGAATCCCAATAGAACCAGAGATAAACGATTTTTAAACCGTTATCTCTGATAGCCCTCGACCCGGGAATCGAACCCAGGACCTCCAGCGTAGTAGTAGTGGCCTGCTACCACTAGGCTATAGAGGCAGTCTTGTAAATACTTATTTCATTTGTAAACATAGATGTACAACGATAATTCTGTTTGTAAATCTGTGACCCAAGCATGGTTGTGTAAGGCGAATGAATATATTGCAAATATGGGGATCACATTCACGTTTAATCATTATAAAAAAAGCATTATAGGTATATCCTCTCCTACCTCAGCCGATACGAATGGCGATCACTCGCTAAAGCTCGGCAGCGGGACTTTAAACAGAAAATATGTAAATAATACTAACGGGAGCACAAGATGGGTTACCTCATGTAAAAAAATGTAGCAAGTAATTGTATTATATTATTTCGCATTAACACATGCTTGTGAAATTGAATTTGAATTTCTTTAAATAAAATATGTAGCAAGTAGGTAGGTAAGTATGAGTGCACATATTTTACCCTCCGCCTACAGCCGTCTCCATAGAAGTATGAAACTACGTTTATGTTCGTAAATATAGGAAACGCGGATAATGATATGAACCTTATTTCTTTGCCACGAGATATCAGTACTAATGTGAATAACATTGTCTACGTTAAGTCTCCTTCGATTTATTTCCAATTAGTGAATGCAATACCGGGATTCCGCAACCCCGGAATATCGGGATCCCGTATGTTATACGCGGATTGATCCCGGGAAAACATTGAAAAGAATCCCCGGATAGGTCAAATTGAAGAAAATCCAAAGAAAATGCTAACCAAAGTATGGTAAATGAAAGGTGTCACGTATCTACCTTGTTGAGGAAAATTGCTTAGCAGCGGACTAGCTTGAGAGCAATAGTTTTTTAAACGGTATTTTCAAAATAATATTGGTTTTTATTCTAAAATCATTTTTTTAAATGAAAATAATTATTTAGAAAAATTACTGAAAATATTCAGTTTCAGTTCGTTCTTTCAAAAGTTGAATTTGCTACATAATTTGCGAATTTTTACCTACTTAATACACCAAATCAATGAAGAATGTGGGATTCATTCAAATGAATCAAATCCCGCAAACACCGGGATTCAAAATTTCGTACGGGATCGCATTCCCTATTTCCTTCCAATCATAAAACCGACGATCGAGAAACCATTACCGTTGCATTCAACAAACCTGACAGACGTTTGCATAATATTTAAAAACTTAAAACGAAACATGTTATTTGTGTATATTTTCACATGTTTTCTATATTATGTTGAAGCCTACAAGATTTTAGTTGTATTTCCAATGCCAGCAAGAAGTCATGGTGTTTTGGCTGATGCGCTAGTTGAGATCTTATTGAGGGCTGGACATGAGGTATGTTTAAAAAGATTTTTATCTGAGTTCAGACCTGGTGGTAGAGATTCAGGGATGGAGCTCGCAGATGTACTCACTACATTACCTAAACAACTAAACATGCCTCTAAAAATGGTAGTGTTCAGCGCTATCGTGTTCCAGTTAAGTGTTTATATCAGTGTCATCATCGTCGTCGTTGTCGTCGTCGTCTCATCATCATCATCATCAAGATCATCATCACTCCAACCGAATGACATTTACTGCTGGACAAAGCCTTCCCCAGAGACGCTTATAATAGTGTCGTGAGTTATTAGGGGAGAATATGCCATCATCGCCACGCTTGGCAGGTGGATTAGCGATCGCGGTTATTTTTATCGCGGGACGCTGCTGCCCATCCCGCGTTGTTATATTTACCACAGTCCTATTGGAATTGTTTGACCGCCATTATTCGGTTGACTGACTGCACTTGCGGAAGAATTCTCTTCCAGGGGAAAATTCTTCCGCTAGTGGGGGGTGGGGTCGTCACGTCCTGATGACATTTAGTGTTTATGTACGTACCTGTAATTTCTGGTGCAAAGGTAGAATATCTTGTATGACCCCGTAATAACTATCACAGAGATAACAAGGCATGTCAGGGGTGGCAACGCATCTGCACTTGGACTTCTGGTCTTTGTGATGCCTGCAGTCACCATACCTGTATCATCAATGCAAGCAATGTGAACTACATGCTTGTTTGCCACCGTCATTAATAATAATAATGGCAACCCATTATACGTCCCACTGCTGGGCACGAGTCTCTCCCTTTCTTGGGAGCACTCCTGGAGCTTACTCCATGCTGCTCCAACGCAGATTGATAACGAAAATAATGCTCATAACAAAACGAAGTATCTACTTACCTCAATCCTAATCGTGATATTTATACAAATTAAAATAATGAGACAATTCACGGAACATGAACGTTAGTTTTTATCAAAACAGTTGACATTGAGAAGTATACGCGGAGCACGAAAACCGACGTCACGATGGCGTAGAAATGTAAAGAACAGTGTGTTGTGTGTTGTGTGGTATGGTGTACATATCTAAGATTCACAGACTGCACTACAGCTTTTAAGAGACGAACTTTCAACACTTATTTTGTTTCACCGACGTGTCAAAAGAAAAAACCAAAACCTTATAAGATCTGGAATCAAAAACATATTTTGGTCCGTATAATATCTAAAGGAAGATAAGCGTGAATTAAATCTTATTAATTTCTATGATTATACTTATTATAACATAAGCGACCCACAAGCAATAATTTATTATACCCGGCAGCGGAAAAAAGTATCAATAAATTATGTTATCGATAACGATGTCATTGACTTTATAGTTAACTTTATTGTGAACTTATTGTTGTTAACTTACTACTATCACCAGTGCATATATAGCTAACAATTTTGTTATAATATATCTTACAATCACAAATACCTACTTACATAAAATGCATATTTATTGCTTGCTAATTTTACAAGTGAATAGTTTTAGTAGAATAGTATTTTTTTTAAATCACGAAGAAAATTGTATTAAATTTAAATTAACACTTAATTCCAATATATTTTCAGGTTACCCAGATCTCACCATTCCCTAAACAAGTAAACAACACAAATCATCGATACATAGCAGTGAATTACCAGCTAGAGCTTGGTTAGTAAGTAAAATTTTATTGTAAAGTATATGTAACTAGCTGTTGCCCGCGGCTTCACCCGCGTGGATGTCGTTTTATAAATAACTAAGTAGCCTATGTTCTTTTTCAAAGTCAGCTCTATCTCTGTAGTAAATTTCATTAAAATCGGTTCAGTCGTTTGGACGTGAAAAGGTAACAGACAGACAGAGTAAGTTTCGCATTTATAATAATATATTAGTAGGGATTATACGTATATGTATAATGTAAGTAAAGAAACATATCAATTGTTTTCTCAAATAAATAACAGCAATCAACAAGCGACGATCTTTAGTTTAATATTCCCTGAAACTGATTGAAGAATGCTTTAGGATTATTGAGCTAAAATAATTAATGTTACATAGACTATTAATATAATTAAAAGAAAAAATCACAATCTATTCAAATAAATAAGTCAAATTAATAAACCTACCAAATCAAGTTAGATCTGATGTATGTTCCTTTTTCTTTTGTAGTTCCGCGGGAGTATATTGTATCTCGGTGGACATCAATTTAAAACCCACTTTGTAGTACATTGTTGTTTTCTGAAATAGACGGTAATTTTGACGTTACACCAAAACTGCAATGTACAGATCAGACATACGTTACGTAGTGGCTATCAAAATTACTTATATCAACCGAGATAGGTACACAATACGCCTTCAAAAATCTTGAACTCGATATCTATCTAGACAACACAAATAAAAGTACGATCTCTTATTTTTTAAAACGATGCACAGAATTCAGTTATTTGTTTTTTTTTCAGGAGATCGATACAACGTAGACAACACTATGAAAGGAGCTGTTAATTTAAATGATGCTATACCATTTTCAAGACTAATGACACATTTAAATCAGATTATTATAGAAAACGAGCTCGTGCAAAACCTACTCCATAATGAAAATTTCGACGTCGTTGTCATGGAATGGTTATTCAGTGACTTATTAGCTGGGTGAGACAATTATTTGTCACTGATGTTTATTATTAATAGCTAAATAATATTAACAAATAAAATGTTACAACTAAAAACAGCATGCATCTAAAAATTCCACATCACTGTGTTATGGTACCCAGAAGGCTGGCAGCATTGCCTCGTTGGATGGCGATGCTCATTCTCCGACCTTAAAATGCCAGCCAATGTGACACTTTCCGGGACCAGCCTTCTGGTCACGGAAAGTGTCACTGGGGCCCCACGGACCAAGGGTTTCGACCCCGAGAGGCGCAATAGTCCCCTGAAACGGTACCACATTTGCGCGGTTTCAGTGTCGTCAGAAACTCGCCGTGCTTGGAATATGGGATGGCGGTTGTAACTTGTCTTTGTCACTAACATACTAATGGACAGTCTTAGGTTAGATTAAGGTGTATTCTACTACATCAGACACAATCCAGGAGGCTTCTTCGCGACAACCTGTTCATTGATTGTACTTTTTACTTACACGAGAGATAACGATGTTTGCTTGAAAATGGGTATTTATTGTTAATGGAAATGAAAGACGTCCGCTGCTGGACAAAGCCTTCCTCAAAGACGCCCGCAAGAGTGTAGTGTATGTAGGGTAGAACATGCTATAATCACCACGCTCGGTAGCTGGATTAGCGATCACAGTGGTGGTAGTTTTATCCCGGGAGGCTGCTGCCCATCCCGCGTTGTTATTTTTACTACGGCCCTATTGGAATGGTTTGACCGCCACCACTGATTTCACTAGTCGAAGAATTCTGCTCCATTTGAAGGTCATGAGTTCGTCACGTCCCGACATCTTCTTACGTCACGCCTTATTGTGTTATTACGAAAAATAAACTGGTAACGACTGGTCATAAGATCTCCCTCTAAATCAGGGACCTTAATCGAATTTCAGATATGCTGCCGTATTTGACTGTCCTCTTATATGGTTGTCGTCAATGGAACCACATTCAGCAATCGTCGGCCTGGTGGACGAATCTTTTAATCCTGCATACACTCCCACCATATTTTCAAGAAATCTTCCACCACTCAACCTGATGCAGCGAGCTGAAGAACTGTGGGAACAGACCAGATGTGCAGTGTTTAGGGAATTGTAAGTCTCTTTTATTACCCAATATTTTATTCCGTTTCCAGTCAAGATTCTTCGATCAAATCTCTTCGGTAGATGGTGAGTCGGTAGTCTAATCTAACAAAGAAACGGCTTGGTAATCAGAAAACGTAACTTCACGCCTGTAATCCTCGAAGGGGTAGGCAGAGGTATGCATGCATGCATTCATGCATACATGTCAATACCCACGATTCGCCTGTTACATTTTTTTTTGGCCCATTAACAGGTGGCGAGCCTTTTGACATCTCCGGGCACATTACCAAACTTCGAGGTACTGGGAAATTTCCAGAAAATGGAAAAATCCCAATAGAACCAGAGATAAAGGACTTTACACCATTATCTCTGATTACCTCCTACCCGGGAATCGAACCCAGAACCTCAGCGTAGTAGTAGTGGCCTGCTACCACTGGGCAAACGAAGCAGTTGTTTAAGTTTTAGTCAATACCTGATTCTTGAACCAATTTGAAACGCAATTTGAAACGCACAAAAATTTTAATTTGACATCTATTGTTTTACTGATTCCAGTGAACATACACCACAAGAAGAAAAGATATACCACTCGCATCTTGCGCCGATCATCTCACAGAGAAGGTCTAAAGTACCCTCTTTTGACACTGTGAGGTACAACGCATCACTTGTTCTCGGGAACTCTCATGTTTCTTTGGGAAAATCTATGCGATTGCCACAAATGTACAAGCAGATTGGAGGGTATCATGTTGATGTCACTGTGGAACCATTGAATCAGGTGAGTTTCTTAAATTTGATGTGAATCGTACACGCCTATAATCCCCGAAGGGGTAAGCAGAAGTAAATGTATGCATTGAAGCATACATGCAAATAGCCACGATTCACCGGTTACGTTTTGGCCCAAGTAAAAGGTGGGCCTATTGACATTTCCGGCCGCATTACCAAACTCCGAGGAGTACCTCGGAGCCTAGTGGTAGCAGGCCACTACTACTACGTAGAGGTCCTGGATTCGATTCCCGAGTCGGGGGCTACCAAAGCTATCGGTGTTAAATCCTTTATCTCTGATTCTAAGCCATTTTCTGCGAGTTTCCCTGTACCTCGGAGTTTGAGATGTTAACAGGCTTGCCATCTGTTACATGGCCCTAATGTAAGCGGCGAATCGTGGGTGTTTGCATGTAGTGACGTTATTCATAATTTTATCTTAACCGATAAATGTAGCCAAACATAGTCACTAACAGATAAGTTGCATTCAGTTCACTATACTATAGATAAATTAACATGTAGTACAATGTAATATCGGATCTACATAATGATGAGTGTAGTTTTAATATGCATGGGATTGAACTGGTTAATTATAATAATAAAAATTATTATAGATTGCATTCACGCGCCACACTTTTCAATTTATACAGTACTGAACGCAGAACAGTTTCTTATTATAGAATCGGTAAGAGTCACGCTACCTTGGAAAAGACGCAGGAAAACCATGATGACATTATTAGAGAAAAATACCATTCCACAAGGACGGTAGTAAATATAATAACGTGGAACGGGCAGCAGCATCCCGCGACAAAACTACCATCACTGCGATCGCCAATCAGTGTGCCAAGCGTGACGATTATGGCAAATTCTCTCCTAATGATGCACATCACTCGTGGGCGTCTTGGCAGGCTTTTTCCAGCAATGGACGTCTTTCGGCTGGAGTGATGATGATAATGATGATGCTACCATCATACTTGATTACCATTTTTTAATGCCTAGGTGGGCAATATACATTCGTGCGTTTGGTATGTTCAAGGTATTCTAAGCATTCGCTGCTTTTTATCAATTTATCTCTGTTTATCGTTTTGTTCTCATCTCTACGCAATAAAGTTAGACAGGGAATATTAAGATTCTCCTTATACATTATTGAAATAATATAGATTATGTATGGCCCCGTAATTACTATCACAGAGAGATGACCACTTAGGTCTAATTAGTGCCAACGTATCTGCAGATTGATTTCTGGTATCTGTGTAGATATCTAAAGGATCTGTAGCGTCCACTACATTAAGGCGCCAACTAGTGGAACACAGACGAAGAAGAAACTTTTTTTTTATGTAATAAAAGTGGCAAACAAACATGTAGTTCACATTGATGTTAAGTGATGACTGCAGCCTATAGACACCCACACAAAAACAAGATGCAGATCAAGATGCAGATGCGTTACCACTCCTGAGGCTTAAGGTGTTATGCCTCTGTGCCGGAAAATACAGGGCCGTACATTACCACCTGACCGGAACACGATAGTGCTGAACACTACCATTTAGCGACAAGTAAATTACGTAATAATGCGGTGGTGCCTACGCCCGCGAGCTCTGTCACTGGAGCTCTACCACCAGTAGAAACACAGTACTTGTCTAGTACGGTAGATGGCGTACAATCGAATTACATCGCACATACGAAGATTTCTCAAGAGTTGTCATATATACAACTCCCCAACGTCAATCGTAGGGCCGCCGCCCGCCAAGCGCTACCACCTCGCCTGGTCGAAGGATCCTCCCTTTTTATCGGAGGAGCATGGGCCACTTTTAAAAAGATTACTGGCAACCCACCCTTTGCTACTCATTTAGGCACAGTCACCGCTAATCAAGTGGCTCATCAGCTTCTACTGAATGGGAAAACTGCACATAAAAACAAACTACTCTTTCGCCAACCACATCCTACGCATGCCTCTTGTGGCATGATAATACCTTTCACAGTGAATGAGATGATTCTGGGTGTCAGGTCGCTCAAGATTGGAAAGTCAGCAGGTATCGACGATATCACCGTTGAACAAATCAAACACCTCAGCCCTTTGTCAATTTCATGGCTACTTACTTTGTTCAACGAATGTTTGAAGACAGCAAAAATACCTAACGTGTGGCGGAAATATAAAATTGTAGCCCTTCTAAAGCCAGGTAAATCGCCAGTCGACGCTAAGAGCTACCGGCCAATATCTTTGCTCTGCCACACTTATAAGCTTTTCGAGCGCTTACTTTTAAACCGTCTTACCTCAGTGATAGACTCAAAACTAATACCGGAACAAGCGGGGTTCCGCCCGGGCAAATCTTGTGCCAACCAAGTATTCAAACTCACGCAATACATAGAAGACGGTTTTGAGGCAAATAAAGTCACTGGTGCGGTTTTAGTGGACCTCTCAACTGCTTATGATACAGTAAACATTCGCAGATTGCTGGTCAAAGTTGACAAATTGACCAATGATAAGGGTTTTGTTAACATCCTTCGCGAACTACTGACGAACCGTTCTTTCCAAGTCAGTCTGTATGCTGAAAAGAGCAGATGGCGACGTCAGAAAAATGGTCTTCCCCAGGGCAGTGTTTTGGCGCCAATCCTTTTTAATATATATACGAACGACCAACCCTGCCCTGACAATACACATCGCTTCATCTACGCAGACGACCTGGCTCTGACTTCCCAAGCGTCTACCTTTAAATCTGTAGAGGACATTCTTACAGATTCACTTAAGGTTATGGGCAAATATTATAGTGACAATGGACTCCGACCAAATCCCTCGAAGACCCAAGTTTGCGCTTTCCATCTCTGCAATGGGCTTGCTAATCGGACACTTAATGTTACCTGGCAGCAGGTCAGAATCGAGCACTATCCATACCCAAAGTACTTGGGAGTCACTCTCGACCGATCACTGACCTACAAAGCGCACTGCCTGAATACCAAGCAGAAAGTGTCCGCTAGGAATAGCCTACTAAGACGCCTTACCACCACAAAATGGGGAGCAGCGCCGCATGTGCTCCGGACAACAGGCTCAGCTTTGTGCTTTTTGGCAGGCAAATTCGCGTGCTCTGTATGGCATCGATCCGCCCATGCAAAACAGGTCGACATAGCCTTGAACGAAACATGCCGCATAATTACAGGTTGTCTCAAACCCACCCCACTGGATAAACTCTTCCCTCTAGCTGGTATTGCTCCTCCCGATGTCAGAAGAGACGTCGCCTGTTGCGTTGAGAAGAGAAAACAGGAGTCTGACCGTCGACACCCCCTATATGATTACTCTCTGCCCCCAGCAAGACTCAAAAGTCGGAAAAGCTTCCTGCGTAGCAAGGGAGCCTCTTCAAAAAGTCCTGCTGAGGAAAGAGTGATACATTGGAAGATGAAACATCCCCATCCTCCACACGTAAACCTGCGAGAAGAGCTCCCCCCAGGTCATGATCTGCAATGGCCGATCTGGAGATCACTCAACCGACTCCGCACTCAGGTAGGGCGTTGCAGACAAAACTTGTGCAACTGGGGTTTCATCCCTCCGACTATGGAACGGTGTGACTGTGGAGCTATAGCTCAAACGATGGAACACATGCTCCAATGCCCGCTCTGTCCCAGCTCTTGCACTTTAGAAGATCTAAGTACTGCAAACGACGCAGCAATAATTGTGGCGAAATATTGGGCTGATAAAATTTAAGTCGAGCCGCTGACACGAGAAGAAGAATAAGATCGGAGGATCACTTCCAGAAGTCCGTTCCTCCACAGATCCAGCCATAACATACATGAGAGCAGCATGCTACTTTGCCACCGTTGTAACAAAAAAAAATACATTACATATTACGAATTTAAAAAGTCATGTAACCTTTTTCAGAAATTGCAGTCTATCATGGAGAAATCCAAACACGGCGTAATTTACTTCAGCATTGGGTCCACATTGCAAAGCAAAGACCTATCGCCAAACCTAAAGACTAGACTTTTAAGGATATTTGGTGAATTAGATCATACTGTAATTTGGAAATTTGAGGGAGATATGCCGAATGTGCCGAAAAATGTTCATTTAGTGAAGTGGGCACCGCAGCGCAGTGTGCTAGGTATGTACCGTTTTAAGGCTGGATCGCATCATTTTATTTTAACTGTAACAAGTTAAAGAACCTGTTAAGTAAAAAATAAGTTGCACCATAAGATGCCATCGCGGATTTTATTGTAGATCTGCCAAAGCGAAAATATTACACCATACATTGTTTTGCTATATCTCATGGCTTAGGCATGGCAATTTAGACGAAAGTTCCCAGGCGGCATTATTTTTCCTACACCTCCAACATTTTTTATTATATTCCAACACAATTTACACAAAACTTCAACAAATTATGCCTAAAACCTTCCCCACGAATCACTCTGTCTATTGATAAAAACCACGTAAATTCGTGCTGTAGTTTTTGAGTTAATGGCGAACAGTCAGACAGACAGACAGACGCTCCGGGGGACTTTGTTTTATAATATTGAAGCACAAATGTTAAATTTTCAGCACACCCCAACTGCATCCTCTTCATCACGCACGGTGGACTTCTATCGATCACAGAAGCTGTCCATTTTGGTGTGCCCATGGTGGGGATACCAGTGTTTGCTGATCAGTTCATGAACGTTGCTAGAGTCGCCAAGATTGGTTTGGGGAAAGAAGTAAAATTGTCTTACGATATGGCCGGCGAACTGAAATCAGCTTTACTCGAAGTGCTAAGTAATCCTTCGTAAGTATTGATGTTTCATGTGTGCTTATTTGGAAAATAGGAATGTAAGTTCTGACACAAAGATCTAATTTCTGAGGCGTCAGTAATTTTATTTATTTTCAGGCAACATTGCTTAACCTAAACAGTAGGCCCATATAAAATGTAGTAAGTAAGTAATGGCAACGTATCTTTTTTTAAATGTAATTGAAGTGGTAAACTAGCATGCAGTTCACATTGATGTTAAGTGATGACGGCAGCCTATAGACACCCACACAAAGACCAAGATCAAAATGCAGATGAGTTACCACTCCTGAGGCCTAAGGTGTTATGCCTCTGTGCAGGCAATTACAGGGCCGTACATTACCACCTGACCGGAAAACGATAGTGCTGAACACTACCATTTAGCGGCAAGTATATAAGGTAATGCGGTGGTACCTACGCCCGCGAGCTCCGTCACTGGAGCTCTACCACCAGTAAAAATCTATCAATCTCTATCATCAGTAAAATCTTCATCAAGATCTTTTCTTAGAGTACTGTATGTGTCTCTGCCTCTAGGTTTCAGGTATTCACTTACTACCGATGTTAAGGGCGTGTTTGTATTGCCACTTTCATTACTTAAAAAGAAAACATGTGGTAGAAGTGAAACCTTTGAAAACTTTAATCAGAGACACTGTATAATGCTTCCTATCTCACTTTCTCCCATGTTAAATCTTATGAATTAATGTGTCTGTCCCTTTTTATGGTCGCTTTTCGGAAACGCTATATATAAATGCTGTCTTATTATAATTTCATCTGTCGGTTGTCACTATTCCCCTCACGAGGTAAGCTGAAAGTGTCACGTATCCCGGTCCTGATACACCTGACGTGCTTCTTCTACATTCATCATTCTCTTTATACAATAAACGTTAATTCCCGAGACTCTTTAACTTTCTGACAGTACTTGACCTATTTCGTCAAGGTAGGTCGTCACTGTCCGTACAGAGATGGCGGTAGCAGTAGCGCTGGACCGCTAAATGGTCAGTCTTGGTCTCCCTAGGCCTCTGCAACCATCCACATTCGCATTGTATATATCTGTTTAGTCATTCGCTCATTCTACATTTATTCTTCACGCCGAAACATCGGAGCATGCAATTTTCATTTTTACACCGATACTCTCGTTCACACAAAACCTTTCTTACGTCTTCATTACACATGCGATCGAAACTGTTGTAGCTTGATTACGATTGGATCGGGTCCGGATACAAAACGCTTTGGCTCTCAAGAGAAGCAATTACTTAGATTCTTTGATTTTCTCTTAAGAAATACATAAACAATCAATTGTTTTACAGATATAGAAGAGTGGCGAAAGAGTTATCGTTCATATACCATCATCGACCATTGCCTCCTGGTGCGGAGTTGGTGCACTGGGTGGAGCACGTAGTGAAGACGCGCGGCGCGCTACATCTGCGCTCTCCCGCACTCATGCTGCCCTGGTACCAGAAGATGTTTATAGATCTTGTTATTGTAATTTTAGTTACTGTAGCTATTTTTGTTATTGTTACCAAACGATTTATTGCAAGAAGTAAAAAATTAAAGAAGGCATAGTTATAAACCCGGTTTTTTTATTTTTACTTTTCATAACAACAATAACAGAGGCATAACAACTAGGGCCTAAGGGAAGTCAACACATTTTGATCTTCGGTTTTTGTGTAGATGTCTAAAGACAACAGTCGTCTCTTAACTCGTCCCAAACAGCATGCTTGTTGCCCATCATTATCTACTTAAAAAATCGAACTTTTATCAGATTGACATCTCTTCTCATGAAATTTCGTGTACCTATTTGGGTAGGTCTGAAAATTGGCCAACATCTATTGTTCACACCCCACACTAAGCACCCAGTTATATCCTTTCAACGTTACTTTACGTCTGTTATCCCCGACGGAGTAGGCTGAAGTAAAAGGCATGCATTCAAGCATACACGCAAGCACCAATGATTCGCCGGTTACGTTTTGGCCCGTGTAACAGGTGGCGAGCCTGTTGACATATCCGGCCATTACTAAACTCCGTGGCGCTGGGAAACTTCAAGAAAATGGAAAAATACCAATATTTAGAACCAGAGATAAAGGATTTTACAACTTTACCTCCCACCCGGAAAGCGAACCCAGGACCACAGCTTAGCAGTAGCGGCCTACTACCACTAGACTATTTAGGCAGCTATCAGCGCGCTATTTTAATTACCTGCTGCAATGCATATTGAATTGCTTAAATTCTTCACTACCTATACCTACCATACTTGAAAACATACTTTGTATTCAAATGAGAGTATAAATTGAGGCTACTGACTATGATAGTTGCAGATAGGAAACGATTGCCTTATCTGCATGTCACGACGTACCTACTTGAGTTGTGTTACACTGACGGCCCAAGGTATTGGAATTAATTTCGACTAGTTACTCTTACGGTCAATGGGCGTAGCCAGGATTTGGTTTGGGGGAGAGATACCGCAGCGCGTAGGTACAAAACAAAGGCACAGAACCAAGGTACCAAAGGGAGGCAGTTTGGCTATAGGGAAGGGCAGCTTGGCTCAAGGAGTACTTGCTTGGTACCTATGTACATATCAGTCTTTGCTGTCTTTGCGCTATTACCTCTAAGGAGGGGCAGCTGCCCTCCCCTGCCACCCCTTAGCGACGCCTATGCACAGAACTTTAGAAATTGGATTCAGGGACAAAGTTAACTTTATGCGTTAATGGCGATAAATTAATTCTATCAATTTGTTTCAGCTATTTCTTGCACATATCACATACAATTTATTGAGTCATTGACAAGCACTAACTTCGTGAAAAGAACCCTGTGCCAAATATTAACTTCAGTCGGGGAAACCCATCCCATGATGGGATGGCTCGGGTGATGCTCCCAAGCTCTCCCCAGTCCGAGCTCATTGCCTCAAACCACTAATGGTGTGCAGAACAACTGCACGCCAGCCAGCTCGCGATCATTCTACATTCCTAGTCCCGACGCCCAGACCACTCACAACACCAGGTGTCTCATACGGCTCGGGTGGGGAGTTCATGGGTACACAGTTCGCCCCTGAGGGAGCGGGAGTGTCAAAAAAGTGGTGCGGTTGAGGATCGAATTGCTTTGACGCTTTTTCTTTGACGCCACCACGTCTCTACTAAAAAAAATTGTGGTACGGTGGTCCCATTGTTTTTTTGCACCTGTCCTCAGTCGCCGTTGGGGATATATTGCAGGATCGACGACATACCCATACACCTGTTCCCCAGCCGCCTTCTCACTATAGAATAAAATTATTGGCAGAACCACATCTCTGAATGAATTAGTCAGCGAATTTCAGGCCTACGGTGTAGGTATCTATTTACCTTTTTATTGTTTGGCGGTCATAAACACAGTTTGACTCTACAAATTACAGTTATAAATAGGTAGGACAGTGGAGTTTAGTACTATACTACAATACGAAGACCTATACCTACGTTATACTCATCTATTTTTTTCTCTGTTATGGAAGTGGCCAACAAACATGCAGTTCACATTGATGTTAACCCATTCCATGTCCCATGTACCACATGTGTCCATTTGCATTGTTTTAACTATTGTGTCTGCTTGAGGGCAGTGAACGTGTTAAGTGATGACTGCAGCCTATAGACAAAGACCAAGGTCAAAATGCAGATGCGTTACAACTTCTGAGGCCTAAGGTGTAATGCCTCTGTGCCGAAAATTACAGGGCCGTACATTACCACCTGACCGGAACACGATAGTGCTGAACACTACCATTTAGCGGCAAGTATCTTAGGTAATGCGGTGGTGCCTACGCCCGCGAGCTCCGTCACTGAAGATCTACCAATAGTAATATATTTGGTGCCTCGTAATAATAACGATGGTGAAACAATGTTGATACATTATTGAACATTTTTCATATTCGTCATTTGGTACAAAAGTTATCAATTCTACAAAAAAAGTTTCTTTTTATAATATTCATCGTCATCATCACTCCGGCTTAAAGACGTCCACTGCTGGAAGAAGACGCCCACAGCAGGATGTAAATTGGGGAGAATATACATAATACCACGTTTGGCGGTCGGATTGGCAAATCCCGCTTTATTATATTTACTACCACCCAGGTTGACTGTTATTGCTTGGTTGACTGACTGCACTACCGGAAGAATTTTCCTCCACTAGAGGGCGATAGGGTTGTCAAATAGAGCAACATGGGCCACCAGCCGCGGCGGCCCGGAGGGGAGTAGCCATATGCAGGCTTTCCCCGCTGTCAAAGTACAAACCAAATGGTCCTATGCCTGTCTCCCAGATATTTAAATGTGTGCGTAAATTGTTTATGTAGGTATTTTGTTAAAGTCAAGGTGTGAGTTTCGTAGTAATAGACAATTTTTTTTTAGTGTGAGTGTGTGTCATACTTATTTTCCCCCGCAAAAAATTACAGACTGTTTTGCATCGGTAGTAAACGCTATGGCTACTCCCCTCCGGTCTGCCGCGACCGGTGGGCCGAGTTGCTCTGTATCGTCATTGTGTGGGTGTCTATAGACTGCAGTCATCACTTAACATCAATGTGAACTGCGTGCTTGTTTGACATCTTCATTACATAAACGCTACAGGTAGGTATAAATACATGTAAATATAGTGTAATTCCTCTATACGAAATGTACTTATTAGTTTGCTTAGTGCGGATTATGACGCAATAATTTAGATGTAATAAGACACTTGCTTGCGATAATGGCTTGTGCAACATTCTTATTTGAGTTCAAGGTATAGATAGTTAGATTAGTTAGTAAGCAAAGTAAAAAAAGCAAATATACCTTATATTTGCTAGCTAAATTAGAGCTCCGTATCGCGGTGGTCATGTCATGATAATTTATTGGGGTATATAATATAAATGATCTTCTAACATTTTCAATTCTAATTAGCACTTAAAAAAAAATATGTAGTTATTTTTTACTCTTGATTTATTATTGTGTCTCTGCGAATAATCAATAATGAAACTAATGAATAAGAATAAGAATAATATGTGTTGGACAAAAAAACAAAATATGCAATACGTGCATTATATGACAAAAACAGCTATGAACATCAACTATGACTTTTTTTTTATGTAATGGAAGTGGTAAACAAGCATGCAGTTCACGTTGATGTTAAGTGATGACTGCAGCCTATACACACCCACACAAAGACCAAGGTCAAAATGCAGATGCGTTACCACTCCTGAGGTCTAAGGTGTTACGCCTCTGTACCGGAAATTACAGGGCCGTACAATACCACCTGACCGGAACACGATAGTGCTGAACACTACCATTTAGCGGCAAGTATATTAGGTAATGCGGTGGTGCCTACGCCCGCGAGCTCCGTCACTGTAGCTCTACCACCAGTAAAAACTACAATTTTCTTTGTGTTACTAGGTAGATGAGGCAGGAGAGGTATGTCAGGACCGGGATATCTGGCGCTCTACGCTCTCTGCCTACCCCGTTAGGGATCTGGCATGAAGATACATACATACATACTTTGTTCTTTGGTTATATAAATAATACATTTTATTACGTAAGTAAGGTGGCAAATAAGCATGCTGCTCACTTTGATGTTAAGTGATGACTGCAGCAAACCGGAGGTCAAAATGCAAATGCGTTGCCACCCCTGAGACCTAAGTTGTTACGTCTCTGTGATAGTTCTTACAGGGCTATACATTACCAACTTACCGGAACACAGGCAGTGCTGAACACTACCATATAGCGGCAGATAGATTAATTACCTAATGCGGTGGTCACCAGAGCTCTACCACCAGCACACCGCGGACACTTCGCCAAAATTCCATATAAACGCTTAATTTGGTCTCTATTACACAGACATCAATCATTAACATGTATCTACACGTGCACTTGTATGCGAACCACGTAGAAAATAACAACGTCGCCCAGAAGAGGGGAGGAGGTTGGATGAGGCGGGGAAATCTGGCGGTACGTCGAAGCACAGTAGATAGACTATCTACTGTGGTCGAAGTGTCCATTCTATACATAGTATTATTACATATTCTCTGCCACTAGTTACATAGATAGGTATTTGATCCTATTTTTTAATAATTGGACTTTTGTTAATAATTGAACGTTTTACAACAAATAAAGGCACCTGGACATGCTTGGATTATTTCGGTGTTTGTTGTTTGTATGTGTGTGTGTGTGTTTTTTTTTAATGTAAAAAGTTTAAGTGTGCATTAAAATATTTCATGTAAAGGAGATGTTGCAAAAATGTATGGCCCTCCGGCCATGTATTGTACACAATATCATTAAACAGGCAAAATCAATATAATAATGTTTTTTACCGCATATTATCACTTATTTAGCTTTGTTTGCAGTTACAAAACATTCTTTGCAGTTAGAATTGCAACTCAAAACCAACATGGCAAATATGGCGGGGGATGTCATTTTGACATTTTAATTTTTTAAATTGCATTTTGATTATATAGTACTTGGAGAAAAAAGTAACATTTTCTAAATACTGTCGAAATCGATTAATCCTAAGCGTCGGCTGTATCGCCGCCATGTTGAACATAGTTGAAAATGATAAAATCGTTTGAATTAAATGTGGTCGTAACTCTGAAATATATTCTTGAATAAATTAATAGTATTTTTTTCGGATTCTTCTTTAATTTACCCATTTTTTGAAGTCGTGTACGAACCAGAGCCGAGCTCGCAACATCTCCTTTTAATTTATGTTAGGGTACAACAAATTTAATGTCAAATAACAATCACAAATTTCTACATCTCAAAAGTTTTTTGCGTATATTGATTTGGTTTATTTTATATCTTAGAAGAAGAGGAACCATCATAAAAATTAATACATAATTGTTATTTGGTTTCTGATTTTTAAATATTAAAACGAACAGTTATTTAACTAATAAGTCCGCTCTTACTAACGTGCGAACTTATTTTAGTACGAAGTATAACCAAAAAAATAAATAAAAGCACCTCCATAGTGTGGTTCAACCTTAAACAGACCATTCAATAGGGTTGTCACTTATCAACCGATTGAAATAATAAGTACATCCTTAAAGGTTCAAGGTAGGCCCATTAGTAAAGATAATGTAAAGATATAAGCCATTACATTCTACAATACATACGAGTAAAAACCGGTTTCATTAGACTCGTAACAAGAATTATTAACAAACATAGATAGATACGACAACGTACAAGGCCAAGTTAAAACTGTCCTTTTAAATAACAAAGTAACTATTAAATACCTAACAAAGTAATAAATTAATGAAAGATATTTTTAGATCGTAAACCAAGCATAAGAATAAAAAAAAGAAAAAAAGTAGATACCTATTTCTTGTGTTATCCAGAGTAAGTCAAACAAACCGTAAGTCAATTTTGCATTAAACCTGAACGATACGCAAGGTGTAAACAAAACTAAGGAGAAATCTGCGCCTAATTTTCAAACTAGTGTTAGTCAAAAACGTCATCTCAGTTTGCCCGAGATCACAGAAATAATGACCGAAACATTAATAAATACACATATATATATATATATATATATATATATATGTGTGTGTGTGTGTGTATCTTCACGCCAGGTCCCTAACGGGGTAGGCAGAGAGTGTAGAGCGCCAGATATCCCAGTCCTGACATACCTCTCGCGCCTCGTCTACCTTCATCATTCTCCTCATACATGCACGCCGATTCCTAAGACTTTTGACCCCACCATCAGACAGAACTCGACCTATTTGGTCATGGTAGGTCAGTCTTGGTCTTCCTGGGCCTCTGAAACAATCCACATTCGCATTGTATATCTGTTTAGTCATTCGCTCATTCGACATTCTTTAATAAATATAGTATCTTAATATAATATCTTGTTTATATGTATAAACTATAAATGAAGTTTTTACAGATTTATCACGTCATATGCGTGATAAATCTGTAAAAATGCATTGATCTATATGCACCAAAGTACTAGAGTGGACTTTCCCCTTGATAGCATGGTTGCAGATTTTTGCTTAAATTACCTGCACTTTCCCATAGTAACTTGACAACTGACGTGAAAACATACAACATATCTATCAAATCGATTTAAAAACGGAACCGGCTGTTTGTTCCGGTGTCTCTATGGATTGACCTCATTGTAAAAATGTTTCTATTTTAATAAGTGCAGCTTTAAAAAAATTACACATGACGTGGAATTTTTTTTTATTAAACATTTTGTTTTTTTTTTAATCCCATATATTTTATTTTTTATAATAAAGACTGAAATATAAAAAAATATTACTACAAATATAAATATAAAATAATAATAATTTTAAATTTTAATACTTGTCACAAAAATTTAAGTAGTGTGTGTGCGTGTGTTTATGCAACATTTTTTTTTAATTAAACATGTTTAGGAAGTTAGAAACGTTAGGAACCTACTATTAGAAATGTATAACCAAAAATTGTTTTTTAGAAAATTATTTATATTTATATATTTTATTATTATTGTTATCAAGCATGCACGAGAAATGTTAGAAAAAAGTGTAGTAGAATAAATGGCTTTCTTTATTTTATTTTATTTGTACGCGTAATAAATCCTTAAAAATGTTTCTATTGTAATGTGTGCAGCTGGTAAAAAATAACATTAAATTGTTAAATTTAAATGATATGTAATTAAAACGATTTCCTGTATAATTTAATTTAAATATAACATTTAAAAAATATATATTTTATTTAATACTTTTTTTGCTGGTATATTAGTACCAAATTACAGCTTTCTAGTGCTAAGAGTCTCTAATCTAAACTAAGCTGCGGACTAACAGACGAACATGGCGAAACTATATCTAATAGTATATAGACAGAGAACTATATAATATATAGAGCCTTGTAGGCTTCGGAACCCTGAAAACACAGAGTATAATAAAAATAATACACAAAATACACTCTGCAGATATGCTTCACACGTTGAGCATATCTGCAGAGCTACTATATAACTATGTAGTTAATAAGTATTCATCTTTATTATTTTATTTATTTATTTTGTTCTTGATGTGTAAGTCAAAGAATAAAGTATTTTTCTTCATTTCTTCTTCTCCTATTCATGTTCCTGTGATTTGAGTTCAAAGAATCGCATGATTGAATCCAATTTTGTTTTCTACTTTTCTATTACAACTACACTTACACTAATCACAAATAGGTAGAATAAACAACACATTACAACGATAACAGCATAAGTGTAACGCCATTCTACATAATATAATATCACTATTTTCTAATCTGAGATCATTTTGGTACAAACGTGTGTCACAGTAACAGTAATTGTTAGTGATAAACATACATATAACCTTTAAATTTTGCGTGTAGTAAATAAAGTCCAAAACAAATGGTGATAATTGGCCTGGTTAATCAAACGCTGTGCATTTTTAATTAAAAAATATATTTAAATCTTTATAATAAAAAATACTTTTTACTAAAAAAAAATGTTAACAAAATCCTATGATCATATGTGACAAAACAACTATTCTAAAAAGGCAGATTCAATTTTCATTCTGAATTTTTTGCAAGAACATTAATTTAGAGTGAAGTGACAACAAAAAATATTATTAAGTAGGTAATTCCCGAAGAAAAGTCACAAAAAAAAAACTCCCAGTCTCTGGATTTCAACTCCATTTGGATTTGAATAATATTAAAATAGTATGTGATGTACAATACAGTGAGCCAACACAAAGGTAAGGCAATATTAAAATTTAAAAAACTTTATTACGATAAGTGTTGCAAATATCTATTACGTAATACCTATTGTTTTTATAATATTAATTATATAAGTCCGGTTAAGGTTTTTATATAACCAAAAAAGGTATTAAACCTACAATAACAATGTTTATTTAAAATTATAATTGTCATAAAATCAGTAATAATGAAGTACCTATCTTGGTAAATACAGAATAATAATCATAAGAGGTAGAAAAAAATCTGGGCGGCTCTAGCTCGTGTAGCGCCCCTGTGCAATGAAACCCTGGCGCCCCCTAGGCCTAACCCTCGCCCCCCCCCGCGGCAATAATTATTAACTTTGCAGTCGTAACAAGAAAGTTTTTTCTTAATCCAACAAGCTATTTTATAAGTAACAACGGCCTTTTTTCTTATGACGACAGAATAACACTCATTGTTTTTATGCCTGTAGCACATCTCTGTTGCGAACTGAAGCGGCGTACCGCGATAGTTCATGTTCCGTTTTGTGTTTTAAGTTTTATACTATATGTATAATTAACATAATTATCCTTTGTGCGGTGGGTATTTTAACATTTTCTGGAAGATTCCCAGTTCCCAATTCCCTCGGAATTTGATAATATGTGCGTGTGAAATGTCTATAGCAGAGGTTCCCAAACTATTTTTTTCTTGTAGACCCTTTAAATTTTTTTTCTGGTTTCTGTGGACCCCCGTCCTCTACATTTATATCACATTCCCATATTTCCAATTTTTATTCACGCCTACGTAGACCCCATCGAGTCTCCCATGGACCACTTTGGGAATCACTGGTATGATGTAAGTAAATTGGTACTATCAGTGTATGTGTTGAGATCCATTATCATGGACCCCCATTTTCATTTCATGGACTCCCAAATTTTTTTTTCGCTGACGCAGACCCCTTTCATCTTGTCATAGACCCCCAGGGGTCGATATAGACCACTTTGGGAATCACTGGTCTATAGGCTCTCAATGTACGGCTGTAATTTCCGGCACAGAGGCATAACACCTTAGGCCTCAGGAGTGGTAACGCATCTGCATTTTGACCTTGGTCTTTGTTTGGGTGTCTTTAGGCTGCAGTCATCACTTAACATCAGTGTGAACATCAGGCTTGTTTGCCACTTTCATTACATGAATACCAAAATCTTATTTTTATTATTATAAAAAAAAACATCAATGTAAACTGTAGGTACGCTTGTTTACCACATCATGACACAAAGGCTCGTCACCTGCCCTGCCCCTTCGAGGATTACAGGCATGAAGTCACGTTACGACAAATTAAAAAAAAAACGATGTTTTAATAGTTTTTAAGATCAGACGATCACTAAATTGTCGATTTTTATTCAACGAACAGTATATTTAGTTTTATATTGGTATGCCTTCTGGGTATATATAAATAGAAAATTACTTATAGATCGTCAGTGCATTATCGTTGATTACACGGGTGAAGTCTTATTTTGCTGTGTTAAGGTCATGGGAAATGAAACGTCTATTTAAAATATATTTTTTTACTTAGTAGATATTAAACTCAATCTGTAAATATCTTTATTAAGATTTTTAATTGTAACATCAGGCACCTTTATATTGTGTGTTTTGCTTTTTTGGATAACTAACGTTTGTAAGTATAACCTAGGATTTTAATTTATAATAATTTAATAATAATGGCAACCCTTGAAATGTCCCACTGCTGGGCACGAGTCTCTTTTCTTTTTGGGGGGAGGTCTTACTCCACCACGCTGCTTTTTTTTTATAAATGAAAATAAATTCATTATCCTGCATTGGAGCAGCGGCTCCAATGCGGGATAATGAATTTATTTTCATTTATAAAAAAAAGCAGATAAAGTAAAAAATATGTATAGAATAAAATACTTACTGAAATAATTTTTACAGTAGCTCCAGTGACTCTTATGGCCGAATACCCAAACGTCACTCAATTTTAAGCAACCCTCAAATGTGCGCTATCTCTATCATTTGAACGTGTTTTATAAAGACCCAATTAGATGACGTTTGAGTATTTAGCCGTTAGGGGTCGAATTTCGCAAAATCCGATTCCAATCATAAATAAAAATTACTGCTTATTAAATGAGCTATCCGCCAGTGAAAATCCCGTTAAAATCGGTCCAGCCGTTCCCAAGATTAGCCCCGCCAAACGGACAGACAGACAAAAATTTTAAAAAATGTGGTTTTCGTAAATAATAATAATAAAACGTAAACGTAATAAACGTAATCATTATTTACAGATAGTTGCCGAGTGTGAGAGTAAAATGTGGAAGTTATTTAGCATGACGTTCTTCATCTTCAATGCATCTGCATATAAGATCCTGGTAGTGTTCCCCATTCCTGGACGAAGCCATGCAATCTTGGGGGACGGCTACGTCAGAAACCTCCTCAAGGCAGGTCATGAGGTAGGCGTTAATCACAAATGACAAACGTGAAGCAAAAACTTAAAAAGGACATTAAAAAAAAGCCTATGAAATTTGACACACTTATAGCTTACTAGCTGTTGACCGCGGCGTCGCCCGCGTGGATGTCGTTTTATAAATAACTAAGTAGCCTATGTCCTTTCTCAAAGTCAGCTCTATCTCTGTACCAAATTTCATTAAAAATCGGTTCAGTCGTTTGGACGAGAAAAGGTAACATACAGACAGACAGACAGAGTTACTTTCGCATTTATAATATTCAGTAGGAAGTAGGGATAGATTATAAGTACTAGTTGTGCCCGCGACTGCGTTAAATACAGGCGGGTTTAACGTTATCATAATATTTTTAGCTGCTGCGCCGATTTTTTTTTTTTTTTTTTTTTTTATGTGTCCAAAGTGGCAAACAAGCATGCAGTTCACATTGATGTTAAGTGATGACTGCAGCCTATAGACACCTACACAATGACCAGAGGTCAAAATGCAGATGCGCTGCCACTCCTGAGGCATTAGGTGTTATGCCTCTGTGCCGGAAATTACAGGGCCGTACATTACCACCTGACCGGAACACGATAGTGCTGAACACTACCATTTAGCGGCAAGTATATTAGGTAATGCGGTGGTGACTACGCCCGCAAGCTCCATCACTATGTAATGTAAATGTTTATAAAGTGTTTCGCAATAGATGAACTATTCAACACGAAAAATTAGTAATATGAACCATTCGTTCCTAAGATCAACGCGTTCAATCAAACAAACTCTTTAGTTTGATGCAAATTTCTATTGTGCGGTATAAAGTTTCTTTTCCACTGGACCAACAAAACCCAGCAGACTAATTTCTCCCTCAACTAAAGGCATTACAATGCGAACATACCTACTATATCTAGCTCATCTAAAGGATTTATTACACGGCACGGAAATCAGGGTACGATAGCAAGGGTCAGGATAGTGTAAGAACATTTAGGGAGTTAGGGCCCTAATTAGGGCGACCGGCGCGGCCCGTGTACTTGTACTGCGACCGGATAGTGTAATAAGCGGCAACCCGGCGCGAGGCCACGCCCACCCTTTCTGCGGGACCCTGAATACCGTGTCGTGTAGCCTTTTAAATAGTATTTTAATTCTGAAAAATATTCATGCTCAGTATACCTACTTAATTCAATAAAGATTAATCCTGTAGGTACTGCTGCTCTTAAATAAGTCATTATTTATCTTAAAAAGCTAAGGATACTAAATGGTTATTGTGGGCTGACAGTCAGCTCTATCCCTGACACACCTAGTTTCCCCCGCAAAAAATAACACTTAAGCTACTAGAAAAATCAAATAAAATAATACAACTAGGTACTTAAAATTTCATTAACCTCATAAAAAATTGT
This sequence comes from Macrosoma leucophasiata, assembly GCA_036365455.1. Taxonomy (NCBI): domain Eukaryota; kingdom Metazoa; phylum Arthropoda; class Insecta; order Lepidoptera; family Hedylidae; genus Macrosoma; species Macrosoma leucophasiata. The sequence continues at coordinate 13,976,103 of JAWQUS010000004.1, forward strand.
GTTTATTATATAAAAAAAATTATTAGAGCTGGTACAGACATTTTCGAAATGATTATTAATTATTAATTTCGTATCAAGGTAGACATTGCCGTTATTTACAACAACAAAATAATTAATAATTGGAAAATAAAATAATTCGATTATATTTATTACGATTCTATAATTTTTTAAGTTAAAAAGTTCGTTAAATCGTTTTTTTTTTAACATGACAGCCACTAATTGTATCGGATTTAGGAGTTATAATTTTTTTTTATTTTAGGAAGGTGGGAAACAATCCAGCTTACATTAATCTTAAGCATAGAGCAACACGGGCCACCGGGAGTAGCCATATGCAGTCCTACGCCTGTCGCCCAGATGTTTAAATGTGTGCGTGAAATTGTTTATGTGTTTTGTTAAAGTCAAGGTGTAAGTTTCGTAGTAGCAGACGATTTTTGTATGTGTATCACACGTAGTTTCCCCCGCAAAAAATGACACTGTTTTGCATCGGTAATAAAGTGGATGACCTTTGACTGGTGGTAGAGCTCCAGTGAAGGAGCTCGCGGGCATAGGCGCCACCGCATTACCTAATATACTTGCCGCTAAATGGTAGTGTTCAGCACTATCGTGTTCCGGTCAGGTGGTAATGTACGGCCCTGTAATTTCCGGCACAGAGGCATAACACCTAATGCCTCAGGAGTGGCAGCGCATCTGCATTTTGACCTCTGGTCATTGTGTGGGTGTCTATAGGCTGCAGTCATCACTTAACATCAATGTGAACTGCACGCTTGTTTGCCACTTTCTCATTAAAAAAAACACTGTGGCTACTCCCCTCCGGTCCGCTGCGGCGGCCGGTGTCCCGTGTTGCTCTATGATGTTAAGTGATGACTACAGCCTATTAGACATATAGATTACGTAATGCGCTGGTGTCTAAGCCTTAGAGCCTACACTGTAACTCTACTACACTACTTTTTCACGAAAAAACTGTACGGATTTGGATAAAACGATACTGTTTTTTTAATGAAAGTGGCGAACAAGCACGCAGTTTATATTGATGTTAAGTGATGACTGCACCCTATAGACACCCACATAAAGACCAAGGTCAAAATGCAGATGCGTTACCACTCCTGAGGCCTAAGGTATTATGCGCCTGTGCCGGAAATTACAGCGCCGTACATTACCATCTGACTGGAACACGATAGTGCTGAACACTACCATTTAGCGGCAAGTAAATTAGGTAATAATGCGGTGGTGCCTACGCCCGCGAGCTCTGTCACTAGAGCTCTTCCACCAGTAAATACTATTAGTTATTGTAATATAAGTTATTTATTGAAATAACATGTACCCCCTTACTCATAAACGTACATTAGATACGTTTTAGCTATATAATGCTTTGTGTTCGAGCCACCAATAGACGCAGTCGACCAATAGGCCACACGACTGCCACTATAGACACTATGGCGGCCACCGCCACCACCACACAAATTGTGAGACGTCATCGGGCTGCGACATCATTGGTTGACGTATGACTTCCGCTACGGCCAGCCAATGAAATCACCGGCTCGGCCACGGGTGGTAGGGCCATCAAGAAACTCGAAGACCGTTAGAACTCTACAGAACCGAAGAGATCGCTTTTAAACCCACATAAAAAAGTGTACAGCACTTGTATCTTTACGCATAATTATACGCAAGTTGTTATAAATTTTCGCATTTAATTTAAATCTCTATCAAGTCGACGAGGACATCGCAAGGCCCGCGAACTACATTGGACCTTCAGAGCCAAATCCTGAAAAATCATCAACGACCTGTGGAAGAAAGCGGTGAAATACTTGGAGTCTGGAGTCTCTGGAGCAGTCTGGAACCTGAGCTAAGGCAGAGGACGATGCCATATCTACAGAAAGCGCAACGCTACGGCCAACCACCCATCTTATTCCAGACCTCTCCTTTATCTTTTGTGTTGATAGCGTGCTTCAACTGATTTCAGTGATTCGGTGTGAATACGCGTTACCCGTGAAATCAGCTGACTCGCTATAGTGCCGCTGCTAGCATCTATATCGAGCTGAACACACGTACGCATAAACGTGAGTACCTACTTACTTGGCTTCTATGACTACCAAAATGAGTTTAAGCGATAATTTAGAAACTGCCGGGAAATCCGGTGATAAATCCCCTTACAGAGCGAGTGACGATGTAAAAATTAAAGATTTTGTTAAAAAACGTGGCATAATCAAAGGTAGATTCACTAAGTTCGTTAACTATTTAAAATGATTAAAATCTGAGGTTGATCTATCTAGTCAGCAAATTGTTGATCTTAAGTTGCGTATGCAAGGTGTTAGCAATTTATTTTCCGAATTTAATAATATTCAGAAACAAATAGAGGAGTCAGTGCCTGATATAGGCCTAGATGAACAGCTGACGCAAAGAGAATTGTTCGAAGACAACTACTATACTGTGTGTGCTCAAGCGGAATGTATAGTGAATAAAAATACCGTAACTGAATCTAATAAAAGCAATAAGTTAAGTTCAATCAAATTGCCGACGATTAATATGCCTACCTTTGACGGTTCTTATGAACAGTGGCTCGAATTCCGCGACACGTTTTTATCGTTAGTTCATAATTCAAACGAAATAAGCAATGTTCAGAAATGTCATTAGTTGAAATCATCTGTTAAGGGCAGTGCATCTTTGGTCATCGATTCTTTAGAATTCTCCAGCAATAATTACGAGATTGCATGGGAACTACTACTTAATAGATTCAATAATAGCAGATTATTAGTGCACAACCATGTCAAAGCCTTATTTAATTTGCCGATATTAAATAAAGAATCGGCCAGTTTAATAAGAAGGTTAATTGATTCAGTTTTAAAAAACCTACGCGCTCTTCAAATTCTCGGTGAGCCAACAGACACTTGGGATACACTGGTCATATACCTCCTTGTATCTAAATTAGATCAAGCCACTGAACGAGAATGGAAACAGCATAAAGGCACATTATTGTCTAATACCGCCGATATGAACTCAATTCTCAAAGTAAACTATTTACTTAGTTTTCTAAAAAAACGGGCTGACATGTTAGATGCACTATTAGTTTCACGAAACACGTAGTGTGCAACCTGTTTTGCTATCAACTGCATTAGTCGAAGTTGCAGATAATTGTAACAATTATCATCTAGCGCGTGCCCTTCTTGATAGTGGTAGTCAGAGATGCTTCATTACGAAATCCTTATGCAATTTATTAAATACGCCAGTAATACAGTCCACTGCAGAAATACGTGGTGTCGGAAGTTCGGTGACACAGACTTCAGAAGTCTGTGAAATTGAAGTTAAATCGCGCACCGAACCCGATTATTTTACGCGTTTGAGATGTGACGTTTTGCCTAACATTACGTCATCTCTGCCAGCGGTTCCCAGTCAATGCGCGCAGGTCATACCTACGACTATTCAGATGGCCGATCCGCACTTTTATGATTCCCATAACATTGATATCTTAATAGGCGCAGATAAGTTTTGGGAATTACTTAAAACTAGTAAGTTTAGGTTACCTAATGGACCTTTCTTACAGGATACGCATTTAGGCTGGATAATTTCCGGTCAAATTAATACATATACGCGCAATAATATTAATAAAATTTATTGTAATTTTACAGTCTCTCGAGCGGCTATTACGGCAATTCTGGGAGCTAGAGGAAATATAAAAAATGAACGTGGACGCTCGCACTAACGACGAGCGTACGTGTGAGAAACATTTTGTTGACACCACGATGCGCAATGAGGATGGAAGGTTTATTGTACGTTACGTTATCCTCCCCTGATTTGCTAGGTGAATCTTATACCAGAGCTGAAACCAGATTTTTAGCCCTCGAGAAGCGTTAACAGCGTCATTCAGCGTATAAAAAACTATATGCAGACTTCATTCATGAGTATATTGAATTAGGTTATGACCTAATTCAATATACTCATATATTCATGTCTCGCATTCAGACATACAGTAGTCCTCATTATTTTATGCCGCATCACGGTGTTTTCCGAGAACAGAGTACTACTACTAAATTGCGTGTAGTATTCGATGCTAGTGCTGCGACTAGTACGAATATTTCACTAAACGACTTACAATTAGTTGGTCCACCTATTCAAGGGGACTTATTGTCAATCTTATTGCGGTTTCGACAGCATACATATATAGCTTGTGCAGACGTAGAGAAAATGTTTCGGCAATGCTTGGTTGACAAAAAACAACGTGATCTACAGCTTATTTTGTGGCGTGATGATCCCTCTAAGCCGATTGACATCTATAAATTAAATACAGTCACCTATGGCACTGCGTCTGCCCCTTATCTCAGCTGTAGATGTCTCAAACAATTAGCAGTAGATTGTACAGATCCTGAGATTAAGCGTATCATCAACGAAGATTTTTTTGTTGATGACATGATCACGGGGAGTGATGACAAACACGAATTAATAAATAATTGTCACTCCATAACAGAGTTATTGGAATCAGGCGGATTTCCATTGCGTAAGTGGCTATTCAATTTCGATTGCAATGATAAACCCACATTGAGTTCTGATTCATCTTCAAAATTACTAGCTTTGGATGATAATGTACATTCAAAAACTTTAGGTTTGGGTTGGAATAATTTGAAAGATGAATTTTATTTTGATTCTCAATTTAAAGGATTGTCTCAAACAGTTACAAAGCGTTATATGATGTCTGTTATATGAAAGAAGAAAGAAAGAAAATACATTTATTAGAACAAAAAAGTACACAAAGGAAAACAAAACAGAGAAAGAAGAAAAAAAAAAAAATTAATTAAGACTAAAACAAAAACTAAATTTTAAATATTGTCCTAAAGGGTCCCCAACTCAGCATTGTGCCGGATTAAAAACCCGGCGCTGGTATTATGTTGGGGCCCTAAACTGTGACACTACGGATGCCCAACTGCTGCCAATTTAAACTGAAGTTAAAAAAAATAAAGATACGAATATGAATTGGAGTGATAATCAGTAGGAGCTAAGAAGTAGGTAGGTATAATAAGAAGATACTAATTAAATAATTGTTATGATACATTACTAGAAGATACGATACGGGTAATGTGCATAATGCAAGTTACTACTATAGCATATAAATAGTAAATACATGATAGGGATTTCGATGGGTATGTGAGACTTTTTCATTACTTTATTTACTAATCAGATAATAATATATCTATATATCTTTTTTTTTTATATGATTGATGTGTTGAAGTTTATGTAAATATTTTCTTTCTGTGTGTTGATAAGGAATTGTTTTAATTTTTTCCTGAAACTACTAATTGTATTGAGTCGGCGTATCGGTGGAGGAATGTTGTTCCAGCATTTCGAAGCCGCGTAACAAAAGCAAATATTTGACCCGCTCGGTTTACTTAGTCCGGTTATAATAACAGCGAAGGTGTTACTTCAAAGGTTATGGTTGCTGAAGCTAGACTGGGATGATGAGGTACCTATAGACGTGAAGCATGTATGGCATCAGTTCGCTACCGCTCTGCCCATACTTAACACAATACGCATACCTAGGCTTGTCATAGGTTTTAACCCTTCGTACTTAGAACTACACATATTCACAGACGCGTCGGAAACAGCGTATGGTGCATGTGCGTACGTACGCACTGTCACTAAGTCTGCAGTTTTCAGTAAATTACTTTGTTCAAAAAGTAAAGTCGCTCCTCTAAAACCTATAAGCGTACCTAGGCTTGAGCTATGCGGTGCTTTACTTGGTGCTAGATTGTATGAAAGGGTTTGTCAATCACTTCGTTGCGATTTTCGTTCAGTAGTTTTTTGGTGCGACTCCACGATCGTGTTAGGCTGGCTGCGAATGGCACCTAACACTTTAAAAACATTCGTTCAGAATCGTACCGTTGAAATACATGAACTTACGAAGGGGTCATCATGGCGACATGTACGTGGTATGGAAAATCCAGCTGATTTAGTTTGGCGTGGAGTTCGGCTGGAGGATCTTTCTACTTCCTCGCACTAGTGGGAAGGCCCATCGTTCCTTCGTGAGTTTAATATTAGTGAAACGGAGTTAGAACAAACTCAGGAAAATGCAATTGAGTCATTGCCTGAATTAAGGGCTAAGGCGACGCATTCCTTTTTGGCGGAGACTGATTCTTTACCAGCTATATTTCCTTTTCATAGATTTTTGCTATTTAATCGCATGAGACGTACTGCTGCATATGTATTGCGCTTTATATATAATGTACGAAATGCTAAAGAGCGTAGGAGTGGTAATTTAACCGTAGAATAATTAAAATACGCAGATATTATGTTATTGCGGCTATCTCAATCAGAATCATTTACAATCGAATATAATCTATTAATTAATCATATACAAATATTAAATAAAGGCATTTTATCCAAATTAAATTAATTTTTAGACAATGATAAAATATTAAGAGTAGGTGGCCGCTTAAATAATTCGTGTGAATTTACATACGATAAAAAACATCCTATTCTAATATCCTCGAAACATTGGTTTTCTGTATTATTATTTCGCTACGAGCACATACGATTGCAAGATGCTGGACCGCAAGCACTTCTGTATAGCGCGCGAGAGTGTTATTGGCCAGTAGGAGGTAGGAACCTGGCTCGACAAATAGTACAAAACTGTGTTATCTGTAGACGCTTTAAAGGTAGGACATTAAGCCCCTGATGGGAAATTTGCCACAAGAAAGAATTACACGATCATTTCCGTTTAATCATTGTGGCGTGGACTACGCGGGTCCTGTTTATATCTTGAATCGCAAAGGTAGGGGTTCGAGATTAGTCAAGGCATATATTTGTTTGCTTGTTTGTTTTGCCACTAAAGCTGTTCATCTAGAGCTGGTCAGTGATTTATCCACGAACGCATATTTATTAGCGCTGAAAAGATTTATCTCTCGTCGCGGAAAACCAACTGAGATTTTTTCTGACAATGGTAAAAATTTTGTTGGCCTCATGAATGAATTTAACAAATTTTTATCAAATTGTTCTGCTGATATTATTGAATACGCAACTAATCAAAACATTAAATTCAGTTTCATACCGCCATATTCTCCTCATTTTGGTGGTCTGTGGGAGGCAGGTATAAAATCCTGTAAGCATCACTTACGTCGGTCAATGGGTAACGCGCATTTAACCTATGAGGAATTTTCCACACTGTTGACGCAAATAGAGGCTCTCCTTAATTCCCGACCTTTAAGTCCGATGTCCGCAGATCCCAATGATTACCTTCCCCTGTGTCCTGGCCATTTCCTGGTTGGTCGACCACTGACAGCGCCTGCCAGTAGCGACCTCACTGATATCCCGATGCTGCGACTTGATAGATACCAGCGAATCGAGCAAATTCGTCAGCATTTCTGGACAAGATGGGCGAAGGAGTACATCTCAGAGCTGCAGATCCGGAGTAAATGGTCAAGGAGAGACCTAGATTTACAGCCTAATACTCTGGTTGTAATAAAGGAAGACAACACAAGTCCACTTAACTGGAGTTTAGGCCGCATTGTAGCTACTGTACCAGAGAAAGACGGCATAAACAGAGTCGCTGACATCAAGACAGCTTCTGGAGTTATACAACGCGCTTTTTCGAAAATTTGTCCACTTCTTCATCCGGAACCTATTTCGTTTGAAGCTGAAGACTCCAAGGCCCCGGCCTTGCATGTTCGAGCCACCAATAGACGCAGTCGACCAATAGGCCACACGACTGCCACCATAGACACTATGGCGGCCACCGCGACCACCACACAAATTGTGAGACGTCATCGGGCTGCGACGTCATTGGTGGACGTATGACTTCCGCTACGGCCAGCCAATGAAATCACCGGCTCGGCCACGGGTGGTAGGGCCATCAAGAAACTAGAAGACCGTTAGAACTCTACAGAACCGAAGAGATCGCTTTTAAACCCACATCAAAAACTGTACACTTGTATTTTTACGCATAATTATACGCAAGTTGTTATAAATTTTCGCATTTAATTTAAATCTCTATCAAGTCGACGAGGACATCGCAAGGCCCTCGAACTAAACTTTGTCTTTGTCAGTTGCATTTTTTTTTTATTTAGGGCAACAAACAATTACACTCATAAAGTAACAAGGACAATTACTCGGTACATAATTATACAAGGAGCGTAATCAACCCCGTTGTCCACAAATTAACTATTATGACATTTTAGGGTGGCGTTGTGAAAATACAAAATCTTTCAAAAAATTTTTTTGAACAAAAAAAAACAAAAAGACACCACAGACGTTAACACAAAGTAAACAATATTAATCTTACATTATGTTATTATTAACGTTCTGCATTACATTTAGAACATTTCGCTGAAATGCGTTAGGTGACGTTTCAAAAAATTCTACCTTAGTGAAATATTTGTTATATTGTTTCATGAGTCTATTTATAGGTGCTCGCTCACCTGCATTAGTTTTACAATTAGGGGGTGCAAATAGGTTGTTCTTACGGGTATTTCGTGTCGTAGAACGACATGGAATACTAATATAAACTTGATTATTAAGTCTATTGCAGTCAAATTTGTAGTGACATATGTTGCATATTAACATTTGATCTAAAAGCGTCATGCATTGTCAAATGTGCAGGATAGAAAAAGACAAAGCACAGATTAGCAACACTTTAGCTAAAATACGTTTATGAATAAGGAGGATAGACTACAATTTCTAATGATTAAAATTACACGCGGACGAAGACGCGGGCAAATCCTAGTACACAATAATTCTTCCACAATGGGAATGAGAAATCCTTCACAGAAATCATCATCCATATTGTTTATTTATTGGTGTGTAAGTATATTTTATATTAAATATATGTATATTATTGTATTTGGTTTATGTTTATGTATTACTATATATATTACTATATATGTATATATAGTATCGTGTATTTTGAAGTAAGTAAAACTTTTGATTTTATAGTTTCTCCGTTTTTAACTGTTGTGCCGCTCAGATAGCTCTCTAGACTCCCGATGGTTAACTGGAAAAGAGCGCTTTAAGCGTTAAGTTCGCCATTTGTTAATGTGTTTAATATTGTGGCAATATAGTATTAAATAAATAAATAAATAAAATGAGTTTCTGGGTTATAGCAAGTCGTTATATCCGTCATTAAATTTAATCTCAATATCTACAGATGTCTATAAACTTACATTGTCAACGAACAATGTTATTAAATAACATGAACGTACGAGTTATGATTTATTGCTGATAATCTTATCAAGTGCAAAATCTTGAGTTGTTTTATGTAATGAATGAGACGGTCGTGATATTGAATATGCTGCAGAAATAAATAAATAATAAATAAAATAAAATACGCTTACACTCACAGCCCAACAGTAGGTATAAACCTGTGTCGTGGGTGCCGTTGTACACATACAACACATACACGAACACCCAGACCCGGAACAAATATCTGTAGGCCATACAAATATTTGTCCCGGTGCGGGGATCGAACCCGCGACCCTTCGAATCAAACGGTCATCTCACACCGCTGGACTAACCGAGTCGTCATGCAAATGCATTTTAATTTTAAAAGCTTATTCACACTTCACACTAATATTATAAATTAACAGATAACGAAATACCCATGCAAAGATATAGCAATGAATAAACAAAGGGCATCTAGATATATTACTGCAACAAGCATATTTAAATCATGTTTTTTATCTAACGCTTTACCGTAAGGGTCTTGGCGTGAAGATACATACATACATACAGTATAATAATAATAATGGCAACCCATTATACGTCCCACTGCTGGGCACGAGTCTCTCCCCTTTTCAGGGGGAGGCCTGGCGCTTACTCCACCACGCTGCTCCAATGCGGATTGGTGGAGTTGGGTGGGTTAGTGGCCAACCCGTTGTCGGATGTTTTCAAACCACCCATAAGGCCTCCGACAAGGTTTAACGACTGCTATTTATCGATAGCAACCGGGACCCACGGCTTAACGTGCACTCCGAAGCACGGAAACGCGCATTTAATTTGCCACTAGCGGTCACCCATCACACTACCCGACCGCGCCCGGAGTGCTTAACCGAGCAGATCGCTTCCGATCTACACCAGCCGCGGGGCCATGCGCGCTACATACAGTACTCAACAATAAATATTGCACATCGAGCCTACAAAAGAGACAACCGGCTACCGTTATCTCTGCTGCACACTGGCTACGTAGGCACTGTGCAGCAGAGAGAGCGCTTTACAAACGATGATCCGTTATTGGTCAAAACTTGATCAAAATGGTCGACAAATGTCACGTAGATACGGTGCGAAAGAGACAACTCTCTACAGACACGAAATAAGCCGAAGTCTCCTTCTCCGAACTCGACCAAATAGGTTAGTTCTGGCTGATGGTGCGGTCAAGTCTTCGGGTCGATCAAGGAATCGGCGTGCATTTATGAAGATAATGATGAAGGCAGATGAGGCACGAGAGGTACGTCAGGACCGGGATATCTGGCACTCTACACTCTCTGCCTACCCCGTTAGGGACCTGGCGTGAAGATTCTTTACATTAGTTTTAAATTAATGCGTTTTAACCGCTTGGTTCAAATTTTTGGGCGACCGAGTCGCTACTGTTCAATTAGCAGTGCCCCGCCTTATTCGATGTAGCGAAAGCCTATAAGGACTGTAAACTAAGAGATTCTATTTATTTATTTAAACTTTACAGGTGACTTACATAACGCCGTTTCCAGTGAAAAATCCAGCACGAAATTTGCACCAAATTGATGTCTCGGAAAATATAAAACACATGCCAACAAGTAAGCTTAACTATACTATACTAGCGGCCCGTCCCAGCTTTGTGCGGGTTTAATGTTACCTACCCTCTCCTATTCATCTTAGCGTGATGGTAAAATCTTAAAGCCTTCCTCGATAAATGGGCTATCTAGCAGTGAAAGAATTTTTCAAATCAGACCCATGGTTCCTGAGATTAGCCCGTTCAAGCAAGCAAACAAACTCATCAGCTTCGTTAACTAGTACACCTTCCTAGATTAGATAAAATTTAACAATAACAGTTGTTGTCAAGTGTTACTTACCTACCAGTACACCTAATTAAGAATAAATTGGTACCCTTTCATTTTACCGACAAACGTTTCGCAACGATTTCGTTTTATATCTCAACTTATCACACTGCAAACAGATTATGACAAAACTATTCATTTCATAACTCATCACTTCATCCCTACTATATTAATATTATAAATGCGAAAGTAACTCTGTCTGTCTCTCTGTAACCTTTTCACGTCCAAACGACGAAAACTATCACACTTAACTGGGCTTTACTAGGTTGCGAATAATAGTCGACCAAATGTAAAACTCGAAATTTTTGAACAACTGCATTGATTTTTTATTATTGTCATTGCATTAATCAAACCCAAAAACTACGGAACCCTGCACTGCGCGTGGCCCGACACCCACTTGACCGGTTTTTATCTGTAATTTCTAAAGTGCACTCGCATGTGTTAATGCGAAAAAATAAATATTACAACGATGTTGAAATTGTCTGAAATTCCAGATGAAATATTTGACTTCCAAAGAATTATGAAAAGTGAGGTGAACTATCAAAATCCGGAGATGATGATGACGTTTATGCATTACTTCGCAAACGTAACGTTTCACAATGGACACATTCAAAGGCTCATTTATGATACTAATCAAACATTCGACGCAGTGATTGTGGAATGGCTGTTCAGTGAATTATTTGGAGGGTAAGTTTACATGATGAATCTGATAGGTCAAGCTAAGATCCTCATCTTGGTGGCAGGATGTTCCAGACAGTAACTTACCTACCGGTGGTAAGTTCCAGTAATGGAACACTGCCTACTTTTATAGGAGATACCATGGTCAAAACTAGTCAGAAGGTTTGCATTAAAGGTCACAATATTATTTTTTCTACTTCTTTCTACTACTTACATTTTTTTATAATGGAAGTGGCAAGCATACCTACAGTTCACATTAATGTTAAGTGATGACTGCAGCCTATAGACACCCACACAATGACCAGAGGTGAACATGCAGATGCGTTACCACTTCTGAGGCCTAAGGTGTTATGCCTTTGGGCCGGAAATTACTGGGCCGTACTTCCGTTTTCTTCACATATCCTGTGATACATAATAAAAAAATTGAATCGCAAAAATCCCATGGTCAGAACCAGTCAGAAGGTTTAAATTCATAGAGCAACACAGGAGGGGAGTAGCCATATGCACGCTTTCCCCTCTGTCAAAGTACAAGTCCAAATGGACCTATACCTGTCGCCTAGATTTTTAAATGTGTGCGTGAAATTGTTTCTGTATTTTGTTAAAGTCAATGTGTGAGTTTCGTAATAATAGACGATGTTTGTAGTGTGTGTCGCGCACGTATTTCCCGCCGCAAAAAATTACAGACTGTTTTGCATCGGTAATACACGCTATGGCTACTCCCCTCCGGTCCGCCGCGACCGGTGGGCCGCGTTGCTCTATGGTTTAAATTGATGGCATTGATATCCAAAATTGAAGGTCCCAATATATTTTTTCTACAAATTTATTCTGTTAACAGCCTTGCTGCTGTCTTCGATTGCCCACTGATCTGGTCATCATCTATGGAGATAAACTCTTTGATCCTGTCTCTCGTCGATGACTTCCCGAACCCTGCTTACAGCTCAATAATACTCGCTAAGGACTATTCTTTCAATTTTCTCGACCGAATCGAGAACTTGGAGAAAATGCTTTACATTAAGTACCTTAGATGGTGAGTTTATTTCTTAATTAGTTAGGCGATTGACACATGGGACCGCACAACGCAGCGGAGGGTGGTAAAGCGGATTTCATGTCGCTTGGCCTCTATTAAATACGTTGATACCATCCATTCACACTTAGGTGCACCGCCCGACCGCGCGAGCCACATTGCTGTCAGAAAGAAAGAAGAAAGAAAGAAAGAAATGTTTATGTACAACACAATTTTTTAAACATATGTAGGTACCTAGTAATTATGCATTTGTTTCCAAATTGGCCCCAACTCAGCGTGTGCTAGTTGTGGGACAACCAGCGCTGATCTTCCGTTAGGGCCATTTTGTTCGTCATAGACTATACATAAAAACAACAATAAAAAATAATAAAGATTGTAAAACAATACAACAAAAGAGAAGAAAAAAAAACACACACCTACATCTAACTACGATTGAAGTAAATCGCCTTCGGTTTGGACATAATGTCGAGTGAGCAAAGGGTATTAATAGATATAGTGCAAATGTAAATGGTTGCAGAACTTCAGGAAGACTTAACCTGACCTACCTTACCTACCAAATAGATGGAATACCCCGCAGGTGGGTTGAGAGTCTTTGGAATCGGCGTGTATGCATGAAGAGAGTGATGAATGTAGAAGAAGCACTAGCAAATCTTAGGTTTTGCTTGATATTATTGAACTACAGTAGACTCTGGCAATAAACATAAACTGCGTGCCTTATTCTGTTCTTCGTCTCATTTTCAGGAAATATGCTCGTACAGAAAACGAAATATTCGCAGGAGCTCTTGGGCCAGCAATAAAAAAACGTGGCCGTGAAGTTTCCCATTATCAAGACGTCCAATACAATATATCTTTAATACTCGGCAACTCGCACGTAGCTACGGGTGATCCTTACAGTGTACCGTGGAATTATAAGGGGATCGGTGGATATCATATACCGGAAAAAAATGAGCCTCTACCTACAGTAAGCGTATTTAATTTATATGTCATTTAGTTGTAGTATAATAATAATAATAATGGCAACCCATTATACGTCCCACTGCTGGGCACGAGTCTCTCCCCTTTTTGGGGGCAGGCCTGGAGCTTACTCCACCACGCTGCTCCAATGCGGATTGGTGGAGGTGTTGGGGTTAGTGGCCAACCCGCTGTCGGATGTTTTCAAACCGCCCATAAGGCCTCCGACAAGGTTTAACGACTGCTACCTATCGATAGCAACCGGGACCGACGGCTTTACGTGCCCTCCGAAGCACGGAAACGCGCATTTAATTTGCCACTAGCGGTCACCCATCACACTACCCGACCGCGCCCGTAGTGCTTAACCGAGTAGATCGTTTACGATCTACACCAGCCGCCGGGCCATGCGCGCTTAGTTGTAGTAGGTATATCTTTTTTGGGCTCAAACTACCTTCATGTTAAAAATTTATCACAATCGGCTCCAAGATTCGTTCATTAAAGCATAACAAACTGACAGCCAGAGTTACTTTTGGATTTATAATAACAGTATTTAATAATAATATTTGATTTGAGATTTGCTTCGTTTCAGGAATTGGAACAGCTGATGAATAACTCCAAGCACGGTGTAATTTACTTCAGTATGGGATCCATTTTGAAAAGCAGCAGAATGCCAGAAGAATTGAAACAGGATCTATTGAAAATGTTTAGCAAACTTGATCAAACAGTGATATGGAAATTTGAAGACGATTTACGGGATTTGCCCAAAAATGTTCACATTGTACAATGGGCACCGCAGCAAAGTATTTTAGGTACTTAGGTTTTTTTATGTAATGAAGGTAGCAAAAAACTACAGCCTATAGACACCTACACAAAGACCAGAGGTCAAAATGCAGTTGCGTTGCCACCTCTGAGATCTTAGCTGTTATGTCTCTAATAGACGGGGACATGCTATAGATTTTTTTTTAACTAAGAAGATCAATTTTGGTTTCCTTTTCACTCCCCCGTTGGTCTGTTGTACTTACATTTTTTACTGGTGGTAGAACTCCAGTGACGGAGCTTGCGGGCGTAGGCACCACCGCATTACCTAATATACCTACTTGCCGCTAAATGGTGGTGTTTAGCACTATCGTGTTCCGGGCAGGTAATGTACGGCCCTGTAATTTCCGGCACAGAGGTATAACACCTTAGGCCTCAGGAGTGGTAACGCATCTGCATTTTGACCTTGGTCTTTGTATGGGTGTCTAATAGGCTGCACTCATCACTTAACCTCAATGTGAACTGCATGCTTGTTTACCACATCCAATACATAAAAAAAACACATGATTTTCAAAAATTTCCAGCTCATCCTAACTGCGTGTTATTCATCAGCCACGGCGGTTTACTCTCCATGATAGAAACAATCTACTTCGGGGTCCCTATAATCGGTATACCAATGTACGCTGATCAGTTCTTGAACGCCGGAAGGGCCGAAGTCAAGGGTTATGGTAGACGAGTGGATTTGACATCAGAGTTCCTGACTAACTTGAAGGCAGCTATAACAGATATTTTAAGAAAACCATCGTAAGTATATAATTTACGCTTCACTGGTGAATGGAGTCATGTGATTTTCAGTAGTTTCTATATTATTTTGATTGCGTATTTTTATTTTTTGTCAATTATAGTCGCGTCGTCACTGAACATTTTCTTATGACATTAAGTGGCAAACAAGCATATACAGTTCACATTGGTGGTAAGCGTGGAGCAATACGGGCCACCGGCCGCGGCGGACCGGAGGGGAGTAACCATATGCAGGCTTTCCCCTTTGTCAAAGTACAAGACTAAATGGTCCTATGCCTGTCGCCCAGATATTTAAATGTGTGCGTGGAATTGTTTATGTATTTTGTTAAAATCAAGTTCAATAAGGTACATCATCAATGTAGATAAGGTAAAGCCTAATCTACTACACTCCAGCTCCATCACTGTAGCTCTACCATCAATAAATACCATAACTTCAGGGGTGTATTTTATTTTAGAACAGTGTGTCTTTATTTTGTTCTATTCACCTAATAGATTGCAAAAAACATTAATTGGGCCCTTTGCCGAATTTTTTTTTTTAAATGACGCTTGCTTTGCTTTGAATAATATAACATCAGACAGTATAATGACAGACAGACTATCTGTTGTATTGGTGTTTCAGCCTTAAATTAGTTGATGTATGTAGCCTATTTCATTTACTCCAGGTATCGTCAACGAGCAAAAGAATTCTCCTTGATCTTCCGCCATCGCATGGTGTCTCCTGGCGATGAATTGGTGCACTGGGTGGAACACGTAGTGAAGACACGCGGCGCGTTACACTTACGCTCTCCGGCTGTTATGATGCATTGGTACAAGAAGATGTATCTAGACCTAGCTTTAATATTGTTAGTAACTTTCTTGACTGTTAACTCTATGGTGAAGTATTTAAGAAATAAGTGGAAGATACAGTATAGTATAAAGAAGAAATTATCATGAAAATCTTCTTAAATTAATTAATGTAAGAATCTACCCTCTGGTTTACTTAGTAATATTGAATACGTTGGCTATAAGAGTATCATTCTGGTACGGATAACATCTACGGTATAAATAAGGATACATTTATTTTTTCGAATGTATTTACTTAATTTTGACTATAAGGGTCAGGCCCACTGCAGCCACCCGGCACCCGACCAGCGCCCGACCACCTCGAGCGGTCTGCGCTAATTACATCAACTCCGCTGGATCGCCTCGTCCGCAAGCCGTCAATGCACGGGCGGCGCGCGGTCCACGCGCGGACAGCGAATGGACCACTCGGTGACCTGGCATATTGGGCTTTGGAACTCTGCCGGTGAATGACAAAGAATGACTCTTTTTCTTTTCTT
This sequence comes from Macrosoma leucophasiata, assembly GCA_036365455.1. Classification (NCBI taxonomy): domain Eukaryota; kingdom Metazoa; phylum Arthropoda; class Insecta; order Lepidoptera; family Hedylidae; genus Macrosoma; species Macrosoma leucophasiata. The sequence goes on from JAWQUS010000004.1 coordinate 13,992,638, forward strand.
TTTACTCTTTGTTGTCAGTTTGAAAAGGGGAAATGAGACATTCTACTGATATACTGTTTACGCATATTACATTTAGTTTCATCTTAGTGATATTCTTGACTTTACATATATTTTCTAACTTGTTTGACATGTATTTATTTATTTTATTTTCTTAGGAGAACAAACAGTTTTAAATTTAGATAGGTACAAGTAATTGCTAATTATAATTACACCATTTATGTGTTCTCACAAATAGATAAATTACACTTGTTTGTTAAAACGTACAGCAAGTAAACACATTTCAAGTGGACTTAACTTAATTAGGGTATTATATGTTTTACTAGTATACGTATAGTAGATAATACAGAATTTATATCACATATATACTTTTAAACATGTGTTCCAATAATCATTAACGAAACATGAAAATAATCTATGACGTATTGAGAACCAACCAGTAAGACGATAACGCCATTTTCATTTTATGAGGTGGTAAATGAAATAAATCTAATTCCGGGATGTCGACCAGATTATTAAATTGTCTTGCCGCTCGTATGAGATAGGAGTTCTGTCTATAGTTGGTTTTGAACTTGGGTACACTTAGGGGAGGAGTATTTCTACGAGCTTCTATCGGTGGAATGCGAATTTGTAACTTTGATAAGAGGTAAGGTGAGTCTACTTTAGTTTGTGCTATATTAATTAAAAATGAGATATCTGCTATTCTACGCCTTTCTAAGAGTGGCAAAATGTGATGTCTTCTACACCTAGTTTCGTAATCAGAATCATAACACTTACACTTATACTGAAGATGCTTCGCACATAACAACAGTATAATATCTTAAGCACTTTTATACTAGAAAATGGTGAACAGGTCCTGATGACAAAACCCAATGCCTGACGTGTCTTTTTAACGATGTTATCTACATGGCTCTCATATGTTAATTTAGCATCTAAAATGACTCCAAGGTCTCGTATTTCGTTTAATATTTTAAGAGGCTGGTCTTTTATGAAATACTGTTTTTTGAAAACATTAAATTTACGAGTGAATGTTAACAATAACATTTTGAGACATTTAAGTCTAATTGTAGTATGCTTCAAATCTAATTATATCTTGTTGTAATAAGAAACAGTCCTTTGATATCCTTTGAATCACAGATATTTTTGAAAATTTTGATATCATCGGCATATAACAGGAAGGATGAGTGGTGAAAACAGGAATGTATGTCGTTTAAAAAGATATTAAATAACAGGGGCCCCAATAAAGAGCCTTGTGGAACTCCAGAAGGGACATAACACCAAGAAGACTGGTAGCCACTAACTACGTCAGCTTGAGACCTATTTATATATAGTACCTAGTACTTATGTATATCAATGTATATATGTAGTAGTACCTATATAAATCAATTGTAATTCACTTTTTTCTTTGTGTTTGACGTATCATAAGAGGTGCCTGTCATTCTAAATGAATAAATGAGTTTCTGATTCTTTGAGTTTGAGATTCTGATTCTGATTCTGACTTGCTTGTTTTGCGTTGATATTGCATAGCCAACACGCTGTTCCCAAGTGGACCACGCTGTCCGCTAGTGATTCACAAGTAATATCGCGTTGTTCACCCGTGGACCACCCATCGACAACGAGTGATCGCCGTAAATCGAAGCGGTGCTGGTCGAGTGTCGGGTGGCTGCAGAAAGCTATGACCCTAAGTCCTGTCATCCTGTGACGCGTGAAAAATCAACAATTTACAGAAGTTCAAACATGATTAAAAAGAATTGAATGTTGTATGTTCACTGGAGCATTTATTTTTTTGTAGAAAATGCTGTTTTAAAGTAATTCTAGAAAAACCTGAGCGTCATAGTCCGGGCAGTGTAATAGTATTCAAGGAGTTAGGGCACTCAGTTGATAGATAATACATACATACTAAAGAGTCGCCGCCACCGAACAGAGTGAACGGACGTTCGTTTTGTATGAAATAAATTGTGGAATAGTTCATGATCTAGTTTACGAAAGAAAAAGAAATTCACATTTACATTCACATTATAGAATTGCATTGTTTTTATTTTTAGCAATATCGTTGTTTTGTTTCTGACTTTTATGTGTCATAAAACTGACAAGAGTATAGGTAGTAAGTTACCTACTGAATTATGACGTAATAAAGGCGCAATTTCATGTTTTCTTTCGCATAAACTCTTTTACAACTCTCGGTGCATAATTTCCCTTTCGCATGTCATAATATCCTCTTCGCAAAATGTCCCTTCCACATAATGTCCTTTTCGCATAATGTCCTTTTCTCTTAATATAATTTTTGCATGTTACTATGCCCAAATTACGGAATTAGAGCGATCACAGAGATTAGAGTATTCACATTTAGGGAGTGATTTCACACCCTGACCCTTACCGGACCCTGAATACCGTGTAGTGAAATAGGCGCTAAATGAAAAATGGATGTTGGCCGATTGTCAGATCTATCCTATAGCCCCAATAGGCACTCAAAATATCATGACAATCAGTCAAGCCGTTTCGGAGGAGTGTAACTAACATTGTGACACGAGAATTTTAAATATATATATATATAGAGAAGATAGAGATAGATTTGATAGGTACTTACAGTACCTAGCAATAAATATTGCACATCAAGCTTAGGTTGAAACCACAGAGCAACTCGGGCCACCGGTCGCAGCAGCGGACCGGAGGAGAGTAGGCATAGCGTTTATTACCGATGCAAAACATTCTGTCATTTTTGCGGGGGGAAATACGTATGACTCACACACACACACACACTACAAAAATCGTCGAATACTGCGAAACTCACACCTTTGGGAAATCACACCACAAAATACATAAACAATTTCACGCACACATTCAAACATCTAGGCGAGAGACATAGGCCCATTTGGGCTTGTACTTTGACAAAGGCGGAAAGCCCGCATATTGCTACTCCCCTCCGGTCCGCCGCGGCCGGTGGCCCTATGAGTTGAAACAATCGGGTAGTTTCGACTTCCTTGAGCGTTATCTTTGTTGCACACTGCTTACGTAAGTACTGATAGTGCGGTATTGATACGTAGTATTATTAGATACATATTATCTGGTATTGGTCAAAGGAGATGTTGCAAAAGTGTATGGACCTCCGGCCATGTATTGTACACAATATCATTAACAGGCAAAATCAATACAAAAACGTTTTTTACTGCATATTTTCACATAATAAGCTTTGTTTTCAGTTACAAAATATTATTTGCAGTTAGAATTGCAACTCAAACCAACATGGCGAATATGGCGGGCGATGTCATTTTGACATTAAAATTTTTAAAATTATATAAAACTTGGAGAAAAAAGTTATATTTTCTGAATACTGTCGAAATCGATTTCATGTGTTAATACTAAGAACTTAAACTAATCGATATCCAATTTAAAGAAGCGTCGGCTGTGTCGCCGCCATGTTGAATATCGTTGAAAATGATAAAATCGTTTGAATTAAATGTGGTAGTAACTCTAAAATATATACTTAAATAAATAAATTGCATTTTTTTCGGATTCTTCTTTAATTTACCCATTTTTTGAGGATATGTACGATCTAGAGCCGAGCTCGCAACATCTCCTTTTTATCAAAATAGTCGGCAAACGTCACATAGGAACAATAACTAAAGCATTGGTAGTGTGTGTATTTTTTTTTTTTTATGTAGTCGAAGTGGTAAACAAGCATGCAGTTCACATTGATGTTAAGTGATGACCGTAGCCTATAGACACCCACACAAAGACCAAGGTCAAAATGCAGATGCGTTACCACTCCTGAGGCCTAAGGTCTTATGCCTCTGTGCTGGAAATTACAGGGCCGTACATTACCACCTGACCGGAACACGATAGTGTTGAACACTACCATTTAGCGGCAAGTATATTAGGTAATGCGGTGGTGCCTACGCCCGCGAGCTCCGTCACTGGAGCTCTACCACCAGTAAAGAGATAACGTCTTACAGAGCCGTAATTAGCCCCAACCTATTAAATAATATATTAACATTAATATTCTTATCGTAACCTATCACCCATACTACATAACTTAATGGATAATTTAATTTATTTCTCGTCAGAGAATATATAATAATATGTTCTCGTTTAAAACGTGTGAAGCTCGCCGACAAAAACTACCTTACGAAGCAGTATTTTATAGGTAATTCAGCTTGTAGGTACTTAACAAAATTATCGTAATATCGTTATCGTAACCTATCACCCATACTACTTAACCTAATGGACAATATAATTTATTTCTCGTCAGAGAATATAAAATAATATAATAATGTTCTCGATTAAAACGTGTGAAGCTCGCCGACAAAGACTACCTTACGAAGCAGTATTTTATAGGTAATTCAGCTTGAAGTTACTTAACAAAAAATATTGTCTGATACACTCTTCCGATGAAATGGCTCTTGTTATAGGTCGCGCCACGTAAAAAGAACGCTGGAAGAAAGTAGAAGGGATGTGTTCGCGCATCGGTACACTCGCGCACGAAAGCACTAGCCCTATTGGTTTATTTTTGATCTAGCTTTCGCTTGCGGTTTCGTGTATTGGTAGGCAGATTGAAAACTATATTACATAGAATAACATAAAATGAAATAAAAACACATGACGCGCAGCTTGACCGCCAGCGTTCTTTTTACGTGGCGCGAACTATACTAAACCGACACTTGAATTTACAGGCACTTTTCAGTTTATATACGAATTAATAAAATTGGTAAGTTGCTATTATTTATGTTTTTTACTCCTTTTGTAAACCTCCAGTGACGAAGCTCGCGGGCGTAGCTACCACCCCATTACCCATCTTCTTGCCGCTAAATTATAGTGTTCTGCACTATCGTGATCCGGTCGGGCCTGGAATTTCCGGAACTGAGGCATAATAACTTAGACCTCACGAGTGGCAACGCATCTGCATTTTGCCTCTGTCATCTAATCATTGTGGATGGTTGCAGAGGCCCAGGAAGACCAATACTGACCTACCATGACCAAATAGGTCGAGTTCTATCTGATGGTGGGGTCAAAAGTCTTAGGAATCGGCGTGCATGTATGAAGAGAATGATGAAGGTAGACGAGGCACGAGAGGTTTGTCAGAACCGGGATATCTGGCGCTCTACACTCTCTGCCTACCCAGTTAGGGACCTGGCGTGAAGATACAAAAAAAATCTAATCATTGTGTCGGTGTCTATAGGCTGTAGTCATCACTTAACATCAATGTGAACTGCATGCTTGTTTGCCACTTGCATTACATAAAAAAAAAAATATTGACTGAATAGCATTGAATGTGCTAATGATTTGTTCAACATAAAAACGTAGGTGCTTTTGTAATGATGACTTGAAGTTATATACTTTATATAGAGTGTCCACCCGTAACACAATACTCATACCGACTGGGTGGAGGGGTCCATGGGCACACAGGTCAGCCGGGGGAGCGGAACTGGCACTCTAGTAGTACCTGGATGGTAATGTTCAGCACACAGTACTGAACATTACCAATTAGCGGCAAGTAAATTAGGTAATGCGGTGGTGCCTACGCCTGCGAACTCCGTCACTGGAGCTCTACCACCAGTACGAATGTCTTTAAAATTATTATAATTTTAATGTCATTCGTTCTATAAATAAAACATTAAAAACAAATGCTTTCTTGCTTCAATAATTAACACTTATTGTTTTATGACGAAACAATAAAATCATATGCAGGTGTTCGAATACAAGAAAATCATAAACATAAGAAGTCAGTTCACTGTATTATAAATATCATGAATTCATTGTTTGTTAAATACGTATCAATGACTAAAAATACGTTTCAGGAATAATTAAGTTGCAAATTTGTGTAAATTTACATATCAGTCGGTGCGTAGACAATTGAGGTATGAGACATCAATTCTTTTGTATTTATAATATTTATTTCAATTACCTATCTACTAACTGTTGCCCGCGGCCAAAGTCAGCTCTATCTCTGTACCAAATTTAATTAAAATCGGTTCAGTCGTATGGACGTGAAAAGGTAATAGCAAACAGACAGACAGAGTTACTTTCGCATTAATAATATTAGTAGGGATTGTGTGTTTCTTTTGTAATATTATGTAGTTACTCTAAATTGAGCTAAAACTTTAAGATAAAATGTAAATCGCTTGCAGTAATCACGGTGGAAGAGCGAGGCATTCCCAACTCAAGTGTCTTGTGACAACTTACTGGGAAGTCTTGGTGTTAAAATTTGTTAAGATTTACTTAAATAAAAGATATTTTATTATTTATTTTATTATTTATTATTAATATCCTTGGTGTACAATTAAGTATATTGTTATTTCCGTTAATCATGTCAATCTCTGAAATCATTTGCCTGGATCAATTAATAATTTGCTATCAATTTCATACTTATAGTTGCCTTCTTATTTAAAACTAGCTGTGCCCGCGACTTCGTCCACGTGAGAAAAAATATGATTGTTCAGTATCTACCCGGACGAAGTCGTGGGCGCAGTTAGTATAAAAGTAGCCTAAGTTACTCCATATGACATCAGCTATCTGCCAGTGAAAGTCCCGTCAAAATCGGAGACACTCAAATTCTATTTATTTGTATGTAGATATGTATGTATGTATGGATGTATGGAGATAAAAGTAGCCTAAGTTACTCCTTATTACATCAGCTACCTACCCGTGGAAGTCCCGTCAAAGTCGGATACACTCCAATTGTACTTATTTGTATGTAGGTATATATGTATGTATGGATGTATGGAGATAAAAGTTCCGTCAAAATCGGTCCAGCCGTTCCCAAGATTAGCCCCGCCAAACAGATAGACAGACAGACAGACAAAAATTGTAAAAAGTGTTGTTTTGGTATATGTACCGTGTATACATACATATGCATTTAGTAAAAAGCGGTTATTTTAATATTACAAACAGACACTCCAATTATATTTATTTGTATAGATTTATTATGGAAGGTAATATACAACAAAAGATCTAAAAATTCTGTGAAAATTTTAAGCGTCTACTTTAATACAACTTGCTACCGTTATTATCGAGCAAAAAATATACGAAAAAGGTTTATGGTATGGCCCCTTGGACCCCTTAACATTTTCTTTTTCTTATTTTTAGTAATTAATTTTGTTTTTATAGCGGTAACAGAAATACATAATTTATGAAAATGTTAGCTTTCTAGCTATCACTATTTATGAGACACAGCCTGGTGACAGACAGACGGACAGACGGACAGACAGACAGATAGACAGCGGAGGATTAGTAATCCGTAGGGTCTGTTTTTACCTTTTAGGTACGAAACCCCCTAAAAGATAGAACTTAGATACAGAATAGCTTAAAAATATTCGATATGAATCTTTAAATTGACATAACTTTTTTTATGTCTGAACCGATTAACATAAAACAAACACTAAATGTTAAGTGAAACTTACCACAATATATTAGTGAAACCCGCAAATCGAATAAGCCGTTTCTGAAATAAGGGTGCACAAACACACATACAAACAGACATTTTATAATATCGGGATAAAAAGTACCCAGTGTTGTGCGCTAAAGGTTAAAGTATAATCATACCAAGTTTCATTGTAATCGGACCAGTAGTTTTTATGTGATGCTTGCACAAACAGACAGACAGACAGACAAAAAATCTATTAATCTTTCTAATCACATATTTGTGTTCGGTATCGATCTAGTAACATCCCCTGGTATTTATTTTTTCAATATTTTTAATCTGCAGAATTCACACTTCTACAGTCTTATTATAAGTATAGATGACGGCATTGTGTATTGTACGCTACAATCACAATATGACATCAAACTGTTAAATTGATGATACTCGTATAACTACAGTGTAGCTCAAGGGTGCAGCCACTACCTATTTTTTTGTTTAATGCTAATGCTAACGTGTTGCAATAAGATTTTTTACAGTTTTACATTATTGGACACAGTACGTATCTGCATCCACACCGTAGTTATTAAATAAAAATACGCTTACACTCACAGCCCCACAGTAGGTATAAACCTGTGTCGTGGGTGCCGTTGTACACATACAACACATACACAAACACCCAGACCCGAAACAAATATCTATAGGCCATACAAATATTTGTCCCGGTGCGGGGATCGAACCCGCGACCCTTCGAATCAAACGGTCATCTCGCACCGCTGGACTAACCGGGTCGTATTCTTTGCAGAAAGGCAACAAATACGCTCAGACAGACTACCTATCAACGCTGGTGTGCCGCAAGGCTCTGTGCTATCTCCCACGCTTTTTCTTCTGCATATCAATGAAATGTTGGAGCAAAACTCCAATTTTCATTGCTATGCGGATGATAGCACGGGAGATGCACACTATACAAGCCGTGCAAATGCCTCTCGGACACTTATCGAAGAAAGCAGGACTAGACTTGTGTCTGAAGTCGAGCACTCTCTGGAGCGGGTCTCAGATTGGGGTCGACTCAATTTAGTGCAGTTCAACCCCTCGAAGACACAAGTCTGCGCGTTCACCGCTAAAAAAACCCCATTCATTGTAGCACCACAGTTCCAGGGCACTCCGCTTGCCATTGGTAAGAGTATCGGTATCCTGGGCGTTGACGTATCGAACGAAGTGCAATTTGGGAGTCACATTGAGTGTAAGACCAAGTTGGCATCCAAAAAGTTGGGGATGCTTAACAAAGCGAGGCAGTATTTCACATCGGGGCAGCTACTACAGCTTTATAAGGCCCAAGTGCGGCCCCATCTGGAATACTGCTCTCATTTGTGGGCGGGAGCCCCCAAGTACCAGCTTGGTCCACTTGACTCCCTACAAAAACGCGCCGTTCGTATTGTTAACGATCCGGGACTTACAGACAGGCTCGAACATCTGAGCCTGCGCAGAGATATTGGTAGTCTGTGCGTGTTATACCGTCTCTACAATGGTGAGTGCTCTGTCGAACTGTTCGACATGGTGCCACCGTCTCTTTTTCTACACCGTACTACCCGCCGAAGAGAAAATTTTCACCCTCACCGACTGGACGCCTGGCAGTGCTCAACGGTGCGGTTTTCTCGTTCGTTTCTGCCCAGAACGTGTAAATTGTGGAACGAACTTCCCTCTGAGGTGTTCCCTCGGTGCTACAATATGGGGTTCTTCAAAAATGGCGTCAAAAGAGTCCTTCAGGGCTGGCAGCGCGTTGGCAACTCCCCTGGTGTTGCAAATGTCCATAGGCGACGGTGACCACTTACCATCAGGTGGCCCGTCTGCTTGTCTGTCAACTTAATGACATAAAAAAAAAAAAAAAAAAAAAAAAAAACATCCGGTAACAAAATTGTATTTTTAGAATTTCATTGTCATTTAGACTTAGATTTTAATGTTTTTCGACATCGTCCAAGAATTTAAAAAGATAATAAATAGTTACAAATTAATATTCAATGTATCACATAATGTAATTAATAAAACAATTGTAACATTTAAAACTTAAATATTTTTATTCTTTTGTAAGTTCTAATACATTTTTTTCTTCACACTTTCAATTATGATATTCGTGTTTTTGACGTGTGCTAGCAATTGTCTAATGATACATAAAACAATAATTAGAAATGTAAACAGCAATACTACAAGATCTAAATACATCTTCTGGTACCAGGGCATCATTAGTGCTGGAGAGCGCATATGTAGCGCGCCGCGGGTTTTAATTACATGCTCCACCCAATGAACCAGCTCTCTACCGGGAGGCAGCGGTCGATGATGGTGGATGAATGAAAATTCCTTAGCTTTTTCCGTGTATCTGAAATATTATAATAGAGTGAATGCGTAGAGCAACACCGGAGGGGAGTAGCCATATGCAGGCTTTCTCCTCTGTCAAAGTACAAGCCCAAATGGGCCTATACCTGACGCCTAGATGTTTAAACGTGTGCGTGAAATTGTTTCTGGATTTTGTTAAAGTCAAGGTGTGAATTTCGTAGTAATAGACGTTTTTTTGTAGTGTGCGTGTGTGTCGCACGCATTTCCCCCCGCAAAAAGTGACAGACTGTTTTGCATCGGTAATACACGCTATGGCTACTCCCCTCCGGTCCGCCGCGACCGGTGGTCCGCGTTGCTCTATGAGTGAATGTATCTTTACGCCAAATCTCTTGCGAAGTAGATTAATACAAAATCCCTTGCAGGATAGGCAGAGAGCATACAGTGCCAAATATCTCTCGTGCCTCTCCTACATTCTTCACATCATACGCACGCCGATTCCGAAGACTCTTGACCCTTATTTCACTAGACCGACATATTTGGTCAAGGCTTTTTACTGGTGGTAGAGTTGCAGTGTAGAAGTTCGAAGGCGTAGGCACCACAGCATTATCTAATCTATCTGTTACCAAATGTAGTGTTCAGCACTATCTACTGGTGGTAGGGCTCCAGTGACAGAGCTCGCGGGCGTAGGCACCACCGCATTACCTAATACTGCTAAATGGTAGTGTTCTGCACTATCGTGTTCCGGTCAGGTGGTAATGTACGGCGCTGTAATTTACGGTACAGAGGCATAACACCTTAGGCCTCAGGAGTGGCAATGCATCTGCATTTTGACCTCTGGTCATTGTGTGGGCTTATAGGCTGCAGTCATCACTTAACATCAATGTGTGCTGCATGCTTGTTTGCCACTTTTATTACATAAAAAAATCATGTTCCTAATGTTACTAATAACTCTATCACAGAGAAAACTGTCCGTCTTACCTCTTATCAGTAAGTATGCGATGTACAGCCACTTCTAAATCTTCAGCAAGCGCATCACTAAGATCCACTTTTCTTGCATAACCTTTCTTAACCGCAGTATCTACATTATTAAATTGATCGGTATATAGCGGAATACCAACAATAGGTATACCATAATAAACAGCCTCGGTGATTGAAAGAATCCCACCGTGTGTGATGAATAGGACACAGTTTGGATGAGCTGCAAAATTAAAGTTAGCTATTACACGTTATTTTGTTGATCGGCGTCTGGATGTGACGACCCCACCGTCCACTTGCGGATGAATTTTCTTCTACTGAAAGATAATTCTTCCACTAGAGCTGTCAGTCAACCGAACAATGGTTGTTCGGTCAAAAAAGGACTTATGGCCACACACTGGCCACTGGCTGGTATTTATATTCCAACTTTGAAAATGTTGTCTGTCATCTGATTTTCTATTATTTTATGTCTTCTATTTTTTAGACTTTACTTTTACAATGTACATGAGAAGCAATAACAAGATATATTATTTCAAAAACTACTCATTCTTTTCTTTCAACTATCACCTGTGCATCATTCTTTACATGGTCCTTCGAGCCGGATGACTCCAAATACTCTTATCTACACTTCTAACGGTGTAATAAGAAGATCCTTCAGTAAGATTTGCCCTCTGATTGATGGATCCAGTTGAAAGCAGTGCTTCCAACGCCCGGGGGCATGTTCGGTCAAAAAAGGACTCATAGCCACACCCTGGCTACTATTTATATTCCAACTTTGAAGATGGCGTCTGTCATCTGATTTTCATTATTTTATGTCTTCACTTTTTTAGATTTTACTTTTACAATGTACATAAGAAGCAATTACAAGATTTATTATTACTAAAACTACTAATTCTTTTCCTTCAACTATTACCTGTGCATCATTCTTTTGTTCGGCCAATCCAACCATTCCAACGAAGCGGTAGTAAGCCTTTTTTTTTAATTTATTAATCTCTAAATACAAATTATTACATGAAAAACAAACCAAAAACCACGAATATTTGTCTGGTTCGCTTATAAACGTCGAGTTCGTCGCATCATTGAATACATAATGCATTGAAATCAGAGAACGTAAAGTAGGTAATGTGCAGTAAAATAAGCGCGACACGGTTAAATTATACTCAATTTCATAGGTACATCATTCAAACTTGGCTGGGTTGAGAGACATAATAATATTAACAAACTACCCTCACTTTATTTTGCTCAATTGGAAGAGCGGCTGGACTAGATTCCCAGTAGGCCGCGAGTTCGAGCCTCGCCTGAAGTCAAATTTTTCTTTCCATTTTTCTTTAAAAATAAAATATATTTCACAAGCACAAGCATGTGTTAATGCGTAATAATATAAAAACAATTATTAAGGGTAAAAGCGACTTCTTTACGATATTCAATAAACTGAAGAGTCTATTATATCAGTTGCCTAACTAGCATAGTTGGTAATAGATGGCGCTGCTGATACCATAAAGCAATGCAATAGATGTGAAGGAAAGATTTGACAAATCGGGCAGGACTTCAGTAGCTCAATTGGAAGAGCGGCTTGACTAGATTCTCAGTAGGCCGCGAGTTCGAGTCTCGCCTGAAGTCAAATATTTCTTTCCATTTTTCTTTACAAAAAAAAATATATTTCACAAGCACAAGCATGTGTTAATGCGAAATAATATAAAAACAATATTAATATATAAATGCAGTTCCGCGTCAAAGTACAGTCAGGATGAAACGGTAATATAGTTTGGCAATAAAGTGTTATTAAAGTGTTATTGCCAAAATATATTAAATTTTAGTTTAATAAAGTGTTAATAAAGTGTTATTGCCAAACTAAAGTACAGTCAGGATGAAAATGTAATATAGTTTGGCAATAACACTTTATTAACACTTTATTTAACTAAAATTTAATATAGTTTGGCAATAAAATGTTACTAAATTGTTATTGTCAAACTATATTAAATTTTAGTTTAATAAAGTGTTAATAATGTGTTATTGCCAAACTATATTAAATTTTCATCCTGACTGTACTTTGACGCGGACTGAACTTTTTTTTGACGGACTGTACTTTGTTAATATTATTAAGTCTTCAATTTTGGTTTGATATTTTCAGCAGCATCCTGCGATAAAACTACGTCCACTGCGATCGCCAATCCACTTGCCAAGCGTGGCGATTATGGCATATCCCCTTAATGGGGAGGCCTTGGTCCAGCAGTCGACATCTTTCGGTTGACATGATGATGATGATATTGTTTATGGCACTTAATACTTTAAGTTTGATAACTCGCGATCCGGGGTCGAACCCAGAACACCAGTGTAACAGAAGTGGCCTGCTAAGACCGGACTACAGAAGCAATAAGTAGTATCTCCATTAAAGAATCCTAATATCAATTTTCTCACAATTTCGCTAGCTTCATAGGTAGGTATACTGATTGTTTTTTTTATTTAATGGAAGTGGCAAACAAGCATGCCGTTCACATTGATGTTAGTTAAGTGATGACTGCAGGCTATGGACACTTACACAAAGGCCAAGGTCAAAATGCAGATGCGTTACCACCTGAGGCCTAAGGTGTAATGCCTCTGTGCCGGAAATTACAGGACAATGTAATACCACCTGACCGGAACACGATAGTGCTACTGGTGGTTTTTACTGGTGGTAGAGCTCCAGTCACTGGAGCTCGCGGGCGTAGGCACCACCGCATTACCTAATCAATCAATGTGAACTGCATGCTCGTTTACCACTCACATAAAAAAAACTTATTTACTTTCACGTTAGTTGCTATAATATATAGTTACCCAAAATACTTTGCTGTGGTGCCCACTGTAATATATGAACATTTTTTGATGCATTCGATAACTTTTCTTCGAATTTCCATAATACGGTCTGCTTTAATTTGGAAAACAACTTTAACAGGCCTTGTTTAATGTGACTTGGAAACGATTTGGATTCTGCATTTGATCCCATACTAAAGTATATTACTCCATGTTTAGCATCATCCATAATTCTCTGCAAATGCTGCAAAATCATTATTATAATTTTCATTAAGTTGACAGACAAGCAGACGGGCCACCTGATGGAAAGTGGTCACCGTCGCCTATGAACATTTGCAACACCAGGGGAGTTGCCAACGCGCTGAAGGCCCTGAAGGACTCTTTTGACGCCATTTTTGAAGAACCTCATATTGTAGCACCTAGGGAACACCTCAGAGCGAAGTTCGTTCCACAATTTACACGTTCTGGGCAGGAACAAACGTGAGAACCGCACCGTTGAGCACTGCCAGTGAAATTGGAAATCTTACAAAGTACGAGTATGTTCATTTAGACGACCCGGTTAGTCCAACGGTGTGAGAGGATTTGATTGGTAGGGTCGGAGGTTCTATCCCCGCACCGGGACAAATGTTTGTACGAGATTTTCAGTTCAGATATAATTATGTTTAGGGTCTGGGTGTTTGTGAAAGCGATGTGTGTGTACAACGGCAACCACGACACACATTTATACTTTGTATTTAGTATGGGGCTGTGAGTGTAAGCGTATTTATTTGATGGCCGAAAATAACATTCCTTATGTTTATTCTGGTCTGTGGTTTGTATTTACTATTTACTATTCTTTTTCACAATTATAACAAAATGCTTATGAAAGTTATTTTTTATACAAAACAATGATATGGATAACGTATAATACAAACTTGAATTAAAATAACACATTAACAGCAATATTTAAAGTGGTTTTGAATACAGTATGAATAACAAAGGAATGAGACATTGAAACAACATCGGTTATTTCCATAAGAGTCTGATAAGTATACCTAACGCATAAATTAAGGCATAACATGAATGTTATAGAGTAGGGTTGCTAGTTTACGAGATACAGTGCGAAAACCCTTTGCACCCCTTTTCCAAATTGGCGGAAGGGGGACAAGAGTGGTGACTAAACAAATTCGAAGTTAAGCATATTCTAAAGCCCTACTCGTCAAAAAAATAAAATTGCGTCCTCTGAAAAACGCAAATCTATGGTTGCACCAAGATATTTGTTTAAGTTATTGTAACTTTTTTTTTATTTAATGGAAGTGGCAAACAAGCATGGAGTTCACATTGATGTTAAGTGATGACTGCAGCCTACAGACACCCACTTAAAGGCCAAGGTAAAAATGCAGATGCGTTACCACTCCTGAAACCTAAGGTATTATGCCTCTGTGTCGGAAATGTGCGATGTAATTTGACTGCACGCCATCTATCGTACTAGACAAGTACTGTAAGGTTTCATTGTATTCCACTAGTTGGCGCCTTAATGTAGTGGACGCTACAAATCCAATTGTGTTCCTGTAGATAAAGCGGTACAAACCTGTGGTAACGGCCCCGGATTTTCTTGAACATGATAACCGCCAATTGGCTTAAACATCAGCGGTAATGGTGTTGGCTCCCCCGTACATATGTAAGTATTGCTCAATACCAAAGAAGCATTATACTTCAGTGCTTCAAACGAAGGCACGATACTTCTTCTCTTGTGTATTACAGGCGCAATTAATCTTTCATAAACTTCCAATTCTGTTTTATCGAGACCATTACTGAAAAAAAACATGCCCTTATTCATAAACGTATTTTAGCTAAAGTGTTGTTAGTGTCTCCTTTGTCTTTTTCTATCCTGCACATTTGACAATGCAACTGACAAAGACAAAGCATTCTATAGTTAAAACGTATCCCGCTAAAAGTGTTAAACAAGGCAGACGTGTTGTTGTTAGCTCTCTTAATTTTACTGTCAAAAAGTAGTTTAAATTTAGTCTTTAACGTTGATTGTAGTATTGTTGTATAGCTGGCAACATCTGCTATGTTGTAGTGAAAACCATATTGCAATACCTATAGCGGCTCAGTTTTTATAAGCATAAACATTTCAAAAAAATTGTTAAACGGTTGGTTGACGTGACCTACCCCAACCCGAGACCAGCGGCCAGCGTGAGTCACTGCAGCGATCTGTCGCTTGCAACGGAGGATCGGAAGACTTCGGGCTGCTGAGCCGAGGCCGAGCGAACGGCCACCGAGCGCCGTACTGCCCGCACGACGTGTTCATTGCCGCGGACACCCTACGTACCGAGCTCTACGTGCGTTTACTAGACTTGTGAGTGGACAATCAGTTTTGTTTTTGTTTCGCGCAAATATTGTTGATGAAAATGGCTGAAAAATGTATGAAATGTTGCAAGGAAATATCGAACAGACAATTTCTTAATTGTTCAAGGTGTACACTTACTTATCATGTTGACTGTACAGCAAACGTGACACTGAAACGTTTTTATTTAATGGATAAAGAAAAGAGGGAGCACTGGACTTGTCTCTCGTGTGCCAGCAAATCTAGACTAATAACGGATCCTAGTACGCCTGTTCACATTAATGTGACTCAGAGGAAAAAGATAAAATATAACATTCCCATCGAAAACTCTTACAGTTCTCTCGACTCAAATGATGACTTAGATGTTGGCGAAAATTCTGGTATTATAAATAGAAGCTGTCCGGATATAAACTACTACGATAGGGAAGAACTCGATGATTTAAAGGCTGAAATTAGAGACCTACGCGAAAAGCTTACCATAGCAGACAATGAAATCGAGAATATTCTATCTGAGAATGGCATGCTTAAAAAGGAAATTGCAGAATATCAATCCAAAATATGCAAGTTAAACTCGATTTGTAGATCTACAACTAAGAGTTTCTCCCGATCGGAAAAAAAGACGCGAAGTTTGCGCAGGAAGACTTTAGAGTTTGGAGAAAATAGAACACCAGAGTTGAACAACAGTTTTGCGGCGTTGAATGTAGAACAGCATGAATATTTCACCCCTAGTAGCGAATTGACGCAAATAGAATTGCCCCATTTGGAGGTTAATGTAGACGTGAAGCAGCATGGTGAAATATCACCTACTGTTAAGGACAACGTGCTCAATCCTAGTCTACGCCGTAGACTGTTAGTATTAAGTAATAATAATAAAAATAAAATATTGTCTTCTATTCAGCAAAATTTTGGCCATCTGGACTACTGTCACTATGCCATTCCAGGTGGAGGAGTTAAAAACTTATTAGCAGACTTTGAAATTAAAACCGAGGGTATGACCTTGAATGACTATTGTGTTATTTTGTTAGGAGATTTAGATGCTGCCAACCATGTGGATCATATTCATACAATAAAATATATTAGGGAAACTTTGCTAAATGTAACTTATACTAATGTCATCTTGGCTGCGCCAACATATAGAACTGGACACTTGATTTTTAACTATAAAGTAGAAAAATTTGTTAATTTGTTGCATAGGGATATCAGAAACGAGGGGTATGCCCATTTTTTTGATTCGAACTTGAATTTGCAGCTCAATATGTTTTCGGTATGGTCGGGCAGAGTAAACAATTTAGGTATAAAATATATTATATCAGATTTGCGGGGTTTTATTCATGCATTGATAAATGGACAAGCTGTGTACAATGATAAGAGCGAAACATTTTTTCGTGACTAAGGTGTCTCCACAATCCAATCTTAATATTACATTGTCTGATGTTAGCCTGAAGAGTAACTTTGAAACTTCGGAACATGTACATATCCTCAAAATTTATTATCAGAATGTATGTGGCATCAATACTAAAAAAGAGATGTTGGAATTGTATTTCGATGATATGAGTGATAATGGAATACCGGATTTTTTGTGCATAACTGAGCATTTCTTAAATGAAGAGAACATTAAATTGCTTAATTTAACTAATTATGATTTAATAACACACTTTTCAAGGAAAACAAAAATTAGAGGAGGTTCTCTAATATTTGCATCTAATAGAAAAACTCAGACTTTGGAAATATGTAAAAAATTGAGTAGAGTGGAATGCTTTGAGTTATGCGGTGTTAAAGACATGGAAACTAATATATGTCTATTTTGTTGTTACCAAAATAATAAGCAATTTGATCAATTTATACTAAAATTGGAATTGTTGTTGCAACATTGTTTCAGTAAAAGATGTATTATTTGTGGAGATTTCAATGTGGACATGTTGACAGAAAATAACAACAAAAGGATAATACTAAATTTGTTACAGTCTTATAATTTTAGGCATTTAGTGAACGAAGTTACATTTATTCGAAATGATATCAATTCGTGTATTGATAATATCTACACTAACATTCCCAGTGACGACTTATTTAGGGTGAAAGTTGATCACAATGGACTATCTGATGGTCATGCTGCTCTTTTATTGCAAATGGCTGTAAAAAAAAGAAACAAAAAGTATCAAGCTCCGCTTAAATTAATTGAGAGAAGAGCGATAAGTAGTTCCAAAAATAGATATAACTTTAGGGAAATGTTTAGTGAAATAAAATGGGAAAGCTTAGGAGTAAATAGTTTTCTGAATAAGTTTAGACGAATATTTAATACTTGTTACAAAAAGAAAACGATTAAAATAAAGCAAAAAAAGCTATATAAAATTAAATGGATCAGCAAAGGCATTAAAGTGTCTAGTAAAATGAAAAGAATTTTAACGGGTGTAAATAGAAGTTATAGTAATCCTTCTATAACTAACTACAAAATTTTATATATGAAAATTTATAGAAAGACACTAAAAATAGCTAAATCGTTAACAATTCAAAAAGATATTATTGGAGCAATAAACTCCACAAAAGAACTATGGAGAGTTGTGAACAAGCACATAAATCAAAGTTCAAATAGGACACAGGCAAATTTAAAACTTAATATGGGAGGGAAAATAGTGAATAATGGTAGTGATGTAGCAGACATATTAAATGAAGAGTTTACAAAAACTATGAGCATTGCTGTAAATTTTGATGAAGCCATAGCATTATTGCATCAGAATTCGGCTCGAGTAGAGACAGATATAAGTTTGAAAGGTATAAGTATTAAAGACGTTAAAAGTGTAGTTAGAAAGTTGAAAAATAGAAAAGCAAGTGGATATGATGATATACCTTCATCTGTGATTAAGGAAAATATCGACATTTTGGCTAAGCCTTTGGCACATTTTTTCAATCTATGCATGGCTTCGTCTATATTTCCAGAACAACTGAAAATTGCCAAAGTCGTACCTATCCACAAGAAGGATTCAAGAACGGATCCTAAAAATTTTCGACCAATTTCTCTTTTGCCAGTAATATCCAAAATTTTTGAAAAAATTATGAAGGATTCGCTTATGTCACACTTCGTATCAAAAGCGATTCTTAACCCTAGACAATATGGCTATCAGATTGGGGTTGGTACAGGTGATGCTATTGATACACTTATCCATGACGTATTAAAAGAGCTAAACGAGAATAAGACAGTGGCTGGCTTATTTTTGGACTTATCATCGGCTTTTGATTGTGTAGATCACAATATACTAATTGCTAAACTGGAACATTATGGGGTGAGAGGCAGCATCCTATTTCTAGTTGAGTCTTATTTAAGTAATCGCAAGCAATTTGTAGAGATAAAAGGAACGGGTATTAATGGTATTGAGGAAACATGCCATTCAAGACTGATTACAAGGTCTAAGGGAGTGCCTCAGGGATCGGTGCTTGGGCCTTTCTTTTTTGTTGTCTTCATCAATGATTTAATAAATTACATACGTAACAAAATAGCGGGGGTGGAGATGACACTATTTGCGGATGATACTAATGCAGTAGTTTCAGCTGATACACATGAGAATTTGATATCGAAACTTATGGAATTGTTTACTTTATTCAATCATTGGTTTACTATAAATAATCTTAAACTCAACACTAGTAAAACTAAAATTGTTTGCTTCAAAACTGCAAGAAGTAGTCGGGTACCGAACATACTTTTGAATTTTAATAATGAATGTATTGAGGAAACAGAAACTGTAAAATTCTTGGGTGTTAATATTGATGCAAGGTTAAATTGGCAATCAGAGCTAGAACACATAGAGAACTCGTTAAGTTCTGCATGCTATGCGCTGCGCTGTCTGCGAGACGTGCTGACCAAACAACAACTTAAAATGGTGTATATCGCCTTAGTTGAGTCTAAATTGCGATATAGTATTAAACTTTGGGGAGCTAGTTATGCCTATAATGTGAATCGGGCATTCATAAGCCAAAAGAGAGCTATTCGTACCTTAGTTAGAATACCCCCTTGGGAATCTTGCAGGGACTATTTTAGACAATTAGGTATTCTAACTGTACCAAGTCTGTTTATTCTAACAGTATTAACTTACCTAGTAAAGAATAAACATAAATATGAAACTGATGAAGAAATGGTTATCAGACTTCAAACTAGACGTAAGGATTTGAATAATGTTATACAACCCAGGCTGGAAGTAGTAAAGCATTGTAGTCGCTATCAATCGGTAAAACTTTTTAATAGACTGCCTATAGAGCTTAAGACTGTAACAAAAGTAAATACATTCAGAAATAAATTGAAACAGTACCTTTTGGAAAAGTGTTGTTACAGTGTTGCAGATTTTTGAGGAGAAGTATGTATTATAAATGTTATTCGTATGTATTTTAATGTTTGTGTAGGCATTTGTTGCCATATTTTTGTTAACATTACTTAATTTTTTATTTTTGTGTATGTTTAATACGTATAATTGTGTAATACCTTTTTTTGTATCTCGTGCTTAGTTCGAACACAATGTAAAATTGTTTACGAATAAATGAATAATAATAATAATAATAATAATATCTAATGTACGTTTATGAATAAGGGGGTTAGTTTTTAGAATCCAACAAGAAATATTGTACATCGACTTTAGGCAGGAGACTTCGGCTTATTTTGGGTTTAGCGCGTTATTTCTTTCGCACATTACGTATGTGACGTTTGTCGACCATTTCGATCAAATTTTGACCAATACCGGACAATCAGTGCTTATGTAGGCAGTGTGCAGACACCGCAGTAGAGATAACGCTCTACGAAACTAGCCGACTGTCTCTTTCGTAGGCTCGATGTGCAATATTAATTGTTGAGTACTGTATGTAGTTTCTGATTGCAATATTATTATCCTGTTTCCTTGTTTTCTCATACATAGTAAGAAATAATTTGAAATTTTGGCATTTGTAATGTGTATTGGGGTGAGAAAACAAATTATTTATTACTAGCTGTGCCCGTGACTTCGCCCGCGTGAGTATTTATCATTGTTCAGTATCTACCCGGACGAAGTCGTGGGCGCAGATAGTATAAAAGTAGCCTAAGTTACTTCTTATTACATCAGCTATCTGCCAGTGAAAGTCGCGTCAAAATCGGTCTAGCCATTCCCAAGATTAGCCCCGCCAAACAGTCTGTCTGTTTGGCGGGGCTAATCTTGGGAATTGAATCATCAGACAGACAAACAGACAAAAATTGTAAAAAAAATTGTTTTGGTATACCTACATATGCATTTAGTAAAAAGCGGTTATTTTAATATTACAAACAGACACTCTAATTTTATTTATTTGTATAGATGTATTGATTTCACGAGGCTGAAATATGAGAAAAAATCTAAGACCAAGAGTTAAACATTTTTTTTTCTAAATTAATAATTTGATATCTACAATCTACAATTTAAAAATCTAAAATACGGGACAAAATAGAGATAGGGAAGTGTCATGAACTGGCATACATAGAACATACGAATAAATACTTTTGAAATAAATTCATGAATGAACAAAAATTAATTCACGCTTGATAATAATTACTGAATAAAATATGTTAATACTGGACATGAAAGGAAACAAATTTTGGCATTACGAATAAGTTAAGCATGCTAATATTGTAAACAACTCTATCATTTAGATAAACCCACCAATTGTTGTTAACTTACCTAAACAGGTACATAAGATAGGTAATAATTGTTTTCTGGTTTTTGGTAACTAGATTAAAGCCGCTTGCGGCGGCGTTCGGAATCATATCTTTAATGTGCGCATTATTAGAAAGAAAATACTCTTTATTAGTGCAGTCGCGCAGTCGTGAGACATGCATAGTAAAGAAAAATCACAAAACAAGTCATCGGTGATTTAGTAGCACTGACATAAAACAAACAAAGAGAGAAAATAAAATATACTGCTAAGATCACTTAAACACTGGTTCATGTTTGGACCTACTTATGCAACAAGGAACCAACATGTCAAAATCGAGATAAGAATAGATATCTTAAAATATTAGAGTTATGGTCTTACTCGAACTTGGTATGTATGTTGATGGTTCCTTGTTGCAAAAGTAGGTCCGTTTTATCATAATCTCAGCAAAGAACCTGAGAAATAAGCAATAGGTTGTACTCGTGCATAGCCGAGCGGTCGGTGTAAAAAATAACATTTCACAGATCATCAAATTCTGCAAATTTTTTATGGAAAAAAAGACCAAAATTCTAAAAATGGTTAGAAGACTTTTTTTTATGTAATGGAAGTGACAAACAAGCATGCAGTTCACATTGATGTTAAGTGATGACTGTACCCTATAGACACCCACACAAAGACCAAGGTCAAAATGCAGATGCGTTACCACTCCTGAGGCCTAAGATGCTATGCCTCTGTGCCGGAAATTACAGTGCCGTACATTACCACCTGACTGGAACACGATATTGCTGAACACTACCATTTAGCGGCAAGTATCTTAGGTAATGCGGTGGTGCCTATGCCCGCGAGCTCTGTCACTGGAGCTCTACCACCAGTAAATTTCCACTTTCCAAGTGAAGTCTCACTTCACTTGGCACTCTGCTTATATTTTCAAATTCGGGTGGATAATACAATTGTTAACCAATTGCAAAATATTTTGATGGTACATGGTACCATAAAATTTCTCTAGTAGGACTTCTCAGTATGACTAGCGATTTCATTATTTCTGGTCCACCTTGTATGTTTATTTTTGGACTGGCAAAGCGTTCCCTTATAGTGCTTAGTTCTCTTTATTGCTCTCATGAGCTATTACTAAAATTGTACTAGTAATTAAGTGGACAAAATCCTGAGGCGGAGACCAGGAGACTCATAGCACAGGATTTACCTAGTTTGAGCGCTCCTATCTCCACAATACCCTGAGATAAATGTTTAAAAAATAAACCAGTTTATGTCCTTTACATTTCTTTATAGCTACTTACTACTTGGCTAGTACACCGCTGAAAAGCTTATACATTGTCCAAACTCTCTGCGCGAATGAAAACGGTGGGACGCCGCTGTCAAAGATATCAGGTGTATATGCGGGATTGGGCAACTGATCCGTAAGACGTAGTATCATCCAATTCGCATCTGTTGTAGACAACCAGATGAGGGGACAATTAAAAACAGCTGCGAAACTGAAAAACGAAAAACAAAAAATGTAAGAAACCATGTCTATATTCATTGAAATAAAACAAGTTTTACGGATTTATCTCGCGTAAATAGTTTTATTTCAATGAGTGTAAGCTCGCGAAAACCTAAGAACATATCATGTCTATATTATTTCTAACTTACGATGAAAACGTAACTTTACGCTGTGATCCCCGAAGGGATAGTCTGAATTAATCCCAATAGAACCAAAGATAGAAGATTTTACTCCGTTATCTCTAATACCCCCGACCCGGGAATCGAACCCAGCGTAGTAGTAGTGGCCTGATACTACTCGGCTACTGAGGCAGTTACCGTCTATTAAATAAATACGTTGTTTCCATTCACAATACACCGCCCGACCGCACGGACTAGTTTACTCACCAGCACCAGAATCTGAGGCAGCGCGCGGTCCCTTGTGTAAATCGCATATGATTTACATTTTTATTTAGATTAGAGAGTAACATCTCTCACTACCGTTTCTCTTTGATAAAAAGCCATAATAATAATAATGGCAACCCTTGATACGTCCCACTGCTGGGCACGAGTCTCTTCCCTTCTTGGGAGGAGGCCTGGAGCTTACTCCACCACGCTGCTCTGTTGCGGGTTGGTGGAGATAAGGGTTAGTGGCCAACCCGCTGTCGGATGTTTTCCAACCGCCCATAAGGCCTCTGACAAGGTTTAACGACTGCTATCTATCGATAGCAACCGGGACCGACGGCTTGACGTGCCCTCCGAAGCACGGAAACGAGCATTTTAATTTGCCACTAGCGGTCACCCATCACACACCCGTATCGCTTAATCGAGTAGATCACTTCCGATCTACACCAGCCAGCGCTTCCTTTAAAAGCTTCGATATAAAGCCATACTTAATCTCTATTGAAAACATTGTTGGTTCCAACTTACGATGAATATAATTCAGTAAACATATACTCTGCAATAACTGCATCGAATCTCTCATTAGGGTCCATGATCAGTCTCTGAACATTCTCATTTTCCATCGTTGCTACGCTGATTTTTAACATGTAAGATATTAAAAATGTATAACTGCTCAAAGGCATCACTTTGTCCATTATCTCCTGAAGATTTGCAACTGAAATAACAATACTTTATTATTATACTTATGGACAACTAGCTGTTGCTTGTTAGAGAGACTTTAATATTATTAATATATAGTTACCACTAAATCCCTCAAAATTTCGACTAACATCGACATCTCGGACCAATGGATGAGAAAAATTACCCGGAAAAGACGTTATATAAGTCACCTGAAAAAATAACCATGTTCTTACAAATCTATACAAATAGATAAAATTGGAGTGTCTGTTTGTAATATAAAAATAATAGTTTTTTACTAAATGCATATGTATACACGGTACATATGGCAAAACAACATATTTTACAATTTTTGTTTGTCTGTCTGTCTGTCCGTTTGTTCCGGCTAATCTCGGGAACGGCTTGACCGATTTTGATGAGATTTTTACTGGCAGATAGCTTATGTAATAAGGAGTAACTTAGGCTACTATACTAGCTGTGCCCACGACCGTCCGGATAGATACTGAACAATCATATATTCTCACGCGCACGAAATCGCGGTCACTAGTTTATAGTAGTTTATATATATAGTTTTTTATTTACTTATTTTTTAACAAAATCATTATCTGATAGTCAGTTTTTTTTTTGAAGTGAAAAGTCTTTAGCATCGTTTCTATTTGAAAATCGATGGAATGAAAAAGCGACCGTATAAATAGACACACATAAATTCACAAGATTCAACGTGGGAGAAAATGACATAGGAAGCAAACTGTAAAAAGAAACGGACACATAATAATATATTCATAAAAGCAAATTGGTCACTAACTGTCCTCTTATTGAATTAAAACTATATACACATAATAGTTTAAATTCAATAAGACTATAAATATAAATGTGTATGTGATTACTTTGTTCCATTTTGCATTCTTGTTAATAAGTGTCACTCTAGTGATAAATAAGTATTATTTTAAAAATAAACGACTTCAGTAACGTAACTTCACGCCTGTAATCCCCGAAGGGGTAGGCAGAGGTAAATGCATGCATTCAAGCACACATGCAAACACCCACGATTCGCCGGTTACGTTTTGGCCCATGTAACAGGTGGCGAGCCTGTTGACATCTCCGGGCACATTACCAAACTTTGAGGTACTGGGAAATTTCCGGAAAATGGAAAAATCCCAATAGAACCATAGATAAAGGCTTTTTCACCATTATCTCTGATAACCCCCTACCCGGGAATCAAACCCAGGACCTCAGCGTAGTAGTAGTGGCCTGCTACCACTAGGCTACCGAGGCAGCTTCAGTATGTAAGTTTTAAATAAAATATCCGCTTACCTCGTGTCCAGAATTAGTCAAATGTCTGACCAAGCCATGGCCAAGAATAGCGTGACTCTTCCCAGGCACTGGACTGACGACCAGTATCTTGTATCCTAGTGACGATGACAGTAAAGTTGTGAGGACCACCATTAAATTGACCATATCTAATTATCAACTGGAATTGCAATAATAATATTTATATTTCATGATTTACCTAATGGTGATCAATCTAAAGCCTTTTCAGACGATTTCAACAAACCCTACGTTCAGATATTTATAATTAAACAATTAGATTATTCAAATTCGATGATGTCACGTACCACAAGCGTTAATAAACACACACAAACAAATTTTCTGCGTGTCGTATTTTTCTAGGGTTGTCACAATAACATTTATAGCTAGTAATTAATAATAAAACTAGTAAATAATAATGGCAACCCATTATACGTCCCACAGCTGGGCACGAGTCTCTCCCCTTTTTGGGGGGAGGCCTGGAGCTTACTCCACCACGCTGCTACAATGCGGATTGGTGGAGGTGTTGGGGTTAGTGGCCAACCCGCTGTTGGATGTTTTCAAACCGCCCATAAGGCCTCCGACAAGGTTTAACGACTGCTATCTATCGATAGCAACCGGGACCGACGGCTTAACGTGCCCTCCGAAGCACGGAAACGCGCATTTAATTTGCCACTAGCGGTCACCCATCACACTACTCGACCGCGCCCGTAGTGCTTAACCGAGTAGATCATTTACGATCTACACCAGTCGGCGGGCCATGCTCGTTTCATAGCAAGTAATTACGTTAGTAATATAATAATCAATTGCAGGCATAAACAGCATCTGACATCGCAGGTATGTTTAAAATGCTAATGGTCAAACATTGCTAAGGGAGTAAACTAAGGAGGTAACTGAAAATCTAAAAACTAATCATTATAGCAACAAACACATATCCAGAAATATATTTTATTTTAAGAAAAATGGAAAGAAAAATTTGACTTCAGGCGAGATTCGAACTCGCGGTCTACTGGGAATCTAGTCCAGCCGCTCTTCCAATTGAGCTACTGAAGTCCTGCCCGATTTGTCAAATCTTTCCTTCACATTTATTGCATTGCTTTATGGTAGCAGTAGCGCCATCTATTGCCAACTATGCTAGTTAGGCAACCGATATAATAGACTTTGCAGTTTATTGAAAATCGTAAAGAAGTCGCTTTTACCCATAATAATTGTTTTATATTATTTCGCATTAACACATGCGTGTGAAATATATTTTATTTAAAGAAAAATGGAAAGAAAAATTTGACTTCAGGCGAGACTCGAATATATTTCACAAGCATGTGTTAATGCGAAATAATATAAAACACATATCCAAAAATGAAAAAGCTAGAAGTTAAAACCCGGAAAATAGACCAGACATAAATTAAAAAGAAAATGAAACGTTGAAAGAAAATGAACAAAGATGATTTTAATGAGCTTGTGAATCTTTTATCCGCTCTCATGTAAGAATTGTTCCAGAGGAGTACGCTTTTCATAGATATAAAGAAATATCAAGGTGTAATACACGCATGCATTTTAAAAAGAAAAGAAAGGAAGATATTTATTCTATTTTGTCATAGTTAAGAAATAAATTTACCATTTACCATACGGTACGAAACTGACAAGATGATGTCAAACCTAATCGAAAGCTAAACGAAACCATAGAGTTAGGCAGTCGGCTCCTTGGTCTATAGTCATCAGCTGCAGTCATCACTTAAAATCAACGTGAACTGCATGCATGTTTGCCAACCTTCATCAAATAAAACCTTCTTACTGGTGGTAGAGCTCGAGTGACAGAGCTCGCGGGCGTAGGCACCACCGCACTATCGTGTTCCGGTCAGTTGGTAATGTACGGCCCTGTAATTTTTCGGCACAGAGGCATAATACCTTAGGCCTCAGGAGTGGTAACGCATCTGCATTTTGATCTTGGTCTTTGTGTGGGTGTCTATAGGCTGCAGTCATCACTTAACATCAATGTGAACTACATGCTTGTTTACCACTTACATTACATAAAAAACTATAAATAAGGCAAACCTAGAAAAAAATGTACTTACAGTATGATAATAAATCATGAAAGAACATAAAAATCGTAAAACACAATATTATAAACAGCAAAAATTATTCTCAAAAATGTCACAGACAAGCACTGCTTAACATTTGCTTACAACAGCTATCTGTACAATTTTAAAATTCAAAGTGAAACAAAGCTGCCATTTACTGTATTTTAATTCCACTATCTAATTCTTAACATTAACATAATCGTTAAACATAAATATTGTCATGAAGAAGTTAACTAAGTATATTAACAGACAATTCATTTGTCTTTTTGTCCATTTCAGTAAAAAGATTATAAGAAATTAAAATTTACAAGCGGCCGGCCCCGGCTTCACACGGGTATAACCTAGATACCGACTGCAGCGCCATCTGTTGATTTGTGAATCTACACCATCCAGGGCGCCACCCAAACGCATACGAAAAATCTTCGATCGAATTGACATCAATTTGAAATCGGTCCAGCCTTTTAGGAGGAGTTCAGTGACATACACTCATTAGATTTTTTTTATGTAATGGAAGTAGCAAGCAAGCATTCAGTTCACATTGATGTTAAGTGATGACTAGAGCCTATAGACACCCACACTAAGACCAAGGTCAAAATGCAAATGCGTCACCACTCCTGAGGCCTAAGTTGTTATGCCTCTGTGCCGGAAATTACAGGGCCGTACAATTATATGTGTATGTAAAAATAGGTAATTATTAAACACAAATGTTGCAAGCATCCATATATTATGATCTACAACTATGCACTATAACGAAATGTAGCACCAGCAGACCAGAACAGACCAGTCCCCACCATTAGCACCCGTTTACGAGTATGACTAAGGTGTGCATACTGTTAAATTTTAATTGTCATTAGCATCATTTCAGCCAATAAAGGCCCACTGCTGAACAAAGGCCTCCCACAAAGATTGGCACAACGAACAGTCCTGGGCCGCCCTCAAGTCGACCAAGTCGTCCAATGACATTTGTATCATTGAGGTCGTCGGTCCATCTTGTGGGCCTGCCTCCGCTTCGTTTTCCGGTTTACGGTCGCTACTATAGAACTGTTCTGCCCCAAGTCGGCCGTCAGTTCTTCGAGCTGTGTGCCCTACCCAATACCAGTAAGCTTCTAAGCAAGTTTATTGAAATATTGGCCGCCAGAAAAATATGAAAATTGATTTCTTATTGTTCTTGGACCATATAGGGACTATCTGCTGCATCAGGGATTAAAAATATATTCGAGTAATTTAGTTTGTCATAGTTGAACTTATCATGTATACCTTCCTACACTACACTAGTCACCGTCTAGACACAGACATAGTGTGGGATACCTATCGCTGCTATTCAACGATGTTGTCTTTCAAAAATGTTAGGGATGTGCTCATAACATTTTTCGATTTTGTTAATTGTTCGTGACTTATTAAGCTTTAAAGTGCCAATTTTCGTTAGAGTCAAGTTTCCTTTACCAACTAAACGGTTGTTGTTAGAAATTCACGAAATTAAAAGGAAAACTATCACTTGGTTTGTTGTTGGCTGTTAAAACCAACACTTGTTGGCTTTACAAGTTTGCGAGTAATAGTCGACCAAATGTATAGTCGAAAAATTTTGAAGAACTCCATAGAAAACATTTATGTATTTTTTTCATTACATTATTCAAACTTAAAAACTACGGAACCCTACACTGCGCGTGGCCAGACATGCACCTGACCAGATTTAAATTGATTTGACAGATATTACTATGAGACGTTGCCAGTTTCCACGTCAACTGTCATGTTACTTACTACGGGAGAGTGTGATAGATACACTTCTGGAAACTGGAACCTATAAAATAGGTATAAAAACACACTAGATAAATAAACATTGAATGTCTTATTTTTTATTATTTATTAAAATATTTTAGTTTATACGACAAATTTCTTATCTAATAATATATTATGACTATAATTTCTTTTTGTTTGGAGATTCTACCGGCTTTCTAATACAAAAATATGAAAATGGTATAATTATTAATAAACATAAAACTATTATAACAGCTACAAGATCTAGATACATCTTCTGGTACCAGGGCAGCATGAGTGCGGGAGAGCGCAGATGTAGCGCGCCGCGGGTCTTCACTACGTGCTCCACCCAGTGCACCAACTCATCACCAGGAGGTATCGGCCGGTGGTGATAGATAAATGACAGCTCTTTAGCCTTCTCTCTATACCTGAAAGGTGAGTGATTGATTAGATTCGACAGTTGATTTTTCGAAACAGATAAATAAAATCTGATTAAAGGCTGATTCAGACATATCAATGAAGTTACAGTTCCGGGACAGTACCATCTTCATGATAATTATTCTTTCATGCAGTATCCTACAAGAAATATTGCATCAACCTAAGGAAAACGACTTCGGCTTATTTTAGCTCTATAGAGCGTTATCTCTTTCGCACCTATCCACCACCTATCTGACGTTTGTCGACCATTTTGATGACAAATTTTGACCAATACATAGAAACATAGAAACATTTATTTTGACACACAGCGAGACACATAAAATAGACATAAAACGTAGATAACAAAGAAAAGACAACACAATATCTAAAATTAATACATATACACGTAATAAATATGTGTCTCACGGCTGCCAAAAAGGTGTCCTGTTCAGCAAATGTCAGGTACCTTCATATACGTATATGAAGGTGCCAGGAACAATGTACCTGACGCTGGTTTTCAACAGGACGCTTAGGGTGAGTGAACCACGGATGTCAAATTTATAATAGGTATAATTGTACTAATACTTATACATGGTACATACATACGGATATAATACAGATAATAAAACCATTAAAATAACATACATAATAAAACGATAAATGCAATACATACTAGTGGGTACAAACAATAATAAATAGATTAATACCAAAGTAAATAAAATATAATGGATATAAAACATCATATTAATATCTTAATAATAATACGCAATGATGTGGTGGCGCGTCGATCGCCGGGAGCCGGGAGTGGTGCCGGTGAATACCGGACTACGGATGCTTATGTAGATTATGTGCGACAGAGATAACGCTCTATGAAGTCGAAACTAGCCGATTGTCACTTTCATAGACTCGATGTCCAATATTTCTTGAAAAGCACTGTACATTTTCTATGAACGTATCCACACCAGTCAGTGTCAGTAACGTCGCCGTACTCTAACTAGTTGTCAGTGACGTTGATAGAAAATGTATGAAAGAATAATTATCACGGTGATGGTAGGTGCTGTGCCGGTGACTACACTGATATGTGTTAATCACCCTTAAATAACGTCAATAACGTAATTAAGTCAATAAACAGAGGGCGGTAAGTGTGTGAATGAGAGTGAGAGTTTGGTAATGAAAATAATTATAGAAAAAAAAACGGAGATACAAACTGATAGGCATATAAAATGCAAAATAAATATTGCCCTATGTTTAAATAATCATGAAACAAAATAAAATGTAATACAAAGGTATAATTAACAATAATGATATTTATTTTTGAGTGATACCTTTATTTTTATTTGCGCAGGCCTTTACAACACATTAACATTCTAACAATAGACAGTATAGCAAATAGCATCAACCGCACCCTCTATAAATTACCCTGAGACTTAGCAACATATACTGACAAAGTGCCTAACTTATTTATAGTTAACTAGCTGTGCCCGCGACTTCGTCCGCGTGAGAATTTATTATTGTTCAGTATCTACCCGGACGAAATTGTGGGCGCAGCTAGTATAAAAGTAGCCTAAGTTACTCCTTATTACATAAGCTATCTGCCAGTGAAAGTCCCGTCAAAATCGGTCCAGCCGTTCCTGAGATTAGCGGGAACAGACAGACAGACAGACACAAATTGTAAAAATAAAATATTGTATATGTACCGTGTATACAAACATATGCATTTAGTAAAAAGCGGTTATTTTTATATTACAAACACATTTACAGTTGCCAAAAAAATATATTTGCAATTCTCGTGTAACTGAACAAATTGACTTAGGTGACAATTCATCCGCAAATATAATATCCGCGGATGAAATGTCACTCGTTAAAAACAGTAGTGGTTGTTATCTCAGGAATTGTTTCATGTCTTTTCTTCGTTAAATAAAAATCATCGACGTTAATAAGGTGGGTTGCACCAAGATGTTTGTTAAAGTTAAAGTTATTGTAACATTTTACATCCTTCTCTCACTTTAACAGATTTCTTTAAGTTAGAGAAGGATGTGAAATGTTACAATAACAAATATCTTGGTGCAACCCAGGCTAAGCATGTAAAAAGTAATCTTACGTAGGATTACTCAGCATATCTTTTATAGCGGTGTCCAATTCTTCAGCCAAGTCGTATCCAAAATGAACTTTAGTAGCAAATCCCCTCCTCACAGCTCTGTCCACATTGTTGAATTGATCGAAGTACACCGGTATTCCAATTATAGGTTTACCAAAGTGTACTGCTTCTGTGGTAGATAAAAGACCTCCATGCGTAATGAAAATGATGCAGTTTGGATGTGCTGGAAGATGAAAAATAGGTCTATTAGCATGCATCTATGTAGCCCTTAAAAAAATCAAAAGGTCGCTACGATCTTACTCATCTTTCGAATCGTCTGAATTTTGGATAGAAGCATTGTTTGGGCACATTTTACACCCTGTCAGAATATCTGACACGCTCGTGAACCATGTCGTTGATGCCGCGGCCTTTTCTAAAATATTTGATTTTTTCAAAATTTAAGGCGAAAAATTACTCAAGAATGTCAAATACTCAGAGAGGATGTAAAGTGAACCCAATCAAAGCTCCCATCCAAAATTCTGACGATTTGTAAGCAAAGCAAGCTCGTGGGGGAAGCCCTAAGGGTTCGGCCTTTTATGGAAATCTTAGATTTAGTGGAGATACTAATTTTAAGTTAGAATATCTATAATGTCGTGTTGTTGGATGATGTTGTTAAAAATGGTGATCCTGAGTTTCAATCGGCTTTAAAGCCGATTCAAACCTCGAATCAGTATTTTTATTATAACGAATAAAAATATTTTTAATAAAGCAAATTAAAACTGCGACGCCTAATGTTTTTACCATTGCAGTCGTAGAATCGCAAAAAAGTAAATTGCGCATCAATTCCTTCTCACTTCAATCAAAGCGTGCGGCCTTTGCTAAAGTAGGAAAACAATTCAGTTTCAACTTAACTTGGGATATGTTACAGAGAATAAGATACGTTCGTTCCCCGGAACGTCCAAGGAAAAGGGCGCTTAGTAGAACCTTATGCTGTCGAAATATAAGGTATAATTATTTGATTGTTTTTGTTTGAGCAAACAGTTTTGATAATGCACAAAATTACCTAACACACTCGATTGTGGCATCCATTTCTGAATATAAACATTATCGGGCTTGTTCGGCAATTCTTCTTCAAACTTCCATAGAACTGTTTGTTTCAAACCAGCAAACAGTTTGAGAAGGTCTTGTTTTATTTCATTTGGCCAATCCTTGCCCTTTAAATTTGAGCCCATACTGAAGTATATAACACCATTTCTTGCATTATCCATAAGTTTTTGTAGATCCTGAAAATGAAATAACAATGTTTCGTAATTCAGATTCTTATTTTTTTCATTTTACGCCACTTATAAATCAGCTTTCTCAATGAACTATGCTATTTTATATTAATTATGGCAATACAAATACAGGAAATGCTGAAGTATTAGCATATATCGATCGAATTCATGATGTTAATGGCGATACAACTGCACAACCCAGGTGTACACCCAAATAGTGAAAAGAACGAAGAACTCAAAGCAATATATATCTTTAATAATTGCCACCAGCCAGGCATCAGCCGCATTGGCAGATATTTCTCCCAATCCCTTACAAACAAAAAAGATTATGTGAAATGTGCTACCACCACCACCACTTAGGGAAATTTCGTTTAGCGATTCACCACCGCCATAGATTATAAAATATTGTGTGCACATTCGAAAAACACAATTAGTAACATTATTTTATTTATCACTAGCTATACTCTGAGCGCTGCTACGCCACCAACTAAAAAATGACAGTGGCGCCATCTGTCGATTTTGCCAACTCGGAAACCTTCGTGGGCTCATGTACAACAACTTTGCTAAAAGATCATCACATGATCAAATGCGTGGTTAAGGATTCTATAAAGGACATTCAGACAAACATACATTTTTAATTTTTATATATAAGAAAGAAGAAGAAGATAAAACCTACTTCAGGTAAAGGCTTCACATTTTGCTCTATATGCATTCCTCCAATAGGTATGACATTTTGAGGCAATCTCGTAGATTGACCCAATGAATAATGTGAATTACTGAACAACAGCGAACCATTCCGGCTACACTCTTCGTAAGATGGCAAAACTCTCCCTTTTTTCTTCAGCACAGACGCAAAGCCTTTCTCGTACATCCTCCTTTCAATTTCATAATAAAACCTGGTTAATTATAAAAGTTGTTTATGTCACTTTCATCGTAATTCAAGATACCTACTTTAATTAAATTTGATGCTTTGTCGCACAGAATAGATAAATTTATCTATTCCGTGCTTTGTTGCTACTTAGAGACTTAAAAGACTTAATTATACCTATAATTGTCATGAATGTAGTTTAATTGAGCAGAATGTAATTTATAAAGATAAACGTAACTTCGGGCCCGTAGTCCGCGAAGGGGCAGGTAGATATAAATGCATCCTTAAAAGAATACATCCGAGTACTCTCGATTCGCCGGTTACGTTTTAGCCCGTTAAACAGGTGGCGAGCTTGTTGACATCTCCGGATACATTATCAGACTCCGAGGTACTGGAATCTTATAATATCATTAAATCTTATCCTGTGCTTTGACTAACGTTTTTTTTTATAGTTGTTCAAATAAATGGCTCCTATATTCTAGAGACGGGCTATTTATAGCTCTCCAAGAAATGTTGCGACCGCAATGCATCTATAAGTATTAAAGCGGAAGGTATCACGAAACATCGAAAAACGTCAAGCAATTTCAATGTTTCGTAATACCTTCCCCAGAAATTTGCCACAGAGGTAGTTTATACGTTATACGACGTCCGCTAAGATTTTACGAGAGGACCGGATAAAAGAGGTCTTAAAGTTCTGCCGACTTTCAATGAAAGTCCCTTCAACTTCATGCTAATAACTTTAGGCAGAGAGGTCCTACCGCAGCGCGCCTTCCGCAATTATTATTTTTAATAGTGTGAACTATGATACTCACCATTTCCTTCTCAAAATGCTATCAATTTGAAACCATAAAGATCTTGCTCGTTGCATGAAGGTGAAAGGTGGAACGTCACTGGACTCAAGCTGTGACGTATAAGCTGGGTTAGTGGCTTCGTCGATCAAACTCATTGCCACGAAATTAGGCTCGTTAGGGTAGAACCAAATTTGAGGACAATCAAATGCGACTGCAAAACTGCAATAATAACATTTTAAAACGTTATATGAACTTTTGAACTCTTGAATTCAAAAATTCTGTGCCAGTATTGAATACATTAAGCAAAATATTGACACCAAATACTACTCAAAACCATGCAAAATTCGAGATTTTTTGTGCTATCCAATTTATTAATGTGATTGATTTGAGGGACACAGTTCTACCACAGTCTAAAGAAAACGAACGTATTAGTGGTTCTACGAGTACTAGCATCCTAGCATCCTATAAACGATCGGAAGCGCGTTGGGCAGTTTTAAAATTTTCAAACTTTTCATTTGGTATCTGTGGTCAGAAAATACGGGATCATATACGTTATCATCCAATTGAAATACGGTAACACTAAATACGGTCCGAGGCCGGGACGTGTTGACTCTACCGCCCACTAGCGATAGAATAATTTTCTAGTGAAGTTTGTTCGGCTGACTGTCTAGTGCTCAGTCAGTCAGCCGAACAAAGGCGGTAAAACCATCAACATTAGCACGATATTTTTCATCATCATCATCATATCAGCCATAGGACGTCCACAGCTGAACATAAGACCTCCCCCAATGACCTCCATGCCGACCAATCGGAAGCGACGTGCATCCAGCGGGTACCTGCAGCCTTCACTAGGTCGTCGGTCCATCTTGCAGGTGGACGCCCTACGCTGAGCTTGCCGATAGGTGGTCTCCACTCGAGAACTTTTCTGCCCCAGCGGCTATCGGTTCTCCGTGCTATGTGCCCTACCCATTGCCACTTCAGCTTGAAAATCTGCTTGGCTATGTCAGCGACTTTCGTTCGCCTTCGGATCTCCTCATTTCTCGATCTAGTAGGGAAACGCCGAGCATAGCCCTTTCCATTGACCGCTGAGTGACTTGGAGCTTTCGTACGAGATCCATAGTGAGAGACCACGTCTCGGCACCGTAGGTCATCACCGGTAAAACGCACTGGTTAAAGACTTTCGTCTTCAAGGACTGCGGGATGTTTAACGAAAAAAGGCTCCTTAACTTCCCGAACGCTGCCCGATTTTTTTATACGATTTTTTTACTCAACCTTATTTCTTTTTGATCTTATTCAGCAGTTATGAAGCTTGTTCTCACCCACAATAGACGTCAAGGAACATGTGTTCAGTGATCACAGCATCAAAGCTCTCCGCTGGATTGTTTAGGAGTGCGATCACATTCATGTTACTCAATGTCGACTCTGACACTTTCTCCATCATTTGGAATAGCCCTTCTTGGTCTAATTTCACTTCTTTGTGCATCAGCGCCTTAACATTGAGAGAGTTTGCTGAAATATGAACACGAATAAAAATATATTTAAGAATTGTGTTAATGCTTAAAAACATACGAATTCTTATTGAAAATTAAAATCTGGGCGAGTCTGAACTTTCCCTCGATATTTTTTTATGTAATGGAAGTGGCTAACAAGCATGCAGTTCACATTGATGTTCAGTGATGACTGCAGCCTATAGACATCCACATAAAGACCAAGGTCAAAGTGCAGATGCGTTACCACTCCTGAGGCCTAAGGTGTTGCCTCTGTGCTGGAAATTACAAGTGTACATTACCACCTGGCCGGAACTCGATAGTGCTAAACACTACCATTTAGCGACAAGTATATTAGGTAATGCGGTGTTGCCTACGCCCCCGAGCTCAATCCAAAGATATTCTTATAACAGCTTTGACTCAATCATTTTTGACGAATCGTAGACGTATTATACATGTTTTACAAATCGTCATATCAACCGAAAACCTCGCCATTAGGGGGATATATGCCGTAATCGCCACGCATGGCATGCGGATTGGCGATTGCATTGCAGTAGATTTATGCGGCTGCAGCCTATCATGTGTTATTGCGTTTACTACTTTCATATTAGAACGATTCGATCGCCATTGCTTTACTGACTGCACTAGTGGAAGAATTTTCTTACAGTAGAAGAATTTTCTTACAGTAGAAGAAAATTCTTCCGTTGATAAGCGGTGAGATCGACTCCATCACGCTTTAAAACATAATAATAATAAGGGCAACCCTTGATACGTCCCACTGCTGGGCACGAATTTCTCCCCTTCTCGGGAGGAGATCTGGAGCTTACTCCACCACGCTGCTTCAATGCGGGTTGGTGGAGATAAGAGTTAGTGGCCAACCCGCTGTCGGATGTTTTCAAACCGCCCATAAGGCCTCCGACAAAGTTTAACGACTGCTATCTATCGATAGCAACCGGGACCGACGGCTTAAGGGGTTAAGTAGCCTGAATGACCTTGGCAAAACGGAGCTCATCAAATATTTGTCAAAATAGAAGCAATCTAGCGGATACTCGCTGTATTTGGTCGACAAGATCAAAGATTAAGTAATTGTAGAGGAGACAAGCATTGCTGTGCTTATTAATATTGCATCACAGTGATTATACTACTAGAACGGTTTTGAATACAACTTTCGCTATTGGTACGGGTAGCGAGCGAAACTTGCTTGATTTTTGCTCATTAGTTATTTCTGTGTTGCGAACGGTCTAATCTTGGATAATTTAAAAACTTAATATTTTATGTACATAAGAATGGTGGGCTGTTGTGCTATGTATGACTGTATGGTGATAGAACTTTAATGAACGAGCTCGAAGGCGTGAACACCTCCATATCATCTACTTTACCTACCAGTAAATTATAACTCCATGTCCACCGTTATCATGTTCTGGTAAGGTGGTAGTATACAGTGGTAGAGCTTCAATGGCCCAGCTCCTGGGCGAGCGAGCACCACCGCATTTCCCAATTTACATTTCACTAAATGCTATCTACTGTAGGCGATAATAGTATGTAAGCAATGTGGGTATCAATGACAGAGTTCCTTGAGGTGATAATTACGAAAATGATATCTCCTTTAAAATCGAAGATGGCGGAGATAATTATTTTTCGAAAATATGATATAGATTTCAATTTTACGGTTTCTTGAGGTACAAATTGTTCAAATCCAAGATAGCGGACCGATTTTTTTTAAGGGTCTTAATTTTACAGTTTCCTGGAGTTATAATTACGAAAATGGCAGACTATTTGCAGATCCAAGATAGCTGACAGATTTTTTTTCAAAATATGACATGGGTATCAATTTCGAGGTTTCTTGAGTGGTGACTAAAATGATCTGAAAAATATGTCATTTTCGTGATTAGCACCTCAAGGAACCTCGAAATTAACACCCATAACACAATTCGGAAAAGTTATTACGTCCACCATCTTGGATCTGACACATGATGCCATTTTCGTAATCAGCACCACAAGAAACCTCAAATTTGACACCCATATCACAATTCGAAAAAATATTATGTCCGCCATCTTGGATCTGAAAAATGATGCCATTTTCGTAATCAAAAAGAAGAAAAAACATTTATTGGTGCAGCCCCCATACCAATATCAGGTACTACATTAATAAAAAAAACAATAGAACAAAAAAAATACACATTTACAATACAATTATGTTACACAAAAAAAAACATTTAAAAAGGGTTGACAAAAAAAATAACTTAGGCCTATTTATATGAGTACCTAGTTAAAGCAGAAAATAAGAAACAAGATCTCACGGCTGCACCAAATAGTTCCCAGTTCAGCATTATGTCAAGCCGAAGCCCGACGCTGGTTTTCAACTGGAAACTACTCGGTGGGACACGGATATCAGTCCTAAAAGTCGATATAATAAATACTTACTATAAAACCTATATAAGTGCAAATATGCTAAACTAAACACAAATTATATACATATATATATATATAAGTACTTGAATTGAACAGCAAATTACATAGTAAATAATATACAATAAACGTAAGTACAAAAAAGTGTAAGTACATAAGTAATGCATACTTATGCCGATGCGAGCCGATGCGTAGGTAGTACGTCATAAAACAAAAGAAAGTACCCAAGCGAATAAAACTATCTTCATTGCCAACAATTCACCCAATATACCAACACAAAACAATTACTGACCCATAGGTATAATGGATTCAACAATTGGTATCCGTAACTTTGGTAAGTACCTACCATTTACTATTAAACTAAAAAACAATCTTCTTAAAATATTTTTAGGTATAAAGTATTTTTTATAAAAGTACCTACCTGCTTTCGATGAAATTTTCTTTTTTTTTCGATGCATTTATCAGCACCCCAAGATACTTAGAAATTGATACCCATATCAAATTATTAAAAAAAAAACAGTCAGCCATCTTGGATCTGCAAATGGATGCCATTTTCGAAATCAGCATCCCAAGAAATAATAAAATGGACACCCATATCACTTTTTCGAAAAAAAAATGTGTTCGCCATTTTGGATTTATTTCGACTACCTACTTACTGTTCTTATTTTATTTCAACTGCTATTTTTATTTCACCATTTTACAAGTTTTATTTCAAATAAATCTTATTTCACTATGGTCTGGCGGAACTTGTTTCGCCGGACAGGCGGTACTTATTTCGTCGAAAAAGCGAAACTATACCGCTTACCAATACAATACCGCTGTACCAACTATGTTCCGCTCTAGTAGCGGAACTTCATAGAAAATACTGGAGCGAATACCGCTCCCCACGTCGGTAGCGAATATTTTCAAGGCTTTTATCCTAGCTTTTACTCGCAAGTTCGTCCGCGTGGACTTCAGGTCTAAATACCCGTAGGTACTCTTGAAACACCTTTATTCCCATTAGTTCGATCATTGAATTGAGATTTTTTTTCTCATCTGTTCGACCGTCGAACTGGTGAAAATATTTTATTTTTCACTCATTCTATCGCCAAGAAAATCGTCCCCTACCTGTGAACATACCTGTAAACTATATTTATACTCTACCTGTGAAGAAAATTTTATCGAAATCCGTTCAGCCGCTTTAGCATGATTTGACCAACAAACAAACAAACATCCATACTTTCACATTTATAATAGTAAGATTGAAAAAAAATCTGTAGATACCTAAATTAATTTTATTATATCTTACACAAAATAAAACCACTTTATATACCTACTTACTTACTAATATAATTTTGGTAAGTAACAATGTAGGTAAATTACACGTAGGTATAACAAATATTAAAGAGTAATCAACTAAATACTCCTTCAGTTCATTTGTGTTTCTTTTTCTACGTCAACTATCCGTGTTGCAATGTCCATATTGTCAATGTATTTATATTCTTTGACAACAACAAGACATCAATTCGCTCAAAAACATAGGCGATAGCCACTATTTAGAAAAATATTAAGTCTGTAAACACTCGTGTTGTACAGATTTTTACAGGTTTTACTCATAACTTCGCAGTAACATGCCAAAATATGTAAGTTTATATATTGGCAGCGCGCTGTACATCCTCCCCTCACAAAGGGCCGCAGCCGACTAGCTTATAGTAGTACTAGTACTCTGTGCGACTAGCCAACTGACGATGATTGAGATTACAGTATGGCGTGACGAAGAGGCTCGCGCTCATGCACGGAATTTTCGACATTTTATTAATTTTCATTAATAAATAACACCAAAATAAATAAAACTCTTAATTAAAACTGTGAGTAATTTAAATTCTTTTCTTTTACAATAAAAACGAAGCAAAGAGACTGTGCCGTTTTGGAGAACATTTGCATTTTAAGACAAAAAAGGGGGCATTTTGAAATGTTTTTTTCTAAAAGGGGGTTAGCAAATTTAACATTCTGTTCAATTAAAAGTATTCATTGAATCCTTGTCTGTCATCGTGTATTTCTTATATTGCGGATTGAACTAACAGTTTTTTCTAGAATTTGACTTAAATCATGTACGAATTTAGGCAATTCACCCTACTTAAGGCCTTAACGTGCCCACTTTAAAACATAAAAGACATTAATCAAAATTGTTTTGCGACTAAATTACAACATACTATTCATGCACACTCGGAATGCAAGTACCTATAGGTACCTATCCTTAGTTTTAAATTAATGTCGTGTTGTCTTTTCCAACCTATACATGGGTTGAGGAATTCATTCCCTTCCCTTTTAGAGAAATATAGCTTTGATCTTGTAGATCTTGTATTTGGACGATATATTAGAATTTTAACAATATGTTATTATTACTGGTGGTAGGGCTCTGGCTCCAGTACCGAAGTTTGAGAATATATCTTTTTTTTATGTAATGGAAGTGGCAAACATGAATGCTGTTCAGATGGATGTTAAGTGATGACTGCAGCCTGTAGACACCCACACAAAGACCAAGGTCAAAATGCAGATGCGTTACCACTCCTGACTCCACTGAGGCCTAAGGTGTTATGCCTCTGTGCCGAAAATTACAGGGCCCTACACATCAATATCTCAACCTATAGATACCGCATCGCAGGCGAACGCTTTCGGACAACACATAGGGTGACATAGGTAATTCAGTAATGATAAAAGAAACCGCGCGCGAGCTCGACTTCAGTACCGACCACGTATGTGACCTGTGTACGTCGTTTTACGAGCGCGAAATAATTTCATTAAAAAATAAGAAAGTGAAGCAAAATGACATCTTGTTCAATAAAATGGTGTTACAAATGTAGCAAAACATCTAATTTCAAAAAAGACGACATAACTTTTCACAGGATTTTTTTTTTTTTATGTAATAAAAGTGGCAAACAAGCATGCAGTTCACATTGATGTTAAGTGATGACTGCAGCCTATAGACACCCACACAATGACCAGAGGTCAAAATGCAGATGCGCTGCCACTCCTGAGGCATTAGGTGTTATGCCTCTGTGCCAGAAATTACAGAGCCGTACATTACCACCTGACCGGAACACGATAGTGCTGAACACTACCATTTAGCGGCAAGTATATTAGGTAATGCGGTGGTGCCTACGCCCGCGAGCTCCGTCACTGGAGCTCTACCACCATTAAGAAAGAAGCACTTGGCTGGTTTTTAATTCTCATTATATATAGGAATAACAAATAATTAAAAAAATAATACATTCATATTTTTTAAATTCCTAATTACTAGGAATAAATAACTTTTGAAGTAAATCTTATTTAACATCGGTAATTAAAAATAATTGCCTATCATTTTTCATCATTTAAACAATGCACACTTTGCAAGTTTTAAATTAATTGTTGTAAAATAATTATTCTTACTGGTGGTAGAGCTCCACTGACGGAGCTCGCGGGCGTAGGCACCACCGCAGTACCTAATATACTTGCCGCTAAATGGTAGTGTTCAGAACTATCGTGTTCCGGTCAGGTGGTAATGTACGGCCCTGTAATTTCAGGCACAGAGGCCATAACACCTTAGGCCTCAGGAGTGGCAGCGCATCTGCATTTTGACCTCTGGTCATTGTGTGGGTGTCTATAGGCTGCAGTCATCACTTAACATCAATGTGAACTGCATGCTTGTTTGACACTTTTATTACAAAAAAAAAAAAAAAAAAAACATATTCACCCAAAAAAAAAACTGACTAAATTATTAATTAAAGTATTCAGTTAAGTACCTATAGAATGTCTCCTTTACTGAAATAATAGTAAGTTTAGCATCCTATTGGTGAAAGAATGTTATATATTTTTTTTTAATGTAAGTTTTGATAGTGGCAAAAACAAGCATGCAATTCACATCTGCAGCCTATAGACACAAAGACAGCTATATATGCGTTGCCACCCCTGAGACCTTAGTTGTTCTGTCTCTGTGATAGTTATTGCGGGGCCATACATTACCATCTAACCGGAACACGATAGTGCTGAACACTACCATGTGGCGGCAGATAGATTCGGTTTTGCTGTGGTAACTACGCCCTCGCGCTCCTACACTAGAACTCTACCACCAATAAAAAAATAAAATAGAATAATAAAAGTTGTTTTTGAGCTTTTACCAAACTCTGGCGAACCGGTTAGTTCAGCGGTGTGAGACGACCGTTTGGTTCGAATGGTCGCGGGTTCAATCCCCGCACCGGACCAAAAATTTTTATGGCCTACAGATATTTGTTTCGGGTCGGGGTGTTTGTGTAGGTATGTGTTGTGTGTATACAAATGCACTCACGACGCAGGTTTATACCTAGTGTGAGGTTGTGAGAGCAAACATACCTATTGAAAAGAAAATACAAATGTTTTCTTTTAGTATTATATCAAAAAACGAACAAACAACTTCCATTACCTATTTGTCTAAATTAATTGCCCTATTTATAAAACGGATTATAGACGGATATACTCTGACCCTTGGTTCTCTGGACCTCGTCATGGTTTAGGTTCATAGTTTGGTATGTATGTATGTGTCTTCACGCCAGGTCCCTAACGGGGTAGGCGGAGAGTAGAGGTCCCTAACGGGGTTGTAGAGCGCCAGATGTCCCGGTCCTGACAAACCTCTCGTGCCTCGTCTACCTTCATCATTCTCTTCATACATACACGCAGATTCCTAAGACTTTTGACCCCACCATCAGACAGAACTCGACCTATTTGGTCATGGTAGGTCAGTCTTGGTCTTCCTGGGTCTCTGCAACCATCCACATTCGCATTGTATATCTGTTTAGTCATTCGCTCATTCGACATTCTTTCTATATGCCCGAACCATCGGAGCATGCCTTTTTTCATTTTTACACCGATAGTATCATTCACACAAAGCCTCTTTCTTACATCTTCATTACGAATGCGATCGGTGAGTGATACACCGCAGATCTTGCGCAAAGATCTCATCTCGACCGCGTTTAACTTACTTTCATGCTCTTTCCTGCATACCCAACTCTCGCTTCCATATAAAAGCGTTGGAGTAAGTACAGCATTATGTACGGCTAGTCGAGTCCGCTGGCTGAGATGTTTCAATTCTAGCAGCTTACCCAACGCTCCATTCACGCAATTCCCAGCAAGCACTCTTCATTTAAGTCAAATTTATGTCAGTGGTGTACCTACCATCCTTGCTAAAAGCACATCCAAGATATACAATTTCATCCACCTGTTCTAACACTGCATCATCTACTACTACCCTTGCATTTGTTCTCTGTTCATCTCTTTCAAATACTAATACTTTAGTTTTATCCACATTCGTAGTTTGGTCCACTGAAAAATGTCCTTGTTATTATTTTTTGTGTATGTACGAGTATATAGTCATATATAGACGGACAGGATAGCGGCTTCAGCGTTGGGTCCGCTAGTATTTATAATTTTCTATTATCCTCTTCCTCTTCCGCGTCCTCATACGCATCCTCTTCCTCAAAAAAAAATAAAATTAATAATCATACCCGGTACAACTTTGATATTATCACTGACGTCCACTTGTCGCAAGTTCGACGGCACTTCTTTGAAGGGAAACGGTGTGATGTATGTAACCTGAGGATAATATTGAAAAAAATATAATTAATGATCGATGATCGGTCCTGGGTTCAATCCCTGGGTCGAGGTTTTTTTTTGTAATAAAAGTGTCAAACAAGCATGCAGTTCACATTGATGTTAAGTGATGACCGCAGCCTATAGACACCCACACAATGACCAGAGGTCAAAATGCAGATGCGCTGCCGCTCCTGAGGCTTTAGGTGTTATGCCTCTGTGCCGGAAATTACAGGGCCGTACATTACCATCTGGCCGGAACACGATAGTGCTGAGCACTACCATTTAGTGGCAAGTATATTACGATAAGTGCCAATTTTGCCATGTCCTGGATGTTTTCCAGTGTTTGGTAAAAAGTGTATGTGTCCTCGGAGTTTGGTAATGTGTCCGGATATTTCGATAGGGATAGTTTCATATTTCGATGGCGAATAGTGGGTGACTGCCTGTTTGCTTAAATGCACGTTTTTTATGCAATGAAGGTGGCAAACAACCATTCAGTT
This sequence comes from Macrosoma leucophasiata, assembly GCA_036365455.1. Taxonomy (NCBI): domain Eukaryota; kingdom Metazoa; phylum Arthropoda; class Insecta; order Lepidoptera; family Hedylidae; genus Macrosoma; species Macrosoma leucophasiata. The sequence goes on from JAWQUS010000004.1 coordinate 14,037,157, forward strand.
CACATAGATGTTAAGTGATGATTGCAACCTATAAACATCTACACAAAAATCAAAAGTCAACATGCAGACGCGTTGCCACCTCTGAGACGTTAGTTGTGTCTCTGATAGTTATTTACAAAGATACTCGTATTATTACATTACCATCTAACCGGTTGTGCTGAGCACTACCGTTTGGTGCCAAATAGATTAGATAATGCGGAACTCTAGAAGTAATATACATATTTCTATGATTTTCTACTTATCGTTTTTGATTTTGGGGGGTTTACAACGCCCAAACTAATAAGATAAAGAGTCAATAACTAGTATATATGGTAACTTAGGCAATCTCTCAATTATCTTGAGAAAGCGAGTCCAAATTTCACTTGGCCGTTTTTATTTCTCAAAGGAGATGTTGCAAAAATGTATGGACCTCCGGCCATGTATTGTACACAATATCAATAACAGGCAAAATCAATATAAAAACGTTTTTTACTGCATATTTTCACTTATTTAGCTTTGTTTGCAGTTACAAAATATTATTTGCAGTTAGAATTGCAACTCAAACCAACATGGCGAATATGGCGGGCGACGTCATTTTGACATTTCATTTTTTAAATTGTTTTTTTTATTTTAAAGTACTTGGAGAAAAAAGTAATATTTTCGAAATACTATCGAAATCGATTTCATGTGTTAATACTAAGAACTTAAACTAATCGATTTCCAATTTAAAGAAGCGTCGGCTGTATCGCCGCCATGTTGAATATGGTTGAAAATGATAAAATCGTTTGAATTTAATGTGGTAGTAACTCTAAAATATATACTTGAATAAATTAATTGTATTTTTTTCGGATTCTTCTTTAATTTACCCATTTTTTGAGGACGTGTACGAACTAGAGCCGAGTTCGCAACATCTCCTTTCACTTGGCCGTTTTTATTTCTCAAATTTTGAAACATTTTTAATAAGTAGGTACATTAAGGTTTTTTTTTTGGCGGGCCTTGAAAGATGCGTGTGGTGCTTTTATTTTATTTCATTGTTGATTTACCTATATTAAATTAAGTTGGTGGCATTTTGTTTGATAGAGGCTTATTACAGTGCTCGTGTATAGTGACATAGAATAACAGTGCGAAAACACGTTCTTTCGGGTTGCCTCCAAAACTTCATTGTAAGTGTTCTGGTAAAGTAGCTATCGTTTTACTCGGATTACTGTGACTCTGTCTGAAGGACTGATAAATTGTCTGACTGACTGACTTTTACGTTGCTTATTACGAATACGAAATATCGTTTTGCTTGACACTGGCAATATGCATAACAAGCGTTGCCATAAAATTAAAAACAAGTGCGAGTTCGACTCGCGTGGTGAGGGTTCCGTAATTTAAATAAATATTTTCGAAAATATTACAAATTTAAAATGCAGGGAAATAGCGGTTACGGTGGTACCGGCAGGAGGGGTTATATTATTAAGAATTTTCGATTTAATTTGAATACTCAAACTTTTTATAGGTTTTCCAGTAATCTATAGGCAAAGAACTATTTTCTACATTTTTTTCAAGATTTTAAGTTCAGTAGTTTCGGAGATAGGGGGAAGAATGGTAAATTTTCGTCGTTTTTCTTAAATAACTTCAATCTGAGATGCTGACAACAACCTCTTTCATTTGATATGTCACACGACACAGTTTACGATTTTTTTTTTTTTAATTTTCTGTTTTAACCCCCGAAAGTGTTTAAAATTTATTATTTTACTTGAAGTGTTCATCTTTGGGTCACCAATTTACATATATACATCAAATTTCAACTCAATCGGTCGAGTAATTTCGGAGCAAATTGGCTGTGACAGACGGACAGACAGACAGACAGACGCACGAGTGATCCTATAAGGGTTCCTTTTTTCCTTTTAAGGTACGGAACCCTAAAAAAGTACATTGAGCTTATTTGGGCTACAGATAACCTTACAGACCACCTACTGATCTGTGAAGATACCTCTTATCACCGCGCGCCAAAATATCCTGGTCGGGCGATAACTAATATAGTTTGCGATATTGTTTTATGTATATGTATAGGCGCTTTTTTCGGCGACTTTATCCGCGTGGGATTCGGAACAAAAATTACGTCCTTTCTATACAAACTTCCATCCTCTATTTAAACCCTCTAGACTTTAGGCGTTGATTTTAAAGAAACCAAATTTTATCCCGCTCTTATTTTTATTTTAACATCTCCTATATACAGAAAGTTATGTAATGAAGTGGCAAACTAGAGTAGGCACACCTACAGTTCACATGAATGGTAAGTAAAAACTGTAGCCTATCTACATCAAACCAGAGATTGAAATGCCACGCCTGAGACCCAAGTTCTCGTGCTTCTGTACCGGACATTACTGGGCCAGCATTACCAACTGACCAGAACCCGATAGTCCTGAACACTACCATTTAGCAGCAATGCGGTGGTCCCTACGCCCGTAAGACCCCACCATTAGAGAGTTAAAAGAGAAATAGACTTCCGTCACGCTTACCTCATGACCTCCTCTCAACAAATGCCTGACGAAGCCCTCCCCCAGGTTCCTATGGCTCCCAGCAGGGAAGGGGAACACCACCAATATCTTGTAGGCATCGCCAAAAACAAATAAAAACGTTAAGCACAGCAACAACATTTCACACTGCACAGCGTCAACTCAAGTTTAATACTGCATCTAAATCACACCTCTCACGAACAGTTCGGTTTGACAATGAGTTTGAATATTATTATGTAAACATAACTTTACATAACCATTAATGCTTGCGTTCTATTGAGAAAGAAGCTATGACACGCGTATTTATGCTTCAATTAAATAATATAGTTTAAGATAGTGTAAAAGACCGACTTTAGCAGCACTTCATTCCACGGTGACGATCACAATTCAACTGATCCCTCTTACCATTGACAAGCCCATTTAAACCCCCAAATATTCTACTTCGTAAACAACGTTCGAGTCGTTATCTTTATAATAGCCACCAGGTGTGATTCATGTAAACAACCTAATTCCAATTAAGCACCTGTTTTGGCATAAACACCACCTGATTTGGCACAAACACCACCTGTTTCACCTTAATAATGCCTACTATATTTTAGGCACTAAAAATAGATATAAAATAATGTTACCTTTTTGAAATAAGTGAGACCTACAAAGGATCATCAAAAAATACGGTCAGTAGAATCAATTTATTTTGGACCATTGTGCAATTGATGATATAAGATATTTACATCAATGAGATGTGTAGGTAGTATATATGTTATATAGTATGTTTTTTTTACCTTTAACTCAAACAAATAATATACCTAATTGGCAGATGAGTCAAGGGCTTGATACAGAAGATATTACTCCTCGATTCGGCGCGAATAGTGAGGAGGTTCCTTTCTCTGCGGCAGCTTGGGCCCTGTTCCCGCTGTTCACGCAATTTTTTATTATTTATATATACTTTAGTTTTATAAGTATATATATTCTTACAAAAAGTACGAAAAATTATTTTAAAAAAAATGAAAGACGCACAGACCTAACCAAACCACAATTCTTTATTTGATTAAACCTATTAATCACGTATTATTAATGATTTAGAACTTATAACCTAATCTGATAAATAAATAACTACGACTACACTATAATAGACACGTCTAAACCGCCCAACGAACGACAACCAAATGAGCCCGCTTCGTCAGACGACGCCATATTTATTGCATTCCGCTCGGTCCTGGTTGAGTAGAGGGGTGTTCTTGTAAGACGGCCGTTCCTGACACGAGTTCGTCCTCGAACGTCTCACACTCTCCGTCCTGTCCGTCTCGTTCATCCTGATAATCGTCTTGCACGCTCTCTGTAATACACATAAGACACATTGAGTTACACCGATGCATAAGGTACATCAATATGATGTAAAGACCGTTTTTTTTTTTTTTATATTTAAGAAATATCATCGCTGCCAGCGCAAGCGTGCACTCAAGCGTCCTTAGGCAATGATTAGAAAATATCAACATAATGGAATTAATTGTTGAATGTCCAAAGGAATGAAATTGTTATTAAAATGCAATACGATTGATAAGATTCCGGACTCTCATCACTCGGATCACAATAAGAGATGAGTACTACAAAAAAAATGTATAACACTGCAGTGAGTCTTGATCCATTTTTTTTATTGTGCTAGTTTACTAATGTACCGCGCTACTTACAAGCGTCGTAGATTAGTAAAATAAATTGTTAAAACAGAGGCCGTATTTGCATGTTTTATAGTTTGCGAAAGTACAACGCTGAGAAGCGAGTAGTTTCGTATGGTAGGCATGTTAACAGCAGAGGCCGTATTGGCTTGCTACATAGTTTGCGAAAGTACCACGCTGAGAAGCGAGTAGTTTCGTATGGTAGGCTACTACTACCATGACGGTGTATACTAACCGCCCTCAAAGAAAGCTGAACATGTGTCCGGAGTCCACTCGCCGCGCCACCGAACCATGTGTTCAGAGGCGGCTTGTGTCTTCTTGCCATAGGAACCCGCTAGCAACTCTAGCTCGTAACGGTGATGTGGCAGCACACGTAACACCTTGTACGGGCCACGCATACCGGAGTCCAGCTTGCCAGTACTTTGAGAAGTCTTGATCACGAAGACCAGGTCGCCCACAGCAAAGTTTCGTGGGGGCTGCCTATTCTTGTTCACATAATCATCCTGACTCCGCTGATTGGCGCCGAGTAATTCGGACGCCCGCTGCCTATCGAGGGTGAGCTGTGCTTCTCGATTGGACGGTTGAGAGGCATCCAGTGCTACGTCCCGTATGAGAGACCTGACAACAGGAGTGGCGGCGTCCACGCCGATAAGTAACTGCAACGGCGAAGTCTTCGTGGTAGTTTGTCTGGTGATGTTAAGAGTAAGTTGAACCTTCCACAGCATATTGGACCATTCTGTACCCTTGGTCGCAACCTCGACGCGTAGCATGTTCAAGACAGTGCGACAGTATCTTTCTACTTGTCCGTTTTCGCGGTGCATGCCAGGCGTGACATAGTGTATAGTGGGACCTAACTCTCTTATAAAGTTTTGAAAGGCTGAGCTTTCAAACATTCTGCCACGATCGCAGACAATAGAGGTTGGGCTACCAAATAAAGATATGGCGTTAGAGAAAACCCTTTTAACTTCATCACTATCTTGTCGGTAAATCGGATATAATAAACAAAACTTAGAGAAAGCATCAATTATAATTAAAACATATTTGTAACCATTTGATTCTGTTAAGGGCCCCAAAACGTCTGTATGTAATACAGAGAAAGGTATATCAGGTTTAGTCCAGGACTCAATGGGGAGTAAAGGCGTCCTGGGTACTTTCTTATGAGCTAAACATACAAGACAATGTGTTATGTACTTTTTAACAAATCCACGTAAATTAGGGAACCAAAAATGTCGTAATATAAGGTCTGTCGTTCGATCAGTGCCAATGTGATAGTGTTCGTCATGAAAAATCCTTAGCAAACTAAGTCTATGACCTTTTGGTATAAAACATAACAAACGTGGCTCTTGACCAACTGGCGTATACTTATAAAATAATAGATCACTCTTAATTACATACCTTGTGGGATCTAGTTGCCCATCTCTCAATTTAGCAATCAATTCATGTGTTTCCTCATCAGCTGTCTGAGCGATTTTCGCCCAGTTGTTTACATTGCGAATGTGAGATACCCCCACTGCTACAGGGGGATGTCGGCTCAAGAAGTCTGCGTGTTGCATCAAACAGCCTTTCCTGTATTCTAGAGAGAATCTAAAATCTTGTAGATATACCCACCAGCGCGCAACCCTTGGTAATAAATCTTTCTTCCGCTCGGTTAATTTTAAAGAGTTGCAGTCCGTCACTATTTTAAAGTCTATACCTATCAAATAATGACGGAAGTGCTGAAGGGCTCGTACGATAGCCAGAGTTTCAAGCTCATAACTATGATAACGGGGTTCGGCGCCTTGGGTAGATCTACTAAAATAGGCAACCACTCTCTTTCTCTTACCGACATGCTCCTGCAGCAGTATTGCTCCCAATCCTATGGCACTGGCATCCGTGTGGAGCTCCGTGGGTAACGTTGGGTCGAAAATCGCTAAAACAGGCTCATTAGTTAAACAGTTAATAATATAATCGCGAGCTGTATCCTGATCGGTCCCCCACGAGAAAGGCTCGCCTTTTCTCAATAACTTGGCTACAGGAGCTGTCTTTATAGAAAACGATGCAATATAACGACGAAAATAGCTCGCAAGGCCTAGAAATTGGCGAACCTGTCTCGCGTTGGTTGGTCTCGGTGACCGGACTAGAGCCTCAATTTTACTAGGGCTTGGTCTAACCTCACCTTGTCGAATTAACCGGCCCAAATATTCAACTTCTGTGTCCAAGAAAGTACACTTTTTAAGATTAACAGAAAACCCAGCGTTTTTGAGTATAATTAAAACTTCGCGCAAATATTTTAAGCCCTCATCTATCGTATTTGATAAAATTAACACATCATCGATATATGTAAGTACCCTCCCCGAATCTATCAGAGGCTTAAGCGTTTTAGTTATAATCCTTTGATAGACTATCGGAGCATTGGCCAAACCGTAGGGCATCTTTAAGAACTCGAAATGACCCTCCGGCGTGACGAACGCGGTTTTACTGATGGAATCGTCGTCTGTTCTTAATGGCACTTGCAGAAAACCAGTTGCCATGTCAAGACTGACAAAGTACTTAAAGTTACCGAGCTTGTCAATATGGTCATCGATGAGAGGCAAGGGAAACTTTTCTTTAACCGTAATAGCGTTGAGCGCGCGGTAATCAACGCACATCCTGTCACTCCCGTCCTTTTTCTTTACCAGAATGACAGGACTAGCGTATGCAGAATGTGACTCGCGAATTATGCCCTTGCTGAGCAAATCATTGACAATATGACGTACTCTGGATTTCTCATCCACCGACAACTTATACGGGCGATGACTTATCGGCATAGAAGAAGTTAATTTAATTTCCATACACCCCGTATTAACCGTGGATGTCGCAGTACCCGTGATAAATAGGTCAGAAAACTCGTGAATAAGGTTCTCGAGGCGTTTTCTATCATCACCAATCAAAGGGGATCTAATATTCTCACATTCGACTGATTTTACGTGACACACTGATAAGGGACTATAAGATCTAGTTAGTAGTTGTTCACCGTCAATTCGAGTATATTTTAACCCCTTTCGATTAAGTACATCGGTACCGATTAAAATGGATGCATTAACACACTCAGGATGAACAACGTACAGATCAACTTCAAGCTTTAATTCCGGAAATTCAACAATAACCGTCACATATGATGTAGACTCTATGTCCTGACTTCCTATACCGCGCAGCAAACGATGAGTGGGTACTCTGTTACAATTAAAATATTTAACAATCGATTGAGATATAAGAGAAATTTCTGACCCGCTATCTATCAAGACGTCAACATTTATACCTTGAACTACAGCTGAAATTAAGTTGTCTGGTTTGAGACTGGATCTTTGCAAAAATTTACCTCACTAATGTTATTATTCGATTCCGTAGCAAGCGAACGCTTCTTTGAAAAACACGCGTCGACTAAATGACCGTTTCGCCGACAAAAGGTACAAAATATTGTAGATCGTCTATCGGTAGAAGCCAAAGGATTCGGTTTTGGTTTCTCAGATACACGTGTAGGATCGGATGCTATTTTAACCTTCTTGGGGCACTGCCACTTCTTATGGCCCTTTAGCCCACAAATAAGACACTTAATGTTATTACTACCCTCATTCGTACTATTAAAACGCTTTTGCGATAAAGAGTGACTAACCTGTCGTACAGAACCATTAAAATTACGCGACTCAACTTTAGGTTTAACATACGCAGTTAGAAACTCGACTAAATTGTTACTTGTCAGTTTAGCATTAATTGCCGCTGCCTTAACCTGTGGATCCACAATACCACGCACTACAATGGATGTCCTTAACTCGTCCGACAGGCCTTTAACAATATTGAGGCGTAAAAGCGACTTACGGGCATATTCGGCATACGTTGAAAACCTATTAGAGTTAGTACACATAACTTCGAAAAGAATGGAAGCCGTATCTATATAACGAGGACATAACGACTTGAATTCAACCTTAAAGTTACTCCACGTTCTATCCTCGGTAACCCAATCATTTAGCCACGACCGTGCCTCGCCACGTAAACAACTACCTACACGACCTAAACATTCGCGGTCACTCCAATTATTTAGACTACGAGCGCGGTCAACTTCACTACACCAATTATCAAAATCGTGAATGTTTGGATCGAACGGTGAAACATAAAAGCTATGTGTGTTTACGCGTAACAACTCAGATAATGCCCCAGAGATTTCAATTGGTACGTTTTGCTTTTCACCCGCAATATACGAAACGCTATGAGACGTGTTGCCTGTCTCCTTAACAGCCTCCGAGCCCTGTTCGTTACTGGTAACAGACGCGGGGACCGCCAAGGACGACAACGGCGGCCGCAATGGTTGGTCGATTATTGGACGGTTCGAACTAACACTACACGATGGTTCAGACGAAGGTTGTATTCGTCCTTCAATTGCATTTAATCGTGTGAGTATTTTATTTAATGCGTTATGTTCACGAGACCGCTCATAATTTTGACGGGATACGTGTCTATGTCTAGAACTTTCACTATAATGATCAGGATATCTAGAACGCTCTCGACACCTGCGCGTTATTGGTGGAGTATTACGACCACTAGAAACACTACGCCTATCGCGAGATCTAGATCTAGACCTAGTTCGATCCCTAGCGTATTCACGCTCCTTAACAATTCGGGATGAACGATGAGACATTTTACTAACTGTCACTTTTACACAATGTGGGTAGAACTTTTACAAATCTTAAACAAAAAATATAAAACACGAAACTATGTCGGATGAAACCAGCGGTAGGATCACGTATTATTGTGATCCCACTTCTGATCTTACAAAAAGTACGAAAAATTATTTAAAAAAAAATGAAAGACGCACAGACCTAACCAAACCACAATTCTTTATTTGATTAAACCTATTACAATCACGTATTATTAATGATTTAGAACTTATAACACTTTTAGCAATTAATTCCACTATGAGCTAATCATACCTAATACCTAATCTGATAAATAAATAACTACGACTACACTATAATAGACACGTCTAAACCGCCCAACGAACGACAACCAAATGAGCCCGCTTCGTCAGACGACGCCATATTTATTGCATTCCGCTCGGTCCTGGTTGAGTAGAGGGGTGTTCTTGTAAGAATATATATATAAAGGATCAAATAAGTTGAAGATTAAATGGAAGTAATTAATATTTGTCTTTTAATACCTATATATATTGTTACTTTGTCAAAATTAATAACAAATCGGTGAAAAGACATGCGTCAGGTATTTACAATATCTGTAATCTATATTTATAATAAATCTATACTTATAATAAATCTGTAGGAGTGTAATTTTTTTCATTGAAAATATTGAAAAAATAAATATCAGGGGATGTTACTAGATCGATACCGAACACAAATATGTGATTAGAATTTTTTTTGTCTGTCTGTCTGTCTGTTTGTTCAAGCATCACATAAAAACTACTCATCCGATTATAATGAAACTTGGTATGATTATACTTTAACCTTTGGTGCACAACACTGGGTACTTTTTATCCCGGAAAAATGTATGTTTGTCTGTGTGTTTGTGCACGCTAATTTCAGAAACGGCTCATTCAATTTGCGGTTTTCATTTACATATTGTGGTAAGTTTCACTTAAGATTTAGTGTTTGTTTCATGTGAATTGGTTCAGAAATAAAAGCTATTCTGTATCTTAGTTCTATCTTTTAGGGGGTTTCGTACCTAAAAGGTAAAAACGGACCCTATGGATTACCAATCCTCCGCTGTCTGTCTGTCTGTTCGTCTGTCTGTCACCAGGTTGTATCTCATAAATAGTGATATCTAGAAAGCTAACATTTTCACAAATTATGTATTTCTGTTACCGCTATAAAGACAAAATTAATTACTAAAAATAAGAAAATGTTAGGAAGTCCAAGGGGGCATACAATAAAGGTGTTTTTTTCGTATATTTTTTGCTCGACAATAATGGTAGCAAGTAGACGCTTCAAATTTTCACAGAATTTTTAGATCTAATTTTGTATTGTACCTTCCATCTATACATCTATACAAATAAATAAAATTGGAGTGTCTGTTTGTAATATTAAAATAACCGCTTTTTACTAAATGCATATATGTATACACTGAATATATACCAAAACAACATTTTTTACAATTTTTGTCGGTCTGTCTGTCTGTCTGTTTGGCGGGGCTAATTTTGGGAACGGCTGGACCGATTTTGACGGGACTTTCACTGGCAGATAGCTGATGTGATAAGGAGTAACTTAGGCTACTTTTATCTCCATACATCCATACATACATACAAATAAGTAGAATTGGAGTGTATCCGACTTTGACGGGACTTCCACGGGTAGGTAGCTGATGTAATAAGAAGTAACTTAGGCTACTTTTATCTCCATACATACATACATATACCTACACACAAATAAATAGAATTTGAGTGTCTCCGATTATGACGGAACTTTCACTGGCAGATAGTTGATGTGATAATGAGTAACGTATGCTACTTTTATCTCCATACATCCGTATGGATGTATGGAGTCGGATACACTCCAATTCTACTTATTTGTATGTATGTATATACATACAAATAAGTAGAATTGGAGTGTATCCGACTTTGACGGGACTTCCACGGGTAGGTAGCTGATGTAATAAGAAGTAACTTCGGCTACTTTTATCTCCATACATACATACATATAAATGGAATTTGAGTGTCTCCGATTTTGACGGGACTTTCACTGGCAGATAGCTGATGTAATAAGGAGTAACTTATTACATATTATTATTTTTATAGTAGCTACGCCCACGCTTTCGTCCGGGTAGATACTGAACAATCATATTATTTCTTACGTGGACGAAGTCGCGGGCACAGCTAGTATAGAATAATAATTAAAATGGGCCTAAAACATTACCTTGAGATACACCTTATTTAACGTGCTTCAAGCCTGGCAAGAAAAATTATAAAAACTGATGAATTGAATGTATAACATAATATAATATGTTCATTGTATTTTTAGAATTAGACATTGTTTGATTCAAAACCGCGCTTGTGGCACATATATAACAAATATTTTTAAATATTGTGTAACTCCATTTTTTTACACGAAACTGCTGAATTGATTATTTCTGATAAAATGGTTTATGGAGCACAGTGGTTTTATCTTATTTAATTGTCGCTTAAATTAACTCTAGTTATGTAAGAATCTAAAAGTTCATTAGGTTCTTGCTCGAAAGTAAATGAAAAAAAAACTCTTTACGTACAGTTCCTTTTCAAGTTCTTCAACTTTGAAGTTCCTATTTTACGCTCCATCCTATAATGGTGGGCTGTAAATATTTACTCCGTACAAAAACATTTTTTTCCCACTATCTTGGCAATGGAACTCAATCTTTATACATAATTGTGGCCATTGGCTTTCGTGGTAGGTACTGTCATGCAAAAACTGTATTTACTAACGTAATTATTTAATGAGCTGTAATAGGTCAGGTTCAGCGAAAATTATTTTAATTAAAATAATTAAACGTATAACGTTTACCAGTAACAATAAGCCATTTAATTTAAAACTGACTGACTATGTAGGCTTGTATAGGTCGCGCCAGGTAAAAAGAACGCTGGCGGTCAAGCTGCGCGTCATGTGTTTTTATTTCATTTTATGTTATTCTATGTAATATAGTTTTCAATCTGCCTACCAATACACGAAACCGCAAGCGAAAGCTAGATCAAAAATAAACCAATAGGGCTAGTACTTTCGTGCGCGAGTGTACCGATAAAAAAATAAATAAAATACGCTTACACTCACAGCCCCACAGTAGGTATAAACCTGTGTCGTGGGTGCCGTTGTACACATACAACACATACACAAACACCCAGACCCGAAACAAATTTCTGTAGGCCATACAAATATTTGTTCCGGTGCGGGGATCGAACCCGCGACCCTTCGAATCAAACGGTGGTTTCGCACCGCTGGACTAACCGGGTCGTCTAAATGCGATGTCGATGCGCGAACACATCCCTTCTACTTTCTTCCAGCGTTCTTTTTACGTGGCGCGACCTATAGTACCAACGCATTTTGCAATATTTCATTGAGCTAGCAATTTACCGCTGTTTACCTGTCTTATTAATATCTAAAAAAAAACTAAATTGTCATAAAGTTTTTTTTTAATGTAATGGAAGTGGCAAACAAGCCTGCAGTTCACATTGATGTTAAGTGATGACTGCAGCCTATAGACACCCCACATGAAGATCAAGGTCAAATGCAGATGCGTTACCACTCCCGAGGCCTAAGGTGTTATGCCTCTGTGCCGGAAATAACAGGGCCGTACATTACCGTACTTGACCGGAACACGATAGTCTTGAACACTACCATTTAGCGGCAAGTAAATTAGGTAATGCGGTGGTGCCTACGCCCACGAGCTCCTTCACTGGAGCTCTACCACCAATAAAAACTCAAGTCACAACTAGTCACTTAAACAGCGAATGAAATTGTAGAGGGGTAGTAGCCATTAATTATAAAGGAGAAGAAATTGTAGTGGTTGGTTTTTCCGCAGCCAAATGATTTTGTCTCGGAAGTACAATCGATTTATACTCTAGGCCAGAGGTTCCCAAACTATTTTTTCTTGTAGACCCCTTTCAATTTTTTTCTGGTTTCCTTCCTACATTTATATCAAATTAATAATGGCATTTCCAAATTTTATTCACTCCTACGTATACCCCCATCGAGTCCCATGGACCCCAAGGGGTGTATATGGACCACTTTGGGAATCACTGCTCTATAAAGTTTTATATTTTATATACGAAGTTTTATATTCGAACTCTGCCAACTTGCACCGAAATTGGGTTTAAACTACCGGAATTTGTTAGGTTTAAAGGAGATCTAGCGAGCTCGGCTCTGGTTCGTACATGTCCTCAAAAAATAAGTAAATTAAAGAAGAATCCAAAAAAAATACAATTAATTTATTCAAGAATATATTTTAGAGTTACAACCGCATTTAATTATAACGATTTTACCATTTTCAACTATGTTAAGCATGGCGGCGATACAGCTGACACTTGGGATCAATCGATTTTGATAGTATTTAGAAAATATTACTTTTTTCTCCAAGTTCTATAATCAAAATACAATTAAAAAAATTAAAATGTCAAAATGACATCGCCCGGCATATTCGCCATGTTAGTTTTGAGTTGCAATTCTAACTGCAAATTATGTTTTGTAACTGCAAACAAAGCTAAATAAGTGAAAATATGCAGTAAAAAACGTTTTTATATTGATTTTGCCTGTTTAATGATATTGTGTACAATACATGGCCGGAGGTCCATACATTTTTGCAACATCTCCTTTCTACTATTTGGCTGCTATTAACTCGCTCTTTCTTGACTCTTGATAATTTAAATACTTAAACTTCAGATTCGGGATCAGAATTTATTAATTTATGTTGATAAGAAACTCTGATGAAACGTCTAAAATAAACTAAATTAATTAAAGCGAATATCAACTGTTATAGTGGTTCTCAAACTTTTTAAATGATGGAACCCTTTGGATGGAATCAAAATACTTGATGGAACCCTACAATAAAACAATTGTTTTTATATGTGTATTTTTTATTAATCAGCATAATAAAAGTACAATGTAACAGTTACTAATTATTATTTACTTCACCACTTGGCAAGGACAATAATAGAAAACATTTAAAAAGAAAAAATCTAACTAGTGGGAGGTATGAAACTGTTTTTTATTTTTCATCAATTGGTTGATATCAGGTTTGTTGGAAGAAAGTTGGAGTCTCATATCAGCTTCGGCGTCCAGTCTATTGCGATATTTTGTTTTCGTGGCTGCGTAGGCAGAGAATCCTGTTTCGCACAAATATGTAGTTGGGAACGGGAGAAGAATATCCAGAGCCATTTTTGCCAAGCATTGCATATTCATCTTGGATTCTGCACCAAAAATCATTGAGAGGCGTCGTTTTGAACAGTGACTCCATACTTGTGTCTGATGACATTTCTAATAGAGATTCATATATCTCGTTTGACATGTTTTCAGGCTTTTCCAAGTTGGGTAAAAAAGGATTATGAATCCATGAATTCACTTTAATTTTTGTATTGTGTTCTTCGGGAAAATACTTTTCAAAAGATGCGCGCATCGAACTGAGATATTGGACCAATTCTTCAAACACATCATCTTCAAACATTTCTGAGTCGTTTTCGCTAACAAACTCACTGAGTAACGTAAAGCTTTCTATTTCTTTCTTACCAATGCAAATGATCCAAAAATCTAATTTTTTTTAAAAGCAGTTATTTTATTATAGGCCTGAAACACTGTTGTCTGTTTACCTTGCAACGATAAATTCAATTCGTTAAGTTTTTGAAAGATATCCGCCATAAAAGACAATCGGAACAACCAAGTTTTATCATACAAACGGTCCTTCAAATTAAAAGAAGTATCTGCTGAAAGAAACATTTGTAACTCGGCTCTAAGTTCAAACAGCCTTGTTAAAGTTTTACCCCGAGACAGCATATGGAGCAGCAGTGTTTTATGTTTGCTGCCATAATTCTCACACAATAATGAGAACAATAGGGATTGTAGTGGTCGTGATTTGATAAAATTAATTATTTTTACCGCTTCATCCATAACTAATTTTAGATTTGACGGCATTTGCTTCATCGCAAGTGCTTGTCTATGCAGAATACAATGACTGGAACTACAATTAGGCGCTTTATTTTTCATTCGTGACACTGCTCCTGCTGTTTTACCTGTCATCGCCTTGGCCCCATCTGTACAAATGTTAATGCAAATGTTCCAACTGAGATTATTTTCTTCAAAAAATATATTTATTTTATTAAAATTTTCTTCTCCGGTAGTGTTTGTAAGCAGCGATGAACACATAAGCATGTCTTCTTCAAAAGAACTTTTATATGCATATCTCACAATAACCAGCAGGATAGCCAAACCAGCGACATCAGTCGACTCGTCCATTTGCAAGGCGAATCGTGTATTTTGTAGACGTGTAACTAGTTCTTGTTTGACGAAGCTTGCCAGATCATGGATTCGTCGTGAAACAGTATCGTTTGATAGCGGAACAGTAGAAAGATGCTTTGCAGATTTTTCATCGAGCATACATTTTGTTAGGTCTAATACACATGGTTTTATTAATTTCTCAGCGATAGTATGCGCTTCGCCTGCTTGTGCAATGCGATAGCTAACTAAATATGATGCCTCCGTGGCCTTTTCGTTAGTCTCTTAGTTAGTCGATAGTTAGTCGATAGTTTGTTTTACATGCATCATATTTTTTTGACTTTGTAATAACTGATCTTTTTTGCGAACAAAAAATTCTTTATTCTTGTCTTTAAACTCGGGGTGTACAGTTTCTAAATGTCGGCGCAATTTGGCAGGTGCCATGGAACTATTAGGAAGCAGTTTACTACAGAGCATGCAGAGAGGTGAGCCGTTGGAATCAACAAATCCGAAACTGATATAAGATTCATCATACTTCCTTCTTTTCGTCTTTGAAACCGTCGAGCTTGACGTTGTGGCATCATCTTCTGGATCGGTGATTGCTATATTCTCCGCGCGCACCGCTTTCGAACATTCAGCGTCATTAGAAGCGGTTGTTGCAACATCTTTAAGCCAACGTTCCATTCTTCTTTATTTATAATGTTACACGTCAGGATAGTGGGGTTTAAATAATGCACAATCGGTACTGCGTATAAGAGACTAAATTTAGTACCTACAGTGAAGAAATGTATAAAACTGAGACGACAGAATACAGCAGGCAGTAAAACAATGAACACTACTTTCTCGCTAGCGAGCTTGTAAGTAGGTAGTAACTTATCGCCCCGAACGCTAATCGTCAACTGACGACGCGCGACGCGCGATCTCCGCTTACCTAGATTCGATTTCAAATATTCTCGAAAATACTCGAGTTGGCACCTTTGAAAAACAAAAAGCAAAAAAAAAACAGAAATTTAAAAATTTCGTTGTAAACAATATCGACTTTATCCTTTGAAGTTAGAGTCGAAAGTCGCTTGTTGACAACTATAGCGTCTAATTCAGAGGCGGCTTTTATCAAAGAGACTGCGCGCTCACAAGTATACTACCCGCTCGTTTTAAGTTTGCCGCTGGCGATAGGTATGACGTTCGAAAAGTAGCGTCAGCAATACATAATATAAAAATATTTTTTATTTAATTGTAACAATAAAAATTGTGTACGTACATATTTGGGTAAAACAATGACACATTGTAAGTTTTGTTGTCACGTGGGGGGGGTACGCGCATTCCACAGACCGGCAAACTTAGAGCGAACGGGTTGTACAAGTATAAACTTGTTGATACCAAACTTATGAGATATTGTACCAGCTATTGTAACACATGTTTCTACAAATACAAATAAATAAATAAATAACGTTCATAGCGTTTTGTGCGGCCGCGGAGCGACCCGAGAGAGGTGTTTTGATTTTTTTTTCTAAATTCTTGCGGAACCGCGACAGAGGTATCACGGAACCCTAGGGTTCCGCGGAACACACTTAGAGTATAGCTGTGTTATACAATCATGTTAATTTACAAACAAAAAAATGTACTTAATTCAAGAATATCATATTTAATATCAAAGATAAAACTAAATATACTAATTACTCTTTTCCCCTTTTATTCTTCATAGAGATGAGAGTATGTATATATGACTACTTTTTTTATGTAATGGAAGTGGCAAACAAGCATGCAGTTTACATTGATGTTAAGTGATAAAAATAAAGATATGACTGAAGCCTATCACCCACACCAAGACCAAGGTCAAAATCCAGATGCGTTACCACTCCTGAGGCCTAAGGTGTTATGCTCCTGTGCCGGAAATTACAGGGCCGTACATGAATACATACAATACAAAAATGGCGCAGTCGTTTGAAGTTGCACGTACAAACATTTTGATGATTCATTTTTATCGTCCATTTGATTCTGCCAGGCACACTTGGAATGCTGCAAGGTGTACTTACTCGATTTAAATAATGTCGTATTGTCTTCTTCATTCTGTTTATACAACTAGGTATAGTTAGTGACCATTTTTGATGTCAGTCAAAATATGCCATTTTAAATGAATAGAAACGAATACGGAAGGTGGGCGGAAAAAGTGTACTCTTAGAGGTAATTTTCTAACGGTAATGTATAAGGTTCTATCTCCGTCCCTATGGAAGGATTAGGTACCTATATCAAAAGTCTCTTTGGCTCTCCGCTTTTTTTTTTGTTTAAAGGTTGACAGACAAGCACGTCTGCTTGTTTGTCAACCTTTAAAGACAAAACACAAAACCCGTCGGTTACCTGATCGAAAGTGGTATTTTTCCCTAATTTATTATTTAAAACTTTTGGTCATTGAAGATTCGTCGATTCCGCTACCCGATGGCTTCCTCAGGGACAACAGACGAAGACGCAGGAAAAAAGGACCGTCCTATTCACCACGGGACGTATAGGTAAAGTACTCATCAAGAATTAATGCACATCGAACCTATGAAAGAGACAATCGGCTAGTTTTGGCTTCATAGATCGTTATCTCTGCTGCACACTGCCTAAATAAGCATCCGTAGTCCGGTATTGGTCAAAACTTGATCAAATTGGTCGACAAACGTCAAATAGGTAAGGTGCGAAAAAGATAACGCTCTACAGATCCGAAATAAGCCGACGTCTCTTCCTGAGGTCGATGTGCATTATTTCTTTTTGGATACTGTGGTCACTTTAAGTAGGTACAGTGCGGTCGCGATGCAGGCAGCAGATAAGATTCCGTACGTTAACCTGTTTTATCTCTGTCGCGCCCGCGTAATTATCATGCGTGAAATGGACAATGACCGTCTCGAAACGAGCCATCTAAAAAAGTACGTTCCATAATTTAAAAAATGATAACGAGTCAGTCAATCGATGTCATTAGATACTAACTTTCCCGATGAACATCGTAACACCACTTTATTTGCCACCTCCGTTAAATAAAAATGTAAGAAATTCGTACCATAATGTGAAAAATTCATATTTCAAATTTTGAAGATTCAAATAAAAAATATAAAAGACCTTCATCACATAAAAACGTGACATGTTAAAAGCATGAATATAAGATTCACAGTTTTTTTTTTATATATTTAAAATTTGTCAATGTTTGAGCTGTCAAATGAGATTTTATAATTAATGAAATAATGCTTGTAATAAATGAAAATAAAAAACAATTTATTCAACAGTTCTTTTTGAACACATCAGATATAAGTCTTCTAGATACAGATGCAACTACAGATTTGACAATGTATTTTGAAGTTACGGTCTTAAAACAGTATAGAATTAACACTACAACAATTATGATGAGCAAAGCCAGATCTAGATACATCTTCTGGTACCAGGGCAGCATAAGTGCGGGAGAGCGCAGATGTAGAGCTCCGCGCGTCTTCACTACGTGCTCCACCCAATGCACCAATTCCGCACCAGGAGGTGCCGGCCGATGATGGTAGATAAACGAAAGTTCTTTGGCCTTTTCAGCGTATCTGAAAAAAAAGTACTAAATTTATAAAATACATCCTGCATGCTGATGAACATTGCTTCAATAGTCGAGTGGTTATCTTACTTCCTTATCCACTACCAAATATTAGCCACCCCTTGCTACTCTACTACTACAAAACTCTATCTTGCTTGATGAAGTAATTTTCTACAATATACACTATGGACTTTTTGATAACAATCAATAAATCTATTAAATCTATAATCAACTTCTATACTGCTATTACCAAGACTAAGGTCGGCGTATAAAAATAATATTTCTCTGTTATGTTTCTATCGCTCTATATTAAGTGACTCCAAATTTACCATGCTATGGTATTGTAGCGTCCAGTACATTAAGCGACAACTAGTGGAACATAGACGAAACCTCACAGTACTTATCTAATAGATGGCGTGTCAATCGAATAACATCGCACATACGAAGATTTCTCAAGAGTTGGCATATATACAACTGCCGCTTGAGCCGCGGCCTGCCAGGCGCTACCACCTCGCCTGGTCGAAGGATCCTCCCTTTTGTCGGAGGATCACTTCCACCCGTTCCTTCGCAGTATGATTTTAGATTAATTTAGATATTCTCCTCCAAAATTTGGTGGTAGAGTTCCAGTGTGGAGGCTCGTGAGCGTAGTCACCACCGCATTACCTAATATACTTGCCGTTAAATGGTAGTGTTCAGCACTATCGTGTTCCGGTCAGGTGGTAATGTACGGCTCTGTAATTTCCGGCACAGAGGCATAACACCTAATGCCTCAGGTTAGTAGTAGGCCTCGTTATAATTATCACAGAGAGGTAACAACTTAGGTCTCAGGTGCCTATAGGCTGCAGTCATCACTTAACATCCATGTAAATAGCACGTTTGTTTACCACCTTAGTAGCATAAAAAATGTAGAAAGAATTATACTCGTAAATTGGAATGCAGCAGGAGATGTCATTAAGCTGCAAAAAACTTAATATCAACGTAAATCATAAAATGGCTTGCTATGTTCATCATTAGAAAAAATACCTAACGTACCATACACAATGTAACATTTAACACAAGTATGTGAATTTGTTTATTCACAAGTACCTACTTAAATATTTAATTATGAAATAAGTTAATGTTTAAGTACATAAAACATACATATCTTAACGGGCCTACTGTTTATTCATTGTTGCCTGAAGATAAATTATTTAGTATTAGTATAAGACAAATAACTCGATAAGATTGTCGGTCTTACTGTTCAAAATAATAAATAGAGAAATTACGTGTAAAGTAATGAGCTCCCATTTACTGTGATTGATTCTAATGACTAAAATTTTTATGACAAAACTATCTTGCTATATAATATTATATTATCTTGCTGCAAAAAATAATCGCCTACCTCAATTTAACAGTTTTTTCTGGTGCGAAAATTGTTTCAAATTTCTCAAAGAAAAAAAAAAGTCAGCCATAAAACCCTTCATAAGCTGAGTCGCATCATTTTTTACAAATTTGCTAAAGTACCGGTTCAGAAAAAAATACTTGCACCATTTGAAAATTGTTAAATGACGTAATAACTTTAACCGCTAAGCGTAACTGGCTGATCTGCGCTGATTACTGTTTAAGTTAACCTTAATTAACTCTCATAATATGAGAGTTAATTATGTTAAAAATGTGGGAATCTGTCAACCCTGATAACTGTAACTATACCAAAAAATACGCTGGTGCAACGCATTTCGCAGTCACGGCTAAAGTAAATGCTACTGACATTGTTGAATGTGACAAAAACCATTACTTTATCAAATATTTTGGTACAACCCAACCTAAGACAAGACTTTGCAAAGGATACTATTATTCTACACAAACAAAAAACCATGCATAAGGGTGCTTTTCCATCAGAGATGTGCTATGCAGCTATGCTGCTAAGATATGAAATCTACGCTACGAAAATATGTGACCGCTTCCACCAATACTATGCTATGTAGCTGTACGAGAAAGATGCGCTATAAAGACAGCTATATAGCTCGCATCCATAGCACCACATAACACCCATCCATAGCACACATCCTTCCGTATGAAAAATATATCTTAGTTGAATCCGTTTCCACCAGTGCTAAGCTATGCACTAATGAATATGATTGGTGGATATCATAGCAATGCTACGTTGCTATGGATGCGTGCTATGGATGCGAGCTATATAGCTTCTTCTTCTTCTATCTTTATAGCGCATCTCTGGTGGAAAAGCACTCTTACTCTTACCTAGAATCACCTAACATGTTCTTAACAGCAACTTTTAAATCTGATGCCAAATTGTATCCAAACTTAACTTTCGTTGCAAACCCTTTGTGAACAGCTCTGTCAACGTTATTGAACTGATCGAAGTAAACTGGTATACCGATGATGGGTTTGCCGAAGTGCATAGCTTCCGTTGTAGACAAGAGCCCACCATGCGTGATGAACAAGAGGCAATTTTGATGGGCTGAAAATTTACATTGCAGTTAGTAGATTGTTTTATTCAGCGTGTTTCTCCAAGTTAACTGTCTCTGTAGCCAAGTGGTAGCAGGCTACTAGTGCTACGCCGGGGTATAGGTTCGATTCCCGGGTCGGGAGCTATCAGAGATAATAATGGCAACCCTTGATACGTCCCACTGCTGGGCACGAGTCTCTCCCCTTCTTGTATGGAAGCCTGGAGCCTACTCCACCACGCTGCTCGCATGCGGATTGGTGGAGATAAGGGTATGTAGTCCGCAATCAGAGATCTGGTTCTATTGGAATGTTTCCATTTTGTGGATTTTTCCCAGTACCTCGGAGTTTGCTTATATGTCCGGAGATGTCAATAGGTTCGCCACCTGTTATATGGGCCAAAACGTTACCAGCGAATCGCATATGGGGGTGTTTGCATATAATATATATACGCTTGAATGCATGCATTAACCCCTGCCTACCCCTTCGCGGATAACAGGCGTGAAGTTACGTTTTAACGTTCTCCAATAAAATCCTTTTTTTATGTAATGGAAGCGGTAAACAAGCATGCAGTTCACACTGATGTTAAGTGATGACTGCAGCCTATAGACACCCACACAAAGACCAAGGTCAAAATGCAGATGCGTTACCACTCCTGAGGCCTAAGGTCTTATGCCTCTGTGCCGGAAATTACAGGCGGCATAACTAACATCTATTTATCTTTCACCATGTTGTATTATTCGTAATAACACCTTCGGAGATTATTCGTAGTAACACCTTCGTGTGACCGTGAGTGAGTGTTATAAATATTTAAGCCGAAAAAAAAAATTTTCCGCCTGAGGTTATTTTTTAATCCCACTCGTTTCTTTGAAATATTTAAATTGATTTAAACCTTATGGTTTATGCTATACCCTTATTATATGGGTCCGTGCCAGGCTGAATTCTCAACTATAAATTAGGCACCCAATTCCAATAAGATTAATAGTTCCGTTTTTAAATTGATTTGACAGATATTTGACTAAAATTTCAATTATAATTTCACTCTTTAACTGTCTTTTATAACAAATAGGTACTGGCAAATTATAAATTTTAGATTATAGTATTAGTGAACTTTAGATTTTACTACTGAAAACTTTATATTGTAATAGTAATAGGTTTAAAATCTCCTCAAACATAATGTATAACACTCATAAAATATTGCTACATGTACAATCATCTAAATTATCCGAAGGGTGTGGACCTGGAGACCTGTAAAACAGGTTTTCATAACTTTAATTCAGGCTCCAGTATCCACAATAAATTAAATGACACGACAGAATGTTTTGTATGGCAATTAACATAATTTTGTACTGTTAACATGGGCCAAAACGTAACTGGCGAATCGTGGGTGTTTGCATGTATGCTTGAATGCATGCATTTACCTCTGCCTACCCCTTCGGGGATTACAGGCGTGAAGTTACGTTGAAGTTACGTTAATGTTATTGTGGAGAGAATAAATACGTTTATTTTTGTTTTTTATTATTTTTTATTTTATTATTTATAGGCGAAATTTCTACGTCATATGTCATGATACTACGGGCAACTATGGTAAATTTACTTCGAAACCATGCTTCTAAAAGGAGTGTCCTGTCTAGTACTTAAGTAAATAAAGATCAATACCTAATTCCTCTTTCTTCAACTACTTGTGAAAATCAAGTCTTACCCAATATGCTGGTTTGCGGTAACCATTTGTAAATATGAACGTTTTTTGGAATATTCGGCAATTCTTCTTCCAACTTCCACAACACGGTCTGGTTTAAACCACCGAATAATTTGAGAAGATCTTTCTTAATCACATCAGGCCAATCCTTGCCTTTCAAATTTGAGCCCATGCTGAAGTATATCACACCGCGTGTTGCGTTGTCCATGAGATTTTGGAGACCCTGTAAATGTGGAAATTAACCAAAGACAGACTGACAATTTGTGTTTGGAGGGTTTAACAGTATCTCAGGATTTTCAATTGGCCTACTGACCAAGGACAGACATCGGCAAGGTTATATCTACTCAAACACTAAACAAAAATATTATATCTAGTTATTTTTTAATATTTGAATAACTCTATACTGTAAAGGATCATGGCAAGATTTGTACATAAAAAATGAAAAAAAGGTACACAGTAAAACAGCATGGAAATATTAACCAGTGAACCTAAACAACATTTCCTGATACTTTAAATATTTTTTACTCACCGGAATAAAAAGTTTGAATTTGAACTTTAGTATGGAGTGCTTCTACTGTTGTTAGGAAAGACGATTCTTATTCCGGTGATTTAAAAATATTTTCATTACCAGATAATGTTCTTTAGGTTCTCTAGATAATATTTCTAATCCGTTTTACCTTGTACCTTTTTCTAACTTTTTTTGTACAAATCAATGTATTGGTTGGGGAAAAAGTTTCTTCACATTTTTTAAGATAATTCAAAACATTTCTTAATATAGTTTATTTAAATTTAACTAAAGTATTTATGTACCATTTTGTTCGATAACCTTTTGCCATCTTGTAGGTAGGGACATGATCCCATTGCTATAAAATTTTGGGACTTCTCATCAAAATACCGCGACAAGTGGATTTGGCAGTCCTCTCGTGATGTTAACCTAACATTGCATAAAGAATTCTGAAGAGACCGAAACAGGTGGAAATCTGAAGGTGCAAGGTCAGGACTATACGGCGGATGCATTAACACCTCCCAGCCAAACTCTTAATTTTTGCTGAGTGGCTATAGATGTATGAGGTCTAGCGTTATCATAATGAAACACCACACCCCTTCTGTTGATCAATTCCGGCCGCTTTCTCTCAACTTCTTGCTTTAATCTCATCAGTTGTTCGCAGTAGAGTTCAGAATCGATAGTCCTGCCTGGTGGTAATAGCTCATAATGAATAATGCCCTTCCAATCCCACCACACACACAACATCACCTTATTGCGAGTTAACCCGGGTTTCGCTACAGTCTGTGAAGCCTGACCGGCCTCAAAAATGGCATCCATTTTATCCGTAATAGGGCGACCAGAGCGAGGTGCATCTTTAACATCAAAATTTCCGGATTGAAAACGCTTAAACTAAATTTGTGCTACTCTCACAGACACTGCACTAGGTCCATAAACATCGCAATTTTTTTCGCTGCTTGCGTTGCATTTTTACCTTTTTTGTTGTAAAATTTTAAAATGTATCGAATTTCTTCATTAGATTCACTCATCTTGACAGTACGAAAAACAAATGAAAATCACACATTTGCATAGATTGAATTTGGAATTATGTTCTTTAAAATTTTAACTTTCAATGATACCAAAACCAGCCAGATACAAATACTACAGCCAAAGAGATTTTATTACAAGTTCATACATACTATAATGCGAAAAGACTTTTTCCCCAACCTATTATGAAACTTGCCATGATTATTTATTTCTTTATGTTGTTAATACGACTATGTTGTACTTATATTACAGGTGGCACTTTCGTAGTATAGCTCGAGGATGTAGGCACCACCGCATTAGTACTTATTTTGCTTTTCGCTAAATGGTAGTATTCAGCGCTTTTGTATTCTGGTCATAATACCCTGTGCTACATGACACTAAGGGTGAGATTCACAGACCGCACTACGACTTTACTTTCAAGCAAAGTACGCTTCAAACTGTCAAATCCCATACTGTACTGACAGTTCTAAGCATACTTTGACTCAAAGTAAAGTCGTAGTGCGGTCTGTGAATCTCGCCCTTAATAGCTTAGACTTCAGAAGTCGCAACATCTACTTTATCCAACAAGAGATATTGCATATCGACCTTAGGAAAGAGACTTCGGCTTATTTCGGGTCTGTAGAGTGCTATCTCTTTCGCATCCTATGTATGTGATTTTTGTCGACCATTTTGATCAGTGTTTGTCCTATACCGGACTATCAGTGCTTACGTAGGCAGTGTTCAGCAGAGATAACACGCTACGAAGTCGAAACTAGCCGATTATCTCTTTGGATGTGGAATATTTCTTGCAAGGTACTGTGTAAATAAATACATGCTTGTTTCTCACTTCATGACAAAAAAAAACTCACCTCAGGCAATGGATCAAGTTCACTGTCAATGTGGTATCCTCCAATACCCTTATAATTCTGAGGCAATCGTATTGCTTGACCCAGAGACACATGAGAGTTACCAAGAATCAAGGATGTATTCAGCTTGTATACTTCAAATGGCGGCAATTTTCGACCCTTCTTCGCCATTATAGGGCCAAATTTACTCTCGTATGTTTCCTTTTCAATTCTTCTGTGCAACCTTCGAAGAAAATTATCAATGAATATCACTATTGTGTAAAGAATCATGCCAAGTGTATAAATTGATTGGTATAAAAATGCAAAGTCTTAGGAATCAGCGTGCATGTATGAAGAGAATGATGAAAGTAGATGAGGCACGTGAGATATGTCAAAATCGGGATATCTGGTGCTCTACACTCTCTCACTCTCTCACTCCTACCCCGCTAGGGAACTGGCGTGAAGATACATACATACAAAAATGCAACAACGCAGGATGGGCAACAGCTTCCCGCGATTACACTACCGCCACTGTGATCGCCAATCCGCCTGCCAAGCGTAGCGATTATGGCATATTCTCCCCTAATGAAGCTCTACACTGTTCTGGCCGTCTTTGAGGATGGCTTTATTCTGTAGTGGACGTCTTTCAGCTGAAGTGATCATGAATTATTTATTTCAAGTAGTAAAATATCAATTTTAGCTTCATGTGTCTTTGCAGTTAAAATAACTGCAGGTTTCACTTTAAAGTAAATTAAAGTGAATGAATATTAGTTAATTAATACTCACAATTCGCTTCGTATGCTCATACCCAGTTGAATTGACAAGGATTTGACACGCTCCAAAAATGTAAACGGTGGTACATCACTAGACACGAGGTTGGAGGTATAAGCCGGATTAGAAGCTTCATCAATTAAGCTCAAAGGCACAAAATTAGCATCGTTTGGATAGAACCAGATGTGAGGACAATCAAATACCGCTGCAAATCTAAAAATTCAGATAAAAATATAATGAAATCATACAAATTGGTATCTTAAGCAATTTTACCAATAAAAGACTGACTTCTTTATCAGTAACATGCATTGATATATTATATTTCATTAAATGAAATAAATTAATATCTCTATATTACAACAAAAATAGAAGGTGTTGTAAAACCTGTCAACGAAACGTACATAGGTAAAATGATCTGTCGGTGAATCTTTCAAAAATTTAAAAGTCTTGTTGGTGAACAGTCCAAAGGAGAAAAGGACTTTTGAAGAACTCTTACGCACCCTCGGTGAGGGTGGAACATCTCTCTTCGCCGGGCAGTGCGGTTTTGAAAGTGAGACGGTGCCACCACATCGAAAAGTTCAACAGCCAGTGTGTAGTACTGAACTTTGTAGTATTTTTTTTATGTCATGAAAGTGGCAAACATGCATGCAGTTCACATTGATGTTAAGTGATGACTGTAGCCTATAGACACCCACACAAAGACCAGAGGTCAAAATGTAGATGCGTACTTCTGAGTCTTAAGGTGTTATACGAGTACCTCTGTGCCGGAAATTACAGGGCGGTATATTACCACCTGACCGGAACACGATAGTGCTGAACACTACCATTTAGCGGCAAGTATATAAGGTAATGCGGTGGTGCCTACGCCCGCGAGCTCCGTCACTGGAGCTCTAGCACCAGTATAAGATGTGGTAATACGAGGTTCTTAAATAATTTTGGTAAACCAGAGAAGTGCCCTGACTGTACATACCCACAGTGGATTTCATTGAACATGTGATCACTGATAACAACATCGAATTGCTGTACTGGATCGTGAAGCAATTTCAGAACATTTTTATTGTTCAAAGTGGACTTCGTTATATTCAACATCATGTGAAATATATTATCTTGGTCGAATTTCAATTCTTGTTTTAAGAATGCTTTCACGTTATGACTATTATCTGAAATTGTTGAATTTTTAAAGGCGTATTATGACATTTCGGGGAATGCGCCTGCTTCGTAATCTACAATGAAGCGCGCATGGCCCCGCGGCTGCTGTAGATCGTAAGCGATCTACTCAGTTAAGCGATACGGGCGCGGTCGGGTGTGTGATGGGTGACCGCTAGTAACAAATTAAAATGCGCGTTTCTGTGCTTCGGAGGGCACGTTAAGCCGTCGGTCCCGGTTGCTATCGACAGATAACAGTCGTTAAACCTTGACGGAGGCCTTATAGACGGTTTGAAAACATCCGATAGCGGGTCGGCCACTAACCCGTATCTCCACCAACGCGCATTGGAGCAGCGTGGTGAAGTAAGCTCCAGGCCTCTACCAAATTAAAATTGCGTGACGTTTGAGTATTCGTCCATTAGAGTTACATTTCTATTATTCGTAGTTCGCAACGTATGGACGACAGGGCATTGACTGCTGAAGAAATAAAATTAAATTAATACACTTATCTCCATACATTCCCCCCTCCTTGTGTAGTTACGTGATTTTTCCACAACCCCCCCCCCCTCCTCCCCACTCCTTAACGAGTCTCACGTGATTAATGAATGACCCCTATGCCGAATAACATTTTCAGCGGTTTCTTTGATGGTCATTAGATACATTTAACCCAAAAAAAAACTTACGCGGCAATGCATAAATATTGTCGCTTACATCAACTTGATACAAATTTGGATGTGAATGATTCATGAGTCTTGTTGTGATATAGGTCACCTGTAAAAGAATGAAGACAATATAATAACAATATTGTATAGACAATTTCTGATTCTGATGGAGTTTAACCCCCTTGTTCATAAACATATTTTAGCTAAAGTGTTGCTAATCTCTCCTTTGTCTTTTTCTATCCTGCACATTTGACAATGCATTGACAAAGACAAAGCATTATATAGCTTAAACGTATCTAATGTACGTTTATGAATAAGGGGGTTAATATTCAGGTGATACATAAACTAATAATGTCGAATAAACTTGGTTAAGGAGGTATTGTACTAATTGTACTAATTTGGAGGTATTGTATTTTAGCGAGATAAATCCGCAAAAATAAATATAACATAACTTCACGCCTGTAAACCTTGGAAAGGGTAGGCAGAGGTAAATGCATAGATTCCAGCATACATGAAAACACACACCCACACACACACCATAACCAACGGCTACCGCCTACACCTAGTTTTAGCCGGATAGAACTGAGTGTAGCCGCACTTCGGATATTAGCCGCAACATTTAACTAGCGGTCAGTATTAAATATGATTTGTATATGACATATTTACTAGTGACCGCGAGTGGGATATTAAAATGCGCATTTCCGTGCTTCGGAGGGCACGTTAAGCCATTGGACCCGGTTTCTATCGATAGATAGCAGTCGTTAAACCTTGTCGGAGGCCTTACGGGCGGTTTTAAAACATTCGATAACGGTTTGGGCACTAACCCTCATCTCCACCAACCCACATTTGAGCAGCGTGGTGGAGTAAGCTCCAGGCCTACTCCTTAGAAGGGGAGAGACTCGTGCCTAGCAGTGGCACGTATCTGTATTACTGGTTTCTGTATCAGGACCTTGATCCATCCACTTAGCGAGAGTCATTATTATTATTATATTTAAAACAGCAGCTTACCTCATGGCCTCCTTTCAACAAATGCCGGACAAATCCGTCACCTAAATGGTTGTGACTACCAGACGGAAAATGGAATACTAACAAAATCTTAAAAGCGTTACCACTGCATATCAAGAACATGAATAAATTTAAGGATAACTTAGCCATAATGATATAAAATTGAACTTTATTGACTAGGTTTTTAGTAATTTCAAATCTTTACACCTCTCTCTATTAGATCTAGAATAAGTAACAAGCAATTTCAAAGTTTATGTTCAGGTTACAAGGTCAAGACTCCCTTGTGGAATCACAGCTGGCACAAGACTGCTTTACGCATTTCTGTTTTTGGATTATGGTAGGCTTGGTCACGATGATTTTACATGATAATAAATATTAATTCTGATTCATTCTTTTGTTCAAATTTGCATGTCAAAATTAAAATCGTTTCAATACTTGTTTTTTTTTTTATTTTAATTCACGGTCAATATCCAATAAGATGTTCATCGTATAATATATTTTTTATTCTTTTATCTATAGTGTGCAAGAGTGTGTTGTATTGATGTACTCCGGAGAATATATTTTTAATCTTATGGTGAAGATATACCTAAGCGCGAGTTAAATGCAGTCGGTATCTGAGATAAGTGGCGGTTTTCGTGGTGGTAGAGTTCCTGTGCAAGAGCTCGAGGGCATAGGCATTTATTTATTTATTGACAAAACATTTTACATTCAATTGACATATTGACTCCATAGATTCCCGAACTAGTAGGTATTCACTATATTTCGGGAATCAGTGGCTTCTCCTGATTGTACCCTAAATTTGACAAATTTTAACATACAGCAAGTAGGTATCTTAGGATCTATTTCTTATTTTACAAAAAAAAAGGTAATTGTGTGCGTTTGAGCGTGTGTGTGGGTGTGTGTGAGTGTGTGTGTGAAGCTGCATACGTTTAACATAATAATATCTAACTTATATACCTACTTATATTTTATTTTTGTAGATTTTTTTATCTGCTGGTAATGTATGGCTCCGTAATAACTATCATAAAGGCATGACAACTTAGGTCTCAGGGATGACAACGCATCTGCATTTTGACTTCTGGTTTTTGTGTAGATGTATACCTATAGGCTGCAGTCATCATTTAACATCAATGTGAGCTGCATGCCTGTTTGCCGCCTTCGTGATATAAAAAAAAACAACCGCAGATCAACCTTATAAAGACACATTTATTTATCTGTGTGTATAATATGTAAACTAAGTACAATAATATAGTAAAAGCACAGTATAAGTACATATAACTCATTCGTTTTCTTTAGACTGTAAAAGTATGAAGTCTTAACGTTAAAATACATCATGTGTTTTCAAATATGCCCATCTCAATAGATCAATAGATGTAAGAGGATTATATATTTATCCCTATTTATATTATTATTATGATGATTAATTAAATAGATTTTACAATCCTTACCTACTAATATTATAAACACGAAAATGTATATTTTGGACAGTCTGTATGTTCCCCTTTCTCATCAAAAAGGCCGAATCGATTATAATGAAAGGAACGGAGATAGTTCACCCTGGAAAGGGCAAGAGATACAGATTTTTCAAAAATCAAGCCCCGTAGTGATTAAGGACCCTAACTCACTAGGACGTCATGGCGACGTCGCCGGCCACGTATCCAAGCAGTTCCTATGGCACAGTATAAAGATTACAATGGTGTGGAGACGTCGCTACAAGGTGGCCATTTGAGTTAGATATCAAACTCAAACTCAAACTCAAAAATTCATTTAATCACTTGGAAATAATTGAATTTGAAGTATCACCAATACTTAGGTCAAATTACAAATATAAAATTAAAGCGAATAACAACTGATACGTTGATTAATATGTCAAAGTAAACAAAATAAAATAAATAATGGTCCAAAAATACTTAATAATAAAAATAAGTATCAACAGAATGTTCCATACTCTCTTTTACAAACGGAAAGGTAAGACTAAACAAAAAAATATGGGACATTCTTTGTCATTCACTGGCAGAGTTCCAAAGTCCACATTACTGAGAAAAAACCTGCCAAAACAAAACTCAGTAGGGTCTTTTCAAAATATGTTCCTTAAAACTATTTTCACAATATGACACTATATCATGTATTTCCATACTAGCAGATTGGATACGTCGCCATGGCGTCCTAGTAAGTTAGAGCACTTAAATAAGAGATGAAAGTGCACGTGGAATTCCATCAGTTTTTGTTACGCGGACAAAGTCGAAGCAAGAGCGTTAAGTCCGCCATTTGTTGCAATTTTTTTTGTGGCAATAAGGATTAATTAAATAAAGAAATAAAGTCGCGGACAAAATTCTAGTATCCAATATATGCATAAACTTAATAGATGAATGGCCCCTATGCATCTGCATTTTGGCCTCTGGTTTATGTGTGGGTGTCTAGGCTGCAGTCATCACTTAACATCAATATGAACTGCATGCTTGTTTGCCTCAGAACCGGAGGCCCGTGGTGGACCAATACGCTACAATATTCTTGCCCGGGTGTCAATGGTTTTAACTAGGGTTGCAAACTTTTCTTACAAGAAATAAAGTATATTTAGGTCTCAGAAGAATATTTAACAGTTTTGTAGAAAAATGAACAGTATGTTATTTAGAGAATAATTATAGAGCTACTGGCAAAATTTATAAATTTACAGTCTTTCTTAAAAATTTTACACACCTCACAACAAATACAACTAAAATTAAAATAAATTAGTTTAATAATTAAATTAAAGTAGAAAAAAAAATAATGAAGAGCCCTAAGGATGCCTATTATGCCTCTGTGCCGGAAATTACAGGGCCGTACATTACCATCTGACCGGAACACGATAGTGCTGAACACTATCATTTAGCGGCAAATATCTTATGTAATGAGTTGGTGCCTACGCCCGCGAGCTCTACCATCCCCCTGGAGCTCTACCATCTGTTATAGTAATTACGGAGCGATAACACAAAGTAATGTGTAGCACAACGAAAGTAAAATATTACAAGTCACTAGTGTTGCCGAGTGTCCTAATTTGCGCGTGACGTCCCGATTTTCAGGGGTCTGGGGACTCGTCCCGATTAACACCTGATCGGGACGTTAAATGTCGCGATAAATCAATCGTCATCATTACCTCAACCGAAAGACGACCACTACTAGACAAAAGCTTGTCTAAAGATCCATAGAGCAACACGGGCCATCGGTCGCGGCGGACTGGAGGGGAGTAGCCATAGCGTTTATTACCGATGCAAAACTGTCTGTCATTTTTGGACACACACGCACACTACAAAAATCTAATCTATAATACTACGCTACTACTCACACCTTTACTTTAACAAAATACAGAAGCAGTTTCTAGTCTAGGTCTGAATTGCATCAATTTGGTTTTACAAAAATTGATTTGAAGGTTATGTTCGGTTAACCAGTCAACTATTTTATTTAGTGCATCATTTAATATATTATTAAAGTCTTGGTTGTTTTGATATGGTAAGATGACTGATATATCATCTGCAAATAAAGTGCATTTACAAGGATGTTCGATAACTTTAGGTAAATTATTTATGAAAATTAAAAACAATATACATCCCAAGACGCTTCCTTGAGGTATAGAGTTAGTAGTTATTATTTTTTGTGACCTAACTAATGATATATCTCCTGTGCTAAAGTTATAATACTCAACTTCAACGTGTTGTGCTCTATTATCCAGATATGAGACAAACCACTCATAAGCACCTATGTCACCTATATTTTGTAATTCCTGTAATAATAAATTATACGGAACTCTATCATAGACTTTGCTCATATCGAGCGGGATACCTAATGCATACTTCTTATCGTTTAAAATGTTCAAGACCTCGTTTATATACTTAAAAACAGCCAATGTAGTAGTATGTTTTTTCCTAAAGCCATGTTGTTCGGGACTAAAAATTCCAAATTTTTCACAAAACAAGGTGAGCTGCATTGAAACAGCAGTTTCAAAAATCATGGCAAATGTGGGCAATAGCGCAATGGGTCTATAGTTGTTACAGTCATTTAGATTTCCTTTCTTATGGATTGGCCTAATTATAGAGGTTATAGAAAGAATCTAAACATCTAAACATAAGCTGCTAGAATCTAAACATCTCAGCCAGCGGGCTCGACTAGCCGTACATAATGCTGTACTTACTCCAACGCTTTTATATGGAAGCGAGAGCTGGGTATGCAGGAAAGAGCATGAAAGTAAATTGAACGCGGTCGAGATGAGATCTTTGCGCAAGATCTGCGGTGTATCACTCACCGATCGCGTTCGTAATGAAGATGTAAGAAAGAGACTTTGTGTGAATGATAGTATCGGTGTAAAAATGAAAAAAGGCATGCTCCGATGGTTCGGGCATATAGAAAGAATGTCGAATGAGCGAATGACTAAACAGATATACAATGCGAATGTGGATGGTTGCAGAGGCCCAGGAAGACCAAGGCTGACCTACCATGACCAAATAGGTCGAGTTCTGTCTGATGGTGGGGTCAAAAGTCTTAGGAATCGGCGTGCATGTATGAAGAGAATGATGAAGGTAGACGAGGCACGAGAGGTTTGTCAGAACCGGGATGTCTGGCGCTCTACACTCTCTGCCTACCCCGTTAGGGACCTGGCGTGAAGATACCTAGTGGTTTTCACGGCCGCTGGCATAACGCCTTCCATTAAGACTGGTTTATAAGAAATGTCATGATTGGTGTCAGCTCCTTTGCGCATTTTCTAATTAAAGTCAGGCGACAGGTATAGGCCCATTTGGGCTTGTACTTTGACAGAGGGGAAAGCGTGCATATGGCTACTCCCCTCCGGTGTTGCTCTATGCTAAAGATCAATCATCTTTGGGTGCCGAGGCTTTTGACAAATTAGTAAATTAATTGACTGGCTTGCTTTCTACTGTCCTCATTTATATCCCTAAGTCCCGATTCATTTTACCTACTGTCCCGATTTAAAGCAAATCGGACCTGGCAACACTAGTCGTGACTTTTACAGTTAGGCGACCGTAGCGGAGTAAACAAGGTCAAGTTTTTGTAGATTAAATAATACTCATAATCTCATAATCCCGCAAAAATATTGCAACTTTTGCAGGATCATATTACACATATTTTGGACGACAATCGAGTACTAGGCATATAGGTATGTCCCATGACACATACACCAATAACCTTGTATATTTATGTTTATATAAATTACCGGCTAGAAAGTAACAAATACCTACTCTTATTACCAATTTCACCCGATGCACAAAAAGTCCACCACGGCTGGAAATATTTACCTACTCCTGCTTCACCCAGGTGTATCCAGACCAGGGGTGCGACCGCCTATCGACATTGCTATTGTCGTTGTCATTGCTGTCAAATTTTCATGTTGATTTATACTTTAACTAAATAAAAATAATCGATATAATCTACCATTATCGCTTGTTTCTCACCTACGAAAGCAAGAAAAACGATCAGATTATCACTACTGCTTTTAAAGGAGCTATAAATCGACATGAAAATTTGACAGCAATGACAACGACAATAGCAATGTCTTTAGGCGGCCGCACCCCAGTTATGTGGTCCGAAAAGTTAAATAAAAAAAAACTGGTTGCCTGTAAAGTCGGTTTTACGGGCGAAGATTTTACGTGACAACGTCTTTTTCTCGGTAGAAAGGCATTCGCCGGTCTGGCAGGCCTCTCGCTCGTTCGGTGACTCATCGTTACGTTACCGGGCGTTACACTTTTTCATGAGTGACTCCGAGCCGCAACCTAATTTAAGACGTTGTCACGTCAAAACGTAACGTAAGTTTCGTAATTTACTCAACACTTTTTTTTCTTAAGGATAAAATTAAACCGATTTAACAAACTTCTTATATACAATATACACAATACTGCAGCTATAACAAGTAGAGCGAGATCTATATACATTTTCTGGTACCAGGATAACATAAGTGCAGGAGAACGCAAATGTAGTGCTCCCTTAGTCTTCACTACGTGCTCCACCCAGTGCACCAACTCCACACCAGGAGGTACCAGGCGATGATGGTAAATAACGGACAATTCCTTGGCTTTTTCGCTGTATCTAAACAAATAAAAACAATTATGCTAACGGAAGATATACAAATGATCTCCTAAAATCTAATCAATGCTACTTTTACATTGGTTCCGGCACAGAGGCACAATACCTTAAGCCTCAGAAGTGGGAACGCATCTGCATTTGGACCTCTGGTCTATGTGTGGGTGTTTATAGGCTGCAGTCATCACTTAACATCAATGTGAACTGCATGCTTGTTTGCCACTTTCAATACATATAAAAATGTGCTATTATGAATACTACTATGAAAACAAGACTGGATTGAGACGAAAAGGTTTGATAAACTTATTTACAAAAAAAAACAACAAAAAATGACAACACTTTAAATGTGAATTTAATAATAATAATTTGGTTCCTCGGAGGGGCTGAAAAAATACAGTCTCTACGTCTATATAGGTGTAATCTATTAAAATCATGTTCATCATGTAATTCTTACCTTGGATTATGTAAAAAGCGATCAATAGCCAACTTCAATTCCCGAGCTAAATTGTACCCAAATTTTACTTTAATCGCCAAGCCTCTACTAACAGCTCTATCAACGTTGTTGAACTGATCAAAGAAGACCGGTATACCGACGATGGGTTTACCAAAATGCACCGCTTCTGTGGTAGATAGAAGCCCTCCGTGCGTAATGAAAAGAATGCAGTTGGGATGAGCTGCAAGCATAAAGAGAATTATTGTATTTTTCTACTCCATAGTCCTATTGCAGAAAAGACCGGCCTAGTGCGAGCCGGACTCGCGCGCATCGATGTTTCATACCTTCAATTTCAACTAATTTAATCAACATACATAAGGCCGTGTCGATGGCGTGGCGATATCCTTCTCTCGCTGGTAGAGGAGATTTCTACTGATGGCACAGTCAATCAACCGTACAATGGCGGCCAAATCATTCCAATAGGTAGTAAACAAATAAGTCAAATAGCGTGGCATGGACAGTAACAGTGGGACAGTGGGTGTTAAGAATCATTGGAAGATGCCAGGGAACCAGAACCAACGACAACTGGCCCTACCAACGTACAATATTGCGGTCCGACGAAAAGGTAACGAAACTAAAAGAGGAATTGAGCAGACTACGACTAGACTGGCCATACGTCTAATATCGTGTACAGAGCATTACTGTAATGTATGAGCTACCCAAAATAATCATACTTAACTAAAATGTATGTCCAAAAGCGCTGCCCAAAGTCCCAGTCACTATTTCACGCGAACAAAGTCGCGGGCACAGCTAGTGTGTTAGTAAGTACGTAAGTGAGTTTCTTTCTCTGCTGAAGCAAAGGGCGCCAGAGAATGAGAATTTGCTCAAATAGGGGGGCACAACGGTGGAGAATGGAGAAATAAGATACAAAAGAATGAAGAGTATTTCCTTTTTCTTAGCTCATTCGCCCCGGGTGCCATCCATGTTAGCCTGCTCCTCGCTTTTGTCGCAGGCGCATATGATCTTGACTCTTTACAAGTTCTTTCACTATCTGTGTTGTGTTTACCTGCGTCCCTTTGTGACACTCCCGCGTCTGTGTCACTTACCATCAATGTGAACTGTGTATTTACCACATTCGAAGAAAGTGGGAATAAAGATCATCATTTATAATTTTGAGAAAATTACCTAATACACTGGTTTGTGGTAGCCATTTGTAAATGTGGACGTTTTGTGGAACTTTTGGTATATCCTCTTCAAGTTTCCATAACACTGTTTGCTTCAAGTTTCT
Organism: Macrosoma leucophasiata; assembly: GCA_036365455.1. Classification (NCBI taxonomy): domain Eukaryota; kingdom Metazoa; phylum Arthropoda; class Insecta; order Lepidoptera; family Hedylidae; genus Macrosoma; species Macrosoma leucophasiata. The sequence goes on from JAWQUS010000004.1 coordinate 14,073,631, forward strand.
AAACACTTCGAGGAGATCCTGCTTTATCACATCTGGCCAGTCTTTGCTCTTCAGGTTTGAACCCATGCTAAAGTATATAACGCCATGCTCTGCATCGTCCAAAAGGTTTTGCAAATCCTGAAATTATATTTCGGAAAATTGTGTCAAAATAGATAAGGGAGCATTCTTGTTTACCATTACCGTCAAAGAATGATAATTATTTTCTTATAAGTATCTACTTATTCTTTCATAGATCACCCAATTACATGCAAACGATAAAAATATCGAAAGAGAATATATACAACGTGGAGCCGGAAAGGTCCAACAATAATAATAGGTGTTCATTTATATCAAGTTTCAAATCATTTAATGTAAACAATAACAATGATATCACTACTTTTTTCATACAAAATTTAAAAACTAATTATTTGTTTTTTTATTTGACAACCCTAACAATCGTCATTGAAAACGTTCATCATTTCATACACGTATATCGTGCATGGTGAAGCGAACGATACGCGTGTGTGCATATGAAATGCACCATGCAATTCATACCTACGCACACACGCATAGCGTTCGCCTTCGACTGATGCTGTAGTCAGCTGTTGTTGTCAGGGTTGAATCGCATCCTTTTTGAATCAAAGTTTGACTCGTAATAACTGATGATTTTACATTTTCAGGAGAAAAAGACCTTGGGGATGAAGTAACATTAATATAGGGAGGCATGAACTTTGTTGTTGACTGTTGCAATATTGTTGCACCTTGCCGGCTACACCTTGTATGACAAGCAAGTCTAAAACCACTAGAACCGAAATATTAAGTAAAATAATAGTTTGACATGCTTGTGTTGCAACGAAAAAATAGAATATATTGTTGATCGACAGTTGTCCATAAGACAACAGTCGATTAAAAACTTCTTTGGATCAATAATGTAATGTCAAATGTTAGGTATATCTCAAACTGAACTCACCTCTGGTAAAGGAGGAACTTGTTTATCTATGTGAAACCCGCCAATTGGAATATAATTTTGTGGTAATCTTATTGCTTGGCCGAGAGAATAGTGTGAATTACCGAAAACTAATGATGCACTCGACCTTTGAACTTCAAATGGGGGTAGCATTCTACTTTTCTTTGCCAGTATCGGACGAAATTTCTTTTCATATATCTCCTTTTCGATTTTATCGTAATATCTGTGAAAAATAATACTGCATTTTTGCAAAATATTCACATTTTGCTGTGGGATTTTGTGTATTTTATTAAAGTTGGAAGAATAATACAAAGATTTACAAACTATACTTTTTCATTAAACTTTTGAGCTAGCGACGATTCTGCTTTAAAATTTTAAAAAGAATTAATACATTTTAGATCATCAACTCTCATCATCAAGATCAATTATTATTATTGCGTCATAAAAATGGCTTATGTACCTAACGGCCAAATACTCAAACGTCACTTAAATCTAAGTGGGACTTAAAAGTCTTCTGTCTTTATAAAACACGTTCTTACGATAGAGATAGCGCCCATATGAGGATTGCTTAAAATTGAGTGACGTTTGAGTATTCGGCCATAAGTGCTGCATTGAGTCGTCTAAGCAAATCGGCTAATCATTTTGTGGGACAGGATTCAATACATTAGTAATAACTAAACATTCTACGTTAGTATATAATCGTGTTACATTTTAACTAATCAGGTCAATAATTTATACCATATCTTTATTTAAAATATAATTAATTCTTTTGAGGAAGGTACCTACTCATCATAACTCGTTGGTTAATAATAATTAAATTCTGACAAGAGAATGTAACATTGCCTCAATTTATATAGGAGTGCTTCTGTAGTTTGTCGGCGGATTCGGTGGTAGTGTGTTACTGCTATAAAGTCGGTTTACACACGATAATTTTACGTCATAATTTAAAATAAATCCCTGTGACGCAATGTTTTCTTATAACCATTGCGTCACAAGTCCAATGCATAAGCCACGGAATAAACAAATAAATCTATTCCGTGGCTTAGGCCAATCGTGCCTCTCTGTCGCTTACACACTCGGCTCAAGCGGAACGTGACACTTCTACCTGCGTGTAGCCGGCGTCCATCGATTTCAGAAGTTGTCACGTAAAATTATCCTTAAACCGACTTTACAGACGGCTAATTTTAGTGGGAGTTTTTTTAACTTACAATTTACTCCATGCAGTCCTGACAACTTGAAACCATAAGGCATTTGTCCGCTGTGCAAATGAAAAAGGCGGTACATCACTAGACTCGATATGTGAGGTATAAGCCGGGTTGGTTGGCTCGTCGATCAAGCTTAAAGCTACATAATTAGGCTCATTAGGGTAAAACCAAATGTGAGGACAATCGAAGACGGCTGCAAACCTGAAAGTTAAAAGAGTTATGTATATAAAATCAAACCGAATCGAATTTTAAACATCGCGGCCACTTTTTATGGATAAAAAAAATGCAAACTTGTAGATGCGTTGCCACTGAAGTCTTTATCGTTATACTTCCGTGCCAGAAATTACAGGGCCACTTAACCGGAACCTTGGCCACAATAATTATCACATAGATATATCAACTTAGGTCTCAGGGGTGCCAACGCATTTACATTTTGACCTCAGGTCTTTGCGTACGTGTCTATAGGCTGCAGTCATTAATCACTAAACGTCAATATGAACTGCATGATTGTTTGCCACTTTCATTACATAAAAAACATGGGAGCACTGAACACTACCGTTTAGCGGCAAAAAGAATAGGTAATGCGGTGGTGCCTACCAACTCTACCACCACTCTATATGCTGATGGAGTGTGTACGGAACAGAAATGAGAGAATGTTGCTAGTGCAGGAACTGAATTTAAATTTCATGAATGTTGGCCTTCTCCAGGATATTTTAGCTGATCCAAATGCAGAAATCGCAAAAGAATTATGTAAATTACTTCCTCGCCAGTAACATTCTCCTTTCTATTTCCTTATATTATTATCAGTAATGGTTTAAGTTTTTTTTTTTTTAATGTAATGGAAGTGGCAAACAAGCTTGCAGTTCACATTGATGTTTAGTGATGACTGCAGCCTATAGACACCCACACAAAGACCAAGGTCAAAATACAGATGCGTTACCACTCCTGAGGCCTAAGGTGTTACGCCTCTGTGCCGGAAATTACAGGGCCGTACATTACCACCTGACCGGAACACGACAGTGATGAACACTACCATTTAGCGGCAAGTATATTGCGGTGGTGCCTACGCCCGCGAGCTCCGTCACTGGCGTTCTACCAAAGTTAGTATTGGGTACGATGGGGTTGACATGTCGTGGGACAAAACCCCTTCAAAAGTAGAATAACAAAAAAACTACCTATCCAAGTATTTCCAGTACTTACCCAGAGTATACATCATTAAACATGTGTTCGCTAATGACGACATCAAATCTCTCATCTGGATGCTCCATCAACTTCATCACGTTCTCATTGTCCAAAGTCGACTTAGTCACATTCATCATAAGGTTGAATATTCCTTTTTGGTCCAACACAAACTCCTGATGTAACAGAGTCGCCACATTTAGGGCATTACCTGGAAATTTTTAATACAGTAATTGGTTAAATGTAACTTAACTTCAGGGCTGTATTATTCGGATAGGCGGAGATGCATGTATTCAATAAGGCGGACAACTTTCTGAAAATACCTAGTACCTGTGCGGGACCTTTTGTGGATAGATGGTGAATGCGAAGTAGGTATGAAGTTTTGTCAGTATACGTACAAAAAATTACATTAAAACACAAAACTTACATACTGAAGTCGTTTATTTTTAAAATAGTAGGTCACTAGAGTGACACTTTTTTGATCATATACACAGGTGAACAATTTTCAATTCAATTCACCATAGATTTATTATTATGTACTTATGGAATTCACACAATAGTTACGCATGCTGTTGATATACGTAGATGCTCCGCTGTTGTTTGCATGCGTGTGTGGGTGTAGTGTAGTGTATGTTTTATGTATGTTGCTTGATTATCAAGCAACATACATAAAACATACACAGGCATGGTACGTCAATGCATCGAATGCGGGTTATGCGGGACTCATCGAACGTTTTGCGGGACTATTATATTAATTCTTACAAAGCGGGATTACATCCAGCATTACGAGACGGTCCCGCAGAATCCGGGACGGTTGGCCGCCTTAGTATTCAAGCATATATGCACGATTCGTCGGTTAAATTTTGGCAAGTAAATGATGGCGAGCCTACTGACTCCGGGCACATTAGGTGACCGTATCGTCGAAGCCGTATCAGGATATACTAGGTCAAGTTTGTGTTGGTAACACAATTAACGATGAAGGATTAGAATAACAACAACAATATTACTGTTTATACTACACCAAGTAAATACATAGTTGGAAGACAAAAGAAGCACATTACAAATGGCGGTCTTATTGCTAAAAGAGCAATTTCTTCAACTTCAGAGCACATTCCAAGGACAGCGATAAGTTGAAAGGAAAACGCTTCGATATTAAGTCTGGGTTGCACCACCATATTTGTTAGTTATTGTAACATTTCCCATCCTTCTTTAACTTAAAGAAATCTGTTAAAGTTAGAGAAGGATGTGAAATGTTACAATGACTTTAACAAATGTAGTGGTGCAGCCCTACCTAAGTATGTTCGCGCGTGAGAATTCCGTATTTTTGTAATTTTGCGGGACAATTCGGTCAAAAGTTAAGTGCCTATTCTCAATTCATATTTTGGACTAGAATCAAGTACTGAGCACCCTATATTAATGTGTCCCATGATTCACCGGTCACCTTGTATGTTGCCATTAATACGAATGATCTGTGATCGACGCACCGCATATCTTGGACGATGATTTCATCTCAATCGCATTTAATTTACTCTCATGTTATTTCCTGCATTCTTTTATGTTATGCAGGTGGCAAACAAGCATGCAGTTCATACTGATGTTAAGTGATGACTGCAGACTATAGAGAGACACCCACACAAAGACCAGAGATCAAAATGCAGATGCCTTGACACCCCTGAGACCTTAATTGTTACGTCTCTGTGATAGTTATTACGGGGCTATACATTACCATCTAACGGGAGCACGATAGTGCTGAACACTACTATTTGGCGGTAGATAGATTAGGTAGGTAATGCGGTGGTGCCTCCGCCCTAGAGCTCCAACATTGGCACTCTGCCACCGGTGTTGTTAAATTGGTAAACATCACGTTACTTCAAACCTGTATTCCCCCAAAGGGTAGCCAGAGGTAAATGCATGCAAGTATACACGCACGACTCGACGGTTAAGTTTTGGCAAGTAACAGATGGCGAGTTTACTGACATTTACGGGCACATTACCAAACTCCGACGGTGGCATTGGACATTTTCCAGATTATTTAAAAATCTAAATGGCAAAAGCAATTCGTGGCCGTTAGAATTTTTGAGCATGTCCCATTATTTACCTGTCAAATAGTATACTATCACTTATTTAACTTTTTTACTGGTGGTACAGCTCCAGTGACGGAACTCGCGGACGTAGGCACCACCGCATTACCTAATATACTTGCCGCTAAATGATATCTACTGTTCAGCACTAGCGTGTACCGGTCAGGTGGCAATGTACAGCCCTGTAATTACCGGCACAGAGGCATAACACCTTGGTCCTCAGGAGTGGTAACGCATCTGCATTTTGACTTTGATCTTTGTGTAAGTGTAGGTATATGAATGTGGTGTATGTATAAAAAAACACTGGATCTTCCAATACACATGTAATGGTTCCTTAACTTGCAACTATTGTAATTCACAGTAGGTAACGTGGTAACAAATTAATGACGTATGATGTATGATGAGACATGCGATTTTCACACATTACTTAGGTACATTTTAATAATTTACAACACTAAAATATATTGAAATGTATGATGATTAATTTAAATTCGTTACTATTAAAATAGATTTTAATTGCGAATGAGGCAGTTTGGATATAAATTTTATATTAGTAGTTAGCTTTTCCCATGACTTCGTCCGCGAGGAATTCGTAGCAAAAATGACGCAACTTCTACACAGACTTTAATTCCCTATTTAAAAATAAGGTATTACTAAAAAAACAACACTATTCAAAAAGTTGATTTTTTGAAAACAAAAAGTAGATATCCTATAAGGTTGGGGAAAAAGTTTCTTCGCATTTTTTAAGATAATTCAAAACATTTTTTAATACAGTTTATTTAAATTTAACTAAAGTATGTATGTACCATTTTGTTCGATAACCTTTTGCCATCTTGTAGGTAGGGACATGATCCCATTGCTATAAATATTTTGGGACTTCTCATCAAAATACCGCGACAAGTGGATTTGGCAGTCCTCTCGTGATGTTTTAACCTAACATTGCATAAATAATTCTGAAGAGACCGAAACAGGTGGAAATCTGAAGGTGCAAGGTCAGGACTATACGGCGGATCCATTAACACCTCCCAGCCAAACTCTTAATTTTTGCTGAGTGGCTATAGATGTATGAGGTCTAGCGTTATCATGATGAAACACCACACCCCTTCTGTTGATCAATTCCGGCCGCTTTCTCTCAACTTCTTGCTTTAATCTCATCAGTTGTTCGCAGTAGAGTTCAGAATCGATAGCCCTTCCAATCCCACCACACACACAACATCACCTTATTGCGAGTTAACCCGGGTTCCGCCACAGTCTATGAAGCCTGACCGGCCTTTGACCACGACCTTTTTCTCACTTTCTTGTCGTACGTGATCCACTTTTCATCACCAGTTATCAGCTTCTTCAAAAATGAGGTACCCAAATATCGAGCTTTTTTTTGTACCCAGCTTTTTTTTTCAAATGCACCAAAACTGTTTTGTGATCAATTCTCAGTTCTTCAGCTACGTCGTAACTACAGATATGTCGATCTTGCTCCACTTTTTCAAAAATGGCATCCATTTTATCCGTAATAGGGCGACCAGAGCGAGGTGCATCTTTGACATCAAAATTTCCGGATTGAAAACGCTTAAACCAAATTTATGTTACTCTCACAGACACTGCACTAGGTCCATAAACATCGCAAATTTTTTTCGCGGCTTGCGTTGCATTTTTACCTTTGTTGTAGTAAAATTTTAAAATGTATCGAATTTCTTCATTAGGTTCACTCATCTTGACAGTACGAACAACAAATGAAAATCACACATTTGCCTAGATTGAATTTGGAATTATGTTCTTTAAAATTTTAACTTTCAATGATACCAAAACCAGCCAGATACAAATACTACAGCCAAAGAGATTTTATTACAAGTTCGTACATACTATAATGCGAAAAGACTTTTTCCCAACCTATTATATTAAAAAGTATCCTGAGTCTTCTACTGTTTTTATTAATAATATGAATTAAAAAAAATATTTTTTTTTTCTATGACCTTATTCTAGGAACTAAAGCATGGAAGCCGTGCTAAAATACAAGCGTGTCACGAAAATACTCCAAAATTTCTATGGACTCAAGATAAAAACGGGAGTTTTGGCGGGAACCTTGAAAGAGGGGTATGGTGCTCTTATTTTATTTCATTTTCTTGGTGTATTTTTAAGTTATATTGAATAAAGTTGGTGGCATTTTGTTTGATATAAGTTTATTACAGTGCCCGTGTATAGTGAAATAGAATAACAGTGCGAAAACACGACCTTTCAGGTTGCCTCCAAAACTTCATTGTAAATGTTCTGGTAAAGTAGCCATCGCTTTACTCGAATCACTTGATTTTAACTCACTTAACTGACATATTATACTTGATAACTTATATTCTTGATACTTACATATTATACTTGATGACTATATTATACTAACTAATACGCTACTTAAATAAATATGAAATATCGTTTTACTTGACACTGGCAATATGCGTAATAGCGATGCCATAACAAAAAAAAAAAAAAGATAAAAACGAGAAATGTCACATTATCAAATAAAATTCAACCATTATACTTCAAAATTGTGATGACGTGATCCATTATGTATTTTTACGTATTGGATAGTACTTTTTAATTTGTAAGTATTTATGGCATCAACGATAGACTGCGTTGTGTCGGCGGTGATTAATGGTGACCATTTGACATTTCTCGTTTTTATCTTGTGACACGCTCAGAATAAATATAAACAAACAGACCGACAGACAAAAATTAAACAAAAAATCACTTGACTCTGAGTCAGAGAATTAATTTTTATACAGATTGCTAATTTTACACGTTTTAATAATCGTGTAATATTAAAGATGCACCCTTTAAATAATATATATTACTAGCTGACCCGGCAAACTTCGAAGGTTGAAAATTCTAGAAGACAAAACAGAAAGCCCTGCGCCCAAACGGAATCCATATAACACGAAGATAATATATATAATAATTGACCATACTAACAACTAGACAATTAAGACAATTTTACTTACACAACTAACAATCATTTGAAATGTAAAACTATGTTTTATATTATTTCGCATTAACACATGCTTGTGAAATATATTTTATTGAAAGAAAAATGGAAAGAAAAATTTGACTTCAGGCGAGACTCGAACTCGCGGCCTACTGGGAATCTAGTCCAGCCGCTCTTCCAATTGTGCTACTGAAGTCCTGCCCGATTTGTCAAATCTTTCCTTCACATTTATTGCATTGCTTTATGGTAGCAGCAGCGCCATCTATTGCCGAACTATGCTAGTTGGGCAACCGATATAATAGACTATCGTAAAGAAGTCGCTTTTAGCCTTAATAATTGTTTTATATTATTTCGCATTAACACATGCTTGTGAAATATATTTTATTTAAAGAAAAACTATGTTGATGTGTAAATAAACAGAGCTAATAGTAATGAATAATTTACAGATATTCAAATCCAGTTACAGTTTTATTACTTGTTTATAGTAAAGATATTATTATATAGAAGACTAGCGGCCCGCCCCGGCTTCGCGCGGTGCAATGTTGCCTACCCTCTCCTATTCGTCTTAGCGTGATGATTATACATAGATATAGCCTAAAGTCTTCCTCGATATCTTTTATAGTTTAGGCAGCGTACGCAAAATAAGTAACTTTTCTGGTTGATTTTTTACACCTTGTGTCTGAAAAAGCCAAATATCTTACGGAACCCTATTTTTTCCAAAATAAAATATAGCCTATGTTACCCGTGGATAATGTAGCTTTCGAATACCTAGTAAAATAAATTCCGCAGTCCAGTAGTTCAGTCCTATTCATTACAAACAAACAAACAAAAAAATATTACCTCTTTATAATATTAGTTTAGATTTAGACTAGCTGCCCAGAAAACTTCGTATCGCCTTAGGTACCTATAAAAGTTAAATGTCCAAAAAATCGAAAACTCGATAAGAATTATATAGTGATATAAAAAACACGCTGTTGCCCGCGGCTTCGCCCACGTGGATGTCGAAGTAGCCTATGTTCTTTCTCAAAGTCAGCTCTATCTCTGTACCAAATTTCAATAAAATCGGTTCAGCCGTTTGGACGTGAAAAGGTAACAGACAGACAGACAGAGTTACTTTCGCATTTATAATATTAAGTAGATCCCTACTTACGACGACGTTTATGTAGGTGTGTTTCTAGTGGAAGAGCTCCAGTGACAGAGGTCGCGGGGGTAGGCACCACCGCATTACCTAATTTACTTGCCGCTAAATGGTAGTGTTCAGCAGTATCTTGTTCCGGTCAGGTGGTAATGTACGGCCCTGTAATTTCCGGCTCAGAGGCATAACACCTTAGGCCTCAGGACTGGTAACGCATCTGCATTTTGACCTTGGTCTTCATGTGGGTGTCTATAGGCGGCAGTCATCACTTAACATCAATGTGAACTACATGCTTGTTTGCCACTTCCATTACATAAAAAAAGATGTCTTTAGGCTGCAGTCATCACTTAACATCAGTGTGAGCTGCACGCTTGTTTGCCACCTTCCTTACTTATAAAAGACGGGCAGCAGCATCATGCGATAAAACTACTGCCACTGCAATCGCCAATCCGCATGCCAAGCGTGGTGGTTATAGCATATTATGGTTACCTTTTCACGTCCAAACGACTGAACCGATTTTAATGAAAGGAGTTGTTGTGAGCTCGTTTCTGGTTCGTACACGTCCACAAAAAATGGATAAGTTATAGAAGAATCCGGAAAAATTCAATTCATTTATTTATGGATATATTTTAGAGTTACAACCACATTTAATTCAAACGATTTTATCATTTTCAACTATGTTCAACATGGCGGCGATACAGCCGACGCTTGGGATCAATCAATTTCGATAGTATTTAGAAAATATTACTTTTTTCTCCACGTACTATATAATCAAAAAACAATTTAAAAAACGAAAATGTCAAAATGACATCGCCCGCCATATTTGCCATGTTGGTTTTGATTTGCTATTCTGACTGCAAATAATGTTTTGTAACTGCAAACAAAGCTAAATAAGTGAAAATATGAAGTAAAAACGTTTTATATTGATTTTGCCTGTTTAATGATATTGTGTACAGAGATAGAGCTGACTTTGAGAAAGAACATAATACTTTACTACTACTTTTCGACATCCACGCGGGCGAAGCCGCGGGCAACAGCTAGTCATCTGTATATAAAAACCAATTGCTGTTCGTTAGTCTCGCTAAAACTCGAGGACGGCTAGACCGATTTGGTTAATTTTAGTTTTGAATTATTTCTGCAAGCCCAGGAAAGGTTTAAAAGGTAAGAAAATATGAAGAAATTGAGGGGAATAGTAAAAACACAATTTCATTTTCCCATACAAAAATTCCGTATATATCAAACCTTTGACACATTATTTCATTCTCAGGTAATACGAAGTTTGCCGGGTCAGCTGGTCTATATAGGTATATAAAAATCAATTGCTGTTCGTTAGTCTCGATAAAACTCGAGAACGGCTAAACCAATTTGGTGAATTTGGGTTTTGAATGATATTTGGAACTCCAGGGAAGGTTTAAAAGATGAGAAAATATGAAGAAATTGAAGGGAAATAGTAAAAACCAAAATATCGTTTTCCCATACAAATAGTCCGTATCTATCAAACCTTTGACACATTATTTTATTCTGAGGCAATACGAAGTTTGCCGGGTCAGCTAGTCCCATACAAAAATACTTACTTGATATCGAGTAAATATTGGTGCTGACGTCAACCACACTGAGATTTGCATGAGGTTCCTTTATTGGAAACGGGGTAATGTATGTGACCTGAAAATATAATGTAAGCAAATTATAAGCATGAATATTTCCGCAGTCGTTAAAACACATGCCTACCTAGAGCAACACGGGCCACCGCCCACGGCGGACCGGTGGGGAGAAGCCATATGCAGGCTTTCCCCTCTGTCTAACTACAAGCCCAAATGGTCCTACGCCTGTCACCCAGATGTTTAAATGTGTGCGTGAAATTGTTTATGTATTTTGTTAAAGGCAAGGTGTGCGTTTCGTAGTAATAGACAATTTTTGTAGTGTGTGTATGTATCACACGTAGTTCCCCCCGCAAAAAATGACAGACTGTTTTGCATCGGTAATAAGCTGATAAGCGCTATGGCTTCATTTTCTACTCCCCTCCGCCCTCCGGTCCGCCGCGGTGGCCGGAGGCCCGTGTTGGTCTATGTTATTGCCCGATAAAATACAATGCACGTTGAACTTTATTTTTGGGAAAAATAGGTACTCGGTCGGAGTAGGTATGACATTTGACGCACTTAAAGTTATTATTTTATAGAAATCCATACTTAATATTATAAATGCGAAAGTAACTCTGTCTGTCTGTCTGTCTGTAACCTTTTCACGTCGAAACGACTTAACCGATTGTAATGAAATTTGGTTTAGAGATAAAGCTGACTTTGAGGACGAACATAGGCTACTTTTCTACATCCGCGCGGGCGAAGCCGCGGGCAACAGCTAGTTATTATTATATGGCCGCGTAATAAGTATCACAGACACAAAATAACTAAGATCTCATTGTTATCATAACACGCTTGTTATCTTTTCCTACAATATTTTTGAAACGGGTCCGTGACTGCAAAAAGTTTAAAAAATCGTGCCATGTAGGTAGGGAGGGTTTGGTCTAGCAGTGAAACGACACTAATTTGTGGCGTGGCAATACTTTCACGCGATCGTGATGGCACTTCTATTATTTGTAAAGGTGGCAAACAAGCGTGCAGTTCACATCGATGTTAAGTGATGACTGCAGCCTACGTTGCCACCTCCGAGACTTTAGTGTTTTGTCTCGAAGATAGTTATTACGGGACGACGTAACTTCACGCCTGTAATCCCCGAAGGGGTAGGCAGAGGTAAATGCATGCATTCAATCATACATGCAAACACCCACGACTCGCCGGTTACGTTTTGGCCCATGTAACAGGTGGCGAACCTGTTGCCATCTCCGGGCACATTACCAAACTCCGGGGTACTGGGAAACTTCCAGAAAATGGAAAAATCCCAATAGAAGCAGAGATAAAGGATTTTAAACCGTTATCTCTGATAGTCCCCGACCCGGGAATCGAACCCAGGACCTCCAGCGCAATAGTAGTGGCCTGCTACCACTACGCTACTGAGGCAGTTTCTACGGGGGTTTAGTTATTACGGGGACATAACATAACCATGTTTTGTTACGTTATAGGCTAACCTAACCTAACAATTGCCAGTAAACACGTCTCTATAAAAGGTAAAACAATAACAAAACTGATGTTTACAATGTAGGTATGTTGGGTGGCTATATAATGTACATATAAAATTCTCGTGGCACAGTGTTTGTAACAATATTACGAAACAACTGGCGCGATCATTATGAAAATTTGTGTGTGTAGTCTATTTTTTACATAGATTTATTATACCTACTACTAAGTATAAATCTATGATTTTTTACATGTCTACATTCTCACCAATTTTTTTTTCTTATATTTTGACATTTATTTTTCATAACTCTAAGGCGATACTTACGAAGTTAGTCGGGACAGCTAGTATTAACATAGGTATATTTTTATGTAGAGGAACTACAAGACCCTAAAAATGATAACACGAGCCAGCAAAGGAGATGTTGCAAAAATGTATGGACCTCCGGCCATGTATTGTACACAATATCATTAAACAGGCAAAATCAATATAAAAACGTTTTTTACAGCATATTTTCACTTATTTAGCTTTGTTTGCAGTTACAAAACATAATTTGCAGTTAGAATTGCAACTCAAAACTAACATGACGAATATGACGGGCGATGTCATTTTGACATTTTCATTTTTTAATTTGTATTTTGATTATAGAACTTGGAGAAAAAAGTAATATTTTCTAAATACTATCAAAATCGATTGATCCGAAGTGTCGGCTGTATCGCCGCCATGTTTCACATAGTTGAAAATGATAAAATCGTTTGAATTAAATGTGGTTGTAACTCTAAAATATATTCTTAAATAAATTAATTGTATTTTTTTGGATTCTTCTTTAATTTACCCATGTTTTGAGGACATGTACGAACCAGGGCCGAGCTCGCAACATCTCCTTTAAACAAAAAATAAGGTAGCGCTTTTGAGTGGTTTCATTGAATGCAAAATAAAATAAATCTAAAAATTATGCAAAAAAATTTAATATATAAATTGCATCCTCCAATCCACAGTTAAAAGGTTATTATGAAAAAGCTTACATCTATTCTAGATTCTTATCAATTTTTACTCGCTGCACGTCATATTCATAAATTAGCATTATATAATTTTCTACTTCACTATTTAAAAAATATACTTACATGGTGTGTATTTATGTACCTACGTGAGAAGTTATACCTGAGTGAATTACAACAACTATGATTTTTTGCCTAATTTTTGTTTTTGAATTTATCAGTCAGCCTTGTTACTTATTTTCCCCTAGAAATACCTATTGAGTTATATAAAATGTAAGAGAAATCTATTTAATAACTAGCTCTGCCCGCAACTTCGTACGCATGGAATAGTGACTTTGAGACTTTGGGCAGCGCTTTTGGATATAAATGTTTGTTAATTTTAGATCATAAACACTTTTGGCTAGCTAAAAAAATCTATCTTTTTTCGTGGGTAGGCGTGAAACTAAGTTGACACGTTTTTATGAGCTCTAGTTATTTAATTTAAATTTTATTATTTACATTTCAATTTTATCCTTAATTTTATTTCTACTAATTATTTTTATGTAAAACCAACCTGCAGTGCTCTTCATTTCCTTTAAGTCTCACCTTTAACACAAAACATCACTTATTTATATTAACATGGAATCGGTAAAGGAGTCTCTTGAATCGATGGCTGAGTTATTCAACACCCGGATGGATGAATTCCAGCAGGACCTGCGAAGGACTTCTCCTTCCTCTGCAACTTCTTCTTCACTGGCATTAGACTTCAGCAATTTCCGGAAATTTATCCTTGCCGCAATGAACACCTTGCAGCGTCAAGTAGAATTTCTGGCCAGGGAGCTGGATAGAATGGAGATGAGCAGGCGTCGAAAAATGCTCCTACTTCATGGTGTGCCTGAGGACAGAAACGAAAATACCTCATCTGCTGTGGCCTCAATTGTTGCAGAGCGGCTTAAAGTGTCGGATTTCGCAGCCACTAGATGTCATTGGCTGGGTCGGCTTGTAGAGGGAAAACCTAGACCCATCATCGTCAAGTTTACGGACTCTTCTACTCGTGATGTGGTCTGGTTTGCGAAGACAAAGCTGAAGGGATCAGGCATCACTTTATCCGAATATTTGACCAAAACCAGGCACGACGTCTTTTTAGAGGCCCGGAGACGTTTCGGCATCACCAAGTGCTGGACCCGGGATGGCCGGATTCTTGTTGTTACGCCTGATGGAAATCGCCACCGTGTGGAATGTATGGCGGACTTGTCCTCGATCACGGCAGGTAACAGCACCGAAGCAGCAAAGACAGTGCCCGCCCCTGCAGTGATAACGGCCAAACTACCACCGGCTCCATCAGAAAAAGCAGTTGCTGAACGATCGAAGCGGATCATCAATAGGCATAAGTAAACATCTTATGTCTTCCTTATCTTCCGTCTTTATTTAGCCATTCTTTCAATTTACCGCCGATTTCAAAAACCTTTTTATTTCTTTTTCATCTGTGCTAACTATTTTTCAAAACACCGTACACTAAACTTAATAATTGTTATCTTTTAATCACAACTTTGTTTTTACACCACAGTTTTACACTTTCATAGAATTTTGTCATGTCAACGTCATGTGTCAAAAATGTCAATTTGCCGGCAGAATGTCTATTGCATAGACAGTCACAGACTATAGATTTTGTTGTCATAGACGTATGTCTATGGACATGGACTGGCCGGGCTTTAACGTTTATGTTACTAGTATTGATTTGTTTACTTCTGTTTTATTTATTTTTTTATTAATATTGAATGCGGTGCTTATATATATATATATATATATATTTTTTTGTATAAGTTTAGATTTTATTTTAGGTTTTAAATTGATGTTGTTTTTTTATAGATTTAAGGAGCAGGTAGGTTGTATTTTGTTAAATTAGAACTTTTAGCTATTTATACTAAATTTTATATTACTATTTTATTAACTAGGTATTAAGTACTGATCATATGATAGATGATACGGCCATTGATGACGACAGTGACCACTCAAATTACCTTTCCTTGTCTTCTGAAGGATTAAGTAGCAATGATAGTTTTCAAAGTCTTCCATCGTTGCATGAAAACCTTGACTCAAGCTTCTCAGATGTTCTGAAAAATTTTAATATCATACATATAAACGCTCAAAGCATTCCGGCCCACTATTCAGACATGTTAGCTACTTTTTCGAGCACTAATATACATGCTATATTAATATCAGAGTCATGGCTTAAGCCTTGCCTTCCCTCAACTTCATATTCATTGCCGGGTTATAATTTAATCCGCAATGACCGCTGCAATCGCGGTGGTGGGGGCGTAGCTATATATCTTCGCTCCCATATACCTTTTTCCATCGTCCATACGTCGAACCAATCACTAGATTGTTGTGCTGAACATCTTTTCATTGAAGTTAATTTTTCGCATACCAAACTTCTTTTAGGTGTATTTTATAGCCCATCTATTACGGTTGATTACTTTTTGTCCTTTGAAACACTTGTAGAGGAGTTAAGGCCTCTATACAGTCACACCGTAATAATGGGCGATTTCAATACCTGCCTTCGTAAAAATGATTCGAGGTCTTCTAAGCTTCAATCGATTATTAATTCCACGAATATGCATATTCTTCCCCTCTCGACTACTCATAATTTTCCCAACTGTACTCCTTCACTTTTAGATTTAATATTTGTCTCTTCTTTAGAACATGTTGCTAAACACGGCCAGTTTCCTGCAGATGCCTTTTCTTATCATGACCTCATTTATTTGTCGTATAAAATTCGTCCTCCCAAATCAAAGTCCAAAATCCTTCTGCAGCGTAATTTTAGTAGTCTTAATATGGAAAAACTCCTAGATGACGCAGCTCAAATTGATTGGACTGCTGCTACCAGCGCAGCTCATGTTGATGACCAAATTTCTCTGTTTAATACTTTGCTTATCGGTCTATATGATGTGCATGCTCCCATTAAACCAATACGTGTAAAACATCTTCCTGCGCCTTGGATTAACGATGATATAAAACAACTAATGCAACGAAAAGTTAATGCTAAGTCAAAATATAAGTCGGTCCCAACTGAAAAAAACAAGCAGAAATATTTTTCTTCACGGAATCGCTGCAATAGGGTTTGTAGAGATTCACAACGTCGCCATATCCATAACTCAGTAGAAAACGAAGATCCAGCGAAAGTCTGGCGATTTCTGAAAACATTAGGAGTTGGGAAGTCTAGCGCTGATTCTCTTCCCAATAATTTAGATATCAACATGCTTAATCAGCATTTCTCTACTTGCACATCTATAGATGATGTTTTAAAAACACATACTTTGTCTAATCTTTCACAGGGGCCCACTCCTAGTCACTCCGCATTTGTGTTTAGTCAATTTGTTGAGCGTGATGTTAGGAAGAACATATTAGCGATCAGTTCGAATGCCGTTGGATGTGATAATATTAGTCGAAAAATGATAATACCCTTATTAGATATCCTTTCTCCTGTAATTACTTCAATTTTTAATTCTTGTATTTCTTCTGGTGTCTTTCCTAGTCTTTGGAAAGATGCAAATATAATCCCTTTGCCTAAAAAAAACAACCCTACATGTTTCTCTAATTATAGACCTATCTCTATCCTGCCTTTCCTGTCCAAAGTCCTTGAACGCCTTGTCCACCAGCAATTAAGTTCTTTCCTGTCCAAACATGACTTGTTCAATCCCTTACAATCCGGATTCCGTCCAGGTCACAGTACGACGACCGCTTTAGTAAAAATCACCGACGACATTCGGTTGGGCATGGATAGTCAACAGTTAACGGTATTAACATTGCTAGACTTTAGTAATGCTTTTAATACTGTTGACTTTGACATTCTACTTGCGACTTTAGGTTCTCTTAACATATCTCCGCCTGCAATTGACTGGTTCCGTAATTACTTGTGCGGCCGCCGGCATCGTGTGCAAGCTCACGAGCATTCCTCAAATTGGTGTGCTACTGCTGCCGGTGTGCCACAAGGTGGCGTGTTGTCTCCTCTCTTATTTGCTATTTTCATTAATTCTGTTTGCCTTCACATCTCTTCTCTCTATCACCTCTATGCAGACGATCTCCAAATTTACACTAGATCTTCGTTGAGAGATCTTCCGATAGCAATTGATGAAATTAACCGTAACCTTGAACGTATTTCAACATGGAGCACTTCTTTTGGCTTGAAAGTTAACCCCGAAAAAACGCAGTCGATTATAATTGGTAGCTCTAGGCTAGTCAGTAAAATAGATTGGGATACTTTACCTCGGGTACTTTTCGATGGTATCCACATACCGTTTAAAAATACTGTTAAGAACTTGGGTATTATGCTGGACCAACATCTTTCATGGTCTCCTCAATTAAGCGATATTAGCAGGAAGGTGTTTGCCACTGTTGGTTCCTTGCGTAGGTTACGCAACTTTTTGCCTATTCCTACTAAAATTGCGCTTGCACATTCCTTACTGTTCCCTATACTAGACTATGCTGACGTGTGCTATCTTGATTTGACCCAATGCCAACTTAATAAACTTGAGCGCTTGCAAAATCTATTCATTAGATTCATATTTGGTCTTCGCAAATATGATCACGTCTCCGAGTATCGCAATAGGCTCAAGTGGCTACCCATTCAATTTCGCCGGAATGCACGTATTCTTTCTCTTTTGTACTCAGTGCTATTTAATCCTGAAAGCCCCACTTACTTAAAAGAGATCTTTGAATTTTCACACCTTTCCCAATCCCGGTCCCTTCGTTCCTCTTTAGCTTTGCGTTTAAATATCCCTTTACATCGTAGTAGTTTTTTCTCCAAATCCTTCTCTGTCGAAGCTGTACGTTTGTGGAACTCCTTACCCCACACTATTAGACAAATTCAGACTATTGAAACTTTCAAACGTCAAGTTAAGGCCCATTATCTTTCTTCTCTCTAAATGTTGTGAATATATTTCATTCTTTATTATGTATTTTTAGTTGCTATGGTTCACTGTCGTTTCCAATTTTTATCCTATTTTTTTATCATACTATCAGTACTTAGTGTAGCACACCCTGCCAGTTTAATTTTAAGTATTTCTTTTCTTTTTTGGGTTGCCTGGAAGAAATCGCTCTTTTAGCGATAAGGCCGCCCTTTGGTACCACATATTTCTTAAGTGTTTTTTTTTTTTTTTTTTTTTTTTTTTTTTTTTTTTATATACATGTACTTTTGGTGTGCAATAAAGAGTATTTATTATTATTATTATTACTTTACATCGAGGATAAAAGCACACAGACTGCTAGGATTGCAAGAAATTATCATCGTCACCACCTCCACCACAGCCACCACCGCCATTAACGCCACCACCAACACCAGCATCGCCAAACACCTACGCTACCAATGTCATCAATGACACCAACGCCACCAAAACCACCACCACCACCACATCCAATGCCACCAACGCCTTCAAAACTACCAACAACACCACCAACGTCACTAACTCCACCCATGTCTCCATCGCCACTTAAAACCACCACCAATGCCACCAACACCACCACCAGAGTCACCAACAACACCTACGCCACCAACGACACCAATGACACCAACTCCACCCATGTCTCCATCGCCACTTAAAACCACCACCAATGCCACCAACACCACCACCAGAGTCACCAACAACACCTACGCCACCAACGACACCAATGACACCAACTCCACCCATGTCTCCATCGCCACTTAAAACCACCACCAATGCCACCAACACCACCACCAGAGTCACCAACAACACCTACGCCACCAACGACACCAATGACACCAACGCTACCAACGAAAATTTATTTACTATGTAAGGTAATAATAATATACAACAAAAGACCTAAAAAATCTGTGAAAATTTTAATCGTTTGCTTTCTAACGTTATTTTTATCGAGCAAAAAAGATGTATATGAAAAAAAAAGATTTATTGTATGCCCCCTTGGACCCCTATATATTTTCATTTTCTTATTTTTAGTAATTATTTTTTTCATTATAGCGGTAACAGAAATACATAATTTGTAAAAATTTTAGCTTTCTAGCTATCACTGTTTATAAGATACATCCTGGTGACAGACAGATGGACGGACGGACAGACAGACAGGTAGACAGCGGGGAATTAGTAATAGGATCCGTTTTTAACTTTTAGGTACGGAATCCTAAAAAGATGGAAGATAGATACAGAATAGTTAAAAAATTTCGATCTGAACCGATTGACATGAGACAAACACTAAAGATTAAGTGAAACTTACCACAATATATTAGTAAAAACAAAAGATCGGATAAGCCGTTTCTGAAATCAACAAACACACAGACAAACAAACATTTTTTCGAGATAAAAAGTACCCAGTGTTGTGCGCCAAACGTCAAAGTATAATTATACCAAGTTTCATAGTAATCGGACCTGTAGATATTGTGTGATGAACAAACAGACAGACAGACAGACAAAAAAAAATCTAATCACATATTTGTGTTCGGTATCGATCTAGTAACATGTGGTATTTATTTTTTCAATATTTTTAATGTACAGAATTCACACTTCTACAGTTTTATTATAAGTATAGATTAATACTAAAAACTTCTAAAATATTGTCAACACCGGAATTTGAAAGACACCAAAATCAGATATCAATTTTCGTAATTTTATAAATCAATAAATCCTCATAATTTTAGTGAATTAACATTTTATTAAAATGTTTATTCACTTTTTCTTTCATATTTTCGCAATTTTTCTAGCTTGACGGGGATCAATTTTGTTCTTTTCCCCTCTTTTCTGCAACCCTTTTCCTCACCAAGTAGGTACTCCGCGTGTGTTAACTTCGACTTTTTCCTAGCATGCAGAAATATTAATAATTTTGATGTAGCTAAACAATTCTTGTCGTACGTAAAACACCACCGAAATTGGACCACCAAAATTAGAAACTTGTATAGAACACCTTTTTTTTTTTTAATATCACTAATGATACCAAACCTTTATGTTATAAATATGTATAACAACACATAGGTACTATAAAAGGAACTATTTAAAACATCACACCAATATTTGTTGTTTGGCTTTCAACGAGTTCTTCTATAAAAATTTTTCTTTTCCTACGACCAGTAATACATCAGCCCCTATACAATCGAATAGTAACGATACGCTTCACAGTATCAATGTAACAAATAGCTTTGTCGAAAAATTACTACAAACCCTTGACTCCGCTAAAGGTGCTGGTAGTGATGGGATACCTCCAATTTTATATGCTAATTGCGCAGATGCGTTAGCTGGGCCCATCACATATATTTTCAATCGCTGTTTTCATGAAGGTTATGTGCCTGAGATTTGGAAAACTGCTCTCATTATTCCGATACATAAAAAAGGAACAAAAACCTCGATTGCGAACTACCGCCCTATCTCTATTCTGAATACATTATCTAAGTTAATGGAAAAGACAGTACATTATCATCTATACCCTTTTATCTACCCTAACATACCACATCAGCAACATGGCTTTATAAAGGGGCGTTCCTCTAACACTAACTTAGCAATCTTCACAAACTCTGTTTTGCAAGGTATGGATGGTGGTTCGCAAGTGGATGTAATTTATACGGATTTCGAAAAAGCATTCGACCGCGTTGTTCATACTATCCTTCTTCGCAAACTACAAGAACTAGGAATTTGTGGCGATCTTTTACGGTGGATGGAATCTTATCTCCGCAATCGCTGTCAGGCTGTTGTCGTCGGTGGGCATCGTTCTAATTTCATAGATATTCCTTCTGGCGTGCCCCAAGGATCAATATTGGCTCCTTTGCTGTATGCAGTCTATTTATATGACGTAGGTAAATGCTTTCAACACGGCGCCGACTACCTTATGTACGCCGATGACACAAAAATTTACCTAAATATTAATAATCAGCTAGACTGCGACAAACTTCAACAGGACTTGAACAATTTAAACAAATACTATTCGGATAATGGGATAACTGTAAATGTCGATAAATGCATGTTTATGTCATTTTCCAGAAAGAAAAAAACAATAGACTCTAAATATATGTTTAATGACATACCTATTAAAAAAACACACCTTGTCAGGGATTTGGGAGTTTTACTAGATCAAAAATTAACATTTAACGAACATATTACTGATATTATTAGTAGATCATATAAAAATCTAGGTTTTATTTTGCGTGTCAGTAAATATTTCTCAAACTCTGACTGTCTCAAACTATTATATTTTGCTCATGTCAGAAGTGTTCTCGAGTATTGTAGTAATATCTGGAGTCCACAATATATATCATATATTCAGGATTTAGAAAAAATACAATCAAAATTTTTAAAACACCTAAATTACCGCTCGCAGCACAAATGCACTGATTATAAGCAAACCTGTAAGTTTCACAATGTTTTATCTCTCAAAGACAGGAGATCTCTTCTTGACATGCTATTTCTCCATAATGTTTGCCACGGAACAATCGACAGTCCCCATCTTACCGAGTTATTCCTTCAATTGCGAACTCCTACTTACCGACGTAGAGATACCCCACTGTTCCATCTCCCTCGTACCCGTACTAATTACTTCGAAAATTCAGTAATGAATCGAACGAAAAAAATCTTTAATAAAAAATTTTTCTCGGTTGACTTATTTAATAGTAAAAAACAAAATTTTAAGAAATCTATAATCGAAATAATACAGGAATTAGAAACATAAGAGAATTGAGTATATTAATTATTTTCATAAATCTTGCATAAAAACACACACACACACACACACACACACACACACACACACACACACACACACACACACACACACACACACACACACACACACACACACACACACACACACACACACACACACACACTAATACACAGTAAAATATCTTATAATTTTAAGGACGAAAAGCGAAGGTTTTTAACGTCATGCTACTACTTACTAAGAAAGGTTCCTACGTGATCAAGCGGCCAGTTCCCTGATATAACATAATTGATCATTTTCAAATTCATTATTGGAATTAGCCGAATAGTTAATTTTGTTTATCGTACATATATAATACCTATGTGACTCATCATTATGTACAATACATTATTTGTTTGCTATATGAATGTGTACCTACCACTATCTTTTCACAATTTAATGTACCCTACCTTTAGTAATGTATACAATCAACACCGTGCTGCTCTTTAGTGACTGTTATTTTATTATTTTTACATATATAAAGTAAATCCGTAATTGGATGTAAGATATATATATATAAGTTAAATGTAAGTACCTTTAAGATCTGTGGATTTTGTGAATTAATAAAAAAAAAAAAAAAAAATATGCACTTTTTTTGGCCGATTACTTTGAAAAGACTTACTTTCGTTTTTGACGGGAAATAACAACAGGATAGCACGAAACTGTTATTGCTCCCCGTGAGCGTCAGTGTAAAACAGGTTTTTAAACTTTAGTTCAGGCTCCATCACGTGCAAATGCAACTGTCTTATGTACCTACACATACCTAGACCTATAAATGTTTATTGTGGAGAAATACATTTATTTTTATTTTTTGTAGGGTTGTAGAGCTCCAGTGACGGAGCTCGCGGGCGTATGCACCACCGCATTACCTAATATACTTGCCGCTTAGTGGTAGTGTTCAGCACTATCGTGTTCCGGTCAGGTGGTAATGTACGGCCCCGTAATTTCCGGGCTTTCCGACATAAAGGGATAACACCTTAGGCCCCAAGAGTGGTAACGCATCTGCATTCTGACCTTGGGCTTTGTGTGGGTGTATGTAGGCTGCAGACATCACTTAACATCAATGTGAACTACATGTTCGTTTGCCACTTCCATTACATTAAAAAAAAACTGTAGCCTATAGATAAACATCCATATGAAACTAAAGATTTCAAAGCAGATGCGTTGCCACTCCTGAGGCCTACGGTGTTATGCCGGAAATTACAGGACCGTACTTTACAACCTGACCGGAACACAAAAGTCCTGCTGTGGTACCTACGCCCTTGTCTTCCTACACTTGGACCTCTTTCTCCAGTAACTTGAAGTAACGTTTAGAATGATTTCAACTAATGTTCACCTATTCCCTCGACTTCCTACACATGACATTCTTCCACCCGTTAGATTTTATAGTGGTAGAGCTCCAGAGACGGAGCTCGCGGGCGTAGGCACCACCGCATTACCTAATATACTTGCCGCTAGTGTTCAGCACTTTGACCTAGGTCTTTGTGTGGGTGTCTATAGGCTGCAGTCATCACATAACATCAATATGAACTGCATGCTTGTTTGTCACTTCCATTATACAAAAAAATTTAGTTCACATTGATGTTAAGTGATGACTGTAGCCTATAGACACCCACACAAAGACCAAGGTCAAAATGCAGATGGGTTACCACTCCTGAGGCCTAAGATGTTATGTCTCTGTGCCGGAAATTACAGGGCCGTACATTACCACCTGACCGGAACACGATAGTGTTAAACACTACCATTTAGCGGCAAGAATATTAGGTAATGCGGTGGTGCCTACGCCCGCGAGCTCCGTCACTGGAGCTCTACCACCAGTGAAATCCAACCTGTTGTTTGCCACTACCATTACATAAAAAAAAAATTGTTTACAATTATTTCAACTATTGTACATAGAGTGGACCCTGGGGGCTGACCGCCTAACTCTAATGCTTTTGGTTTAGCTTTCCATTATGACAATGACATAATCTTGTCAGTTTCGTACCCCCTCACTTTTTTCTGGAAATGTTTTCGTCCGCAGGTAGGTATATACAACATGTAACGGGATAAAAGCACACTATCTAACACCTCGATTAAAAAATCGAATACATGAACTGAAATTACATGTTTATGCACTTAATATTTTTTATTTAAGAAATAAGTTGTCCTTAATTTGTACGAACAGTATGCACACCCTATACATGCTTACCCTACCTCTACCTACAGTCACACAAAACACGAACCGAGAAAAAGTGATGTAGCGTAACTTGCGTATTGTGCGTACCCATATTTAACACTAGCTAGTAATAATATTAATTTCTATTATCCACTATTTTATTTTTTTATTATTATTTATAATAAAAAACATGTCTCAACGAGTTCTAATAAACTTGTTGAGACTAGCATTTTATTTTGGATAGACGTTAGTCTCATTTTCGTTTTTATTGACTGTTCACCAAATGGGTGACCATAATTTCCTTAATTGTAATTAACTTTGGGACAAAATATTACCTTTATCAAAATGTCTGAAATCGATTCGGTTATCGATTCTGAAGCTACTAGTTTCGGGTTGCACATTAAATCCTGTTACACGTTGTATACACTTAAATGCAAAATATTTTAATAAGCGGTACCAAAACTGACAAAATAACGTCATAAACGAAAGCATAAAGAGTTAAGCGGTCAGCTCTTGGTGTGCGTTTCATACATTTCTGAAAAATCTCCTTACTACTCAGTCGGTCACACAGTGTCAACTTTCTAAACTAATTCCAGACAAACACTCAGACGCACTAGAGTCCTTCCTTAAAAAGGCTCCGGTTATTGCCTTTCGTGCTACCGAACCTTAAAGATGCTGTGGCTCATGGTTACCTATTATGACTAAAATATGAAAATAAATAGGTACTAACCTCATGTCCTGCGGCTAACAAATGCCTCACAAAACTCTCTCCCAAGTTTTTATGACTGCCAGACGGGAAATGAAACACTAATAAAATTCTATACGCGCTTACACTACTCAACAAACTTAAAAGAAACCATAATAATAATGCCATTATAACTCTTCATTTAATAACAAAGCTATTAGCTTATATTTCTTATACTACAGTTTTTTTTATTATTATTTTCACTGGTATATTTTAAGAAAATCTTTTAAAAATGTGTTTACGAGAAAAAAATAAAATTGAGTGACTTTATGATAAATCTTTTTAAACTTTAAAACAATCCGCACCAACGCACCACACTAGTGCGGAACATGAATTGCAGGATATAATACTGTGCTAATGAATAAATAATGGCAGCAATTAATTAAAACATCTATGTGTTCCATATTGAAACTATGTGTTAAGTAGCATAGTTGTATAATCAGTGATTTATTGAGGTAATCTTCATCAATAGCGTGGCGTAGGTTTTTATTCACAAAAAAAGAATATTATTATTTATATACTTAATTGAATGTGGGGACACAACAGTGCCCCCGCCAAGACCAGCTAAACGAAGCGCAAGGGCACTACGTACTTTTCCACGATTTTTTAATAGATATTTTGACTAACTTAACTCATTGAGTTAGGATAACAGCAGATAAATTCTCTAAGTTTGATGTTTATGGTAGATTAATTAAATATATAAAGTCTCAATTGCATGGCTCTCATACTTTAAATTTTCCCCTTTGCGTAACACACTCACTGATGTGACTGATCAACAAAGTGCTTAAGATACTTCCTGACATCCTAGAAAGTTAAAATTGAAATTTAGTATTTAGGCTAGTATTAGTACACAAACACCTAAAATATCCTAAAACTCTAAACTTTTACCTCTACCGTCACATAGGCATAAGTGAAGGTGGAGAAGAATAATAATCCACTATTCACTAGTTTTTTGCTAAGCAATATTTCTCATGGTAACGAAACGGCCAAGCCACACATTTTGACCAAGGTGAAGAGTTTGTAAAGTCAAACTTGTAGAGTTGAAAACTACATCAGATCTGACAACTTATTGCCGACCTGGGGTGCGACCGCCTATCGACATTGCTATTGTCGTTGTCATTGCTGTCAAATTTTCGTGTCGATTTGTAGCTCCTTTAGAAGCAGTAGTGATAGTCTGATTGTTTTTCTTGCTATCGTAGGTGAGAAACAAGCGATAATGGTAGATTATTTCGATTGTTGTTATTTAGTTAAAGCAAAAATCGACATGAAAATTTGACAGCAATGACAACGATAATAGCAATGTCGATAGGCGGACGCACCCCGGCTAGTCCAGCGGTGTGAGATGACCGTTCGATTCGAAAGGTCGCGGGTTCGATCCCCGTACCGGGACAAATATTTGTATGACCCACAGATATTTGTTTGGGGTCTGTGTGTTTGTGTATGTGTTGTATGTGTACAACGGCATCAATGACTGAGGTTTATACCTACCTAGTGTGAGTGTAAGCGTATTTAATTTTTATGTGTGTATATGATCTAGCACGTAACCGGAAACCCGACCCCAGAGTAGTAGTAGTGGTCTACTACCTGCACTGCTTCAATAGCCTAGTGCTATTGAAGCAGTGCCTCTATGTAGTCTAGTATGATCTCGTCTTGGCAACATTTTACATGAAAATGTTTTTGGCAGGATATTATTTTTTGCAGTGTAGATTTATTTGAATGATCCTCTTACATATAATTGATCTATTACTATTCAAGGATCGCCTTGAATGGAGTGCATTTATAATTTAGGTATCCTAATAAATATGAAGATTACCTAAACATAAAAAGGGGTCAAGTGTGAGTCGGAAAATAAAAATAAAATAAAATAAAATAAAATAAATAAACCTTATTTTATGCCGAGCTTATCTGGCGCTCCACGCTCTCTACCTACCCCGTAAGGGACTAAGCGAGTAGATACATACATTTTTTACACTTGTGTCTCTTCCATTACCAGTTTTTTGCAATATTACCCGTAACGTTAATAAGAAAGATTAATCTTATACTTATTGTTGTTCCTTTGCTGTAAAGTCATGTTGAGGTTGTTTTGTGTCATTAAAAAACTTAAGATATTTGTTTTTTCGTCGTCCTTAAACCTTCATAAGTTGGTCGTATGCGAAAAAACTCAATAAAAAAACCGGTCAAGTGCGTGTCGGGCCATGCGCAGTGTAGGGTGCAGTGCAGTGCAGTGTCTTTGTGTGTTATAGGGTGCAGTCATCACTTAACATCAATCTGAACTGCATGCATGTTTGCCACTTTAATTTCATAAAATAAATATAACTACGTTAAGAAAAACCGACTTCAAAACTGAAAATTAAAAAATAGTACATACATACAAAAAAATATATATATATAAGTCTGTTTTACTACATGAAAGAAATAAACCTTGTGTTGCTGAAAAGAAGAAACGACAATGAAAGTTTATTCTTTCACTTTTAAAACATAAAATAATATAATATTAAAATTTTCATTGATTATGCAATTGTCAATCCACTCGTATTTAAATCTGTCATCTGACATTCTGAATTCGTTTCTTCTTTAAAATCAGACAATTAAAAAGTTAAAAACTATAACCAAACTTCATGGTAAATAAACACACAGAGTGCGAAGAAAGAAATAGTATTTCTTTACATCTCCCCCCATGGGGAAGAAAATTCACCCGTGAATTTTCACTCCAGTTCTCTATTTGATACTTGCACATTCTCATCCTCTGTTATCTGTACTGGAATTAGTTTTGTGATATGAAAAAGATTTGACTCTGTTTTTCTATGTCCTGTATCTATCTCGTAAATTGTATTAGATTTCTTTTTAATTATTTTATATGGCCCAATTCTCAATTCATCTAGCTTTTTCCTATTTAGTTTATTCCCATTTTCTATATATACTAGATCTCCCACACTGAATTCTCTTTGTTTTCTATTCCTATCATACCTCATTTTGTTATAGTAATGTGATTTCAAGGTATTATTAAGCGCTGTTTTCTTATCTCCGATCCAGTCACTATTTATACCTCCTTGTTGTAGTTCTTTTGGTAAGACCTTAACATCTGTTCCGTATAACAAATAACATGGTGCATAGCCAGTTACTGAGTGGTTAGTCTGATTGTATTTTTCTACACATTCATGTGCTATTGTAGTCCACGCTCTGTTTTCTCCATCTTCATTAATTTTGCATCTAATTTTGTTAACTATCGTTTGATTCAACCTTTCATTTAGGCCATTAGAAAACGGTGCATTCACTACTGTAAAAATTATTGTTATTTGTTTGTCAGTAAGGAATTTCTTGAATTCTTTAGAGTTTATTCCAGGATACTGGTCGGTAAGGAGCATCCCAATCTCTTCGGTTTCAGCGACCTTATTTATTAGCTTTATAAAGTCATGTGCACCCTGGGTTTTTGAAGTTATAATAAATGCATATCTAGTGAAGTGGTCCACTAAAAGATGTATGTATTTCTTGGTTGATCTTGAACCACCAAAACCTCCAATTGTGTCTATTGATACTATTTCAAAGGGTCTTGTCGCTGGGCCTAAATATGACATTAATCCGTATTTGTGTTGTCCTCTTGTTTTGTTTTTTATGCAAATTTCACAATTCCTACAAACATTTTTAATATTTTTCGTTAAATTTTTTGTTGTGTACAGTGAACTAATAATATAATGACTCTTCCCCCCTGGCCTCGTTTACGAGCAGACATATCCAAATCTGTGTTAAAAATATTTTAAATTGATTAAATTAAATTTTATGAAAAATATTACATAAAAAAATAGGAGTGCATAAATTGAAGAAGGTGGACCGTGCAAGCAAGAAAAACCGCACACGTATGACTGTGTGAGTGAAACAGCATTACCAATTTAGATCAACAAACTGTGAACCGCTTGAATATATATGTTACCCTGGTACTTGGAGATATAAGGCGCAAGAAATACATCTATCTCCCCACCAGCCACTGCTTAAACTGTGCCCTGCCCTATTTAATATTTGCGTTTTGACTAAAATCATTAATAACCATCTAAAAGATATGGTTTCCTGGTACATGTGAATAACTAAGGAATTGTTACGAGCGGTCAAATTCAATCGCCGTGTGGCCGCGTGATTACTGCTCTGCATTTATGCTGGCCTAGTGCATATTACGCAATAAATAAATAAAAAACGTACGATCAAATCGAAATAAGTCGTGGGTTACGGAGGATTCCTGCTACATTTATGCTCGCTTAGTACAAGTGCATTGGTACTACTGAATTAAGCATTTCCGAGCCAGCAGTCACTAACTATCAAGAGACGCGTGAGACGCGCGACTACCACTGCATTTGTGCATGCCTAGTACATCTGGACCACTTCATCTGTAAAGTAATTGATTATACATTTTAACCGAATTATTTTGTACATTGAATCTTTCAATTGCCCTATGATTGCCTGGTAGCTAGCATCTGAAGAATAAAGTTGCGCACTTCCAAGCAGAGTCTACAATTTTATTCAATCGCCGAGAGCGACTCACGCACGATTACTGCTACATTTATGTTCACCTAGTACATCAGCAAGACTAATACCCATTTGCGAGCTGACACATCAGTGGCCCCGTGCGCCTCGCGACTACCATAGCGTTTATGCTCACCTAGTGGATCTGAACCGCAAGGCAGACAGAGTGTTGTTAGAGTTGAATGACATAAATTTTGTTTAATTGAATATTCAATTGCCCTATTAATAATACCTGGCCCACTGGAAGAACTGAACAAGACACTGACTGAGGAGCAATTTCAAAGATTTGGTTAATTAACCTTTTGGAATCTCTGTCCGCCTGGTGCAAGAAGATTTGGAATTGATAGCGAATCCGCGCCAAAGGGAAGATTTATTTGTTAAAAAAGTTTTACTTTGTACGTAAGTTATTAAACTGTCTCTACACACTTATGATTGCCTGATAGTTGATGAGTATTGGGCTACAACTTTGGCAAGTGCAAGGTGCAATCTTTTCTTTCGATTCTGTTCATTTGAATATTCGACGAAAATACTAGCAAGCACTGACAAGACAAAATCATGTCACTGAAACGCACTCCGACCAAGAAAAGCAGCGTAGTTTCTAAGGGATCAAATAATAAAAATAGTAAAATAAGCGAGAAAACTGTGCAATATGATTCAGAACCTGAACTGAGTGATCACAAGGAATATGAAAATATCTCACACAAAACAAATAAACGACGTGCATTAGGAACTCCACCTCAAACGACTCCCACAAATAATGGCGATGTTGTGCAAGAAATGCGGGCGCTATTTAAAACCCTCTCAGATAAGCAGGAAACACAATTTCAAGATCTGCAAGCAACTATCCAACAGCAAAATCATGAGATAAAGGAGAGTATAATTTTTCTGACTGCAAAATATGACGAAGCAATAACACTCATACAAACCCTTCAAAAAGAAAAGAATGAAAGTAACAGTCGCATTTTAGCCCTAGAAGAAAAGATAGAGTTCTTGGAGAAGAAAAGTTGCTCGACTACTCTGGAAATTCGGAACGTTCCACGCCTAATATCCACACAAAACCAATTTGAAGGCAAAGATGAGTTATATAATTTTTTGCACGAATTAAGTGAAATAGTAGGAGGCCAGATTAAGGAACAAGATATAAAAGATATTTATAGATTAAAAGCAAATGAGAATGTTACATGCGGTACAATTGTTGCAGAGTTTTCAACTGTTATGCAAAAAGAAAAAATGTTAAAATCTGTCAAGCAATTTAATAAAGGAAAAGATGTCAGCAATAAAATACACACCGGACATTTAAAAATGAAAGGAGATCAAAGGCCAATTTATGTATCTGAGGGTCTTACGAAAAAAACCGCGAAATTGTTTGCTCATGCTCGTGCATATGCAAAAAGAAATGGTTGCAACTGTTGGACATCTCGTGGAACGATATTTTATCGCACTCAAGATAATTTGCGTATACACATAAGGACGGAGCACGATTTACCAAATATTAAAAATGTATGACTACTTTTTGTGAATTTAATACTAGGGTATAGTTTATTGTTATTCAACTTTATAACTAAATTCCTAAATAATCAGAACATAACTTGTAAAAAACATGGCTACTATAATTACACAAATACAACATCGCAAACGCATAAACATGAACACATTGATACACACTATATTAATAACACAATACAATCAACGTCACCAATATATAAACACACCAATATGTACCTCATACAAATCGTAAAACAATTATTATACAGAATGCATAATAATATAAGTAAAATGACGTATAAGCAAACACATTACCCAATTAATGCTGGGAGATTAATATTAAATAATACTTTGGGGAATGCAATACTAGTGACTAGATTTAATTATATGATTAAAAATGGCTAACAATATATGCGAATCTCTACAAACGTTAAATGAAATAGACAATATTGAACTTGCAAGATCAATCGAGTGTAATAGTCAAGACCTTGAAAATTTTATACATATAAATAAAAGTGACTTTACAATTATATCACAGAATATAAGGAGTATCTACTGTAATTTTAACGACTTCTTACTAACATTAAATAATTTCTCGTTCGAAACTGACGTAATCATATTAACTGAATGCAGATTAAATACAAACAAACAGCTACCGAAACTTGACAATTACACCAGTTATTTTACTACAAGGCAATTAAACCAAAATGATGGAGTGGTTGTGTATATAAAACAAAACTTAGCACACAAAGTTAGTGAAATAAACTTGTTACAGGCGTCGTGTCTTCAATTGGAAATATTTAATAACATCATATTAGGGATTTATAGATCACCCTCAAATTCAAACGCGGAACCTTTTATAAATTCGCTAAGTACACATGTGGAAACTTTAAAAACAGAAAAAAAACACATTATTATAACAGGGGACATCAACATAAATATCAGACCAACACAAACGGAAACATATTATGATCATAAAAACAGAATAGGTTACTTAAATATGTTATCATTACAGGGTATACTGCCTGGTCACGTTTTGCCTACTAGAGAAGAAAAATGCCTAGATCACTTGATGATGAAAATAAATAATCGCAAAGTATCAGCATTTATTGCAATTTTACAAACAACTACTACGGACCATTATACAACATTTCTTTGTTTATCTAAATGTAAGATAATAAAATCTACCAACAAAACCAGAACAGTCATGGATTACAAGACTGCGCTCGAATACTTGCAAACTAAGAATTTAGGGGAATTACTATTTACTGATGATCCGAATGTAGTTATAAGAAACTTACTCCAAAAACTTTTTGAAACAATTGAGGTAAATACAGTCATTAAAACACTACCATCAAAGAAACGTTTAATTAAACCATGGGTTACGCAGGGCATTTTACGCTGTATTCATAATCGTAATTCTCTACAAAAGAAGGTTAGAAAAGATCCGCAAAATGAAATGCTGAGAATCACATACAAGCGATATAGAAATTACGTCAACAATTTACTTAAAAAATTAAAAAGAAATTATGACAGGGACTCACTCACTAAATCGTTAAAAAATAATAAACTTCTTTGGAAAAATATAAAGGCAATTACATACTCTACCAAATCACACACACAAAATGCAGAATTACTTAATTCCACCTCAACACCAATTGAGTCAGCGAACCTAGTAAATAAATACTTTGTGAATATAGGTAAACAACTAGCTGACCAAATTTCGGACGGTACTGGTGTCCATTTAGAACCTTTGGCTAACTGTACCACAACACAATTGAATTCTTTTGTGTTACTTGACACTGACGAAATTGAAGTCGGTAGCATTCTTCAAAGTTTGAAAAATGACAGTGCTCCTGGCTGGGACAACATATCAACGAGTTTTTTAAAATATGCTAAAAATGAAATTGTGCCTATTATAACACATCTTGCTAATCTATGCTTCAAAAAAGGTGTCTTCCCCATTATGCTAAAAAAATCAATTATTACTCCAGTTTATAAGAGTGGGAATCGAGAAGATATTAGTAACTACAGGCCAGTATCTGTTCTACCAGCTATCTCAAAAATAATAGAAAGACTCCTGAATACCCGACTTCTAAAATATTTAAATAGATTTGATATACTGTCTACCTTACAATATGGATTCAGAAAAGGTAAATCAACAGAAGATGCGGTCATTGATCTTACTTCACTAGTTGCGGAACAGTTGGACAAAGGGGCTAAATGTATGGGTGTATTTTTGGACCTCAAAAAGGCCTTTGACACCGTCTCGATTCCTATTCTTGTGAATAAGCTGGAAAGAATTGGAATTCGAGGAACTCCGCTTGCATTATTTAAAGATTATCTATCAAACCGAACTCAAAAAGTTAAATTAGATCAATATATCAGTGAAGATGCCGAAATATTATACGGCGTGCCACAGGGAAGCGTACTGGGGCCCACACTCTTTCTGATATATATCAATGATCTCTGCAATATAAAAATAAATAATGCCAAAATTTTCTCATACGCTGATGATACAGCTATAATTTTCACTGGTAGTACGTGGGATCAAGTAAAGAGTTATGCAGAGGAGGGATTGTCCTGTGTTGCTGCTTGGTTAAAAGATAACCTTCTCACGTTAAATACTAGTAAAACAAACTATATCTGTTTTAGCATTTATAATAATAAACACTCCATTAAATACTCTGCAATTAAGGTACATAATTGCAGTAGGTGTATGAGTGATTTAACCTGTCAATGTCCTACTATTGGTGAAGTTAATTGTATTAAATATCTGGGAGTAGTAATAGATCAGCGTCTGTCATGGTATCCTCATCTACAACTAGTTATGAGCAGAATAGGTAAACTGATCTATATATTTAAGGTGCTAAGACATGTTGTACCAGAAAAGGACAAAAATAGTCAAGATTCGGCACAATCTAAGAATCTTCTAACTGAAATTTACATTTCTTTGGTACAATCTGTCTTAATATATTGTATTTCGGTTTGGGGCGGTGCCGCAAAATCTAAATTTTTAGCGTTAGAGAGAGCGCAGAGAAAAGTATTAAAAATTATGTACTTTAAAAAAAGATCATTTTCAACAGAAACACTATATAAAATAAGTAATTTACTTTCAGTAAGGCAACTGTATATACAACACATTGTTTTAAGAAAACATAAAGAAGTTCCGTATGACTCAAAGATACTAACGAAAAGAAGAAAAAATACTACTGTAGGGATCCCCAAAACAAAAACTAAATTTGCGAGAAACCAGTATAACATTATGTCGGGATATTTATACAACAGACTCAACAAACAAATATCTATATACGGCAAGCAAAAACATGAATGTAAAAAACAAATTATAAATTGGTTACAAACATTAAACTATGAGGAAACAGAAGCAATGTTGCAACGTTTAATATAGCACGACGCACGCACACACACACACACACACACACACGCGCACACACACACACACACACACAAACACACACACACACACACACACACACACACACGAATACACTTTAGTTTTCATTATGTTCTTTTTTATATTAGTTTTATCGCCAAGTATGTATTAAACAAAATTTAATAAGTTATATTTAGTCGGTAAATGATCATAGTGCTTTTGTGCAACTCAAAAAGGGAAGAGCGGAGTCTCCAAACACAGGCATCCATATGCTTAAATGGAGATTCCAATGTCAATGAAATGTAAAGCTACTTTTGATTTGAAATAAAGATATTATTATTATTATTATTATATTATTATTATAATAGTCGTTAGCATTTGTCCCACTCCAATGTGACATAGATCTTCATGTATTCGCTTTATAAATTTAATACTGAATTCTTCTGTTATTATTATTTTCTCTTTGTTCCTAATTCTTTTGAAGTATAAATTGTGTTTTTTGATTATTTTATTATTGTTTCTCTGTATTTCTTTATTTTGATTCTGATCTATTACAATATCTTCTAATGTAATTAAGTTCACAACTTTCAGTTGTTCTTCTAGATTATCCTCTGGTTCTAATACAGGATTCCGACTTAAACAGTCCGCTTCTAAATTATCTTTTCCAGGGGAATATTTGATTTTAAAATCATATCTGAATTTGTGTTCGTCAATGATGTACACATCCACATTTTCTTCTATTTCAAAAATTTTTATTTTTAAATTTGTCAAACCACTTGTTTTTTGGACACCATTAATTGTTACTATATTTTCTTCATTCGAATTATGTCCTTTTGTATTTAGTTTTAGTAATTTGGAATTAATTAGAGATACATTTGAACCTGAATCGTATACTCCATAAATTTCTAATTTATTATTTAACAGTAGTTTGATCTTAATTAATGGTGTCACTACTAGTTTTTTTGTTCTGTTTCATTTAACTCTGCTTCAATCACTGAATTATTTACATGTTTAATATATCTTTTATTTAATTTATCATCTTCTCTAACTCTAAACCAGCATGTAGCTTCGGAATGATAGCGAACCCCTTTATTTAATTTTACGCATATTTTGCATGGATAATGTCCTTCATTTGTAATATTTATCCTTTGATTTTCATACTTTCTGTACGTTCCGTTCCATTTCTATTTTTATTTACCAAATGTTCATACTTTCTCACCTCATTGAATAAACATACTATATCGTTCATTGCTTCTCTATTTATCTTCTCTAATACAAAACCTGGCAAACCTACCGCTATCAGATCCACCAGTGTACCTGTATCAATTGAATTTCTCATGTCCAATAAAAGTTTTTCCCTTTTAATGGCATAGTCCACTAATGAACCATCCTTATATTTAAATAACAATGCATAGGTCACTTGGTTCCAGTTTTGGTTTGCAAATGACTCACACAACTTTTCTTTCCAAACTATCCACTCTGAGTTGAGTGTTAATTTTATAATCATTGAGCTGTACCAATCAACACAACTTTTATCCATAAATAGTCGGAGAATCTCAATTTTTTGTTCATCTTTCATAATACCGAAGCGAGAACATTCTCTCTCAAAAATGTCAATCCATTGCCTTGCATTCGAGTTTTTGCTCGTAAATTTCTCAATCACAAACTTCTCTGCGACATATTTCAGATTCTGTTTTTTTAAATCATGTGTATTTTCTATTAACTTTGTAAACATTTCTTCCAATGAATTCGAATCTCTAATTTGTTCTTCAGATGCTCGGTTATGTTCAATTTCCTCCAGATATTGTTCTCCAAATTGTAAGTTACCATCAGCATCTATGTAAATTTCTCGTAATTTATCTGTCATAGTTATCCAAACTCTTCGTGTCTGATGTCTTTTCTTTAAACTATTTTTTACTTTGTTGTACACGGCTGTCTCAATTAATTCTTCGTGAAATCCAACAGACTGTAATTCCTCTGGTATAGCAAATTTTTTTTCATCTTTAGTTGTGATTGAGGTTACACAACAAATATTAGATTTTCCATCATTCGCCGGTAAAATCGTGAATTCAAAACGTAACTGCTCCATTTGCATCTTTTTATAAACAAAATTGTCGTTTTATAAGTCTGTTTTACTCTTTGATTATATACACGTCTAGATGGAGCGTCGCTTTACAAACGTCGCAAAAACAATGTCCCAACTCGAGAAGCCTTGTGTGCGTGTAACGCACACAAATACGTATATTTTATTCGCTTTACACACACTACTAAACTGGTGAATATGTTGCTTACTTGTAAATTTTTTCCCTAAAATAGGGAAAATTACCTTAAGTCGAGTTCTCTTTTTTCCTAATTTATGACATATCGCCAATATCACCATATTGTTGTACCAGGATCGTTGGGTATTCTATAAAAAAAATATATAAATATTACGAAGCGTCTCAACATTATGATACAATTACCCGTTTAAACGCGTGTAAAATTTACGGATTTATTTATATTATTTAAGACGCGAAATATAGTTTTAATTGAATCACTGTAATTTGTGAACATAATAAATACATCTTTATACGCTTCGTTCTAGGTTTGCTCATAAACCATTCAAAGTTTGTACAAATAAAACGCCTGGATTAACCAAAACTAAGTCCAAATTGTCGTTTCAACAGTCGATTCGATCAACGGTTTTTTTAGAAAAGTAGGAATACTGTGCTCTTGTTATATGATAGTAAAGAAATATCTGAGATCTGTCCCTAAATGTGCTGGTCGTCATCAGATCCTCATGAATTTTATAGATTAATAGCTATCTACCAGTGAAAGTTCCGTCAAAATCAGCCTAGCCGTTCCAGAGCCGGCACAGACAGACAGAAAAATTGTAGAAATAGTGTTTGGGTATACGTATCGTGTATGCATACACACTATGCGTTCGTTATAATAAAGCGGTTAATTATTTTAAAATTACAATATTAGTAATTACAAAAACACGCCCAATTTTATATTGATTAATTTTAAAAATTATACCTACATAATTTAATCAGCATAATATTATTCAAATTATGCTACTCAGATTAAGAACAAAATGCTTGTACAGCCTAGTTATAACCTTTATGCACATACACCCAGACCCGAAACAAATATCTGTAGGCCATATAAATATTTGTTACGATGCGGGAATCGAACACGCGACCTTCCGGCTAAAACGGTCATCCCACATCGTTGGACTAACTGGATCGTCCCATAGGTAGCTCCAGTTATTACTTTTTAGTTATTTTTATTTTTTTGATTGTATAGGTATAGCTTTAGTTTAGTTTTAATTATTTCTGATTAGTTGTTAATATAAATTATTATTATTGTGGAGAAAAACAAATACATTTTTAAGAACAAAATCAAAATTGGTAGTTGGGAATTTACAAGCCCACAAACAGACACACTTAAAACACTTAAAACACCCATCTTTTTCCATCGGGGGTTAATAAAATAATGTATTTATGTACTTAAACATGATTTACATACATTTTATTTTGTAACTTCATATTTCACTGGGCAGGTTTTAAATAAAAAAAACTGGCAACACAGTAAACATGGCGTTCAATAAATCGTACAATTCGAGATAAAATTAAAAATTGTTGTTTTATTTTTAGCATTAATTTAGGACTATGGAAAGTGTACTTATCGATGATAAGAAATGTTTTTAGATGTTTTTATTTTTCCTTTGTAATTTCGGCACACTTTAATAGCGCAACTCGTCATATTGAAAGCACAGATGCGGACGTGTTCCCGTCACAATGACGGTGTCGCTACTGTGCGAGCGAAACGAAGATATCAGCTAACAGTTAACTGATATTTTTTTGGACGCTTAGGTACTCAAATGCTCTATCTAGACGTGTATAAAATCAAAGGTTTTACTACATGAAAGAAATAAACCTTGTGTTGCTGAAAAGAAGAAACGACAATGAAAGTTTATTCTTTCACTTTTAAAACATAAAATAATATAATATTAAAATTTTCATTGATTATGCAATTGTCAATCCACTCGTATTTAAATCTGTCATCTGACATTCTGAATTTGTTTCTTCTTTAAAATCAGACAATTAAAAAGTTAAAAACTATAACCAAACTTCATGGTAAATAAACACACAGAGTGCGAAGAAAGAAATAGTATTTCTTTACATATATATACCACCCGAATTGAGAACCTTCTCGTTTTTTGAACTCGGTTAAAAAGCAATATCACATACCTAAGGAAATGTAAAACTGATAGCCTCCTTCGGAAATCGGTTAATAATAATAATTATAATGGCAACCCATTAAACGTCCAACTGCTGGGCACGAGTCTCTCCCCTTTTTGGGGGTAGGCCTGGAGCTTACTCCACCACGCTGCTCCAATGCGGATTGGTGGAGGTGGGTGGATTAGTGGCCAACCCGCTGTCGGATGTTTTCAAACCGCCCATAAGGCCTCCGACAAGGTTTAACGACTGCTATGTATCGATAGCAACCGGGACCGACGGCTTAACGTGCCTTCCGAAGCACGCACACGCGCATTTAATTTTGCCACTAGCGGTCACCCATCACACTACCCGACCGCGCCCGTAGTGCTTAACCGAGTAGATCGCTTACGATCTACACCAGCCGCGGGGCCATGCGCGCTTCCCAATCCAATCGGTTAATAATCACAGGTAAATATAATAAGGTAAATAAAAAGAAATGAAAGTAGAGAATGCCTTAATTACGATTTCTTAACTTTATTATTACTATTTCCAAAGTTACATACACGTTTAAAGACATATGAAAACAATATTAAAGCTAAAATTATGAGTACAGCCAGGTCCAGATACATCTTCTGGTACCAGGGCAGCATGAGTGCGGGAGAGCGCAGATGTAGCGCGCCGCGCGTCTTCACTACGTGCTCCACCCAGTGCACCAACTCCGCACCAGGAGGTATCGGCCTGTGGTGGTAAATGAATGAAAGTTTCTTGACATTTTCAACGTATCTGAAAGAATGTGATAATGTACAAATACAATTAATGATTAAAATGTATGTGATACGTGGAAGTCCTCAACAGTTCGATTCACGCGTTCATTCTTGCCCTGTACGTGCAAACTGTGGTACGACCTTTCTTCTGAGGTGTACCTTTAACGCTACAAGAATTGTATGAGGTTCAAAACTGACGTCATAAGAGTCGTTTAGGGCTACCAGCGCGTTGACAATTCCCATGGGAGCCGACCGCTTAACTCTACCTAATGCTTTCGTTTAGGACGTTATCTTGTCAATTTGGTACCGCCTATTAAAGCATTCTGCTCTTACTTAAGCTTAAGCAAGTATGTATTTATACCTGCGGACGAAAACACTTCCAGGAAGATGGTGACTCCTCCGAATAACAACAAAACTTCGTTTGAGTCGACCTCTACTATTTGTAAAGAGTGACATTTCATCCGCGGATAAGATACATTTGCGGATGAATTGTCACCTAAGTCGAGAAAGTTAGGCGGTAAGAAACTGACAAGATGATGTCATAATTGAAAGCTAAATGAAAGCATTAGTTAAAGTTAGGCGTTCGGCCCCCTGGTGTTGCAAATGTTCAAAGACGACGGTAACCATTTTCCATCAGGTGGTCCGTCTGCTTGTCTATTGAGATAAACAAAAATCGTGTTACGGATTTATCTCTCGTTTATTGAAATACCTGTCGTTCTAGAGTCGGTACTAGGGACGGGCGAGGTGCGGAACGCAGCAGCGTTTCGTTGGGTGTTTTTGGAGTGTTGTATGTGATCATTCATCGCGGCGATGGCTAACGTGGTCTCATCGTCGGAATCGTTTAAGACGTGTCTTGGACGTCTCCTTTTGACGCAATCATAAGTGTAAATCGCGTCCGCTCTGACAGCCCATAGTGAGCGTAGTATTAGCGTAGTTTTTCAGGTACGACTTATTGCAAACTTACCTTGTATCACTCAGTATCTCATTAATGGTCTGTCCAAGCTTTCCGGCCATAGTGTGAGAAAAATCCACTCTTTTAGCACAACCCTTGTTCACCAGGCGATCCACATTGAGGAATTGGTCTGCGAACACTGGTATACCAATTATAGGAATGCCGAAGTGGGTGGCCTCGGTGGACGAAAGGAAGCCGCCGTGGGATATAAACAACTTGCAGTTTGGATGAGCTGGAATCGTTGAAAGTAATATAATTCAATTTAATGTAATTAAAGCGGCTAATAAGCATACCCGATCCGCATATCACGCGTGGTGATTATGACATATTCCTCTTTTGGCGAGGCTTTGGTCATACAATTCACATAGAAATGACGTTTGTTAGTCAACAGTAATTATTTAAAACAAAACACGAGAACGGGTGCATCGGCTTGTCTGATTTTTTCAATTTCGAAATTTTTGTAGAAGTCCAAGGCGGAAGGTTCAAAAGATGAAAAAACTTGGAAATATTGTAGGAAAAGCAAATTCGTTTTCCCTTACAAAAACGAATAACCTGTCAAGATTTTAACTCATTATTTAGTTCTAAAGTGGTACGAAGCTAGATACAATTAAATTATGACTAACCCACGGAATAGATGAGTAAACAATGATTGATTTCTTAGCGAAACAAAAAATAAACATAAAAACGTAACTTCACGCCTGTAAGCCCCGACGGGGTAGGCAGCGATAAATAAATGCATTAAAGCATACATGCAAACACTTAAAATTCGCCGGTTACGTTTTTGGCCCATGTAACAGGTGGCGAGCCTGTAAACACCTTCGGACACATTATCAATATCAAACTCCAAGACAGTATCTCGGAGACTTCCAGAAAATGGAAAAATCCCAATAGAACTATTAATATAAAAGATAAAGGATTTTACACCGTTATCTCTGATAGCTCCCGACTCGGGAATCGAACCCAGGAGCCCAGCGTAGTAGTGGTCTGCTACCACTAGGCTACTGAGGCAATGAGGCGCAAAAAACAACTCACCTAAAATACTCGTCTGCGGTGCCCATGGTATCATTCTCACGTTTTTTGGCAAATCTGGTAATACCTTTTCAAATTTCCATAAGACAGTGTAATTTAAACCAGCGAACATGTTCAACAGTTCTCTCTGTACACTGTCTGGTAAAGCGGAACATTTTAACAATGACCCCATGC
Organism: Macrosoma leucophasiata; assembly: GCA_036365455.1. Classification (NCBI taxonomy): domain Eukaryota; kingdom Metazoa; phylum Arthropoda; class Insecta; order Lepidoptera; family Hedylidae; genus Macrosoma; species Macrosoma leucophasiata. The sequence goes on from JAWQUS010000004.1 coordinate 14,115,321, forward strand.
TGAAGTATATTACTCCATTCTTTTGATTGTCCATGAAATTTTTCAAATCCTGCATAAGAATGTTGTATATAATAAACATCGACGGCTTGTAAAAGTTGTAAATATACTTACTCGTAGTAGTCTAATGGCCGAATACTCAAACGTCTCTCAATTTTAAGCAACCCTCAATGTGCACTATCTCTATTGTTTGAACATATTTTATGAAGACAGAAGACGTAAGAAGACGTAGACGTTGTAAGTCCCACTTAGATTTAACTGACGTTTGAGTATTTGGCCGTAAATCTCTACTTATTATAAATGCGAAAGTAGCTTGTCTGTCTGTCTATTACCTTTTCACGTTCAAACGACTGAACCGATTTTAATTAAATTTGGTACAGAGATAGATAGAGACTTTGAGAAAGAACATAGGATACTTAGTTATTTATTATAAAACGACATCCACGCGGGCCAAGCCGCGGGCAACAGCTAGTTACTTATAAACAGAGATTTCAAGATGAATGCGTTCCCACCGAGCCGCCTAAGCTGTTATGCCTCTGTGCTAGAAAATTAAAAAAAAAATAGTAAATAATTTTCGTCATGAAATAATTAGGGGGAGCTTTTGTCCAACGTAGGCGTTTTCGATTGAAATAATCATGGTGATATTATTATTTATGTTAGGAAGGTGGCAAACAAGCTTGCATTTCACTTTGATGTTAAGTGATGACTGCAGCCTATAGACGTAAAAACCAGAGGTCAGAATGCAGATGCGTTGCCATCCCTGAGACCTAAGTTGTTATGTGTGTGATAGTTATTCCGGGGCCACACATTACCATCTAACTGGAACACGATGTGCTGAACACTATCATTTGGCGGCAGATAGAGGGACTTAGGTGACAGCTCATCCGCAAATGTATCTTATCCGCGGATGAAATGTCGCTCTTTACAAATAGTATGCGTCGACTCATCCGAAGTGGTGTTGTTATTCGGAGGAGTCGCCACTGGTGCCTACGCCCGCGAGCTCCGTGACTAGAACTCTACCACCAGTAAATCTTTATTATTATGATTACGATGAAGATAATTACGAGAACTGCCTCGGTAGCGTAGTGGAAGCAGGCCACTACTACTACGCTGGGGGTCCTGGGTTCGATTCCCGGGTCGGGGACTATCAGAAATAATGGTTAAAAATCTTTAACTCTGGTTCTATTGGGATTCTTCCATTTTCTGGAAGTTTCCCAGTAGGTACCTCGGAGTTTGGCAATGTGCCCGGAAATGGCATTAGGTTCGCCACCTGTTACATGAATGGCGAAACGTGGGTGTTTGCATGTATGCTTGAATGCATGCATTTACCTCTGCCTACCCCTTCGGGGATTACAGGCGTGAAGTTACGTACGTACGTATGATTACGATGAAGATGATGATGATGATGATTATGATGATAAACTTTTACCTCAGGCAAGGGTTCCGGTTCCTGGATATGAAAGCCTCCGATCCCCAAGTAATTAGGAGGGTATTTCTTAGCTTCAGATAAACTGACATGGGTGTTTCCAAATATAAATGATACGTTGTACTTCACTTCTTCAAATGGCGGCAGTTGTCGACCTTTTTTATCAACTATGGGGCCAAATAATTCCTCGTATGCTTTCTTTACAATGTTGAAGTAATAACTGTAAATAGACAATAAAACAATAATAAGTAGAGATGCCACGAATATTCGACACTTATTTGGTATTCGGGCTATTCGGCCAATCGGGATCAAATCGCAGTTATTTGCATGTTTTAATTGTTGGTCTTGTAAGTTTTATATTTCTGGATAGGAACAACTTTTTTTATAATTGTTTTTATATTATTTCGCATTAACACATGCTTGTGAAATATATTTTATTTTTAAAGAAAAATGGAAAGAAAAATTTGACTTCAGGCGAGACTCGAACTCGCGACCTACTAGGAATCTAGTCCAGCCGCTCTTCCAATCGAGCTACTGAAGTCCTGCCCGATTTGTCAAATCTTTCCTTCACATTTATTGCAATGCGTTATGGTAGCAGCAGCGCCATCTATTACCAACTATGCAACTTATATATATTTTTTTATAATGCCTAATCAAGTTTTTTTTTTCATTTGTTTTTGACGTGTCATAAGAGATGCCTGTTGCCCTAAATGAATAAATGAGTTTCTGATTTTGATTCTGATTGATTTATGATGCTAAATAATGAATACAGGGTGTAAGAAGACCGCTCCCGATGCCGTAACATAGGTGTTATGGCATTAAAATGAAAACCGATAGTGATAATCACCAATATCTACCGACTGACGACCCCTCGCACGTGGCTAGCGCATCTGAGCGTTGACCTCGAGAGTATTACTGTGGTATTACCACAGTCTAAGGAAAACGAACGTGTTAATTACCTACAGTCGTCCAACGAACATGTAATGTCAGAGCAATCGTGCGGGGCGTGCGACGCGAGGGACGGAGGGGGCGGTACCAAGTAGCCCATACAAAAACTGTCATCTACTTGGGACTTAATAAGGGGTGCGAGATTTAAAATTTCTTTTACTAAGTTTTTAGAAAGATGATATTGAAAAATTTGTTGTCAACTTTACTGTTAATATTTTATTCTAATTTTCATTTAATAATAATGTCTGTTATATTTTACATTTTATGTACATACTTGCTTCATAAAACGTTTAAAGAAAACTCTTAATATTTTTTTTGTTTGTATGTATTTGATATTCGGATTATAATGGACGGAGTTAAAAAGGTATGGATGAATATTAGGATCGGTACGTTATATTTGTTATAATTCTGGCGCACTGATAGACCGCCCAACTGGAATACTGATAGATTGATGATAGACTGGTAAATTGTTGATAGGTTGAGATATTTATAGTATGATAGATTTTTCTATTTTCTGGAGGCTTCCCAGTACCGCAAAGTTTGGTAAAGTGCCCGGAGATGTCAACAGGGTCGCCGCCTGTTGCATGGGCCAAAACGTGACAGGCGAATCGAGGATGTATGCATGAATCCGATTAACCTCTCCCTACCCCTTAGGGGATTACAGGCGTCATGGTTTTAGGATTTTCGTGTATGTTCAAAGTAAACTTACGCAACGTAAATAAAAATAAAAAACGTGACAACCTTAATGAATTTGCGTTTTGATGGGTGAAGGCGGCATATTGCAAAACTTCAAAGGCGATAAACTACTGTATGTACTTATACTGTGGTATTACTGTGAGTTTGCATTGATGAAACATTCACTTAAAAACATGTTAAAATGATAGGTTTGACAGCAGTGCGAACGCTAGGACCAACAAGACATTCATCGCAATACATACTTTATGCGAAGAGTTGCGAAACATCATCATGTTTAATGTTTTAATGCAAACGAGGGGTAACGATGATTCATTTCATAAAATTTTCATAGCTCTTTTTTTAAATTATTTTTTTACATCATTGTATCCAAAATCATGAATACCGGTACCAATTTTTTTTCGTAAACGTTCCCTTGACTCCCTGTATAGATAGATACCTAGTGAACATAGTTTGTATCTGTAAAATAAGTTCGAAAACTGTGAAATACCTACAATTAGTTCAGATGTTATACATACCTACTAAGAAGTATTTACGAAGTAGCTGTTGATTATGTATGTAAATGCGGTTTCAGTATTTTTGGTGGTTTGAATAACAACAAATCGAATGACGACAAACTGATATGTTTTGTTTTACAAATATGACAAGGCCGTTTGAGCATCGTACCTTTGCCTCTTCACCGATTTGAAAATGAAAAGAGCTAACCATTTTTGGCGCCAACAGAAATACATGTATGGGATCGTACAGATTCGGTGTGAAACCAGATTCTATTATAGGTCGCGCCAGGTAAAAAGAACGCTGGCGGTCAAGCTGCGCAGTAGACGATTTATCGATCTATTTGGTGGTATGAGGTGCGGCGCGGGGCGGGCGGGTGACGCGCCGCATGCTTACCGTGTCAGTATTAAGCCGCATTTATATTTATCTGACGTGTTGTGTTGTGATGCATCAGAACGGTATCAGTTTCATACATTTAATATGGTAGCGTTCACATTTATTCAATGCGGTGTGTTATGACGGCTTCTGATGTGTCGTGTCACAGGTGATCCCGGTCCGCGTCAGAAAGGGTGAGGTGCGGGTGGCGGTGCCGTGAGACTAGACCTGAGTCGATCACGCCTTCGTCGGGATTCGGGTCGATGGCGACCCATTGACAAGGTGATCGAGTCTAAATGACTCGATCGTTTGGGTCATTTGGGCCGCGACTCGATTTCGCTCTAACGTATACTGTAGCTCATGATTCTCGTGATTCGAGACCCATCTGATAAGGATGCGAGACTCGAGATCGCGATTCACACATTATGCCGCTGGCTATTTTTCATTTTAATACTTTTCAATTAATTATGACTATAATTTCATTCTTTAACTTTATAGGTATATAGCATAAATTTTACAATTAGATGACACTGTGCAGGGGAGCTTGATCGATAAAACTGTAAAAAAAACGGAAGTGTACCTTATGGTTAATGTGATAGAGTTCACGAGAAACAAAGTACCCAATGACCCAAAGGACCCAAATGATCGACTTTTTTTGTACGTCACGACCCGATCACTTGTGTTTGGATCGTGATTCAATCAAAGTGATTCTATCGCTCGCGATCGACTCAGGTCTACGTGAGACGTCATACCGCATCAGACTAGTGTGCACGCGTCAGTGTTGTGTTATTACGTCAGAAATGGACGAAGAGCAACTAATTGAATATCTTCTTCTTTTTCTTTGTTTATGTCGGCGACGACCACGGACAAAGGTGATCAATGAATGTGTTTGTGTGACAAAGACCAAAAGTGCAAGTGTACGTCAAAGTAGTCTTCGCGTAACGTTTGTAGAAAGTAAATAACGTGTATAGATGTATAGCTATGTATAGACATTCTCCTCGTACGATAGTCTTGGATACGATTTTAATTCTTTGCCTTATATCAACTTTAAATAATGTTAGTCATGTGAGAATTTATTATAGGAAGTCATTTTACATAATTAAACCTCGATAATGTAAAGGATATAGGCAGGAAACTTAATTTTCTTATTATTTTATGTTTTATCATTTTCTTATTTTACGTATGTTTTAGGTCCCTTTTTTAGATGCCACGTTTATTTGTGTATTGTTTTCGGATAGAGTAATGTTTGTTCTTTGTTTTTATGTACTTTTTATAATAATTAGTCATAGCATATAAAAGTTATTAAGAAATGTTTAAAGAAATACGCGGAAAATTGTTACATTTTTTATATTTACTTACGAATAACTTTTTAGTCCTTTCATGAATGTTAATAAAACTTATGTACAATAATAGAGAAAACTGTAACGATTGTAAATATGTATAACACATGTATGTAACTATGAGAATTTTAAAAATAAAGAAAGAAAACCAGGTCAGCCATAACAAAAAATAAGCACAAATTCGGGCAAAATACGACCGAAAAATGAGGCTCTCTTTACGGTATTGTTCGAATGATAGGGCTCAGGGCAAATTCGAAAGTATGACATGGTCTCCAGCAAGTGAAAACAAGTGAAAACAAGTGAAAACAAGTGAAGTAACAAGAAGAAAAAGTGAACCTGGAAGACTGGAAGACTGGAAGACCCCAGTGATTCTACGATAGAATTAGGTCGTCGGGGTAGGGTTACCAAGGCTTGGCTGGCCTGCTTTTCGGTCATATCACATGTAACCGATTGTTTCTTTACTGAAACACCCCTTCCCCGCACCTCCACCCCTCTCACTGGCGGCGCAGATCCAGACCGGCGTATACTGCCATCGGTGTCAACACTACGAGCGGGCATCCGGCGCCGGACGGACAATAGGTCCGCCCGTACATTCAAACGCCCGCACATTACGGTCGTGGTGGTTCGCAGGTGCAGTACGTACGTCACTGCATCATAGCTCGCTAGAAGAGCGCCCCACGACATCTGCTGGTCCTTCGAGCCGGATCTTCGTGTTGAACATCAGACCCACGGACTACTGCCGTCGCCATGCCAGTCACCAGGAGCCACCGAGGAAATTCACCAGCGGACCGGCCGGCTGCACCCCGCGCCACTGAAGAGACTCCAGAGACTACGGAATCTTCAGGAACAACGGAATCTTCAGGAACAACAGGATCTTCAAGCACCAACACAGAAGGCACACTCACCACATCATACGAATCAAGAGTGACGTCGGGAACAGAGACCAAAGAAGACTCTGTGGTGGCTGCTCCTGCCGCTTCTGCTGCCCCTGCTGCCCCTATTGCACCAACTACGACGGCAACGGGAAATAAGACGCGCTCTACGAAGACAACAAGGCGTCGAGAATTGGAAGCCAAAATGGAATTGGCGCGTCGTCAATTAGAAGAAGCAAAGGCAGCTGCGGCACTAGCCCAGAGTCAATGGGAGCTGGTCCAGATTGAGAACGAAGATTCCGAAATCGAACAAGAAAAAGATTGGGAGTCGAACGTCCAGACGTGGGTGCAGTCGACGGTGGACAGGGTGTCCGGGAAGGGGCATCAAGGAGATGTGCCCGGGGAGGGGCACCGGCAGGAACCGTCCGGGAAGGGGCGGGCCAGCCAACCTCCGACGACCACCGCCGCCGCAGCCGCCGTCAAGCCAGAAGACCAAGCGGAATCATCAAGAAATGGAAATAAGGAACTTGCGGAGGCCATCGTTAAAGCAATAAGTGTTGCGCCACGACATGTATCAGCATCGCAACCTAACTACGTGCATGAATTACCCGGCTTCGACGGAAGAAGCGATGAATGGATCGCCTTCAGGACGGTTTATGAAGACACCGCACCGCTATTTACGGAAGCACAGAATATGGCGCGGCTGCGGCGGTCTATTAAGGGCACAGCAAGAGAGGCAATCAAGAGCCTGTTATATTCGGAGTGCCCACCTGAAGAAGTACTAGAAGCCCTTCGTCGAAGATTCGGAAGACCAGAAGCCCTGATCCTGATGGAATTAGAAAAAGTCAAGAGTCTATCCAGGATCCATGAAAACGCACGTGACATTTGCGTGTTCGCCAGCCAAGTGAACAACACCGTCGCGACTATACGGGGGCTAAGAAAACCTCAGTACCTGCACTCACCAGAGATGGTACGAATCATCGTGAGCAAGATGCCAGCGGTACTGCAATATCGGTGGTACGACTTCGCCGCCGATGCTACGGATCAAGATCCAGACCTGGTGCAATTGATGAAGTTCCTCAACAGGGAAGCAGACCGATGTGGACCGTACGCGACACAAGAAATTATGCATCAATCGCGTCAGCCTCCACGACGTCAATTTGCACACGCCGCTTCGGAACAAACAGAAGAAAAGAAGACCTGTCCACATTGCCAGAACGATCATCACCTACTCGAATGTCGCAAATTTCTACAGCTGCCAATGAAGGAACGATGGGACGCCGCTGTCAAGTCAAGATTGTGTTTCAAATGTCTCCAAGGACGACATCGTAAAGAAACATGCCGACGTCCTCCATGCAAGGTGTGCAAGCGATGGCATCACTTCGTGCTTCATGAAGACCGCGGGGATACCCCGAAGCCCGAAGAGAAAAAGGAAATTGCGAACAACGTCATGTTATCAGTGAACACAGCAAGGACAGCCAAGGCGTACTTGAAGATGGCTCCCGTTGAATTGTATGGACCAAGAGGAACTACCCAAGTCTTGGCGTTGCTAGATGAGGGATCAACCGTCACGCTGCTCGATGCCACGGTTGCGAGGCAGATTGGCCTCAAGGGACCCGTGGAAGCACTCACTCTGGAAACGGTGGGAGGAAAGACCATCACCAAAGGAGATTCCATGAAAGTTAGCGTGAAGATAAAAGGATTGCATCAGACAAAGAAAAGAAGTATTTCTGGGGCACGAACCATAGACGACATTAACCTGACGCCTCAGAAACTAGACAAGAAAAGAATAGAAGAATGCGCTCATCTCAAGTCAATGACGGACCAGTTATATTATGAAGGAGAGTCACCCAAGCTATTGATCGGACAAGACAATTGGGAGCTCATCGTGTCCAGAGCCACACGCAAAGGGAAAAGAGGTCAACCCGTAGCATCATTGACCTACCTCGGGTGGGTGCTACACGGGTCCGATGGAACGAGACCGGTGAACTTCGTAACCTGCGCGCACGTATCTTCAAAGGAAGAAGAATTAGAGAAGATCGTCAAAGAACACTTCGCCGTGGAATCATTAGGAATCCAGCCACGCCGACCGACGACAGATATGGAAGAAAAGGCTCTGGCAATTTTAGAAGAAACCACAAGAAAACTGGACGATGGGCGCTTCGAGACCGGCTTGCTCTGGAAGAACAAAGAAGGAACCATGCCAGATAACTACAGACAAGCCGAGAACAGATTGAAGAACATCGAAAGGAAATTGGACGGGAACGCGGCATTGAAGCAGGAATACGAAGCACAAGTGAAGAATCTTCTCGACAGCGGCTATGCCGAAGAAGTACAACACGAATCCGCATCGAAGAAGAAATGGTACCTGCCCCATTTCGCCGTGACACACCCCACCAAGAAGAAGATAAGGCTGGTCTTTGATGCTGCTGCCAAGTGCCAAGGGAAGAGCCTCAACGACGAGTTGCTGCCGGGACCAGATCTGTTGCAGTCACTATTTGGAGTACTTCTGCGGTTCCGCCAGAAACCAATCGCTGTGGTAGCAGATATCAAGGAGATGTTTCTGCAGGTGAAAATGCGGGAAGAGGATCGAGACAGCCTTCGATTTCTATGGAGGGGAGACCAGCGAAGTGGAACGCCGAAGGAGTATAGAATGACATCGGTCATCTTCGGCGCCGCCTGTTCCCCGAGTGCTGCTATCTTCGTGAAGAACAAAAATGCGACTGAACATCAAGAAGAATATCCCGAAGCAGCACGAGCCATTGAACGTAATCATTACATGGATGATTACCTACACAGCTTCGGGACAAGTCAAGAAGCAGTCGAGATAGCCAGCCAAGTGAGCCTGATCCACAAGAAGGCCGGGTTCGAGCTGAGGGGCTGGGCTTCTAACGATGAAGAAGTTTTGAAGACGCTCACCCCAGAAGAAAACAGCAAAGAAGTAGAGTTGGGGACTAAAGAAGAGAAGACATTGGGTTTGAGATGGTTCACCAAAGGCGACGAGATCGGGTTCAGAACGTGTCTTCGCAATGTACATGAAGAGGTGGTCGAACAGAAGAGAGTGCCAACCAAACGAGAAGTCACCAGCGCCGTGATGTCAACATTCGATCCATTGGGGCTAGCATCGCCGGTGCTCATCCAAGGCAAGAAACTCATTCAGAGTATATGGAGGAGCGGCGTCGGATGGGACGACAACATCACAGAAGAAGACAACAAGATTTGGTCAGACTACCTAGACAGCCTGCAGCTACTAAAGGATCTTCGGGTACCAAGGTGCGTCACGCAGTCCAACACCGAGGGGGAGCTTCACGTTTTCGTCGACGCAAGTGAAGAAGCCTACGCCTGCGCGATCTACCTGAGGCAACGCGACGAAGACGGCGGACATCGAGTGACACTTTTAGCGGGCAAAGCTAGAGTCACTCCCCTGAAACCGGTGTCCATTCCAAGACTGGAGCTGCAAGCTGCGCTACTGGGATCCAGAATGGCGCGGTCGATTGAAGAGGAGCTGGACATCATGGTCGCCAAGAAAGTCTATTGGAGCGACTCCAGCACAGTCCTAGCATGGATCAAATCAGACCCTAGGACCTTCAAGCCGTTCGTAGCACATCGTTTGGCGGAAATCGAAGACACTACGAAACCTCAAGAATGGCGCTGGGTACCTACGGCTCAGAACCCAGCTGACGACGCGACGAGAAACGTACCCAGAGACTTCGGGAGCGACCATAGATGGTTCCACGGACCTGCGTTCCTGGCACTAGAAGAGGAGGATTGGCCGAAGCCGCGCACCATCAAGACAGAACCCACCGGCGAAGAAAAGGAGAAGCCGATTGTGGGAACCACGAAGACCGTCGACAAACACCCGACACCGGACCCAGTCAGGTTCTCCTCCTGGACCCGGTTGGTGAGGACAACTGCAAGAGTGCTTCAGTTTGTCGACCTGTGCCGAAAAAAGAAGCTGCCAGTGAACGTGTCCCGCAAGTCTGAGCGTCAAGATCCTACCTGGAAAAGTAACAAGAAAAAAGCCAAGGTAGCCATGAAGCCCGTGAACAAGAAGACCCAAGAAAGAAGATTGATTCCCCTTGAACCCGACCAAATGAAGACTGCTGAGAAGATTTTATTACGAAGAAGCCAAGAAGAGAGCTTCCACGAAGAAGTACGCTGCGTCGAGAAGATGAAACCATTCGAGAGGAACAGCAAACTTAAGAAACTAGATGTCGTCATAGAAGATGGATTACTACGACTCCGAGGAAGAATCGACGCAGCGAGACATGTCCGGCAAGACAAGAGACCTGTGGTGCTAGACAGCAAGCACTACATCACCAGATTGCTCATCGCACACTACCACGAAGAGTTCAACCATGGCAACCACGCGACGGTGATCAACGAGTTGAGGCAGCGCTACTGGATCCTGGGGCTACGATCTGCAGTGAGATCGACGGTTCATCGGTGTCAGTGGTGCAAAGTATACCGCGGCACGCCACAGCTTCAGCCGATGGGGAATCTCCCGCTGGAGCGACTACGACATGGAGAACCACCATTCACATGCACCGCCGTAGACTACTTCGGGCCTATGATCGTCACGGTAGGTCGACGTCATGAGAAGAGATGGGGCGCCCTGTTCACGTGCCTCACAACTAGAGCCGTTCACGTCGAGCTAGCAGCGTCTCTGTCAACGGACTCCATGATTCTGGCGCTGCGACGGATGACTGCGAGACGGGGAATGCCAAGGACGATCTTCAGCGACAACGGTACGAACTTCGTGGGGGCCAACAAAGAACTTCAAGAAGCCTTCGCCAGCCTCAACAAAGATGACCTCATCACCGCTGCAGAACGTATGAGCATCAAGTGGAAGTTCATACCACCTGGAGCTCCGAACATGGGGGGAGCATGGGAACGCCTGGTCCGGTCCATCAAAACGGCCCTGGCGGTGACCCTCAAGGAAAGACACCCCAGAGAAGAGGTTCTACATACACTGCTGCTAGAGGCGGAGCATCTGGTGAACTCGAGACCGCTTATAGAAGCCGATGAAGACACTGAAGAAGGTGCCCTCACTCCCAACCACTTCCTAATTGGGAGATCCTGCGGCACCCGACTGGGAGCTTTCACCGACGACGACCTCACCGACCGGCGTGCATGGAGAGTAGCTCAGCGACTGACCGACCACTTCTGGAGCAGATGGGTGAAAGAGTACCTTCCAACTCTGATCCCGAGAAGAATCGACGCGAGGGCTGCTACGAGAGACCTGCAGTGTGGAGACACAGTCCTCATAGTGGACTCCACGCTGCCACGAGGAACCTGGCCGAGAGGCGAGGTGGTCCGAACCTACCCAGGACCCGACGGGCGCACTCGAGTACTAGAAGTGCGCACTACCGGGGGCGTGCTGAAGCGCCCCAGCTCCAAGCTGGTGCTACTGGTGCCAGCGCAGCGCGACAAGGAGCGGACAACCGTCGAGATCGACGGCAGAGCATCGACCAGCGAGCCAGACTGCGGGGAGGCGGCCATCGCACCAAGTCGAGAGCACCGAGTCGCCGGGCCAGGAGTTGGTGCTTCGCACGAGGGGGAGGATGTCGGCGACGACCACGGACAAAGGTGATCAATGAATGTGTTTGTGTGACAAAGACCAAAAGTGCAAGTGTACGTCAAAGTAGTCTTCGCGTAACGTTTGTAGAAAGTAAATAACGTGTATAGATGTATAGCTATGTATAGACATTCTCCTCGTACGATAGTCTTGGATACGATTTTAATTCTTTGCCTTATATCAACTTTAAATAATGTTAGTCATGTGAGAATTTATTATAGGAAGTCATTTTACATAATTAAACCTCGATAATGTAAAGGATATAGGCAGGAAACTTAATTTTCTTATTATTTTATGTTTTATCATTTTCTTATTTTACGTATGTTTTAGGTCCCTTTTTTAGATGCCACGTTTATTTGTGTATTGTTTTCGGATAGAGTAATGTTTGTTCTTTGTTTTTATGTACTTTTTATAATAATTAGTCATAGCATATAAAAGTTATTAAGAAATGTTTAAAGAAATACGCGGAAAATTGTTACATTTTTTATATTTACTTACGAATAACTTTTTAGTCCTTTCATGAATGTTAATAAAACTTATGTACAATAATAGAGAAAACTGTAACGATTGTAAATATGTATAACACATGTATGTAACTATGAGAATTTTAAAAATAAAGAAAGAAAACCAGGTCAGCCATAACAAAAAATAAGCACAAATTCGGGCAAAATACGACCGAAAAATGAGGCTCTCTTTACGGTATTGTTCGAATGATAGGGCTCAGGGCAAATTCGAAAGTATGACATGGTCTCCAGCAAGTGAAAACAAGTGAAAACAAGTGAAAACAAGTGAAGTAACAAGAAGAAAAAGTGAACCTGGAAGACTGGAAGACTGGAAGACCCCAGTGATTCTACGATAGAATTAGGTCGTCGGGGTAGGGTTACCAAGGCTTGGCTGGCCTGCTTTTCGGTCATATCACATGTAACCGATTGTTTCTTTACTGAAACACCCCTTCCCCGCACCTCCACCCCTCTCACTGGCGGCGCAGATCCAGACCGGCGTATACTGCCATCGGTGTCAACACTACGAGCGGGCATCCGGCGCCGGACGGACAATAGGTCCGCCCGTACATTCAAACGCCCGCACATTACGGTCGTGGTGGTTCGCAGGTGCAGTACGTACGTCACTGCATCATAGCTCGCTAGAAGAGCGCCCCACGACAGTTTAGTTAGAAGCGTTGCCAACGCCAATAATTGCAACTCATCTTCAAAATCTGAATCTGAATCGGATGATTCTTGAAAAAACATTGCAAATGTGTGAACTCTCTGAGAGTCAAGACGGAACTGATACAAAAAACCGTCATAATGCATCATAACACGTCATATCAATGTGAACAGTAGCCATCACGACAGAGAGCATCACAACACAACACGTCAGATAAATATAAATGCGGCTTTAGTGTATAATCTATGCTTACCGCCGCGCTATTGGTTCGTCAGTCGACCTTTGCTATCCGCCCTGTGTCCACGTTACGTTTGTTCTCGAAATACCATCGCGCACAAAAGTGTTTACTTACGCACTAAAGTCAAGAAAATAGAAGCCGAGTATTTTAAAAGTGATCATGTGGTCGACATGATGACAGAAAAATTTATAATTCGCGTAGATGATGATGATTCGGACTCAAACGATGATGAAGGCTCAAGTGACGACAGCGACGATGATGAAGTGGCCGAATCTAGTACCAACACCGCGTCGTCATCTGGATTTCACGCCACCCGCGACGACTTAATGGAAGGCGTTGCGCCGTTAGTTTAATTTTTTATAGTAGTTATGAAAATTAAACATTATAGTCTGAAATAAACACGTGTTTTTATTTCATTTTATGTTATTCTATGTAATATAGTTTTCAATCTGCCTACCAATACACGAAACCGCAAGCGAAAGCTAGATCAAAAATAAACCAATAGGGCTAGTACTTTCGTGCGCGAGTGTACCGATGCGCGAACACATCCCTTCTACTTTCTTCCAGCGTTCTTTTTACGTGGCGCGACCTATAGATCTGATCATAGAATACCTCTATGGATCTGATACACTTCGCCCACGTATGGCTAACACTGTAAGCGAGACGTGGACGCTGATTTCAGTGCGGCTAAGAAAAACATAAACATTAATGGGAAATTACGCTGGGGTCCTGGGTTTGATTCCCGGGTAAGGGACTATCAGAGGTAATGGTGTCAAGTCCTTTATTAGATGTAGTTCTGTTCAATCTTTGCTTGTTCATTCTTTCATAGATGTAAGTATCTTAGATGTAGTATACGAATCGAAATGAGTTGCGAAATTATACATTCGCGGAATTATATATTTGTGAAATGAATAGAGAGTACAAAACGTTGGTTTAGAGAGAAAGATTTGCGTAACGTTTGTCGGTAAAAAAACCTAAAAAAAATGACTAATGTCATAATACAGGATGGACGTAATTTACCACAGATCGCTGAACCTCTAGGTGTTTCCTGTCAACTACTTGGTAATCATCACCATTATTTAATGATTAAATGTATTTTTTATATTTTTATGCATTATTTTTTAAAAAATGCATTTTACGCTCCTTCTCTATATAAACTACTAGCGGCCCGCCCCGGCTTCGCACAAGTGCAACGTTGCCTATATTACTACTACCTATCATAGTAAAATATACACTTCTGAATAGTGTAGATGATTGTGAAAGAATTTTCATGAACGGTTCAGTATTTCCAAAGATTAAAACAAACAAATAAAGTTACAAACTTTACGTAACTTCACGCCTGTAATCCCCGAAGGGGTAGGCAGAAGTAAATGCACGCATTCAAGCATACATGCAAACACCCACGATTCGCCGGTTACGTTTTGGCCCATGTAACACAACAAACTTTACCTTTTTATAATATTAGTATAAATTACTGTGCCAAATTTCTTAATACTCCGTCGGCGCATTTTTTGTAAAAAGGGACACAAAGTCCTGCACGTATTCATTAAATTATTACGTCACAAATAAATCAATAAGTACTTACAACTCCTCTTCAGCAGTATCCATAATATAACCGACCAGTTCCTTAACACGTTGAGTAAATGTTAACGGCAGATTAGCGATGCCAGATATGTAGCTTGGTGAGTACGCTGGATTCGGGTGCTCGTCTATCAAGCTGAGCAGGTGGTAATACTGGTCGAATGGGAAGAACCATGTCAGTGGACAATTGAATACTGTGGCAAATCTGAAAAAAAAAATGCTATATTACCTGCTATGGCGTCGGGCGGTGACGACACCACTGCTAACTAGCGGAATAATTTTCTACTACTGCAAGAGGGGCAGTCAATCAACCGAACACATAGAGCAACATCGGAGGGGAGTACCCATATGCAGGTTGTCCCCTCTATCACTCTAGGTAATTTATGATTTCTTGACGTTTTGTATCTGTAAAGATCTATTCGAAATAAAAATATTTTCTTTCTTTCTATCTATCAAAGTACACGCCCAATGGGCATCTGCATTTTGACCTTGGTCTTTGAGTGGGTGTCTATAGGCTGCAGTCATCACTTAACATCAATTTGAACTGCATGCTTTTTTGCCACAACCATTTTCCAAAACTACCATTTTCAAGTTAGGTGGCCCGACAGAGGAATGGTAATTTAGGCCTGAGGTGTGGGAACGCATTTACATTGAAATTCAATGTGAACTGTAAGCTTATTAACACATCATGACATAAAAAATGTGTCGTGGTAGCCAGATAAACGGTGGCAGAGCATCAGTCAGGTGGCGAGCATGTTAACATCTCCATGCACATTACCAAACTCCGTGATACTTACGAAAATGGAACGATCCCAATAGAACTAGAGATTCTGGTCCCGTAAGAACTATCACAGAGACGTAACAACTAAGGTTTCACGAGTGGCAAAGAATCTGCATTTTGACCTCTGGGGACCAACCGTCTAACTCAAATGAAAAACAAAGAAAAGAAATATTTATTTTGACACACAGCGAGACACATAAAACAGACATAAAATGTAGATAACAGAGAGAAGACAACACTATTTCTAAAATTAATACGTATAATACGTATACGTAATATGTATCTCACGTACGCCAAAAAGGTGTCCCGTTCAGCAAATGTCAGGTACCTTCATATACAAGGTACCTGACGCTGGTTTTCAACAGGACCCTTAGAATTAAAAAAAAAAATTAATGCTTTAAATGCTTTTGTTTAGCTTTCGATAATGACATCATCCTGTCAGTTTGGTACCGCCTAACTTTTTCCTGGAAGTGTTTTCGTCCGCAGGTCCATATAGTCCTATACCTACTTAAGAGCAATATGTTTTGTTACGCAGTACGAAACTGACAAAATAACGCTCTAAATCAAAGCATTTGAGTTAGGCGGTCGGCTCCCTAGTCTTTGTGTTAGTGTCTATAGGATACTACTACTACTGGACTATTATTAATTTATTTACTTTGACATATTAATCAACGTATCAGTTGTTATTCGCTTTAATTTTATATTTGTAATTTGACCTATCACAAGCAAATTCTATTAATTCCAAGTGATTAAATGAATTTTTGAGTTTGAGTTTGAGTTTGATATGCAGGCTGCAGTCATCACTTAACATCAATGTGAAATAAAAGCTTATTTGCTATTTTCATTTAAAAAAAAAACAGAAAAAGACGTGTGGCACTCGGGGACTGCCGCGGTAAAGCTATTGCATAGCATTTTGTATAAACTTATGCAATTATAATTATTTATTTATTTTATTTATGTAGTATTTCTTTTATTCTTTGATATTTATTCAAGTTACACTTTTTGAGCGTGGTGACCGATAAGAAAACATTTTTTTTTCTTTTATTAAATAAATAAATTATACACAAATTTTACAAGTACAGCTATTCACTGTTGTACATAAATACCTATACACCTATATACTTTCTCATAAACAGCTGCTTATGTATTGGTCCGATTACGGAGCAGCTCGTCTCGATTCGTGCGAGCTTCGTAGAGTCGTACAATACGTCTAGTTGCACGCACACAAACACCGTGTCGAAGACTGCCGAAAAGAAACGACGTTAGACAATGCACGGCCTTCAAGCCACACCTCCGTGCCCGTCGGAGTGGGGAGCGTGAGGTTTTTCTTCGTTACGGAATTTCTGGATTCGGTCCCCACGCTCAAGGCCCTCGATAGAAGCTATGCAATAGCTTAAAAAGGATTAGACACCGATATCTCTGATAGCCTCCGACCCGGGAATAGAACCTAGATTGTAGTGGTAACCTACTGACGCATTCAAGGCAGTCTAAACTACTCTAAACATTACTGATAAAGCCAGTTGGGTACATACATACCCTGCGTAAACATCATTATACATCCATTCAGCAATAACTATATCAAAATGCTGCGCAGGATCATAGAGAAGATTTCGCACGTTTTCATTTTGGACTGTTGCCTTCGACACATTCATCATTATTTTGTAAATTAAACTTAAGTCGTTCAACATGTTGGCGCTTTGCGTTCGGAGTACTTGACTTGCTGCTTGGTCTAAAATGAAAATGAATTAAATGTATTTTGTTACTAGCTGTTCGCTCTACTATGCAACCAATTTGTTTTAGCAGAAAATGTTTGCTTGAAGGCATTTTCAGAACCAACCAAAGTGTTTGTGGGAAATGAGAAGCTCCGCATACAACCAAAGTTACCGACATAGCTCACCGAATAGCGAGACTCAAGTAGCAGTGGGCAGGGCACATAGCTCGAAGAACTGACGGCCGTTGGGGTAGAAGAGTCCTTGAATGGCGACAGCATACCGGAAGATAAAGCGTAGGCAGACCCCCCACAAGATGGAACGACGACTGGTGAAAATCGAGAACCCCAGTGGCCGACGATTCGAGCTATGTGCTCCACCCAGTGCGACTTAGTTTCACTATTCGGTGGTGGTATATGGGCTATCTTTCGTTCTCTTGCGGATCTCGTAATTTCCGATGCAATCTTGTAGGGAAACGCTGATCATAGCCCTCTCCATTGCCCTCTGCGTGACCTTGAGCCTTCTTATGAGATCCATAGTGAGTGACCACGTTTCAATTCCGTATATCATAAGTGGCAATACACACTGGTCACACAGGTACAGCTTACAAGGGCCATACATAGAGAAACACCGGAGGGGAGTAGCCATATGCAGGCTTTCCCCTCTGTCAAATTACAAGCCAAATGGGCCTATAGCTGTCGCCTAGATGTTTAAATGTGTGCGTGAAATTGTTTCTGTATTTTGTTAAAGTCAAGGTGTGAGTTTCGTAGTAATATACGATTTTTGTAGTGTGCGTGTGTGTCGCATGCATTTCCCCCCGCAATAAATGACAGACTGTTTTGCATCGGTAACAAACGCTATGGCTACTCCCCTCCAGTCCGCCTGAGTCCGCAGCGGCCGGTGGCCCGTGTTGCTCTTTGGGGCCGTAGGAGTATTAATAAAATACTTTTTAGTTTAGTACGTACTAGGAAAGGTATCATCTCTGACCGGAACCTGGTATAGACTCGGATGGGGATTCTTGATCGGATATGGTGTGATATAGGTCACCTGAAAACATTTAATGTAGCATTTACCATTCTGAAACGAAAACTTCACCTTAACCTTTATTAACCAAAGCGTAAAAAGGAAAAAACATACATTCATAGGACACTAGATATTGTGTTGCGAACAACTCAGACTCCGTTGATATTTTACATTTAAAAAATTACATTTACCTCCAATAAGCTCCAGTAGCAGTCATACAAGTCCGGATTCTGTACGGCGGACCGAAGCCGCCGAACAATTCCGCTCTCGCTACACACGACCGGATTCGGTAAATAAGCGCGAGCGGACCACATCGGATTTGATTAATAATAATTATGTACGCCAGACTCCTCTACACACGGCCAGATTTGGTTCGGAGCGTACCCACAGTAAATAGATACAAACAGTATGAAAACTAAGCCCATTTTATAAAATATTTATCTACACTCCATTGAAGCAACAGCGGTGTCACTAAATTTTTTAAATAATGGTGTTATTATTTTTGCATTTACTGACGTTTACTCAATCGTATTGGGATGTTGACTATTTTTTATTGGTTACCCTGTAATAGTATTGGATAAATAAATACTATTTGTCTTTGAAACATATAGTCAATAAGTACTTAAAATTTGTTAAGATATAACGATTCAAAATGTTGCGAATTGTGAAATGACTCAAAACGGCCTATACGACCCGGTTAGTCCAGCGGTGCGAAACCACCGTTTGATTCGAAGGGTCGCGGGTTCAATCCCCGCACCGGAACAAATATTTGTATGGCCTACAGATATTTGCAACAAAATTATTTAAAACAAATCGCAACGTGACCGCTCGTCTCGACGCGACACTCGCTACTGTAGCACTGCGAGAACCGCTTAGAGGCCTCGTAGATGCGCATGTTTGTGTGAGTGTGCCGTTTTGAACGCTTTGTATGTAGTTACTTTACTGTTTACAATCTATTTACTCTGGCGTACCGAATCCGCTGTCCGTTCCGTAGCAAAGCCGGACGTGTGTTACTACTATAATGGTTGTAATACTGCCTCAACAGACGGAGCTACAGATATCACACAAATCAATCTAATGTAACTGTAAGCCTAGTTTGCACCAAGATATTTGTTAAATGTTAAAGTTATTGTAACATTTCATGTCCTTCTCTAACTTATCAGAATCAGAATCAGACACTCATTTATTCATTTAGGGTGACAGGCACCTCTTATGACACGTCAAAAACAAACAAAATAAATTAAAGTGAATAACAATTGATATACATGTCAAACAAGATAAAAAATATATGTAAAGTCAAGAATATCACTAAGATAAAACTAAATATAATATGCTAATGTAAAAAGCATATCAGTAGAATGTCTCATTTCCCCTTTGCAGCCTATAGACACCTACACAAAGACCACGGTCAAAACGCAGATGCGTTACCACTCCTGAGGCCTAAGGTGTTATGCTTCTGTGCCGGAAATTACAGGGCCGTACATTACCACCTGACCGGAACACGATAGTGCTGAACACTACCATTTAGCGGCAAGTATATTAGGTAATGCGGTGGTGCCTACAACCGCGAGCTTCGTCACTGGAGCTCTACCACCAGTATGTATGTATCACGGAATAGATAAATAAGGATGGAAAGGCCTTTGCTTCAATTTAGTATTAGAACCAGTGTCGCCGCTTTTCTCCCACCATGCAGTTTCTTACACAAATGTAACACCATCTCGACAATCACCCACACATTAATCTCAGAGCAGCTATTCGTTTGCGTAAGTTTGCATACTAAGATGTAACGCCCGTAGACAATAAACACTTGCACGCACACTTCAATATACTCACCTATAAACTAGTCGAAGTGTAGCGAACGCATTATATGCTGTACATTGCTAGCGGAGACAGTAATAGCGTTAATTGAGCGAGTGCTTAACGAGCAATGTATTCGTTAGCAGTAACGTTTAAATAATGCAGTTTAAGTTCGAATATTCATATTTCTTTGCATATTTATATGTTTTTTACAAGTATAAAAACAATAAATGTTATTTGTGACTTACCGATCAAAAGATATACCTCCTCGCTTTATACTTGAGGTCTGATATTTCATATTACATGTTAAAATATGCACTACATGGTATTTTACCAAGAGATGCGTCGTTCGAAGCAGTCTACACGACACTACGAGCGGCGAACGAATGGTTCTGCCGAACTGTGTGTGTACACGCATAGTTGTCGCGCGCTTGCCACGCTCACATTACCATTCCATCTTTATTTATCTATTCCGTGGTATGTATCTTCACGCCAGGTCCCTAACGGGGTAGGCAGAGAGTGTGGAGCGCCATATATCCCGGTGCTGATACACGGTAGATTAGGCACGGGATGCCTCATCTACATTCATCATTCTCTTCATACATGCACGCCGATTTCTTAGACTTTTGACCTGCCATCAGACTGACCCCAAAATTACGTATGCTTACTCATTCGTAGCCGCCTTACTACCCTAATTTTACGCCACTATCTTTATTCCTAGCCATGGAACTTATACCTCATGTCCAGCCGCAGTCAAATGTCTTACGAAACCCTCAGCGAGGTTTTTGTGGCTGGCGGAGGGGAACGGGAACACCAATAGTATCTTGGAGCCCTCAGCAGACGCCAGCGCAGCAACTAGCAACCACAATACGGATGCCATGGTCTGAAATATTTGTGAAAAAAAGAATGACTTCTTAGGTTTTCGCGAGCTAGATTACTAATTGTAAAAAATATTTTATAAGGATTTATATTTTATATATTTTTTTTATGTAATGCACGTGGCAAACAAGCATGCAGTTCACATTGATGTTAAGTGCTGACTGCAGCCTATAGACACCCACACAAATACCAAGGTCAAAATGCAGATGCGTTACCACTCCTGAGGCCTAAGGTGTTATGTCTCTGTGTCGGAAATTACAAGGCCGTACATTACCACCTGACCATATGTCATCACTGGCAACACACATTGGTCAAGAACCTTTTTCTTGATACACTTCGGTAAGTCGGACGAGAAGATGTATCGTAGCTTCCCGAACGCTGCCCAATCTCTCGGACAACAGTTTGAAAATATTTTGAGACTACTTTCATCGGGTTTGGCGGGAACCTTGAAAGAAGCAGGTGCTGCTCTTATTTTACTTCATTATCTTAATGTGCCCGGAGATGTCAACAGGCTCGCCACCTGTTACATGGGCCAAAAACGTAACTGGCGAATCGTGGGTGTTTGCATGTATGCTTGAATGCATGCATTTACCTCTGCCTATCCCTTCGGGGATTACAGGCGTGAAGTTAAGTATCTTGGTGTATTTTTGAGTTATTAATAAAGCTGGTGGCATTTTGTTTGATATAGGTTTATTACAGTGTCCGTGTACATACGAAATATCGTTTTACTTGACACTGGCAATATGGTTAAAAGCACGTTAAAAGCGAGGCCATCATAATATACCTAATTAAAAAAATAAACTATCTCCATCGATTACGTTAACGCCTAGCGTAGCGTCAAAGTACAATATTTAATTTTGTACTGTACTAGCGTTCAGAATTATTATATTTATATAGGTACCTAAGAAGTAATTAGGTATTTTAGGCAACATAGATAAATCTCTCAATTACACGGAACCCAGTGCAGGCGAGTCCAAATAAAATTGAAAAAAAATCAATACGCTTGCACTCACAGCACCACAGTAGGTATAAACCTGTGTCGTGGGTGCCGTTGTACACATACAACACAGACACAAACACCCAGACCCGAAACAAATATCTGAAGTTATAGTATATGCGTATGTGGTTATAGTAATAGTTAATGCGAAATAATATTAAACAAATATCTGTAGGTCATTTGTCTCGGTGCGGGATCGAACCCGCGACCCTTCGAATCAAACGGTCATCTCACACCGCTGGACTGACCGGGTCGTCAAAAAAAAAAAAGGCTTGGACGGCTTTTATAAAATAAAATCCAATGTATTTTTTATGTCTTTAGAATCATAGAGCAACACGGGCCACCGGCCGCGGCGGACTGGAGGGGAGTACTCAGAGTGTTTATTACCGATGCAAAACAGTCTGTCATTTTTTGCGGGGGGAAATGCATGCACACTACAAAAGTCTATTACCACGAAACTCACAACTTGACTTAACAAAATACAGAAATAATTTCACGCACACATTTAAACAACTAGGCGACAGGTATAGGCCGATTTGGGCTTGTACTTTGACAGAGGGGAAAGCCTGCATATGGCTACTCCCCTCCGATGTTGCTCTATGCTTTAGAATAGACCAGCGGTAGAGTTCCAGTGTAGAAGCTCGAGTACGCACCACCACATTATAGGTCGCGCCACGTAAAAAGAACGCTGGAAGAAAGTAGAAGGGATGTGTTCGCGCATCGGTACACTCGCGCACGAAAATACTAGCCCTATTGGTTTATTTTTTATCTAGCTTTCGCTTGCGGTTTCGTGTATTGGTAGGCAGATTGAAAACGCCGCACCTCATACCACCAAATAGATCGATAAATCGTCTACTGCGCAGCTTGACCGCCAGCGTTCTTTTTACCTGGCGCGACCTATACCTAATCTATCTGCCGCCATATGGTAGCCATATGGTCAGCACTATCGTGTTCTGGTCAGATGGTAAAGTACGGTTAAACTATTCGTAATAACTTATCGCAGAAACATATCAACTAAGGTCTCATGGGTGGCAACACATCTGAATTTCGACCTCTGTCGTAGTGTGGGTGGCTATAGGTTGCAGTCATCACTTAACATCAGTGTGAACTGCAAGCCTGTTTGGCAGCTTCATTACTTAAAAAACCGGTCAAGTGCGTGTCGGGCCACGCGCAGTGTAGGGTTCCCTAGTTTTTAGGTTTGATTCACGCAATTAAAATAATATATAATATTTTCTATGCAGTTGTTCAAAAATTTTGAGTATTACAGTCATTCGGAAACTAGTAAAGCCGACTTATGTGTGATAGTTTTCCTTAGTTACTATTGTCATAACTTTGAATTTATAACAACAACCATTTAGTTGGTAAAGGGGTGGGACACTTGACTCTGACGAAAGCACTTCAAAGCTTAACAAGCCACAAATAGTAACTAAATCGAAAAAAATATATTTGCACACACACCATTAACATTTTTGAAATATATTTTTTTTTTATGTAATAAAAGTGGCAAACAAGCGTGCAGTTCACATTGATGTTAAGTGATGACTGCAGCCTAGAGACACCCACACAATGACCAGAGGTCAAAATGCAAAAGCGCTGCCACTCCTGAGGCATTAGGTGTTATGCCTCTGTACCGGAAATTACAGAGCCGTACATTACCACCTGACCGAAACACGATAGTGCTGAACACTACCATTTAACGGCAAGTATATTAGGTAATGCGGTGGTGCCTACGCCCGCGAGCTCCGTCACTGGAGCTCTACCACCAGTGAAGATATCTATTTAACAATATCGTACACTATACAGAAAACGAAAAATAAAAAAATATATCCGCGCGTTACATGTAGTGAGGTTTTTTATGGTTTTATTCTACCACTTTGTTGGCGTGATTAAGGTGTATAGGTACTTGTGCCAAATTTCATGTCTCTAGTGTCAATAGTTTTTGCGCTAAACCGCGGACGGACAGACAGACAGACGGACATGGCGAAACTATAAGGGTTCCTTGTTTACTTCGGAACATTAAAAAAAACAAAGATGAACCTATCTATTACCAACTTTCTCAATAGGAGATTATAAAATATGTAAAATATATAAATCAGCAGATTTTTAAATTAAAAGTCTGAAATGAAAAATTTATTACTGAATAGTAATATGTACGTAACTTTTATATTAGGAGATGGAAAAATTATGGAAAATATTATTATAAATTCAATTACTTACCAACTTACATACTTTCAGTCATTAAAAGTGTACACCACTAATCGTATTACTTTTCATATTTTCAACACAAAGTTACACCTTTTACATTAATGAGGTAGTTTGGCCGAACTAAAACTCAGTTTTTACTTCACTAAATGCAGGAAATACCATCAAAACTCTAAACCGCTCACAACACAGCACGAGTAAGATTAAAATTAAATAACAAGTGCTTGGCAGTATCTATAGAGTCATTGCAATCAATGCAAAAAAAAAGTTGCGCAATATTCAAAGATAAACTACAATTTTGGTAGGAATTTTTCAATGTTCTGAAAGATTAAACAGATTGTGTTGTCTTGATAATAAACTGAGATAATTTATAAAATTTTAGGTACTAAGGCAGTATTTAAACGAGGATGCAATTAATTCTCGCAGTACTTGAGATAAAATTACATAACATAAAGTTCTAGTACAGAGACCAACCTGTCTGATAATGTTATCAATTAGAGTATAATCGTTTCATAGTCACAAATTTCCATAAAATTATTATATGATTGATGACCCTCCAATATTTAACTTTTCATACAGCGTCATCCATTTTTCGCCAAATCCAGTAATCTTGTTTTTATGTAGCGGTACTGAATTTGGAGTGGTATCTTACTACTAAGTATCATAAATGTGAAATTACGGATGTTTGTTTGTTTGTTGCTCAATCACGGCTAAAGCGGCTGGACGGATTTCGATGAAATTTTGTACATAGCTGGAGTATATACGGCTGTAACACATAAGATACTTTTTATTTAGGTACGTTATTTAGGAAACATTTCACAAATGCGAAGCCGGGCCGAACCGCTAGTGTATAAATAAAGATAGAACAGACGAATATCGCCTTCAAAATAGTATTAGCACAAAATTACAAAAGCCTAGAAACCCACATTCTTATCTACATACATCAATGCATGTTCCTAATAATGTAGGTTTATAGGCTGAATTAATATGCTTGGTAAATTAAAGGAAATACCTAGATATATTGTAGATAATTATTGCATAACTAGCTGTGCCCGCGACTTCGTCCACGTGAGAAAAAATATGATTGTTCAGTATCTACCCGGACGAAGTCGTGGGCGCAGTTAGTATAAAAGTAGCCTCAGTAACTCCTTATTACATCAGCTATCTGAAAGTGAAAGTCCCGTCAAAATCGGAGACAATCAAATTCTATTTATTTGTATGTAGGTATGTATGTATGTATGTATGTATGGAGATAAAAGTAGCCTAAGTTATTCCTTATTACATCAGCTACCTACCCAAGGAAGTCCCGTCAAAGTCGGATATACTCCAATTCTACTTATTTGTATGTAGGTATGTATGTATGTATGTATGAAGATAAAAGTAGCCTAAATTATTCCTTATTACATCAGCTACCTACCCGTGGAAGTCCCGTCAAAGTCGGATACACTCCAATTCTACTTATTTGTATGTAGGTATGTATGTATGTATGGATGTATACAGATAAAAGTAGCCTAAGTTACTCATCACATCAGCTATCTGCCAGTGAAAGTCCCGTCAAAATCGGTCCAGCCGTTCAAAAATTGAAATTAATGTTGTTTTGTTATATGTACCGTGTTAGAAACAGACACTCCAATTTTATTTATTTGTATAGATTTATTATGGAAGGTAATATACCACATAAGACTGGTGGTAGAGCTCCAGTGACGGAGCTCGCGGGCGTAGGCACCACCGCATTACCTAATATACTTACCGCTAAATGGTAGTGTTCAGCACTATCGTGTTCCGGTCAGGTGTCAATGTACGGCCCTGTAATTTCCGGCACAGAGGCATAACACCTTAGGCCTCAGGAGAGGTAACGCATCTGCATTTTGACCTCGGTCTTTGTGTGGGTTGTCTATAGGCTGCGGTCATCACTTAACATTAATGAACTGCATGCTTGTTTGCCACTTCCAAAACATTAAAAAAAAAACTATAAATTCTGTGAAAATTTTAAGCGTCTACTTGCTACCGTTATTATTATCGAGCAAAAAATATACGAAAAAAAAACACGTTTATTGAATGCCTCCTTGGACCCCTTAACATTTTCATTTTCTTATTTTTAGTAATTAATTTTTTCTTTATAGCGGTATCAGAAATACATAATTTGTGAAAATGTTAGCTTTCCAGCTATCACTTTTTATGAGATACAGACTGGTGACAGACAGACGGACGGACAGACAGCGGAGGATTAGTAATCCATAGGGTCCGTTTTCACCTTTTAGGTACGAAACCCCCTAAAAGATAAAACTAAGATACAGAATAGCTTAAAAATATTCGATTTGATTCTTTAAATTGACATAACTTTTTTATTTCTGAATCGATTCCCATGAAACAAACACTTAATGTTAAGTGAAACTTACCACAATATATTAGTAAAACCGCAAATGGAATAAGCCGTTTCTGATATTAGCGTGCACAAACACACAGACAAACAGACATTTTTCCGGGATAAAAAGTACCCAGTGTTGTGCGCCAAAGGTTAAAGTATAATCATACCAAGTTTCATTGTAATCGGAATTGTAGTTTTTCTGTGATGCTTGAACAAACAGACAGACAGACAGACAGACAGACAAACAAAAAATTTTCGAATCACATATTTGGGTTCGGTACCGATCTAGTATCATCCCCTGGTATTTATTTTTTCAATATTTTTAATGTACAGAATTTACACCTTCTACAGTTTTATTATAAGTATAGATAAGTAGGTATGTACCTAGATGGTTATGCGCACTTATTAATAAAACATACCTACATTTTATTAGTATGAATGAATGAAAAATTAGTAGGTATCTGTTATAATACAAAATAATGGAATAAAGAAATACAAAAAAGATTTTTGGTTAAGCAATTTTATGAGTATAATTCCTTCTTTTTTAGTAACTTTATATTTCACTCGTATTTCTTATTGTGAAAAATACAATAAAATATACCTACCAATTAAAAATAGGTACACATTTAGGAAGTTAATCTGGTAACACTTTACAATAAAAATAATCACAGTGAAAGCAAACCTGTTGCCTATGAACTTGGAGTGGTTTAAAAAAAACTGCCCAAGACCTTGTCGGGCCACGCGCAATGTAGAGTTTCGGTAGATAGATACCTAATTTTTTATCTGTCTACTAAAACTCGTAAACTTTTTGTAGTACTAAGCCTTTCCCCTTCAACTTCGTTAAATGGGTACATTTAACGAAGTTGAAGGGGAAAGTTTAATGGGTATTTATTTACTAAAGTAATAGACAGAACACGGCCCTTGGTAGCACGGTTCCAGTTTTTTGCATTCAATTTACCACACTTTCGCATAGTAACATGACATATGACTTTTTTTTAATTTAATTTTATGGCATCGCTTGTTTTGCATATTGCCAGTGTCAAGTAAAACGATATTTCGTATTCGTATTAAGCAACGTAAAAGTCAGAGTCGTCAGTCAATTCATCAGTCCGTCAGTCAGTCACAGTTAGTAATTCTAGTAAAGCAATGGCTACTTTACCAGAACATTTACAATGAAATTTGGAGGCAACCCGAAAAAACGTGTTTTCGCACTGTTATTCTATTTCACTATACACGAGCACTATAATAAGCTTATATCAAACAAAATGCCACCAACTTTATTTAACATAACTCAAAAATACACCAAGAAAATAAAATAAAATAAGAGCACCACACGTATCTTTCAAGGTTCCCGCCAAAACCCATCGACACTATTCGACACATGACTTGAAAACGTCTCAACGTCAAATATCTGTCAAATCAATTTAAAAACGGAACCGGCTGTTTGTTTCCTGTGTATTCTCTATATCAGCGTTTCCCATTTACCGGGTCGCGACCGGTTACCGGGCCGTCAATAAAAAATACCGGGTCGCAACATTCCAGTCTTGTTTTAAAGACATTACCTACAACCTACTGAAACTTATTTTGCCTTTTGTTTTTATGCATGTGAAGCTGGGTTCAAAACTAATTAATCTTAAAAATAAATATAGCAACCGACTTGGAGTGGAACCAGACCTTAGGATCATTTTCCGCGAACTCATACTCTTTAGTAAAAATTGAGCAGCAGCTCCATACTTCGTACTAATAAAATCTTTTAACTCATAATAAATTTGTATTATTTGACCGACTGGAACCAGCTTGGCAAACAAGAAATAAGTGGGTCACGAACGGGGTAGTGTGAAAATTACCGGGCCATGGCAGAACAATGTTTGGGAACCACTGCTCCATCTAGGTATATTAACCTCATTGTAAATACCATTAAATTCACATATCTGCCATAAGTTGGAAAGCTTAATCTTGTTGACTCTATTGAAATATTACACAAACGGTCCTAAAACTAGTTTTCTCAAATCCATAATTTAAGACCTGTTTAACGACATCTACCAATAGAACGGGATCCGCGAGAATAGAAATTTGATAACCATTGGCTCCAAGATTCTAGGTACGTACAAGAAAACTTTAGGTGTACTGTAAAAAACGATCAAAGTAAAGTAAAATAAGAGTAACTCGTCTGTGAAAAAAAAAATCACTAAAAGTCTTTGAATCTCGCTCAGGGTTCAATCTCTATCTCTCTCTCTCTACTTACTTACCTTTTTATTAACGACGTGGATATGTCTTATCATGCAACCGGTTCTCCAGGGGGGAGAGCCGGGATATGAGGGACTTGAACCCTCTTAAACCACCTCGGTGTCGACTTCAGTGCATGAAAGGGATCCCCCTTTCATGCACTGAAGTCGACACACCAAAAACATCCCGGGTACACCAAAAACACTACTTCGGTTTCCCCCACTCATTTCTACCTTAGGAACAACCTAGACATGTTTATTTTTTTTTTCATACACAACTCTTATTTTAAATTTACTCAACAAAACTTTAGTTAAATAAGATGTGCTTTCAAAAGTAAGTTTTAAATTAAGTTTTGAGACGTCGTTGAAACAAAATAAGTGTCGAGAGTTCGACTTCCAGTCAAAGTAATGTCGGAGCGCGGTCTCTGAGGACACACCGCGGACACTCCGCCAAAATTCCATACACTTGATTTGGTCTCTATTCTCTCTATTACACAGACATCAATCAGTGACGTGTATTTACACGTGCACCTGTGTGCGTAGCACGTAGAAAATACCGACCGTCGCCCATAAGAAGGGAGAAGATTGGGTGAGGCGGTGAAATCGGGCGGGACGTCGAAGTGTCCATTCTATACGTAGTAATAATACATATTCTCTGCTGAGGGTGACATTCACAGACCGCACTACGACTTTACTTTAAGCAAAGTATGCTTAGAACTGTCAGCAAAGTATGTGTTTTGACAGTTAGGGTGACATTCACAGACCGCACTATGACTTCACTTTGAGCAGAGTATGCTTAGAACTGTCAGAAATGTATGGGTTTTGACAGTTCGAAGCGTACTTTGCTCGAAAGTAAAGTCGTAGAGCGGTCTGTGAATCTCGCCCTAAGTGTACTTTGCTCAAAGTAAAGTCGTAGTGCGGTCTGTGAATCTCACACTAAGCGTACTTTGATGAAAGTAAAGTCGTAGTGCGATCTGTGAATCTCACCCACCCTTAGACCCACCCTCCTCCTCTCCTCAATAAAATTTCTGCATCCGCCACTTATAACTAATGACGTCCATAGTAATTCGACGACAATTTCAGATAATGATTAACCGATAAGCCTATCTGTGACCACTCGAGAATGTAAGTTTATGAAAAACTTTTATCTCAATTGGTCTCACTGATACGAGTTCGGAAGCTCTTAATTAAAAAATATAGATACCAATCTACTATAAAAGCAGAGGGGGAAAAGTATACTTCATTATTTTATTTTGGTGCATAAGAATAAAATATGAAGACTTTGGTAGCATTTTGTTTTATGCTGTTAGTTATGGTAACATTAGGCTACCCGACTGATGGTAATTATTTATCTATCACTACATATTATAAAGTAAAGCGCAAAGTAAAGTAGGGGGGGGGCCTACTTTCTTTGTAAGTTGTGAACGGATTTTGTTCCTGTTTAAAATGTTGGATAGAAGGTTTTCTGAGGAAGGTTTATATTTATGACATATAAATTATATTTACAGGGATATCACGGTTTTTGTCAAAGAAGTCGGGGGCGCCCCCATAATAAGTATGATAAATGCTACCCGTGCGCAGCCGGGGCAGGGTCGCTAGTGTGTAATAGACATAGAGCAACACCGGAGGGGAGTAGCCACATGCAGGCTTTCCCCTCTTTCAAAGTACAAGTCCAATTGGGCCCTACACCTGTCGCCTAGATGTTTAAATGTGTGCGTGAAATTGTTTCTGTATTTTGGTAAAGTCAAGGTGTGAGTTTCGTAGTAATAGACGATTTTCGTAGTGTGCGTGTGTGCAGGCATATCCCCCCACAAAAAATAACGGACTGTTTTGCTAACGATATGGCTACTCCCCTTCCAGTCCGGCCGGTGGCCCGTGTTGTTCTATGGTAATAGATTAATGTATTTTTGTGACGTGACCATTCGTAACACTCAAAACGGGACATTTTCGAAATAACGTGTTCAGAGTCGCGATTGGGCTAGTTTTTGGAGTTGTTTTATGTATTTCATTAACATTTCAGGTCTAAATAACCACCGCTGCATCAACATGTGGGATGAAGGCTGCATAAATGGCCAGCTGCCTGGATCTGGTACGTTGTAAACTTTTAAAAGCTTAGGTTTGCTATCTCTTAAAAATTACTGCGAGTTAGGTAGTACAATTTAGATAATAGACGATTATCTTAGTTTCTGCAAATGCCATACCTCCGCGCCTTAGCACCTTAGCGCCTTAGCTAGCTACCTTACCTCATTCTGACCGGCCTATGAAGGCAAGCTGGAGGCAGTGGCGGACTGGGGGGGAGGCAGCACGGGAGGTCCGCTATAGGCCTCCGGTTATGGGGGCCTCCACACAGGTTGTCTGAGTTTTTAAGAGTAGTGGCCACACGGTAACGGTACAGTTCACATTGACGTTAAGTGATGTCCGCAGCCTATAGACACCCACACAAAAACCAGAGGTCAAAATGCATATTTGAGACCTTAGTTGTCATTATCTCTGTGATAAGTAATTACGGGGCCGTCCATCTAACCGGAACACGACAGTGCTAAACACAACTATGTGGCGGCAGATAGATTAGGTAATGCGGTGGTGCCCACGCCCAGTTCCTATACGGGTACTCTACCACCAGTGAAAAAGTGATAGTGTTCCAGTGTAGGAACTTTATGTTAACCTTTACTGGTGGTAGAGCTCCAGTGACGGAGCTCGCGGGCGTAGGCACCACCGCATTACCTGATTTACTTGCCGCTAAATGGTAGTGTTCAGCACTATCGTGTTCCGGTCAGGTGGTAATGTACGGCCCTGTAATTTCCGGCACAGAGGCATAACACCTTAGGCGTCAGGAGTGGTAACGCATTTGCATTTTGACCTTGGTCTTTGTGTGGGTGTCTATAGGCTGCAGTCATCACTTAACATCAATGTGAACTGCATGCTTGTTTGCCACTTCAATTACATAAAAAAAAAAACCTACATCAGAGGTTCCCAAACAATTTTTTCTTGTAGACCCCTTTCAATTTTTTTCTGGTTTTCGTGTACCCCGTCCTTGCTACATTTATATCACATTCCCATATTTCCAAATTTTATTCACGCCTACATAGACCCCCATCGAGTCCAATGGACCCCAGGGGGTCTATATGGACCACTTTGTGAATCACTGACCTACATGATTCATAACAATGATGAGGATCTAAAATGTAGCTAATATTTCTTATTTTTAGGAGAAGATGATAACTATTTGAATGGTGGATTCAACCCTGGAAAACGCTGCGTTGGGGCTGCTTGTATCGATAACGATGGTAAAGTTGAAATTATATCCTTTTTACGGTTCCGTAAAGGGTAAAAAACGAAAAAATACAAAGACTCCTCTGTCCGTCCGTCAATCTGTCTTTCCGTCGGTCACCAGGCTGTATCTCATGAACGATGAAAGCCAGAGAGTTGAAATTTTCACAAGTGATGTATAGGGCTCCCATACAACAAAGATAATAAGCCTGGGTTGCACCACGACTTTAGTTTTTTTAATGTAATGGAAGTGGCAAACAAGCATGCAGTTCACATTGATGTGAAGTGATGACCACCACACGAAGACCAAGGTCAAAATGCAGATGCGTTACCACTCCTGAGGCCTAAGGTGTTATGCCTCTGTGCCGTAAATTACAGGGCCGTACATTACCACTTGACCGGAACACGATAGTGCTGAACACTACCATTTAGCGGCAAGTAAATTAGGTAATGCGGTGGTGCCTACGCCCGCGAGCTCCGTCACCGGAGCTCGACCACCAGTAAAAAGTTAAAGTTATTGTAACATTTCACATCCTGCTCTAACTTTAACAGATTTCTTTAAGTTAAAGAATGATGTGCAATGTAACAATTACTTTAACTTTAACAAATGATGGAGCGCAACCCAGGCTAATGTCACACCGCGAACACTCCGCCAAAATTTCATACAAACGCTTAATTTGGTCTCTATTACACAGACATTAATCAGTGACGTGTATTTACACGTGCACCTGTGTGCGTAGCACGTAGAAAATACCAAACGTTGCCCATAAGAGGGGAGGAGGTTGGGTGAGGCGGGAAATCGGGCGGGACGTCGAAGTGTCCATTCTATACGTAATATTATTGCATATTCTCTGCTAATGTTTCTCTAATCCAGTTGGCACAACATTGTGTGTGACGATACTGACGATCGTTTGAGAACCGAGGCTCACAGGTTCGATCCTCGTACCGGGTTACATATATAACCTACAGCTATTCGTTTCGGGTGTGGGTGTTCGTGTATTTGTTGTGTGTGAACAACGGCACCCACGCCACAGGTTTATTTATACCTTACGTGGGCGCGTGAGTGTAACCGTATTTTATAAAAATTTTCACATAAAGAAAATGCCAAAAGATTTTTAATATTAAGTAAGTACCTAGGTAGTTAACCACATATTTTTTATAGGTAGTCAAGAACTGGACTATAAAACGATTAATAGAATCATGGAACAATTGGAAAAAAGAAGAATTAGAAATCAAATGCTTGCTAACGCTAGAATGCCTTATCACCTTGGCTATTAGGTATATTATGAGCTGTATACATTTTTCATAAGATTTATACAAAGATCTTAGAAGAGGCTCTACTCACTTACAATGGTTGAAACAGTTTTCATAGAAAAGCGTAAGTAATTATATAAGTATATTATATATATATCTACTATAGTCAATCTAACTCTTCTAACATCTTTGGATTAATACTGATTATTTAATCTACTTTTATTTTCTACCAAAGAGTACTTAAAAGGTACCTATTTTGAATGCGTAGGAGTGTGGGAATGCGTTATTATAAAAAAATGTATAATTTGGATATTCTATTATACCCACCATCAAACCAAGGCACTGAGTTCTGAGGTAGGTGGGTACTCTTTGGTTAATTGAACTCTTTAATGGTTTTTTATATTATTTCGCATTAACACATGCTTGTGAAATATATTTCTCTTTAATTGTTTTGCAAATTTAAAAATTAAAAAAAAATATAAAAGAAATCAAAGTTTCTTTAGCAAAAACTCGTAATTAGCAATTTTTTGTTATCTTTATTAATTATTACTTATTAAATCTACTTTTTTTGTTTAATATAATAATATATCTACTTAGTCACATAAGCTATCGGTTTTTGTCTATTGTAATATTGTTTGAAATAAGGCATTCTAATATGTTATTTATAAATATGGTTTGTGTTAGTTTAAAATAAATTTATTGTGCCTATTTATTGTTTTTTTTTTTTGCGTTCCATAACCACGCGAAAAATGTAGGTATAAAGTTTTACATATTACCTATTATATTATTATGACTATCCGTACCTAATTATAATTAGGTAGGTACTCTATTAGTAAAAACACAGATATTTAATTTAATTTAAACCTACTTTATCTACACTCATACGATAAGTAATTTATTTGCTAGAAATGCTAGAATGTATAAAATACAATTTAACCTACCTAAAAATTTTTTTTGTATTTCACAAACTATTGACCTATATACCTACCTATACCTACTAAAGTGACAGGACGGTTCCAGTTTCCAGTACTCAACTTCTCTTGCGAAGTCTTCTTCCTAGGCTCGATGTGCAATATTTATTGTTGAGCACTGTATTTACATATTAAGATACCTATATTCAGAAAAATCATTTTTTAAATAACCAACTTGTCACACTAATGCCTTGACTTGCATACAGATCTACTCTTATACTTTAAAAATAAAACAAAAATCTACCTTCACTACTGCAGTCTTCCTTATAACAACCACATATCTATCAATTCACTTCACTGTGATACTGACACAAACATTTGTTTTACAACGTTTATTCAGCAGTAGATAACATGCATTCTACTCCGATAAACAAAATATATTTGGATTCTATTTTTATTGACAGTCTC
Organism: Macrosoma leucophasiata; assembly: GCA_036365455.1. Taxonomy (NCBI): domain Eukaryota; kingdom Metazoa; phylum Arthropoda; class Insecta; order Lepidoptera; family Hedylidae; genus Macrosoma; species Macrosoma leucophasiata. The sequence continues at coordinate 14,149,912 of JAWQUS010000004.1, forward strand.
TTACGTACTTTGTATTCAGAACAAGTTCACGAATGAAATGAGCGGGTTGAGATGTTATCATTTAGTTCTAATATAAGCGGGGTCGTCGAGGACACTGTTCAATGATTTGGGATCTTAGGACGAGATTTATAGTTCTCATTCCGACTTTACGAACGATTATCTTATGTCCAATAATATTTTTAATAAAATACGCTTACACTCACAGCCTCACACTAGGTATAAACCGGTGCCCGCAGCCGTGGGTGCATTTGTTCACACACAACACAAACACCCAGACAGTTTTACATGTCTATGCTGTGACAGACATGTAAAACTCTTATACATACATACACCTACTTACTTTTCCTTGGAAACAGCTTTATTATGAGTACCAATTATTTCTTAATATAATAAAAATAATGGCAACCCTTGATATGTCCCACAGCGGGGCACGAGTCTCTTCCCTTTTTGGGAGAGGCCTGCAGCTGACTTCACCACGCTGCTCCAATGCGGGTTGGTGGAGATACCTAAGGGTTAGTGGCCAACCCACTGACGGATGTTTTCAAATCGCCCATAAGACCTCCGACAAGGTTTAACGACGAATAAGTCGGCCAGCTACCTATTTGTGCCTTAGAATCCTTAGCACCTAGGTATATACCTATATTCTGCTAAATTTTATCAACTACGAAGGTGATTATTGCAATGAATTCGTATTGCTTTTATCCAACAGTCAATTTTACCGATTGGTGTTCACCAGAAATCCGGTATCCGGTTTATATACCTACGGCCAAATACAGTGGCGTAACGTGCCTTGGTAGGGTCTCGTATAAAAATTAGTTTGGGAGCCCTTATGAATGGTAAAGATCTCTCTCGAACGCTTTGTCGCGTGTCACAAAGTCTTTGGAGTTTATAAAAACTGGAGTTATTAGATGCCGTGGCTTGTTGCATTGTTTATTGTAATAGACATGGTAGGTACTCAATTGGGCCAATTAGAATATTTATAACTTTTAATTTTCTGAGTGATTACTGCTTGCGATTGAAAGAGCTGGTATATTAATGATTGCTGCGCACGTTGGGGAGCCCTGTATAATTGATACGCGCGCCGGTAGCTACGCCCCTGGGCAAATAGCTTATATAATATACCTAATATCTACACTACACTACTATCAGAAGAACATACATGAGTAAATTATGAGTAGGACACGCCACCGGATCCATCGCTGTTTTCCTCTTCAAAGACTCGGCAAATGCTCAGCACCTCCGTTTGGCTATAGGGGGGAGACTACTGCAAACTCATAACATAATACACCTTAGGTACCTACAACTAAAATTTACAGGGACGTACTTTAAATACTTGGGTATTTCCTTGTAAACTTGTGCTTGTAGCTAAAGTCGCCTAAACGTAAGGGGAAGGGGTGACCGGTAGAAACGCGACGACTCGCATTTGGTAGATTTTTGTTGATTGACCGTGAAACCACAACCTTCTTTGACTCACCTATGAAACAAATTATGAAGGTACCTAGCTCTTGAAAGTTGGATATAACTATTATACTGGTGGTAGAGCTCCAGTGACGGAGGACTACCGCATTACCTTATTATTACCACGTACAAAAACATTAGAGCAGTATATGGGGCCGGGTCCTGTACTTAATCATTGGGTAGGTGCTCTGATCGTTACTCTCCAAATATCAGCTTAGTAGTCCACTAGACTCCATGCAAAGACGCGCCGTTTGTATCGTTAACGACCCAAGAACTCTCAGACAGGCTCGAAAATCTGAGCCTACACAGAGACATCGGTAGTCTTTTTTTATAAGTACCGTTTTTACAATGATGAGTGCTCTGCTGAACTGTTTGATATGGTGCAACCGCACTGTCTCTTTTTCTACGACGCAATACCCGAAGAGTGGAATTCCACCCGCACCAACTAGACACGTGGATGTACCTAAACGGTGCGATGCGCGTTCTATTCTGCTCAACCGCCTAATTAAATAGCTTTTGGTGCTCCATAACGTCTATGATTTATCTTGTCCTTTCGTGCCGGTTATGAAAGCTATAGAGATAACCTGACTATCGCTATCTCTTAACCACCACCTACCGAATCTACCGATCTTTAGATCGGTAGATTGAAGAAGATAGAACCAACAGTCAGATTATCGCTATTGCTCTCATAATCGGTATCTACGAAAGGATAAGAAAAATCAAAGATGTAAACTAGACATTAAATGAAGAACAATGAGTAGATAAACTACTAAATTAGTAACAAAAAAAAGATTCATTCAAGTAGGCGATCGAACTAATAGGAATAAAATAAAACAACTCATAAATTATACAAAACTTTATTTGAACTGATAAAGTCGTGCTTTCTGCACATAGACTTATAAACAGGATATAAAAATATTTTATCACCATCCAGTGATACATTTGCAATTTTAAATTGCTACATTTCTAATTAGATCTACTGTCTATTCCCTCACACAAGTAGGCTACTCAAGTATATTTTTAAATATTCAATGATTACGGTGTCATAATAGCCGATTTTAATAGTAATGGTAGGGCAGCCGAAAAGGCAGTTGCAAGTTGCGGACTCACTTGGAATACTGCAGGGTATGCCTACTCGATTTAATTTTTTATATAATTTACAATGAAGGGCGGCCGCACAAAACTGCGATGCGATCGCCGCATCGCAGACGATGCATACGTGCTCGCAGATGTTTGCGATGCGATGCGAATTCGCAGTTATGTGTGGGGAGCCCGAAACTTGAGTACTTATTTAGGTAGGTAGGTAGGGTACCTTTTTAAAGCACCTAGGTATGGACTGCATTATTTTACACCGATAACCAAGAATAGAATAGAATAGAATAGTTTTTATTTTGCCTTAAATGTGGTCATGACAGAGCTTGAAAGTTACATAGTGTATTGTTGTAATTGTCGTTATCTATCGAGTTAACTTGCTGTAGTTCTTGATATCTAATATATATTTTTAAAAGTCATGCTTTAAAATAATGTGAGGGAATCAACATGAACTACTATACTAATTTTTACAATCGTAAAGTAATATTATGCTATACAATTTCTTAATGGACGTTAGGTAAGGCGAAGTCGTTTAGGCTCAAGATTGCTTGGCAAGTATTTCATAAGGCTAGACAAGAGTAATTTTCAAAGGCGTCTTAGACACAAACTGCACACTAGTATACAAACATACGGTTTCGTATAAGTTTGGAATTAGTTACATTATTACAATACACCGCCTAATTTATTCGTTTCTTTTTTCCTTCATATGAAAAGAAAATATAATTTGTATTAGGACATACATTCCCTATGGCAAGGTCTAAAATCACTTCGTAATATAAAAAAGTAGACCTCCCTTAATTTTATTAGTTGTGACGTGCGTAATATACATTAAATTTAAAAACACGATGTAACAACAGCTGTACTACTGCATTCTGTAGATCTAAGTATTAGTTCAGTTACCGATCGTTCTAAGTTGATGTGCGTATGATCCAAACGTTTTAATGAAGTAGTAAATCCCTACTAATATTAAAAATGCGAAAGTAACTCAGTCTGTCTGTCTGTTACCTTTCACATATACACATCATACATTCACGTCCAAACGACTGAACAGATTTGAATGAAATTTGGTACAGAGATAGAGCTGTCTTTGAGAAAGAACATAGGTTGCTTAGTTATTTATAAAACGACATCCACGCGGGCGAAGCCGCAAGCAACAGCTTGTTAACTATAAGTTATTTAGGGAGATGCAACTATAGCGTTATGTCACTAAAGAGTGCGCAATATTTTAGGACTTTTTGGAGTAGCGCCATTGAATCTGGCTTTTATATGCAGATTTTCTTTTAGTTTAGATTAGTAATCCTGCGCTTTCACTACAACCTGTAAAGAAAGCGCAGATATCTATTATGTATAGACACAAACTTGTGACTATACGTTAAACATGTATCAATTTAGTGATAAAGGATCGCGTGATTAATGGATGGCCCGGAATTTGATTATCGTTAGACGATTGAATCCCTGCAAGTCGGTCGTCTTCTTTTTCTATGTTTATGAAGGTGGCAGTTGGTTTTTTCTTCGTTTACGTCTTTGTCTTTCTTTTTTTTCGTACCGTCATTGAGAGCCATAGAAATAATCTGATTATGCTTTAATATCACCAATTAACGTACTTAAGAACAGTTGTGGGTGGGCAGATGGTAAAGACAGAGTCGTAGACTATATTTTATGCTGATTTATAGACTAAAATTAGTTAAGGTAGGTATGAGGCAAGTGCCTGGGCATTTTATAGTGTTTTAAGTGTGCGAAGTAGGTTTAATAATAAATATGTCATGTACATGGGGCAACAAACCGGTGGGTAGGTACATACTTGTACAAGTCAAAGGCATAGCTTATATTATAATATTGGCAATTTAAGGATTGAATTAATTATTATTCGTACAATTTCGTTCAAATATCATTCAACTAGGTACCTAAAAGTTAGATTATTACTGTTAGGTTAGTTTTAGTTAAGTTAAAATTATTCTTATCATGTTGTCAAAACAATCAAGGAGAGAAATCTAATATTTGATACATTAAGTTAAATTTATAAACTATCAATTAAAAATGTTCTTTGCTTCTCTTATTGATTTCGCGGTTTTTACTTTTAGCTTTAAACTCTCTTCTCGTATATTATTTATTGGTTTTGTAATTTTATGTTTTAGCTTTAAACTAGTTCCTCGCATATTATTTGATTTAGTGGTTTTTAGTTTTAGCATTAAACTTTTTTCTCGCAGATTAATGATTTGGTGGTTTATATTTTTAGTTTTAAACTCTTTTCTCGCAGATTAATGGTTTTGTGGTTTTAATTTTAGTTATAAACTGTCTTTACTCCCGTATCCTTATGTTTTTATCCGTATCCAAAGAGTACCAACGGGAACTTACTGCAATATGCGCAAAACTTGATACGCCCGTGTAGTCAATAATGATAATATTCAATTACAAAAGTCCACCTAATTAGGGGATGAGCCATTTAAAACGAATAACTTTAATTAAGTACGAGATTCACATAATGCACTACAACTTTATCTCGACTGTTCGAACTTTCTATAATAATTTTGTTACACAGATGTGTCAAAACTCTCACTTTACTTTGGGAAACACATCTTTAGTAACTAAAAATAAGTAAGACCTCAATATACTATTAGTAACTTTTGTGTTAATCCTGAACGCTACACAAGACGTTTGCGAAATAGATGGAGGTAGCTGCACATAATAATTTTTCAAACTGCTGTTAGATAAATGTCAGCTCAGTCTGCCCGAGACCACGGAACCTAAAAAGTTCCTGGCGGTTGCCAATAAACATTTTTTTTTTTAAAAAGCTGTAAAGCGACCGAACGAAACGTCGGGGTCGATTATAAAGAATAAAAACGCTTTCCATTTATTACCTAAGTAACTTACATCACTGTGATTCAATCAGCGTAACATACAATGCTTAGAATTTAATATAAAACGAAATGTTTGAAGAGAAATATACGCAATAATATCTAAGCCAAGATTATGATACGGTTTTCATACAAATGGTAGAACTATGTTATCACCACATTTATCATACATACAATATTATCTAATTTATTGTCATATTAATATTGTGATATAGGTATAACAGTGAGTGAAAGGACAACACAAATTCCACGTTGGGCCCGCACCTCGTACACTATATCAAAAGATAGAGAAAAATACGTAAATCATGGAGAAATACTCAAAAAATAATTTTAATCGTTTTTTTGTCGGAAATATTTATTTTATGCAGGCAATTTTTGTATGACAACAATATGTCACCATATCGCTACTATTATATTCTTGTTTTTGAAATATACTTACGACAATTGAAGGTATATTAAACAATTTGAATAGCTGAAAATGATTTAGTATTTTATGCTTCTTCTCTCAATATAGTGTACGTACAAAATGCGGGCCCAAGCTCCATACATTTTGGAACATTTCCTTTATACATTTTTTGCACAGTATTATCACAGTTAAGCTTTCGTATATTTATTGACATATCCAAGAGATTTGAACGTCATCTCAATTTCAATATCTATGCAATATTCTATAGTAAATTGAACGTAACGTAAAAAAAAGTGACTTCACGCCTGTAATCCCCGAAGGGGTAGGCAGAGGTAAATGCATGCATTCAAGCATACATGCAAACACCCATGATTCGCCGGTTACGTTCTGGCCCATGTAGCATGTGGCGAGCCCATTGACATCTCCGGGCCATTCCAACACCAACTCCGAAGTACTGGGAAACTTCCAGAAAATGGGCAAAAACCCAATATGATCAGATATAAAGGATTTAGCAACGTTAACTCTGATAGCCCTGGGAATCGAACCTAGGACCTCAGAGTAGTAGTATTGGCCTGCTGCCACTAGGCTACTGAGGCCAATAAATAAAAAAATGAAAACCATTTCATACCGAAAATATTTTGGTAATGAATTTGATATATTATTCTAATTATATTAATCAATCAATTGGATCTCTTAAATGCAATAATTAACTATCATAATGTTATAGATGCAGCTTTTCGCTCATTGTCTATATTATAAAAATATATCAAAAAGCGTTTGTATGAAAATTATAATAAACTACAATAATAATAACCCAATTCTGAAAAGAAACCCTACATAATTGAAACAAAACATCTAATTTATATTATATATAAAAACTAGAGATCTGGTATGTTATTTTTAAATAGTAAGTACCTATAGCTAAGACTCTTTAAATGTTAAAAAAACAACATAAATAGCTTAAATATTCACTAGGCTATGATTTATAACTATAAAAACTGTAGCTTGTACGGCTAACATTAATCAATTACTTTGCCCATGCCAATGCTCCTGGCTATACTGTGGCAATTCCATTGGCAATTTATTGTACATCATGTTTGGCACAGGATTGGGTGGAGGTGGTTTTTGAACATTTTGTCTAAACTTTGTTGAGTATTTATAAAAATCAGACATTTCAAACGGTTTTGTTTCTTCTCTATATGGTATACATTTACCCTGCTCAATGACCGTCAGATTCTTTGGAGATTCCAATGAAACAGCACTCGGAGACAGCACCGGCAGAGTTTGCGGTGTCTGATTAGGACTCTGCATCGCAGAATGGCGGCCTGATGCCATCATTATCTCATATGGCTGGGAACCTATACTCGGTGTACGTTTTAAACTCGCACTCTTCTTTAATGGCATCTCACTCTTCGTTGGAGAGTCCAATGATGTCTCATACCATTGTTTCTCTTTCATTTTTGAATCTTGAGACAGCGGCGAGAACTTATTCATGCTCACTGAGTCAAAGTTGCTTTGTGAATAACCTGACATTTGACTAACGGGACTCAGTGCATCTGGATAAGTCTGTCTCTCATCGAACAAGTAATCATCAGTAGATACTTGTAGCTGCATATGAATAGGATTACGAGGAGCATTTCGTTCTCGTAAAGGTAGAGTGTTAGGAACAGTGACTACTCTTTCCACTGGCACATGAACACGGTCTGGTTGTTCCTGAATGTCAGGCTGCGATCGATGCTGGTACATAGGTAGAGGAGGCCGGTATGCATCTGTCATGTTTTCTAAATGCTGACTGTAATCGCTGTGGGAAGTTAGATGATATGTTTGCGTTCGTTGCAAAGTGTTTCGGCGCACTCCATCAGTTCTTCGCTTCGATTGGGACTGTGATTGATGGTGATGAGCCAAAGCACCTAAATGTTGATTCTGTGCTTTTAACTGTGAAGCATATTGATAGAGAAGCGGTGTGTTTCGCATTCCATTCTGTGGTGGTAAAGGATGCGAAGCAATTGTACCGTGAGAATAGTGAGTTGTGATGTCAGGATGGCTTGAGCTAAAGTGCGTCTCTCTTAAACGTGATACATTATAAGCCTCTGTTGGACTATTGTAATAGATTTTATTAGTGTACTCAGTTGTCATTGTGTGATGACGATAAACTGGCCCTGGCTGGATATCATTGTGAATATTATCAGTGTGGCTTTCATGACGTCCGGCTAGTGCAGGGTATGTGTGGGAGGTGTGAATAGAAAAGGTCTCAGGATTCCGCTCCTGAGGAGGAGACGGGAAGAAATTGGAGCAACTAGTCTCGGGACGTCGAATGTGGCGCGGATGACCGCTTTTATTCGAAATACCTGATATTGATGGCGTTGATAGTCTGTGGGCAAGATTTTTCCTCAAATTGGGATCGGATTCGTGAACTCTATCTGCTGTGTTGGCCCGAAGGCGTCGGGACGTGGTGTCTGATCCGTCTTGAACGTCTGTGCCGTCAGTTGACCTCTCAACACTACGTATACTGCCCAGTCTTTCTCTTTGAGGCACTTCGGGACTCAACGGCGCTTCTGGAGGCATAATACCCGTTAACTGTACCTCTTGGACGCACAACTTATACAGCTCCTCATTTTTCGAAGCCAGCATCAGCTCCAACTCTTTTTTACGAGCCTGCAGCTTCAGCAGCTTGTCCTGTTTATCTGAATGTAAATCACTCCCCATTGTACTGGTGCCCATGATAAAACTTAACTTATAACACTTAAGTCATGAATCCGAAATAATGAACACAATGTTAAAAAATTATATAATAATATATAATTAAGTTAATACTCGATTTATCGATATAAAGTAAAATAAACAAAGAAATTAAATCAAAGGTACACTGACACATTCATACGCACAAGCCCGCACCCATGTTTTTTTTGGAAAATGAGCTGCGTTCAACGTTAATCAAAATTATGTAAAATGTAATGTTATTTTTGTTTTCTTACTTATTATTGCTAGCAAAGCCATCAGAAAGGAGAAGCAATGATTTTCTTCATTATTTTTTTTTTATTTTCTTTAATGTTACAAGTATTATTTCATTTTTTTAATATTACCTTTCTCACAACTCGAACATTAAAAACTGAAAGTTATAAGAAAATTGAACGCAGTTAAAATACACTCAGTTTTACGCAATTCTAAAAATTTATCTGAAAACTGAGTTACCCGTTAAAAACGATTTACACGAATATAATGATTATCAGCAGAGTTCAAATATTGCAAAATAAAACCTTAATGTAATGAACTAAAATTTTACGATAAATTACTTTAAAAAAATATATTTTTATACGTATTATGAGCCTTTAGAAAACACAGCATAGCATTATGAAGAAGCAGTGTGAACTCACCTTGTAACCTTACTTACTTTAATGTGAAAAAGTCTTAAACCATAGATAATCTAGTCTCCTTAGCTTTTGTCTATGGATATTGTCACCACTAGGGCGGGAACCGAACTGTCATGTCATTGAGTGTGTAACTTTGCCGTTGAAACGTTGTAGATTTCAAAAAAGTTTTTCTTCAGTAAAGTTTTTAAGCATTTGTAATGAGTGAAAATGTAGATTCAGTGCCCCGGTGGCGCAAGATCACCTGAATGCATCGAGTTATATGGAGAACGAATCGGATTCAGATTCTTCGTCAACTTCATCCCAGCGGGGCAGTGAGAGACCCCCGTTCATACGGGAGGTCTCCAACGAGAACACTCGCATCGCGGCGCTCGTTAATCAGGTAGGATTTTTGTCTAACTTGTACAGGCCAAGTCTCGGTAGCGGCAAAAATTACCAACAAGGGGGTAATTTTTGCTTTAGTCGTACCTAACCCCCCGTCAAAGCACGAACGAATCTTTCATAGTTCTATCAAGTTCAACTAATTCAGTTTTGGATTTTGGACAATTTAGCATAGACATTGATAGATCAAAAACCACTAAACCACTCTTCCGGAAAGAGTGAAAAAGACTAAAGATCTTCTAAATTTCGGCATGACAATGTGGTGCAATTTTCGCTATTCCAAAACCCTCGCTTTATTGTCTGGTTTTATGCACAGCTTAAAATCAATGACGAGCTGCACCAGGTTGGCAAAGGTAAAGATTATCTAACTAGCACCGAGAATGTCATGGCGGCTCTATCAAATGCGGTTCTGGAGAGCAATGATCTGCCACTTAGTGGGTTACAATCGGTAGTTGACTGGGTTGCCAAGTCCCCGGAGGATGTAAAGGCATCAACCTTAGTCGATAAAATCACATCTGCTCTCGGTAAGGCTTCTGTTTTATAAAAATTCGGAGGATATGATGCAGGTCATAATATACTGACGAGGAGCAGAATGTATGGAAGCTAGGGGGGAGAGGCTTATTAATCCTTCAAGGATCGTACGGCCACCGGCGGCGAGACACAATAGAATTTCAATTGTCATATTTTTCTCGTGTCTGGAGAGATTAAGGAGGTTTCTAATAAAAGCACACAACTCAGCTCTCAGAAATACTCAGAGAGTTAATTGTTTAATCAAATAAACTGAATTCTTTAATCCAAAATTTTGGAGGGCCTCAGCAATGCCTGACTCGTTAAGTATCTCAAGAGCCGTCCATGGCCGTTAAGATAAAGGTAGTGTCTCACTATTCTTCTGACATTGCTCCAAAGAGAGCAAGATATGCACAACGTCCTCGGAGGACCTCCAGCTATAACGCTTACGATTCTAGAATCAAGGGCAAGGGTCAAAGTAAAGGTAAAAATTCCTTTCATGCCCACACCAACCATCTTGACAAAAACTGACAATCAGTCAAGTGTCGGGGGGGGGAGGCAGTTGGAGAATTACAAATCAGAATTGGAAGGAGCTCGGCGCAACTCCATTTGTTTTAAAAGCAATTTCCAGAAATTGCTATTCATTCAATCCAGTATTTCATTCAATCAAAAAACTCCTCCTATGTCACCTCGAATAGCTCGGAGCTATAAAGTATAGTCGTCACTTCAGATGACTTCTCAAATCGAGAAATAAAAAGAACTTGGGATCTTACAGAGACCCGCTACTTTGACTCCCCAGTTTTTTCTCCCCAATGTGTCTGGTGAAGAAAATCAGCGGTGGGTACAGACCCATCTTCGATCTCTGACACCTAAACAGGTTCGTAAAGACAAAGCATTTTCGTCTTATTGGCAATTGACTCTACAGGTGTGGAAGATTGGAGGTGGTCCAATAGACTTGCCTCCTGGTCTCAAAAACCTGCTTAAATGAAGCTGTCTTTCCTCAAAACAACCATGAACCCGCCATAAGGAGATGGATAGTATGGTGCCGTACTAATAGGGCGGATGAAAAAATCACCAAACAGAAGGGTGGCCTGATTTCTGGCTGATACCTTTTTTTTTTTAAAGAGAGGCTAGCCTACTCCACTATTAATTCAAAAAATAAATCAGCAGTTGCTTTAATATATTGTGGCCAGAATGAGGAGATTTCATCAAACTTTTTGGTCAGGCTAGTATCAAGGGCTATTCATATTTCTAAACCACCTCCCAATAATAAGTCACATATATGGGACGTAAGACAGCTAGTAGACTGGCTGATGGGGAATTTTAATGATAATTCACCATTCGAAGTTGCTAGGAGAACTGCAACAATTTTACTCCTAACAGCGGGTCGTAGATTCCATGATCTGACCCTGTTAGGAATTTTGGAACCCAACTTCTCAGATCTCTTCTCATCACGAAGTATGTATGTGGCCGGTATTCTGAGCAAAAACAGATAATGGATCTAGACGCCAATCTGGGTGGAAATAACTTCCACATTGAGAGAAGAATTAATGTCCAGTTAGATGGGTTCGATGTTGGATTGAAGTATCTAACTAAGGATCTAAGAACTGGAGAGGATGGTGAACATATTTTTATTACAGTAAAAGGAGATCCGAAACCAGTTTCCGGGACAGTTATAGAAGGATGGGTCCGTTCAGTTCTAAAGGATGCAGGAATCAGTGCTCCACCTGGTTCATGTCGATCAGCTGTCGCATCATTGGCCTGGCTGGAGAACAGACCAGTTCCCGAAATTCTAGAGTAGGGTTACTGGGCAGTAGTTGGAACTGTACAAAAACATTATTGTCGAGAAAGTAATACACAACGATGCGATAATAATATTAAGAGCCATTTGATAAATAATTTTAAAATAATATGATTACATGTCTAATTTTGTCTTAACTGAAGATAATAGTTATTTTAATTCTTAAGAAAATATTACGTTGGGGAAAAGTTTCTTAGCATTTTTTAAGATAATTCAAAACATTTTTTAATATAGTTTATTTACATTTAACTAAAGTATGTATGTACCATTTTGTTCGATAACCTTTTGCCATCTTGTAGGTAGGGACATGATCCCATTGCTATAAACATTTTGGGACTTATCATCAAAATACCGCGACAAGTGGATTTGGCAGTCCTCTCGCGATGTTAACCTAACATTGCATAAAGAATTCTGAAGAGACCGAAACAGGTGGAAATCTGAAGGTGCAAGGTCAGGACTATACGGCGGATGCATTAACACCTCCCAGCCAAACTCTCTTAATTTTTGCTGAGTGGCTATAGATGTGTGATGTCTAGCGTTATCATGATAAAACACCACACCCCTTCTGTTGATCAAATCGATAGTCCTGCCTGGTGGTAATAGCTCATAATGAATAATGCCCTTCCAAGCCCACCACACACACAACCCACCTCATTGCGAGTTAACCCGGGTTTCGCCACAGTCTGTGAAGTCTGACCGGCCTTTGACCACGACCTCTTTCGCACGTTCTTGTCGTACGTGATCCACTTTTCATCACCAGTTATCAGCTTCTTAAAAAATGATTCGGTTTCATTACGTCGTAATAAAGAATCACAAATGAGTACATGGTTCATTAGGTTTCTTTCAGTGAGCTCGTGAGGTACCCAAATATCGAGCTTTTTTTTGTACCCAGCTTTTTTCAAATGCGCCAAAACTGTTTTGTGATCACTTCTCAGTTCTTCAGCTACGTCGTAACTACTGATACGTCGATCTTGCTCCACTTTTTAAAAATGGCATCCATTTTATCCGTAATAGGGCGGCCAGAGCGAGGTGCATCTTTGACATCAAAATTTCCGGATTGAAAACGCTTTAACCAAAGGAGATGTTGCGAGCTCGGCTCTGGTTCGTACACGTCCTCAAAAATTGGGTAAATTAAAGAAGAATCCGAAAAAAATACAATTAATTTATTCAAGAATATATTTTAGAGTTACAACCACATTTAATTCAAACGATGTTATCATTTTCAACTATGTTAGACATGGCGGCGATACAGCCGACACTTGGGATCAATCGATTTCGATATTATTTAAAAAATATTACTTTTTTCTCCAAGTACTATTTAATCAAAATACAATTTAAAAAATGAAAATGTCAAAATTTCTTCGCCCGCCATATTCGCCATGTTGGTTTTGAGTTGCAATTCTAACTGCAATTAATGTTTTGTAACTGCAAAGAAAGCTAAATAAGTGAAAATATGCAGTAAAAAACGTTTTTATATTGATTTTGCCTGTTTTTTGATTGTGCTACTCTCACAGACACTGCACTAGGTCCATAAACATCGCAAATTTTTTTCGTGGCTTGCGTTACATTTTTACCTTTTTGTAGTAAAATTTTAAAATGTATCGAATTTCTTCATTAGATTCACTCATCTTGACAGTACGAAAAACAAATGAATCTCACACATATGCCTAATTTGAATTTGGAATTACGTTCTTTAAAATTTTAACTTTCAATGATACCAAAACCAGCCAGATACAAATACTACAGCCAAAGAGATTTTATTACAAGTTCATACATACTATAATGCGAAAAGACTTTTTCCCCAACCTATTATAATAGAATGATTTTGATTTCTTGAAATTTGATGCTTCGGAAGCATATTACCATGTTATTATGTTTGTAAAAGAAAAACTATATATACATATATATCTTAATATATATAAATCTCATGTCACAATGTTTGTCCTCAATGGACTCCTAAACCACTTAACCGATTATAATAAAATTCGCACACCATTTGCAGTTCGATCCAACTTGAGAGATAGGATAGTTTAAATCTCAATTCATAGTCGTAATATTATGTAAGTACCTAAATTGCAACCGTGCGAAGCCGGTACGGGCCGCTAGTATATATATATATACACAGTCTTCGTATTCAAACTATTCTAACTTAAATTTCAACATTGCGTGTGTCTTATTTGTCACCAGCAGATATCAAACACGGCTTCATAATGCTATGCTGTGTTTTCCAATGGCTCATAATATACCCGTTTTACATAACAATAAAACGGTTATTATGTGCCGAGAAAACACAGCATATCAGTAAGGTTCTTCTCGTGAAGACTGCAATGACATGACAGTTCGGTTCCCGCCTAGTGGTGACAATATCCATAGACAAAAGCTAAGGAGACTAGATTATCTATGGTTTAAGGCTGTTTCACACTAAAGTAAGTAAGGTTACAAGGTGAGTTCACACTGCTTCTTCATAATGCTATGCTGTGTTTTCTCGGCACATAATAACCATTTTATTGTTATGTAAAACGGGTATATTAGGAATTTAGCCGTTTCAAAAGACGCAGACGAGTTGTTGACAAGACAACTGATGGAGTTTTGGCGGGAACCTTGAAAGAGGCGTGTGGTGCTCTTATTTTATTTCATTTTCTTGGTGTATTTTGACGTGACAACGTCTTAAATTAGGTTGCGGCTCGGAGTCACTCATGAAAAAGTGTAACGCCCGGTAACGTAACGATGAGTCACCGAATGAGAGAGAGGCCTGCCGGACCGGCGAATGCCTTTCTACCGAGAAAAAGACGTTGTCACGTAAAATCTTCGCCCGTAGAACCGACTTTACAGGCAACCAGTTTTTTAAGTTATATTGAATAAAGTTGTTGGCATTTTGTTTGCTATGGGTTTATTACGGTGCCCGTGTATAGTGAAATAGAATAACAGTACGAAAACACGACCTTTCAGGTTGCCTCCAAAACTTCATTGTAAATGTTCTGGTAAAGTAGCCATCGCTTTACTCGAAAAACGTGACTGTAACTTACTTGACTGACATATTATACTTGATAACTTATATACTTGATACTTACATATTGAACTTGAACTTGATATTATACTAACTACTACGCTAACTACTATACTAACTTTGACGCTGCCTAAATAAATACGAAATATCGTTTTACTTGACACTGGCAATATGCGTAATAGCGATGCCATAAAAACAAAAAAAAAAGACAACTGACGTGAATTGACAGAATTGACAGATCTAATCTTATCAATTTTTCGTTTTCGACCAAGGTCTCGTCGACGACCGATTATAATATTTCTCGTAGTGGACATGTAAATTCCCATGCCAGTTACAGTTTAATAACTCCGCCGCCACACCCCATCCTACCTGTAGTGACAATTAATTTCATACCATTTGCAAAGCAGTAAAATGTCGAAGGCATACAGGGCAATAGTTGTTTTCGCAGACAGATTTGTACCCACGAAACTTCGTCCACTTTGGGAACATGAGGCTGGTAAGTACTGCAGAAACGCAATATCGATTTTATAAATTATGTATAACATAGCTGATATTAATGTGGAATATATTTGCAGGTCCTAAAACCATATTTTTCTGGGCTCCAGCGTTCAAATGGGTAAGTTATTCTTATCAAGGTCGGCCTATTATTACGGAACCTTGTTTAAGGGCATAGATAATACAGCATTATTAAATTCAAATACGAAATTAAACTCTAAGTATAAGGACATAAAGATGAAAATATAACCAATTAGTGACTACATTTTAATCATTTGGTTCATCCTAGGCATATACAGAAACATATGTCATTATATTATTATGGTAATGGTAAATAAGAAGTTTTCCTGTATTTCAAATAAATAGCTATATAACTCAAACACAAGCAGGATGTATGTTCAGTTGCACATTGAAAATGTCTATAATAACATGGTTTCATACATTTATTTGCATGTATAGCTTTTGATATTGCAATGTTAAATTATGCATTCATATTCCTCTATGGATGTGTCCGTAGTTGAATATCTACAAATTACAATCATTTGTTCAATTGTAAATGAAACAATTATTAAGTATATAAATAAACTTCATTTTATAAATGTTCTTCTTCTTTGGGTGAGTGGCTTTTACCAACTTCAGGGTAATTCTGCCAAAGTCTGGTGTTTAAAGAGGCACAATGATAACATTAAAAGTGACTAGTTTACAAATGTTGTTTAACTATGTTTAATTTTTGTGCTTTGTCAGTCTTATTAAATCCTAATGTGAGCCCGCCCGTGGTCTCATAAGGTCATTTCATAAAGAAGTTATTCCAGGAAAATTATAAGTTCTAAACATAGCAGTTGTTAAAACATTTGAAAAGATAAAAATCGAATTTATATTACTGCAACATCACTCAGTTTTAAAAGTAAACAACTCTAATCCTAAAATTTGTGACTTTAGACAGAGATAAACCTTTATCTCTGCTTTAGGCTAAAATTAACAGAAAACAGAAGATCAACGATAATTTTATAGATAATTATTTTTATTTACAATACATTGTACAGTATCCAATAAGAAATATTGCACTTCCAGCTTACGAAAGGAACAATCAACTAGTTTCGACTATTGAAATGGTTGATAAATGTCACATAGATAATGTGCAAATGAGATAACACTCTACAGACCTGAAACAGAGAATATGTAATAATACTACGTATAGATTTCCCCGCATCGCCCAACCTCCTCCCCTCTTATGGGTGACTGTTGGTATTTTCCATGTACTTTCTACGTGCTACGCACACAGGTGCACATGTAAATACACGTCACTGATTGATGTCTGTGTAATAGAGACCAAATTAAGTGTTTGTATGGAATTTTGGCGGAGTGTCCCCGGGTTGCCTGAAATAAGCCAAAGTCTCCTTCCTAACATTGATGTGCAATATTTCTCTTTGGATACTGTAAATTATGATATGATTCATTATTTCATAATCAAAAAGGATAATTTGTTTTGTAATTGATGCATTAATTTGATCATTGCATGTACCGTTCATTGGATTTCTTCATTTTCAGTTCTTATACATTAATGTAATTGTCTCTTCTAAAACAACTTTTATTTTGTGTAGAATTTACTACTGCACAATATGTTGTGTTGTCTTGAATTTCGAGTCATTCGTTATTTTAATTGTTCAAATATTACGTAACCATAGAGGAGGCTTCAGAATGAGATATTCATAGAGAAGGCATGAGAATGATTTAACGATATTGGTGTATTTAAAGATATTTTCGAGGAAAGCACTGTATTTTACACTGTAGGCCGTGGACCACCTGGGGTGCGACCGCCTATCGACATTGCTATTGTCATTGTCGTCAAATTTTCATGTCGATTTGTAGCTCGTTTAAAAGCAGCAGCGATAATCTCATCGTTTTTCTTGATTTGGAGGTGAGAAACAAGCAATAATGGTAGAATATTTCGATTATTGTTACTTAGTTAAAGCAAAAATCGACATGAAAATTTGACAGCAATGACAACGACAATAGCAATGTCGATACGCGGTCGCACCCCAGGTGGTCCATGGCCCACCTAATAATATGGTATGTAATAAAAAATTAAGCCTGTGTATTGTTACTGCTGGACCCCTGGTTCTTCCCATTTCTGCACCCATGTATAAATCATCAATTATTTTAAGCCAAAAATAATATCTGAGTGATTTTCAAAAAGTTGTCCACTTTTATGAAAAAAAATTGTCCGTATGGTTAAACTGTGAAAAAAATTACAAAAAATAAATTATTTCGAGTTTTTACCAATAAAAATAAATCTTTACATGTTAAATATCGTTATATATATGAAACTATATAACTAAATAAGTACTTAATAAGTTTGTAAAATATACGTTTATAAATACGTCAATAAATTGTGTTCATACAAAATATGAATGTCCGCATCGTACCTTTCACAGTTTGATACGCTGTATTTTTTGTTCTACAATATAAATTACGATATGGTTAGTATGTTTCTAATAAACAATAACACTTTTTGCTGAACTACTGCAGTTTACATGATATACATGATTGTCCCCATTTATTTTAAATTTCGTGGCATAAATTTTCTATCTGGAAGGGTAGTAATACCACACTTTTATTTAATTTAAATAGGGCATCCCAGTCGTAACCCTATAGGCAAAATCCAATCTTACCTGCTATAAAAAAATCGTTGTTATTGAGAAAAACTACTTCGGATTGTCTGCAAGTGTAAAAAGTTAGACACTTTCTTGACATAATTTTGATATATATAGTTTGTACTGTTCTCATTCAATATTAATTATTGTTTACAATAACTTTAAAGCACATTATCCAATGTTTGTCACATGAATAAGTATAACAATTTAGTAATCATTTAAAGATTGAGGTTCTTTCGTGATGTCAAGAATGAGACAATTTCATGACATCATCAAATTGTTACCTGATTTGGATGGCTTCATGCAATATATTGAAACTATTAGGTCTTTGGATTTTATACCATTGATGTAGATCAGTTCTTGCCCAGAAATAAATTAAGTTATGTTTTATACTATTAGCTTAGTTGGCTGTTGTCAATAACTCATTTAGTATAGGTGAAAAATTTATTGGTTGTGGATATAGCTTATCTTGTTTTGAAAAACAAAACATGCTGTCACATTTTACGAGTAATGAGGATGCTGAGCAGTGCACATGCATGTTTAACTAGATAGCACATTGTTTGGTGCAAATATTTAGTGAACGCTGTATACCTACCTATCATCACTCTCAAAAGAAGAATCTAAATACTGTATTTCAATAAGTATATCTATTATAGAGGTATAATATAATACAGATATCCAAAAAAAGCGGCTACACAATCCAAACTGATTGTGTACCCGCTTTTTTGGAACCTTAACTATCTATGCATATTGTTTGAGCTCAATTTAAGCATTGAACAGAACATTTTCAGTTTTAAATCCAAACCCAAAACGGCAGGCTCGGCATGAGATATTTAAAAAAATCACTGGACATTCGGTAGGCAAGGCATTGAATGGGTTAAAATGTTCACACTAATTGTCTTTGCTTGGCTGTAAATATTACAGAAGTGCATCATGCTTAAACCCATTATTTTTCTTGACATTTCTTGAAGATACAATTACCTGACAATTTCTTGACGGGACAACTTTTTGAAAATGACTCATCTATATTTATATCTTTGATAATCAAAGATTTATACAGAGAATTCTCTGCTTATAAAAATTCATTCAAATATAGTGTTTATAACAACCACATAAAGTTCATATGTGCTCAAGAGACCAGTTCCTGATAGTTCATTTAGGCAGCAAATAATTAAAAAAGCTTCATTTCTTCATCTATGCTTACGTAATATTTGAACGGCTCCCACATGGTGTTCATTATAACAGACAGTATTCACATCATTTTAAACCCTTGCAGGGCTTGGTGATGGCTGGGTTGGGTGACTTGAATCGGCCTGTTGAGACCTTATCCGTACCGCAATCCGCATCCTTGGCTGCAACGGGGATCATCTGGTCACGTTACTCTCTCGTCATCATACCGAAAAACTATAGCTTGTTTGCCGTCAATGTGTTTGTCGCTATAACTAGTCTTTACCAAATCGGTAGGGCCATTAAGTACCAGCAGGCTCATAAAGACAAGAAGGATAATTGATATTTTTTATTAGAATGACATTAGTATAATTGTAGGAATCAATCTCAGTGGGTATTTTAATTATTTATTTTATTTATTGTTAATCATTAATCCAGTATGGAGAATTGACTTGACAGGGATAAAAAATATGCAGAAAAAAATTAAAAGAATGTTGAAATGAATATATATTCAACTATTCAAAGTTGAAAGACTTCATTATTGAAGTACAGGCGACTGAAGAACAATTTTGAGGTGGAATCTTCGTTTTAATGCTTATGTGTACCTACCATGTATCGATATATAAATGGTGCTTGTATAACGTATTGCGTATGCCTTATCTGTGATACTTGAGGATACGTATGTTGACCATGTTATGTTCTGTATAGAACACTCATATCATATTAAACTATTGTTTAATAAAAAAACTGAAATCGTCTATTTTTGTAATACCTTTACACTTAGCAAATACAATTTTATGGTGTTTTAAACTTCTTATCTTTTCTTTCTTCCTGTCATACATGTTTCTCGTCACCCAAGGTGAAGGCTCATCAGATTTTATTTTTATTATAACAAGCAATGTTTGACGACCCGGTTAGTCCAGCGGTGTGAAACCACCGTTTGATTCGAAGGGTCGCGGGTTCGATCCCCGCACCGGGACAAATATTTGTATGGCCTACAGATACTTGTTTCGGGTCTGGTTGTTTGTGTATGTGTTGTATGTGTACAACGGCATCAACGACACAGGTTTATATAATTACCTAATGTGGAGCTGTGAGTGTAATCGTATTTTATATGATGTCAGGTGAGTACCTACTACTTTTCATAATTTATTAATACTTTATTTTTTGTAATGAAGGTGGCAAACAAGCATGCACTTCACATTGATGTTAAGTGATTACTGCAGCCTATACACGCCCACACAGACCGATGTCAAAATGCAGATGCGTTGCCACCCCTGAGACCTTAGTTGATATGTATCTATCTGATAAGTTATTACAGGGCCGTACATTAACACTCAGAATGTAAGTTACATTGTTAACATGTTTAATACGTCTGCCTCAGTAGAGCGAAATTTGCACCGCCCATAATCGCATATGTCTCATATGTCTCTCCGCAACGTCCTAAGCCGAGGCACGGACCCGCATGGGTCACCCTTAGGCAGTTGCGCTAATTTTTTGTTTAGACTGGAGCGCCTGCGCTCGCCGATTGCCAACGTCTGCCTCAGACTAAAGTCTGAGCCTCTGCCTATCCCCACGGTGAACTTTCAGGCACCGGTAGGTACCTAATACCTACACTTTTTTCCTACATCTCATTTTATTATACCTGAATGCCACTTTCATAAAAAGAACCAGCCACCGCCTGTCGGACAATGTAAGGTTCCGTTTCTGCAAGGAGTTATTTGTTTTTAAAATTGTCTAGCTTGCTTAGCTATAATCGTTTTTATTTGAAAATTACTATAATACATACTGCCACGTTAAATTGTAAGTTTCGCGCCACCACTGGCCCCACTTTTAACTATAGCAGAGAATATGTAATACGTACTCATAGCTTCATAGGGAGTACACCGGTAGGTTTTGCCACAATACTTTACTGGTGGTTGAGTACCTACACTGGGATAAATGAGGTATAGTAATGCCGCATTACCTAGTCTATCTGCCACCTAATGATAGTATTCAGCAAAGAGTATACAAGTGTTCAGCTGCTGTTCCGGTTAGATCAAATCAAAAAAAAAAAAAAAATCAAAAATGCTTTATTCATTTTTAAACGGTATTACAAGTAACATCCCAAGGGCCCCCATACTGGGTTAAGAAACCTGTATTACAGGGTACCCCGCTCATCCACCAGGGCAATTAAAGCTATACATATATTGTATTTATCTTAAAGGATTACAGCATTTTGATTTTAGCTATATTAGCATAATAGCAAAATAACTTAAATAAGGTTTTGTGTGTGTGTATGTGTGTGTGTGTGTGTGTGTGAGGGGGTGTGGGTGTGGGTGGGCGGGTGGGTGTGTGCGGTTGTGGGTGTATTGTGGTTTGTGAGTGCATGGGCGCGCTATTTAAGTTACGTCATCTTGACATACAACATATGGTTATATATGGCCCCGTAATAACTTTCACATAGACATAACAACTAAAGTCTCAGGGGTGGCAAAGCATCTGCATTTTGACCTCTGGATTTTGTGTAGATGTCTTTAGGCTGCAGTCATTACTTATCATAGATGTAAACTGCATGCTACTTGAAACCGTCGTTACATAAAAAAATCAATAAGTATTAATCAAATCTCACTGATCTAATGGATAGATCGTCTTGTAATTGACTTGTAGGTATATACACTATATGCCTAACCTACTACTAATGTATCTATGATTTTTGTAAGTACTTCATATGACTGATTGTTATCTTCTGGATTAGATAGAATACCTATTTATTTGTATATTAAAATAGATACAAACTATATGATAACGTCGCGATAATAAACAAATCTATCTAAACTTGTCATCGCGTGATTTACTTAGATTTTATTTGTTATCCCCGATAATCGCTAGAATGTAGGTAATGCTTAAAGTATCTACTTATCTCTTATATCGGTTCTCATACCTCTTTATGATTACATACGTTATGCAGAGACGCTAGATACCTACGATCTTTATATTTTCAACAATATTGTCGTTGTTAATCAACATGTTATCATCATCCACTATCATAATCAATTATATTTTCACTCATCGTATGGGACAACTGATCAGGCGGAAAGAGGTTCGCGATGTTCGATGTTTATGGCCGCCACTCTCAACGAAAATAGCTCACGGTTACTTGACCGGACTAGCGATGGGCGACTCGAGCTAAATTGCCCGCACGAACCGAGCATGTCAGCCAACCCGAAAATTCGGGTTCTCTTTGCGCTGTAACGGGTTGACCCGTGAGTGCCCGTGACGCCATCAGGATAGCAGTCTCACGCGCGGGTCACGCTTTCGTCGTCGCCGCCGCAGAACAATTAGGTACCTTGCTTTCGGGCCGCGTAGCCCGCGTAGCCGCGTACTCGCCGCGCGGCGCGATAACCGAGATGCCTACCCGTATCGTATGTACGGGTTGTGCGAATGAGAAAGGTTAATTGTTTCATTAGGTAATAGAACGAGAGAGAAGGTTTACGGGTTGACGGTGTGACGGGTTGCGTTATATAGTGTGTAAATGAGAAAGGCAAATTATTTCAGTAGGTGATTGAAGTCTGTCTCATTCAATCACCTACTGAATGTTTAAAATGCATACGGTTTGACGGGTTGCGCATGCGCTTTGCTCGTCTGTCCGCTACTCTACGTTAAGATGGATGGATATGTATATGAGAAAAATGTTTCTTGAGATTAAGAATTTTTTTTGGAACACTAAACCAAAATGGTTCAAATTAAGAATTTGTTACACATCATCATACACGTCATCACATACATTATGGCTAACATGACATGTCAAAGTAGAAGAGTAATAGGTATTTGAATTTTGAAATGATTAATTCATTCAGAATTAAGCATACACTGTACATATTACTATTTTAGTAATAAATATTGAATAGCATGTATTACCTTAATTCTGAATTTATTATCTCACTACGAAACCCTAAAAATAATGCTTTAAAATCCATATGTTAACATCAAGGCAAACATCCTCAGGTATATCAATGCTCTAGTGGTCATTATTGCGTGCCATCTAATCTAAGTTAATTAAATTAGAGTTTTTTGGCGGGAACCTTGAAAGCGCATGCGCGCTAATAGAGTCCAGTGCGCATGCGTGCTAATAGAGTCCAGTGCGCATGCGTGCTAATGACGCGGAGCGCAGCTAGGGATGGCAATTCTTTCTGAAAAAGATTGATCTTTGAATCGATTATTATTTTATTAAAATTGATATTTATATATTTCCATTTAATCAATTTATATTCGATTTGTATTATGTAATACTAAGAACTCAATCAAGGATAAGAAATGAGCCAAAAATAAGGTATCTGTCATTATCTGGCTTCCTGTCTTATTTTCACTGATTCTGTGCTGTGGATCGATTTAATAATCGATTTTTTGGTCCGAAAGATTGATGTGCCGATTAATTGATCATTGATTAGATCGCCATCCTTAAGCAAAGCGCGCATGCGCGTGAGCGTTCTAGTCTTACTTTGCTTGGGTGTTTTGGCGGGCTTTTATTAGTTTTATTTCGTAAAGCGTTCGACCACGGATAAGAGTGTAGGAAAGTGATTTATTGTAGTAAAATGTGACTTGTCGTGTTGTTTTCAAAACTCCATAAAAAGTTTCTAGTAAAATCCCCATCACTTTACTGGACTCATCTTATCATATTAATTATTTCATAAGGAACTATCTAATCATCGTCATCTTCCTAATGGATATTCCTAATGGATATTGGACATTCAATAAAAAAAAGGACGCGCTGTTGAAGTTGGTATACCTATATTTTATCTTTCACTCACACTACGTCATAGAGTAAGAGCCAGTAAGAGGTAACGCGTTATAATATTTGAAGTAAGTACATTAACACAATACAAATTTAGCGCGCTCTTACAATGTCATGTTCTGATATTTTTTTAATGGAGTGATGGTGGCAAACTAACCAAACATGCATGTAGTTTACACGGATGTCATTGCAGCCTATAGATTTTTACAAAACCAGAGTATCGTTCAGCTTTTCTGTATAGGTATGGTTACGAGGGTTCATTGTTGACATGTGAACTACCGTGAACTTAGCTCAAACAATGAAGGCATTGCAAAGCAAGTAATTTCTCATACTAGGTACTTCTTATTTATATTTCAACCCGAATCAACCCGAGATGCAACCCGGGCTAGCGTCTATATTAATTCGGGTCGCCCGAGTCGATAAAATTGCGACCCGTCCCACCGCTAGACCGGACCGTCCTGCGCATGCTCGAACAGTCGAGTTGCTGATTTTCGATTAACTCATACAAGCCAATGCGTAGTACTTAGATATTATTATGGATATAGTCGAAAATTTAAAACTACAGCTTGAGCAAAATACCTATAACAAATGTGGTCGGCTCTCTTCCTGTGGTATCGCCATCTTCAATTTTTATATACCTACTTACCATACCATACTTACGTCAAAATGCTCGAGCATTTTTTCACCCGATTTGAATCTAACCCTAAGAATACCCTTAAAGTATTTAAACACATTGCAGGGCGATCCAGTCAGGAGTAGGTACTAGAGCGCTGCTCATACCACTTTTGTATGAAACTACGATTTGATGACACACTGATGACTGTTTTTTTCACATACATCCACAGGCTCTCGTTATGACCTCCATCGACGAATTCCGGCGGCCACTCGAGAAGGTGTCAACAACTCAATCGGCGACGCTATCAGCCACCGGATTCATCTGGACTCGCTATTGTCTTGTAATCAAACCTATAAACTACGCCCTATCCCTCTGCAACTTCTCACTAGGGCTAGCCAACGGCATCCAGTGTTATAGAGCTTATAGTTTTCAGAAGAATATGAAGCCAGTTTAAATGTCAAAGAATCGGACTTTTATCCTTTTTGATCACAATATATTATGTTTATAAAACCTGCCCCAGAGCAATACATATAGGTTGGCTGTGAAAGCCAATATCTATCTGGAAAAAGAAATTTGCATTTATTTTGCCACTCATATATTGTTTTATATTATTTCGCATTAACACATGCTTGTGAACTCTATATTGTTCGAAATACGTATTGCTAAGTACAAAATATTTAATAATTCCAACGAATTTGTGCCAAACTTATGTTTAAACACCAATAGACTTAATATACTTAGCCATAAAATAGTGCCATTAGTTCATATCTTGCCAAAAAAATATGTGTTCAAAATTGGTGCGATGTTTTTCAATCGAATTTTATTTTACTTATGTATCTTAAAGTTTTTTGTAATTAGGTATATAAGTACATACTAACGTAAATATACAGATACGTTTAAGACTATAATACTCTATATATCAAGTAGGAAGCGTTTGCATTGTAAGTCTTAAAAATAGAATACCTACCCATTATTTATCAGCAGATTAAACTCAAAGTTGATAACAAGAATAAACATCAAAATACCGTCTACCTCCAATATACTGATTATACGTACTTAATTCAAAAACCACTTAGAACCAGTATTTATGAATAGAACCAGATACTCATGTCTTGTATCTATGCATTTAAATTGCAATAAGTAACTAAGTTAATATTCAAATGATAAATAAGTTTACGGACCAGGGTAACAATATAGCTTACGCCATTTATGTAATTAATCGAATTTAATAGAATAATGCGAAATATTCACTAGTTATAAATATTAAATAGTTAATGCGGACAGTTATTAGTCCATCTACAATTTATAGAATGTATCTTTTACCTCACTCTGTGGAGTCCCATATTTGCACCCTTCCTGGATATGTTCCGATAACGAAGTAGTATAATAAATCTATGGTTCCGATATACACAGCGGCCACCGCAAGATGTGATGTCAATAGTCAGTACAGTGTAATGAGAGGCCGTTCATTTATAATTGTCTATTCGGGTAACTGCTTAAAATGAAACGCTGTCCAGTATGCTGGATGGATGCACTATTATACATTTCTTATGTTACTCTCTTTTAATAAAAATATTGGTTTCGCAGTGCAATAAAGACAGTTCCTTTAAATTTTCCATTTTTTTTTTTTTGTGGATGGAATTTTTCAATGACAATCAATATAAAAAAATGATCAAACCACTGAGAGCACCTTACCTCGATACCACCAGAGCTCCACTGTGACGTCATACACTTCCGTATACGACCTGTCGTATACTATCAGTCTATAACGCAACGAAATTCTTCCCAGTATAGGAATGTCGCAGTGGTTATAGTCTATATCGGAACAGCGTCTTTAATATATACATGTAGACCCCGAGAATCTAGACTCCAATATAAGACAATATCTTAGTGTGCGCCAACAACATGCGCCGATTCCTCCTGGACTATAAATATTCGATCATCACTAACCACTGATATTTGAATAATAGACTATATCAATTTATCTTGTAATTATATATTTTTTACTGTAGATTCAACTTTTACTGTATTTCATATTTTCATTCAAATTTTACTGTAGGTTAAGTCCAGTGCCATTTTTTATTTGTTGATAAAATTTTTATTTGTTTTTTGTTAGTAGTAACGTAATTGCATGCTTACTGTTACTCTATTTTATTTTTTGTTAATGGTTTATGAATAAAATATATAACTAATTGTTACACTTTTTTGTATTATTTGTATTGAGTACTTCCCTCATTATTGGCTGCAGGTCGTGCCTTCGATTATATTTAATTTTAATCATCTAATTTTATGATCCATATTTTTTCAACTATTTTTGACTAGAATATAATTCCCGTCCCACATGTTTATAATTAGAAAATTGTTAAGATAAATAACATCATTATTCTGTTTATAATTTATTATTTACATTATTCACAAAATAGTAAGTGATCAATTGATTATAATTATTCTTCAGTCTTCAACCATATTCAACAGCCTATCCATACCGATCGGCGAAAAAGTGCGTCCGCCGTCATCCGAATACATAATAACGTTCCTTATAACATAGCACTGCAGTTCACCTATCTTATACAACGGCCTACCCTCCCTCGTTTTCCCAGCGATCGGCACAAACGTGATACCCTTCTCAATGCATCTTGATTCTAGAAGCTCCGAGAAGCTTTTCTGTTGTGTGGTAACGGCTAGAACGTCGGATATTCTGGAAGATTCCTTGAGTTCGTGCGTGAAGCGGGGCGGGGGAGGTGGTTCTACGGATTCAATGTCGCTGCTCCTGTTCATCATGTCTAGGGCTTTGCGGAACGCGTCACGCACCGCCGGTTCTTTGAGCACTTCTTCGGGGAACATTTTCTGTGAAAGAGCAAAGTTTATAATAAAACAGTGAGCATTGTTTTTTTTTGTTATGTAGGTGGCAAACAAGCAAGCAGTTCACGTTGATGTTAACTGATGACTGTAGCCTATACACATCACAAAGACCAGAGGTCAAAATGAATATTACTGGTGGTAGAGTTCCAAGTGTAGGAGCTCGCGGGCGTAGGCACCACCGCATTACCTAACCTATCTGCCGCTAAATGGTAATGTTCGGTACTATCGTGTTTCGGTTAGATGATAATGTATGGCCTCGTAACAACTATCACTGAGACATGGCACATTATGGGTAAGATTCACAGACCGCACTAAGGGCGAGATTCACAGACCGCACTACGACTTTTCTTTCGAGCAAAGTACGCTTCGAACTGTCAAAACCCATACATTTCTGACAGTTCTAAGTATACTTTGCTCAAAGTAAAGTCGTAGTGCGGTCTGTGAATCTCGCGATAAGAGTTTACTTTGAGCAAAGTACGCTTTTGAACTGTCAAAACCCATACTAAACTGACAGTTCTAAGCATACTTTGCACAAAGTAAAGTCGTAGTGCGGTCTGTGAATCTCACCATAAGTCTCAGGAGGTGGCAACGCATCTGATTTTTTTACTGGTTATTTGATGCCATTCTCAATCATCAATTTCTAACTATTCATATAATTGACGACTGACCATTATATCAAGGGCCATTAGGTTTACATTGGAATAATTAGTATGATAGTTAAGTTTTGTAAAATTTTCTTATTTTCCGCGCAACCATCTATTTTTTTTTCATTCATAAAAACCATCTACGGACAATTAAAAATACAACAAAAGAGGAATTAGTGAAATTGGTAAAGCCATTCTAGAGTTTGGCGCTTAGCAACACATTTAGCGATTCATTTTTATTTACCTACGGCTTCTCACGGGTAGAATTTGTTATATCGTATGGACGCGCCCGACTTCTTCGACAAAAACCGTGATATCTCGGTAAATACGAGTACGATATTGATAAATTATAGATATAAACTTTCCTCTGAAAACCCTCTTTTCAACATTTCAAACAGGAACATACATACAGACGGAGAAAATAGGGGGGGACTTTATAATATGTAGTGATATAGATTCTGATAAATTAAACGACTTTTAACAGTTAAATTTATATAATGCGCAGGACACGTGTGACTTACATGAGAGTACGGCAAAGAGAAAGAGAGCATAGACAGTAGACGTAACTAGTCTATGGACAATAGACAACATTCAATACAGAGTAATAAGTTAATCTATACAGATTATGTAAGCGGCAATTTTTTTTTGTTTCATTTTATGGCATCGCTTGTAATGCATATTGCCAGTGTCAAGTAAAAGATATTTCGTATTCGTATTAAGCAACGTAAAAGTCAGATTCAGTCAGTCAATTTATCAGTCCGTCAGTCAGAGTCACAGTAATTCGAGTAAAGCGATGGCTACTTTACCAGAACATTTACAATGAAGTTTTGGAGGCAACCCGAAGAAACATGTTTTCGCACTATTATTCTATTTCACTATACGCGAGCACTGTAATAAGCCTATATCAAACAAAATGCCACCAACTTTAATTAATATAACTCAAAAATACACCATGAAAATGAAATAAAATAAGAGCACCAAATGCATCTTTCGAAGCGCTATATAGCCCTATTGAAGCGCGCATGGCCCAGCGGCTGGTGTAGATCGTAAGCGATCTACTCGGTTAAGCACTACGGGCGCGGTCGGGGAGTGTGATGGGTGACCGCTAGTGGCAAATTAAATGCGCGTTTCCGTGCTTCGGAGGGCACGTTAAGCCGTCGGTTCTGGTTGCTATCGATGGATAGCAGTCGTTAAACCTTATCGGAGGCCTTATGGGCGGTTTGAAAACATCCGACAGCGGGTTGGCCACTACCCCACCCACCTCCACCAATCCGCATTGGAGCAGCGTGGTGGAGTAAGCTCCAGGCCTCCCCCCAAAAGAGGGGAGAGCCTCGTGCCCAGCAGTGGGACTTATAATGGGTTGCCATTATTATTATTTATATGCATCTTTCAAGGATCCCGCCAAAACCCCCGTCTCTACATATATTTCAACGGACTCGTACCTTGAACTGTGTGTATGAGGCCAGTACGGTGGCGTGCGGGGGCGCCGTGTTGAGCCAGGCCGCCAGGGCTGCCAACCAGCGCGGCAGGAGGGCGCGGGCCGCCAGGGCTGCCACCGTTTGTGCTCCTATCAGTTCCACCCACTCCACGCACCACAACCACGCCGCTGTAACAAAGCAGTACAATTTCGTATATACGCATTTATAAAACTACTAGTGGCTCGCCCCGGCTTCGCACAGGTGCAATGTTACCTACATTACGTAAAACACTGGATCCCAGATGAAAATCAGTGTCAGGTCGATTAATGTTATGGACTTGATATGAAGCTGATCTGGACTCCCATTTGGATCAGCCGTGAGACTTAGTCTCTTTTTTTTATTCCTATTGTTTTTCTTTTTGTATTATTGTACCTAATCGTCTGGTAATTTTGTATCGTCATGTCTCTGTGCTGTCCAAATAAATGTTTTCTTTCTTTCTATTACTACTACCATTATAAAATACTAGCGGCCCGCCCCTGCAATGTTACCTACCCTCTCCTATTCATCTTAGCGTGATGTTCAAGTTTTAGCCTAAAGCCTTCCTCGATAAATGGCCTATCTAACACTGAAAGATTTCGTGAAAGCGTTCAAGCAAAGAAACAAACTCTTCAGCTTTATAATATTAGTATAGATATGCCTATAGTACTCCTGTATCTTATAGCTTTTAAATATCCAGCCGAATGACGTCCACGGCTGGACAAAGCTTTCCCCAAAGACGCTTACAAGTGTTATGCGTCATTAGAGGAGATTATGCTATAATTGCCATGCTGGGCAGGCGGATTGGTGATCGCAGTGACGGTGGTTTTATCGCGGGACGCTGCTGCCCATTCCGCGTTGTTATATTTACTTAGTGGCCGATTAAGGTCATCAGAGGCTCGGGGCGGCATTACGAATTTGAAGGCCCACTAGCGTGAGGCATGAGCAAAAAAAACGATATTGCCCTGAGTAAGCTCATTCATGCTTCCCAGCGACCAATCGATCTTTGGAGGTCTCCAGAACCGGAGGTCGGATCGCTCCGACACGACGTTTCGCTCTCGGAGTTTTTTATATTTATGTGATGGAAGTGGCAAACAAGAATGCAGTTAGACACCCACACAAAGACCAGAGGTCAAAATGCAGATGCGTTAGCACTTCTGAGGCTTAAGGTGTTATGCCTCTGTGTTGGAAATTACAGGGCCGTACATTACCACCTGACCGGAACACGATAGTACTGAACACTATCATTTAGCAACAAGTAAATTAGGTAATTCGGTGGTGCCTACGCCCGCGAGTTTCTTCACTGGAGCTCTACCAGTAATCTATACAAATAAATAAAATTGGAGTGTCTGTTTGTAATATTGAAATAATCGCTTTTTAGTAAATGTATATGTATGTATACACGGTACATATACCAAAACAACATTTTTTTCACTTTTTGTCTGACTGTCTGTTTGTTGGGGTTGATCTCGGGATCGGCTGGACCAATTTTGACGGGACTTTCACTGGCAGACGGCTGATGTAATAAGGAGTAACTTAGGCGACTTCAATCTATAATAACGCAGTAGACCGACTGTTCTCGCGGCCGACGAGCTCGAGCGGCGCGTGCTGCAGGCAGTGCTCCAGCTTGGGCACGACGTGGTGGTGCAGCAGCGGCTGCAGGGCGGCGCCCCAGGCCCGCGCCCAGGCCTCCAGCAGCGGCCGCGCGGACGCGTCGGCGGGGTGCCACGAGCCCAGCGCCGCCGCCAGCCGCGACCTGATCAGCGGGTACACCGTCGCGTTCAGCGCCTCGCCTGGAGTCAACGATTTTTAGGTCAGGAAATTCTAAGATATTTTTCCGGAACAATAGTGTCGGAGTCGAATATCGGTACTAACTTTAAACGAATTTAAAGAACAGTAATTTTTTTTTGTATGTTTTGAAAGTGGCAAACGAGCATGCAGTTCACACTGATGTTGAGTGATGACTGCAGCCTATAGACACCCACACAAAGACCGAGGTCAAAATGCAAATGCGTTACCACTCCTGAGGCCTAAGGTGTTACGCCTCTGTGCCGTAAATTACAGAGCCGTCCTGACCGGAACACGATAGTACTGAATACTACCATTTAGCGGCAAGTAAATTAAGTAATGCGGTGGTGCCTACGCCCGCGAGCTCCGTCACTGGAACTCTACCACCAGTTAAAACCATTATAGTTATACCAACCATTACAGTTTGGTTAAGAAATTTTGGGAAATTATACTTCTCATAGTCATGACAGAGTCAAATATCTGTACAGTATCCAACAAGAAATAATGCACATCGACCTCAGAAAGAGACCTCGACTTATTTCAGATCTGTAAAGCCGAAACTAGACTACTAGACGTTTGTCGACCATTTTGATCAAATCTTGACCAATACCGGACTACGGATGCTTACGAAGGCAGTATGCAGCAGAGACATAGAGCAACAAGGGCCACCGGTCGCGGCGGACTGGAGGGGAGTAGCCATAGCGTTTATTACCGATGCAATGCAGTGTTTTGCATCGGTAATAAACGTGTCGTGTCCCCACGCCGCCCCCCACGCCTGCATCACGTACCTGCCAGCTCGTGCCAGGGCAGCACCCAGTGGTGCAGCGGCTGGGTGTCGCCGGTGGGGTCCCAGGCGCGCACGGCGGCCAGCACGCGGGGCGCCACGACCCGCGCGGCGGCCGCACGCACCAGCCAGGCGGGACACGCCGCTCCCCACGCCTCCAGCACCTACCTGCCAGCTCGTGCCAGGGCAGCACCCAGTGGTGCAGCGGCTGGGTATCGCCGGTGGGGTCCCAGGCGCGCACGGCGGCCAGCACGCGGGGCGCCACGACCCGCGCGGCGGCCACACGCACCAGCCAGGCGGGACACGCCGCCCCCCACGCCTCCAGCACCTACCTGCCAGCTCGTGCCAGGGCAGCACCCAGTGGTGCAGCGGCTGGGTGTCGCCGGTGGGGTCCCAGGCGCGCACGGCGGCCAGCACGCGGGGCGCCACGACCCGCGCGGCGGTCGCACGCACCAGCCAGGCGGGACACGCCGCCCCCCACGCCTGCAGCACGTACCTGCCAGCTCGTGCCAGGGCAGCACCCAGTGGTGCAGCGGCTGGGTATCGCCGGTGGGGTCCCAGGCGCGCACGGCGGCCAGCACGCGGGGCGCCACGACCCGCGCGGCGGCCGCACGCACCAGCCAGGCGGGACACGCCGCCCCCCACGCCTGCAGCACGTACCTGCCAGCTCGTGCCAGGGCAGCACCCAGTGGTGCAGCGGCTGGGTATCGCCGGTGGGGTCCCAGGCGCGCACGGCGGCCAGCACGCGGGGCGCCACGACCCGCGCGGCGGTCGCACGCACCAGCCAGGCGGGACACGCCGCCCCCCACGCCTGCAGCACGTACCTGCCAGCTCGTGCCAGGGCAGCACCCAGTGGTGCAGCGGCTGGGTGTCGCCGGTGGGGTCCCAGGCGCGCACGGCGGCCAGCACGCGGGGCGCCACGACCCGCGCGGCGGCCGCACGCACCAGCCAGGCGGGACACGCCGCCCCCCACGCCTCCAGCACGCGCACCATAGGCGCGGGGACTCGCGGGTTCCACACCCTGCGGAGGGAACAAAATTATGGTTACCGTCAGCGGACTGACTAAATCTTGATTCAAATTCTGAGCCATAATAAGTAGCAACAAAGTGTCGCCAAACCAAGCCATTGTACGCATCCTCAATGGTTTCCTCAGGGTATTGCAGTGGGCCCCACTTTATTAATAATGCATTGAGAAGTGGACTGACTAAATCCTGATTTAACTTCTAAGGTTTGGTTCGAACCCATCAACCGAACCTTAGACATCATTATGGAGCCATACAGTAAACCAGAGGTTCCCAAACTATTTTTCTTGTAGACCCCTTTCAATTTTTTTCTGGTTTCGGTGGACCCCCTTGCTAACATTTATATCACTTGCCCATATATCCCATTTTTATTTAAGCATATACGTAGACCCCATCGTGTCTCCCATAGACCCCAGGGGGTCTATATGGACCACTTTGGGAATCACTGCAGTAAACAGTGCAAACTGTTATTAAAATATCTTAAAATTCGTGTTACTTACTCAGCAGCAGTAGTGATGTGCGGTACAAAGTGTTGCCAAAGCAAACTATTGTAAGCCTCCTCTGTCAATATAGTCCGCCATTTGAGGAATATAGGTATGGGTTCCTCAGGGTTCTGCAGTGGGTCCCACTTTGCTAAAAGTGCACTAAGCAGTGGACTGACTATGTTCCCGCCGATGGTACCGAGATGGTACATATCGTATTCCAATGGATATGTTTCCTGAAAATAATTTTTTTTGGTAATTTTGTATGTGTTTGAGTCTAAAAATTAATGGATTGGGGTCGGGACGTGACGGCCCCACCGCCCATTAGCGGAAGAATTCTCTTCGAGTGGAAGAGAAGTAAGAAATATCTTCCGCTAGTGCAGTCAGTTAACCGAATAATGGCGGTCAAACCATTCCAATAGAGCGGTAGTAAATACGATAAAACTACCGCCACTGCGATTGTCAATCCGCCTGCCAAGCGTGGTGATTATGGCATGACACACAACACTGTTGTGTGCGTCTTTGGGGAACGCTTTGTCCAGCAATGGACGTCTTTCAGCTGAATTGATGATGATGAGGCGGTTCATGTCGAGATGGCATTAGTCTACTTTAAGAAGTAGAAAATTAACAAGTTATCACTTGGGAGGTTTGGCGGGAACCTTCAAGGAGGCGTGTGGTGCTGTTAGTTTATTTCCTTTTCTCGGTGCATTTTTGAGTTATATTAAATAAAGTATGTGGCATTTTGTTTGATATAGGTTTATTACAGTGCCTGTGTATAGTGAAATATAATAACAGTGCGAAAACACGTCCTTTAAAGTTGCCTCCAAAACTTCATTGTCAATGTTCTGGTAAAGTAGCCATCGCTTTACTCAAATCACTGACCGACTCTGACTGACTGACTGACTGACTCTGACTTTTACTGCTTTTACGCTGCTTATTACGAAAACTAATTATCTTTTTACTTGACACTGGAAATATGCGTAATAGCGATGCTATTATATACAAAAAAAAAGTTATCATTTCAAACAAAAAGCATAACACATACAGTCCTCATCAAGAAATAATACACATCGAGCCTATGAAAGTGACAATCGGCTAGTTTCGGCTTTATAGAGCGTTATATCTGCTGCACACTGCCTACGTAAGCATCCGTAATCTGTTATTGGTCAAAACATGATCAAAATGGTCGACAAATATCAAATAAAAAGAGATAACGCTCTACAGATCCGAAATAAGCCGACGTCTCTTCCTGAGGTCGATGTGCATTATTTCTTGTCGGTTGGTACGGCCCTGTAATTTCCGGCACAGAGGTATAACACCTTAGGCCTCAGGAGTGGTAACGCATCTGCATCTTGACCTTGGTCTTCGTGTGGGTGTCTATAGGCTGCAGTTATCACTTAACATCAATGTGAACTGCATGCTTGTTTGTTACCACTTCCATTACACAAAAAAAAATTGTACCTTTAATTCAGACAGCACTTCAAACGATGTCTCCAAAGACACATCAGGCTTATTCAATTCTTCGACGAGCATCAGAATTTGCTGCACTTTGTTGATAACATCGTCTTGCTCTCGAAGATTGCCGCTGTACTCTTCCAGATCACGTTCCAGCACCACTATCTCGTCTTCAGCCATTTGCAGTTCACGGGCATTTTGGATAATATCCTGGTGAAGAAAACGACATGTTCTTATTTCAAAATGGTAAAGTCCAAAATGTTTATTTATCATTTAGGATTACAAGAATCTCTTATGATATATCCAAGGATACATACTTATGTATATCAGTAGAATGTCTCATTTCCTATTTCGAAAGGGTCGAAAGGTACTTTCGAAGGAGGTTCTTGGGACGGCAAGGAGTACGGTCTTTTTCTTTATAAAACTTATAACTGCATCAATAAAGTGTTTTTCTTTCTTAATTAAATTTTTCTACACTATATTATATTTACACCTAAAACCTTGAAGCTAAACAAGCCTCGATGATGTTCTAATTACTTATGAGTCTGATAAGAACCTCAGTAACTGCTTCAGTAGCCTAGTGGTCACTACCACTACGCTGGAGTTCGATTTCCGGTATCACAGATAATGGTGTAAAATCATTTACTGTTTTTTGTTGATTAAAGAAGGTCCAAATGAACATAGAAAATTGACAGCAATAATAATGTCGATTTATTTTATTTTTAAAGAAAAATGGAAAGAAAAAATTGGCTTCAGGCGAGGCTCGAACTCGCGACCTACTGGGAATCTAGTCCAGCCGCTCTTCCAATTGAGCTACTGAAGCCCTGCCCGATTTGTCAAATCTTTCCTTCACATCTATTGCATTGCTTAGTGGTAGTTCGAGCCTCGCCTGAAGCCAAATTTTTTTTTTAAAATAAAATATATTTCACAAGCATGTGTTAATGCGAAATAATATAAAACAATAATGTCGATTACAATCTCCGTAGACACTCGCACCTCTGGAAGCAATATAACTTACCTGCTCACAACAGTCCACCATAAGCTGCAAGTTATGCGTGAGTTCGGGCGCGGCGAAGCGCGTACAGTCTCGCCGAGGCTCGTGTTCGTAACGCGGCGCGGCGGCCCGCAGTGCGTGGTAGCCGCTCAATACACGACGCTCCCGACCAGTCATGTCTATCACAGGCACGCGGGATAACTCATTGCTGGAAACAATCGATATATCAGTGAGTAAGAAAATGGGCACGTGTACACTACTCAACAATTAATATTGCACGTCGAGCCTGCGAAAGAGACGATCGGCTCGTTCCGACTTCGTAGAGCGTTATCTCTGTTGCACACTGCCTACGTAAGCACTGAAAGTCCGGTATTGGTCAAAACTTGATCAAAATGGTCGACAAACGTCAAATAGGTACGGTGCGAAAGAGATAACGATCTACAGATAGAAGAGTTCTCGAATGGCGCCACAGTAGTCTAGTCCACTAAGGGTTCGCTTTCGAAATCTATAGGGTTTCGAAAGCGGTTATTTTGCTTTAATATGACCCTGCTGTATCTGTTTCATACGATACTATCAACCCCCAAAAACACACCCTTTACAAACCCTTACCGAGCCAATTTTGCAAAATCCCGTCTTAGGTACCTACATACTCAAAATAATCCCTATGGAAAAGGTTAGTTATAATAAGTATTATATATATTAGTATAGTATATAAAGTTATTTCATTAATTCATTAATTCCTATGGGACCGTTAAAGTATTACGTAAGCAGATTTATTACAATTCTTTACCCTCCCTTCCCCCTTGTCAGCAAAAGTAAGCAAAGCTCTTACCCCCTCCCCCCATGCTTACGTAAACATTTTTCAATTAATGTATTGTTTCTTTTTTATATAATAATTATAATGTTATAATTATAATTTTAGAAATAAGAAAATAGATTTAGGATAGAGATTAGATCATCTAGACTCCCCTACCCCCCATGTCATCCAAAATAAGCAAAGCAAAGACCCCCCGCCCCCCCATAGCGCTTACGTAATACTTGAACGGCCCCTATCCAAAATTTTAGATTCCTAGCATTTGTAGTAAAACTAATTTTCATACAGACTATCGATCCGAAAAACAACCCCTTAAGGTTATAAATGCGAAAGCAACTCTGTCTGTCTGTCTGTTACCTTTTCACGTCCAAACGACTGAACCGATTTTAATGATATTTGGTACAGAGATTGAGCTGACTTTAAGAAATAACATAGGCTACTTTCGACATCCACGCGGGCGAAGCCGCGGTCAACAGCTAGTATAACATATAAACAAAATAAAAACCTGCTGATAGTATGCATTGTAGGTTTCCCCTCCTGTATAACGTCAGCCGCATCCTTGTAAAAATAGCGGCCTTTGTGCGATTTCTTCCAGTTATAAGTCTTCTCCCCTGCATTTTTCTTTTCTTGGTCTTCCTTCTCTTTCAGCCGTCGCTCCTCTTCTCTCTTAGCTTTTTGCTGAAGAGCGAATAAATATTTCTTTAGAATAGTCAAGTTTTCTGGTCTTATTCGTGTGGCAACCCTTGTTACGTCCCATTGCTGGGCACGAGTCTCTTCCCCTTTTTGGGAGGGCCTGGAGCTTACTCCACCACGCTGCTCCAATGCGGGTTGATGGAGATACGGGTGAGTGGCCAACCCGCTGTCGCATGTTTTCAAACCATAAGGCCTCCAATAAGGTTTAACGACTGCTATCTATTGATAGCAACCGGGACCAACGGCTTCAACGTGCCCTCCGAAGCACCGACCAAAAAAATTGCCACTAGCAGTCACCCATCACACACCCGACCGCGTCCGTTTCGCGCAGCCGATCAGATCGCTTGCGTTCCACATCAGAGCCATGCGCGTTACTACGCAGACTGAACTAAAACATTTCTTATCTTATTTAGTAGCTCCTGTTGTACAGAAGAAATGCCTGTCATACTTCAATCCATAGAGATGTTCATCTAAATACTCTATATACTATATACTGGTCCATTAACGGCAAGGCTCGAATACCGGTAAAACCAAACCGGTTTTTATTTAAGTAATGGAAGTGGTAAACAAGCTTGCAGTTCACATTGATGTTTAGTGATGACTGCAGCCTATTGACACCCATATAAAGACCAAGGTCAAAATGCAGATGCGTTACCACTCCTGAGGCCTAAGGTGTTATAGAGGCATAACATAGGCTTAATATAGGCGTGCCGGGAAATTACAGGGCCGTACATTACCACCTGACCGGAACACGATAGTGCTGAACACTACCATTTAGCGGCAAGTATATAGGTAATATTAGGTAATGCGGTGGTGCCAACGCCCACGAGCTGCGTCATTGGAGCTCTACCACCAGGTTTCGCCGTAAGTAAATATGAACGTAATATTACGGTTTCGTGTTGATGAGACCGGTACTTTGAGGACTATGTTCCTAATTTTCTGGATTTCTGGGATAGGGTTAATACACCGGTAATCATAAAATGTCCACATTATTCACAAGTAAGTATGGACTTCTTTTTATTGGTCATGAAGGAACAATAACCGGTTTATTTCGTTTATTAATAGGAACGAATTGATTGTGTTCCTTAACCGGTATTTTCGAACCGGTTCCGAGCCTTACTTAACGATGTACCTACTGCACAAGTGCACAGTACTTTGTTATCTGCCCCTCGGAACTAAATGCTAAACTAAATATTCGGTTTTTTAATTTTAGCCAAATCATTAACCAGGTTTAAATTTTATGTAAGTCATAAATAAGGATAAGATAAGGAATTAAAAAATCAGACCTGCACCGCAATGGTAGTATTCAAACCATAGCTAATGCTCACAAAGTTAAACAGAAAAGATGTGCATTTATTTATTTATTATTACTCACAGCAGATTTCTCCGGGCCATACGCTCCGATTGCGCCTCTGCCTTTCCTTATAGTAGCTTCCACAGGCGCCGAGATACCCTGGAGATCCTTTCCCAAACCTTTTCCGGGCTCGTAACCCATCTGAAAAGGAGAAACATGTATTCAATTACTAAGTGAATACTACTGCTGTAGATGTTTTGTCTCTCTGAATATCAGACACCACAATGGCACCTAACAGTTTCCTAGGTGTAAAGAATTATTAAATAACACATCAAACAAATACATATTTCGTCACTGGGCCTGAAAACTTTTCTGTATCTTGATCCTGCTACAATTTGCTCCCATGCCCTAGAATTCCTGGTTCACTAGTTGGCTCTCAGAGGCGGCATAAGGCGTGAGCGGTGTGGGTCACGGTCCACGGCCTCGCGTTGCAAAGGACCTCGCGCCTTAGATAAGGACAAATACATGACATCTGACAGATGGCTGACTCCCCCCACCGCTTTCCCTCGCTCAGTTTTTTTCTTTCAATTTCCAGAGAGTTGGTTAACTTATACCAGGGGTGCTCGTGAAATTCACCTGGTTCACATTAAGTCTTAAGTCTCACATCACCACTGGCGACTATGTTTTCTAGATTGTCAGGTGACCTTCAGCAGGGGAGCTACAGTCAAGGACGCCTCTAGCTCGTGTAGCGTCCGTGTGCAATGAAACCCTGGCACCCCCTAAGCCTGACCCCATCCCGCCCCCACGGCTATAACTATTAACTTTGCCGTCCTAAGAAGATAGTTTTTTCATATTCAAACAAGCTATTTGATAAGTAGGTATAATGCCGCTTACGCGAGTATAAACTTTAAACAAGTGAAATACGGTTGATTTTAAGTTGAACAAAATGGTCGAAAAAGGAGACGCTCGCGCTGTTTGGCCGCTTCTAAACTTTAAATACGTGAAATAAGGTTTATTTCGAGCTGCAACAAAATGTTCGAAAAAGAGAGAGAAAAAACTCGCTTTTGTTAACTGCCGCCACAGCCGCTTCTGTCATATCATTGTAGTACCATGATGGTCCAAGACGATGCTCTTAGGGGTCGTCCATTAATCACGTGAGGCTCGAAAGGGGGGGGGGGGTCCGGACAAAATCACGAAACATCACAAGAGGGAGGGGGGGCATATATGTATTTTATTTAAAGAAAAATTTGACTTCAGGCGAGACTCGAACTCGCGGCGTACTGGGAATCTAGTCCAGCCGCTCTTCCAACTGAGCTACTGAAGTCCTGCCCGATTTGTCAAATCTTTCCTTTACATTTATTGCATTGCTTTATGGTAGCAGCAGCGCCATCTATTGCCAGCAGCGCCATTATTATTGTTATGTGTTAATGCGAAATAATATTTAAAAAAACAGATATCACATGTATTTATTTCTTCTTCGAGTGTCCGATTTCAACCGAAAAGTGCCAATTTCCTCTCGATCTACCAGTCGCCAGTTTAAGCAATTTTCACGCCAAATACAAGCTTACTACTGGTACATAAAACATATGCACTATTTTTTCCCCGACGTCCGATTATTTGCCGATAAATTGAAAAAAAAAAAACAAGAACCTACCTGTATTATTCCAAAAAATACACGTGATCTTAGGTGAGGGTGGGGGGTTTATCTAAATCGTCACCACGTATCACCAAGGGAGGAAGAGGGGGATCAAAACGACGCTACATGTCTCGGGGGACGACGCGCTCCCGTGTGCATTGCACACCCTCCACTATAGGTTAAGCCGTCCCTGGCTACAGTGATGGTGCAGAGATTAACAATAGTACAAGATCCAGAAAGGGCTTACCTGTAACAGCAACTTAGCACCAATACCCTTGGTGTGTTTCTCCCAAGCGCCGACATTGCCCCCCAGGTTACTAGACTTCAGGCCCTGGCCTCGCCGCCGTATACCAGCTGTCTCGGTCTCGTTGGGCTCCGCCACTTGCTCTTCATCCGAACTGTCCGCAGCGAATTTCGGCTTGGAAGATGAAGCTTCTTTGGGTTCGAGCTCTGTTGATGATGAGTTTGGTAATTCAGTTCACATTTATAGTAAGTGAATACTGC
The DNA here is from genome assembly GCA_036365455.1 of Macrosoma leucophasiata. Taxonomy (NCBI): domain Eukaryota; kingdom Metazoa; phylum Arthropoda; class Insecta; order Lepidoptera; family Hedylidae; genus Macrosoma; species Macrosoma leucophasiata. Next base: position 14,190,919 of record JAWQUS010000004.1, read on the forward strand.
AGCGCATAGGTAAAACACAAACATATCTTGATAATAACCTCCTAGAAACAAAAATGCGTTCAGACAAGATGCGAATTTATTTCTGCTTCTGCTGATATTCAGAAAAAATTTACACTCTATCCGCCTTATTCATAAACGTATTTTAGCTAAAGTGTTGCTAATCTCTCCTTTGTCTTTTTCTATTCTGCACATTTGTCAATGGAACTGACAAAGACAAAGCATTCTATAGCTAAAACGTGTCTAATGTACGTTTATGAATAAGGGGGTAAGGCTTTTGAATTATCAAAAAAATATATATTCAATTCAATTCATTTATTGCATAAATCATGAGATGTTTAGTACAGGTGGTAATAATAATTATCTAAGTGCATCATGAAACCCTCTTGGGTATGGCAAAATGGTTAGAGAGTAATTCAATTATATTATAGGTACATATTTTAAATTGCAAAATTATTTAAAATTATTTGAACATGAAGCAGACTTCATTTCATTTATGTATTACTATCATGTCAAAATCAATATAATATTGGAAAACAGCATTGTTATTATTTATTGAACACAATAACCCCCTTATTCATAAACATATATTAGATACGTTTTAGCTATGGAATGCTTTGTCTTTGTCAGTTACATTGTCAAATGTGCAGGATAGAAAAAGACAAAGGAGAGATCAGCAACACTTTAGCTAAAATATGTTTAGGAATAAGGGGGTTAGACTTTAGTTTTAATAGATATTTTCATTAAATTATTATCAACTAGCTGTTGCACGCGGCTTCGCCCGCGTGGATGTGGTTTTATGATTAACTAAGTAGCCTATGTTATTTCTCAAAGCAGAGAATATGTAATAATACTACGTATAGAATGGACACTTCAACGTCCCGCCCATTTGCCGCGCTTCACCCAATCTCTTCCCCTCTTATGGGCGACGGTTGGTACTCTACAGCGAGATTGCGAGCGGCCTAATTTTAATAAATTTGTAATCAAATATTTTATTTGTTAACATTAAGATGGTGCTTAATAAAGCACCATCTTAATAATACAGCCATACACTGTACAATAGTACAGTGTATGGCTGTATGTCAACAAGTCATGACAAAAAAAAGATCATTTTTCAGTTTGTTGAAGGAAATACCTTGACATTAAGTTATCAAATGCGGCTATTTGAAATGAAGTGAAATAGGCTCTAAATGTTTTTATTCAACTTGGCACCGATTTCAAAGCTATGAATATTAAAAAGAAATAAGTGTGAAGTATGAGGCACCAACAATTTTAATATTCACAAATCTTCTGCGTTTCTACATTCATATTATGCGTCGTATACATGCGTCTATAGGTAGTTTTAATAAAGATAGTAGAAGTAAATACCTTTTTTCGCTTCCTTCTTCTTGCCAGCCTGTTGGACTCCACCAGCAACAAATCCAATAGGAGCTGAGAAGTCTTTTGGTTTGCGAACTCTCTGTCTGACATTATCTTCATTGTCTTCTTCATCACTGTCTTTGGCCCACACACCTAATAGTCACAGAAGAATATATCACTAAGAAGCCATGACAGAAAAAAGAAAGCATAGCAAAAACTCAAAGTTAATACAATTTTTTTTTAAGGTTATGAAGGTGGCAAACAGCTTGCAGTTCACATTGATGTTAAATGATGACTGCAGCCTATAGACATCTACACAAAAACCAGAAGTCAAAATGCAGATGCATTGCAACCCCTGAGACCTAAGTTGTCACATCTCTGTGATAGTTATTACGAGGCCATACATTAACCGGAACACAATAGTGCACTACCATTTAGCGGCAGATAAATTAGGTAATGCGATGGTGACTAACAAACCTATGCAAATATCCACTGCAGCTGAAAGATGTCCACAGCTAGGCAAAAGCCTTCCCCACGTGACGACCCCATCGCCCACTAATGAAGGAGAACTCTTCTGTTAGTTCAGTCGGTCAACCAAAAAATGTACTCCAATAGGCGGCAGTAAAATTAAACACGAAAACGCGGGATGGGCAGCAGCATCTCGCAATAAAACTGCCGCCACTGCGATCGTCCATCCGCAATGCCAAGCTTGGCGATTATGGCTTAATCTGTCTTTAATGACACATAACCTAAGTAAATATAAACTCACCATATATTTGATGCTCTTTCTTAGCACGCCGATTTCTGTTAGGATTGAATTCGTTGTCCAGGTCATAATCCGTGATCTCGAACCGAATAACTTCATCATCAGACATTATCTACCACTAATCTGAAAATATAAGTAAACAAACATTGAAACCGACAAAACGTTTGTAAAAACGAATACTAACCGCAATACTTTAAAGTACACAATTTATTTCACCGTGTATGCCTGCAAAAAGTACAAAACGAAGGAAATTAAATGATTATTTCCAAAAAATAATGCTGCTGCTCAACTTTTGGACGATTTGTAATTTTTGACACTTTTGACTTTTTTGTGTTTTGACGTTGCTAACGATGTGCCAAGTATGACTTGACTCGAGTCAGACTCGATTCCATGATCTTCGTGAGCTCGATCAAACCATAGATTAGGGCGGTATAATGTCCCGCTCGGCCGTGTATTCCGTTAGTTTCTCATTTATGTGGGATCCCTTGCAGGAGAGAGACTGATGGTTCACCCCTTGCTAGGATTTTTGGTTTGGCAGAATCCAGTTTTTCTGATTAAATAAATAAATAATTCTGCCAGTATCCAGTGTTTAGAAAAGCACAGACAGTTATAAACCGAAATTACTGAATTTTAATTTTTCTGTGCTGGATAAAGTATCATGATATTCAATCGATAATAATCGATTAATTACGCCCATCACTAAATTTGACACTTCAAAAAATTAATAACCTTGTTCTTGTTTCTGTTCAGTCGAAATAATTTATTTATTTACTTGATTTCAATTTAATTTAAACGCATATGATACACAATTTTGCTGTTTTTTCTAGCTTATAACTAAACCTGTGCAGTGAAGTGTAATGTTAGACATTCTTGTTTACAAGTAAGATGCTAAGCAGATTTTCCGATGTTTTGCAAAGTGCGGCCGATGTAGTGAGTATTAAAATTAATTGTTGCTGGTAATAAAATTATATTACTGCGTATTAGAGATGTAAATATCTATAATTTGTTTAGTTGGCTCCTCCTGCGACGAGGCTCGAGGATTTTGAATACCATTGGAAGATGATCATAAATTTTTATCAGAATTATGACGATACCAGCAAAGTTCACATTGAAGACACTAGGATACCACATCACCTACATCAGATGCTGCAGGTAAGCTTTATCACATGTATTATGTAACCACTCCACTTTTAAGTTAACTAAGTTGATAAAAATTTGAAATTAAAAGCTGATATGATCAATTTAGTAGCTTCATTATACAATAGAAAATAATTAGTAAACGGTATTAAGTATAATAACGTGGGATGGGCACCAGCCATGTTAAAATGACTGCCAATGCAATTGCCAATCTGTTTGCCAAGCGTTAAATAGGTAATGATGTACAACATTGTGTAAGCATTTTTGGGTAAAACTTTGTCCAGTAGTGGACGTCTTAGTGATAGATTAGTGGTGTAATTGAATTGGGAAGAAACTCAAAGAACTCTAAAATAACTAGCTAGAACGCTAAAATAATTATGAATAAATTTTATTCAATATACATGTACCTATGAATATGTGTATATAACATAATAATATACCCATATCTACTCCTTCAGATAAACATGAAAATATTTACTTTTATACTTTTCATATTCTGAAATAAGAGTCACATTTCATATCATAGTATGTTCTTAGTTTTTCGCGAGCTGATTGAATTAAAACAAGTTTTCGGATTTATCTCGCGTATATTAAACTAAAATGATTATTTAAAATCGAACCCTACGTTTCGGTCGCTTTTCAGCTTCTGTGGTCTCGGGCAGACTCGGGCAAACTTTTCATATCATCATATTTTTTTCATGTGAGTACCACATGATTATCCAAGCAAAGCTTAGGCAAAAACATAACATGTAAATATTTTCCATGAAAAAATTAGAAAGTGTATTATGGCTCTCAGTCACGCACTGATTCTGCAGCATATAAACAGATATTAATGTTATCTTAACATCTCATCTTATCCGAGCAAATTAAATTATTCTAATTTAGAATATTTATCTCTAGTAATATTAGATTATCAAATGTAACTTCACACCTGTACACCACGAATGGGTATGCAGAAACAAATACGTCCAACCATACAATGATTCACAATTTATAAAGAAATAAAAAACTGGTTGCCTGTAAAGTCGGTTTTACGGGCGAAGATTTTACGTGACAACGTCTTTTTCTCGGTAGAAAGGCATTCGCCGGTCTGGCAGGCCTCTCTCTCGTTCGGTGACTCATCGTTACGTTACCGGGCGTTACACTTTTTCATGAGTGACTCTGAGCCGCAACCTAATTTTAGACGTTGTCACGTCAAAAAAGAAAGAAAGATTTATTTTTTGGCTTACAATTAAAATAACTACTACATACTACAAAACATATAAAACATAAAAAAGCCAAACTAAATAGCTCCTATCTCAACAAGATGCTGTAGCATGAACTACAGTGCTGTACATGCATTAACATTTTGTGTCATGTCATATCTGGCAATATTGACATCTCCAGACATAACCATCAATTCTAATAGCACCTACCACCTTTTATTGAACCCAAGATCCCAGCAAATGTAGTAGCTTTACCAATACACTACTGAAACAGTTGAAATTGTATTTGTAATAAAAAGTATATGGTACAATACTTCCATTTTTTTATCCAATCGCCTATCAGTCAAATAAAATAATGAGAAGTGTTAAAGGCCCGTCTCAACAAACAAAACAATATTTCCATTTGATTTTGAAGTTTGTATTTCTTAGTTATCTAAATAGGTATACACTTCCGTTATTACTGTTTTATTTAACTGATTCTGTTTTATAATATACATATAATAATAATGGCAACCCATTATACGTCCCACTGCTGGGCACGAGTCTCCCCTTTTTGGCGGGAGGCCTGGAGCTTACTCCACCACGCTACTACAATGCGGATTGGTGGAGGTGGGTGGGTTAGTGGCCAACCCACTGTCGGATGTTTTCAAACCGCCCCATAAGGCCTCCGACAAGGTTTAACGACTGCTATCCATCGATAGCAACCGGGACCGACGGCTTAACGTGCCCTCCGAAGCACGGAAACGCGCATTTAATTTTCCACTAGCGGTCACCCATCACACTACCCGACCGCGCCCGTAGTGCTTAACCGAGCAGATCGCTTACGATCTACACCAGCCGCTGGGCCATGCGCGCTTATAATATACATATAATAATTATTAAAGTGAATTATTAAATATTTTGCTAACGCTTAGTAAAAATACTAAATAACTTTTTCACATGTTATCTATTAATCAGCATGTTACCTTGATGATTACTTATATGATAAATTGGAGTGGTGATATTAATTAGAATTAGAATGAGATTAATTACAGCTATTTCTTGCGACTTCATCCACATAATTCCTAATTTATATAGACAGACATCCCTTAAATCAATCTATTAGGAGGTGAAAAAAATGTTTGATCCAAGGCTTTTGACTATCGTAATGTCATTTTTTTTATTTTTTCATATAAACTCATCTGTTAATATCTGAAATCCTGAGGGCTTGATATTTAAAAACCGGTCAAGTGCGTGTCGGGCCACGCGCAGTATAGGGTTCCGTAGTTACAGAGTAAGAAATGTAATGAAAAAAATAAATAAATATTTTCTATGGAGTTCGAAATTTTCTAGTTAAATTCATTTGGTCGACTATTACTCGCGAACTTGCAGGGCCAACTTAGGTGTGATAGTTTTCCTTTTAATTTCGTTATATGTAGCTACTATCGCCGTAACGTTTGAATTTCTAACAACAACCGTTTAGTCTGTAAGTCTGTAGGGGGGGGAGGACACTAGAGTCTAACAAAAATGTGCACTTTAAATCTTAATAAGTCACGAACAGTGAACTAAATCGAATGAATCGATGTTCGCACACCCATAATATTTTTAAAAGACTTATCCAACTAGCACTATATGAAAATCGAAAATAAAAAAAATATCCGGTCGTTACTAGTAGAGGTTACCCTAAAAAAAAATTTTTTCTAGTTTTTATTCTACCACTTTGTCGGCGTAATTAAGGTGTATTCTTGTGCCAAATTTCAAGGCTCTACTACTAATAGTTTTTGCGCTAAACCGCAGACGGACAGACAGACAGACAGACAGACGGCGAAACTATAAGGGTTCCTTGTTTAATACGGAACCCTAAAAAGGTACCATATTTTTAACCCTTGGCTACAAACTAGATTTTCCATACACATATTTCATCCCTATTTCAAAATAGGGATGATGTATTTATACTTTATACTACTGTGAAGTATTTGTAATGTTTAGAAGTGATTTATGAAAAAAAAGTATGCCTCTATTTGAACCACAAACGGTTATCTCTTCAACTATTCAGTCTTCAACTATTTTCATTCCAAATTTCACTTGAATCGGTGTTATGGTTTCCAGTCTTGAAAAGCGTCACAGACAGAGACTTTCGCATTTATAATATTAGTATAAAAGTATAGATTATTTGTACAAAAGAGTCACTTGATTCTTAGTTTAATTACCTATATGGAATATTTTTTTACAGTGACACTTACCTAGCGAAGAGATAGCAACAGTCATATCAGTTGAATAATACATTTGTTTCATGTTAATGTTATCTGTGAACTGTAATGTAAATGTTAAATATATGGCTCTTGCATACTATTGAATGGCACATTCATTGTTAATTTTATCTTAATTTACATAATTATTTAACTTCATTTCTGTACCAAATTGAAACAGAAAATAAAATCTATCTTGTTCAAATTATTTTTCAAAGATAAGTTACTCCTTTAATATCATTTGAATAACTTCCATTCATATTTTTGTTAATAGTACAACCATATCCGAATTGGGCGTCATTTCAAAAATTTGATCCCAAAAATCATAATCTTCCTTGATTCATAAACAACACATGCCTATTCTAATTAATCTTATTTCAACCTAGTCGTCGTCTTGCATGTATATTACGAACGCAACTTCTCGATACCCATGTCTTACGTAAAGACCTTACTTTAGGCCATCTGTATGCTAAGTATTCATGAAAAATATGAGAAGGCCTTCTTCCAATGATTTGGATATCATAAAATCTCTCCAGAGTGATACGTTATAATGTTCTGTGCTTACAGATCGGGAGGCCAATATTGGCGGAGACACAATTAAAATCAATTTTCATATTTTTCTCGTGACTTCTTTAACCTGTCGTTAAAGAATGTCAAATGCGAATTACACTATCACAAAACAGATATTAATTGGTGAAACTCCGCACAAAAAATAACAAATCTGTTTTAAATCCAGCTGCTCGTAGAAGAAGAGAAAGAAGAACAGAGCAGCACAGTCGGTCCGTGTCTAGAGGCGGTGGTGCAGCGGTCCATCGGCTTGCTGGACGCGCTGCAAGCGCTGGCAGCAGCTGACCGGCCGCCGGGCGCCAGGCCCTTGGCCCTGTCCGTCGCTACAGCGCTGCTTAGACGGACTAGACGGCCGTGCGTCAATAGTGCGCACGTTTATCGACCTTTGCAGGTATTTTGACGACCCGGTTAGTCCAGCGGTGTGAGATGACCGTTTGATTCGAAGGGTCGCGGGTTCGATCCTCGCACCGTTACAGATATTTGTATCGGTTCGATCCTCGCACCGTTACAAATATTTGTATGGCCTACAGATATTTGTTTCGGGTCTGGGTGTTTGTGTATGTGTTGTATGTGTACAACGGCACCCACGACACAGGGATATACCTACTGTGGGGCTGTGAGTGTAAGCGTATTTTATTTATTATTATTTTATTACCTTCAAATATTTGTCACTATATTGATTTGAAATTATTGTTTCTGTATTCCATAATTCTGTCTATTAACAGCCTCAGTGGCCCAGTGGTAGCAGGCCACTACTACTACGCTGGGGTCCTGGGTTCTATTTCCGGGTCGGGGTAATAAGAGATAACGGTGTAAAATCCTTTAGTTCTGTTAAGTTGGGTAATGTGCCCGGAGATGTCAAGAGGCTTGCCACCTGTTACATGGGCCAAAACGTATCCGGTGAATCGTGGGTTTTGTATGTATGCCTGAATGCATGCAACACATCTGCATTTTGACCTCTGGTTTTTGTGCAGATGTCTATAGACTGCAGTCATCACTTAATATCTATGGGAGCTGCATGCTTGTTAGCCATTGCCACCTACGTAACATAAAAAATAACATACCATTCAAGGAAGAATTGGTTGTAGAAAAGTTTTCTGGAACTTTTTTAGTCTCCGAATCGACGGAAAACGTAACCGGCGAATCGTGGATGTTTGCATATATGCTTGAATGCATGCATTTACCTATGCCTACTCCTTCGGGGATTACAGGCGTGAACTAACGTAAACTAACGTTTTTTTAAGTCTCACTCTTGAGTCCACTGTCGCTTTACGCGGTGCCAGATCTTACACGCACCAGACGGCCATGTGTCAAGTCAAGAACCAAGTTGCTGTTCGTTAAGTTCGTCGCGTATTTTGTTATACTTATATCTAAAAAAAACATTTAAGTTTTTGCTCCTTCTGTCCACAGAGAATGCTGATCCAATGCAACGAAAATCCCGCGTCGCCAACAGAAAAAGAAGAGGTAGAACTACTACTAACTATATGTGGCTTGGTGCGGAAAGAGCCAGGTCTAGCAAACATATTCACGACACCGTTCGTCGAAGACAGAGCCAGTCTTCTGAGTATACCCGAAGACATCCAAAAACTTATACCTATCAAGACCAAGGTGCATACGCCGAAGAAGAACCCGTTGTTTGAAGTGGAACTATCCCATAATCCATTAAGGAATGTGTCTTTAGTGCGGACAAATAGTATGAACACCTCAAACAGTTCTGTTTGTGACGATAATGCATCTTGTAAAAGTCAAAAGACTGTTTACGATGATAATGACAAGTTCCTATTGATAGATCTGTTGCTGTCATATTTGAATAGTGCAGTGAGTATTAATTTTATAATTGTAATATTCTAATTTTCACAATAACACATGCGAGTTACCTTTAGAAATTAAAGAAAACCGGGTAAGAAAAATTTGTCTTCAGGCAGGAATCGAACCTGCGCCCTCAGGTTAACCAGTCCAGCCGCTTTCCAGCTACCGTAGTCCCACATCGAGACGTCAAATTTTGCCTTCCCTTTTTGTAATTCAATCGATTTAGTTAAAAAAAAAAACTTTAACTTTGTTAAAGTGCATGCAACCCAGCCTAAATAAATCAAGTTCAGGTCATAGCTCACTAGAGCCACCCGGCGGTCTGCGCTCATTACGTCAACTCCGCTCCGTATCGCTTCGATCGCAAGCCGTCAATACGCAGGCGGCGCGCGGTCCACGCACGGATGGCGAGTGGACCACTCGGTGACCACTGACGGCTCGTCTTGCGTTGACCTTGCATTGGGTTTAAAGACATTTATTCTCAAAAAAGACATCAAAGTCACTTACATGAGAATCATAGTTGCTTAGTTATTACAATTCGTCATCGCATGCAAAAGAAAAAGCAAAAATAACCCAAAAATAACAGAAATGAACATAAAAGAAAAAATAAATCAGTGGGTTAAAATTTAATGTAGTACAGATAAGAATAAAGTACTTGTAGTGAATACACATTTATATATATAGCTACCTAGGCTCTAAAACGCATTGCCAACTCGCTTTTCCGGTGTGGACCGCGAGTGGTTCACATGTAACATCGCGTCGTTCACCCGTCGACGACGAGTGGACGCCGTAAAACGAGGCGGTGCTGGTCGGGTGCCCGGTGGCTGTAGTGAGCTATGACCCTTCTTTTACATTTTCAGGATAACCAAGTTGTCTTGCGTGCTTGCGAAGGCATAATGATAGTTTCGTCCCTACCCGAAGATGACATCGCGAACCTGGTGACGAGCTGCAGCCCCGTCTGCGAGACCATCGTGGACAAATTGTCGGCTAAATACAGGAGCATACCGGCTGACGTGGACCCTAATGATGTGGATCACCTTAACATAACATGGGCGTGAGTGTATTATACTTTATGACTATTCTTCTAGTAAATAAATGATTTGATTTGACTCAACACTGATCACTAACAAATGATGGGTTTGTGTCGACGGATCACGGTATCAGATTGAAGTGGCCACGGATCCCGCCGAGTTGTATCCACCGATCACAGTTTTTTTACATGTAATGAAGGTGGCAAACAAGCATGCAGTTCACATTGATGTTAAGAGAAGAATGTAGCGTTTAGATACTCACACAAATACCAGAGGTCTAAATGCAGATGCGTTGCCACCCCTGAGACTAGTTGTTATGTGTCTGTGATAGTTATTACAGGACCATACATTGCCATCTAACCAGAACACGATAATGCTGAACACTGCTATAGGCCGACCTAAACGGTCAGCCTATAGCAGTGCAGATATACACGCGTATCGCCTGCGGGGTACAAAGAGAGCGGAGGGAGATGTCACCGGGTGGGTAAAAGGGGTGCGCGGAGCAGAGATCCACGTCAAAGTGCAGCAGTACGCTGTCGGTGCTCGCAGCGTGCGGTTTGTATTTTTGCAACGGACACTTGGACATTAACGCACAAGGTAAAAACTTACCAAGATTAATCTCAAGATAAATCGCTTTTCCTGTTTTGCAAAATAAAAAATTACAAATAGCGTACTACGTATATTCCTTTTTTAAACCCAGAAAACAAGATCATAGTTCTGCGGAGTATCTTCAAGACGATAACCTGAGAGAAGATGAAGAGATGGACAGCTTTATTATTACTTTCCAAGATTCTGACTCCTCAAGCTGCTCAGACAGTGAACACGATTCAAGCGATATGTATATTATGCATAGTCCTAATCCTACATAACTTTTATCTGTGGTTAAATATTTCGTGAAAGGAGTTATTGTAATTTTATTATTTCGTACCTTAGAAGCTTTTATTAAAATAATTAAAACATTTTAAGCTTATTTTTTATTAAAAAAAATACAGATAAGTTTGTATATAATTATATTTTATACTTTTCCAACAACATATCTCGAGATAAGTATTTGGATTATTGAGTCCGTGTGTAGCGTTACCCGCCCCCGCTCCCCTGGTACCGCGCAGGCGATATGCGAGTTAAACGGTCGGTCTATAGTTTAGCGGCAGATACATTAACGTGGTAATGCAGTGGTGCCTACGCCCTCGAGCTCCCACACTGGACCTCTACCACCAGTAGAAATTAAGCCAATCTTTCATTTTAAGGTACGTCGCGCAGGATTTTGGTGATAAAAGCTTTTACAAATTTCACGGCTACCGGGAGCTAACCAGTTTCTTCTCTTGGTTAGATTACTGTGACACTTTAATGAAGGTAAGCTTCTGAATTTTGTTTTTTTTTTATCTTTAATTAGTCCGAGATTTCACGAGAATGGAGAATGTATAATAATTTAAACAGAAATTAGTAGTATTAAACAGAAGGTTTATTGTTTTTCTTTTTGTTCTTTTTTTATCTAAGAAATGTGGCAAACAAGTATGCAGTTCACATGGAAGTTCGTTTAACATGATGACTGCAGCCTATAGACATTTACACAAACACCAGAGGTCAAAATGTAGATGCATTGCCACCCCAGTTGGTCTCTGTGATTGTTATTACGGGGCCATACATTACCATCTAACCGGAACACGATAGTGCTGAACACTACCATTTGGGGGCAGATAGATTAGAACTCTACCACCTATGAAATAAATAAAAATTCTTCCACTAGTACAGTCAGTCAACCGAAGAATGGCAGTCCAGTCAGTCCAATAGGGTGGTAAATAAAATTACGCGGGGTGGGCAGCAACACCCCAATTATACTACCACTGTATATACCCCAATATGGCATCATTGACTTTTGTTCAACTGTGTGCTTCGGTTGAAATTATGTGATGAATATTGATTATTTTTGTTTTCAGGAATGCCACCCAACCATAGCGTCTCATTTAGCGCGGACATTTCGGGCTCACTTCCTAGAAGGGACCGCGGAAGCAGGCCTGATGCCCATACACGACATCGCAACCAACCCTGTCGACATACTAAGCTCTGGGAACAAAGATCCAAGTTGTCGCGACATTATTACGTTAACTTCTGGGGACGTCAAGAGGGATTTGGACTCGGAGTCTCTGTCTAGAGGCTGGGCGAGAAGAGCAGTGTTGTCTGCTGCCTTACTTGCCAAATGTTTGCGGGTCGTTGATTCGTCTGATCTTATCAATGGTAAATATGTTAATCCTTTTGAATTTTATTTGTTTATAATTTAGATTTAAAAGGTCTGTAGCGTCCACTACATTAAGGCGCCAACTAGTGGAATACAATGAAACCTTACAGTACTTGTCTAGTACGATAGATGGCGTGCAGTCAAATTACATCGCACATACGAAGATTTCTCAAGAGTTGGCATATATACAACTTCCCAACGTCAACCGTTGGGCCGCGGCCCGCCAGGCGCTACCACCTCGCCTGGTCGGAGGATCCTCCCTTTTCGCCGGAGGAACACTTCCACCCGTTCCTCCACAGGTCTTCAATCTTCGGACAAAGGTAAGTCAGTTCTATTCACAGACTTAGCTCTGGGTACATTGTAAACTCTGGGAATATAAAAGATCCCAGTTCCGTAGATATTATGATGTTAAGTTCTGGAGATGTGAAGAGGGATTTGGACTCGGAGTCTCTGTCTAGAGGCTGGGCGAGAAGAGCGGTGTTGTCTGCTGCCTTACTTGCCAAATGTTTGCGGGTCGTTAAACTATCTGAAAGTACCGGAATAATCCGAAGTAATTTCATATCCGCAACCGGATCAGCCGGGCTCTTGAGTAGGCATTTTACGGATACGACATTACGGATAACGATCCACTCTCTCCTCATTATCTCAAACGTAAATTTAAATTTCTTGGAGTTTTTTTTTTTTTATGTTATAAATGTGGCAAACAAGCGTGCAGTTCACATTGATGTTAAGTGATGACTGCAGCCTATAGACACCCTCACAATGATCAGAGGTCAAATGTAAATGCGCTGCCACTCCTGAGGCATTAGGTGTTATGCCTCTGTGCCGGAAATTACAGAGCCATACATTACCACCTGACCGGAACACGATAGTGCTGAACACTACCATTTAACGGCAAGTATATTAGGTAATGCGGTGGTGCCTACGCCCGCGAGCTCCGTCACTGGAGCTCTACCACCAGTAAAAGTCTTTCATCATCTCAACCTCCGTTCCTTGGATAATCTCATTTTAGAAATTCCTTCTCACCGTACTGGCTTTTTATCCAACTCTTTCGCCGTCACAGCTATCAAGCTCTGGAACACGCTTCCCGCCTCCATCAAAAAGGCTCCGAGCAAGTTGTCATTCAAGCGTAATTTACGTAACTTTTATTTAAAAACATCATCATAGACAATCATAATATCTCTTCTTGCTATCATTATGTTATTTGCCGTTTTCTTCTCAATCATATCGATATATATTTATATTATGTATGTTTGTATATAATGTATTTATTTATGTATATTATATGTATAGATATATATTTTATATAGTGTAATATTTATTCGTAGGTTATTTCCTTATTTTATAATTAACTATTTAATTTATAAGTTTTACGCGCCTTTCATTGTTTTGTATTTACCCAAAGGTTGACTGGTAGACAATGCCTTTTAGTAGCGTTAAGTCCGCCTTTTGTACAACATTTCTGTGTTTGCAATAAAGTTAAATAAATAAATAAATAACGATATGAATACGCTTATATGAATCCGGATCCGGACCGGATCTGCCGGGATCTTACGGGGGATTACTCAAGATCCCGGCTGATACACGAGGGCGTATTATGTGTCTCGTTGGATATCAGTGCGCCAGCCACATAGCAGTACATTGCTGTGTTTTTTAATGTAATGGAAGTGGCAAACAAGCATGCAGTTCACATTGAAGTTGAGTGATGACTGAGCTTATAGACACCCACAAAAAAACCAAGTTCAAAATGCCGATGCGTTACCACTCCTGAGGCTTAAGGTGTTATGCCTCTGTGCCGGAAATTACAGGACTGTACATTACCACCTGACCGGAACACGATAGTGCTGAACACTACTATTTAGCGGCAAGTATATTAGGTAGTGCGGTGGTGCCTACGTCCGCGAGCTCCGTCATTGGAGCTCTACCACCAGTAAAAAGCTGTGCTGTCGTAACGTGAAAATTATCATCTTGGTTTGGTTGGTTTGTCGGTTCGGATATGACCAGGTCGGAAGTCGTGACTGCCTTACGACTTCGATCTGGGCACATTCCATTAAACAAATTTACTTTCTTGATGGGAATCACCAACTCACCAAACTGCACCGAGTGTGAAATAGTAGAAGATGCTTACCATGTTATGGTGGAGTGTGTCCGGGTCGAGGCAGAGAGACTGGCGCTTATGCAAGAATTTAATTATAACATAAAAGAACTAGGTATTTGTAACAGTGTTCTAGCCTATCCTCAATCAGAAGCGAGAATGCTTTATAAATTGGTTAAAATAGCTATAAGTCGTAGAGATTAAGTAATTTAAAATGTAACAATGAGGGTGGCATGGTCATTGTTGACCAAACCCTCTCTAAACTTTTAATAAAGATTAAAAAAAAAAAAATCTTTTTAGGAAAACAGCAATATACTGCTAAGTGCATATTTTTCTTGCGAGCTGACGGGTGAAAATTGTCGGGCAAGATACATAATACGTTCTCTGAAAATAATACCAACTTATTAATATTTTCATCAGAGTTCTCAAACTGGCTGGTGGGGGACGGAGAGATGTCGGAGTGGCCGCTACTACATGCGCTCATCAACAATTGCCTCACGAACGACTACGATCTCACGCTGGAAACATTGAGATTCTTCGAGGTATGTGCCTCAAACTTGACTTCACGCCTGTAATCCCCGAAGGGGTAGGCAGAGGTAAATGCATGCATTCAAGCATACATGCAAACACGCACGACTCGCCGGTTACGTTTTGGCCCATGTAACAGGTGGCGAACCTGTTGCCATCTCCGTAGTAGTAGTGGCCTGCTACCACTACGCTACTGAGGCAGTTAATGCCTCAAACAACAAGTACAATGTAGTTTTGTCTAAAGATATATAGGGACACCGTCGTTTTGCATATTATTGTTGTTCCTATTATGCTTTGGCATAACTTGTTTTGCATACATTTCTTTATCGTATTATTTGTTTGGCATTATGTTTATTTGTCATACTGCATTGATAGTCATAATTTTCCTTTAGTCTAATTTGAGTCGCAACTATTTGTTATATTTCTTTTTTAACTAATAGTTATTGGTTTTTATTATCTATGTATAATCCCCGACTTTGCCAGGTTAGGTTCGACCTACTGGCGCGTTTTTTGCTGACTGTACAAAGTATGGCTTTTATTTTGTTATTATTCTTTATTATCTTTGTGTTTTTATCATTATGCTGTGGAATGTTATGCCTGGTTTTAATTATCATTATGATTTAGTTTATTGTGGTTATGGTATTTAACCGACGTCAAATAAAAGGAGAAGGTTCTTAAGTCGACGGAGTCTTTTTAGTGTTCCGTAGTAAACAAGGAATCCTTATAGTTTCGCCATATCCGTCTGTCTGTCTGTCTGTCTGTCCGTCCGCGTTTTAGCGCAATAACTATAAATACTACAGACTTGAATTTTGGTACAAGTATACATCTTAAGCCGACAAAGTTTTAGAATAAAAACATGAAAAAATATATATTTAGGGTAACCTCGCCTACATGTAAGTCGAGGATATTTTATTTTCGATTCCCATATAGTGTGTAGTATCGTTGGATAGGTCTTTAAAAAATAGTATGGGTGTCCGAACATCATTTTTCGATTTAGTTAACTGTTCGTGACTTATTAAGCTTTAAAGTGCAAATTTTCGTTAGACCCAAGTGTCCCCCCCTAACAGACTAAACGGTTGTTGTCAGAAATTCAAACGTTACGGCAATAGTAGCAAATGTAATAAATGAAATTAAAAGGAAAACTATCACACTTAAGTTGGCTTTGCAAGTTTTTCGAGTAATAGTCGATCAAATGTACTTTACTCGAAAATTTCGAACAAGTTCATACAAAATATTTTTTTTTTCATTACATCTTTTACTCTGTAACTACGGAACCCTACACTGCGCGTGGCCCGACATGCACTTGACCGTTTTTTTTTATGTATGTTCATCGATAATTTGAAAACACCTGTACCGATTTGGATGATAAGTTTTTCGTTTTTAGGTCTATCGATCATTATGGCTATAGATGTTATGCCGAATAATAATATGTCTTTAAATTTTATGCAACCCGACCCTAATCCTATATATACGGTATCCAACAAGAAATTTTGCATATCGACCTTAGGAACAAGACTTCGTCTTATTTCGGATCTAGAGAGCGTTATCTCTTTCGCACTTTACCTATTTGACCTCTCTCGTCCGTTTTGATCAAGTTTGGTGTCAAGGCAGTATGCAGCAGACGATCTACTAATTAATCAAACTAACCTAACCTAACCTGACAATGTCGTAAAATTTGATAATATTTTTTTCAACTAAATTATTTATGAGGTGATGAGTTATGAAATGAATAGTTTTGTAATAATCTGTTTGCCAAGTGAATTATTTATGTAGTGATGTAGTTGTGGAAAGTTGAGATGTGTAACGAAAACGTTGGTTTTGTAATGAAGACTTTTGAAACGTTTGTCGGTAAAATGACCGCTGCAGAGATAACGCTCTAGAAACTAGCCGGTTGTCTCTCTCGTAGGTTCAATCCCTACTAATATGATTAATGCGAAAGTAACTCTGTCTGTCTGTCTGTCTGTTACCTTTTCACGTCCAAACGACTGAACCGATTTTAATGAAATTTGGTACAAACTTTGAGAAAGAACACTTATTTATAAAATGACATCCACGCGGGCGAAGCCGCGAGCGACAGCTAGTGTGCAATATTTCTTGAATACTGTATTGTTTCAGGCGATAATAGAGAAAGGCACAGAGCACAGTATCCAACGGCTGGTGATATCGCGTGTGTGCGGGCGCGGGTACCTCACCGCGCAGCCGCCAGACTTGCAGCAGGACGAGAGGGACAGGCTCAACGACGTCTCGCTCTCCCGCGAACGAGAGACTAACAGGTAGAGAATTATCGTTTTAAACTAACCGGGTTGACTGACTGGGAACGGCTGGACCGATTTTGACGGGACTTTCACTGGCAGATAGCTGATGTAATAAGGAGTAACCTGGGCTACTTTTATACTATTTTATTTTAAAGAAAAATGGAAAGAAAAATTTGACTTCAGGCGAGACTCGAACTCGCGACCTACCGGGAATCTAGTGCAGCCGCTCTTCCAATTGAGCTACTGAAGTCCTGCCCGATTTGTCAAATCTTTCCTTCACATCTATTGCATTGCTCTATGGTAGCAGCAGCGCCATCTATTACCGAAATAGCCTAACTAGCATAGTTGGTAATAGATGGCGCTGCTGCTACCATAAAGCAATGCAATAGATGTGAAGGAAAGATTTGACAAATCGGGCAGGACTTCAGTAGCTTAATTGGAAGAGCGGCTGGACTAGATTCCCGGTAGGTCGCGAGTTCGAGTCTCGCCTGAAGTCAAATTTTTCTTTCCATTTTTCTTTAAAATAAAATATATTTCACAAGCATGTGTTAATGCGAAATAATATAAAACAATTACTTTTATACTAGCTGCGCCCACAAATTTGTCCTGGTCGATACTGAACAATCATAAATTCTCACGCGGGCGAAGTCGCGGGCACAGCTTCACATTCACACTAGGTACATCCTTCTCTATTTACTATAGAGAAGGATGTGCCTTCTCTAACTTAAAAAAATGTGTTTTTTTATGTAATGAAAGTGGCAAACAAGCATGCAGGTCACATTGGTGTTAAGTGATGACTGCAGCCTATAGACACCTACACAAAGACCAAGGTCCAAATGCAGATGCGTTACCACTCCTGAGGCCTTAGGTGTTATCCTGTGGAGGCCCTCTGTGCCGGAAATTACAGGGCCGCACATTGCCACCTGACCGGAACACGATAGTGCTGAACACTAACATTTAGAGGCAAGTATATTAGGTAATGCCGTGGTGCCTACGCAATCTCCGTCACTAGAGCTCTACCACCAGTTTTTCTGATCTGCATTTTGACCTCTCGTTTTTGTGTAGATGTCTGTAAATAATAAAATACGCTTATACTCACAGTCCCACACTGGGTATAAACCTGTGTCGTGGGTGCCGTTGTACACATACACAAACACCCAGACCCGAAACAAATATCTGTAGGCCATACAAATGTTTGTCCCGGCGCGGGGATCTCACACCGCTGGACTAACCGGGTCGTCGAATGGGCTGCAGTAATCACTTAACATACATATGAGCTGCATGCTTGTTTGCCAACTTAGTTACTTTAATAAATATGTAAAGGAGATGTTGCGTTGCGAGCTCGGCTCTGGTTCGTACATGTCCTCAAAAAATGGGTAAATTAAAGAAGAATCCGAAAAAAAACGTAACTTCACGCCTGTAATCCCCGAAGGGGTAGGCAGAGGTAAATGCATGCATTCAATCATACATGCAAACACCCACGACTCGCCGGTTACGTTTTGGCCCATGTAACAGGTGGCGAACCTGTTGCCATCTCCGGGCACATTACCAAACTCCGGGGTACTGGGAAACTTCCAGAAAATGGAAAAATCCCAATAGAAGCAGAGATAAAGGATTTTAAACCGTTGTCTCTGATAGCCCCCGACCCGGGAATCGAACCCAGGACCTCCAGCGTAATAGTAGTGGCCTGCTACCACTACGCTACTGAGGCAGTCCGAAAAAAAATACAATTAATTTATTCAAGAATATATTTTAGAGTTGCAACCACATATAATTCAAACGATTTTATGATTTTCAACCACGTTCAACATGGCGGAGATACAGCCGACGCTTATTTAAAAAATGAAAATGTCAAAATGACATCGCCCGCCATATTCGCCATGTTGGTTTTGAGTTGCAATTCTAACTTTTGTAACTCCAAACAAAGCTAAATAAGTGAAAATATGCATTAAAAAACGTTTTTATATTGATTTTGCCTGTTAATGAAATTGTGTACTATGCATGGCCGGAGGTCCATACATTCTTGCAACATCTCCTTTTGTAGGGAAGCGATGAAGCAGCTCCAACACGAGGATCACGTGAACGAGCAGATCGACGACATACTGTCGCACGAGGGCATCGACACACGCGACGTCAGCGAGACCGAGAACATACACCGGGTTATTAACAGGTCAGTTGCTATGTATGCCTAAACCTTGCCAGTAAGCATGTACATATATATTTTTTAATTTGACTACTTAGTTCTCTATTCGACTGCACACCGAAGTAAAAAATTTGAACATATTTTTATGAAAATATCTATTTATCTGTAATCCACTGACATATTATTTTATTATATCGACTTATTATATACAACGTGCAACAGGTTTAAATGTACAACCCGAAACTAGATTAATCAGAATCGATAACCGAATCGATTTCAGGCATTTTTAATATAGGTAGTATTTTGCTCCAAAATTAACTACAATTGAGGAAAATCATAAATAATAATTTAAGAAATAAAGTAGTGAAAATGAATCTCCACTAGCGAGTATTAAATAGGGTTGCGCATACTGTACGTACAAATTGGGGACAACTTATTTCGTAAATAAAAAATATTAAATACATAAACATGTAATTTCAGTTCATGTATTATGATTGTAAGTCGATTTTCTTATAAGGGTGTTTGAGCGTGTACGTTATTCCCGTTACATGTTGTGTTGGAACAAACAGTCAACTTTAAAATACTATCTAATAGTACTATTAGTGACTACTACAATCATAATAGGATTAATAAAATTATTATCCAATATCACAAGCCTAATTCTCTTGATCGAAGTAACATCAAAGGAAACTCAATCATATAAAAACATTTTTCAAAAATCTCTCTTATAATTCACTACATATACAGCTTTCCGGTATTTGGTGATGATCCTAACGCAGCTTATTTGCACCTTCTAGGCGGCTTAATCTGCTTAAAGAGCGCATTGAAGATATCATGGCAAGCGACACACAGACAGCTGAACCTATTGAATTATAATAATTAATAATAAGTACTAACAATAATACTGAATAACGCTGATCAAATTAGCGGAACACGTTCTTAATGTGGAACAAAAGAAAACTGATGGAAGTAAAAAATACTTGATATAGCGCCGTTCAAAAATAATTTAATCGTATAAGTAGAATAAAAAAAATGCTTATGACGTGTCAAGTTAAAAAAATTAAAGTGAATAACAATAAATATATCAATTTGGGTAAAGGTTATAAATATAAAACATTAGTAATAATCATCATCACACCTTCCAAAAAATCTATACAGAAGAATATAGTAAAGTACATCGGTAGAATGTCTTCCTTTCTCTGTTTCTAACTAACGAGACAGAGTTTAGGAAAAATAAAGGAGAGGAGACATTTTCCAAGGGCCATGAACCAGAGAATATGTAAATACTACGTATAGAATGGACACTTCGACGTCCCGCCCGATTGGCTCGCATCACTCAACCCCTTCCCCTCTTATGGGCGACGGTTGGTATTTTGTGCGTGCTACGCACACAGGTGCGCGTGTAAATACACGTCACTGATTGATGAATTATTAATAAAAAATATATATTAATACAATAAATATTGTTCTATTACAATTAATGATTGTAATAGAAACCAAATTAAGCGTTTGTATGGAATTTTGGCGGAGTGTCCGCGGTGTGCCATGAACTGAGAAAAACCTCTTTTCAATATAGTTTATTGAAAACTAAATTTTAATAGAAAGTAAAAAGAGTTCAATGCGTATTTTATGATACATTCTATCAATTCTGCATCTCGTCGCTTCTCGCTACATTAATACGAACAGTGCATCACGGATATTGATAAAAGTGGTTCGGAGTGGAAAAATATAAATATTATTGTAATATAAATGAATTAAGATATTTCATATTTATAGTCAAATATAAAAGCGTGTTTCGCTAATTTAATAACGATTACTGTAGTCTTTTTTTAATCCGGGAGAATAATTTGACATACCGCTTAATCTAACTACTAAACCAGACTGGCCGTAGCAACATGTATTTTCTAGTTAATTTCTTTACATATTATGTAGATACATATGCAGCACAGCAAATTAAAAAAATACTTGTACTTGTGGCACTTGTAGAAGAAATACAAATTCCCTGCAATACAATTGCCCGCAATACTCAACCTGCGGCCTGCCTGCTGAGCCTAAACCCATATTTGTAACTGGTGGTAGAGCTCCAGTGACGTGACGGAGCTCCCGGGCGTAGGCCCCACCGCTTTATCTTATATACTTGCCGCTAAATGGTAGTTAGTGTTCAGCACTATCATGTTCCGGTCAGGTGGTAATTTACGGCCTTGTAATTTCCGGCACAGAAGCATAACAACTTAGGCCTCAGGAGTGGTAACGCATCTGCATTTTGACCTTGGTCTTTGTGTGGGTGTCTATAGGCTGCAGTCATCACTTAACATCAATGTGAACTGCATGCTTGTATGCCACTTCTATTATATAAAAAAGAAATAAAAAAACACCCCGATGCGCCGGTAACGTTTTGACCCATGTAATAGGTAGCGAGCCTATCGTCATTTCCGCGTGTATTACCACGCTCCGACGAAAAGAAAACGAAAAAAAAAAGAAACTTCCACAAAATGGAAAAATTAAAATACTACACTTTGGTTTGCCAATAAAATATTATACTGGTGGCAGAGTTTCAATTGTAGGAGCTCGAGGGCGTAGGCACAACCGCATTACCTAATCTATCTGCTGTCAAATGTTGTTCAGCACTATCGTGTTCCGTTCAGATGGTAATGTATGGCCCCGTAATAACTATTATAGAGATATAACAACTAAGGTCTTAGGTGTGGCAACACATCTGCCTTTTGGCCTCTGGTTTTTATAGGTGTTTGTAGACTACAGTTATCACTTAACAACCATGTGAAGGCTTGTATGCCACCTTGGTTACGTACAAAAAAAAGTTATTCCACGGACCCAATGTTGAGAGCATATTTTTTACATTACCTGTCCAATTATTCTCTTAGATAAAAAATGATTAACAATACTAACATCAATAAAATTGTAATTCAGCTTGTTATTTTAACATATCACTATAATATATTTGGAATAAATCGGTGTATGTATTTAAACATTTGTAAATATTGTATTGCAAAT
Organism: Macrosoma leucophasiata; assembly: GCA_036365455.1. Taxonomy (NCBI): domain Eukaryota; kingdom Metazoa; phylum Arthropoda; class Insecta; order Lepidoptera; family Hedylidae; genus Macrosoma; species Macrosoma leucophasiata. The sequence goes on from JAWQUS010000004.1 coordinate 14,213,284, forward strand.
ATAAAACTAGTGAAATGTTCAGGAAGCTTGCTCTAGTTCGTCAGTAATCGAAGATTCATCTTTATTTTATATCGATGGGAATTCTATGTGGAAGATAAATTTACCGCAAAACGAGGGTTTATCCATTTTGTTAAAGATGCATATTAGCCACTAATTAACAATGACCGCAGATGACTCGGTTTAAGTAATATTAAATAAATATGGGAAAAAAATAGTCTTCATCTTCAACATATTAATTTGAACCATTTACCATTATGGTTTAGTGTAATAATTAATTAACGTTGACTGTCGACAACACATAATCATTTATAGTAAATATTGGTGATATCTAACACACAAAATAAAATTTTACAGATCTCAAAATCTCAAAATGTTAATATTAATATGAACGATATTTAATGAATTTAAATAACATTTTATACAGATCTCAAAATTAATCAATTTTTTTTTAATTTGGAAAGTTTATACATGATCTGCATTGGAATTTATTAAATCTCAATATATTTTAATGAAAGTATTTTGCTCATGCCATATGCGTAAATTTTATGTTTGTGTACAATTTTTTGCCATTATGTTGATGTATTTTTATATTATTTTTTATGTATAAATAGAATGTGTAAATAGTTTATCATAATTCATAAGCTGAAGTCTAAGATTATTTGAGAAAATGTTATATTTTTTTATGAATGAAACAGGATATACATTCATAATAATGCTACATGGAAAACAATGCTTAAGAATTACAATTATTCATCATTGTATGTAGTTATATATAATACTATCCTGAAATATTTTCATGATTCAAAATCAAATAGTGGTACATTTCCCATACCTATTCGAAACGTCTGTATCCCATGAGTAGTAAATCCTTATTAATTTATATAGAACACAAATACGGAACGTATTTTAAAGCTATGTCTTAACAAATCATATCAGTTCAAAAAGAGAAAGTTCCATTAAAAAGACGGAGTTCATCATTGTTGAAATGTTACATTTCTACAATTATGACAATAGGGATACAAGGTAATATCGCCAGTAATACTACAAAACCGCGTAAGAACAATTTTAAAGAGATATTCTAATGAGAATAATGTAATACGCCATACAATAATGTAAATTGTTTCTCATGTGGTGTTACAGTATTCTAAATATTATGTATATATAATATGACCATGGGGTATCTATATCTAAATTTAGTATCGTCGTGTAAAACTTTAAGAATGCCACCTATACAAGTCACACATAATTTAAGGAACTTTAATGAAGAATACATGAGGCTGCGAGAGCTATTTACCCATTTAAGTTCTTGAGCTGCTGGCCGATAATTATACATATACATATTTTAACTGCAAGACACAAGACACAGATTACTTCGTTATTCTCGCAGTTTCATTTCATATAGTTTGTATTTCATCAGTGTCATCCCATTTTCACCGACTCGTCCTTAAAATATGTCGCAAAGTCTTAACAACGTCTCTATTAATTTGATAAACGCTTTGTACTTACTGCCCTTGACTCGATTTTGAATTAAATTACAATCGTCGGAAACCGTTACTGCTAGCTTAACTCGCATCTGAAAATATAACAAAAAACTGGTTGCCTGTAAAGTCGGTTTTACGGTCGAAGATTTTACGTGACAACGTCTTTTTCTCGGTAGAAAGGCATTCGCCGGTCCGGCAGGCCTCTCTATCGTTCGGTGACTCATCGTTACGTTACCGGGCGTTACACTTTTTCATGAGTGACTCCGAGCCGCAACCTAATTTAAGACGTTGTCACGTCAAAAATAATATATGTTGTGTATATTAATATACAATGATACGAAAATAATGAACTGCGTTACCATTTAATTATATATTAAAAAAATATTGAAATTAAACCTCTTTTTGCACGCCTGACTTGGGGGAGCTAGTTGGTGTATACTTGACGTTAAGAAAAGGGTGATAAGGCGTGAGTAGATGCGGTTGCATAGGAAGAGATGGAGCTAAAGAAGTTTAACTTCAGTCGTGTGGTCTAAAGTCTAAAGCACGCTCGTAATTCTTTGACAATTTAAGACACAGTACCTTAGGAAAGAAACTTCGGCCAGTTTCGACTTCCTAGAGCGTTATCTCTGTTACACACATTTGCAACACCAGGGGCGTCGCCAACGCGCTGCCAGCCCTGAAGGACTCTTTTGACGCCATTTTTTAAGAACCCCATATTGTAGCACCGAGGGAACACCACAGAGGGAAGCTCATTCCACAACTTACACGTTTTGGGAAAAAACGAATGTGAGAACCGCACCATTGAACATGGTGACACCGCCAGGTGTCCAGTCGGTGAGGGTGGAACTTCTCTCTTCGGCGGGTAGTACGGTGTAGGAAAAGAGACGGTGGCACCATGTCGAACAGTTAACTCACCATTGCAAAGACCTTATAAAACGCAAAGACTCCCAATGTCTCGGCGCAGGCTCAGATGTTCGAGCCTGTCAGTAAATCCTGGGTCATTAACAATACGAATGGCGCGTCTTTGTAGGGAGTCAAGTGGACCAAGTTGGCATTTGGGGGCTCCCGCTTACAAATGAGAGCAGTATTCCAGATGGGGTCGCACTTGGGCCTTATAAAGCTGTAATAGCTGTCCCGATGTGAAATACAGTGTGAAAGATATAACGCTCTATAGAGCTGAAAATAGCCGAAGTTTCTTTCCTAATATCGATGAGAAACATTTCTTGCTGGGGACCTTCTGTACACATATATTAATCGTTAGATGCCAATGAGCTTGGAGCCGCCAAACTTCCCATTCTTGCAAAACACTAATGCTTCTTTTATCACCAGGGAACTGACCGCTGAAACCTTATACAATGGTAATAAAATATATATTTCATTGATTTGGGATAAGCGGAGAATTCCCTGATTGTACGTTGAGACGCCACGACAAAGCCACGTACGCGTCGCGTTGTCGCGGCGTCTGCGGCACATACGTTCATCGATGACGTACGCTGGACAAATTCTATTGTAAAGGAGCTATTAATTCGTTTTGGATACTTTGGAATCAACCGTGAATTCAAAAGACTACCCAAAAGGCTCTCGATCGAAAAGACAGTACGAAACTAGGAAATTTTAGCAAAAAGTGCGAATACGCCTAAGTGTTTTATATCTCAATTGCCATTGCAGAAGTCATAAGCCAAAAATATTGCAACAGACTTTATCACCATACAAATAACCAATGTGACCGACCAGACATTTCTACGGTAGTACAAATACAAGTGTAGGGAGACTGTGAAGGTGTGGGTACCTTTCTGGGAACGTTGGTAAAAATGAGCATGATTCTTTACCATTATACAGAATAACTAACGTAACTGGAGTTAGCTCCAGGCCTCCCCCCAAAAAAAAAAAAAAAAAAGGGGAGAGACTCGTGCCCAGCAGTGGGACGTATAATGGGTTGCCATTATTATTATTATATATACAGAATAACTAAGACTGGTTATAAACATCCAAAATATCATTCACCTAAAGATTCAGTTGTTTTCTTGTAGGACCTCGACATAGAGCAACACGGGCCACCGGTCGCGGCGGACGGCTGCGGTGGAGGGGAGTAGCCATAGCGTTCATTACCGATGCAAAACAGTCTGTCATTTTTTGCGGGGGGAAATGCGTGCGACATACATGCACACTACAAAAATCGTCTATTACTACGAAACTCACACCTTGACTTTAACAAAATACAGAAACAATTTCACGCACACATTTAAATATCTGGGCGACAGGCATAGGACCATTTGGTCTTGTACTTTGACAGAGGGGAAAGCCTGCATATGGCTACTCCCCTCCGGTGTTGCTCTATGGACTTCGATCCAAGCAGGATAGGGATCATTTTAAAAAGACCACGTGATATTCGGGATGTTTTATAGTCAAAGTAATAAAATGCCATTTAATTTTAAGTGTGTCGTCTATTAGTATTAACTGATACAACTGTGATTTTGTATGTTGTATATTTATATTAAATTGTTTTGGAAAATTACTGTGTTTCATTTGTCCCCCCTTGTTTTCAGTTATCTGCTGTTGCTGCCGCGGGCCGTTCTCTCTGATCCCGTGGGCGCGGACTATGAACATTACATACATGACGCTCAAAGACAATATCAGGTATACATATGCGTTTTTTACTGGTGGTAGAGCTCCAGTGACGGAGCTCGCGGGCGTAGGCATCACCGCTTTACCTAATATACTTGCCGCTAGATGGTAGTGTTCAGTACTATCGTGTTCCGGTCAGGTGTTTCCGGCACAGAGGCATAACACCTTAGGCCTCAGGAGTGGTAACGCATCTGCATTTTGACCTTGATCTTTGTGTAGGTGTCTATAGGCTGCAGTCTTCACTTAACATCAATGTGAACTGCATGCTTGTTTGCCACTTCCATGACATAAAAAAAAAACATGAAGGAAAGAAAAAAAAAATTCTTTAATAGTGCAGTCGTGAGACGTTACTTCTAGCCTGTAATCCCCGAAGGGGCTGGCAGAGGTAAATGCGTGCATATGCATTCAAGCATACATGCCAACACCCGCGATTCGCCGGTTACGTTTTGGCCCATGTAACAGGCGGCGAGCCTGTTGACATCTCCGGGCGCATTACCAAACTTTGAGGTACTGGGAAATTTCCAGAAAATGGAAAAATCCCAATAGAACCAGAGATGAAGGACTTAACACCATTATCTCTGATAACCCCCTACCCGGGAATGGAACCCAGGACCGCAGCGTAGTAGTAGTGGCCTGCTACCACTAAGCTACCGAGGCAGTTAAACTCTCTCTGATCCCGTGGCCTCGGCCTATGAACATTACATACTTGACGCCCAGAGACAATATCAGGTAATATATACATGAAGGAAAGAAAGAAGTAATTCTTCAATAGTGCAGTCGTGAGACATGCTTATTCTATCTATCGATCTTCCACCAAATGGAAGTGTAAAGCAGGATCAGATAATAATACTCAATACGTATAGAATGGACACTTCGACGTCCCGCCCGATTTGCCCGCATCATTCAACCCCTTCCCCTTTTATGGGCGACGGTTGGTATTTTGTACGTGCTACGCACACAGGTGCGCGTGTAAATACACGTCACTGATTGATGTCTGTGTAATCGAAACCAAATTAAGCGTTTGTATGGAATTTTGGCGGAGTGTCCGCGGTGTGGCAGTATCATGTACCGGTTATACTTCGTAATCACTATCACAAGGGCAAAACAATGCAGGATATATTAAATAAACAACCGGACCAATCTAAAGGATATTACAAACTTTGTAAAGAATGAATGAAATGATCAATCAGAGATTAAATTAAAACAACTAGGCAAGTATGACATGGTATATCGTAAAAATAAAAAAAAAAACAAAATAAAACAATTTTAGACTAAAAAAAATTACAAATTTTATACATCTCGGGAACGGCTTAACCGATTTAGACGGGACTTTCACTGACAGATAGCTTATGTAATAAGGAGTGACTTAGGCTACTTTTATACTAGCTGCACCCACTGACTTTGTCCGGATAGATACTGAACAATCATAAATTCTCACGCGGACGAAGTCGCGGGCACAGCTAGTTATAAATAAATACACAGTTATTTGGTGACCTACTAATATCAGACCCAGTATTCAGTAGACTACAGATAAACAAAAATAAACAATATGTATTATAATACATCGGACCATTGCAATAAATGACAGTTCAAACTATTTTCAATTTCAATGGTTCTTTTCTCGCCGCTGAACGATTTGCCTTAATTAATATTTATCATTATCACTAGTCGAAAGACGTTTACAGCTGGACAAAGCCTTTCCCAAGGACTCTCACAACCGTGTCGTGCGTCATTAGGAGCGAATATGCCATAATCGACACGCTTGGCAGGCGGATTAGCAATCGCAGTGGTAGGTTTATCGCGGAACAATGCTTCCCATCTTCCGTTATTGCACTTATTACTGTCCCCTTGAAATGATTTGACCGCCATTGCTCGGTTATCTGCACGAGCGGAAGAATTCTCTCCACGATAGGCATAGGCAATATATGATACCATAATCTTACTCTATCTCTATAGTTTAGTATGTCTTTGATTAGCACAATGCCATAAAATTTTCAGTTATGGCTTGACATAACAGCAACATTTAACTGGCCATCTGATCACAACTGGATAGACAACACGGCCAGCTCTACACACAGCTACGACAGCCGCCCGGAAGCCGACATCCACCTAGACGACGTATTCGACAACCTACACATGGAACCTCAAAGGAAAACCAGCAAAAACCTACTAGAATACCAAACAGAGGATCCCAAAAACGAAGGGTTCACTCAAAAACTGATCTACAGGAGTCGGGACTTGTCCAGTTGTATCGAAGAAGATTACGACGAAGGACCATTTTTTAGGATGCTATACAAACTACTGTCCACCATGCCCAACCAGCCGTATCAAGTGAATTTGCATCTTACGTCGATCGTATCTAAATTGGCATTGATGCCACATCCGAATTTGCACGAATATCTATTGAACCCTAGTCTGCAGACCGCCAAGAAGACTCCGACGCTGTTCAAGATATTACAGGATGTTGCGCGAAGGCTAACAATCGAAGTGCCAAGGTTGAAGAATTATAAAAAGATTATTGAATATACGCGGTTGCAGTTGATGAGTGAAGATCCGAGTTATGATGAAAGGTGATTTTTTTCTCACATTTATGAACTGAATTATTAATTATAATCAAATAATTACTATTAAATTTTCGAATGCAATTGCTAAGCCTGGGTTGCACCACAAACCACAATATTTGTGAATGTTAAAGTTTTTGTAACACTTCACATCCTTCTCTGATTTTAACAGATTTAACAACTTTAACAAGTATCGTGGTGCAACCCAGGCTAGATTGAGGAATATGCCCCAAGAATACAAGCTTCCGTAATTCTATAGAATTTAAACCGATGGATCTCTTTATATAGTTTATGGAAGATTTAAATAAAAATGTTTTACTGGTGGTAGAGTCCCAAGTGTAGGGACTCGAGGGAGTAAGTACTACCGCATTATCTAATCTACTTCCCGCTAAATAGTAGTGTTCAGCACTATCGTGTCGCGGTTAGATGGTAATAAATACGCTTACACTCACAGCCCCACAGTAGGTTTTTTAAATGGTAATGTACGACTCTGTAATTTCTGGCACAGGAATATAACAACTTAGACCTGAAATCTTTATTTTGATGGTAAGTTAACCATCAATGTGAACTATAAGTATGTGGAGGAACGGGTGGAAGTGTTCCTCCGGCGAAAAGGGAGGATCCTCCGACCAGGCCAGGTGTTAGCGCCTGGCGGGCTGCGGCCCAACGATTGACGTTGGGAAGTTGTATATATTCCAACTCTTGAGAAATCTTCGCATGTACGATGTAATTCGAATGCACGCCATCTATCGTACTAGACAAGTACTGTAAGGTTTCATTGTATTCCACTAGTTGGCGCCTTAATGTAGTGGACGCTACAAGTATAGTATCTTTAAACATGATTTAAATTAACCCTGTACCTATATGCTTGTTATGCAGAAGTCCTCGACTATCTGACACAAACAAATATAATTCCAGTGGCGACCACAATCAGCTGGTAGAGAGCCTCATCGTCCTCGAGGAGTTCTGCAAGGAGCTCGCCGCCATCGCCTTCGTCAAATACCAGCATCAAGTTCACATGCATAGATAACTCTCTCTCTCTCTCTCTCTCTCTCTCTCGTAGAGTAAGATAAAGAGATGAAACGTCTCTCGGTATAACAGGTCGGGCTTCGTGCTATTTAAATATATAGACTGCTTCGAGTGCGAGTTGCTATAATAGTAATATGCTAGAAGAGTTGAGCGTTAAATTAAAGGCTTGCAAGGTGCTTTTCCATTTGAGTTTGTATTTTTTTTTTTCAATTGGGCATGCGAATTTGACCTAATGTCTGATGAAGGTACGTCATAGGCTTGCCTCTATGTTTTTTTATATTGTGTGTACCTTTATTTAGGTCGCAGAAGGCTTAGACTGCGATCTGATTCGTCTTTGTCATATTATACACAAATAGGGTTGCCAGGCGTCCGGATAAAGCCAGCCTTTTGATTGCTTGTCCGGTCAAAATATACGTTGTCCAGTTTTTGTAAGGCTATTTACATTTCTTAAACGAGCGAGCGCCGAGCACAACGCTTCTATAACGGGTGTCCGGACTTTTCACCCAAGTGTCCGGCTAAACTTGATTGGTCTCTCCAACTATTAGGTTTAGCAACCTGGCAACCCTATACAGACATTTCAAAGGTCTACGCTCACAGTGATATTGCATTTATTAGCCGCACGTTGATAAATGTGGTGTACAAATATTTTTATTTCTCGACCGCTTTATTATTATGTAAACCTGACACTGATCACTGATCACTGATATCTCATATTCTGAGACGTTACTTGAAACGTCCCTTGACTCCCACTCAGCTTAAGATACTTTATGAGGATGCCTCGAAATCCATATTCTTAGTTGTATTTTGACAGTAACTCATGTGTACGGATTATCATATGGATAATTGGCAACGTCCTTAAAATCCAATTTTTATAGAAAATTAAAGGTATTTAATTATATTTTCAGACAGTTCCGACACGAAAAACTTATTGAGCGCAAGAATATGGTGTAAATGTTAATACTCCTTGAAACCTCGTAGGTCGTGAGGTACCTTTGAGTTTGACAATTGCTTTCTTACCTCAAACGGAGGCAAATGTCGAGTTGACGTTATTAGTTACAACTAAGAATACCAATTCCATTGAGTAAGGTCGAGTTAAGGTCGAGATTACGACTTAGAATATGGGTAAGTAATTTTAGTGAATTTAGTACTAAAATAACTTAGTAAGCTAGAATTCAACTTAGTCATTTTAGTTGAATATGCGCCGGATAAATCCTAAAAATTGTCTTATTTCAATGAGCGTAGACTTATCAAAATTCTACTCGCAATCTTTCTAATTGTGAGTGTAATTAAATAAAAAATATCATTGGAATTGGTGCGGTACGGTTTCTGTTTATATTTTTAGAGGTAATATACTTATGTCGAATAAGGATTAACTCTTTCAAAGTACTAGTTTTAGCAGTCTATTCTATATCATTTGGACAGCTTGATCCGCAATCCGCCTTGACTGTGGTATGGTCACCAAGTCACCCTGCATTGCTGCATTGAATCGTATTCATATTATTATATTATAACGCGTTGAGACAGATCAGATACGGATTTCAAGGATAGCACTCAGTTATTTAAAGATTACGCTTAAACGAATTATTATTGTGTAAAATCAATTAGGTGTGTAAAGCTGATTGTATAATGTTTGGCAAGACTGCAAAGAAATCGTGTGAAAGTATTAATAAGTATTGGCATTTAATGATTCTTGATTATTTTTTTAGTTTATTGTCTAATCTGTTTCATTGTTCTTAAATTGCTAAACTTATTCGAGTCGATGTTAAATATTAGTAAGTACTACCAAAAGTCTTCATGATGCTTAGATATTACGGAGAGAGACTGTAAATGCCCCATACATGTAATCATAACATACAATAATAATTATTGGATCTGGAACTAGTTATTGACATAAGTTGTTCTCTGGTTTACTTACTTAAATAGTTCTGAATATGATAAATATTTAATTTTTACTGGTGGTAGAGCTCCAGTGACGGAGCTCGCGGGCGTAGGCACCACCGCATTACCTGATTTACTTGCCGCTAAATGATAGTGTTCAGCACTATCGTGTTCCGGTCAGGTGGTAATGTATGGCCCTGTAATTTCCGGCACAGAGGCATAACACCTTAGGCCTCAGGAGTGGTAACGCATTTGCATTTTGACCTTGGTCTTTGTGTGGGTGTCTATAGGCTGCAGTCATCACTTAACATCAATGTGAACTGCATGCGTGTTAGCCAATTCAATTACATTAAAAAAAAAAATCTTTGCGAGCACTTATCTGGGCCCAATACAGATGGTTCGCTATCAAATCTGTGTTATTTAATTATAGATTTGAACATGTTTATATTTTTAATATGTATACTTTGTAGACTCTTTGAAAAAGCTTTTTAAGGATTTGTTTAATTGTACATACCTAGCAGTCATTGTTGATATAAGATAATATTTTGAGGTACATATTCCATTGGCATCTTAAAAAGCTAATTGGACTTATATAGTAGGCTATTAATACACGGGACAAAACGTAACTGGCGTATCGTAGGTTTTTGTGTTCACCACTGCCTTTCCCACGGGGAATATAAGCGTGATGCAACGTGTTTTTGTTCAAAAATGGTAGGTACACGTCATATTTTGTAGAATCGACCTAGTGGTTTTATTAAAAAAAAACGACATATGCGACGGTTTGATAGTAAGTAAATTTTGATATTTTATAATACTTACCCAGGATCCGTGAAACGGGTCTTTGGACATACAAATTACTTGCGTGTCTTTAGCAAATTAATTATAATGGACGATTGATCTTCCTTTTGTTCGTATTAGTCTTAAATATCTAGTCGCAAATACTGACAAGTATTCTATTTATCAACATTCCCATTTTGAAAATGTAAATTATTCGAAATGTATTTAACAATATCAATATTGTTGTTTAATTTTATGAAATTTAAGTTTGAATGCAATAATTTTTATCGCACAACAGTATATTTATTGTTCACATTGTTCATGAAATAAATTCATTTGATGATTATTTATTGAAGTTTCATTTTTATCCCAAAAGGAAAAAGTATGGGACAGGCAGTGCAGCTGCAGCAGCTACAGTCGACTACAGGAGCAGCTGTTCGGAGCGTAAATTACAAGGAAGCCTTGCCCACAGAAATGTAAATACGATGGCATAACTTGTTGCCACGAATTGGTGACAGTGTTCGACACCAATTCCAGAGATCTGTCAAACTTTGTCATATACACTAATTTCATAGACGCATTTACGGTTCAATTTTAACTACATAGTATTTTCATTATCTGTATTAACTATAGGTACTCAACCTATTTATTAACTGTGTATGTAGTAGTGAATATACAAACTGGAGACATACTCTCCCGGCCGTTTTTAGCAACATGCTATTTCTATTGTCTTGTTAATTAGATTTCGGTTCTCCCTCTGCCCTACTTTCTATAGAAAACAAAATAGCCAAATTCCTAGCAATCTCGCCTGAACCTAAGTTATAACTCATACTTACTAGCATAAATACAGTTTCCGAGTGCAACGGACGTCTTCTGGAGGCTCTAAAATACAGAACCAATTTCACAGAAAGGAAACTTCTTCAAAACCATTTTTTTTGTTATTTTGAAAAATAAAACACCAAAAAAAGGAAACATCCTTTGAGTAAAATATGCTAACATTAATATTAAGGTTACTTGCTAGGATGAATTCATTTGACGATTTGTCAACCTTCTCCTCCCTTAGACCATGAATTGGCGACGTTTATGTACAAAAATCTCTCGGACAGCAGCCTATGGGCTATTTACGTAAAAAAAGCGTAACTTCACGCCTGTAATTCCCGAAGGCAAAGGTAAATGCATTCAAGCATACATGCAAACACCCACGATTCGCCGGTTACGTCTTGGCCCATGTAACAGGTGGCGAACCTGTTGACATCTCCGGGCACATTACCAAACTTCGAGAAATTTCCAGAAAATTGATAAATCCCAATAGAACCAGATATAAAGAACTTTACACCATTATCTCTGCTAGTCCCCTACCCGGGAATCGAACCCAGGATCCCAACGTAGTAGTGGTGGCCTGCTACCACTAGGCTACTGAGGGCTATTTATATTTCTACAAACTCAAAATTCAAATATTGAGTTTGTGTAAACTGTACCCGACTTTAGCTATGACTACAGACATATTAGGATAATAAAAATACAGATAAAATGCAATGGTGATTATATTTCTTTTCTCAAAATTAAATATAGCATATAAACATGAAATAACCATTGAACAAAAACTGATAAAACTATGTACAATCGTGGAATTCTTTAGAGAATTAGTGGTTTGGGAGAAACGTTTTATGGTAGAAAGACAAGATTACCTACATAATATACAGTACTCGGCAATTAATATTGCACATCGAGCCTGCGAAAGAGACGATCGTTTCGGCTACGTAGAGGGTTATCTCTGTTGCAAACTGCTTACGTAAGCACTGACAGTCCGGTATTGGTCAAAACATGATCAAAATGGTCGACAAACGTCAAATATTTACGGTGCGATGGAGATAACGCTCTACAGTTCCGAAATAAGCCGAAGTCTCCTAAAGTCTGTTTTTTTTCGGTACGGACTAAATTGACATAAGCTGTGTGGCTAGGTTTTTGGGGATCATTAATAGTGATGTGCCACTACCGTAACTTTACGTAATTTACAATATATTATCGTTTTTCAGTAATAAATTTTATTTTATTCAAGAGAACAAACAGTCTTATTTGTTTACAAACAATCTTAATAAAATTACATCAGTCCATTTATAAGTTTCCGTATTTGGACATCTAAGGAATTGCATAGTGTTTCATAACAGTAACAAAAACAGAAAACAAAAAAACAATATCAACAACAACCAATCAATAATAAAAGGAAATGTAGTGTAACTTAGTACGTTTACTGCTCCTAGCCTTTTAATTTATATTATATCTTATTAATATTTTACAATGCGCTAGTAAAGAAGAAATGATAAAGACGACTTATTGCATTTCAAACCAGTGCCTAAAGAGAACCCTAAGATTTGAGGTTTAGATAAAACTTAGGTAATTACAAAAAAGTGTCTTTAAAATTTTAGAATGTGGCGACACCCGTAATGTACCAATAGGCATGCCTTTATAATGTACCTGTATGGTTAATGTATAGATATGATAAAAACATAAATGCAACACACTTATTTTTTAAGTGTCTATAAATCTTAATAATGACATGCAAATTAATACTCAGAATCAGGTAATGACTCCTCAATGTGCCGTATCGTCAGAGTTATCACCTACTTCAATAATAAATCAGTCGGTAATGTCGTCGACAATATGGGGCCGTTCAAGTATTACGTAAGCAGATTTATTACAATTCTTTACCTCCCCATCCCCCTTGTCAGCAAAAGTAAGCAAAGCTCTTACCCCCTCCCCTCATGCTTACGTAAACATTTTTCAATTAATGTATTGTTTTTTTTATATTATAATTATAATTTTAGAAATATCTTATCAATGTGGCAAATTTAGTGGCGCGCATGGCCCAGCGGCTGGTGTAGATCGTAAACGAGCTGCTCGGTTAAGCACTACGGGCGCGGTCGGGTAGTGTGCTGGGTGACCGCTAGTGGCAAATTAAATGCGCGTTTCCGTGCTTCGGAGGGCACGTTAAGCCGTCGGTCCCGGTTGCTATCGATGGATAGCAGTCGTTAAAACCTTGTCGGAGGCCTTATGGGCGGTTTGAAAAACATCCGACAGTGGGTTGGCCACTAACCCACCCACCTCCACCAATCCGCATTGAAGCAGCGTGCTGGAGTAAGCCCCAGGCCTCCCCCCAAAAAGAGGAAAGACTCGTGCCCAGCAGTGGGACGTATAATGGGTTGACATTATTATTATTTAGAAATAAGAAAATAGATTAAGGATAGAGATTAGATTTTACTGATGTAATAAGTAAATAACTACCGATGACGTAATCATCATCTAGACTCCCCTACCCCCCATGTCATCCAAAATAAGCAGAGCAAAGACCCCCTCGCCCCCCCATGGTGCTTATGTAATACTTGAACGGCCCCTATGGCCTAGAGTACACATTTTTTTTCTCAACTTCAATTATTAGGTACATGTTTAATATAATTTTTCCAGCGCTGGGGAGTCACTAGACGAAGTCACACATTCGTTTTTGTTTATATGGTGTGTACATAATGAACGCGTTCATTACCATGTTTTTTGCCCGTGAAATCGCATTTCGGAGGTTGAAGGACGAATGCCGTGTATTCAAAATGGCGCCGTATTTTCGTTTTAATGGCATTGATAGCTACAGTACATCGACCTATTTCTTGTGTCGTTCCTGTTAAAAACTTGTTATTGCGTATTCTTCAACAACAAATAAATAATTGTCGTGTTTACTTAGTGCAATAAATAATTTAAATTAAATCAGTGATACTCCATAGTAACCCTAATTTTTAAAAGATTGATCTATTGTCAAATAATAATAAAATTATGTGGTAAAGTAAAAAGTTACGATTCATAAAACCGGTATCGTACAACACTAATACTAGAAAGCTGGTATCATTATTTTGGAAATTGACATTTGCATGTGTCAATTTAGTCCGTAGCGAAAAAAAACAGACTGTAGGCTCATATTTATTGTTGAGCACTGTATAATAGTTGGACAGCCGTTTGAAATCGTTCCAAACGGTTGTACAACTAAGGTACACTATATCAACATCTGAGCTGAAATAAAACTACAATGTCGCATACGTCAAATTATAGAGCCCAAATCGTAAAACATGTTAGCAATAAGAACTATAAAATTAACGACAGATAGATCAGGTAGTGTAAAGCTTGCAGCTCGTAAACCGTAGCGTTGTTAAGACGGTGAGGTAGGTATCTAACATTTTATATTAATAAAGTACCTACTATAAAAGAAAATAGGTTTCTTTCAGCAGTGTTGTCTCTAAATAACAAGAATCTAAGAAACAAATATAAGGTATTTTTTATTTAATTTTGATACGTTTTGCCCAAAGCACTATACTCTTACATCACACACACACACATACGGTCTGTCACACATCGGTTATACATATACATACAGTATCGGTTAAGAAATTTTGCACATCGCGCGTAGGAAAGAGATAATCTGATAGTATCGACTTCGTAGAGCGTTATCTCTGCTGCACATTGCCTACGTAAACAGTTTTGGTCCGATATTGGTCAAAACTTGATCAAGATGATCGAATACGTCACATAGGTTGTGTGGGAAAGAGGTAACGCTCTACAGAGCCGAAGTCTCTCCTAAGGTCGATGTACAATATATCTTGCTACGTTATGTAACATATATAATATATTCAGTATAATTTATCTACTCGATAGTTACAATAGATCGTACTAACATGCGCAAGGTGGGATGTATGGGCGATAAAAAGCAAGGCATTATTTGTTTTAACCATAAGATCAGAATTTTAACTAAAAATAAATTTATCGAACGAGTCCGTAAGCTGCGGCTGGCGGACATGACCTAATTATTACATTTACTTTTAGCTGTTCACATCATCAATTCCAATGTTAATAATAATTCTTTAGCGACCAGAAGCGCTCTTCGATGTATGCAAACTTCGGTGCACACCTAACAGTCGCGGCTTACGGACACGACCAATAATCTGTTTCTAGCTATACAAGTCTGAGTTTTAGATGTTACTTAAAATTATTAACACAAAATTATATAGATAGCATGAGATTTAAGCAAAACTTAAAATTAATGACATTCCAGGCTTTGACCGTAAGGTCTGCAGAG
The DNA here is from genome assembly GCA_036365455.1 of Macrosoma leucophasiata. Taxonomy (NCBI): domain Eukaryota; kingdom Metazoa; phylum Arthropoda; class Insecta; order Lepidoptera; family Hedylidae; genus Macrosoma; species Macrosoma leucophasiata. The sequence goes on from JAWQUS010000004.1 coordinate 14,228,748, forward strand.
TCTTTCAATGTTGTAAATCAAACATAATTGTCTACAATATTTCATAGCAATGTAGGCCTTCATATTTGTTACGAAAACCCCACCTTAACGCAGATAATGCCTCTAAACCGAGTTTTTCACCACATCCTTTAGGGCAACTATGAGCGATATGTCAGAAAAACCCACGTTCCATTTACCGCAGCTTCAAACTCGTGTTAGAGGCAAAGATACACATTAAACTACATAACTAAAGTGTCTTGACATAGTACTAGTCTTGTACAAATACTCAGTGACATTAAATGTTGTACTATTATGATATTAGAGGTATTGTGCCTCTAATTAAAGTTGAGAAGTCTGTCATGAATATTGATTCTGGATTTATCTAACTCGAAAGACGATTCAAGCGGTGAAAACATTCTGAATAAAAATATGAACGCGTCTACGTAACATTATGACGTCATAGTATAAGTATCCAACTAGTTTCAAGATTTTAGATAAACACTTATGAAAGATGGTTGACCTGTCTATACAGTCTAATATTACTTCATCAGAGGCACAGTATTAAGCAGTGTTGTCAAAATTATGAGGCACTTTTTAACATCTCCACACCAAGAAACCGTGTGTGATAAAAAATAAGTATCGAATCTAGCAGTTTATTTTTTAAATACGAGATTTGTTTACAGTGAGAAATTTATTTTTGTTGATAGAATTCTCCTATTGCGACATTGCGAATGATCGAGTGAAAGTCATTCCATATTAATTAAAACAATCAATCTTTAACAGAAGAATTCTTGTCTGATTTTCTACGTGTGCACATGGTTTTTATGTCAATCATAGAAATTCTTTTATATATGGGTCTAAGGCCCGACCAATGACCATTTCAAGAGTTATTTCTTAACCATTGCTAGATTGCTACCATCTCGCTATTACATAGTTATGATAACTTAAACAATTGAATTCATAGTATCACAAATATATTACAAATCAGACTGCCAGAAGTCTACATTATCACATTTGTATGGTGAGGAATGAGTTTTCTATTAATTTTGATTAAATACCGCTAACGCAGTTATGGCTTTGACAACTAAAAATAACTTTACAGATATCCAAAACGATTTATACAAGCAAACTATACAATTATACATTTCACGTGGTTGAATAAAAAATCGCTAAATACATACAATATATATAAATAATATATACAAGAATAAGCTAAGATAATTATAACCGTGAATTACATTTTATTTTTCTAACTACGTACTTATGTGATTAATACCAATGTAATTTCGACAATCAGCACTCCAAATACAAGATTGACCATGAATAAAATTCAACTGTAAACAATTAAATTTGTAACCGCGTGGTGCTGTGAGCACCCCGACATAGTTGTGTTAGGGGTGCTCGCAGTACCGGCGGACTTTACGACTAAGCATCATACATATCGTCAAACAAAACTAGAACATTTTTTTAAGTTTAGTGGTTGTCCAAAATAAATGCGCAAAGGAGATGTTGCAAAAATGTATGGACCTCCGGCCATGTATTGTACACAATATCATTAACAGGAAAAATCAATATAAAAATGTTTTTTACTGCATATTTTCACTTATTTAGCTTTGTTTGCAGTTACAAAACATTATTTTGATTTGCGAAAACCAACATGGCGAATATGGCGGTCGATGTCATTTTGACAGTTTCATTTAATAAATTGCTTTTTTTATTATATATTACTTGGAGAAAACAGTAATATTTTCTAAATACTATCGAAAACGTTTTTTTTTTTATTCTCCGTAAAAAAAAATAACTAAACAACATTAGCACATTGACAATTGATATAGTTGCAACAGTATTCTGGCGTCATCCGTAGTAAGATCCGCCAGGACACTGTTGCAATGTCCTATTTCCAATGAAGCCCTGCGATGAGCCTCACCCCGAACACATTCAACCAAAATATGGTATACGTCTTCCACTTTACCACATATACTACAATTAGGGGTATCAGATTGACTCATTAAGAATTTAAACTTATTAAATGGCACACGTCCGGAGCGAAGTCTCATCATTGTGACAAGTTTTAAACAACAAAAACGATTTCATGAGTTAATACTATAGTATTAACTCATGAAATTCATGACTAATAACTCATGAATGATAACAACTATAGTAACAATAATAACTATAGTATTAACTCATGAAACTCATGAATTTCATGAGTTAATACTATAGTATTAACTCATGAAATCGTTTTTGATTTTCTAAACGATTTCCAATTTTAAAAAAATCATCCGAATTTCTTTAAATTGATCGATTTGATACATCGTTTTTTTTATATGTGATGCAATAGTAAGATACAGATAGCATTAGTTTTGTTTTATCTACATAGGTACTATCCCAAGCGTCGGCTATATCGCCGCCATATTGAACATGGTTGAAAATGATAAAATCGTTTGAATTAAATGTGGTTGTAACTCTAAAATATATTCTTGAATAAATTAATTGTATTTTTTTCGGATTCTTCTTTAATTTACCTATTTTTTGAGAACGTGTACGAACCAGAGCCGAGCTCGCAACATCTCCTTTGATGCGATGCGAAACATAATAAATGTCTCTAGGTAAACCTAAGCCGCACTTATCGTGATAATCAAATACCCGCCAGTTAATCGCTACTTTAAGGGAAGCACGTCACCGAGCATATTGAATATGTTGTCGCATTGAACTTTGATCACACGACGTCCACCATTTTCTTTGACAACACAACAATGAAATGTGGCCACGGAAGTTCGCTGAAGGCCAAAATTGCACGAATATTGTCGCTATAAGTGCAGTTTACGAACTATAAAAACATTTTTCCATGTTCGATCCGATTAAAATAAAGTTAACCGTTAAAGGTTGCTGCTATGCCAGTCTTGTGTTCAACTCACAGGTTATTGATAGATGAAGATGCGAGATTTTCAATAAAATTCCTTAATCCAGCTATAGTGTCATAAAAAAATATTAAGAAAATGGTTGTTTTTTTTTTCAAAACTATGAGATCACCGACTTAAAAAACAATGTATTAATAAGGCAAACTGCACTATAGAACCGTACGACGTAAAATCAAAATTATAAAGGGATCACGCATTAATCACGTGATTTTTTAGCATCACTTTGATCCTCCCCCACTCAAGTAGTGACAAGAGATTAATGGGCGACTCCATGCTTGTTTACATATTAGTACAAATAACTGTGTACTAAATTAAACTATGATTAACTAGATATGAGGCAAGTAATCGTAGAACGTAACGTTATAAACAAATAAGTCCAAAAAACGACCTACAATTTCAATTATTTTTTCACCCCATTGGTCATTTACTTCACTTATACTACAGATTACCATATTTATAAGATAAACCAATTAAAATCTTTCAAAGATACATCTTATCCAAAAAAAGAACAGTAACGTGAGAATTTTCAGTTTTGGTAAATTCGCTTTTCATATCCATCAAAACACGATGTAATTTTATACCTGTCATGAAAAGAAATAAAAAAAGGTTTGATTCATTTTCTAACAATATACCACTCGGCATAATATGTGCAGTGCTCATCGTGAAATATTGCATATCGAGCTTACGAAAGAGATAATCGGCTAGTTTCGACTGCGTAGAGCGTTATCTCTGTTGCACAAGTGTCAAAGTGGTCGACAAACGTGCGAAAGAGATAAACGCTCTACAAACCCGAAATTCTTAAGACAGTTGACAAGAATTTGATGCAGTACATTACTGCTTGTCGTAAGGTGATAAAACACATTTAAGGGAAACTCTAATATCAATCATTACATAAAACGCCCTTAGGATTATAGTATCCCTAATAGACACATCATAATATAATAGCCAACCTTATAAGTCCTATAGATTAATACAGACTAGCTTGGTCCACCCGCGACCGCTTCTACCTTCACATACAATATTCATACGGTGCAACAAAACCGATGTATCGACCAACAAGAATTAACGAGATTAATATAGGAGACTTCCACTGGTGGTAGAGCTCCAGTGACGGACCTCGCGGGCGTGGGCACCACCGCATTACCTAATATACTTGCCGCTAAATGGTAGTGTTCAGCACTATCGTGTTCCGGTCAGGTGGTAATCTACGGCCCTGTAATTTCCGGCACAGAGGCATAACACTAGGCCTCCGGAGTGACATCTGCATTTTGTCCTTGGTCTTTGTGTGGGTGCTATAGGCTGCAATCATCAATTAACATCAATGTGAACAGAATGCTTGTTTGCCACTTTCATAAAAAAAAAGGAGATGACACAGAGAACAATCAGCCGGTTCCGTTTTTAAATTGATTTGACAGATATTTATGTAAGACATTTCCACGTCATCTGTCATGTGACTAAGGACGTCGTCAGCCGACGATACAGAGGGGGGGGCAGGTTGGCTTTAGGGGGAGCATTTTGGTAACTGTACTTATGGCACATATGAGTCTTTGTTGTATATTACGCCATTTTTTATTTCTCGAGAGAACAGCTGCCCTCCGCTGCCACCCCCTGGCGACGTCCATGTAGGTAACTATGGAAAAGTGTGGTAAATTGACTTCTGGAAACCGTGCTACATAGGAGTGTCCTTTAGTACATATACTTAGGTGAATGGTCTCGACATGTTATTAAAATCGATTTCGCTATCTCCGATTACATGACTTCACACACAACTGGTATGCTTAACGTGAAAAATAATCTTGTTTAAGTTATTAAAAGATATAAATTATAACCCCTTTATTCAAAAATGTACATTTAATTCGTTTTAGCTATAGAATGCTTTGTCTTTGTCAGATGCATTGTCAAATGTGCGGGATAGAAAAAGACAAAGGAGAGATGAGCAACACTTTAGCTAAAATACGTTTATGAAAAAAGGGGTAAGACTTAGTTTTTTTAAAGAAAACTGTTTTTACAAACTTCATTTCAAGAAAGAAATATAACGTTGAAAAGATTAATGATTAGAAGTAGGGATGTAAGAACTCTGAGAGTTTTAGCACAACACACTCCCACACTGGGTTCGTCACGAAAACAACTACAAAAATAACGTGTTTTTTTTTTAATGTAATGTAAGTGGTAAGCAAGCATGCAGTTCACATTGATGTTAAGCGAGGACTGCAGCCTATAGACACCCACAGAAAGACCAAGGTCGAAATGCAGATGCGTTACCACTCCCGAGGCCTAAGGTGTTATGCCTCTGTGCCGGAAATTACAGAGCCGCACATTACCTGACCGGAACACGATAGTGCTGAACACTACCATTTAGCGGCAAGTATATGTGGTAATGCGGTGGTGCCTACGCCCGCGAGCTCCGTCACTGGAGCTCTACCACCGTTGCATTTACTTGCAAAACATAAAATAAATTAAGTAGGTAGTATAAATCACAGTTTGCATTTCAAGTAAATGCCTCAGTAGTCTACTATTGATACTGGGGTCTTGGATTCTATCCCCGAGTCGAAGGGTAAGTACTATTCAGATTTTTCTGCATTTCTGTGTTCCCTATTACTACCCTCAGAGTCCCATTACTACCCTCGGAGTACGGTGGTATGCCCGGAAATGTCAATAGGCTCGCAACCTATCACACGAAACAAAACGTAACTGGCGAATTGTGGGTAGTTGGATATGTGCTTGAATGCATTCACGACTCTATTCTCCGAGGTAGGCAATTAGTTTTTCTAAGTTTTAGAGGTGATTATTTGCCGTTGTACACACAGCCTCGCAAATATCTGTAAGCCATGAAAATATAATGTGCCGGTGTGGGGATCAATCCCGTGACCCCCGATCGAATCAAGTGGTCATCACACACCGCTGGACTAACCAGATCTGGAGTGCGACCGCCTATCGACATTGCTACTGTCGTTGTCATTTCTGTCAAATTTTTCTTGTCGATTTCTGCTCTAACTAAATAACAATAATCGGAATAATCTACCACTATCGCTTGTTTCTCAACTACGAAAGCAAAACGATCAGATTATCAGTACTGCTTTTAGAGGAGCTACAAATCGACATGAAAATTTGACAGCAATGACAACGACAATAGCAATGTTGATAGGCGGTACCCCTGGTTAGTCACTGGTTATTCCAGCGGTTAAAAGTTATAAATGTAGTCGAATCTGAAGACGATCGTCTTTTTCTATGGAGATATAAATGTGAAGTTATGTTTCAAACTTAAAATCTGACAAAAATCCTATTTTCGTCATTAATATTCATACATTGAGCTGTTGAGGAACTTAAATGAGTTCAGAAACTGGATTCCAACAGTTTAAATTTAAAAGAACATTATATGAACCTTTGAAGTAAAAGCATTTTTTTTGTACAATTTAAGTAATTTTTAAAGTCTCTACATTAAATTAGTTCTATTATTCATCATCTTCAAATAGAAATAGTTTTAAAAGGGAATAATATATTCCATTTGGAAATATATTAAAAAATTACTACAACTTCCTAACTGGTTCTTCTCAGTAGAGAACATTCGAATGGCTAAATTTGTTGTTAAACTTAGTCAAAAGAAAACTTCAATAGAACCCCGATGGAGGAATTGGTAAATAATTGATGCTTTCCATATTATACAAAATTGTTCAGTGTCTGTTTAATTTATTATGTGTTTTTTATTATTATTAGTGGTTATTCACTATAGGTTAGTTTAAAAAAAAATTACGATGTAATAGTGCTCTCCAGGAGCCTAATTATATGAAATAAATTAATAAACTGAATAAACTGATTATCCGGACTCATTCGTCTCCTCTAATTAGCAACTTCAAAATAATTTAACGCAACGAGACATTTTACGTGAAGTTTATTCAAGACCGACAGGACTTTGCCTATACAAAACCAAATGTTATAACTGTTTGATTAGACTGAAATAAATTTCTGGATTTTCGATTATACGGAATATTCATTGTATATATCATGCTCATCATACTCATTGACCCGAATAATCGGGACTCTACTGTACTCTATCTCCTTACATTCGTACCACATTTCGATATAGTTTAAATAAAGTTCAACATGATCTATCAGATAACTAAAATTTGTATTAAAATAATATAATATTCTATATTAATGAAATTAACTTACAATAGAAAAAGATAATAAGCTTGGGCTCCTAGGATACAGGTATCCTAGGTTAAGTAATCCAATAAAAAAAATGTAGAAATAAAATAAAACAGGGTAAAGACGGAAATACAATGCGAGTGTAAAAAGTATTAGGGGCCGCCGAGGTAATAGCTAATATACATATCTATCAAAAGAATTCAGACATTACCATCAAAAATCTTTTAAAATGGGGTTCAAACTTGTAGAAAGCTGTGAACATAGCTCGAGAAGTTTGAGAATAAAAAAGGAAAAAGGAGATTTTCGTCCTATCCTCTTTTTTTCTATTACAGACCTTCTTACCCCATAGCAGAGAATATGTAATAATACTACGTATAGAATGGACACTTCGACGTCCCGCCCGATTTCCCCTCTCGCAGCCCGCACCTCCCCGCGAGGACCGGCGGCAGCCTCGTGCGCTGTGGTCACGAGCGGGAACTGTATGTGTGCATTGTGTGCGTGTACAAACACGCCCTGATTCATTTCTGAATATTAGGTAACCAGAATAAACGCTTGTATGGCATTTAAGCCGAGTGTCCGCGGTGTGCCCGTAGAGGACATGAAGTGTAGATGCATTAATTAAATAGAGTTGTTACGCGCTTGATTAGATTATATATATACACAAGACGATAGTTTTCGAATATCAATCTGATCGATCTTCTTATTGTTTCTTCACCTATATTTCGTATGTCTACAATTGAGTGGGCTAATTTAGTTCAATTTAAATAAGGAGATCATTATATGTTGCTAAAACGATACATTCAATGTTTATAAACTTCACGTGTCGCCCGTATTGTGATGGAGACCTTCGTAGACAATTTTTATAAGCGAAATCAATCAAATACAGCTTTTATTACCAACACATAAGATTGCTTTACGGTCAAGCGGCCAGTTACCTGACAGTGGCATATCACCTAATGCCTCAGGAGTGGCAGCGCATCTGCATTTTGACCTCTGGTCATTGTGTGGGTGTCTATAGGCTACAGTCATCACTTAACATCAATGTGAACTGCAGGCTTGTTTGCCACTTTTATTACATAAAAAAAAAAAGTATTCCCATAATTTCATCTTTCATGTTTTATACAAAAATATTTTTTCTTATTTGCGGATTAAGACATTTTTTCAGATCTTATATTTAACTTTTTCTGATTTGGGCATAAAATAAACTATTTGTTTAAAAAGGGTGGCAATCCTAATTAAAGATAAAATAATTTGATAACCTATAACGATTTTCCAGTTCGCCTTTTTCCGTATCGAATACCTACACGCAGTGCCGGATTAGCCATATAGCAGGAGTAGCAAATGCTACGGGCCCCGCGCCATTGGGGGCCCCGCGCCTGTGCCCAAAAAAAAAACACAAATATGTAATACACCTTAGCTATTCTCAAAGGGAGCGTTGACCACTAATTATATAGGTACCTATATTATTTTGTTGCAAGTTGGCAATACCACAATACTTACAAGAGGGAATCCCCTAAATTTGTTTTCGATTCCTTTTCGTAAATGTTGTTTTATTTACATCCTAAATTTCAGTAGGCAATGTAACTCTAGGGCCCCATGGTCATATTTGCTACGGGCCCCGCACCGGCTTTATCCGGCACTGCCTACACGACATATTATACGTAATGGTAACCGCGTTCAGACAAAACCAAAGTATGACCGGCCGACGAGAACAGGCAGTAATTACTCTACTAGATTAAGATATATATCATACATTATGTTTAATTCACTATATAAATATATAACAGCGTCACTCTGGAACTATCACCATGTTTGATATCTGAAACAAAAAAAAAATGGAATTTATATTTCAATAGAAAATGAATGTACCATTGTAAGGATTTAAAGATAAAAGGAAAGGCATAATCGACTACAGGCGGAATTTAAATTTGCGATTTGATAATAAATTGTAGCTGCCGAAAAAAAAAATGTGTGCAATCCACATGTGTTAGAAGTGACACCTTCAAAAATATTCATTAGAAACAGTGTGATAATAATAATAATGGCAACCCATTATACGTCACACTGGGCACGAGTCTCTCCTCTTTTTCGGGGGAGGCTTGGAGCTTACTCCACCACGCTGCTCCAATGCGGATTGGTGGAGATACGGGTTAGTGGCCAACCCGCTGTCGGATGTTTTGAAACCGCCCATAAGGCCTCCAACAAGGTTTAACGACTGCTATCTATCGATAGCAACCGGGACCGACGGCTTAATAGTACTTACTATCGATAGATAGCAGTCGTTAAACCTTGTCGGAGGCCTTATGGGCGGTTTCAAAACATCCGACAGCGGGTTGGCCACTAACCCACCACCCACCTCCACCAATCCGCATTGGAGCAGCGTGGTTGGAGTAAGCTCCAGGCCTCCCCCGAAAAAGGGGGAGAGACTCGTGCCCAGTACATAAGGCGGACTTAATGCCACTAGCCATTCTCTAACAGTCAACTTTTCGGTAGCAGGAGATAATAGTGGTGCAAGTTAACAAATGTATCAGTATCAGCATATATCTTGCTGGGTTCTGTAAGTTGATATCTCACCTGCGTCTCACCACCAGGAGAAGAAGGGCGACTTGTGCTGGAAGCGTTGTTGGAACGAATCGAAGAAGCGGGACGACGTCGTTCCGCTCTTAGACCTGCATAAACAATTCTGAATAAGTATACCTATAAAAGCTTATAACAAGAGGTCTACTGTTTATTTTAGTACTGCGTAATATTTAGGTTATAAGAAAATACTTCGATACCATACACCATACTCGTCTATACCCGACTTCTGAAAGGAGCAGGTTCTCAAATTGCACCAGCTGGACGGGGCTCTCGTTGTCCTGTGTACGGGAGGCGCGTGTGGCGTGTGGCGTGTGGCGTGTGGCGTTAGGCGAGTGGCGAGTGGCGAGTGGCGAGTGGCGCGTGGCGCGTGGCGAGTGGCGTGTGGCGTGTGGCGTGTGGCGTGTGGCGTTAGGCGAGTGGCGAGTGGCGAGTGGCGCGTGGCGAGTGGCGAGTGGCGCGTGGCGCGTGGCGAGTGGCGTGTGGCGTGTGGCGTGTGGCGTTAGGCGAGTGGCGAGTGGCGAGTGGCGCGTGGCGCGTGGCGAGTGGCGTGTGGCGTGTGGCGTGTGGCGTGTGGCGTGTGGCGTGTGGCGTGTGGCGTTAGGCGAGTGGCGAGTGGCGCGTGGCGCGTGGCGTGTGGCGTGTGACGTGTGGCGTGTGGCGTGTGACGTGTGGCGTGTGGCGCGTGGTGTTTGGCGCGTGGCGTGTGACGGCCTACCTCTCGACGATGACGGCGGGCATCTGCACCAGCTGGACGGGGCTCTTGTTGTCCTTGAGCGCCTGCGTGAGGTTGAGGACCTGGCCGCGCACCACCGACATCTGCCGCTCGAACAGGCCCTTGTCGAAACCTTTGTCTTGCTGTGAATGTACACAGATATCGCTTTAATACATTCAATTACGGCACTAGCATGAGAACTTGTCGAGTCCGAGTCGGACTCGCGCCCGTACGATTCCGTAGTTATTTTTTTGACGTGATACCGTCTAATAAATCTTATAAAATAATAATGAACGCCGGCTGCACGTCCGAATAAATGTCACGTGCCAGTTCCTAAGCTGAGCGTGCAAGCGCTGAACAAGCGATATACGGAAGCGTTCGGCTAAAACATAGACCTAAGCGTTCCACTTGTGACGCATCTATTTCTTTTCCACTCCATCGGCCGATGCATCTTGATAAATAATAATTCAATTCATAAAAGTATGCAATTTTTCATCGATTTTTTTTTAAATTTTGGTTACATAAGAAAGGTGGCAAATAAGCATGCAGCTCACATTGTGAATGTGAGCTGCATGCTTACATTGTGGCCGAGATAATCGCGGACGGAATAAAAAAAATTGAAAAGCCATACTAAAAACAAATACACAGTAATGAACAATATGTGTTAACAAATTAGTATCGTCATATCATACTGTTATGGCCAATATTACATTTGAAATTAAATTATAACTCACTTTAAATAATATGTGTAATTCATCACATAATTCTTGTACAAAATTCATATCCGATAATAATGGCAGCACCAACTCTCTGAAACAAAGGAGTATAAAAATAAAACAATGTATCACAGTTTTATTACCCGATGGTGTATACGTGTGGTATGCATTTCAAACATACACGCAAAAAACACCGATTTTTTAATGTAATGAAGATGGCAAACAGGCATGCCGTTCACATGAATGTTAAGTAATGACTGCAGCCTATAGACATTTACATAAAAACCAGAGATCAAATGCAGATACATTGCCACCCCTGAGACCTTAGTCCCTGTGCCCTTAGACAGTCTCTGTAATTTTTAGGATAGCTAAGTCTAATACTAGTCTAAAGTTTATACGAACTTGGTCTCGTGGCTGAACGGCCGCTTGGCCTGGGGCAGCCAGGCCCAGTGGTAAGGGTAGGCCCGCCAGGAGTCCGGGTGCTTGAAGGGGAACGCCAGACCGTTGTCGATGGCCGCGATCCGCACCTCGCCGGAACCGTTCCACTCCTGTAATACAATTTTTTAAAAATACGCTACACTCATAGGCCTACACTAGGTATAAACCTGTACGACACCGGGTGGTACACATACAATAGACACAAACAGTCAGACCCAGTTACAAAAAAAAGTAAAGTGTAAATATAAAGCAATTGATACATTGATTAAGATTAATTTTCAAAGTAAATCTTAAAAATAAATTAAAAAATCGTCCAAAAATAGTCAAGAATTAAAGTAAGAATCAACAGAATGTTCCATTCTCTATTTTATAAACGGACAAAATAAGCGATTATAATAAGCGATTCTTGTGATCCCAAATAAGAAATAAGCTTTTGATTTTTGAAGTGAAAACTATTAGTGTCGTTGTGATTCGAAAGTCGATGTAACGAAAAAGCGACAGTAAAACAGTCAAACACATGAGTTCAGAAGATTTAACATGGTTTTGAAGGTTTCACCGATTTGCACGTGTTTTTTTTATTTGAACTTACGGAGGGTTCAGTCATATCCCTGTCGGTGCGGGAGGGGGGCGCGTCGTACTTGATGAGCCAGTTGTCATTGCCGCGATCCGTGTTGCGGATTATATAGTCCAGCACCACAAGTCGCTCGAACTGCAGCTGGAATCTGAACCAAATCGTCAATGACTCAGTGTCTCACTCAGTGTGACACAACAGTGTCGTGAGTCATTAGGGGAGAATATGCCATAATCGAAGCGCGCGTAGCTCCGCGGCTGGTGTAGATCGGAAGCGATCTACTCGGTTAAGCGATACGAGCGCGTTCGGGTGTGTGATGGGTGACCGCTAGTGGCAAATTAAAATGCGGGTTTCTGTTCTTCGGAGGGCACGTTAAGCCGTCGGTCCCGGTTGCTATCGGTAGATAGTCCGGTGAAGTAGACTAAGAGCCGTTTTGCCGACAAACCGCCTACATAAGTCCATTAAAAAAAAGCTGCTGGAGAAAATCCTCCCCCGAAGATGTCCCATCGCATAATATGCCATAATCCCACGCTTGGCATGCGGATTGGCGTTCGCTGTAATAGCAAGTATATGTAAATAAATTATCTACAGACTATTTTAAAGCAAACACATGTGTCCTTACTTCCTCATGACGTGTTGCGGCGGCGGGTCCTGTTCGAACCGCCTCAACCAATAGTCGGCATCTTTGTAGCCCTCAACAAATAGCTGAAATGAGCCCATCTGGAATAAAATAAATTTAATTACTCTTTGAACCCCTAACACAAAATTAGCATTTTTAACACGCTTTTATAAGCTTGGGTTGTTTCATTTCAATTTTTTTTACCAGTTTCCAGAAGTCTGATCAACTTGAAACTTTGGACACGTCTCAAGGACCAATGACTGCTTCATGACAATAAAAAAGATTGAGTAAAAACATACACAAATATATTTTTTTAAATTGAAAAATGGAAAGAAAAATTTGACTTCAGGCGAGACTCAAACACGCGGCCTTACAGAAAAAACCCAATAACAGATTTTCCCGACCTGGGGATCGAACCCAGGACGTCAGGGTTAACCATGGCGATTGCGACCCCTAGGCCAACGAGGCAGTGGAAATAAACATTCAATCTACATAAATTATACGAGCCAAGCAACATAGTTCAAGACACGATCTCACCTTAGGCGGCAGTCCCATCCTATTGAATCTCAAGTTGGGGAACTGCTCTGTGATGGCCCGCTTCAGTCTTGACCTTTCTCGGTCTATTCTCAAGTAGTTAAACGTTTCCGATACTAGTTTCACGACCTGCAAACAAGAAATAAACTACTAATCAAAGTACAAATGGTTATTTTTTTTAGGAAATATGTTGTTTCTCAAGAGATGTCGAGTTTCTTCCATTTTGTCAACGAGAGTCCCGAATCTTTCGGCTTGAATACCTTTAATAACAACTGCGATTATATTTTTCAAGGAAAAATGGAAAGAAAATTTTGACTTCACGCAGGGATGCGACCTCTGGATAACTAAGCTCTGGGCGAAGTATCCGCGCACGATGTCAAAAAAATGGATTTTTCTTTTCTTGGAATACCTTTGTTATGAAACAGAGTTAATAAGAGTGTCAATAGGCTCACCCCCCATTAAAAGTGACTCCAAAACGTCATTGGTGAATTTAAGGTAGAGTGGTATAATCGTGAGGGTACCAAAACTTTGGAAAGACATTTATGTTTTTTACATACCTTGGTTTTCGGAACAATTTTAAGTCCAATCTTGGAATCGACGAGGCTAGCGCCCGCCTCAGACAGGTACCCCTGGTTGGGTATAAGACACGAACGGCCGAAGCAACATGGACAGCATAGCTTGTGCATCCATTTCGTCCATTTGGGGTTAAGTCGCCCGTATGGCTCTTCGTCTTTCGGCTTGAACACGCCGATGATTTTCTGTGGAATATAAAAAAGGATATCAGGAAACATGACAGTTAGCATGGTTGTAAAAAATATAGTTCCGTAGCACTGAAAATATAACTGAATTGTGAGGATTTGGAGAGAAAGACACTACCTGTAGATTGTACCCTAAAGTTACTAGTTGGAGGGTCGTGACTACCTTCACTTTGTGCACAAAGTCCACTAGAACTCTACTGGTGGTAGAGTTCAAGTGAATTCTTTGTTTATTATCTATATATATAAAAATGCAACCCATTTTCCTTGGTCACGGCATCACGCGTGAATGGCTGGACCGATTTGACTAATTTCGGTTTTGAATGATTTTTGGAAGTCCAGGGAAGGTTTAAAAGATAAGAAAATATGAAGAAATTGAAGGGAAATAGTAAAAACCACAATTTTATTTTTCCATACAAATAGTCCGTATCTATCAAACTTTTGACACATTATTTCATTCTGAGGTAATACGAAGTTTGCCGGGTCAGCTAGTAGATTTATAAATTTTATAGGCGAAAAGTGACTTCTTGTTTATAAATTATTTAATACAACGTAGATACTAGTCTACTACGCACTGAGTAACTACGCACGACTGTGATGGGCATGTAAGTCAATGACATTTTTATCATTTCTTTCATAGCTTTGGATTACGAATACCAATACCGATTCAGACGTACTTTGTAATATAGTATTATTTCGAAACCGTATTAGAGTGAGAATAGATAGTGAATCGATTATTAAGTGCTTGATAGGCACAAGGTTCCGAGTGCGATCCTGGGCGTAGACATTTGTTTTTGAAGAGAATATAAGATATTATTTACCAAAATTAACTAATATTTTTTTATTGTAATCCATTAAAACGTAGAAATTTGGAGTTATCATTAAGTTGGGCATTTTTTTATGTATATTGAGTATGAGGATACCATCCGCTGTAATGGAATCGAGTGTGTCGATATAACGAAGAGTTCTAAAATGGTCCTATAGAAAACATATTTCGATATTACTTTTTTTATGGAACCATCGCCTACATAATCTTTCGTTTTTCTTTCCAAAATTCAGGATTTATGTAAACACAAGATTATCGAAACTGAATAACAATTATTTCACAAGTGGTTTCTTTTGTAAAAAAAATATATAGTCACTATACAAGTGGTATAATGGCTTCATACAAAAAAAAAAATACATAAACGAATAGTAGTTGAATGTGACCCACACACCAAATAAGAAAGCCAATCTCTACACAGCCCTATCCCCGGTGTGGGTTTGTACTTTCTGCTCCTTTCCCGCCAAACTGCAGATGGTTCACTCAACTGACGTCGAATGGCATACAGTTTGGTTAAATTTTGTTGGAGCATTTTTTTTTAATTATGAAAATGGACCGGCAACTATTATGCTTTGTTTTTAAAGAAAAATGGAAAGAAAAATTTTGACATCAGGCGAGACTCGAACTCGCGGCCTACTGGGAATCTAGTCCAGCCGCTCTTTCAATTGAGCTACTGAAGTCCTGCCCGATTTGTCAAATCTTTCCTTCACATTTATTGCATTGCTTTATGGTAGCAGCAGCGCCATCTATTGCCAACTATGCTAGTTAGGCAACCGATATAATAGACTTTGCAGTTCATTGAATATCGTAAAGAGTCGCTTTTACCCTTAATAATTGTTTTATATTATTTCGCATTAACACATGCTTGTGAAATATATTTTATTTTTAAAGAATAATGGAAAGAAAAATTTTGACTTCAGGCGAGACTCGATTTCGCGGCCTACTGGGAATCTAGTCCAGCCGCTCTTCCAATTGAGCTGAGCCGATTCCCAGTAGGCCGCGAGTTCGAGTCTCGCCTGAAGTCAAAATTTTTCTATCCATTTTTCTTTAAAAATAAAATATATTTCACAAGCATGTGTTAATGCGAAATAATATAAAACAATTATTATGCTTTGGTTGTCTATGGTAGCAGCGTGCCTACCATGACGATGCGAACTTATACTCTGTCGCGTAACTGAGTCTTGTTTCATACACTGTAATGTAAACAAATCAAACTATTTTTTAAATTAATAATGAAATCCTTATACCAGCTACACATCTTACGTTTTATTTGCGCAAATTTAGACTTGCACAAGCTACCAATGACGTTCGTTGTATGATGTACGTAAAACGTAACGTGTTTGGCTACCATTAGTGTAATCTACAGACCAAAAAGAAATATGACCCCTAGACATCCTTATACATGTAGGTGTGGATTTGGATCAGTGCTCTGCGTTCACGCCAAACTGCAGATGATTATCTCAACTGACGTAAAATGACATGCTGTTTTGTTCAATTAGTTGGAGATTTTTTTACGAATAAGAAACTGGGAATAATTGTAATTTTACTTTTGGTAGAGCTATTTTACTGGTGGTAGAGCTCCGTCACTGGAGCGGGCGTAGGCACCACCGCATTACCTAATATACATGCCGCTAAATGATAGTGTTCAGCACTATCGTGTTCCTGTCAGGTGGTAATGTATGGCCCTGTAATCTCGGCACAGAGGCATAACACTTAAGGCCTCAGGAGTGGTAACGCATCTGTATTTTGACCTTGGTCTTTGTGTGGGTCTCTATAGGCTGCAGTTATCACTTAACATCAATGTGAACTGCATGCTCGTTTGCCACTTCCATTATATAAAAAAATGAATCATAAAAAGTGCAGACTTTGACAGGTATCATCAGACGTCAAATTGCTTTTTTTCCTTATTCATCATCATCATTCAGCCGAAAGACGTCTGCTGCTGGACAAATACTTCCCCCAAAGATTGCCACAACGATCGGTCCTGGGCCGCCATTATCTAGCGATTTTCCGCTACCTTCACCAAGTCGTCGGTCCATCTCGTGAGGGGCCTGCCTACGCTTCGTCTTCCGGTACGCGGTCGCCATTCAAGAACTGTTCTGCCCCAACGGCCGTCAGATCTTCGAGCTATGTGCTCTGCCCACTGCCATTTGAGTTTCGCTATGTGAGCTATGTCGGTTACTTTGGTTCCCATGCGGATCTCCTCATATCTGATTCGATCTCGCAGGGAACTCTGAGCATAGCTCTCTTCATTGCTCTTTGCGTAACCTTGAGCCTTCTTACGAGGCCTATAGTGGCCCTTAGTATGGCCAAGTATTATTGTACTTATGCCAATGACAAGTAAACGAGGACAATATCAAAGACCAAAACTCACCCCTCCGGGGTTTTTGACGAAATACGAGCCACTGGAGCCCTGGTAGATCCTCTCGGGGAATATGCCATTGTCGATCGCCACCTCCGCTTGCCACACAAGCTCGCTGAACTGCGGGTCATCTGAGGACAAACAGATTATTAATTGTTATTGTGTATCTACACGCCATGTTCCTAAAGAGCTAGGCAGAGAACGTGGAACGCTAAATATTCTGGTTCGTAGGGTGAGATTCACAGACGACTTTACTTGCAGCAAAGAATGCTTAGAAGTGTCAGTAAAGTATGAGTTTTGACAGTTCTAAGTTTACTTTGCGCAAAGTAAAGTCGTAGTGCGGACTGTGAATCTCACCCTTAAGCACAATACACACTGAGCCTGCCGGGCCACCAGAGTTGGGCTAAGGTATTTGTTTTTATTACAAATATCATTATGTACGTTTACCAAGAATAAATTAAACCTAAAATGTTGAATTTTAAATTATTTTTAAATAACATGTATTTCACATTTTGATAGGGTGCTGAGCTTTCTTTTTTAAATCTTTTTTTTAATTTAGGGGCTTTTAATCTAGTGAGACCATGTCAGCTCCATCGTAATCTAAGAAGAAAGAGAAAAATTACCGTCTTCGCAACTTGTTTACAAAATCATAAACTAATCTCGCTCTTTCACTACATAAAATACTTTGAAACAAACCTAATTCTATTACATTACTATCCAATTCAGACATAGGGTGCTGAGCTGAACTCTACCTATTTGCCTATATGCAATGCACGACAGTTGATCCTACCACTCATACTTAATAAAAAAATTAATTTATACCTCATACTTCACACAGTATTCTAATCATGCAAACAGCTCGGCTAATAGTTTATCGTGTAAAGTGGCGACCTTTGACCGAGTGTGCCGACCTGTGAAAGAATTGATGTGACCATTTTCCGATACTGCTTCCCTATCGTATTTTTCGATCCAGACGGCCAAAGTAAAGGTTGTTAGTTATTACACACAGAATGACTATTTGACCTTCTGAATCAATATACCTAGGCACCGATACGTCATTTACGACGTCTGTTTATAAGGGTAGTTTCATATCTACAGACATAGGGCGCGTCGTAGTACGTGTCTGTAAATGAATATTTTTAACCGACTTCAAAAAGGAGGAGGTTCTCAATTCGCCTGTATGTTTTTGTTTTCAATGTAATTTGTACTGAATAATATCTGCCGCGCACACCCATACACTCTTCACAGACAGCTCAGTATGAGATGCATGGCATTTTATGATTATTCCTATTTTGTTTGGTATTACAATAAAAAGAACATAGTCAAAATCCCAATTGACACAAACACTCGATAGACCCTCTGCTTGTAAGTGTTTCACCGCTTTCGGTGTGTTCGAACTTTAACAAGACACCAAGGCCGGGCAACTAAATTCGAGGTTGAAATTATGTAACTTTGAAGGTCTTCAGACTTGATACATTTACTAGGAGCATTATGAAACTTTACCATAACAGTTAAACGAGCTGATGGTCTCAATGGTTGTTTTATTCGTCGCAAAGTACCTACCTTTTAGAGTTATCTTAACTTGTAAAACGGCAAAACGTATTTTCATTTCATTCGATTATGAGTTTTGTCTCCAGCAACGAAGGACTAATCCGTTCTTAATGTGACCACGTCGGAGTAATCGGGAAACGAATTAAAATATGCCAAACAATATTAAACACTAGCTGTTGCCCGCGGCTTCGCCCGCGTGGATTTCGTTTTATAAATATTTTTCCTGAATTTTCTATGCTATAAACCTCACGGAGCCCGAGACCTTTCCAACGAATGCAAAACCGTGGAAATCGGTTCGTGCGTTCTGGAGTTATAGCGTCAGGAAGGAAAACTCGACTTATTTTTATATTATAGATAACCTTGTATTTATAGTCAGTTAATATATGATTGATTTATGCATTATACGTATATAGTTTCTACAAAAATAGTAGGTAAATACATATAACACAATAAATAATGCCTTATCGGTTGCATTACGTATATTATAGCGGTTTTAGGTGGATCGAGATGCATGTGCGCGGTATTAATAATATACGACAACTTGATATTTCTTTAATAGATAGGTATAGGTAAAAATGTATGGCTAACTGTAAAAATCTTTGTCTCTAGAAACGAATATAATAATATATGCTAAAACATATTTAATTCGTTTCACATATTAGTAACAATAGTCACTAGTACTACTACGGTTTCAATTAAAATAATTTATTTATAGATACATGAATTAACTATAAAGAAACAGACGGTATTAAGCCGGTGTCAAATAAACAGCGAACCGAAGCGTATTTATTTTGTAATGTTTGGTATCGTTTGAATCTGGTCAGATAGAAAAGCGAAAGCGAACCGATACGTGCAGAAGCCGAGACGAACCGAAAAACGTGCCACGCCCGTTTTTACAAAAACTATTTATTCTTTTAAGGCGAGGCAGTATTTCACATCGGGGCAACTTCTACACCTCTACAAAGGTTAAGTGAGGAGGAGTTTGAAATACGGCTCTCATCTTTGGGCTGAGCCCCTAAATACCAGTCTTAGTCTTAGTCTTAGTCTTCCCCTAAATACCAGTCTTAGTAGTTAGTCTTAGTCCCCTTGACTCCATTCAAAAACCTGCCATTCGAAACGTCATCGACCCAGGAATCACAGAGAGACTCAAAGATCTCAGTCTGCGCAGAGACATCGGATGTCTGCATTTTCTACCGCCTTTAAATGGTAAGTGCTCTGACGAACTGTTCGATCTGGTGCCATCGTCTACATTCCTACATCACACCACCCGCCGAAGAGAGAAGTTCCACCCGCCCAGATTGGATACTTGGAAGTGCTCAACGGTCTGATTCGCGGGTTCATTCCTGCCTAGAACGTGCAAATTGTGGAACGAATTGCCCTCTGAGGTGTTCCCCCGGCGCTACAATAAGGGGTTCTTCAAAACTGGCGCCAAAAGAGTCCTTCAGGGCTGGCAGAGCTTTGGCAACTCCCCTGGTGTTGCAAATGATCATAGGTGACGGTAACCACTTTCCATCAGGTGGCCCGTCTGCTTGTCTGTCAGTCAATCCTTTGCAAAAAAAATCTTTGAAATATAAAAATAAATAAAATCTTCAGAATCTGTTTCACTCCACATTTTGTCTCTGAATGACCTTGAGCCTTCTTATGAGGCCCATAGTGAGCGACCACGTTTCAGTTCCGTATGTCATCACCGGCAACACACACTGGTCAAAGACTCACCGGCAACACACGATGGTCAAAGACCTTCTTCTTCAGACACTGCGGTACATTGGACGAGTTGGATTCGGCGATTGACCTCTTTCTCGAAGTTGGACCTACCTAACTGGCCAGTTTGTCCCAGGTATACATAATTGCCCAGTACCATCAAAATAAAACACTGGCTTACTTTTAAAATAAATTTAGAAATCCGACTGGAAGTGAAACCAGACCTTAGGCAGACAACATGTAATAATACTACGTATAGACTGGATTTCCCTGCCTCACCCAACCGTTTCCTCTCTTATGGGCGACGTTTGGTATTCTCAACGTGTACGTGTACACAGGTGCACGTGTAAATACACGCCACTAATTGATGTCTGTGTAACAGAGACCAAATTAAGCGTTTGTATGGAATTTTGGCATTGCCCGCGGTGTGCCTTAGAATAAAACTTTCGTCGTTTTTTGCGAACTTGGATTCTTCGGTAAAAAATATGCAGCGTCTCCGTACTGCGCACTAAAATGTGATTAAAATGATTATGTACATACCAGAGTATGTACATAGTACCTACAAATACTTTTTTTCTAATTTTTAATATGTTTTACTTAATGGTAGCTTCCGTTTAAAAGTATTAAGTGGGTCACGTAGAAGCAGTGTAAAAATTACCGGGCCATGGCAGAGCCATGTTTGGGAAGCACTGGTCTACCGATTACAGTAGACTGCGAAAACATAGAGCTTCTGTAATTGTCGAATGGACAGAGACGTGACCTCAACCGTAAACTGTTCAAGGGCAATTAATTACAATGCGTATAACACGACCTTTCCTCTCGGTACATGCTTCCCTGTTTAATGAAAAGTCAACGAAAAACTAATGATATCCGTTTTTTTATTGTAATGAAAGTGGCAAACAAGCATGCAGTTCACATTCACGTTAAGTGATGACTGCAGCCTATAGACACCTACACCTACACCAAGACCTGAGGTCAAAATGCAGAAGCGTTACCACTTCTGAGGCCTAAGATGATGTTATGCCTCTGTGACGGGAATTACAGGGCCGTGCATTACCACCTGACCGGAACACGATGGTGCTGAACACTACCATTTAGCGGCAAGTATATTAGGTAATGAGGTGGTGCCTACGCCTGCAAGCTACGTCACTGGAGCTCTACCATCAGTATAAACTTACTCTAACTTAATTTTTAACTACCACCTAAAAACCAGAGGTCAATATGCGATAGGTATAAATATTCTACCTTTGTGAAGAAAACTGGTTCTTTTGGGTTCTACTTATTTATGTGTTTGACTTACATGAATTCGAATGTTTAACTGTACTCCTACACTATTCGTGTATTGCTTAATATTGCTCATGGATTCGGTTTTAAATACGATATCATTGTATTGCAAAGATTGAGTAACAATTACGCCCAGTTGTGGTGGCTCCGATTATTGCGTAGGTCCGAATCTTCTGTAGGAACATTCTGTTGACATACTTGTGCTGAATGAAATATTTTAATTTTATTTGTTGTATTTTTTTTTATTTTTTTTTTATGTAATGGGCGTGGCAAACAAGCATGCAGTTCACATTGATGTTAAGTGATGACTGCAGCCTATAGACACCCACATGAAGACCAAGGTCAAAATGCAGATGCGTTACCACTCCTGAGGCCTAAGGTGTTATGCCTCTGTGCCGGAAATTACAGGGCCGTACATTACCACCTGACCGGAACACGATAGTGCTGAACACTACCATTTAGCGGCAAGTATATTAGGTAATGCGGTGGTGCCTATGCCCGCGAGCTCCGTCACTGAAGCTCTACCACCAGTAAGTGTATGAGAACCCCCTAAATATACTTTTACTGTTTTAAGCATTTGTTGTTATAGCGACAACAGAAATAGGTACACCATCTGTGAAATTTCAACTCTAGCTATCACGGTTTGTGAGATACAGCCTGGTGACAGACGGCACTAAAACTTTACTTTCAGCAAAGTACGCTTAGAACTGTCAGTAAAGTATGAGTTTTGACAGTTCTAAGCGTACCTCAAGTTCAAACCGAACCAATGCTAGCTTTACCTTACCACCTTGTTTTAAGTCTGTTATGAATGAATTCTCTTCTTTTTTTATTGTAATAAATGATTGATGATTGATTGATTGACCTACTTTGCTCGAAGTAAAGTCGTAGTGCCGTCTGTGAATCTCACCCTTAGTAATAAATCCCGTTTTTATCCTTTGGGTACAGAACCCTAAAAATGTAAATATAATAACATAAAAAAGCAATATACTTACCTATTGAACTAGTAAAAGCTTAACGACAAGATTGACCTCCACATTCTTCAATTATGTGACAAACTCGTTATTATAAGTACCTATTTCTCGATTTGCATACAAACTGGTTTGTCCCTATCTCTCATAATAATATGAGATGAACAGTGAAGCTACTGAACCATGAATTAATTGATAAAACATAATAATTGATAAAATCAAGATCTTCCAGTCCAACCTCTTCGGTTGGACTGTCTTGATTTGGACCTGTTTGAGCTGTTATTATTTGTACCCCGAGATATTTAAACAACAAAATGAAGATAGTAAGGCAAACACATACTATAATATTACCTGTCTAATATTATAAAGAAAAAACATTTGTAAGTCTCCCTAAAGCAGCAGATGGACCTTGATGGACCCTATATGGTCCAAGAACATTAACAAATCAATTGTCATATTTTTTTGGTGGCCTGAGGGATTTAAACTCAAAAACCAATAATCAGATTTTTAATATAATTTCACTTATAGCGCCATTGATATCCCTACGCCGAGATATGCCTTCCTAGAGAGCTGTGCTACCTTGATAATGTCCACCACACACTACGTTTTATTTCCGCAAGTCTTGCACAAGCTAAAGTTTCATGAATATATACCTACCTATATTATTTTAAAGTGGTATGTGTGTGGCCACCAGTAGAAGGTCCTGATATAGGCTACCTCACTACGAATCTTAGAAGGTGGTCATCGAACTGATTTCAAAAAACAATTTTAAGTAACATCTAAATGTTATATTGCATTTTTTTTGTGAAATGACCACCAGATGATTCAGTGCAACTTTGAACCTGTGCTCTTAAATCCGCCTAGTCAGAGAATATGTAATTATACTACGTATAGAATGGACACTTCGATGTTCCTGATTTCCCCTCTTGCAGCCCGCAATCCCCTTGGGTACCAGTCTGCCATCCTCGTACACTGAGATTGCGAGCGGGCAACTGTGTGTGTTGGTCTAAAAACACGTCCTGATTGATCTGTGTGTAGTAGGGAACCTGAATAAGCGTTTGTATGGAATTTTAGCCAAGTGTCCTAGGCCACACCGTGGACACTTGTCTAAAATCTAAATCTAAGTCAGAATAAACAGCAGCAAAGTAGGGTTTTTTCAAGCATACAGTTTACATGGGTAGTAAGTGAATATTGCAGCCTACAGAGATCCCAATACCCAACCATAATAAAATAAAGTGTACTAAAAAAATAAATACACTTACAGCTCCACACTAGGTATACATACACTAGGTATCAAATTATACCTATACATCACAGGATACCCACAAAGTAACATTTCAAACATGATCCAATCAATATGAAAGGAGGAAATGAAAGTTCAACTGTAATTCAATAGCATAATATTACCAATATATAAGAGTTTATAATTATGTAATGAGTCATCCCTGTACATACATTGATATGTAAAAGATAAACTACAGATTCATTTATAAGTTTTTTTTATGTAACGAAGGTGACAAACAAACGTAGGTACAGTTCAAATGGATGTTAAATGCAGCCAATAGGCATCTACACTCAAACCTGAGGTGAAAGTGCAGATACGTATGTTATCTGTGGCCTAAGTTGTTGTCTCTGTGGCTTATGTTAAAATTTAACAAAAAGTCATCATGATCAGATGTCCACTGGACTTAAGCTTTCTTCAAAGATGTCGACTAGAACTGGTCCAACTGTTCGATTTTAATTATTACTAGCAAACTTTGATTAATCGAAGCTGGTAACCTTCAGCTGGTTGTCTGTCCACAGCGTTCTTAACAGATAAGCAAACACTTTGCAGTTCTTTGTATAACCCCATAATTTCTATCACAGAGGATAAAGGCAATGCAACTTGAATGCATTTACAAAATATATACAAAAAGAGAATTTACTAGCATGAGGGACTTTATGTTATTAGATCTTTGGTGGGAGAAAGGATTATATGGAAATACTTTATCAGATGCAGTTGAAAAAAAAATGGTCAGGGAACCTGCATCCAAACCCAAACAAAAAGAAATCTTGGGCCAAGTTTGACGACCCAGTTAGTCCAGCAGTGTGAGATGACCATTTGATTCAAAGGGGATTCAATCTCTGCACCAGGACAAATATTTGTTGGCCTACTGTTATTTGTTTTGAGTCTGAATGTTTGTGTATGTGTTGTGTGTACAACGGTACTCACAATACAGGTTTATACCTAGTGTATTTATTTTTAGTATACTTTATTTTATCATGGTTGGATATTGGGCTCTCTGTAGGCTGCAATATTCACTTACTACCTGTGTAAACTGTATGCTTGACTGCCATTAATTTTTTATTTTTTATTATGTGCAAAATATTGGTTCAATTTCATTGAAACAAAACAAAATATCAAGTTGAATTCATAGCAGTAATGATTAATTCACAAACATTTGGCGATATTCAAAAGATTTTTGATATTAAGATTTATTCTGGGAAAATACTCAACAAAGATAATTCTTTCTTCAATGTGGGTGTTGATGAATCACATTGCAATGTTGACTTCAATATAATAAAAATTTACTTTCCCTATTAATGATGTAGTAAAAATTTAAATATTAATTAGGTACTTATGGAGGTGAGTAGTAGTAATGAGGGATGAAATGCCTCAAGCCGCCAGAAAAATATGACAATTGATTTCTTATTGTTCCTGGACCATATAGGGTCCATTTGCTGCTTTCAAGATTCCAAAATCCCTCATGTCTTGTTTTACTATTCAGTTAATCCTTCAAGGATCGTACGGCCACCGGCGGCGAGACACAATTGAATTTAAATTGTCATATTTTTCTCATGTCTGGAGAGATTAAGTAATAATATGTGCTAATAATAAAAATATAACATTTTATTATCTAAGATTGGCATTATATGAAGTGCAGAAATTAACAGATAACATTCTAGATAAGAGAAAAATTAATTCATTTATTATGATTTCAGTGCAAGCATTTATGTCTGACTTTATTTCGTTGCAGTCATTAATATTTGTTCTACAATTAATCTAGATTACAACCTAAATAAAGTATCAGTACGTGTATAATAGTCTGCCGTAACATATGGCAGGTAGTTTGAGATTGTATGTTTATTTAAAATAAACAACAAAAGTATGAACAAATAAAGCAAATGGTGCTTTGAGAAGACTTACTACAATAAAATGGGAATTCCATATAGGTACCTAGTTGATGAAATATACACTGAAATACTGAAACGGTTTACAATTACTCTCCCATGAAAAATTTTAGTTAGGAACACACTTGTAGCTAAATTCACTCAGCAAAGATGTATCAGTGGAATACTTTCTCAGCAACCTGAAGTTGATCATGATTTGGGGTTATCAAATACACACGAACCCGATCAATCGTGATTTTAAACAATAACAATTGCAAAGCAAATGGTGCCAAGGTGAAATTTTACGACGCATCGTCTACTTCGTACTGAATCATCTTGTACTTTGTCGGAAGCCGTACAACAGTTTGAACGAAGACTAACAAATGTAAAACGATATAATATCGTACATCAGTACTGTTTTACATACGTATTTAGCACAAATAAGGTATTCCAGGCCTAATTAGGCAAAGAACGTAGCGATGATGAATCGTGTTTTTTTACCTGGAAAATGGTTGAAGGATACTTCGAAGTCGCCGCGGCCGCCGAGCAGCGGCTGCGACTCCCGGTTGACGCCCGGAGAATCCACGTTGCCCTCGAAACCGACCTCAGGCACTAAACAAATTTCCTCCGCACTGCTAGACAGAGATACCACGCCGTCATCAGGAGGCGGTAACGTTGTGTTTGGCTTGTCGAAATCGAGATTCAACAGAGTCTCTTCCGTACTCATGAGTAATGTTAAGCGAGGATTCTCTACCGAACCTCATCTATTTCGCGTTGTAAAATTCTTTGTTTCACAATCATTTACACAAACACTTCGATTCATTCAGATAAGACCATAAATTGTAGAACGCAATGATTGACTTGTTTGACAGAACGGTTGACAAGTGTAGCGAGCATAGACAATATAACTGAGTGATGTATTGGTTCGTCGATAAACCGGTTTTGTCGAATATGCGATATCGATTATATTAAACGATATGGAATCGATTTATAATATGTTGGGGAAAAAGTCTTTTCGCATTATAATATGTATCACAGACCAATAACCAAGAACCAATAACCAGCCGCTCGCCCAACTGGACTGCGGTTCAGTCTCAGTATAAATGTTTACATAGGTAGTATTGTTGTTTGATGCTGACTGTGCTTTGATAAGATGAATTCATCATATATGTAAAATCATGATCCGCCTTATTGACGTGGTTAGGCGATTTACACACGGGACCGCGCGCCGCCGCGGATTGCGGTGGAGGTGAGTATACTAGTCCGCGCAGTCGGGCGGTGTAGAGTGAATGGTATCAACGTAATAGGTTGGGGAAAAAGTATTTTCGCAATTTGGTTTAAGCGTTTTCAATCCGGAAATTTTGATGTCAAAGATGCACCTCGCTCTGGTCGCCCTATTACGGATAAAATGGATGCCATTTTTGAAAAAGTGGAGCAAGATCGACATATCAGTAGTTACGACGTAGCTGAAGAACTGAGAATTGATCACAAAACAGTTTTGGCGCATTTGAAAAAAGCTGGGTACAAAAAAAAGCTCGATATTTGGGTACCTCACGAGCTCACTGAAAGAAACCTAATGAACCTACATTATTTATACTGCCACCGCCTACATTTTTGAAGACCTGTCTTAAAGGAAAAAGCCTGGGGATATAGGTACGTGTAAACAAATGACATACCTACCTACTCACTTTACCTAAGTAGGTACTAGGTACCATAAACATTTTTTTCAAGATTGTTATTTTTATATTCCGAGAAGGTACCTAAGTATTAAGAGTCAATGAGCTGAGCTACGAATAGTCTGACGGATATGACGAAACTTGGATTCCTTGTAGGATAAGGAACCTTGTAGCTTGTAGGATATTCATATAATTACAACCGTGACTATAAGTATAATATGGTTCACATGGTAGTTCATATGTTATTAAAATAGAACAATAGTTTAATTTACCAAGTTACATTTTATTAAAAAAAAAATTGTTTCATTTAATTATAATATTTAGCATCACCGTAGTCGAATTCGCGTTCATCGCTGCCGCTTCGTGACTGAAACTCCCACGGACACACCTCGTTTAGGATCACTTTAAAATCTGAAACAAAAATAAATACGCATATATATATTACGTAAAACTAAACTAATGAAATGAAAATGAAATGGCGGATTTTGTTGTATTATTGCATACTAGCTGTGCCTGCGACTTCGTCCACGCTATCTGCCAGTGAAAGTCCCGTCAAAATCGGAGACGCTCAAATTCTATTTATTTGTATGTAGGTATGTTTGGTTGTATGGAGATAAAAGTAGCCTAAGTTACTCCTTATCACATCAGCTATCTGCCAGTGAAAGTCCCGTCAAAATCGGAGACACTCAAATTCTATTTATTTGTATGTAGGTATGTAATAGGTTGGGGAAAAAGTCTTTTCGCATTATAGTATGTATGAACTTGTAATAAAATCTCTTTGGCTGTAGTATTTGTATCTGGCTGGTTTTGGTATGATTGAAAGTTAAAATTTTAGAGAATATAATTCCAAATTCGGCAAATGTGTGATTTTCATTTGTTTTTCGTACTGTCAAGATGAGTGAATC
Organism: Macrosoma leucophasiata; assembly: GCA_036365455.1. Taxonomy (NCBI): domain Eukaryota; kingdom Metazoa; phylum Arthropoda; class Insecta; order Lepidoptera; family Hedylidae; genus Macrosoma; species Macrosoma leucophasiata. The sequence continues at coordinate 14,257,139 of JAWQUS010000004.1, forward strand.
TAATGAAGAAATTCGATACATTTTAAAATTTTACTACAAAAAAGGTAAAAATGCAACGCAAGCCGCGAAAAAAAATTGCGATGTTTATGGACCTAGTGCAGTGTCTGTGAGAGTAGCACAAATTTGGTTTAAGCGTTTTCAATCCGGAAATTTTGATGTCAAAGATGCACCTCGCTCTGGTCGTCCTTTAACGGATAAATGCCATTTTTGAAAAAGTGGAGCAAGATCGACATATCAGTAGTTACGACGTAGCTGAAGAACTGAGAATTGATCACAAAACAGTTTTGGCGCATTTGTAAAAAGCGATATTTGGGTACCTCACGAGCTCACTGAAAGAAACCTAATGAACCGTGTACTCATTTGTGATTCTTTATTACGACGTAATGTAACCGAATCATTTTTGAAGAAGCTGATAACTGGTGATGAAAAGTGGATCACGTACGACAGGAACGTGCGAAAAAGGTCGTGGTCAAAGGCCGGTCAGGCTTCACAGACTGTGGCGAAACCCGGGTTAACTCCCAATAAGGTGATGTTGTGTGTGTGGTGGGATTGGAAGGGCATTATTCATTATTCATTACCACCAGGCAGGACTATCGATTCTGAACTCTACTGCGAACAACTGATGAGATTAAAGCAAGAAGTTGAGAGAAAGCGGCCGGAATTGATCAACAGAAGGGGTGTGGTGTTTCATCATGATAACGAGACCTCACACATCTATAGCCACTCAGAAAAAATTAAGAGAGTTTGGCTGGGAGGTGTTAATGCATCCGCCGTATAGTCCTGATCTTGCACCTTCAGATTCCCACTGTTTCGGTCTCTTCAGAATTCTTTATGCAATGTTAGGTTAACATCACGAGAGGACTGCCAAATCCACTTGTCGCGGTATTTTGATGAGAAGTCCCAAAATTTTTATAGCAATGGGATCATGTCCCTACCTACAAGGTGGCAAAAGGTTATCGAACAAAATGGTACATACATACTTTAGTTAAATTTAAATAAACTATATTAAAAAATGTTTTGAATTATCTTAAAAAATGCGAAGAAACTTTTTCCCCAACCTTATATGTATGTATGGAGATAAAAGTAGCCTAAGTTACTCCTTATTACATCAGCTGCCTACCTTATCACATCAGCTATCTGCCAGTGAAAGTCCGATCAAAATCGGTCCAGCCGTTTCCAAGATTAGCGGGAACAAACAGACAGACAGACAGACAGACGGACAGACAGACGTACAAAAATTGTAAAAAATGTTGTTTTGGCATATGTACCGTGTATACATACATATGTATTTAGTAAAAAGCGGTTATTTTTACATTACAAACGGACACTCCAATTTTATTTATTTGTATAGATTCTCTGCTATAAGACAAGTAAAGGTCACGTCACTCAAGGTACAATAATTGGTCTGTGGTACAATACATTACAAGCTCGGGTAAAGGTACGCTCCGCACCGAGAAGGTAGGAAGGTCCACCGGACGGCTACGAGCTATATAGGACAGAGCTTCACGCTATCGAAAAACTCATCATAAAATATTGTTGAAGATTAATCCTGATGGGATCTTCCAAATACAGTGATAAAAGATAACACCAGCAAACCATAACAATCCCGAAGATCAGCCGTCTTACCCGTTCACGAGTCAGACGTTATACCGTTATATAATCGGAACTACTCGATTGGGATTCTACTCCGACTTCGAGTTCTGCGTTAAAGAAAAAAAGGCATTACGGTATATTTACCTACCGTAGCGTAATAAGCGGCTACCCTAACTGACGACGTAGGGAACCCAAAATCGTGAAGTAAAACGTAACTTCACGCCTGTAATCCCCGAAGGCCCGGTAGGCAGAGGTAAATGCATGCATTCAAGCATACATGCAAACACCCACGACTCGCCGGTTACGTTTTGGCCCATGTAACAGGTGGCGCGCCTGTTGCCATCTCCGGGCATACTACCAAACTCCGAGGTACTGGGAAACTTCCAGAAAATGGAAAAAAACTTAATAGAACCAGAAATAAAGGATTCTGAGACCCGGGAATCGAACCCAGGACTCCCAGCACAGTATGAGTGGCCTGCTACCACTACGCTACTGAGGCAGTAGCGAAGAAGATATAATATAAAGGCCAATCTTCGATAATAAAATTGCCGATATCATTTATTTTTATTTATTTTGACAGAATATATTATATCATTTGACATAAACTAATTAACACACAAATAACGGGCCTCAGGAGTGGCTGCAATATCATCCATGTGAACCAAATGCGTGTGCCTCAGGAGTTATATAAGTAGGTATCTAAGTAAGTAATATTTGTTTGCCACAGTTACCACTATCATTTAGGCAGGCACACATTACGCATAAAGTTGAGATGCCACATTCGTTTCAGAGCTCATTGAAATATGAATAATATAGAAGTGCTATGAGCGCGTGATATTTTCAATACAAATTGGTGCCTCTTCGTCAGTATTCGACACCAATTTCAGTGATCTATCTAATCTTGTCATATACACAAATACTTTGATAAAACAAATAACTACAAGATTTAATGTCAGTAAACGATACAATAGAATGTTGACCAGCTAGGTGGTCCAGCGGTGTGAGATGAGCGTAACAATCGTTTGAACCGATGCTTACTCAACCGAGGAATAAACCCAAGAGCCAAATCGATATTCAATTCAGATCTATGCTTTAATCTATACAAGTAAATAAAATTGGAGTGTCTGTTTGTAATATAAAAATAACCGCTTTTTACTAAATGCATATGTATGTACCTATACACGGTACATACACCAAAACAAAATTTATTACAATTTTTGTCTGTCTGTCTGTTTGTTTGTTCTCGCTAATCTCAGGAACGGCTGGACCAATTGGACTTTCACTGACAGATAGCATGTAATAAGGAGTAACTTAGGCTACTTTTATACTAGCGCCCACTACTTCGTACGGGTATACGATAGATACTGAACAATTATAAATTCTAATGCGAAAGAAGTCTATATATATTATAATATAGTTGTATTTACTTCAAATATTACCTGTATCAAACCTGCAATTGTGCATTTTCATCTCACAAGCATTCTTAAATGATACGACATTCCCCGTATTGTAATTGCATGCGCACACCACCGTCGTCTTTTCTTCCGCAGAACACGGCGACTTGGAACATCCGTAAGCCTTCTGCGATTCTATATTCTTCATGGTATCATCAGACACAATAAAGGGGGGTGAAGTGCCAAAGCCAAACTTTTCACTGCCCGAAGTTAGCGGATCGCTTTCTGCTTTTAACATTCCGGGACCTAGGCTCTCGCTGAGCAGTAATATCTCTCGCAGAGTGTATATTTGGTCACTTTTATGTGTTCTTGTATTGGTGACGTGAGAATGTCTGTTATTGCAGCATTGGAGTAGTGAGGGGGTTAGGTGCAGGGATTCCGTCTGCTCCACGCATAGCACGAATAATATTGCTGTAAGAAAAATAAACATGTACTTACTTAAGTATTTATTAAAAAGTATGCCGAATGCTGTCTGTTGCTAACAATATTCGTAACGAAATAAACCTTTTCAGTGGTTGTGTAGCCTCAATTAAGCATAAACTTAAAAAATTGTAACTTATTTCTAGATTAAATATAACATAAAATTAGATAAATAAGTATGGTAGATACACTACAAATGAGCATATCTAGTAGGTGTCAGTCAAAGAGCTTTTTAGTTTACAGGCTTTGTTTTAATTTGTCTACAGAAATGATTGTACACCAGTTTTGTGAATTACAATAAAAAAAAGTAATTGGGAATCTTTGTGAAAAATGTACCTAACTACATAATATCTTTTTTTATGTAACGAAGGCTAACAAGCATGCAGTTCACGTGAAGGCTAAGTGATGACTGTATTCTATAGACGTCTACGCAAAAACCAGAGACCAAAATGCAGAAGCGTTACCACCCCTGAGACTTATCAAGATGTTATATCTCTGTGTTAGTTAAGTATTATTAGGAGCTCATACATTTAACATCTAAGGGTGACCACACAAAACTGCGATGCGATGCCATATCGCAGAAACTTGCGATGCGATTCAGTTGACCATACTTTAATATGTCAGACGATCAGATCACATCGCAGCAACTCGCATCGCAAGTTTCTCCGATGCGGCGTCGCATCGCATTGCAGTTTTGTGTGACCCACATCTAACCAAAACAGGATAGTGCTGAACACTATCATTTGTGCAGATAGCTTAGGTAATGCGGTGCCTACGCCCTCGAGTGGACTGGAACTCTTCCACCAGTCGAATCTGTCTGTCATACCTATAAGATTTTGTATTCATCGGCCGTAAGCGGTCAAAAGCGTGCTTCGTTTTTTTCGTATGGACAAAGCATGTAACGGTTTTTTGCTGGTGTGGCGATACCTCAACGGAACGCTAGTTACCTATTTGGCTGTCTAAAGGCGCTATTAGAAGGGATATACGACCCAGGCGCAACTAGAGTCAGAGTCCTAGAGTCGCTAGATTTTAAGCGAATATAAATTATAAACTTTTTTTTTTAATGTTATGGAAGTGGCAAACAAGCATACAGTTCACATTGATGTTAAGTGATGACTGCTGCCTATAGACACCCACAAAAAGAACAAGGTCGAAATACAGATGCGTTACCACTCCTGAGGCCTTAGGTGTTATATCTTTGTGCCGGAAATTACAGGGCCGTACATTACTACCTGACTGGAACACGATAGTGCTGAACACTACCATTTAGCGGCAAGTATATTAGGTAATGCGGTGGTGCCTACGCCCGCGTACTATTCCTATCTCTTTTCATTAAATCAAATCGATAAATACCTACTAAATTATTTAAGGGATATTATTAAACTCACCACAAAAAGTGTAACAGTAAAACAATTTCATTTTGAAAATCGAATAACCTTACACTCACAAACAAGTAAGTAGGTAAACTGTTTACTCAGTTTTCATGTTAAGTATTTCATTATCAGCGATTGTTAAGCTTATTATAATCGTAACGTGTCACATTATACACGGGTTTATGATATTTTTCTATATTGTTTCAGCACACTCAGTGTAACAATCTGTGCCTACTTATGTATATTTACTTTCCATTTTCTTTAAAAAATATATTTCAATTGCATGTGTTAAGTATTGCGAAAAAAATTATATAAATACAATTAACAGTTTTTTTTTGTATCGGTTGCCTAAAAGCCCTTTCACACGAGCGATTCTTTGTTAGTGGAGTCTACTAAACATCATCCCTCCCTCCGCGCGTGAAGCGCGACAGAGAAGGGGATGGTTCGGGGGTTGAGGTGTACCTCGTTCCCCGGGTTTATCTGCCCCCGAAGCGTCGGGGGCGTGATCAATGAAGGGGATGCTGGCATGCCGGGAAACTCGCTGAGGGAGGCCATTTCCTTTCTTCTTATTTTTATTCCTTTTTTTTTATTTTTTTTTCCTATTTTTTTGAGCTTTTGATCTTTTTTTTAGTGGAGTCAGTTAACACGGGATGGGCAGCATTCCGCGATTAATTACCGCCACTACGATCGCTATTCCGCGTACCTACCTGCGAAGCGTGGCGATTATGGTATATTCTAGATGCCACGAATATTCGTAAACTGTTCGGTATTCGGCAATTATACTATCTATCTACTTATAAATTGATATTAGATTGAAATAAGTGTCGGGAATAAAAACAAGACGCTTTCATCAAAGAATTAAACACGTTCACTGTCCTCAAGCAGACGCAATAGTTAAAATAATGCAAATGGACACATGTGGTACATGGGACATGGAATGGGTTAATACTGAACAAGCCTACAAAAAATATAGATCTGAATATTGACGCATTACCACTCCTACCTACCTAAGTTGTTGCCTGCGTACGGGCGATAGCTCTCGAAATTTTATTTCAAACATCCGATACTGAATGGTATGTGTGTCGATCAATGTTCATATACAAAAGGTAGGTAAGTATCCTGACATTAATTTCAATAGTTTACAAACATAAAGAGTTATTTGTAATTTTCAATAGTAGTTTTAATATGAATTAGAAAATGTTTGAAATTCAAACAACGATTACATTGTAGAAAAAACTATAAGTAAATTGTACTCTACTTATCTACTAAAAAAATATTTCACTCTACTTATTTTCATTCACTTGTTTGCACTTTTAAAATACGCGTCAAATCCTTGCTCATCCGCATATTCATTAAACTGCTTATCTTCGTTCCTTTTATTTTGGAGACCCTGTTTTCCAGACAGACCCTTATGTCGGTCGTGGTGGAAGTGTCCTTTACTAAAACCGGCACCGGCACCAATTCCAAACCCTATGCCTTTCGCTCCCACTTTTCTTATAACTCCACTTGTTTCATCATCTTCGTATATCTCTTTATCTTTCTTGTAATCATCTTTATGTACCACATGATGGTAGCCTCTCGTTTTGGTTCCCTTCCGATACTTCCTGTCTTCTTTGCCAGTTATACCCACAGCTTGTGCTGCGCCTCCCTCAGCCAAGGCGTATACATCAGCATCGTCGTAAGCGCCGTCATCATGTAGATCTCCAATTTTAAAGAATTTTTTCAAATCTTCAATGCTAAATTTATTTTTCGTGCCTTTGTTAGTCGCATTCTTCTTTTTGAATCCCGAAGTGTTAACAGTTGTCGCCGTTTTCTTTGCATTCGGAGTTGCGTCAGCTTCGTCTAAAAGCTTAGAGAAATCATCTAAATCTTCCTCTTCTACTTCATACTTGAGATCAGATATATCTGTGTCTAGATTGTCGAACTCCAACGAGCCCAAGTTCGTGGGTGACGCATCAGCCCAAAAGCAAACCAATGTCACAGACAGCGCGAAGCACAATTTCTTTTGCATTATGTTCTATTTTTTGCGAACGTTGCGCAATAGAACTAGGTTGCGACACTGACATACATGCCATCTGACAGCTTTATATAGCCTTTTGTTTGGCCAAGGGTATGTTTTTAGTTGTGATGTTCCAGTGGTCATTTCTAGTTACGCGCGATTAGATTCGTAATCGACATTCGACATAATCGGTGCATCGATTTGGATCGGTCAAGGTCCTGAAGTGTTATTAACTTCGTACGTAACGTGACCGATTGTTTTTGAATAAGATTGCCATTGAAATGGAAAAAAACTTTTTTTTTTATAAGTAATGGAAGTGGCATACAAGCATGCAGTTCACATTGATGTTAAGTGATGACTGCAGCCTATAGACATCCACACATAGACCAAGGTTAAGATGCAGATGTGTTACCACTCCTGAGGCCTAAGGTGTTATGCCTCTGTGCCGGAATTACAGGGCCGTACATTACCACCTGACTGGAACACGATAGTGCTGAACACCACCATTTAGCGGCAAGTATATAAGGTAATGCGGTGGTGCCTACGCCCGCGAGCCTTTTCACTGGAGCTCTACCACCAGTAGAAAACTTTATACGTTTTTTTTATGTAATGGAAGTAGCAAACAAGCCTGTACTTCACATTGATGTTACGTAAGTGATAACTGCAGCCCCTGCAGCCTAAAGACACCCTACACATGAAGAGGGCGTAGGCTCCACCGTATTACCCCAAATTATCTGCCGCCAAATGGTAGTGTTCATCACTATCGTATTCTGGTTAGATGGTAATGTATAGCCCCGTAATAACTAACACAGAGACATTACAACTTAGGTCTCCGGGGTTGCAACGCATTTAAATGCGTTTTGACACCTGGTCTATGTGTGTCTATACATAGACTTCAGTCATCACTTTAATCTATGTGAGCTGCAAACTTGTTTGCCACAGTTATCAAATAAAAAAAAAATTGCGGCGTTTCTAAATAAATTATATATACCATCTTAATTGAATGTCAAGACCACGTACCTACTTAGATTTCCGGATAACAATTTAGTCTTGACCTACAAGAACTTTTTACTTAGCTTGAGAAATTGTAAATGCAAAAATGTTTGCACTTACGAGTGCAAACATACTTACATAAGGCCCATGTCAAACTAGCTCTGTTTTCCGAAATAGTTATAAATTGAGTAAGAATACATAAATATATAGGTATATGTCATTACATTAGGTATGCGCAAATTTGCAAGGTTTGTACCTATTAACCGACTTCCAAAAAAAGAAGAAGGTTCTCAATTCGTCCGGATCTTTTTTTTACTGACACAAAGCACTAAATAGGTAGGTATATACAAAAGCACGTAATATGAGAGTATAAATTGAAGAAAAGAAAACGAACAAATCGGCAAAACATTGAATTATTCCCAAGGATTCCCTTGCACAGTATCTAATAAAAATATTGAAAGACACGGAAAGGAAAAAGTAAAACTCAGATGTTTTCGAAAGTTTTATGATGTTTCACTTGCATTTGTTAGAAATACCCCGAATCAAATAACAAAATGGCTTTTTCATAACATAACTTATCACAGAATTAAAACATCTGAGGCCTGAGGATCGGCAACACATCTGCATTTTGATCTCCAGTTGTCGAGTAGATGTCTATAGGCTGCATTCATTTACCGTCAACGTGACCTGCATGCTAGTTTGTCACCATCAAAACATTAAAAAAAATACTTACAAGTGAATCTTATATCGCAAGTCATGGGCGCAAGGACCATTTTCACGCTTGGCACTATCTAAACTGAGTCTAGCTCGGTCTGCGTACCTACATCATACATGCAAGCAGTTTCCGACTTCAATCAATGCAACTGTGTTCGTAAACGAAGGTAATTTGTGGACTGCAGATGCATAATTTGGTAGTTGTGGTCATTGAGCTGTTCCTGGGTATGCAATTGTAAGTTATATAAATCCCTTTAGCAGACGCGTGTCGGTAAACTTTTATGATTAACTACATTTTTACTGGTGGTAGAGCTCCTGTGACGGAGCTCGCGGGCGTAGGCACCACCGCATTACCTAATATACTTGCCGCTAAATGGTAGTGTTCAGCACTATCGTGTTCCGGTCAGGTGGTAATGTACGGCCCTGTAATTTCCGGCACAGAGGCATGACACCTTAGGCCACAGGAGTAGTAACGCATCTGCATTTTGACCTTTGTCTAAGTGTGAGTGTCTATAGGCTGCAGTCATGACTTAACATCAATGTGAACTGCAGGCTTGTATGCCCCTTCCATTACCTACATAAAAAAAAAATTAATGAGTGAAGATAAAAAAACAGAACTCTTCAGATTTTTGTAAGAAAATATTTTTTATCGGAGGGGATTTTAGTGAGGTAGGATATATTATAGAGAACACGCCGAGAGCAGACAGCCTCCGGTTCCGTTTTTAAATTGATTTCACCAGATTCGACAGATATTCATGTAAGACGTTTTCACGTCAGCTGTCATGTTACTATGGGAAAGTGTGGCAAATTGAATGCAACAACTGGAACCGTGCTACCAAGCAACGTTTTTCTAGATTCTAAGCTCGCGACGACCACACAGACGAGAAAGAAAGCTAATTTCAATGTTGGCTTGATGAAAACGAAATGAAAAAAGAGTATCCCCCTATATTATACTATAACTAGCTGACCCGGGAAACTTCGTATTGCTTCAGAATGAAATAATGTGTAAAAGGTTTGATAGATACGGACTATTTGTATGAGAAAATAAAATTGTGGTTTTTACTATTTACCGTTTAAACCTTCCCTGGGCTTCCAGAAATAATTAAAAACTAAAGTTAACCAAATCGGTAGAGCCGTTCTCGAGTTTTAGCGAGACTAACGAACAGCAATTGATTTTTATATATTATATATTTAAAGATAGATAGATATCGTCTTCTTCGCAGCGACTTCGACATAACTAACTTCAGGCACGCATTTAAGATATTGATAGAATTTAATTTAACATGGACATTTATTTGTATATTGCTACATTACATAATATTAATTTTAGTACACCCTACCGGCTCCTTTACTTTGTAATTATTTTTAACCAGGTTGCCTGGAAGAAATTGCTGTGTGAGCAATAAGGCCGCCTGCTGTGCCTGCGTTATATATTGTTGTTAATGTTCTTTTAAGTATGATGTCCTTTTGTGGTGTACAATAAAGAATATATTATTATGTCTCTCGTCAGCACGGGGTACAATTTGAACCCCGGACCTTTGTCAGGCTTGCGCGGGGACATGGGGGTTCCAACACGTAGAGGCCCTTTCGAGAATTTTGATCTACTTTGACTGAAATGACACATTTGTTCGATGAAATCGTATTTTTTATTAAACATTTTTCGTTTCATAAACAGTTTCTAATGTTGAAAATCACTATTTATCACACTTGTCTTTTATATATAAATTTGCCGATCATTGATATTTAATTATAAGAAAACTCTTTAGTGTAAAATAAAATATATAAATGCGGAAGACACTAGGACGATATTTTCTTTTAGAGGGTTGCCAGGTTATTATTATTAAGTTTTGCAGATACTGTACTAAGGTAGGTTGTGAAGAAAATCAAGAAGTTCATGGTGTATATATATTATATTTATGCATATATGTATTTTTGTTACTATCTAGAGATGTATGTATATATTTTCCTATATGTATTTCTTTATGTTTAATTGTATTTATTCATGAAATATGTTTTTTTTTAAATAACTTTTAACTTACCATATCCTACACATTTTCAATGCACTACCAATCTACGTTTTCTACACAACCCTAAGGTTGACTGGTAGAGAATGCTGTCTAGCATTAAGTCCGCCTTTTGTTAATTGTGCAGAAAGTTTAAAAAAAAATACATTTATTTCGACGAGATAAAATAATATATATAGAGAGATACCGGGAAAAAACAGACCCAGTCCCGTTAATTGAGGTAAATAAAGTTCAATGATTCCGTTTTTAAAGATATTTAGAGATTTTCAGATATTTATGTGACACATTTCCACGTCATCGTATTACCACAGTTTAAGTACATACACGTTCGTTTTCTTTAGACTGTGGTATTACTATGGGAAACTGTGGTACCTAAATTGACTTCGGAACAATTGAAAACATGCTTAGGACCAAGGGGAGTGTCTTGTCTAAGAGATTGAAGTCATCTAAGTACCGGCAAATCTGACTAGATTCACTAGATAACAAACAAACAGAGTAACTTTCGAATTCATACTATAAGAAGTATGGATTTTTCTCGGCAAAAAATTTGAATACCCACACACAATAGTCTCGCACCTAGCTTAGAGGTTAAATTTGTTTGGAAATCATTTACAAGACAATAATAAACTTTCATTTTTAGCAGTAAATAAGAATGTTGAGAAATCAAAAATTTGTTGCAAATTTTTCTTTCAATTGTAAGCATACCGTTAATTACAATTCATTAGACACGGCTAATCAGTTAATTTGATTGATCAATCAACATTATTAATAGGTTGAATTGATTTTGCTAATCATTTAAAATCCATGTAAAATAAACAAGGATATTACATAGGGATAAATAGTGCTACAATGGTGTTTGCATTTTAATTGATTTTGTTTTCGGTCAGGATTAATCAAGAGACTTTTGCAGATCGGAAGGAAATAATATGGTGCAAGAAAATATTTAGGTACTTAACTACATTTTCGTAAAAACTACTTACGTTGGCTTAGCTGATTTCCTAGTTGATCATTTACTAGTGTGATGATGATATTAAAATATGGAGTTATTTTTAAAATTTAATAGGTACTAAAGCCATAGAATTACAATACAAAATTATAGCTAAGTGACTGTTCGCACTCACATAGTAACTTAGTGGCAAAGGTACTTATATGGTTCTTAAAAAAAATATTCTGTAATATAATTAGTGTATTGTGTATGCTCTTAAGTCTAGAAACTATTCACTGTATGTACCACCAACGCATGTAGAAACTTTAGATAGAGCCATAAATACCCTAAAAAACTAGACACCCTAATGTTATTGTGAGTCATATTTTTTGTTACCTTATAGCCTAAGATCCGAGCCTGAATCGACCTTTACAGAGCTGATAAATAATAGAATGAAACATATTTTATAAATTAAAATTAGTAATTAGAAAATATATTATAATTTGTTTGGAAAAAAAATCCTAGAAAGAACTGTACCTTCTATTAAAATGATGGATTACGGAAAACAATTTTATTGTTGTGTTATATATTCGTGTTTAATTAATTCAACAAATTAGCCTCTGAGTGACGAGCTCTATCATTTAGACTAGGGTCGATGAGAATTGGAAGGTTGAATAAAATACATAATTACATAACAAACGTTTTATATTTCACTGCCATATAAAAAACACGTCATCGTTGTATACCAAACATAACAAAATAATTATAAGCAATTAAATAGTTAACAGATATTTACAATTGTCCATTAATTCGGTCGTTTATTCGTCATCTTTGTCGTCATCTTCGTCATCGTCGTCGTCATAGACGTATTCTTTTTCATGTGAGCTGCCACCTTTCTTTCCATATTCCTCATCTTGATCGTAATGACTTTCCCCACCTTCCTCGGCAGAATGATCAACACCAGCATCATTAGCATGGCCCTTAGCATGGAAACCAGCCTTCCCGAATTCGCCCTTATCGAAACCGGCTTCACCATGTCCACCCTTCGCGTGGCCTCCCTTCTCAGCTCCATGATGTTCACTTTCGTGGCCATGCTTCTTGAAGTGTCCGCTGTTGTCGGCGACATCGTAAAAATCATGGTCCTTCTTGAACTCATCCTTGTGGAACACCTTATGGTAACCAGTTATGTCTTCACCTTTGCTGTGGTGTTTCTTGTGTCCGTGATTGCCTCCTTTGTAGCTTTCACCAGCTGCGTGGTGCTTCCCGTGCGCATCGGCTTCATCGTGATGAGCGCCTTTCTCACCTTTGCCTTCATGATAGAAGCCCTCATTGTGCCCTTGAGCGTATTCCCCTGCTCCTCCTTTAGCGTGATGTCCCTTAGAATGGTATCCCTTGCTTCCCTTTTCACCATGTGCTGCGTGATGTTCCTCGCCGTATTCGCTACCAGCGCCCTTCCCGAAACCATGACTGAGGCTCTCCACGTCACCAGCGTATTCACCGGACTCTTCTTCAGACTCCTCATCTTCCTCAGCGTCTTCAATAACTATGGGTTTTGCGGCAACGTAAGGCAACGGGACAGGTGCGAGGTCGTAAGCTTCGAACGCTTTGACGGGTTGCGCCAGCGGTAGGGGAGCGAACGCTTGAGGCTGCTGGTAGGCCGGACCTCCCAGCTGGATAAGATTGCCAGGAGCCCCATTGTCACTTCTGTAGATGTAGCTGGTCGCTGGGGCCACATATCCTATCTGCACAGCCGATGCCCCGGCCACCACGAGTAGGATGCTTAGAGCTGTTTTCATCTTGCGATGTCTTCTGTTCAATCACCTGTGCTGTAATAATTTGATAACAATGTTGCCCAATATTTATATCTGTTTAATAGACAAAGGGAGGTCCGTGAGTGATCTGGCTGTTACCTTTCTCGTAGCCATGTAACAGATTGTTATCAGACGAGGTTAGAGGTGACAAAGACGTCGTTAATGAAAAAATTAAGTCATTGTGCAATATTATGCATTGGATTGACCGCAAACAAATTAGCGTGAAATGCTTTTTTTTTCTTCCATAAGTACAATTCTTTATTATTTTTCATTGATTTAATTGAATCTTTGCCTAACTCGGCGGATTAGTGGTGTAAGCGTATGAAATGAGACCTCGTGTCTGGATAAAAATTGGTACCTAATGATTTCTTTTTTCAATTACGAAGATCATCAGTGTATTTGGAAATGTTAACTATGTAACTTATTTCAATAGGTTTTTCCTGGATCTTTAAAACATAACTTTAAAATTGTATCTACAGATGGTAGAGTTCCAGTGTCAGAGCTTGGGTTGTTTTCTTTTTTTATTTGATGAAAATGGCAAACAACAACATGGATGTTAAGTGACCATTGCAGCTTATAAACATCTACACAAAAACTAGAGGTCAAAATGCAGATGCGTTGCCACTTCTGAGGCATAAGGTGTTATGCCTCTGTGCCGGAAATTACAGGGCCGTATTTTACGATACGAGGTTGTTTTCTGTAAAAATAAAATACGACTTGTTTTCAGGTTTCCACAAAAACGTACTTATACCTAAGCTTTGAGACAAAAGTGTTTCTCAAGAGTTTCCTTGGGTTTATTTTTTCATTTAATGTAATGTCATCAACTAATTTAGATATATCTAACTTAGCTGTGGTAATTATTGAACAATTTATCTATAAGATGCTGCATTGCATGGATGATGCTTTTTTATGTAATGCAAGCAAACAAGCATGCAGTTCACATTGATGTAAAGTGATGACTGCAGCCTATAGACACTTACACAAAGACCAGAAGTCAAAATGCAGATGCGTTAGCACTTCTGAGGCCTAAGGTGTTATGCCTCTGTGCCGGAAACACCTGATCGGAACACGATAGTGCTGAACACTTTCATTTAGCGGCAAGTATATTAGGTAATGCGGTAATGCCTACGCCCGCGAACTACGTCACTAGATCTTTACCACCAGTAAAAGGGAGGTTTGACCGCCTTTGTTCAATTGATTGACTTCATTAGCGGAAGAATTCCGCATATGTCCATCATAATCACAATGCACCGAGAGTGATTTCCTACCCGGGACTTGTTGCTAACCATAGAGCAACACGGGCCACCGGCCGCGGCGGACCGGAGGGGAGTAGCCATATACAGGCTTTCCCTTCTGTCAAAGTACAATCACAAGTCTTCTAATGTCTGTCACCTAGATGTTTAAACTGTGTGCGTGAAATTGTTTACGTATTTTGTTAAAGTCAATGTGTGAGTTTCGTAGTAATAGACGATTTTTGTAGTGTGTGTGTGTATCACACGTAGTTCCCTCCGTAAAAAATTACAGACTGTTTTGCATCGGTAATAATCGCTATGACTACTCCCCTCCGGTGGCTCCGGTCCGCCGCAGCGGCCGGTGGCCCGTGTTGCTCTATGGTTAGCAACAAGTCCCGGGTAGGAAATCACTCTCGATGCAATGTGATTATGATGGACATATACGGAATACAATTCTGCCAGTGACCCAGGGTCGGAATGAGCCGGAAGAGTCCAGGTGGCTCGGCGGCTACTGACACCCCGGGGACCAAACACTGGACTGTAGGGCCGGAGCCTAACACGGATGGTTGCTTTAAGCCCCGCAAGTCAGATCCGTGAAGCGCTCGTGTAGGATTAAGACTTCTTGATGCCCTAAGAAATCTACGCCCGTGTGCCTTCCTGTATACAAGTCCAAATAAAGCAAATATCCTAAATTTATAAGAACGTTTATTAAATGACCCTTTATATTTTTAAATATAGAGTCCTGTGTGCTCTCTAAGGCGTGAGAATTAAAAAAATAATAATGAGAAAAAAAAAGGGAATACTCTCCATTTTTTTGTACCTTATACGCTACTACGCCTCATAACATATAAACAAATATTATGTCTCTGGTGTTCCCACGACGTGATGCCCTAAGCAATTGTTTAATTTGCTTAGGAGCTAATCCGGTACTGAGACTGGGACCTAACTGGCTAATGCCACCTCGACTATAGTCCTACGTTGCAGTGACCTAACGTTTAAAAAAGATTGTTTCCAGATGTTGAACCTATCTATTCAACTGTAGGTTAGGTAGGATATTGCATATTTTAACATGTTTTTTACTAAAATACGGCTCCTATATAGGGTAGGAGTCGCATTTTAGTAACATTTTTGGGCGCATCATTGGAATCAAATAAATTTATTTTACTAATTTGCTATTTCGAGTCTGTATATTATTTTGAAAACATTTTCCATCTGTCTTTTAAAACATAACTTACTATCACACAGGTGTACAACACTGCTTACCTACTGTTACAAATGAAATTAGGTGTAGAAGCAAAGCAAATGAGGCTTGATCTCAGTATACCTATTGCTTAAATTGAACCTTATTAAGGCGTTATAGAGATTAAACTGACTTAACTTCTTATGCAGTGGCGGATTTACCAGCAGGGTGAGTAGGCTGGAGCCTAGGGCGGCAAATTTTAAGGGGCGGCAGATTTCGTTCATATTTTATTTCTATTTCCGAAATGACTGTTAAAATTATCAAGATTCAGACCATAGTTTTCAATGATTCTAACCATAGAAAAAAGTTGATGTAACGAGAATGACGAATCCTAAAACATAAAGTTGGAATTTTATTGATAGAGAATATAATTGATATGATTGTGGACTACTACGATATTAAAAATATACGGGCCAAAATTGAATAGTCTACTGGCGGCAAATTTGTAAATCCGCCACTGTTCTTATGTTTGGGAACATTACACATTTGTATACTTAGGTACATACATTACATAATTGCCTACTGCTTTCTTTCTTTTAAAATGGTTTGGTGAAACCAACTGGGTCTAAGGTACAGAGTAGTACAGACAAAAGGAAAAGGTAAGGTAAGGCATCATTTTGTCCTCCTTTTGTGATACATTTTTATCATTTCATTGGATACATGTTTCTTTTAATAGCTTTTTTTAAATACCTACCATAGTAGGTAAAAAGAACTATAGTAGATTAATATCAATAATAATTTTCGGATTTCCATCTGTATATAATATGCATGAATATTTACAAGACTGTTACATTCAGAGAAAAAAATGTGAACTTAACCGTAAATTAAAATAAAAAAGACACTTTGGAATATGGCTTACGTTTATATCTACAAAATAAGTTATACATATTTACAAAATTTTACCAAAAATCAACAGTCCTAAAGTAAATATCTTTAACACTCCCACATTAATGCTTGATGACGAAGCCGTAGGACTTTCCACCACGTTTCCTCTCTTTAAGGCCGAAACCTCTGTCGTTTTCTTTCGACGATTCTCCTTCTTCAGCGGAGCGGCTGGAGTCATGTTGTTCTCCAGATTGCTCATTACTTCGCCCGTGGACAGCCTCATTGTGTCTTGATTCATGACCGTCTCCACTCTCGAACCCAGCGCCGGATCCATGGTACTTGTGTCCGTCATCGTATTGGACGAAACCTTTGTTCGCTCCATCATGAACCTCGTCATCCTTCTTGTCTTCGTCTTGGTCGTAAACTTTGTGAAATCCCTCGTTTCCCCTTTTCTGTCCATCACCAAAACGTTGTCCATAGCCGTCGGCATCGTATCCCTTGTGTCCTCCTTTGCTTGATATAGAGTAACTCGCATATTTCTCTGTATGATAGTCCCCGGCGCCACTGTTCCCATAACGATGTCCGGCATTGTTGCCCTTTTGGCCCTTCTCGCCTTCTTCATAGTCCCCATCTGCTGTTCCTTCGTTGCTTCCTCCATGCCCGTAGTGTCCGTTGTAATGCGGTATACCGTGAAAGTAATTAGTGAATTCCTTATTATCAAAACCGTAATCAGCGAAAAGCTTTCTGTAATCGTCATCCGCTAAACCATCTAATTCCTCTTCAGTTTTTTCCTTGACAGGGATGACGCGGGATGATGCTTTGTCGGCATCCTCATTCGCATGAAAAGGTCCGGCGGCTGCCGGGATAGGTGCGGCATAGGCTGCGGGCTGTTCATAAAATTTAGCTAAATGCTCCATAACTTCGGTCTCGCCCATTTCAACGACACTGGCCGGGCCATCACTCTCTTTCTTATAAATGTAGCCCGTCGCGGCGGGTTGGAGATCAGAGCCAGTCGTGCGAACCATCACTCGCCGTTCGACCGTCTCCCGCATCTGCATGCAGGATCCGTAAGCTAAGAATATCAACAGAACGACTCGCCGCGCCATCGTCGCCCAAACGTCTCTGACAGTAATGAAGAAAAAGGTCACGACACAGACTTAAATAGTGAACATAATAGCATCGATCGTTGACATTCATAAATGGCCCGAATCGATCGCTCTCGAGATTGGGTAATGCTCTTCTGTGTCAATGATAATGAAAAACCCTGTATTAATTTGTACTGTGCATTGCTGCGCCTTTAAATAGGCGTACGACAAAAAAGACATGTCTCGTTCGAGATTGATTTTGCAGCCGACGAAGGACAATGTACCTTCGACCTTTATCGATCTAACTAGACTAATAGTTTCTTGATATCGAACAGGGGTACTAAACATTTTAGTACTGTGTTGTGTGTTGTGTAATTGAGTATGTGAGTAGGAGGTGGGAGGCGAGTAACGACCGGGATATTTAGCGCTTCACGCTCTCTACCCCGTAAGGGATTTGGCGTGAACATACACCAATATATTATGAACCTCTATAGGTATCAGTGATAGACACGTGGTCACTCACTGACTGATATCTAAACAGTTGATTCGAAGATGGTTGGGCGGAAATATATATATATTTTTTAATATGATACAGATATCAATTTTTGATTCCAAAAAAGCGGTAATATTTTTTCAAAATACGATATGAGTGACAATTAAGTGGTCTTGGAGTGCTGAATATGGAAATAAATGACATCTGTTTTCTATTGAAAAAAGAGTGGTGGTGAAAAACTAAACACAAACAAAGCTATATCTACGGGAGAGGATCAACCTATCCCTAGATATCAAAATTCGCATTTTTGTAATCTACGAGTACCTATGTTGAACCCTATAAATAAACCTCTCAACCTATTTTCTCTCTCTGCCTAATTTGTAAGGGACTTGGCGTGAAGATACACACATACCTAACATAATGGGGTGGTTTTAGATCAACAGACGTTCATTTCATTAAAGAAATAAATGATATCTTTATATGCCCATCTTTTATTAAATTACATTACATTAAATGTACCTACATTTTTAAAACAATTTGATTAAATAAAGATTTATAAAAATCAAATGGAGTCAATAGAGAATGACTTTTTTTTCGTTTCCTCATTGATTTAAATAATAATATAAGGTATGTCGCAAACTGTTATTACAAAATAGATATTAGCGATTACGAAATGTATTATAATGTCTAACAAGCTTATGTAATTTCGAATTTGGATTTCTCTTCATTTTATTTTTTTTGATCTCATAATCGGTCATTTTATCCTCTCTGTCAAAACCATTACTAAGAATTTCATATGCTCCATTGTAGCTATAAATATCCCGTGGAATCGAATTATCTGGATGCGTCCTGTAAAACAATGCATACGGTGTATTACTGATTTCAATACTATCTTCATATCTACCTATCCTAGCTGCTTTCCTTAATTTAAACGGTTTTATATCTCTATACATATATTTATTCATGTTCTCCAATGTGGCATCATGAATATGTGTTTCGTATAAATCAGACATCGTTGTTTCTGTATCTATCGCATCCCTTTTCCGATTCTCATTTGGTTTGTTGTCCAATACTGTTTTGGTGTTGTCTATTCTTGTAAGAGTTGGAGAAATGCGTTCATTTGCTTTGTGAAAATTATAATTTTTCACATTGGGATATTGCAATCTGGAGTAGTAACTTTGTGAATTTTGAGGATGACTGTTTGGTTTGACAGTTTGAATCTTATGTTCTATTGATTTGTCACGATGCTTGGCTTTTTCTTCATTGTATTGTCTTTTGTGATCTTTATTATTAGATTGGATCGTTCTAGTTTGTTCTTGCTTCTTTGCTTGGGGATACATTTTATTTTTCATATCATTAGTAAGTCTGACGTCTTCGTTCCTTATTGTTTTCTTATTAAATGATTTGTTTGTTGTAGGATATCGTACAACTTCTTTGGCGCTATCTTCGATTCGTTTTATCTGATGACGATATTTGGGTGACAGATTGATTTTGTAAATATCCTTATCAATATCTTGTGTCATGATCAGATTGGGACCTCCAAAATCACCTGATTTCTGGACACTGAATTCCGAATCTAAAGCGTGTGCGTTCATCATCTTCATATATTTCTGATTATTGCTGCCGATGAAATATCTTTTTCGACCGTTGAGTCGTGGTTTCGAATATGCTGCAAAGCTATTTAATGGATTGACGTAGCCCGTGTTTGGATTATCATCGTATACGTAGTACATTAGCACCGGTGTTATAAAACAAAAGTACAAATACAGACTACACATCTCAAGTTGACTCTTCATGGTGACCGATTGTAGACTAATGAGAAATATTCCATTGAGTGTTCTTATAAAATTATCTCGTCCAGTTCATCGATAAATACAACTGGTTTGTTTATTTTCATAGTTTTTATAAACAACATTCAGTTTAATAACAACACGCTGTAAATAATCATGACATTACTATTGTTTTAAATTTAGATACTTTATTGTTGTTTCTAAACAAATTGTTAATTCATTTTGTTGAATTTGACATACTTAGTTTTCTTTTTAAGCACTTATTTGAATCAATATAAATGTATAAAACCGATTTTTTTTCCTACTGGTATTGCAAAATATGAAAATAAGTAATTTAAAATAACCTGACGTAAAATATTTTTTATGAAATATGATTAAGTACCAACCTATTTTTATAAATCAAAGGAATTAAAAGGCAAACTAATTGCAAATGAACTTCTCAATGTTTTCATTGACAATGTTTTGATAGCAAGTCGCGCCTAACTATCATAACATTTATCAACCACCTCACACTTTGTTTAAAGTTGGCGGATTAAATAAAAACAGAGCTATTTACATTATACTTTGTTTCTTTTTAATGTGGCTAGTCGGTGTACAGACGAGATACGAGACGCAACAATGAACTTTCTTCTTTTTACATTCTGTTACATTTTATACATGTATATTTTTCCATCGGAGGGAAGGTTAATAGGTAAAACGACGGTAAAGATATCAACGGGATCAAAGCAAGATAATGTTCAGCATAACAAATTAATCAAAAGGACAATCCAGGAAAGTCAAATAAACTCGACTAAATCTAAAACAGCAACGAATGGACGGGAAGCCGACCTATTAAAAAAACCTGTATCAAAAATTTCTGAACGGGATAGTGTTGAAGATTATGAAGCAAAAATAAGATGGCCAAGAAGATATGTCGATTCTAGGGAACATGAAGATGACGAATTCGATATAAATGATTACGAATTTGACGTGAACCACGACGAGTTCGATGGTAGAGGGAAACCACCAGAGCCAAGAACCAAGAGCAAATTAATTAACACTGGCTCCAGACGACTATTTAAAAAAGTGGATAACGCAAAACTCAAAGGATCAGCACTGCATCACAGTACAACGCCGGAATTAAAGAAACTAAATAAACGTGTCATAAAAGAAAGTGATAAATTAAAAGAAGAAGAATACGATGAAGAATTCCTAACAACCACTTTAGCGTCAGAATTTAAAACAAATACCGATGAGAGTGAAGAAAGTGAGGAGAGCATGGAGTATGATAAAGGAGCGTCAAGAACTGTTAGATCACCTTGGAATATTGCAACTTACGTTAATAAATTGGAAGAAAAGGCGTCTGCGCTGATGAATAGATTTTTGAGTATATTACCAATTTTTCCTCAGATTCCCAATCGTGGCTCTAGAAGACAAAAACAATGAGTTGTGATTTAATTTATTCGTTACATTTGCTTGTGTGTGTTTTTCTATAATACCTTATGAGTACAGCAAAATTATAAAATATCTACAGTAAATACTTAAATATATAGATCTACTTGAAGATGGTAAAAGGTAACCGAAGAATAAAAACGAAACTTAAGTGTGCTTTGTGAGTTATTAGCCCAAACCTTTATCCTTAGATGTGGGGCTAGGGACATCAAATTTTTAAATAGGTACTTAATTATCATTAAAGGATTCGGCTAAATCAAATATTTCCTCACGGTTTGCCTACTTATTTATTGTAGATGTACCTGTAGGTGCTTACCCATACGTTACTTTACGTAATTTTCTGTAAAAGTAAAATGACAGACACACGAGTGATTAAGGTTCCATTTTTTTTTAACTACGGAACCCTAAATTGAATTAAATGACTAAGATCAGATACTTCACGGTGGATTCGGAGCTGCGATTTCTGGAATATTCCTCTAATTTGTGGTTGGAGCGGTATTCCAGCTGGCTCTAACTCCTGAGACCTGTCTCTGTGTTGGACATAGTTTAAACTATTATAACTGCCATATTCCATGAAATGTTGAATTGGAGTCTAAGCCAGTCTAAGGCTTAGTAAGTCCGATTGCGTGTAAAAAGAAAATTACGAAACAATATTATAATTCTTCTCCCAATACGAAGGGCCAAACAGAAACTTCGACTTCCGAGTCAAAGTAAAGTGGTAGTGCGGTTTGTGGATCTCACCCTTATGCTTGAATACTGAACCGTCACTTAAATCTAAGTGGGGCTTACGTCTTTCGTTTCTATAAATTACACGCAAACGACAAAGATAGCTCATAATTGAGGGTTGCTTAAAATCTAAAGGACGTTTGAGTATTCCGCTATTAGACTCTTTAATCTGAGAGTAAAAAGCTTAGATGGGTAAATATGTGTGTATATGTGGTCCTTACACAGCTTCAGCACATCTTCTATATTATTCAATCTCTTCTCGCACGCCAGTTCCGAAGATATATAATCAAATCAAACATCTTGTCTATCCAATGGAAGCGCGCATGGCCCGGCGGCTGGTGTAGATCATAAGCGATCTACTCGGTTAAGCACTACGGGCGCGGTCGGGTAGTGTGATAGGTGAACGCTAGTGGCAAATTAAATGCGCGTTTCCGTGCTTCGGAGGGTTAAGTCGTTAAGCCGTCGGTCCCGGTTGCTATCGGTAGATAGCAGTCGTTAAACCTTGTCGGAGGCCTTATGGGCGGTTTGAAAACATCCGACAGCGGGTTGGCCACTACCCCACCCACCTCCACCAATCCGCATTGGAGCAGCGTGGTGGAGTAAGCTCCAGGCCTAACCCCAAAAAAGGGGAGAGATGCGTGCCCAGCAGTGGGACGTATAATGGGTTGCCATTATTATAATGGAAATAATCCAATATCTATATAGGTACTCACTGACCCGGGGATCGAAACCGTAACTTCTGTATTTGTAACCAGGTTAAAAAATGTAAGTAGATAGGTATAATAATTGTAGGGTAAAAAATGGAAAGAAAACACTGATTTCGGGCAGGAATCCAACGTGCGACCTCAAGATAACCAGTCCAGTGGGTTTACCACTAAGCTATCAAAGCCCTACAACCTAACGTAGAATTTATCTTTCCCTTTCTGATTTAACTGATTTTTGGGTTTTGACTTTAAATTCTTAATTCACTCGCAGGTGCTATTGCGTAAAATAGGTAGTGTGTGCGAATAGTATGACAAAAATAGTAGGTAGGTAAATTAATTATAGAAAGTTATGCACAATCGGAGCTATCTAAGACACTCCTAAGGCCTAAAGTCTCTAAAGATATATTTGACTTTGTGGTTTATAAACACAAGTAAGTAGTATCTTTTTGGGATACTATGTTTAAAAGCAAAAATCGAGAAAATTTGCGAATACATTTTTATTATTCAGTCAACTGGGACTCGACAACACATCTATGTAGAGCCGATAGCCAGAATGTATGTAGCGTTTTACAACATATCAATAGTACAAAATTATAACAAAGCCCTAACAGATAATTATAACAATTTATTTTTCTCGTGTTCACATATACATTAATCACAATTATTTTTTGTATATATCCATATAATCGGCATTATTACTCAAGGCTGCTCTATCAGCAATATCTTTGTAATGATTAAAGCCGCTACTGTAACCATTGTTGAACTGTTTACCACTCTCATTACCTATGAACGACTCTTTCCCGATATTTCCCATTTTACTCAAAGAATTTTCTTCATTACCAAGGTTAGCCGTTGCATGAGATTGCAAGAAACCCATCGTGCCACCAATATGTGCATTAGATCCACCCTTTTCCTCTCCATTAAGACTACTATTATTATTATCGTAAAACTCATTATCTTCTTCATATTCATTCTTATGGTAAACTCTGCGAAATCCCTTCTTCTTTTCACCTTTATCTTGATTTCGTTTTAGTATTAATTTTGAGTCTTTTCCATGGTTTTCTGAACCGAATTTAGTAGCAAACGAATCTAAGAAATCCTTGAAACTTTTCTGACTATCTCCACCGTATTTATAATTCATTTTATGATTGTCATTTAACGTGTTTTTACTTTTGTTATCACTGTATTCTTGTTTGTTCTTAAAACCCTTTTCCGTCACGGATTGTCCTAAATCAATATTTTGATTTTGTTTAGCATTATGGCTGTTGGCAGCGCTACTATCTTGAGGAAGATTATTTTTAAAATCACGATGACCATAGTCATAAATATCTTTAAATACTGGTATATGATCAAATTCTGTACCCCATGGAACGCCTTTGAACGTGAAGGGATCTTCGGAACTGCCTTTGTCATAATAATCACCCAAAACATATGAAAAGAAAGGGTTATCCGCGGAAACTGGATTATCAGTTGTAACTTCTTCATATCTAGGCGTTAGAAAAGGAGTTGATAAAGTGGGAATATCGTCTATGTATTCGTAAACAGGAATGATAGATCTAAAGCCATTCATAATATGTCGTTTATCTTGAGCCTTCTCAATTTCAGAATTGATTTTCATTGCTTCATATTCATATATAGGAGGATACAAATAAGGCCAACTGTCGTAATAATTTCTGGAATCTGTCCTAATGTCATTATCATCTATGTGGAATTCTTTGTTGTTGAAGTTAGAAATCATTTCGTTCACGTTATTCGCTGCTGTTTCGTGGCCTTTTGATGATTGAGGACTGTTATTTGTATTGCATTTTTCTTGAATCTTCATGTTATCTATATCTTTTGTTTTGTCCGACATAGCATCTGCACATTTTGCATCTCTCTTCTTGATTTTTGCAATCTTATCCTGGATGTAATCACTATGTTTCTGGAAAGGATCTTTGGTAACTGCACGATAACTGGGATTATTCACACTACTATAAACATATGCCGTTTCTATCGGCAAAGAATTTGATCTAGATTTCTTGGAAACGTACACTTGGTGCTGGAAGCTGCGCATCTCGAAGTCACCTTGTGATATGACGCACAGAATTAAAATTACAAACAGCATGATCACATTGGACGCGTGTTCGTTAGTAAACCGTTGTTTTAACTGGAATTGAGTGTTTGTTGTTGTTTATATTAATTGTTTAATCTCCCACTGCGGTGGACATTGTTTAAGTGACAATGGCAGGCGGGTTAGGTCGCAGTTGAGAAATTTCCTTGCAAGCAATACAATGTTGAACAGTAGTGTCGTAATGAAGGAAGGGGTGGACTAGAAAAATTGGTAGAGAGGACTTATTGTATTTTAGTTAATAATATAAGAAGCAATATAATTTGTTCGGTTTGTTCAGCTGAGCTGTGGACATTACTCCTCATTACATTTGGACGCAATTATGATTGTGACATAAGCAATTTTTTTTTGCAAAACCTTTAAAGTTTTGTTTCAAGAAAGCATTCTGTAATCCATTCAGCAGTTTCAGAATCGTTTAAATTATGAAGTAACTAAAAGCGATATAATAATAAGGTTACCTATTTTTATGAAAGTACAGTTTATATTGGTGCTGGATACTGCAGTCTATAGACATCTAGATATAAACTAACCCCCTTGTTCATAAACTTACATTAGATACGTTTTAGCTATAGAATGCTTTGTCTTTGTCAGTTGCATTGTCAAATGCGCAGGATAGAAAATGACAAAGGAGAGATTAGCAACACTTTAGTTAAAATACGTTTATGAATAAGGGGGTAAGAGGCCTCAAGGCAGTTGCATTGCTATAGTTGTCTATTTTGAGAACTGTCTGTTTTTTTATATTACGCGGCCGTACCACGTTTAAACCTAACAATTCAGGGCATCAGCGAAGGCACTTACACATCACCTAATCCCAGGTGGATTACTACTATAATGAAATACAATATAATTTATCGTGTGATGAAGATTTTGTTTCAATAATATCGCTTTTTGTTTATTCTATTTACAGCATAAAATTAAATTAACATATAGACCTGAAAAATAAAAGTCCATTTAATGTTTTATATATTATTTATTTTGTTTTTAACTTTTTGATCCCGCTGCTTTCACATTCCGTGGGAATTCAAAGACTCCAGGAAATTTACATACAAAGAGATAGACTACCTATTTACAGGTTTTAAGACTCATTCATTGGCTATTCCATTCATAATAACAAAAAATAAACGATGGCGAGCAAGTTCAATTTGTATATGAGAAGTAATTGACGTAGAAAAATATTTTATACCTCTTCCATGCGATACATTTCGAGCAACCGATATGATAGACAAGATATTTACTTAGATCTCACGAATACAATAGCCAAAGGAGACGTTCCAAAATGTATGGAGCTTGGGCCCGCGCCTTGTACACTATATTGAGAGAAGAAGCATAAAACACTAAATCATTTTCAGCTATTCAAATCGTTTATTATACCTTCAATTCATTGTCGTAAGTATATTTCAAAAACAAAAATGTCATAGTAGCAAAGCGGTAACATATTGTCATACAAAAATTACATAAAATAAGTATTTCCGACAAAAAAAATACGATTTAAATTATTTTTTGAGTATTTTTCTATGATTCTACGTAATTTTCTCTATCTTTTGATATAGTGTACAAGGTGAGGGGCCCAACGTGGTCCTTTGATTATCGTACAGGTACTGGACTGAATCTAAAATATTGCATATATAGCACAAAGCATAAATTCTATGTTTGTGAAGCAAAATCAGGATAGTTCAAACAGTAGTATCGTTTGGAAGCGGTGTACATAAAATCTGGTGTTGTTCATGTATCCTGGAAAGGAAAAAGTAGAGCATTTTTTGTATTTTTTTTTGAGAAATACATAACAACACCATTTTTATTATCTTTTCAATTACAGATAAAATATCTTTTAAAAATTTTATACTTACATTGTCAATTTATTTCAGATATATATTTATTACAACCATACACATTATTAAAATAATTTAGTTTGGACGGTTTGTGAGAAAACAAATAATAAATAAAAAAATACATTCTTCTACTTCTTTTAAAGAGTTGTTTCATTAACAAAATTATTAATATTGATTATTTTTTATCGAGACATGGAATAGGTGTAACAATATAACCATGATTTATAATAATAGTTGAAAAATTCGAATAATGTTCTTTCAAATTTAATTCTGGAAACCTAGTAAAGGAGAAAGCTGCAAAATTTGATATCGAACAACGTGTGGAATTCAATATAAAAGGTGTTTCCAAAATTTTTAATCAGAGTTTTAAATACCTAATTAGTTATTGCATAATAACTCAGATAAAGTATTTTTTAAATAATTATTGCTTAAAAACTCAGATGTAATCAAGTTTAATGATTCGCTCAATAACTGTTTTGTATCGGTAATATACGCTATAGCTTCCCCCTCCGGTCAGCCGGTGGCCCGTGTTGCTCTATGTTAAAACCTGAATAGCGTGGCTCGGAGCGGGGAGGGTCTTTCAGGAGTCAGAATTTCAAAACCTCCATCTTTAGGTCATCTAGATAATCCCATAATTAATTAATTTAACATAATTTGTGGGTAAATCAATGTCAAACATATCTGCAGTACAACGCCTAAAAAATCAGGCCAGTATTTTGTTGTTAGTCACCTATTTCGAATATAACAAAAATGCAGTTATGTTATGTGTAACATAACAAAAATCTGGGATTTGTCTCTTTCATGTCGGGTCTGGGTCACAATTTCACGATTTATACTCGAAGAAAGGTTTCTTCGAGTATAAATCGTGAAACCAGTGATGATAAAGTTAATACAAATTAATTGACTCACCGAACAATTTTCCACTTTATCTTACGCTCAATCAAAAATAACGCTGTATTCACTTTAGGAATATCAAACTATTCCATTCTAAAACTATATACAGATGCTAGCGTCATGTTACTCAGTAACTGTTATTACGTTCATAATGTGAAAGAATTACACACCTTCTATTTTAACATAAAAAATACAAGGTGACTGGAGAATAATAGGACATTATTAAATACAAGTGCTCAGTACACGATTCTTGTTCTAAATATGTAATAAAAGTAGGTTCTTTATATTTGGCCGAATTATCCGGCAACATTACAAAATTATGGACTTGACTTTGTTAACTTCGGTATAGACTCGGCTGAAAGTCGCTAAAAATGTCACGTGACCTGACTAGAGATTAAGGATTTCTATGTTATGTATGTATCTTAACGCCAAGTCCTCTACGGGGTAGGCAGAGTTATTTATGAGTATTTTTGCAATTTGATTTTTTTATACATTAAATATGACCCTAAACTATTGTCCTTTAATATGTCCCATGATTCACCAGTCACCCAGTAGAACACATCGAATTATTCCTCTAGCAGATAATGCTGCAAAATTTCCATTCACAAAAATGCAGTTATAAACAATAACATAATTCGAACTAAAAAAAAACGAACGATCAAGCGAATTATATCGCTCTCGCTCCTTGACATAATGAGTGAAAAGGACAGTATCCAATATTTTCTATACTATCTAAACGTAAGTAGTATACGTGTTAATATTCTTTCTTTCTTAAACAACGCCAAGAGGTTTTGTTCCGTCGAACGCGATAGGACTAGACACAAAGGCACGTAGATCGCCACTAAACAAGAGTCTTGACTTCGCTATGCAAATATTTAGCCTGTGTTGCACCAACGTATTTGTTAAAGTTAAACTTATTGTAACATTTCACATCCATCTCTAACTTTAGCAGATTTCTTTAAGTTAGAGAAGGATGTGAAATGTTACAATTACTTTAACAAATATATTATATTGGTGCAACCCAGGCCTAATTTCGTTTATTTGCTCTAATTATATATATTCGTCGATATGATTAAAATTATGACATAAATGTTGGTACAATACTCAGCAAAAAATATTGTACATCGAGCCTACTAAAGAGCAGAGAATACGTTAATACTACGTATAGAATGGACACTTCGACGTCCCGGCCGATTTCCCCGCCTCACCCAACCTCCTCCCCTCTTATGGGAGACGTTTGGTATTCTCTAACGCACACAGGTGCACGTGTAAATACACGTCACTGATTGATGTTTGTGTAATAGAGACCGAATTAAGCGGTTGTATGGAATTTTGACCAGCGGTGTGTAAAGAGACAATCGGCTAATTTCAACTTCGTAGAGCGTTATCTTTGCTGCACACTGCTTACGTAAGCACTGATAGTCCGGTATTGGTCAAAACTTGATCCAAATAGTCGACGAACGTCACATAAGTAAGGTGCGAAAGAGAGAACGCTCTACAGACCCGAAATAAGTCGAAGGTCGCCTTCCTAAGGTCGATATGCAATATTTCTTGTTGGATACTGTACGAGCCTTATTCATCGGCAAATTGTATGTTTTGTCTCTAATTTATACTCTGTCTAAAACAATACAGTAAAAAAAGCTCAATTCTTAAAATAAACCTGTAAAACATGCTCAATTTTCGACAAATTTGTCTTTAAAAAAAAACACAATTGAAACATTTTTGCAGCAAAGTCAAAAGCCAACACAACTAGCGTAAGCATATTCACTAAAAAACATACTAATATTTGGTTTAAAATATACTATAATACAACAATAAAAATAGCGTATTATGCTAGCAAATATAAAATAATATAACAATATTAAATTTTATCACAACATAGAAAATTGAGACGAGATTATTTTCATGCGTAATTCGTTTGTAAATAAACATTTTGTGTACAAGAGAGTATCATATCATAAGCAAATGATCGGCTAAATAACTTAACCAGCCAACTCCGATTTGTAATAATAGATCAATGGACCCGGCAGGTGTTGTCCTACCTATCGTGCCCTGTTGAGTCAATCACCCCTGAACGCATGCTAAGAAAGACATTTTACAGAAATTGGTCGAGCCATTTTCGATTTTTTAAGATACTATCGCAACACAACCACTTTATAATTGATTAAATCCTAATCTTACGCGAGCTCGGCCACGGGTCAAACACAAGGTCATTTACGTAAACTAGTTATTCCACATCTTAATGGTCCCAGGTGATTGCCCGATCCGATCAGTGCCATCTATCGTTAAGTCTAAATCATTCGTAAACCCACTATAACTATAAAAGATATAAACTTGTATCGTAATCAGTAGAACCATTTTCGAGTCATTGCAAGACTGTTTCAAGGCAACCGACGATAAAAGAAGTACCGGCACAGGATATTCAGTACTGGACGATAGTGTAAAAATCGTTTTGTTCAACGGGGGTGTTGTCAAGTGTTACGGTACACGCGAAAACCTGCGAAAACGTTACGGTACATGTAAAGTAGAAGGGGGAGGGGTTTCCATAGACAAAAGTTCAAAATACAAAGTCTTTGCAAAGCTGGCGAACATCCTCACACAAGATCGCTTCCGATACGTACTCGTATATACATTGGAGTAAGCACGTTAAGCCGGGTAATTATATAGGTATACTAGCGGCCCGCCCCGGCTTCGCCCGCGCTGCTCTGCTCCTATTAGTCATAGCGTAATGTAAGCTATCCTATCTCTCAAGTTGGATCGAACTGCACATGGTGTGCGAATTTTATTATAATCGGTTAAGTGGTTTAGGAGTCCATTGAGGACAAACATTGTGACACGAGATTTATATATATTAAGATGTGTCACTTGTTTGATCCAATCACCGTATCCGTATAGCCGATGATCGCCTATTCGGACTGGTCCATGATAGGCAATTTTGATACGCCGTTCTGATCTGACATCCGACGAAATAGACGACCGTGATATACAACGGCAATATGGATACAGTGATCGATTCGGACAAATTATACATGTCAGGACCAGCCTTTAGGTTATTTAGCTGACGATATATGCGGCCTTTACCATAAATATAGCTCACCTATCCACTACATCGTATCTGAATTCTTGAAAAAGTTAAAAATTACTTCACGCCTTTATTTCCATCTACAATTAATAATGTACAGAAATGTAATTTTCATACAATCATCACTTCAATTTTGATTCCATTTACTTATAAAACTAACTGCATCATAACTGGCATTCGATTGGTCGCGACAAGGTCATTTCGCCGAGCGGTAAGGAAACGTTTAATAGTAATAACACACTGCAGTGTGTCCCATTTATGCCTACGGTGTGCTTCTTTACGTGGAACTATTTTTTCGCTATTTTACATTATTATTGATTTCCGTGAACAGGTGCGCAGCAACGAGTATGTGGATGATTGAAGTAAAACTAATAGGTTGGGGAAAAAGTCTTTTCGCATTATAGTATGTATGAACTTGTAATAAAATCTCTTTGGCTGTAGTATTTGTATCTGGCATCTTGAAAGTTAAAATTTTAAAGAACATAATTCCAAATTCAAATTAGGCAAATGTGATTTTCATTTGTTTTTCGTACTGTCAAGATGAGTGAATCTAATGAAGAAATTCGATACATTTTAAAATTATACTACAAAAAAGGTAAAAATGCAACGCAAGCAGCGAAAAAAAATTGCGATGTTTATGGACCTAGTGCAGTGTCTGTGAGAGTAGCACAAATTTGGTTTAAGCGTTTTCAATCCGGAAATTTTGATGTCAAAGATGGTGCATCTTTGACATCAAAATTTCCGGATGCACCTCGCTCTGGTCGCCCTATTACGGATAAAATGGATGCCATTTTTGAAAAAGTGGAGCAAGATCGACATATCAGTAGTTACGACGTAGCTGAAGAACTGAGAATTGATCACAAAAATTAGTTATGCTGCATTTGAAAAAAGCTGGGTACAAAAAAAAGGTCGATATTTGGGTACCTTACGAGCTCACTGAAAGAAACCTAATGAACCGTGTACTCATTTGTGATTCTTTATTACGACATAATGAAACCGAATCATTTTTGAAGAAGCTGATAACAGATGATGAAAAGTGGAGTGGAACGCTAGACCTCACACATCTATAGCCACTCAGGCCAAAAGCAACCGCTCAGTAAAAAAAAATAGACCAAAATAATTTCCTGATCACAAAATCATCAACCGTATTGTGAAGAGTAATTATATTATAGGCAGAAGTGTTTGGCTAAGTCATTATCAGACATAGGTCGCAGTCTCCACCAACCCGCATTGGAGCAGCGTGGTAGAGTAAGCTCCAGGCCTCCCCTCAAAAAGGGGAGACTCGTGCCCAGTAGTGGGACGTATAATGGGTTGCCATTATTATTTATTATTATTATAGGTCGCAGAAGACTCAGTAAAAAAACGCTCCTGAGACAGCACAAATAAAAAAATATTTTAAAACAATAATAAACCTACGCGACGCGGTAACCTTAATATTAACGTCGCATGAGATTGTGGATCAAAACCTCTTGGACCTAAATATAATTAGCTAGGATTCGTTTAAAAAAAATAACTATACCTATAGCTAACGTAACTTCACGTAGATAAATATCATTTTTGCGTTTTGAGAGCTTCTTATATATTTTAGATCTGTCTAGATGGGCCCTGAGCCGAGGACTGCGTCTGGAAAAAGAAGGAGAAGTCTTATTAATATATAATATGTATGCATGCACGTATGTATCTCCACGCCGAGTCCCATTCGGCATAGGCAGAGAATGTCGAGCGCCAGATATCCCGGTCTTGACACAGCTCCCGTGTTGTTTTTTAATGTAATGATAGTTGCCTACAAGCATGCAGTTCACATTGATGTTAAGTGATGACTGCAGCCTATAGACACCGACACAATGACCAGAGGTCAAAATGCAGATGCGTTGCCACTCCTGAGGCATAAGGTGTTACGCTTGTGCCGGAAATTACAGGGCCGTACATTACCACCTGACTGGAACACGATAGTGCTAAACACTACCATTTAGCGGCAAGTATATTAGGTAATGCGGTGGTGCCTACGCCCGCGAGTTCAGTCACTGGAGCTCTACCACCAGTAAGCTCCCGTGCTTCTTCTACATTCATCTTTCTCTTCATTCATGCACGCCGATTCCTAAGACTTTTGACCCCAACCTCAGACGGTACTCGACCTATTTGGTCAAAATGGCCCAGTCAGACAAAGACTTCAGTCTTGGTCTTCCTGAGCCTCAGCAACCATCCATTTTTGCATTGTTTAGTTATTCACTAGCTGTACCCGCGACGTCCCCGTGAGGATTTATAATTGTTCAGTACCTACCTGGACGAAGTCGTGGGCGCAGCTAGTATAAAAGTAGCCTAAGTTACGCCTTATTACAGAAGCTATCTGCCAGTGAAAGTCCCGCGGAAAATCGGTCCAGCTGTTCCCGAGATTAGCCGGAACAAACAGACAGACAAACAAACAAAAATTGTAAAAAATGTTGTTTTGGTATATGTACCATGTATACATATATGCATTTAGTAAAAAGCGGTTATTACAAACTCCAATTTTATTTATTTGTATGTATAGATGTATAGATATGGATCCTATTTAATAATAATAAATAATGGCAACCCATTATACGTCCCACTGCTGGGCACGAGTCTCTCCCCTTTTTTTGGGGGGAGGCCTGGAGTTTACTCCACCACGCTGCTCCAATGCGGATTGGTGGAGGTGGGTGGGTTAGTGGCCAACCCGCTGTCGGATGTTTTCAAACCGCCCATAAGGCCTCCGACAAGGTTTAACGACTGCTATCCATCGATAGCAACCGGGACCGACGGCTTAACGTGCCCTCCGAAGCACGGAAACGCGCATTTAATTTGCCACTAGCGGTCACCCATCATACTACCCGACCGCGCCCGTAGTGCTTGACTGAGTAGATCGTATACGATCTACACCAGCCGCTGGGCCATGCGCGCTTCATCCTATTTGCGAGCAATAAAATGATTCTAATCTATGATAGGATGTAGTAGTACCAAGTTTACCTAGCCTCATACAGCACCGCAGGTCTCATGCGTCGGCCACGGAGTGGTTGGCGAGCGAGCCGTCCCAAGCCGCCTCCTTGTGGAGCGCCGCTTGACGCTTCTTTTCTGTAATTTGTACAAACGGAGCATTTCAATAGGGTCGTAGAACTAGTATGAAAGTGGAAACAGAAAAATATAGGCTGTGATTAAGTCACAGGTACTTTGTATCAAAAAAAAAAAAGAAAATAGGGTCGTCTATTAATCACCTGAGGCTAGGAAGGGGGAGGGGGGATCCGAAAAATATCACGAAACATCACAAGGTGGAGGGGGTAATGTATGGAGGTATCACGTGTATTTATTACTTTTTTGAGTGCCCTATTTCAACCGAAAACTGGTGCGTCATTTCGGCAACAATTTGAAAAACCTTTGTCTCGACCGTAGCAGTCTTCAGTTTAGTCAGTAATATTCGCAATTTTTTTTCCCAGATGCCTTATATGCACGTGACATTAATTGCTAATGCATAATTTTAATACTTATTTTTAATTTACGCTAAAGGAGATGTTGCGAGCTCGGCTCTGGTTCGTACATGTCCTCAAAAAATGGGTAAATTAAAGAAGAATCCAAAACAAATACAATTAATTTGTTCAAGAATATATTTTAGAGTTACAACCACATTTAATTATAACGATTTTATCATTTTCATATGTTAAACATGGCGACGATACAGCCGACACTTGGGATCAATCGATTTTGATAGTATTTAGAAAATATTACTTTTGTTCTCCAAGTTCTATAATCAAAATACAATTTAAAAAATAAAAATGTCAAAATGACATCGCCCGCCATATTCGCCATGTTAGTTTTGAGTTGCAATTCTAACTGCAAATTATGTTTTGTAACTGCAAACAAAGCTAAATAAGTGAAAATATGCAGTAAAAAACGTTTTTATATTGAGGTCCATACATTTTTGCAACATCTCCTTTAACAATTAGGTACCTACCTATTTAATGCCAAAAAAATACACGTTATCTTAGGTGGGGGCGGGGGTTTAATCTAAAACCTCACTACGTATCACCAAGGGGGAGGGAAAGGTGCAAACTGACACTAAAAACATCACGTGATTAATGGACGAGCCAATTATATAAAACAAAGTCGATCTAGAAATCTCCGTCACGGGAACCAGGGTGAGGATTCGCTAGGTGCCTTCGCCTATATGGCCTCATTATAAGGCTCAAGGTCACGCAGAGAGCAATGGCGAGAGTTATGCTCGGAGTTTCTCTGCGAGATCGAATCAGAAATGAGGAGATCCGCATGAGAACCAAAGTAACCGACATAGCCCACCAAATAGCGAGACTCAAGTGACAGTGGGCAAGGAAAATCTCTCGAAGAACTGACGGTCGTTGGCATACTCGAATGGCGACCGCGTACCGGAAGACGAAGCGTCGGTAGGTTCACCAGGCCGTCGGTTCACCTCGTGGTGGGTGAAGGTTGCGGGAAATCGCTGGAAGAGGGCGGCCCAGGACCGTTCGTTGTGGCAATCTGTGACGGAGGCCTTTATCCAGAAGTGGACGTCTTTTGGCGGAAAAGGTGAGGTTCCTTCGTCACAATAAATCACATACATACCTCTAGCTATAGTGATGAGACGCCTTTCCTCAGCACGTTCCTGCCTCGCAGTACTAAGCTTCACACCCAAAGCACCTGTGACCAGCCGTCGGGCTAACGCCGTGCAAGTCTCCGGCCGCTGTCTGCAATGCACAGAGAGATCAAACGACATACAACTTTCTATGTTCCGTATAAGTAGGGTGTGTAGCCCTTCCACGAGGTGGATTGACCACCTGGTCAAGGTCGCGGGCAATCGTTGGATGAGAGCGGCCCAGGACTGTTCGTCGTTGCCTTTTGGTTAAAATGATGATAAGAAATATAAAAGTGTATAATTCCTTTTTTTTTATTTAAATAAAAAAATCAAAGTTACGTAACACGTTGTTCGAACCCCCCTCCTGCCCCTGTAACTCACCGTAACGTTCTACAAGACCCCCCCTCTTTCCCCTAAATTGTGTTATAGTATCCTACATGAAATATTTAATTACACATCGACCTTATGAAGGAGACATCGGCTTATTTCGGGTCCGTCGAGCGTTATCTTTTTTACACCCTAAAAATGTGACGTTTGTCGACAATTTTGATCAAGTTTTGAACAATACCGGACTATTTCTACTACGGGACTGTCACTTCTACTGGTGGTAGAGCTCCAGTGACGGGGCTCGCGGGCGTAGGCACCACCGCATAACCTAATATACTTACCGCTAAATGGTAGTGCACTAACGTGTTCCGGTCATGTGTAATGTACGGCCCCTTTATTTTCCGGCACAGAGGCATAACACCTTAGGCCTCAGGAGTGGTAACGCATCTGCATTTTGACCTCTGGTCATTGTGTGTCTATAGGCTGCAGTCATCACTTAACATCAATGTGAACTGCATGCTTGTTTGCCACTTTTGTTACATAAAAAAAAATCAGTGCTTTCGTAGGCAGTGTGCAGTAGAGATAACGCTCTACAAAGTCGAAACTAGCCGATTGTCTCTATCATAGGCTCGATGTGCAATATTCCTTTCTGGGTACTATACGCAATACTTGAGCGCTGCCTTAGATTATTTAGTCAAAGATGTAATGGTGTTAGCGTTGTCTGACCTGTAGGGCTGCAGGAACTCCGCACACTTCTTGGCTTTGTTCCGGGACTCGAGGGTGGCAGCGTGCAGCGGCCGGCATCGCGCCAGCGACCGCTGCGTTGACAGCACCTCTGCAGCTGGAAAGATGGATTTGCGGACTTAGTTATGTACTTTTTGTAGTAACAGGTAGACGCTTGAAATATTTAGTTATACAACGTGTAACAGGATTGAATGTACAACCCGAAACTAGTTTATTCAGAATCAATAACCGAATCGATTTTAGACATTTTTGAAATAGGTAACATTTTGTCCCAAAATTAATTACAATTAAGAAAATTATGGTCACCCATTTGGTCAACAGTCAATACAAAAGAAAATGAGACTAACGTCTATCGAAAATAAAATGCTAGTCTCAACAAGATTAGAACTCGGTTGAGACATGCATTTTATAATTAATAATAATTTGAGAAATAAAATAGTGAAAATGAATCTTATTACTAGCGAGTGTTAAAGGGTACGCAGGTTACGCTCCATCACATTGCGACAGTGTACGTGTGTGAGTTGTTTTGTGTTTTATGTGCGGTCGTAAGTAGATGTAGGATAAGTATGCTTTCATAGGGTGTGCATACTTTTCGTACAAATTGAGGACAACTTGTTTCTTAAATAAAAAATATTAAAAACTTAAACATGCAATTTCAGTTCATGTATTATGATTATAACTGGATTTTCTAATAAATAATAACAAAGGTCTCAGGGGTGGCAACGCATCTGCATTTTGACCTCTGGTCTTTGTGTGGATGTCTATAGGCTGCAGTCATCACTTAACATCAATGTGAACTGCATGCTTGTTTGCCACCTTCATTACATAAAGAGAAAATATATTTAAAGGGGACTTCTTGATTATGTGGTACGGAACACTTCGCGCGCGAGTCCGACTCGCACTTCGTCGGTTTTTTTTTCAATTTACTTAGTGTAGATATGTTAAAACACACACACATCTATAACATCCGGCAGGCCATCGACCCGGTCAATCGTTTATGCGGCCTGTGCGAAAAATACCGCCCGCATACCAGGTCAGGGCTGACGGTTCATCAACATAATTTATTACGGTAAATATATCATTTTTTATGGCGCTTTTTCGCATAATATTTAGAATACCTATTTTATATTCATGCTGGCGTTGGGTCTCGACGACCCCACCGACCTGTAGCAAAAGATTTTTTTTCTACTGGAGGAGAATTCTTCCACTAATTGCTAAGTCAACCGAACAATTGCGGTCAAACCATTTTAAAATCAATCCAAAAAAAGCAAATTTAAATATATTTTTTTATACATTTTTGTGTATATAGAAAATATAAACGAGAAATAATACCCAAGTAGACAATCGGAAAACATCTACACAAATAAATAAAATTGGAGTGTCTGTTTGTAATCTAAAAATAACCGCTTTTAACTAAATGCAAATTGTATACACGGTACGTATACCAAAACAGCATTTAATAATTTTGTCTGTCTGTCTGTCTGTCTGTCTGTCCGTCTGGTCTGTCTGTCTGTCTGTTTGTTTGGCGGGGCTAATCTTGAGAACGGCTGGACCGATTTTGACGGGACTTTCACTGGCAGATAGCTTATGTAATAAGGAGTAACTAAGGCTACTTTTATACTAGCTGCGCCCACGACTTCGTCCGGGTAGATACTGAACAATCAAAAAATTCTCACGCGTACGAAGTCGCGGGCACAGCTAGATTTAATGTATGAATATTTATTTAAACGCAGAGCATTTTCATTAAAACTACAACCCTAAAGATTTATCTTGGAAAAATTATGATTGGCGACATGCCAACAGTACCGTGAAGGTTATTCATGAAATTCTGGAACAAAAATTGAAATAATTTTAAAATATACCTATTTATCTCTTTTTATAGATGTAAAAAGACGTAAAAAAAACCTAACTTCACGCCTGTAATCCCCGAAGGGGTAGGCAGAGGATGTTTGCATGTAGGATTAAATGCATGCATTCAAGCATACATGCAAACATCCACGATTCGCCGGTTACGTTTTGGCCCATGTAACAGGTGGCGAACATCTCTGGGCACATTAGATGCAAATAAAAAAAACATATTATTTAAGTCAAGCTTAAGTCACAATTAATTTGTTTAAACAAGAATCATACAAGAGAGCATACAATCCATATTGACAACAAATTATTAGGTACTGTAGCTGTCTGTCTAAAAAGGATCGCTTTCAACTCACTTGTGCTGTGCAGGTGTACAGTACAGGTGTACTAATACTAAGTACTTGTCGAGCTGTTCACACGGAAGGTGTTAGTAATAGTGACAAATACTGAGCAACAAGTAGTAACGAAGATGTAAGAAAGAGACTACGTGTGAATGATAGTATCGGTGTAAAAATGAAAAAAGTCATGTTCCGATGGTCGAATGAGCGAATGACTAAACAGATATACACAACCCGAATATGGATGATTGCAGAGGCCCAGGAAGACTAAGACTGACCTACCACGGCCAAATAGGTCGAGTACTGTCTGATGGTGGGGTCAAGTCTTAGGAATCGGCGTGCATGTATGAAGAGAATGATGAAGGTAGATGAGGCACGGGAGGTGTGTCAGGACCGGGATATCTGGTGCTCCACACTCCCTGCCTACCCCGTTAGGGTCCTGGCGTGAAGATACATACATACATAGATTAAGTATTGCCAGCATAAAAACGGTCATTGGAGCACTACCACCACCGAATCACACAATAATTACAATTAATATAAATAATAGCAGCCAAATACAACATTGACGAATATTCAACGAAAAAAAATAGAGAGGACGGATGGCGATTGTCACCATCATGGGATTCAATACTCGGTAGAATTAAAGTCCAACAGTATGTACCATCAGATACAATTAGTAACTTTTGTGTTAATTCTGAACGCTACGCAAGACGATTGTGAAATACATGGAGGAAGCTGCAACACTGCAAACTGCTGTCAGACAAATATCAGCTCAGTCCGCCTGAGACCACGGAAGCTGAAAAGCGACCGAAACGTCGGGTAGATTTTAAATCATAAAACCTAATTGTAAACATAAAATAACTTGTCTTTCCTTTTAATCAAAAATAGACATCGCGGGAAGGCAATGGATTTACCTGTTAAAATATATGTGCTCTTTTGTCGTGACGGAAGAATTATACAATTCATCGACTTATAATCTTGTTCACAGGTATAATTACACATTTAAAAACTTGCACATAATCTTAGAAACAATGGACATTAAAAAATACATTGTTCGTTGTTCAAGTTTTTCAAAGAATAATAAAACAAAATGACTTCGTGTAGCGCCCAAAATTTCATGTTTATACACTCATTTCTGATATACAAGACAGTAATAATTAATCAACCTTCCAACTCAGATTAAAAAATGGCTAAATCCACTGTCGTAGACAGAACTAAATAACATATTAAATCAGCGTTTCCCGGCGACCCACATTACATTTTGTTTTATGTATTGAAAGTGGCAAAAAAGCATGCAGTTCACATTGATGTTAAGTGATGACTGCAGCGTAAAGACACCCACACAAAGACCAGAGGGCAAAATGCAAATGCGTTACCACTTCTGTGGCCTAAGGTGTTATGCCGCTGTGCCGGAAATTACATCGCCGTAAATTACCATTTAGTGGCAAGTATATTAGGTAATGCGATGGTGTCTATGGCCGCGAACTCCGTCACTGGAGTTCTACCACCGGTAAAAAGAGATGATTTGATTTGACTAATAGACAAAACAGTATACATATTGTAACCAATGAAACGGACAATGAACATAAGACAAGATATAAGTAATTATCTACTGGTGGTAGAACTAGTATCGGGCGTAGGTACCATCGCATTACTTAAATCTACTTGTCCTTAAATGGTAGTGTTCAACACTATCGTTCGTTCCGGTCAGAGGTGCGTCCGTCTATTAAAATTGTTGTCAATTTTTACTTTAAGAGCAATAACAATAATATAAATAATTATAATCTACACGATAGTGATATCGCTTTTTAACATCTACGAAAAAGCAAGAACTTCAGTCAGATTATCACTTCTGCTTTTAAAGGAGCTACAAATCGACATGAAATACAATACTATTTATTGTACACACAAATCAAACATATTAAAGAATAAAAACAAGGGAATGGCACAAATGGCGGCCTTATCGCTGCACAGCGATTTCTTCAAGGCAACCAACATTGTAGGATTAAACAAAAAAACAAAACAACAGGGATGTACTAAACGCAAAAAAAAATCAAAACACAACAACAACAAGACATGAAAAAAAACAATAATAAACACAGAAGGATAGAAAGAAGATATAGATACTTACATAATATAGTAAGAAACAATAAAATGAAAATAAGGATAACAGGATCGATAGATATAGAAAAACAAGAAAGAGAGAAAAATGGAACGATTAAAGAGTCAGATAATACTCTTTCACACGAATTTTAAAAGTGTGAACTGTCTGAGCTTGTCGCACAGACAATGGGAGAGCATTCCACAGACGAACAGCTGACACGGTGAAGGATTTCACCAAAAAATCGGTTGAATGGGCGGGAGTTTTAAGCTTTAAGTTATGTGTAGAACGAAGTTTTAGAAAGATAATAATAATCCGCTCGGCTCCGCCTCGTCCGCCACACAGAAGCACGGCCGGACAGAGCATCAGGTCTCTCACCTCTGGCTTGCCTTCATTGGCCGGTCAGAGTGGGGCGCTAGAGGTATGGCATTTGCAGAAATTTAGATAATAGGCTGTTGTCTAC
Organism: Macrosoma leucophasiata; assembly: GCA_036365455.1. NCBI lineage: Eukaryota > Metazoa > Arthropoda > Insecta > Lepidoptera > Hedylidae > Macrosoma > Macrosoma leucophasiata. The sequence goes on from JAWQUS010000004.1 coordinate 14,298,310, forward strand.
ATTTCTGAAAGAACCATACACTCGGGGGTGGAAGTGTCTAAAGGCATAATAGCGGGGAAGCCCGCTCCGAGCTCGAGATTACTCGATCGTGATGGTGAAACCGGGGCCACACCTCTCGACACCCCCAGCCTCTCTCAACAGTGTTGCCCCCTGTCGACCATCGGGTTGCCTGTTTGGGGGGCCCACCAAGGAGAGGCGAGTCACCACCTGCCTAAAGTAGGATTCGATAATGTGAGATGTTGAATATAGGCAGGTGCCGGATCTCACTCCATAGGCCCAGCCAGCTAGTCCCACATAGCCCAAAGTTTGGCAAATCACTTTTCATTACAATAGTCCCATTATATTCTGCGGGGTCTGTCTGTGTCTGTGTCAGAGAGAGGTCCCGCCGAATATAACCCATTACAAAGTAGATAAAAATTCTCGAAAGGGCCTCTACGTGTTGGACCCCCATGTCCCCGCGTAAGCCTGACAAAGGTCCGGGGTTCAAATTGGACCCCGTGCTGACGAGAGACATAATAATAATAATAATAAGGGGGCAGAGCAGCTTGTGGCGAGCTGTTGGTGAGTAGCGACACCACCCCCTACCATCATCTCGAGTTCCTCCGAGAGAACTGGGCTCCGCCTCGTCCGCCACACAGAGGTACGGCCGGACAGAGCATCAGGTCTCTCACCTCTGGCTTGCCTTCATTGGCCGGTCAGAGTGGGGCGCTAGAGGTATAGCATTTGCAGAAATTTAGATAAATAGGCTGTTGTCTAAATTTCTGCAAGAGCCATACACTCGGGGGTGGAAGTGTCTAAAGGCATAATAGCGGGGAAGCCCGCTCCGAGCTCGAGATTACTCGCTCGTGATGGTGAAACCGGGGCCACACCTCTCGACACCCCCAGCCTCTCTCAACAGTGTTGCCCCCCGTCGACCATCGGGTTGGCTGATTGGGGGGGCCCACCAAGGAGAGGCGAGTCACCACCTGCCTAAAGTAGGATTCGATAATGTGAGATGTTGAATATAGGCAGGTGCCGGATCTCACTCCATAGGCCCAGCCAGCTAGTCCCCCCAGTTCACCCACATAGCCCAAAGTTTGGCAAGTCATTTTTCATTACAATAGTCCCATTATATTCTGCGGGGTCTGTCTGTGTCTGTATTAACTATTGATGCAGTCAGAGAGAGGTCCCGCCGAATATAACCCATTACAAAGTAGATCAAAATTCTCGAAAGGGCCTCTACGTGTTGGACCCCCCATGTCCCCGCGCAAGCCTGACAAAGGTCCGGGGTTCAAATTGGATACCGTGCTGACGAGAGACATAATAATAAATTCTTTCTTGTACACCAATTATAAAAACATTGTTACATATAAAGAAGAATTAAAATGCACAATTGGCGGTCTTATCGCTAACGCAATTTCTTACAGACAACCAGGTGGAGGAAAAAAGTGGCTGTGTAATATAAGACAGGGATGTACGATTATGCATAAATAAATAAATAAAGTTATACTGGCAAATTAATAAATAAAAAGTAAATAAATAAATAGATAATATTATACAACTAAATAACTACATACATAACTGTTTAATAACATACAAGGTTAGGCATGCGGAAGAAAGTAAATTATAAATAGGTAAATATAAGCATACAATTTGAAGGGAAAGAAAGCAATGACTATTGATTAAGGGAGAGAAAATACTCAGTTAAATGTTTTTTAAAGGTCTCGACGGTTTGCACTTGACGTACATCTAATGGTAAGGCATTCCACAGGCGTACAGCTGTATTAGTAAAGGAATTTGACACGAAGAAGGACGAAGAATGGAAAGGAGTCATAAGTCGTAGATTATTGGAAGAGCGTAGAAAGAGGGAGTTGGAGAGGCTAAGGTAACGGAAACGTACTTTGAGGTATTGAGGATAGTGAGGATAAAAAAGTAAACAATAAAGAAGAGACAGAATATGAGTATTCCTGCGAAGACGGATTGGCAGCCACTTGAGATGTACACGAAATTGGGAAATGTGGTCGTAATTTCGTATACCAAATACGAACCTTATACAAAGGTTTTGCAAACGCTCAAGTTTATTTAGCTGCTTTTGGGTTAGATCGAGATAACATATGTCAGCATAATCTAAAATGGGAAACAGGATTGATCGAACAAGCGTAACCTTAGTGGCAATAGGTAAGAAATTAGATAACCTTCTTAGAGAACCTACAGCAGCAAACATCTTCCTACTCACCTCACTAATCTGAGGAACCCAAGTCAGAGAACTATCCATGATTACACCCAGGTTTTCACGGTCATAGAATATTTTATTAAAGTTCCATCTAATGATATAGTTGGTAGTGTATCAAAGTCAATTTTTCGAATCAACCGAGAGCTGCCTATTATAATGGCCTGACTTTTTTCCGGATTAACCTGAAGGCCATAAGCTTTACCCCAATCTGATATTTTCTTTAAATTATTGTTCATATTATGTATGGCTTCAGGAAGATTATCAAGACTAGATTGTAAGTAAAGTTGTAAATCATCTGCATATAAGTGGTAGAGAGAAGTCAAATGATTACTGATGGAATTCATGAAAATAGAGAAGAGGAAAGGAGACAACACGCCACCTTGTGGGACGCCAGCAGCGACATCACACCACGTGGAGAGTTCATCTTGCACACGGACACGCTAGCCGACGTCCAAACAAGTAACTAGAAAACCAATCAATCACCATCGGAGATATGTTAAGAGAACGAAGTATTGCGAGCATGATGTCAAAATCGACCGTATTAAATGCGTTACTGAAGTCTAGGAGAGTTAAAATTGTTAATATAGTTAGTTGTATAAAGGTAGTCGAATCGTTCTTTTAAATAGATGGGAGTTTGTGGGTTGAACAAAATGCCAAAGAGAAGAGATAAAACATGAGTATTCCGGCGAAGATGGATTGGGAGCCATTTGAGCTGTTTACGGGTTAGAAAAAAATGGTCATGAAATTGTTAAATAAGTTACATAAACAGCATCCTTCTTTTTCTTTCCTTCTCCATCCATCTTCCTTTCACATTTTTTTTTTATGTAATTGAAGTGGCAAACAAGCATGCAGTTCACATTGATGTTAAGTGATGACTGCAGCCTATAGACACCCACACAAAGACCAAGGTCAAAATGCAAATGCGTTACCACTCCTGAGGCCTAAGGTGTTATGCCTCTGTGCCGGAAATTACAGGGCCGTACATTACCACCTGACCGGAACACGATAGTGCTGAACACTACCATTTAGCGGCAAGTAAATCAGGTAATGCGGTGGTGCCTACGCCCGCGAGCTCCGTCACTGGAGCTCTACCACCAGTTTAGAGAAATTCTGTATTTAGGTACTGGTATCGAAGTAAAAATTGCTTTCCTTCACTGAATTGTGTATTTAGACTTTTAGACCGAACGAGTGAGTTCTACTAGCTACTTCTCGCTGTAGTAATGGATATAAACAAAAAAATCATAAAGTGAATTCTTCTCTAGTGGAACGTCCCGGATCAAAAGATCTTGCCAGACAGCGGGCGTGGCAGGACGGGTAAGCCGAATACCAAGATCGTGCCATCGTCGACATTCCTACATCGCACCACCCGCCGAAGAGAGAAGTTCCACCCGCACAGATTGGATACTTGGAAATGCTCAACGGTCCGATTCGCGCGTTCATTCCTGCCCAGAACGTGTAAATTGTGGAACGAACTTCCCTCTGAGGTGTTCCCCCGGCGCTACAATATGGGGCTCTTCAAAACTGGCGTCAAAAGAGTCCTTCAGGGCTGGCAACTCCCTGGTGTTGCAAATATTCATAGGCGACGGTAACCACTTTCCATCAGGTGGCCCGTCAGCTTGTATTTCAATACTTACACATAAAAAAAAATCAAAAACCAGATTGAAAATTACAGTGCACGAACATTTACAAGAAAATGTGACGTGACGTGTCTACACAAATACAGTTTCAACTAATTAGAAATGCTAGATGCACAAAAACTTATCAGAGCTGAACACTACAATACAGCGGCAGATAGATTAAGTAATTCGGTGGTGGTCACTACAAACACCGCCATTCGATATCTACTAGAAGAAGTTCATTGTACAATCAACCAGAAACGAATTTGGATGAAATTTAGTGTAAATAACACTTAATTTTCCCTGTGATTGTCGTTTGCGCAAACAAAGTCACGGTTGGAAGTTATTGTGCCATAGCCCTTAGGCGGCTTAGAGCCCTTCCGGTGGAATGACGACATTAGGGATTTTGGAACAGCACGGCAACCATAACACCATGCAACGAAGTGAACCGATGACCCGCGCAGCCTACTTTCGGCGCAGGCGCACGGTTCAGTGACCGGTATGACGCAACGCTGAGCATGTGGACTGACAACGTCTGCACGCCCCATACTTCCTACATTTGTATCGATTTCATGTGACAATATGCTCAGCGTTTTGCTCATGTCTTTTGTTTTGTTATATTGACAACTATCGAAACTCCGACGAAGCTCAGTGGTGTTTGTGTGTGTGTGTTTCGTTTCTACATAGTCTGATTTTTAAACAGGGTGTACTGCTGCGTGGTGCCGAGTTCGGAATCGTACCTTTATTTTCATATTGTAGTAGTAAGTGCACGGGATTCAATAATGTGTCCAATAACACGTGCAAGTATGGCAAAGGATATCCGGAAAATATAGGCGACAAGTGTAGATAAGATCACGCATTGTAAATCAATGTAGGTAGGTATGCCACGAGAACTTATGATATTCCTGTGAAGTAGGTACCTATACCTTTTTATTCACCTTTACCCGAGACATGGATCGCGTAGTTTTCAATTTCGAAAAAATGCCTCGCCCTTTTTTCGAATGCCAGTCTATATCCTGCCATTTTCATATAAATCGGTTCAAATTTGGCACCCGAATAACTTCAAGATATTTTTAACGCGATTAAATGGCATTCACGAACATGTAATATTCTTTCTTCGGATTGCAGGGTGGGTGCTCGGAAATTTACATCAAAATCGGTTCAACAGTAACACAACTGGCACCATACTTTTACAAAGTGGCAAACGAACATTGTCTAAATTTAAACATTAAAACCTTGAGACCCGAAAACTCCCTGAACCCACAGCAGTTTAGCCAATGTGCCTGTAACTTTACTTACTTCACTGGTGGTAGAGCTAATTAAGTTTGCGGCAACCAAACTTTATAAAAAAATATATTTATTTAAAACAAACGGACAGAGTGACAGTATCGTACAAAATCAAAATAGGAATCATCTAATTATCATAAAAACAATCTTTATAAGGAAGCTAAATGCTTACTTGCCCTTTACGCTGTGACGTCAGTAAGTTTATCAGATTACCTGTAATCTATCGGTTCCCACACTGGGTAAAGGGCTTATTAAGCGGATTTGGGGGGTGTTGGTACACTTAACTCCTCCCTCCCCAAGAGCAAAATTATCCGAAGGTGACGTAGAAGACTTCGGAGTATTTGGCCAGAAAAATCGAACTTTGAATTTGACTATGACAAGAATACAACAAAACATTATTAAAATACAATACAAAATAATAGTCCAAATACTAACATTAACAGTAACTATATCTAAATCCGAATCGTTTTCACTAAGAGTAAATTTTGCACTTTTTATCACTTCTTTGACGTCACTGAAGTCCACGTTTCTGAGGTCCAGGGATGACGTCTTCTTCTGGATAAAGTACTGCAGTTCAGGAACTGGTATTACTGGCAGCTGAAGATTAATGTTTGACGAATTGGCAGCGGCGTTCACAAAAACGTTCCCCATCTGTGTTGAACAGCTCTGGTTCGGCGTTAAGAAGAATGTTCCGCGAAGGTTAAATTTGCGAACTTCATTATTGCAGTCCTCAGTTATCACGAGGTTGTCTTCCGAATACAGCATCCAGTACTGTTTAGTAATTTTCTGAATTTTGGTCCTCTCAATTTGGATTTCATTTTGTAGACATTGACTGTAGTTGTTCTTCATCAGCATCACTTGCTCGATACACGTCTCATCAGGATATTGGATAAGACTATCTTCGATACATAAATATTTCCCATTCCCAATGTCTTCGCAGGAACTGGCTGCGGGCCTGTATTTCAATCTATTCACCAATAGGTAAGGATACTTGGGAACAATGGTAAAAGTTTTTAAGGATTCACGAATCGGGATAGGAATAACCTTGTAATATATGTATGTGTCTGCTTCAACTAACGGTACCTCTAACACAAAAATTAAGTTTTCTTTATCTATATATGATTTTAATATAATATTACGTTCTATTTTCACTAAATTATCTTTATTTACTGCATAAATTGTATTTGCATGTCTACTTATTACCATTAAAGTTTCAAACAATTCAGTGCTATTTATTATAGACTGATGCAACACACCTAACTTACTAAAAGTTATCGCGGTTTCTATTTCTTGTAAGTAATCATAATATATATAATAGTACGAAAGTTACTCAAAAATTGATATAAAGAATTGATTATGTGTAACATGTTATTAAATTTAAATTCATTATCCAACACGATATCAATTTCACTACTTTTATTTGACAAGTTTTTCATATTAGAGTTAATTATTTCAGAAGCATTAACTAACTGTTCAAAAGCTTTCTGCAATGACGACATCTTACGTTCCACTAAATGCTCTTTATTCTGTAAAATTTTAATCTTATTATTATACAAAATTGCATCGTTTTCGTCTAAATTACCCGTTACGGCTTTAATAAACGACCCTAAGGGACTGAAAATCGCCCTTTTACTTCTAACACTACTTTTATGGGGTAAAAACTTGTATATTCTTTCCTTAGTTTGCTTAATTAAAAATTCTATTTGGTTCTCTAATCCTACGATCTCGTTACCTAGGTTGTACTTCTTAATTAAGTTTCCTACCTCCCTATAATATTTTATATTACTATCTATTTGTCTATCTAATGAATCTAAATCCAAAACCTTAAAAATAGTCCAATAATTATTCTTCATTACTGCTACTCCCATCTTCACTGAAGCTATGCCTGGATTCTGGCCTGTACTCACTTTTTTGAATAAAAAGTGGTAAAAGCCTAACATCTCCGTTAAATACCGGGATAATATTAATCATTTCTGGTGGTACACGCACTATAGTCTCCATTTTTGAATAATTAAATTATTTAACTCAAAAACACAATAAAATGTTCGTAATATTTTTAAACGAAACAAAATAAAATAGAATCGTAAAAATTGCAAAAATCAACACAGTAAATAAATCGAAGAAATCAAAAAGCACAATAAAATACACGACACAAAATAGATTATAAACATTGACCAAAAAGAAATCCCTAAAAATTACAAGAAATGAAACACATAAGACAAAAATTCCTAAAACAACGAAATAAAACACATACAACTTAATATAAAAAAAAATCGAAAAAATTTGATTACTTACATGTGTAGTTATCTAATAAGGCGTTTTCTAATCCCTAATCAAAGACACATACACATAATCTCACAAGGAGGTAAATAAAATGAGGATCACTGAAAGGAAGGTGAAAAGATTTATTCACAATTCCGCAGCGGTACTCATTCTCCTTGGGATTCCTGGTTGTTTGTCCTGGCTCTGTCCTTGGCTTGGCTCCGATATACTTAATAAATTTCTTTGTTCGGTGATCTCCGCTTAACCGTTAATACGGATGTCCCCAGTAGTAAATGTGTATACTTGCTGAAAGACCGCAGAGATCCTACCGGCTGCGCCAATTAAGTTTGCGGCAACCAAACTTTATAAATAAATATATTTATTTAAAACAAACGGACAGAGTGACAGTATCGTACAAAATCAAAATAGGAATCATCTAATTATCATAAAAACAATCTTTATAAGGAAGCTAAATGCTTACTTGCCCTTTACCCTGTGACGTCAGTAAGTTTATCAGATTACCTGTAATCTATCGGTTCCCACACTGGGTAAAGGGCTTATTAAGCGGATTTGGGGGGTGTTGGTACACTTAACTAGCTCTAGAGACGGAGCTCGCGGGCGTAGGCACCACCGCCTTACCTAATTTACTTGCCGCTAAATGGTAGTGTTAAGCACTATCGTGCTCCGGTCAGCTGGTAATGTACGGCCCTGTAATTTCAGGCACAGAGGCATAACACCTCAGGCCTCAGGAGTGGTAACGCATTTGTGTGGGTGTCTATAGGCTGCAGTCATCGCTTAACATCAATGTGAACTGCATGCTTGTTTGCCGCTTCCATTAGATAAAAAAACTATAGAGACAAAGGCAAAAACCGTAACAGCAGCTGCAATTCGATTTCGTACAGCTTCGATCGGTTCAACAACCGGTAAATCGCAACACTGAGCAAGTAGGCCGAGGTGACCGCGCATCGCACGCGCTCTTCATTGTCAAGTTACTGACGTTTAACGAAATTGTTACGTTTTTTTAAGTGATGATTTGTGGTTTTATGACTGTAGTACTGTAGTAAAAAGCCTGCTAGCCTTAGCTAAAATAATATGTTTATCAATAGACTAGTAGACTCCTAAAACGTGGTCTTGACAGCTTCTCCTACTTTCTAAAACGGAACCCAATAACAAAACCACCGCTCCAGTCTGATTGCGAATTAGACTATTAATCTCTCCTCTGTATTTTTATCATCCCCATGAACGTACACGAGAAATATCAATAGAGTCCCAACAATTTTCACATTTTACTAAACTAAGCTATAGTATGGAAAATTCTGGTTTCTATACGGCAGGGTTTTTTGGGTTGTACATATCGGTTTTCTTTCTTATGTTTTCTCCTTTGGAACAACTGAGAACACGTTCTGGAGTGTCATTTAAAATTGGGCATTGAACAAGTGTCATCTGTTGATGACGTATTTTTTGATAGACATCTAATGAAATCACTAATAAATTATCTGTAATATTCAAGGTTTTGATTAATTTATCGAGAAAAGTGACTTGAAGAGTCATCTGTAAATCAATAACTCATTGTTTCTTTAAGTTACAAATTGAGGAAGTGATTTTTCCAGCGCGATCTATAAACCCAGATTTACATTTTCATGACACAAAGAGACACCAAGCAAATATCGGTCTCCCGGATGTTTGTGTCCAATCTAGACACAACCAGCCTTCCCACTAAGTAATACTGTTACATCATACTACCCAAGAGCTCTCAGTTGAACGAACTACGGCGAACCTCTTCGGTGGAAAGTGGGTTGCGTTGGTCGGAAACGAGTTTCCATATCGCATCGTTTGAGGATTACATCGATTTGAAAATTAACATTAACTATTAATCGATAATTCTAATGATTTTATGAGTTGTATATCTTCACGGGAAGTTTCTTCGAGACAGACAGAGAGAGAAAGAGGTTATTATGAGATAGGCAGCATTACTGGTTTAGAAGGTAGCATTTAAATAGCCTCAATTAAAGAACTACATTTAATGTATGTAAAACAAAACGACACTCGAAGAATAGATGGGTAAGAGTCCTTGTAGGAGGACTTAAGGAAAAGGAATTCTTCTGCATGCCAGAAGCATCAATGTTCTGTTGCTGAATACTGTCTATCTCCTCTCTTATGCATCTCATATCAATGCACGTTGGAGTTCCGGGTAGACATTAGGTACAACATAATTCCCAGAGTCCACCGATACGCATGAAGAAAAGCTATTACGGGTACCTCTTTCGTTACTATATCTGATTCAATTAGTACTTGAGCTGCAGTTGGCCGATATCGGCCACGAGCAATATTCAATCAGTTGTCATATTTTAAATGAAGGCACACCCCGTACACTAGGCTAAAATTCCATACAAACGCTTATTCTGGTTACCCATTACACAGACATCAACATCAATCAGTAGGTACATGCGCACATAGAAATGTAGCACGAAGGGTTATGACCTTAAACACTCGTAAAATAAGTCGTAGCACTGACTACGAGACCAAATTAACTAAAAATGGACCGCTCGCTCGCCCGCTCGCAACATCCCTGTTGCAGTTTATTCAACTGCCTCTCGGGGGAGGGAGGGGGGGTTTGATGGGTGGGGCGGGGAAATCGGGCGGGACATCGAAGTGTCCATTCTATACGTAGTATTATTACATATTCTCTGCTGCAGCTCAAGAGGTTAAGTGAGTGATGACCGAATAATTAGACGTCATTTAATTTTAAGTAACTCTCAAATTTGAGTTATCTGTCGTTTGCACAGGTTTTATACAGACGAAATTTGTTTTTCAGTCTTACTAAAATTTAAGGGACGTTTGAGTACTTGGTCGTAAGTGTCTGATAGACAACGTACCGCCTAAACAACTGGTCATTGAAAGATTTGCATGTAGGTTAAGGAACCTACATGCAAATCTTTTCAATGTTCACCCAAGGGGGTGTATAGGAGCAATAAGAAGGAAGGAAACGAGAATTATGGGCGAACGAGTCCGTAGGCAAAAGCATATAAAAAGTAGGCAGCAAAATAAAGTAATGGTTCCGTGTGAGATAGGTATATCATCTAACCAAAACCATACATCTATAATATAAAAATAAGTCGGGTTTTCCTTCCTGACGCTATAACTCCAGAATGCACGATCCGATTGCCACGGTTTTGCATTCGTTGGAAAGGTCTCGGGCTCCGTGAGGTTTATAGCAGAAAAGAAAATTCAGGATTATAAAACTACATCCACGCGGGCGAAGCCGCGGGCAACAGCTAGTTAATGTATAAATTAATGACTAAGGAACAAACACAGCAACTGTTTTTCACATTTCTAATATTAGTACGAAGTCAAATTACCAATGTTGCTAACAAAATAGTCATTATCTTTAAAACGACAGTTATGATAATATTTCCTCAAATATACAAAACATAACAATACAAATCAAAGTATGAATGAAAAACAGGCAGACACACAATTGGTAGCAGAATTATCCCAACGGGAAGTGAAGCGCGATCGAATGCATTGTTAAACAACAATCGAACTAACAAAAAAAACGCTTCTATAATACTTTATTTCACCTGTTGGATGACGCTTTCAAAGAAAGCGTTTTCACTGCAAGTATGCGCAATTGTAATTTCTGAGGATATTGTGTTATCGCTCCAATATTGGCATTTTCTAAGTCTACCGTACCTCATAATAGTTTGCGTGCTACCAAATGTTATTCGATACTCGGGAATAAAGTTAAAAAAACCGATTATTGAATTTAGGAAGAGAAAACCGAATAAAGTTTGGAAATTTTGACGACCCGATTAGTCCAGCGGGTTCGATCCCCGCACCGGAACAAATATTTTTTTATCTTTGTTTCGGGTCTGGGTGTTTGTGTAAGTGTTGTATGTATACAACGGCATCTACGACACAGGTCTACACAATGTGGAGCTGTGGGTGTAAGCGTATTTTATTTATTAAACTAACTTGGAGGCTAATTTGAATTGGTTTGATTGGAAAGGCTGAGAAATGCTGAGCGCGTATGCAAAAAGGGCAACAATGTTGATCTATAACAGTACGCAGTACGTACAATTGTACTGCGAGAGCTACATTCAATTTGTGGACGGACAGTACTACTACATCGATCTAATTGCCTTAGAAGTCTAGTGGTACTAACGGATTTTGTCCATTTTGTGTAGTTTTCCAGCGATAGCTCTATAAGCTCTCCACCTATTAAGTACAATGGGACAAAACGTAACTGGTGAATCGTGGGTGTTTGCATAATAATATACCTACATGCATTTTGTACAGGCGTCAAGTAGCATTCTCTATATCTTTCAATCTTTCACTACATAAAATAAGACGTGTGTTATTTTATTACTAGAACGCTTACCTAGACGTCGCCTTTTAATTATAAATGGATTAAAAACGACCATGTCTGTGAGCGTAATGTAATCAATACCATTAAGGTAGCGTTAAGGATAGGTCTGTTCCATATCCAATGTTCGAGTCTGGTCAACGGTGAATATTTGAACAGCCAAGTACCCAAGCATCCACAAACAACTGGCATGAAATATGGTGTGGTGGCTGAGGAAGAGTTCAAAGTTCAAAGTTCTTTATTGCATTCATGTGAATTTTACAGATGATATAAATATTGAGTGTAGCAACATGATACCCGTTGGGCGTAGCAATATATGTAACACATTATTATAGTTATAGATTTGAAAGAAAATTATAGAATTAACAATTAGATGATTTTAAGTAAATAAGTATTCGTATTTTAAAAAGCCAGAACGTGAGACAGACACGATTTTAATTTGTTAGTTTTTTTTTTTAATTTTTTAACTTATCGCTTAAATAATTCGTTCAAACTGTAGTAAGATTTTTCAAAAAGAAAAGTTTTTAATAGTTTTAAAAATTTATGTAAGATACATTGTTTTTTAATGATGTTTGGAAGATGATTATAAATCCTAATTCCGCTTATGTACGGACTATTTTATGCATTTCTACTCTGCTCTTTGGTAGATTATAGTTGTTTTCGTAATATGATCTAGCAATATAGAATTTCTGTAACTTAGCTCTGTCAAATATTTCGCGATTTTTTCAAATAAATGTACATATTTCTAAAATGTATAAGCATGTCAATGTCAGTATTTTTAAATGTAATGTAATAATTTTGTGTTGACAATATTTATTAGAGAACTATAGGCATAGTTTATGACCTATTCCATGCCCTATCCAGTTCTCAAGAATGATGGCATCAAATCGTATTGGGAATTTGGATTAATGTATCATCACTGACAGGACAAATAATATAAAACAATTATTAAGGGTAAAAGCGACTTCTTTACGATATTCAATAAACTGAAAAGTCTATTATATCGGTTGCCTAACTAGCATAGTTGGTAATAGATGGCGCTGCTGCTACCATAAAAGCAATGCAATAGATGTGAAGGAAAAATTTGACAAATCGGGCAGGGCTTCAGTAGCTCAATTGGAAGAGCGGCTGGACTAGATTCCCAGTAGGTCGCGAGTTCGAGTCTCGCCTGAAGTCAAATTTTTCTTTCCATTTTTCTTTAAAAATAAAATACTGACAGGACTATTGATCCTGATCAATAACACTAACATAAAACAAGCCACTAACAGCATAGCTATGAAAGATGAAACGGAGCGCGGTGCAGTGATCCTAGATATCACGATTACTTATGACGATAATATCGTGAAGGCCGAGGAGAGGAATAACGGTAACGATATTCATACTTAGTCAAATTATCTGGATCCAGCCTAAGGTACCTATTTTAATTATTAAGTATTTTTGGACCATTATTTATTTTATTTTGTTTACTTTAGACATATTAATGAACGTTGTTATTCGCTTTAATTTTATATTTGTAATTTGACCTATCACAAGCAAATTTTATTATTTCCAAGTGATTAAATAAATTTTTGAGTATGGTACCATACCAATTCTACAATATAGATGGGGGTTTTAAGGGCAAAATTTACTTTTAATTATACTCGTACTATTAACTACCTATGTGGTCAAATCACACCCTCAGTAAACAAGGCATAATTCGAAAAACACTTTTTTGGGTTTAAACTTATTTTTCTAACAATTTTTTTGGAATTTATGGGCACAAATATGAAATGCACAATGTGTAAACGTACCATTTTGGAAAGGTATAGACACTTCACTGAATTCGACCTTTTAGCAGCCAGAACGGGAGATGCGCTGGAGTGTGATAGAGAAAAAAATACAGTAGACGATGAATTATTGTGCTTTCTTTCTCTCCCTCAGCGCTAAACGGTAGATAACATCATTTTGGGGTCGTAACATTCTATATCTCAGATAACAAAGTGCTTAATACTCTAGCTAACAACTAAACGCAACCACTATGAATGATTTTTATTTTTTATTCGTTATAATAGTTTATATTCACTATAGTCTTCTTCTTGGGGTGCCTCTCCGACTAGCGAAGGTTGGCGGTCACTATGGCATATTGTTCCCGGTTTCTGGCGAGACGAAACATTGGTTACCTTTTGAGTCCAGCTTATAGCCAGCCAACATTCGTCTGTACGTCCACTATAGTAAATAAGATCATTTCTGCACGTACATAACCTATACATAATCTCAAGTTCAAGGCGCCACTGGCCGATCGTGTTTTGAATGAATTATTAGTAGTGCGGTTAAAAAAGTAGGGCGCGCTAACGAAAACGAAAGTCATCTCTGGTGCAAATTACAAGAGGAAGCGAGTATTAAATATGAATGATGAAATTCAATTATAAAAAAATACAATTGATTTCAATTTTTAAAAAAAGTAAATAAAAGTGAGCAGACTATTGTTTTATATTATTTCGCATTAACACATGCTTGTGAAATATATTTTATTTTAAAGAAAAATGAAAAGAAAAATTTGACTTCAGGCCTATCCATCCATCCACCAGCGCCATCTATTGCCTAACTAGCATAGTTTGGCAATAGATGGCGCTGATGCTACCATAAAGCAATGCAATAAATGTGAAGGAAAGATTTGACAAATCGGGCAGGACTTCAGTAGCTCAGTTGGAAGAGCGGCTGGACTAGATTCCCAGTAGGCCGCGAGTTCGAGTCTCGCCTGAAGTCAAATTTTTCTTTCCATTTTTCTTTAAAATGAGCAGACTATTGTGATGTAAATAATAAAGTTGGTGAGTGAAATATTTTACATATTTCAAACATAAAATATTTTCATTCATGTATTTAACATATGTACATACGTAAAACTACTGCCACTGCGTCTGCGTCACTCGTCATGCAGTAAGATTTATTTGCTTATCAATGTAATATTGGATATTTAATAATGAAAGTGATAACTGCAGCTTATAGACACCCACACACATACCAAGGTCAAAATGCAGATGCGTTACCACTCCTGAGGCCTAAGGTGATAAGCCTCTGTGCCGGGAATTACAGGGCCATACATTATTTTTAAAAGAGCCGACTGAGTTTTTCTCAGATCATATTGGCCTTTGGAACTTTGCCGGTGAATGACAAAGAATTACTCTTTTTCTTTTCTTTTTACTCTTTGCTATCAGTTTGTAAAGGGGAAATGAGACATTCTACTGATATACTTTTTACATTAGTTTATTACATTTAGTTTTATCTTAGTGATATTCTTCACTTTACATATATTTTTTATCTTGTTTGACATGTATATCAATTGTTATTCACTTTAATTTATTTTGTTTTTTTTTGACGTGTCATAAGAGGTGCCTGTCACCCTAAATGAATAAATGAGTTTCGGATTCTGACACCTGCCCGGACCACGACACTACCATTTAGCGGCAAGTAGTAATGCGGTGGTGCCTTCGCCCGAGACCTCCGTCATTGGAGCTCTACCACCAGAAGATAACCCAAAGGTCTCATGCAATGCCATTCCTGACCCTTAGGATGACATCTTTTTAATGGGGTTAGAGCAATAATTGACTACGGAAATGACGGCATTTGTAATTTGCTGAATGTCAGATGTATTAAACTATGGCAGAGGACAGTAATGACATAAGTGGTAAGTCTGTTTTTGCTGAAATTGTTTTACATGTGACGGAACAAAGGGTGTAGGCACGGCATTACCTAATCTACTTGCCGCTAAATGAAGGGGATTCAGCGGGTGTTTCGATTAGGTGTAAATGTTTGAAGTCGTAATTTTCACCAAATAACTTTTACAGTTTAGACCTCAGGAGTAGCAACGCGGGTAGGTACGTTAATATGATTTTTCTGTATATGTCTATAGGTTAAATTTTTCACTAAACTGGATGTGAACTGTAAGCTGCAACTGACACAATCTTGTCTTTTGTAATGTCATAAAAAAGAAAACTCGCAGGCATGCTCAAAATATATTTAAATATTTGAAATCGCTATCGCTCATCACTTAGCCCGCTTAACTCTGCAACGCGACACCGCGGTCTTGATCTCGATATTTTACATAAGGTTGCGTCAACTGCAACCGGCTATTTCGACAGACAATATTCCATAAAATAAAGTGTTATTTGGCTTTTTTTAATGTATGGAAGTGGCAAATAAAGCATGCAGTTCACATAGATGTTAAATGATGACTGCAGCCTGTAGACAACCACACAAAAACCAAGGTCAAAATGCAGATGCGTTACCACTGCTGAGGCCTAAGGTGTAAACATAATAAAACTAGTAGATCCTCCACCATACCATCTCCATCCAAATGTCAATGACGACTAGGAATTCCCAAATTAAGTCAAAAGTTGGACAATTACTGGTGGCAGAGCTCTCGGAGCTCGGGGGCGTAGACACCACCGCATTACCAAATCTACATCTGTCGCCAAATAGTAGTGTTCAGTTCAAAGTTAGCAATTTATGCCTACCTTATTTAAATGACCGATGCAGTTAACGCTCTGACTTATAATATTTATTGAAATTTTAATTAGTAAGTAATTATTTAAGTAATTAACAATTATCTAACACACAACTTTTACCCCTAGTTTGCACTAAAAACATTAAACATGATGATGTTTCGCAACTCGTCGCTAAATTATGTATTGCGATGAATGTCTTGTTGGTGCTAGCGTTCGCACTGCTGTCAAACCTATCATTTTAACATGTTTTTATGTGAATGTTTCATCAATGCAAACTCACGGTTAGATTAACATTTTATAACTGCTTTCAAAAAACGTTCCTGTACCAAAATTCAAATCGTACGCCCATCGAACAACAGATAACAGCTGATAAAAAAATCCTGATTGTTTACGGTATAGTGACGCAACGTTACCGCAACGATAGTTACGTGTCGAACATAACGCAATAGTTGCGGTGAGCAACGTTATCCTACAGATCGGTGCGCTATTAATCACTCATTGTATGCATTGCTAGTAAATTTTGGGGATCCGATGTCTCACGTGTTAAATCCATTTGTATGTTATCTACATGGCAATGGAAATAAACGCGCAGACAGTATGAATGGGAATGCGGTATAATCTCCATACAAATGGTCCGCATTCGTTTTATTGGACGTATGTAAGCGGCTCTTGTTGAGACGGCTATATAGTCGTCTTCACCGCGCAATCACCGAGTGCAACGTAAAATCATCGTAAACTTCAAGCAATTACCTAAGAGAGATAGATCCCTGTAAGTCTAAAACTCGGCTAGAAAATATATGATAATATTTCTCGCCTTAGGACGAAGAATCAGATATCTCAATTCAATAAATTAATTCTCAATTCAATAAACTCTGTCTGTGCTTATCATTACTCCGTGATTGTTAAACGTACCTAATTGAAATGCTGAATGTTATTCAAATTGTATCAATGAAAAGCAGAAAACGAAAAAATCTATACCCTTACCCTAAATCAGTGATTCCCAAAGTTGTCCATATAGACCCCCTGGGGTCCATGGGACTCGATGGGGGTCTACGTAGGCGTTGGAAATATGGGAATGTGATAAATTGTAAATAAATTAGATAAATGTACTGTAGATAAATGAAGCAAGGAGGGGGTCCACGGAAACCAGAAAAAATTGAAAGGGGTCTACAAGAAAAAATAGTTTGGGAACCTCTGCCCTAAATATACATTTTAAAAGTAGTTTTTATTCTTCATTAATTTCGTTCGCTGTTTTGTTGTTATGTTCTACGGAACCAATACTACGAATGCGCATCACGCACGTAATACTTTTTTCAAAGCGCTTAATCCATCAATATTTACTTAATAACGCTCTACCATGTTTTTTTTACGATTAATTTTATTTCTTACGCTCGAAGGCGCTTTTGGGGCGTGTAGTCATAGCTCGATGCAATTAGATTTTGATTAATCGATAAGATTTCGCTGGTCAAATGTTTATTGTTAATAGTTTCGGTCTGTTGCAGATGTAATCGATAAATATTGATTTGTATTAAGAATTTGTGTGTGAAGTAGATGTAATTCACGTTGATTGGTCGCATCGACAAAAAAACAGGCTTCGAATGTGGCGACGCATTTACACCTGAAGATAAACAGAAAACAAAAAATCAGTTTTTGTCTGTCTGTCTGTCTGTTTGGTACGTTATAACTTCGAAACAACTCACCGGATTTGTGCGCGGTTGTCATAGGTGGATTGGATTACATATAATTGGAGCGTTGATAAAACTTAACTATAACTTGTTTCGTCAAAATCGGTTATGGGAAAAAGAAGTTATGGTCAACTGAAAATTAACTTCAAGCTCTGCTTCAAAACTTTTGAACAGATTTAAATGCGGTTTACATAAACGTCATTAAATTTAGACTAGGTGTGCCCGCGACTTCGTCCGGTTAAAATTTAATAAAATTATTCGTCAGTTTGTTTTAGAAATATTATAATTAAACATTTTAATTTTTCTAAAATATCAGTAATATCATTGGTATGTACATAGGTATGTACTGTTGTAATAAAATATAAATCTGCTACAATAACATTGAAACGTAGCGATTCGTCACAGTTTCATTCGATCGACTCTCGCTGATATATTTTATTGCCTCTATTAATAACATGGCATAAGCCAACGTATAACACTGAGATTTATGGGCTCAACAATTTAAACAACGTTAAGTATATTAATGCCGAAGGTCAAGTTGGGATAAGTCAAGGCATGCAGTCACTTGTCGAAGCCCAGGTCCATGCAAAAAATATTAAAGAAACTAAAAAAAGCAGAAAGACTCACCAATTTTGGCGCTGCTAAACACGATCAACGCGTGAGTGTCATCCACCCACTTTATCTCGAACC
This sequence comes from Macrosoma leucophasiata, assembly GCA_036365455.1. NCBI lineage: Eukaryota > Metazoa > Arthropoda > Insecta > Lepidoptera > Hedylidae > Macrosoma > Macrosoma leucophasiata. The sequence continues at coordinate 14,316,912 of JAWQUS010000004.1, forward strand.
CGGTGTCCTTGTACTCACTAAACAGCGACAACAGATCGTTCGTCTTGAACTCACTAGGAAAGTCATACACTTCCACCACGTGCCCAAATGTCTCATCGTACGGACCGTTAAACAAAGCCTGACCGCGAGTCTGATACGCTTCGTAATTGTTCTTCGTCTTACTTATATGCACTTTACCCACTGTCGAAGTCAATTCTTCTAGAAGAGAAGGATCCAAACACTCCCCACTGTCATCAAACACAGCGTCCCAGTCATTTTCTTCCCGTTTCAACGACACTTTCTGTTCTAATTTCGCTTTCACTACAGGTTTCACTTCTTCTTTATCTTCAACTATCTCCTCTTTACTCTCCACATTCTCTATAGGATCCGATATCACTAACACGTCAGAATCGAAACTCTGCTTAATGATTCTCTTGCTACTCCTGTTTATCTCTTGTGACGCACGTTTCAGTTCATTCTTCTCTACATCTTCGTCTTTGTCGTATAAATAGTCTTTATTATCTATAATATTGCTCTGCGTTTCGTTCGCCATATTGACTTCAGACTCATTGGTCCTCCAATTGCTGTCCGCGTACTCCGAACTGACCGGCTCGTAATCATACAGACTGGGACTAAAGAAACCTAGATGTCCATGAGCAAAATAATCACCTATATAAAAACTCTCGCCTACATCTATTTCGTTAAAACTACTATCACTAAAGGATATTGCACTATCACTATTTGGCACTTGGCAGCCAGAAGGCACAGATTCGTTCGTATCGGTCGCTTGGTTGCTCGGCGCTTGAGATCTTTGATTTCTTAGGTGCGGCGGTGTGTAGACATTGCAGAAATTCTTGTCTAGGGATCTTTTTGGTGTGTTGTGAGCTGATTTGTCTTTGGGTGCCGGTGATTTGGGGCAGCTGACGTCCGAGGTCCGTTTCGTGTCCGGTTTTTCCTCGTTTTCCGCGGCACGAAGGGCTCTCGGCACGTAGACGGCTCGGTCCGGACGGCGAGGCTTAGCGGGGCCGGTTCTGCGAACGAAATGACATTGAATGGCACAGTTACACTCGCTTAACTCAGTAGATTGCAACATACATTTTACATTTGATAATAGCAGCTGCCTTTCGGGTTGATATTTGCATATTACGCTGGTTCATTTAATATTCGATAAAAATGTTTCTCAATTAAGATTTACCTTGTTATTCAATAATTAAAGTAGACGAGTTTTATTTAAAGACAACAAAATGGAAAACATTATCTACTTTCGTAGGTACTTAATGGATAAGGCGTGCTTTTTAAAAGCACATACGTTTTTTTATGACATGAAGCGGCAAACAAGCATACAGTTTACACTGATGGTAAGTAATACTGTGGCCTACAAATATATGCATAAAACCAGAGATTTCAAAGTAGATGCGGTGCCACTTACAGGGCCGTACATTACCATCTGCCTTACTTACCTTGTTTTCCAAAGTTTTATTTTATAAAGACCAAAGAATCGTAAGAACATAACGCACAGCAGCAAAAGATATTAGAAATCAGGAGTGACAAGACAGAGCATCAACGAGTACATTGAGATTAAGCAATCTATACGAATCGTTTAACCTCAATAACAATAGTAAGGCTTGTTCGCGAACATTTCAAACAAAGACCAACAATTTAGAACACATAGAACATCTTTAATAGAGGCTCAACGCAATCGCATTCTCGATTACAAGACATCAAAGCATCTCACAATACATTACAGCACAAATCGTGACCGGTGGACATGAAAGCGAGTGGGGCAAGGTCGTCGAATTCGTAATAGCCGGTAGCCTCTCACCGACACACTTTCATACTGTTTTTGTTTGTTTCTTTGGTGTGGGTTTTATGCGATCATCTTGCGTGTTGTGATTGCGTTGGGATGTTAGTTATTGCGTTGGGATGTTAGTTATTTCTTTCTAGTTAATGAACCAGTTCGTTTTTTTTTTAACATTTCATAAACATGATATGTTTTTTTGTAGTGGTAATAGGTAACTTGTTCAAGCTTTATCTGATTTATATTAGGGGAGCCCAAAAGGGGATTTTTTGATTTACTCCAGCGAGTCAGATTATGATATAGGAGATACCTTGCACCCTTTTCAGTACCACCACCAAATCTAATAGCGTGTCAGGTATTTTGAGAGGGTTTAAAATGTGCCCAAACAATGCTCCTATCCAAAATTCAGACAATTCGGAAAATGAGTAATTTGGTAGCGGCTTTTCGATTTTTTTTAAGGGCTACACTTCGGGCACCTCTATATACAAATTTTAGATTTAGTGGAGGTAACCAACTGGGTTCAAGGTATCTCCCATGTCGTAATCTGACGCGCTGGAGTTAATACAATTAAGAACTCGCCTACTATTAAGAACTTTGTGCGATGATGATAAAGTTGGCAAACAAGCACGCATTTGCTATCGATGTTAAGTGATGACTGCAGCCTATAGACATCTACACAAACACCAGGGCAGAATGCAAATGCGTTGCCACCTTTGAGATCTTGGTTGGTAGATCCATACTCTCTCTCTAGTCGTATCCCTCACTGCTGAGGATCGTGGCTCCTTCTGACTTTGTCAACTAGCTGTCTCCATCGGTTTCGTTCCGTCGCTTGCTGCATTGCAGCACTAAGTGGTAATTCCAGCTCCTGCTATATTTGATCTGACCACCTTTTGCGACTGCGGCCTCTGGGTCTCTTTCCTTCTACTTTTCCAGTAACTATCAGGCGTTCCAAGTTTTTATCATCCCTACGAGCAATGTGGGCAAAATATCGCAGTATACCTACGTTGCAAACAGGTCGTCCATACTACTACTAGTGAATTACACGCTTGTTTGCCATCTTCGCTTCGTTACAAAAAAAATACAGTGTTAATGAGGGCCCTGCGACTGCACACTTTTTTTTTAAATGCGTTGTTTTTACTTCTAGCTTAACTGGCACAAATAGGTTCAATCTACGCATAGTCTAACCCAGGACATGCGTTTAATAGCTGTATAGGTTGCGCCAAGTAAAAAGAACGCTGGCGGTTAAGCTGCGCGTCATGTGTTTTTATTTCATTTTATGTTATTCTATGTAATATAGTTTTCAATCTGCCTACCAATACACGAAACCGCAAGCGAAAGCTAGATCAAAAATAAACCAATAGGGCTAGTACTTTCGTGCGCGAGTGTACCGATGCGCGAACACATCCCTTCTACTTTCTTCCAGCGTTCTTTTTACGTGGCGCGACCTATACCTACACGTAACCACCAAATCACGAACAAATGTAGACTAGGATAATTTATACAATTACATGCTTTGATTGGAACATATTACGATATCATTCACTCACGATATATTATATCATGTTTCCCAATTTACCTCATAAGCTTAATACGCATACCATTAAATGGGCAATTTATGAAACAATACGTAAACGCGGTTTCATCATGCATGCCATGCAGAAGTTGTTTGTAAACAGTATGAAGATGTTTATTGTATTGTACGTAACGTTAGCGATCAATATTTACACTTTGTTTTCACCGATAAAATGATGTTACTAACATGATGGCGTCGGGACGTGGCGACCCCAGTCCAATGGCGTTCAATCCATTCCAATAAGACGGTAGTAAATATAATAACGCGGGATGGGTAGCAGGTTACCGCTACTACGATCGTCAATCCGCTTGATAATGGCATATTCTCCCCTAATGATGCGCAACACTGTAGTGGGGCGTTTTTTGAGAAGGCTTTGTACAGCACTTGACGTATTTAGCCCCAGAGATAAACCCGGGAGTCGAACCCAGCGTAGCAGTAATGGCCTCCTACCACTAGACTTAAAAAAAAAGTCCAGTCGCCAGTTAAAAAAATGAAGTTACGAGGACGGAGATTGTATGAAAACTAGTATTCGGGCAGCTAGCGCACCACAGAGTTTCCCTTCCATTTTGTTGACGCCCTAATATTTTAAAGCAATCATGTGGAAGAGCGAGCGAGAGAAGCGCGCATGGCCCAGCGGCTGGTGTAGATCGTAAGCGATCTGCTCGGTTAAGCACTACGGGCGCGGTCGGGTAGTGTAATGGGTAACCGCTAGTGGCAAATTAAATGCGCGTTTCCGTGCTTCGGAGGGCACGTTAAGCCGTCGGTCCCGGTTGCTATCGATGGATAGCAGTCGTCCCCCCAAAAAAAGGGAGAGACTCGTGCCCAGCAGTGGGACGTATAAAGGGTTGCCATTATTATTAATCATGTGGAAAAAGATGTGGATGAAATCCCAAACAGATACCTATTTTATATTGACCATGAACTGTTTATCAGAGTCAAGTGGGTTAGTAGGAATGTTATGTTTTAGTTCGCCCGCAGTTACGGAAGGAAGCTATTAATATAATAACCAGCGGGTGAACTAAATCGCTTTTGGCTCGCTTGTAAGAGCGGCCGCGATTAACACTCCTTTTGATCCGTCAAAAGGAGATGTCCAAAGCACGTCCTAAACAATTCTGACGATGAGACCACGTTGGCCATCGCCGCGATGAATGACTAGAGCGAAAGTTGCAGCCCCTTATCGCATATGTATTATGTGTCCTTCCACAACGTCCTAAGCCGATGATTGGACCCGCAGCGCAGGACTCTCCATTAGGTTGTGTAAATTTAATTAGGCTGAGAGCGTTTTGCTCTCCCCGAATGCCCGGTCAAGTAGACTAGTGCTGTCTCGTTACAGAATACTCCTGCAGCAATGGCTTGATCACTGGCTGCAGGCCTATTCTGTAACTCGATGGTCATCATTTGAAAGCTTTTGCAGTACATTGCAATTCTCCTAAAATCATCGTAATCATCGCGTTACGTTTACACAGCAATGTACTGCAATGTGGCCAATAATACGCCTTCAGTAAATTTAGATGGAAATAATAATTAATTCCTCGGACACCACGAACGGCCAGTAGCTGGGTACCTATAACATGTATCTACATGTATGTACACAGTACATTAAAAATTAATGATATAACAAGGAAGAAAGACAATTCACATATTAATTGAACACACTGGCTATCGAATTGTCGAGTGGTTGATATAAAAAGATATAAATTGTGCAATATCTGATTTGGTGATAAGACAACAACGTGGAGTTACCGATAGACTTGGGCGTACAAGATATGTTTTTTTTTTTATGTAATGAAAGTGGTAAGCAAGCATGCAGTTCACATTGATGTTAAGTGATGAATGCAGCTTATAGACACCCACACAAAGACCAAGGTCAAAGTGCAGATGCGTTACCACTCCTGAAGCCTAAGGTGTTACGCCTCTGTGCCGGAAATTACAGGGCCGTACATTACCAACTGACCGAAACACGATAGTGCTGAACACTACCATTTAGCGGGAAGTATATCAGGTAATGCGGCGGTGCCAACGCCCGCGAGCTCCGTCACTGGAGCTCTACCACCAGTAAAATGTTGTTATGATAAAGGTTAGGTATATTTTTTGTCATGAGAGTGGCAAACAAGCATGCAGTTAATCTATGTGATTATTTAATGGTCGAATATTTAAACGTCACTGAATTTTAAGCAACTCTCAACATAAGCTAATATACCGCTGTCGTTTGCACAAGTTTTATGGAACAAAAAAGTTTTAAGTTCCACTTACAAGTGACGTTTGAGAATTCGGTCATAAGTTAATTTGATTGTAATTATTGTGAACACTACTGCTGCTACAGTTACTACTGCACTGTTCTTTGCAATATTTGTACTGCACTTGGATGCGTCTGCGCCTACACTACAACTCGCAACAGTGTAGTAAGTATTACAATTAGAGTTTTGGCGGGAAGCTTGAAGGATGCGTGTGGTGCTCTTATTTTTTTTTCATTTTCTTGGTGTATTTTTGAGTTATATTGAATAAAGTGGCATTTTGTTTGATATAGGCTTATTACAGTGCTCGTGTATAGTAAAATAGAATAACAGTGCGAAAACACGTTCTTTCGGGTTGCCTCCAAAACTTCATTGCAAATGTTCTGGTAAAGTAGCCATCGCTTTACTCGAATTACTGTGACTCTGACTGACGGACTGATAAATTGACAAACTGACTCTGACTTTTACGTTGCTTTTTACGAATACGAAATATCGTTTGACTTGACACTGGCAATATGCATAACAAGTGATGCCAATAAATTAAAAAAAAAAGTATTTCAATTGCTAATTGTTTACTTGTCAAGTTAGCGTCTGCGTCAGACGCAAGGCTTCGCTTGTCGCAATCTCGTACCCCGAGAGTATTGTTCGAGACGCGTTACAATCTGAATTAAGGCGTTGCAGAAACAACATCACGTAACACGTTACAGCAAAAGAGCAAAGCAGCGGTTTCAACAAATTTTAATGTACCTAATGAGTGGCAAAGAAGCATTCATTCATCAACACATCGCGACTAAGTGAATACTGGAGCCCATAAACATCTAAATCTATATATATAAAAATCAATTGCTGTTCGTTAGTCTCGCTAAAACTCGAGAACGGCTGGACCGATTTGGCTTATTTTAGTTTTGAATGACTTTTGGAAAACCAGGGAAGGTTTAAAAGGTAAGAAAATACTAAAAAAATGAAGGGCAACAGTAAAAACAAGAGGCAATACGAAGTTTGCCGGGTCAGCTAGTAATAACTAAAGATATCAATGCAGATGCGTTGCCACTGTTATTTTGAGTATGAGCATATGGTACCTACACGATATTATAAGCAATAATAAGCATACCTACAACGCACATAACATTTCTGTTATGTATGGAATAAATGCTTTGGGCGTAAGAAACCGGGGCCATCCTAAAATAGATTGGTGGCCACCCCGGAATTTTTTACTAACAAACAAATTAAGGCTTAAATTCGTGTATGATGAACATTTTATGAAATGCGACAATATCATAAAATTTTCTTTTTTTTACGATATGGGCAATTTTACTATATGGGTATGACATATGCATAATATACTCGTACTTCCCCTTCGGAATAGTCATAATTTTGTTCATATTTATGAACGAAAATTGAAAATGAATCACCTAGTATGTATCTTCACGCCAGGTCCCTAACGGGGTAGGCAGAGAGTGTAGAGCGCCAGATATCCCGGTTCAGACACACCTCTCGCGCCCCGTCTACCTTCATCATTCTCTTCATACATGCACGCCGATTCCTAAGACTTTTGACCCCACCATCAGACAGAACTCGACCTATTTGGTCATGGTAGGTCAGCCTTGGTCTTCCTAGGCCTCTGCAACCATCCACATTCGCATCGTATATCTGTTTAGTCATTCGCTCATTCGACATCACCATCACCATTAATCACCTACTTAAATAAATCGAGAACCGATCTTATCTAATTAGAGCTTAGTTAATAAGCAATTAGTGGGCGTCATCGTCTTGCCAAATTACAGAGCTAAACTGACCCAGTTTTGATGTGATGCAAACGAGGCATAATGACAGGCATGGACCGTGCACTAGTTGTCCGAATATCGGAAAAATATTGCGCACTGAACTAGTTTACCTTTTTTTTTAATTTCCCAATTAGTGGAAATTTATGAAGATATTATTATTATCAAACCCTACTAATATTATAAATGCAAAAGTAACTCTGTCTGTCTGTTACCTTTTCACGTCCAAACGACTGAACCGATTTTAATGAAATTTGGTTCAGAGATAGAGCTGACTTTGAAAAAGAACATAAGCTTTTCCGGGCGAAGCCGCGGGCAACAGCTAGTTTTATATATTTTTTAACAAAAAAGGGTGGAAATAATAATAAGCATCAATTAATCAAGACCGAACCTGCAATCATGATGACCCACGGTTGTGCTAGAGACGACACTGAAACTCACCAATTGGTAACAAATATTGAAATACCTAAAACTAGTTTTCGAATTTATCTCGCGTAATATTTAAAATCAATAGTTAGTTTAGTTAAGCAAGATAAATTCGAAAACTAGTTTTATTTCAATGAGTGTAGCTAGCGACACCCTTACAACAAAGGTAGGTACTATAGTAACAAATAATAAAAAGAAAATCGATTCACTAAAACAGGACAATTAAATTATTTTATACAAGCCCACTGACACAAAACTCAAGTCGATTTTGCTTGGCTTTACAATGTGTATGATATTACATAATCGATCATTACTTGTATTAAGGTTATATACCGGTCTTATTATTTTGCAGCAACAGTGTAAATATCAGTCAGGGTAAACCGGATGGATGACTGAATCACTGTAAACTTGAAATCGTAATTAATCAGCTTTTCAATTCATAGATCTCTCACAGATCAGGAGGCCAGGCCAATATAGGCGGAGACACGGTTGAAATCAACTGTCATATTTTTCTCGTGGCGTGACGGGTTAAGTAGCAGGTTGATTTTATGTTATTGTAGCACATTGATTTTAAAACATAAACGTAAGGATCGTTATTACTACAAGAAAACGTTTACGGTGAGCAATAGTACAGTACCCAGCAAGAGCTCCAGGCCTCCTCTCAAGAAGGGAAGAGACTCGTGCCCAGCAGTGGGACGTATCAAGGCTTGCCATAATTATTTATCTATATATAAATCAATTGCTGTTCGTTAGTCTTGCTAAAACTCGAGAACGACTGGACCGATTCGCCTAACTTTGGTTTTGAATGATTTTTGGAAGGAAAATATGAAGAAATTGAAGGGAAACAGTAAAAACCACTAATTTTTTATCCCATACAAATGGTCCGTATCTATCAAACCTTTGACAAATTATTTCATTCTGAGGCAATACGAACTTTGCCGGGTCAGCTAGTCTTATACCTACCTACCTATATAAAATTTCCATGTCACAATGTTAGTTATCGTACTCCTCTGAAACGGCTGGACCGATTCTCATGACATTTTGTGAGCATGTTGGGTAGGTCTGAGAATCGGCCAACATCTATTTTGCGTAACATTTTTAAACATTTTTTTTTCTAGGGCGATACAAAGTTTGGAGGGACAGCTAATTATTATATAAAAAGTGGTTATATTTATTACAAACAGACACTTCAATTTTATTTATTTGTTTAGATGTATAGATTATAAAGATACGAAAACTAGCGAACACACGTTACAATGTGTTCACAATTTCAAAAGTACAAATTTTCAAGGACAATGGCATCTCTGAATACTTTTATTCGCCATGCCACATGCTAACAGCCAATTACTGCGAACACCTGTACTGCGCAACTCAATTACTTAACCCAGCTGGTTAAGTATTAACAAGCAAAGGACAGGAACAATTGAAAACTGCATAAACAATAACCATGTTTAAAAATTACAGTTTTAGAACAACATACTCAAACAATAGTTGGAAATCATTTTTTTTACTGGTGGTAAAGTTCCAGTGTAGGGACTCGTGGGCGTAGGCCAAATATCTATCTGCCGCCAAATAGTAGTGTTTATGGCCTTATTACACGGCATTCAGGGTCCGATACCAATGGTCAGGGTAGTCTTAACATTTAGGGAGTTAGGGTCCCTAATTAGGGCGATCGGAGCGGCCCGGTCAGCCTAACTCCCTAACTACGCACAGTACAAATATGAACAGTATGGAAACTACGTACAAAACGTACAAAACGGCACAATCACACAAACATGCGCATCGACGCTCGAGTAGCGAGTGACTCAGAGCTGCAGCACCGCGAGAACCGCTTAGGGTGTTGTGTTGTGTGATTGTGCCGTTTCAACGTTATTCATATTTGTACTGTGACTGAGTTAGGGCCCTGTCGACCGGATAGTGTAATAAGCGGCAACCCGGTGCGAGGTCACGCCCACCCTTTCTGCCGGACCCTGAATACCGTGTCGTGTAATAAGGCCATTAGCGCTATCGTGTTCCAGTAAGGTGGTAATGTATGGCCCCGTAATAACTATCACAGATACGTAACAAATAAGGTCTCAGGAGGTGACCTCTCTGTTCTTTGCGTAAGTGTCTATAGGCTGCAGTCATCGCTTAACATCAATGTGAACTGCATGCTTGATTGTCACCTTAATTTCGTTAAAAAAAATCCCAAAGAACCTATACAATCTAATCTGGGCACCGAAGGTCTACCGCCAGTTAAATTTAAGCATGTCATAGTCCAACAGAAGCGCGCTGTAATGTCTATCTAACAGTTTTATCTACTGAGCATTACTGAGCAACAAGTCAATGTTATTGACAAAGTTCTAACATTTCCATCGTGATAATGTATCTAGGTAATAGTTAAGGCGTTTTGACTGTTTTGTTTTTGAGAGAGTTGTTCTCTTAAGACCGAAAATTTTGGCAAACAACATGGATGTCAAGTGATGACTGCAGTCATCACTCACCATCAATGTGGCTTTGGTGTTTGCGGCTTCATGCCTTAAAAAACTAAACTAAGGTTCAAGCAATCAATCGTTAAGCGCGGCTGAACTTCTACGCTCAATGCATCAATAGAGTTCAGTCCATCCATTTGAGAAACAGTCGTAGTGTTATTCGCATTAGTCTATTAGTATATTAGAATTATCTTATCAGAAATGACGTATATTATTATACGTTTAATCTTGGCGATGATTATTAAGTTATAGTTAAGTTTACATATTATAATCAAGTGTTATTGTGTAAAATTGTGTAATGAAAAATGTTAACACAACATTTCAACGTAATACGAACAACCAGCGGATATCCAGTAAATAAATAATAGATGATTGTAACAAACGTAATCATTATGCTCGCAATGTTTATTTTTAGCAAATTTCGTAGAATAGGAATTGAGCAAAATCTTTAGTCACCAAAACCTAATTCCATTGGAATGATTTGCTAGTACCTACCTAGTTAGAAACGACTAGCAAATTCTATTTACCTATGTAATTTGAATAAAATTTGATATGTGAAATTTAATTTTTCTGCAGAAATCAAAATTCTTCACTCATACATATAGGGCAGCAGTACCTAATCGAATTTAAAATTACGGAAAACGAAGTTATTTACTTCGTCCCTTTTTTATGTAAGGAAGGTGGCAAATAAGCATGCAACTCACATTGATGTTAAGTGATGATTGCAGCCTATAGACATCTACAAAAAACACAAAAGTCAAAATGGAGATGCGTTGCCACTCCTGAGACCTAAGTCGTTATGTCTCTGTGATAGTTATTACGGGGCCATACCCCTTATGGTAAATCTTATTTTTAATACGCCTGATTCCGGTGGTATATGACTTATTTACGGGACCTTAAAGACCTTTCTACGGAACTCACAAGTTCCACGAAAGATCGAGAATCGTTAGAACAGAGCAATCAGATAGTTATTATTCGAACATAATGGCGGTGGAGACGTCAACAAGGAAAATGTCTGTTCATTACAAACTGAACGAAATTTAAGCCGCGCCTTCATTTTATTAATCTTATCACAAACAGTTTAGTTCCTGATAAACAGTAACTATCAACTGATCTTTAGTTTAAGGGCACATACTAACCAGATGTAAACAAATAAACACATATCTTCCTAAACACAAAGCATGAATAATTGTGGGAAATACGTACTCTAAATCCGTGTCACTCAAGGCCGACATGCGGCCGCAAATCACTCAAAACACAATAGCACGATAACATCCTATATGTCACGATAACACAACACGTCTGCACTGTATCACGGTTGGTAGTGGAATGGAATAGGAAATATGCACTTACCTGATCTTTTCTTGAGGTTGCGCGCGCGCCTCCGCCTTGCAAGCTCCCACCGCGGCCGCCGCGGCTGCGAAACAATGTTACATAAAGTCGCTACACTTTGTACAATTATTGGGACACTGTTATTTTTCGAGTTTAGTTTCTGTTGATAAAATTGTTGGGAAGTTGTGCAAGCGGTTTAGCTGTTTTTATTTACTAGGACACCTGATCGACTATCCGCCTGCCAAGCATGGCGATTATGCCCTATTTTCCCCTGACGCACAACACTGTTATGGGCGTCTTTGGGAACGCTTTGTCCAGCAGTGTATGTCTGTAGACTGGAATGATAACTAGGACACTTATTTCTTCGTTTACAGTAAGGACATGTGACTCTGGTTGAGGTTCCGAGCCTAAATATTATGATATTGCAAGACTCTACTTTGTACAATTATTGGGAAATAGTTTTTTCTCACGTGATGAAGTGTCAAACAAGCATACAGTTTAGTTATGGTAAGTAATACTTTAGTTTACACACATCTAAATGAAACCAGAGATTTCAATGTTGCCATTCGTGAGGCCTCAGGTATTATGCCTCTGTGCTGGAAATTACAAGGCCACCTGACCGGAACACGATAGTGCTGACCTACCGATAGTCACAGGATCTCAAACACCAGAAAAATGCCTTATGTCCGTTCGCGGTTCGGGACTTCACGAATCACAACCACCTGGGACCACGACATGTAATTACGCCGTTTTATAAGATTAGAGATAGTGCAATGATTGGCAGCTCGTCCATGACCACGAGGATCTCTTTACGACTGGTACGAAAATACTGCAGCCCATCCCGGGACAGCCTTAATGTTCTCCTGTGTACATCCAGGGCTCCTATCCTAGGTTTACCCTCGATTGCAGTCGCCTTCCACTGCGGGACGTTCATCATTATAAAGCCGAAAACTACGAAACCATTAAGCCGAATAATAATAATAATGGCAACCCATTATACGTCCCACAGCTGGGCACGAGTCTCTCCTCTTTTTGGGGGGGGAGGCCTAGAGCTTACTCCACCACGCTGCTCCAATGCAGGTTGGTGGAGATACGGGTTAGTAACCAACCCGCTGTCGGATGTTTTCAAACCGCCCAAAAGGGCTCCGACAAGGTTTAACGACTGCTATCTATTGATAGCAACCGGGACCGACGGCTTAACGTGCCCTCCGAAACACGGAAACGCGCATTTTAATTTGCCACTAGCGGTCACCCATCACACACCCGACCGCGCCCGTATCGCTTAACCGAGTAGATCGCTTACGCGCTTCCCCAACAATTAAGCCGAATATCACAATCTAATGGCAACACGATAGCGATCGACACAACCGTCAATAGATACATAAGGTAACGCTGTAGTGCCTGCGACCTCGAACTCAGTCATTTGAGCTAAACAACAATTGCAAAATAAATACACGTCACCTGTGTCAATACCGACTGTTATTAAATTCACACGCACGTGCGTTCTTATGCAAATTAGGCACATTAATGTGGCACGTTAAACTCATCACGCTCGGTAATTAACACTTGCACGAATCAAACGCGACACCTTAATTTACTTTTGGAAAATGTGTTGGGTAATTTTCTTGATACTCTTGATAGGGATGATTGATGTGAAGACCTAAGTATGTATGTATGTATCTTCACGCCAGGTCCCTAACGGGGTAGGCAGAGAGTGTAGAGCGCCAGACATCCCGGTTCTGACAAACCTCTCGTGCCTCGTCAAGACCTAAGTGGTTATACAATCCCAACTGAAAGAACACCAGCGCGTATTTATACTCAACTAGCAGCCCGCCCCGGTTTCGCGCGGTTGCAATGTTACCTACCCTCTCCTATTCATCTTAGCGTGATGTTATATAAGAATTTTGCAAATCCGACCAGAAGTTCCTGAGATTAGAGCGTTCAAGCAAACAAATAAACTCTTCAGCTTTATAATATTAATTATAGATGTAAGGCAGATAACTATTTTATTAAGTTTTGTAACAAAAAATAAACATTGCCATTGAGCGTGGAAATAGTAGAGATGGTGTTTGCCCGTAGAACGCTTAGCTTACTCGGGTCATCTCATGGTCTGGCTAGTGCGACTTGCCAAAGAATCTGTCTAAGGCCCTAGGCCCGCTGGATAGCTTTAGTTCCCTGTCGTGTGTGGAACCACCGAGGAACCCTGCTGCCATTACCACATGATTTTGCTTAATGTTATGAAAATGGATAACATGCATGAAATTCACATTGATGGTAAGTGAATACGGCATATGGACATCAACGTTAAAACTAAAGGTGATATTTGCTATAGAAGAGTTTCCATTTCAGATACTGAAGATATTTGGCCGGTGTCGCAAATGACATTACTTGTTTAAATCGACCCAATTAGAAAAAAAAATGCAAAAAACCGGATACTGATCACTATAGATACCACTAGCCACCGGGGCAGTTGAAAGTATGTACCTTTATATCCAAACTCTTCAGACATGAAACATCTAGTTTATTACGTGAAGATTTGATATTTAAAGTAAGGAGAAAAGTGGTGATGACATTATTTTTAAAAGTACAAATATATGTGTCGAACTTTTGTTCATATCCCACTAAAAACGAAAGTATGCGGTCATCAGTATTACATCAATGCAGTGAACGTAGTTCCCATGCCGCGTGATAGCAAATCACGTTTTTGTTTTGATACAGCATTAGGTGGGTACTATATATGTGCGACGGCGCACCAAGCCCTCCTAGTTAATGACATAATTATGAACTGTTTCATGGCACAGTATTAAATAAGTTAATCAAGTATATACTTTTTATATTAATTTGCCCTTGTTTGCGACTTCATCGCGAAAGAAAATTCAAAGAAATCAACCTTTTAAATTTCAAGCCTCTCATTTTCTATCATAAATCAGTTTTTACTCATATCCGAGTTTCGGGAAGTTTTTACTGGTACACACTTACACCCATATTCTAAGTCGTAATCTCGACCTCAACTCCAATAACGTCAACTCGACATTCTGCCTCCGTTTGAGGTAAGGAAGCAATTGTCAAACTCCAAGGTACGTCACGACCTTGAAGTTTCGATGAATATTTATGGAACTGTCGGAACTGTCTGGCAATATAATTAAATACCATATTTTTCTATATTAATGAATTTTCAAGACTTTGTGAATTATCTATATTATAATCCAAGCTGCGTTGTGTCGTCGATGGATACTCCGTACACATGAGTTAGGTACTGTCAAAATACAACTAAGAATATGGATTTCGAGACGTCCTCATAAAGTGAGTCAAGGAATGTTTCGACTAACGTGTTAGAATATGGGTGTTAGACCTTAAAACAGGATACATTCACACACTGTTCATACATAGGTCCTAGAATCTTGATAGACCCAAGGACTTCCGCAAACGGCCAGGAAGTGGCTACATACAAGCCGTCAATCTTACCATGTCGGTAAAGGGACTAGAAAGTCTAGTTTACCAACATAAGGAAATGAATTAATTGACATAAAAACTAGTGCCGTATTTACGATTAACGTGAATTGGGTACTTGACATCGTAAACATACAATTATGTCATTAATACTTCTACGTAATAATAATAATGGTTACCCTGGATACGTCCCATTGCTGGGCACGAGTCTCTCTCCTTCCTGGGAGGCCTGGACCTTACTCCACCATGCTGCTCCAATGCGGATTGGTGAAGATACGGGTTCGTGGCCAACCCGCTGTCGGATGTTTTCAAACCGCCCATAAGGCCTCCGACAAGGTTTAACGACTGCTATCTGTCGATAGAAACCGGGACCGACGGCTTAACGTGGCCCTCCAAGGCACGGAAACTCGTATTTTAATTTGGCACTAGCTGTCACCCATCACACACCCGACCGCGCCCGTATCTTTCGACTGAGTACTACTCAGTGAGTAGATCCCTTGCGACCTACACCTGCCGCGAGGCCACGCGCGCTTCATGCTACGTATTTCTACGAATATGTAGGCAGAGATAAAAGTAAACATTCATGTATACCCACGATTTGCGTGTTGTTTTATCGAGTCCCATGTACCAAGGGACGACCCTAATGGCATTCGTCAGGCACATAACACAACTCCGACATTTTTATGTCGGATTCCTTGTCTGATAGAAAGTGGTCAACTTCGCCTATGGACATATTGTACATTTACAACACCAGATGAGTTCTCAACGCGTTGCCCGACACGAGGGACCCATGACGCCAATTTACACATTCTGGACAGACACCAGACAACTATTTGCAATCCATTTACATAGCTATTTAACATCACGCTATGACCAATATTTGAAGGGTCAGGATAACAGTAATCATGGTCATTATCAATCATTCTCGCGACCTCACCCAATACCGTCCCCGATTCGGCTTTGGATCGCGTCCGAATGAGAAACGCTGATCTATGGATCACTGACGCTTCAATAGCACACACAAGATCATCCAGCCATCATGATCATCAGTATTAAGTCAGAAATCACGGGACGGTACTCGTGGTTCCAACGAGCATCAATTATTCGGCAATTGAAATATTTCCTTGTATTGAGTAAGATAACAAGAACCTTTCACTGATCAATTGGGCAACCCTCCTCATTAAATTTGTAAAAGGCAACACAATCTGCGTCTGATGTATTATCATTCGACAAATTTCCATTTTCAGGTAGGAAATAGTCTCATTTCACTGATTTTACGAACCGGTTCGTAAAGAACGCCGGAGAGATATGTGACAACAGTTGTCCTGAAAAACATTAGACACAAAGGCCTTTTTTTTCAAGCAACCTTATGTAGAGATTATCAAAATTTATATGAAACTAGCTGTCCCGGTAAACTTCATCGAGTAATACATTACAGGTAAATAAAAAACACCAATCATTCAAATTATTTCGGACTCAATATTCCAAAGAAGTACAAGGATATTCGCAAATGTTGCCTAATACACCTCAATTTGGACGCCGGCCAACCACCTCAAGACCTCAAGAGATAGAGAAGTTTATATTCAAAGCCCATTATGCTTTATTGCTTTTTCAGCGGTATACTAACAGAAGAACCGTTATCATCGGTTCTACTGAAGAAAGAAAAATATTGACGAAAGCTACAGTAATTTTATCTGTCTCGTTGGAGAAATAGTAACAAACCACTACTGGTTAGATGGTTAAGCCTAAATATAGTGATATTTGTTTCGAGAATGATGAATGTAGAAGAGCCATGGGAGGTGTGTCAGGACCGTCTGGTGCTCCATACTCATTGCCTACCCCGAAAGGGACTTGATGAGGACATAAACATATTCGTTTCTAAACGAAAGCGATTATTTGGGTTTTCCGTAAACTATCGATAATACAATTTGAGTATAAGATATTATTATTCAAAACTATTATTATCCGTGCACTCTCCTACTGTTACAAATTTTGACGTATTTTAATAAATTTGTAAATAGCTTCCGCGTGCATAGAGTTCATCCAAACAGAAGCTACAAGAAGAAATTACGAATTAAGTCTTATAAAAACCTCTCTATCGATCTTTGAAACTTAAAGCATTTAATCTGACTTTCAAAAGCTTATATTCACGGAAAACTTATTAAGTTTTCGGTATTTTAGTATTAACACTGCTTCTAAATTACCAGGCACTATGATCTGATGTGCATTACTCATTAAAAAAATCTTTAAAAAGTAACAAATCGTCAAACTAGACGATTGTAGCGAGCTGAATGTTCAATGATGAAACGGTAAAGTCGGTCGAGTTGTGGATGACCTAAACGATTGCATAACCTGTGGTTAAATTGCAGAAAGGTCTCGGCTTGTTGAGAATAATGTCAAGAAATAGTTGCGACAGTAGGTACCTGCTTGACAGTCGTAGGAATCATAATGCTATAACTCTTTCTTTATTTATAATACCTGGTTCTTTATAATAATACTGGTTCAAAACCGGTAAAGTGCATGTCCGACTATGGGCATTCTCAATACATCTTATAAATTCATCGACTCGAAAACTTGTAGAGCCTACTTAACTGTGGTAGTTTTCTTTTTATCTTCACTATATACAAGTACAACTTTGTTGTTATTACTTAAAAATAGAGATTACTAACACAAAGAGTCTACGAGCTAAGCTACGAACAGACGGACGGACCATGACGAAACTGTAAGGCTTCTTTTAGGATTACGGCTCACGGTGCGAAACGTCTAAAGACCCCTGCTTTTAGGCAATCATTCTGATAGTTTTTTTCGTCATGAAGTGAAAAGAATGATGATGAAGAAAAAAGTTTACATTGATGTAATACTGTAGCCTATCGACATCTACATGGAACCAGAGATATCAATCAAATCAAAAAAAAAACCCCATTCATTGTAGCACCACAGTTCCAGGGCACTCCGCTTGCCATTGGTAAGAGTATCGGTATCCTGGGCGTTGACATATCGAACGAAGTGCAATTCGGGAGTCACATTGAGTGTAAGACCAAGTTGGCATCCAAAAAGTTGGGGGTGCTTAACAAAGCGAGGCAGTATTTCACATCGGGGCAGCTACTACAGCTTTATAAGGCCCAAGTGCGGCCCCATCTGGAATACTGCTCTCATTTGTGGGCGGGAGCCCCCAAATACCAGCTTGGTCCACTTGATTCCCTACAAAAACGCGCCGTTCGTATTGTTAACGATCCAGGACTTACCGACAGGCTCGAACATCTGAGCCTGCGCAGAGACATTGGGAGTCTGTGCGTGTTGTACCGTCTCTACAATGGTGAGTGCTCTGCGGAACTGTTTGACATGGTGCCACCGTCTCTTTTCCTACACCGTACTACCCGCCGAAGAGAGAAGTTCCACCCACACCGACTGGACACCTGGCAGTGCTCAACGGTGCGGTTTTCACGTTCGTTCCTGCCCAGAACGTGTAAATTGTGGAACGAACTTCCCTCTGAGGTGTTCCCTAGGTGCTACAATATGGGGTTCTTCAAAAATGGCGTCAAAAGAGTCCTTCAGGGCTGGCAGCGCGTTGGCAACTCCCCTGGTGTTGCAAATGTTCATAGGCGACGGTGACCACTTTCCATCAGGTGGCCCGTTTGCTTGTCTGTCAATCTTCAGACATAAAAAAAAAAAAAAAAAAAAAATCAATGTAGATGCGTTGTTACCCCTGAGGCAGAGGTACCTAATGCCTCATTAAATTAAATTAAAATTTATTAGGATTTACGAAATTTTTCAACATAAAGATAACGAATATAAATACCACAAGCACGCACAAGCACAAGCAAATTGAAAGAAAAAAACAGTTACAAATAAAATAAACATACAAAATAAAATATTGATAGCCATAAAGTATTTGCAGTGAAACAAATCTAGCAAGAGAATCAGCAGAATCTTCTAAACAATCATATAAATATTAGTTTTATATTATTTCGCATTAACACATGCTTGTGAAATATATTTGCCTAACTAGCATAGTTGGTAATAGATGGCGCTACTGCTACCATAAAGCAATGCAATAGATGTGAAGGAAAAATTCGACAAATCGGGCAGGGCTTCAGTAGCTCAATTGGAAGAGCGGCTGGACTAGATTCCCAGTAGGTCGCGAGTTCGAGCCTCGCCTGAAGTCAAAAATTTTTCTTTCCATTTTTCTTTAAAAATAAAACATATAAATATTGCACATCGACACAGACGAAAGAGACAATAGGCTAGTTTCGACGATGTGCGTTCTCTCTGCTGCACACTGCCTACGTAAGCAGTAGTAAGCACCGATAGCACGGTATTGGTCCAAATTTCACCAAATGTGCGAAAGAGATTACGCTCTATAGGCCCGAAATAAGCCGAAGTCTCCTAGTCATCCTAAGGGTTATATGTAATACTTTTTGTTGGATACTGTACCAAACTGTGAGAATACACATAAATAAACAGAGATAGATAAAATCAACTTTACCGTGTGCCATCCCAAGCCCTATTGTCTTCGGAGTAATATCGTCAAAAGTTGAAGCAAACAAAACAACACAAATTTAGCGTGACTCGTCAGTGACGTAATCAGAAGTATAAAGCTTGGAAATGTTTGATCCAAATCTGGAGCCGGATTCAAGATGATAAGTATGGGTGTGTGCTGAATTGCATTGAAGTTTACGTGATCCGAGAATTATTATTTACTAAATTTACTTAAGATTATCAGATGAATGTATCTATAACTCCGGATTCTTCTCCTGAGTATTGATCGCAATTTGTTGAGTTTATAATTCATCATCATTATCATATCAGCCTAAAGATGTGATGTCCACAGCTGGACCATGGCCTTCGCCACGCTGGGCGTGTGGATTGGCGATTGCAGCAGGGATAGTTCTATCGCTCGCCATCTTGCGTTATTGCACTTACTACCGCCCCATTGGAACGGTTTCACCGCCATTGTTCGATTGACTGACTGCACTAGTGGCATCAGTTTTTACACCTTTCTTCTTTCATATTTTTCATTGACTAGCCGAAATCATCGTTTATCAATTAAAATAATCAAAAATGAACGAGAATGATACTGTTCCATACATTTCTGGGCCCAGGTGTTAACACTGTACAAATAATGTCATTTTCCAATGACTATAAACCAAATAATTTGATATTCGGGCATTTTTTGAATTGCCAGTAATTGAAGTAAAAGTTGGGTAAGATTGCTAATTGTTAACTATATTACAAAATGTACTGTGTAATGGGTTAGCCAGTAACGATTTTGCAGGCCCAAAATTACCCGGCTCCTTTAAGGACATTCATAAAATATTCAAGCAAATTGAAAGTAACGCATGAAAACATCCGAGATTTTGAATATACGTACATCGAAAATTATACAATAACAACGTAAGAAAAGTTAGAGAACAATGAAATTATTCTGCTCAAAGTTGGCAAATAAAATAAGAAGTTCCTATGAAAGTTCTACCGCATACATCAAAACCAGAAAGCGGACTTCAGCATATAACGACGCCAATAAACATTATTCCAACAATAGGTAGTAAGTACAACGGAAACATTATTATGACTACATTAACTTCTCTCTTACACAAGCAAGCTTCACATCTGGATTTCCCCTAAGGCAGAGAATATGTAATACTACGCATAGAATGATCACTTCGACGTCCCGTCTTATTTCCCCTCTTGCAGCCCTCATCTCCCCTTGAGTACCATGCCGGCAGCCACGCATACGGCGGTTGCGAGCGGGCAATTGTGTGTGTGCGTGTAAAAACACGTCCTGATTGATGTATGTGTAGTAGGTAACCAGAATAAGGGTTTGTATGGAATTTTAGCTTGTATTATTGTGGTATGCCATGATGCATTCGGACCATTAACTGGTCGAGAATTTCCATTGGGGATGAGCTGACTCACAATTTGGATTTCTGAGTAAGATTTGACCAATGGGAGTGAGAGACTTGACCAAGCTAGCCTGAGCAAGATTTTAAATCCAAAGTAAATGCATTTGTGTCGCAACGCGACCCGCTGATCCCCGGAGGACATTAAGATTCACAGTAGTATAGACACCCAGTTTAAAGATCTACTCAGAACTGACATCGCAGATTTTAGACTTTAGTTTTAACGATACATATTTTTAATGTTAGTTTCGCAAATATAACACTCTCGAGCTATAAAATTAACAGCCCCAAATAAAGTATCAAATTCAAATATAATATAATTTAATACAAATTGAAACTATTTCAGTAGCATAAGCAATGGCGTAATCTTCCGTGTATGTAAATGCAATTCACACATAGCTTGTATATTTTTGAATAACATTCACTGGTGTGTAACTGGTTTGCTTTGGTGGTTGCATATCTTATA
This sequence comes from Macrosoma leucophasiata, assembly GCA_036365455.1. NCBI lineage: Eukaryota > Metazoa > Arthropoda > Insecta > Lepidoptera > Hedylidae > Macrosoma > Macrosoma leucophasiata. The sequence goes on from JAWQUS010000004.1 coordinate 14,338,322, forward strand.
TCTTTGTATAGTTATTGCATTATGTTAAGTTCTAAAGTCAGTATGCTTTAAGAGTTTGAAAACTTAACTATCTCAGTAGTCACGCCACTTTTTTTTATGTCTGAAGGTTGACAGACAAGCAAACGGGTCACCTGATGGAAAGTGGTCACCGTCGCCTATGAACATTTGCAACACCAGGGGAGTTGGCAACGCGCTGCCAGCCCGGAAGGACTCTTTTGACGCCATTTTTTTAAGGACCCCATTTTGTAGCACCAAGGGAACACCTCAGAAGGAAGTTTGTTCCACAATTTACATGTTTTGGGCAGGAACGAACGTGAAAACCGCACCGTTGCCAGTCGGTGAGGGTGGAACTTATCTCTTCGGCGAGATTATAACTTATAACTGCAGTTCGGAAGACGTAATAAAAACTGCTTTTCGGAAGACGTAATAAATAGAGAGATATTTTTCGCCAATAATACTTTCGAAGAAGATTCGTTAATCATCACTTTTATACTACAAAATATACAGGTTTGTTTCAGTGGTTGCATATTACGCACGTGCGAGATTGTATCGTTATTGGACATAAAGGACATAGAGCAACGCGGCCCACCGGTCGCGGCGGACCGGAGGGGAGTAGCCATAGCGTGTATTACCGATGCAAAACAGTCCATCATTTTCTGCGGTGCGCAATGCGTGCGACACACACGCACACACACTAAAAAAATCGGCTATTACTACGAAACTCACACCTTGACTTTAACAAAATACAGGAACAATTTCACGCACACATTTAAACATCTAGGCGACTGGTATAGGCCCATTTGGGCTTGTACTTTGACAGAGGGGAAAGCCTGCATACGGCTACTCCCCTCCGGTATTGCTCTATGATTATTGGATTATGTTACACTGGTTTTAGATATTGAATTCACGTTTGATTGGACATAAACTCACTCCGCCTTAATCGATGATGTAGAATCACAGTGTTGAATAGATGAGCGACAACATAGAACCAGTTGCATAATGTACAAAACAACTTTACACCACAGACTGCCTTTAGAGATTTAATTCACGTTTGATGAGCCATAGACCTTTATCGATAAGTAGATCGATAATAATAATTAGATAGATGTGCGACAGCAAAGAGTCAATTGCGTAATCAAGTGAACAACTTTTCATTTAGTGGTAACTACAATTTGGAAAATATTTTAATTGAGAGATATTTTCGTTAAGAATCCTTACAAAATTGATGTTATATATATTCTCCACTTTTGAGCTATATAATTATGTATAACATGGTTGGTTTGATGGTTGCATATCACGAACATTCGAGATTGTATCGTTATTGGATTATGTTAAAATGCCTTTGGAGTTTGAATTCGTGTTTGATGGGCCATAAACTCCGACTTATCTATAAACAGATTAACAATTTAATTGAATAGATGAGCGACCACAAAGAACCAGTTGCATAACACCGAATCCCCATTCCCTATGTATTAAATAACCTAATTGACAAAAAGAACAAGATGGGATAATGTAAAATCATAGAGCAACATGAGCCACCGGCCGCGGCGGACGGGAGTAGCCATATGCAGGCTCTCCTCTCTGTCAAAGTACAAGCACAAGTGGGCCTATACCTGTCGCCTAGATGTTTAAATCTGTGCGTGAAATTGACAAACAAACTACATAATATTTTGTTAAAGTCAAGGTTTGAGTTTCGTAGTAATAGCCGATTTTTGTAGTGTGTAAAAAAACGCATTTCCCCCCGCAAAAAAATGACGGACTATTTTGCATCGGTAATAAAAGCTATGGCTACTCCCCTCCGGTCCGCCGCGGCCGGTGGCTCGCGTTGCTCTATGTGTAAAATGTATACCTATGTGATTCACAGCAAGATTTTTCTCGTGTATCATCATGACACGGCATATTCCGAGCAAATTGTTTACTCCTTAATTTGGTCTGAAAATCATTAAGCAAAACATGCGTCCAACCAGATCGGTGGGCAATGTTGTTAGCCGCGCGTGCCACTTTCACTGCGCCGGCAACGCGGCCCACATCCGCGGCCCCGATCGCGACCCCGACTTGCAACATTTGCCGGTTATGTCATTGGAATCTTTTGGTGAAGGACGTTTGAGTGTTATTATTGGACGGGTTTATTCAGTTTATTCATTTATTTCATATAATTAGGCTCGTGGAGAGCACTTTTACATCGGATTTTTTTTAAAACTAACCTAGAGTGAATAGCCACTAATTATAATCAAAAACACATAATAAATTAAATAGAAACTAAACAATTTTGTATAATATGGAAAGCATCAATTATTTACGAATTCCTCCATTTTCCCATTTCAAAAGAAACTGAGAAAGAAGGAATTTGGTCGTCATGATAAAGGTTATTCACTTAGGAGAATTCCAAGTGCAGTCAATACTGAGAACTCCGCCACTGAAGAAACTCAGTACAGCTCTTTTAAATTTAAACTTAAATATAATTTACTTTAAGTTTACTTTTCAAACATCTATTGTAGTATTAGGGTGGAAAATCAAACCATATGTACCATCATGTGACATAATAATATGCCGTCAAATCATATAAATCAATTAATATCAAAAAGAAACACTCTTGTGCGCGCGTCCCAGACTTGCAACATTTTCCGGTGATATGTATCTTCACGCCAGCTCCCTAACGGGGTAGGCAGAGAGTGTAAAGCGCCAGATATGCCGGTCCTCACACACCTCCCGTGCCTCATCTACATTCATCAATCTCTTCATACATGCACGCTGATTCCTAATACTTTTGACCCCACCATAAGACAGTACTCGACCTATTTGGTCATGGTAGATCAGTCTTGGTCTTCCTGGGCCACTGCAACCACCCTCATTGGCATTATATATCTGTTTAGTCATTAGGATTCCTGTGATGACTTTGGAATCTTTTGTGAACAGGGGTTTCTCACTTCTCTACTTCTTTTATTCCTGAGTCTCGATTTCTCTAACTCAGTTTCTCAAGTCTTAGGGCGAGATTCACAGACCGCACTACGACTTTACTTTCGAGCAAAGTACGCTTCGAACTGTCAAAACCCATACATTTCTGACAGTTCTAAGCATACTTTGCTCAAAGTAAAGTCGTAGTGCGGTCTGTGAATCTCGCCCTTAGACTCAGGAGTGGCTACGGAACTGATCCTGCATTTAGAGGTTTAGGTTTTAGGTCTCCTTCCTATAAGTTGCAGTATTTACTTATCATCAACGTGAATAGCAAGAATGTTTGCCATAATGACGCTAAAATTGTACCTTTCTATATTGATTAGTGATATTGAATTAGCAATTAATAATACTTATTTAGAAGTCGCCGAATTATTAGTAATTACTAAAAATACATATGTCTATTAGATTTTGAATCTCCGAACATCACGCAAAATGTGCGAGCAGTGATCATAATTAGGTGAGGAGAACCTTTGAGATCATAACGACTAAATATATGACCAAGGCTTTTCATTTAAAATGCTTTCCTCGATAATTGAAGTTTAACATTTAAAGATATATTGGGATACATCTTAATTGAAATCGGGCGAACATTTTCAACATCACAAAAGACAAAACAAACATTTTCTGTGTCAAATGGATATGGACTTATTGAAGAGATAAACGTTATAAATCAAAACGGGACTCGCGGGCGTAGGCACCACCGCATTACCTAATATAATTTTGGTTGGGGAAAAAGTCTTTTCGCATTACAGTATGTATAAACTTGTAATAAAATCTCTTTGGCTGTAGTATTTGTATCTGGCTGGTTTTGGTATCATTGAAAGTTAAAATTTTAAAGAACATAATTCCAAATTGAAATAAGGCAAACGGGTGTGATTTTCATTTGTTTTTCGTACTGTCAAGATGAGTGAATCTAATGAAGAAATTCGATACATTTTAAAATTTTACTACAAAAAAGGTAAAAATGCAACGCAAGCCGCGAAAAAAATTTGCGATGTTTATGGACCTAGTGCAGTGTCTGTCAGAGTAGCACAAATTTGGTTTAAGCGTTTTCAATCCGGAAATTTTGATGTCAAAGATGCACCTCGCTCTGGTCGCCCTATTACGGATAAAATGGATGCCATTTTTGAAAAAGTGGAGCAAGATCGACATATCAGTAGTTACGACGTAGCTGAAGAACTGAGAATTGATCACGAAACAGTTTTGGCGCATTTGAAAAAAGCTGGGTACAAAAAAAAGCTCGATATTTGGGTACCTCACGAGCTCACTGAAAGAAACCTAATGAACCGTGTACTCATTTGTGATTATTACGACGTAATGAAACCGAATCATTTTTGAAGAAGCTGATAACTGGTGATGAAAAGTGGATCACGTACGACAAGAACGTGCGAAAAAGGTCGTGGTCAAAGGCCGGTCCGGCTTCACAGACTGTGGCGAAACCCGGGTTAACTCGCAATAAGGTGATGTTGTGTGTGTGGTGGGATTGGAAGGGCATTATTCATTATGAGCTATTACCACCAGGCAGGACTATCGCTTCTGAACTCTACTGCGAACAACTGATGAGATTAAAGCAAGAAGTTGAGAGAAAGCGGCCGGAATTGATCAACAGAAGGGGTGTGGTGTTTCATCATGATAACGCTAGACCTCACACATCTATAGCCACTCAGCAAAAATTAAGAGAGTTTGGCTGGGAGGTGTTAATGCATCCGCCGTATAGTCCTGACCTTGCACCTTCAGATTTCCACCTGTTTCGGTATCTTCAGAATTCATTATGCAATGTTAGGTTAACATCATGAGAGGACTGCCAAATCCACTTGTCGCGGTATTTTGATGAGAAGTCCCAAAATTTTTATAGCAATGGGGTCATGTTCCTACTTACAAGATGGCAAAAGGTTATCGAACAAAATGGTACATACATACTTTAGTTAAATTTAAATAAACTATATTAAAAAATGTTTTGAATTATCTTAAAAAATGCGAAGAAACTTTTTCCCCAACCTAATACTTGCCGCTAAATGGTAGTGTTCAGCACTATCGTGTTCCGGTCAGGTGGTAATGTACGGCCCTGTAATTTCCGGCACAGAGACATAACACCTTCAGCCTCAGGAGTGGTAACGCATCTGCATTTTGACCTTGGTCTTTGCGTGGGTGTCTATAGGCTGCAATCGTCACTCAACATCAATATGAACTGCATGCTTGTTTGCCACTTCCATTACAAAAAAAAAAATCCTTTCCTTTTTGGGTTTTTGATCACATAAACCGGATTTTTTCAAGTTTTGCAACTCTCATTGATAGGAACGTAGTACACCTAATCGGAAGTATATTATATTGTGAACGGGTCTGACATATCGTAGCGGCAGCCATTATAATTCGAGGTCAAAACGGTCACAGACCAACATCCTGACGGATGACACGCAACAAATCAACATTCAACACGTGGCTAAATACGTGTTTCCTTTTTGTGTTTTTATGAATTTGACATGACACCGGACGTGCAACGATGTTAAACACGAATATAAAAATAAACCAAATTCAGATGCCGAATCGAAACAAGTTATTTTGATATAAACTATACTCAAAGCATTTAAGAGTTTACAATCAATAAATTTTATTTATGTATTGAATGTTTGCATAGTTATTGATCCGCCGCGGTCCTGTAGGTGCCACATATGGTGCCACATAACCAAAATAATTATTTGAGACTCTCTTTATGTGTTGGAAGTGGTAATCAAGCTTGCAATTCACATTGATGTTAAGTGATGACTGCAGCCTATAGACACCCACACAAAGACCAAGGTCAATGTGTAGATACGTTACCACTCCTGAGGCCTAAGGTGTTATGCCTCTGTGCCGGAAATTACAGGGCCGTACATTACCACCTGACCGGAACACGATAGTGCTGAACACTACCATTAAGCGGCAAATAAATAAGGTTATGCGGTGGTGTCTACGCCCGCGAGCTCCGTCACTGGAGCTCTACCACCAGTAGAAGTTAGTTTCTAGATACTACAGCCTTATCTCCACCACACCCCGTAGTAAAAGACAGCTTCTTTCATAAAGTTATAAATTAGGGTGGAAAACTGAAGATTTCCAATACTGAAGAAACCAGATGGCATCTTTAGACGATAGTACGATCTCTCGCAAAACCTGGGCCTATAACAGTCAATCCCAGAAGTCCCCGAGTATTTGGAGGTTACAGGATTTACTAAAATTATACCCAACGTCAAATTGCCTTTCCATTTTTGCATTGATAGCTCACACGTACAATGTGTAAAAAGATAAAAATAACAATGCAGTAACCTTCATAAGTACGAAATAAGTAGGAAATTCGCGGAGGGGAGACCGTGAGCACGGTTGGGGAGTTAATGTAGACAATTTTAGAATGTGCCTTCATTCGTAAAAGGATGTGTAACAATAGGAACAGTTTTCCCATTATGCTGTGATTTTTCGGGAAGAGTTAAGAGATTCTGAATTGGTGACACTATTTTTCCAAGTATCATAATAGGAAGTAGTCCGAAATAGTGTGAATAATAGTATGTATATATCATCACGACAATTCTCTTACGTGGTAAGCAGAGTAGCACCTCTCGTGCTTCTTCTACATATTTTATCATTCTCTTCATATCATACACGCCGATTCCTAAGACTTGACCCCACTCTCAGAGTGTACTCGACGTATTTGGTCAAAGTAGGTAAGTCTTGTGAACAATTGCATAGATTTTAACGTGAGCGATAAAGGAAACGTCTCCATGATAGCCCCAAACATATTGGATTCCAGCTTTTCTTCCGCAGGATCTTCGAAATTGGAGATTACGAGAGATAGAGAGTATAGTAGCTGTAGTAGTAGCTATGCAAAATCTCATCCATTTCAATTATTTCTATTAGTCTCTATAATTATTAATATAAGTTCTAATAAAGACTTTTTTCAAAACCGTAACAAAAAAGACATCTGACATGGCGTTAGCAGAATTATAACTCAAGACAAAAGTCTGAGAATTATAAATAAAAAGTTGCGCATTTATCGCATCGTGAAGGGCCTACGTGACCTGTGCATTCGTGCCTACAAAATCAGATCACGAGTGCAATGTTCAAGTAAAGTTCATGAATTTGTAAATTTATTGCATTTTCTTAAAAAAAAAACTAGGCTGCAAGTTCCCTACAAGAAAGCAAAACTTCGGCTTGATTTCTTGAAAATTTAAATTTGGAGCACTCACATTCGTTTGTAAATGAATATTATAAAAACATTATGATATTAATTTTCAAAAAACTAAAACTCGAGAACGGCTGGACCGATTTGGCTAATTTTGGTTTTGAATGATTTTTGGAACTTCAGGGAAGGTTGAACAGGTAAGAAAATTTAAGAAATTGAAGGGAAATAGTAAAAACCATAATTTTCTTTTGCCATACAAATAGTCACATTATTTAATTTTGAGGCAATACGATGTTTGCCGGGTCAGCTAGTATTATTATGAATTGAATATACTATCGAAAAACCATAGGGCTGCACTAAAGTCAAGTACAATAGAAAGTGCAGCGACTGTTATGTTATGTTCTGAACTGTTCTACAAACTGTTACAGTTTCTCGCCATTTTTATGACTTGTTTAATTCACACACTCGTTTTTTAAAGCCGTATAAAAAGTTATTGTCAAACTCCAAATAGCTATTCGAAAATAAAGTGCTATAATTATGTCATTATCAGCGATCGGAATAGCTACGAGTATATTTTTAGTTAAACTTCGAAGAATAGGAACAAAAAGTGTAGGATTTTTTTTCAACTATTACGGTTTATTTTCCGGTCCATTAAAACAAAGGCATTTTCCAACAAAGGATCTTTGAATCTAAAATCAGTCTTAAAAAAATCATTAAAAAGTATGCTGTAAATCATAATGCTTTTTTATTAGATTTCTATGCTAGGCAAAGTTTTTTAATCCCTAACCACTCACCGTGAGATTTGACTCAACAACTAATTTATTGTGTGTATGTATTTATGTAAGTAGTGTAAATTTATTCTAAACAAAAAAATATTTACTCAATATGTTTATTTATCTAATAATCATTTAATACCGCTCAGAAATAGGGTTAAATCTGGGTTTGGATGTTGGTACATGTTTTACTTAATTTAACACTTTTTGTTGTTTCTTTTCTCTCAGGAAAAAAAATAGGTAGGTACGTGATATTTGCCGAAATCCACCCTACATCCAAAGTGACATTAGATGATTCGGTTCGGTCCCCCCATGACATCTCACGTATTTATTAACGCCCCCTTACGAAGTATGCTAACACGGTATGAAAGTATAAAAACTGTCTTGCACAACTTTTGTATAGATTACTATAGATAGGTATTAAAGTTAAATAAAAAATATGCAACTCACTCGAGCGGGATATGGTGGCATCTTCACGTTCGGTCGGAGTCAAGCCCATGGCTGGTCGTGCGCAAGCTTCATCACTGCAAGAGTGTTTTTTTTTCAATTACACTTTTTTAACATGACCCTAGTTATTCAAGGGTGAGTGACTAGCCAACTATTTTGCGTAAATATTGAACATTTAGTTTATTGATGGTACAGCTCCAGTGACGGAGGTCGCGTGCATGGGCACCACCGCATTACCTAATATACTTGCCGCTAAATGGTAATGTTCAGCACTATCGTGTTCCGGTCAGGTGGTAATGTACGGCCCTGTCATTTCCGGCACAGAGGCATAACACCTTAGGCCTCAGGAGTGGCAACGCATCTGCATTTTGACCTTGGTCTTGTGTGGGTGTCTATAGGCTGCAGTCATCACTTAACAACAATGTGAACTGCATGTTTGCTTGCCATTTCAATTACATTAAAAAATATATCATATTGAAGAGAACATAACTGCAATCGAAGCTCCACGATCACATTTCTATCACGGGCGGTAGGATGTTTTATTAATAGGCGTATGTAGGCTGGTTCCGATACGCCACTAGTCTACTTCACCAACCAAAGAGCTCACATCATGAAGGCGGCAGAGAAGAACAAGATAAATCAAAGACGTTAACAAATACAAAAAGCGATTCAGTTAGGCGGTCGCGGTAGTCGCGGGGTCGCAAATTTCTCGGGTGTTTTTCTGTAATGCGCGTTCAAATATACATGCTGACAAAAATTAAACAAAATATCTTTTTAATTCACCTACCCCTCTAAATTTGTTTCTTTAATAACTTCTACTATAGATTATATAAGCCGGCCGGTCATATAAGCCGTATTAATCCTTCAAGGATCGTGCAGCCACCGGCGGCGAGACACAACTGATTTTCAATTGTTATATTTTTCTCGTGTCTGGAGAGATTAAGGTTGATAGATGGACCAGTACAGACGACCAAATGGGAAGGCCCCACAGGGATACAAAGGGTTGGTCACCCATACAAGAGATAATAAAGCCTTTTATTTCCGAATACAAGATAATTTAAGGTACCTAATTTATAACTAAATATTGTCTCGTAATTTGGTGTGCCTCTTGGCATAGGCCTCCTCCAGCTTTCTCCATTGATACAAGAGCTGGTCAGATGATATAGCTGGGGTGGCAGGGAAGAAATGGCTCCAATATGCACAGGATCATGACAGATGGAGCAAGCTAGACGAGGCCTACAAATCTAAATGCAACACTTACACAATTTGTAACTATTTATTTGTATTTAATAGATTTGGAATAGACTGCTTCAAAATAATAGATTATATTGATGAAGATAACCTTAAAAGCTTCTCCCTGTAGCAGACGACGGTGCGACGTTCGTCGTTAACACCAATGGAGAAGGTTGCGAGGTCCGACCGTCCAAGCTGCTCTACACACCGATGGATCAGGAACCGCCTGTAGTTGCTCACTGGTGGGAACACCAGCACACTAAAACAAATATAGAATTTAATATTCAAGCCATTTAGCAGGTTTATTTTGCGAACTATTTCAATACAGAACAATTACAAAATTGGTATGTTTGCAATCAGAGGGGAACAGGGGTGTTAAAAAGTGTGACGGTACATGTTAAGATACGAAAAGCGGGAAAAAACCTAACGAAGGGGGAGTGGGGGGGAGGTTATGGTCCCACAAAATATAGAAGATTTGCAGTCTTACTGAATACCTACTGAATACCTACATCTATCTGGCACCAAATGGAAGTAGCATTTGTAGGTACTATTGTATTTGGTTGCATGGTAGAATTTTAAGAATGGAACCACTACCACACCTCTGACACTATCCAAAATTTCATATGCTTGATTTGGTCTTTATTGCACAAACATCAATCAGTGACGTGTATTTACTATGTGCATAGTACGTAGAGAATACCAAACGTCGCCCATAAGAGGGGAGGAGGTTGGGTGAGGCGGGGAAATCGGGCGCGACTTCGAAGTGTCCATTCTAAATGTAGTATTATTACATATTCTCTACCACTACGATTTTTTGTTTACATGTTATCCATGTAGATATTTATTATTATATTATTTACACTGCTGCACACTGTGGATCTCCTTTTTTTTCAAATTAAATCAAACCTTTGATAAAATTAAATCTCTGTGTAATATTTTAGAAAACTTATAATTTTATCATCAGTGACAATTCTACGAAGGTAGACGAGGCACGAGAGGTTTGTCTGAACCGGGATGTTTGGCGCTCTACACTCTCTGCCTACCCCGTTAGGGACCTGGCGTGAAGATACATACATACATACAATTCTACTGGTGGTGGAGCTCTAGTGATGGAGCTCAGGGGCGTAGGCACCACTGCATCACCTAATATACTTGCCACTAAATGTTTGTGTTCAGCACTATCATGTTCCGGTCAGGTGGTAATGTACAGCCCTGTAGTTTCCGGCACAGAGGCATAACACCTTAAGCCTCAGGAGTGGTAATGCATCTGACCTTGGTCTTTTTGTAAATGTCTATAGGCTGCAGTCATCACTTAACATCAATGTGAACTGCATGCTTCTCTGCCACTTCCATTACATAAAAAAAAATATTTCGGCTGCTTTTCGAAATTACTGTCTTTCTGTATTTAATAAAAACTATTATTATATTACTCAATACCTAATTAGAGCTTGAGAATCTACGAGATATTTTCTACTATCGCAGTTTCGTAGTGGAATAAAATTAGCAATCATTCTGAATACACAATGAGGTAAAAAGGAATCAAATAACTGCAGGTGTTACAATTTTTTGTCACGTCCATGAATAGTTATCGTACAAACCGTTCAAGGTGTCTCGACTTCGCACTATTTGGTCCCGCTGAGCCGCTGAATCATAACCTTGAAATTTTACCAATTAGGTTGAATAAAAATCTGAATCGTGTTGCCGACTTATATTTAGAATGCTATTAGTGTACAATGTGCCCCAATAACGAATTATGCCCATTGTTTACCTGTCAACTTTTTTTTCGGCTGTAAAACATTTCAAGTCGTCGTTGACATCCTCGACGAAACTGTCGTCGGCTAGGTTCAGGAACCTTTCCACCGTTTTGGCACCCAGCTTGACGATAAACTTAGATTCGAGTAGTAAAAAAACAACTTTCAAATTCACGTGCCAATTGGAAAATTATCGCCCATCCATTTTCAGTATTTCTTCAGCACGAGAAACATCGCAAATCATTAATTCACAAATGCACGCGAGAACGAAATTGTCAATTTTAGCAAACATACACACAAACAAAAATAAACCATAGACCAACCATAGACCCATAGACTTTGTAGAAGAAAATCAAAGGTTATAGACGAATTTACCACAGATTAACTGCGCTTACTGCGCATTATTCTGTCAATTCATTTGTTGTTATCTGTAAGTATATAGTTTTTAGTCTTACTTTTATTTGTGATTTGACGTAACATGGCCAATGGCCAATGGCCAATGAGTTTAATTTTAACCGAGTGCTTACCGTATAGTAAATAAAATAAACCATCTTCCATACTAATAAGACAAGGACCCTACCAGATACTATTCGTTACACGAAAACAACGGTCTTGAATGAAACATACTTCTACGTAGCAGTGTTTTCGATATTTCTACTCAATTAACTAACACATCAGCAAGGAGCAAGGATGGGGTTATTATCAAGTAAAAATATTCAAAACGAATACCTGTTAAAAAAAAGTGTATTAATTTTATCTTATTCCTTATTAAGAAATATTTAATGTTCACCCTAAGACAAGAACTATTCTCTTTCGAGACCGAACTCCAGACAGTTCCAGTTGTACGAAGTACCGGAAGTACATTAGTTCCATGTTTTTGTGTCAAATTTGTCTGATGTCTGATGAAGTGAATTTGTCATTCTTTATCTGTGGTTTTGCAGGATTGTGATTTCTAGACTTGCATTTATGTTCGAGTTTTTTTTATTTTCGTTTAATTTTAAGTTCAAAACGCATGGTTTAACTACACCAATTATTTTAGGATGACAATGGAAAGGAGAATAAAGCTAAAAACACTAAATAGCCACATCACTTGCAAGATTTGTCGCGGATACTTCATCGACGCTACCACGGTCACTGAATGTCTTCATACGTGTTAGTATTTCTGTTCTTATTTTATCATTTTATTATAAATTTCACTCCTTATTTATATGTGTTATTTATTATGTGTACGTTACTCTGTTGTGTATCTGTTTTAGTTTAACTGTTTTGGTTAGGTTTTCACTCTACCTCTTAGTTTTCTAACCTTATTGCCAACTTCAATTTTAATAGTTACAAAAGTGTGCCTATTCAGAGCTGCTAATATGTTTCATTGTTTGTTGTGTTTGTTTGCATAAAACTTCTAAAATTGGCATTTGAAAAGTGAAGTAGGATAATGACTTCATTTTGTTGTTAGGGTAAATATTGGTCTTTTCAATGTAGATCCGTTACCACTCCCGAGACCAAAGCTGGTATGTTCAGTTCCGGATTAGCCCATAAGCAAATTAAGCCACCGCTTAGAGAATAACGTCATGGGATGCAAGAGAGACTGAGAATTTGCTCATATAAAGGGGCACACAGGCCAGTAGATATAAGATAGTAAAAATGAGGAGGTACTTCCTTTTCTTTTTTTTTCTGCTCATTAAAGAGGAAACTTGGGACAGGCATAGATTGCTTAGGGAATCAAGAAGCCCTAATCTGGCACTGATTATGCCCCTCTGTGCCATAAACTGTAGGGCTATACATTAACACCTGACTGGAATACAATAAAACAAACATTGTGGGAAATAGATATAATAAGTTCGCCCGCATGTTCTGTCACTGCAACTCTTCCATCAGTAAATTATCATCATTCTTAGGAAACAGCAATGTACTACAGTGTGTTTCAAATTAATGATGAACTAATACGTCCAATTATTTATTGGATTTCAAATTATAATTTTATTTTATTTGAATCTGTCCACTGTCTTTCATTAATCAATGTAAATTTCACACGCATCCTAGGTAAGTAACTGTACAAGATAGTAAAACGATACAATTGCAATGCATATTATGTTAGAAGAATTAGGCCCCAGGTTCTTTTTCGATTTATTGCAAAGTATAATGTACTACTACCATTTTAGACTTAAATCTACAAAAGCAACATATTCCCTAATAATTCACGAAAGTAATATTTCAGTCTGCAAAAGCTGCCTCGTGAAACATTTAGAAGAGAACAATACATGCCCAACATGCAACATTGTCATCCATCAGTCGCATCCACTACAGTATATCAGCTTCGATCGCACCATGCAGGATATTGTCTACAAACTTGTCCCAGACTTGCAGGATAGTGAGTATTTTTGTTTTTTTTTTTTTTATGTAATAAAAGTGGCAAACAAGCATGCAGTTCACATTGATGTTAAGTTATGACTGCAGCCTATAGACACCCACACAATGACCAGAGTTCAAAATGCAGATGCACTGCCACTCCTGAGGCATTAGGTGATATGCCTCTGTGCCTGAAATTACAGGGCCCTACAATGTTTGGAATATAATATATTGTACCATATAAAAATATATTTTATAAACACATAAATAATGCTTACACTCACACTCGGTATAATTTATTTTAATGTCAATGCCTCTGAGGCCTAGGATGTTTTGCCTCTGTGATAGTTAATATGGAGCCATACATTGCCAGTTAACAATAGTGCTGAATGAACACTGCCATTTGGCAGCAGATAGATTACCTGTTTTACCATTTAATAAGTGCAAAAAAGAAATACCTAGACTTATTTTAATAATCTGTGTCTCATGCTTAATAATGCTAGATTGAAAAATAATCACTCGCAAAAAAAGCTCAAAGTGAGAGAGAAATGAGGAGATCTGCATGAGAACTAAAGTAACCGACATTCCACCAAATAGCGACACTCAAGTGCCAGTCCAGTGAGTGGGGCACATAGGTCAAAAACGGACTTCCGTTGAAGCAAAAGGATTCTCGAATGGCGACCACGTAGCGGAAGACGATAAATGTCACAAAGTGGACCGACGACTTTTTGAAGGTCGTTGAAAAATGGCTGGATGAAGGCGGCTCAGGACCGTTCGTTGTACCGGCTTTTGTACAAAAGTGAACTTCTGTCAGTAGATGATGAATCTGAAATTGCAGACGAACTGAAACGCGAGAGGGACTTCTACCGCGCGCGGGGTCTGCCGTGTCCCAAAGACGCGGCGCTGGCGGCCGACAAGCCGGGTGGTGGTGATGAGCCCGAGCAGCAGGACAACACTGACTGCCATCGGAAGGATGAACAGGTGTGTAACATAGTCGAATGGCAAAATCAGTACCTTTATTTCGTAATATTTTTATAATGTAATATATCTATGTCCAACTGTGTATTTCCTAAACCATTTCAGCGACCTATTGATAACCTTATTTTTAAAAATAGGAGTACAGGCAGTGTTTTTATCTATATCTCAATATTTGTTGTGCCAATATTCTCAATGCCTTAAGAATTTCCTATATCGGAACAGCATTTTCCTTCATATCAATTTCATCTCAAGAGATGAAAAATTCATTGAAAGTGCAGTTTTGTCACTTACTCATTTTATAATTGTTAGCTTTGGTAAAAAGTAAATTCTTTTAGATATTTTCCTTGATATTACTGAGGTATTTGTACTATCACTATTGCTCATCTTTTGTTTAAAATGAAGAATATGGGCGGCCGTAAATACGTCCTAAAAATGTTCAGTGATTATCTCTACGGTAAGCTGCACTGTGTTAAAATAAAACATTTTGCACAAGTAATAAAACGTTTTCTTATTTATTATAATCCCTTTGTCTTAGGCGTTCCGCAAGGATCTGTCTTGGACTCCACTTCTTCCTTAATTACACAAATACCATGTGCACTCTCTCACTCTCCAATTGCTCCACATTTACCTATACTGACGCTACTGTATCATTGCTTATTTGAGGTAAAGATGGGCCAGAAGTGTTCACTTGTGCTCAACAGGCCCTTAGCCAGGTAATCAGTAATTGTCAACAATATTGTATTTGAACCAAATCAAATCGAGTTTTATTTCGATAGCGCGTTGGCAACACCCTTGGTGTTGCAAATGTTATAGGCGACGGTGACCATTTTCCATCAGGTGGCCCGTCTGCTTGTCTGTCAACCTAATGACATTAAAAATAAAATCGTATGTAGAAAATCCGAACTATTTGAACATTTAAAAAAGATTTCATTGCCAAACTTTTCTTCCCCAGGTCAATGTGTGTCTGGAATGTATATCAACATCACTACGCACACTCAAGCGGAGCTTTATCCGGTGTTCGGCGCAGGCGACCATCACGCACCTCAAGAAGTTTATAGCTAAGAAAGTATTGAACGGCATGGAGAAATATAGAGAAGTAAGTTTTGTTTAGCTGTTGAAATTAAACTATGTGTGTCCTGGGTTGGCGTCTCGGTGTTTTTATGTATTCATTATGGCAAACAAGCTTACAGTTCACATTGATGGTGGTGAATGTTCCATTTTATAGTCATCTACACAAAAACGAGACGTGGACTCTCACTATGGGTCTCGTACGAAAGCTCCAAGTCACTCGGCGGTCAATGGCTGTATGCTCGGCCTATCCCAAAATTTTTCATGCACAACATAAAATTCACAACTTATTTTAAAAGGAGGACTACCCTAGTTATTTTTTTGCCCTTCATCACCATCGTATCTTAGTGGTCTCAAGCCACTACTGCAACGCTGGAGTTTTGGGTTTTATCCCTCCGGATCGAAGTGCTATATGCTCTCACTCTTATCTACACTATAAAATTAATAGGTTGGGGAAAAAGTCTTTTCGCATTATAGTATGTATGAACTTGTAATAAAATCTCTTTGGCTGTAGTATTTGTATCTAACTGGTTTTGGTATCATTGAAAGTTAAAATTTTAAGGAACATAATTCCAAATTCAAATTAGGCAAATGTGTGATGTTCATTTGTTTTTTGTACTGTCAAGATGAGTGAATCTAATGAAGAAATTCGATACATTTTAAAATTGTACTACAAAATAGGTAAAAATGCAACGCAACCCGCGAAAAAAATTTGCGATGTTTATAGACCTAGTGCAGTGTCTGTGAGAGTAGCACAAATTTGGTTTAAGCGTTTTCAATCCGGAAATTTTGATGTCAAAGATGCACCTCGCTCTGGTCGCCCTATTACGGATAATTTGGATGCCATTTTTGAAAAAGTGGAGCACGATCGACATATCAGTAGTTACGACGTAGCT
Organism: Macrosoma leucophasiata; assembly: GCA_036365455.1. Taxonomy (NCBI): domain Eukaryota; kingdom Metazoa; phylum Arthropoda; class Insecta; order Lepidoptera; family Hedylidae; genus Macrosoma; species Macrosoma leucophasiata. Next base: position 14,354,919 of record JAWQUS010000004.1, read on the forward strand.
GAAGAACTGAGAATTGATCACAAAACAGTTTTGGCGCATTTGAAAAAAGCTGGATACAAAAAAAAGCTCGATATTTGGGTACCTCACGAGCTCACTGAAAGAAACCTAATGAACCGTGTACTCATAATGAAACCGAATCATTTTTGAAGAAGCTGATAACTGGTGATGAAAAGTGGATCACGTACGACAAGAACGTGCGAAAAAGATCGTGGTCAAAGGCCGGTCAGGCTTCACAGACTGTGGCGAAACCCGGGTTAACTCGCAATAAGGTGATGTTGTGTGTGTGGTGGGATTGAAAGGGCATTATTCATTATGAGCTATTACCACCAGGCAGGACTATCGATTCTGAACTCTACTGCGAACAACTGATGAGATTAAAGCAAGAAGTTGAGAGAAAGCGGCCGGAATTGATCAACAGAAGGGATGTGGTGTTTCATCATGATAACGCTAGACCTCACACATCTATAGCCACTCAGCAAAAATTAAGAGAGTTTGGCTGGGAGGTGTTAATGCATCCGCCGTATAGTCCTGACCTTGCACCTTCAGATTTCCACCTGTTTCGGTCTCTTCAGAATTCTTTATGCAATGTTAGGTTAACATCACGAGAGGACTGCCAAATCCACTTGTCGCGGTATTTTGATGAGAAGTCCCAAAATTTTTATAGCAATGGGATCATGTCCCTACCTACAAGATGGCAAAAGGTTATTGAATAAAATGGTACATACATACTTTAGTTAAATTTAAACAAACCATATTAAAAAATGTTTTGAATTATTGTTAGGTCAGATAATTGTGTGTTTCGGAACGCATAGTTCGCCAGCGCCCCTACTGGAGTTATTTGGTATTATATATGTCATTGTCAATATGTATTTGCAACATCATCTTTTCCTGTCTGCTACAGCGTGTACTTAACACCTTTGTTATAACTGATACATTTAATAAAGTATATATCTACAAGTGATTGGTAATAATTTATATACATACCACGCATACACAACAGATTGGCGACGAGGATTGTGAAAAGTGAAGTGATCATACATAACCTTTCGTGCGGTGAAAATTTTCCACGTGTTCCTATACACCTTTGTATTTCCTTTGTTCCAAGGGTACCTATTCCTGTGTTGATAACCCGCTTCACACATACCTTTTTCCTTTATTTACGTACGCACGAGATACGCTACAATGGAACATCAATTAGGGCAAGTTTTGTCTCAAATGATGGAAACAATGAAAGGTATGCAATTACAGCAAGCACAATTACAACGAGCGTTACAAAATAACGATAAAACGGTTAGTGGTATCACGTTACAACCGTACGACGAAAATAATGAATCATTTTCATCCTATTTACAAAGACTGGAAAACTATATAACCTTGAAAGGGGTCACCAGCACTACAATTAAGGTACAGATATTTCTCAACTGCATTGGGCCTAAATACTATCAAGTTCTCAAAAATATTACTGCACCAGATCTCCCAGAATCTAAATCATATAACGACCTTGTTCAATTATTAAAGAACCAGATTGCACCGGAGCCCGGTGAAGTCGCTCAACAACACAAGTTCTGTCTCCGACAGCAACATGAGTGTGAAGGCATTGCTAATTATGTGGCCGGTTTAAAAGAAATTGGGGGAAAATGTAACTTTGTTTGTAATAATTGCAAACATAGCACCTTTGAGACACATTTGCGAGTGCAATTTATACGAGGCCTGCGTAACTCTGAAATCAAAGAAAGATTATTACAAGAATCTTCTACAACAAAGTTTGAGGAATTAATTAAGATTGCAATGGCAATTGAGACTTCAAAAGCAGAATCAAGAGAAATGGGTCCAGATGTCCAATCACACATAAATAAAATTTCATTGAAAAAAAAGTATGAAAATAAACAAAGCACATACAAAGCAGGTACAAATACATACAAAAGACCGATATACAATACAACAAATGAGAATAAAAGAAAAATTAAGTGTTTCCGGTGTGGAAAAGTTAACCATACCGCTGTGAAATGTAGACTTAAAGAGAAACTATACTGTAGAAGATGTAAAACAAAAGGACACATTCAATCAGTATGTTTCAGAGAACAGAAACAACTAGAGGTAGTGAATGAGCAGTCCAGAGATGAAAATGAGATATACGAAATATATAATATCCTATACAAACATAATGTGGCAGATGAAAAATTCAACATTACGTTACAAATAAATGGAAAAATACATACCTTAGAGCTGGACACCGGCGCAGCAGTTACTACATGTTCTGTAGAATTCTATCAGAATCATTTCAGTAATCTGAAACTGGTAGATACATCGGTAAAGCTGAAAACTTACACTGGAGAAATAATACACCCTTTGGGAATATGCAATTTAAATATAAAGTATAAAAATAGAGAAGTCGAAGGAAGAATCTTTGTTATTAACAGAAAAGTAGATCCAGTATTGGGAAGAGAATGGATTAGAAAATTAAATTTACACTTTGACATAAATTCCCTACAGAAACAAGAAAATGATATCACAGAAAAAGAATTTACAGAAAAATTACAAAAATTAATCGAAGAATATGATGAATTATTCTCAGAAGAAATAGGGGAAATTAAAGAGTACCAAGCAGCCTTTAAATTAAAAGAAGATGCATTACCGGTATTTCTGAAGCCACGTCCAGTGCCGTTTGCGCTAAAAGCACAAGTGGAAACAGAAATTGACAGATTAGAAAAAGCAGGAATATTAGAAAAAGTTACATACTCACAATGGGGCACACCAATTGTTCCCGTCGTGAAGCAAAATGGAAAAGTGCGCTTATGTGCCGACTATAGAGCAACATTAAATAAAAATCTGGAAAATGACAATTACCCTATTCCTCGGGTTGAAGAAATATTTGCAAAACTCAGTAATGGAAAACATTTCTGTACACTTGATATTAACCAAGCTTATTTACACATGAAGACCAGTGAGGAAACAGCTGAGATGCAAGCTATTAGTACGAGCAAGGGTACGTACAAAGTGAAAATACTAATGTTTGGAGTGAAGATCGCACCGAATGTTTGGCAGAGGTACATGGATCAAACACTTCAAGAGATTGATGGCACAGCTTGTTTTTTCGATGACATCGCGCTGCAAGGTCATACATATTTACAATTGCTACAAAGAATAAGAAAAGTATTTGAAAAATTAAAGGAATGTGGACTACATTTAAACAGGAAGAAATGTCAATTCTTTCAGAAATCAGTTAAGTACCTGGGACATACGATAGATGAAAATGGGTTACACCCTACAGAAGAAAAGATAAATGACATTAAGAACAGTCCACGGCCAACAGATGTTACATCCTTACGTACATTCTTGGGAATGGTAAACTATTATCAACAGTTCATTCCTAATTTAGCAGCAAAACTGAATCCTTTATATAGATTACTACAGAAAGAGATAAAATTTATATGGTCGACAGAATGTGAAAATGCATTTGAAGCACTAAAAAGAGAAATCTGTGGAGAGAAAGTACTTATACCATTCCATGTTAACTTACCGGTTACATTAGCCACAGATGGCTCACCAACTGGATTCGGAGCTGTATTGTCACACATTATGCCGGATAAATCTGAACGTCCTATAGCATTTGCTTCTAGATCTCTTACAAAGGCAGAGAAGGGTTATACCCAATTAGATAAGGAAGCTGCTGCTCTTGTATGGGGACTGAAGAAATTTTTTCAATATTGCTATGGCAGGAAAATAATACTGATTGTGGACAATCAACCATTAGCTAGAATCGTACACCCGGAGAAAGCAACACCAGCTACTACAGCAATACGACTTGTACACTATGCTAACTTTTTGGCAGGATTTAATTATGAGATAAGACGGAGGAGAACTACGGAACATGCTAATGCAGACTACTTGTCGAGACTAAAACATACAAACAAGAATGAAGGAGATGATACACTTACTGATGATGAAGCTTTCTATCTTAATCAAATTGCTGAAATGCCAGTTTCATTACAAGAAATACGAAAAGCTACAGCTAGAGACCCAGAATTACAAAAATTATACATAGAGATACAATCAGGAAAAGAAGATACAATAAGATTACATGAATATTCATTACAAAATAATTGCATATTTTATGGCATACGAATTGTGATACCCAGGCAATTACAACCTAAAATTTTAAAAGAACTACATACAGCACATACAGGTATAGTAAAGATGAAGGCTTTAGCCAGAAGTTACGTGTGGTGGAAAAACATTGATGTTGATATAGAAAACATGGTTAAACAATGCAAGTCATGCTGTTTATTGAAGAAAAACCCTACAAAAGTACCAGTACACAGTTGGGAATACCCAAAAGAACCATGGAGTCGAATCCATATAGACTACGCTGGACCATTTATGAACCAGTATTTTCTTATTGTAGTGGATGCCTACACTAAATGGTTAGAAGTCAGACCTACTACGTCTATAACAGCCTCAGCAACTATCAACATTCTAAAGGAGCTATACACAACATTTGGTTTACCAATAACTCAAGTATCAGATAACGGAAGACAATTTAGATCAGAGGAAATGCATAGATTTTTAAAAGAAAATGGAATTCAAGCAAAATTCACAGCTCCGTTTCACCCAGCCACGAATGGACAGGCTGAAAGATATGTTCAAACAGTGAAAAATAAGCTGAAAGCAATGATGGATGAAGGAGGCTCTGTTCAAGAAAGATTGCAAAGATTTTTAATGATGCATAGGAAAACACCTAACAGTTCTACAGGATTAAGTCCTGGAGAAATGATGTACAAGAGAATATACAGAACCAGGATTGACTTAGTAAAAAGAAGTGAAGAAAAAATTAATGAGAGTAATGATGATAAAGTGGTAAATAAGGAGTTTCATAGAGGAGATAAAGTTCTAATAAGAATGTATAACAGTGAAAAATGGAAATTTGGAAAAATAATCAATAGGAAAGGAAAATTACACTATGAGGTGGAGGTAGATGGAAGAATACACCACAGACATGTTGACCAAATCACTAGAACCGCCTGTGAGAGTGAGAATACAAAGATACCGGATACCTACCGGATGAGACCAAGAGACTTTCAGGAAAATATATATACACCAAAACCACCTGAAAAAGACCTTACAACTACTCAAGCTAGTCCTACAAGAAAAAGATTGATAATACCTAGTCCAAGTCCTGGAGTTGCCAAGCCAAGTCAGCTCTCACCTAGAATAAGTATTAACCCGGAGATATCTAAACCTTCTACAGCTATGGGTGATAGTACTCCTACAGTATCTACTTCAGTGCCTCTACCGATAGCTACACCATCTGAAATGGAGCCACGTAGAAGCACGAGAATAAGAAGAGCACCAGACCGCTTGAACCTTTGAATTAATAACGAGGGAGAGTGTTAGGTCAGATAATTGTGTGTTTCGGAACGCATAGTTCGCCAGCGCCCCTACTGGAGTTATTTGGTATTATATATGTCATTGTCAATATGTATTTGCAACATCATCTTTTCCTGTCTGCTACAGCGTGTACTTAACACCTTTGTTATAACTGATACATTTAATAAAGTATATATCTACAAGTGATTGGTAATAATTTATATACATACCACGCATACACAACAATTATCTTAAAAAATGCGAAGAAACTTTTTCCCCAACCTAATATAAAGAGGAAAGATTTGATTCTTTGTTTGTTTGAATTTAATAGGCCCCAAAACTACTGGACCTATTTGAAAAGAAATTCTTGGGCACTTCTATAAATTGATCGATTTGATACATAGTTTTTTTTGATAATATGAATGCACTAGTAAGATACAGATAGCATTAGTTTTGTTTTATCTACATAGGTACTATCCCAAGCTTAATCCCAAGCGTCGGCTGTATCGCCGCCATGTTGAACACAGTTGAAAATGATAAAATCGTTTGAATTAAATGTGGTGTGAACTCTAAAATATATTCCTAAATAAATTAATTGTATTTTTTTCGGATTCTTCTTTAATTTACCCATTTTTAAGGACGTGTACGAACCAGAGCCGACCTCACAACATTTCCTTTTGATGAATTCACTACCATGTGTAATTGTGAAAAATATAATGCTACAACTGTTTAAATTTTACTATTGGTTATTTTCAGATTGACATATTATGTAACGACGAGCTACTAGGTAAGGACCACACGCTAAAGTTCGTGTATGTCACGCGGTGGCGGTTTCGCGACCCACCGCTCAGACTGCAATATAGACCTAAAATTGATATATAGATGCACATGTTACACATTTAAATGTTACTAATAATAGGCTTAGTAATAGTGGTGGGTATGTTTATCACGTCCACTTTGTATGATGATCGATGCATGTTGATACAAACACTATATGAATGGTCCAAAGATCCAAAGAAAAAAATTTGATGCGTCATATTGAGGGCTCATATTGTTGCTGTTATGTATGAATTACTCGAAAACTACAACAAAAACATTAGTTTTTGTTGTAGTTTTCGAGTAATTCATATTTATATATTTTTTTTTCAATGCCTTTCAACAAGATTCTGAAAAATTGTGTCAAGTTTATTTTTTCCGTATAACAATATTATAGTAAAAAAATCTGTATGTATCTTCACGCCAGTTCCCTAACGGGGTAGGCAGAGAGTGTAGAGCGCCAGATATACCGGTCCTGACAAACCTCGCGTGCCTCGTCTACCTTCATCATTCTCTTCATACATGCACGCCGATTCCTAAGACTTTTGACTCAACCATCAGACCTATTTGGTTATGGTAGGTAAAAAAAATTGCCATTTCCTAAATTCCCTTTTTGTTTTTAAATTGACCCATTCATTAGAATTATTATTTCAGCCTCTAATGTAGCCATAAAAATGTTGTTTTTGGGCCACTCTGTTTAAAAAACTTTTCCGTTACTGCTGAGTGACGCAAGTGACTAACACATTAGAAAACAACGCTCACCCAAAACTACTGATCTAAGCGAGCTAAAATTTGGCGTATAAGTTCCTTGGGGAGTGTAGGAGAGCAGCCAAAGATAATTTCCAGAAATTATTGCAGCTTGGGAATTAACGTGGGCAAACAGGGCAAAGCTTGTACAATAGTAAATGAAATAAAAACTTTTTTAAAACTTTGTGAAACGATTTAAATTTCAGTTATTACTCAACACTATTATTAAGCTTGTAATAATAAATTGACTAATTTCAATATGGCTTTATAAGAAATAAGTCTTTCTAATCAACTTGTGTTAAATTTTAATTTGTAAATGTATTTCTCTGAACTAATACGTTTATGTAATTTAATTTATATATTCTACACATCTTCTAGGAAGTTAATCATAACAAAATGTAAAATATTGAAGTAGTTTTAAGGTTTAAATACACGAGGTTTTACTCCATATATGAAATTATTATAATTTCATTTTATTTGAGTAATTACACAATGTAAAGTGTGGTAACAGTTAAATAAAATGGGCTGAGACCAACATACACTCTTCTACATTACCTGCTCGGTATTTAACTTATAGTTGATTAGAGAGAGATATTTAATGTCATATGAATAGTCTATATTTTTAATCACATGTCCAATTTTTATAATTGTAGGTAAATAATGAACGAAATTAAAATGTTAGAACAATTTTGTACATTAACTAACCTAGGTGTCCAATGCTACAGTACCCGCTAAGATGTAGCGTACATCGGGTTTAGGAATGAGATCGGATAGTTTCGACTTCATAGAGCGTTATCTCTGTTACACACTGCATATACAACATGTAACAGGATTAAATGTACAACCCGAAACTAGTATGTTTAGAATCGATGACTGAATCGATTTTAGGCATTTTTAATATAGGTAATATTTTATCCTAAAATTAATAAAGATTAAGTAAATTATGGTCACCCTTTTGTTGAACAGTCAATACAAACGAAAATGAAATTAACGTCTAACCAAAATAAAATGCTAGTCTCACCAAGTTCATTAGAACTCGATGACACGTGCATTTTTTTATAAATATTGATTTAAGAAATAAAAAAGTGGAAATTAATCTTATTACTAGCCAGTGTGAAATAGGGGTGCGCAGGTTACTCTACATTACATTGCGACAGTGTGCGTGTGTGAGTAGGTTTGTGTTTTATGTGCGACCGTAGGTAGTGCAATCGGGTAGTACGCGTAGAGTGTGCATACTGTTCGAACAAATTGCGGACAACTTATTTCTTATATAAAAAATATTAAATACATAAATATGTAATTTCAGTCCATGCATTATGATTATGTAAACAGGGTGTTTGAGAACGGGAATAATGCATTATTACCGTTACATGTTGTATAAGCACTGGAAGCGCGGCATTGGTCAAAATTAGATGAAAATGGTTGACAAACTGTCACATACGTAGTGTGCGAAAGAGATACCGCTCTATAGAGCCGAAAATAGCCAAAGTGTCTTTCCTAAGGTCGATTTCCAATATTTCTTACTGGGGACTATAAATTCATATGCGACAATAAGTTGTACATACTTATTGATCGTTGAATTTAATAATTTGTATACAAAATATTGCTCTAGTGAGAACTTTCTAGAGCATTAGTGAATCGACGCTCATTTCAATTCGCGAGGTTGTTTTGTTTAGATTTATTTTTTTATTGACACCTTGTACTGAGTGTTTAATTTAGATGTATATTTTAATTTCATTACCAACTTGATTTATTGTTTAATTTTATTTTAGTTTGTTGATTTTGTTTATTGTTAGCAATGTGAATGTAGCGTTGTAAAAGGTAACAAATGTGAGTAGCCATTACCAATAGTAATTTATTGAATTTAGGCAAAAAGTATTCTGCTACTCTCATTATTTCATATATTTTTTTAAGCTTTAAGTAACTTTCAATGAATTTGTATATTTTAGCCAATTGGTATTTTATGTAAGAATTATCTGATTTACCATACCATGAAGATTAATTTGGTTGGACTTAAGTAAGAAAAAAATATTTAAATGACCAGATTTTAATTGAAATATATTATTTGAATACAAAATATGTATATGTATTTTTATTTGCATATCATTTTACAATGTATCCAAAAATTGTTCCGGTGATTTTAGGACATTACACGGAAGGTAGAGTTTCAGTGTAGGAGCTCGAGGGTGTAAGCACTACCGCATTACCTAATCTATCTTTTGTCTTCAGCACTGTCGTGTTCCGGTTAGATGGTAACGTATGGTCCCGTATTAACCATCTCGGAGGCATTACATCTAAGGTCTCGGAGGTGGCAACGCATCTGCATTTTGACCTCCAGTCTTTGTGTGGGTGTCTAGGCCGCAGTCGTCACTTATTATCAATGTGAACTGCATGCTTGTTTGCCATATTCATTACAAAAAGAACCATAAATTGAATTTAACACTAATTGCCACAAAATCATAAGTGAACCACGAATAGAGGTGGTCTCTATTGTAGTTCACTCATGATTTACAAATCAAAACAAATATATTTTATTCAAAGAAAAATGGAAAGAAAAATTTGACTTCGGGCGAGACAAATATTTTCATACAAAAATTTGAGTCAAATAACTATAATTTATCTCCATTGTTTATATTATTCCTTGGATTATTGGGAGTATGAACATGTAGACACCTTGCAATCGGCGACCGCAAAGGGCTCTTAGTTTAAATATTTAAAGGGACTCCTCTTTGGATACGAACCTCTACTTAGGGTGTTGCGTGATCTTCTCATTTACTCTGCAAGAGAGGGTGACCTGACAGCACAGTGATCGTTGTCATTTTGTATCCAGTTTCCTAATAGTTAGGAACGGAGCTCCAGACGGAGCGTATTATGTCTATCTATATCTATCCGTGTATTGCCAGTGATGACATACGGAACCGAAACGTGATCGCTCACTATGGGCCTCATAAGAAGGCTCAAGGTCACTCAGAGAGCAATAGAGAGGGCTATGCTCGGAGTTTCTCTGCGCGATCGTATCGAAATGAAGAGATCCGCATGAGAATCAGAGTAACCGACATAGCCCACCGAATAGCGAAACTCAAGTGGCAGTGGGCAGGCACATAACTCGCAGAACTGACGGCCGTTGGGGCAGAAGAGTTCTGGAGTGGCAACCGCGTACCGGAAGACGAAGCGAAGGCAGGCTCCCCACGCTGGTGAAGGTCGCGGGCAATCGTTGGATGAGGGCGGTCCAGGACCGTTTGTTGTGGCAATTTTTGGCCTTTGTCCAGCTGTGGACGTCTTTTGGCTGAAATGATGATCTACAGGGGGCGACAGAGTTTCATTGCACTGCTACACGAGCTAGAGCCGCCCCTGGTTCGAGTATGGAGTTCATTTACTATCCAGTGCAGTCCAACCAAAATTTAACTTTGTTATTGTAATTTTATAAAGACTCGTAAAATTTGATTGCAGCAATAATATAATTGCGTGGGATAGGGCATAAAATAACATCAAGCCTTTATTTATTACACTGACTTATGGTAATCTCTTTATTTATTTCATGAAACATAAATAAATACAATAAATAATATTAAAATTCACATTGTCCTACACTTCATGCGCATTGTTTCACAAAAAATTGTATAGAAAACACTCAAAGATCATCAACGACATCACGTTGCAAGTGCATTCAACACTGGACGAGTAAAACGCCGATCGAAATATCGACCGAAATATAAAATATCTGAGGTAGATACTTGAATTTAATTCCCAACACCACTAAGTACCTTCACATTTGACACTTTCTACGTTACTCATTTTGGGAATATCGATTAAATCGAGAATCGACCGATGCTCGATTTGCTGGATGACATCTCGATATTGACTCGGGGGTGGCAGTGGCATGTTTGGTTTGGCGTGATCTCTTCTAAAATGCCGACTCAAATGACTAGTTTGCGTGAACTTTCTGTCGCATATCTTGCAGACGTATCTCTTTTCGCCAGTGTGGACCACTTTGTGTTGTTTGAGGGCGGAGGACGTGTAGAATGTTTTGCCGCACTCGCACACGTAGTCGCGTTGGCCTTTGTGCCGTTTTAGATGCACGTTGTACGAACTGCACGTCACGAAGCCACGTTCGCATTCTTTGCATTTGTACCTGAGAATGTTACGGGTATTAATTAATATGAGTCGTCAGTTTTTTTAAGATGATGATTTACACTTATATCCTTTTTTTTACTTTCATAATAAAGAATCCATCTTCGATAATATGCTGTTGAAAGAACTTTTCAATCAGGAATAAGGATACTCGGAAATATTTGTATAAAGTACGCCCCGGCTTTGCACAGGTGCAATGTTACCCTACATTACTAGTACTCAAGTTGCGAAAGCGGTTATTTCCCGTAAACTGTTTTATTTATTTATTTACCAAACTACATCTATTTTTCCAGGACATGATTTTTCGACAATTCTAAACGATTTTACATTATGAAAAAGAATAATAACATATAATAGTACACATGGCAACTTTTTCAATTATTTTTTTCCACATATAAATAATTCAATTTTACACATATTATTAATCCCAAAACCGTCCTCCGTCCAACACTTGCGTTCGTGAACACTGAACGAGTGCAACTTTTTATTTCCCGATCGTACCCATCTAGCACAAGATAGATGTTATTCTAATTTTTGAAATTAATAGATGAGCGAGAATATAAAAATGATTGTAGATGTTTATAGGCTACGGCTTCAGTATTCACTTACCATATGACCTATACAATGTGTAACAGGATTAAATGTACAACCCGAAACTAGTTGGTTCAGAATCGATGACTGAATCGATTTTAGGCATTTTTTATATAGGTAATATTTTATCCCAAAATTAATTAGAATTAAGTAAATTATGGTCACCTATATGGTAAATAGTCAAAACAAACGAAAATGAGACTTAACGTCTATCCAAAATAAAATGCTAGTCTCAACAAGTTCATTAGAACTCGGTGACGTGAATTTTGTTATAAATAATAATTTAAGAAATAAAATAGTGAAAATGTATGTTATAACTAGTGATTGAAAATAGGGGTGCGTAGGTCACGCTACATTACATTGCGACAGTGTGCCTGTGTGAGTACGTGTAAAACACAAAGTTTTATGTGCTGCCGTAGGTAGTGCAGTAGGGTAGTATGAGTAGGGTGTGCATACTGTTCGTACAAATAGAGGACAACTTATTTCTTAAATTAAAAATATTTTAATAAATAAATATGTAATTTTAGTCCATGTGTTATGATTATAACTCGGTCTTCTAATCGGGGTGTCTGATAGTGTGCATTATTCCCGTTACATGTAGTATATGTATATTATACGCTTGTTTGCACTTCATGACATAAAAAAGCTACAAATTTAGCTGAATCTTTTTTTACAGCGATTTAATCGCGATAAAATTACAATGACTAATAACATTAGAAGAATCAGACCTCTGGGGGCCGACCGCCTAACTCCAATGCTTTCGTTTAGGTCATTATTAGGGATTGCAATCCCGCAAAGTGGGATCTCGCAATCCCGCGGGATCCCGCACCTCTTATCAATCGTGTGGATCCCGCATCTTCAAGACGCGGATCCGCGGATCCCGCAATTTTAAATGAGCTGCTGAAACGTTCCTGAAGTTTTGCGAGAAAGCACAAATTCATTCTAAATCTCATTATTAATAAGGTTGATTACCTTGCCTATTTTGGATGTAAGGTTAAAATTAAATAAAACTTGATGCCAAACATTTAAAAATCAAGGTCTTATAAAACTGATTTGCTTGCTTAATATTTCTCACTCACTTAATTAATATTTTGTCAGAAAACAATACTTTTGTTGCATTAATATGTGAGACATATTTTATTATGGGTAGTATTTAATCTTACAACTGTAAATCCACATTTTTCTATCAAAGTATTCGAAATTGCTAACAATAATACTGAATTGCACACTAAATTTGCCCATCAAATAAAACAAATATACTACACTGGTTGATGTTTAAAGCTAAACTATTTTATAGTTTGATATAGGTTTATTACAGTAGTGTATAGTGAAATAGAATAACAGTGCGAAAACACGGCCTTTCAGGTTGCCTCCAAAACTTCATAGTAAATGTTCTGGTAAAGTAGCCATCGCTTTACTCGAATTACTAACTGTGACTCTGACTGACTGACTGATAATTGACTGACTGACTCTTGACTTTTACGCTGTTTAAGACGAATACGAGATATCGTTTTACTTGACACTGGCAGTATGTGTAATAGCGATGCCATTATATTATATATATAAAAAAAAGAATATGAAATATCGTTTTACTTGTCACTGGCAATATGCGTAACAGCGATGCCATTATATACATTTTAAAAAAAACTCACCTGATCTCCTTGTTGTGTATCCGAACATGTATGGACAGGTTGCCGGAGGTGGCGAAGGTCTTGTCGCACAGGTGGCAGGGGTACGGCTTCTCGCCGGTGTGCAGGCGCTGGTGCACCTTCAGGTCCGCTTTTATAGGGAAACCTAGAAAATTATAACAAGGAACATTAAAAAAAGTGTGCAATTCACATGTTTTAGAAGTTTAACTTTCAAAAATTTTCACGGACATTTACCATGGGAGGAGAAAATGAGATAGGAAACAATGTAGTATCACATTGTTTCCTATCTCATTTTCTCCTCCCATGGTAAATGTTTCTGTCTCTTTTTACTGTATGCTTCATATCTCATTTCCTCCCCCGACGAACTTCGTATCGCCTTAGAGATATCAAATGTCCAAAAGAAACGAAAAAAGCAAATTGGTGAGAATGACCCTCACCATTTAGGGATATAAAAATTATCGGTGAAAATACATATATAAAAAAAGATCCCGACGAATTGAGATACTCCTCCTTTTTTTGGAGTCGGTTAAAAATAGACTAAAATCGATTCTCATACCAACCAAAATACACACATCTTAATCTTCTTAATATATATAAATCTCGTGTCACAATGTTTGTCCTCAGTGGACTCCTAAACCACTAAACCGATTATAATAAAATTCGCACACCATGTGCAGTTCGATCCAACTTGAGAGATAGGATAGTTTAAATCTCAAATTATAGTCGCAATTTTAATTTATTGCTAATTATTTGTCTGTTATTATTTGACAGTCACAATTATCTGTTAACTCCAAATGATTCTAACAGATGTCGATACCTTTCGACTGGGTTGAGTAAGTAATCAATAGATGGCGCTGCTATGGTAAATCTACAAACATGTCATTTAAGCTACATTTAAACAGCATAATTACCACATGTTGTTGACGCTTTAAATTTTTATTTTGTACCTATTTAAGAACATTTTAATTAATTGTGTTCAACGTACTTCCCCTTCAAATCTCAATCCAGTGAATTTGTATACCAACATCAACATTTTCGTCTTTGTTCGTAAATAATTTCATTGTACTAAAGGGTTATAGTAGTAGAAAGTCAAATAAGGAGATCACCAATTTTTTTTACAAATACCATCTGTGTGAAAAAGCATAGTGGACTCCGTGACTGATGTTCTCTTATTGTTCTTCTTAGATTGTTTACTATAATGTAATATAACAAAAACTTTAGCCACAGCAACGCGTGGCCGGGTCAGCTAGTATATTATAATTTTATAATGATCGGTGTAGCCGTTTTGGAGGAGTATTTGTTACAAACACTGTGTATATTAGATGTGTCTGTCTTTTTACTGTCGCTTTTTCGTTTCACATAAAAAACCTTACCTTTCCCACATTCCTGGCAGAGATACGACTTGTCACCCTTGTGCCTCTTCATGTGGATCGACAGTTGCGCGCTTTGCACGAACGTCTTGAAACAAATCTCGCATCCGAAGAGCTTTTCACCTGAAAAAGTGTTAGAAACTCAAAATAAGACTGCTATGTATAACGCGATCAGACGATACAGAAGGTGGCAGTTTGGCTATAGGGGAGGGGCAGGTTGGCTCTAGGAGGAGCATTTTGGTATATGTACTTAAGGCACATATCAGTCTTTGCTGTATATTACGCCATTTTTTGGAGGAGCAGCTGCCCCCCTCCTCCCCTCTGCCCCCCCTTGGCATCACCCAAGGGTATACATACATGTATAAGGGCAGGTATATAGATGCATAAGGGCTAAAAAATATTGACGACGTAATATGTGGTCCTTATTATCGATCAAGATAAAAATTAAAACCCTTTTAGAGATTCCTGCATTATTAAATATAGATCTTTAGACAACAGTTGTGGACTTATATATAACAAGTAAGGTCGTGATGTATAAAGGGTCAGATTCACAGACCGCACTACGATTTTACTTTGAGCAAAGAATGCTTAGAACTACACATATAAAAACAATTGTTTTATTGTAGGGTTCCATCAAGTATTTTGATTCCATCCAAAGGGTTCCATCATTTAAAAAGTTTGAGAACCACTGCTTTAGGCTATATCTATAATCATCGCGCTAAGACGATTCGGAGAGGGTAGGTAACATTGCACCCGCGCGTAGCCGGGGCGGGCCGCTAGTACATAAAGTTAAATAAAGTGCTTGAAATATTGCTCTCTCGAGCTAAGGAAATGGGTAATCTGCTCTGTCAAAGTACAAGACCAAATGGTCCTATGGCTGTCGCCAAAGTATTTAAATGTGTGCGTGAAATTGTTTATGTATTTTGTTAGAGTCAAGATGTGAGTTTCGTAGTACAGTATGAGTTTTGATAGTTTGGAGCGTATTTTGCTCAAGGTAAAGTCGTAGTGCGGTGTGTGAATCTCACCCTAAGTGTCAACATACCAGTATGCATTCGTATGTGATTGACGAGGCCTGTGCGCCGACTGAACTGCTTGGGACAGTATTCGCAGTGGTAAGGAGTCTCTCCCGTGTGTATCTTCTTGTGTTGAAATAGTGCGCTGTGCCCTCTGTAAAACAAAGAGTCTTATATGAATAAAGTGGCAACGAAGCGTGCAGGTTCTCACTAGTGAGCGAGTGAGAAAACCAAATGGCTAAATGCGCAAAACGCATGCGTTGCAGCTTCTGAGATCATAAATATTTTGCACACATTTAACAGAACACTGGATATTGATAATCAATAACTAAATTAAACATTGCGCCGCCTAAGGTCGGATCATTTATTACACTTATAGAGCAACTCGGCCCAGCAGTCGCGGCGGACCGGAGGGGAGTAGCCATAGCGTTTATTACCGATGCAAAACAGTCTGTCATTTTTTGCCGGGGAAATACGTGTGACACTCACACTACAAAAATCGTCTATTACTACGAAACTCACATCTTGACTCTAACTAAATACATTAACAATTTCACGCACACATTTAACTACTTGGGCGACAGCCATAGGACCATTTGGTCTTGTACTTTGACAGAGCAGATTACCCATTTCCTTAGCTCGAGAGAGCAATATTTCAAGCACTTTATTTAACTTTATGTACTAGCGGCCCGCCCCGGCTACGCGCGGGTGCAATGTTACCTACCCTCTCCGAATCGTCTTAGCGCGATGATTATAGATATAGCCTAAAGCAGTGGTTCTCAAACTTTTTAAATGATGGAACCCTTTGGATGGAATCAAAATACTTGATGGAACCCTACAATAAAACAATTGTTTTTATATGTGTATTTTTTATTAATCAGCATAATAAAAGTACAATATAACAGTTACTAATTATTATTTACTTCACCACTTGGCAAGGACAATAATAGAAAACATTTAAAAATAAAAAATCTAACTAGTGGGAGGTATGAAACTGTTTTTTATTTTTCATCATTTGGTTGATATCAGGTTTGATGGAAGAAAGTTGGAGTCTCATATCAGCTTCGGCGTCCAGTCTATTGCGATATTTTGTTTTCGTGGCTGCGTAGGCAGAGAATCCTGTTTCGCACAAATATGTAGTTGGGAACGGGAGAAGAATATCCAGAGCCATTTGGCCAAGCATTGCATATTCATCTTGGATTCTGCACCAAAAATAATTGAGAGGCGTCGTTTTGAACAGTGACTCCATACTTGTGTCTGATGACATTTCTAAAAGAGATTCATATATCTCGTTTGACATGTTTTCAGGCTTTTCCAAGTTGGGTAAAAAAGGATTATGAATCCATGAATTCACTTTAATTTTAGTATTGTGTTCTTCGGGAAAATACTTTTCAAAATATGCGCGCATCGAACTGAGATATTGGACCAATTCTTCAAACACATCATCTTTAAACATTTCTGAGTCGTTTTCGCTAACAAACTCACTGAGTAACGTAAAGCTTTCTATTTCTTTCTTACCAATGCAAATGATCCAAAAATCTAATTTTCTTTTAAAAGCAGTTATTTTATTATAGGCCTGAAACACTGTTGTCTGTTTACCTTGCAACGATAAATTCAATTCGTTAAGTTTTTGAAAGATATCCGCCATAAAAGACAATCGGAACAACCAAGTTTTTTCATACAAACGGTCCTTCAAATTAAAAGAAGTATCTGCTGAAAGAAACATTTGTAACTCGGCTCTAAGTTCAAATAGCCTTGTTAAAGTTTTACCCCGAGACAGCCATCGCACTTCTGTATGGAGCAGCAGTGTTTTATGTTTGCTGCCATAATCCTCACACAATAATGAGAACAATCGGGATTGTAGTGGTCGTGATTTGATAAAAATAATTATTTTTACCGCTTCATCCATAACTAATTTTAGATTTGACGGCATTTGCTTCATCGCAAGTGCTTGTCTATGCAGAATACAATGACTGGAACTACAATTAGGCGCTTTATTTTTCATTCGTGACACTGCTCCTGCTGTTTAACCTGTCATCGCCTTGGCCCCATCTGTACAAATAAATGTCAATGCAATTGTTCCAACTGAGATTATTTTCTTCAAAAAATATATTTCTTTTATTAAAAATTTCTTCCCCGGTAGTGTTTGTAAGCAGCGATGAACACATAAGCATGTCTTCTTCAAAAGAACTTTTATATGGATATCTCACATTAACCAGCAGGAAAGCCAAACCAGCGACATCAGTCGACTAGTCCATTTGCAAGGCGAATCGTGTATTTTGTAGACGTGTAACTAGTTCTTGTTTGACGTAGCTTGCCAGATCATGGATTCGTCGTGAAACAGTATCGTTTGATAGCGGAACAGTAGAAAGATGCTTTGCAGATTTTTCATCGAGCATACATTTTGTTAGGTCTAATTCACAAGGTTTTATTTATTTCTCAGCGATAGTATGCGCTTCGCCTGCTTGTGCAATGCGATAGCTAACTAAATATGATGCCTCCGTGGCCTTTTCGTTGATAGTTTGTGTTACATGCATCATATTTTTTTGACTTTGTAATAACTGATCTATTTTGCGAACAAAAAATTATTTATTCTTGTCTCTAGACTCGGGGTGTAGTTTCTAAATGTCGGCGCAATTTGGCAGGTGCCATGGAACTATTAGGAAGCAGTTTACTACAGAGCATGCAGAGAGGTGAGCCGTTGGAATCAACAAATCCGAAACTGATATAAGATTCATCATACTTCCTTCTTTTCGTCTTTGAAACCGTCGAGCTTGACGTCTTGGCATCATCTTCTGGATCGGTGATTGCTATATTCTCCGCGCGCACCGCTTTTGAACATTCAGCGTCATTAGAAGCGGTTGTTGCAACACCTTTAAGCCAACATTCCATTCTTCTTTATTTATAATGTTACACGTCAGGATAGTGGGGTTTAAATAATGCACAATCGTTACTGCGTATAAGAGACTAAATTTAGTACCTACAGTGAAGAAATGTATAAATTTGAGACGACACACAATGAACACTAGTTTCTCGCTAGCGAGCTTGTAAGTAGGTAGTAACTTATCGCTCCGAACGCTAATCGTCAACTGACGACGCGCGACGCGCGATCGCCGCTTTTATACCTAGACTCGATCTCAAATATTCTCGAAAATACTCGAGTTGGCACCTTTGATAAACAAAAAGCAAAAATAAAAACAGAAATTTAAAAATTGCGTTGTAAGCAATATCGACTTTATCCTTTGAAGTTAGAGTCGAAAGTCGCTTGTTGACAACTATAGCGTCTAATTCAGAGGCGGCTTTAATCAAAGAGACTGCGCGCGCACAAGTATACTACCCGCTCGTTTTAAGTTTGCCGCTGGCGATAGGTATATATTAATTGTAACAATAAAAATTGTGTACCTACATATTTGGGTAAAACTATGACACATTGTAAGTTTTGTTGTCACGTGGGGGAGGGTACGCGCATTCCACAGACCGGCAAACTTAGAGCTAACGGGTTGTACAAGTATAAACTTGTTGATACCAAACTTATGAGATATTGTACCAGCTATTGTAACACATGTTTCTACAAATACAAATAAATAAATAAATAACGTTCATAGCGGTTCGTGCGGCCGCGGAGCGACCAGAGAGAGGTGTTTTGATTTTTTTTTCTAAATTCTTGCGGAACCCCGACAGATGTATCACGGAACCCTAGGGTTCCGCGGACCACACTTAGAGTATAGCTGGCCTAAAGCCGATATCTTTTATAGTTTAGGCAGTGTATGCAAAATAAGTAAATTTTCTGCTTGTTTTTTTACACCTTGTGTTCGAAAAACCCAAATATCTTACGGAACCCTATTTTTTTTCCAAAATAAAATATAGCCTATGTTACTCGTGGATAATGTAGCTTTCGAATAGTGAAAGAATTTTTAAAATCAGTCCATTAGTTTTTGAGCCTATTCAATACAACCAAACAAACAAAGTTTTCCTCTTCATAATATTAGTGTAGATATCCTACCTAAAACTGGCACTACATCCATCACACTTGTATGGGCGCTGGTCGGTGTGGCATATCTTGTGCGCAGTGAGATTGCTCTTATTGCTGAGCACTTTGCCACAGATATCACACTGGTGCGGCATCCTGCTCTTGGGCTGCGGTGAGTTTTCCGCATCGACGTTCTCTGAAATATATGTGAATGTATGTAAAAATATAAAGACAACAATAACGTTGTGGCTGGATTTCGATATTTGAATTAACAGGTAATCCAACCACGATAAACGCCGGATGAACGCACGAAAAAGTGTCACGTTCCACGTGAGTCGAGTATGCAAGCGAGAGCGCGGTACAAGCGAGTCAAAATATTAAGGGTCATAGCTCACTACAGCCACCCGGCGGTCGGGGGTGCTGGTCGGGTGCCGAGTGGCTCTAGTGAGCTATGACCTTAAGCATTCGGCTTTACAGACAACCGATTTTTTTTGTCGTGAATTTCCATCAGGCTTACATTTATCACTGAAGCTAAGTATTTTATACTAATGTCAACAATAGAAAACAAAAAAAATCGAAATAGACATGAACTTACTTTTTTTTCTACCTCTTTTCTTTTTTTTGGGTATATCTGCATCATCATCTAATTCTGTTAACAATAAAATTTATACTATTAAGTTCAACATTTACACTATTAATTCCTCATGAAGTTTTGATTAGTTGATTTTATATTCACCTTCTTTTAACTTATTTTCTTCAAGTATATTATCCCAAGTAATAGCCGCTTTGTCATCATTGGGATCTGAAATAAAAATACAAAAATAAATATGTAAAAAAATGGTTTATAATTTTTTTTTTATTTCCTAAAGGGTTTTTAAATTGTTTATTAAATTTAAGACGTTTTAATATCAGTTTTTAGACTTTTTAGACTTTGGATTACGTCTTCAAGTAGTTTGTATGGATATTCATAAATAAATAATGTAATTTAGTTTGACATTTATATTTTTAGTCAACATTTAAAAAAAAAAACACAACATCAAACATAAACCACTCAAAAAGTCTTTGACCAAGCTCTTTAAATAGAGACTAAAAAAAAAATTTTTAAAAAAACCACTCAATAGCATCAAATGCACGAGATCAAGTCATGAAATAAATTAAAAAAATAATGAACCAAAAAAAAATGAAACATACTCGTTTTTCTTCTGCCCCTTTTCTTTTTTTTAGGTATATCGTCTGCACTCTGTAATTCTGTTAATAAAAAAAAAGTTTATAGAATATTTCTTTCAACTACTATATGTATGTAATTCCTAATTGATATGGTAACATTATTATAATTACCTTCTTTCAGTTCATTATCTTCCAAAACACTGATGTTCCAAGTAACATCAGCTTTGTTATCATCAGGATTTCCTAAAACAGTGATTATTGTATAATTATGTAGATTACAGATTAATAATAATTAGTCATAATTTTCTAAGTTTGTATAAAAAAACAAGCTGGTGTAATTGTGTAATATCAATTCTTTTATTATGAAATAAAATAGCTAAGTGTTATGTTTGATTGAATAAAATCAATCAATCTACACATTGCAATGCCCCATGTACTAAACATGATGTAATTTAAGAACTTTATAGTGAAATGTAATAGGTTGGGGAAAAAGCCTTTTCGCATTATAGTATGTATGAACTTGTAATAAAATCTCTTTGGCTGTAGTATTTGTATCTGGCTGGTTTTGGTATCATTGAAAGTTAAAATTTTAAAGAACATAATTCCAAATTAAAATTAGGCAAATGTGTGATTTTCATTTGTTTTTCGCACTGTCAAGATGAGTGAATCTAATGAAGAAATTAGATACATTTTAAAATTTTACTACAAAAAAGGTAAAAATGCAACGCAAGCCGCGAAAAAAATTGCGATGTTTATGGACCTAGTGCAGTGTCTGTGAGAGTAGCACAAATTTGGTTTAAGCGTTTTCAATCCGGAAATTTTGATGTCAAAGATGCACCTCGCTCTGGTCGCTCTATTACGGATAAAATGGATGCCATTTTTGAAAAAGTGGAGCAAGATCGACATATCAGTAGTTACGACGTAGCTGAAGAACTGAGAATTGATCACAAAACAGTTTTGACGCATTTGAAAAAAGCTGGGTACAAACAAAAGCTCGATATTTGGGTACCTCACGAGCTCACTGAAAGAAACCTAATGAACCGTGTACTCATTTGTGATTCTTTATTACGACGTAATGAAACCGAATCAGTTTTGAAGAAGCTGATAACTGGTGATGAAAAGTGGATCACGTACGACAAGAACGTGCGAAAAAGGTCGTGGTCAAAGGCCGGTCAGGCTTCACAGACTGTGGCGAAACCCGGGTTAACTCGCAATAAGGTGATGTTGTGTGTGTGGTGGGATTGGAAGGGCATTATTCATTATGAGCTATTACCACCAGGCAGGACTATCGATTCTGAACTCTACTACGAACAACTGATGAGATTAAAGCAAGAAGTTGAGAGAAAGCGGCCGGAATTGATCAACAGAAGGGGTGTGGTGTTTCATCATGATAACGCTAGACCTCACACATTTATAGCCACTCAGCAAAAATTAAGAGAGTTTGGCTGGGAGGTGTTAATGCATCCGCCGTATAGTCCTGACCTTGCATCTTCAGATTTCCACCTGTTTCCGTCTCTTGAGAATTGTTTATGTAATGTTAGGTTAACATCACGAGAGAACTGCCAAATCCACTTGTCGCGGTATTTTGATGAGAAGTCCCAAAATTTTTATTGCAATGGGATCATGTCCCTACCTACAAGATGGCAAAAGGTTATCGAACAAAATGGTACATACATACTTTAGTTAAATTTAAATAAACTATATTAAAAAATTTTGAATTATCTTAAAAAATGCGAAGAAACTTTTTCCCCTACCTAATATATGTACATGTTGGCAATGAATAAATTGAATTAAATATCAGCATATCCCACTTTTTTTAATGTAATGGTAGTGGCAAACAAGCATGCAGTTCACATTGATGTTAAGTGATAACTGGAGCCTATAGACATCCACACAAAGACCAAGGTCAAAATGCAGATGCGTTACCACTCCTGAGGCCCAAGGTGTTATGCCCCTGTGCCGGAAATTACAGGTCCGTACATTACCACCTGACTGGAACACGATAGTACTGAACACTACCATTTAGCAGCAAGTATATTAGGTAATGCGGTGGTGCCTACGCCCGCGAGCTCCATCACTGAAGCTCTACCACCCAGTAAAACTTGCGGGGTCGCGACCCGGTACCGGTACCAGTAGCAATCTGCTTGCAACAATTTTTAATTATAATATTGGTTAATTGAAATGAATGAAACATGATATAATAATTACTTATTTAACCTTCATTCTGCTTTTGTAGCTTTACTTCTTCCAGGAGCGTGTCATCATCTGCATCCCAACAATTGTCAGTTACATCTCCATTTTCACTACACTCTGGAAGAGTAACATATACCATTGAAATGATAGAATTATTAGCTGAAAACAGCATATTTAGATCATAGAACCTGTCTAGTGAAGCCATGAGACATATCTTAGGGATTATTAGTGCTACTAGTAGGTTCACAATTCATTATATCAATTTTATATACTTAAGTTTATCAATTTAAAACACTGTTTTATTTATGAACCAATCATATTTTTTAAATAGTGTTTTTCTAGATTCCTGTTTGTTGTATTTAAACATTCACATTAAATACATGTGCCTTTGGCATCTCCTAAGACTATAATAAAGCAGTTTTCTGCTCAAGCACAGAATTCTAGCAGAATTACCCATTAACCAGAAGCCAATTATTTTATTTATAAGAATGAGAAAGCAGTTTCAAATTGAATTTTACAACACACACACAGCATATACAGATGGGCCATACAGGGCCTGTAGCATAACTAGAGAATATAGGGCCATACAAGATTTATATAACCAACAACCCAGTTAGTCTAACCGTGTGAGAAGACCATTCCATTCAAAGGGTCACAGGTTTGATCCCCAAACCGGGACAAATATTTGTATAGTTAGGATCAAGATGTTTGTGTATGTGTTGTATGTATATAATGGTACCAACAACACAGGTTTAAAAATAGTGAGTGTAAGCTTTTTTTTTAATATTGTTTATGACCAATTTAATAAAGTTACTTACCAACTTTGATATTGTCTTCATAAATGTTGTTTAACGATTCACTGACATTTTTAACACCAGATGGGAAGAGTTCATTTCCATCTTGTATTTCAATAGAAAATATTTTGTTCTCTAAGCTGCATGTCCCCGTTTCTAGATATTTTTTCAATATGCGTTCACTCTCCTCACATTGAATATTGAATGTGTATGTTCGTTTTAATTGACGAACGCAATCTTTACAAATTAAATGTGGTAAACCATCACCTTCGTTAGGCTGAAATCACAAATAATAAATGGCAAAGGATCATGGCAAGATCTATAAAGTAAAAATGAAAAAAGATACACAGTAAATCAGCTTTGAAATGGTTAATAATCAAATTGAAAATTCAATGTAACATACCTTTAGTTTAGTACAATTAGACAAGATATCAGAGTATAAAATTTTGGTTTTATTATAGAAACTAGTATAAATATCAAAAGTTTCTTTATTAACAGATTTCAAGCAAATCCGACATATTCGTTGAAAATCCATGTTTGAGTAAAAAACACCATTAATTTAATAATTCTTATTTTATATATTCGATATCAATGAATTAGAATTCTAAATAATTGAGAAACTGCTAAATTGAGATAATGAAAATATGTAATGGAATCAAACAATAAATATTTATGTAAAGGTGCGTGATAAATAACTTCACTGTGAAAAAATCACAATGATCTGAAGTCGTAAGCGATCAATGTGACATATAACGCGAAATAACGTCGTTCCAAGGAACCACAGACCAATCAAGGAACGACCATTGTTATTTGTTCCAACAACGTTCCAGTATGTGTCGTTCTTCAGTCACTCACATCACAAGAAACGAAATGAACGGTACTTACGCCTAAATGCGCTGGCTTGAGTGATTAAGTGTGAAGGAGTTGCATGCAGTTAGTCGGAATACCTTTCATAGAGTTAACTATTCATAGAAACGAAATGTATTTTGGAAATTATTATGAAAATAAATGATATTAGCTACATATATACTTAATTATTTGAATAAAGATTCTCGAATAATTATTATTACTGTACAAATATTTAGGTAATAATTTAGTTGCATTTAATACAATAATTCTTTAGAATTATTTATAATATATAATCATGTAATAATAATATCAATACAAATAAATAGAATTGGAGTCTCTGTTTGTAATATAAAAATAACCGTTTTTACTAAATGCATACGTATGTATACACGGTACATATACCAAAACATTTTTTTTTACAATATTTGTCTGTCTGTCTATCTGTCTGTCTGTCTGTCTGTTTGTTCCTGTTAAAGGAGTTTGGACGTCGATTTATTTTTAATTGTTTTTAAAAAATAGAATGTCATTGTCATATACATTTTTGTTAGAATTTTTACGTCTTAGTTACGAATAAATCGATCCTATGAAAATTAATAAATAATTATTGTTCATTAAAAAACGAACCCCAACAGTTCCCGCTAATCTCGGGAAAGGCTGAACCGATTTTGACGGGAGTTTCACTGGCAGAGTAACTTAGGCTACTTTTATACTAGCTGCGCCCACGACTTCGTCTGGGTAGATACTGAACAATAATTTTGTTAAATTCTATGCGGATGAAGTCGCGGGCACAGCTAGTTATTCTTAAATTCAATTAAAATTTTACTTCCGTTTTGTATTTGGTAAAAATTTTCTTCTCTATCTTTTTTCTTCTAAACTGTATTTTCTCTAATTTTATTTATTTGTATAGATCAGAATATTATAATACCTAACTGAAGTAATGTAAGTACAGAACTTTAGTTAATAGCAGCTTGTAACGTTTGTCTCATGAACCATGTTATTTAGATTTGCCTCAACTGTGACGTGCGTGATTGACGTGACAAAGTCACGGTGATAAATCACCGTGACTTTTTAGGAACTGTCACAGCGGTCACTGCTATTCCAAAGTAACGTATTTGCCCCATAGGGATAATATACATGGAGAAGACGCATTCTACTATAGAAACAGTAGTTATACAATAATGGGTAAAATCGACACATGTCTTGACCAGAACAGTTTTGACTCTTTCTAACTAACCAGTAGCTCCCTATGTAAAAATAGACACAAGATGTATGCAGAGTATCAATTTTCGATGATTTGATGTGACGTCATACTTATGCCTTCGCGGGCCCGTCAGCGCCATTGTATGCGCCCGATTTGTGGTACATCTGTTGTCAAACAAACAGGTGCTAGTAATATTTTTGCTATTTTCTTGAAAACTAAATCTTTTAACTACATAATGTGGTATTCTAGGTTTTGCTTTATGTTGACTGATTATGCTCTCGTACTGTTTAAAACAGAGTGGTGCAAGGAAAAACGAAAATAATCTTGGATTGAACTTTGTGAGGTTATGTACAAATTTTCACGGATTGTGTAGTATTCGGTGGGATTTTGAAATGCAGTGATATATAGCGATATGTTTTATTAAGAGTTTTGAAGACCTGTGTAAGTTTCGTATGACTAATACGACTTTTAATGATATTCATTCTTTTCTAAAAATAGCATTTTTATATAGTGATGTACGAATACTAACCTGATATATCAAAGTATCGACATAAAATTATTTCTGAAAATTGAAGAAGGTTCCATTTCTTTTCAATTACTCATATCATTAACATACCTAGAGCCGTTCCTGCTTTTATAATATTGTTTAAGGTATAGTAATAATGAAAAAATTAAAAAAGATCCTGTTGCACTCACGTCCAACACGTAAGTAGAAGATCTTTCGAGAATGCACTAAAATCATATATGTTTATTGGCCTTTAACTTGACCGAAGCGTCATCGTGCTACTCAAATTAACTAAACATAAAGATTAAAATTTGGAATACATAGCAACAATATTTACAGAGATGCATTCCAAGGAGCTGGTCATTTGAAGGCTGATATAGAAAATCCTACTAAAATTCAACATTACCACAATTTGCAATTTTTAGCTCTAATTCTGGTTGAGATGAGAACCTTTCGCAAGCTGCTGGTAATCAATGAGATCATTTGAATGAATGAATATATTTATTTGCTTAAAGTATAGTAGGTACATAAGTTCTTCAGTATATAATATAGCTTTCTTTTATATTTCACCATTTAATTTGCATGCAAATTACAGGGTACATTTTATTACTACATCATAATTATTACAATTATACTCAACTCTAATTTAGTGAGTGGATGTTACTAAGAATAAGCATACATACTTTAAAAGAATAAGAATTCGTGTTGATAAAATATCGATATTAACCGCTCATGTATTAGAAGATGATATCAATATTTATCAAAACAACCCTATGAAAGGCGGCCATTGTAATCGCCCAAATTTTTGTAGGCAAACACGCCAATTCTGTAGGTATGGCCAGTCCATATATAAAGGTCAATGATTTGCCCACGTCTATATTTATGACACAATTGACACATGACAAATATGACAATGACAAATGAATGACAAAATCAATCAACATGACATCATTTAAAAAAAATATATTCTACTGGTGACGTACGCTGCGCCTGCATGGTATGCACTATGCTCCGCGACGCAGCGGCGCAGGCTTCAGGTTCAGCAGAACGTGTCTCTCCGGCTGATCACAGGAGCGGGGAGGTACGTGCGCAACGACGTCATCGCCCGGGATCTAGGGGTTGAGTCCGTGGAGGAGTTCGTGGTCCGTCTCGCGCGTCGAGTGTTCGACCGCGCAGACAACGGACCCCACGAGCATCTCCGCGGAATCGCCCCTCTCCACAGCCGCCCACCCGAGGGTCGTCCGTTGCCGCGCGAGATCCTCCCTCCTGCATCGCCGAGGGCGCGTCGAGCCGATGTTGCCCACCCCATCCCTCCAAAGGCCCCGATCCCCCGGATCACAGTGAAGGCCTCCCAGACATACACCTACACTGACACTCATACCACTGTCGACAGGCCCCAACCACCCTCAGATTATTGGGAGGGTTCGAGCCCCGCCCACCGACCGGGTTCGACTCCCGGTCGAGGACTTGAGACGTCGCCCGGGACCGCGGCTGCGCCGTCAGGCTTAGGCCAAGGTGACGACGTGGTCGTGTGGCCCCTTACCATCGCCAACGTCAACATACACAACCTTTTGTAAGCGGCGCGCGGAAGAATAGCTGAGGGAGTGAAAAGAATGTACCCAAAAACAAAACAAAAAAAAACAAAAAAAAAAACACATAAAACAAAGAAATGGGTTAAAAAGCTAAAAAAAAAAAAAAAAAAAAGGAGAAAAAACAAAACAAAAAAAAAAAAAAAAAAAAAAACTGTACGAAGCCTCCTTCAGCGAGTTCCTCTGCGTGCCAGCATCTCCAGTTAAGGACCACGCCCCCGACGTCTCGGGGGCAGATAGGCCCGGGGAAGGAGGACATTCCTCGACCCCCGAACCATCCCCCCCCTTTTGTTGCGCTTCACGCGCCGAGGGAGGGATGATGAATAAACAGTCATTCTACTGGTACGACATAGGTACGGAGTCTTTCAGTCGCTTACATAAAATTAATTTCAAACAAAATTGTAATATATTTTCTTTTTATTTGTTAATTTTTATAATATAATTACCGCTATAGAAACAATAATCAAATCCAAATGTAGTATCTCAAAATAAATAAATAAATACAGCTAGGTCCATGGGGCCCCAGTGCTCGTCTCCTATTTGCAGACATTGCGAAACGTTTGGTCGACACCACAGACCAATAACCAAGACACGTCCCGTGGCCCGTGACCGGACTGGCCAACATTTCGGTCGGAGAATAAATATTGCCATTCAACGTGGCAATGCTAGCAATGGCCTTCTGGGTACTTTGTCGCAGTAACCATGTACCAATAGCCATGTACCGTAACCGCTTTATTTATTTATCCATTATTATATACCTAGATAAACTAAGAGGCTGAACACCAAGAAGCTTGAAGGTAAAAATGGAGTCCAAACTCCAAACAAAAATTTGAGTCAAATACCTACATATCTCTATCCTCCTCTTGGGGGGCCGACCTCTCTTTTTAGTGTAATCTGTGGTATTGCTATCGTTTAATTTATATCTGCTACGAAACTTTGTGAAAGAAACACCACAGTTACAGAATTACATGATAAACATTACTGCATAATTTATTTACAACTTATTAAATTAAGTGTTTTAAGAATTATTAATAATATATCTCACATTGACTATTTTGAGTGTATCAGTTGAAATTATACACCGAATTCTATGGACTGTATGGAAATACATAGCACGGCAACATTGAATCTGTTTATCAGTAATGTCAAAACCAGATCGGTCTAATATGGCGGATGTTCATTATTTAGTTATTATGTTTTCGTTGTGTTTTCGATTGTGATTCGTTAAAGTTTGTAGCAATGGTAAATAATTGCATAGTTGGAGGTTGTGCTAGCTTATGGCATCCAGGAAGTGACCAAAGATTTCACGTGAACAAGTGTTTGAATCGTAATTTTTGTGTCGAATCACTGTAGACATATTCTTGTTGTATTTTCGCTTAATATCTTGCTAAAATTATAAGTCAGCGTTTTAAACAAATTAATGAATGTTAACTTTAGTAATTTCTAATAGTCTTACATTGAATTACATTGATTTATGCAATTTATAACAGGGTTTGTTTTTATCATATCGTTATCAGTAGTGTTGAAGTAGTGTGACAGTAAATTTTTATTAATTGAGAATGTCTTATAGAATCGACTTTTTTTGAAATACGAACTAACATATATTATTTTCAATCAAACTAAATAAACTATGCCCGGGTAGGTATATAGTTTCTAAGGGTATATAATTTTCTCGTTGCTTGAAAGGCTAACCCGAGCGTGAAGTTACAAGTTGTATTTCATCCATTGATTTTAGTAGATAATAAATCTATAATTTCATCCACGAAATTTTAGAGCAATAATTTTAAGTAGTATGTATTAATATTTCAATAATGCAAGACGTTTGCAGACAAAAAATAATGATTATGTTTTACTTTATTGTATTCATTAAAATGTAAATTACATTGTAAACTAATATAAACTTTGTTAATAAATTGATTATAATGGCTGTAGTCCATTTTATTTTATCCCTATTTTCCTTAAGCTCGATTTAAAATCATGGACTCGTAGCTGTCTCTGGAACTCATTTCGCTACGGATTTCTGCAAAAATAATCAACTATAAAATATAAATGTTTAATTGACAATTTGCATCATCACTACACCCTTATAGTATCTACACTACTACACATAGTATAATACCATGGAATATTTCAAATTTAACGTTTAATTATTTCAAGTTTAATGTACGGCTCCGTAATTTCCGGCACAGAGTCATAACATAACACCTTAGGCCTCAGGGGTGGTAACGCATCTACACTTCGACCTTGGTCTTTGTGTGGGTGTCTATAGGCTGCAGTCATCACTTAACATCAATGTGAACTGCATGCTTGTTTGCCACTTCCATTACATTAAAAAAAAATGCGATTTACCACAATTCTTTGTTAAACACTCTTAAATTCATAATTTTTACTTCATCCAATGTTTTGTGTACCACAAGACATTTCGTCTTAAAGTTTCGTCTTCGTGTTTTTAAAAAAATAAATGCTTCATTATTGACAAGATTTTCATTCATTTCCTATGCTCCGTTTCAATAAATTAACAAAGTAGGTAGGCTGACTATCCGTTATAATTTGACATTTCATCCATACATTAACTCTCACAATCAACTGTTCCGAAATATACGTACGGATGTTGGTAAGTTATTGGAACCCGGCCCTAGTAATGCCATCTTACTGCAAAGAAGAAGGTTTTACCGGACTGTTATAATGGGAATGTACGTATCAACTGAGATCTTCGAAATCCTTAACTACCACAGAGGCAGATCATCTTAAGCCTCAGGGTTGGCAACGCATCTGCACATTTACCACTGATTTTTGTGTAGGTGTCTATAGGCTACAGTAGTCACTAAAAATCCGTGAGGCGTGTTTGGCACCTTCGTTACATAAAAAAATATATATGTGTTGTTATGTTTTATGTATAAAAATTGTAGGATTTTTATCATAAAGCAATCGATAGCGAGCACGGGTGTTGGAAAGTGATTTAATGCAATGTAAAGTTTTTCTTCGTGCTCCTCCGAGACTTCATTGGAAGGTCCTACTCCTCATTAGTTCACTGGACATCCCATCAACTTCCATATGGAACCATCTCATGATCGTCATCCTCCATAAATATATTCATTCACAATGTTAGAGATTTATGAAATGAGCAGTTGTAATTATAATATTACTTGATCAATGGCGTTATAGTCTATAGCTGTCTCTTTGCCAAACGCAAATAAAAAAAAACCATTTTGTCATCTTAACAAAAAAATCACAGTCTTGTCCTAGGAAAATTGTAACTTTAAGGTCACCCTACTTAGAAAGAGACGGCCTGCCCCCAGAGAGAGAGATAGCTATATTTACGTTTGCTTCAAATAGGTATGCCGAGCGTGGTCTCCATTTTTACCTTCAAGCTTCTTGCTGAACACGGAACGTTTTTTTTTTAGTTTTTAGCCTCTACCCGGGCGAAAGGGTAATTCTGCCAGTATCCAGTGATTAGAGAGGCACAGTAATAAAGCGAATTTTGACCGGTGGAACAAGCGGATGACCGGTATATACGAAACTTTAATCTTCTAAAAATAATTATTGAGCGTTAAGAATTACCTACAAAAACAAAAAATAAATGACGAACACGAACTTTACAGATGAGTTTGAACAAAACACAATGCTGATCATAATCACGGAACGTTAGCACGGAAAATTGTGATTGACATTGTCTGACATTGACATATTCATGTTTGACAACTTTGACATTTACACAAAAACCTAAAATGTCCGTCGTGTTATTTTGTTTGAACTTGTTTGTTGTTTAGTTTTATGTCTAGTCCACCTAATTTGTTATTTTTCTGGTGTAAATTAAGAGGATAAAATAATAAATATGTCTGCATTACAGAAGACCATTATGAAAAACAAATTGCCGCCCAGAATGCCACGCACGTCTGGTGTATCCAAGTTGGTATTCGTTGTAATTTGAGAAGCATTATTAATTTCTTGTCCAGTATTTAGCTTTCGAGATTATTTGATTGCAAAAGCTAATGAACTACGTGAGAACAAAAATTTCTTACACTAATTTTAAAATAAGGGAGCTGAAAGGCTGGTTAGCTTACATTCATAAATTTCAAGAAAAGTATGTATGTATTATCTAAGCCATCTAAGGTATTCCGTTTACAATAAGAGCATAATTTTTGCGGTATTTGCTGCATAATAATCAGTTTATTAATTTAGTACTTGGTTTATGACATGATATTTAAGCTTTATTCAAAATTGTAGTAAAAGATAAATATATATACTGGGAGTATTAAAAATGTGATGTATTTAGATTTTAGATTGTTTATTTTATTATTCAGATCTGAATATATTTATTTATATTGTTAAAAAAGTTAGTGACTAACTAAGTACTTTGTATACATATTTTTTGCATTACATCTTTGCATTTGTATAAAAGTATACTAACTTCAGTAAGTTTATATAGAAACAATTTACAGCTGTTAAAAACAACTTCAACTGACTTTCAGATTAGCTCCATTTGGTACAGCTCGTCGTAAAGACTACATACCTGTGTCATGGAAGCAATACTTCGAGAGGTATCTAGACGTAGAGACGGATGGTGGGACATTCAGGGTGTACCTATCCAAAGAGCCAGATCATCCAGACAGGCCAAGGATAGTTACTCTGCATGGCGGTGGATATTCTGGACTGAGCTGGGCGTTGTTTACAGTAGGTTGTGTTAATGCTGTGTGTTTTGGATTGCTCATTTCTAATTTGTGCATTATAAATTACTTTTGACAGTTCTTTTTAACAATTTTTTTGTTTTGTTGTGTTCTAACATGTTTCATAACAATAACAATTGTTTTGGTAACATTCTTTAGCTTTGCACTTAATACTGGTTAATTATACTACTTAATACTACAATTTTTCTGCGCTTGCCTGGTGATGTAGACTAGTGCATCGTAAGGCGCGCAAGATACATATTATTATGATCCTCACAAAAAAAATCTATTGTAAGAAAAAACACTTTATTGATGCAGTCGAGAGACATACATACCAGACAACAGAAATATTAGATAAGCTTACCTATTTGATATAAGTAAAAAAAAACTTAATAACAAGTGTAAGTAGGTATATAGTTAACTACTTACACGACATAGCACTACTTATAACAAACGGCTATTTATAAAAGAGATAAAGAGGTGTTTTACTGGTGGTAGAGCTCCAGTGACGGAGCTCGCGGTCATAGGTACCACAGCATTACCTTATATACTTGCTGCTAAATGGTAGTGTTCAGCACTCTCGTGTTCCAGTAAGGTGGTAATGTACGGCCCTGTAATTTCCGGCACAGAGGCATAACACCTTAGGCCTCAGGAGTGGTAACGCATCTGCATTTTGACCTTGGTTTTTGTGTGGGTGTGTAATAAGAAGATAAGAATAAACATATATAAACTACCTAGGCTCTAAAACGCATCAATTCAGATGTTCACTGAGCACACCTCAAACAATAAATCAATAAGTATCTTTTTTTTTTCTATTTTTTCTCTTTTGTTTCTTTTATCTGATATTTACTCAGCAAGATGTGGTCCCATCAATATCTCTTAACTGCTTTTTCGCCAATATTTCTATTTCTGAACACTTTTCATACAATAAAAGGTATTATTTCATTAATTTCTTCTGTTACAATTAAAACAATATTTTTTCAGGAAGAAATAACGAACATGATACACTGTCAAGTGGTGTCAATGGATATCCGAGGTCATGGGGAGACTAAAGCAATGAATCCAGATGACTTGAATATAGACACACTGATCAAGTTAGTTGTATACAAAAAATAATGATAAATAACACTTTGTATTATTTTTATGTGCATGTAAGGTAAGGAAGCTACAAGTTAATGCCATATACAGGATGAACAATATGATGAAATGGTAAAGCGGTTCACCCAGAGGTCACGGGTGCTATCCCTGTCTGAAGTCAAATTTTCCTTTTCACTTGCATGTGTTAAAGCCAAAAAAACTTACAAATAATTTAGATGCTAGAGTTGCAGTGTAGGAGCTCGAAGGCGTAAGCACCATTACCCAATCTATCTGCCGCCAAATGGTAGTTTTCAGCACTATCGTGTTCCGGTCAGGTGGTAATGTACGGCCCTGTAATATCCGGCACAGAGGCATAACACCTTAGGCCTCAGGAGTGGTAACGCATCTGCATTTTGACCTTGGTCTTTGTGTGGGTGTCTATAGGCTGCAGTCATCACTTAACATCAATGTGAACGGCATGCTTGTTTGTCACTTACATAACATAAAAAAAACTATCCTGTTTGTCAGATGGTAATGTATGGGCACGTAATAATTATTACAGAGACAAAACAACAGGTCTCAGGGGTGGCAACGCATCTGCATCTTGACCTCTGGTCTTTGTGTAGGTGTCTTTAGTCTGCAGTCATCACTTAACATCAATGTGAACTGCATGCTTGAGTGCCACCTTTACCGCGTAGCAAAAAAATCGCTAATAATGTTTCAGGGACGTAGAGCAGGTACTTTACAAGTTGTTCGGGACAGAGATGCCGCCGCTCATCCTGTTGGGACACTCCATGGGCGGCGCCATCGCGGTGCGGGCCGCCCACCTGCCTTCTCTCGACTCCTACGTCCATGGCGTTGCGGTCATCGACGTCGTTGAAGGTATAGTCAATTAAAACCTAAGAAATGGTTACGCTGGGGATTGATTCACATGAAGACTTATCGTGTTTTTTACGAATCGTTTTTTTTATCACGATTCATATTACTCTGAAGGGTGCAGTGTTTTTAAATACTCATGTTCACACGCTTTAAGAATCGTGAAAATAGACGGATACGTCTATTAGAAATCACGAATCGTTTTCATTTTATGATTATGACGGATCCCCTGTTGCGCTCGCGGCTCGCGCCCCGCCTGCCTACCCGCATAGTTTAGTACGTACAAACAGGGCCGTCTTTAACTATGCTGGGGCCCTTGGGCACACAAGAATTCGGGGCCCTTTTGGAATGTAAAAAAAAGTGAACTATGCCTTTTTTAAACTGTGATCTACTTTATTACACACACACTACACACACTCACTCATACATATATACACTCACATACACATTCTTGCACACACACACACACACACACACACACACACACACACACACACACACACACACACACACACACACACACACACACACACAGCCGTTATGGTCAAGGTACTACACTCGAAGTTGTTGACGAATATGTATACCTGGGACAAACGGTCCAGTTAGGTAGGTCCAACTTCGAGAAAGAGGTCAAACGCCGAATCCAACTCGGATGGGCAGCGTTCGGGAAGCTACGATATATCTTCTCGTCCAATTTACCGCAGTGTCTGAAGAAGAAGGTCTTTAAACAGTGTGTTGCCAGTGATAATATATGGAACCAAAACGTGGTCGCTTACTTATGGGCCTCATAAGAAAGCTCAAGGTCACTCAGAGAGTTTATCTGCGAGATCGAATCAGAAATGGGGAGATCCGCATAAGAACCAAAGTAACCGACAAAGTAAGTCGAATAGCGAAACTGAAGTGGCATATATTTAAAACTAGCTGTGCCAGCAACTGCCTTCGCGTGGAATAGTGGCTTTGGGCAGCATTTTTAGGTATAACTTTTGGTTGATTTTGGATCATACAAAAACAACACGCTGGGCGTCGAGATGCTGGACGTCGGGACGCTGGGCGTTGGGACGCTTGGCGTCGGGACGTTGGGCGTCGGAACGCTGGGCGTCAGGACGCTGGGCGGCGAGACGCTCGACGTCGGGACGCTGGGCGTCGGGACGCTGGGCGTCGGGACGCTGGGCGTCGGGACGCTGGGCGTCGGGACGCTGGGCGTCGGGACGCTGGGCGTCGGGATGCTGGGCGTCGAGACTCTGGGCGTCGAGACGCTGGGCGTCGGGACGCTGGGCGTCGGGACGCTGGGCGTCGGGACGCTGGGCGTCGAGACGCTCGACGTCGGGACGCTGGGCGTCGGGACGCTCGGCGGCGGGACGCTGGGCGTCGGGATGCTGGGCGTCGGGATGCTGGTCGTCGGGATCCTGGCCGTCGAGACGCTAGGCGTCGAGACGCTCGGCGTCGGGACGCTGGCCGTCGGGACGCTGGCCGTCGGGACGCTGGCCGTCGGGACGCTGGACGTCGGGACGCTGGGCGTCGGGACGCTTGGCGTCGGGACGCTTGGCGTCGGGACGCTTGGCGTCGGGACGCTGGGCGTTGGGACGCTCGGCGGCGGGACTCTGGGCGTCGGGATGCTGGGCGTCAGGACGCTTGGCGTCGGGACGCTTGGCGTCGAGACGCTCGACGTCGGGACGCTCGGCGGCGGGACGCTGGGCGTCGGGATGCTGGGCGTCAGGATGCTGGGCGTCGAGACGCTGGGCGTCGAGACGCTCGACGTCGGGACGCTCGGCGTCGGGACGCTGGGCGTCGGGACGCTGGGCGTCGGGACGCTGGGCGTCGGGACGCTGGGCGTCGGGATGCTTGGCGTCGGGATGCTTGGCGTCGGGACGTTAGGCGTCGAGACGCTGGGCATCGGGACGCTGGGCATCGGGACGCTGGACGTCGGGACGCTGGACGTCGGGACGCTGGGCGTCGGGACGCTGGTCGTCGGGACGCTCGACGTCGGTACGCTGGGCTTCGGGACCCTGGGCGTCGGGACGTTCGACGTCGAAGCGCTGGGCGTCGGGGCGCTGGGCGTCGAGACGCTCGACGTCGGGACGCTCGACGTCGGGACGCTGGGCGTCGGGTCGCTGGGCTTCGGGACCCTGGGCGTCGGGACGTTCGACGTGGAAGCGCTGGGCTTTGGGACGCTGGGCGTCGGGACGCTTGACGTCGGAACGCCCAGCGTGGAATAGTGGCTTTGTGACATTGGGCAGCGCTTTTGCGTACACATTTTCGTTAATTTTGGATCATAAACACTTTTGGGTAGCTAAAAAAATCTACTTTGCAGTAATGCTTCTCTGTACACAATATTAGACATATTGAACCCCTTAATATTTTCATTTTCTTATTTTTAGTAATTAATTTTGTCTTTATAGCGGTAACAGAAATATATAAATTGTGAAAATGTTAGCTTTCTAGCTATCACTATTTATGAGATAGGTACAGCCTGGTGACAGACAGACGGATGGACGGACAGGCAGACAGACAGCGGAGAGTTAGTAATCCGTAGGGTCCGGTTTTACCTTTTAGGTACGAAACCCCCTAAAAGATAGAAGATAGATACAGAATAGTTAAAAATATTCGTTATGATTCTTTAAATTGTCTTAACTTTTTTATTTCTGAACCGATTGACACGAAACAAACACTAAATATTTAGTAAATCTTACCACAATATATTAGTGAAAACTGAAAATCGGATAAGCCATTTCTGAAATTAGCGTGCTGTTCGAATTGTATTCAGTACTGGCCATAAATTTATTATACTTCTTTATGTCTGTCTTTTTAAAATGTCAGTCGCAATAAAAATCAGTGCTAGTGAAAGTGTGTATTTTTTTTCATTTCTTGATTTAGTCTTAAACACCATTAAAACCTACAGTCCACACTCAAAATTATACACATAAAGTTTTGGTCCTTCGAGCCGGATAGTACGCAGCAGTGCATAATCTCGGCGAGCGATTCACTTCAACGAAAACAACTTTTTTCACATGGACTTTGATGCACCCGGCGGTATAAGTTTTACTTTGCTATTATAATCAAGTTCAAGACGCAAGATAATATTGTTCATTTTCTACGATGACTTCAGTGGAACAATTAATAGAAACGAATGAAGAATTACTTCAATTGTTAGAAAAGGCATTGAGCAATCATAAAAAATGTCCGAAGGCAAGACTGACAAGTGGGTATATACAATCCAAACTAAAATGTGTTCAAGAATATTGGGACTTGTTTCGAAGTACACATGGAACTTTGATAACCATGACTAACAAACAAAAACGAGACGGGTTGTCATATTTTACGGACGACAGACACACACAGTTCGAGGATGTGTTTTTGGAGTTAAAGGGCGATTTAACCGACAAGTTAGAAAATATCAAGCAGCCGCAACTTTGGAGGGAAAATTCATTTACCTAAAATTAATTTACCAACGTTCTCAGGTGCGTACGAGGATTGGCAATCATTTGAAGACGTGTTTTCATCGCTCATTCATGATAACAAAAGGCTTAGTGACGTACAGAGGTTACACTACTTGAAATCGTGTCTAACGGGAGAAGCACATAATGCTATCAAAAACTTTCAAGTCGTAGAAAAGAATTATTGTTTTGCATGGGATACATTGAGAAATAGATATTCGCACAAACGGCTTATAGTGGATGCTATATTGAAAAGGTTATTTTCTATGAAGAAGATTAATACACAGTCGGCAAGTCAATTAAAATCATTAATAGACAACACAAATGAGTGCATAAGCAGCCTACAAGGTATGGATGTTTCTACAGTTTGTTGGGATCCAGTATTGGTGTTTTTTGTTACACAAAAATTGGATCCAGAGACCCATAAGGAGTGGGAAAAATTCGTTAGTACAGAATATAACAAAGAGTTACCTTCTTTTAAAAGTTTAATTAATTTTCTTGAATCTAATATTCAAACTTTAGTTTTAATAGCACAACCAGTCACTATGCGACACACTAAGGAGCGTTCTTTCCATACTAATTCTGTTCATATGACTTGTATTTTTTGCAGCAAAAATCACTATTTGTTTAATTGCAAAGACTTTGGTAAATTAAATCCTGTTAAGAGAAGGGAGTATGTCAGAGATAATCATTTGTGTTATAATTGTCTTTCATCTAATCACTCAGTTGTTAATTGTAAACAAAAAATATCTTGTAGGATTTGTAGTAGACGCCATCACTCACTTTTACATTATAATAATATTCATGAGAGGAGAGGGGAGGCCGGGGTTCAGGAGGGTAACAATACAACCGGGCTGTCTTCTTTACACACAAATGTAAAAGGTGAGCAGCATGATTCACAAGATATTTCAATAGCATCACACTTAGCGTCGGGGCACAACAAGGCACTTTTAGCCACTGCACTGGTTCCGGTCAAGGGTAGTTCGGGTCAAATCACTATTTTGAGGGCATTAATAGATCCTGGGTCACAGGCATCTTTTATCAGTGAGAGGGCAGTTCAATCATTGCAACTCAAAAGAACTGGGATAAACGGTACGGTGACAGGTGTAGGTTCAGCAACAACAACAGTCAGTCACGTGGTACAGTTGGAGGTTTTGTCAAGGTATGATTTGGAATTCAGCCTCCCTGTAAGGGCATATGTGTTAGCATCACATGTGACGACTAGGTTACCGTGCAAATCAATCAAGCCAAGGGAACATTGGTCACATTTAGAAGGTCTCAACTTGGCTGATCCACAATATTTCATTGCAAGTAAGATAGACATTTTACTTGGAGTTGAAGTATACACAGATATAATTAAAAACAATTTAATCAAAGGTCCACCAGGTTCACCATCGGCTCAGGAAACGAGCCTGGGATGGATTTTGTTTGGGAATATTAATAATCAAATATCTGAAGGTAGGATTGTGGTAATGCATCATAAACTAGAAGTGGATAGTGACAATTTTTTAAGAAATTTATGGAGTATAGAAGAATCAACAAAGCGGGAATTTACTGCTGAAGAAAGGAAGTGTGAAGAGATTTATGTGAACAATTATAGTAGATCAGCGGAAGGTAGATACATAGTCAAGTTACCTTTGAGAGGTTCAATAGATGAGATAGGTGAAACAAAGAACATAGCACTGAAAAGGTTTTACCAGTTGGAAAGAAGATTAGAAAAGAGACCACAACTCAAAGATGACTACAGAAAGGTTATAGAAGAGTATATACAATTAACTCACATGGAAAAAATTCCAGAGAGAGAAAGAGAAAGAGAGAAGGAAGCAATATATCTGCCTCACCACGCAGTCATAAAAGAAGAAAGGAAAACAACCAAGGTCAGGATTGTATTTGATGCTTCATGTAGCGGATCAAACGGTAAATCATTAAACGATATACTCATGACAGGACCTCGGCTCCAAGAAGACCTTCGAAACCTTGTCATGAGATGGCGTTTAAAACCAGTTTGCTTCGTCGCTGACATTCAGAAGATGTATAGAATGGTCGAAGTAACAAAGGAAGATGCAGATTTACAGAGGATTTTATGGAGAAAGAATACAGACGAAGAAATAGAAGAATACCGTATATTGCGAGTTACATTTGGCACTGCCTCAGCACCATATTTAGCGGTCAAGACCTTAATGCAACTAGCCGAAGATGAGGGTAGTGATTGTTCAGAAGCAGCAAGAATAATAAGAGAAGACTTTTATGTTGATGACTGTATGAGTGGTAGTTTTACAATTAAGGAAGCTATACAATTAGGCAAAGAAATTACAGATATACTAAAGAAAGGTGGATTTATTTTACAAAAATGGGCTTCAAATAGTAAGGAGTTTTTAGATGAATTTCAAATTGAAGAAGAAAAGGGGAATGGAGACTCAAATCAATGTACAATTAAAACTTTAGGACTTGTTTGGAACATGTCAACAGATTCATTTCAGTATCAATTAAAATTACCTTCTCAACCAGAAATTATTACAAAAAGAAACATTTTAGCAGATATTCAAAGATTATTTGATCCCCTTGGATGGTTAAGTGCAGCTATCGTTCCAGCGAAAATACTGATTCAGAAACTTTGGATGGAAAGATTGGATTGGGACGAATATGTAGGAGATAACCTTAAGGA
Source organism: Macrosoma leucophasiata (assembly GCA_036365455.1). NCBI lineage: Eukaryota > Metazoa > Arthropoda > Insecta > Lepidoptera > Hedylidae > Macrosoma > Macrosoma leucophasiata. Next base: position 14,395,590 of record JAWQUS010000004.1, read on the forward strand.
AGAGTGGTTGAGAATAAGAAGTAGTTTTAAGAATTTAAATATAGTACAGATCAAGAGATGGATTGAAACAGATAGGAAAGAATTGGATAATATCACTCTGCATGGGTTCTGTGATGCGTCAAATAAGGCTTATTGTGCTGTTGTATATTACAGAGTTCAAACTAAAGATGGTAAAATAAAAACTGGTATTGTGGCTTCAAAGACAAGAGTGGCGCCCGTAAGGCCTATTTCAGTGCCACGCCTTGAGCTTTGTGGAGCAGTTTTATTGGCAAGATTGTTAACTCAAGTTAGAGAGGCGATGAGATTACCTGTCGAAGGAGTATATGCATGGACAGATTCATCAGTAGTTTTGTCATGGATATGTGGAGATCCATCGAGATGGAAGGTATTTGTAAGCAATCGAGTGGTGGAAATATTGGACAAGTTAAGCAACTCTCGATGGTTTCATGTACAATCTAAGGAGAATCCTGCGGATATAGGTTCGAGAGGGCTTGAACTAACAGAATTGATTGGAAACAAACTATGGTGGGAAGGGCCAGATTGGCTAAGAGATCAAGAAATACATTTTTTAAGACTCAATTTGCCCACAGATATATATAGAAAGAAAATACAAGTTAATTTAAAAATTGAAGAAAAAGACAAGATTAACTTTGAGAATTTTGATTCGTTAGAGGAGCTGACGAGAGTAATAGTATATAGTAGAAGATTTTTAAATTATAATAAAAATTCAAGTAACATAGACAGACCTATAACAGTGGAAGAACTAGATGAATCATTAAAAACATGCATAAGGTTAGCACAAAGGGAAAGCTTTGTTGAAGAGATAGATAGAATAATAAACAAGCAGTATGTAAAAAGAAGTAGTAGGCTTAAATCTCTAAATCCATTCTTAGACAGCCGCAATATTCTCAGGGTGGGCGGCAGATTGAGAAACTCGGATTTAGAAGACGAGTCTAGACATCCTATTATCATGAACAACAAGTCTACTTTAGCTCATTTAATCATTGCTGATGCACATCAAAGGACATTGCACGGTGGCATACAGCTGATGGTTTGTTACATTAGGTCTAAATACTGGATTCTTGGAATTAAAAATGCAGTAAAGGCATATTTACATAGATGCATAATTTGTACAAGGCAAAGGGCGGCGATAAGAAGTCAAATCATGGCAGACTTACCTAGGGTTCGCACTACTCCAGCACGACCATTCCAGCATAGTGGAGTAGATTTTGCCGGCCCATTGCAAGTTCTAATGACAAGAGGTAGAGGAGCAAAATCAAACAAGGCATACATAGCAATTTTTATTTGTATGGTGACCAAGGCCATTCACCTGGAATTGGTAGGCGACCTGTCTTCGGAATCATTTATAGGGGCTTTCCATAGATTCATTGCACGCAGAGGAAGGTGTACTCATATATGGAGTGATCAAGGGAGGAACTTCGTTGGGGCCAATAAACACCTGGCAGAAGCATGGAAGAGTACCAACCTTGAACTACCAGGTCATTTGAATAATATATTGGCTTCCGAGGGAACACAATGGCACTTCATTCCCCCATACAGCCCCAATTTTGGTGGCCTATGGGAAGCCGGGGTGAAGTCAGTCAAACATCACCTTCGACGAATTTTAACAGCCAGACTTACTTTTGAAGAAATGTCGACTACACTATGCCAAATTGAGGCATGCTTGAATTCCAGGCCCTTGATACCCATTGACACCACAGACACTGACTTCAAGATACTCACACCAGGTCATTTTCTGATCGGCGAAGCACCGGTCACCATACCTAGTCCAGATCTTCGCGATCTTAATTTGAATCGTTTATCACGGTGGCAATATGTTCAAAGACTAGTTAGTGAATTTTGGCATCGGTGGCAATCCGAGTATTTATCTAGGCTTCAAGAACGTCCCAAGTGGTTAAAGCGCATTAAAGAGTTTGAAATAGGTGACATTGTGCTATTAAAAAATGAACAGTTGCCTCCGGGCAAGTGGCCTCTAGGGCGAATAATTGCTAAACATCCTGGGCCAGACAATGTAACAAGGGTTTACAGTGTAAAATGTTCAAGTGATGTGGTTAAACGTTCCATATCAAAACTTTGTTATTTACCTGTAGAGACTAAGTAACAAAATATTGTTAATTACAATACTTTAGTTTTTTATGTTTGTTTAATATTTTTGAATGATTAAAAAATAGTTTCATTTATGTTTTTTGTATACATCTTCACAACTAACATGCAAGTTTATCAATATTGAGTTATAACAATTTTATCAAAAAGATCAAACATTATTTTTCTATTGTGTAACTTTGGTTAGGTATAATTACGGCACGTTATGCAATAGGGAATAACTTTGTAATGAAATTCAAAATGTTTAGGTGATTAGTAGGAATAATAGTTGTTATTAGGTTTTTAGGAATTATTTTTGTTCATGATTTATGTAAGCATGTTAAGGTTTCAGTCATCTTGCTAATTGATAGAAACGTAACACTGTATTTGTAGGATTCGAAGCAATTTGTTCAGAACAGATCTAAATGTTTCTTAATGATTGTTTAGCATGTAAATGACTGTTGTCCTTTGGTGGGCGGTATGTTCGAATTGTATTCAGTACTGGCCATAAATTTATTATACTTCTTTATGTCTGTCTTTTTAAAATGTCAGTCGCAATAAAAATCAGTGCTAGTGAAAGTGTGTATTTTTTTTCATTTCTTGATTTAGTCTTAAACACCATTAAAACCTACAGTCCACACTCAAAATTATACACACGTGCACAAACACACAGACAAACAGAAATTTTTCAAAAATTTTTTCGCCAAAGGTTAAAGTATAATCACTTAAGACGTTCGTTTTCTTTGGACTGTGGTATAATTATATCAAGTTTCATCGTAATCGGACCGGTAGATTTTGTGTGATGCTTGAACAAACAGACAGACAGACAGACAAAAAAATTTCTAATCACATATTTGTGTTCGGTATCTAGTAACATCCCCTGGTATTTTTTTTAAATATTTTTAATGTACAGAATTCACACTTCTACAGTTTTATTATAAGTATAGATAATCCGTCACGAAACTTAATGTGGGAGACTAAATTCCACTCGAGCGAAGCCGTGGGCAAAAGCTAGTTTATCACGTTGATCAAATGATCGACGTTCGTGCAACGAGAAAAGAAGGTAGGTACAATGCACCCATTTAAGTGACAGAAATTGTCAGTCCTTCGGGGCCCTCTGAGAATGGGGCCCTGGGCACTGGCCCCGAGTGCCCTTATGGTAGAGACGCCATTGCGTACAAACAAATGTGAACATCAATTCGGATATTTTGAGGAATCGTTAAAAAACACGATTTCGTATTCATTGTGAACTGACTTATCGTGTCTGTTGACGAATCGTCAAGAACGTATCCCGTTTGAATGCACTCTGATAGGAAGTACAATACTCGGCAAGAAATATTGTGCAGCGTTGGTTTAAGACAATCGGCTTCTTTCCACTTCGTCGAGTGTTATCGTACGTATCGTGGTATCTGGCGCTCCACACTTTCTGCGTACCTCGTGAGGGACTTGGCGTGAAGAAACAAGTGCTAAGAAATGAATGTATGCTAAGAATGCTATATGATATGATTTTATTTTCAATTGTACCAGGTACGGCTATGGAGGCGCTTGCTAGTATGCAGAGCTTTCTGCGCGGTAGACCCACGCACTTCAAGAGCATCGAGCACGCCATCGAGTGGTGGTCAGTGTACATAAACTATATTTTTTACCCCCTTATTAATTAATGTATAATACTTGTGATACGATTTAGCTATAATATGCTTTGTCTTTGTCAGTTGCATTGTCAATTTTATCAGATAGAAAAAGACAAAGAGTGATTAGGAACACTCGCTTAAATACGTTTTTGAATAATAATATTAGTACATATGATTTGTAACTATTTTTGATTTTGCAGTGTGAGAAGTGGCCAAGTGCGGAATGTGGACTCCGCAAAAGTGTCAATGCCCAGTCAAATTGTGAAGTGAGTAAATTGTTGCTTGAAAATACTTACTAGCTTTTGCCCGCGACTTCATCCGCCTGGAATTCGTGACAGAAATGAATACAAACTTTCATCCTCTAATTACAGTCACTGTACTTGTAACTGGTGTACCTCAAGGTGGTGTATTGTGTCCTCTCTTATTGTCAGTCTTCATTAACTCAATTACTTTTCCTCTCACATCTCTCTACCATTTCTTTGTATACGATCTCCAAATTCACACACAGGCTCGCTTTAATGATCTTCCAAATGCTATTTCTACTATCAATAATGATCTATTGTACATCCCGAGTTGGAGTAGAGCCAATAGACTAAAGATCAACCCTGAAAAGTCCCATCTGGAAGTCGAAGTTAGCTTAATAAAGTAGATTAGAACAAAAGGTACCTTTTCTTGGGCATTTCATATTTGCGATGTAAGAAGGAAAGTATTGAGAAATGAATACAAACTTTCTTCCTCTAATTACAGTTACATACTTGTAACTGGTGGTGTATTCTCTCCTCTCTTATTTTCAATCTTCAATAACTCAATTACTCTTCCTCTTACATCTCTCTACCATCTCTTTGTAGACGATCACCAAATTTACACACAGGCTCGCTTTAATGATCAATAATGATCTAGCTTACATCTCGAGTTGGAGTAGAGCCAATAGACCAAAGATCAACCCTGAAAAGTCCCATCTGGAAGTCGAAGTTAGCTAAATAAAGTAGACTAGGACATCTTACCACGCGTTTTTTTGATGAAATCGAAATACCTATCAGTGAAAAGATAAAAAAGGGTGTTATAATGGATGGTACCTTTTCTTGGGCGCATCAGATTTGCGATGTAAGCAGGAAAGTATTTGCATCAATCGGCTCTTGCGAAAATTGCGCTTGCCCATGCTTTTCTTTTTCTTATACTCGATTATGCCGACTTTTAAGATCAACTTTTTTAGATTATATACTTTTACTACTTTGCTAAAGATTGTAGTATAAAAAATGGACCCAATGTTCCAGTTGCGAGACAGGGGAACTAGCGATAAGGGAGGTGGAGACATACGTGAGTGTGTCGGAGAGCCCGCGCCCCATGAGGCACGCGGCTCTCGCCGACAGGATCGCTGAAGAGGAGGAGGACACGGAGACCACCTTCGCCAAACCGGCAGCCGTCGACGGCGCTGGCAGCATGAGGTTAGTGGCACAAACAATAGACGATTTTTGTAGTGAGTGTGTGTCCACACGTATTTCTCTCCACAAAAAAATAACAGACTGTTTAGCATCGGTAATAAACGCTACTCCCTCCGGTCAGCCGCGGCCGGTGGCCCGTGTTGCTCTATGCTTACGAAGATCCAGCGCGTAGAACACCGTCGTTCGCTACATTATGAACGCAGTGCTCTGACTGACCAAATGGGTCCGACGAACTCATTCAGGGGTGCGACCGCCTATCGACATTGCTATTGTCGTTGTCATTGCTGTCAAATTTTCATGTCGATTTTTACTTTAACTAAATAACAACAATCGAAATAATCTACCATTATAGCTTGTTTCTCATCTACGAAAGCAAGAAAAACGGACAGCTCCTTTCCCAATACGTCGAAGTTTGATAATGTGCCCGGAGATGTACAGGACAAACAGGTTCGCCACCTATTACATGGGCCAAAACGTAACCGGCGTGTCGTGGGTGTTTACATGTATGCTTGAATGCATGCATTTACCTCTGCCTAACCCTTCGGGGATTACAGGCGTGAAGTTACGTAATATATCTGTTTTACTTTTGGCCGAATACTCAAACGTCACTCAATTTTAAGCAACGCTCAAATGTGCGCTATCTCTATCGTTTGAACGTGTTTTTAAAAGACAGAAGACTTTTAAGTCCCACTTAGATTTAAGTGACATTTGAGTATTTGGCCGTTTATGTAATAGTTTTTCACTCTTGGTAATTATTGATTTTTATTGACTTTTCGAAAATGGTTATAAAATCTTACTCGATATAAAAAATATTTTCTTTCTTTCTTCTTTCTTTCTATACGTAGTATTACTAGATAGTGTGGGGCGCAGGTACCGGTGGCGGGTGGAACTGTCGCGCACGGAGGCGCACTGGGCGGGCTGGTTCCGCGGGCTGTCGGCCGCCTTCCTATATTACTGTGTGACTAGATAGTGCGGGGCGCAGGTACCGGTGGCGGGTGGACCTGTCGCGCACGGAGGCGCACTGGGCGGGCTGGTTCCGCGGGCTGTCGGCCGCCTTCCTGACGACGCGCGCGCCGCGCCTGCTGCTGCTGGCCTCGCTCGACGGCCTCGACCGCGAGCTCATCGTGGGACAGATGCAAGGTACACGTCTGCCGCCCTATATCTCCGACCACCGAATCTAGAAGGTCATTAAGTGACATATGTGGAGTTTCGGCACCTTGAAAGAGTCGTGTGGTGCTCACACAAACGCTTATTCCGGTTACCTACTACACAGACATGGACCAGGACGTGTTTTTACACGCACACACACAGTTGCCCGCTCGTAACCTCAGGGCACGAGGCTGCCGGCATGTGGCTGTACTCGAGGGGGGGTGCGGGCTGCAAGAGGAAATCAGCGGGACGTCCAATGGGTACCTTAGTGTAATAACGCAAAATGGTCAGCAGAATCCTGCGATAAAACTACCGCCTCTGTGATCGCCAATCCGCATGCCAAGGGTGGCGATTGTGGCATATCCACCTTATGAGGAGGCTTTGGTCCAGCAGTGGACTTCTTTCGGCTGATATATTGACATTCAGTGCCATATTATTTAACTCCGGTGTTACTATTAGAAATAGAAATCTTAATTGTGAGAATCCCAGTATCACTTACTACCGGTTCCCTAGATCGGACCCGACCCGGACATCATTTCAATTTGTCATTATAAATTGCAGGCAAGTTCCAAATGCAAGTGTTGACGCGATGCGGCCACGCCGTGCACGAAGATTCGCCCAGTGAGGTAAGTACATTACTAAAATGCTAAAATCCTGCTCAGCTGTAGCCACTTTATCGACGTACTCGACTATGACGTCATTTGTCGTATTATCGAGCCTCCCACTCTTATCATTTTACCGACGCACCACGCTATGTCGTCAGAATTTAATATTCATTATTATTATACTCGGTACGTAATAATATGTATATGTTTACTATATTTTAACACTGAACAAATACCGAGCGAGCGGTGGTCCGAGGTGTGGTCCGAAACGAACCGGGAAGTCAATAAAACAACCACAGTCGCACGGAACAAAATTTTATTTCTACAAACACTCATTAGTGTTACGACATATGCGAAAAAACCTATACAGCGTCATTTAGCCGATCTGATGATCGGTACAGCGCCATCTAGTATAGACTAGTGGAACCACAGATGGCGCTGCAATATTTCACAAACACTTTCGGTTTATTTACGTAATATAAGTATATTATGTAAAAAATATTCATTGTAAACATTTATTTTTATGTATGGTATAATAAGAATTTATGTATAATTATCGTAAATACGCTATATCATTTTTTCCGATAAAATATGTAAGTATATATTGTTAACCATTATTAATTTAAATTTGTTTGATCTGCTTGACATCCGTGAAACACCAGGGTCCCGGATGAAAATCAGCGTCAAGTCGATTGATGTTATCGACTTGACATGAAGCTGATCTGGGCTCCCATTTGGACCAGCCGTGAGACTTAATCTCTTTTATTTTTTCTTTTTTTAATTCTTATTGTTTTTGCTTTTTGTTTAATTGTACCTGTGTACCTAATCGTCTGGCAATTTGTATCGTCATGTCTCTGTGCTGTCCAAATAAATGTTTTTTTTTACACAAAACTTTAACAAATTATTTAACAATTATTTAATTTATTAATTTAATAATTATATTTCGTTCCATCCATTTTCAAAGTACGACAATGGTAATAGGTTAAGATCCCACTGTGACAGATATTCTGCAAACCTAATTTTCACGCATATTTTTAATATGAAGAAAATATAAGGTTGGGGAAAAAGTTTCTTCGCATTTTTTAAGATAATTCAGAACATTTTTTAATATAGTTTATTTAAATTTAACTAAAGTATGTATGTACCATTTTGTTCGATAACCTTTTGCCATCTTGTAGGTAGGGACATGATCCCATTGCTATAAAAATTTTGGGACTTCTCATCAAAATACCGCGACAAGTAGATTTGGCAGTCCTCTCGTGATGTTAACCTAACATTGCATAAAGAATTCTGAAGAGACCGAAACAGGTGGAAATCTGAAGGTGCAAGGTCAGGACTATACGGCGGATGCATTAACACCTCCCAGCCAAACTCTCTTAATTTTTGCTGAGTGGCTATAGATGTGTGAGGTCTAGCGTTATCATGATGAAACACCACACCCCTTCTGTTGATCAATTCCGGCCGCTTTCTCTCAACTTCTTGCTTTAATCTCATCAGTTGTTCGCAGTAGAGTTCAGAATCGATAGTCCTGCCTGGTGGTAATAGCTCATAATGAATAATGCCCTTCCAATCCCACCACACACACAACATCACCTTATTGCGAGTTAACCCGGGTTTCGCCACAGTCTGTGAAGCCTCACCGGCCTTTGACCACGACCTTTTTCGCACGTTCTTGTCGTACGTGATCCACTTTTCATCACCAGTTATCAGCTTCTCCAAAAATGATTCGGTTACATTACGTCGTAATAAAGAATCACAAATGAGTACACGGGTTCATTAGGTTTCTTTCAGTGAGCTCGTGAGGTACCCAAATATCTAGTTATTGTTATATTATTATATATAGTTTTGTGATCAATTCTCAGTTCTTCAGCTACGTCGTAACCACTGATATGTCGATCTTGCTCCACTTTTTCAAAAATGGCATCCATTTTATCCGTAATAGGGCGACCAGAGCGAGGTGCATCTTTGACATCAAAATTTCTGGATAGAAAATGCTTAAACCAAATTTGTGCTACTCTCACTGCACTAGGTCCATAAACATCGCAAATTTTTTTCGCTGCTCGCGTTGCATTTTTACCTTTTTTGTAGTAAAATTTTAAAATGTATCGAATTTCTTCATTAGATTCATTCATCTTGACAGTACGAAAAACAAATGAAAATCACACATTTGGATAGATTGAATTTGGAATTATGTTCTTTAAAATTTTAACTTTCAATGATACCAACTGCCTCAGTAGCGTAGTGGTAGCAGGCCACTACTATTACGCAGGAGGTCCTGGGTTCGATTCCCGGGTCGGGGACTATCAGAGATAACAGTTAAAAATCCTTTATCTCTGCTTCTATTGGGATTTTTCCATTTTCTGGAAGTTTCCCAGTACCCCGGAGTTTGGTAATGTGCCCGGAGATGGCAACAGGTTCGCCACCTGTTACATGGGCCAAAACGTAACCGGCGAGTCGTGGGTGTTTGCATGTATGATTGAATGCATGCATTTACCTCTGCCTACCCCTTCGGGGATTACAGGCGTGAAGTTACGTAATGATACCAAAACCAGCCAGATACAAATACTACAGCCTAAGAGATTTTATTACAAGTTTATTCATACTATAATGCGAAAAGACTTTTTCCCCAACCTATTATATCCACTAGATTGCCTATCAAAATTTGGCCTCAAGTATTTTTTTTTAATTATTTTATTTTTAACAGCCAGCAACTCTTATTTGCAGCCGATTCAATTTAGCTCCCGTATATCATAATAATGATAAAAAAATTGCTTTTATTTGATATATAAATGATACATGTACGTAATGGACGTAAAAAGTTATCGGGGCGGAACGAAAATATGTAAGGGCGGCCAAGTGCGCAACGGTAGCCGCGATTTTTCAGAGTCTTTATACATATTACCATGAAGTGGATTATATTTTAATAAAAAAACATTTTAAAAAATCTTAAAAAAAAAATACTTAGGGCCATTTTTTGAAAAGCAACCTAGTGGATATTTATTCTCTAGATTATAAATATGCGTAAAAAATAGGTTTGCAGCATATCTGGATGGACAAAATGATTCTGCAGTGGGATCCTAACCTAAAAGAAGGGTATAAAAATTTGATTTCACTTCACACAAAAATTGATTAATTTCAGGTGGCCCGAGTATTAGCGTCGTTTGCGCTCCGCCATCGGCTGACGGCGGCCACAGAGATCGGGGAACAAATGCATCTGGTGTCCGCACCCGGATGTTGAACATTTTCAAATCATTTCGACAACATGATTATAATGCGATGCGAATTTTGGGATGGAATTCACAGAGCTCAGGCTTTACTTTCAATTAAAGTCCAACTTTCAAAGTCACAAAGAATCCCAACCTATTTTGTCTCAAAGTTGTGTCAAACTTTTTCTTTATTTAGTTAAGATGTGCATCCTAAATTGGAATGGAGGATCTGTGTATAGGTCCAGAGATCGTACTCAGACTTTACTTTGAATTAAAGTCTTAGGGTGAGATTCACAGACCGCACTACGACTAAACTTTTTTTTTTTTTCCTTAATGGCAAGACTTTACTTTGAGCAAAGTATGCTTAGAACTGTCAGAAATGTATGGGTTTTGACAGTTCGAAGCGGTCTTTACTTTGAGCAAAGTATGCTTAGAACTGTCAGTGCAGTATGGGTTTTGAGTTCTAAGTCATACCTTTCTCAAAGTAAAGTCGTAGTGCGGTCTGTTAATCTTACCATTAGTTTCCATAATATTTTTCTTAAATAACGTAAATCTGACTATTTTTTCACAATAAAATCATGATAAGCAGTAAAAAATATGAAAAGTAAAGCTTTTAAAGATTGTTTTGAGAACCTAAAGAACATAAATTAAACTATTTTTACCTCTTCGGTATAAAAGTTTAATATTTAAGTTTATGGAGGGGTTCTTTTGTAGTTAGGACCATTTTCGTTTCGGGTAGGTATGAAATTTTAAATACCACGCAATCTCTACCACGTTCTTTAGCTTCTCTTGGTCTCAGGTATATTAATTATTTAAAAATTAACTAAGAACTCGCTTGTTTTGGAAAATAATTATAAACAGCTGTGTAAACCCGAGACAATTTCAATTTTTCATAAGCCGCCGGCGGTCTCGCGTCTGTTGACGGATTAAGTATGTTAAAATAATATATCTATTTTGAAATGGAAAAGTTGTACCAGTATGATCGATTTCTAAATGACAAATCGAAATTGAAATGCGTGCTAAAACTGGGTTTTAAAATTGACAGTACTGCTATGATGTGCGCAGCTTATCTAATTATTATAATTATATAATAAAAAAACATCTGTACGATAGGTATATTAAATTAAAAAGTACAAAATTTGAGATTCTATGATATATCTGTATCTATATGTGTGAGTGTAACAAAAAATAGTATTGTTAAGCAGCTGTTTTTGAAGGTTATGGTAAACACCAGGATACGTTCTCGGCATCAATGCAGACTCCATGAGGCTAAACAATAGTATTTACCGCTGCTCCTTGAAGTTGCGCAGAATTTTGCAGAACTTACTGGGGACTATACTAAATATTTCTCACACGAACAACAGTTCTATTTTAGGCAGTCGTGTAAAAAGGAGGAATCCATTCTAGATGGATTGTCAATCGCGATTGAATGAATTAAAAGAACTAGATCTTCAAACCTGCGCGATCCGTTTTTTAACTTCATTGGAAATTACCCGTTTGTTAGTTACTCCGCACCTGCCGTCGCCCCCGCGTTAGGTGAGAGTAATGGAACATACTCAAATCGTACCTTTTGGTGTCAAGTGACTGTTGAATGTGAAAATATATTGCGTATCTATAGTCTGTTTTGGTTGGCTGTTGTAAATATTGAACATCGACAAAGCCACCACGCTAGTACTTCAATTACATAGAAATACAATAGGGAAATAGGAAATGTAATTATACTTTTGAAATGTATGTTAAAGGGTAGTTGACAAGGTCTAAAATCACATATTTGCATACAAGATAATAAGGGGGTTTCCATTGTCGCGGGTGCAACATTTTTACGCATGCAAGTTTTATAACAATATAATTGGTTTTTTTTTGGGCATTGATGTAGTTTTGAGAAAAATACTGAAAGAGACGGTCTGTTTCAGGAAGGGTTTTGTACATCGTTCAGTTTAACTTACACATTTTTAACAGACATCAAAAAGGAGAAGGTTCTCAATTCTGAAATTAGACCAAGAAATAAGAGTGAAGCTACATAAATTCACCATTAGCTGAAAATAAGTGAAATTGTTCAAAACTGTTTAAAAAATATTATTTTTAAATTCCCTAATCGTTACTTGGTGTGAAAATGTGAGCATATTCGATTGCAACTTTTTGCATCGTTACATCTCCGCGAGGTTTTGAGTCCTTATCTTTTTTTTTAACAACTTATACAAAACCGCACTTAGCCCCCATACAGATACAGACCGTCTCCTCTGCACATTTTAAATCGTAATATTTCTAAAAAAAAATATCATAGACAAGTGGTTTGTGAAAGTAAGCAGACAAAGACTTATTTACCAAGTTTTCAATCGTCAACTACCCTTTTGAATATTGAATAAGTCTATTTCGATAAAAGTCAAATTGAATCTATTTGTGTAAATGTAGCAAAGTGAAATAATATTAATAAGTCTCTTTATAGTCTGCTTATGTGGGTTGTCTTTGTCTATTTAAGAACCAGTGAGAAAATAATTATATTTTAATTTAATTTTAATCTTCCATTAATATAATATGTTTATGTTCAGTCATGCGTTCATTTACCAAAAATAGAACAAATTGGTGTTTTATGGTTTATTCTAACTTATATGCGCTCGGCGGCATTGGGCAGAAAGGATCACTTGAACACTTAACATTATAAGTCTATTTCTTATTATGTTTTTGGGTATAATGCTAAACCGGAGCGTTTAAATGAATCTACTGCTGATAATCTGATGACGGAATGTAGTTACGTTGCTTTGAACATTTGTACCCGTGAACTTATTGTAGTAGTATGGGTCTGACGATTAAAATATTTATAAATGATTAACCATATTGGACGACAGGACATATTTTTCAATAAAACTTATACTAGGTACATGTTTTGGCTGCCTCAGTAGTGTAGTGGTAGCAGGCCACTACTACTACGCTGGGGGTCCTGGGTTTGATTCCCGGGTCGGGGACTATCAGAAATAACGGTTTAAAAATCCTTTATCTCTGGTTCTATTGGGATTTTTCCATTTTCTGGAAGTTTCCCAGTACCTCGGAGTTTGGTAATGTGCCCGGCGATGGCAACAGGTTCGCCACCTGTTACATGGGCCAAAACGTAACCAGCGAGTCGTGGGTGTTTGCTTGTATGCTTGAATGCATGCATTTACCTCTGCCTACCACTTCGGGGATTACAGGCGTTACGTTTTTTTTTGAACATATTTTGGAAAAGTAAAATAAAAATTGTCAAGGTGTCAATATTATGTCGATATTTTTTAACATTAATTATTTTGATCTAAGATTTGTTTACGTATGTAAATGCAGTTTTTAATATTCTTAAAATGCAATCGAATCGTGACATTCGATTGAGAATTATTCGACTCGATTTCATTTTGAATAGTTCGTTAATTCGAATATTCGCTCAGTCTTATTTCTTAAAGTATTGTTTTCCGTCCACCTTTGTTGTAATAAATGTTACTTACGGCCAAATACTCAAATGTCACTTAAATCTAAGTGGGACTTAAAAGTCTTCTCTCTTTATAAAACATGTTCTCACGATAGAGATAGCGCACATTTGAGCGTTGCTTAAAATTGAGTGACGTTTGAATTTTCGGCCATTAGAATGTTAACGCCTGCACCGAATATTAATTGCGGAATCTTAACCCTGACTGATGTAATACTCGCCGAATTTTAGAAATCGATCACAGGTAACAAAAGCCTGTTGTTCCATACAAAAGAAACTTAATGACGCATAACACAACACTGTTGTGGGCTTCTTTGGGGAAGGCTTTGTCCAGCAGTGGGTGTCTTTTGGCTGAAGTGATTAGAAATATCTAGAGTAGGTAAACAATCATCGGGTTTTTTTAGCAGTTTATACCTGCGCTAAAATCTGCGAAGTATTTCGACGACACATGTCTGTTTTCGCTTCAAATGTGCCATCATAATATAATAATATGGCACTATTTTCGAAAGTTATTTTTTATTTGGACTTTGTTACCGAATAAAGTATAGCCGTAATCATATTTGATTATTGAAATTAACTTAATAGGCATGATTGCTGTTATTTGGTGCAGGCGTTGAAATCTTATCGTACCTACACGTCATAGTTTGTAGTAATATGCTTTTAAAGATATTTAATTATATCTGTTGTCACCTAAAAGTGGGCTATGTATTTATTTTTTATCTGTACATATTTTGTGATGAACAAGAGTGATTTTTTTCTTTGTCAATCTTTAAACCTGTTACACTTTTTGTGGAGCACTGAGAAAGTAGATTAAGAAATTATTTATGTAAAAAAGATCTTAATAAAATGTCTCTAAAAATCTGTGTTTTTCGTGTTTAGTTTTTATAAGAAATTTATAATTGTGTAAGTCGTAACGTGTTTTGCGATAGATAGAGACTCGATAAGGAATAAAGATTAAGTTTGGAAAAAGCCCCTGGGATCGAATCATTTCGTTGCTTTCTGGCCAATATGACATAAAATCAACTCCAAAGCTTAGCCAAGACACGAAAAGGAAGAAATAATAGACGTGAATTATTCGTAAGAAATTTATTAAAATGTAACAATTATTGCATTTGCTGCAATAAATCCTATTTTTCTTTCTATAATACTGCTGTCTAAAGATATTATATTGCGCAATAATAATATACATACATAGATATAAAACTGGCCGATCCTATTTGTTATGTATCTATGTTTTCCTAAAAATATTTACATCTTGAACACAATATACGGAGCGCATTATCTACCTACATGTGTTCAAAAATATCTTAAAAAGGCTTCTAAAAGTTTATTATGGGGCAAAGTTAAACTATAATTTCTAATGTACAGTCTGGGAATTATCCACTCCACTTATCCAAAAACCATGACATAGTAATATAGCTTATATTACCACCGCATAGGATACTTATTTGGTCAAGGGGGCAGTTCCCAGACAGTACATAAATGGGCCATGTTACTTCAGAATCTAAGTACATTGGTGGCTTTTTTTAACTCACTTCAAAAAAAGGAGGAGGTTCCCAATTCGTCCGGATCTTATTTTTATGTATGTTCACCGATAATTTGAGAACGCCTGTACCGATTTGGATATTTTATTTTTTTATATTATTTTTATTTGTTATGAGAACAGTACTGCGCTCGCTTATTTATACAAGTAGTTTATATAGTTACTAGACCTGAGTCGATCGCGAGCGATAGAATCACTTTGATTGAATCACGATCCAAACACAAGTGATCGGGTCGTGACGTACAAAAAAAGTCGATCATTTGGGTCCTTTGGGTCATTGGGTACTTTGTTTCTCGTGAACTCTATCACATTAAGCATAAGGTACACTTCACTTTGTTTACAGTTTTATCGATCAAGCTCCCCTTCACCATGTCATCTAATTGTAAAATTTATGCTATATACCAATAAAGGTTAAGAATGAAATTATAGTGATAATTAATTGAAATATATTAAAATGAAAAATAGCCAGCGACATAATGTGTGGATCGCGATCTAGAGTTTCGCATCCTTATCAGATGGGTCTCGAATCACGAGAATCATGAGCTACAGTATACGTTTGAGCGAAATCGAGTCGCGACCCAAATGACCCAAACGATCGAGTCATTTAGACTCGATCACCTTGTCAATGGGTCGCGATTGACCCGAATCCCGACGAAGGAGTGATCGACTCAGGTCTAATAGTTACGGCCTTTAAGTCCAAAGTCCAACCAAGGCCTGTACACTGATGTAACTCCAAACTTTTCAGACCGAAAGCTATAGCTTCACTACTTGGTCCAACTCCAAATCTCAGGCAATACGATATCGTGTAGAGTGGGCTATGAGCGTAGGTAGCGGTGGCGCGGGTGGTGTCGCGTGAGGTCGCGCTCGCTCATAGTGGCGACGCGCGGCTTCAACTCCGGCACGATGGCGCACCCCAGTACGGACAGGCCGTTATTTGCCCTGGAATTAAAAGACAATAGGTGTGGCATATGGATTTGATTAACTGATGTGGGTTACATCTCTTTCTGTCAAGAAGCTCGAGGGCGAAGGCACCTAGGCACCCTGACCGCATTACTCATGTTCCGGTTAAATGGTAATGTATGGCAAAAGATCTTAGTCCTCGGAGGTGGCAACGCATCTGCACTTTGACTTCTGGTTGTTGTGTAGATATCTTTAGGCTGCAGTCGTCACTCAACATCCATGTGAACTACATGCTTGTAAGCCACGACCGTCACATAAAAAAACTGCCTATTTTTTAGTAGATATGTCATGTCTAGTATTCGTAATTCGCCTATAGGAGCAAATTCTCCGTCCTTGGCGCCACCCATATCGTAATACCCGATGCAGTTGCTTAATTTGCTTATGGGCTAATCCGGAACTGCTTGCATGGATACCCGCCATTTACGGGAACAGACGACGGCTAATGTGTGATTGTGTGACGTCTGCTTTCAGGAACGACGCATGCCAATCTTTTGTGTCCGGCACCTACACTCAAAACTTAAATGACTCCGTGAAAAAGATGATTTATATGACATTATATCATAAAATAGCTTTTTTTGGAGCGACTTGTTTGTTAGAAGGGAAGTAGAATTTATAAAGCTGTAGTTTAAAAAAAAAACGAATTATCTCGGTCTAAATGATAATAACTAAAATGATTTTTGAAATCAACCTGACTTTTCGATCGCTTTTCAGCTTCCGTATTCTGTACTATAATCTATGCTGAAGAGTTTGTTTGTTTGCTTGAACGCGCTAACCTCAGGAACTACTGGTCCGTTATCCAATAAAGTACCTAGTAGTAATGTTCAACCCCGTAATATCACAGAGACATATCAACTAAGGTCTCAGGGGTGGCAACCATCTGCATTTTGACCTCTGGTCTTTGTGTGGGCGTCTATAGGCTGCATTATCACTTAACATCAATGTGAGATGCATTACCTACCTTATGTACTAGGTGCATTAAAGTTTAAATAAATAAATTAAAAAAATAGGTACTTTATCGGCATAGGGTCTTCTTCTGGAAGCCAGCAGTGCAGGGAGTACCCCCGCCGCGTCTGAAACAACCGCCTTCTCTATGTAAATAACACGCCTACCACTTCCACTCACCTCACATCAAAACAATCAACAATCATTTTATTCATACCTATTTACTTCATATTAATGAAATTACAAAGTAAGAATATGAATTGAAAAACGGCCATGTAATTTCCGGCACAGAGGCATAACACCTTAGGCCTCAGGAGTGGCAACGCATCTGCATTTTGAC
Source organism: Macrosoma leucophasiata (assembly GCA_036365455.1). Lineage (NCBI taxonomy): Eukaryota > Metazoa > Arthropoda > Insecta > Lepidoptera > Hedylidae > Macrosoma > Macrosoma leucophasiata. The sequence continues at coordinate 14,412,962 of JAWQUS010000004.1, forward strand.
CTTGGTCTTTGTGTGGGTGTCTATAGGCTGCAGTCATCACTTAACATCAATGTGAACTGCATGCTTGTTTGCCACTTCCATAACATAAAAAAAAAAAATATATGAAAACCGTCGAAATTACCAAGTTTTCTCTGAAATAATTCGACCGGCCCTTCGATCGCCCTTCGACCCCGACCCTTCGACCGCCGCACCGTTCGGTGTTAGGTAATTTTTTTTTGCTGACAGTATTAACATTGATTATTATTTTTTACTTACATTTACGTAATAAAATGTTTGCGAAATAATTAATACGCGAATCGTTGAGTTGCGAAATGATACCTTTTCCGGAATTATATATTACATTTGTGGAATTAATAGTGTACAAAACGTTGGTTTTGAAATGAATATTTGCGTAACGCTTGTTGGTAAAACATTAGTGAACCTTATATGAAGATGATGACATGATTGTTGGCGGTGTGTATGTACCTTGACAGAGCTCCGCGTCTTGCTGCGTGATGCACGGAACGTTTCCAGGTCTGGCAGTGGATCGCGCGACTTCTTCACACTCTTGGAGGCAAGAATCGAAGAGTCTGTAATTTTTGGCAAAACTATTGAATGTTGCACACTAGTAACGTAACTCGTTGTAAAGATATTTTTTAAAAGAATTTCCTTTATTTAGTCATATCAGCTGAAAAGCGTGCACTGCTGGACCAAAGCATCTCCATTTTTTTTTTTTTTTTTTATGTAATGGAAGTGGTAAACAAGCATGCAGTTCACATTGATGTTAAGTGATGACTGCAGCCTATAGACACCCACACAAAGACCAAGGTCAAAATGCAGATGCGTTACCACTCTTGAGGCCTAAGGTCTTATGCCTCTGTGCCGGAAATTACAGGGCCGTACATTACCACCTGACCGGAACACGATAGTGTTGAACATTACCATTTAGCGGCAAGTATATTAGGTAATGCGGTGGTGCCTACGCCCGCGAGCTCCGTCACTGGAGCTCTACCACCAGTAAAAAATGAGGGGTATATGCCGAATGGCGAAGCGGATTTGCGATCGCAGGACGCTGCTACCCATCTTGCGTTATTGCACTTACTAACGCCCTATTGGACTGGTTTGACCGCCATTGTTCGGTTGACCGACTGCACTAGTGGAAGAATTCTGTTCCAGTAGAAGAAAATTCTTCCGTTAGTGGACGGTGGGTTCATCATGTCCCGAGGCCTATAATAAATTACTTTACAATTTAAGTAAATCAAGTTATTAACTGAGTTCATATAATTATGCTAACCTGACGCCTCCTTTTTAACAGTGAGCGTGAGTCGTCCCGCGTCGTCCAGAGCTCGTCGACGCACGCTCTCTGCGCACTCCGCGCCGCATTCCACCTTAAACATACCAGTCATACATTTTCCATGTTTTTCTCAACAATGAGGTGTGTGTGTGTGTGTATCTTCACGCCAGGTCCCTAACGGGGTATGCAGAGAGTGTAGAGCCCCAGATATCCCGGTCCTGACAAACCTCTCGTGCCTCGTCTACCTTCATCATTCTTTTCATACATGCACGCCGATTCCTAAGACTTTTGACCCCACCATCAGACAGAACTCGACCTATTTGGTCATGGTAGGTCAGTCTTGGTCTTCCTGGGCCTCTGCAACCATCCACATTCGCATTTTATATCTGTTTAATCATTCGCTCATTCGACATTCTTTCTATATGCCCGAACCATCGGAACATGCCTTTTTTAATTTTTACACCGATACTATCATTCACACAAAGCCACTTTCTTACATCTTCATTACGAACGCGATCGGTGAGTGATACCGCAGATCTTGCGCAAAGATCTCATCTCGACCGCGTTTAACTTACTTTCATGCTCTTTCCTGCATACCCAACTCTCGCTTCCATATAAAAGCGTTGGAGTAAGTACAGCATTATGTACGGCTAGTCGAGCCCACTGGCTGAAATGTTTAGATTCTAGCAGCTTACCCAACGCTTCATTCACGCAATTCCCAGCAAGCACTCTTCTTTCTATGTCAGTGGTGTACCTACCATCCTTGCTAAAAGCACATCCAAGATATACAATTTCATCACCTGTTCTAACACTGCATCATCTACTACTACCCTTGCATTTGTTCTACAATGAGGTGCCTAGCTTTTTTATGTCATGAAATGGCAAACAAGCATTCACAGTACACATTGATGGTAAGTGAATACTGTAGCCTATAAAGATCGTTGCCACTCCTGAGGCCTAAGGTGTTATGCCTCTGTGCGGAAAATAACAGGGCCGTAGATAACCACCTCTCCGGAACATAATAGTGCCGAACACTATCATTTGGGGGCAGATAGATTACGTAATGCGGTGGCCTATAACGCCCTCGAGCTCCGACTCTGGAACCCTACATCCAGTAAAAAAACGTATATTGGCGCCTCGTTTCTAGACAGCTGTCTACTTCGCCGGGCATTCAACGGCCGCAAAGGGCTCTCAGCTTGACGTAGGTATAGGTCGCGCCAGGTAAAAAGAACGCTGGCGGTCAAGCTGCGCAGTAGACGATTTATCGATCTATTTGGTGGTATGAGGTGCGGCGTTTTCAATCTGCCTACCAATACACGAAACCGCAAGCGAAAGCTAGATCAAAAATAAACCAATAGGGCTAGTACTTTCGTGCGCGAGTGTACCGATGCGCGAACACATCCCTTCTACTTTCTTCCAGCGTTCTTTTTACGTGGCGCGACCTATACCTGGCTGTAGTTACTTTTTCTAATACAGACTGGCTACGCCAGCGACAACAGAACCACGAAATCGATGGGCTACGCCCATGGGCGACAGGTCTGGTCCTTATGATCGAATCAGTTTTACGAACACCCCACATTCCAATTCTCATCTTTCGGTATTGGCTAATCGGAAGACCAAAACAAGGATATAGATACCAATCTCTACCATTTCTGAACCTTTATACAAGGTAATATGGTTTCTTTTCCCTCAGTCGTTCAAATTATCCCAATCGCCTACCTGAGTACACAATAGCATCCTGCTTTTGTTAAGTCTTAAGTTGTTTTCGTAAGTCAACTTAATGATCTCACAATCGTTTAGATTGCTTGTCCCAAGAATAATACCTATTTTGTACACGCTTCCTGTAGCAATTGCTGCTTTTTTTAAGAAGACTTTTCTCACATTGATGCTAAATGAATAATGCAGCCTTTACATAGAAAAACGTCTTAAGTTCTCAAATGGAATGTGTTGCCTTGTTGTCTCTCCTGGGATCTAAAAAAATATACCTCTGCCCATAATTTATTCCACCCCTCCAAATTACCTGATGTGAATGGAATTGGGTCCTTCATTTTTTATTTGCCGTAACAAGGCTATTGAAGGTTACGCCTGTGAACAGCAGGTATACGGAAGATCGGTCAACATTTATCATACCCGTACTTATTTATTTAAGACTGTCCTTTTTACGGGGGTACGCCCAAAAACTAATATAAGAATGTCTTAAACTACGCCTATGATGAAGTACATAGATAGTGGAGAATTTATTTGTATGTGAGCTGTGAGCATTTTGATGGTTAATAATAAGGCGGCCAACTTTCTGAAAATAGCATGCGGGCCTTTTTGTGGATAGATAGGGCATATGAATGCGAAGTATGAAGTTTTGTCAGTATACGTACCAAAATTACATAAAAACACAAAACTTACAAACTTAGTACAAATGGAACAAAGTGATCACATTCACACACACAACACGCAAACCGCTATTGTTTGCATGCGTGTGTGGGTGTAGTGTAGAGTGTATGTTTTACGTGTGTGTGTCACTGTGTGGTTGTGAAATAGCTTGAAAAAAAATAGCCATGAAATGGTACGTCATTTTTTTTTTGTAATCGTAGTGGTATACAAGCATGCAGTTCACAGTGATGACTTTAGCCAATAGTCACCCACACAAAGACCAAGGTCAAAATGCAGATACGATACCACTCCTGAGGCCTAAGGTGTTATGCCTCTGTGCCGGAAATGACATTACCACCTGACCGGAACACGATAGTGCTAAACACTACCATTTAGCGACAAGTATAGTAATGCGGTGGTGCTTACGCCCGCGAGTTACGTCACTGGAGCTCTACCACCAATTAAAATTGCATTGACGGCGGGACATGCGGGACGCATCCAACGTTTTGCGGGACTATTTTATTAATTCTTGCAAAGCGGGATTACATCCAGCATTACGGGACGGTCCCGCAGAATCCGGGACGGTTGTTTTGAATGAGCTAAGTATACCATACCTAATATCTATCTATAAAGAACCTTAATCATCATTCATGATCGTAAGTTGTAAACCAGCGTGACGGTAGGTGTGTTTGGCGGGCTGCGCGGCGGAGTGTTGTGGGGCTGAGCAAGGGAGGTGTAAGCGCAGGCGCACCGAACCCACACTTCCTTGAAGTTCTTTGGCAATCTAGCTACAGGGATTGGTAACTTACGGCGCGACGGCAGGTATGTGCTGCGGGCTGTGCCGACTGGGGGTTGCGGGGTTGCAGCGGGGGGCGGGGGGCCCGCGGCTCAGGGAAGCGCAATCGCATCTCCACGTCATTGGGTAAGGCGGCCGCGCACGATCCCGCCACGGTTACCGCCCATTCGCCTGTACGAGGGTAATATCGGTGTAAGATTTAAGAAAATTGCTGAAGCATCTTTCTTAGTATAATACCATCGTCCATTTGCTTGAAAGAGGGTAATAGGTATCGGTAGGTAAATACATATATTGGTAACAAAATAAATATATTGGTATTAAGCTTTTTCTGCCATGGGCGTCGGCAAGAGGTGGCAAGGACAGCTGGCCGGCTGGCTGGCTCTCTAGCATGTTGAAGTGACATATGCCCCAGATTTACTAACCTGCCTTTAGATTGCTGGATAGCTAAGTCCTTCTCTCCTGCATTCATCAAACCATTTACCAAAAGGTGATTATTTTTACAAAATATCTAAATGCAGATGCGTGCCAATCCGTCCACTCTCATAAGTACTTTCTTTCTGAATTTCCCATCTTAAAGATCAGGAACACGTGATGCTATTTTTGGATCTATTCGAGCGCGTCCGAATGAGACGTGGGAGACACCTTGAACTCTGTAGGGTACCTCCACCAAATCTATGGTTAGTATCTAGGGCTGCGCCAGTGAAACAACACTTAATATTTGCAAAAAGTTGCTACGATCTTATTCACTTCTCCTTCCGAATTGTCTTAATTTTAGATAGGAACTTTGTTTGGGTAGATTTTAATAGCATTTTACACCTCAGAATATCTGAGATGACCTTGATCCATAAAATTTATTCTTTCAAAACTGAAGTTGAAAAATTACTCAAAAATGTCAGATACTCAGAAATGATGTTAAATGAACTCAATCAAAGCTTACATCCAAAATTCTGAAGATTTGGATGTGAGACAGTGTCCTAAGGGTTCGGCCCTATAAGAAACCTTAGATTTTGTGGGACTACTCAATAGAGTGCAAAATATCTCTCATATCTCAATCATACGCGCTCGAGTAAATCCAAAAATCTAGTTTTAGTCTCCCTTACTAATAACTACATTAATGTGGTTAACCTAGCAGTAAGAAACTACTATTCTTCCAATAGTATGTTTTAACCTTCAAGTGCAAAATGAAAGCGATTGCTTTGTGGTGCTTACCTACCGTTCAACAAGTGGGCAATGAATGTGGCAAGGGAATGAATGATCAGCTAAAGTAAAGATGTTTTAATTTGTATGTGTAGAAACTCCTGTGGAACAGGTGCTCCTTACCTCTGTAATAAACTACTACTCGTAGTTTGTTCGTCGCTAAATTTTTATTGTTTTTCACAACTGTGTTCTGATTTATATATGTGTTACCGACGATTTTGTTATATACCTAATTGGAACATAGTGTACGGGACCATTCAGAGCTTGAGTTTATCGCTTCATTCCATGAAAAATAAAAACTGAACTTAAAATACTTAGTTGCCTAACGATTGATTCTCTCCGCTACACTTCTCTTCTCCGCTTTGATGGAAATAACCTGCCAGCTTTGGGGCATAATATCTCCTCTTGTCTCCGTTTTGGTGGATACCGGGCCATATGAAGCTCTACTTGATTTTATTAAATAAAATTGTCTTATGTATGGCCTCGTAATTTCTAACATGATAATTTCATAAGAAAAACGTCCACCGCTGGACAAAACTTCTCAAAGATATCCTATTGCATCATAATAGAGGTCATTGGGGGAGGCCTATATTCAGCAATGGACGTCCTATGGCTGATATGATGATGATGATGATACAAACCTGCTGGTTGCGTATTTTATTAGTAGAACGAACTGTGATCGTTGTGATAGTGCGCAAGCCTATTTTACTTACTATCGATCGATTTGTTTGGTGTACAGCAAAAAATGTTGTGGAACCAGTTCCTCGGTTCTTACGATTCCAGTACCTGAGGTGGAAGCGGCACGGCGCCGCCTCCGTCGAGCCTGCAGCCAGGCGGGCGCCAGCGAGCACAGCAGGCTGCCGCCCGACTCGCTCGAGCTCGAGCTCTCCTCCCCGCGCCGGCTCTCGCTCGCCTCCCGCCGCTCCCTCCGCTCCTGCCGCCGCTCCATCTTCTTCCCACTCTCACTCTCTACCGTCTGACCCTTCTTCGTATTGCTGTATACCGGCGAAATCATCGTGGCCTCGTTGGACCGAGATTCGCTCCTCCTATCCAACTTTTTGCTCAGCTCCGCCCTGTTACTCGTCGACACCTCTACCCTAGATATTCGTTTGGAGTACTCGTATTCTCCGCCGAGCGCGCGGGTGTCGGTGTCGCTGTGCGTCGGCCGCAGCGAGCGCCGCGGCGCCTCGCACTGCGTCGTCACCGACCTACGTCTTTCTGCTCGTGGACCTTCAGTAAATAAAACCAACACTCAGATTTTTACACGTTTATTTCTTTATCGTCACATAAATGCATCTAATATATAAATAAACAACGTGCTCGCAGTGCTTTTTAAAATACAGTGTTCTTTAATTAAAAATATATTATAATCTTATGTGTCTCGGATCGCCACGGTCGAGCTCGTGTGGTAACGAGTGAATGTGATTCTGTGCTGTCGTAATTCGATCACTACAAGCTCGATACAAAATCATACAATATAATCGATGTCCGGTGGTACGCGACCCGGCTTATCTACATTTAACAACGCAATAAAATTAACAAAAACGGTGTAGCACGAATCGAAAGACTCCGTCCTCGGCGTGTTCTACTCTACGGAGATGGTAGAAGCTGTGCGGTGCGAGACGAGCGGCGGTACATACGTGTGCACGGCGATACCTTCGTCGTCACGGCGCGGGGTGGACCGGCGCGGGGGCGGGGGCGGCGCGGAGGGGGCGGGGGGCGCCCAGCCCCGCGCCCGGCCCTCGCCCGTCGCCACGCGGATAGGGCTGGTGGCCGCCGACCGTCGGATCGGTGATGTCATCGCCGCCGCGTTCACCTGGTTCTGCCGGTAAGTCTCTGGGATCGGCGACGTGCCCGCGCTCCGCGTCTCCTTCGCTCGCAAGGTTTCGTTCGGCCGCTTCGGCGATCCCTGCGGCTCGGGCCGCTCCCCGCGATCAGCCGGGTGGAATTCGTCGAGGGTCGGCGCCGAGGCGCGGCGGTTAGGCGCGTCGTCGGCCGGCGACTCGACGCTGAGGCTGCTGCGCTCCTCGGGGATGATGTCGAACACGCGCTTGAAGCGGAGCGAGTTGGAGCGCGAGCGCTGCTCGAGCGGCACGGAGGCGCGGCGGGCGGGCGCCTCCGGCTCGTCGTCGCCGAACGCCTCGAGCAGAGCGCCCGCCAGCGGGTGACTCGTCTTCCCGTTTCTCTCCCGAGAGAGTATTGGAGGAGTTCGCCTGCGCCCGTCGCATCTGCTGCTTCGCTGCGAAGTCTTCGGTATCCGCCGGATCCTCTCGTACACCGGGATCGGTATTCGCGATTTTTTGTTCTTTAGGTTGTGATTCTCGTCGGAGGTGGTCGCATCCGGCGAACTCTGCGAACTGTTCACGTATTCGAGTATTTCTAGTATTTCGATGCATTTGTTCCCTTCGTGTATCTCTGATTTCTGGTAGATTCTCTTGGGGCCGCCGTCGTCCGGCGACAGCGGCGGATGCGCTTGCAGCGATAGTTTTCCTCGGATTAAGCGCTCCGTTTTTCTGTGTTGTTTTTCGATATATTCTGAACATGAATGTATTCCGCCGCTTTTCGCCAGTTTGACGCATTCCCTGTTGTTATTGTTGTGTTCGCTGTCTTTTCTCCAGGTTTTCCTTGATAAGTTTTCTTCGGATTTGGCCGCGCTGATCTTGTTAGACCGTTGCTTAATCCGCATACACTTGTACTCATCTTGGGCGATCTTTGCGATCACGTCGTCGATGAGCGCGTTAATGATGGACATACATTCTCTCTCGATTTCTTTCCTTGACTTGCACATCTCGTTGTGTCGCTGCTTCTCTAATTCTCGTTTCATTTGTTTCATTTTGCTTCGTCGCGCGCACTCTATGCGTAGCTCTCTTTTCTTGTGTCGTCTGTAGAGTCTTTGCTTTATCGTTTCGGGCATGTGATCTGCGACTACGATATTCTCCTTTTCACAATCACAGTTATCGTCTTTGATTCTTATGAAAAAGGCTTCACCTTTTTCTTTCGGTGAGGTGCTTTCACCTCGATAAGCGTCTTCCGGAAGCAAGTCCAAAACATCAATAGCGGAACGAACGAGCTCACTCCTTTTGTTATTGCTGGCTGCTCTTCGAAGTAAAATTGATCGCGGAGAATTCGGGTCGTCTAAACTGTCAACGAGACTGGTACATTCTGAACCCATTACTTCAGGGTCTTCTGAAGAAGAAGTATTGACCTCCATGGAGTTAGTATGAGGGAAAGCAGAGAATCGGGGCACGATGACATTATCATCGATATCTTCAAAATAGTTACTGGCTCCGATGCCGCTGATTATTTCATAGTTTTCTGTATTTCTGTGAGTTTGCATCTCTATAGTATCTGTCGTGGAAAACGTACCACCATTATTATCTATGAAGACGTCTACGTTAGATATCTCGATGTGTGATATGCCGGGCATCGCTCCGCCAGATTGAGTCATCTCCGAATCAATATTGTGAAGTTCGTCTTGAAATAGTTTTTGGATCTGTTGCAAAACTGCTTTATTAACATTGTCGTTGGTAACGTTGAGGAATGACTCCGCAGCGGGCTGATCGTGGTGAGTATTCTGCGAGATCGTTTCGTTGCCACGAATACTGTCCGCTGACGTGAGATTGTTGTTAGTTTCAAGGCTGGGTGCTTCGTCACGGATATTGCTCAGTTCTCGTGACTCGCACGGATTGTTGCAACCGTCTTGACGGTCCTCAATGTTGTACAGTTCTTCGTTGCCGAAAATAATTTGGTTGTTAGAAGTAGGGCTCAAATGCACTATGGTGTTGACACCCGTGTTTTGTAATTTGACTTTTATCTCTTTTTCCACAATACTCAATTTCCTATCTGTGCCAATCGAAGCGTTCATCGACTCCAGTTGGTCGGTCAAGGAATTCAGACTTTCTACAAGGATATTGGAAACGTATTCGTCGATATCAATATTATGCATATTCTTATTCTTCAACTGTGGACTACGGACGTTCTGAGTGATAGATTTCTCGGTCGCTCCATTTCTTATTCCGGGCGTGGGATTAACATTTACGGTCTCGGATACTACGATCTCGAGAATTTCGTAAGGTGGCGTCTCGATGGACAGCGGCCGATCGTAGGGCAGCGTGTTACTCTGGTCGTTCTCTGCGCTGACGGACCTCTCGCTTATGCGGCCGTCGATGTGGCCACTTCGCGACAGTTGGGCGCCCATCTTCGGAACGATGAAGGCCGTCGATTCCTTCATGGTGGGCATCGTCGTCGTGAACGTCTCGGAGGAATCGGTGAATGAGCGGTCGTCGGTGTCGATGTGTAGCGGGGAGCTGTCGCCACGGCTGACGAGCGGCCGTGTAGACGCCAGCTCCACGGTCAGCGCGTCCGACGTCTGCTCCGAATATCGGGTCGACGGGTTGCGGTCCTCCGACACGCTGCCGGCGATCGCGTCGGTCTCGATGTAGGACGAGACGGCGCGGCCGTGGGACTTGTAGGTGGAGTCGGAGTCGCGGGGGTCATCGAGGGGCACGCGGTCGCGGGAGGTGTCGAGGCGGAGTCGCTTGGGGGAGGTCCAGGGGTGGGGCGAGTGGGACGAGTTGCGGAGTTCGGAGCGGGAGCCGTCTAGGGAGCGGGTGCCGCAGGGACGGCAGCAGCAGGTGGCGCAGGAGTTGGGGCAGGTGGGGCAGGTGGGGCACGAGGGGCAGGCGCGGCAGGGCGAGCCGCCCGCGCGGCCCCACAGCCGGAGCAGCGCGGACTTGCGCATGAGTTCGCGGTCCCGTTCGCGGCGGGGCCGTGTGGAGCCCGCGCAGCAGGAACACGCGCCCCGAGCGGGCGTCGACACTGGCGATGTGCTCCCTTGCGCCACCTCCTCCATTTCTGAACGCTGCTGTGCTAGGCGATACCTGAAAGAATAGAATTCATTGATAAATATTGCAATCTGAGATTCTGCTCACTTAACATGTATTTATTAAGATTATTGTCAACCATTTCTAACCGGGTCGTCTTCTTCTGTAACTGAACTACACTTTTTTGATAAGGATTATTAAGGATCAAAGTTTGACTCACTTCCTCATAATAGTTTCCGGTACGGAGTAGCGGCGGCGCAGCAAGCCTGGAGAGGCTGCTGCCCGAGCCGGCGCGTCTGTCCGCCACATGCCCCGTTTGCTCGCTCCCTCCACCGTTAACCTTCGTCTGCTCTCTCTTTCGCACCACTCGCGTCGTCGGCTGGTCAATCGCCTGTAATGATGAAAGTAAAAATAATTAGTTTAGGCTCAAAAAAATCGGATTTCCCAGGGTCTTGAAGATGAACTCTGGGTAGTTGATATATGATAATGCTTTCTGAAGACAAGAGATAAATTTAAAGGTGTATGTGAAGCTGTTAGGAATGGATTGCCTTACACACTAATAACACCACTAATAACGCTTTTCATTGAGTTTCCATTACCCAACTCTAACATAATGTGTTCAATCACTTTGACATTTATTAGTAAGTATGGATTAAGAGACTTGGTAAAGACGGTAGCATAGACCTGAAACTACCCAAATCACGACGTACCTAGGGAGTACTGACTACTGACCATAGAATTATAACGCTTTGGCTTCAAATGTAAAGCGAAATTTTGTATGACTTGCTCACTCTAAGCATTGCCTTTATGCTACTGACTAAGTATAGGTACCTTCTGAACGGAAAAATACTCTCTACATAAATCCATAATATTCAATGTAGAGACAGAAGTTTTTTAATTGTTTTATATTATTTCGCATTAACACATGCTTGTGAAGTATATTTTATTTTTTAAAGAAAAATGGACTCGAACTCGCGACCTACTGGGAATCTAGTCCAGCCGCTCTTCCAATTGAGCTACTGAAGCCCTGCCCGATTTGTCAAATCTTTCCTTCACATCTATTGCATTGCTTTATGGTAGCAGCAGCGCCATCTATTACCAACTATGAATGAAAGATTTGACAAGTGAAGGAAAGATTTGACAAATCGGGCAGGGCTTCAGTAGCTCAATTGGAAGAGCGGCTGGACTAGATTCCCAGTAGGTCGCGAGTTCGAGTCCATTTTTCTTTAAAAAATAAAATATACTTCACAAGCATGTGTTAATGCGAAATAATATAAAACAATTAAAAAACTTCTGTCTCTACATTGAATATTATGGATTTATGTAGAGAGTATTTTTCCGTTCAGAAGGTAGTAGGAAGGTCCCAGTAGGTCGCGAGTTCGAGTCTCGCCTAAAGTCAATTTTTTCTTTCCATTTTTCTTTAAAAAATAAAACAGAAGTTTTTTTTTTCATATCGATCCAAATCACCAAATACATTGTAAACCGTAGGACATTTCATAAGGGAAACCAAAATAATTACAAAGATGCTTCACCAACAAATCTACGTAACCATTACAAATAACAACCGAGCAACTACAATGACTTTTAACCACGTGTTGGGCATTTAAAAATAATTGCATGTGTCAGTCGATCTATGGGGTGTACAGTGAATTATTAAATTCCAATTACAGTTATATAGCAGCAATATCAATGACGCGGTGGTGCAGTTCACGCTGCATGGATCGCCAAATGGATCACGTGAGACATAAATGTCACACGTGATCCATTTGGATAATGAAACAACGTATTTATTTGAAACAAAACAATACTGGGACACAATGAAACACTAAGGGAGTGTTTCATTGTATCCCAGTGTTGGACATACTGTGAATGTAGTCCTTTACACAATAACTAATTTACACCTTTAGATTCTGTCGCGTTTTCGCATTTCGAAGACTCATGGCACTGGCAACAGTTCAACAACCTCCCGCATACTGTGTTCACCCAGAAAAGGGTGTTCACTATGTAGTCCTTCATTAGTTTTATGTAGCTTTCTTCTCATCATTGTGCACTTTTACGTAAGATCAAATATAAAAAAAAAGTTTCGGACGAATTGAGAACCTCGTCCTTTTTTCGAAGTCGGTTAGTAAATTAAGTATAGATAACTGCACTATCAACAATAAGTGATAATAAATATAAAACAATTAACCACCGTGAAATACCTGTGGGGCTACAATGTAACAATGTTTCATAGAATACCGTTCAATTGTGCCCCATCATCTCAAAAAAATCGTACATTTAAAAATAATAGCATATTTTCTATGGCTCTATGTATGGGGTGTACATTGAATTATTAAATTCCAATTAAAGTTGGATTGCAGGTATCTATATCGCAACGGTGGTGCAGTTCATGCCATGGAAACGATAATATGAACATCACACGTGATCAGTTTTTTCGTGTTCTGCACTGCGTTTTAATTTTTCCACTATGACGAAATATCAGGCTGGTCGGTCATTGACTTTAATCGATATTTGATGGCGTTTCAGGTAATTTGATTGGTTATCATTTTATTCGTTTAGTCCATTAGGGAAACGTTTCGAATTAGAACCCCAGGTAACGTTAATTATTATTCTCAAGACCACTTTATGACAATATAGTAGGTATGTAGAGTATGTACTATACTTACACGTCTGAAAATGATTCTAAATTCAATCGCAAGTGTTATTGCGAAAAATAAAAATATGGAAATTATTCATTTTGGAAATGAAACTACTATAACTATTTGTGTGTTTGTTTATATATTATTTTTCACAATAATACATGCTAGTGAAATATACATATTTCTTTAAAGAAAAATGGAAAGAAAAATTTGAATTCAGGCGAGACTCGAACTCGCGGCCACTGGAAATCTAGTACGCTCTTCCAACTGACCTACCAACACACACACCTGAGTTGTCAAATATTTCCTTCAGATTTATTGCATTGCCTTATGGTGGCAGTAGCGACATCTATTGCCAACAATGATAGATTGCTAGTTAGGCAACCGATATAATAAACTTCGCAGTTAATTAAATATCGTAAAAGAAAATACTTGTGTGTTTTTATGTAATGAAGGTGCCAAACATTAATCATCAATTAACATCAATGTGAACTGCACAGATGCGTTGCCACCCCTGAGACCTTAGTTATTATGTTTCAGTAATAGTTTCTGTGTAGTAGGTATTTTTTATCTGAGCAATCTAGGCATTAGAAAACATTAGGTATAGGTAGTTACGTACCTTAATCAGGCGTCACAGTACTCAACAATAATGAAGTTTACATGTCCGCCAGTGTATAAGTATTCATATGATTTATACTGATCTCTTTAAATATGATAATAATGCTCAGTATACGCCAAATAAGAAATGGCCATTTGTTATATTTACGTAACCGACGGGCTGCGAAGCGTGAAGCTTTTAAGCGAATAATGAAAGCATGTGCCGCAAATTATCATTTGTGTTATCGCAAAGCAATCGTTAATGGTACCGCGGGGCCGCGTTCGGTGCTGAGCTTCAAAGTTACATCACGTTAAATACAAGGTGAGTAATTGTTACATGTTTTTGGGGTTCCATAGGTTATTGCACATCGAGCCTAGGAAGAAGACTTCCACTTATTTCGGGTCAGTAGAGCGTTATCTCTCTCGCACCGTACCTATTTGACGTTTGTCGATCATTTTGATCAAGGGTTGACCAATACCGGACTGTCAGTGCTTAGGTACGTAGGCAGTGTGCAACAGAGATAACACTCTACGAAGACGACACGAGCCGTTCATCTCTTTCGCAGGCTTGATGTGAAATATTAATTGTTGAGTACTGTATCACGTTATATAAAAGGCGAGAAATTGGTACCTATAAGTATTATGTCTTTGGGGTTCCATTGGTACCTACATACGTAGTATTAATACATATTCTCTGCTACTATATAGCTATTAAGGGCAAGATTCACAGACCGTAGGTACCTCCTACGATTTTACTTAGACATGGAGTGGACCTTCCAACGCTTGTTTTGTTTCACAGACATGTTTACTGGTGGTAAGGTTTCAGTGTAGGACCTCGAGGGAGGCACCACCGCATTACCTAATTTATCTGCCGCTTAATAGTAGTGTTCAGCATTATCGTGTTACGGATAAATGGTAATGTAAGGCTCCGCTATAATTATCACACAGGCATAACAACTAAAGCCTCAATGGTGGCAACGGATATGCACCAGGGTTTTTGTGTAGATGTTTTATTTTATTATTAATTTCAACTTTAATTTTTAATTCAAATAAAATATTTTTTTCATTTATTTTATTTTTCAGAACAATTTTACATGCTCGATTGTCGTCATCATTTCATTAAAAAAAACCATTCGGATGCGTGTTTAACTCACACTCACACATAGCAGGTTTTATAAGTGTCTTATTTTTTAATTGTGTTTTTACGCAAAATGTGCGGCTTATCGTTAATCGATCGCGTTTGTAATATTGATTAGAGAAAGAGGTTTTTAGTAAGTACTTATTTAAAAAAAAAATTACTTCAGTATTTTCCATTTACAATATAATTTTGAAAAATGAAAACTGATAAGAGTAGTGGACGATGATATGGCATCAAAAACGTATTTATTATATTTGAGGAACAATACATTAACTTTCCATTACTTAGAAACCTCAAACATGAATCAATTAAGGAAGTCAAGTTCAATACCCGTATAACAATTTTCTAAAAGACAGTCAATGCGGTCGTATAAATAGTATAAAAAAGCTATTAGGGCAGGTACCTATTTGGTGTAATTATAATGCGGCAAGAAAAGGTGTGAAAACCTTCACCCTTGACCCGCAACGCTAATGAAGAACAGCGGATATTAAAAATCCGTATCTCAACACATCTGCATATCAAAACGCTCATCAATATAAGTTAGACTTTAGTAAATTAATAAGTTGTGCCAGAAGCTCTAAAAATACACATATTAGAATATTTAAAACATTAAATAAATAAAATACTTTTAATTCTTCTCAAATACTGTTTAATATTCTTCTCAGACCTAAATATACTTCTATTCTTGTAAAGAAAGTTGGCAACCCTAAGCAGCAACCCTTCGCAGTCACTGCTCAAGTCATTAGGTACTTACTGTTAATATTAAAATTGTCAAAATCCATTAATTTAATAATAACTGTGATGCAATCGACCCTAAGTTAATAAAAGCAGCACACATTCCTAATTTTTTGTCTCACACACCGACAATATGACTCAAAACACAGCCTACTTTTGCTCTCACAAAAAACATAACTTAACCAGTACATGCGAGTAATTAAGATTAATTACTTCAGAGACAGTCGACCATCAACTATCTCGAGACCGCTACTCGAGATGTCACAATGTGACCCATTTTGTTTTCACAGAAATTCTTTCTTTTCGCATTTCACAACCTTGACCCGGCTTATTAATAAAGCTATGTGGGTGGTACAAAAACCGAATTCCGTTGACTTAATTTTCAAATGTCAGGAAACAGCCCATGTCGACATTAAATATGAATTATTAGTAACTATAAGTAAACATACTTTAATTTCAAAATAACATCCCTTGTTCTAATAATTGATTAAGTAAACAAATTCATGAAACGCATATGGACAACTATTTGCGAGTGGTGGCGACTTTTAAAAGAAGTTGATATTCATTTTTAAACTGTATTTAATTAATGTTTTTTTAGAACATTGAACATTTTTCGAGTTTTCATCATTATCAGATATTATGTAAAAAAACGTAACTTCACGAATGTAATCCCCGAAGGAGTAAGCAGAGGTTAATAATAATACAGTGGACATCGCCGGGCACGTTACCAAACTTCTAGAAAATGGCAGAATCCTCATAGGACCAGAGATAAATAATTTAATACCTTTGTCCCGAATCGCCGACCCGGAAATCGAACCACGGAATCCCAGCGTAGTAACAGTGACCTGCTACCACCTTAGATTCTAAGGCTACCACTAGACAACATAGGCACTCATCATATTATGAGTAGAACATGTTATTAAAAGCTGAACAATGTGTTTTAAGAATTCTAATTTTTTTTTTATGTAATTCAAGTGGTAAACAAGCATACAGTTCACATTGATGTTAAGTGATGATGCAGATGCGTTACCACTCCTGAGGCCTAATGTGTTAAGCATCTGTGCCGGAAATTTCAGGGCCGTACATTATCACCTGACCGGAACACGATATGTTCTTAGGTTTTCGCGAGCTACACTCATTGAAATAAAACTATTTTTACGGATTTATCTCGCGTATATTAAACTAAAATGATTTTTAAAATCAACCCGGTCGCTTTTCAGCTTCCGTGGTCCCGGGCAGAAATCATTTTAGTTTAATATACGCGAGATAAATCCGTAAAAATAGTTTTATTTCGGAACACGATAGTGCTGAACACCATTTAGCGGCAAGTATATTAGGTAATGCGGTGGTACCTACGCCCGCGAGTTCCGTCACTGGAGCTCTACCACCAGTACATTATTCTACAATCGACAACGTACGCATTATCCGCACGCGTTTGTAATAAATCAATGTATCAATCAACATAACAACTGTTGACCAGAAAACCGCAACAGAGAAACTCATCTTATGGTGTACTTATTCGACAGTCAATATAGCGGTAAACGGAGCGCATCATAGAAAATATGTAAAACTTCATCGGTCCACCGCATCCTACCTACTGCACGCAGGGTTGCCAGCTCTCACGGCATTCCCCCGAATCATCATCATTTCAGACGAAAGACGTCTACAGCTTTTTTAAATTAAGGAAGGTGGCAACCTATTTATTGTTGAGTGATTATTGCAGCCTGTAGACATCTACACAAAAACCAGAGGTCATAATGCACATGCGTTGCCACCCTTGAGACCTAATTTGTCATGTCTCTGTGATAGTTATTACGGGGCCATACATTACCATTTAACCGAAACACGATAGTGCTGAACACTACCTTTTAGCGGCAGATAAATTAGGTAATGCGATGAGGCCTACGCCTTAGAGCTCCTGCACTGGAAGTCTACCACCAGTATTGGACAAAAGCCTCCCCCAACGATTTCCACGAACGGGCCTGGGCCGCCCTCATCCAGCGATTTGAATGTTGTATCACCAGTCATCGGTCCACCTCGAGTGGAGCCTACGCTTCATCTTCCGGTACGTGGTCGCCATTCGAAAATTCTTCTACCCCAACGGCCGTCGGTTTTTTGAGCTATGTGCCCTGTCTACTGTCACTTGAGTTTCGTCATTAGGTGAGCTACGTCGGACACTTTGGTTCTCATGCGGATCTCCTCATTTCTTATTCAATCTCGCAGGGAAACTCTAAACTCTCTACCGGATAATCAACGTAAAAACGTAACACGATTCACCTCGGGGTATGCAGAGGTAAATGAACATTCAAGTTTAAATATAAATATCCACGATGGACTTACTAAAATTTTCAGAACTCAAGAAATTTACATTTTATTTTAGTAAATCTTAAATTTGATTTTGTTAGCTCTACAATATTGTAAAATTATAAAATTAAATTACAACCACAGATGTAAGTGAATATAGATAATATTTAGATTTCTCTGATTAAAATAGTAGCCATAGAAATCCTCACCGATCAAGTGGAAGAGATATCTTCCGCTAGTGAACCTCAGTCAACCGAACAATGGCGGTCAAACCATTCCAGTAGGCGGCAGTAAGTGCAATAATGCAGATAAGCAGCAGCGCCCTGCGATTATAGTATTACACCGTTGCTGATGATTTTGCACAGCTGTGGTTTTTGTCTAGCAATGGACGTCTTTAAGATAGTGACATATTATTTTATCAGTCTTAAACCAAGCGAGTTGCCAACCCTAACTACACCGTGCTCCCACACAGAGATTGAACATGAAAGTGCGATACGACGCACGATTGGACGCATCACAGATCGTGAATACGCTTACAGGATGGAAACATTTAACGGAACACTGTGGAAAAGTACTTACTTAGTATTACTCAACGCCTGTATTTCCCGAAGGGATATATTCCAGCATACATTGGAAACCTAGTGGATATATTCTCTAGATCAGTGGTTCTCAAACTTTTTAAATGATGGAACTCTTTTGGGAATCAAAATACTTGATGGAACCCTACAATAAAACAATTGTTTTTATATGTGTATTTTTTATTAATCAGCATAATAAAAGTACAATGTAACAGTTTCTAATTATTATTTACTTCACCACTTGGCAAGGACAATAACAGAAAACATTTAAAAATAAAAAATCTAACTAGTGGGAGGTATGAAACTGTTTTTTATTTTTCATCAATTGGTTGATATCAGGTTTGATGGAAGAAAGTTGGAGTCTCATATCAGCTTCGGCGTCCAGTCTATTGCGATATTTTGTTTTCGTAGCTGCGTAGGCAGAGAATCCTGTTTCGCACAAATATGTAGTTGAGAACGGGAGATGAATATCCAGAGCCATTTGGCCAAGCATTGCATATTCATGTTGGATTCTGCACCAAAAATCATTGAGAGGCGTCGTTTTGAACAGTGACTCCATACTTGTGTCTGATGACATTTCTAAAAGAGATTCATATATCTCGTTTGACATGTTTTCAGGCTTTTCCAAGTTGGGTAAAAAAGGATTATGAATCCATGAATTCACTTTAATTTTAGTATTGTGTTCTTCGGAAAAATACTTTTCAAAAGATGCGCGCATCGAACTGAGATATTGGACCAATTCTTCAAACACATCATCTTCAAACATTTCTGAGTCGTTTTCGCTAACAAACTCACTGAGTAACGTAAAGCTTTCTATTTCTTTCTTACCAATGCAAATGATCCAAAAATCTAATTTTCTTTTAAAAGCAGTTATTTTATTATAGGCCTGAAACACTGTTGTCTGTTTACCATGCAACGATAAATTCAATTTGTTAAGTTTTTGAAAGATATCCGCCATAAAAGACAATCGGAACAACCAAGTTTTATCATACAAACGGTCCTTCAAATTAAAAGAAGTATCTGCTGAAAGAAACATTTGTAACTCGGCTCTAAGTTCAAATAGCCTTGTTAAAGTTTTACCCCGAGACAGCCATCGCACTTCTGTATGGAGCAGCAGTGTTTTATGTTTGCTGCCATAATCCTCACACATTTACGCAAAGCCTCTTTCTTACATCTGGAAGAAGAGAGCCAGAGCTTTACCTCTTTCACCCCTAACCAATGTGACGTTTATCGACCATTTTGGGCGAACTTTTGACCAAAACCGGACTATTAATGCTTACGTAGGCAGACTAGGCAGAGTGTAGCAGAGATAATGCTCTACGAAGACGGAACTAGCCGATTGTCTCTTTCCTAAACTCGAAGTGCCATATTTATTTACGGGTACTGAGAATACTTAACTGATTTGTTACTTTATCACCTTTGTTTATGGTATCGTTAACAGACACGTGCACATAAAATGTATAAGCCAACCCGAGGCGTCCTAATGATGTGACTGTGTTGTTGTGTGACTCGCAACATTTGCGTCTTCTGTAGGGTTGATAATACGATATTTTAAAAATAAATCGTAACGCGCATTCATAAAGTCTGTAACCTTAATTTTTAGTGATTTCGAAATCACTTTATTTTAGGTATAGTTCGCGGCACGCAAGTTGAATCAAAATGGCGGTCCAAAAATTACGAAGAAAAGAATTTAATTTCAAAAATTAAGAAGAAAGCTTCAAAACGAATAATAAAAATCCGAAAAAAGGAAAAGTGATTTCGTCGTATCCAAATTTATGTATATTGCTATGAATTATAGATGGGAGATGATTAAAAAAAAATTAATTAAATGGCAAACCAAACATAAGGTCAACTTAGGTATATGCCGCGTATTATTCTTACTAAACCACCAAAAACCAACATATTGCATATGCATATTTTATTATGTAACAAAAGTGGGAAACAAGAATGTAGTGTGATGCCTGCAGCGTATTGAAATCACAAAAACCAGAGGTGATTTTTTTTTATGTAATGAAAGTGGTAATCATGCATGCAGTTCACATTGATGTTAAGTGATGACTGCAACATATAGATTGACCTGCAAAATGCAGATGCGTTACCACTGCTGAGGCCTAAGGTATTATGCCTCTTTGCCGGATTACAGTATAATGCAGATGCGTTATATGCTGTGCAGACCTCTGTGATTGTTATTATGGGGCCATACATTACCATCTAACTGGAACACCATAGTGCTGAACACTATATGTTGGCGGCAGATAGATTAAATAATGCGGTGTAGCCTACGCTCTCGAATGACATCCTACACTGGAACTTTAGACCACAGTTAAAATAAAGTTAAAACCGGGTTGTTGTCAACCCTAGCGTGTTGGTCTTGTTGGGATGCCTGCGCGGGCGCAAGGGCCCGGCTATTCCTGGCCACGCGTATTTAAATAACTGCCACTCGCTCATCTCTGCTTCGAAGTTATGGGATTTATTATGTGTAGGTGTGCCCTTGATGTGGCCCAGTATTAGATTTCGCTATAACCAGGAAGTTTGCTGACAAAATGTTAAAAGCGCGTGTTTTTCAATGTATTCAATTTCTATAGAGTTTAACAGTGTTTGGAAACTGACACAATAATTGGCAAAAAGTGAGTAGCAAGAGCGATGAGCAAAAGATTATGCGATGACATGTTTCAAATGTTTATTGTTATGTCTCTGTGATTGTTACTACGGGGCCATAGGTACATAAGATGATGATTTTTAGCATTAAGTCCGCCTCATGTAGGTACTATTTCATGCAAAGTTTAAACAGGTACTAAAATCTATATCTATATATTCTTTAAATGTATATCAAAATTGCTGCACAATTGCTGTTCGTTAGTCTCGCTAAAACTCGAGAACGGCTCCACCGATTTGGCTAATTTTGGTTTTGAATGATTTTTGGAAGTCCAGGAAAGGTTTAAAAGGTAAAAAATATGAAGAAATTGAAGGGGAATAGTAAAATACACAATTTCATTATATCAAAACTTTGACACATTATTTCATTCTGAGGCAATATGAAGTTTGCCGGGACAGCTAAATAATTCCTACTTTTATTCATCCTTCAAATGTAATATAGAGTTCATATCACATGAAGTGTTTCAATATTTACAATAGTACACACCCGCGAGCGGAGAGCTCATGACTCATCGGCTGAGTTCGCGCCCTACAAGGAGATGTGAATATTTTATGTATGTATGTATGTATGCACATTTGTACCGTAGTGTCAATGTCCCGACTACTTTGGTCGTAAATAAGTTTATTACTAAGTAAAAGGGGAATGTTAAAAGAAATTACGCAGAAATATCAACTGCATCGGTAATCCTAGTCTAGACTAGTAGTATCCACTATGTGCTGGGGTCCTGGGTTCGATCGGAAGATCGAACCCAGGACCCCAGCACCGGGAGGTCGGGAGCTAATGAAGATGTATCGTCTTTTATCTCTGGTGGTATTTTTCCATTTCCTGAAAGATTCCCATTGCTACCCTCGGAGTCTCGGGAGACACCTTACCGCAAGAAGCGGTAAGGTGTCTCCTGAAAATTTACTGGTGGTAGAGCTCCAGTGACGGAGCTCGCGGGCGTAGGCACCACCACATTACTTATTATCAATATACCTACTTGCCGCTAAATGGTAGTGTGATGGATGTAACAGTAGTTCAGCACTATTGTGTTCCGGTCAGGTGGTAATGTACGGCTCTATAATTTCCGGCACAGAGGCATAACACCTTAGGCCTCAAGAGTGGTAACGCATCTTCGTTTTGACCTTGGTCTTTGTGTGAAGGCCTATAGGCTGCAATCATCACTTAACATCTATGTGAACTGCATGCTTGTTTGCCACTTCCATTAGATTAAAAAAAGAATCGTTGAAAATTCGTCAGACGGCGAGTCGTAGTTTTGTGTATGAGCCCTAAGCCCAAAGTAAGAAAAAAAAATGTGTGAATTCACGATCGTTGAAGGTTATAGTTATCGGTTAATTGCTACTGTATGCGTGTGAGACCCATAAAATATAAAAACCTTTGAGCATTGTTTAATAAAAATATAAATTTGCTCAGATACCTATAATGAAGGGTGCGATCGTAACTTAGACCTACTAGAAAAAAAGTATGAATGAGACTAGAAATGTAGAAACTCAGAACAATTACAATATTACAATATTTTACCGTCATATTTTACGTGTTATCTTTTTTGCACTTTATTTAGCACAAAACGACATGATTTTTTCACTTCAATAATTATATTCAGGTAGTTATACCTATACAGATAATAAGGTCTCGTCCAAACGTTGCGTTGGGCCAAACTGGTGAAATGAATGCTCACGCCAAAAATCAATAAATTGTCGAATACCTAATAGGTATAAGGAATATCATAGTTTTTGAATTTGTATTACCTATAGTAATGTCACATCGTAAGTAAATAGTGTGTATACTACTATTAGTTCTTTAGACTATTGTTATATGCACACACATTGGTACCTAGTGAAGTGTGGTAATGTAGTTAGGTAGTTCTCTGAACAATAATTTCTACCGTCGCTCTCAAATATCAAACACGACTTTTTGGTAAAAATGATTATAGCGATAATATTATGCTTTAAAAAAACTCGATTTTTTTTTTATGTAATGGAAGTGGCAAACAAGCATGCAGATCACATTGATGTTAAGTGATGACTGCAGCCTATAGACACCCACACAAAGACCAAGGTCAAAATGCAGATGCGTTACCACTCCTGAGGCCTAAGGTATTACGCCTCTGTGCCGGAAATTACAGGGCCGTACATTACCACCTGACCGGAACACGACAGTGCTAAACACTACCATTTAGCGGCAAGTATATTAGGTAATGCGGTGGTGCCTACGCCCGCGAGCTCCGTCACTGGAGCTCTACCACCAGTAATTAAAAAAACTTTAAAAAATTAGCAAGTATTTATTGTTTCGCTAATAGCCTCTACATTGGACGTGGATTATAACATATCCGTATTTTAATTTTTTTTTTACTGTCAATTACTATCGATACTGGCCTTAATTTTAATAAAGAGTAACCCCCTTATTCATAAACGTACATTAGATACGTTTTAGCTATAGAATGCTTTGTCTCTGTCAGTTGCATTGTCAAATGTGCAGGATAGAAAAATACAAAGGAGAGATATTAGCAACACCAGCTAAAATTCGTTTATGAATAAGGGGGTAAGTATCTGATTCTATCTACGCATCGACTAGTGTATCTACGTGATCCATATTGTTTCATGAGGCACTTTGAGATGAGGCGACTGCATTTAATAACAAGACAAGATTGTCCTTTGTCTTCGTTTATGTCAGTATACAGGCACTGAGTAACTGGTGTCACAATGAATAAGGCGGCCAACTTTCTGAAAATAGCATGCGGGACTTTTTGTGGATAGATAGGGTATATGAATGCGAAGTATGAAGTTTTGTCAGTATACGTATCAAAATTACATAAAAACACAAAACTTACAAACTTAGTATAAATGGAACAAAGCGATCACATACACACACGCAAACCGCTGTTGTTTGCATGCGTGTGTGGGTGTAGTGTAGAGTGTATGTTTTATATGTGTGTGTGACTGTGTGGTTGTGAAATAGCTTGAAAAAAAAACAGCCATGGTAGGTACGTCAATGCATCGAATGCGGGACTTGCGGGACGTATTCAACGTTTTGCGGGATTATTTTGTTAATTCTTGCAAAGCGGGATTACATCCAGCATTACGGGACGGTCCCGCAGAATCCGGGACGGTTGGCCGCCTTAACAATGAACGTTCAACTGGGGGACAGACGTCGGGTGACTCAGAGCATGTAGGATTTACAACATGTGCACCAAAAATATGACATGTATGTAAGGTATTTATTCTATTAAGTTTATCTTAAGCATTGTTGCCTGAATTAAATAAATAATAATAATAATAAAATAAGTAACTAAACGACGTGTTTTTTTTGATCTGCCTTTTTATGGTGTAAAAGAAAAAGTAGAGCATATTTGCGGTAGTTCTTATGATATGAAAGTGACAAACGTGCATACAGTTCATACTGATGATAAATGAATACTACAATTCATATGACGACCCGGTTAGTCCAGCGGTGTGAGACGACCGTTTGATTAGGAGAGTCGTGGGTTCGATCCCCGCACCGGGACAAATATTTGTATGGCCTATATCTGTTTCGGGTCTGGGTGTTTGTGTATGTACAACGGCACCCACGACGGCCATGACACAGGTTTATACCTAGTGTAGGGCTGTGAGTGTAAGCGATTTTTTTAAATATATCTACATCTATCTACATAAAAACATTCCTGAGAAATACTCAGCCGCATTTTAACTTAAAAATCGGAACCCGATAGCAATTTACATTGTCATTGTAGTAGCAAATCTAATAGATTAGGTACTTATGTAATGCTTTGGTGCTACCTTTTCAAATAGAGCGCTTCACGCCAGTAGAAAATAAATTATGACTTTCTGCAATTTTTCTCCAAATAACTAATATTATACGCAAATTCCACACTCCATCCAAAATTTATTCATCATAAAAAGGCAATCAAATGTTTATTCACCTATTTACTTGAAAATTACGTAAATAATACGAGTAATTGTATAAAGTACTAATTGACTAGTCACGGCTGTAAAATAACTGATGAATGTGGTAATCTATTGCCATACATTATTTATGTATTCCTGTGAGAACATTTCTGATTCATATATCTAATGTGATGTTCTAAGAAGCTACTTAATTTGAACAATGAGTAATCTGGTATTGTCACATACGAGTAATGTTTATGTCGTAAAGTCGTAATGATACATAAACTTATTTTTTTATGATTAAAAATAGGTAGATTTTTTATGCAACGAAGGCACAGTACAGATATGAACAGTATGGAAACTACGTACAAAACGTTCGAAACGGCACGGCACGGTGAGTGTGACGTTTCAACGTTTTGTACGTAGTTTCTACACTGTTCATATTTGTACTGTGAACACAAGAAAATAAGTTTATGTTCAAGCGCATCGACGTTCGAGTATCGAGTGACTCGCTACTGCAGCTGCAGCACCGCGAGAACTGCTTAGAGGCCTCGTCGATGCGCATGTTGTTTCGAACGTTTTGTACATAGTTTCCATACTGTTCATATTTGTACTGTGCCAGAGGTCAAAATGTAGATACGTTGCCACCCCTGAGACCAAAGTTATTGTCTCTGTGATACTTATTACGGAGCCATACATTACCATCTAAGCGGGACACGATGCTGTTGGACACTACCATTCGGCTTTAATGATGATGATGAGGCCAGATACCTGGGTTAGGTAAAGGCAGTCAACATCAGCCAAAAGACGTTCATTACTGAACAACAATCTTCACCAAAGATACCCACAATAGTGTTGGGCGTCATTAGGGACGAATATGCCAAAATCGCCGCGCGTGGCATGATTGACAAACCCAGTAGCTGTAGTTTTATCGCGGGGTACTGCCACCCACCCAAAAAAACAAACAAAAAAAGAAAGGGAAAAAAAAGAGGAAAAAAAAATTCGAAATGGCCTCCCTCAGCGAGTTTCCCTGCATGCCAACATCCCCTTCATTCGATCACGCCCCCGAAGCTTCGGGGGCAGATAGGCCCGGGG
Organism: Macrosoma leucophasiata; assembly: GCA_036365455.1. NCBI lineage: Eukaryota > Metazoa > Arthropoda > Insecta > Lepidoptera > Hedylidae > Macrosoma > Macrosoma leucophasiata. The sequence continues at coordinate 14,439,044 of JAWQUS010000004.1, forward strand.
AACGAGGCACACCTTGACCCCCGAACCATCCCCCCCCCCCTCTGTCGCGCTTCACGCGCGGAGGGAGGGATGATGTTTAGTTAGTTAGCTACCCACCCTATTGGAATGGTTTGGCCGACTCTGTTCGGTTGACTGAGTTGACTGACTGTACTAGCGGCAGAATTCTTCCCACCAGTGGTCAGCAGGTTCCGACGCCAAAAAGTAAAGTAGTATTTATGTAAGTATCGCAAAATACAAAATGCTGTACCTAATTGGGTAGAAGCATAGAGCAACACGGGCCACCGGCCGCGGCGGACCGGAGGGGAGTAGCCATAGCGTTTATTACCGATGCAAAACAGTCTGTAATTTTTTGCGGAGGGAAATGCGTGCGACACACACGCACACTACAAAAATCGTCTATTAGTACGAAACTCACACCTTGACTTTAACAAAATAAGTAAACAATTTCACGCACACATTTAAACATCTAGGCGACAGGTATAAGGCCATTTGGGCTTGTTCTTTGACAGAGGGGAAAGCCTGCATATTGGCTACTCCCTTCCGGTGCTCTAGGGTAGAAGTAGGCCGGTACCGCAATAAACAGTAACAAAAGTACCTTTACTACTTGTAGTCATATAGGTAGAACTATATCACTACAAGTAGTAAAAGTACTTGGTATGCTGTATTGTTAAGGACCGGTTTCCAACAAAAGCGATCGCAAGAGAGACAAGAAAGTAAACAGATCGTGACGCACCCAGCTTAATAATGAAGTCTCGCGGAATTCTCTATATGTATAAATAAATAAAATTGGGATGTCTGTTTGTAATATAAAAATAACCGCTTTTTGCTTACTGCATATGCATGTACACGGTACATATGCCAAAACAACATTTTTTACAATTTTTGTCCGTCTGTCTGTCTACCTGTTTGTTCCCTCTAATCTCGGGAACGGCTGGGCCGATTTCGACGGCGGGACTTTCACTGGCAGATAGCTTATGTAATAAAGAGTAAGTTAGGCTACTTTTACACTAGCTGCGCCCACGACTTTGTCCGGGTAGATAATAAACAATCATAAATTAAAATAATTTTTAAAATTTAGTTTTTGTTTTAGTTTTAATTAATTCTATTTTTTTTCTGTCTTATTTATTTATTCTTTTATGCACATAAATTATGCATAAGGTGGACTTAACGCCACTAGGCGTTATCTACCAGTCAACCTTCGGGTAGTGAGGAAATCGACGAAGTAGGTGCAATCGTACAAAGAGCGAAAATATGAGTGACAACTAAAAATATTGATAAAGAAATAATGTTCAATATGCGTGGGAATAATATTCAAATAATACAAAAATAATATATTTATACACATATAAAATTAAATATACATAAGATATAATACATATGTATAATAGGTATGTACCTATAAATAATTACGTTACTGGTAAAGATTGATAGGCAATTAAGAAACATACTAATATCATATTTAAGATATCATAATATCATGTATAACTATAATAAAGATATATACAAATATACACAATAATAAATAAAAGAAAGGCTGACTTGGGAAGCTACTAGCCGACCGAATTGAGATACAGTTCCCGAATTTTCCGCTAAAATGAATACTTGCAGGTTGATTTCCTGATATTCACGGGCAGCGCGTTCCAAAGTTTTATTGCCGAAACGATATAAGAGTTAGAAATAAAATTGGTGTTGTGAAGAGGAACATGCATGTTTTGTTTTCTTTTGTGTACCTTTTTGTCCTAATAAATGTATTTTCTTTCTTTCTTTAAATTCTCACGCGGGCGAAGTCGCGGGCACAGCTAGTCATAAATACTTATACTCATATTATTGCACACGCAGAACTAAAGGTTGCCACTTGCAATATTAAATTGTAGTGATCTGCCTTGTGACGTAATTGCTAGTCGTAATCATAACATGGTTGCCACATCAAAGACGTCTTCGGATGGCCTTCGCATAATTCTCTTAACAAATAACATTTTAGCATTATATAAGGTTAATTGGTAATATGTTAAAATATACACAAAATTCTGTAACAGACACTAAAATAATTAATTTAGTGCGCCGGTCTCGAAAACAATTTATAATTTTAGGTCAATGTAAACTAAAACTTAGGTATCTACATTTTTTTTGTTTGCAATTATTTACATTTGTAAAATTTATTAATATACTACTTATTACCTAACTATTTCAATTTGAAACGAGTTGATTAGAATATTCCAAAAAAAATTTGCTGGATTAAAAATATTTTAACAATCACCTAAAAGGAGCATTCGGGCCCGCACCTTGTACATACACTATATTCAGAGAAGAAGCATTAAATACAAAATCATTTTCAGTTATTCAAATCGTTTATTAACCTTCAATGTAATTGTCGTTAGGTATATTTCAAAAACAAAAATGTCATAGTAACAACATGACATAAATTACATAAAATAAATATTTCCGACAAAAAAACAACAAATCAAATTATTATTTGAGTATTTGCCTATGATTCTACGTATTTTTCTCTATCTTTTGATATTGTACAACCAGTAGTAAGCCAATCAGTCATCAGGTGTAGACAAGGTGTAGATATCAAAGAAATAAGCATAGATATTATGTGTTATAATACACATAGGTAATAGAGAATATAAATCCACTAGGTTGCCTATCAAAATGTGGCCGCAAGTATTTTTTAATATTTTTTTATTTTTGGGATTAAATTTCGTTGACTTGTTTTTTCAATAAAATACCGTCCAATTCACGGCAATATATGTAAAGACTCTGAAAAATCACGGCATCCGTTGCGCACTTGGCCGCACCTCTTTGCAGCCAGGTGTAAACAGGTATGATCAAGGAAACGTTTCTACGTTCATAACGTACATTAATTCGTTATATATCAAATTAAAGCTAATTTTTTCTCATTATTATGGTATGCAGTTGCCAAATTAAATCTGGCCGCAAATAAGGGTTGCTGGCTGTTAATTATGAAGAATGTTATTATTTCGTCGTAAGAAAAAATATAAATAAGGGAAAGTCTGGTATTTTGGACAGTTTTTTTTCAAATGCGTTTTAAATATATATTTTTTAGTTTTTAACAAACGTTTATTGTTTAGATTGAAACAGAAACTATTCAACTTGATATTTATTCAGTATTAATGAAAGTGATTCTTATAGATTTTAAAAAAATCGACAAAATATGAGAGTAAAGCTTTGTTTCAATTTAGCCAACTGGTTGTGTAATTTGAACCACAGAGTTGCAAAATTGGACTTTAATAGACTCTAAAGTAATATAAGTAGGAAAACTAATATAATTATATACGATAATAAAATATTTTAACATACATCGATGGCCAGGTAACAAACATAAACATTATATGAACAAGTATTCAGTTAAATCACGTGAATGTGAACATTAAAGTCTCAATGAGACAATCATCACAAATGTCAGGATTTTGAGTAGAAGTTTCATGATTTCAGTAATGGCAACACGCACACTGTATCCAATTAACTATGGGGCCTTTTTTATAATAATAACTTTTCATCATTTCATCATTCAACCGAACGTTCACGACTCCACGGCCACTGCTGGACAAAAACCTCCCCCAAAGCTTGCCACAACGAACGGTCCTGAGCCGCCCTCATCCAGCGATTGCCCGCAACCTTTACCTGTCAATCCGAACATGTGTTGTTCTAACTTCAAAATATGATTTACTAAAATATCTTCAAACTCATTGCTAAAAATAGTCGGTCTTCCCTTATTAACTGCTGTGGACTCACTTGTGTCACCTATGTCTAAATGTCTCTTCAAAGTGTCTTTAGAAATCTTATGTAATCTTGCACATTTGTTAAGACTGATCTCGTTATTTCTGTAATCATTTTACTTATTTTCTTCTGTCCATTTATAATATGTTTTACCAGTCATCTGTTACAAATAAGAATGGGTACAGTAAAATGGACCGGTTCATTATAACCAACTCTCTAGGGTTCATTTTATCGAACAGGGTGGATATACTAAACAAAAATTTACTAAAACATAACCTATAAATACCAGCAAACGTTTCACGTAAATATATTGCACAATAATTTACGCTTCTTAATCGTAAATCATAAACACTGTATGCTTACCTTTAATTTCAGTATACACTTACCAAGGATCGATGAAAACTACATGAGAAAGACCAAAAAAAGTTTTTTCAATACCAAATTCAGTCGTTTTAACTCATAGCAGAAACAATAAGGCCGATATGCAATGAAGTCAGGTGCGTATCACTTGGTGTTGACAATGAAGAAATTAAAAAAATACTTTTCGAGATATGATGGTGGTCCAATTCAGTTGCAGGTCCAATATACCCTACTTTCCCCTATGCCGATACTTTATTAACAATTGAATCCACCGATGCTTTTGGATATCATACAGAGTGTTATAAAAAGAACAGTTTTGAAGAAAAGAAAAGAAAATGAATTTTAAAAATTTTACAGAACACAAAAAGTAAGTAAAATTTTAATTGAATTTAAGAATAACTAGCAGTGCCCGCGACTTCGTCCGCGTAGAATTTCAGACAAAAACTGTAAAAAATGTTGTTTTGTTTTTACGTAAATAGACCAAAACAACATTTTTTACAATGTGTTTAAAAAATGTTGTTGTGTGTTTTTACAATGGTGACTCCCATTACCCCATCTTCCCCTACAGTTTTGTGCTGACGAATGTGAGAGAGACTCAAGTTGGCCATAACGTTGAATAAATTGCACGCGTGTGATCCAACGTAAGCTCTCTTCCATACAAAATTTATATTCACGTGTGTGGCTGAGAATGCATAATCGACACCTATCTTAACTTTATGGAATAGAAATGTTTTGTCTATAGGTAAATATATGTTAAGACCATCGTTGATGGCTTTTTACTGTGTGGCAGAAAAAGGTAAGTGAATAAGCGGATAGGTATGTAGGTATCATGTATTAAAATTATAGATCTCAATAGATATCTCCACGTTGTCACATTTTTTTTTCACTCATGAGATAGTTTGTGTTCTTTAGTCTGTGTCAGAAAAATCCGTCTAACCGGAATACCTGCACTAGTGCTGAACATCACCACTTGGCGGCAGATAGGCTAAATAATATTGTGATGGTGAACGAATGCTGTATTTTGTGTATATGTTCATAAAATAAACACAATATGAAACCCAATAAGGAAACGATATCCGCGGATATTACAGTTTTGTGTCGACGAATGTGAGAGAGGACTCGGCTATAAAGCTCTAAATAAATTCTACGCGTGTGATCCTACGCTAGCTCTCTTTCATACAAAATGTATGTGGATGCGAACTATCAAAGTAGATGAGAGAAATGACGGTGTGGAACGAATGATTATAATTATATTGTTACTTTTGAGGAACAGAAATTCTTTCTCTTTTCATTCTCAGAAAAAGATTGTTCTTTTACATTTTTCGTTATTTTTGCAAAAGTGGCAAACAAGAACCAACCTGTAGATTATAATTTTATAAAAGTACCATGAAATAAAAAGGTATTTTAATTTGTGGTAGTACTGAGAGTAGACTGGGATGGCTCGGGATAGCTTGATTTTAATTTATGTTTAAATATAAAAGTTGAAAAATAAATGCCGATTTAAGGTGTTGACTGCATGTAACCTAACTACAGGGCTACAGGTTGGACATGTTGATTTGAGGTTTCAAAGTAAATGTTGATTTGTAATTTAATGGTTTTATTTTATTAGCTTTATTCAACACATTCTACATAGGATTTCTTTGGCTTATAAATAACATAAGAGTTTTTATCTTGTAGTTAAGTATTTAGATATCGTGTCGTGTAGCCAATAAAATAGAAATATTCGAACCGAATATATTCGGCATCTAAACCGAATAATTCGGCCGAATACGAATAGTGGAAGTGATGCCGAATATGCCGAATACCGAATACGAACCGAATATTCGACGCATCTCTAAAAAATAATTAATTAGATTTCTGTAGCTAAATGTATATAAAACCATATAAGCTGTACAAAATTTACAAAAAACGGTCATGAGGCGGTGGTTAAGTAAAATTTAGGAAGAAATATTACGGTCTATCAAAATAAAAAAAAACCGTCATGTCTTATTGAAAATTTTGTACAGCTGCCCAAAGCGCGCGCTTCTATACTTAAAGACAGCACACTATTTGGTAGAGATCATTCTTCTTTTTTTTTTCATTTTCATTTACTCAGATACTCAACAGGATGAAAGCTTTTCACCAAATCTTTCCGAAAATCCCCTCTTGGAATCCCCTACTAATAGTGAGACTAATTTTGATTAGATTACTAGACCGTGTTTTTAAATTCAAGAAAATAAACTATTTCTTTTAATACAAGAGCAAAACACTACGGAACCGTCTGAAGACGAGTCCGACTCGCACTTTACCGCTGCCTCAAAAATATTCTAACCAAAAAGGTCCATGAACTCTTTACTTAGAATAATCATTTGAATAAGCCTCTTCACCTGAAAACACTGCTCTAGGATATAAATTCAAGCCGAGGGAATAAACTTCGCATCTCCGCATTGCCGCACCGGCACATTACCTTAATTACTCTCACATCCATCGCTCGATACAATTACCAATTGTTCGTAACACCCATAAAATGTTCGAAACTACAGTCGTAATGTACGGTTGTTAAAAATATTTCATATCGACACGTGATGGTAAAAGTTTGAGTTTCTAAAACGTAACGCAACTTCACGCCTGTAATCCCGAAGGGGTAGGCAGAGGTGCGTGTTTGCACTCATACAAACATACATGCAAACACGCACGATTCGCCGGTTTCATTTTTTGGCCCATGTAACAAGTGGTGAGCCTGTTGACATCTCCGGGCACATAACCAAACTCCGTAGTACTAGAAAACTTCCCGAAAATTGAAAAATCCCAATAGAACCAGAGATAAAGGATTTCTCACCGTTATTTATTATAGTCACCGAGCCGGGAATCGACCCCAGGACCCCAGTGTAGCAGTAGTGGCCTGCTACCAATTGAAGTTCTATCTAATAAAAATAACGTAAGAACAATTGAGCAACGTGTAACGGTTAATGTTAATCTGATTCTTGGTTTTTGAAATTAAATAACAACAAATTAGTTAACGTTAAGTAAGTTATGTAAAAAAAATCTACAAAAAAATAACTGTTATTATATTTCAGAAATATGAGGTATATTACGTCATTAGTTAATTAACTAGGTACATGGTATAGTTTTACGTTCTCCTGGGACTACGGATACTAAAATGTGACTCAAGGGTTGATTTTAGAAATAGCTTTAGATAAAATATAAACATTAAAAATACTTTAAAACCATTTCAAAAAGAAGAAAGTTGTGGGTTCGGATCCCTTTTATATCTTTTTGTTTGTCGTTTTTAATTAGTTATTCCGACATGGCTCACTCAACCAACCGGAACTGTTTTAGGTTATATCAACGTTTAGAAGATCTCCCGATGATCATACTAATTTAAAAAACAACGAGGAATCTTTGAAACTGGAGATCAAAATACACAATTATTATTGTATTTTGATCTCCATTGTAATAAATATCCTTGCAAGAAGAATGGGCATTGTAGCCCATACTATAACTATTGTGCACAAAAATAAAAAACATCATTAAATAGTAAGAATATGCTGTTTGGAAAGGATTCGAAAAAGTAGAGCTCAACTTTAACTTTAATGATACAGAGCCAACTCTAGCGTCTAAAATTGGATTTAATTTTTAACTAAGCTGATAACAGTGTATCTAAAACGATACAGGTACCTAGGTACGAATGCATACTAGAAAAAATAAGGGAGTTACTTATGATCGAATGTTTAGCACAAAATATAAGTGGAGCGTAACGAAGTAAAGAAAACCGAGAAAAAAGATTGATTTGATCCAATAACGATAAAATAATTGAGAACTAAATTGTAATTTTCACATCATAATATCCGTTTTCAATCAAACGTGATTAATCCAAATGAATATAGATCCGCAGAAGCCGGAAACATTAAGAGATATCATCAAATGTCACCGGGAAATTCTGCTAATGAATAAATGTCTCAAACTTACCTATCGGGAAATCACGGCATCCGTGCACTTTAAAATACTCAAATGAGAACGGTAACATGTTAATTATCACAGTTTTTTATCATATATCGGATTCGTTAGCGTGTGTTCGAGGAAAGTAGCTCTCGCGTGGAGCCCACGCGCGCGACTGCGGCCTTCTTCCATTGATGCCTGACACCGGCAGACTGCCTATTACAATGTACTCTGTGCTGCCTATCGTTTACTTTAATTTAGTCAACAGACCATCTAATTAGAGGTTAGTGAGTAATCGAAGTTAAATAAAGCTTGAACTAACGACGACGCTGTTGAACTATAGTTAAAGACGGTAGAGCCTTTCTCTGTTGAGATTTTGAAATGAATAATGCTTTAGCATCATTGTTGTGTATTGAAAATCGATGAAACGAAAAAGCGACAGTAAAAGAAACAGACACATGAGTTCATAAGATTTAACGTAAGATAATTTTTTTTCTGTGAGTCCTGCTAAGCTCACCAATCTGTTTTTGAACATTTAGCTGTTTTCCTGTCCAACAGTCCGACACTCGTCTGGATTTGTGGCAGTGCCGTATTAGCCTAATTGCAGGAGGCAGCAAATGCTACGGGCCCCGCGCATTGGGCCACACGTTAGTGCTGAACACTACCATTTAGCGGCAAGTATATTAGGTAATGCGGTGGTGCCTACGCCCGCGAGCTCCGTCACTGGAGCTCGCGGGCTCGACTCTCTCATTATTTTGTTATGAATCTGTACTGTAAGGTTGGGTGGGACACTGATGGCCGAATACTCAAACGTCACTCAATTTTAAGCAACCCTCAAAATTTCTATCGTTTGAACGTGTTTTTAAAGACTCAAGACTTTTAAGTCCCACTTAGATGTAAGTGACGTTTAAGTATTTGGCCGTGAGATAGGATAAAATGAGATAGGAGAAAATTAGCAACTATTTTTTCTAATAATAAATTACACTCGAAGACGAGGCGGGTCGCTAGTTACATATAAAAACGAATAATTTGAATGTTTTTATGTTGTTATAACAACAAAAATGTGTCCTAAGTCGTACATTTTTTATGATAAAATCAAACGCGACGCCTTCTTGACGCAATCCAATTTGTAATATCTTATCCCAAAAAGAAATAGGTATCCAACTATTCGCATATTTTAGGCATAACAAACATTTTAACATTGATATAAAAGCAAAAGCAAATATGAAAATAGGAGATAAATCAAATAAATGAACGTCATTAACCAAAAGCAGTAGGTAACCAACAGAGAAGATAAGAACATCAGTAAGTACGTGCTATTTGGTGAATTGATAAGTAAACACAACCTAATGAATTGTGGGAAAATAGCGTGTGTATTGTACGATCCTTTTATGTTTAATGTCGTACAATTATTGGTAGTAAATGAATGGACTGATATGAATAACAATGATAACTGCTGGCCGTTCGGAAATAGGTAATTTAAACTTATTATAACTCCTAACGTTTTCGTAGGTTTTCGCGAGCTTCATACATTGTAGAAATTAAACTTGCGGATTTTCTCGCGTATACAACACGCCCAAACTTCTTCTTGACTTAAATTATTAAAGTAGCAAACTTCATTCGGGTGAAATGAATTTGGTGTTACAGCATAACCAGTTTCGATTTTATTACTTTTTTAATGAACTACGAAAGCATTTTCACCGATTATTCCGGCTTGAGCTTGACCAACTGGAACGGATTTGTCGATGTTAAATTTATTCTCAGAGCCCCCATAAAAAGTAATCTCAAAGTTGGATCAAATGTTTTGTCATTGTTAACATTTTTTTTTTATGTTATGGAAGTGGCAAACAAGCATGCTGTTCACATTGATGTTAAGTGATGACTGCAGCCTATAGACTCCCACACAAAGACCAAGGTCAAAATGCAGATGCCACTCCTGAGGCCTAAGGTGTTATGCCTCTGTGCCGGAAATTACAGGGCCGTAAATTAACAACAACATTACTTGAGGTTGTTTTATATAAATAGGTAACTAGCGTTTACTTGCGATTTTTCCTCGTGGACTTAAGTTATAAATACCGGTACTCTTGAAACATAATAAAAAGATTTATAAAATTAATAAGCAGTAGTAATATATACAGGTAGATCCTTCTGTTGTCGATTGTTAATTAACGTCAATCATGAATGAGGTGAGTTGTCAACTGTCAACAAGTCACGATCGGATACATGTAAGCCATGTAAGGGTTATTCGTCATCTCGCACGACATAAATTCGCACGATCGGGCGACTTGGTGGACCTTTTGAATTTAAATAATATTTCAATCGTCAACTCGCCCGACCATATAATTGTGAGGTAACTATGTACAGTTAACTACAAAAATCCTTTTTAAATACGTTTAGTATTTTATGGTTGATCTATAAAATAAAACAAATTATCAGCAATTGTAATCGGAAACTTTTTGTCAATGTGAAGGTCTATTTAAAAATTCTCTGAGGGACCTCTGAATGGGATAACTAAGTATCTGTGTTACAGCCATATCATATGTACTCTACCTGTGTATGTAGGTACATCATTGAAATCCGTCCAGCCGCATGATTGAGCAAAAAAAAGAAAGAAACATCTATACTTTCACATTTATAAATAATAAGTAAAAATATTTATAAATACCTTCTTTAAATACCTATTTTTACAACCTATTTTTTTTCTCAACACAACCCCAAGGTTGACTGGTCGAGAATGCTTCATAGCATTAAGTCCGCCTCATGTACTTGTAAGTGCAAGAAAGTTTAAATAAATAAATACCTCATTAAATAATTTGGCAAATACTCGGTGCCATTAGTACGTAGTTTTGCACCAGTTTCAGATCATTAAAAGTTTGAAATATCTACAAACTTGTTCTTACACATATGTAGCCAGCGAAATACCTGCGAATTATCAATATTAGCTCTCATTGATCAATATTTGAGTTCAAACATTATCAATCTGAAGAAATAAGGGAAAGATAGCATTTTATGATATCAATTTGACGAAATTGCTTTGTATCCTTCTGGCTATTTTAATGGTGTGCGTAATGTTTAACAGCACATCGGAACCTAAGTAGACAGGTAGGTAGGTATGTAGGGGAAATAATTATGTGCCCTGCTTACACTCATGTCGAGTGTGGGAGTGGAGACAAAGCGTCGTAACATGTCTTGCCTATCGTAATACAGTTTAATAAGGTTTCTGTCGCGACTCGTCGATCAAATGTGGTGATAGTGTCTGCAGCACCGTTCTTTGATCTCAATTAAAGATTGGTTAAATTAAAAGGTTCTAAGTACTACCATAATATATAAATATAAAAATATTGATGATAATATAGAGATCTTGAAATAAATGCGTAGGTACAAACCACCTAACTGGCGCATCTTAGCACTGAATACCATTCGTGTCTATCGTGTGAGCAGAGAATATGTAATAATGTGTAAGACACATTAGGTATTTCATTCTTAGGCAATACGACGTTTGCCGGGTCAGCTAGTCTCATATTTATAAACTTATAAATAATATAGGTATATGGAGACCAGTAGTGCTGCGGCAGCACTTAAACTTACTTTCCGACTCGGGGATCGAAAACATAGGAAACATGATCTCAGCGTAGTGATAGTAAGTAACCTTCTACTAAGTACTAGACTACCGAGGAAGATCCTTTTCTTTACTAGGTAAATAGAGCACCAAAACCAAGAAAGTTACTTTGAAAACTTTTCTACTGGTTGTAGTTATTCTTATGCTACTCCATGTCTTAAAAACTAGCTGAGAAAAACGGCCACAACAATTCCTGGTAAGTGCGGCGTGTTGACAATATGTGCGAATTGGCAATTAGCTGGAAGCGGGCCGGTGTGGTATTTAGGTTGAGATCGCTAGTGAGTGCGGTCGGCAATTTGTCTTTCATATTTCCGTGTGTTCTTCGCAAGATAGATGAATTAGTATTATTTTTTAAACTGGTAATTTGTTTTTGTGTTTTTTTTTGTTTATAAGTTTTAATATTAAAAAATCTTCGAGATCCTCATAATTTAACGCTATCTCACCAATCGTTTCAAAAACTCTTAGTCCTCAATACTTTTTCATATCCCTCGAGAGTGGTCCTTATAAACGTTCCGTTTTCATTTTGAGGTCAGGATCCTTTAAAGGATTCTACTTGACCCATACGGCAACACTGGCCACCGGCCTTAGCGGACCAGTGGGGAGCCACATGCAGGCTTTCCCCTCTGTCAAAGTACAAGCACAAGTGACCTTACCTGTCGCAGAGATGTTTAAATGTGTGCGTGAAATTGTTTATGTAATAGGTTGGGGAAAAAGTCTTTTCGCATTATAGTATGTATGAACTTGTAATAAAATCTCTTTGGCTGTAGTATTGATTTCATTATGAGCTATTACCACCAGACAGGACTATCGATTCTGAACTCTACTGCGAACAACTGATGAGATTAAAGCAAGAAGTTGAGAGAAAGCGGCCGGAATTGATCAACAGAAGGGGTGTGGTGTTTCATCATGATAACGCTAGCTAGACCTCACACATCTATAGCCACTCAGCAAAAATTAAGAGAGTTTGGCTGGGAGGTGTTAATGCATCCGCCGTATAGTCCTGACCTTGCACCTTCAGATTTCAGCCTGGTCTCTTCAGAATTCTTTATGCAATGTTAGGTTAACATCACGAGAGGAGTGCCAAATCCACTTGTCGCGGTATTTTGATGAGAAGTCCCAAAATTTTTATAGCAATGGGATCATGTCCCTACCTACAAGATGGCAAAAGGTTATCGAACAAAATGGTACATACATACTTTAGTTAAATTTAAATAAACTATATTAAAAAATGTTTTGAATTATCTTAAAAATGCAAAGAAACTTTTTCCCCAACCTAATATTTTGTTAAAGTCAAGGTGTAAGTTTCGTAGTAATAGACGATTTTTGTTGTGTGTGTGTCATACAAATTTTCCTCCCCTCCCCCCAAATGACAGACTGTTTTGCATCGGTAATAAACGCTATGGCTACTCCCCTCCGGTCGGCCGGTGGCCCGTGTTGCTCTATGAGTTAAACAAAAGACGACTAACAAAGAGTTTTCTATTCAATTTTACAATCACTAACATCGATAGGAAAGTTGATCAATTGATCATATTGCAATCTATCTGAGCCATCGAACCATCTAACTCTAAACGTAAACCTTCTTAAATGGGCTATTAGCGTGACTGAAGACACTATAATATAAAGCATTAATTGTTGTCTTCGGAGTATATTTCGTAAATAATGAACATTGTAAGTTGTTATGTACGAGTATAAAGAAATATAGAGATCGCTTCCACCACGGTAGGGTTGCCAGCTCTATAGCTTTACCCGGACATGTTAGGCTTTTTTGGATCGTGTACGGTCAAATATTCATATCGGCCTGTCCGGATTGGACGAGCCAGTTGATTCAGCGGTGTGTGACGACCGTATAAACTAAGGAAATCGACCCCGGGGTCGATTCCCATACCGGGACGTATATTTGTATGATCTACTGATATTCGTTTCGGGTCAGGGTGTTTGTGTATGTGTTGTGTGCGAACAACGGTCCAAAACGACACAGGTTTATACCTACCTAGTGTGGGGGCCGTTACACATTTGAACTCTATAATTATAGAGTTCAACTGGATATACGGTAATAAAATCAATATCATCACCAAAATGGGGCTTAAATCAATTCTCTTCAAAACTCCCGTCGTGCCAAATATAGTCAGTGCTTACTCGTATATATTAATAGTATGATCTTTGTATGAATCAGTTCTTGCATAGCGTTTGCTGGCCACATGTGTTTATATAAATTAAGTCGTATTCAGAAACAGCTTTTCCTTTGTTTCTGAAGAAATTTGATATTTACATACTACGTAATGGTTTTTATACTGTAACGGAAATGCCAAAATATTGATTCAATGCAGAGGTTTCTTGATCTATATCGGTATATCTATACAACTTAATAAAATTGGAGTGTCTCATTGTAATATAAAAATAACCGCTTTTTACTAAATGCATATGTAACTACCTATGTATACACGGTACCAAATACATATATAATATTATACCAAAACAACATTTTTTACAATTTTCGTCAATCTGTATGTTTGTTGGGGCTAATCTCGGACACGGAACTTTCACTGGCAGATAGCTGATGTAATAAGGAGTAACTTAGGCGATAATTAGGCATAGGCTGTTATTAGGCTTAGGCTGTTATTACGCTTAGACTATTATTAGGCTTAGGCTTTTATCTATACATCTACACATATAAATAAATAGAATTGGCGTGTCGCCGATTTTGAAGGGACTTTCACTGTCGTAATATAAAACGTTAACGTGCTTATATTATGTTAGCAGCAAAATGATAAATAGGTGACACAAACCCAAACCTACGCGCGCAAAGCCGCTGGCACAGCTAGCAATACATAGGATAAACGTTGTCATTCCCAATTATCAAATTGTTTGTGCATTAGTCATAATGACAAAAGTAGTAACGCATCCTGCACTAATGAGCAATTAACGACGAAGACAAACAAACGAAACGTGATATATTGAGTTACACATTTTTATGTTCAGCTGTGGGACAACATTCAAAGAGGTTAAACGAGAATCAATCTTAAAACGAAAAACATATTTTTTTAGGGAATGATGTGGCAAACAAGGATGCAGTTCACATTGATGTTAAGTGCAGAATGCAGGCTATAAACACCCACACAAAGACCAGAGGTGGAAATGCAGATGCGTTGCCACCCCTGAGGCCTAAGTTGTTATGTCTCTGTGACAGTTTTTTTTTTTGTAAATACAATACGCTTACACTCACAGCTCCACAGTAGGTATAAACCTGTGTCGTGGGTGTCTGTAGTGTAACAAATATCTGTAGGCCATACAAATAAATATTGGTCTCGGTGCGGAGGTCCAACCCGCGACCCTTTGAAACAAACGGTCAACTCACACCGCTGGACCAACCGGGTCGTCGTTATTACAGGGCCAAACATTACCATCTATCCAGAACACGATAGTGATAGACTACTATTTGGCGGCAGATAGATTAGGTAATGCGGTGGTGCCTACGCCTTCGACACTGAAACTCCTTCACCAGTAACTGGAATTCTACCACTAGTAAAATTTACTAGAGGCAGAGTTCTAGTGTCAGAATTTGAGAAAACACCACCGCATCACCTGATCTATCTGGCAAACGATAATGTTCAGTACTATCGTTTTCCGGTTAGATGGTAATGTAGGGTCCCTTAATGCCCAACATTGCTATTGCAGCAGATTCATTTTCTTGGTGTATTTTTGAGTTATCTAAACTAATATTATAAAGCTGAAGGGTTTGTTTGTTTGTTTGAACGTGCTAATCTCACTGGCAGTATGCGATGCCATAATATATTATATAAAAAAAAGTAATAGGTCTGCGGTGCGGTGCATGCAATACGGTGTTTCCTATCCCCTCGATCTCCACAACGGAAACCACTTGTACTTCTCTAGCAGTAAAGCTCATATAGAAATCGTAACCAAAATCGCAATCGTAAATCCATTTCAATCCGATCAATCAGCTTGAGCGCAGTTAATACAGATTAATTGGTATTATGAAACAACGCGAGCTAATAGTGATGTACTGTGGTCTGTACCACTCGATGCCAAGATCCGGTGCTCAAAGGAGCGGGGGCCATTAAATGGCGAACTATAAACATTGCGCAAACGGCGCAGCGAGCACACTCAGGGGACGTAGAGCTATATCCGTATGTGATTAGGGATGGCTTAGTTGTGTTGATTTAGAACCGATGAATCGGTATTTGTGTTTTCGAGTTTATTTGTGCTGAGTAATGTTGTTGTAAGCGTATACTCGTCAGTTGATTGTTCGTGAAATAAATTTTGTTCTGTTTTGTTCAGCAGTGGATGTCTTGTGGTTGAAATTTTATTTTGTTTATTTATTTATATATGATGATGATGATGATGTTACTTTATCACTGGATTTTATTCTATTGATAAAGTTCTCAGTGGCACCCACGTAGTTTGGCAATATTTTCAATTAATGATTATCAAAGGCTCACCTCTTGAAATAATTTGTTTGAATTTAATTCTAAAACTTTTTTAAGTAGATACACCTTACACTTATTTATATTTTTGTGCAAAGTGTGGAGAATCAAAAATTGTAATTTTCAGCTTGAAGTGGATCAAAAAACCTAAGCACACGTAATATAGTTTCCGTGACGATAAGTTAAACAATTAAACGCACTTTCTTCTTTTTTATGGAACTCTATCGATTTCTCTGTCGCGGGTAATAGATTGTGACCACGCAACTAAAGGGTACAGTAATCATAAAAAACAACTAACAAAAAAACAAAGTCTGTGGCTTATTAAAATAGTAAATAGTATTAATACATAATATTAGAATAGTAGTGGGCACTCAACCAGTCTCACCCAAAATATGTTAATTAAAAAAGAAAAAAAAATAATATTCAACGCATTGATCCAAAGGGATTTATGGAAATGCTAGTATATTAAATACTAGATTATAGTTTTAAACAACATTTATCACACACAATTTTAAAACCGGGTCGTTACGCGATACTATTTTCGTTAAAAATATATACTTTTTTACCTGCATACCTATGAAACGTCGGTATATATATTTATATATATTTTTATCGAAAATAGTATCGCGTAACGACCCGGTTTTAAAAATGTGTGTGATAAATGTGTAACGCGAGTGTTTTAAAAGTTATATTTAAACAACATGTCCAAGTCAATATCTTTTTTTTATCTTCTTCTTGACACCTGATCGCTGATGTACATTTATATTTAATACAAAAAATCGAACATAGAACCGATAGTTCATTAATCTGTAAAAAATTTCGTAATGCATCATCCCATCCCTAATGAAATCACTTAAGGGCTGCTACACACGTGCGTTCTTCACAGCGAAGGGCCGTTGTGCATTGATGCGTCCGTAATTCGTGTTGCTTCAGACATCCTCTCCGCTCCTAATGTTGCGTAACTTTATGGATTGTATCTTTTTAATGATTACAGAGCTTCACACACAGATGTGACTCATTGATTTTATAATGGGTGTCAATCAGTATTAGGTATCACGTACATAAATCGAGTGATATCAAATAGATAAGAGTGCTTTTAATTTTTTATAGTGGTGTAGGTTATCTGAGGTACCTATGTGGATATATGGCTGTCTCTGTGCACAGGCGTAGCTATGATAATTATGTATATGGGTGTATTGGGTTATTCTGTGCGTTAAAGTTAGGTTGCAGGTGATTTAAATATCATGTAGTGGCAAATAAGCTACTTACACTGTAGCCTTTAAATATAATATGTACCTATAATGCGAGGAGCTAAGCGTCCACCGTACGATCTAATTTGCTAAAAAACACAATCGAACTAGTGTCATAGCAAGGATTCATCATCTTCATAATTTCGACGTATTTCCATTTAAAAACGTTTTTACCTAGGGAATGTTCTGTACCTGTACTATTAAGTACCAGTACTCTGTGACCCTGCCATATGCATATGTGAAAACCGCCTTTATGTGTATGACGATTAATGACTAGAACTGACCAGCGATCTGCAAGAGTCCGCGGTTCCGGCCAAGCTTCTCGAACCACCAGTAGCGCCTCTCGTAGCGCTGGAGATGCTCGTATACAGCGACTGCCTATACAAACAATAAAATAATATTATTTAGTGTAAGTATATGAATGAATAATAAATTATAAAACTACCGATATTTTTTAAAGACTTATCCAACGGTACCTCATAAAGTAGGTAGGTAGTGCAGGTACTCAAAAAAAGTCAAATTTTTTCAAGATTTTATTTTAACGAATCTTTTGGAATTACTTAAATGGGTTATTCGTCAACTCGACACAAATGTCCAGACACACGTGTGTCCAGTTGGTTAAGCTTGAAATTGATGAACTTATAATTTTTTTCAATTGTGTAATTTTATAAAATTAACAGCATAATTCTGTGAAAATCTACATATCAACAAATAAATACTTATGCATAAATAGAATAGAATATTCTTTATTCTACACCAATGGTTTTTACAAAAGAAATATGCATAGCAGATAGGCAATAGGCAATATTGTACCAACAGGCCATCGACGACTCAACGCAGCTTCTCCATTAGGCTGATGATAGGTTAACAGATAAAAAAATATTTTAGCTTTCTAAGCCTGGGTTGCACCACGACTTTTGTTAAAGTTAAAGTTATCGTAAGATTTCAGTGAAATTGATTTCACATAATTCACATCCTTTTCTAACTTAAAGAAATCTGTTAAAGTTAGAGCAGGATGTGAAATGCTATAATAACTGTAACTTTTACAAAAGCCGTGGTGCAACCCAGGCTTAGTGTTATCACTGTGAAAGTGTTTTTTTTATTATTATTGCCATAAGGCAATACGTAGGGGAGACCGAGGATAGTTGTGACAATTTTTACTTTAATGGCCATATCTCGCTCAAGAAACAAGTTACAGTTATGATCTGAGAAATATCATAGTATGTATCTTCACGCCAGGTCCCTAACGGGGTAGGCAGAGAGTGTAGAGCGCCAGACATCCCGGTTCTGACAAACCTCTCGTGCCTCGTCTACCTTCATCATTCTCTTCATACATGCACGCCGATTCCTAAGACTTTTGACCCCACCATCAGACAGAACTCGACCTATTTGGTCATGGTAGGTCAGCCTTGGTCTTCCTGGGCCTCTGCAACCATCCACATTCGCATTGTATATCTGTTTAGTCATTCGCTCATTCGACATTCTTTCTATATGCCCGAACCATCGGAGCATGCCTTTTTTCATTTTTACACCGATACTATCATTCACACAAAGTCTCTTTCTTACATCTTCATTACGAACGCGATCGGTGAGTGATACACCGCAGATCTAAGAAATATCATAGTTTCTGAGTTATCATAGTTTCTGAGAAAATCAACAAAAACAAAGACAACTCCCTCTGTCACAACTCTCCTATCACCGAGGTAAGTTGTGACAGCGACCGAGATAAGTTGTGACAGCTTTTTATTTAGACTGTTTGATTATATAAAAGGTCCATTATAGATAATACAAATAAAACAAACAATTTCATTTGCAAAAAAGTACTGATAATCATCTTTTAGTACATTAAATACCAAAAACATAACACTCGTAATAAGAAATAATACCTTATAAGTATCTAATATATGGCACCATTTTGAGGTAAATCACATTACTATCCGTAAAAAATCTTCATTTAATCTCATAGATAATTATGGCAAACGTTTTGCAGCTTGTCTCCAGTAGGGGGTTTTTGGCGGGAACGCGGAAAAGAGCTGTGTCGCTGCGTGATATTATTTTCGAAATTTGTATATAGTCGCGTTTTTATGAGTAAAAATGGTGGGATTTTTATCATAAAGCATTCGATAATGTTAACGAGTGTAAGAAAGTGATATTATGAAATGAAAAGTGATTTTTCGTATTGCCTCCAAAACTTCATGAAACTCCTAGTAAAGTCCCCATCGCTTTACTGGAGCCATCCCATCATCTCATCATATTCCTCATGGAAGCATTTAATCATCGTCATCTTCCATATGGATATTCATTAATTTAAAGAAATTTGAAATTCATTAAGTATACGACTGAAAGACTCTGTATCCATGGTCATGAATAAATTAATAAAGTAAAAATAAAAAATTGTCTCCAGTAGGTACAATCTACATGTGATCAGTCTTTGCATTCTAGGCATTGGACCTACTGCTCATTCGATCTGATGTTTTCAAATAGTCACTTATTATATTCCTCTCATAAATGGTCATAACTGCCTTAGTAGCGTAGTGGTAGCAGGCCACTATTATTGCGCTGGAGGCCTTGGTTCGATTCCCGGGTCGGGGACTATCAAAGATAACGCTTTAAAATCTTTTATCCCTGGTTTTATTGGGATTTTTACATTTTCTGGAAGTTCCCCAGTACCTCGTAGTTTGGTAATGTGCCCGGTGATGGCAACAGGTTCGCCACCTGTTACATGGGCCAAAAACGTAACCGGCGAGTCGTGGGTGTTTGCATGTATGCTTGAATGCATGCATTTACCTCTGCCTACCCCTTCGGGGATTACAGGCGTGAAGTTATGACATAAATGGTATAACCCATTGTTGAAGCCTTGCCTACTGGGTTTGCTTGCTAAGCGTGTTTCTTCTAATTATATCTTGACAGAGACATGTAGTTAAGATTGTAAGAGGACGCGACATCTCTTGGACATTTATCTCGTATCGTTACGTAACCTCTTCAAATTCCATCATCCATTCCTCATCAGTAGTTCTTGTATATTTATTCAGCATTCTGAAACCAAGAACGTAGCCTTTTAGCATTCAACACACCACATCGCGAAAAATGAAGTCAGATAGGAGAGTTGTGACAGGCTGTCACAACTCGCCTAGATGCTCAAAATGATGACTTGGTCCAAATAATAATTCATATTTTCTAGACACGATACAAACACAAAAGATTGATGCAACATTTTAAGTCTTGAATAACCACATAATTTAAGAAAATATAACACAACAATCAATATGTAATAAGGCATGATATAGATTCGATCAAATTTTTAAAGAAAAACTTACTTTTCGCATATTTTTTCACGCAGGTGTCATAATTTGATAACCGCTTCTCGTACGACGCCAGCGAGTACTAAGTCAAGTAGCGCATCTCTCAAGTCGCAAACTAGCATTGAAGCCAGCTCGCTAACGATTATAGGTAGGGAGAAATCGTCTTTGTGACAACTTACCTTTGTCACAACTCTCCTAGGTCTCCCCTATACATCAAATGCAAACACGTGTTTATTAAAACAATTATGAAAACACAATCGTTCAGTTGTTTTAAAGTAGCGGCACTCTGCCGAATTGTACGCGGACTTTCTTCTAAATAAACATCAAATACAACTATCATACATTTTGTTTCTGCTGTGTCTGAATGTCCCATTAGATACAAAATACATTCGCAAATATAACTCGACAGCATCATTTGAAACTAGGGCATATTAAAAAATGGGACGCGGTTGAGTTTAAAGAAATACATAGAGCTACACGGGCTACCAGCCGCAGCGGACTGGAGGGGAGTAGCCATATGCAGGCTTGCCCCTCTGTCAAAGTACAAGCGCAAGTGGTACTATGCCTGTCGCCTAGATATTTAAATGTGTACCTGAAATTGTTTATGTATTTTGTTAAAGTCAAGGTGTGAGTTTCGTAGTAATAACGTTTTTTACTGGTGGTAGAGCTCCAGTGACGGAGCTCGCGGGCGTAGGCACCACCGCATTACCTAATATACTTGCCGCTAAATGGTAGTGTTCAGCACTATCGTGTTACGGTCAGGTGGTAATGTACGACCTTGTAATTTCCGACACAGAGGCATAACACCTAATGCCTCAGGAGTGGTAGCGCATCTGCATTTTGACCTCTGGTCATTGTGTGGGTGTCTATAGGCTGCAGTCATCACTTAACATCAATGTGAACTGCATGCTTGTTTGCCACTTTTATTACATAAAAAAAAACGATTTTTGTAGTGTGTGTGTACACGTAGGTATTTCCTCCCGCAAAAAACGATTGTTATGCATCGGTAATAAACGCTACGGCTATTTCCCTCCGATCCGCCGCGGCCGGTGGCCCGTGTTGCTCTATAGAGAAATAGGTTACCTATGTAAATTATATCACAATTCTTATGTTTACACTAATTTATGAACGTTAATATTAATCTTGTTTAGAAAGTCTATCTTCTGTGTTAATTAATAGTGATCGGGGGTTTCATCTGAGTTTAAAAAGAATATAGTTTTTTTTATTTAATGGAATTGGCAAATAAGCCTGCAGTTCACATTGATATTAAGTGATGACTGCAGCCTATTGACACCCACACAAACACCAAGGTCAAAATGCAGATGCGTTACCACTTCTGAGGCCTAAAGTGTTATGCCTCTGTGTCGGAAATTACAGGGCCGCTGTGATAAACGGGTTCATTGTTATACACCGAGGGTGGAACATGTGACCGCATTACCTAATCTATCTGCCGCCAAATGGTAGTGTTGAACACTATCGTGTTCCGCTTAGACGGTAATGTATGACTATCACAGAGACAAAACAACTGGGTAAGTCTCAGGGGTGGCAACGCATCTGCATTTTGACCACTGGTCTTGGTGTAGGTGTCTATAGGCTGCAGTCATCACTCAACATCAATGTGTACTGCATGCTTGATTGCCACCTTTGTTACATTAAAAAAACCTATGTGCGGAAATAATATCGATAGATGCGCAATTTTTCGCAAAATTCATGTACCAATCAGTAATATCACTTGACTTTGATTGAAACAATAAACACCTACTAATTATAAAATTAATATTCATCAAACAGCAAATGTATCACGCAAACATTAATAAATAAACAAAACACAACGCGGTACTGGCGTCCAATTATTCATAACACTAAGTAGGCACCTACTAGATTTCGTTTCATTTTTAAGGCTCCGTCAAATGATGGGTTTTTCAAAAGGGTTCAATCTACAAAAAAGTTACAGAACCGTTGATTTGGAACAACCAAGAGGTCGGGTACCGGTAAAAGTAAAAAAAAAAAGAGTTTCACCTTTTGAAACATTTTTAGTAAATGACGTCATCAATTTAACTGTAAGCCTGCGTAAAATGTTACAATAACTTTAACTTTAACAAACATCGTGGTGCAACCCAGGCTTAGTTGCGTTGATTAATGTTAAAGTTAACCTCAAAATTATCTGTTAGATTTTAAGGGAATCTCTCAACTATGATAAGCATGCAGTTCACATTGATGAGTTGATGGTAAATGAATACGCCAGACTAGACATGGACATACACCAAAACCGATGGTCAGTATTCATATTTGTTGCCACTCATAAGGCCTAAATTGTTTGCATCAGTTATTGTTAGAGCTAAGTATTACATAGCCCCAATCCGAACAAAACAATTTTGTGATAGGCTAGCAAGTCAATATCAAGAAAGGTCTGAGAAAAATAATTTGTATTATCTGAGGCGAATGTCGGCGATGGCGCGGTGACCTCGGCAAATAGCTTTTAGGCTCAACTGTGGCATATGAGAATATGAGCCGTCACAAATGGCTGCCATTGTCTCCATTCTTATCTTGATAAACAAGATTGTACCTATTATATAATACATATCTTGTATATATATTTAGGTTTATGTATATCTTAATATATATAAATCTCGTGTCACAATGTTTGTCCTCAATGGACTCCTAAACCACTTAACCGATTATAATAAAATTCGCACACCATGTGCAGTTCGATCCAACTTGAGAGATAGGATAGTTTAAATCTCAAATTATAGTCGCAATTTTAATTTATTGCTAATTATTTGTCTGTTATTATTTGACAGTCACAATTATCTGTTAACTCCAAATGATTCTAACAGATGTTGATACTTTTCGACTGGGTTGAGTAAGTAATCAATAGATGGCGCTGTTATGGTAAATCTACAAACGTGTCATATAAGCTACATTTTAACAGCATAATTACCACGTGTTGTTGACGCTATAAAATTAATTAAATTTATTTTGTAGTGAACGAAATACCGTATAATTCAATTATTACCACTTTTTAAATTTTTGGTGTTAGCATAGCCGGCCACGTCTATATATATAAAAATGCAACCCGTTTTCCTTGGTCACGGCATCACGCGTGAATGGCTTCACCGATTTGGCTAATTTTGGTTTTGAATGATTTTTGGAAGTCTAGGGAAGGTTTAAAAGGTAAGAAAATATGAAGAAATTGAAGGGAAACAGTAAAAACCCCAAATTTTATTTTTCCATACAAATAGTCCGTATCTATCAAACCTTTGACACCTTATTTCATTCTGAGGCAGTACGAAGTTTGCCGGGTCAGCTAGTATATATATATATGTTTGTGCTATTTTAAGAAATATATTGAATTGTAATAGTTTTTATTTCTTAAGTCTGTACACCCCTTGTTCTTGTAATTGATTGATGTCTCTTTTTCTATTTAGGTCGCCTGGAAGAGATTGCTTTAAGCAATAAGGCCGCCTATTGTGCATATATGTAAAATTGTTTTTGCAAATTGTTGTTCTTATGTGTACAATAAAGAGTATTTATTATTAATATCTCTCGTCAGCACGGGGTCCAATTTGAACGCCGGACCTTTGTCAGGCTTGCGCGGGGACATGGGGGGTCCAACACGTAGAGGCCCTTTCGAGAATTTTGATCTACTTTGTAATGGGTTATATTCAGCGGGACCTCTCTCTGACTGCATCAATAGTTAATACAGACACAGACAGACCCCGCAGAATATAATGGGACTATTGTAATGAAAAGTGATTTGCCAAACTTTGGGCTATGTGGGTGAACTGGGGGGACTAGCTGGCTGGGCCTATGGAGTGAGATCCGGCACCTGCCTATATTCAACATCTCACATTATCGAATCCTACTTTAGGCAGGTGGTGACTCGCCTCTCCTTGGTGGGCCCCCCAAACAGCCAACCCGATGGTCGACAGGGGGCAACACTGTTGAGAGAGGCTGGGGGTGTCGAGAGGTGTGGCCCCGGTTTCACCATCACGAGCGAGTAATCTCGAGCTCGGAGCGGGCTTCCCCGCTATTATGCTTTTAGACACTTCCACCCCCAAGTGTATGGCTCTTTCAGAAATTTAGACAACAGCCTATTATCTAAATTTCTGCAAATGCCATACCATAATAATATTATTATTATTGTGACCTTGATCATATTTGTGAAGGTAACCTATTTATTTCAACGTTATCGTGTAAGTTTAGATATTAAATCGATATTATGAAAAGAGTGGCTTTAAAGATTACAGTCGTTGATAAGTCTAAAAAAGAACAAAAGAAGTAAGTAAGTTTTACGTTATGTAGGTACATATTTTTTTTTAACCGAGCCATAGAATAGGGAGGGCAATGATTATGAAACATTATTCTCTTAGAACAAACAACTTTCGGGAAGACCTTGTCCAGAAGTGGATGTCTTTCGGTTGGTTGGAATCACGGAATAGATATTATCTATTCCGTGGTTGGACTGATGAAGAACGAAGCTTAACTATCCGTGCTTAGGGAATCTTTATTTATTTATGTAGGTGTAGGTGCATATAAGTCAGAATAAGTCATTCGATATTATTTTTGTATCCATTATAGAATATTTTGTGTAGATCCTCTTCGCACAGAAGTTATGACTTTAGACTTCGAAGGAAAGGTCGTACCTATAAAAGTAACCTTACTTTATTAATGATGGAATTCTCGGAATCGCTGAAATGGATGACAACATGTCCATTAGTTCTTTTATGCTTATGGCATTTTGCAAGGTTGGACAAACAGGCGTATTCTGTAACTCGGCGGCCATCAAAGTCGCGGCGGCGTCGGGACGTGACGATCCCGTAATAAAAATAAATAAATAAAGCCTGCATATGGCTACTCCTCTCGGGTCCGCCGCGGCCGGTGGCCCGTGTTGTTCTACGGCCAATCCGCATGACAAGCGTAGCGATTATGGCATATCCCCCTTATGGAGAGTGTTTGGTCCAGCAGTGGACATCTTTGGACTGAAATGATGAAACACTCTACGTCAATGTACTGCAAAGTGGCTGTTGTTTCTTTACTTTTTACTTTACATGCCTAGCTTAGTAAAATAAAGGTGTAATTTATCTTTGGCTGAGCGTCGCCGTCGGCAGCGCTCGGGTCAAGTCGGGGGAGGTCGTGTGGTGAACAGATATAGGTACCTACCAAACAGAGATAGAGATAGATTGTCATCTATAGATGTCTCTCGGCGCACTTGTATGCGCCCGTATAAGTATATTTATATATGCATACCTTTATTATATTTTAACATTTTTGTACGTTTGTAATATTATATTTATTTGCACTAAAGTATAGGTTTTTCCTAGTATTTATTATATTGTGATCGACTTTTAGGACTGATATCCGTGTCCCACCGAGTAGTTTCCAGTTGGAAACCAGAGTCGGGCTCCGGCTTGATATTATGCTGAACTGGGAACTATTTGGTGCAGCCGTGAGATCTTGTTTTTTTTTCTTTAACAAGGTACTTTTTTATAATATCAGAGTTTTTTCTTTTTTACCTTTCATAACTGTATTTTTTTTCGTATTTGTATTTTAAATGTTTTATTTTCTTTTTCTCTATTGTTTTTTTATGCAGTACCAGATATTGGTATGTCGGCTGCGCCAATCTTTCCTTTGGTAAAGGTGTAATAATGGCGAATCCTAATAAACTAAACTTGGCCTTAAATTTAATTTGAATAAGCAAGTATGTACTTAGGAAAATATAATAACAAGTGTGACTCAAGCTTAAGAGATGGCCGTAAAAGCCTTCTACGCGATAAGGTCGAGGTCGCCAGCTCACTAAATTGTAACGACTGCTATGTAACATGAAATGACAGTATAACTTGATCTCTCTGACACATAATCGTCCATAGTAAGTAAAGCTCAGATTATATTGGATAATCGTGAAAACCATCAAAATCACGTTGAGCTCTGTAGGGTACAAAAATCTGTTTTAAAGACAGTTCAAGTTAAGATGGTCTGTGAGGAAACCATCAAATTTCATGTGACATCTGTATAATGCGAGCTTTCGTGCTAAGGAAAGCTCAAATTATAATGGATTTAGTTTAATCAGAGCTCGTATATTTTTTTAACCGAGTTCAAAACACGAGAAGGTTCTCAATTCGGCCGGCTTACATATTTTTTTTATGTATGTACGCGAATTTCGCCGAGATTTCTGGACCGATTTACGTAATTCTCTTTTTGTTTGATGCGGAATAGTTTCGAATTGGTCCCATAAAAATTTGATTCAGATAGGCCCCACAGTTTTTATTTTATGAGCATTTTTTTACTTACTTTCACCTCAGACTAAAGGAATAAGAATAGACGGCGAGTTGTCATACAGTGCCTTGAATCCACTGACGTCCTATATAGTCCTAATGCGCATGACAACAAGATGACAACAAGTGACAATGACACATTTACTCATCGACGACACAACACAGCTTATTTACTCCTTCGTGGATAAATTTTTTTCATTGATTTCGTATAGTCGTGTAATACTTTTGTATCGGACACACCTAAACAATTTAAATGAGGTATCTAATTGTCACGAAGCTAAAAGAGTCAGATTTTACAAATTTAAGAGATGTGAACATTAATCTAATTGGCAATGCAGCAATAAACTAAAAAGTAGGTATTAAATAAATATAACTACGTTATGAAAATCCGACTTCAAAACTGAAAAGTAAAAAATAATAAAGATTGAATTGTAATTATATACTACCTATTATTTATATATTATGTGCTATTTACTAATAGGTTTGAAGTCGGTGCCACGCCAAAATAACTAAAGTAGGCATTTCATTGTATTAAAACGTAACTTTACGCCTGTAATCTCCGAAGGGGTAGGCAGAGGTAAATGCATGAATTCAAGCATACATGCAAACACCCACGATTCGCCGGTTACGTTTTGTTCAGTGTATTAATTTGCTCGTATTCATATTTAAGTGATTAAAATATAATTATTTGTTTAAGGCTTGGCACCGACTTCAAACCTATGTATTATTGTATGGTAAATGTTAACCGATGGTAAATATTGTATGTTTGTTTGTTCATGATACATACAGAAAAGATAAATACTTATTTGAAATATTAACACTTTAGCCTAGATAAACACTTTACCTGGAAAATCTGGTACGTGGAACACACATTGCATATTAATGAAAGTGAGTACCATGGAAACAAAACAACAAACAAATAATATCTAGATTCTAGACGTTCTCATCCATAAGACGGAACTATCCGTTTTGGTAAACATTTGGCATAAATACCGAATATTTTGGCAACAGTTCAACAGTAAGACTTTTGTCCAAATATCAATGATGAAATTGAAACTAAGCATAAAATCATTGAAGCACGCATGGCCCCGCGGCTGGTGTAGATCGTAAGCGATCTACTCGGTTAAGCATTACGAGCGCGGTCGAGTGTGTGATGGGTGACCGCTAGTGGCAAATTAAAATGCGCCTTTCCGTGCTTCGGAGGGCACGTTAAGCCTTCGGTCCCGGTTGCTATCGATAGATAGCAGTCGTTAAACCTTGTCGGAGGCCTTATGGGCTGAATACATCCGACAGCGGGTTGGCCACTAACTAACCCACCCACCTCCACCAATCCGCATTGGAGCGTGGTAGAGTAAGCTCCAGGCGTCCCCCATAAAAGGGGAGAGACTCGTGCCCAGCAGTGGAACGTATAATGGGTTGCCATTATTATATAAAATCATTTTATATTTTTATATAAAATGATTCATTAACACATGCTTGTGGAATATATTTTTATTTTAAAGAAAAATGGAAAGAACAATTTGACTTCAGGCGAGACTCGAACTCGCGACCTACTGGGAATCTAGTCCAGCCGCTCTTCCAATTGAGCTACTGAAGTCCTGCCCGATTTGTCAAATCTTTCCTTCACATTTATTGCCTTGCTTTATGGTAGCAGTAGCGCCATCTATTACCAACTATGCTAGTTAGGCAACCGATATAATAGACTTTCCAGTTTATTGAATATCGTAAAGAAGTCGCTTTTACCCTTAATAATTGTTTTTATATTATTTCGCATTAACACATGCTTGTGAAATATATTTTTATTTTAAAGAAAAATGGAAAGAAAAATTTGACTTCAGGCGAGACTCGAACTCGCGACCTACTGGGGATCTAGTCCAGCCGCTCTTCCAATTGAGCTACTGAAGTCCTGCCCGATTTGTCAAATCTTTCCTTCACATTTATTGCCTTGCTTTATGGTAGCAGTAGCGCCATCTATTACCAACTATGCTAGTAAAATTTGCTATGCTAGTCAAATTTTTCTTTCCATTTTCCGCCACTGTAATCGCCAATCCGCATGCTAATCGCGGCATATCCCCCTTATGGGGGATGATGATGATGAATCAAGAAAATCTAACCATTCAGAAAAAGTAATCCATACAAATAAATAAAATTGGAGTGTCTGTTTGTAATATAAAAATAACCACTTTTTACTAAATGCATATGTATGTATACACGGTACATATACCAAAACATTTTTTTCTACAATTTTTGTCTGTCTGTCTGTTTTGCGGGGCTAATCTTGGGAATGACTGAACCGATTTTGACAGGACTTCCACTGGCAGATAGATTATGTAATAAGGAGTAACTTAGGCTACTTTTATACTAGCTGCGCCCACGTCTTCGTCCGGGTAGATACTGAACAATCATAAATTCTCACGCGGGCGAAGTCGCGGGTGTAATATATATACATATACACGAATAAATAACGTCCTCGTTTTTCTTTTTTCATCGTTTGGAAATAGAACCTTATTTATCACTGGACATGAAAAAACAATCCACTTCAGAAAAACACATCACGATTCCTTGACCTCAACGTCTCCGTTCATATTAAATTAGATTAACAAATAAACATGACTGAGTTGATCAAAAGAGTTATTGTCTGACGCGATGATTGTATCGCCGTATCGCCGCGTCCGGTGCGCGTGAGATCAATCAGAGATACGCGGACGAGGATGCGGTCAACGATTAGGTATGCTATCTCTACATCTAGGAAAACGGTAAAGAATATAAGGAACGCATTCATCACAAGATGTACCAAGTAGGTACATCCTACATTGCTATAGAGTATAGAACATCTTCTTAAAGTGCCACTTCTATACGAAAGTTGGCGACCATCATGGCAATCCTAATTTTTGAAGCTGCTGTTTGGAACGGCGAAGAGTACTTAGGTTGAATAAAGGTACGTTTCCTAACTCCACACAACTGTGCTGGCGCCGCAGTGCTGACGCAGCACCATATTACTCTATTTTGTACTGCATTACCTCCGCCACTTTGTCGCATAGCTGGGAATGTAATCTCATATGAACTTATATATAGAGACTGTATTCTACCAATTTTTTCAACCAGGATGTTCTCCTTCTACCAGATCCCTTTCTGCTCCGAATCTTGCCTTGCAATATCAGATGGAGTATTCGGTATTTATTAGGTACCTCTCATTGCATGTTCATGATTGTAAAGCAGTAACGAAGACAACGAACGCGTTCATCGCAAGATGTACAAAGTAGAACAATTTATTGTAGGAACCATATTTTTGTGTAAGGAATCTACACAAAAACCGGCAGGCCTATACGGCAAGTGAAACTATAAGGGTTCCTCTGATAAGGGTACGGAACCCTAAAACAGATAATAATATAATGAGTTTCAGGTAATATAAAGAAAGTATTTCTAATAGCCTTATTACACGACAAGGTACTCAGAGTCCGGCAGAAAGGGTTAGCGGTTCTCGCGGTGCTGCAGCTCCGAGTCACTCACTACTCGAGCGTCGATTCGTATGTTTGTGTGAGTGTGCCGTTTTGAACGTTTTGTACGTAGTTTCCATACTGTTCATATTTGTACTGTGTGTAGTTAGGGCGTTAGGCTGACCGCTCCGGTCGCCCTAATTAGGGACCCTAACTCCCTTAATGTTATTACACTACCCTGACCCTTGCTATCGGACTCTGAATACCGTGTCGTGTAATAAGGCCATAATGAGTTCAATTTAACTGCCTCGGTAGCCTAGTGGTAGCAGGCCACTACTACTACGCTGAGGTCCTGGGTTCGATTCCCGGGTAGGGGTTATCAGAGATAATGGTGAAAAAGGCCTTTATCTCTGGTTCTATTGGGATTTTTCAATTTTCTGGAAATTTCCCAGTACCTCAAAGTTTGGTAATGTGCCCGGAGATGTCAACAGGCTCGTCACCTGTTACATGGGCCAAAAACGTAACCGGCGAATCGTGGGTGTTTGCATGTATGCTTGAATGCATGCATTTACCTCTGCCTACCCCTTCGGGGATTACAGGCGTGAAGTTACGAAGTTACGAGTTCAATTTACCATAGATATGGTATATATGTCGGCGTCTTATCGTGATTTCGCATTAAAATGTATCAGCCCAACAAATTGATTTTGCACATTATAGCTAGCTGATATGCCAACATTCATTGATAATGCCCGCATACAAGCAATGGCTGCCTTGTATGAAATGGTTGATTACCCATACGTTGTTAATTTAATGGAAAGTGAGTGAAAACTATTCCTCCTCCTTTCATGCGAGTTTTAACTGTCCCTGTAAATCGCACTTGATCGCATATATTTTCTTGTGACCATCCACAAGACCCTTAGCTGAGGATGGACCCGCAGGGGTAGACCCCTGCGGGGTAGCTTGGGTTAGTAGTTTTGTTAATTTATTTAAGCTGAGATTTATTTAGACTAGTGCCGTCTAGAGACGAGCCGACGTGCCTGCATAAGTCCATAAAAAACTGTTACTCTCCACACAGTCCCCAGGATACTTATCCATCAGTGTCATGATCCACAAAAAATGCACATGGACCTCAGAAAGAAGACTTCGGCTTATTTCGGGTCTGTAGAGCGTTATCTCTTTCGCATCTTACCTTTGTGACGTTTGTCGACCATTTTTGCTTTAGTTATTGTTCAGAGGTAGTCTGGTATTGATCAAGTTTAGAACAATACCGGACTATCAGTGCTTACGTATTACGTAGGCAGTGTGCAGCAGAGACAACGCTATACAAAGTCGAAACTAGCCGATTGTCTTTATCGTAGGCTCAATGTGTAATATTTCTAGCTGGGTGGTATATGATCTAGTTTGCCTAGACCAGACGCAACGCCGTCCATTACCATATTCCACAGCTAAATGCTAAACTCAGTTATTTATAAACGCCCTTCGAACGAACACAAATAACTTCATAGCGGAGCAATAAAGTTACTTTGTTATTCCCAATTCGGAATAATACATCGTAAACTGCATGTAATTATTTTGTTTACTAGTCTTTCAGTTCTGTGTAAACTAAATGTCTTGGCTTCACAGAGCAAAGGATTATACTTTAGTTCTGGAAGAAATACACATTTACTGGAGGTAGATTTCCAGTGTCGGAGTTTTATTTATGCGATGAAGGTGGTAAACAAGCTGGCAGTTCACATGGATGTCAAGTGATCATGACTGTAGCCTATAGACATCTACACAAATCCAGAGGTCAAAATGCAGATGCGTTGCCACCCCTGAGACCTCAGTTGTTATGTCTTTGTGGTAGTTATTAGGGGAATATACACTAATCCAACCGGCACAGGATAGTGCTGAACACTAAAGTGTTTCTTTCTCTCTTTAAAACACTACCATTTGGCGGCAGATAGGTTAAGTAATGCGGTGATGCCTAAGCCCACGTGCTTCCACAATGGAACTCTACCACCTCTACCACCAGTTGCTGCCAATAATTAAAATTATTGGCAGCAACTGGTGTGTTTTCCCATCTCTCACGCCCTTGACGAAACGTCCCATTCCCTTCGAATTGATGTTAAGAGGGAGCTACTGGAAATATTGCCTGAAAATGAAATGTTTCCTAATTGTCACCCGGGTGATGACAAACGCTACGCTTTCTTCTCAATTGTCCCCTGCACCCGTTATGCTACGCTTCTTCTCAACCGTCCCCTGGTCCCTTGCAACCGGTTTAGCGTAAATAATATCATACAGATTTGATGTGCTTACAATAAAATGATACTATTCACCTCATTCAGGCTGCAATTTAACATGAATTCGGTAGCGTTCCTGCATAAAAAAATGGCGGACAAGACTAACATAGCCGGTGAAACCGGTGTACATTAGTGTAATCTAGCATTTAAGTCGTAAACAGAGGGTTGTTTTACCGTATTGTACAGAAAATCGATACACTAGCGACCTGCGACCGCTGACCGTTAAATTCACACGAGATTGTGATCACCATTATACCAATGGGGCGCTGAAAGTCATAACTTTACGATACAAATTTGTATACAGATATGCAATATGAATGTATATATTTGCTGATGCCTAAGATGAAGAAAACCGACCAAATCATTTCAGAAGAAGGACGTCCACCGCTGAGAGCACAAAAGGCTTCCCCAAAGATGTCCACAACAGTATATTTATGTTCAACGGTGCGGTTCTCAAGTTCGTTTTTGACCAGAACGTGTAAATTGTGGAATGAACTTCCCTCTGAGGTCTGGAAAGAGTCCTTCAGGGCTGGCAGCGCGTTGGCGACTCCCCTGGTGTTGCAAATGTTCATAGGCGACGGTGACTACTTTCCATCATGTGGCCCGTCTGCTTGTCTGTCAATCCTTTGAAATAAAAAATAATAAAAAATCTGCGTCATTTCCTATTGGCGCAGAACACTGTGGCCACCCTTGCCATGCGGATTGGCGACCGTAGTGGCGGCAGTTCTACTCCGGAACCCTGCTGCCCATCCCGCTGGCGCAAGAGTGACCTACCTTGACCAAATTTGTCATGTATCTACTGTATGAAGGTGGAATCAAGACTTCAAGAGTCTTGATGAATGTAGGAGAGGCATGGGTGGGGTGTAACTATAAGGACTAAGATATTTGACGCGCCACTTTCTCTGCCTACCCCGTAAGGGGCTTAGCGTACAGAAACATAAAATTTTGTAAACATCTCGTCGAAAAGTAATTCACTGATGGTCTGTTTGTGAAAGTAACTGAAGGCGTAGAAAAATCACCACCTGACTTATTCTGTCTACGGTATCTAGCGCCAAATTAAATAGTGCTCATTGTTATTGTATTCCAGTCCAGATAGATCGTTGAGTTCTATTTCATGCCAGGAAAATGGAAAATAAGCATACAGTTCACTTAATGGTACGTGAACACTGTAAGGGAATAATCCTTTATCTCTGACATTACCATATAATTAGTTTTAATGTAGGTGTTTATTGCAGAATACAGTAGGCAGGGAGGTATTTACTGACAGGCTCGAACATCTGAGCCTGTGCAGAGACATTGGGAGTTTGTGTCTGTTATACCGTCTCTACATATGGCACATGGCTTTCACATGCGTCATACTCGTGAACGGGTGCTGTTCACGAGTGGGGACTGGTCTGTTCTGGTATGCAGGAGCTACATCACATTTAGTAGATAGCAGTTTGTTTCCATCTATGCTACGGACGTTCACATTATTTGATTTTTCACGATAATCTGTATTAGATTTAAACTTTCCGGCACAGAGGCATAACACCTTAGGCCTTGGGAGTTGTAACGCATCTGCATTTTGACTTTGGTCTTTGTGTAAGTGTCTATAGGCTGCAGTCATCACTTAACACCAGTTGTTTGCCACTACCATTACATAAAAAAAAAAATACATTCATACGTAGATGCTTGTTTGCCACTTTGGTAACTTAAAAAATACAAAACTACACTGACTTATCATGATACATCCGCAAGGTCCTCAATGTAAAAGTTAACAAAAGCTTTAACCGTAAGAAAAATCAATACCTTATTCCAACAGTCACCGTCCACTATCACTTGTACACAAAGCGTGGCGCGCTCACTCCCAAACGGGATTTTGGAAACGCGTCACTCTTGGGTCGATGGTCAGTGGGTTCGACGCTCGTGTCAGTTCAGCCCATAGGGCTCTAACTGTTGCGCGTGGTTTGCCGGCGTGCGTAGCGCCTGGGCGCCCGTGTCACACTGGCTAAGTGCCGCCTGGTGAGCTGGTGACCTCGAGGCCGACCGGTCGGGGTTCACTTCGAGTTTTATGCAAATCCATTGCATTTGCAAAGTCTTAATTGCATTGAAGCATCGGTGGTTTATCGGGGGTACCTTCGTTTACATACCTGCCTACTGTTAATTACGTAATTTTCAGAGTAGGTACCTAAATGAATAACATGAGTACCTAAGTTAATTACATAATAATGCCCTACTAGCTGTTGCCCGCGGCTCCGCCCGCGTGTAGGTCGCTTTTCGCGTAACCTGTGGAAACTTATCAAATTATCCCATGGTGTCCCACAGAAACATTTTTTCGGGATAAAAAGTATCATATAATCTAAGTCAGCTAATACCCTATCTGTATAACAAATTTCATCAAAATCCGTTATCACTATTACTACTATTGTATTACTAACATAAATCAATGTAATCTATATCTCATTCTAAAAGAACTGTATGTTTTTATGAGAATAAAGATCTTTAAACCTTATCAAAAAAATCACGGTGACAGTACAGATAACGAATTTAAAAGAAAGTAAAACTATCACGGTCGACTATTCGACCGACTAATAGTCGATCAACTTATAAAATGTACCTACTTGGAAAACGGAACCCTACATAGCGCGTGTCCCGAGTGGTCCCGACGCACTTGGCCGGTTTTGTATAAGAATTAATATTGCACGCTCGAAAGGTTATGAGATGTGAATAAGGTAAAGTTTATATCATTGAAGATTCCTTATTTGTGTTTATATAGAGCAAAGAAGTGAAAAGATTATTGAGGTTATAAGTACAATGACTCAGCAGGACACGCTAATAAAAAGAGTAAATAGTTAGATAACGCGGTGAAACCCACGCCCTAGATTACCTTCCCAACAACAACACTCATAGTTTTATTGTACACCAGAACAAGATTATACAAATAAACACAAAAACAAAAGTGAATACAATAGAGATACATAAGGAAGCAATCTCTTCTAGAGCACCAATAAATAAAGAGAAAGCTAAGGAGGGTGTACCAACTAATTACATAACAATATAAAAACAGAAGGTAGGTATGTTTATTTATGTACGCAAGTAAGAACTTATGTATACGTAACAATTCAATAGACCAGAAATAAACCAAAACGACAAAAATACTTTAACAACCAACTTCAGACTGTTACTTTTATCTATTTAGCAACTAACTTCAGGCCGTCGCTTTCATCTATAAATTTAATTGCAAAAAATTAACTTGCATATTTTTTCCCATCGCATTAAAAGTAGTATTAAACTTCAATAAATATAAAACGAAAGAGTATTAAAATGACAAAAAACAAATTTTAATAAAGGTATAATCGATCGACAATCAACAATATAAACAGCATTTCATAATAAGTCATACACAATAATATTATAATGTCGTTCATTACTATGTAATATACAGGTATAGCACGTAATGTAACATTGAACTCACGACCCTAGGCCGCGAGGTTAATTAAGTCACGAATTCACCATGGATATGTTCAGTTTTAACTGCGAACACTGTAAAATGTGAGGTCATTTCAGTATATTAAGAAATCGGTCCTATACTGTACAGGTTTTAAAACTTAATTCGTCCAACGCCCACTTTAATAATCGATTATTTTTCACAGAATATCTAATAATATATTTTTCTACTTTACAAATAAATTGCAGCCTTCCTAAATTTGTCACTACACCAAAGAGGCCGGATTCTGAGTTCAATAAGGCCGGACTTCGAGTCCGGCCTTATTGAACTTGAACCTTATTGAGTCGGACATTACCTATTTTATTTATAGCCAAAAATACCTTTTTCAGAATCAGACACTTAAGTATAACAAAATACTAATACGCTAGCTAGATCCGACACGACGATATGACGAATTACCTACATATTCTATGACGACGATGCGAAAAAGCATGAATTAATCATAGTCTATTTTTCCTTCTCATTATATTCAGTGCAGTCAGTGCTCATTAAACTAAAATGGCGACTATTATGACGTCATATTTTCCATAAGTTTCCTTATGACAACTGACAGTAGACCGTACTGTCAATCTATATCGGAATCTGATTCGCCCTAGTCGAGCACTGGCTCAGTGGTCACAGTATTTTTCGGAACAGCCCCCATGTCTGCAGTCCTCACTTCTCACTATATTTTATTAAGACTTATATTAAGACAGCGCGCGAATATAAAGGTGCTTTACAGCTTTTCTCGTAAAGTTTTATGAGATACCTATAGTACCACGGTATTCACTAGAGAGGCTTTCTCTTCGTGACTCATAGCCCAGCTAGGCTATTACCGCTGCCCATTGAATTGCTATGAAGATTTATTATAGGTACTAGCTATTCGCGTTGTAATTACCCAATTGATAAATTAATTATACTTATGTCTGTTTTAACATGACGAACCAGTTTGTTAATTCGCAAAGTAAAATAATCATCTAGGTATATATATAAAAATGAATCGCCAAAATGTTTGTAAGCGCATTCACAACGGCTGCTCCAAATTGGATAAATCTTTGTTTTATTTATGTGTCGTTATTATAAGGTGTGTATGAAATCAAAATAAAAAAAATAATAGCAAATATTTTAAAATCTGCGATGGCGGTACGGAGTTCGCCGGGTCAGCTAGTTTGTAATGCAGTATATAGTATAGTATGCAGTCATAGTAGCTTAATTGGACAGTTCAATTATACAGAAAACTGGTTTTCTTAAAACCAATGTAACCTTCAAGCACAAACCCACCATGCGACAGAAACAGCGATGCAAGCTTTATAAGTTATAAAACAACACAGATAGTCCTTATAATCCAATCTCTATCAGCCCACTACAATTACCCAGCCCAACCGACAACAGAGACGACAGACGTGTGGCCGTATGTCGGTGAAGGTCCTCTAACTGTAATGGTAATGAGCCAGTGTCGTTGTGTCTCTGTAAAAAGCTGGCTCTCCTTGTTTGCAGAGCGCCGCTCGAGCGAGGACGTCGAGTATCGAAGGGCCTATCACCTTCTCTTTTAGGAAGTTTTAATTTTGAAGTCTATTTTCAAATGCGGTGTTTATTCGAATGGGGAGTAGTATCTACTATTTATGGGGTTTGATTTGCAACTAATAGTTATTCAAATTTTACTGCTGGTAGGATTTGCCTCAATCCCCGATCCACCCACCACCCCCCTCTTTTGCGCTTCGCGCGGAGAGAGGGATGATGAAGATTAGTAGTAGCATCTGCCGCCAAATGGTAGTATTCAGCACTATCGTGTTCCGGTCAGGTGGTAATGTACGGCCCCGTAATTTCCGGCACAGAGGCATAACACCTTAGTCCTCAGGAGTGGTAACGCATATGCATTTTGACCTTGGTCTTTGTGTGGGTGTCTATAGCCTGCAGTCATCACTTAACATCAATGTGAACTTTATGCTTGTTTACCAATTCCATTGCATAACAAAATGTGTGTATCAAATCGGCCCAGTACTTTCAGAGTAAATTGCTTGTGACTGTGACAGGTGGACAGACAGAGAGACACACTAGTGATCTTACAAGGGTTCGGTTTTTTCCCTATTGAGTTACGGAACCCTGAAATTGTCACGTTGTCTCCTGTCAGGTTCTATTAGGTGTGCGGCGGACGCCGCGGTCGTTTGAGATATTAGCTCCCATTGATCACAACTTGACCCACATTTCCCCCTCAACTAGGGGAGAATAGGGTAATGGGAGCAATCGGACAATGGGAGCGGTGGCGACTGATCTGAACCTAGGCATTTTCGCGCGATCGTAAGTACAAGGCCGTTTCCGTCAACCAATAGGAAGCTTCGCCTGACGTGCACAAGTCGTTAATGCCATGCGTTTAGTCACGGGAGAGAGATGTGTGTTTTTTGTTCCGCCCTTATAAAAAATTGCCGATTGTGAGTGCCAAGGTAAGCATGAATTTATATTCTTGCTTAATTATGTTTATGCATATGACAACCCTAATAATCCAATTGGTGAAATTGTGATTGAAAGTAGAAAAAAAATATTTATATTATTACTATTCAAAATGGTGGTCAGCGGGCAATGGTAGCCTACGCGTGGCTCTCAATAAGATAAGATAAGATAAGATTTTATTAATACCCAATAGCTTTCATAATCATTTAATTTAATTTAATTTATTTATTTGATTCAGATATTAAAATCCATACAGAACAATAATAATTAAGGTACACAATAACAAAAATATGCAATATTCATTTAGAACCTCCTCCTTTTTGAAGTCGGTTAATAAAAATACATTTAAAATTTCACAATGTCAAATTGCTAAAATCAAAGGAATAAAAAATTACATAGGAATACAAATTTTAAGTGTCAAGTATGAAATATTTTTTATAAAACACATAATTTAAAACGAGCAAATAAATAGAATAATAATACATTTTAAATATACGATGAGCCGCTAGCGTGCAGTTTCATCCACCCTTTGAACATAGGAGAGTCCCACCGCTCGGACAGTACCTTTAGATACTGTTCGTGCTCTCCCGTAAACGCTTTAATAGCGAGGCGCACCGTTTTCTAATAATAGCATAAAAATCATCAGTGTGCGCCTCAGCAAACATAGTGGAAGCGCTACAAAAGCGTGGTAACCCCACCCCAACAATATCCTAAATGCATTGTTATACTGAATACGAAGCCCGCTGTATGCTCGCTGCGTGTAACTAGTCCATAGGCTACACGTGTAGAAGGTCTGGCAATAGGCTTTGAATAATGTTACCTTTACTTGTGTATTACAATACAACGTGCAAACCTGCGGGTCAGCATATTGCACCGAACAGACAGCGCCCTGCGCTCCCTCTCGATGTCTTCATTATCACGAAGGTCATCGGTCACCCAGTGGCCCAGATACTTAAATGAGCTGACCTGGTTCAGACGCGTACCACAAAGAGTTACGGGTGGAACTTGAGAATAGCATTTACTGCCAGCTCTAAATACCATGAACTCACTCTTTTTCGCGTTGTATCTGAGCAGGATTTCGGATTTTAGAAGAAAGGGTTGAAAAAGAGAACAAAATTGAGACAGTTTAAAAAAATGTAGGCAAACGTAATAAAGAATATAGTGACAAAGGAAAATGTAGCAAATAGAAACTAAGATCTCATTTAAAGTATGTATAAATAAAATTTGGAAGAGAAGAATAAATATCATGGCTCCCATTTCCCATATGAGCGTTAATTGGCTCTCATTACACATGCGGGTAATGAGAGCGACTGACTTTTTTAAAAAACCGGTATTACCCCTAATTACTATTACTTTATTTGATTATAGCTATGTTTAAAATATTCTTTATTAATCAAGGTAAGAGTCTATATTAAAAAATTACAAGATGGTTAACAAATGTGGTTTTTACGATAATTTTCCCTTAGTAGGCTCCCATTACCCTGGTCTCCCCTACATCTATCATTCAGTGTCAACGTGCCGAACATTACTGGTGTAATAATCCGTATTAAAAGAAGTTTAAACTATAAGTACCGTTTTTATGGAAGGAAGGTGACATACAAGCATGCAGCTCACATTGATGTTATGTGATGACTGCAGCCTATAGACATCTACATAAAAACCAGAGGTCAAAATGCTGATACGTTGTCACTCCTAAGGTGGTTGTCTCTATGATAGTTATTACAGAGCCATACATTACCATCTAACCGGAACACGATACTTTTTAAAATAAGCGTGGAGGGCTTTGGATCATTAAACTCGAATTTTGATTCCGGAAATATTAAGTGTTTCAGATTCAATTACTCGTAAAAAGGACGCAGTCGTTTGTTAGTATAAAAATAAAAAAATACAGATTTAATGCAGTGAATAAAATAAAGGAGATGTTGCGAGGTCGGCTCTAGTTCGTACATGTCCTCAAAAAATGGGTAAATTAAAGAAGAATCCGAAAAAACATTTAATTCAAACGATTTTATCATTTGCAAACCATATTCATGGCGGCGATACAGCCGACGCTTCTTTAAATTGGAAATCGATTAGTTTAAGTTCTTAGTATTAACACATGAAATCGATTTCGATAGTATTTAGAAAATATTATTTTTTTCTCCAAGTACTATATAATCGAAAAACAATTTAAAAAATGAAAATGTCAAAATGACATCGCCCACCATATTCCCCATGTTGGTTTGAGTTGCAATTCTAACTGCAAATAATATTAGGTAACTGCTATAAGTGAAAATATGCAGTAATAATCGTTTTTATATTGATTTTGCCTGTTAATGATATTGTGTACAATACATGGCCGGAGGTCCATACATTTTTGCAACATCTCCTTTCCATACTAACGCTTATTATGGTTACACTACGGTCCATTCTTTTTGGTCCGTTCAGACTAAGTACCCACCTATTAGCCTATTATACAGACATCAATCAGTGATGTCTGTATAATAGGCCTCCTATGTGCCACCTATGTGCACACAGTAGCACATAGGCACAACATAGGGTTATGACTTAAAACAATCGTGAAATAAGTCGTCGCACTGATTACGTGACCAAATTAAAAATAGACCGCTCGCAACCTCACTGTTGAAGTTTATCCAACTGGCTCTCAAGGGGAGGAGATGGGTGAGGAAGCAAAATCAGGTGAGATGACGAATCAGAGAATATGTAGATAATGATAGCTATAGAATGGACACTTCGACGTTCCTGATTTCCCCTCCTGGTGGTGCTTACGCCTGCAAGCTTCGTCACCTGCTGGATCTACCGCCAGTAAAAGTGTCTGTTTATTTATGTTCTTTAACAAATAGCGGTTTTCGTTTATATTTTCAAAGATTCTGAGAAACAATAAAATTTTGTCTAAGACGTAATAAAATTTAATCAAAGTAGAGCAATTAATTCCAGTTATAAAAATGTCTATCAAGTCAAAGTATCGCCGTAGTTAATTTTTTACGACTAATATGAATGTCAGCAAGTTCGTGCTATCCAAAGTGGTTCGCAGTTTGCACTTAAAATACACAACAAAACCACTCTTTAATACGTTATTAATTTTACCACCACATGGTAGTGTTCAGCACTATCGTATTCTGGTTAGATGTTAATTGACCGTAGAGTCCGGATTTTATGTTTTAGAAGATAACAATGCTAGCTGCGCCTCTTTTGCATTAATCTCTCTCTTTCAATACCGAAGATTCTTAACTCCACCTTCGGGCGGAGTAATCGTTCTATTAGATCAGACTTGGTCTGGGCCTTTGTAACCTTCTAAGTAATTAAAATGTTCTCCAGAATTTCGGTCACGGCGGCCAATCTCAACAGAGACTGGCCAACTGCGCAAGAGACCTTAAAGACCAAACACAGGTGCAATCTCTATTCCCTCACTGTCATTGCCCGATCGGACGGTAATCCGACATGACCGGAAGAGATTGAACGCAGGACCGACGATTTTACGTCATCATCAGTCATCCGGACTCCGTACTGCTACTGGGAACTTCCTCATAGAAATAGGTACCCAAGAACAGCTGTTTCACGTCCTTCGGGACCCCATGCTGAAGCCTTTGAACCACTGAACCAACAGCAGGCAGTCATTAACCATCTCAGTAGGTATGTACATTCGCATTGTTTATCGATTTTCAACATTTCTTTTAAGTTCACGCTCGAAGCATCAACGGATGTTTTTTTGTGTTTTTTTTCAAATATCACTGTTGTTGTCGACAGATAAGTGGCGCCTACGCCATCGAGATCCTCGACAATAATGGACCAACACCAACACTATACATAATAATAATTGACAGGATGTGCCAATCTCTCTAATCTAAATTATTACCGTAACTTACACGTGTGTTCCCTTCTTACGCCCACATACGGAAAACATGATGATTTTACTAAAAATTGCATTGCAGTTACTACCGCAGTATTCGAATGCTTTGATCGCCATTGCTCGGTTGACTGACAGCACTTGCGGAAGAATTATCCTCCACAAGTGTGCGGTAAGATAGTCACATTCCGACGTTAAACCAGAATGGAGCGCCAAACATCTACGGTTGTTTCCTTACAAACAAATCTTCAGTACCTCTTCTACATTCATACATACACGCCAATCTTCACCAGTGCTTCCTGCGTCCAATCTCTGTCCGGTCGTGTCGGATTGCCGTTCCATCGGGGAATGACAGTGAGGGAATAGGGAGTGCACCTACACTTTTTGCTTTTTGCGCATACAGTCAGAGAATATGTAATAATACTACGATACGAGTAGAATGGACACTTCGACGTCCCGCCCGATTTCCCCGCCTCACCCAACCACCTCCCCTCTTATGGGCGACGGTTGGTATTTTCTACGTGCTATGCACACAGGTGCACGTGTAAATACACGTCACTGATTGATGTCTGTGTAATAGAGACCAAATTAAGCGTTTGTATGGAATATTGGCGGAGTGTCCGCGGTGTGACTATGTCTTCTGAGCTAGTCTCTGTTGAAGAATCTTCACCACGCCTAGGTCAAGGTTTGCAATTTGTCTCCAAATGACTCAATACCAAGAAAGAATCCCCTGAAGACATGTCAGATAACTGAGACAAAACACAACTCAGTTTTTTAATGAAATTAGTGATGTTTTTTTAATTTTATTGCAGGACGATAATAGGCATATATAACAGCAACTATTTAAAAAACGAACACAACTGCAGTGGCGGACTACGGAAGGGAGGGGGGGGTCCGCCAATCCGGTTCTGGGGGCCTTCGGTTCGGGGGACCAGATCGACTGGTCACTGGGCATCATGCAAGATTTGAAGAGCTTACGGAGGGAAATGTCGTTTATTTGCTCGCGCGTTTTTCTTGATGGCTGTGTATTTTGGAATCTATCTTCCATGTCAAACATACGGGGAGGCCCAATATGTGCGTGGACGGGGGCCCCTAAGCTTTACCTCATGACCCCTAATGATCTAATCCGCCACTGCACAACTATCATAGTATCAACTTTTCCTTTCAAATTAATATTCATTAAATTTTGAAGTTATTTACACATCCGCTGCATTTGTAACGAGTGTCGTTTTCGGGCTAGAAATCTATGAAACGGTCACAGAGAACAGACACACTGAAAGCTGAAACACGATTCTGGTCTAGACACTGGAAACTAGCAGCCATTGTATCAAACCGGTTCACCATGCATTTGTTTACGTGCTGATTTCAGGAACTGGTCTGCGGTGCATTTTGCACTTCTTCTTCGATATTACGTAATTTTTTGCGCTGACAGTAGGTACCTACCTATTTTATGAGGCAAGCAAGCGGACAGTTGACATAGACAATAGGTAAGTGTGGAATGGAATGGACTGCGGCCTAAATAGATATTTTACACAAGAGCCTTGGTGTTGTGCCTTTGTGATAGTTTTTACAGGGCTATACATTAGGTACTGTCTAACGGAAAACAATTTATACCTATAATAATTGTTTGATATTATTTCGCATTAACACATGCTTGTGAAATATATTTTTATTTTTAAAGAAAAATGGAAAGAAAAATTTGACTTCAGGCGAGGCTCGAACTCGCGACCTACTGGGAATCTAGTCCAGCCGCTCTTCCAATTGAGCTACTGAAGCCCTGCCCGATGCATAGTTGGTAATAGATGGCGCTACTGCTACCATAAAGCAATGCAATAGATGTGAAGGAAAGATTTGACAAATCGGGCAGGGCTTCAGTAGCTCAATTGGAAGAGCGGCTGGACTAGATTCCCAGTAGGTCGCGAGTTCGAGCCTCGCCTGAAGTCAAATTTTTCTTTCCATTTTTCTTTAAAAATAAAAATTTATACCTATACCTTTAGGGCAGATAGATTAGGTAATGCGGTGGTTCCTTACACTGGAACTCTACCACTAGTAGAAAAATCCAGTTGAAAAATATATGTTCTTGAGAGTAAATACAAATGGGATGCGATGTTCTGTTATTGGTGAAAATAACAGGTTTCTCACTTCTTTGTTTATTTATTGTCCCCTGCATTATTTATTGGTAGAGGTGATTTGTTTCCATCTACCCTGTATAGGTAT
This sequence comes from Macrosoma leucophasiata, assembly GCA_036365455.1. NCBI lineage: Eukaryota > Metazoa > Arthropoda > Insecta > Lepidoptera > Hedylidae > Macrosoma > Macrosoma leucophasiata. Next base: position 14,483,651 of record JAWQUS010000004.1, read on the forward strand.
TACCTACCTTCCATCCATGACTATTGACTATGACTATGACTATGACTATAGACATTGCATTAAGTAGAGGCTATAGTAATAAAGGTACGCGTAATCTATGGAATTGAGAACTTTGAGAAGTATCTACCTACTTCGATACAAAAGATACTCGTAGTAGTTGGGAAGGTTCTTTAGATCTGTAAGATTTGCTTCATGTCGAATAAAGACTCGTGCAACATAAGACCTCAATATGTTTAAAACTTTTTTCGTCTTTTTCCCTAGGAAGACAAAACATGTTTTACCTATTACTTAGTTTAATTTAGTAAGTAAACCATTTCGTCAATCTATTTCTATTTATGTAGTTTATTTATGTGTTTTAGTAGTAGAAAACAGAGAATTTTTATTGTGCGAAAGTTGAGAATAAAATGTTGCATGTTGAGACACGAAGTAGTTTCAGTAAATATAGTAGGTACTTCATTAACGAACAACAAACATAACGATCGAGCGTATAATACCATAATCTTAACTACACGTCACGGCAAAGTCATTCTATAATTAGCAACAACGAGTATAAAATAGGCTAACCAGAGCACCAAGAAAACTGACGTACCTAAGAATCCACACCCAAATACAATTTGATTATCCAGCACAGCCACCACCAGTATTACCACTGCCACCAACACCACCATCAGACAGAACACCAGTGTGAACCACAGGTAAACTTCGCATATGGCGTCACTTTCATAAACACCAGCAAAGAAAAGTAACACATGGACAAAACATAAAAGAACTCCGAAGATACCATGGACGTATCTCAAGAATTTCTCCATTGAACTCGGCATTCCTAAATTCTCAAGTAGTTCTATGCCTGCTTTGGTGAAGGTGAACAGGTATACTCCAGATAATAACACTCCTAGCACTGCAATCATCATCGCACCAATGCGAAGTGGTACGCATAAACAACATTGGTGTATCGTAGGACAATTGTCTAGTATGTAACCCATTTTTGGTTTTATTTTCCACTTTAAACGATCAGCAGTCACATTAACATAGTTTTCAAATAGCTTTTTTTAGGGATTACTCCTGATGGCTGAATCACAGATCACTAAGCAAGAATGATGTGTAGTATTTGTATACTCTTTGGAAGTGATGTAATGATTGACAACGTTGTCAGTTCACTGATATTTTTTAATGAGCAGGACTAGGATTTACTTTCAAAAATTCTAGCATTATGTTGAACACATAGACCAATCAGCCTTCCTAAGTCGATGGTTGAACAGTAATGCCTCCTTTTTTTTATCTTAATTTTTACTGATATTTTAATTTTAAGAAAATTGAAGGAAATGGAGCTCGTAACCAGATGAAACGCTCTTCAAGTTTTAGTTTTAAAGAAGTTTGTTCAAAAGCTATTTTCTGTTTCATCATAGATCATGGGTAGGCTAGTTATTAGTAAATTGTTAAGCTAAGTTTTTCTGTCTTCCTAGCAAAATTAGCCGGGAATTTTTTGGGATAACTATTAAACTAATTGTTTCATTTTGACAGAATCTGAGCTTAAATCGTCAAGAATGGTGTTTACCACTCAGCTTTCAGCTGATATCACATATATTTAACTAACTGTTACTTAGGACCCGTTATAGATTGAATACTATGAAAGAAGAAGCGCTCACCTCTAAGAGTCCTCCTCATGAGGCAGGTGACCATCCTCCTCACGCCGCTGAGCCGCGCGCGGCGCCGGTGCCGCTTGCCGTCCAGAGCACGCCGGCACCGCACCACCGCCCCGCTCTCACTCCCCGACACCATCACACTCTCCTCCACCTCCACACTACTCACTGAACACGGCAGCTCTATCGGCGGCAACGAAAACTTCTCCGGGTTCAAACACTTTTTCGGCCACAAATCGTCCGAACTGTCCAACGCGTGATCCCGCGGCGTGGGCAACCGCAGCGGCGGCAGGATCCTGTTGTACGGCACCACACGGCGCCCCGCATCGAAGTTCTTGGAACTGGCGCTCGAGCTGAACCAGATGTCGCTGGAGAAGAGCGACGAGGACACGGAGTCCCTTCTGCCGAAGTCGAGCGTGTAGTTACGGACGAGACTGATGGGGTTGCGGTGGACGGTTGCGTTGCCGAGATCGTAACTCGGCTTGGAGGTGGAACTGCTGTCGTAGTCTTGCGAGGAGGACCAGCCCCCGAAGGGCGACACGGGCTCCATGTTGACGAAGGTGCGTGCGACGTAAGGCGGCGCTGCTGCTATAGTCGGAGGCTCCGGGGACAGCACTCCGAAAGGATGCGTGAAGTAGAACAGGCAAAGCGGACGACCCTGCAACAATTTAAGCACACCCGTGAATTTTGGAGACTTTCTTGTCTACTAAGTATCTAAGTATTTAAAAATGTATCCCACCTTTATGTCATCGGTTGAAGTGGACGCATCGGATCTGCCATTCATGTTTTACTTTAAAATTTACTTTGATCTGTGGACTCAAAATGTGTTGTGAAGGCAAAGCCACCAAACACTTCCATATTATTGGACTCTATTGTGGATCAATGTTCGCGGTACTGTCTGGTGGTGGTGTTTGTGCGTTGCTTGTCGGAATTCGCAAGGTTGGCAGTGATTGGGGTTTGTTTGGGGCGGGGAGCCGCGGCTGGCACGCGCTGCGCACGCCCCGCGCCTCGACATACTCAGATGCAGAACAGGGACGAACTTGAATTCATTTTTTTATATAATTTACTAGTAGATATTTTCTAATTTTGAAAGATTCTCTGTGACACATTTGTAGTTTAAAATAAAAAAGGCCTTATAAGATCTGATTACTATTGGCAGCGATGACAACTATTAAGTACCTACTTTCCCAAACTAACAGCACGTTCACACAGTCACATACAGTTTCGGATAAGTACAGGATCCCGTTTATTGGCATAATTTGCGTTTCTATGGGTACCTATCATTTTGCCTCTACTTTGTTAAGGTTATTTCTTCATACAAGCATAGAGTTGCAGTTTCTCCGCGCTAGTACTAAACTGGCACGGTTATACTACAAAAATCCATTACTTACCGTTAGAATTGTACCGTTCTGTATTCCCGTGTGAAAGAAACGTTACTGACTTAGGCTTAACCATAAGCATACACCGAACTTTTACCGAAGTTGTACCACACTGCATAATACATAAGATAACATTACACAATATGTACACCTATCAAACAAACAAAAAAAATAATTAAGTCGGTAATAAAAACTCTAGCATTAAAAGTTTATTCAACCTACAAACAGTCACCGGCAACATCGAATAATCGATTGATTAGTTCCTTCCGATATCAAAGGCGCTAATACGGCCCTGATCGGGCGCGGACTCCGGCAAAGCACGCGGTGCAAGCCAGCGACGTCGTCGGCATCACCTAGTTCCCGCTTCGACCCCGCAAGTTCAGTCCCTAACTCTCATAAATACATCGCTATTAATGGCCAAACCTTTAATGAACACGCCCTTTGCTACAAGTAGATTTGGGTTACCAGGACAGGTTTCTTTCAACATATGAGCAACAAATGCGTGTCTTTGTTCAGGGGACACAAGTCTTGATTTACTATAGACTAGGTTTATTTTATTTTTTGACGTGACAACGTCATAAATTAGATTGCGGCTCGGAGTCACTCATGAAAAAGTGTAACACCCGGTAACGTAACGATGAGTCACCGAACGAGAGAGAGGCCTGCCGGACCGGCGAATGCCTTTCTACCGAGAAAAAGACGTTGTCACGTAAAATCTTCGCCCGTAAAACCGACTTTACAGGCAACCAGTTTTTTTATTTAATGAAAGTGGCAAACAAGCATGCAGTTCACATTGATGTTAAGTGATGACTGCAGCCTACAGACACCCACACAAAGACCAAGGTCAAAGTGCAGATGCGTTACCACTCCTGAGGCCTAAGGTGTTACGCCTCTGTGCCGGAAATTACAGGACCGTACATTACCACCTGACCGGAACACGATAGTGCTGAACACTACCATTTAGCGGCAAGTATATTAGGTAATGCGGTGGTGCCTACGCCCGCGAGCTCCGTCACTGGAGCTCTAACACCAGGTTAATTCTTAATACTTACATCGCTAGTAATTTCCAAAGCTCTTATGAACACGCATTTGCTGCCAGCAGATTTGGGTTACCAGGACAGGCTTCTTTTGAGTTGACATACGAGCAACAAACGCATCGGTATATCATTGTAATCGGACCTTTAGTTTTTCTGTGATGCTTGAACAAACAGACAGACAGACAGACAGACAGATAGACAGACAGACAGACAGACAGACAAAATTTTTTCTAATCACATATTTGTGTTCGGTATCGATCTAGTAACATCCCCTGATATTTATTTTTTCAATATTTTCAATGTACAGAATTTACACTTCTACAGATTTATTTTATGTATAGATTTGGTATGTTTTTGGTTAATAACTGGTTGGGTTAGCAACTTCAGACTGTTTGTTGCTATTAAATGTTTAGTAACTTCAGAATTTTAGTTTTGTCTGTCGGTGTGCGCGCGCATCCTAAATATTCACTCTCATCATTTTTCCCAATCGCGCAAAGATTTTGAACAGAACAAAAAACGACAAAGGTAACTGTGAAGTATTCTCTGGGTGAAGGTATTGGGATTTTGCGATAAACGTCCAAAATCATAGTTGGCTATCTGAGGTAGATTGGATAGCTTCAGATATTAATATTTTGTGTTTTTGAACTTGACTGTGCTCTCTTCAACTAAACATTATAAAGATTTTCCAAGTCTGATGTAGCCTGTGTGACCTACGGTTTGTGTCGACGAATGTTTTACTCATTGGGTTCCTAAGTAATAGATTTATTTTTTCTCTACTGTTGAAGAAAAACTTTCCCCAAATAGTTTCTTTCTTCCTTTCCTATTTGGCGACTCTATAAAAGGTCTTTGTTGGTAGATGCGGTGCTTGTTTCACCTTACCTGATCTCCAGATTGAAAAAGATAGTAACTAACTCAGTCAGCGCTATAAATGTTATTCACAAAGAATAATACACGATCTTTTGTGCTTCTAATAACACACGTGGTGGCAAAACGTCTTAGGACAAGGAATGCATTCCGAACTCCATTATAAACTTATAAAATACTCCAGACTGGATACCTACATGTTTACCTACTTTCAATATCTACACACTCTAAGATAACATGCATATCCCCCTGAATCAATTGTCTACTGTTCAGTTACAATTGGCTAATTATAGCATTCTTCATGCATTAAAAAATTATCGCTAGTAAAATTAAATATTTCCAACATTTCCTAGATAGCTATCAGTAAATTGAAGTAAGTCGATTATGCGCTATCTATTAGTAGTTTACAGAACTATAACGAAAAGACAATCCCGTGGCAACTGCATGGAAACGCAGTGCGTAGCTATTGCTTACAGATGGCGCTGTATGAAAATTTATAAAAAATTATCAATACTTTTTTCTGCAATTTCTTTACTCTAGACGTAGCATAGAATCAACCATAAATTTATTATCTTCTGAAATCTATGGAATAAACATACTGAGAGACGTAGCTTCATTTACTTAATGATTGTACTTTTGTTTGGAGTTTATCATCAGATTTAGTTTGATGACGAGAATGTTTTTTTTCCGGAATTTCCTTCGACTAAAGAAATCCGTTCCCACATTAAATCCTTTACACTCATTTTTCTTTATACCTGGACGTACTTATTTTCTTTTACACCCAGATAGGTATGTCATGCGTAGACGGTTTTAAGGACGCGAATATTGTCTCACATGTTATGACATTCTTTATTCTTTTCTGAGTCCTCAATTGTAGAATTGGCCTTTTATTACCACCATCGCATTACCCATATATAAGACTCGATGTCTTTCATTTTTATAATTATACACCTAAAAACTATATCTGTCCGCACTTGAAAAACATCAAAATTAGGATTTAGGGAGCCTAGTAAATCGAATGTAATCGCTCCATCTATAGTGCCGATGCCGAATTTGACTGTGCTGTGACTCTAAATCTGAGTTGTAAACATATTCAATGAATCCAATTTAAAGAATATTGTTTTATAAATTGACTTGTTGAAACGTAATGAAACGTAAAAAGCAAACGATGCGAGGATTGCGACCGGGTGCGGACGGCTGCGGGGAGTGGCGGAGTGCGGGCAGACATGACCGCGCAACGCACAGCGTAAAACAGCGTTAGTCACCGCACCGCGCCCCGCCGCATTGCATCGCAATAATCCGCATAGTTTCACGCGTTCGCAACGACTAAGTCTGAAAAAATCTTGATAATCTCTTGATTCCCAATAGTGTACTTCTAAAGTAGAGACAACCTATATAAAAACGTAATTGTTTGGCATAGCGTTGTGGAGGTCAAGGAAAAGTGCGTGTCTTTGTTCGAAGAACTTCGGAATCATTCGGCCGCTACGGAACAAAAAGCGACGAATAAATGCCGCGCTAAAATTTGATTACGATCGCACGTTCAATGTAATTTAAGAGAAAACTTGGATTAAAGATGGGGCGATCTAAGAAAATTCTAGAAGAGATTCACCCTCTACATATTATCCGTGAAGTCCAGAAATGGCCGGTTTTATACGCTAAGGACAATCTGGATCGCGCTAATTTGCATTTCAGGCATAAAGTATGGAGAGAAGTTGGCAAAGGTTTATTTTCAGAATGGGACAATTTTTCTGAATCTGAAAAGGCTGCTAAAGGTATTTTATTTTAATTATACGCGTCTTCATAATAATATATGTGTAATATTAAAATTTTAATATACAATCTGAATAGTAGGTAACTCTATCTTTAACTTAATGGAGTATCATTAAATTTAATAAAGTAGGAAAACTAAAAAAAAATGGTTTATTCGCTACGGTTCACATGTTAAGTGATGACTGCAACTTAAAGATAGATTTAGAAGATAGATCTGCTAAAAACCAGAGTCAAAATTCAGACGTGATGGCCAGGGTTGCCTCTGTGACTTCTATCTGAATTGTTATGACTAATAGTTACTACGGGATAATACATTTACCATCTAATTAGAACACGATAGTGCTATAAGTGTACACTACCATTTGGCAGCAGATAGGTAAGTTATATACTTAATGTGTTTGAGCTTCTGGAACTTTGGAACTCTTACACCAGTAAAAATCAAGGAGGTGAAGCAAATGGGCTACAGAATCTACATAAAAGCATATGTATACCTACTTAATTGAGCTCCTTGTTTTCTCTTTCCCTTTGCACTATTTCACAATTTGTTTTACTACCCAATGAGTGACCGGTAGAGTAGAGAATGCATGAAGTTCGTCCCTGCTTAAAGCATTCTGTGCAAGAGAGTTTTAATAAATAAAAGCAAAATATTACCTAACTGTTCAATAATATTATATATATCAAATAGTGACGTTACGCACTACGTCTGTATATACCATAATTATATTCAAAACAGGTATAAGCAATCAAACCCAATTTGAATAAGATGCATCCAACCATAGAAATGACACCTAGTTGACTTCAAAGGTTTTATTACTTGTAATATTAACTTCTATTAAAATCGCACTTGATATTCATATAAAATTATATTCAAACGATACTAACTAAACAAACAACAGTTACAGATCTCATGAAGAAATGGCGAAACTTGCGCGACACGTTCAAAAAGCAATTGGACATCGAGCAGAGATTAAGCAGGAACGGTTACGAGGTGAAGAAAAAGCGATACGTTTATTTCAAGCACATGCTGTTTATGCTGCCACACGTATCTGTGAACGATGATGATACCGATGATCCGGTTGTCACAAGTAAACTAGACGCCTACTGCAAACGAAACCGACAGAAAGCTAAAAAAGAAGTCAAAAACCCAACAAAAAGCACTCCAACAAACACTGCAGAGGACATTGACGAAGACAAACACTTTCTTATGTCTCTTGTGCCTTCCTTCAAAAGGATGACGGTGGATGAAAAACTAACAGCTAAAATGGGGATATTGAAACTGATTAGCGAAGTCCGAAGTAATTCGGTTACGGTCTCGGTTGCGAATAGTTCTTTAGTTGATTCCCTGGAACCGGAGGTGTCGGAGGTGAAGATGGAACTTTTTCAGGATGTAGAGGAGGTTATGCAGACCGGGTCGCAATCAAGCGATGACTCGGATTATTGACGAATCTTGATGAATGAAGTGGTGATGACTGACTTGGTAACTGTGCATGAGAACTTTTTATGAACTTAGCAAAGATTACTTAGCACGTGAATATGACTATATTTACAATCTAATCGTGATTTTTGGCACCCTCCTGGAATCATCCTGTAAACTTGTCATTAGAAATTAAGTGCAAAAACTAAGCTACGTGTATAATTTTGAAGGTTGAAACAAATGTTGAATTATAATGTATGTCCTTATAATTATTTTATTCCGTTATAAGAATACTGTCACATATTTTTATTGTAAATACAGAACATAATTTTATGTTGTCTTGTTTTATATACAGGTGTAGTCAGTTTTATAAACAAGACACTCTTCACAAGACGATCACTCTTTCTTCAAGTCCGTTACTGTTGTGACTATCGCTCGATATATATTTAGAACGACCGAGAAAAAATAATCGTAATCTCTATCTACTCGTATATCAGAATGGAAAGACAAAAATCTATTTTTTTTTCTAATTTCGAAGTTCACCTGTATGTTGCGAAAAATAAAAATAATGACAATTATAAAGGGCACGGCACAACAACAATTATACGGCGACTTCTTAACGATATTGTAAAAGGGAAAGAGAAATAATTCGACGCTCGGACGTTTAGTAGAGAGCTGAGTTAATTTGAATTTGCTAAGAGGTTGATAAAGGAGATGTTGCAAAAATGTATGGACCTCCGGCCATGTATTGTACACAATATCATTAAACAGGCAAAATCAATATAAAAACGTTTTTTACTGCATATTTTCACTTATTAAGCTTTGTTTGCAGTTACAAAACATAATTTGCAGTTAGAATTGCAACTCAAAACTAACATGGCGAATATGGCGGGCGATGTCATTTTGACATTTTCATTTTTTAAATTGTATTTTGATTATAGAACTTGGAGAAAAAAGTAATATTTTCTAAATACTATCAAAATCGATTGATCCCAAGTGTCGGCTGTATCGCCGCCATGTTTAACATAGTTGAAAATGATAATATCGTTCTATTGAAATGTGGTTGTAACTCTAAAATATATTCTTGAATAAATAAATTGTATTTTTTTGGATTCTTCTTTAATTTACCCATTTTTTTGAGGACATGTACGAACCAGAGCCGAGCTTGCAACATCTCCTTTGAAAAATTCCACCTACCACTCACATTTAATTTTAACTGAAAAGTGATCTTGATTCCACCATTTATGGGTATCAATTGTGTTGACTATCATTAACACAAATACATATTGACAACGGATCTAGCCTGCATTGTGAGACCACTGAGACCACTTTCCAATAGGAACCATGCCATACACCGATTATTACTTCCTACGCCATGTAGTTACTTGGTCATAAAACAAATTGTTTAAGTATTGTTATTTGTTACCTATTACAAAGACTCTGTCTGTACTAACAACGCTTAGATTGATGTTAAACTGAAGCATTTTCTGTAGCTAAACCTACTGAAAGGAATTTATTATATTTTTCACTTGAAAACTACGCTTAAACTTTTTTAATTATACGTTTGTACCTACGTATGTAAAGAGGCGCTGTCTACTTGGAGCCCTAGACAACTGACCTATTTCAAAATAATAGTTTTTTAAATGCCACGGAGTTTTAGCGGTAAACTACACCTAACTTCTACCTAATTGTTGAAATTAGGTTTTCTTAGGGATTTTTATAATCAACCAGACTTCAAAATTATGTTTGCGAAAACTTAAGAAAATTCATACGAGTACCTTCTACATAACCAGGTTGGAAGATTAAACCACTCACGTATTCATTCTAGACTTGGTTTATTTATGTACTCTTTGTGTTGTCAGCTACATAATTTTGAAATAGTAAACCTATAATTATGAAGTATATATCGAACATGAAAGATGAAAGTCATGTGAGCCGAGTCGCCGGTTACGACAGAGGGGTCGGGGAGGGGGGAGATAGTTCATGAGTGCGGTCGATTTGTATGGAATGCTGCAACATGCCACTGCCACTGCGCACGCTATTACTATTATGTGCATTGATCTAAATTGGATCAAGTGTCCCACAGTTACAATACATTAAACATGCAGTTTTGTGTTGATTATAGTTTCTTGGAGAGGGCGTAGTAGAGAATGAATAAATAAAATGTTAATCTGCATTTTGACCTCTGGTTTTCAAGTAGATGTCTATAGGATGCATACATTTACCCCTGCCTACCCCTTCGGGGATTACAGGCGTGAAGTTACGTTATGTCTATAAGCTGCAGTCATCACTTAGCTGCATGCTTGTTTGCCAATTTCTTTAAATAAAAGTCAAAATAAAAAATAACATCGTTCTGTCTATTAGTTTATAAATCTTATCCAAAATCAATCAAATAAAGCTTTTATTACGACCGTTGAGGTCGTAGGGTCGTTTTCTGATTTCCAAGTAGTAGGACCGTCTGTGAATTTCGCCCTTAGTGCAGAAGCATTGCCACTTCTGAAACTCCAGGGGTACGACCGCCTATCGACATTGCTATTGTCGTTGTCATTGCTGTCAAATTTTCATGTCGATTTGTAGCTCCTATAAAAGCAGTAGTGATAATCTGATCGTTTTTCTTGCTTTCTTAGGTGAGAAACAAGCGATAATGGTACATTATTTCGATTATTGTTATTAGTTAAAGCAAAAATCAACATGAAAATTTGACAGCAATGGCAACGACAATATCAATGTCGATAGGCGGTCGCACTGCAGGTGTTCTCGTTTTTCACTCTCAAAATATAAAAAAGTATGTCACAAAGTAGCATGACGCACATTTATGGTTTGACAGATTGGTTGGGCATATTCATTAGTGATTGTTTTTGATCAATAGGTCGATGCTCTCTGATTGCGCTGATTGAAAACTCATTGTTCTTCTTCGATGAGATAGCTGTTGACTTCGATCTTGCTCGGAATTTGTTACGAAAGATAGATCAGAGTAGCATAGATTTCCACGACCCGCTTGGGTCAGTTGTGTAATAACCATTGTTAACTAATGGGTCACGGGTTCAATTCCTTCGCAGGATAAAGTATTTGTATAATTATGTAGATTATAGATACCATGACCGTATAAGTGTATTGTGTGAGAACTTTTGTCGGGAGTTATGAGTACCGGAGTAAATAAAGCGGCCAACTTTCTGAAAATAGCATGCGGGACTTTTTGTGGATAGATAGGGTTTGATGAATGCGAAATATTAAGTTTTGTCAGTATACGTACCAAAATTACATAAAAACACAAAACTAACATACTGAAGTCATTTATTTTTAAAATAGCAAACATATCACTAGAGTGTCACTTTTTGAATTAATTCAAAATCGAAATGGAACAACGCGATCACATACACACACACGCAAACAATTTTTGTTGTTTGCATACGTGTGTGGGTGTAGTGTAGTGTATGTTTTATGTATGTGTGGTTATGTAGTAGCTTGAAAAAAATAGGCATGGTGGTGAATGCGGGACACGCGGGACGCATCCGACGTTTTGCGAGACTATGTTATACAATCTTACAAAACGGGATTACATCCAGCATAACGGGACGGTCCCGCAGAATCCGCGACGGTTGGCCGCCTTATGAGTAACTACTAATGTGAAAGAATGCATTTTATCTAAAAACATAGGCTCAAGTCATCTCTAAAATCATGCTAGTCAATTAGCTATCATCATCATCATCATTCCAACCGAATGACGTCCACAGTTGGACAAAGCTTTCCCCAACAGTGTCGTGAGTCATTAGGGGAGATATGCTATAATCGCCACGCCACCAATAAGAAGTTATATGGACCAAGTGAAGGAAAAAGTAAAAGTTGTGTCGTACCAGGACGTCAAGAGGTTGGCACAGGATAGAGAACGCTGGCGGTTATTCCACCGACAAAAGCACAGCTCTTAAATATAGGAGAAAGAAGATTAGATTTTTACTGGTGGTAGAGCTCCAGTGACGGAGCTCGCGGGCGTAGGCACCACCGCATTACCTAATATACTTGCCGCTAAATGGCAGTGTTCAGCACTATCGTGTTCCGGTCAGGTGGTAATATACGGCCCTGTAATTTCCGGCACAGAGGCATAACACCTTAGGCCTCAGGAGTGGTAACGCATCTTCACCTCGGACTTTGTGTGGGTGTCTATAGGCTGCAGTCATCACTTAACATCAATGTGAACTGCACATTGATTGATTGCAATTCGGTCACATGAAAAAAAAAATAGGTAATGCGGAGGTGCCCGCGAGCTCCGTCACTCGAGTTCTCTCAACAGTGTACCTATATTTTGTCCTCTAGTCATCATCACTCCAGTCGAAAGACGTCCACTTCTGGACAAAGCCTTCCCCAACTTTGTGTGTCTGCACTTGCGGAAGAATTCTCTTCCAGTAGAAGAAAATACTTCCCGACGCCAGTGTCCTCTAGTGCGATGTAATAATTTGGAGCTTTTAAGTCGGGGTCAACGGCCCACGTGTTTCCGAACGCCTGATAAGATCTAATCTGTCCCGACACTTGTCCCACAGTATATGTAACTATACTGTGCTTGTCCCATACAAACAAACTGAGAACGTAGCGTTATCGCATCGGTAGTTCCAAATTATGACATTACATCGAGATAACACTTTCATTGCGGTTGGAGGATATAATTTTTTTTATCTTACAACTGTAGGTACACAGGCATGCAGTTCACATTGTTTTTTTTAGGGTTCCGTATCTTAAAAGGAAAAAAGGAACCCTTATAGGATCACTTGTGCGTCTGTCTGTCTGTCCGTCTGTCACAGCCAATTTGCTCCGAAACTACTCGACCGATTGAGTTGAAATTTGATGAATATATGTAAATTGGTGACCCAAAGATGAACACGTCAAGTAAAATAATCAATTTTAAACAGGGGGGGGCACATTCGGGGGGTAAATCAGATCAATGTAAATCAGAACAAATGTATCGTCAACTGTGTCGTGTGACATATTAAATGAAAGAGGTAGTTATCAGCATCTCAGATATATTTTTTTATAATTTTTGCATAAACAAATTTGAAGTTATTTAAGAAAAACGACAAAAATTGACCATTCCCCCCCTATCTCCGAAACTACTGAACTTAAAATTTTGAAAAAAAATGTGGAAAATAGTTCTTTGCCTATAGATTACTGGAAAACCTATAAGAAGTTTGAGTATTCAAATTGAATCGAAAATTCTTAATAATATAACCCCCCTGCCGGTACCACCGTAACCGCTATGTCCTTGCATTTTAAATCTGTAATATTTTCGAAAATATTTATTTAAATTACGGAACCCTCACCACGCGAGTCGAACTCGCACTTGTCCGTTTTTTTTATATTACGTAAGTGGCAAACAAGGATTTCTAAAAGTTCAGCTATTTGTCTAGCTATTTTTTTTATGTAATGGAAGTGATAACAAGCATGCAGTTCAAATTGATGTTGTGATAACTGCAGCATAGACACCCACACAAAGACCAGGGACAAAATGCAGATGCGTTACCATTCCTGAGGCCTAAGGTGTTATTCCTCTGTGCCGGAAATTACATGGCCGTACATTACCACCTGACCGGAACACGATAGTGCTGAAGACTACCATTTAGCGGCAAGTATGGTAATGCGGTGGTGCGTACGACCGCGAGCTCCGTCACTGGAGCTCTACCACCAGTAAAAACTGATTAACTGTTAAGTTATGACTGCAGCCTATAGATATCTACACTATAGAAGGTCAAAATGTAGATGCGTTGACACTCCTGACTCTCCTGAGATGTTTTCTATGTCTCTGTGATAGTTATTACGGGGCCATACATTACCATCTAAGCGGAACACGATAGTGCTTAACCATTTGATAATATAGGTATTTTAGATAAATTAGGTAACGCGGTGGTGTCTACGCACTCAAGCTCCTACAATTGGAACTCTACCACCAGTTGTTACCAATGCTTGTTCGCTTGTTTATCACAGCGATTCTCAAAGTGTGCTCTGCGGAGCCCTGCGGAGCCCTGCGGCTCCGCAGCCTTTGTGAGTGTTCCGCGAGAATACTATATATACATACTCGTATAATGAGAAAAAATACATCTCTTCAGTCAGTCAGTTTTTTTTTCATTTATTTTACTACTAGCGACAAAAGTTACAAAACTACGTTGTCTGTCAGTCACTCAGTGACGTAAGAGTTTTATATTGTTTATAGTACCTACCTATACACTTACATTGTAACATGATAACTAATTATTAATCTTTAATAATAATAATTAAAGAATGTACAAAACTTTTTGTTTTATTTTGGGGTTCCGTCAAAAATTTCGCTTTTCAAAAGGGTTGCCTTTTGAAAAACCCTAACCCCTTTAAAAAGCGAAATTATTGGCGGAAAAACCACCGAAAAGGTTTGAGGAACGCTGGTTTATCAATTTGATTGGAATAGAATGTAGAGCTCGGGCCAAAACGAAGAGTATAAAACTCGATTTAAAACGTCAGTGCAAACAAAAGAACACCGAACAAGCTTGCGCAACAAACAGCTGAAAGCAGAAAGCAGAAAGCAGTAAGGTCTGTGACACAAGTGTAAGCACATGTGTTTTGACGTCACACTCATAGATCAATACTTAAAATAAGAAGACAGTAAAAAACGAGTGTATGTACCTCTGTACCCTCTTATTCATAAACGTAGGTAGGTATATTAGATACGTTTTAGCTATAGAATACGTGGACGTTGTCGCGGCCACAGCTAGTTTTTAATATAGGTACCAGTGGCCCGGCCTGGATCGCACGGGCGCAATATTACCCACATTACTACTAGTGTACTTTTTACTGGTGGTAGAGCTCAAGTGACGGAGCTCGCGGGCGTAGGCACCACCGCATTACCTAATATACTTGCCGCTAAATGGTAGTGTTCAGCACTATTGTGTTCCGGTCAGGTGGTAATGTACGGCTCTGTAATTTCCGGCACAGAGGCATAACACCTTAGGCCTCAGGAGTGGTAACGCATCTGCATTTTGACCTCGGTCTTTGTGTGGGTGTTTATAGGCTGCAGTCATCACTTAACATCAATGTGAACTGCATGCTTGTTTGCCACTTCCGTAACATAAAAAAAAAGTGTTGCCAGGTCCGATTTGTGTTAAATCGCGACAGTATGTAAAATAAATCGGGACCCAGGTGTAAACCTCGGGACAGTAAAAAGCAAGCCAATTAATTAAATAATTTATTGATTTATCAAAAGCCTCGGGACAAAGATGATTGATCTTTAGACAGGCTTTTGTCTAGCAGTGGACGTCTGTCGGTTGAGGTAATGATGATTATTGATTTATCGGAACATTTAACGTCCCGATCAGGTGTTAATTGGGACGTCCCGCGCAAATCGGGACACCTGGCAGCACTAATTAATTACTACTACGGGTGCGGTAATGCCGTGGTGCCTACGCCCTGGAGCTCCTCCGCTGGAACTTTACCACCAGTATTTTATCTAAATTGAGCATTGGGGTCATTTATTTGATAATTGGATTGAAGGAAGTATCGAAAATCTTCAAAAATGTATTAAAATTGAACAATGGGACCGTAAAACTTGCCGGCACGCGGTAGAGCGGCAGAGGCGCATGCGCAGTTCGCGATTCCCGCCTTTTTCAACAGTCGCCTTCCGTACAATCGTCCGTGAATACGTGTCGAGCTCCGACTCTACGCCAATCGTAAAATAGTTCGCGAATCGCGTCGCGCCCGACAAATTGGTTTATATAATATCTATGTTACATTTGTTACATGATAAAGTGCACTGTGTCAGTGATAATATATATATTTATTACCGGGTTTTGTTCCACATACTGGAGTTGAAGCGTTCTCGATTAGATAAAATTAATATCGATTTGTCACAATTTGTTATTGTGTTTTGCGATACACTTCGTATCTCGATATTTTGCGTAATTAATTTATAAGATAATATAAATAATTTATGTAATATGTAGGCTGTGGTTCTTACCTACCATTTGTGTAAAGTGTTTACCTAATATTACCACATAATAGTTATGAGTTTATCAGCTGCACTAATTTGTTTTTATGTTCACGAATAGGCCTGCTACGGGGTATGCGTAGAGTAAGCGTGGACCGCGTAGAGCGTAGTATGCCTTACGTGACCATTTTTAATCGTCACTCAAAACAGGACATTCTCAAAATAGCAAACCAACAAAATAAATTAACCTTCAAGGAACCAAGGTGGAAGAGGATAGGTAACTTATGAACGCCCGGCTATAAGACCCTTCTTCAAGTATCTTAGGTATCGCTATCGATTGCTTTTGAGATTATTATAAACTAGCGGCCCGCCCCGGCTTCGCGCGGTTGCAATGTTACCCACCCTCTCCTATTTATTTTAACGTGTTATAGTGTTAGATAGAATGTAAACAGAAAGAATTTTTCAAATCTGACTAGTAGTTCTTCGTGTGGATATCGATAGGGTACTGTCATCACTCAACATCTATGGGAACTGCAAGCCTGTTTGCCACCTTCGATACGTAATAAATATTTTTTATTAACCGCAAGAAACAGTTTCAATTACTTTCAATAATTAGGTAGGTACCTTTAATGGCTCTCTAAGTAATTATTAATTACTGTTATAATAACAAAAAAATGTAGAGACTCATACCAATTTTATTATGTTGTGTAACAATGTACACATTGAACACTTTAATCAACGGAGTCTGTCTCCTAGTTAGTTTAGTAGTGATAGAGCTTCAGTGACGGAGCTCGCGGGCGTAGGCACCACCGGATTACCTAATATACTTGCCGCTAAATGGTAGTGTTCAGCACTATCGTGTTCCAGTCGGGTGGTAATTTACGGCCCTGTAATTTCCGACACAGAGGCATAACTCCTTAGGCCTCAGGAGTGGTAACGCATCTGGATTTTGACCTTGGTCTTTGATGGGTGTCTATAGGCTGCAGTCATCAATTAATATCAATGTGAACTGCACGTATGTTTACCACTTCCATTACATTAAAAAACCCACGTGTCGCCAACCGACCTTTATTTGTTACGTTTTCGCCCATGTAACAGGGGTGCGACCGCCTAACGACATTGCTATTGTCGTTGTCATTTTCATGTCGATTTTTGCTTTAGCTAAATAACAATAATTGAAATAATCTACCATTATCTCTTGTTTCTCACCTACGAAAGGAAGAAAAACGATCAGATTATCACTAGGTACTGCTTCTAAAGGAGCTACAAATCGACATGAAAATTTGACAGCAATGATAACGACAATAGCAATGTAAATAGGCGGTCGCACCCCTGGTGGCGAACCTGTTGACATCTCCGGGCACTTTACCAAACCCTGAGGTACTGGGAAACATTCAGAAAATTGAAAAATCCGAATAGTACCAGAGATAAAGTATTTTGCACCGTTATCTCTGATAGTCTCCGATCCGGGAATTGAACCCAGGATACCAGCGTTGTAGTTATGGCTTGCTACCACTAGGCTACTGAGGCAGTTAGTTGAATGTGACTCACACAGCTCTGCCAAATCAAAGCCAACACGATTTCATAAAAACTTGGGAATTTCTCTTAGGGAGTCTAATTTATCTTGGCGATTTCTATCGGTTGTACCAAACAATGAAGAAACGTATTAAAAGTACTTAAAGACTAACATGCAAACAATACAAAAAAAACATTAACTACAAAGCCAACCAGGCAGTCAAAATATAGAATTATGTTAATACATAAATAATTCAGCGAATCCCAAAATAGGTATAGCAATTAAAGATGTGTAGTAGCTGTCCGCGTAGGATATGACCCTGGCGTGGTATGGGCCTTGCGTGCCGGGCGGTGTGGGCGAAGTCGCAGCCTAACACTAAACCATGTCATAACTGCCACTCCTCTCACATACCTGCTAATGTTTATTGCCAATTCCTGGTGATTGCGGTTATTCAGTATTTCCAGGATTGGTTCAAAGTAGCAAAAATGTTGGGAGTAAAAATTGTTAAGTTATTTATTGGACATATAGAAAGAATGTCGAATGAGCGAATAACTAAACAGATATACAATGCGAATGTGGATGGTTCCAGAGGCCCAGGAAAGCCAAGACTGACCGATCATGACCAAATAGGTCGAGTTCTGTCTGATGGTGGGGTCAAAAGTCTAAGGAATAGATGAGGCACGAGAGTGCGGAGCGCCAGATATTCCGGTCCTGGCACACCTCCCGTGCTTCATCTACCTTCAGCATTCTCTTCATACACGCACGCCGACTCCTAAGAGAGAAGTCACATCAATTTCCTAACAAAACAAAGCGTTATAAATTCTACGATGTTTCCAAAGAGCTCCAGTGAGGGGGCGTCCATAAATTACGTGAGGTGTTTTTTTTTTCGTTTTTCTGTCCCTCCCTCTCCCCTGGTGAGATGTCGTGAGATTTTATTCAACCCCCTCCCCCGTCCCCCAAACTCGTGTGAGATTTTTCAAAATGTAAGTATGTAAACGCGTTGGATTTTTATTGAAAACTTTATTTTATTTACAACTAGTTAAGACAAGAAATTAATATTGCTGATAGCTATAAGTGTGAAAAAGATTAAACAATAGAGTACTTAAATCTAAACTATTGCGATTAAAAAAATATATCTACTCCAATTCAGCCCGCGCGAAAATAGTACCTAAGTATATTTCTTTGTTTCAATCAGAAAAAAAAATTGCGTGATATTTGCCGAGACCCCTTCTTTCCCCAATGTAAGATTAGACGAGATTTGTCTCGACCCCCTCCCCCCCTTAAACATCTCACGTAATTTATGGACGCCCCCTGACGGAGCTCGCGGGCATACGCACCACCGCATTACCTAATTTACTTGCCGCTAAATGATAGTGTTCACTATCGTGTTCCGGTCTGGTGGTAATGTACGGCGCTGTAATTTCCGGCACAGAGGTATAACACCTTAGGCCTCAGGAGTGGTAACGCATCTGCATTTTGACCTTGGTCTTCGTGTGGATATCTATAGGCTGCAGTCATCATTTAACATCAATGTGAACTGCATGCTTGTTAACAACTTCCATTACATAAAGAAAAAGTCAGATCTGCTGTTCGCTCAGTCTAAATCCAACTCAAATGTCAGACAAACATGGACTCTCCCGCTGATGCACCCCAATTATTGCAAGACACTTTTCTTCGCAATTTCTTCATATTTTTTCACCTTTTTGAACGTCTACGAATATTACAAAACAATAAAAATTTCCCGTAATAATAAGCCGTTCCCGAGTTTCAGTTAGATTAATAAACGTCATTTCATTTCTATAGATATTTAGAGAATAAATTTTGTTACAAGAAATTTGGTACAAGCACTACTTATATGTGCAGTGCCGGATAAAGCCGGTGCGGGGCCCGTAGCAAATGTGACCATGGGGCCCTAGAGTTACATTGCCTACTGAAATTTAGGATGTAAATAAAACAACATTTACGAAAAGGAATCGAAAACAAATTTAGGGGATTCCCCCTGTAAGTATTGTGGTATTTATTGCCAACTTGCAACGTAATAATATAATTACCTATATAATTAGTGGTCAACGCTCCCTTTGAGAATAGCTAAGGTGTATTTATGTTTTTTTTTACATATTTGTGTTTTTTTTTTTGGGCACAGGCACGGGGCCCCTAATGGCGCGGGGCCCGTAGCATTTGCTACTCCTGCTATATGGCTGATCCGACACTGTATATGTGTATAAAATCTTGCATTTCAATTTGTTAAAAGGGTGGATCAACTTTTCTTTGTCAGAACGTGTCCCGAACATTTAAATATTAAAAAAAAAACTATGAAGATCTAGTATTTAATACTTGTTTTTGTATAATCAGATAATTAATATTTTGGCCTTACGTATAGTTCAAATAACATTTATACACAGAAGAAAAAGGTTGTGACCCAGTGGACGATTTAGTGTTTTCATACAAAATTTTGCTGTATGAGGTGTGGTATTCAGCAAAAATTTAAATATTTTTCCTTAGAACGTAGTAAACTGAAACCATGATAGTTTGCTACAATAATAAATTTATCTGCTATATTCATTATGAAGTTACGTACTCGTAGTACGTAACTTCAATTTATCGCATAAATATCAAAACTACAATGTCTGTCCCGACTTCAACTAAAATTCACACGTCTCCGGGGTCACACACATAAACTCACTAACAAATTCGAGAGTGACAGCAAATCAAGAGCTTGACCAATAGGGAATGAATCTAAACATCGTATGATCACGTTCGCCACTAGTGTTTCGCTCCCACGGCTCTGTCATTTCATCCGTAACTTCGAGAGAGGCTGGTTGGCTTTAATCTGTATCTGCTGGCTCACGACGAATTTTAATGAAACGTAAGTATATTTTGCATTAGATTATATTATTTCAGGGAGAACTGAGGTCTAAAATGTCCATTTAATATATAATTTATTGTTTATTAAATATTTCTTTAACAATTCATCAAAAATACTGTTTAATTCTCTGGAATCACGGGTCCACTGTGTCACAAAAAGCGTGACCCAAGTGACAATTTCTGTGACCCAAGAGAAATATTTATCTTTCTTAACAAATAAAACAAACTGCGTTTTGTTGTCACACATTCGATTACGAACCGTCTATTTCGCAGACTCGACGATTTCCATCCAGCCTCCCGAACAAGCCGGTTTCCGTAAAGGCTTTAGCACCATAGACCACATTGACATGCTGCGGCAGGTAATACGAAAGATGGAAGAGTAAAACCAGCCCCTGTATCTAGCGTTCGAGGACTATGAGAAAGCCATCGATTCGGTCGAGATTTGGGCTGTGCTACAGTCACTCCAGAGGTCCAGAGAAACATCGAGGTGCTGAGGAACTTGTATAAAAACGCCACCAACTGCAGTGAGGTGTGACGATAAGATACAATGGAAGGAATGGACAAGAAACATGAAAAGGATGGAAAGATAACATAGTTTAAAAATGTAAAACAAGATCAAGGCTGATCGGTTAAAGATCTGTTAGATGCATAGATCTCGAAATTGTATGCTCAGTTCCTACTTTAATGTCTCTTGAGTCACAAATTTTGTCTCTTGAGTAACGTGATTGTCCCAATATTTCATGCCCATTTATTCCTTTTATAAGCTTAAAAAAATAATAAATTCTAATTTCGATTTCAGATTACTATAATAGATGGAACATCAATATAGCTTATATTAAAAATTTCTTTTACATTGGCTTGAAAAAGAAATGAAGAAATGAAAAAAGAAAATTGGTTCTGATTTGTTACACTGTGACTCAAGAGACATAATAAATATCCGTATTTTAAGATTAAGACCGATTTGTTGACTTTTTTTGTGTTTAAATGGTTTAACATAAGGATTTTATGGGTTTATTATATATTATTTAACTATTTAATGTTGTTTTATTCGAGATTGGCGTATGTTACCCCGGGGACGTTTTTAGTTGTGAGTTTTCAAACTTTGATTAATAACAATTGATACATTCACAAAAGTGCGCTGCTGTTTACTAATTCATAAAATGTAACAATTAATCGATCAATATTACTAATAAAATTAATTAAAATACATATTTTTATTTTTTACATCAATAGTTGATTCCGAACAGAAAAAAGTTGATTGACCCAAAAACAGATTAAACAACGAATGTTATTCAGTCTCAAACTTTTACCTAGGTTCGCAGGAAGGTCACGACACTCATGACCATAGATTGAGCCATGCATTCATCTATAGCCATGGCAGTCACGGTACGCTCGCTGGAAAGTAAAAAGAGCACAGTCAGCTGTTCGCGCAGTCTAAATCCAACTCAAATGTCAGACAAACATAGACTCTCCCGCCGATGCACCCCGATTATTGCAGGACTCGTTCCACTCGCTATTAATTTTAAATAACTCGTGAAACTGCGAGCAGTATTATCGTGTTTGTTTCGCACATGCTGGTCGTGTGTGATAAATGCCTGATCATGAGAGTTTTTTTAACTCATGTGTTACTGAATCGGCATCACGACTAAATGAACTTAATACTTACTCGTATTTGGGTACACATACCTAATACCCCCGTAATATTTCTTCCTAAATTTCATTTAACCACCGCTTCATGACCGTTTTTTGTAAATTTTGTACAGCTTATATGGTTTTATATTCGTGTTCGGCCGAATTATTCGGTTTAGATGCCGAATATATTCGGTTCGAATATTTCTATTTTATTGGCTACACAACACGGTATTTTATAAGCCAAAGAAATCTTATGAAGAATGTGTTGAATAAAGCTAATAAAATAAAACCATTAAATTACACTTAGGTAACTGCCTCGGTAGCCTAGTGGTAGCAGGCCACTACTACTACGCTGAGGGCCTGGGTTCGATTCGCGGGTAGAGGGTTATCAGAGATAATGGTGTAAAGTCCTTTATCTCTGGTTCTATTGGGATTTTTCCGTTTTCTGGCAATCTCCAAGTACCTCGAAGTTTAGTAATGTGCCCGGAGATGCCAACAGGCTCGCCACCTGTTATATAGGCCAAAACGTAACAAGCGGATCGTGGGTGTTTGCATTTATGCTTGAATGCATGCATTTACCTCTGCCTACCCCTTCGGGGATTACAGGCGTGAAGTTACGTTACATTAAATTACGAATAAACATTTATTTTAAAACCTCAAATCAACATATTCTTAACCTGTAGCCCTGTAGTTTGGTTACATGCAGTCAACATTATTATTACTACTCGTATTATTGATAGTACCTACTACCGTCCCCACCCAACGCATCATGAACGCACACCACACACTGAGGTGCCTTAAAGCTCGTGCGCTTTACCACCGCCGCATGGCTCGGCTCTGGGCTCCGAGGCATGCTCGGCCGCGACACCGTGTGCCAGCACATCCCAGATGCACGTCCACACTGACTGTCACTGACCAAGAATTTCGCTCATGAGGCTGCCTCGCCCGAGCATGCGTCCGGTGTAGACGCGGCTATTTAGCAAGCAGCCACATGTTAGAACCGCGTTTACACGGCAAAACAATGAAATGGTAAACCGAATAATTCGGCCGAATATTCGGTTATTCGGTGAAACCACTATTCGGCGCATAACTAATAATTATTATAATTACTTACACATAAAAGTAGAAGTAATTATGTTTGTCTGTTTGTGACGCTTTTACAACCGCTAAACCGATTATGATGAATTTTAACATGGAGATAATTTGATCTCCATGTTAAATTTCATCATAATCCTGAGAAAGGATATAGGTAGGTAGGGGTTGTTTCACAATTCACAACTTTTTCATCTTGGTTTTGAACTTTTTTTCATTTTTTTGTTTGTCAATATGGGTGTAGAACTTGCCATGATTCTTTCAGCTTTGTACGATCAAGTTTCAGCTGTGCATTGTCTATCAGTCACCCAGCTAGCGTGCCTATAATTACAAGGCCATACATCACTATCTTACTAGAACACTGCAGACTAAAACTAATATTTAGCGGCTAAATAGATTAGGTAATACAATGGTGTCTACGCCCTCAACTGTATCGCATCACTGGTTAATTATTCTTGATTGTTTTGAATTAAATTAATGAATGGATGTTAATTTTAGATATATGGGTGCGCAAGATACGAACTTGTTTGTTAGAATTTAGCAGATAATCTCTTGAGTTGCAGTAAAATATGACAGTTGATTTCTTATTGTTCGTAGACATAGATCAACATGGGCTACCGGTCGCGGTGGACTGGAGGGGAGTAGCCATATGCAGGCTTTCCCTTCTGTTATAACAACAGACATATAACATCTGTGGTCTTACCCCTCTTTCCGTGGTATCTCTAGCTTCTTATTTTACCATACATCCAGTTTATTCATTTATTTCATATAATTAGGCTCCTGGAGAGCACTTTTACATCGTAATTTTTTTTAACAAACCTAGAGTGAATAACCACTAACAATAACCATCATAAACCACACTGACAGGGACAACGATAGTTTTACCTTTCTATAAAGGTACCTATTCAATTCAATGTGTTATCTCCATATATTTAATCTATAGCTCAAAGCATCAGTATATAGCTTGAATGTAGTTACAACAGAGAAGGTATACCTATGAAGATAATTACAACTGTTACAAGGCGCTGCGAATGGATGTGGTATGGATACGCGAGGTGGAAAATGAGGCAGGAGTTCGCTTTCTTCAGGCCAACATTGACACACTCGCTCTCTTTCTCATCGGTATCGTCATCGCAAGCTAAAAGACTGGCGCAAAGTTTACGCAAGCACACCCTATGGCATTTATGTTTCGCCGTCTGGCTCTACCTTATAATCTAACCGTAGTGTTGAACGGTTTTGGTAGTTTCGTGGTTTCCTACTTAGATTCTGATGTAGCGCCTCCGGACCCGATATTAGGTTTCTAACAATACCTAAACACCTTGTTACCCTAGCTTCACACATATATAATGTGCAGACTGTGCTGACTTTACATAATCATATTAAAATGTATCCTGACATCAACGTTATGATATATATAAGCAGTGCCAGATTAGCCATATAGCAAGAGGCAGCAAATGCTACGCGCAATAGGGGGCCCCGCGGCTGTGCCCAAAAAATCCACAAATACCTATATAATACACCTTAGCCTAAAAGTGAGCGTTGGCCACACTGTATTTATATAATTTATCATGTTGCAAGTTGGCAATACCACAATAGGTACTTAGGAGGGGGAATCCCCTAATATTGTTTTCGATTCCTTTTCGTAAATGTTCTGTTTTATTTACTTCCTAAATTTCAGTAGGCAAGTCAAGCAAGCAGGCCACCTCTACTAGTCTACTACTAGTAGTAGTGGCCTGCTACCACTAGGCTACTGAGGCAGTTATTCATTAGCCGGGTCCGCGCGCCAACTGACATTTATTCAGATAGGTTTAAATGCAAGTACATAAATCGAGTCCCTATCAGGTTAAAGATTCAAAGTCAGGTTTCAAGGTGAACCACGCTCGCTAAAATAACCGCACGATGCGACGTCAAATAGGATAAATAAACAGCGCGCATAACACCGATCGGCGAAAGTGAAGGTTTTATGCGCGTTCTCAACCCCAGCCGGTCTATCGTCCATTGAGCCTAATGTCTGGGAAGGTACATTTTCTTAATGTATATTTGAGCTTGATTTGCGCCAGCTCATTCAGTTGGCGCACCAAGCAAGTAGCTGATTGTCTGTGTGACAGACGTGTTAGACGAGGGTACGGCCCTGTAAAATGTATGCATTCAATCATACATGCATACACCCACGATTCGCCGGTTATATTGGCCCATATAGCAAGTGGCGAGCTTATCGACATCGCCGGGCACATTACCAAACTTCGAGGTTCTGGGAAACTTCCCGAAAATGTAAGAATCCCAATAGAACCAGAGATAAAGGATCACCGTTATCTCTTATATCCCCGACCCGGGAATCGAACCCAGGACTCCAGCCCAGGCCCTAGGCCACTACTACTACTAGTAGTCCACCCCCATCGAGTCCCATGGACCCCAGGGGGTCTATATGGACCACTTTGGGAATCACTGATCTAACAGGAGTTCAACAAACTTGACTATTTAGATCTCATTTGTCTCTCTATGTGTTGTCCGTTCTAATTCATTGATATCGTTGTGGCTGAAAAGAATGACTGATTATTCAATTTGACCTTTAACTTTATAGAATGGTATGGCGCGTTTTCCTTATTAGTTAACGAGTAAAACAAAATAATTCTAAGCAGAATAAGCAGTGGCATAGCCAGAAAGAGCAGTGGCACCCGATGCAGGTAATATAATGTATTATTACATATTCTCTGATGATGTCATCCCAAAAATCCAAACGTAAATTTGTAATTTTATACCCTAGTAAATGCACCTAGTTCAACAAAATGAGTTTTTTTGCTTTGTGTTACACTATACTTCCATGCCATCGCTGAACAGATTTAGATATTTTTTTGTTAAAAGATAAGACTACCTACTTTAATTAAGGCGGGTGCCTTTGATTCTAGGCGAGTGCTAGTAATGAAAGTAGGTAGGTAAGCAAGATTTATCAAAATGTAAGGTTTACGATAACTGCCCTGAAAAATACGTTGATGACCTGCTTACTTTTATTAATTCTGTTACCTATACGGTGCGAACTGTATGCTGCCATTTTCCTAACATGAAACATATTTTGTCAAATATGGACTAAGCAAAATACGTCCGTGCGGTACGGACGAATTTTCATCGCTCACTTGAACGTAGGTATTGAATAACTATACATACAAACAATAGTGTAAGCGCGTAATTTAAGTAGCATGAAAACATTTTAGTGAGGTTGACAATAGGAAATGATAACATATCGCGGGTTATCACTCGATACAATCTGTTTTATTTATATCTCTTACATTAAGCGGCAATTTACACTGTCGCCGGTCCGCCGCCGCGACGGACTGCAAGTGTGCATTCCTCCATAGCTAATTGCGTGTTGAGAGATGCTATTTAATCTCGTCAAATGTAGCTTAGAATAGATATAGGCATATAAAGAAACAAGAAAGGTTTTGCTTAGAAGTTTATATCAATAGATATGCGATTGATAGACAAATCTAAAAATATCTGTGGGTTATCAACTAGTTAGGGATTATCTATTGTCTGGATGGTTGCAGAGGCCCAGGTAGACCAAGACTGACCTACTATGACCAAATAGGTCGAGTACTGTCGTACTGTCTGATGGTGGGGTCAAAAGTCTTAGGTCATCGGCAAATCGGTGTGCATGTTTATAGAGGACTAGCTGTTGCCCACGGCTTCGCCCGCGTGGATGTCGTTTTATAAATATTTTTTCCTAATTTTTTTTTCTGCTATAAACCTCACGGAGCTCGAGACCTTTCCAACGAATGCAAAACCGTGGAAATCGGTTGGTGCGTTCTGGAGTTATAGCGTCAGGAAGGAAAACCCGACTTATTTTTATAATATAGATGATGAGTGTAGATGAGGTACGGGTGGTGTGTCAATCTAGTGGAAGTGGCAATCAAGCATGCAGTTCACACTGATGTTAAGTGATGACTGCGGCCTATAGACACCCACACAAAGACCAAGGTCAAAATGCAGAAGCGTTACCACTCCTGAGGCCTAAGGTGTTATGCCTCTGTGCCGGAATATACAGGGCCGTACATTACCATCTGTCCGGAACACGATAGTGCTGAGCATTACCATTTAGCGGCAAGTAGATATATTACCTAGGTAATGCGGTGGTGCCTACGCGAGCTCCGTCACTAGAACTCTACCACCAGTAAAACATCAAGAAAAATATAACGGCACAGTTTGTGAAAAAATACGGCTAGATAGGTATCTAGGTATATCACTGTCTAAGAACGTATTATAGAGTATACAGTGTGCATACGTAATATTATCAGCGTGAAACATACCTATTTATTATTTTAAAATTCATATTTTTAATATTTAGGTATTATACTGCTCAATAATGCCATCTAGTGAGTGAAATTATGAAACAATTAGTGCAATGATTGTTTAGTGCGTGTTGTGCCGTGTATGCCATGTAGTGTGTAATCTCGTTAAGAGATGGCGTCACAGTCACCGCTTCTCTGCCAACGCAAGATAACATGGATCGTGGAAGTCGGTGAGGCACCGGCTTACACTTTCGCGCCATATGAGAAACACCTCAATCACACCAAATGTAAGTATCTAACAACTGTCCTGTATCTCGTAAAGCTATCTTAACATCATATGCCCAGGCCCACAGAAGGATAAGATCTACGTGAAGAGAGTGGAACGTCATACGCTTTTTGAAAATTACAAGACCTGTAATTTGCTAAAGATAGTCCTATTATAACTGGTACGGTCCTCAACTACTTTTTGGCGTTTGCTTACTTTGCTAACTGCGTTTTTTTAAATGCTCAAAATAAATCTCAGTAAGTTCTAAATAATTAAAAAAGATAAAACTAATTAACATTTAAATGTACTCGTACGGCCATGCAGCAGAGATACAGAAATACCTATTTACACAAAGTAAGAAATAATATTTGTTTGGTCGGCACATATTATTAAATTTATTTATTTACATTTATTCAGCCTTAGAAAAGTAAAGGTACATATATATTACTTAATAATGTAGTTCAATGACTACAGTTACCTAAATTCTACAGCATTTATTTTACCTTTTGTTTTGGTTCAACTCTACCTAATCGACACACACAACTTTCTTTCGATTCCAAAACATACTCATAAACTTACTGATAGATTCGTTAAACTCTGAATTTACTTCATTTCAAGAGTATTTTGTTAAAACGTGTTTACTTACACAAGTGTATAAATTGAGCATAACATGAAAATATTGAGAATTTCATGACATGTTCGAACATTTAATGAATGATACACTTTTACGATAGGACCTCGGTCCTCGACTCTTACTTTACATAATTTACATTACAACTTTTTTTAATTTATGTATTATGGCATCGCTATTACGCATATTGCCAGTGTCAAGTAAAATGATATTTCGTATTTATTTAAGCAGCGTCAAAGTTAGTATAATATCAAGTATAATATGTAAGTATCAAGTATATAAGTTATCAAGTACAATATGTCAGTCAAGTGAGTTACAGTCAAGTTAAGTCGAGTAAAGCGATGGCTACTTTACCAGAACATTTACAATGAAGTTTTGGAGGCAACCTGAAAGGTCGTGTTTTCGCACTGTTATTTTATTTTACTATACACGGGCACTGTAATAAACCTATATCAAACAAAATGCCACCAACTTTTTTCAATATAACTTAAAAATACACCAAGAAAATGAAATAAAATAAGAGCACCAATACGCCTCTTTCAAGGTTCCCGCCAAAACTCCCATTACAACTTGTAAGCTTAAGTATATTGACATGAATAAAATTCTATTTACTCTGTGGGTTGTTTTCATTGAAAAAAAACATCGATGTTTTTTCGATGTAATGCATCGGAAAGTTGCATCGATGTAACATCGATATTTCAGAAAATACATCGATGTTTTTCATACATCGATTGTTTTTTTTTAATTGGTCTAATATATTTGTTAAGGTACGTAATTTAAAAATGAAAAAACAGGCCGTTAATTAAAAACAGGCTTTATTACATTTAGGTTCGGTTGTACCAAAACATTTGTCAAAGTTTTTTTTTGTAAATAAAAAAATAAGTTTTACGTCTTTCTCTAACTTTAACAAATTTATTAAACGTAGAGAAGGGTGTCAATAATTGCATCAACAATAATTTTAACAAATGTTTTGGTGCAACCGAACCTCACATTTTATAATCTGATAACAATTTTTTCGGTTTTGGCGGGAACGTGGGAAAGTGCCGTGTCGCAGATTGATATTATTTCCAAAACTTGTAGATATATAGATGGAGTCTATATATCTACAAGTTTTCTAGATAAAGTCGTTTTTATGTGTAAAAATGGTGGCATTTTTACCATAAATTATTCGATTAGTTCATGAGTGTAGAAAAGTGATACGTATTATGAAGTGAAAAGTGATTTTTCATGTTGTCTTCAAAACTTCGTAAAACATCTAGTAAAGTCCCCATCAGAATCTGAATCAGAATCAGAAGCCCGTAAAACAAATTTAAAAAAATCAAGTTTTGGTTAAAATTCAGTAAAATTATGTTTAAATATTCCAATACTTCGTATTATTACTCTGGAGAAACAAAAGTTTACCCAATCTTTTCCCCTTTAATCTGTTTCTGCTTTGCTACAAGCTATTGCATCATTAAAGTGCATTTTTTTGAATCGAGGATCTAAACTGCTTGCAATTACCAAAACAGTTACATGTTCTATGGAACCCATTCTTTTTGTCCGCCCATGTGCCAAATTGATGATAAAAGCGTGTAGACTTAGTAAAAGATTTTTTATGTTTTTTAGTTAATAGAATCACTCAGTTCACGGTTTATAAATGTTTTTTAATCTGCTTCTTCTATTCGATGTATTGAAAAAAAAACATCGATGTATACTCGATGTTGAAGAACTAAAAATACATCGGTTCAATTCGATGTATTGATAAAATACATCGAATGTTTATAAAACATCGATGTATATCGTCCATCCCTAATTGTCGGTTGATAACCTGTGGTAGCAGTGCTCGCGCGCGCCGTGCTCCCCCCTCCCCCTCATGTCTCATGTCATCTTGTTTGAAGTTGTTTGTAGTTTCGCTGCTGCTTGTGATAATGGTTTACTTATTTTTTACGAAGTTTTTTGTCGGTTCCGGTGCGCGAAAGTGAATCAAGTGTAACAAAAATATTGGTGTGACCGCCCGGGTGCCGCTACACCCGCCGCCGCGGTAGTTTCGTGTGTTACAAAAGTTTAAAAACTTTGCCCAAAGTTCTAACTTGGGGAGTGGCGGTGTGTGTGCATGTTGTCATGTCTCAGAAACCCTGTTTCATCACATAAACACAATTGAAAACAGATATTCTGGTAGAGGTGGATCACCAGTGGAAGAAAATGGAGCCTAGTAGTGTGGGTAAGTGTGAAGTTTGTTGGTAGAAGTGCGAGAGCGGCGCGGGCGCACACTCATTTCATTACTTAATGAGACCTTGAGTATTGGAATCATGATGCAATTAAGTAACGCACCGAAACGCCACAGGTGAGGGTCTGGGTGTCGCGTAATTCATGCAATAGTGTCGGCTGCGGCGCTATCTTATCTGCGCAAGCGCCGCTGGTACACAAACTCGATAAAAATGGAACAAACTTTCCTCCGACACACTGAAGATTATCCAATAATACGATAAGAACTAAAAATCTAAAACATGGTAACTGGGTCGCGATTTCTTAGTCTAGTTTCGATCCGCTCTGATTTGTTAGGATATCATTAAAACTGAAAAAAACTTTATTGTAATATAGTCTCATTCAAAACTGCAGAAAACTGCATTCATTGTATGTTGTAGGCAGAGCTTTAGGTACAAGATGTAAAACTTTTTAGACAAGAGAAAAAAAGGTTTTGGCACAAGTTTCATGGCCATATTAACCCATTGCCTGTCTCATTGCAACTCACAAAACTCAAAAAAGGATAGGGAATCCGTTACTTGTGCAATAAAAGTTTATGAACCAACAATGGGTATGAAGGCTTGTCTTTATGATGGGAGATGTTGTCAAGACAAACATTAATATGTTAACAGTCCAGTACATGAGGTACACTGGTAGCTTCCACTTGAATTTGTTTACTTTATGCAATACACAGGTCCCGTGTTTTTCTTTAATTTTTAAAATTAAATATGCTTACTTTCACAGCCCTACAGTAGGTATTTACCTGTGTCGTGGGTGCCATTGAACACATACACAAACACCCAGACCCGAAACAAATATCTGTAGGCCATGCAAATATTTTGATCTGCCTCTTGACTCTTAAGATTTTTCACAATTGAACTGCACATAGTAAATTTTGCAAGGTTCTCAAGCTCCTTACCTTCCAGGCTCCACTACTGTGAGCTGTTGTAGCGAAATCCATGAATGTAAAATAAATATATAGATATAACAATCTATACTATATATAATAAATCTGTAGAAGTGTAAATTCTGTACATAAAAAATATTGAAAAATAAATACCAGGGGATGTTAATAGATCGATACCGAACACAAATATGTGATTAGAAAATTTTTTGTCTGTCTGTCTGTCTGTTTGTTCAAGCATCACATAAAAACTACTGGTCCGATTACAATGAAACTTGGTATGATTATACTTTAACTTTTGGCGCACAACACTGAGTACTTTTTATCCCGGAAAAATGTCTGTTTGTCGGTATGTTTGTGCACGCTAATATCAGAAACGGCTTATTCGATTTGCGGTTTTCACTAATATATTGTGGTAAGTTTCACTTAAGATTTAGTGTTTGTTTCAAGTGAATCGGTTCAGAAATAAAAAAGTTGTGTCAATTTAAAGAATCATACTGAATATTTTTAAGCTATTCTGTATCTTAGTTCTATCGTTTAGGGAGTTTCGTACCTAATAGGTAAAAACGGACCCTACGGATAACTAATCCTCCGCTGTCTGTCTGTCCGTCCGTCCGTCTGTCTATCACCAGGCTGTATCTCATAAATAGTGATGGCTAGAAAGGTAACATTTTCACAAATTATGTATTTCTGTAACCGCTATAATGTAGACGCTTAAAATTTTCACAGTATTTTTAGGTCTTATGTTATATAGCCCCCATAATAAATATATATATGTACATACAAATAAATAAAATTGGAGTGTCTGTTTGTAATATTAAAATAAGCGCTTTTTACTAAACGCATATGTATATATACACGGTACATATACCAAAACAATTTTTTTACAATTTTTGTCTGTCTGTCTGTTTGGCGGGGCTCATCTTGGGAACGGCTTGACCGATTTTGACGGGACTTTCACTGGCAGATAGCTGATGTGGTAAGGAGTAACTAAGGCTACTTTTAACCCCATACATCCATACACACATACCTACATACAAATAAAAAGCATTGGAGTGTAACCGACTTTGACGGGTCTTTCACTGGCAGATAGCTGGTGTGATAAGGAGTAACTTAGGCTACTTTTATACTAGCTGCGCCCACGACTTCGTCCGGGTAGATACTGAATAATCATATTTTTTTCTCACGTAGACGAAGTCACGGGCACAGCTAGTTATTAATAAAAATGTAGTTTCAAGGCTATGTTGATCTTGTCTCTGCATATTTTTTAATATATTTAGTTACAACATTACATATCAAGTAATACAACCATGCCAAATATAGAAGTGACTCTATATCATTATTATTTTTTATATATGTAAGTAGATAATTTATAATGTGAGATAATTATGAACCTAGGTGTATCTTAGCCTGGGTTGCACCACAATATTTGTTAAAGTATTTGTAACTTTAACAGATTTCCTTAAGTTAGAGAAGGATGTACAATTACTTTAACAAATATTGTGGTGCACCCCAGGCTTAATGTTTTCAAAATGTGGTTAATATTTCTTTGTTTTAAAAGTATTTTACAGATGTGTTATTTTGTTTTTGCATCTATACCAGAAATTTTTCTATATATATTCTATATATTATAGAAATTATTTGTTTTTGCATCTATACCAGAGATCCCTAATAATAAAAAAAACTCATTACATTTCATTCATAATCATGACTTACATAAAAAATAAACAAAACGCATAATGTAATATGATTCATAAGCCGTGTAGTAGCTATGCAGAGATCTGTCATGCACCAATTGTGTTAAAGAAAGCTGCCGAGTATGAAATCTTAGACGCACTCAGTTTCAATGGATCATATTCTTCCTTATGGAACTGGATTGTGTGAAATGTACACCTGTCTTGTAATTCTGTTTGAACATGTGTAAGTATCATTGTATGAGACGAAGAGTTCGCTTACATTCATTCATTTCTTTTTATGACTGTTTTATAAAAAAAAAAAAATACGCTTACACTCACAGCCCCACAGTAGGTATAAACCTGTGTCGTGGGTGCCGTCGTACACATACAACACATACACAAACACCCAGACCCGAAACAAATATCTGTAGGCCATACAAATATTTGTTCCGGTGCGGGGATCGAACCCGCGACCCTACGAATCAAACGGTGGTTCCGCACCGCTGGACTATCCGGGTCGTCAAAATTGTAGATACGTTATCATTCCACCCGAAAGACTGTTAGGGAGATATTTTTTTTTTATGTATCGTAAGTGGCAAACAAGGGTGCATTTCACATTGATGTTAAGTGATGACTGCAGTCTATAGACACCCACACAAAGACCAACGTCAAAATGCAGACGCGTTACCACTCCTGAGGCCTAAGGTGTTATGCCTCTGTGCCGGAAATTATAGGGCCGTACAGCACCACCTGACCGGAACACGATAGTGCTATACACTACCATTTAGCGGCAAGTATATTAGGTAATGCGGTGGTGCCTACGCCCGCGATCTCCGTCACTGGAGCTCTACCACCAGTAAAATAGAGCCCTGTAGATATGCCATAATCACCACGCTTGGAAAGCGGATTTTCGATTGCAGTGTCGGAAGTTTTATTGCAGAACCCTGCTGCCCATCCTGCGTTATGTCAAATATTTTTTTATATTTAAAGGAAAACTTTATTTCGTCGGTACATCATCAACAAAAACACATTATAACATCCAAGTACCTATAAATCATTGTATTTGGTAGCTGCCCCAGTAGCCTAGTGGTAGCAGGCCACTACTACTACGCTGGAGGTCCTGGGTTCGATTCCCGGGTCGGGGACTATCAGAAATAACGGTTTAAAACGGTTTAAAATCCTTTATCTCTGGTTTTATTGGGATTTTTCCATTTTCTGGAAGTTTCCCAGTACCTCAGAGTTTGGTAATGTGCCCGGAGATGGCAACAGGCTCGCCACCTGTTACATGGGTCAAAACGTAACCGGCGAATCGTGGGTGTTTGCATGTATGCTTCAATGCATGCATTTACCTCTGCCTACCCCTTCGGGGATTACAGGCGTGAAGTTACGTTTTATTTGGTTGTTAACGTTTGCCAAAAATAGGTAATAACAATGATAACCAAAGGTGAACCTTACGCGGCGTGCGTGCCTACTTCACTAGGGTTGTCGACATTTACTCGGCTAAATAGAGTATATTTACAAAAGGGTGGGTAGTTAAGGTCTTCAAAATAGATCCTTACTCTGAACTCTCTCTGAAAACTGTAGTTTTTGTAGATAAATATCTAAGTAATTTTCATCATAAAAAAATTATCTGCTATCATTATTTACTATTGAATACATATTTAGTGATTCTTTTATTTTACAAACAGACATACATACGCCATCAAATCAGTCAACATTTTTATGTTTCGGTGTTGGGTAGGTACTTGGTCTGAACGGACCAAAAAGAATGGACCGTGGTGGTATATTTTTTTTTATTTCTAGAATATTATAACTGATGCTCATTAATGAATTAAAAAAACAGAGAATAA
Source organism: Macrosoma leucophasiata (assembly GCA_036365455.1). Classification (NCBI taxonomy): domain Eukaryota; kingdom Metazoa; phylum Arthropoda; class Insecta; order Lepidoptera; family Hedylidae; genus Macrosoma; species Macrosoma leucophasiata. The sequence continues at coordinate 14,518,631 of JAWQUS010000004.1, forward strand.
TGCATAGGTATCGCAATGTTTACGTAAGCATCGGGGAGGGCACAAAAGTATAACACCTTAGGCCTCAGGAGTGGCAACGCATCTACATTCAAATCTCTAGTTTCATGTAGATGTTAATGGACTAACGAGTAAGGTATGTATGTCACAGTCTGCAGAAACTTACCATCAATGAATGTTGTATGCTAGTTTGCCACTTCATGACATTAAAACAGTGTTGCCTGCCCTGTCTTAAAAAAAATCCATACAATATTACACCCATACAATATTATTTATTGCTGTAAGTACGATTGGCAACCCTAGACTCAACATTACCGCTGATTGCGATGATGTCACTTCGTTAATTTCTTCCAGCGCCCGGCGCTATGTGGTACTTGGTACTCGTAAATGATTACAGTGGATTTTGGCAGTTTTTTTATGTAATGGAAGTGGCAAACAAGCATGCAGTTCACATTGATGTTAAGTGATGACAGCAGCTAGACCACACAAAGACTTAGGTTAAAATACAGATGCGTTACCACTCCTGAGTCTAAGGTGTTTTGCCTCTGTGCCGGAAATTACGAGGCCGTAGGTACATTACCACCTGACCGGAACACGATAGTGCTGAACACTACCATTTAGCGGCAAGTATATGAGGTAATGCGGTGGTGCATACGCCCGCGAGCTCCGTCACTGGAGCTCTACCACATGATTTTTTTATGTAATGTAAGTGGCATATTCCTTTCTTCCCCAGCCTTCTTATATCCGTCCGTGCCCGCCTTCAACGTGCAATGTCGGCTTACGCACATTGAGGTGATTGAGGACATAGCATCATAATTTCAAGTCGCACAACTTTTTGCCCGCATCCGTATTAATTGCGGACGTGTCACCATTTCTACAATTTCCACGTATCAATGTTACTGTTCCCGATTCTGTTGATTTGTTGAAATGTTGACCATTACAATGCCATATGTGGAAAACTTGAGTTTCGTTTAAATTCTTGATATCCGACTTGCTTCGAGACAAGAGCAGTGTAGGGTTTGAGGCCGTAGGAACTTGTATATTGAATTTGAAACAATGAACATTTTTCGCTGTTGTGTTTTTCTTGGTAGGTATTAAACTAAAGTATGTTCTTAGGTTTTCGCGAGCTGCACTCATAATAAATATAAATAATAATGGCAACCCATTATACGTCCCACTGCTGGGCACGAGTCTCTCCCCTTTTTTGGGGGGAGGCCTGGAGCTTACTCCACCACGCTGCTCCAATTCGGATTGGTGGAGGTGGGTGGGTTAGTGGCCAACCCACTGTCGGATGTTTTCAAACCGCCCATAAGGCCTCCGAAAGGTTTAACGACTGCTATCCATCGATAGCAACCGGGACCGACGGCTTAACGTGCCCTCCGAAGCACGGAAACGCGCATTTAATTTGCCACTAGCGGTCACCCATCACACTACCCGACCGCGCCCGTAGTGCTTAACCGAGCAGATCGCTTACGATCTACACCAGCCGCTGGGCCATGCGCGCTTCTCTGCTGCAACTCAGCAGCTGCACTCAATGAAATTAAACTAGTTTTCGGATTTATCTCGCGTATATCAAACTAAAATGATATGAATGAGGTATTAGACTTCCATACGACCTTTTAGATCCTATCATATCCCACATACACTTGGAATACTTTCGTGCCCGACCTTTAGGCTAAGTTGCATTAACTGCCTCGGTAGCCTAGTGGTAGCAGGCCACTACTACTACGCTGAGGTCCTGGGTTCGATTCCCGGGTAGGGGGTTATCAGAGATAATGGTGAAAAAGCTTTTATCTCTGGTTCTATTGGGATTCTGGTTCTTTTGGAAATTTCCCGGTACCTCAAAGTTTGGTAATGTGCCCGGAGATGTCAACAGGCTCGCCACCTGTTACATGGGCCAAAACGTAACCGGTGAATCGTGGGTGTTTGCATGTATGCTTGAATGCATGCATTTACCTCTGCCTACCCCTTCGGGGATTACAGGTGTGAAGTTACGTACGTATAAAGTACCTATACTATATGTATCCAAAACGTTGCCTAATGACCCTTATGTAGCGGTTTGAGACGGTGCTTGATTCGAGGGTCGCCGGTTCTATCCTCACACCGGGTCAAATATTTGTATGGCCTACAGATATTTTTTTCGGGTCTAGATGTTTGTAAATATATCACCTACGAAACAGGTTAATGATAGGTACCTAGTGTGTTTTATTGAAATACAATTGTAACTATCTATTCAAAGTTTCCATATTCTCTGACGTTTGTCTGGTTTATTAAAAACTAGCGGCCCGCCCCGGCTTCGCCCGCGCTGCTCCGCTTCTATTAGTCATAGCGTGATGATATATACACGTTATGATACGTGACTATAGCCTTCCTCGATAAATGGGCTGTCTAACATTGAAAGAAACTTTCAAATCGGACCAGTAGTTCCTGAGATTAGCGCGTTCAAACAAACAAACTCTTCAGCTTTATAATATTAGTATAGATTCAACCCCAAACAGTAGGACGAAAAATAATTATTATGTTACTGAACACTAGATGCAGGATGCAGGTGATTACCGAAAATAAATATTTTATCATATGGTGTAATTATGCGTTTGCGCCGCGTCCGCTCTCCCCTGCTTTTTAATGTGTTGTTTAAATTTAAGGGTATGTTCACACCAGACGCGCTGTCTGCGGCTGTCACCCGTCATGATGTATGTATTTTTAAACGTCTATTTTCAATATACGTGACTTGTAGGATACGAGATTGTATTTCCCTTGAACGGTATGGGATTACTGCAGTCCTTGGATAATATGGATGTTTTTATAAAGAGCTGCGTTTCCTACTACATTAACTAAGAAAATAGTGATGTAAAATCGTGGGAAGGATGCAAAAGAATTGATTCGCTTACTTAAATATTTAAAAATTAAAAAAAAAAATTTAAAAGTACCTACCTAACTAGCTAAGCACTCCGCATTTATGAAATTCTCGTGTCGTAGTGTTTGTAACCAAACTTCGAAATGGCTTGACCGATTTTTGTGTGTTTTTTGTATATATTCAGTAGATCTGAGAATGGGTCGCAAACTAAGTATCGGTAATTATGCGATACGAAGTTCGGCGGGATAGCTACTAATAGTATAGTTTGTATGGTCCCGTGATATCTATCACAGATACATAAGAACTAAAGTCTCAGTGGTAACGCATCTGCATTTGACCTCTATTTTTGTGGAGATGTCTATGGCTGAAGTCATCACTTAACATCAATGTGAACTGCATGCTTGTTTGCCACTTCTATCATCATCATATCAGCCATAGGACGTCCACTGCGGAACATAGGCCTCCCCCAATGACCTCCATGCCGACCGATCGGAAGCGACGTGCATCCAGCGGGTACCTGCAGCCTTGACTAGGTCGTCGGTCCATCTTGCAGGTGGACGTCTTACGCTGCGTTTGCCGATACGTGGTCTCCACTCGAGAACCTTTCTGCCCCAGCGGCTATCGGTTCTCCGAGCTATGTGCCCTGCCCATTGCCACTTCAGCTTGGAAATCTGCTTGGCTATGTCAGCGACTTTCGTTCGCCTACGGATCTCCTCATTTCTGATTCGATCCAGTAGGGAAACGCCGAGCATAGCCCTTTCCATTGACCGTTGATTGACTTGGAGCTTTCGTACGAGACCCATAGTGAGAGACCACGTCTCGGCACCGTAGGTCATCACCGGTAAAACGCACTGATTAAAGACCTTCGTCTTCAACTTCCACCATATGCTACTTCCTTAACATAAAAAAAACTGCGTGTAGCTCAATGTAGACACAGCCTAACACGCGTACACCATACGTCGCCAGATTACGTTATGTAAACACCGCCTTTTATGTTAAACTCGTGTACTCAAAACTACTCAAAACGTACATTCCTATATTTAATTTCACATTGTTTATATGGAGGTGGTGTTTGACTGTATTATGCATGCAAGACACTGCCGATGTTATAGGAACGCACTTCTCACTTGTCCCGTTCGTATGACCGGTAGTCTTATGAGTACACTGACACTTATTTCCGGACAAGGTTAATCTATTATTTGTTAATCTATATATATAAAAAAACGTAACTTCACGCCTGTAATCCCCGAAGGGGTAGGCAGAGGTAAATGCATGCATTCAAGCATACGTACAACCCACGATTCGCCGGTTACGTTTTGACCGATGTAACAGATTGGTTGTTGTTGACATCTTCGGGCACATTACCAAACTTCGAGGTACTGGACAATTTCCAGAAAATGGAAAAATCCCAATAGAACCAGAGATAAAGGACTTTACACCATTATCTCTGATAACCCCCTACCAAGGAATCGAACCCAGGCCCTCAGCGTAGTAGTAGTGGCCTGCTACAACTAGGCTACCGAGGCAGTTAACTCTTATATCTAATCTAGGATATCTATTCTTATCATAAAGCAAAGTACCCCGTCGCGTCTGTCTATCTGTCTGTTCGCGATAATCTCAAAGACTTACTGCACGGATTTTCATGCGGCTTCCAACTCCAACAAAAGATAAAGTGATTAATGAGGGGAGGTTTATACACGTAGGTGTATAATTTCGGGCCATCGTGTTCTAGAAGATGGATCAGGCCTAATCCAGAAAATTCTTAAATCCCGCGGGATTTAAATTTTTTTCATGTAGTGAAGGTGGCAAACAAACTGATGGTAGAGTTCCAGTGCAGCAGCCCGAGGGCGTAGGCACCACCGCATTACTTTATCTGCTGCTAAATGGTAGTGTTCAGTACTATCGTGTTCCGGTCAGATAGTAATGTACGGCCCCGTAATAACTATCACAGAGACATAACAACTAAGGTCTTAAGGGTGGTAAGTGTGGAAACGCATCTGCACCAGTGTAGGTACCTCTGGTTTTTGTCTGCAGCCATTGCAGCAAACACTTAACGTCCATGTGAGCTACAAGCTTATTTGCCACCTTCCTTCCAAAAAATAAATAAAATAAAATACGCTTACACTCACAGCCCCACAGTAGGTATAAACCTGTGTCGTGGGTGCCGTTGTACACATACAACACATACACCAACACCCAGACCCGAAACAAATATCTGTAGGCCATACAAATATTTGTCCCGGTGCGGGACAAATATTTGTATGGCCGAACCCGCGACCCTTCGAATCAAACGGTCATCTCACACCGCTGGACTAACCGGGTCATCAAAAATAAATACCGGAATAGATATTTCTTACACGGGATTGCATTCTGTATTATATACATATATATGGAGTATGGACTATATGGACTACTATTGTTACGATCTATACGTGTGAGCGCATCTAACTATCCGAGAATAATTTTATAGCAAAAACCGTATTAATATGATAGAGGTAGAAAAATACAGTCCAAATAAAAACGACGGAATAACCGGCTTTCATAGGCATTAATACAAGTATGTATGATATGAATGAACGCAATGGGTGCCATTCACATGTATGAGAGTGATGCAAGTGTCGTTAAACTGTTGTATAAGGGCAGGTCATAAAGTTTATATGCAGCTGTCTGTTAAGTGCTGAGGGTCGGGTGCATTGAAACCGCCTTGCATAACTATGAAATTATTATATCGTGAAACTTGCAAAAAAGTGTACAGTTTACGTACATTGACGATATAGGTATAAATTTTGCAGGTTGATATAGGTAGGTATATTATGTTACTGCCAATGAAGTGGCGAACAAGCATGCAGTTCACATTGATGTTAAGTGATGACTGCAGCCTATAGACACCAACACAAAGATCGAGGTCAAAATGCAGATTCGTTACCACTCCTAAGGCCTAAGGTGTTATGCCTCTGTGCCGGAAATTACAGAGCTGTACATTACCAACTGACCGGAACACCATAGTGCTGAACACTGACGTTCAGCGGCAAGTATTTAAGGTAATGCGGTGGTACTTACGCCCGCGAGCTGCATCACCGGAGCTCTACCACCAGTATATTATGAAAGAGATAGCAGTCAGGCCAAAGCGATCAAGTTAGGCGGTCGATTTACTGGAATGATCCAACATACAGGACATGCTAACGACCTCTCGGACGTCGTCACTCCGCAATATCGTCCCTGCGAAGCGCAGACGCATTTCAATTCTACTAATTCAACTAATTCCCTCGGATAGATTCGCACGCCAATCTTAGTTTATTTTACAATTATTTATAATTTGAGGTGAATCATATATGAAATTAGTAGCTTGGGAGACTAAATATTGTTTATGTTTAAGCACTTAACTTTCATTCATTCAAAATAAATTCATTAATTCATTAATTCATATGAAACTTCGCACACTTGCCCGCGCCGATTCGTCCGAATTGGCAGAATCCAAGCAATCCAAGACTCGGCCGCATCAGCCGATCGCATTCTGTCAGTTGAGTAGGTACGTTAGAGTAAGAAGTTACTACTTTTTCATTAATTCTAAAAATGAGTGTTTCTAATTTGATACAATTAGCAGATAGATAGATGAAAGATAGATGAAGAGCTGTACAATCTGTAACTGTGCGACAGGCGTAAAGAAAATAGAAACAATTTCTTCGGCGCGGTAGATTCATTCGGCTCGTTCGGCTGCATCGGCCCGTTCGGCCCCGATAAGTGTGCGTTCACCTTTACTGTACTTATACGTAGATGGAACCTACACCAAGTGAATTGACATCACAACGTGTAAGCACAAACAACAAAAGGTCCACGTAACATATTCGCGTCCCAGATGCTCGCTGGACCAGTGGACATTATGCCACATTATGCATTCTTTCTGCATTCATTCTTCTTGGCAAGCAGCGTCATTTATTTTATTTTAAAGAAAAATGGAAAGAAAAATTTGACGTCAGGCGAGACTCGAACTCGCGGTCTACTGGGAATCTAGTCCAGCCGGTCTTCCAATTGAGCTACTGAAGTCCTGCCCGATTTGTCAAATCTTTCCTTCACATTTATTGCATTGCATTATGGTAGCAGCAGCGCCATCTATTACCAACTATGCTAGTTAGGCAACCGATATAATAGACTTTGCAGTTTATTGAATATCGTAAAGAAGTCGCTTTTACCCTTAATAATTGTTTTATATTATTTCGCATTAACACATGCTTGTGAAATATATTTTATTTTAAAGAAAAATGGAAAGAAAAATTTGACGTCAGGCGAGACTCGAACTCGCGGCCTACTGGGAATCTAGTCCAGCCGCTCTTCCAATTGAGCTACTGAAGTCCTGCCCGATTTGTCAAATCTTTCTCTTTGAAAGATTTGACAAATCGGGATCGGACAAATTATGGTTTAAAATGCAATGCATATTATAATGTATAAATAATGTTTAACTGCCTGAGTAGCCTAGTGGTAGCAGGCCACTACTGCTACGCTGGGCTCCGGGGTTCGATTCCCGGGTCGGATCTGTCAGAGATAAAGATGAGTTTTTTCCATTTACTGTAAGTTTCCTAGTACCTCGGAGTTGGGTAATGTTTTCGGAGTCTCGTCACCATGGGCCAAAACGTAACCGGCGAATCGTGGGTGTTTGTATGTATGCTTTAATGCATGCATTTAGTTCTGCCTACGCTTTCGGGGATAACAGGCGTGAAGTTACGTCGTACGTTTCAAATAATTGTCAAGAGATTTGATAATATTTCGACAAAAACATTACGTTCATTCAGCAAAAATTAATACTCGATTTATTGCTCGGGTTGTCCATGGTGGAAACGCCGGCACTGACTTTAGTCCGACTCGTACTTGAACGGTTTTAATTCGGTCGTGTGCCGGAGTTTTCCCATAGCCTAAATTATAGCAACATAAAAAAAATAAACGATACATACAAATCACACCCCCTTACAACATCACAGCAAGAAGTAAACGAGTGTCATTAAACTGAACTTCAATAGTGATAAAATTGGAGGCCCGTGTCCATAAAATTAGTGAACGATTTAGATATGATAGCCGATAACGGAGTAACTTTCAATTTAATGTCGCCCACCAGTGCGTGCCGCGGGCGCATGGTGTGTCTATCTATACATCTATACTTATTATAACACAAAGTCTCCCGCCGCGTCTGTCTGTCAGTTCGCGATAAACTTAAAGACTGCTGTAAAGATTTTCACGCGGTTTTCACCGGTAAATAGAATGATTCATGAGGAAGGTTTGCGTACCTACTTATACATAATTTGGTAATGTGTGAATTGGTTGGAATATAACGATAAATGTTGGAGATGCCGATAAAAATCAACCCGCCTGGGAGCTTTCATCGAAGACCCGGAGAAGAAAACTCAGATGAAGACGAAGACTCAGACGAAGACTAAGTGTGAGATTCACAGACCGCAATACGACTTTACTTTGAGCAAAGTATGCTTAGAACTGTCAGAAATGTATGGGTTTTGACAGTTCGAAGCGTACTTTGCTCGAAAGTAAAGTCGCAGTGCGGTCTGTGAATCTTACCATCAGTTGCCGGCAGCATGCGGCCCTTGACGGTCTTTTATGTGGCCGGCAACTGAGTTTTAGAGGGTATATACTCACTGTATTGAGGCCTCACACTCATGCGGCCATTGTCTGTCATTATTATTAGTAAGTACATCTGCGTGTAGGTGCCTAAATTTTTGCCAAGTTATAACAGTGCTGCCAGTCTTTTTCAATTTACCAGTTTTGCCGACCGCTGTCCGAAACAATTGCAAATGTAATGTTCGCACCAGCGTGACGTAATGTCCGATGCACTTTCGGCCGAAACCTGCGAGTTGCGACAAAAAATCGACCTTCATCTTGTATTTAATATATTGCGCCTTGAGATTCGTCTCGTGTTTGTATTACGCCATCGACGCCGAACCGTGAATATTCAATTGTATTTCCGGCAAATGTTATCCAAATAAAATTGTTAGCAAGCTAAACGATGATGAATTACGAATAGAATTTTAGAACTTAAATGACTCAATTTAAATGACAAAAACGTTTTTTTTTATGTAATGAAGGTGGCTAACAAGCATACAGATCGCAGCCTGTACACATATTACGTTTTGTCCCATGAAACTGGTGGCGAGCCATAACCAAACTCCGAAGGTAGCACTGTGAAACTTCCAGAAGATGGATAAATCCTAGTAGCACTATAGCACTAGAGATAAATAAATAAATAAACAGTGAATCCCCAAAAAATATGACGTCACAAAAACTAAGCACAAGCAGTTTTTAGTATAATTATAGTCATTTTAATGAACTGCGAACATCACGTTGCCCCTGTCCGAGAGGTCTTGTATGCGAACGTATTTTATCGACGGCCCCTAATCAATCTGCCACCTAGTGGTAGTTTTCAGCACTGTCGTGTTCTAGTTAGATGGTAATGTTTGGCCCCATAATGAGATACAACAACTAGGTCTCAGGGGAAATTTCAGGGTCATTATAATCGGTGGTTTTTGTGTAAAATTAAATGTCTATAGGCTACAGTCGTCACTTTAACATCCATGTGAACTGCATGCTTGTCTGCCTGATACCCGGGGATCGATCTCATCTCACAAAATGACACTAATTGGCGACCCAAATCCAAACGCAATTACCATCGTTAAGGCTTTGCTTATCTATTAGATAGACGCATAGCATAGATCAACACGGGCCACCGGCCGCGGCGGACCGGAGGGTAGTAGCCATCCCCTCTGTCAAAGTGCAAGCACAAGCAGGACGCTTGCTGCAGATGCCTGTCGCCGAGATGTTTAAATGTTTGCGTGAAATTGTTTATGTATTTTTTGTTAAAGTCAAGGTCCCACCTTGTTTCGTAGTAATAGACGATTTTTACAGGCTGTTTTGCATCGGTAATAAACGCTATGGCTACTCCCCCTCCGGTCGGCCGGTGGCCCGTATTGCTTTATGATTAGACTCTATTAGATGAATCATTAAACTGACTTGCACTACTTTCGCATTTCAGTCTCTATCCTTAAAGGAATGTTTCGTCTAGAACAGATATGACTGATAGCATTTTGCTGATTAGACTCGGGCATAGATAAGGCATTCTTAATATAATCCCTCAAGTCAGAGCTCTTTATTCGTTATATTTTTATTGTATTCGTAATTATTGCGAGTAAAATATTTAAGTAACACTTACCTATAAACTGGCTTACCATACGTGCCGGTTTGACCGGGATAGTCCCGGTTTGAGATCCCTGTCCCGGCGTCCCGGTCAAACTTGAACAGCACCGACACCCCAACCCCAAATATGAAAAACGCAAATTAAGCGAAAAGCCAAATGAAAATGAGCCTCTTTCTCTTCTGCTTCCCGGTTCTGCTCTTCGTAATTATAGTAAGCCTACCTATAAATATCTACATGAAATCAGAGATTTCAGTGCAGATGCGTTGCCACTCCTGAGGCCTAGTGTGACTGAAATTACAGAGCCGTACATTACCAACTGACCGGAACACGATAGTGCTGAACACGAACATTTAGCGGCTAGTAAATTCTAGACACGGGACTCGAGCTTCTACATTTGGAAGTCTACCACCAGTATCTACGGTGAAGTATGATTGGACTAAGACTAGGTTGCACCACGACTTTTGTTTAAGTTAAATAATCTGTGTGCCACACGTATTTCCTCCCGCAAAAAATGACAGACTGTTTTGCATCGGCATCGGTAATAAATGCTATGGCTCCGGTCCGCCGCGACCGGTGCGGTGGGCCGAGTTGGTGATGTGAATGGTATTAACGTATTCCGTATATCCGCTTCACCGCCTACCGCGGCGGCACGCGGTCCCGTGTGTGAATTGCCTTATATTTACTTCCGCCCTATTGGGATAGTTTGACCGCCATTGTTCGGTTGACTGACTGTACTGTCGGATGTATTCGCTTCCAGTAGAAGAAAATTCTTCCGGTAGTGGGCGGTGGGTCATCACGATCCGACGCCATGCCATTCAAAGATTAAAATCGACGTAGGTTAAATCTAGTTTACTTATACATCGGCCGTAGAAAGCCAATGAGCATTTCGGTGACATATATGTTCATCGTCACCCACGTATCCATCCCACATGCAACAGGTGAAAGTTAATTTTCATTAGTCAATCATCTATTGAAGGCTTGTATGATAATGTTAAGTGAACTGGTTTACGCATAGATGTTATTGTATTTTAATCCCACAGCATTATACGAGACTGCAGAGAAAAAACATGAATGCACATCAAGTTCACGGCTATCATTTGCTGCAGCTTAGAACAAAACTGAGTCTATGCAAATCCATAGCTATTTACTGTACGTGCAAAACTTAAATGTCACTGAGTGAAATTGTCTGTGTAAACTTTGCCTCAGTCTTACCTGATGATGTCAGATTCTCAGAAGAAGATTAAGTGCTGTCAACTCCTTAATTCATGGAGTTCCATAAAATCTTGGCAAAAGATGATATGTTTGATCGATTTGAAATTAGAAAGTCCGACAAGGTTGCATCGAATAGTATCGCTTCCGTCAGCTCTGTGAAAAGCTATCCTCGATCGAAATTGGGCAAGTCGTCATGCAGTCAGGCAAGGTCGTATGGAACAGTACACAATAAAGTGCGGCCAAGCGCAGCTAAGAGGACCCACCGCAAATAGTACGAGATCCAAACGCAGGCATCCTATCTGTGAACTGAAAGAATGCAAGCAATGTATTGTCTGTAAAATAAACGCGTCCATGCAGTGGCCAGCCGGTGATATTCAAGCTCAGTTGCATGATTCTAGATTTGGAACTTCTAAATTTTAAAAACGTATGCGCTTTACGGCGTAATTTGTAAGTAAACTCTATTTTGTTAAAAATCAAGTTTTAAATTGCATTGGGCGGTCTGGACGTATACGACCGTCTGAGTAAACTTTTGACCATTTCCGTTTCAAATTACGCTGGACGCATGCGTCCTACAGAGAATGAAAGCATTAATGTTCAGTTTGATTTGAATTTTGTGCTGAAAACATGACCTATATCTGACGTATTCAAACCGGGAAAGACATGTAGCCAGGCAAGGTCGCATGGAACAGTAGACAATAAAGTGCGGCCAAGCGCGGCTAACGGGACGCACCATCCACCGCACCTAGCACGTGATCCATACGCGGGTATCCTGCCTGGGAACCTAACGTCTGCTCTGTGAAATTGTTTTTCATTTCAATTATTTAGTTTTTGCTTATCCCTTAAACAAGCATATTCTGTGACCAAGCTGTGAAATTGGAGCTAGTGGTTTGGATTTTCGTTCTCGTTAATTTCCTATGTTTTCAAGATATGTCCACGATTAATTGGAAAAAAATTTATTGAACTCTGATCTTCTTTTAAAACGATAACATTTTTTCTTTTATCACACTATAAGTACGAAAAAGCTTTAATATTCTCCGAGCACTGGGTCAGGGATCCCGCTCAAAATCGAATAGGAACTGAAATTGTAAACTTTTTCAAAGATTTAGACATTCGATATCTTGAATGACCATATTACTAAAGAATGAGTACCTAAACTGCAGAACACGTTTTCCAAAACAATCTTAGTATAGTGTTGGACGTTTTCGTTCTTGAAGTGAAGTGAGTGTAGTGATGTGATGCTGACCCTCCTCAAGACCTGGGAGGTGTTCGTGGGATCGAGCAGTGAGGGACAGAGTGAATGTGTCGATTGTAATTATCCCCAACATCTGCATATTGTTAAACTCGTTTATCATATATGAAATATCTGAGTAGTATTATGAACGTCTCATGGTCGCTAGAATTTATTGAAACTTAATTATACCACTGCAAACTGAAAACCGAAAAAACCGACTTCAAAACTGAAAAGGAAAAAATAATAAGGATTTAATTGTAATTATAAACTACCTTTTATTTAAATGTGCTATTTACTTATAGGTTTGAAGTCGGTGCCAAGCCTTAAGCAAATAATTATATTTTAATCACTTAAATATATAAGAATACGAGCAAATTAAAACACTGAACAAAACGTAACCGGCGAATCGTGGGTGTTTGCATATGTATGCTTGAATTCATGCATTTACCTCTGCCTACCCCTTCGGGGATTACAGGCGTGAAGTTACGTTTTAATACGATGAAATGCCTACTTTTGTGATTTTGGCTAGGCACCGAATTCAAACCTATAAGTAAATAGCACATATAAATAAAAGGTAGTTTATAATTACAATTAAATCCTTATTATTTTTTCCTTTTCAGTTTTGAAGTCGGTTTTTCTTAACGTAGTTATATTTATTTAATACTTTTTAGTTTATTGCTGCATTGCCAATTAGATTTATGTTCACATCTGTTTAATTTGTAAAATCTGACACTTATAACTTCGTGACAATTAGATACCTCATTTAAATTGTCTATATGTGTCGATACAAAATTATTACACGACTATACGAAATCAATGAAAAAATTTTATCCACGAAGGAGTAAATAAGCTGTGTTGTGTCGTCGATGAGTAAATGTGTCATTGTCACTCGTTGTCATCTTGTTGTCATGCGCATTAGGACTATCTAGGATGTCAGTGGATTCAACGCACTGTATGACAACTCGCCGACTATTCTAATTCCTATAGTCTGAGGTAAGTAAAAAAATGCTCATAAAATAATAACTGATGGGCCTATCTGAATTAAATTTTTATGGGACCAATACGAAACTATTCCGCATCAATCAAAAAAAGAATTACGTAAATCGGTCCAGAAATCTCCGATCATAAAAAAATATATATACCGGCCGAATTGAGAACCTTCTCTTTTTTTGTACTCGGTTAAAAATTACGATTGCATGCAGTTGAATTTAATGATGCATGTTTCAATGTTTATAATATTTAATCACAAACATAACATTTCACAAAATAATTATGGTGGGTTACATTGAAACAATTAACAATAGTGTTTCTAAGAAAAATGACGTCAAGACATAAACTTGTGTGATTTGTATACTCTTTGCTTGTGTGTTGTGTCGTTGATGCTTGAAGTCTATTGAATTACCAAATGTATTTGTTGTTTATGCTGTGACAAAGATTACATTATTTTTTTTGCAATTTTTAAGCATGCTGCATACAGCTATAGACACCCACACAAAGACCAGAGGTCAAAATGCAGATGCGTTGCCACCCCTGAGACCTTAGTGATTATGTCTCTGTGATAGTTATTACGGGGCGATACATCACCAGCTAACCGGAACAGGATAGTGCTGAACATTAGCATTTAGCGGCAGATAAATAAGGTAATGCGTTGGTGCCTACGCCCTCGAGCCTCCCTACACTAGAACTCTACCACCAGTAAAAATATACTAAATACTTTATTTATGCCTTGAACTGCCTCGGTAGCCTAGTGGTAGCAGGCCACTACTACTACGCTGAGGTCCTGGGTTCGATTCCCGGGTAGGGGGTTATCAGAGATGATGGTGTAAAGTCCATTATCTCTGGTTCTATTGGGATTTTTCCATTTTCTGGAAATTTCCCAGTACCTTGAAGTTTGGTAATGTGTCCGGAGATGTCAACAGGCTCGCCACCTGTTACATGGGCCAAAAACGTAACCGGCGAATCGTGGGTGTTTGCATGTATGCTTGAATGCATGCATTTACCTCTGCCTACCCCTTCGGGAATTACAGGCGTGAAGTTACGTTACGTTTTTTACTTTATTTATCATTCAATTCTATTGGCAATTCAATTAATGAAGTTAACACATTCAAAAATTGTTTCTTTCTTCAGAGCGACTCGACCGCCTAGCGTGAATGCTATGACTCTTGCTAACTTATTATTGTTATATCATCTTTAATGTTGTGTGTATAAAAGCAATCAAGGTAGGCATACTAGGCATCGAATTAATTCCTATCTGCTAAAATAAAAAAAACTGATTTTGCGCTCAATTACGTCGTTACGTTACGTTAATTTTGACGTGACAACGTCTTAAATTAGGTTGCGGCTCGGAGTCACTCATGAAAAAGTGTAACGCCCGGTAACGTAACGATGAGTCAATGAGGAATGCCTTTCTACCGAGAAAAAGACGTTGTCACGTAAAATCTTCGCCCGTAAAACCGACTTTACAGGCAACCAGTTTTTTTTTTGCACAATTAGTCGGTCGGACGTTGTCTCATTAATTATTTATAAATGTACCTTTCAACGTCCGGCATACTCGTAGGTTCGTTTATTACGCATAGAAAAAAAAGTCAACGGTAAGCCGGACAGGCCGGACACGACTTAAAAAAACAAAACATGTCCGGCCAAAGCCGGACAGATGACAACCCTATCGACGCAACCGACTTAAACCCAGGGAAAGTCCAGCAAGTGTGGCAAAGGCAAACATGGTCACGGTAAAGAAATACCTATATCCAACTACATGGTGACTCGTGTTGTGTAAGTGTATAAGTATGAATATTAGTGAAAACCAGTAATACCTACCTACCATTTTTGGTTGGGTGATGTAAGCGGTATGGATGCATCCGCGCTGCCGCCGGTGTGTGCGTGTGTCCTACAAATTAAATTTCTCGAGTCTCGCGACACGACGAGCGCAGATCTTCTCCAAATCGGTGATCTTCTCCACGGTGTCGTGCTGTTTCGGTCGATGGGAACTTTTATATTTATTACTAGTGACCCGCCCCGGGTTCGCACAAGTAGCGTTTATTATAGATATAAACCTTCCTCAGAAAACCCTCCTGGGCAACATTTAAAACTGGAAGAAAATCCGTTCACCACTTTCCAAGATCAGCGCATACATACTTTACATACAGACAGAGAAAATAGGGGACTTTATATTAAGTAGTGATATCTAGTGTAGTGATAGTAATGATTAGGGTCATAACTAACTACATCCACCTGGCACCCGACCAGCACCGCCTTGTTTTACGGCGTCCACTCGTTGTCGCCCGGTGGTCCACGGGTGAACGAAGTGATGTTACTTGTGAATCACTCGCCCGCGGTCTGTTTGGGAACAGCGCGCTAGCAATGCAAAGTCAACGCAAGATAAGCTAGTGGTCACCTAGTGGTCCACTCGCAGTCCGCGCCCGCGCTTTGACGGCTTGCAGTCGAGTTACACCCGCTCCGCAACTGTTCGGGTGCCGGGTGGCTCTAGTGAGCTATGACCCTTAATGTTATAATATCCTCGAAATCCTCCTCGAACCAATGAATGTTCTTCAGTACAGAAACGAATTGAAATTCGAATTCGTACATAAAGTTAAGAGTGAGTTATCTAACCTATTGTTCTGATCGTTTCAGATGAACGGGAGGATGTGCAAAAGAAAACATTCGCCAAATGGATCAACTCGCAGCTAGCAAAGGTATGCAGTTTTTTTTATGTATGCAAACAAGCATACTGAGATGTTAAGTGATGACTGCAGCCTATAGGCACTTACACAAAGACCAAGGTCAAAATGCAGATGCATTACCACTCCTGGGGCCTAAGGCATAACAGCCTCTGTGCCGGAAATTGCAGGGCCCTACATTACCTGATCGGAACACGATAAAGCTGAACACTACCATTTAGCGGCAAGTATATTATACCTAATATACATATATATATTAAGTATATTAGGTAATGCGGTGGTTCCTACGCTCGCTAGCTCCGTCACTGGAGTTTTACTACCAGTACGCATGGATGTGGCACTGGACCGCTTTTTAATGAAGACGTCTAAAGCTTGCGCTTCTTTTCTGTCCACTTAACGCAGAAACAGAAAGAAAATCTGCTACTTTTAAAAAATGCCCATTTTTTATTCAATTTTAAACGTTAACGTAACAAGCAACGATTGCGCTCAAAGATATTTCAAATAGTTTCTGAAGAACCCGCAGCGGACAATTACACCGCGATATCGCGTTTCGGTCGTTATCAATGGAGCGAGTTGGTGTGATAGTTCAACCGAAAAAATCAACTCGTTAAGGCCTCTGCTTGTATTAATAGATGGGGTCATTGCATTCTATTAAATGTTTGTTACTTTTGTTAGGGTTGCGCTCGGGCCATGTGACCTTTCTGAATTAGCTAAACTCGGCCATGCATTGCTGTAGTTCCAAAGGAGAGAATATCTACTAAGCCTGGGTTGCACCAAGGTATTTGCTAAAGTTAAAAGTTATTGTAACATTTCACATTCTTCTTTAAATTTAACAGATTTCTTTAAGTTAGAGAAGGATGGGAAATGTAACGATAACTTTAACAACACAGGCTTAGTAAAGAATACCGAAATAATCGAATTTTCGGAAATCAGATATGAATTTTTGAGATGGGAAACTGTAAACACAACACTTCTAGTTTTAGCAATGTCACACTATTATTTGCATTTTATAAGTAACTGTCACATACCTATAGGTAGGTGTGATTTCACCTATTTTATGTAGCAGGCAGTGCAACTGGTGATAAGCGGCGTGTTGGTAACTGCAGCCTATAGACATTTGCCCGAATCCCTATGATTGGCGTTTCTAGCTTCTAAGCCTCCTAAGCCACTTTAATTGCAAACAAGTGATGCGATTTATGCGTACCTTACGCATAAATAAAGTGTAGTGATGTGTTAGCTCCGCCGCGTTGCTCTATGGTTAGCTCAATGAGGCGGGTCCCGAGTTTGCCGGCCGGCACTCATTAACGACAATTAACCACGGTCGCTGCCGTGCGGCTGAATTAGACGTCCCCCGCATAATGTGCTGATTGATGATACTGTTGTGGGAACTGTATTCAATAATTGTATCACTTTTCTATCGATTCTTTGATACAGAATTAACGGGGAGCATCCCACATGTTTGATATATTTTAGTAATAATTATAATTGGTCTTTTGAAATCAGTTATTGATTTTTTGTGTGAAATTGTGGTGTTCTCTTTTTATGGGTCACAATAAGCGGAAATAATTTTATCACGCGTAGTGTAGACCACATAGGTACCTATCTACACAACTGTTTACGTTTACATTTCTAGATCTTTGCAGGTGGGTTGAAGTTCGTTCGTTCGTGGGTCGACTACTCGAAAGTTGAAGTCCTTAATAAACGTCAAGGATTGCATGGCCATTAAAGTTTATAACTGAATCGAAAAATGACGGGTTACAATGATCGCCGAAACTATTTCACCGATCTGAATGAAAGGCATACTTGTGTGATTTGATATAACTAGTGTTCCTAAAAACTAACCTTGATTTTTTTTCATAATTGGGTTCGAAACGTCGCTTCCATCGGTTTCCAGGGCAACAACTATCGAGTGAGCTAGTTACTATTCAATACAGGGTAGGAAGTGATAAATCTAAATAAACAAAACATATTTTTTTCAACTCTAGTAACTCGGATCAGCTGTGCTACTCACTCGAGTCACAACTCGAGTTAACTCGAGTCATAACTCGTGTTGACTGCAGCGGGTAGACAGTGACAGCTATTCTTGATAATACTGATTAATACGAGTGTTCTAATAAAACGTGAAAAATATGAGTAAAAAATAGTATACCTCAATGGATTACCATCCGATATTTATCTGATAATTATCAAAGAACATAAAATTAACTTGATAATTTCGAACCCACAATTCAATATTATATCAATGTTATATTGTGAGCATTGTGGTTTACAGAATGGCAAGCCGCCGGTGGAGGACCTGTTCAAAGACCTCCGAGATGGAGAGGTGCTGCTGTCTTTGCTCGAAATACTCACAGCACAGCAATATGTGAGTACTAATTATTATTTATTGCCTCTTTGAGAAGGTAATACCACTAACTACACGTTTATGTTTATCTGCAATTAAAATTGTATGGAGTGAACCAAACATGAGCGATTATCTTATCTGTGGTGTGAGAACCGATAATTGAAGAACTCCCAAGAATATGTTCTTCGTTTAACTTAACAGTGCTTTCACATAGCCTATACCCTTTCGGTTCAATGCAGTATTCAGTAGCATAAGTATACGCCCAATGCAGTGCAAAAGCCTCCCCCCAAAGATGCCTTGTTGCATCGTATGGGGGGGATATAAAGTGGCTATAGTTTAAGCGCGGGACGTGCGGCCCAACCCGCGTCGATGTATTCATTACCGCCCGTTTGAGATGGGTTGACCGCCGACAGATTGCTCGGTTGACTGATAGATCTAGCGGAAGAATTATCGTCCAGGGGCGGTGGGGACGCATTCCCCCAGCATAATATAGCTGTAGCACCACGCCAATACTAACCTGTCCCGGTGATATAGAAAATGAATGTCTGTATGAAAGAAGGCTAACATACTGTATAGGTAAGGCACTTATTTCACCATACCTATGTCCCTCAGAAACGCGAGCGCGGGCGCATGCGTGTGCACCACTTGAACAAC
Source organism: Macrosoma leucophasiata (assembly GCA_036365455.1). Lineage (NCBI taxonomy): Eukaryota > Metazoa > Arthropoda > Insecta > Lepidoptera > Hedylidae > Macrosoma > Macrosoma leucophasiata. The sequence continues at coordinate 14,537,795 of JAWQUS010000004.1, forward strand.
GTGAACTGCGCACTGCGGGCGCTCGCCGCCGCCGGCCTGCGCCTCGTCAACATCAGCTCCGGCGACATCGTCGATGGCAACCACAAGCTCATACTGGGTATGTATGGTCGACTTATAAGACGAGATCGAATCAGAAATGAGGAGATCCCCATGAGAATCAAAGTAACCGACATAGCCCAGCGAATAGCGAAACTCAAGTGGCAGTGGACAGGGCACATAGCTCGCAAAACTGACCTTGGGGCAGAAGAGTATTGGAGTGGCTACCGCCTACCGGAAGGCGTAGCGTAAGCAGGCCCCGAACGAGGTGGACCGAGGACCTGGTGAAGGTCGCGGGCAATCGCTGGATGAGGGTGGCCCAGGACCGTTCGTTGTGTCAATCTTTGGGGGAGGCCTTTGTCCAGAAGTGGACATCTTTGGCTGAAATGATGAAGCATTAGGTCGGCTATATATACCTTAGGTTTTAACTGCAGAAAAATAGGTTTTCACAAGTAAAGCGTAACGTGTGTGGCCCCAATATTAGCTTGAAGCCATACAGCAAACGTCATTGTTGGCTGGTGCTAGCATAAAGTTGCTCCAATAAAACGTATGGTGTGTGGCCAGAATTAAGACGAGATTCAAAGACCATACTGCGACTTTGAAGGAAAGACTAACCTACAATACTAATTTGTATCATAGCCATGTGAAAACTGAGTTAGACTTGTCTCCAAACTTGAAGCCAAATGGGCACTGAAAGTTCGCGTCAGGTCAAGTAAAGTCGTAGTGCGGTTTGTGAATTTTGTCCTTGCCTTATTTGCTGCCGAAGCTGTGTGAACGTGATAAGTTAACCTTCCAGACACAACACCTCTCGTGTCTCCTAGAAGGTTGCCCTTGCAGCCACCCGCAACGTTCAAATGGTGCTCGTATTTTTGCTCATTTGATTCGTTACATTGTGGTTCCTCTTGTCTCTTAAGATATTTAGAGGTTAATGTTTTGTGTGAAAGAGTAACAACTTTCTATCCATCGATCGCTAAATTTCGTATTTCGTTATTTTCAGGACTGGTATGGAGTATAATATTGCACTGGCAAGTGCAATATCACTTGAAGGATTTGATGTCGGAACTGCAGCAAACCAACCTAGAGAAGACATTGCTTGCGTGGTGTAGAACTCATACTCAGGTCAGTTCTCAGAACAGACATTCTTCAGTCAGTTCAGAACTCTTCTCACATAAGGTCACCTAGACAATTGAATATGCCTCTGTGCTGGAAGTTATGTGCCCGAAACTTGCCTGATCGGAAGACTATAATGCTGAATACCATTAAGCAGTAAGATTAGGTAATGCGGTAATGCCTACGTCCTTGAGCTGCGTTACTGCAGCTCTGATATTAGTAATAATGATATTGAACCCATTTTACAAATAATTTTTGAAATTGAAATGTTCTTGGTAATGTTAGTGTTGTTCTTAGTTAAATTAGATTTGGAGTCCTCTTTAGGCTGGGGTGTAGGCCTTCTGCAGCTTGCTTCATTTGTAAAGATTCAGTACATATTCAAGCATATTCTGCTTCCAGTACATGATTTTTAATGCTACTTTTACATTTCAGAACTACGCCGGCGTAAACGTGCGCAACTTCACATCGTCCTGGAGCGACGGTCTGGCCTTCAACGCTTTACTGCACCGTTGGAGACCACATCTGTTCGACTACGCGACTCTACTGCGACATACGCCCCACCATCGCCTCGAGCACGCTTTCGCTCTGGCCCAACAACATCTCAGCATCGACCGTCTTCTGGATCCTGAAGGTATTTGTGATTTTCGACCACTGAGAACATGCTCAACGTCTGTTGTTTTGGTCTCATTTTTAAGTGGCGTTCTAGAGACGTTCTAGAGACAATCCCTTCTGTTGGCTCGAAGATAATGATGCTTTTATGCGGGGTTTGCTGTTGCCCAGCAAGATATTATGAGCATCGACCGTCTTTTGAACTTTAAACGTCTATTTTTTCTAGTCTCTTTTGGATGATCATTGATCACCATACATCCAAGTTTTGACTGTTCATATAAATACATTTTTTTCTTTATAAAAGTCAGTTCTGGCTGGATATACTTTAGACGAATGGTAGGTTTGAAGGAATCACATTAGATTATCTTCATCGCATGATTTGGAGTTTTGTTTGTATTAGTTATTTTGTATAATACAATGAGAGATGTCCGTAACGTGATATTGAACCCGAAATCTCTTCAATAGGCGATAAGATGAACTTCCAAGTGATTTTTGTTAATTTGAATGGTTTCAGTCAAAAAATATTTTTTTTTACAATGCGAATGTGCGGAAGACCAAGACTGACCTACCATGACCAAATAGGTCGCATGTAAGAAGAGAATCATGAAGGTAGACGAGGCACGAGAGGTCTGTCAGGACCGGGATATCTGGCGCTCTACACTCTCTGCCTACCCCGTTAGGCACCTGGCGTGAAGATACATACATACATACATACATACATCTTTATTTTATACCTTTTCTATTGCAGACGTGAACACCCCACACCCAGACAAGAAGTCAATAATGATGTACGTGATGTGCCTGTTCCAATCGTTGCCACACTCGTCCGAAGACGTCGCCGACGTGGCCGATGTGGCTGACGATAGTCTCGCCTCTGAGTCTACTAGCCCGCTTGATAATAATGCTGAGGTATGTATATGTTTAACAATGACGAATGAAAAATAATTATCATGTAGTCCACCAGGTCCCTCAGGCCACCAGAAAAATGTAACAATTGATTTGTTATTGTTCTTGGACCCTGTAGGGTCCAGCTTTTGCTTTAAGCATTAGTCTGGTTATCTGTGGAAAAGATAGTTGTGTCTGACGTCTATTGTTGCACATATGGAAATTGGTAATGTTTGCAACAAAATACACGAGAAAACATTTTTTAGTGCTTCTTTTCATTTCCCAAGGAAGCTACACGCCAAATTTGTTAACGTCCATTTGTTAATGTGTGTGTGCTAATCGATGTAAAATGTATTTGATCACAACGTTATAATTTTTTTTCTTTTACCTTTGTAAAGTCTGTTTCTTATCGAAAATTAGTATCGTAATAAGACCGACCTGGTGTCATGTGTGTAATAATAATAATGGCAACCCATTATACGTCCCACTGCTGGGCACGAGTCTCTCCCTTTTTTTTTGTGGGGTCCCTGGAGCTTACTCCACCACGCTGCTCCAAAGCGGATTGGTGGAGGTGGGTGGGTTAGTGGCCAACCCACTGTCGGATGTTTTCAAACCACCCATAAGGCCTCCGACAAGGTTTAACGACTGCTATCCATCGATAGCAACCGGGACCGACGGCTTAACGTGCCCTCCGAATCACGGAAACGTGCATTTAATTTGCCACTAGCGGTCACCCATCACACTACCCGACCGCGCCCGTAGTGCTTAACCGAGCAGATCGCTTACGATCTACACCAGCCGCTGGGCCATGCGCGCTTCATAATGTGTGTAATGAATGTAAAAATGTCAATAGAGTTACATAATTGATCGGCAGAGTTAGTTTACTTACTGGTGGTAGAGTTCCAATGTAGGAGCTCAAGGTCGTAGGCACTACCGCATTATCTAATCAATCTGCCGCTTAATGGTAGTGTTCAGCACTATCGTGTTCTAGTTAGATGGTAATGTACGGCTCCGTAATAACTTATCACAGAGACATAACAACTAAGGTCTCAAGATTGGCAACGCATCTATATTTTGACCTCTGATTTTTACGTAGATGTATATAGGCTGCAACCATCACTTAACATCAATGTGAGCCGCATGATTGTTTGCCACCTTCCTTACATAAAAAATGTGAGTATTTAATAAGTCATGACATCAACAGAACTACATAATAGATCGCCCGAGTTCATTTATTTGCTGATCTTCTCGCGTATACAATACACTCAAACTTCTTATACCCGACGTGTCGGTCGCTTTCTAACTACCGTGGTCACGGGCAGACTAATTCGACGACGTTCAGCCTGGTCTTATATAGCTAAGACAGAACAAAACCCTAGTGCGATGTAACTATTTGTTTTTTTCAACTATTTGTATTTTGTATTGTCTCAGCTATATAAGATCTGCGAAAACGTGAATTCATTCATTTGACCTACCTTTGCCAGAGTAACGTGGTGACCGGGGCACCGTCCCGACCCGTGTCGGCCGCCACCACCGGGTCGGCGGAGCTGGGCGGGTACGTGGTGGCGCTGGAGGAGGCGCTGGCCTGGCTGCTGGAGGGCGAGGAGCGCCTGGCCGCCGCGCCGCCGCCCGACCACACCGCGCACCTGGCCGACCTGAAGCACCACTTCCATACGCACGAGGTATGATGATGATAACGATGGCGACCCATCATACGTCCCACTGCTGGGCACGAGTCTCCCCCTTTTTGGGGGGAAGTCTGGAGCTCACTCCACCACGCTACTCTAATGCCGGTCGGTGGAGATACGGGTTAGAATAGAATAGAATTGTTTTATATTATTTCGCATTAACGCATGCTTGTGAAATATATTTTATTTAATGAAAAATGGAAAGAAACATTTGACTTCAGGCGAGACTCGAACTCGCGGCCTACTGGGAATCTAGGCCCCAGACTGGGACTGGGAATCTAGCTTCCCAGTAGGCCGCGAGTTCGAGTCTCGCCTGAAGTCAAATTTTTCTTTCAATTTTTCTTTAAATAAAATAGAATAGAATTATTTATTTGCTAGAAATTTCGGTATATTTGATGTTATATACGTAATACATATACAGGGTTAGTCATTAGCCCGCTGTCGGATGTTTTCAAACCGCTCAGGAGGTCTCCGACAAGGTTTAACGACTGCTATCTATCGATAGCAACCGGGACCGACGGCTTAACGCGCCCTCCGAAGCACAGAAACGAGCATTCTAATTTTCCACCAGCGGTCACCCATCACACACCCGACCGCGCTCGTATAGCGCGCTTACGATCTACCACAGCCGCGGGGACATGCGCCCTTCTATAATGATAATGTTTGATGTGAACACAGATACTTAGAGGTTTAGGGGCAGTCGCCCAAATATTTTTTTACAAAGGGAAACCCGTCATGGCTTTCTGCCATCGAAGAAAACAGACGGCGGGTGGTCTGAGAATCGTACTCACCAAACTCCGCGGTGTTCTGACTAGACCGCCGTCGATGGCCGGCACAGCTTCTTTGGACAATCCGGTTAGTCTAGCGGGGTGTGAGACGACCGTTTGATTGGAAGGATCGCGGGTTCGATCCCCGCACTGAGACAATTATTTGTATGGCCTGCAGATATTTGTATCGAGCCTAGGTGTTAGTGTATGTGTACAACAGTGTCCACTATAAAGGTTTATACCTAATGTATGCTGTGAGTGTAAGCGTATTTTTTATTTATTTGGCTCAAATATGTAATTATTAATTTTCAGATAAACAATGAATAGGTACGTCTACAAAACATATCGGAAAAAAAATAATTTCTGATAATATATATGTATGTATTTTCACGCCAGGTCCCTAACGGGGTAGGCAGAGAGTGTAGAGCGCCAGATATCGCGGTCTTGACAAACCTCTCGTGCCTCGTCTACCTTCATCATATCATTTCTGATAAAATATTTTTTATTCCAGAAATTCTTACTCGAGCTATCGGAGCAGCAGTGCCGCGTGGGTGCCGTGCTGGAGGAGGGCGCCAGACTCATACGCGACGCTGCTCTCACTAAAGACGAAGCTAATGAAGTATGTTTACTCTTCTTTCATGATATTCAAATAGTACATTAAATATCACGCTTTCGCTCATACCTGTGTCTCTATGGGCTGGTGGGTTCCAAACGACTGTACCGATTAGAGCGCCCCTTTTTTAATCGAAAGTTTATATTTTTGAAATGGTTGAATAGAATAGAATATAAATACATACATACATAAAATAACAGAAAAGACAAGAAAAAAAAAGTAAAAAAGAGTAGACAACTATAATTAACGAACTTAAACGGTATGGCCATGTGAAGCCAGGAAAAATGGCACCCATCTCAGCTATTTGTTGCAGCAAGAGCTGCAACGCTGATATTCTGATGGGTCCTTTGACGAACGTTGTGAACTGTTGGCACATGTGTGCAAAAAAGAAAAAATAATAAATAATAATAATATATAATGTTATTGTACCTAATATATATACATTAAAAATAGCTAAAGATACATAAATAGATGTATACATACAAATTATTATATTAAATTAAATTAGGCGTACCTACATTATGCGAACCCAAAACTAACTACAATTACAGCACGAGGACCATAGATAGCGCAAACGCATCTAAGGCCAAGGCTGAAGATTGCCACTGTCTCCTGTCAATCCTGGTTCTTGACTATGTTTGGTGAATTCAACAGCAGTGACTGTAATTGTAATATTTTTATTTTCACAATACCACATGTGAATGAATTTAACAGTAACTGTTTCGATGATATGTTATGGAAGTGGCAAACAAGCATGCAGTTCACATTGATGTTAAGTGATGACTGCAGCCTATAGACACCCACAAAAAGACCAAGGTCGAAATGCAAATGCGTTACCACTCCTGAGGCGTAAGGTGTTATACCTCTGTGCCGGAAATTACAGGGCCGTACATTACCACCTGATCGGCCACGATAGTGCTGAACACTACCATTTAGCGGCAAGTATATTAGGTAATGCGGTGGTGCCTATGCCCGCGAGCTTTGTCACTGGAGCTCTACCACCAGTATAAATCAGATTCGAACTTGTCAGCGTCTGCCTTTTGATTTTTGGGTAGATATCTATAGGCTGCTAGAAAACACAAAATCAGCCTCAAGTCAAGCAAACTTCCTATGCTGTAGGAATAATAACATAACTCATTCGAATTGCAAAGTTTTCGTAATGTCTCTAAACATTGTATTTAACGCCAATGTTATTTTACTACACTTGTTGTGCAACGTTTTTTTTTTTAATGTCTGAAAGTTGACTGACAAGCAAACGGGCCACCTGATGGAAAGTAGTCACCGTCGCCTATGAACATTTGCAACACCAGGGGAGTTGCTAACGCGCTGCCAGCCCTGGAGGACTCTTTTGACGCCATTTTTGAAGAATCCCATATTGTAGCACCGAGGGAACACCTCAGAGGGAAGTTCGTTCCACAATTTGCACGTCCTGGGCAGGAACGAACGCGAAAACCGCACCGTTGAACGCCAGGTGTCCAGTCGGTGAGGGTGGAACTTCTCTCTTCGGCGGGTAGTACGGTGTAGGAAAAGAGACGTTCTTATGCTACGAGTTTTGTGCGATTACAGGTGCGTCTTCAAATGCGTCTTCTTAACCAGCGGTGGGAGGAATTGCGACTGGCTGCCATGCGGCGCCAGGCCGTCGTGCACGCCGCGCTTATGAAAGCTCAACACGACCATTTGCACAAGTTTCGGTATGTGCCCATTGCAACGCCTCAACATTTCTCAACCAAGTTTCACGGCTCGCGTCAATTGCTACACATTTCATACATTACACGCCACACGCTATACGCAATTCTGTACTCTTTTCTTATTAGACAACTAGCGGCCCGCCCCGGCTTCGCCCGCGCTGCTCTGCTCCTATTAGTCATAGCGTAATGTAAGCTATCCTATCTCTCAAGTTGGATCGAACTGCACATGCTGTGCGAATTTTATTATAATCGGTTAAGTGGTTTAGGAGTCCATTGAGGACAAACATTGTGACACGAGATTTATATATATTAAGATAAGATTATTTATTTTATCCTCAAGTCCTGCTCGAGTAGGTAAAATATGCACAAAGTTAATACTCCATTTATATTTAAAATTGATGTTCCGATACTCACTGCATTTTCTGGCAAATCTTCTGTTACATATTATATGATCGAGTGGTGTATATATAATATTATTGTTGCTACCACACTAATGTCTTTATTTAATTAGTAAGTAGCAATATCAATTAGATATATTTTTATGGTTTTGTACTTGATATCGTACTTTTATAATATTTTTTTTGTTTATTTTCTTGCTCTGCACCCAAAAATGCCCATAACCTCATGTTTGACTGTTAGAGAATGCATAGCGTAAAACAAAAAAAATAAATGTACAGGTTTTGACTTTTCTACGATTTTAAAGATTCACAGCTCTGCCCCCGTACCATGATAATATGTAGCCTATATGTTGACCGAACCGGTTAGTAATATTCATGCAAAATTTGAAGGAAATCCATTTAGTACTTTCTTAGTTTAGTCCGGACATACATACAGACAAACAGACAAAAAATCTGAAAACTATATTTTTGGCTTCGATTTCTATTGCAGATCACGTCCCAAGTATTCTTTAAAAAAATATTCAATCTGCAGTCTTTATTTTCTTACGATTTTATTAAATGTAGAGATTCCCGTGGGAATGAAGAATTTTCCCGCAGTAAAAAGTAGCCTAAATGTTGGCCAGGCTTAGTATCTACACACCACAAAAAGTTTCATTCGAATCCGTCCAGTATCTTCGGAGATTAGCCTGGACAAAGGGACAAACAGACAAACAGACAAACCGACAAACAGACCGACAAAAAAATTAAAAATGATTGAAAAGTGTTCTAATACTATTTTAACATCGTCCCCATTTATTTTTTCGTAAATTTATTCAATGTACAGACACGCGGATTTTACTGTTTTAAATAAATAAATGTTAGAAAAAATCAAATTCAATAGGTATACAATATTTCCTTATCAAGAACAGTAAATAAACTTTTCAAATTGGCCATTCTTCTTTCTCAAAAACAATACAAACCACATATCGTCTGTCAATTTAAATAGAAGCACTAAATTTCATGAATTATATCAATGAAATATGTGCTATTTCAGACAATGGTTAACCGAGACAGAAGATCGCATGTCTCGTATGGAGGCGGAAGGCGCGCAAGGCCCGGAAGGCGCGGAAGGCGGCCGCTCGGCCCTGGCGGCCGCCCAGGCGCTGCACCGGGACCTGCGCCACCAGCAGCCGCTCGTCGACGCCCTGGCCGACTGCGTCGTGGTCGTGGACGATGAGGACACCCAGGATACTAGTCCGTATTTATTGTAAATGAAGCGCGCATGCCCCAGCGGCTGGTGTAGATCGTAAGCAATCTACTCGGTTAAGCACTACGGGCGCGGTCGGGTAGTGTGATGGGGGACCGCTAGTGGCAAATTATATGCGCGTTTCCGTGCTTCGGATGGCACGTTAAGCCGTCGGTCCCGGTTGCTATCGATGGATAGCAGTCGTTAAATCTTGTTGGAGGCCTTATGGGCGGTTTGAAAACATCCGACAGCGGGTTGGCCACTAACCCACCCACCTCCTCCAATCCGCATTGGAGCAGCGTGGTGGAGTAAGCTCCAGGCCTCCCCCCAAAAAGGGGAGAAACTCGTGCCCAGCAGTGGGACGAATAATGGGTTGCCATTATTATTGTAAATCAATCTTCAACTATTGGGTCACATGTTTGCCCCATATGCGGACGTCGCTGCCTCTCCCGAATTGGCCTTTTTAGCCATTCTAAAAAATGTTCCAACCTGGGACACCGTTCATAACATCTTTCGCAGATGTAAAGGCCATTGATGATAATGATGATGATTATTCATAAACGTACATTATAACAGATACGAATATATAATTACCTCAGTGGTCTAGTTGTAGCTAGCAGGCTACTATTACTACTATGCTGGAGTCCTGGGTTCGATGCCCAGGTCGGGGGCTATCAGTGATAACAGTTGGATTCTATTGGGATTTTTACCATTTTCTGGAAGTTTCCCAGCAACGTAAAAAGTGATTCCAGGTTGCTTGCATGTATGCTCGAATGGGTGCAATTATCTCTGGTCTACCCCTTACAAGCGTAAAGTTTAGTTTTTTTTTTAATAATATGTAGATACGTTTTAGTCGCATGTTCTGTGGTTTTATTCTTATTCTCGGTCACCTTCCGCAGGTGTGACGGAGATAGAAGACCAGCTGCGAGCGCTGGGCGAGCGCTGGTCGCACGCCTGCCAGTGGACGCTGGCGCGCTTGCAGCGCTTGCAGACGCTCGTCGGTCTGTACGACGCGAGCGCCGAGCTGCAGCGCAACGCTGATACACTCGAGGCCGATCTCAAACAGGTATGCTTTATTTTAATAAAATCATCACCGTTTCAGTCGAAAGTAGTCCCCTGCTGGAAGAAATTCACCTTCGAGAATTGCCACAACGAACAGTTTCGGGTCGCCGGACTGAGCGTAGCTCGTCCGGTACCCGGTCCGATAACCAGTCCAGCCGCTTTATCACTTTATAGACTTCAGTAGCTTAGTGGTAAAGCGGCTGGACTGGTTATCCTGAGGTCGCAGGTTCAATTCCTGTCCGAAGTAAAATTTTTCTTTCCGGTTTTTTCTTTAATTTCTTATGATTAAAAATTGTTCGTTTGTCCTAAAAGTAATTAAACTTCCCAGATGGAGGCATTCCCAGCGAGCGAGATCGGTGAAGTCCTCGCCCGCGTGCAGCAGTTGCAGCGCTGCCGCCACGGCGCCCGCGTTCAGCGCCGAGCTCTGTCGTCGCACGCCGACGCTCTCACAGCGCTGCAGGCGCCCGCCGACACCCGACACCTGGAGGACGGGCTGGAGGCGCTCAACGACCGCCTGGACGCGCTAGACCTCATGTTGCTGCTACAGGCTGATCGAGTGAGTCATTGTTATATATAGTAGAAGCTCTTTATTCGCGGGGTATACGTTCCGTAAATATGCCTATGCCTGACCTCTCAGCACCAGTTAAATTTTCAACACAACCCAAAGGTTGACTGGTCGATAATGCCTTGTAGTAGCATTAAGTCCGCCTTATGTACCTTTTATATGTGCACAGAAGTTAAATAAATAAATAAATAAATATAGAAATCGTGAATTAGGAATGGTAATTTATATAGAACTATAGGGATACGTTCCTAGGCGACAAAATTAAAAATAAACCAACATAAAAAAACAGTTGAGTTACATAATATCTTCAGGTTTAGGTAATGCTCCAATTGTGGTAGCATTCAATAATAAACTTTATGTTTTGAGTAACAAGTTTGTTTTATCTAAATTTTCAGTTTGTTTACATACTTAAAAACACCGACCGCGGCGAAGTCGACTTTACCTCAAAGGAACCGTCGAACGAAACGTCGTTGTAATAATGTCTATTTTATTTATCTCTTGAAGCGTTGACAACGGATACCGAGTCCGCGAATAAAGAATCTTATAAAGCGAATATAGGACTTGAGTCGCATTTTTTCAATCCGTGAATAGTGAAAACGCGAATGAAGGAAGCGCGAATTAAGAGCTTCTACTGTACTCAATACTCAATAATTCATTGCATTCCATAATCTACAATACTGACTTAGGTGGTAGTTAGCTAATATGTATCAATTATAGACCCTGTTGGGCACAGCAAGAGATAGGGATTTAGAGGGCTTTTATACAAAATATAATAGGGATAATATAATTATCTTCAGAGTAAAGGAATAAGAACTTCCAGAGGCAATATTAAAATAACTCAAGATACGTGTTTCCGCAAATGATCTTGTATAGCAGCCCACCGGCGGCATGTCGTCGCTTTATACTTTAAATCTGATTACGTTTGGCCCTAGAAATTGGCCGACAGCATTAAGCCCTATTCAGACCTGCGCGTTATTCGCTACCGACGTGGGAAGCAGGATTACCGATGGGGTTTCGATCATATTTTGTATGAAATTCCGCGAGTAAAGCGGAACGTAGTCGGTACAGTGATATTGTATCGGTAAGCGGTATTGTTCCGTCTGTTCGGCGAAACAAATTTCGCTAGACCATAGTAAAATGAGAATAATTGTTGAAATAAAATTAGTTTAAACATTATTTCTTCTTAAATTTAACTGTTTCAGTAGCCTAGTGGTAGCAGGCCGCTACTACTACTATGCTGGAGGTCGTGGGTTCGATTACCGGGTCGGGGGCTATCAGAGATAACGGTTTGAAATCCTTTATCTCTGGTTCTATTGGGATTTTCCATTTTCTGGAAGTTTCCCGGTATCTCGGAGTTTGGTAATGTGCCCGGCGATGGCAACAGGCTCGCCACCTGTTACATGGGCCAAAAACGTAACCGGCGAATCGAGGGTGTTTGTATGTATGCTTGAATGCATGCATTTGCCTCTGCCTACGATTTCGGGGTTTACAGGCGTGAAGTTACGTTAAAATTGGTAAAATAGTGAAATAAAAATAAAGTAGAATTTAAAATAAGAATAGTAGTTAAAATCATCGAAGAAGCATCGATAGGTGTGAACAGTGATTTTACCGCGCTTCACGCGATTTTGCTGCCGTAGGCGGTAGCGGATAACGCTCTGGTCCATAATCCAATTAAAAAAAGCATTCTTTCCCAGATAAGAGAGCTAGGCTTCGAGTTAGACATGAACACGACCGAAGAGACCACGTCCTCCCCGGGCCCCATGGAGGTGGAGCAGGCCACTATCACGACGACGCTGACGGTGGAGACGGCCGCCGCCCACAGCTCGTCCAAGAAGCCGCGTCTGGCCGACAAGCCTGACTTCCAAGTCGGGTACAAGGTGTTCGACGATTGGGCCGATGCCACTGAAGCGGCTATAGAAAATGTAAGTAAAGTGACCTAGTCCAAGCCTGTTGGGGCTACCTGGTTTCGAGTTTTAAATGAGTATGAATAATAATGGCCATCTATTATATGTCCCATTGCTGGGCACGAGTCTCCCCTTTTTTGGGGGGAGGCCTGGAGCTCGTTCCAATGCAAATGTTAAACATAGAGCAATGTTCGTTAACCGACATCAACCAATGTTTTTGTGATGTGCAATGTTACAAGAACTTTGACAAATCTCGTAGTGCAACCCATGCTAAGGCATTAAAAAAACATTGGTTGAAGTTAGAGAAGGATGTGAAATGTTACAATAACTTTATAAAATATCCTGGTGCAATCCAATCTTTTTTTTTATGTAATGAAAGTGGCAAACAAGCATGCAGTTCACATTGATGTTAAGTGATGACTGCAGCCTATAGACACCCATACAAAGTCCAAGGTCAAAGTGCAGATGCGTTACCACTCCTGAGACCTAAGGTGTTACGCCTCTGTGCCGGAAATAACAGGGCCGTACATTACCACCTGACCGGAACACGATAGTGCTGAACACTACCATTTAGCGGCAAGTGTATTAGGTAATGCGGTGGTGCCTACGCCCGCTACCTCCGTCAACTGCAGCTCTACCACCAGTAAAACCAGCTCTATCAATTTGCAGTGCAAAAGCGAGCTATCGAGTCGTGAGAGCGGCGGGAACCGCGGCCCTGAAGCGGCCCGGTCCCTGGTGGCGCGGCTGCAGCGGGAGGCCGAGGAGCGTCGGGCAGACTTCGCTAACGTCGAAGAGATACAACGGAGATTGGCCGCCGATCGTTCGCTCGCCGGTTAGTACATCGACTTCATTACTTTTATGTCTTATTGTAATTCAACAGTAATCGCAAAGGGTGCATTCTATTCTGCAGCTTGATCTTAGTAAACCGGTTTGAAAATCTTTGCAGTCCAACAATACAAAATTTAGTAGCGCCAATTTTAGCCGAGTGTCCGGGGGACACTCGGCTAAAATTCCATACAAACTCCTATTCTGGTTACCTATCACACAGACATCAATTAGTACACGCGCACACAGAAATGTAGCACGTAGGGTTTACCTTAAATAATCGTGAAATTAGTCGTCGCACTGACTACCAACGTGACGAAATTAACTACAAATCGCTCGCCCGCTCGCAACCTCTTGAAATTTATTCAACTGCCTCTCGAGGTGGGTGATGAGTGAGGCAGGGAAATCGGGTGGGACGTCGAAGTGTCCATTCATTCGGTCGAAGTGTTCATTCGAAGTGACAACAAGGTGGTTGACTGATGCCAACGAGTACGGAGTCTAGGTTTGGAGCCCAAGGTTTCAATAGCTTAATGAGATTCAGTGACTTTGACTTAATAATGTGATATAAATCATTAACCTTAATTTAATATCTTAAACACCAAAGCTACGTATTTGTCTAAACAAGTTTATTATATTTTTTTTTTATGTAAAAATTATATCGTTAACATTGTTTATTGTTCCAAAAAATAGGTGGTCATTTTTTGTAGACGTTAATTAACGTGAAACTCCATGACAGTTAGAACAAAGTCTTCTTATATACACCCTATATATACGCTATTTTATTTACAGAAGAAGCGAAACTACACGCTGCCAGCATAGAGCAACTAAAAAAACGATGGGAGGACATTCAGAATGGCCTCCTCGACATCCGCAACACCCTGAACCTTCTCGAAGACAAGGAGAACTTCTACAAGAACGTTCACGCCTTCCAGAAGGATTTAGAAGATGCTCGTGCGTGGAAAGAACGAATGCTCACCGAAACGCCTACGAACAACCAACTTATACACTTGCGAAACAAAATTCGGGCCGTCAAACAGCTCGAAATGAAGCTCAAGGAACTCAACGCTCAATCCATAATACTTCTAACGAAAGCCATATCGAAGCAGCACAAGGACGACATAGAAGCCGACACGAAACGAATCAACGAAGAGTACGAGGACCTACTGACCAGCCTCAGTAAGAGAGAGGTGGAACTCAAAGTAGCCCTCAAAAAGAAACCCGTCGAGAGTCACGAGGAAGTCTACAAGGGCGTCCAGAGGAGAATACAAGAGATAGAGACGCAGATAATCGCCGAACACGCAATAATCACTGCTCGAGAGGAGATGGAGAAGAAAATTGAAGAGTTGAAGCGGTTGCGGAGGGAGTTCGATGAATTGCAGACCTCCTACGATAAAGTGGTGAAAGAGAGACGGGAGAAATACGACAAGGGTAGTGTAGAAGAGCTGAACTTTAGGAGCAGCATTGAGAATTTGGTCACGAGATTCTCAGATTCCAAGACGATATTGGAGCAGAAGATAAATAAATTGGAGAAAGGTATGAGTTTATTATTGGTTTATAATATCGCGTTGATAAGTTTTTTTTGTGTTTGTTGTTTTTTTTTGATGGAAAGTCAATATAGGCTATAAACATTTGCAATGTGGAGTGGAGTTGCCAACGCGCTGCCAGCTTAAGGGACACTCTTGACACCGAAGGCGTTTTAAAAAACTCCATATTTTATTGTTGAAGGATATTTATAGAGATATTTATTCAGATAATCAAGCGGTTTATTAAAATATGAGACCCTGTGCGAGTGCACTAGCACTTGCATAGATCAGTAATATCAGTATAAGATAGAGTTACCTTCCAACCTTATATTGATCTATCACTGATTTATGTATGATGGGTAACTTTTATCTATTACTACTTTTATAAATTAATAATGTATTAAGATTTCTGGGCTAAAAATGGAACGATCGTTACTCGGATCGAAGCGACTCTCATCGATCCTCGTTGCGATCGGCCATTACTCGGTTTTGTGGTATACAGAGCTGTATTTTTTTAACCATCTATCTTAAACTGTGTGCACCCAGGTGTTGAGCTAGTCCAGCGAGTGGAAACCGAAGGGGCAGCGTTGCAGTGCTGGCTGCAGGAGCTGCAGACGTTCGTGGCGGCCCACACCGCCCACACCGGCCTGCCGCTGGCCGACACGCAGCGCTTGGAGCAGCTACTCGACACTAGCAATGTAAGTTATCTTTTTTTTCTTTTAACTGCGACTTCGGCCTCGTATTTGTTTTTTTCTCTCGAATTTTTCGTTTTTTTCGTTTCCATTTTACAACTACACGTAAGTGCTGCTCGTCTAGCAGTTTGTTTCGCGGGGATATTGCGGAATGAGCCAGACTTTAAACTACTCCAATATAATGATATCAGCCTCAAAATGGTAAAAAAAGAAAATGATGTTTCTTAGGAACGAAATAATTTCTTACTATCATATATGAAAGTTTAATGTAAATGGAATGTTAAAGTACAAAATTGGTGAAATTTGGAGTATTATAGTATGAAAAAATGACTAAAAATAGTGAAAATAATGAAAATAATTTCACTTTTAGAATCCATATTACCATTACCATTATTTTTCAGAAATTCGACGATGAAAAATCGACTTACAAAACGAAACTAGAGACGATCGAATCAAACAAAAACACGATACTAGAAGACTGCGACAACGCATTCGGCAAACGTTTAACCGCCGAAGTGAAGGAACTGCGACAGCTATACGACACCGAGACGGAATCCGCTCTCAAACTGAACGAAAGTCTACGCCGGGCTTTAGAAAAAATCGAAACAATATTCCGGCAGATCGACGAGATCGAAGTGTGGTTGAAACAGATAGAAGACGAAATGCCGAAGGAGGATGAATGTACTATTACTGATTCGGCTGAACTGTACCAGATGAAGACGCGGTTTCAGACTTTGAAGGACAAATGCGACGATAAGACTACCGAGTTTCGGAACTTGAATGAAGCAGGTGAGTTTCTTAGTTAAGATTTGTTTGTGTTGATCACGTCTATTAATTGTGTTTGCCAAAATAATAGTCTTTTTTTGCTTTGGTTCTAAGATTTGCCTAAATTGGTTTAAATAAATAGGTTTTATTTTATTGGATTTTCGGAATAGCACATGCGAGTGAATTATTTTAAAAAAACATGGAAAAGAAACCACTACTGCCAAGGCAATTCGGAAAAAATCGATTGTCAGGTGTGGAGTTCGGTAGCTCAGTTGTAAAAGCGGCTGGACCAGAGCTCCAAGTAGTCGCGGGTTCAAGTCCCGCATGAATTCAAAATTATTCTTTTCTCTTTTAATAAAGGATTTTTTTTACGCAAATACGCACCGAAATTGCGTTTTATTTTCATATAGTACATAGCATTTTATACAGTAGTTGGTTTTCCTCAGGCAATGTTAATACTCTTTCTTTCCCGCTGTGTGGTCGTTGTGAGCTACTCGTATTAAGAGACTAGCGATGAGTTTACAACAGCTAACTGCTCAGTGGCATTGTATTATTGGGATCTGACATTTTTGCCACGGCATCTGGTGGCAATTTTTGTAAGTAGCCCACCGATGCAATGTTCTGTCACGTAACTTTTGTGTATCAAATAAAATATCAATCAATTTCAACAATATATTAAAAATACTGTTTTTTGAAGCGCGCATGGCCTAGCGGCTGGTGTAGATCGTAAGCGATCTGCTCGGTTAAGCACAACGGGCGCGGTCGCGTAGTGTGATGGGTGACCGCTGGTGGCAAATTAAATGCGCGTTTCCGTGCTTCGGAGGGCACGTTAAGCCGTCGGTCCCGGTTGCTATCGATGGATAGCAGTCGTTAAACCTTGTCGGAGGCCTTATGGGCGGTTTGAAAACATCCGACAGTGGGTTGGCCACTAGCCCACCCATCTCCACCAATCCGGATTGGAGCAGCGTGGTGGAGTTAGCTCCAGGCCTCCCCCCATAAGAGGAGAGACTCGTGCCCAGCAGTGGGACGTATAATGGGTTGCCATTATTATATTATAATTACTGTTTTTTTTTATCACTCAGCCTCTTTCGACATTATTTATTTTGTATTTTTTTGTGATATAAATTATCACAAAACAATAATAGAGTTGTGATTTTCATCAAAACAAAGAACTCCATCGTTTTTCCTTGAACAGATCTCGGGCAACATTATATTCCAGTGTACCTATTTTCTTTAACTGAAGCAACATTGCTGTCACAAAATCTTCGTCAAGAACGACTTCCACATTAATTAAACTCTTGTCGTAAGGGGCGTAAATAAAGAAAGGCGTTTCTGTAATATTTCTATTTTCCAAGCCAGACTTACACGAACATTTGATGTGTGTTAACAATCTATTTTTTATTTGGGCTTCGATTTCCTGCATACTTTCTCTGGTTTGTGAAGTTTGTAAACACAATGCCAAGAAGTCCAGCGTGTTTGGCTGTCGCCCGATTTCATCATTTCTATCGCACTTCACGATGTGTCCTGATTGTAAAATTCTTTCACCCTTATTAACATTTCTTTGAGCACGATTTTCACCAGCACAAAGACAAATACCATCGCGATTCACGGACATACTATTGATATTGACGCGAAAGTCTTATGCAATAAACATGTATTTCCGTGCAATTTGCACCGGTGTCAGCGCCATGTTAGATTTTTTTGAATACAAGTTTGATCAACAAAGGCAATGACAGTTGTAATGTGCACCTAAATTGCGATCTTAATTTTGCAATATAAAGTAACGTTATACATGCGAGTTTTGGCGGGAACCTTGAAAGAGGCGTATGGTGCTCTTATTTTATTTCATTTTCTTGGTGTATTTTTAAGTTATATTGAATAAAGTTGGTGGCATTTTGTTTGATATAGGTTTATTACAGTGCCCGTGTATAGTGAAATAGAATAACAGTGCGAAAACACGACCTTTCAGGTTGCCTCCAAAACTTCATTGTAAATGTTCTGGTAAAGTAGCCATCGCTTTACTCGACTTAACTTGACTGTAACTCACTTGACTGACATATTATACTTGATAACTTATATACTTGATACTTACATATTATACTTGATATTATACTAACTTTGACGCTGCTTAAATAAATACGAAATATCGTTTTACTTGGACACTGCCAATATGCGTAATAGCGATGCCATAATAACTAAAAAAAAAAAAAAAAACGTTATACATTTTTTTACAATTTCCACGTTCTAGGCAACGACGTATTGCTATCGAGTGAGGGTGGCGGGCCGGTGCTGGCGAGGAGGTTGACCCACCTGAACGCCGCCTGGACGCGAGTCACGCACGCCGTGTACGAGCGTTACAAGTACGTTTGTTTATGACTGATGTAATACTAGCTTATTTAATATTGTTCTGTTTTTAAGTGCTGATTGTTCGTTTTTGGACTTTCTTATTAATCATTTCTATCCCAGGATTTAATACTTATTCAAATGTTCACTCAATTTACTACTACCCAACTACACTTATTCCGGTCTCCATTATAATGAGTACACGTGTGTACCCAGGGTGCTGTGCGAGGCGTGGCACGAGTCCGGCGAGCTGCGGGCCTGGCTGGCGCAGCAGGCCGCTTGGCTGGACGGGCTGCAGCGCCGTCTGCGCCGCACGCCCGCCGACGCCGACGCCGAGGAGATCTCCGACGAGCTCTACGTGAGTATGTCGGGGGCCGGGGTCCGGGGCCCGGGGGCCGCCTGGCTGGACGGGCTGCAGCGCCGTCTGCGCCGCACGCCCGCCGACGCCGACGCCGAGGAGATCTCCGACGAGCTCTACGTGAGTATGTCGGGGGCCGGGGTCCGGGGCCCGGGGGCCGCCTGGCTGGACGGGCTGCAGCGCCGTCTGCGCCGCACGCCCGCCGACGCCGACGCCGAGGAGATCTCCGACGAGCTCTACGTGAGTATGTCGGGGGCCGGGGTCCGGGGCCCGGGGGCCGCCTGGCTGGACGGGCTGCAGCGCCGTCTGCGCCGCACGCCCGCCGACGCCGACGCCGAGGAGATCTCCGACGAGCTCTACGTGAGTATGTCGGGGGCCGGGGTCCGGGGCCCGGGGGCCGCCTGGCTGGACGGGCTGCAGCGCCGTCTGCGCCGCACGCCCGCCGACGCCGACGCCGAGGAGATCTCCGACGAGCTCTACGTGAGTATGTCGGGGGCCGGGGTCCGGGGCCCGGGGGCCGCCTGGCTGGACGGGCTGCAGCGCCGTCTGCGCCGCACGCCCGCCGACGCCGACGCCGAGGAGATCTCCGACGAGCTCTACGTGAGTATGTCGGGGGCCGGGGTCCGGGGCCCGGGGGCCGCCTGGCTGGACGGGCTGCAGCGCCGTCTGCGCCGCACGCCCGCCGACGCCGACGCCGAGGAGATCTCCGACGAGCTCTACGTGAGTATGTCGGGGGCCGGGGTCCGGGGCCCGGGGGCCGCCTGGCTGGACGGGCTGCAGCGCCGTCTGCGCCGCACGCCCGCCGACGCCGACGCCGAGGAGATCTCCGACGAGCTCTACGTGAGTATGTCGGGGGCCGGGGTCCGGGGCCCGGGGGCCGCCTGGCTGGACGGGCTGCAGCGCCGTCTGCGCCGCACGCCCGCCGACGCCGACGCCGAGGAGATCTCCGACGAGCTCTACGTGAGTATGTCGGGGGCCGGGGTCCGGGGCCCGGGGGCCGCCTGGCTGGACGGGCTGCAGCGCCGTCTGCGCCGCACGCCCGCCGACGCCGACGCCGAGGAGATCTCCGACGAGCTCTACGTGAGTATGTCGGGGGCCGGGGTCCGGGGCCCGGGGGCCGCCTGGCTGGACGGGCTGCAGCGCCGTCTGCGCCGCACGCCCGCCGACGCCGACGCCGAGGAGATCTCCGACGAGCTCTACGTGAGTATGTCGGGGGCCGGGGCCCGGGGTCCGGGGGCCGCCTGGCTGGACGGGCTGCAGCGCCGTCTGCGCCGCACGCCCGCCGACGCCGACGCCGAGGAGATCTCCGACGAGCTTTACGTGAGTATGTCGGGGGCCGGAGCCCGGGGCCCGGGGGCCGGGGGTCGCCTGGCTGGACGGGCTGCAGCGCCGTCTGCGCCGCACGCCCGCCGACGCCGACGCCGAGGAGATCTCCGACGAGCTCTACGTGAGTATGCCGGGGCCCGGGGCCCGGGGGCCGCCTGGCTGGACGGGCTGCAGCGCCGTCTGCGCCGCACGCCCGCCGACGCCGACGCAGAGGAGATCTCCGACGAGCTCTACGTGAGTATGCCGGGGCCCGGGGCCCGGGGGCCGCCTGGCTGGACGGGCTGCAGCGCCGTCTGCGCCGCACGCCCGCCGACGCCGACGCAGAGGAGATCTCCGACGAGCTCTACGTGAGTATGTCGGGGGCCGGGGCCCGGGGCCCGGGGGCCGGGGGTCGCCTGGCTGGACGGGCTGCAGCGCCGTCTGCGCCGCACGCCCGCTGACGCCGACGCCGAGGAGATCTCCGACGAGCTTTACGTGAGTATGTCGGGGGCCGGGGCCCGGGGCCCG
The DNA here is from genome assembly GCA_036365455.1 of Macrosoma leucophasiata. Taxonomy (NCBI): domain Eukaryota; kingdom Metazoa; phylum Arthropoda; class Insecta; order Lepidoptera; family Hedylidae; genus Macrosoma; species Macrosoma leucophasiata. The sequence goes on from JAWQUS010000004.1 coordinate 14,558,684, forward strand.
GGGGCCGCCTGGCTGGACGGGCTGCAGCGCCGTCTGCGCCGCACGCCCGCTGACGCCGACGCCGAGGAGATCTCCGACGAGCTTTACGTGAGTATGTCGGGGGCCGGGGCCCGGGGTCCGGGGGCCGCCTGGCTGGACGGGCTGCAGCGCCGTCTGCGCCGCACGCCCGCCGACGCCGACGCCGAGGAGATCTCCGACGAGCTTTACGTGAGTATGTCGGGGGCCGGGGCCCGGGGTCCGGGGGCCGCCTGGCTGGACGGGCTGCAGCGCCGTCTGCGCCGCACGCCCGCTGACGCCGACGCCGAGGAGATCTCCGACGAGCTTTACGTGAGTATGTCGGGGGCCGGGGCCCGGGGTCCGGGGGCCGCCTGGCTGGACGGGCTGCAGCGCCGTCTGCGCCGCACGCCCGCCGACGCCGACGCCGAGGAGATCTCCGACGAGCTTTACGTGAGTATGTCGGGGGCCGGAGCCCGGGGCCCGGGGGCCGGGGGTCGCCTGGCTGGACGGGCTGCAGCGCCGTCTGCGCCGCACGCCCGCTGACGCCGACGCCGAGGAGATCTCCGACGAGCTTTACGTGAGTATGTCGGGGGCCGGGGCCCGGGGCCCGGGGGCCGCCTGGCTGGACGGGCTGCAGCGCCGCCTGCGCCGCACGCCAAGGCACTAAGACGACGAAAAAGCAAAACGGTAAAGACTGCAATAAGATAACGTGTGATTAGATTGAAGAGTAACGCCGCTTCGATGTTAAATACATTTTTAAACAGTTTTGTGCTTTTACCATTGTGATATAACCATTTCGCGATAGTTTACTATTTTGTTTTTTACCATTCTGCACTCAAAGACCAGCGATTATGTCCTTTATGTAAAAATTTTTGAATTAACAATCAGAAATCAGCTAAAAATAAGTCCTAGAAAGTAAAATGTTCTCATAATTTACGTAAAACATGTTTAATCAATCACTTACAACTTCATCAGTTGAAGTGCATCATCAATGTACTAATACGAATTGTTTTTATATCCCTTTTATGAATGCATATGTACAGGATTTGGAGAACTACATGCAGAACCACAGCGACAGCCGCCTGTCGCGCATCCAAGACATTGGGCGGCAGCTTATCGACGCGCACATCATGCCCGCCTGGATACAGGCTGAGATTGACGCTATCAACACGCGCTGGGACACACTTCGAGCTCAGGTTAGCCTCCATCATTTTCATTAATGAACTAGCTGACTTACCTCCGAATAGCGTAACTCAAGTGGCAGTGGGTAGGGCACAGAGCATACTACCATATGGGATGATTAGCCATAATATTATATGCAGGTTTTCCCTTCTGTCAAGTACAAGTGGTCCTGTGCCTGTCGCCGAGATGTTTAAATCTGTGCTGTCGATGAGCGATATAATACTACAAAACTCACACCTTGACTTTAACAAAATTGACTGCCCGGACCTTCTATTAACATTACCCTTTAACATAGCTTCAAAAACAGCTCGAATATTCCGGCCCATTTTCATTCGTCGTGTTCATACTAATTATCTTCAAAATTATTTTCTACTGCAGCAAGCATCAGCTTCAACCAACATCGTAAGCATATCGACTTAGACCTATTTAATACTAATGATTCTACACTAAAGAGACTTTTAAACAGCGACTTTTTTGATTGCTTTTGTTAACTATCACTTATTTTAATGTAAGCTATATTTATGTATGCTTAGTTTGCATACTTAATAAGTATTTTTTGTTAACTGTCTTCCTGTAATATTTTATTTGAACTGTGTCCTATACGTGGGTATCTGTCATTGGCTTCTGGATTTTTTGTTATGTTGCTTTACTTTATGTTTTAACTTGCTGTTGATACTCCTAAAAAAAATACATAAACAATTTCACGCACACATTTATACATCTGGGCGACAGGCGTAGGACCATTCGGGTTTGTACTTTGACAGAGGGGAAAGCCTCCATAATAATATAGCTACTCCTCTCCGGTCCGCCGCGGCCGGTGGCCCGTGTTGCTCTATGATTAATTATATAACCTGTACGTTTGGCAGGCGGGCGCCAGGACCGCGGAGCTGGAGGTGGCGGCGCGCGAGGCGGCCAAGTCGGAAGTGTCGCTCGACAACCTGCAGCAGTGGCTCGACTCCCTCTCCCCTCTCTCCCCCCTCTCCCCCCTCTCCCCGCGCCACCCCCACCACCAGCGCCAGCGCATACACTCCGACACACAGGTATCAGTGCAGAAATGTTATGGTAAAATGTATATTAATATTGTATGGAATGAATTCCTGCCCAAAGTCAATTTTTTCTTCTAAAAACTGCTGCACTGCGACTGTCCTCGTTGATACGTACGAGGGAAGATCATGTTCGGGCAGGAAGGCATCCTTCACGCATCCTCGTAGGTCCGTACCGCTGTTCTGCGCTTCGTGCAACGGCGACGATTCATCTGCTGCATCTTCTTTCAGATCCAAAATGGCGACTATATTTTTTTCTTTACAAAATATTATATGGGTATGAATTAGGTGTATAAAACATAAAGATCTAATAACTTTTAGGTTCGGTTCCAGCAAAATACTTGTTACAATTACAGTTAATATTAAATTGTACATCCTTCTCTAACTTTCACAAATTTGTTTTTATATTATTTCGCATTAACACATGCTTGTGAAATATATTTTATTTTAAAGAAAAATGTAAAGAAAAATTTTGACTTCAGGCGAGGCTCGAACTCGCGACCTACTGGGAATCTAGTCCTAACTAGCATAGTTGGTAATAGATGGCGCTACTGCTACCATAAAGCAATGCAATAGATGTGAAGGAAAGATTTGACAAATCGGGCAGGGCTTCAGTAGCTCAATTGGAAGAGCGGCTGGACTAGATTCCCAGTAGGTCGCGAGTTCGAGCCTCGCCTGAAGTCAAAATTTTTCTTTACATTTTTCTTTAAAATAAAATATATTTCACAAATTTATTTAAGTTAGAGAAGGATGTATAATTTTACATTACCTTGAACAAAAATGTTGGTGCAACCGAAGCTTGATCAATCCCAGTCAAATGTCATTTAGCGGCCTTAACTTGACCTAAGAAAGAACGACAAAATAGGCTTCTATAATGCAAAAAAATGCACCTTTTTTGAACAGTCAATCTATATTCACATCACCAATGATCATGATCTAATTGAATCTCAAACCTATCATTTACCAGGAGGATATAGAATCGGAGTTTGTGGCGCAACGCGGTGTGTTAGACGAGGTGCGGCGGCAAGCTGACGCTTACGACGCGGGCGGCAAACCTGAGGCCGCCGCCAGGCTACGCGATCAGATATTACTGCTTGAGGTAAATAAAATTAATAAAAAAAAAGACTTTTATTTCTTGCTTGCATATACATTTTTAAATTTTAAGAATTGCAGATAATTTATGTAATTGTAATAAAATTTATAAAACAATTGTAATTATTCGTATTAAAATTAAGTAAATTACAATTTCACATTTATTTCTCAAATGAACATTTAAATAAAAATTCTATCGTCAATCAATAATAATAATAATAACCCATTACAAAGTAGATCAAAATTCTCGAAAGGGCCTCTACGTGTTGGACCCCCCATGTCCCCGCGCAAGCCTGACAAAGGTCCGGGGTTCAAATTGGACCCCGTGCTGATAATCTTGATCTGGCTCACGAGGTTGTCGCCATGTGGGATGTGGATTCGGCCATAATTGTGCCGATAGTCGTATCGGTGAACGGGCTGATAGCGAAGAGCCTCGACCAACATCTCAAGAGGCTCTCGCTAGGTGGATGGATCAAGGGTTTGATACAGAAAGCAGTACTCCTCGGCACGGCACGCATAGTGAGGAGGTTCCTGTCTCTGTGTCCCTAACCATCGGCAGCTTGGACCCTGCTCCCGCTGTCGGCGGCACACAATTTTTTAATTTTTTATATATATTTGTTTATTTTTATACTTATATATGTAAAAAATTATTTAATAAGTTAAAAAAATAAATAAGTGGAATAACAATAAATTCTTTATTGTACACCAATTATAGAAACATTGTTACATAAAAAGAAAAATTAAAATGCACAATTGGCGGTCTTATCGCTGACGCAATTTCTTACAGACAACCAGGTGGAGGAAAAGAGTGGCTATGTAATATAAGACAGGGGTGTACGATTATGAATAAATAAATAAATAACGTTATACTGGCAAATTAATAAATAAATTGTATATAAATAAATAGATAATATTATACAACTAAATAAATACATACATAACTGTTTAATAACATACTTACAAGGATAGGCATGCGGAAGAAAGTAAAATATAAATAGGTAAATAAAAGCATACTATTTGTAGGGAAAGAAAGCAATGACAATTGATTAAGGGAGAATCAACAAAATAAAAAGATTAAAAAAATATGTACAGTAATACATGTATGTACCTACACTAAAAATTACATTAAAATAATTATTTTTGGTACACTGCTTGAGGTATTGTATCGAAAAGCATTTGTATATTTTGGGTTTTCGCGGGCTTCATACATTGTAGAAATCATATTTACGGATTTCTACTGCCAGTTGCCAGCTACCGTCAGTCTGCCCGTGACCACGGTATCTGAAAAGCGACGAACAAGAGAAGTTGGGAGTAGTGGTATGCCAGAAAATCCGCAAATATAATTTCTACAATGTATATTTAAGGTTTATTTTACTCAAAAAGAATAGAGTTCGCTTAAATTGAGTTTATGAACTATATATATGTATGTAGTCGTGGTCATCAAATTGACGGTATCATAAAATGATTGAAAATTTCGCGAAATGTTTGCATTTCATCAAATGTTCACTGTCCATCGGCCACATCATGATGTGCCTTAAAAAGATCAAAAATTAAAAAAAAGCGTTCAACGATATGGTCGGTTAAACGCCGCCCACACTTCATCAAATGTTAAAACTGATTTGATCATATGGTAAGATGGTTGCATTGACAGACAGACTGTTACTTTTCTAAATTCTATTTCCTAACTTTCTTACTTTCCAACAGCGTCGTCTCAACGAAGCCGAGCAGCAATTCCGTGCGAGTGCTTCTCCACAACCCCAAGAGGGACCAGAAGTGTCCGAGCCCGAGGAATCTGAAGGGGAGCGTATGTTGGGGCGGCTGGTTCGAGCCGAAGCTACACTGAGAGACGTGCAGAAGGATGCTGTCGGCGGACTGGCTTTGGCTGGACACGAGCCTGATGCTGTGAGGGCACAGTTGAGACGCTGTTTGGTATGTATCACATGTCACATCTTTTATCTCATAACTGGAATTCGAATTTGCGGTCAGTCGCCCGAAACGAGCGACCACATTTTGTGGTTTTGCGAGCTGTACACTGAACATCGGACAGAGATGTAGGTCAGCTCACATTGAAGATCTGATTTGTTGTCCAGAAAATTATGTTCTGCTGCTCACTTTTGCACATCGTTGGCATAACGTCAGGAAGTTACTGAATTGAGCTGCTGGATAAAATAAGAGGTAAGTCAAGTTCTTTATCAATCCTAGCGCGAGCATACCGCACCGAAGTCCTCTGTGTGTTTTTATTTGTTGTGTGTTGTGAGGAGTGATATTATAATAAGGACAAAATAAAGATAGTACTTGTAGAGAGAGAGCAAATTTCAAGACTTTTTCTGGTACGTAATAAAATGCACAAAATGAGGTATATGAAGGGGAATGTATGTTGGGGGCGCTGATTTTAAGAGAGACGTGCAGAAGGATGATGTCTGCGGATTGGCCTTAGCTGGACATGAGCTTGACGCTATGAGGGCACAGTTGCGTCGCTGTTTGGTATGTATAGTTTTTATTCACAAAATTATGATAATCCTTCGCTTAGCTAGGTATATAGCGTATAACAATATGAAGGTTAAAATCCACATCAATTATGTTTTTTTTTAAATGTCCCATCAAGGAGCGTATGTTACCTATACCTTTATTTGTCGCCAAATGGTATTCTTCTGCACTATCGTATACCGTTTAGAGAGAAAGAAATAAAAAAGAAAAATATTTATTTACCTGACGACACATAACGCGATAAGAGAAAAAAAAGATGGTAATGTTTGGCCCCGTAATCTCAAGTCTCAGGGTAGGGTGCATGCTTGGTTGCCACTTCCATTACATAAAAAAAGTAGCTTTTTATGTAACCAAGGTGGCAAACAAGCATGCAGTTCACATAAGTGTTAAGTAATGACTGCAGCCTATAGACATGAACATAAAAACCAGAGATCAAAATGCAAATACGTTGCCACTCCTGACGCCTAAGGTGTTATGACTGTGTGCCCGAAATTACAGGGCCGTACATCACCACCTGACCGGAACACGATAGTGCTGAACACTACCATTTAGGTAATGCGGTGGTGCCTACGCCCGAATTTCGTATCTATCTTTCTATCTTTTATGAAACAATGACCATTTATTATCGAATCATAATCAGTCAGAGAACAGTAACACGATGTTACGGACATTATTTATTGCGGATGTCATATTTGTCCAAAGTTGTCGCTAGGAGCGGCCCGTGAAGGGTTTCCAGGTCAGTGGGCATTTGCCGCATCGCATACGTCGTGCTTCGTTGAACCTCTTATTACTTATCAAAGTTTATAAAAAGTTTTTTAAAAAACTACTATTACTCTGGAGGTCCTGGGTTCGATTCCCGGGTCGGGGACTATCAGAGATAACGGTTTAAAATCCTTTATCTCTGCTTCTATTGGGATTTTTCCATTTTCTGGAAGTTTACCAGTACCCGGAGTTTGGTAATGTGCCCGGAGATGGCAACAGGTTCGCCATCTGTTACATGGGCCAAAAACGTAACTGTCGAGTCGTGGGTGTTTGCATGTATGATTTAATGCATGCATTTACCTCTGCCTACCCCTTCGGGGATTACAGGCGTGAAGTTACGTATCTGTCTTTCTACCCTTAATAAAAGACGCGGCGCGCCCTGGCTTCGCGCGGTTGCAATGTTACCTACTCTCTCCTATTCGTCTTAGCGTGATGTTTTAATTATATTATTAAATAAATAAATGGGCTATCTAACACTGAAAGAATTTTTCAAATCGGACCAGTAGTTCCTGAGATTAGCGCGTTCAAACAAACAAACAAACAAACTCTTCAGCTTTTTAATATTAGTATAGATTTGTAATACGGCTCCGTGATTACTGAGCTGTACATTACGGTGCCGTATGTTAACATATGATCGGAACACGATAGTGCTGAACACTACACTTTGGTGGTTGTGACATTACGAGTATGTAATGCGGTCCGACACTGGTGCTTAAGATGAGTGTTTTGCTCAAATATATTGATTTGTACGAGTATTTCAATGTTGACGTGCTTATAACATGTCTAATATCGTAAACGTTTTTCACCCATCACACACCCGTCACATATCGCTTATGATCTACATCAGCCGCGGGGCCATGCGCGCTCACGTCGATGAACGTACGTAAATCTCAATATTTCTACATTATACCCATTGAATTATTGCGTACATACGATGTGTTACCTTTCACACGTCACGCGCGATCAGATTCCCGGTTGCGGCTACACCACTCGCTCGCTCGGCCGGCTGTACACTTTGCTCACACAGTCAATATATTGACATCTTTATAGGATAGGCAATTTTATGTTGAAGAAACATTCAAGAAATATTTCTCTAAAAAACTATTTGCGCTATACTTACCATTAGTTGTTATTATTTTAAAACGTAACTTCACGCCTGTGATCCCCGAAGGGATAGGCAGAGGTAAACGCATGCATTCAAGCATACATGCAAACACCTACGATTCGCCGGTTACGTTTTGACCCATGTTAACAGGTGGCGAGCCTGTTGACATCTCCATCTCATCATAGTTATTATTTTAATATATATTTATTGTCCGCCTCGAATGTTAATTTATAATAAGCATTATCTTAATATATATAAATCTCGTGTCACAATGTTTGTCCTCAATGGACTCCTAAACCACTTAACCGATTATAATAAAATTCGCACACCATGTGCAGTTCGATCCAACTTGAGAGATAGGATAGCTTACATTACGCTATGACTAATAGGAGCAGAGCAGCGCGGGCGAAGCCGGGGCGGGCCGCTAGTTGTTATATAATTTCGTAGGCAATATAACAAAATAATAGTTGAACAAGCTTGTGTTGTTGAACCCTATACGATGTACTGACAACATTTTTCGATGTCTTGCGAGAAATTGATCATGTGTAGCGGATCTTACACCATTTATTGGAATAAATCAGTCTTTCTATGCTCCGAGTCTAGTTATGTTCGATTTGAAATACAAATGTGTATAATAAAATAAGTAATTAAATATAATATTAAAACTCGAGTCTGTCAGTAAAATATTTATTACAAAAATAATCGTTTCAATGTGTTAGTTTGTTAAATTAAATATATCTTGTGTTGCCGGTATTGTATATGAGCACGATTAAAAAGATAATCTTAAAAAACTACGCTTAACGTTCAAAATATAATTCAGTATTTTTTTATTCGTATGTTTTTTTATTTTAATATTCCGATAAGTAAATCTTTCGTCTACACAAGAGTGAGTGTAAAAAGATGCGTCGGAGTGAGGTAAGATTATAAATTATATAGTGTTTATGAGAAAACAAATATGTATTATGTTTTTTTAACTTTAAACATTTTGTGAATGATTGACGCTTACATTAAATGGTCGGGAATTAGAAGGTGTGCACTATACGATCTGTTTTGAGGAGTTTGAGGCATATGCGATAGAGAAAGCGTAATTTTGTCTAAGGCTGGAGCGCCTTCTGCGCTCGTCGATTGCTCGATGAAGTAAACTAGTTCCGTCTCGAGACGTGCCGCATAAATTACCGCGTCAAAAAAAAAAGGATGAGAGTGACAGCGTCGTTTAGTTTCTGTCAGTACTGAACATTTTGATGTAGAGAGTAATTTAATCAAGAAACTGTTCTTACCTTGAATTTTCCGGCTTGAGTTTTGAAATAAAAACATCATAAAATTACCATTATAACATGAATAATATTTACAGTTTACGTAAGGCAAATCTCATTAATCTATGCATATTGATTACGTGAAAAATTAACTAATATAGTAATATATAATATCAGTAGGATAGCGTTACATTAGTATTATACAATTAATGAGCAGCTATGTGAAATCGCGTGCGACGCGGATTCATCGCTACCTTTGAAAGGATTCTGCGATTGTGCAACAAGTATTGATTCGTGGATGTGGCATTTTGTTATTCACTTGAAAATATTGCGATGGATGGGTTCAGTTAAATATACATGCAATGTTTTTAATATTTACTTCTGTCAGTGACTTGCAGTAAAGAGGAACTGTTAGATGAATAGGTCCTATTTTTAACCGAGTTCAAAAAACGAGAAGGTTCTCAATTCGGCCGGTATATATATATATATTTTTTAATGTATGTACGCGAATTTCGCCGAGATTTCTGGACCGATTTACTAAATTCTTTTTTTGTGTGATGCGGAATAGTTTCGAATTGGTCCCATAAAAATTTGATTCAGATAGGCCCATCAGTTTTTATTTTATGAGCATTTTTTTACTTACTTTCACCTCAGACCAAAGAGTATACAAATACTACGTAAGACAGCTTATTTACTCCTTCGTGGATAAAATTTTTTCATTGATTTCGTATACCTAGTCGGGTAATAATTTTGTATCGACACAAGTTATGTTACGGCGGAAGGATTTGTATAAAAAAATATATTCATTAACTGAAGTACAAGTTTATTGCTTAAATAATTCTACAAGACTAAATTACATTTAAAAAGATATTTATAAAGTAAACTAAAATAACAACTTAAAACTAGGATGCCGAATAAGAACTCCACACAACACATGCCGGTCGTCCGCTGCGTAGTCAGCAGGATCGGGCGTCGGGCGATTGCCTAACTCACACCTAAACAATTTAAATTAGGTATCTAATTGTCACGAAGCTAAAAAAGTCAGATTTTACAAATTTAACAGATGTGAACATTAATCTAATTGGCAATGCAGTAAACTAAAAAGTATTAAATAAATATAACTACGTTAAGAAAAACCGACTTCAAATCTGAAAAATAAAAAATAATAAAAATTTAATTGTAATTATATGCTACCTATTATTTATATGTGCTATTTACTAATAGGTTTGAAGTCGCTGCCAAGCCAAAATCACTAAAGTAGGCATTTCATTGTATTAAAACGTAACTTCACGCCTGTAATCCCTGAAGGGGTAGGCAGAGGTAAATGCATGAATTCAAGCATACATGCAAACACCCACGATTCGCCGGTTACGTTTTGTACAGTGTATTAATTTGCTCGTATTCATATTTAAGTGATTAAAATATAATTATTTGTTTAAGGCTTGGCAGCGACTTCAAACCTATTAGTAAATAGCACATATAAATAATAGGTAGTATATAATTACAATTAAAATTTTATTATTTTTTACTTTTCAGTTTTGAAGTCGGTTTTTCTTAACGTAGTTATATTTATTGAAGAAAGGATTGGATGTGGTAAAGCACCATCAAATGTCGTATTAAATGAATGAATAACATAAGGGGTAGGCAGAGGTAAAATGCATGCATTCAAGCATACATGCATTCAACCACGAATAGCCGGTTACGTTTTTATGAATGAATATATTAAATATTTAAGATTTTATGATTATATTTCGGGTTGTACATTGAATCCTGTTACACGTTGTATACACAAAAATCTGCAGATGTGTTGCTGAGACCTTAGGTGCTATGTCTCTGTGATAGTTATGGGGCCATACATCACCACCTGACCGGAACACGATAGTGCTGAACACTGCCATTTAGCGGTAAGTATATTAGGTAATGCGGTGGTTCCTACGCTCGCGATCTCCGTCACTGGAGTTCTACCACCTGTAGAAAAGTATTTCTTTATACATATTTAATTTATTTATTGCTTTGTTTACTGCTGTATTCGTACATCGCATGCGACCCACAAAAATTCTAAACCGACATCAACACAATAGATACTTTAAACTAGATGTGTGTACAAAATAAGCACTATTGTGGTGTAACCTTGAACACAATGCAAGGTGTGCAGATGACGCGTCCATTTGTTCGTACGTCCGCGATCAAATCCGCGCGCAGTATGTTTACTGTGATCTACCGTCGCATCGTCAGTACTACGCACGCATACCACGAATAACGATACGAAATTTCGAATTTTATCGACGTAATTCATAATAATGAATTGGGATTCTCTTTATCTTGTGTTCATATTGAGCGTCGCCTTTTATAGATGGCTCGTAAGTGTTTTGGCAATATTAGAATATTTCACAGTTTAATTCTAATCCTATCAATCTGATCTATGTGTAAAATATGCCTTGGTAAGAAAAATGATTTTAGGTCGACTCCAAAGTAAAATATATTTAAATTCATAGGGATAACAAGTTGGCGTCTTAATTCTTGGTACGAAATGAAAACAATATGATAAAGGTTCATGTTTTATCGCTTTAATTTTGTTGTATTTGTTCCACAGAGATTCTATCGCACGCTCAGCGAGATCAAATCTGAGGTGGAGACCATAATCAAAACTGGACGTAAGATGGTCGAAGAGAAAGCCGTACCCGAACCGCAAGAGTTCTCCAAAAAGATAGACACGCTGAAAGAACTGTACAACAAACTCGGCGCTCAAGTCACAGAGTCCAAGAGCAAATTAGAGACAGCTTTGCTAACAGCTCGCGAAATACAAAACGACCTGCAGTCCCTCACCAGTTGGCTACAAGGTCTCGGGAACGTTGGCAAGCAGACCTTAGAACTGGAGATGTCCAGAATGGAGGCAATCAAGAACAAACTCAACGTTAACTACGAGGAGTTCGCCAAAAACTGCGACCCTGTTTACTTAGAGAATCTTCGCGAACAAATAGATGCCATCAACACACGTTGGGACCACCTCAAGCGACACGGGCTCGGTAAAAAGGAAACTGAAGCTGAAGCCCTGCAAAGATACTTGAACGACATCGAACAGGAACTAGACTGTCCCGACACAATGTCGGCAGCTAAACTCAAATTATTGAAAACAGAGTTACGAGCCAAAGGTGGTGAAATCGACGCTCTTGATAATAAAACCCTTACTAAACAGTGGGAGAAGCTTTTAGAGAAAGTCACGGTGAGTACCCTTTTTTTGTTTAACATGCGATTTCTTGAGATAGACTTATTTTACAATCATCCTATAAAGTGGCAAAATGTTACCGCTTTACCCATAGAGCAACTCGAGCCAGCGGCCGCGGCGGACCGGAGGGAGTAGCCATAGCGTTTATTATCGATGCAAAACAGTCTGTCATTTTTGCGGGGGGAAATACGTGTGACACACTACAAAAATCGTCTATTACCACGAAACACACCTTGACTTTAACAAAATACATAAAAAAATTCACGCACACATTTAAACATCTAGGCGACAGGCATAGGCACGCTTGTGCTTGTACTTTGACAGAGGGGAAAGCCTGCATATGGCTCCCCTCCGGTCCGCCGCGGCCGGTGGCCCGTGTTGCTCTATGGCTTTACCTAACAGAACATCTCAAAAGGTCGTTGTTTATTGTTGCTTTTATTGTTACTTACACTGTTTATACACAGAAAGTGCACGTAGATGCTTCGTCGCGCGGTGAGTTTGCATTCATTGGATATATTATTGGTGTTTATAAATTCTTATTGCGTGTGTGAATCCGAGTGAAATAACAAACTAAATGTACTCACGACCTGTGTGTCCTCGTACTAAACTACAAAAAAAGACTGTACAGAAACATACGTGACCGTGTACTTCATGAATTGTGGATGTGTGCTTAGCATAACGAACACTGTAAATACGTATAGACACGTGTACATATACAATACAATGTATAGCGTCATTGGTGTCGGTGTAAACCTTGTGTGGTGTGAAGAGCTTTATGTATCACAGCATAGATACCATTTTGCATTGGCGCGATACTTCGAGCTTTCCGGACTCACACTTTTCGGGTATCATGCTTAATCACATTCCATCAACTATACAAGGCGCTTGGGAGTCATCGCATACAGAAATCATTACAGCCATACAGATCATACCGGAGGCGGAACATTGACTAACATGTACATAACCGACGCGTCGACGTTGTGTTAAGCCGCCTTTGTGCTTGCAGGCCGCCACAGGCTCTGACAAGGAAAAGGAGGTCGTGGAGTACGAGAACGTGACGGACACGATCAAGCGCCGGCTAGAGAGCCCGATCAACTCGCCCGACTCGGAACGCCCCGAATTCAAAAAGTCCAAGATCCCTCTGGCGCTTAAAAGCCCAGTACCCATAAAGCGGGAGATAAAAGAGGGCGGAAACTGGAGCCGAGGCTCGTCACTGGAGAGGCTAAGGAAGAAAGATGACAGCCCAATGTCAGACACCATTTCCAGCATCATGTCAACAGATTCCATAGAGGGTTCCGTATCTCTACCCGGCTCTTTACCTTCTACGCCCGGAACACCCAGGAAAGACAGCAGCACCTTCAATTTGCTCAAGGACAGCGACCTCTTCACGCAGATCTCCAAAAACAAAATTGAGCCGAAACCCCCGTTGCCGCCAAAAACCAACGCGTGCCATGTAGTTGCCGTCACCGAGCATGAGATCGTGAAGTCTACTGTGAGTCCCGTGGAGACAGAGATGCCCGTAGAAGTGGAGACGGTGGTAGAGTTCATACCGCAGACGGTGGAGCGAGTGGAGATTATAGATGACACTGGCGATTCCGGCGACGAGCGACCGTCTGTTGATCTAGGTTCCGAACCGAAAACGTTCGTGGTTGAGGTAAAGAAGTTGGAACGACGCATGACTCCTACCCTTGGCATCCTCAAGCGACGAAACGGTGAAGAGATTGAAAACAAGCAAACTACTAAACCACGGGTGACTTTGGATGTGCCAGATTTAATTCCTACAACCGATAAAGATCGCGATGGAGCCGCTGGCACTCCACCGCCGACTCCGTTAGCCGAAACGGAAACTGAAGCGATTGAATGTCCCCTTTTATATGATTTGGCCGTCCGTCAAAAGGAAGCCAAAAGGAATTTGCATAGAGACGAAGTGAACGAGTATCTAATCCTCGATGAAGTACCCAAAGACCAGGCGGCGTTGCCTGAACCTTCGGCTACTGAGACTTTAGCTACGGACACTATCGATGAAATCCTGGAAGAAGCAGCTAAAGATGAATCCACTTCTGAACGCAAAGCGCCGACCACCGCTGCTCCCAATGAGGAAGAAGTCATATATTCCGAAGTGGAATATATGCAGGTAATAAATGAACATTGTTTTTGAAAGGATACCCTATTGATTCTCAAATTGATACTTATATTTCGAAACAAGAAATCAATGTCTCTAAATTGATCTGTCTTATCTTTTCTTCTATTGTTTGACTCAGTGCCGGCGTTATGACCATTGACACCATCATCATAAATCATTTATTTACTAGAATGTAGTAGGTACAGGTGGTATGGTAACAAAGTATCGTGGAGAATCGTGGCGGGTCAGAATATCTCGGCGGCCATTTAATAAACCCGAAATTGGGTGTAATTTTTTGCCGTTTTTTAGGGTAACCCAAAACTAACGATGCGATCGTAGAACGTTTTGTAGCTCTCGTTTTATTTTATCCTCACCATCCACCGCGCGTACCATTGGCGGAGATCCTCCCCACCGATCGCCCCCTGAAATTTGGCTTTCTGGGCCGTCGCCCCATCGCGCCCCATCTAACGCCGGCACTAGTTTGACTCTTTTAAGCCCAAGGTATCATGAAAACGTATTTTACTATCATCGTCTTCGTTTATAAACCTTTATGTGTGTTGCCAAAAAAAAAAAATGCAATAAATTTCGGTAACTTCTAGAAATCATTGTTGATTTTTTTTCTACCGACGATTGATCGAATAATTTTATATGAAAAGTTCGTATTATTTTTTCCTTTCTCTCTGTTGTTCTTCTGAACAATCATTAAAGTAATGAACTGTAATTCTTTAAACCTATTACTATATCTTTAACTTTTATCATAATATACCATTTAAAATGTATAGGCATATTCTGTTGTTTCACAACCGTGTAGTGTCATAGCGACTTCGGTCGATGTTCCCAGGCTCGAGTGTCGGCCGAGGACTTCGAAGACAAACAGCCACTGTCCACATCGACGCCCATCAAGCTAGAAGACAAGAAGAAACAGGTGCAAGTGGTCGCCATGTCGCCGAAGAACGAGGAGAGCTTGCACAAGTCGTATATACCGATCAGTAAGGACAGGAAGCCTGAGAAGTATCAGAAGACTGATGAATACGCCCAGGTAAGCTTTTTATTTTGGATTTATTTTGCTTTTTACATGTAATTTTTAGGTTTGATAAATGTAATGAAAATATTTTCTAAAATTTTGAGTATTACATTTGGTCGACTATTTCTTGCAAACTTGTAAAGCCAACTTAGGTGTGATAGTTTTCCTTTTAATTTCGTTACATTTTGAAGCTACTATTGTCGTAACGTATGAATTTCTAACAACATCGTTTAGTTGGTAGAGGGGTGGGGGGGTAGTTGGCGAAACTATAAGGGTTCCTTGTTTACTACGGAATCCTTAAATGGAAATGAAATTTTGTCTTCGGGCAGACTTAACCAAACCTGCGACCTTGGATTACTAGCTTTCTGCTCTCACTTTCATTTGAATTATCTATCGGCGGTCAAACGTACGATTTCAAAGATGTTTCTATCTTTAGTAGAATAGAATAGAATAGAATAGAATAGAAAATATTTTTATTTCGAATAGATCTTTACAGATACTTTCAAAACGTCAATAAATCATAAACTACCTAGAGCGAATAACCATTACATATAGTAAAAGCAAAATCATATATTAATAGTAAATTAAAAAGTAAAATTTAAACTATTTGGTTAAAACATAATAATCATAAAATTTTTCAATTCCTTCAATGATAATAAATGAAGAAAAAGAAAAACTTATTCGTCAAGATCAATGTTATTCACTTAGCAGAGTTCCAAGTGCAGTCACTACTGAGAAGAACTCCGCTACCCAACAAACTCAGTAAGAGCTCTTTTAAATGAGAGCTTAAATCTAGTACAGATTATCGTGAAAAATCAAATAATGTCAACGTCCATAGCATAGATGCAAATAAACTGCTATCTACTAAATGTGATGTAGCCCCTGCAAACCAGAACAGACCAGTCCCCACCAACAGCACCCGTTCACGAGTATGACGCATGTGACAGCCATTGCCCTCCTCGACCATTTTAGAGGGAAGTGAGCAACCCGCCACACGACGCCGCCAAAGGCAAAGACATTTAAGCGTGCATGACTGTTCCGGATATGCATACGGCAAAATAAAAGATGGAATTCATTTTCAGCCAGGGTATTCACATTATTCAACCCTTAACAATAGTAGATACTAATTACAGAATACACGAAATCACAGGATCATGAAATAGCCTGGCAGCGATCGCTATAATCCCAAGACGTATTATCATTAAGATAATCACTGGTCTTATAGTAATTACATTTATATAAACGTTCTTTCATTACTTTCTTAAATTTATTGATCGATAGACTTTGAACGTTTTTGGGGATTGACCTCTAAAAGAATTACTGACCCTATTCAGCCGCGTTGCATGCATGGACAACTTGTATTTGTTCCTAGTATTTATACTGTGGTTGTTACCTATTGTAGGAAACTCATTAATGTTTTTACGGACATATAATACATTTTCATAAATGTATTGCGAAGCTACAGTCAGAATATTTATTTCTTTAAATTTATCTCTAAGAGATACCCTCGGACTCAACCCGTAGATAGCCCGGACAGCTCTCTTTTGCAGTACAAAAATAGTGTTGACGTCGGCGGAATTTCCCCATAGCAAAATGCCATAGGACATTATACTGTGAAAATAACTAAAATAAACAAGGCGAGCCGTCTCGACGTCTGTTAATAGTCTAATCTTTTTCACAGCAAATGCTGCCGAGCTAAGTCTACTAGCTAATTTGGCAATATGGGGACCCCATTGCAATTTAGCATCCACGGTAATGCCAAGAAATACCGTGGACTCAACGATCTCCAATACTTCCTCATTTATCTTAACATTGGTTTCAACCTGTTTTACGTTAGGAGTAGTAAATTTAATACATTTTGTCTTACTGCTATTTAACGAAAGGTTATTGGCGCTAAACCAATGTACTATATTAGAGAGAGTATTGTTTACACAGTCAAAATCTACCTCCTGTCTTTTAATTTTGAACACTAAAGAAGTATCATCAGCAAACAATACCATCTCTTGGCCAACATTGATAATGTAGGGTAAGTCATTAATATAGACTAAGAAAAGAAATGGCCCTAAAATAGAGCCCTGTGGGACCCCCATATCCATTGAAGTCCCGGGAGATCTTGTCCCATTTACATCAACACACATATTTCTATTGTTTAAATATGAAGTCATAAGCTCGAGAGCGGTATCTCGAAGGCCGTAGTGATATAACTTTCTGACCAATGTTTCATGCTGAACGCAATCAAATGCTTTAGATAAGTCACAGAATACCCCTAGTGCATTATGTGATTTTTCCCAAGCTTCAAAAATGTGTTTGACAAGTTCAACACCTGCATCGGTAGTTGAACGACCCCTAGTAAATCCAAACTGTCGACAATGTAAAAGTTTATGATGGTTAAAGTGTGCAAGTAGTTGAATTAAAATAAGTTTTTCAAAAATTTTACTTAAGACAGGTAGTACAGAAATTGGTCTAAAATTTGTGGGGTCACTTGTACTACCAGATTTAAAAAGAGGAATCACTTTACTATGTTTCATTAAGTCAGGAAATATACCACTTACAATACTATTATTAAACATTGCCGCTAGGTAAGGTGCAATCACATCCATTATTTCATATGCAACTTTTACAGATAAGCCCCATAAATCAGTTGTGTTCTTAATATTAATAGACTTAAAGGCATGTATAACATCCGCAGTATTAACTAACTTAAAATTAAATATAGTTTTACTTTGATGTACATTTTTTTTCAATAATGATTCGGCGACGGTAGGCGATGAAATGAGGTCTCCAGTCAAAGAAACTGGAATATTAGCAAAGAATGTTTCAAATGCTAAAGCAACTTCTTCGTCAGTAGTAACATATTTATTGTCAATTATTAATTTAAAATCAGAGTTGCGTTCAGCTTGTTTCCCAGTTTCACTATTAATTACATTCCAAGTCGCTTTAATTTTGTTATTTGAATTTTTAATTTTATTTTTAATGTGAAGTGCCTTGGCTGCAAAACACACTTTCTTGAATATTTTCGAATATAATTTAACATGATTTTTAAACGAATTTGTGTGATTATGTGACTTTTCTCCATACAGGTCATACAATCTCTGTCTACTCTTATGTATTCCAACCGTCGCCCATTCATTGAACGACTTATGACTTCTTACATTTATTGTCTTATTGGTAAAAACTAAATTAAATTCTGTTAAAATTGTGGCAAAAAAGTCATTGTATAATATGTTAGGATCGTTATGGTATTGTATGTTTGCAAGTTTTGGGACAATATTTTCTCTGAATTTCTTAATTCGCTTCGCATTGAAAGGAACAAATACTATTGCTCGTTTATTTTTATCATTATGTAATTGACTACAGAAGGAAACTAACTGACCACAATGGTCGGAGCTTAATTCAGTCAAAATATTTTTATGTGTAGCTTCAAAATCGATAAAAATATTGTCTATGCATGTCGCTGAGTTCTGTGTAATTCTAGTAGGTTCTGAGAACAAATTATGCAGATTAAATGACATAAGTAACGATTTAAACCTCACAGTTGTTGGAGTTTCCTCCAATAAATTTATATTGAAATCTCCGCAAATAATGACACGTTTTTTTGAAGCAGTTAGATTGTTAAGTACAACATCTAAAATTTTTTCAAAACATTCATAAGATCCACTTGGAGGTCTGTATACGGACACAATAATCAAGCGCTCAAGCTCCACACAGGCTATTTCTGCAGTTCGTTCAACAGAAAGACTCACTATATCTCTGCGTTCCTTATGTTTAATGTCTTTTTTTAACAATATAAGAGAGCCACCACGTATTGCATGTGACCTACAGAACGAACTGCCTACCTGGTGCCCACTAAAATTGAATATTAATTCGCTATTTTTCAACCAATGTTCAGTAAAACAACAAATTTGTATGTCATGAATGTTTAAAAATAACTCAATTTCTAATTCTTTACCCAATATTCCTTGTATATTTTGATGCACCAGGTTTACAATGTTATTATGTTATTATACTTTGGTATCCATAGAGAGTTAGTAGACTTTGGTATCCATAGAGAGTTATTTAAACGTGAGTGTGATCAGTAATTACTCTGTTTTTCCCTTCCCCAGCCGACGGAGGTATCGAGCGACACGAGCGATCTGCCGTCGGAAATTTCCGACGCAGACATCGACGCCGAAGTCGAAACAGAAGCGGAAGCGGAGCTATCTCGCTCAAAATTCGGCCAGGCGTGGGATAACAGTGTGGACACGTTCGTGAAGGACGCGCGTCGCATGTGCAGGCGCATGCATGTCATGTTGCTGACTGTGGCGGGAGTGGCTAGTGAACGTGATCCTGCTAAGAGACTGGAGGTAGGCCCTTTAATTAAATCCATCACTAGCTGTGCCTGCGACTTCGTCCGCGTGAGAATTTATGATTGTTCAGTATCTACCCCGACGAAGTCGTGGGCGCAGCTAGTATAAAAGTAACCTAAGTTACTTCTTATTACACAAGCTATCTGCCAGTGAAAGTCCCGTCAAAATCAGTCCAGACAGACAGACAGACAAAAATTGTAAAAATGTTGTTTTGGTATATGTACTGTGTATACATACATATGCATTTAGTAAAAAGCGGTTATTTTTATATTACAAACAGACACTCCAATTTTATTTATTTGTATAGATAGATTAATGCTTTTGTGTATTCGTCATTCCTTCAAAGATGCTTATAATGATCGGGTTTGGGCAGCCGTTATCCAGCGCTAGCCCGCAATCTTCGTCAAGCTTTTCTACACACTGCGAATGCGTGGTTGCATCTTTCATGAAGAACATCGTAAGGGTGTTTTTTTTAGTAACCGGATCTTTTTTATCATGCACAAAGTTGGCGATTAGGTTAACATAGAGACCAAAGTAGAGACGGAGTTATCTCGCTCGAGGATCGACCAAGCGTGGGATTACAATGTAAATACATTTGTGAAGGAAGCTCGATGGGGAAAAAATGTGCATCCCCACTCTACGTGTAGGGGGTTTACTTACTTGTACTTACCTACAAGTTTTTATTGCACCACTTTTTCGACGTGAAGTAAGAACATAATTATTAACCCCCTTATTCATAAACGTAATTTAGGTAAAGTGTTGCTAATCTCTCCTTTGTCTTTTTCTGTCCTTCACATTTGACAATGCAACTGACAAAGACAAAGCATTCTATAGCTAAAACGTATCTAATGTACGTTTATGAATAAGGGGGTTAGTCTCCAAGCTTAGCTGCAGATAAACAGACGGACGGATGAACAGACGGCCGAACATGGCGGAACTATAAGGCGTTCTAGTTCTAAGTTTGGCGCGACTCATTTTTTTTTTTTTTTTAATTTAAAGGAGTTACTGTATTCCAGATTCTGAAGAACCAAGTGGGGCTGGTGGCGCCCGACGCGGCGGCGCTGATCTCGCGCGGCGACTCGCTGGTGTACGACAAGCACAAGCTCAGCCCCGCGCTCGCCACGCACATACACACGCAGTACCAGGTCATACACAATCTTTCATACTACCGATTGGCATAAACCAAAGAGCGATTGGCATATAACTAAGCAACACGGGCCACCGGCCGCGGCGGACCGGAGGGGAGTAGCCATATGCAGGCTTTCCCCCCTGTCAAAGTACAAGACCGAATGGTTTTATGCCTGTCGCCCAGATATTAAAAATGTGTGCGTGAAATTTTTTATGTATTATGTTTAAGTCAAGGTGTGAGTTTTGTAGTAATAGACGATTTTTGTAGTGTGTGTCACACGTATTTATCCCCGCAAAAAATGACAGACTGTTTTGCATCTGTAATAAACGCTATGGCTACTCCCCTTCTTCCCGTCCCGACCGGAGGGCCGAGTTGCTTATATATATTTTATGTAATGGAAATGGCAAACAAGCATACAGTTCACATCGTTGTCAAGTGATGACTGCAGCCTATAGACATAGATGCGTTACCACTCCTGAGGCCTAAGGTGTTATGCCTCTGTGCCGAAAATTACAGGGCCGTAAATTACCACTCGACCGGAACACGATAGTGCTGAATTACCATTTAGCAGCAAGTATATAAGGTAGTCTAGTGGTAGCAGGCCACTACTACTACGCTGAGGTCTTGGGTTCGATTCCCGGGTAGGGGGTTATCAGAGATAACGGTGTAAAGTCCTTTGTCTCTGGTTCAATTGGGATTTTTCCATTTTCTGGAATTTTTCCAGCACCTCGAAGTTTGGTAATGTGCCCGGAGATGAACAGGCTCGCCACCTGTTACATGGGCCAAAAACGTAACCGGTGAATCGTGGGTGTTTGCATGTAGGCTTGAATGCATGCATTTACCTCTGCCTACCCCTTCGGGGATTACAGGCGTGAATTCACGCACGTTTTATTCGCTTGCGGCACCACCGCATTACCTAAATGCGGTGGTGCCTACGTCCGCGAGCTCCGTCGCTGGAGCTCTCACCGGTTAAATGCTCCATGGCGTCAAAAGAGTCCTTCAGGGCTGGCAGCGCGTTGGCAACTCCCCTGGTGTTGCAAATGTTCATAGGCGACGGCGACCGCTTTCCATCGGGTGGCCCGTTTGCTTGTCTGTCGATCTTCAGACATAAAAAAAAATGGTGATTACGTATGAATTTAAAGCAAGCTAATCGACTCGCGTTCTCCAGGACAAGCTGCGCACGCGGTGGTCGCGCGTGACGGGCGAGGTGGAGAGCAAGCGGCGCGCGGCGGCCGCGGCCGAGGACGGCGTGCGCGAGCTTGCCGCGGCTGCCGCGCGCCTCGCCGCCTGGGCGCACCACGCCGACAACGGCATACGCAACGGGAACGTTGAAGGTCACCGCACTCACGTTTTTGTTACCACTAGCCGTCGCCCGCGTGTAGGGACTCGTTGGATGTGGACGATAGTCTCTGCGATTAGATTCAGACTTCTTATCTCTCTCCAAAGTTATATACGACGAAACCCAACATATGTCGTTTTATATGTAACTAATGGCCGAATACTCAAACGTCACTCAATTTTAAGCAACCCTTAAAATGTGCGCTATCTCTATCGTTTGAACGTGTTTTATAAAGGCAGAAGACTTTTAAGTCCCACTTAGATTTAAGTGTCGTTTGAGTATTTGGCCGTAAGTAGCCTATGTTCTTTCTCCAAGTCGGCTCTATCTCTGTACCGAATTGCATTAAAATCGGTTCAGTCGTTTGGACGTGAAAAGTAACAGACAGACAGACAGACGGAGTTACTTTCGTATTTATAATATTAGTAGGGATTAGTGATAACACCGCGAAATTCCGTACAAACGCTTAATAAGGTCTCTAGTACACAGACATCAGCGCGCATGGCTCCGCGGCTGGTGTAGATCGTAAGCGATCTACTCGGTTCAGCATTACGGGCGCGGTCGGGTGTGTGATGGGTGACCGCTTGTAACAAATTAAAATGCGCGTTTCCGTGCTTCGAAGGGCACGTTGAGCCGTCGGTCCCGATTGATATCGTTAGATAGCAGTAGTTAAACTTTGTCGGAGGCCTTATAGGCGGTTTGAAAACATCCGACAGCGGGTTGGCCACTGACCCGTTTCTCCACCAACCCGCATTGGAGCAGCGTGATGGAGTAAGCTCCAGACCTCCCCCCAAAAAGGGGAGAGACTCGTGCCCAGCAGTAGGACGTATAATGGGTTGCCATTATTATTATTAACACACCGCGGACACTCCGCCAAAATTCCATACAAACGCTTAATTTGGTCTCTTTTACGCAGACATCAATCAGTGACGTGTATTTGCAAGTGCACCTGTGTGACGTCACGAATAGAATACCAAATGTCTTCCATAAAAGGGGACGAGGTTTGGTGATGCGGGGAAATCGAGCAGGACGTCGAAGTATCCATTCTATACGTAGTATTATTACATATTCTCTGGTGATAAGCTCTTTTCAACGTGTAACGAGAATACTGCTGTCTTCCTTAATCCAATACAGCCACTGCAAGAGCTGACGTCAGTACAGAGTACTGCGAAGCCGTTCCGTTTCATTTGACAGCTATGCTTACTACTGTTTACTGTTTAAAACTGAATGCTGTCCGCTATATTGGACGATTATGGATATAAAAGAAAATTTAATATAAAAAAAAGGAATAGATATAAAAAATAGACCGCCGGCGGCTAATGAACAATTGAAGTTAATTGTCATATTTTTCTCGCGAGTTGTTAGGTTTAAATGCAAATGCTTTGCAAATAACCCGATGTATCGGTCGTTATCTTTCGTGGTTCCAGAGTATTCCAGACTAAAAGAAAATGATTTTGCAGCTGTAGGTCGTGAGCTGATATCCCGTGAGGCGGAATGCGAGCGTCTCCGAAACATTTGCACTGCAGTGAGGGCAGCGCGAGTGTCTTGTCCCGAACGCGCCGCCAACGACGCGCTGGCGGCCGTGCAACGTGTGAGACAGGCTTACGACGCTCAAGTACCCAAGGATAAGAAGAATAAGCTGGTGCGTAACAATATTACTAGTCTACGAAGGTGGAGGAGTTGGAGGTGGTGGAGTAAGTCGTCGACTACATCCGGATAAAGACGAATTTCACCCTGAGAGTCGAGCGGTTGGAGTCTCGTCATAAAGTTAATTTCATTTTTTTTTGGCGAGGGTTCCGACACTTGATCTGCCGACTTATACAGAGGAGGAGTACTGGCCGCAGGCCGCAAAAAATATATATTGCAATGTGTGTGGTGCATTAAAACCGAAAACATGGAAACGAACACAATTTACTGGGACAGAATAAACAGACATAAAGTAAAAATTGTAAACAATAGGCAAACATGCAACATTCAATACAAACTAACATAACAAATGTAAAGTTTACGGAAGTATCGTTATACGCACACGTACCTACATCCACGTGTACGTTTACGTACAAATCCATTGTAGTCGCAATTTAAAAAAATATCTGTTGTATGTATGCCTATTTACGTCCGTTGTAGGAAGATTGATCTTCTGATTATATATTTACTCTCCTATAAACAATTCAACGTTTACAGGAACAAGAATCGAGAAGCGGCGAATATGTGACGCGCGCCAACAAGTGTCGCGAGTACGTAGCGGCGGCGCTGCAGACGTTACGGTCGCCGCCATTGGACGCCAAAGACTATGATAACTTCCCCATGCAGGAGGACGCACTTATGGTATGTACTAAATTTAACAAATTACTTGAAGTAACGTATGAAAGCTCATATTGAAGTCCTTGAATTTACAAATGTCCCGCTGCTTTTGCGGCACTTTTCAAGGAACTTCGAGTCCTCAACTTGTCCATTACAAGGACTATCCTTGTATCTATGACCTACTATGACAACTTCTGTTTAATACAAAAAGTAATCCAGTATACGGTCTTAGTGTTTATGCCGGAGTTCGAAAAATGAATAGAATGTTTCCCTCGTGCACGTTGCCTCCTAGAGGTTACCTGTATTCTTAACACGTGCGATTTGGACGGCGACGATGGATGGGTACAGGGCAATGCACAATAGTAACACTCCTTTATATTCTTAATGGATAGACAAATGATTCAATAAAAGTCATAATTTTGAAACATTGTCCACTTCTGAACGCTAAACCTTAAATATTTAATATAATCATCCTTATACTAGACGTGGGTCGTCGACGGTTTCTACGTCAACGCAACGAGGCCGTTCACTGTCATCCATAAACTAGTCTAAAAAACAGTTTTTTTTCGACTAGTTTATATTGTGATAATAGTCGACTATGTTGATGACGTTTGACCGTTTACCGTCAACGTCAACGATACATTAGTTTAGAAAACTGTCTATTTTTCGACTAGTTTATTTCGTGACTTAGTCGATTATGTTGATAACGTTGTTTGCGTCGTTCAACGATTGCTAAACATATTATGCGCTTATGGTAAATGTGAACGACATTAGATGGAAATATTTAGGTATTATTTTACTGAGTCTTAATAATAAAATTAATAAAATACGTGCGCCGCGTCGATCGTCGACACGGAACAACAACGTTTCATAGTTGACGACCTTGACGTTGATCAATTAGTTCAGTAAACGGCAAACGTACTAACGTCGCGCCGTTTATTGGTAAACTAGTTTATCGTTGAACAGTAAAATAGTTTATTAGTCGACAACTAAGAAACAGTCTAAAAAAACTGTTCGTTCATTCAACGCCCACTACTATCTTATACTATTTCAGCGAGTCAAGACTCTAATGAGCGAAGCAGAAACCAGCGTTCGTGAGGCGGAAGCGGCGTACGAATGGTTGGCCAAACAGAGCGGTCAATCGGGTCGTGGAACTAAGAACACGGCTGAACAAGCGAGACGAGTTCGGGATAAACTGAGAGACGAACTTGCCTCGCTGCAACAGGCTTATCGGGAGAGACATAACAGGTATGTAGTAGATATACAGTGACATGCCCCGGTTTTAGACCATCTGTGTTAGGGCGGATTTCACCGTTTGCGCTGAGAACTGAGTTTAATAAAACGCGTTTTAATTTAAATCTAATTTCAACCTTATCACGGCCAATTTTCGTCGATGACATTCAAATAGTGTTATTGAACTCGTTTAAGAATGTAAAACGCCTTTTATTACGACGGTGAAATCGGCCCTTAGCCTTCGGGCGCACTAATCATTCTTAGGCCACAGGCGTGTAAAGAGCTATCGAGCCTCCGAAGCACTGCCGGCTCAGTCATACGCTGGGTACAATGTATTGTTTCGCTGAATATGTTGACAGAACATAATTCTACAGTTATGTTTTGTCCCATGTGATAGGTGGCGAGCATTTTGACATCTCCAGGCACATTTCCAAACTCCGAAGGCAAAGTGTGCAAAATTTACACGAAAATTTGAGAAAATTTCGCATTTGTGATTTTCGCACTCGAATCGGTGATCTTTTTAAAAGTTATACTTAAAATAATTTCATCTTGATCAATTATGAAAATGACACGAATTGTGAAGTACTTAACACGAGCTTTAGAAATTAAAGAAAAATGGAAAGAAAAAGTTTGTGGGGTCCCGTTATAACTTATCACAGAGATATGACGAGTAAGGATTCAGGGGTGGCAAGGCATCTGCATTTTGACTTCTGGTCTTTATGTAAGTGTCTATAGGCTGCAGTCATCACTTAACATCAGTGTGAACTGAAAGATTATTTGCCACCCTCCTTACATTAAAAGAAATCATTTTATTTTATGTCAGATGGAGCAAATGCCAGTCGCAATGGGCATCGCTGTACGCAGCTCTGGAAGCCAGCGGCGAGTGGCTGGACTCCGCCGAGAGGGACCTGGACGCGGCGGCTTCCGCCAACGATATCGCCACACATAAACCCGCTCTCGAGGAATTGGATGAACAGGTAACTTATGGATTATCAAGGGAGGTTCAAAGATTATCTAAACAAATATTTTAAGATTCTGTAGCTTAGGCTTTATAGCCGACGAGGCATCCTTATAGTTTCGCCAAAGACGTCCGTCCTTCCATCCGTTTGTCTGGGCTCAGCTCAGAGCTCTTAGCTATTATATAAATATGCTGATGAAGTGGTAGATGAGGCACGAGAGGTGTGTCAGGACCGGGATATCAGGCGCTCCACACTCTCTGCCTACCCCGTCAGGGCCCTGGTGTGGAGATACATACATACACACGAAGTGATAATTTTTTTAGGGTAACTCCTGTATTTAAATAAGGAATGTATTGTGTAGGTTATCGTTGGATAGGTTCTTACACAATTTTCGATAAGGGGATCCGTAAATATTTAGTTTTATTTATTTATTCTTTATTGCATCAATAAAATATCGGTACAAATGGCGGACTTAACGCTTAAAGCGCTCTCTGCCAGTCAACCATTGGTAGTTAAAAAAAATTGTTGGCGGTGCTTACAAAAAAAAAATAAACGAATAAATCGAGATATTCAGTTGGAATGGTACAATTAAATACAAAAATAAATATATTATAGAAACCAAAATAAATATTTAAATTATTTCTATACATATGTAATACACAAATAAATAACTATCATATATATATATATATACATATATATACACATATGTACACATAATAATTTACATAAATAGCATTATACCTTAAACAGAAATTAAATTAACACAGTGATATAATACATGATAAAAGTAATGATGATGATTTTGCGGATTTAAGGTTTAAGAAAGTGTTCTTTGATTCTTTTCTTAAAAGCCTGTAAAAGTACTAATTTTTGTCAGAGCTACGTGCCCCAATCCTTAATGGTCGTGTTGGAAGTTGTAGTATTGGTAATCACAATGACGACAGCAATATCGATACGCTGACGGCCCCCTGTTACAGACATGTTTCTATTGAACATTCCATTACCTGCGCAGATGCGTGTTCGCGAGCGCGAAGTGAGCAAGGTCCAGAACATGGGCCGAGCGGTGGTGCGCGCCTGCAGCGGGCCGCTCGCGCGCGACGTGGCCGAGCAGCTGTCGGCGCTCGCCGAGCGCGCCGCGAGCGTCGCGGCCAGGTCCCGAGCGTTGCTGCACAGGTACGGCCCAAACGACGCGTAACGTGGTCCGACCGACTCTGTCGTTTTATTATAACCTAAGATTAGGAGTTTTGGCGGGAACCTTGAAAGAGGCGTATCGTGCTCTTATTTCATTTTCGTGGTGTATTTTTAAGTTATATTGAATAAAGTTGGTGGCATTTTGTTTGATATAGTGCCCGTGTACAGTGAAATAGAATAACAGTGCGAAAACACGACCTTTCAGGTTGCCTCCTAAACTTCATTGAAAATGTTCTGGTAAAGTAGCCATCGCTTTACTCGAATAATTTGACCGCGTCGCGAGGACATAATTACTGAATAACTTGACTGCAACTCACTTGACTGACATACTTTATAAATAATTGACTGACAATATATTATACTGACTTTTACGCTGCTTAAATAAATACGAAATATCGTTTTACTTGACACTGGCAATATGCGTAATAGCAACGCCATAATTAAAACCATCACCGTCGCCTATGAACATTCGCAAAACCAGGGGAGTTGCCAACGCGCTGCCAGCCCTGGAGGACTCTTTTGACGCCAGTTTTGAAGAACCTCATATTGGAGCGCCGGGGGAAGTTCGTTTCACAATTTGCACGTTCTGGGCAGGAATGACCGCGCGAATCGAACCTTTGAGCATTTCCAAGTATCCAATCCGTGCGGGTGGAACTTCTCTCTTCGGCGGGGGGTGCGATGTAGGAATGTAGACGATGGTACTAGATCGAACAGTTCATCGGAGCATTCACCATTGTAAAGGCGGTAGAAAATGCACAGCCATCCGATGTCTCTGCGCAGACTGAGATCTTCGAGTCGTACGCTCCGAACCAAATCTGGCCGTGTGTAGATTAGTCCGGCGGACAGATTTATTATTATTGACGACCCAGTTGGTCCAGCTGTGTGAGACGACCGCTTGATTCGAAGGGTCGTGGGTTCGATCCCCGCACCGGGACAAATATTTGTATGGCACACTGATATTTGTTTCGGGTCTGGGTGTTTGTGTATGTGTACAACGGCACCCACGACACAGGTTCATACCTAATGTGGGGCTGTGAGTGTAAGCGTATTTTATTTATTATTAAAGTCTGATGCGGTCCGCTCGCGCGGGTTTGGTCGGCGGATTCGGTGCGCCGGACCAAATCCGGTCGTGTGTTACTACTTTAATAAACGCACACCCTGAGCGCTCCACGGACACTCGGCTAAAATTCCATACAAACGCTTATTCTGGTTAGGTTAGCGCAAACAATACTTTCACAGTAATAAAACATATAACCACCACATACATTCTGTCTGATGGTGGGGTCAAAAGTCTTAGGAATCGGCGTGCATGTATGAAGAGAATGATGAAGGTAGACGAGGCACGAGAGGTTTGTCTGAACCGGGATGTCTGGCGCTCTACACTCTCTGCCTACCCCGTTAGGGACCTGGCGTGAAGATACATACATACATACATAAAACATATAAAGATAATACTGACAGAACCATTTTAACATACTATAGGGCCACAGAAGCAGCAGAACAAGCGAAACGATCCGAACAAGACGAAATAGGAGCCGGCGCCCTCGCTGTACTCATGCGGGTGCGGGAATTACTCCACACGACCAGCGCTAATCCCTCCGACCACACCAGCCTTGCCATACGCCTGTCATTAGTCAAGGTAAGGTCCATTCAATATTTACAGTAACACCCATATCCTAAGTCGTAACCTCGACCTCAACTCAACCTTACTCAAGGGTATTCTTAGTTGTAACTAATAACGTCAACTCGACATTCTCCTCCGTTTGAGGTTGTCAAACTGCAAGGTACCTTGAAGTTTCGAGGAGTTTTTACATTTACGCCATATTCTTGCGCTCAATAAGTTTTTCGTGTCCGAACTGTCTGGTAATATAATTAAATATGGGAATGGAATATTAGAATATGGTCCATTAGAATATGGGTGTAAATTCTATATTTCTCGAGTCTAAAACAGCGATCCAAACAGGAGATGGGAATGAATACCTTCGCTTTTTTAAGACGAGTGCGGTCGACCGGCGTTCATCCTTCAATTGCTGTCCTGAATAAATTATGAAACAATGTATCATTTGCTCCTAACAGTAGTTGTGCTTATACTAACGTCCCTAAAATTATAAATATCTAATTATCATCGTATGTTCTTAGGTTTTCGCGAGCTGCACTCATTGTAATTAAACTAGTTTTCGGATTTATCTCGCGTATATTAGACTAAAATGATTATTTAAAATCGAACCCGACGTTTCGGTCGCTTTTCAGCTTCCGTGGTCTCGGGCAGACTGAGGTGGTAATTGTCTGACAGCAGTTTGAAAGATTATTATGTGCAGCTACCTCCATCTATTTCGCAAACGTCTTGCGTAGCGTTCAGGATTAACACAAAATAATTACCGTTAAATCGTTAAAAAATCATCATCGGTGTATATTGTACTACAAGCACCTTTCTTTCCCTGACCGTGAACATAGCGTATCGCTGTCGGGCGTTGGCGTGCGGCCAGTTGCCTGTTACTGTGTTACATTTATTTCTCATGTCAACCTACATTGATACTGCTTGATTGAATATTGTTTGTTGCACGTTTTTAAAATTCAGATGCGTTAACTTGAAGCCCTAGTCGAGAGGCTAAATAAAAGAATACTTAACCCGTCAACTCGAGAGAAAAATATGAAAATTGACCTCTAATTGTTCGTGAACCGATATCGGTCCAACAGCTTAATTTAGTAATAAGCCGAAGTTATTGAGTAAAATACAATAACATATAATCCATTAGCCATCTAACATAAATATAAAATGCACAAATAGTATTTCTCTTACATTAATACTTGTTTGGTTCTTTAAAGTATCACTTTCCGACGAGATCCTCGGCGGGATTGTGATTTTCTTTGAGAGGAATCTCTCAATTCCGAATCAATCACTATCCCGATCATCGTAATAAAGCAAAGAGATGAAGGTCTCGCGAGGTTATCGCGAGAACACTAGTCGAATAGCACAGGGGTCGGCAACCTCTTGAGTCGGAAGAGTAAAAAATTACAATTTATAAAATTTCAAAGATTTTAAAGAGCCATTAAAAAATTTCTTGGCATAAATAAATTGCATAAAAGATTTTTGTGAATAAAAAAAAACTGTGATTTAAGTTATAAGGTCCAATACGGAAATTGATTATGAGGAGTAAAATCAAGTGAAACACGAAAGTTGAGTCCGTTCGGTCGCACACTAGCGATCTCCTTACGCACACCGAGTAAACTACCATCGTGCGTCGGAACCACATATAATACATACTGAAAGTCGGAGCTGACATACAACTTAAGAGCCGCAGTTTCATATCCAAAGAGCCGCAGGTTGCCGACCCCTGGAATAGCACATAACGAGGAAGGAAGGAAGAAAATATTCAGGGTAATACAAAAGATTCAAATGAATGTTTGTGAGGGAATAACCGACGCGTCGGGTTGTGAAATTATTGCAAATTACATGATAAAGTGGCTATATTAGTATACATTATTATATTGACTACTAGCTGACCCGGCAAACTTCGTATTGCCTCACAATGAAATAATGTGTCAAAGGTTTGATAGATACGGACTATTTGTATGGAACAATGAAATTGTGGTTTTTACTTGGTTATCCTTCAATTTCTTCATATTATCATACTTTTCCTTGGGCTTCCAAAAATCATTCTACACCAAAATTAGCCGTTTCGATAAAGCCGTTCTCGAGTTTTAGCGAGACTAACGAACAAGAATGGATTTTTATATATATAGATATTATTACGGTATAGTCTCTATTTGTAGCGATGCCTCGCGCGGCAAATGACTCGCGAGGCTGTTCGCTCTGTGTGGACGCTCTTAATCGAGAATATTTGCATACCTACCTACACTACCTCTGCCTACCCCTTAGGGAAATTAAGGCGTAAAATTACGTCAAAAACAATTCACGTAGCACTGTGCTCAATCATTGTGAGGTGTTTAATTAAAGCGAACGTAACTCGGTGTGAAAGTAAAAAAAATGTGTGCGGGCGCCGCGTTAAATATAGCGCCGATTTTATTTTTGGTTGCCCCGAAATAGACGCGTTTGTTTTGTCACGTGCTCTGTCACACGTATGCCACCGTGTTAACTTTTTTTAATTGCGAAAATCTTATTGATGACGTGTTAGTTTGTATTATCTTTATATGATGAAAGGGGCAAATAAGCCTGCAGTTCACATTGATGTTATGTGATGACTGCAGCCTAAGACACCCACACAAAGACCAAGGTCAAAATGCAGATGCGTTACCACTCCTGAGGCCTAAGTTGTTATGCCTCTGTGCCGGAAATTACAGGGCCGTACATACATTTGTATATCTCTAGCATCTATTGAGTTATTATATTCAAACGCAGTACACCTATTACTAATTTATCACCTTAATATTATACTTGTAGAACATTTGCGTAGTAAGCACACCGCGGACACTCCGCCAAAATTCCATACAAACGCATAATTTGGTCTCTATTACACAGACATCAATCAGTGACGTGTATATACACGTGCACCTGAGTGCGTAGCACGTAGAGAATACCAAACGTGGCCCAAAAGAGGGGAGGTGGTTGGGTGAGGCGGGAAAATCGGGCGGGACGTCGAAGTGTCCATTCTATACGTAGTATTATTACAAATTCTCGGACATATAAGTAAAGTAGCGGTATTTTCATCAAAGTGATCCTCTCGCGTCGGTATTTGTATTGTGAGATGGTTGTGAGCTTCTTGTATCGTGTCTTATTAGAATATTAATATGATAATGTGGGTAGATTTACTTCTCTGTGCTCGGTTAAGGTATTTATGTTATGGCAGATGTTTCTCTTGTGAGTATAATATGTTATAGAAGCATCTGTGTTGTAATGAAGTTGACATCGTTAATGTTAAGCTTCAACAGGCGTAATCAGTCTGTAACATGAGATTTACATGAGCATTTTTTGTCAAGAAGTCGAGAAGTTTATTGATCATTTAGGATTAAAATAATCTCATAAGATGCGTTCCCACCACAATACCCGACCATGTTGAAATTGTATTTCCTTTACTTTTTAATGCAGTGGTTCCCAGC
Source organism: Macrosoma leucophasiata (assembly GCA_036365455.1). Taxonomy (NCBI): domain Eukaryota; kingdom Metazoa; phylum Arthropoda; class Insecta; order Lepidoptera; family Hedylidae; genus Macrosoma; species Macrosoma leucophasiata. The sequence goes on from JAWQUS010000004.1 coordinate 14,591,536, forward strand.
CTTTTATGCGCCGAGCTTCGATAAAATAGTTTGCCTCCTTTTCATTTGGTTTACTTTTAATGTAGCGAGAGCTCTCTGAAAAGGCTAAAAGAGCGGTGAACTGAAAGTAGATTAAGAAGTTTTTGGGACGTTGAAATGCATTGGGTCTCGCTTCTGGATCGTACCCTATTGCATAGGTCCTAAGTGAATTATGCTGAATTGTTTCACAGGTTCACTAATGTTTCACCGATCAATGTTACGCAAATCTCCATTTCAAAACCAACGTTTTGTACACTATTAATTCCACTTATAGATAATCCCGCAAATGTATCATTTCGCAACTCAACGATTCGTGTACATTTGATTACGTAATGTATAACATCAAAACATTTAACTTCGCAAATAATTTATTCTACAACAGCAAGTAATATCTATGAATTAATAAAAAAAGTACCTTACACCTTTTGAACTAACCTGGCTAAGTCAATAACGCATCTGCAGATTAAAAAAAAATAATTTTGCAGTATATTAGCATGTAATTTTTTTTTCTTTATACATATATGTGTTCAAAACATTGCATTTGGGAAAACTGAACATTTGCATGATAAGTACTATGCGATTTGAATTATTTATAACATGATGAGTTATGAAATGAATAGTTTTTTAATAATCTGTTTGTCAAGTGAATTATTTATGTAGTGATGTAGTTGTGGAAAGTTGAGATCTGAAACAAAATCGTTGCGAAACGTTGGGTTTGTAAGAGTTTTAAAACGTTTGTCAGTAAAATGAAAGGTTACCTGTTTCACAATTGTGGACGCCCTTCAGTAAATAAGGAAAATAGATTAACTTGGTATTAGCGTGTGCAATAATATTACGAATAAGGTCCTAGTCAAAGACCATCTAGATAAAGTATAGTTTGGACATGATCTCAATGAACATAAATAGTCTTTCTATATGCATATGCAAATCCTGTTTACGGTGAAAAAATATAGATGTTAAAGGGATGTTTGTTGGTAGATTTCACAAGTTGGTACATGGTGTTTAAGCAATGATATTGTAAGACTACTCAGCACCAAGCTGCTCAGTCGCGAACATCGGCGCAAAATGGCGTGTCTATCTATCTTTTATTGGATCCATTTTGGAGAATGTGCGATCGATCTACACAACCTAATACCCTCTTCACCATTTTACAACAGGACATCAAGAAGACCGGCAGCATATCATCCGTACACGGTAGATGTTCCTAAAATTCGAACCAAACGTTTCGGCTGTACGTTTATAATGCGAACAGCCAAGGAATGGAACACCCTGCCGGTTTCTTTGTTTCCGAAAAATTATAATCTGGGCATTTTCAAGTCTAGAGTGAATAGGTACCTTCTAGACAAGCGTGCTTCATCTTTGGCCACATCTTCACTTTCCATCAGGTGAGATGGTGGTCAAACGTCTTGTCTATAAATGAGTAATATTCAAATCAAGACCAACAGGTCAACATTAACTCAGATATCAGAACAGAGCTCGTACCATGACTTTTTATAACGATTCTATTAAAATTTCGGCAAAATGTTGCCAGGACATTTTGTTTCATTTGTCTTATATGACAGTGCAAATGAAGAAACGAGGCAAAGCTAATTTCATAACGTGTCCCATAAAAAATCAGGATACAATTTTTCTTTAAGCTTTGTATCAATATAATAGGTTAGGATCCCACTGCAGAATCATTTCCTTCATCCAGATATACTGCAAACCTATTTTTCACGCATATTTATAATCTAGAGAATATATATCCACTAGATGAGTCCTAGGCCTATCAAAAAATGGCCGCAAGTATTTTTTCACTTCATTTCATTGGCCGGTCAGTTGGGCGCTTGAGATATGGCATTTGCAGAAATTTTGATGATAGGCTGTTGTCTAAATTTCTGCAAGAGCCATACACTCGGGGGTGGAAGTGTCTAAAGGCATAATAGCGGGGAAGCCCGCTCCGAGCTCGAGATTACTCGCTCGGGTTGGCTACTATCCCACCCACCTCCACCAATCCGCATTGAAGCAGCGTGGTGGATTAAACGCCAGGTCTCCCCCCAAAAAGGGGAGAGATTCTTGCCCAGCAGTGGGACGTACAATGGGTTGCCATTATTATTATTCTCTCGTCAGCACGGGGTCCAATTTGAACCCCGGACCTTTGTCAGGCTTGCGCGGAGACATGGGGAGTCCAACACGTAGAGGCCTAGTCGCTAGAATTGCTAGGTAATTAAATTATCTTATACATTATTCGCGTCCCAACCTTTACGCATTAGGCGGGTCCACGCAGCGAGCAGGCTCTCGAGGCAAATACCGCGCGAGGCTGCTCGCTCTCTGGTCAAGATTGGGGCTTTTATAATAATCTCTTAATCTCTTTTTTTCCTATTGATATTAGTAAGATAATTTAATTACCTAGCAATTCGAGCGATAGATTTTTCAAGACCAACTTTACCAATGCAGCACCCCGAATAAGCTCACAAATATCTATAGCAAAATAAGAGACTAGAAGGTTGGGGCTACTTAATATATTCGTATAAGTAATTGGGTTATATTCTGCGGGACCTCTTTCTGACTGCATCAATAGTTAATACAGGCACAGACAGACCCCGCAGAATATAATGGGACTATTGTAATGATAAGTGATTCGCCAAACTTTGGGCTATGTGGGTGAACTGGGGGGACTAGCTGGCTGGGCCTATGGAGTGAGATCCGGCACCTGCCTATATTCAACATCTCACATTATCGAATCCTACTTTAGGCAGGCGGTGACTCGCCTCTCCTTGGTGGGTCCCCCAAACAGCCAACCCGATGGTCGACGGGGGGCAACACTGTTGAGAGAGGCTGGGGGTGTCGAGAGGTGTGGCCCCGGTTTTACCATCACGAGCGAGTAATCTCGAGCTCGGAGCGGGCTTCCCCGCTATTATGCCTTTAGACACTTCCACCCCCGAGTGTATGGCTATTGCAGAAATTTAGACAACAGCCTATTATCAAAATTTCTGCAAATGCCATACCTCTAGCGCCCCACTCTGACCGGCCAATGAAGGCAAGCCAGAGGTGAGAGACCTGATGCTCTGTCCGGCCGTGCCTCTGTGTGGCGGACGAGGCGGAGCCCAGTTCTCTCGGAGGAACTCGAGATGATGGTAGGGGGTGGTGTCGCTACTCACCAACAGCTCGCCACAAGCTGCTCTGCCCTCTGCTTATTATTATTATTATTATATCTGGATGAACAAAATGATTCTGCTGTGGGATCTTAATCTATAACGTATTTACCTATAAAATATCATGGCTTTTTAAGTTGGATAACAGTTGCAAAGGTTTCCAGTTTGCAGCAACACCGTGGAACGAAGCGGAATGTTTCATTAACATTCTTCACTTGCAATATCCTCGCCGTAATGCATTCATTTGGCTTCGTAAACAATTTTTATTTAAATAGCTTTCCTTGTAAATTATATACTAACATTGTTTCTCGTAGTATTCCATGAAAATGTAAATGCCTGTGAGCTTTTGCGAAATGAAACTGATTTCATGTTTATACATATAGAACGCTATGAATATTATTATTATTTTGATAAAATTTAAGATTGTATTATTTATTTTTCGCAATAACACATGCGAGTGAACTTTAGAAATTATAGAAAAAACGGAAAGAAAATGTTGACTTCGGGCAGGAATCGAACCTGCGACCTCAGGATAACCATTCCAGCCGCTTTACCCCTAAGCTAGTAGCTAGAGTGCTTTTTTTTTGTAGTTTATATTATTTTCAAAAGTGTATAGATATTAGCACGGCTCCCTCGTTTCAGCAGCGCGCAACGTTGCGGAATGTTCCATTAGCATTCTTCGCTAGCGATATCCTCGTTGTAATGCTTTTGGCTTTGTAAACAATTTTTATTCAAATATCTTTCGTTGTACGTTCGTATTGCGTTGCACATTGTTTTAAAAACTGTTAACTTTTCGTCGTGAAAATGTATCTTACATAATTGTCACTAATTGACATATTAGTAAGGATAATGTAGGCAGACTGTAGAATAACTCTGTCTCTGTATTATTTCATATGCAATGAATCGATGGCGTGGTTCGTTTCGCTTTACCTATATCTTCGTAAAAGCTTCGAGGGTATTTAGCACTCTTTTCCAATTAAGAAAAAACCTTTACATTTTCATACCAACCGAGAACCGAATGTAGGATACCTGGTACCGAAGAATAAAAAAAATATCCGCGCGTTACATGTAGGGGAGGTACCCTAAATAAAAAAAATCTCATGTTATTCTACTACTTTGTCGGCGTGATTTATCCTTCAAGGATCGTACGGCCACCGGCGGCGAGACACAATTGAATCTCAATTGTCATATTTTTCTCGTGTCTGGAGAGATTAAGATGTATACTCGTGCTAAATTTCAAGGCTCTAGTATCAATAGTTTTTGCGCTAAACCGCGGACGGACAGACAGACAGACAGACAGAAGGACGGACGGACGGACGGACGGACGGACATGGCGAAACTATAAGGGTTCCTCGTATACTATGGAACCCAAAAAAGTATATTTTTAAATCTTTTGACACATGAGCCCAGCAGGAGCGGAAACGTGATTATGGAAATTCGACACGGCATATTATAGGGTTCCATATCCAATTGCCTGTGTGTCACAGTGATTTTACTAGGAAACTGATGTTTCTATGAAGTTTTACTGGTGGTAGAGCTCCAGCGACGGAGCTCGCGGGCATGGGCACCACCGCATTGCCTAAGATACTTGCCGCTAAATGGAAGTGTTCAGCACTATCGTGTTCCGGTCAGGTGGTAATGTACGGCCTTGTAATTTCCGGCACAGAGGCATAACACCTTCGGCCTCAGTGGTAACGCATCTGCATTTTGACCTTACTCTTTGTAAGTGTCTATAGGCTGCAGTCATCACTTAACATCAATGTAAACTGCATGTTTGTTTACCACTGCCATTACATAAAAAAAAGTTTATATTGCTGAGGTACCTACATGTATTTTGTGAACCGCTATAGAGTGATTACCTACATAAAGGTAATGAAGGTGACGAACAAACATGCAGTTCACATCGATGTGTCACGATGTGTCACCGCAGGCTATAGACATCTACACGAAAACCAGAGGTCAAAATGCAGATGCGTTACCACTCCTGAGGTCTAAGTTGATATGTCTCTGTGATAGTTATTATGGGGCCAGACATTACCTTCTAACCCGGAACCACGATAGTGCTGAACAATTTTCTTCAGATAGTTTTGATAATAGGGCGGCCTGCGCCCTCGATCTCTGAAATAGGAACTTTACTCTCTCTACTAAAAGAGAGTATTTGATGGATTTTAAAAATTATGTGCTATGTTTCACCATAATATACAGGTTGTCTCAGAAATCAACGATATATCGAAAACGGGGCCAAGTCATCAGTAAAAAGTGAAAAAAAGAATTGTCATGTATTTTTAATCTTAGTAGGATTTTTAAAAAAAAATAACGGAAGTACTCTTACTACAAATAAGTCAAGTCCTAAGATTACAAATATTATTTTTTTGTAAAAAAAAACTAACTTGGCCTATCACCCGTTTTCGATTTATCGTTGATTTCTGTAACACTTGTATAATATGAGCACATTTGTAGTCTAGGACTTGAAAGATCATCACAGGAAGTCAGTTATGCCGATATTTTTTTAAATCCCTATAATTTGAAAAATACATGACAAATATTATTTTCACATTTTATCTAATAACTGACATGACTGGGTCTATCACCCGTTTTCGGTTTATCGTTGATTTCTGGAACATCCTGTATATTTTCAAAATTAATTTATGTTTCGCTAAGAATGCGTACTTTCGACGAAGTTGGTTCTCGAAATTAACCGATAATCTACCAGTTCATCCCGCCTACGGAACCTGTACCTCGCGTGGACCATCAGGCAGATTTATTTTCAGTTTTTAAGATATTAATATAATCTTAATATGGAAAGTAATTTAATTAAGCGAATAATAAGCGTTCCCTGTTACATGAGGAGCGCGGTGCCGGCTCTATTTCTGAATCTATCTGAATATTCCTGTCCCATCGCTTGTTTGCGCTTCACGGTCCAAAAGACACATCTGCACATCCACTAACAACCGATCTTGAACTTAATTTTAATATTACCAAAGTTGATAATAGTTTTTTGTGCGTATGTTTTGAGAGAATGAAGTATATTGTGTACGCATCGAAGTTAGTTACTCTCACAGCATTTCCGTGTATGCCGGTTGTAGACGCATCTTTCGGGTTTTCGCTAATCCTGCGCATACGCATTTAACAAATCCGTTGGTTATCGGTATTGAATCTATTAATAATACTGTGACTCAGTTTGTTGTGTTTATTGTGTGGTCATATTGAGCTGCATCCATCACGCGGTAAGATCCTAAATCCTCTAGTGTTTTAGCAAAATAACAAAGTACTAAGATGATTTATGATTAGAAATATTTCACTTCATGACTCACTCTATAATATTGGTGGAACAGTAATATTTTTGGCATTCCAAATAATGACAGACAGTTTGATATTGGGTAAGATTGGATCAATCAATGAGGTTCCCAGTAATGGTAGTGATTTTTTTTTATTATTCTCCATTTAAAGAGTTTGGTCAAAGACCATGACGCTCTATACGTTCACATGAATTACATTCTTCATTTAAAAAAAATAATTAAACAACATTAGCTCATTGACAATTGATATAGTTGCAACAGTATTCTGGCGTCATCCGTAGTAGGATCTGCCAGGACACTGTTGCAATGTTCTATTTCTAATGAAGCCCTGCGATGAGCCTCACCTCGAACACATTCAACCAAAATATGGTATACGTCTTCCACTTTACCACATATACTACAATTAGGGGTATCAGATTGACTCATTAAGAATTTAAACTTATTAAATGGCACATGTCCCGAGCGAAGTCTCATCATTGTGACAAGTTCTTTCCTGGACAGGGCACACTCGGTCATCCATGGAGACCTCAACGGTGCCGGCTGTATTGTTCTATACCCGATGCCAAATTCACGGGAACGTAGGTCAAAGAACTCCTTCCTTCCTTGATGAATCTGTTAATCTCCGAGAAAAGTTGAATTAGAAAACTTGTTTCAGTGGCCAGCTGCCAATCTCTTAGGGTAAATAAAGCGTGAAAATATATCCAAGGCAGGTCTTGTCAGGCAGGTTTTTCTCTTAAAACAAGATCAACGACCAAGTCGTAAGAATGTGTAAAATTAATATTAAAATTCTTATTTTTATTTGATTGAAATATTTTTGAAGAAAAATGGAAAGAAGAAATTGATTTCAGACGAGACTTGAACTAGCGACCTTTGGGATCTCTAGTCCAGCCGCTCGCCCAACTGGACTGCGGCTCAGTCTCAGTAAAAATGTTTACTTATGTAGTATTGTTGTTTGATACTGACTGTGCTTTGATAAGATGAATTCATCATATTTGTAAAATCATGATCCGCCTTATTCACGTGGTTAGGCGATTTACACATGGGACCGCGCCGCCGCGGATTGCGGTGGAGGTGAGTATACTAGTCCGCGCATTCGGGCGGTGTAGAGTGAATGGTATCGACGTATTTAATAGGACATGAGAGGCCAAGCGACATGAAATCCGCTTCACCGCCTACAGCGGCGGCGCGCGGTCCCGTGTGTGAATCGCCTTAGTCTAGACACTAGACGTTACGAACATTCTTGAAAAATTCTCATTAAAAATATTTCTTTTATGAACTGAACGGAATTTACGACAAAATAAAAATAGACATTGATTGCGGATGGAGATCGAACCTCTGGAAAATAAGCCCAGCCGCTTTACCACTAAGGTGCCGAAACCCCACATTCGAACGTCGAATTTTATGTATGTACCTTTTTTGGTAGGTTTTATTAGATTTTTCACCACCGCATTACCTAATATACTTGCCGCTAAATGGTAGTGTTCAGCACTATCGTGTTCCGGTCAGGTGGTAATGTACGGCTCTGTAATTTCCGGCACAGAGGCATAACACCTTAGGCCTCAGGAGTGGCAGCGCATCTGCATTTTGACGTCTGGTCACTGTGTGGGTGTCTATAGGCTGCAGTCATCACTTAACATCAATGTGAACTGCACGCTTGTTTGCCACTTTGACCCGGCAAACTGCGTTCTGCCATAGGTACAATAAATGTTAAATCCGTGGGAATAAAATAAAATAATAAAAAATAATCAACCGGATCCCATGATCGGTGCGAGGTGAGAGCGATCAGTATTTGTATACCCTTTGAGAGCGATGAACATGAGCTGTCATTGACAGAATGAATGTGACCTGTCAGTTGCGTTTTGTTACAACATCATTATTCTCACTGATGTTTGTTGCTTCTTTTATGTTTGAATACTTATTATTATCTTATTCCCGACAAAAATAAATCCAAAAACACTAGTATTCTAAAAATTGATCCCGCCGTTCTTAAGTTATAAATGGTGTAACTAACGACTTTGTTTTATGGATACACTAGAGACCCGCACCGGCTTCGCACGGGTGCTATGTTCTCATATGTCCCTCCGCAACGCCCTAAGCCGAGGCACGGACCCGCATGGGTCACCCTTAGGCAGTTGCGCTAACTTTTTTGCTAGGCTGGAGCGCCTTCTGCGCTCGACTAGTGCCGTCTCGAGACAGGCCGCCTACATAAAGCCCGACCTAAAAAAAAAAAAAAAAAAAAAAAAAAAACGGGTGCTATGTAGATAGTAAAATTATATTGCGACTATAAATTGGGATGTAAGCTAACCTATCTTTCAAGTGGGATCAAACGGCATACGGTGTGCAGATTTTAATTAATGTATGGGACATACATGCATTTTTATGATGCACCGTCGGCACTTTGCCGCCGCGCATTACGGTCTACGTATAACGCAATAGTTCAGTTCTCGTGCGCCACTTACCATCTTTTACCATTACCATTCAGTTCACGTGCGGTCACCACAAACGCCGGTTCTCATTTACCAATTCTACCATTTTAACAGTTCGCGTCGGGTTACCATTTCACGCGTGCTATCTTACCATCTTTTACCATTACCATTCAAGTTCACTTTCGGCTACCATTACCGCGTGTGCTCCCGTATTTATTCCGGCTACTTAATTGTACCATTTGCACCATCATTATAATAAGTTACCAGTAATAAACCATACAGTGTCTAATACTAATCTACGTCTTTATATTTCTCCTCCAACAACCCATACAATTAAAATCGGTTAAGTACGAGTAGTTTAGGATTCCATTGCGGACAAACAATGTGACGCGTGCCTAATTTATATATCACTAGCTGACCCGGCAAACTTCGTATTGCCTCAGAATGATATAATGTGTCAAAGGTTTGACGGACTTGTATTATATATTTGTATGAGAAAAAAAAATGTGGTTTTTACTGTTTCCCTTCAATTTCTTCATATTTTCTTACCTTTTAAATCTTTCCTGGACTGCCAAAAATCATTCAAAACCAAAATTAACCAAATCGGTCCAGTCGTTCTCGAGCTTTAGCGAGACTAACGAACAGCAATTGATTTTTATATATAAAGATAAGATATAGATATCATAAAATGTATAAGTAATGCTTTATGCGACACTTAAGTTCTCAAAAGCAAAGTAAGCCAACCTTTGATAATATTATCTTAACCCTGAATTTTAAAACATCTAAGCTGCACTAAGACCAAATAGCCGTCCATCGCACAGCGCTTTAACTTTCGTACACTAAGCGGATTATCATGAACATTTTCAAAGCTCCGAGACACGTTAAAAGCATAGGTATGAATGAGGCTTGCATACAACTTGCATAGTCGGGTCTGCCGCCGTCTGTATCGAACACTCCATCGTAAACCTTAATTTATGTCCAAAATGTTCTCCTATGCCTTCTACCACATATTATTTCCTTTCACACCTGCGGTTACATTCGTTCATGTCTGTATACATCTCTCGCTTAGCATCAAAGTTAAGTTTTCAACGTGAATCAAAGCGCCATTGTAGCTTAAAACGAAAATTTAACGCTCTCCCCAAATGATACTAGCGGGTATTTAAAGGTAATTGAAAACTTTAAAACTCGTGCTTCTTTTTCTAGTTCGATTTCATTTCATAGATTTCTGGACATTGTTGCATTGATTCTTATGTTGTTGGCAAAATATTATTTCTTTGTAAGCTAGATAGAAGCCGACGACCCGGTTAGTCCTGCGGTGTGAGTTGACCGTTTGATTCAAAGGGTTGCGGGTTCGATCCCCGTACAAATATTTGTATGGCCTACAGATGTTTGTTTCGGGTCTGGGTGTTTGTGTATGTGTTGTATGTGTAAAACGGCACCCACGACACAGGTTTATACCTACTGTGGGGCTGTGAGTGTAAGCGTATTTTATTATTATTTTTATTATTTATTATAACGTACCTTTCCAATTTCTGAATCATCACTTTAGCCAGAGATGTCCACGGCTGGACAAAGTTGTATCGCGCGACGATGCCCATTTTTTAATAATCACCACTCTTGGCGATTGGCGGTAGTTGTATCGCGCGACGATGCCCATTTTTTAATAATCACCACTCTTGGCGATTGGCGATTGCAATGGCGATAGTTTTATCGCGGGATGCTGCCCATTTTTTAATGGCATGGTTTGACCGCCATTGTTCGGTTGATTAACTGCTCCTGCGGAAGAATTCTTCTCCACTACTGGAAGATGGGGTCGTCACGCCCCGACGCCAATATTTCAGAATTTAAATCAAATTCTAAAGTTAAATTTTATGCTCAGTGTAGAATACTTGCACGGGATGAACGGTCGAACTTTATCCTGAGTTTTTAAAATTTTCAAAGTTAGAGAGGTGCTCAGATTACAGAAAATTATGTTTTCCGTAATCGGAGGGGAGGTGTACTTTTTTTTTCGACGCACGACTATATTCCACAAACTGTTGACTTAAAAAAGCTATTGTCGCATGTCTTGTTCCATTTCACTTCTAATGATCTGCCTACAGACATGTCACTTATCTATATCTTTTACAAGAACAAAATACTATGTGGAACGGTATGGACGGACTGTCAAACAGATACTAAGCTGATAGACGGGTATGTATCTTCACGCCAGGTCCCTAACGGGGTAGGCAGAGAGTGTAGAGCGCCAGACATCCCGGTTCTGACAAACCTCTCGTGCCTCGTCTACCTTCATCATTCTCTTCATACATGCACGCCGATTCCTAAGACTTTTGACCCCACCATCAGACAGAACTCGACCTATTTGGTCATGGTAGGTCAGCCTTGGTCTTCCTGGGCCTCTGCAACCATCCACATTCGCATTGTATATCTGTTTAGTCATTCGCTCATTCGACATTCTTTCTATATGCCCGAACCATCGGAGCATGCCTTTTTTCATTTTTACACCGATACTATCATTCACACAAAGTCTCTTTCTTACATCTTCATTATGAACGCGATCGGTGAGTGATACACCGCAGATCTTGCGCAAAGATCTCAACTCGACCGCGTTCAACTTACTTTCATGCTCTTTCCTGCATACCCAGCTCTCGCTTCCATATAAAAGCGTTGGAGTAAGTACAGCATTATGTACGGCTAGTCGAGACGGGTCTTTACTGCTAATTAGCTGTGTTTAAAAAAAATCCATACGACGTCGAATATTCTTGTCTATTCGTATTAGCTGCACGAAAATAAAGAGACATAATCTTAAAACATTAACAGCCTATAACCATTCCGCTACATTAAAATCATTGTTGGCTTACCGCTTTTGCGTTAGCGTATAAAGAAGTCGATGAAATGTGCGTTTAAATGGCTTAACGCGGTGTAGGGGCGTTTTCCACGTGAACGCGCCCGTTGGCGGTGCGTGTGTGTGCGTTGGTGCGGGCGTAGTTACGTGCGAACATCGTGCGCCCTTGCGATTGTTAAATGATGTGTTTATTCGGTTTATATTAATAAATATCTGGGTTCATTTAGATTACATTAATTTTATGGAGTGTTACCTGATTACTTATTAAATACTACTCGCTAGTAGTACATATATTCAGTAGAGAAGTTTATGGGCATAGATGAAACATGATTGCGTTTTTCGTGTCGCATGGATTGTTTGTAATTGCAACATTTTTATTCCTATGTTCTGGTTATACTTTCGAATTAAACACATTAAAAAAGCTTAAAAACCGCAATAGGTGGAAGAAGTTTATGGCCTCTAGAAGCCTTATGTTAAGGATTGAGATAGTTTAGGCTACAATAATAGTTAAGTCTTTGTTAAAGTGTGTTTGTACAAAGAAGGTAACTGGTTGCTGAGAAACGTGATTTCTGCTCCTGGAAATGAAAGTGATGAAACCCGATACATTTGTTCAGCAGATGGATAGCCAACAGTTTTATTATTATGACTCTTGTAAATTAGAGTGTTTGTGGTTTGTCTCGTCTTGCTACAGGAACGGAGCGGTACGGCGATCGTTCTGCAAACGGGCGTTTGGCTTTTTTATACATTTGAAGCACGACACTAGCGCGGTCCGACTAGTGATGGCAATTTATGCTATTTCTCGTTAATTTCATACGTGTGAATTCGTGAGTCTTAGTATGCTAATTGCTATTGCTAATGCTATTTGCTAATATGGTAATAATTGATACGTAATCATGTATATGATTTCTGTTCATATGCAAATTAATTAATGTTAAAAGGTGTTACACTAATTATTATTCAAAAATTTCAATCATCAATATTGCATAAATTAATAGTGTTTTTTTTATAATAACAATCGATAAAATTGGATTGGAAATAAACAACAAGACAGATTCTGTCTTCGCCCCTACTAAATCAGTGGGTGTGGGAGCAAACTGTTGAGCAATACGTCCATTATTTGTAAGTTTATAAATATGTTATCGTTCTCTGTAAATCCATAGATGTTTACGTCATAATTTGTGGGATGCTGAGGTATTTATTGTTTAAATTACTCATGCTATATCAAGTTCACTCGTGGTAGAGCTCTGGCGACGGAGCATGGAGACGAAAGAATAAAGACGTTGAGTTTCGAATGTGTAAATATGGCAGTAAAATTAACTTGATATTTGGTTGTTGCCCTCCACGCCGATTTCCTCTTTCGATCTTTGATATTCTCTAAAGGCTTCACATTTGAAGCTCGCTAAGTGAACAATGTTTGCGTCTTTTGAATCGAGCATCTATTTTTTTACTTGAGCATTTGTTATTCTGCCAACGTTAAAAGTAACATTTGTTCGTATTGTCTTGGATATAATATTATGTTTTTCTGTTCAGGCACGAGAGGAAGAATTGGAGACAGCGCAGCGTGAACTGCAGCCACACGCTGACTCCCACCAGCAATTGCTGCAAGATTTGCAACAGGTAACTGTATTCGACATGACTCTAATCAGAACTATTAGAGAGACATTACAACTTACGTCAAGATAATAAATAATTATCTAGACAACATTTTATAAAAATCGTTATAATGATACGTCCCACTGCTGGGCACGAGTCTCTCCCTTCTTGGGAGGCCTGGAGCTCACTCCACCACGCTGCTCCAATGCGGGTTGGTGGAGATAGGGGTTAGTGGCCAACCCGCTGTCGGATGTTTTCAAACCGCCCATAAGGGCTCCGACAAGGTTTAACGACTACTATCTATCGATAGGAACCGGGACCGACGGCTTAACGTGCCCTCCGAAACACGGAAACACGCATTTCAATTTGCCACTAGCAGTCACCCATCACACACCCGACCGCGCCCGTATCGGACTATCACTTAATCGAGTAGATCGCTTCCGATCTACACCAGCCACAGGGTCATGCGTGCTTCATAATAAAAATCGTTAATTAGAATTAATTTAATGTTTGCAATATCGTTCAATAGATATTTATCGGAAACAGTATAGATCACGGTCTATTTGTAAAAGAAAATTAACGCAAATTCATTTTGTAACATTTGCGCGATTGACGGCTACACACCTAAACCGAACAATCACACTTACGTATTCCACATTCATTATATTACTAGGATTAAGCCTGCTTACATCATACCTAAATATTATCACATCTAAACCGGACAATTTTAAAGTCTTCTAGAATTCTTACACCAGGGATTTTTACTGAAATAAATACCTACTGACTCTTTTCGTCGTAGTATTGTGTAGAAGAAAGTGGTGTAGAATTCTTACCCTAGTGCATTTTTTTAAATGTAATGGAAGTGGTAAACAAGCATGCAGTTCACATTGATGTTAAGTGATGACTGCTGCCTATAGACACCCACACAAAGACTAAGGTCAAAATGCAGATGCGTTACCACTCCTGAGGCCTAAAGTGTTATGCCTCTGTGCCGAAAATTACAGGGCCGTACATTACCACCTGACCGGAACATGATAGTGCTAAACACCATCATTTGGCAAGTATATTAGGTAATGCGGTGGTCCCTACGCCCGCGAGCTCTGTCACTGGAGCTCTAGAGAAAAACCGAACAATGGCGGTCAAACCATTCCAATAACAATAACAACGCGGAATGGGCAGCAGCGTCCCGCGATAAAGCTACTGCCACTGCGATCGCCAATCCGCCTGCCAAGCGTGGCGATTATGGCATAGTCTCCCTAATGACGCGCAACACTGTTTTGGGCGTCGTTGGGGAAGGCTTTGTCCAGCGGTGGGACGTATTTCGGCTGGAGTGATGATGATGATTGCGTAGAAAGTAATTATTATAGTTCATGGACGCATCTAAAAAAATCGATACGAAACTCTTTGTCATATAGATAAACAACAGGAAATATATAGCATATTCGAGTTGTAAATAAATTAGATAGGCGTCCAAAATTAAACGCGACCATCACATTTCAATATCGCTACCGGAAACTCCAATAAAACTTATTTAATCAGTAATATTGATCCACCTAATCGTGCCTTAAGAAATAGATAAATAGCGCTATATCGTGACAGGGAGACGTTGCTGGCGTGTTACCCTAATGTCCCCACGTTGCTTATAGTTTATTACTGTTAATGTAACACCGTTAACATACACAACCTATTACGGATATGCGTAACACATTTCGTAATTTACGTATAGATCCACAACTTGGTGTGAATTTATGGTACTGGCGGCAAATTTCGGTTGCAATAACAGTTATTCAATCAGAAAAATTGATTTGCCAAATCGAGCCTAAAGAAATAGATCAATTGCGTAATTTCGCGACACGGAGACGTTGCCGGCGTGTTACCCTAATGTCCCCGCCCAATGCCCCCGCGCTGTTTATAGTTAATAACTGCTAATGTGATACCGTAGATGTACGCAACCTATCACGGATGAAGTTAACACTATTTGTAATTAAATGGCAAACACGTATGCAGTTCACATTGATGTTAAGTGATGACTGCAGCCTATAGACACTTACTCAAACACCAGAGGTTAAAATGCAGATGCGTTGCCATCCTCGGTAGTGTCTACGCCCTCGAGCAGTGCAGTAGCACTGGAACTCTACCATCAGTAAAAAAAACGACCGTAAAGATGGTTGCAAATGATTAAATATAAATACTGTATGTATGCACTGGATGAGTATCTTGGCGTTAATGTCTGATACTTTTTTTTTTTTTTATGTTATTGAAGTGGCAAACAAGCATACAGTTCACATTGATGTTAAGTGATGACTGCAGCCTATAGACACCCACACAAAGACCAAGGTCAAAATGCAAATGCGTCACCACTCCTGAGGCCTAAGGTGTTATGCCTCTGTGCCGGAAATGACAGGGCCGTAATATATATATACTGATGGTAAGTTGCGGTTCTACTAAAAGTTTATCAGCTCTATCGATTTGGGAAATCGTGCCTAAAGAAATAAATCAAAAGCGTAATATCGTGACATGGAGACGATGCCGGCGTGTTACCCTTATGTCCCCGCGCTGTATATAGTTTGTTACTGCTAATGTAACACCGTTAACATACACAGCCTATTACGGATATGCTTAACACATTTCGTAATTTACGTATAGGATCACAACTTGGTGTGAATTTGCGAATTTGTGCGGCAAGTTTCGGTTGCAATAAAAGTTATTCAATCAGCAAAATTGATTCGGGAAATCGAGCCTAAAGAAATATATCACTTGCGTAATATCGTGTCAGGGAGACGTTCCCGCGTTTCACCCTGACGTACCTGCGACGTTTATACTTAACTAGCTGTTGCCCGCGGCTTGGCCTGCGTGGATGTCGTTTTATAAATAACTAAGTATATACATATATAGCCTATGTTCTTTCTCAAAGTCATATTCAACTTCGTCACTTTCTCAAGCTCTATCTCTGTACCAAATTTCATTAAAATCGGCTCAGTCGTTTGGACGTGAAAAGGTAACAAACAGACAGACAGACAGCGTTACTTTCGCATTTATAATATTAATGCTAATCTGACATCGTACACGTACACGGCTTATTACGGATACCGTTAACACTTTGTAATTTACGTAAAGATAGATAGTAAATATGGTTTGCAAATTAAAAAATATTAATATTATAAAAAACAATTATTAAGGGTAAAACCGACTTCTTTACGATATTCAATAAACTGCAAAGTCTATTATATCGGTTGCCTAACTAGCATAGTTTGGCAATAGATGGCGCTACTGCTACCATAAAGCAATGCAATAAATGTGAAGGAAAGATTTGACAAATCGGGCAGGACTTCAGTAGCTCCGTTGGAAGAGCGGCTGGACTAGATTCCCAGTGGCCGCGAGTTCGAGTCTCGCCTGAAGTCAAATTTTTCTTTCCGTTTTTCTTTAAAATATATTTCACAAGCATGTGTTAATGCGAAATAATATAAAAAACCAAAAAATGTTAATACTGGATGTATCCGCAACTTGGCTTGAATTTATGATCCTTATGAAGAGTTGCGTTTTTAATAAAACTTATTAAATCAGAGAAATTGTGCCACCAAATCGCGGCTAAAGCTGCACATAAATACCGTTATATTGTCATGCATTGGCGTAGCGGTATAGTTTTCGTGATACTATAATGTCCCCGTGTTGTTTATACAGTTTAAAACCGTTAATATGACACCGTATGTATACACTTATACACAATATTACTGGTTCATATAAAATCCTCCCTAACTCCGCCTCCGTAGCCTAGTGGTAGCAGGCCACTACTACTACTACGCTGAAGTTCTGGTCCTGGGTTCGAATCAAAATCCTTTATCTCTGGTTCTATTGGGATTTTTCCATTTTCTGTAAGTTTCCCAGTACTTCGCCAGGTGGCCTTCGCCAGGTGGCCTTCGCCAGGTGGCCTTCGCCAGGTGGCCTTCACCACGATGGGCCAAAACGTAACCGGCGAATCGTGGGTGCTTGCATGTATGCTTGAATGCATGCACTTATCTCTGCCTACCCCTTCGAGGATTACAGGGGTGAAGTTACGTATAAAATATTTCCCAATTTATGAATACTTATAGCAAAGATGGCTGCGAAAATGACATATAAAAAATGTATCCGCAACTTGGCGTGAATTTATAACTTACGAAATCTTGTAGCTCCAATAAAAGTTATTCAATCAGCAAAATTGATCCACCAAACCTAAAGAAATAGATAAATAGCGTTATATCGTGATGTGGTGACATTGCGGTGTTGTGTGCGTGTTGGTGGTGCTTTAATGTCCCCGCGTTGTTTATTGTTTATAGCTGTTAATTTGATTCCTGAGACATACAAAGACTATTTAGGATACATAAGAAACCTATGAATAATGTATAAAAGTGTAACTGTAGGGCTCCAGTGACGGAACTCGCGGCCGTAGGCATTACCGCATTACCTAATATACTTGCCGCTAAATGGTAGTGTTCAGCACTATCGTGTTCCGGTCAGGTGGTAATGTACGGCCCTGTAATTTCTGTCACAGAGGAATAACAACTTAGGCCTCAGGAGTGGCAACGCATCCGCATTTTGACCTTGGTCATTGTGTGGGTGTCTATAGGCTGCAGTCATCACTTAACATCAATGTGAACTGCATGCCACTTTTATAAAGTAAAAAACTAACAATAGAACGCTTCCACATAAATAGACACACCGTGGGCGGGGCAGAAAAAGGACCCACCACGAAAGAATTTATGAAATCGGTCCAGTAGTTTTTTTGTGAAAACGTTACAAACATACCTACATACAAAAAAAAAACAAATGTTTCCTCTTTATAATATTAATAGTACAGAAGTGTAGATAAAGAAATCGAATGTACTTACCCAACACATATACGTTCCAACTTTTGAGGCTTTAAAATATTTTGTCTGTCTGCCTGTAGTTGCAGGACAACTGAAAAAAAAAGTTATCTAGAGGGGAACTCTGAGATAATATCTCGTTTGAGCTTCCCTAATGTCCTAGCGATGTTTTATTTGTAGTCGCTAATGTGTCCCTGTAGGCGCAATACCCGTGTGTCGGATCCACAGAACAACAATTTCTGTTCTGTGGTCGGATCGGATACACTAAACATAATTTATTGTTAAGCATCAACTTGTTTTTTTTATCTGTTTAATGTCATATTCTGTCTCTCCTCAAATCTTGATAATTGATCTGGCCAAGGCACGTTATGACGTGGCCAATTGACATTGACCATTTCATAAAATACTCGTTCATTTCATAATATGGGTAATTTTGTCCTATCAATTGTACCCCCCCTATATGAGCAAAATTCTCTGCCTCTGGTTCAACGACATGATGTTCTAAGCCAGAGGGTCCCAAACTATTTTGCTTGTAGACCCCTTTCAATTTTTTTCTGGTTTCGGTGGACCGCCTTGCTTACATTTATATCACTTTCCCATATATCCCATTTTTATTTACGCATACACGTAGACCCCATCGTGTCTCCCATGGACCCCAGGGGGTCTATATGAACAACTTTGGGAATCACTGTTCTAAGCAATTGCTTTACTTACTTATGGGTTAATCCGGAATTGCCGAAATACGAGAACGCTGAATACTACAGTAGAATCCCTCAGGCAGCACGAAAAATAATATATGACAACTTCTAATTATTCTTGGACCTTATAGGATCCATCTTCTGCTTCAGGGATAATGTTATGCGGTGGTGTCTACACCTTCGTGCACCGTCACTGGATCTACGTACGATCAGTAATTACTAGCTACCCTAATATCTCGCGCTGTTTCATTTGTTTGTAACCGCTAATATGTCCCCATAGACATCCAAACAACTAACAGCGATAGGGTAAAGGCGGCAACGCTTAATTAGAATTTACTATTGAAATTTGCAATACAATATCATTCAGGGCGCTGCGAGACGAAAGGTAAACAAACCACGTGGAAGGGTGATTTTATACAGTTTGATCAGGTGAGAATATGATGAACTGTTAATAGATAATTTAATTAAAAAAGTGTATATTCAAATTAAATACGAAATTATGAATGACTGCCTCAGTATTGTAGTGGTACAGGTAGGCCATTACTACTACGCTGGGTTTTTTGGTTCGATTCCCGGGCCAAGCAGAAATAAAAATGTAAAATTCCTTATCTCTGGTTCTATTGGGAGTTTTAATTTTCTGGAAGTTTCCCATTAGGCACCTCAGAGTTTGGCGATATGCCTGTGTAAACAGACTCGCCACCGGTTACATGGGCCAAAAAGTAACTGGCGAATCGAGGGTGTTTGCATGTATAGATGAATGCATACATTTATCTCTGCCTACCCCTTTGGGGATTACAGGCGAGAAATCGAGGGCTCGAAGGCTATCACCCATATTCTACCGCAGTACATACCTAATCTCTCTGCCGCCAAATGGTGGTGTCGGCATTATCGTGTTCCTATGAGTATTAGATGGTTTTTTATGTAATGAAAGTGGCAAACAAGCATGCAGTTCTCATTGATGTTAATCCCTCAGGCCACCAGAAAAATATGACAATTGATTTCTTATTGTTCTCGGACCCAATCGGGTCCTTTGCGGCTTCAGGCATAAGTGATGACTGCAGCCGATAGATACTCACACAAAGACCATAGGTCAAAATGCAGATGCGTTACCTCTCCTGAGGGCTAAGGTGGTATGCCTCTGTGCCAGGAATTACAGGGCCGTACATTACCACCTGATCATGACGATAGTGCTGAACATTACCATTTAGCGCCAAGTATATTAGGTAATGCGGTGGTGCCGACTCGCGAGGTCCGTCACTGGAGCTCTACCACCAGTAAAGTTGTTGTCTCTGTGATAGTTATTACGGGGCCATACTTTACATTAAAATGTATATTAATTATACATTTTAATGTAAAGTAGAAGAAAAATACCCAAAGATGATTTTGTCCATAAACTTATACTCGTAAATTATTAACTTCAAAGTAAAGCTATAGCTGTCTAGTAACGCCCCGTGTACTTTATGTAGGACATCAATTTGAACGACGAACATTATGCTGTAATGTCATATTTGCGGAACCTATGGGACAATGAACTTACGATACACGTGAGGCCGCGACCATACCAGCGACGAGCGACAAAAATACTTGCGGTGGCAATAAATTATACGCATGTCGCAGTATAAGTTCTTTTTATGTCACAATTCGTTTGTTCTAACCTACTGTGAGCGAACTTAAGCCAAAATTCAATCAAATTTCGCTTTTATGACCACCGCATAAAGTCCGTGTAGTTAGCCAGTTATCTGATAGTGCATTTGTGTGTGGTACTATAGGTATGTATCCTGCACTGTCGTTAAATGGTAAATTTTATTAATATTAGGCCATGAACTCACTCGTCCCGCGACCCGCGCGCTACTGGCCAATCAGGCGTTGTTGCCTTCAAGATCTGCTCAAACCAACATAGACACTACTTCCATCTAGCGGAAATAACGATAACAAAACAAGAGTCGATGTTGCATTCGATAGATTGTTTGTTTTCAAAGTGTTTGCAGAACAAAAAAGCTTTTTCGTATATTTTGCATTTGCGTCGATGTAATTCTAAAGGTGCGATATAATGACGTCCAACACTATTTTGATAATTTTAAGGGAAGGTTTATTATTATCCAGAAGTGTTCAGTATATGTCCAGAAGTGATTTTTTACACAGACAGTATATGTCCACTTCTACCACCAGTGTTTGTCCAGAAGTGATGATAATGATAAAAAATAATTTTTAATCTGTGACTGCGCTCAGTTATTTCTGACAGGTAAGATATGTAACAGTAACATTTTATACGATAGTATTACAAACGTGATCGCGTCGTAACCATAGAGCAACACGGTCCATCTGCCGACCGGAGGGTAGCCATAGCGTCTATTAGCGATGCAAAACAGTCTGTCATTTTTTGCGGGGGGAAATTTGTGTGACGCAACACGCACGACAAAAATCGTCTATCACTACGAATCTCATACCTTGACTTTAACAAAATAAATAAACAATTTTACACACACACATTTAAACATCTCGGCGACAGCGGCTTCTCGGAAACGAACTCGGATAAGTCGCTCGACCGATCCGCGTATCGTATAAGGTACACCTACCAATCCGCCCGGCCGTTGTTTAACTTAACAACACGAGCAAAATTTTCGCATTTTTGTGTTATTAAGAGTTTACTGCACCTGTTTATTGTACGTATTCACACAGCTATGCTAGCACATGCTACAGGGCTTCTTGGAATGTTTGTGCCACTTAAGAACGATCAAATAAAAAAACATTATTTGAATAATTATTTTTGAATAAAAATTACTTGCATATGAAAGGTAACGCCAACGCCCTCTTTTTGTGAACTTAATGGGACAGATCTCTTTTTACAGCAAAAAAAAAAAACAGAGCAAATCGGCATTTTTAGGACGTCAGTTCAGTCGCAAAACTAGATTTAGTCTAATGAGCAGTCCGGCTGCAACTAGTTTTTATTATACGCATAGGACCATTTGGGCTTGTACTTTGATGGAGGGGAAAGCCTGCATATGGCTTCTCTCCTCCGGCCGGAGGCCCGTGTTGCTCTACGGTCGTAACAGTCTCGTTTAATGCGAAAGTTTGCGGCAAGTCTGAGCGTGAATTTATTGTTAGCTATAATTGTTTCGTACCAAGATAGTGTTTTGCGAAATGTTTGCCAAATATATTTATTTACGAGGCACACGTCTGCGGTAGTATCTTGATTTATTGCCCATATCTGGGTTAGACTTGTGTTGCTTTTTTTCCATTTAACTTTGTGTCCTTTTTGTGAGTCTGTAGCGGAAAAGCAGGAAGGGATTAGTGGAATAATAATGTTTGATTTTTTTTTTATTTGGTGGGCTTAATGTCTCTATACGTGAGGCCATAAAGCTAAGTTGTGTAAAGTGAAAATTTGTTTTAAAGTTTGAAATTACATTTGAGTTGAAATGTGAGTGAGGTTTGTGCACGTCGCCCTAATTTGGAATAAAAAAAAAACGTAACTTCACGCCTGTAATCCCCGAAGGGGTAGGCAGAGGTAAATGCATGCATTCAAGCATACATGCAAACACCCACGATTCGCCGGTTACGTTTTGGCCCATGTAACAAGTGGCGAGCCTGTTGACATCTCCGGGCACATTACCAAACTTCGAGGTACTGGGAAATTTCCAGAAAATGTAAAAATCCCAATAGAACCAGAGATAAAGGACTTAACACCATTATCTCTGATAACCCCCAACCCGGGAATCGAACCCAGGACCTCAGCGTAGTAGTAGTGGCCTGCTACCACTAGGCTACCAAGGCAGTTTTGGAATAAAAACTCTATAAAAACATGTACAAAGATCTAAAAAATATTGATTGAATTTAAACGTTGGATAAAGTATTGACGCTGTTTTTTTTTTTATTTCTCCACACAACATAACGGTAGGTAAGTACATGTTTTCTTCATGGAAATCTAAAAAACTAATAAACAAAAAACTGGTTGCCTGTAAAGTCGGTTTTACGGGCGAAGATTTTACGTGACAACGTCTTTTTCTCGGTAGAAAGGCATTCGCCGGTCCGGCAGGCCTCTCTATCGTTCGGTGACTCATCGTTACGTTACCGGGCGTTACACTTTTTCATGAGTGACTCCGAGCCGCAACCTAATTTAAGACGTTGTCACGTCAAAATATTTAAAGACATTTCGACGATTAAAACATTCCTATGACAAGTTTGGTTGTCTGTTTTAGTACAGCGAAAGCAAGTATGAACGGAAGGTGGTAATTTGTTGATGTCTACAGACAAGCAAGCGACTGTAATAATATAAAAACAAACATCTATACAAATAAATAAAATAGGAGTGTCTGTTTGTAATATTAAAATAACCGCTTTTTACTAAATGCATATGTGCCTATACACGGTACATATACCAAAACAACATTTTTTACAATTTTTGTCTGTCTGTCTGTCTGTTTGTTCCGGCTAATCTCGGGAACGGCTGGACTGATTTTGACGGGACTTCACTGTCAGATAGCTGATGTAATAAGCAGTAACTTAGGCCACTTTAGTGCATGCGCCCTCGACTTCTTCCGGGTAGATACTGAACAATCATAAATTCTCACGCGGACGGAGTCGCGGGCACAGCTACTTGGTATAAATATATAAATAAAAAATATAATAAGCTTACACTCACATTCCCACTAGGAATAAACCTGTGTCGTGGGTTATACACACATAACACAAACACCCAGACCCGTAACAAATATCTGTAGGCCATACAAATATTTATCCTGGTATGGGAAATTCCCGTAACGGGAATGGAACCCGTGAGCCTCGATTGAAACGGATATCACACACCGCTGGATCAAATGGCTCGTCGAATCGATATTTTCATGCACAGTTCAAAAATCGTTCTTATAATTATACCTTGATTGGTTTTTACTGGTGGTAGAGCTCCAGTGACGGAGCTCGAGGTCGTAGGCACCACCGCATTACCTAATATACTTGCCGCTAAATGGTAGTGTTCAGCACTATCGTGTTCCGGTCAGGTGGTAATGTACGGCTCTGTAATTTCCGTCACAGAGGCATAACACCTAATGCCTCAGGAGTGGCAGCGCATCTGCATTTTGACGTCTGGTCATTGTGTGGGTGTCTATAGGCTGCAGTCATCACTTAACATCAATGTGAACTGCACGCTTGTTTGCCACTTTTATTAAATAAAAAAAAAACAAAAAAAAAAACCTACATTATTAAGTAGGCGGTTTTGCAGATTCATCGACGTTACAGCTGTACTATGCTTTCAACAATAGTTGATCTGGAATACAATGTGTATTATGAGGTTTTCCAGATATTTTCAGTTAGATAACATCACTGGGGGTGTAAGGGGTCTCAACCAACACCATCGAGACCCAAGCCAACCTCACCTGCACGTGGTGCACCCTGCTACATAACAAACGAGGCTCTGGCGACCTGCCAACACGCACTGGACCAGCGTGGCGGGTTATGGTCTAAACCCCCCCCAAGATGGAAATGCAGACGAGGAAAAGGCCCCAAGTGCCCGGCGGCTCCAGGAGCAAAACC
Source organism: Macrosoma leucophasiata (assembly GCA_036365455.1). Classification (NCBI taxonomy): domain Eukaryota; kingdom Metazoa; phylum Arthropoda; class Insecta; order Lepidoptera; family Hedylidae; genus Macrosoma; species Macrosoma leucophasiata. The sequence goes on from JAWQUS010000004.1 coordinate 14,615,916, forward strand.
GGCGTAGACGGGCGCTGGTCGAGCTCTGGAGCCAGGGGTGCTAAGAATCTCCGGGTGAGTCGCTTCCGTCAAACGACTTCGGCATGCACAACGGAAAACCGACGTAGGTTATCACTGGTAACATACAATACACGCACGTTAAGGACAGACGAGAAAATTGCTGAGCTGGAAGAAGAATTGAACAAGTTGCACTGGGACATCTTAGGTCTATCTGAAGTCCGTAGAGAGGGAGAGGACACGATAACCCTGAAGTCTGGCAACTTGTTCTACTACCGGGAGGGCGACCAGCAGTCCCAAGGTGGTGTCGGGTTTATCGTCCACAAGTCTCTCGTTAACAACATTGAATGCATCACGAGTGTGTCGAGTAGGGTCGCGTACCTGATACTCAGAATATCCAAGAGATATTCCTTGAAGGTCATCCAGGTCTACGCACCGACCTCGGCACACCCGGACGACGAGGTGGAAGCTATGTATGAGGACATAAGTAGGGCCATACATACTTCCAAAACGTATTTCACTGTTGTAATGGGAGACTTCAACGCAAAGCTGGGCAAGAGATGCGATAATGAGCTGAGAGTGGGGCAATTTGGATGTGGGAATCGGAACCCTAGGGGCCAGAGGCTGGCCAATTTTCTGGAGAAGGAGGAACTTTTTATGATGAACTCCTTTTTCAAGAAGCCGCCTCATAGGAAATGGACCTGGATGAGCCCAGACGGTTCCACAAAAAATGAGATAGACTTCATTATGACCAACAAGAAACACATATTCAATGATGTCTCCGTGATTCACAGGGTGAAAACCGGAAGTGATCACCGAATGGTTAGGGGCACATTGAATTTAAACATCAAGATCGAAAGATCTCGTCTAATGAAGTCTACGCTCCGACCTACTATTTCTCACATACAAAACCCCGAGAGCTTTCAGCTCGAATTGAAAAATCGCTTTGCTTGCCTGGAGGATTGCATCTCAGTGGACGATATGAATGACAGGTTGGTAGAAACTGTCCAGTCGGTGGGGTATAAATACTTTAAAACTCGCCGACAAAATAGACCTCAAAAACTAACCGATCAAACCCTCAACCTTATGGCAGAACGACGCTCAATGACACTGCAGACCTCTGATGAAGCTGAAACATACCGGCAACTTAATAGACAGATCCAACAGTCCTTGCGGCACGATATCAGATCCTTCAACACAAAATGTGTTGAGGAAACGATAGAGCGAAACAAGGGCTCCAAAGTGTTTGCAAGGGATCTGTCTATTGGACAGAGCCGGATGATGCAGCTGAAGACAGAGGACGGCAGTTTAGCGTCGACTAAGCCTGAGGTATTGCGGGAGATCGAGAGGTTCTATGGGCAGTTATATACCTCGGTCGCACAACCTGCCTCTGATTTGGTCAGAGACCCGAGAGCCAAATTAACCCGACACTATACCGAAGATATCCCGGACATCAGCCTGTACGAGATTAGGATGGCCCTCAAACAGCTTAAGAACAACAAGGCGCCTGGAGAGGACGGAATCACTACAGAGCTTCTGCAAGCGGGTGGATCACCGTTACTGAAAGTCCTTCAGAAGCTCTTTAATTCCGTCCTATTCGAAGGTACTACGCCAGAAGCATGGAACAGAGGCGTGGTGGTGCTTTTCTTCAAAAAAGGTGATAAAGCCCTATTGAAGAACTATAGACCCATCTCGCTTCTGAGCCATGTCTACAAGCTGTTTTCGAGGGTGATCACAAACCGTCTCGCTCGCAGGTTTGATGACTTCCAGCCTCCCGAACAAGCCGGTTTCCGAAAAGGCTATAGTACCATAGACCACATACACACGCTGCGGCAGGTTATACAGAAGTCCGAGGAGTATAACCGGCCATTATGCTTAGCGTTCGTGGACTATGAGAAAGCCTTTGATTCGGTTGAAACATGGGCTGTGCTGCAGTCTTTACAGCGTTGCCACATTGACTATCGGTATATCGAAGTGTTGAAGTGTCTGTATAAAAACGCCACCATGTCAGTCCGAGTACTGGACCAATGCACGAGGGCGATTCCTTTGCAGAGGGGAGTAAGACAGGGAGATGTCATCTCACCTCTGCTCTTCACCAATGCAATGGAAGACGCCTTCAAGCTCCTGGAATGGCAAGGACTAGGCATCAATATCAACGGCGAATACATCACTCACCTTCGGTTTGCCGACGATATTATAGTCATGGCAGAGTCGCTGGAAGATCTCAGCACAATGCTCGAAGACCTCAATCGAGTGTCCCAAAGAGTGGGCCTTAAAATGAACATGGATAAGACCAAGGTCATGTTCAATAACCTTGTATCGCCCACTCCAGTGTCCGTTGGGAACTCGATGCTCGAAGTTGTCGACGACTACGTCTATTTAGGACAAACCATACAACTAGGCAAGTCGAACTTCGAGAAAGAGGTCATTCGCCGAATCCAACTCGGCTGGGCAGCGTTCGGGAAGTTAAGGAGCGTTTTCTCGTCAAACATCCCGCAGTCCTTGAAGACGAAAGTTTTTAACCAGTGCGTTTTACCGGTGATGATCTACGGTGCCGAGACGTGGTCTCTCACTATGGGTCTCGTACGAAAGCTCCAAGTCACTCAGCGGTCAATGGAAAGGGCTATGCTCGGCGTTTCCCTACTGGATCGAATCAGAAATGAGGAGATCCGTAGGCGAACGAAAGTCGCTGACATAGCCAAGCAGATTTCCAAGCTGAAGTGGCAATGGGCAGGGCACATAGCTCGGAGAACCGATAGCCGCTGGGGCAGAAAGGTTCTCGAGTGGAGACCACGTATCGGCAAACGCAGCGTAGGACGTCCACCTGCAAGATGGACCGACGACCTGATCAAGGCTGCAGGTACCCGCTGGATGCACGTCGCTTCCGATCGGTCGGCATGGAGGTCCTTGGGGGAGGCCTATGTTCAGCAGTGGACGTCTTATGGCTGATATGATGATGATGAACATCACTGGCAATATTGTAGATCCGGCGTTGTTCTTTTGTGTTTTATTGGGTCAGGTGAAGCCAACCTTTTAACAGGATGTTTTATAATAGTTCGTTCTGAATACAATATCGCTTGTTATATTATTTGTGTTTTAATCTGCAAATGGATTCGGGATCCAAAAATGAACAATGTTGTTTTTGCATACAAAAGTAATGAAAAAGGTATATAATTCAAATCATGGTTTAAGATTATGTAAAATAAGCAAAAATCAAAATTCCCAAAACTCATCAAGGAAGGCTATAGGATCATAACATCACGCTAAGAATTAATAAGTGAATTAATAAGTGGTTGTGTTTAGCGTTATTGCATTCCGCTTACTGCGCAGTGGTAATGCGCTGCTCGATAGTCCTCTTTAGTTTTTATGCAGATCACGAGCGTGTTCACTTCTTGCCAACAACGTAAACCGTAAGCTTGGTTGTCAATATCATGACATAAAAAAAAAACAAACTAACGCATTAAATGTAAACTCCAACTTTGTTTCTTGCTTCAATTAAGTGGAAAAAGTATGAATAAGTACACTTTCGCTTCCACTCCGGTCCCTGGTGATAAAACTAAATAGCTATCAGCAATATTAACTGCGGCCCGCGTCTACTTCACAAAGTTTGATCACACTTCTGGGACTTTCATTTTGCACTAACCTATGTCTAGAACAGTTATTACAGTAAATAAGAAAAGGAGATGTTGCAAAAATGTATGGACCTCCGGCCATGTATTGTACACAATATCATTAACAGGCAAAATCAATATAAAAACGTTTTTTACTGCCATATATTCACTTATTAAGCTTTGTTTGCAGTTACAAAACATTATTTGCAGTTAGAATTGCAACTCAAAACCAACATGGCGAATATGGCGGCCGATGTCATTTTGACAAATTCCACTAATAATCATATTGAAAATGATAAAATCTTTTATTTTTAAAGAATAATGGAAAGAAAAATTTGACTTCAGGCGAGGCTCGAACTCGCGACCTACTGGGAATCTAGTCCAGCCGCTCTTCCAATTGAGCTACTGAAGCAAAAATAAAATATATTTCACAAGCATGTGTTAATGCGAAATAATATCAAACAATGATAAAATCGTTTGAATTAAATGTGGTTGTAACTCTAAAATATGTTCCTGAATAAATTCATTGCATTTTTTTCGGATTCTTCTTTAATTTACCCATTTTTTGAGGTAGTATACGAACCAGAGCCGAGCTCGCAACATCTCCTTTACTTGTTGTAGTTGTTATGTCTCTTGATAGTTATAACAGGGCCATGCATTACCATCTAGCCGGAACATGTTTTTTTTAATGTATTGGAAGTGGCAAACAAGCATGCGGTTCACATTGATGTTAAGTGATGACTGCAGCCTATAGACACACAGAGACCAATTTCAAAATGCAGATGCATTGCCATTCCTGAGGCCTAAGGTGTTATGCCTCTGTGCCAGAAATTACAGCGCCGTACATTACCATCTGACCGGAACACGATAGTGCTGAACACTACCATTTAGCGGCAAGTATATTATTTAATGCGGTGGTGCCTACGCCTTCGAGCTCCGTCACTGGAGCTCTACCACCAGTAATTGTAAATGATAGTGCTGAACACTACCATTTGGCGGTAGATAGATTAGGTAATGCCTATGCCCTCGAGCTCCTACACTGGACCACTATCACACCTTCAGGGATTGCGACGAGACTACTCCACCTAGAGGAGATTTTGTTCCATTAGTCCAGATAGTCAACCGAACAACAGCAGCCCCGTAATAACTATCTCAGAGACATAGCAACTTAGGTCTCAGGAGTAGCAACGCATCTGCATTTTGACCTCTGGTCTGTGTGGGTGTTTATAGGCTGCAGTCATCACTCAACATCAATGTAAACTGCATGCTTGTTTGCCACCTTCATTACAAAAAAAAAAGCATTATATCACTGCAATGTTGGATGATATCTCTACCAATCCGCATTGGAGCAGCGTGGTGGCGTAAGCTCCAGGCCTCCCCCGAAAGAGGAGAGAGACTCGTGCCCAGCAGTGGGACGTATAATGGGTTGCCATTATTATTATGATTATAATGTTGGATGATTGATGTAATAGGTTGGGGAAAATGTCTTTTCGCATTATAGTATGTATGAACTTGTAATAAAATCTCTTTGGCTGTAGTATTTGTATCTGGCTGGTTTTGGTATCATTGAAAGTTAAAATTTTAAAGAACATAATTCCAAATTCAAATTAGGCAAATGTGTGATTTTCATTTGTTTTTCGTACTGTCAAGATGAGTGAATCTAATGAAGAAATTCGATACATTTTAAAATTTTACTACAAAAAAAGTAAAAATGCAACGCAAGCCGCGAAAAAAAATTGCGATTTTTATGGACTAGTGCAGTGTCTGTGAGAGTAGCACAAATTTGGTTTAAGCGTTTTCAATCCGGAAATTTTGATGTCAAAGATGCACCTCGCTCTGGTCGCCCTATTACGAATAAAATGGATGCCATTTTTGAAAAAGTGGAGCAAGGTCGACATATCAGTAGTTACGACGTAGCTGAAGAACTGAGAATTGATCACAAAACAGTTTTGGCGCATTTGAAAAAAGCTGGGTACAGAAAAAAGCTCGATATTTGGGTACCTCACGAGCTCACTGAAAGAAAGCTAATGAACCGTGTACTCATTTGTGATTCTTTATTACGACGTAATGAAACCGAATCATTTTTGAAGAAGCTGATAACTGGTGATGAAAAGTGGATCACGTACGACAAGAACGTGCGAAAAAGGTCGTGGTCAAAGGCCGGTCAGGCTTCACAGACTGTGGCGAAACCCGGGTTAACTCGCAATAAGGTGATGTTGTGTGTGTGGTGGGATTGGAAGGGCATTATTCATTATGAGCTATTACCACCAGGCAGGACTATCGACTATATAGATTCTGAACTCTACTGCGAACAACTGATGAGATTAAAGCAAGAAGTTGAGAGAAAGCGGCCGGAATTGATCAACAGAAGGGGTGTGGTGTTTCATCATGATAACGCTAGACCTCACACATCTATAGCCACTCAGCAAAAATTAAGAGAGTTTGGCTGGGTGGTGTTAATGCATCCGCCGTATAGTCCTGACCTTGCACCTTCAGATTTCCACCTGTTTCGGTCTCTTCAGAATTCTTTATGCAATGTTAGGTTAACATCACGAGAGGACTGCCAAATCCACTTGTCGCGGTATTTTGATGAGAAGTCCCAAAATTTTTATAGCAATGGGATCATGTCCCTACTAGGGATTGCAATCCCGCAGCTTCTTCAATCCCGCGGGATTGATATGCGGGATTGATCAATCCCGCGCGGATCCCGCGGGATCCCGTATTTTAGAAATTTTGTTACAAAATTATTGAAACTGCAGGTTTTAGTTATAGTTATAGGGTTATAGTTTCGCCAAGTCCGTCTATCCGTCTCTCTGTCTGTCCTCCCGCGGTTTAGAGCAAAACTATTGGTAACAGAGACTTGAAATTTGGCACAAGTATACACTTTGATCATGCTGACAAAAAGGTAGAATAAAAACATGAAAAAGAAATATTTAGGGTACCTCCCCTACATGTAACGCGCGGATAATTATTTTTTTCTAATTAGAGTCAAGTCCCCAGTCAAGTGTCCCCCCACCCTCTACTAACTAAATAGTAGAGGGTGGGGGGACACTTGACTCGGAACGGTTGTTGTTAGAAATTCAAACGTTACGGCAATAGTAGCTACATATAATGAAACTAGCGGCCCGCCCCGGCTTCGCCCGCGCTGCTCCGTTCATATTAGTCATAGCGTGATAATATATAGCCTATAGCCTTTCTCGATAAATGGGCTATCTAACACTGAAAAAACTTTTCATATTGGACCAGAAGAGACTCTACACAGTAGAGAAGGGAAAGAATTTGAGTATTCCCGCGAAGGCGAATTGGCAGCCACTTGAGTTGAAGACGAAATTCGGAAACATGGTCATATTTACGTAAACCAAATATGAACCTTATACATAAATTTTGGAGACGCTCAAGCTTATTTAGCTGCTCTTGAGTTAAATCAAGATTGCATATGTCAGCATAGTCCAAGATAGGAAACATAATTTATCGAGCAAGTGTGACCTTGGTGGCAATTGGTAAGAAATTCTGCAATCTCCTTAAAGAACCAACTGCGGCGAACATCTTCCTGCTCACCTCACTGACTTGCGGAGCCCAAGTCATACATCCATTATAATGTTTTACAGTTTTACTGTATTTAATTATAGATCTATCAAGAAATATAGGTGGAAGTTTATCAAAATCTATTTTGTGTATCAACCGAGAGCTACCAATTATATAAAATATTAATTAAGTAATTGAGAAATATTTAGTAAGCAAATCAGTTCTATAAGACCTAAATTTTTAAAATGTTTGGCATCAAGTATCATTTAATTTTAACCTTACATCTAAAAACAGATTACCTTACGTAATCAATCTTATTAATAATGAGATTTAGAATGAATTTGTACTTTCTCGCAAAACTTCAGAAACGTTTCAGCAGCTAATTTAAATTTGCGGGATCCGCGGTTCCGCGCCTTGAAGGTGCGGGATCCACATGTTTGATAAGAGGCGCGGGATCCCGCGGGATTGCGGGATCCCACTTTGCGGGATTGCAATCCCTAGTCCCTACCTACAAGATGGCAAAAGGTTATCGAACAAAATGGTACATACATACTTTAGTTAAATTTAAATAAACTATATTAAAAAATCTTTTGAATTATCTTAAAAAATGCGAAGAAACTTTTTCCCCAACCTTATATTACACTGATTCCAAACTTCTTGTGTAACACTGAAGTTTTGTCTGTGCGAATCCTCGCACGCAAGTGGCGAAACAGAGCTTACCTAAGTAGGACGCGACATGACACTTCGTCAGTTTTTGTCGCCTTTGCACACCAACTTCTCACAGAAACTTTTGCCGCTTCTTATTATTTTTACCACGACTTCTCACAGTAAATGGCATATACGACGATAATTACCCTACATTTTCTGCTAAATATATTTAGAAAAATTTGAGACTTGAGTTTATTAAAACAATTTTAATTAAATTCTGGCGTGGGGATGTAACGGTCCCACCGCAGCATTTTCTTCTACTGGATGAGAATTTTTACACTAAAGCAGCCAGGTCAGTCTATCGAACAATGGCGGTCAAACCATTCCGATGAGACGGTAGTAGACGGCAGTGCCTATTACAACTCCGATAATAACTGTAATGCATTTTCTTTCTTCTCTTAGGATACGACGGGGCCGACATATTCTAGTCCCCTAAATTTGATTTTTAAAAACTATAAGGAACATATAATCGAACGTGGCGTCGGGATATGACGGCTCTACGGGATGGGCAGCAGCGTCCCGCGATAAAACTGTTGCCACTGCGATCGGTAATCAGTGACGATTACGACATATTACACTCCCCTGATGACACATAACATTGGTGTGGGCATCGTTGGGAAGGTTTTTGTCCAGCCGTGAACATATTAAGTGATGAAGGACTATACAACATCGGTTACCTTTATTTGTACATAGGCATCACGTAACCTCCGCGCGCACGGGGTATTCGTGAGCGGCAAACTGTCGGCTCTAGCGAAATACACGGCGCGTCTCGACGCAGCGCTGGCGTCCGCCATGGAGACCCGCGCCCGCCTCGCCATTGCCCTGGCCGGGGATAACGCTGACGCTGACGATGTGAAGACGCAACTAGCTGTAAGTTTTTTTAAGTAATGGTTGGAGATAACCCTGGCTAGAGATAAACGTGGCTAGAGATAACCCTGGCTTGAGATAACCCTGGCTAGAGGAGCCCTGGCTAGAGATAACCCTGGCTAGAGATAACCCTGGCTAGAGATAACCCTGGCTAGAGATAACCCTGGCTAGAGATAACCCCTGGCCTGAGATAACCCTGGCTTGAGATAATCCTGGCTTGAGATAACCCTGGCTTGAGGTACCCTGACTAGAGATAATCCTGACGCTGACGACGTCAAGCAGCAGCTAGCTGTAAGTGCACTATGTTAATATATATAAATCACGTGTCACGGTGTTTGTCCGCGATGGACTCCTAAACTACTTAACCGATTTTAATCAAACTTGCACACAGTGTGCGGTTTGATCCAACTTTAAGAGATCGGATAGTTCAATTGTTAATAGTTAATTTTGTTCATTAGTTAATTTTTGGAAAATTGAATGTCAGCCTTCATCGATTGCATAAACGCTACAGGTAGCGTTCAAACAAAAACGCCCGAAAACCAAAGGAACTACATTTAATAATGTTAACTTGTTCAAAGCATATAAATGACATCATCAATCCATTAGGTACCTGTGCGATGAATGATATTTAAAAGGTGATATATATTTTTTTATGTCATGAAAGTGGCAAACAAGTATGCAGTTCACATTGATGTTAAGTGATGACTGCAGCCTATATACACGTACACAAAGACCAGGGTTCAAAATGCATTTGCGTTACCACTTCTGAGGCCTAAGGAGTTATGCCTCTGTGTCGGAAATTACAGGGCCACCTGCGGCAAGTATATTAGGTAATGCGGTGGTGCCTACGCCTGCGAGCTCCGTCACTGGGTCTCTACCACCAGTATAAAGTGTCTTAAATTTAGTACATCAAATCTTAATGTGGCAGTCAAAATCAGCTAGTAACATAGATTTTCGTTCTCAGGCTGTAGTAAAGGACAAGGAGACGGAAATCCACGAAGTGGTAGAGAACTACAACAACATGGAGAGGGAGTGTGTGGCGGCGAAGCAGAGCGTCTCGCCCGAGGTGCGCGAGCGCATACTCAAGTTGAATGAGGACTGGGCGTATATACGTTCAAATCTCGCTGACAAACTGAAAGAGACACAAGATAAGGTAATATTTTTTTTATTAATTCAAATTGATATTAAGTGATGACTGCAACCTGTAGACACACAAAGACCAGAGGTCAGGTCCGTCTCTTTTCCTACACCGTACTACCCGCCGAAGAGAGAAGTTTCACCCTCACCCACTGGACATCTGCCAGTGCTCATCGGTGCGGTTTTCTCGTTCGTTTCTGCCCAGAACGTGTAAATTGTGGAACGAACTTCCTTCTGAGGTGTTCCCTCAGTGCTACAATATGGGGTTCTTCAAAAATGGCGTCAAAAGAGTCCTTCAGGGCTGGCAGCTCCCGTTGGCAACTCCCCTGGTGTTGCAAATGTTCATAGGCGACGGTGACCACTTTCCATCAGGTGGCCCGTCTGCTTGTCTGTCAACTTAATGACATAAAAAAAAGGTCAGAATGCAGATGCGTTGCCGCCTCTGAGATCTTAGTTGTTGTTTCTGTGATGGTTATTACGGAGCCATTCATTACCATCTAACTGGAACACGATAGTGCTGAACACTACCGTTTAGCGGTAGATGAATAAGTTAATGCGGTGGTGCCTACGCCCTCGAGCTCCTACACTGGAACTCTACCACCAGTAAAAGTATTGATGAAAACTAAAATAATAATTCGACAGAGCTCTGGTGTTAGTGTAGAGGGTATCTGCTCTGCCATTTTTCATCATTTGTATACCGCTAATGTTTAAATGTAGCGACAAACAAGCATGCTTTTCACATAGATAGGGCGTAGGCTTAGTGTGTGATGGAAGTGGCAAACAAGCATGCAGCTCACATTGATGTTAAGTGAATACTGTAGTCTATAGACACCATAGAGCAACACTGGTCTTTGTGCAAGTGTCTATAGGCTGCAGTCATCACTTAAGATCAATGTGAACTGCATGCTTGTTTGTTACTTCCATTACATTAGAAAAAAATCTTATTTTGGGGCAACCGAACATAAGTGAATCCTTAGCCTGGGTTGCACCACGATATTTTGTTTAAGTTAAAGTTATTGTAACATTTCTCATCCTTCTCTAGCTCAAAGAAATCTGTTAAAGTTAGAGAGGGATGTGAAATGTTGCAATATCTTTAACTTTGATAAATATCTTGGTGCAACCCAGGCTGAGTGCCCAAACGCACTAGCGGTTAGCCGCGGGAGCGGGTAGCCGCGCGGTTACAGTTTGATATGCAACCGCCTTCTATGATTAAAAACTGATACCTCTAAGAAAGTTTGCATTTTTTTTTAATGTAATGGAAGTGGTAAACAAGCATGCAGTTCACATTGATGTTAAGTGATGACTGCACCCCTTAGACACCTACACAAAGACCAAGGTCAAAATGCAGATGCGTTACCACTCCTGAGGCCTAAGATGTTATGCCTCCGTGCCGGAAATTACGGGGCCGTACATTACCACCTGACCGGAACACGATAGTGCTGAACACCACCACTTAGCGGCAAGTATATCAAATCTCTCATGCGTAAAGTAGATTCACCAAACTGTGAATTATGTGAAGTTGTGGAAGATGTGCACCACCTGCTTATGGAGTGTACACGATTTCAGCGTGAGAGACAGTCACTTATAGTGACTTTCCATTTGAACAGAGATCTAGGAATGTTTCACCAGATGCTCGCCGATCCTACATCGGATGCAGCGCACGCGCTGTTCCATCAAGTCATTCAGTATAAGTGACTGTATCAATGTGTAATAATAATTGTTATACCTACTTAATTGTTATCCAGATATGTGTGTATACGATGGTACTGACGTGTATTTAATTGCAAAAGTCCCAAAAAATAGAATAAAAAAAAATTTTAAAGGCGGCTAGCCGCTCGGGCTTTCCGCGCATGCGGCTAACCGCTAGTGCGTTCGGGCGCTAACAATTTTGTATTCGTAGGTGCGAGAGGCGAGCCAGGGACGCGACAGTGTGAGCCCGTCGGTCCGCGACTCCCGCCGGAGTTCCGCCGACAGCCAGCACAGTGGTGAGTGGCACGCTCGGCTTGGTGCTTTGGGTAACGGGTTCACTGTCTGTAGACATAGTATATTGACCGATGCAGTACATAGATCGATTAGTTCTTGTTATTTAAGCAGTCATAGAGTCGAACATCCAGTGAGATGTAGATAAATATAAATATTCACTTTGTTATATACTTTTAGTTTTACAAAAATTATATAGAATGTTGGAGTTAAAATCAATTAGATCGTTACGTATATACATTTACCTTCAAGCGAAAAGTGGATAGTACAAAAAAAAAATCCTTGATATTGAACCATCACAATACAATCACATCGGCTAGGAAAAAAGTTGCCGAGTGAATTTATACATTGAAGGAAATTGGAAAGAAGAATCGTACTGCGGGCAGGGATCGAACCTGCGAGCTCAGGATAACCAGTCCACTTTACCACTAGACTACTCCATTCGAATGACTTACTGCGAAAAATAAACAATTTGAAATAAAGCTGAGCCGCTTCGTAGGATGCCGGCCACCAACAATAATATATAAATAACTAGCTGTTGCACGCAGATTCGCCCGCGTGGATGTCGTTTAAAAAGTAGCCTATGTTCTTTCTCAAAGTCAACTCTATCTCTGTACCAAATTTCATTAAAATCGGTTCAGTCGTGAAAAAGTAGCAGACATACAGACAGACAGACTTCGCATTTATAATATTAGTAGGGATTTAAGAATTAAGAGTGTATTTAATGACTTATTTGATGTACACGATCTACCCATTGCATATACTATGCCTACAGCCGTGAAATAATAACCACCGAATTGTATTATGAAAACAACTCAAAAAGCTAGTGTCATGTATATTCGACATTCGACATATCAAACAAACTTGACAAAAAGCAAGCAAAAAGTTGACGAATACGTATACATATTTGTCGAACATTAACGAATATTATTTTGAATTAAAACTATTTTACAACAGATTTATCTCACGTATATTAAATGATTCTTATTTTGGAACTAAAATGATTTTAAAATCAACCCGACGTTTCAGTCGCTTTTATTCTTTATTCAAAATACAGTTTTATGAAAGTTAAAATAACAGAATCTTACCTGAGCCAACACAATTTTTTTTGTGAGCTTGGTTATTTCTAATCTTTGCCAAGCTGCAGGCAAACACGTATATTTGTCGAATTCCGAATGTAATAGAGTTAACGCTTGATTGTTATGGTGTGTTTGATTACTAACATTGAACGGACGTTCGGATCAACGACAAAACAACAGTCAAATATATCAATGAATGATGCATATTGGTTGTGTTCATATTGGGATAATAGATTGGTTTGTAATATAGACATTGAATTATGTGTACACACTGTCTCTGATTGTATTGAATGTATACTTAATAATTTAAACATAGAATTATGTGTATATATATTATATATGCTAGCTGATGTCCGCGGCTTCGCCCGCGTGAATTTCGTTTTATAATTAACTAAGTAGCCTATGTTCTTTCTCAAAGTCAGCTCTATCTCTGTACCAAATTTCATTAAAATCTGTTCAGTCGTTTGGACGTGAAATGGTAACAGACAGACAGAGTTACTTTCGCATTTATAATATTAGTAGGGATTATTGTATTGAGAGTTACGTAATTTTCTGCCGAAAAATGCAAATTATGGTTTTGTGATTTGAAAAATTAATTTTATTCGAATATACTTCACGCCTATGATCCCCGAAGGAATAGGCAGAGGTAAATGCATGCATTCAAGCGAACATGCGAACACCCATCGTCGCAGGTTAAGTTTTGGCAATTAACAGGCAGCGAACCTGTTGATTCCTCCGGGCACATTACTTAACTCTGAGGTACTGAAAACTTCCAGAAAATGGCAAAATGCCCATAGAACCAGAGATAAAGGATTTTACACCTTTATCTCTGGTAGCCCCCGGGAATCGAACCAAGAACTTTCTGGAAGTTCCCAGTGCCCTCGGAGTTTGGTATTATACCCGGAGACATCAATAAGCTCGCCACCTACAAAATGGGAAACAAACTTCACTGGCGAATCAGGGAAGTTTCTGGGATTAAGGGCATGAAGTTTCTTTCATAATTATTAATTAGTATTAGTGTTCTAAATAAACTGTTTAAATGCATAAAGAAATTGTACAACGCTCCAACGGGTGATTATCCAAATAATTTCTATATTCATGGCATGAAATTAAGCCGATTTGCTACACTGGTTTGATTCTAGCGATTTGTGTGTATCATGTACTAAAACCCCTAATTGCTTATGGGCTCATAAAAATCGCATAAAATCAGTCGTGATCCGAGCGGCCGCTGGCTTGTAATGTGTGACGTCACTTGTAAATACAATAAACCTTACCACTAACTGCTTGTTTCATTCCAACCCTTGTTCTGGGATGTTTGCCGATGGTCGGCTTGTTTTGTATGTAAATTGGCTTCGTTATGAGGTTTTTTTTTCGGTGAAGGGTTATATTATGCTCGTTATCCTGTTTTTGGTCCTTCGAGGCGGATTTTGAAGGAAACAATTTTTTAATTGGTTTGTAGAGAACGATTTCGATGGAAATTCCGAGTGAAGGGTTTTTTGGGACACAGAACTGATTTATTACGGTTTTGTTTACAGATTTTCTGCTTAATTTTAGCTTCAAATATGAATTCATGAAATACATGCCAAGACGCTGTTTAGATGTTTTTTTTTTAATTTACGCGGGTAAATTAATTATACATAGAAAAAAGGGAGAGACAAAGGTACTTACTCAGCACATTTGTTTTCAAGTGTTACTGGTGGTAGAGTTCCAGTGTAGAAGCTCGAGGGTGTTAGCATCACCGCATTACCTAATCTATCTGACGTCTATCCTACACATTATTTAATTGTAAAGCATTATGAAAAATACAATTAATAGTCTAACGTATTTATTGAAAAAATAAATATAATTAAAGTGTATCTCTTCTGCAATTGACTAAGTTTTTATATTTTCTAGCCGTTTACAAAGATAAGAGTAATGTACATGAAGTGAGAAACCAACTTTTTCGCTTCGCAACTTTGACCAACGATCGCTCTTTTATAGAATGTTTCAAAACATCTCGCCAGACTTATTCGTTAAGTTATTAAAATTGTTCTCAATATACTTGAGATACCGATAAAAGTTCCACGTTTGTACGAAGTTTGTTTAAAATCTTTTGAAGATACTGTAAAATATAAATAGAGTGATAAGTTTGGGAGGGTAGGTAAAATAATTTAATCTTGGTGGTACTTTACTGTTGGTAGATTTGCAGTGTAGGGAGTCGAGGGCGTAGGGACCACCACATTTATTTATTTATTTAAAACTTTAATGCACATTTAGGTACATAAGGAAGGTCGACTAGTAGATATTTACCTAATCTATCTACCGCCAAATGGTGGTATCAGCCCACAACTACTACGCTACCCTACTACGGATGACGCCAGAATACTGTTGCAACTATATCAAATTGTCAATGAGCTAACGTAGTTTACTTACTATTTGTTTATTTATTTAATCTTTTATGCACTTAAACGATACACAAGGCGGACTTAATGCCTGAATGTGCCTAATGTTTAATGAAGAATGTAATTCATGCGAATGTATAGAGCCTCATGGTCATTGACCAAGCTCTTAAAACGGAGAATACAAAAAAAAACTGGTTGCCTGTAAAGTCGGTTTTACGGGCGAAGATTTTACGTGACAACGTCTTTTTCTCGGTAGAAAGGCATTCGCCGGTCCGGCAGGCCTCTCTCTCGTTCGGTGACTCATCGTTACGTTACCGGGCGTTACACTTTTTCATGAGTAACTCCGAGCCGCAACCTTATTTAAGACGTTGTCACGTCAAAAAAACTACAACGCTGGGGGCTTTAATTCCCGGGTAGGCGAGATAAGTGCTACTACCACTTGGAGGATAACAGGCCTACAGTTATGAGAAGTATATAGGTACTCTACGTTCGTACTTAATGATCATGTTCCATTTAGCTATGGGGCATGAGGAATAAAGCAACGTACTAATATCTTTTAAGTTATGGTTACAATACAATCAAACATTCAGTGCACATTAAATTCTAAGCCTGAAGACTCTTGTCTAGTGTCATGACTCTAGTAGAGACTCAAAAACTGAAGATTAATATGCAGATGCGTTGCCATAACTGAGACCTAATTTTGGCGCTCTTCACGTTAGCGTTATAGCTCACTAGAGCCAACCGGCACCCGATCAGCGCCCGACTGCCTCGAGCGGTCTGTGCTCTTCACATCAACTCCGCTCCGTATCGCTTTGACCGCAAGCCGTCAACGCGCGGGTGCGGCGAGTGCTCCCCTCGGTGACCACTAGCTTGTTTTGCGTTGACATTGCATTGCCAACGCTCTGTTCCCAAGTGGACCGCGCTGTCCGCGAGTGGATCACAAGTAACATAGCGTCGTTCACCCGTGGACCAGCCGTCGACAGCAAAAACGCCGTAAAACGAGGCTGTGCTGGTCGGTTGCCGGGTGGCTGTAGTGAGGTATGATTCTTAAGCAGTTATGTAAAATCTGCCGTTAAATGCGAATGTATGGTCCCATGGTTGCTGATACAGTGGCAACGCAATGGCTTTGAGAAAGCAATTTTTTTTTAAGACGAACTGCATGTTTTTTTTCTTTGATTATAATGCCGTGAAGGACAACGAAAAAGATACATATGACGCGTTAAAGACGCTTCTGTGCTAGGTACCAACTACAAGATAAACACTTTGTCATGCTAACTTTTTACATACTGCCAGACATTGCGCATACTTCAAAGTTTAATATTCTAAGTATCTGGCATAACCAGAACATAGGAATATGAACGACGCCTTATCTTATGTTACCGGGACTGGCTCGCGGTTAACCTAAGTGTAATAAATGTCATGCTTAACTTATACTTGCATTTAGAAAATTGCGCTGCAGTGTGCATCGGCTCTTGACATTATGGTAATATTCGCACCGTTGTATAAATTTATAAATATGGTTCTTAGGCGGTACTTTTTTATGGCGAGACTAGGTGAGCCGAGAGGAGACTTCAAATAATTGGTTTATTGTACCATAAGTTTTTGACTGGTGCTAGAGCTCCAGTGACGGAGCTCGCGGGCGTAGGCACTACCGCATTGCCTAATATACTTGCCGCTAAATGGTAGTGTTCAGCACTATCGTGTTCCAGTCAGGTGGTAATGTACGGCTCTGTAATTTCCGGCACAGAGGCATAACACCTAATGCCTCAGGAGTGGTCATTGTGTGGGTGTCTATAGGCTGCAGTCATCACTTATCATCAATGTGAACTGCACGCTTGTTTGCCACTTTTACAACATAAAAAAAAAGTCTCCGGCTCTACACTCGCGTGTGACGTCGCGCCGTGAATAAACGCCGTGATCGTCGCGTGAACAGTGTCCCTTCACACTCGCAAAGCTTCACAGTCTTGTTCACGGCTGTGATGGATGACGATTTGATGTCACTACGATGTCTTGTTCGCTACTGCTGAAAAACGCGAGCGTGGATGCGTTCACGTTCGCGCGCCGCAAACTCTTTGTCGCGGGCCAAAATACCGACTCTTATTGGGGGAAGCGTGAACGAGAAGGCGCGAACAACATCTAAACTCGTGGGTTGTTGCGGTTATTCGAGCCGTGAGTGTAAAGCCGACTTTAGAATTCGCGAGCGTGTTCGAATATTATGTTTGTGATGGATCGTGTAGTTTGTTGTATGGTCTCTGGGGTGATATTGAACTTTGGTTTTTGGGTTTTTGTGTAGATGTGTATTGCAGTTATGACTTAACATCCATGTGGATTGCGTGCTTGTTGGCCATCTTCGTTAGATAAAAAGATGAGCTTTCAACTTTTTCTTGACAAGGTTCGATTGCACCGAAATATTTGTTAAAGTATCGGTTATAGCTAAATTTACTTTTTAACTGTTACTGCAAAAATAGTTGCACCACCATATTTTTCGCATTGTTAAAACTACCAGGATTGATAGATTCCCTCATCATTAGACAGATAATTTTGAGGTTAACTTAACATTAACAAGCGCAGCTCGGCCAATTAATCACTTGTTATTCACTATTTGGGTCTACCAAACCTTGATGTTGGTGTGTGGAGCGTATAGGACAAAGGGAACACATTTTAGTACGAAGTCCAACTTCGGCTAATAGCTAATACGCGTCGTACAAGTTTTTTCATTAGCGGCCCCTACTCGCACGGCCTCGTCCGATATTAGGACTTTGTGTGTGCTCATCGATTCTCGATGCTTTTATATAGCGTTAAAATGCTGTTTAATTTTGGCCAATATGAACTTTATTGCTAGTCACTTTTTCAAACTAAAAGTTCTGAGAGAAGACTAAAATCGTTATAAAGTATTTTTTTAGGGTTTTGTAGCCGAAAAGGAACCCTTATCATTTCGCCATGAGCGTCCGTCCGTCTGTCCGCCTGCCCGCAGATTAGCACGGATACCACTTTTACCGTTTTGACGGCGTTACTCATTTGTTTATTATATCCACACAGTGTGATGCGCGGAGAAATAAATGCCATATCATTACATTACACACACACATATATATTTAAATAATTTTGATTAATAAATATATGGTAATTATGTGTGTACTTAATCTATATTATTATATATTTTTTTTTTTTTTTTTTTTTTTTTTTTTTTTATGTAATAAAAGTAGCAAACAAGCATGCAGTTCACATTGATGTTAAGTGATGACTGCAGCCTATAGACACCCACACAATGACCAGAGGTCAAAATGCAGATGCGCTGCCACTCCTGAGGCATTAGGTGATATGTCTCTGTGCCTGAAATTACAGGGCCGTACATTACCACCTGACCGGAACACGATAGTGCTGAACACTACCATTTAGCGGCAAGTATATTAGGTAATGCGGTGGTGCCTACGCCCGCGAGCTCCGTCACTGGAACTCTACCACCAGTACCATTTAAATTTAGTGTTTTGTTTTTTAGTTTTTTTTTCTTTTTATTGGGCATCTTTAGTGTCACACTATAAGGCCCCAACATACTCGTAATACTAGTAAATAAATAAATAAACAATGGCAACCCATTATACGTCCCACTGCTGGGCACGAGTCTCTCCCCTTTTTGGGGGAGGCCTGGAGCTTACTCTACGTTGCTAAAATGCGGATTGGTGGAGGTGGGTAGGTTAGTGGCCAACCCGCTGTCGGATGTTTTCAAACCGCTCATAAGGCCTCCGATAAGGTTTAACGACTGCTATCTATCGATATCGATCTAAGGGTTTGTCCAAGTGTGGTCGTCTTTCATCTGGAATGATGATGATGACGCTGTAACAACGCATAGAAATTAAAAAGCAAGCAACCATATACCAACTACAGTACTCAACAATTAACATTGCACATCGAGCCTGCGAAAGAGAAGATCGGCTCGTTTCGACTCCGTAGAGCGTTATCTCTGTTGCACACTGCCTACGTAAGCACTGACATTCGACCATTTTGATCATGTTTTGACCAATACCGGACTATTGGTCAAAACATGATCAAAATGGTCGACAAACTTCAAATAGGTACGGTGCGAAAGAGATAACGCTCTACAGACCCGATATAAGCCGAAGTCTTCTTCCTAGGCTCGATGTGCAATATTTATTGTTAAGCACTGTGCTTTGTATTCAGTGTATACCAACTAGTATGATGTGTTTGTAAAGGCTAAATTATATTGCCAAGTAAGTTTTTTGAAGGAAATAAATCATATTTACGGCACGAAGTTTGTCTTGTTAGTTACGTATGCAAAAACAGTCCGCACAGACAGCTACAAATGGAGAAATACGTGTCTTATCTACCTCACCTACTCATTGTGGTATAAGTGTGGAGACGTCTCGTTTTGAACAAAACTGTCTTGTTTCCTCCTCGTGCCGATATACCGAGAAATTAAAAAGCAAGCAACCAAATACCAGCTGCGTATACTAGTATGTTGTGTTTGTAATGGCCAAATAATTTTGCCAAGTAAGTTTTTTGTACTTACGGTACGAAGTATGTCTTGCTAGTTACGTATGCAAAGACAGTCCGCACAGACAGCTACAAATGCAGAAATACGTGTCTTATCTACCTCACTCAAACTCAAACTCAAACAGAGGCATAACACCTTAGGCCTCAGGAGTGGTAATGCATCTGCACTTTGACTTTGGACTTTGTGTAAAAAAAAAAACGCTTAGCATGCGGATTGGCGATCGCAGTCTCGGTAGTTTTATCGCAAGACGCTGCTGCCCTTCTTGCGTTATTGCACTAACTACCGCCCCATTGGAATGGTTTGACCACCATTGTTCGGGTGACTGCCTAATGCATATTTCATTAGGCAGTTGAAGAATTCTCTTCCAGTACAAGAAAATTCTTCCGGCATTGGGCGGTGGGGTCGTAACGTCCCGACGCTAACACCAGTCAACACTGCATGTATTTACAGAGCTCAACAATAAATATTGCACATCGAGCCTAAGAAGGAGACTTCGGCTTATTTCGGGTCTGTAGAGCATTATAATAAATAAAATACGCTTACACCCACACTCCACAGTAGGTATAAACCTGTGTCGTGGGTGCCGTTGTACACATACAACACATACACAAACACCCAGACACGAAACAAATATCTGTAGGCCATACAAATGTTTATCCCGGTGGGGATCGAACCCGCGACCCTTTGAATCAAACGGTCGTCTCACACCGTACTTATGTGACGTTTGTCGACCATTTTGATCAAGTTTTGACCAATACCGGACTGTCAGTGCTTACTTAGGCAGTGTGCAAAAGAGATAACGCTCTACGAAGTCGAAACGAGCCGATCGTCTCTCGCAGGCTCGATGTGTATTATTAATTGTTAAGTACTGTAAAACAAAATGACAACAAATGACCATCTTTCTGGGCAAGAAAGGGGTAAAATTATACGTATTTGTTATATATTTTTAAGACGACCCAGTTAGTCCAGCGGTGTGAGATGACCGTTTGATTCGAATTCGCGGGTTCGATCCGCGCACGGGGACAAATATTTGGCCTACAGATATTTTTCTCGGGTCTGGGTGTTTGTGTATGTGTTGTATGTGTACAACGGCACCCACGACACAGGTTTATACCTAGTGTGGGGCTGTGAGTGTAAGCGTTTTTTTTATTTTTAATTTAAAATTCAACTCTTAACTAATTCTATCACCGTCGCAGCTCCAAACGCCCCGATGTCCGCGCCTGCCACGTCTTGGCTTTATTTTATCCTGAAATATGCAGCTGCATTGCGGCCTCCACAAATTTTTCACTGGCGACTGTTATTTCCAAAGCTCTGTTTTATTGCTAAAAGTGGAATAAAATGTTTTGATATTATTTCAATAATATTTTTGCACCAATTTTGTTGTATTGAAACATTTAAATAACAATTTTTATTCCGAACGAGGATTTTTTTTCATTGCGAGTTTTTTTCTGGTGACTTAGTAGAACAAATTTGTGATTGGCTCCGTTATTTCCGGCACAGAGGTACCTTAGGCCTCAGTGGTAACGCATCTACATTGAAATCTCTGGTTTCGTGTGAATGGTTGGTTGCCACTCAATATTTTTTTTTAAATCGGTCCAGTTGTTTTTATCTTACCGTTTGTAAAAGAAGGTAATGAACATTCTGTTGATACCTATATTTATCATTAAGTATTTTTGGACTATTATTTATTTTATTTTGTTTACTTTGACATATTCATTTACGTATCAGTTGTTATTCGCTTTAATTTTATATTTGTAATTTGACCTATCACAAGCAAATTCTATTATTTCCAAGTGATTAAATGAATTTTTGAGTTTGAGTTTGAAATGTTACAAACATCCATACAAAAGCAAATGTTTCCATCTTATAATATTAGTATAGAAGTATATATACTAAATTATGGACAAAATTGATAATTTCGAAGCGCGCATGGCCTCGCGGCTGGTGTAGATCGGAAGCGATCTACTCGGTTAAGCGACAAACATCGTTCTGTAAATTTACTCTCTGTGGTATGAGTGGTTCTTAAATCAAAACGATATCCATATGTTTTATTAACTTTTGTCTTCGTACAATATGTAAATACATTTTTTTAATTCGATCATTAGCATATTTATGAGAAAATCTCCACAGTGAAAAGTGGCTTCACTACCAAAAGGTTGACTGGTAGAGAATTCCTAGTGGCGTTAAGACCGCTATCATTTGAGTCTGGAAAGAATAAATATATACAAAATAAAATTGGAGTGTCTGTTTGTAATGTAAAAATATCCGCTTTTTTCTTAATGCACATGTATACACGGTTCATATACCAAAACAACATTTTTTACAATTTTTGTCTGTCTGTCTGTTTGTTCCCGCTAATCTCGGGAACGGCTGGACTGATTTTGACGGGACTTTCACTGGCAGACAGCTTCTGTAACAAGGAGTAACTTAGGCTACTTATATACCAGCTGCGCCCACGACTTTGTCCGGGTAGATACTGAACAATCATAAATTCTCACGTGGACGAAGTCGCGGGCACAGCTAGTAAATAAATAAAAGTAAGGAGGTTACGCGTCCGAATATTTTTGTTCATCTACAAAGTATATTTTGGTACTGCAAAAAGGTACTCTGTATACGAGTATACCAAAAAAAATTAAAACAACCGTTGAAATAAAACTATTTTTAGGGATTTAGCTCGCGTATATTCCGTAAAAATAGTTTTATTTCAATGAGTGTAGCTCGCGAAAACCTAAGAACATATCATGTTTTTACTGGTGGTAGAGCTCCAGTGTCGGAGCTCGCGGGCGTAGGCACCACCGCATTACCTAATATACTTGCCGCTAAATGGTAGTGTTCAGCACTATCGTGTTCCGGTCAGGTGGTAATGTACGGCCCTGTAATTTCCGGCACAGAGGCATAAGACCTTAGGCCTCAGGAGTGGTAACGCATCTGCATTTTGACCTTGGTCTTTGTGTGGGTGTCTATAGGCTGCAGTCATCACTTAACATCAATGTGAACTGCATGCTTGCTTACCACTTCTATAACATAAAAAAAAAAAAAAAATGTTAAAACAACCGTTCATCAAAGGCGTCGTGAGATTGCCGCGGCAGGCAAAGGAGCCATCTTTTGTTACTCCTGTACACTGTAGACACACTGTAGACAACTCTGCAATACCGCTAATACGCTCGAAATGAAGTGCGATGATTACGAATGACACTGAGGAATGATAATATGCTGATCACTGATAACACTGCATTGTGTCGTTGATGCTGATTACGCTGGCCAAAATAACATAAACAATCAATTTTTTTACTTGGAAATCCCTACTTAATATTATATATGTGGGAATTGTCGGATGCAAGGGATGGAACGTAAGGATGAGCGAGCGAGAGATGAGATGAGTGAATGAAAGAGGAATATAATAGGAAGATGGCGGAAAAGTGAAGGATGTGTTACGGGCAGCTAAAAATAAATAAGTGTTTCAAGAGTTTTCTGGCTTTTACTTCCAACACACACCACCCCACATATATTATATTATAAATGCGAAAGTAACTCTGTCTGTCTGTCTGTCTGTCTGTTACCTTTTCACGTCCAAACGACTGAACCGATTTTAATGAAATTTCGTACAGAGATAGAGCTGACTTTTAGAAAGAACATAGGCTACTTTTTTATTCATAAAACTATATCCACGCGGGCGAAGCCGCGGGCAACAGCTAGTTATCAATAAAATTTACTGCGATAAGTCTGGTAACAGAAAAGTTACAGTTGATTGTAATATTGATACATTTGATATTAATGTGTTCTTAATATGAAAACTATAGCCCGTTTCTATTGTCGTTATGTTCCTACGGATTAAATAAATTGAAATGATATAATTATGCCTGTGCCAATTTAAGCTTTATCATGACTGGTAGAGAATGCCCTATGGCATTAAGTCCGCCTTATGTACTAGGTGCATTAAAGTTTAAATAAATAAATTAATTAATTAAAATAAATAATCGTCTAAAAAGAAACTGAAATTTATTATAGTTAAGTTATGTATGAGAGACTGATATTTTTAAATTTGTCTTTTTCCCTGTTAAATGTAAAAAGGCAAAATTAAAAACCCACGACGGCTGTGTCTCAATCCTGAAATTGAAAAAGGATGGCAATAATATTTTACGAAACCCCCCTCGTAAACTCCAAGGACATATTATAATAAATATTATTATAATTAAAACGACACTGGAACTTTTCCATCAGTGCTGATGTTCTGGTATTATGAAATCTAAGAAAACATCACTCTCTTTACTCTTGAATATCTTCAAAAAACTATATTTCTCAAGTATGTTAATTGAATACATTGCCTAAAAATAGTAAAGCCTTTGACAAGCAAACGGCCTATTACTTTAAAAAACGGAATTACAAAATTTAATCTCACTTTGCATTCAGCTCACCATGTACTGAATTGTAAAGGTCATGGCGTAGCCATGCTACGTTAGTTACGAGACTCGTAGCGTTTAGCCTACGGCCTCTACGCGAGCTACACGCTCGTAGACCCTGGCTATAATAAGGATTATGACGTTTAAGGCCTTAAGATAGATGAAATGCCTAAATTCGTACATGATTTAAGTCAAATTCTAGAAAAAACTGTTAACTGAATCCGCAATATGAAATATACACGACGACAGGCAAGGATTCAATTAATATTTTGACTTGAACAGATTGTTATATTTGCTAACCCCCTTTTAGAAAAAAACATTTCAAAATGCACCCATTTTTGTCATAAAATGCAAATGTTCTCCAAAATGGCACAATCTTTTTGCTTCGTTTTTATTGCAAAAGAAAAGGCTTTAAATAACTTACAGTTTGACTTAAGAGTTTTTTTTTTGATGTTTTTTATTACTGAAAATTAATAAAATGTCAAAATTTCCGTGCATGAGCGCGAGCTTCTTCATCCCGCCATACTGTAATCTCCAGTCAACATCTGTTGGCTAGAATGGCTAGTCGGCTACGGTCCCTTGTGACGGGAGGACGTACAGCGTGCTGCCGGAATATAAACTTGCGTATTTTGGATGTTACTGCAAAGTTATGAGTAAAACCTAACAAAAAATATGTATTACTACACAACAAGAGTGTTTACGGACTTAATATTTTACTAAATAGTGGCCATCTCCTATGTTTTTGGCGAGTTCATTTTATGTTGTTGTCAAAGAATATAAATACATTTACAATGTTGACACTGCTACACGGATCATTGACGTAGAAAAAGAAACACAAATTAACTGAAGGCGTACATATATATAGTTGATTACTCTTTATACTTGCTATACCTACGTGTAATTTATATATGAGTAAGTAAGTAGGTACCTATTTTTTGTGTAAGATATTATTACGTTAGTTATACACAGATATTTTTCAATCTTACTTACAATTATAAGTGTGAAAGTATGGATGTATGTTTGCTGTTGGGTCAGTCATGCTATAGCGGCTGAACGGATTTCGATGAAATTTTGTTCACAGGTAGAGTATATATAGTTTACAGATGTGTAGGTAGAGGAGGATTTCTTGCTGACGGTAGAACGATGAGAAAAAAAAATCTCAATAGTCCAGCGATCGAACTAATGAATGAAACTAATGGGACTAAAGGTGTTTCAAGAGAACCTGGTTATTATTACTGGTGGTAGAGCTCCAGTGACGGAGCTCGCGGGCGTAGGCACCACCGCATTACCTGATTTACTTGCCGCTAAATGGTAGTGTTCAGCACTATCGTGTTCCGGTCAGGTGGTAATGTACGGCCCTGTAATTTCCGGCACAGAGGCATAACACCTTAGGCCTCAGGAGTGGTAACGCATTTGCATTTTGACCTTGGTCTTTGTGTGGGTGTCTATAGCCTGCAGTCATCACTTAACATCAATGTGTACTGTATGCTTGTCTGCCACTTCAATTACATAAAAAAAAAACCTGTATTTATACCTGAAGTCCACGCAGACGAACTAGCGAGTAAAAGATAGTAGATATATATTAGCCTTGAAAATATTCGCTACCGGAGCGGGATGGGGGAATTGGTACATCGGTGTTGTATCGGTAAGCGGTATTGTTCGGCGAAACAAGTTCTGCTAGACCATAGTAAAATAAGAATTATTCGAAATAAAACTAGTAAATTAGTGAGATAAAAATAGTTCTTGAAATAAAATAAGAATAGTAATTGAAATAAATCCAAAATGGCGAACACAATTGTAGTTCGAAAAAGTGGTATGGGTATCAAATTCATGATTTCTTGAAATGCTGATTTCGAACATGACACCTGTTTTCAGATCTAAGAATGTGGACAGATTTTTCATTTCGAAATATGAGAAGGGTATCAATTTCTAGGTTTCTTGGAGTGCTCATTACGAAACTGACATTATTTTTCAGATCCAAGATGGTGAACATAATTATTTTCCAAATTGTGATATAGGTGTCAATTTCGAGGTTTCTTAGGGTGCTGATTGCGAAAATTGCATCCGATTGCTGATCCAAATGGCTGATAGATTTTGTTTCAGAATATGATATGAGTATCAATTATGAGGTTTCTTGAGGTGCTGATTATGAAAATGTCATTTTTTTTTCAGTTCCAAATGGCGGTCACATGTTCTTTTCAAAATATGATATAGGTATCAATTTATAGGTTTCTTGGGGTGCTAATTACGAAAATGACATATTTTTCAGATCATTTTACTAATCAGCACACCAAGAAACCTCGAAATTGACACCCATATCACCATTTGAAAAAATAATTGTATCCGCCATCTTGGATTTGCAAATGGATGCCATTTTCGTTATCAGCACAACAAGAAACCTCGAAATTGACTCCCATATCACAATTTGGAACAATAATTATGTCCGCCATCTTGGATCTGCAAAATGATGCCGTTTTCGAAATCAGCACCCCAAGAAACATCGAAATTAACACGCATAGCAACATTTGAAAGATATCTATGTCCGCCATCTTGGATCTGAAAAATGATGCCATTTCCGTAATCGGCAACCCAAGAAACCTAGAAATTGACACCCATATCATATTTTGAGAAAAAAAAATCAGTCAGCAGTCAGTTCAATTTTGGATCTGCAAATAGATGCCATTTTCGTAATCAGAACTCCAAGAAACAATAAACTCAAACTCAAAAATTCATTTAATCACTTGGAAATAATAGAATTTGCTTGTGATAGGTCAAATTACAAATATAAAATTAAACCGAATAACAACTGATACGTTGATTAATATGTCAAAGTAAACAAAATAAAATAAATAATAGTCCAAAAATACTTAATGATAAAAATAGGTATCAACAGAATGTTCCATACTTTCTTTTACAAACGGAAAAATAAGACAAAACAAAAAAATTAAGAAATTAAAATTAAGATCCATAGAAAAAATAAATATTCTGCCCGCCATCTTGAATTGGGAAAATTTGTACCTCAAGAAACGGTAAAATTGAAATCCATATTACTATCATATTGTCCAAAAATAATTATCTCCGCCGTCTTCGATTGGAAGGAGATACCATTTTCGTAATTATCACCTCAAGGAACCCCGAAGTTGATACTTACATTGATTACATACTATATCGCTTACAGTAGGTACCATTTAGTGAAATGTGAATTGGGAAATTCAGTGGTGCTCGCTCGCCCTGGAGCTTGGCAACTGAAGCTCTACCACTGTATACTAGTGTATACTACCACCTCACCAGAACATGATAACGGTGGACATGGAGATTATCATTTACTGGTTGATAAAGTTAGTGATATGGAGGTGTTCACGCGTTCGAGCTCGTTGTTTTTAAATTATCCAACGTTTCGCTCGCTACCCGTACCAATAGCGAAACTTGTATTCCCATTGTTCTAGTAGTATAATCACTGTGATGCAACATTAATAAGCACAACAATGCTTGTCTCCTCTACAATTACTTAATCTTTGATCGTTTCGACCAAGTACAGCGAGTATCCGCTAGATCGCTCAAATTTTGACAAATATTTGTTGAGCTTCGTTTTGCCAAGGTCATTCAGGCTACTTAACCCCTTAATATTTTAGTTTTCGTAACATAGTATTTTATTTTATACGATGGTTAAAATGTTTCTATTCGTAAAAAAATGTAATACAGGTCGCAGACAAGCATGCAGCTCACATTGATGTTAAGTGATGACTGCAGCTACGGGATAAAGAGTATCGTATCTGTTACAGTCATATTATGTACTCTACCTTTGTACAAAACAGGTAGAGTTCATAATATTATATGTAACACATAGACGGTAACTAGACTAAACGGTAACTTCTAGTACTTGCACAAAACCTCGTAAGTAAGGTTTATTAGTAGTTTTATGTTAAGCCCGTATTGTATTATTATTTGAAAATAAATAAAAAAAAACTAGACGGTAACAGGAAACATCAATGTGAACTGCATGCTTGTTTGCTACTTCCATTACATAAAAAAACTTTCATTCGGATTAATAATATTAGTAGGCGTAAGATAGTAAATAATATATCCTACATGTTTGTCACCACCAGATTACTAACATGGAACAGAGAACGATCAGCCAAACAATAAACCATACCTAACCTGCTAACGATTTCGAAGGTAATCACAAACTACAACCTTAATATTCTAACACGCCTTTGAGTAGCGCATGAAGCCGGTAATGCAAGGTTTGCATATCCCGAGTGGCGGCAAAGCAAGGCGCTCACAATCTATGTAAGTGCTCTCTCATCGCTCTAATATGCGGAGAGCATTATCTGGTGCTCTCTGTATCACAGATCCTCGTTCAAAAGATTGTGTATTAGATTATGGGTATACTAGCTGACCCGGCAAACTTCGTATTGCCTCACAATGAAATAATGTGTCAAAGGTTTGATATATATGGACTATTTGTATGGGAAAATTAAATTAAAAAATAAAAATAAATAAAATACGCTTACACTCACAGCCCCACAGTAGGTATAAACCTGTGTCGTGGGTGCCGTTGTACACATACAACACATACACAAACACCCAGACCCGAAACAAATATCTGTAGGCCATACAAATATTTGTTCCGGTGCGGGGATCGAACCCGCGACCCTTCGAATCAAACGGTGGTTTCGCACCGCTGGACTAACCGGGTCGTTTGTGTTTTTACTATTCCCCTTCAATTCCTTCATATTTTCTTACCTTTCAAACCTTCCCTGGGCTTCCAGAAATAATTCAAAACTAAAGTTAACCAATTCGGTAGAGCCGTTCTCGAGTTTTAGCGAGACTAACGAACAGCAATTGATTTTTGTTAACATAAATTAGCAATTGAATTAAAATTAAGATAGATTACATTAGAAGAATTACATTAGATATGAGATACTGACAAAGAAACTTTTTTACTTGTGGTAGAGTTCAGTGACGTAGTTTGTGAGCATCGGATTGCCATCGTATTATCTAATCTATTCGTAATTTCCGCTAAATGGTAGCGTTCAGCGCTATCTGCTTCGTTCAGGTGGTAATGTAAGGCCTTGTAATATCTGTCACAGAAGTAAAACAATTTAGACCTTGTATTCTCTTACCGTCAATGAACTGTATGCTTATTTGCTACTTCATAACATTAATGAAAATAACTACGTTAACAAAAACCGACTTCAAATCTAAAAAGTAAAAAATAATACAGATTTAATATTAATTATATACTACCTATTATTTATATGTGTTATTTACTAATAGGATTGAAGTCGGTGCCAAGCCTTAAACAAATAATTATATTTTAATCACTCAAATATGAATACAAGCAAATTAATACAATGAACAAAACGTAACCGGCGAATCGTGGGTGTTTGCATATATGCTTGAATGCATGCATTTACCTCTGCCTACCCCTTCGGGGATTACAGGCATGAAGTTACGTTTTAATACAATGAAATGCCTACTTAAATGATTTTGGCTTGGCACCGACTTCAATCCTATTAGTAAATAACACATATAAATAATAGGTAGTATATAATTAATATTAAATCTGTATTATTTTTTACTTTTTAGATTTGAAGTCGGTATTTCTTAACGTAGTTATTTTCATTTAATACTTTTTAGTTTATTGCTGCATTGTCAATAAGATTAATGTTCACATCTGTTAAATTTATAAAATCTGACTCTTTTAACTTCGTGACAATAAGATAGGTACATAATTTAAACTGTTTAGATGTGTCGATACAAAATTATTACACGGCTATACGAAATCAATGAAAAAATTATTGATATTTGGGGAAAGTAATCATGGACTGTTAACTCTATGCATTTATCCACGAAGGAGTAAATAAGCTGTGTTGTGTCGTCGATGAGTAAATATGTCATTGTCACTTGTTGTCATGCGCATTAGGACTATCTAGGTCGTCAGTGGATTCAACTCATTGTTATGACAACACGCTGTCTAATCTTATTCCTTTAGTTTGAGGTGAAAGTAAGTAAAAAATGCTCATAAAATAAAAACGAATGGGCCTACCTGAATAAATTTTTTATGGGACCAATTCGAGACTATTCCGCATCAAACACAATAAGAAGTACGTAAATCGGTCCAGAAATCTCGGCGAAATTGGCGTACATACATAAAAAAAATATATACCGTCCGAATTGAGAAACGTCTCGTTTTTTTGAACTCGGTTAAAAAACAGAATCAGAATCAGAATCAGAAACTCATTTATTCATTTAGGGTGACAGGCACCTCTAATGACACGTCAAAAACAAACAAAATAAATTAAAGCGAATAACAATTGATATACATGTCAAACAAGATAAAAAATATATGTAAAGTCAAGAATATCACTAAGATAAAACTAAATGTCATAAATTAATGTAAAAAGTATATCAGTAAAATGTCTTTTCTCCCCTTTACAAACTGATAACAAAGAGTAAAAAGAAAAGAAAAAGAGTCATTCTTTGTCATTCACCGGCAAAGTTCCAAAGGCCAATATGATCAACACCTAAGATTATATAAATACAGTTGACAGCAGCTAGCAGAGGAAATGAGATATTCTACTGATATACATACATAAGTGTGCATATATATTTATGATCAGCGATATTCTTGATCATCAATTATTACAGTTGTAAACAGTCAGGACATGGATATCTTTTGTTATTCTGGGTATCTCTATTTCTGGTTATTCGCCTTATTATTTTAACAGTTATTAATTACTGACATTCATTATCATAAATGGATTTTGAAATCCCAAATGATAAATAAACATTTTGACTTTGAGCAGCGATTAACTTATTTTTAATCCTTCAAGGATCGTACGGCCACCGGCGGCGAGACACAATTGAATTTCAATTGTCATATTTTTCTCGTGTCTGGAGAGATTAAAAGATGATAAAAATATTTTTTTTTTTTTCACTTTTTGTCAAGAAACTCTGAGATTATAGCGTTTTTTTAATCCACCGCGTAACTTCAGGATATACGTAAGCAATAGGCGGTGTTTGTGAACGTTCTCATTGCCCCAGATAACTGCGCTTTGTGACTGTACCGACCCACTCCCGTTCACTCCTCGCTCCGCCTTGCCCAGTGCGCCGCATTGTTTGCAATGCCAGTTTTTTCTTCGGCAAACGTAAGTAGGACGCGGAGAAACGCTGAGATGGCACTGACAACCCTTTGTGTACGAAAAAACTGCTATTGAAAACCGATGCCGGGAATGGAATGTCCCCTGAATGCCGGTTACTGATCTAATAGGGATTTTTTTATGAAACGAGGGACATTATCCAATAATCATATTGTAGACAATTTAGCAACACCTTCTTTTTATATTATTCAAAATACTTTAGACTTTAAGCTATACCTGCTATACTTACGTAAAAACATCTGACAAAACCATGAAAGATACAAAGTTATTTGTAAGATATGTGTATATATCTATACTGGTGGTAGAGCTCCAGTGACGGAGCTCGCGGGCGTAGGCACCACCGCATTACCTAATATACTTGCCGCTAAATGGTAATGTTCAGCACTATCGTGTTCCGGTCAGGTGGTAATGTACGGCCCTGTAATATCCGGCACAGAAGCATAACACCTTAGGCCTCAGGAGTGGTAGCACATCTGCATTTTGACCTCGATCTTTGTGTAAGTGTCTATAGGCTGCAGTCATCACTTAACATCAATGTGAACTGCATGCTTGTTTGCCAATTCCGTGGCATAAAAAAAAATATATTACTGTGTAAGTAAGTGTTTACTTTCTTTAAAAACAAATATTTTTAAAAACGTTTTCGCAAGTTTGCGCGAGCTTAATACATTGTAGAAATAAATTTTGCGGATTTTCTCGCATATAAGAATAAGTTTGGGAGTGTTGTATACGCGAGAAAATCTGCAAATTTAATTTCTACAATGTATTAAGCTCGCGCAAAGCCTGGATATTTTATTTACAGAGTTATAATGTACAGAGAGGTAACTCTCCGGTCTTCAACTATCATCAAATATAATAAAGTCTGTCTCTCATGTGTACTAGCCAGTAGTGCTCTGATCTTCTATTACGGCCAAAGAATGTAAAATCAGTTGTATATATATTGGTATTTATATGTATAACATAGGTATAATTTGCCTCATTTCAGTGTAATTAAATGAAATCGCTAAATTGACGCTTATATTCAGTTGCCAGTTTATGAAAATCTGTTTTTTCACTGGAAAAAAGATATCACGAAAGTTTTTGTACATCTAACCTCATTTAGTCTCCATCTACAATATCAACCGTATGTCAACGACTGCACATATATATTTTTTTAAATGCTTTTTTTTTTTTGTTGTTAATGCATCGCTATTACGCATATTGCCAGTGTCAAGTAAAACGATATTTCGTATTTATTTAAGCAGCGTAAAAGTTAGTATAATATAGTAATCAAGTATAATATGTAAGTATTAAGTATATAAGTTATCAAGTATAATATGTCAGTCAAGTGAGTTACAATCAAGTTATTCGAGTAAAGCGATGGCTACTTTACCAGAACATTTACAATGAAGTTTTGGAGGCAACCTGAAAGGTCGTGTTTTCGCACTGTTATTCTATTTCACTATACACGGGCACTGTAATAAACTTATATCAAACAAAATACCACCAACTTTATTCAATATAACTTAAAAATACACCAAGAAAATGAAATAAAATAAGAGCACAATACGCCTCTTTCAAGGTTCCCGCCAAAACCTTTTAAATGCTTATTACACGTTTAAACATTGTGCTATGGTAATAAAGCTGAAAGTCGTTAAATTATTATAAGTTGGAGTCGTGTTGCGTTTATTTTGCAATTACCACGTCTGGGGTGCGAGAGCCGACTGTTATTTTTCAACGAAATAGTTTCCCTGCCTCGTTTGATTTTTTAACATTCATTGAAAATGTTCCAGCTGTTGCGGTAAAGCATTGGAATAAATAGCTTATGTCATTGCAGATATTGCAATAGTCTAACAATATATAAGGAGTATTGCAGTCAGTCAGGCAGGCAGTCTCTTTTACGATTTTTCAAGATTTTTAGTGCCTGATTTTTTTTTCCATTTATATATTCGTGCCAAATTACGGCTTTCTTAGTATTAATAGTCTAAAAGCATGGCTGTGGCCAGACGGACGTACGGACAGAAAGTGAAAGTATAATGGTTCCTTGTCGGCTACGGATCCCTAAAAAGTGGCACCATGACTTTGATTGATAACGATACCTAGGTGTTGCCAAAAGTCAAAATTGTCTGTTAACTTCAAATGATCGGCTCCAATCCGTGGTGTTACTTTTCATAGTACTTTGTTTGAGAGTTACTTTTATTTTCATGACTTCTCCGTAGAGCTGAGCTACTTGTTTTAACTAAGACGAGTCAATAGAGTAACAGTGTGTAAACTTAGAAAGGAGATGTTGCAAAAATATATGGACCTCCGGCCATGTATTGTACACAATATCATTAACATGCAACATAAAAAATAAAAACTTTTTTTACTGCATATTTTCACTTATTTAGCTTTGTTTGCAGTTACAAAATATTATTTGCAACTCAAACCAACGTGGCGAGTATGGCGGGCGATGTCATTTTGACATATTTTTTTTTAATTGTTTTTTGATTTTAAAGTACTTGGAGCAAAAAGTAATATTTTCTAAATACCTACTATCGAAATCGATTTCATGTGTTAATACTAAGAACTTAAACTAATCGATTTCCAATTTAAAGAAGCGTCGGCTGTATCGCCGCCATGTTGAATATGGTTCAAAATGATAAAATGGTTTGAATTAAATGTGGTAGTAACTCTAAAATATATTCTTGAATAAATTAATTGTATTTTTTAAGATTCTTCTTTAATTTACCCATATTTTGAGGACGTGAACGAACTAGAGCCGAGCTCGCAACATCTCCTTTGACTCCACATAAGACCTGATAAGGCTTTGGAAAATTGGCAATAAAACAACAAAAAAAATTGGCAATGCTTCACATGTTTCTAGTTAGATTTTTAAAACTACATATACTCAGAGCATCTATACCTAATATCTACATCCACCGGTGGGTCGCAGTGCGCCGCGTCGTTAGGCACATCGGTTGCCTCGGCTATAACGTTCTGTTGCGATATTTACTACACTAGAATATGTTGGAATAAGTACTACTGCATATAGGCTTGAATCCCAAAGTATTAGTTGGTAAAAAAAATGGAAACAAGGTTTTGCTTATACCGATTCACGACTAAATTTAGGTCTCAGGTGTTGCAACGCATCTGCATTTTGACCTCTGGTTTTTGTGTATTTTTAACAACAATGTCAGCCGCGTGCTTGTTTGCCATTTTCTTCCATGAAAAAAATCATCAAATAGGTTAAATTGTTACGATCGAAGTATTTAATAACGTTTTAATATTAATACCACGAAAACCTCGAACCAGATTTACGTGATGGAATTAATCGTGTCTAATTATTCAATATCGATTGTGGATAGTCGTGGCCACTCGTTAATTACGTGTGTGGTCGTTTTATACATTAATTACTCGTATTTATTAGGTTTTTAGGGCTACGTACCTCGAAAGGAAAAACGAAGCACTTATACAATCATTAGTTTGTCTGTCTGTCTGTCCTTCCATCTGTCGCAGCCGATTTTCGGCCTACACACATATAAATTAGTGGCTCAAACGTGAATATGTATTAAAACTGTACGGCCCTGTAATTTCCGGCACAGAGGCATAAGACCTTAGGCCTCAGGAGTGGTAACGCATCTGCATTTTGACCTTGGTCTTTGTGTGGGTGTCTATAGGCTGCAGTCATCACGTTCTTAAGAAATTTGTTTTGTTCACATTTTGACTTCTTTTTTAGGGTTCCGTAGTAAACAAGGAATCATTAGAGTTGCGCCATGTCCGTCTGTCTGTCTGTCTGTCCGTCCGCGGTTTAGCGAAAAAGCTGTCGGTACTAGAGACTTGAAATTTGGCACAAGTATACACCTTAATCACGCCGACAACGTGGTAAAATAAAAACATGAAAAAAAAAAATTAATGGTAACCTCCCCTACTTGTAACGCGCGGTTATTTTTTTTATTTTCGATTTCCGTATAGTGTGGGTTATCGTTGGGTGTGCTAACATCACTTTTCGATTTAGTTTTAGCTTAATAAGTCACGAACAGTTCGTGACTTATTAAGTGCAAATTTTCGTTAGAGTCAAGTGTCCCCCCCCTTCCAACTAAACGGTTGTTGTTAGAAATTCAAACGTTACGGCAATAGTAGCTACACATAACGATATTAAAAGGAAAACTATCAGACATAAGTTGGCCTTGCAAGTTTGCGAGTAATAGTCGACCAAATGTTTTTTAGTAGAAAAATTCGAACAACTCCGTAGAAAATATATATTTTTTTTCATTACGTCTCTTACTCTGGAACTACGGAACCCCACACTGCGCGTGGCCCGAAACGCACTTCACCGGTTTTTCATGAATTGCACTTATGCA
The DNA here is from genome assembly GCA_036365455.1 of Macrosoma leucophasiata. NCBI lineage: Eukaryota > Metazoa > Arthropoda > Insecta > Lepidoptera > Hedylidae > Macrosoma > Macrosoma leucophasiata. Next base: position 14,651,599 of record JAWQUS010000004.1, read on the forward strand.
ACGCTGGGGTAAGTCCCTAATGAGTATAGAAGCATAGACGTTTATTTTTTCGAGACAGAGTTAATTTCACTTGGTTAATTTATAAACGTTATGTATTATTACGTTTTTGTTACGTTACTGACACAGAATATAAGTTAAAATATCTGCATTTACTTTTAAAAAAGAAAAAATACAATATATAATACGGGGATTATCAAGTCCCATATTCCCTAGGGAATGGGCCGAGAGGTAAGCCGGGACAAGCCACGCAATTAACTCTGTGGACAGATCGCGGCCGATCATTAGCGCCGACATACACGATCATAGCCGCATTTAATACCTTTACGTATTAATTGGTTGTATAAAAAAATCTGCTGATGGTACATACAGTCCTCATCAAGAAATAATGCACATTGAGCCTATGAAAGTGACTCTTTACTGGTGGTACCTGTAAGCCACTTCAAGCTTAATAATCATGATGATATTTTCTTTTATTTTTTTTTGCTTTTCTAATGGCACCATTAGAAAAGCAAAAAAAAATAAAATGTATGGGTTTGTGACAAAATAATTATTGTAAACGCTTTTTTAATAATTTATATGTAAGTGCATGTTTTATTAATTTTTTTTTAAAACGAAATCTAATTTAATAAACACTTTGAATCGCTTTTATTGAATGAGATTATTTTGATAATACCTTTTTACGTTTGAAAATAATAATATTTTTCAATATATGATAATAAACAAGACACTGCTTTGGAGGCTTAGGGGTCGTTCATAAATTATGTAAGGCGTTTAGGGGAGGGGGGGTGTTGACTGAATATTATAACTTCTTACTATAGGTAAGGGGGGCAGAGAATCTAAAATTACGTAAGATTTGAAATTGAAAATTCTACCACTTTCGCGCTAAAAATTGGCATTATTGAATAGCGCCATCTGTACTTCATCTCTTTAACTTGATATTGAATCTTACAAAAATCTTTTCTTACGAAAATTTCTTATTAAGGGGCAGGGGGGACTAGTCGTAATCTTATGATGTCTTACAGTAGGGGGAGAGGGGGTCAAATTAGCCCTCAAAACCTCTTACGTAATTTATGAACGACCCCTTAGTAACAATAGCAGATCACTAATGTTAAAGATTCTGGGTTTGATTCCAGAGGCGAGTAAATAGCAGTGTTTTTATTTTGTTTTTTCCCTCACTGCGAAGAAATATATTTAGCCTCTGGTGTTTGGTAATAAATATAGCTTATATCTCAGACGTCTGTATGAGCCTATAGGGGGATAAAATTGATTTTATTACAGTAAAATAGACAGTGTAACTCATACCTAAATAGAGACGTGAAGATTTGAAAAAACATTCTATCGGCTCTCCAGTAGAAGGAAAATCTTCCGCTAGTGAGTGGTGGAAAAGTCATTCTGTATAAGATTTAATTTTATTACGATGCAGTTTCATTCATTTCTTATAATTCATTTCGTTTTATTTTATTTCTTTTATTTCGTTCCAGGTACGTACACAATAATTAATGGAAGGTGAAACACGACGTGTCGTAAGTTAAAATGAGATCGTAAGGTTTATATCTCATCAAAGTTTCAAGGTTTGCGAGTTCGGCGAAATACGGTGTCGTATTTCCAATACATTGAAATGTAGACTTTTTGTTTGATACAGTGGAAATGTAGATTAGAGTGTTCATCGATGTTAATTTTTTTTTTATTTAAGGAGAATGGCAAACGAGCTTGCTACTCACATAGATGTTAAGTGATGACTGCAATCTATAGACGTCTACACACAAACCAGAGATCAAGATGCAGATACGTTCTCTCAAATCTCTGCCTACCCCTTCAGGGATTAAAGGCGTGCAGTAATGTTTTAAAAAAATGTACACAAAGTGCTTCTCGTACCACTCGTACCTTTAATTTGCGAATGCGAAAAGAAATGATATAAAAATGAATCGTTTCACGCGCGGCACTAAACTCATTTTATAAATATTATAGAATATTCGGCGAAATTGGTTTCTGCTACGTACCCACTTTGTAGATGTGTTCGAAATAATGCTTTCGGCTGGAAATAGACCTTACAGTTTCATAAATAGGAATGCTTAGTAGATTTAGACTCGTGGTAGAGTTCCAACGTAGGAGCTCGAGGGCGTAGGTATCACCGCATTACCTAATCTATCTGCCGCCAATTAGTGTTCAACACTATCGTTTTCCAATTAGTTGGTAATGTATGTATACAACAAACATATCTATATATCAACTGAGGTCTCAGGGTAGCATTTTGACCTTTGGTCTTTGTGTGGGTGTCTATAGGCTGCAGTCATTACTTAACATCAATATGAACCTTCATTACATAAAAAAAGGTATTTTTTTTTTTGATTTCAATAAGTTTAGGAAACATATTAATAATGTATTTGAAACATCTGCTCAGTAACGAATAGTTTTTAAGATATGACGATTCAAAACGTTATGAGTTGTGAAAATGACCGAAAACGGCTCATATTAAAAAAAAAAAAATGACTGTACATTATGATGTCACTCGTGGTAAAAACATCTGTGAATTGAACACTGTGAATGCATGAATATATACCTCTGCGTAAACCTTCTGAAATTCAGACGTGAAGTTATGTTGTAAACATTTTCCATTCGATAATGAATCGTCGACACGTGTAAGAATTCAAAACCGAAGCAGACATGATCATGTACACATTAGGGATGTTATGGAGGTCTGTAACCGGAATCCGAAATTCCGGATATCCGAAAATCCGAAATAAAAAGTTACGGGTTAATTTGGATAATCAAATGAGATGTTTTATTAGTTTTATTGTAGTGAAAAAACAATACAGGTCAATACAGGTTCGGCCCGTAATAACTTATCGCAGAGACGTAAAAACTGAGGTCTCAGGGGTGGCAACGAATCTGCTTTTTGACCCCTGGTCTTTGTGCGAGTGTCTTTGCTGCAGTTATCACTTAACATCAATGTGAGTAGAAAGCTTTTTTGCCATTCTCCTTTAATAAAAAAAATCAAGAACGATAAACACTCATCATGCTTTTTGACCACCTTCATTACATAAAAAAGCCGCTTCCAAAAATTGCCACAACGCAATCGCACCAGGGGTGCTACCGCCTATCTGTATTGCTGCTGACATTGTCATTGCTGTCACATTTTCATGTCGATATGTAGCTCCTTTAAAAGTAGTATTGATATTCTGATTGATATTCTCGTTTCCGTAGGTGATAAACAAGTGACAATGGTAGATTATTTCGATTATTGTTATTTAGTTAAAGTAAAAATCGACTTTGAAATTTGACAGCAATGACAATGGCGACAGCATTGTCGATAGGCGGTCGCACCCCTGGTCGTCGGTCCACCTCGTGGCGGGGGCTGATGTACTTATCTAACCATTTCACTAAATCTAACAGGTAAGTGTGTGTAACACAAAATGCCCGGAACTAAGGGATAATCCGAAATAATTTCGTATCCGTAATAGGGATGATGACTAGTTTTTTAAATTGTTATTTCAAAATGTATAGACAGAATAAATAAATATTGTCTTTTAAACGTCTATTCAATAGCTAATAATTTTAAAGATATAACTATTCAAATCGTTGCGAGTTGTGAAACGACTCAAAACGGCTCCTATAAAATGTCGCTCTATTATGACGTCACGTTAGAGTTAAAACCTGTGAGTTGTGACCGGTGAATGGTGAAATCAAAACATTTAAAAATATTTTCGTCAATCCTGCGTTTTTATATAAAACATTTATTATTAAAACTTGTTGGATAACGTACAAAGAATGTAAAAGTGAAATAAATTTTATTTTAAACTTAACTTTTTGGTCCCGAATTTTCGTCACTTTTAAGTTCTTCTATCTCATATGACTCAACTCGAATTTTCATAATTTTTGTATCTTTATATTTCATTTCCAAGTCGCTTTTATGTGATATGATACAAAGTAGTGAATTTCATACCTAGTCGTCATCCCTATTGAAAACGATATAACACTATTCAGATATCCGTATCCATATCAATGACATCCCTAGTCCATATATACTGTCTGTGTGCATGTCGCTTCTTTGTGGTTCACATTGTAGGCAGTAATGGTTAAATACCCCCTCCGAAGCCCCGACGTCTGAGCACAGATTTAAGGATGGTTTGATGTTCATTAATTATAGAACAACGGAAAACTTTTACTGGTGGTAAAGCTCCAGTGACAGAGCTCGCGGGCGTAGGCCATTCCATTACATAAAAAAAAATAAAAAAATCTCATATTGATGGTTACAATGGGACCAACTGTGAGGCACACCCTTTCAAACAAAAAAAAATATGTATATCCAAATCGGTACAGGCGTTTTCAAATTATCGGTGAACATACATAAAAAAAAAGATCCGGACGAATTGAGAACCTCCTCCTTTTTTTGAAGTCTGTTAAAAAAACACGTCCATGCCAACTCACAGATGCACGACACATCGTCATATAGTTCAAGTGGTGCAATTGTACCTGCTGTATTTGGAACTGCAATCATTATCATCATCATGTCACCCAAAAACCGTCTACGGATGGGCACAAGATTGCCACAATAAACAGCTCTGAGCAGCCTTCATCCAGTGATTGCCCGCACCCTTCATCAGATCGTCAGTAGAAGACCCTAAGAACTCCAACCCTTAAGCTATATCACCAGTGGAAAACCAAACAATAATACGCTTACACTCACAACGTCACACTAGGTATAAATCTGTGTGGTGCCGTTGTACACACAACACATACACAAACACCCAGACCCTTAACATCTGTAGGTCATACAAATCGAGCGGTCGTCACACACCACTGGACTAACCTAATACCAATAAATTTGTTTTCCATGAATGTAAGATTGGTGTTTATATACAACTAAACAAAATCCCAATTCGTTGTGCCGCTGTGTTGTTGCGTTTGGGATTTCTCATTCCCGTGGGGATTTCGGGACAACGAAAGATATAAAAACCGTCTAGTACAGACAAGGGCAGGCTAATTGGATGTTGTACCGACGAGTTTAGGTTGTCCTGGTAAAATGTACCAAGTTTAGCTTTAGTATGTAAGTCCGGGAACTCACCGCTTGTTATAAAATAAAATACGCTTACACCCTACTGGTGGTTGAGCTCCAGTGACGGAGCTCGCGGGCGTAGGCACCACCGTATTACCTAATATACGTCGCTAAATAGTGGTGTTCAGCACTATCGTGTTCCGGTCAGGTGGTAATGTACGGCCGGCCGGTAATTTCCGGCACAGAGGCATAACACCTTAGGCCTCAGGAGTGGTAACGTATCTATATTTTGACCTTGGTCTTTGTGTGGGTGTCTATAGGCTGCAGTCATCACGTAAAATCAATGTAAACTGCATGCTTGTTGCCACTTTTATTACATAAAAAATATCATTATAATACAAGTATGGAATAGGGAAGTCTGTCGTTTCTATTTCAACAAATCAACCAAACGAATCGTATCCCTGACGGTTTTCAATTACATCCATTTTTCTACATCACCAGTTTTGCCTTACGATTAGGGGACATATTGATCGCATTAGCGAGACAGACAATTGAGACATACAATGGTAGAGCGGAAATAGGTGAGTGTGAAAAATGTGTAGGACGCGTGCTCGCGATGTAGAGACGGAGGGACACAAAAGTTGAGGGCCCTCAAAGGGCCGCAGACGCCACTCCCTCGCGAGCTACTTGGAAGGAAGGTTTTGTTGAGACTTTTATATTTTAGTTTTTCATTGTTTTTTGGTTTGATAAGGTAACGGCGTTTGCGATGTTAATGCACCACTTATATATATATATGCGGCAAGTATATTAGGTAATGCGGTGGTGTCTACGCCCGCGAGCTCCGTCACTAGAGCTCCACCACCAGTAAATAATATGGTCTTTTTGTTATGGGTAGCTAATGTATTAACGCTAAATATATGTAGTATTTCGCACGCTCTTAATTTACGTAAAATATTTAACTAATAACATAGTAGGTCCGAAACACTGCAGGTATTTAACAGTTTTTGAGATGTGATATATTTTCAATAACTTCAAACATAACTTGAAAAATTTAGTCAAATATTTGTTGCTACTTCGGAATTCTTCATGGCAGAGTCCGACTCGCACTTAGCTGCTTTTATATGCCCAAAACAATGGTAATTATATAATGCGTATGCATATACATGCATACGTCGCCGCCCGCTCAATCCGCCGGTCGCACAATGACCAAATATTTTAATCTCATCCGTATCTCCATGGAGAAACTGGACAATGCATTTACCCGCGGGATTCACATTTACATCCCATTCACGTTTTACGTCCTTACTTGTTGAAATATGTCATAAAAACCCAATTTGGGATGAAAAAATTGCGGTATTTTTATATGAGGGTTGCTTTTTTAAAGGACTCAGGATTTTGTGAATAAGATAATCATATATGTCATTTTAATCGGTATAATAATTATAATGGCAACCCATTATACGTCCCACTGCTGGGCACGAGTCTCTCCCCTTTTCCCCAGATGAAAATCAGCGTCAGCTCGATTGATGTTATCGACGTGACATGAAGCTGATCTGGGCTCCTATTTGGACCAGCCGTGAGACTTAATCTCTATTTTGTTAACTTTTATTGTGTTTTTTTTATTTTCTCCCTGTCCAATTAATTGTTTGTAATGTACTAATTTCGCTTTTTTGTGTCTCTGTGCTGTCCAAATAAATGTTTTCTTTCTTTCTTTTTGGGGGAGGCCTGGAGCTTACTCCACCACGCTGCTCCAATGCGGATTGGTGGAGGTGGGTGGGTTAGTGGTCAACCCGCTGTCGGATGTTTTCAAACCGCCCATAAGCCCTCCGACAAGGTTTAACGACTGCTATCTATCGATAGCAACCGGGACCGACGGCTTGACGTGCCCTCCGAAGCACGGAAACGCGCATTTAATGTGCCACTAGCGGTCACCCATCACACTACCCGACCGCGCCTGTAGTGCTTAACCGAGTAGATCGCTTATGATCTACACCAGCCGCCGGGCCATGCGCGCTTCAAATTATAAATTGGTATACTAAGAACAAAACAAATTATTGTATCTTCGTAATAAAACATGGAGTCTGCATCTTAGGTGATTATTTCTAAGTCTGAGGTCTCAAGTTGAAGGAAAGATAAGAATCGCTAGAGAACACAGACCCATTCCGCGTGGTCACGGGCAGACTAGCTGAAAAGCGACGGAAACGTCGGGTAAGAGAAGAAGTTGGGAGTAATAGCAGAGAATATGTAATATATTACGTATAGAATGGACACTTCGACGTCCCGCCTGATTTCCCCGCCTCACCCAACCTCCTCCTCTCTTATGGACGACGGTTGGTATTTTCTACGTGCTACGCACACAGGTACACGTGTAAATACACGTCACTGATTGATGTCTTTGTAATAGAGACCAAATTAGGCGTTTGTATGGATTTTTTTCGGAATGTCCGCGTTGTGATAAAAGCTTATACGCGGAATATCGCAAATCTACAAAGTATACGGGGTTACATGTGTCATATGACTCAACACTGCTGCCATTTGTCGGCCCCAATAAACATCTCAAGATCGTCTATCTAGGTTCTAGTCACTATCTTATTAACTTATTTACTGGTGGTAGAGCTCCAGTAACTGAGTTCGCGGGCGTAGGCACCACCGCATTACCTAATTTACTTGCCGCTAAATGGTAGTGTTCAGCACTATCGTGTTTCGGTCAGGTGGGAATGTACGGCCCTGTAATTGCCGGCACAGAGGCATTACACCTTAGGCCTCAGATGTGGTAACGCATCTTCATTTTGACCATGTTCTTCGTGTGGGTATCTATAGGCTGCAGTTATCACTTAACAATCTTATAGCGTGATTAACCCAAAAGTAAAGAGATACGTAAGCAAACCTAGGAGTACAATGCTAACATCTTTTTTTTTTGTCACGAAGGTAGCACACTACTGCTACTGTCACTGTATCGGAAATTACGGGGTCGTCCATCTTACCGCAACACGAGCATTTAGCGGCAAGTGGAATAGATTATGCGGAGGTACCCTCGTGTTCGAGCTTCACCACTGACTCTCAAATACAGTTAATCATTGAACAAGTACTAATTATTGTTTATGACCTAGTATTATACAATTTAATACCACGTCTTGGTGAAAGTAAAAAATCGATTTACGTCCATCCTTTTGTTGCCTGAAAAAACCCAGGTCACAACTCGGAACATTGTAGCATTGTAATCAGAAAGGGAGGAATTATTGTAGCTCCCTCTGGGAAGAGCCTAACTGAAGTGAAGTGCATAGGGGAGGCTGAGGTGTAGTGGTTAGAGAGTACCCGTGTCCTATATAGAATGTTGTCGTATGTTACTGACTTAATAGCAAGGAATTGGCTTTGTTAAAAGCGATTGACTTTTTCCAAAAGAAGCGTGTTGTTAAGCGCAAATTCAAAATATGCCCATAAAATACTAGAGACGCCTTATTGTGACCTGTCAAGTGCAAGTATTAAGTAAATGGGTGTATCAAAATTTCGACACAGAATTGATTATTCGTCCCCTAACACCAGCACGCTTGGGTCGTTCAGTGTTCCGACCGCATAACTGAAATACCCGTTTAGCTTTTGATTATGACATCATCTTATCAGTTTTGTACCGCCAAACTTTATCAGGGAAGTGTTTTTGTCCGCAGGTATATACTTAAGAGCAAAATGTTTTAATAGGCGGTACCGAACTGACAAGATAACGTCCTACACGAAAGCATTTGAGTTAGGCGGTCGGCCCCCTGGTCGCAACGATTACGCCATTTCTAGATAAGCTCTAAGGATAATAGTAGTTCGCTCTGAAGTGTTGGCATGTGGCGTCAACTTTTGCTATTCTCAACGCTCTTGGTTATTAATTTCTGGTGGTAGAGCTCCAGTGACGGAGCTCGCGGGCATAGGCACCACCGCATTACCTAATTACCTTGACCTAATTACCTTGACGACCCGGTTAGTCCAACGGTGCGAAACCACCGTTTGATTCGAAGGGTCGCGGGTTCGATCCCCGCACCAGAACAAATATTTGTATGGCCTACAGATATTTGTTTCGGGTCTGGGTGTTTGTGTATGTGTTGTATGTGTACAACGGCATCCACGACACAGGTTTATATAATACCTAATGTGGAGCTGTGAGTGTAAGCGTATTTATTTATTTATTTAATATACTTGCCGCTAAATGGTATTGTTCAGCACTATCGTGTTCCGGTCAGGTGGTAATGTACTGCTCTGTAATTTCACAGAGGCATAACACCTTAGGCCTCAGGAGAGTTTTGACCTGTGGTCTTTGTGTGGGTGTCTATAGGTTGCAGTCATCACCTAACATCAATGTGAACTGCATGCTTGGTTGCCACTTTCATTAGATTAAAAAAAATACGCCTTTTCTTGATAAGCTCTAAGGATAATAGTAGTTCGCCAAGAAGTGGTGGCATGTGACGTCAACTTTTTCTGTTCTCGACGCTCTTGGTTATTAATATGTAAAAGTATTCGACAGTTGGAAGCGTCGGCGTGAACGACGCGTGCGGGAACATCGCGTGATCGATGAGTGTTCGCGGGATCGCGTGACACGCTAACACGCTTATCTCTTGCCTAGCATTAGAGCTCGACATTGCTACGAGTTTTGATTTCGTCTTATAGGCCCACTGATTTATGACGGTGCTGTGATTTACAGGTTTCAAGTGATGGTTGCGATCAGCTGAAAATAAATTATTGACAAATCTGAGCTTGGTATATTTATGTGCATTTGCAGGCGTACGACTGAGATCGTACTAGCGAAGCGTGGTAACTACAAATCTTCGTTGTATTCTATACAGAAAACGTAGCTTATTCCGGGATAAGCATTATTGAAATGAAGTGCATAGTGAAGGAAAAGAATTACTACATATAATTTATCCATAGTTCTCTTTCCGAACATCGTCTTTTTACGACTTTGATATTCTCGACGCTCTACGCTCTTATGTCAGTGGCATCAAAAGTTTTGGGCTATTGGCATTGCGGGCGTGAACGACGCGTGTAGGGACGTCGCGTGATTGATATGCTTTCCCGGGATCGCGTGACATGCTAACATCCTTACCTCATCTTTACCTGAAGTCAAAGTTCGAGATTATCATGAGTTTTTCGCCTTATAGGCCTACTGATTTGTGTTGTTCTGGATGGGTTTTAAGAAACTTTACTCGGCCAGAAGTCATATAAGGCTGGGTTTACTAAACTTGTAGTCAGAACTTTGTCTTAGTAGGTATAATTTTCCCACTATCCTCCTTCTTATATACATTTTTTTTTGTTGTTGACCCAGTACACCTAGGAACATGTGATATCAAGTTTTCTATTGACCCTCTTCGCTATGGCATGTTAGCGGCATCACAAGTTTTCTGCCCGTAAAGACTCGATATTGGCACTATAGACCGACCGTTTAACTCGCGTATCGCCTGCGCGGTACAAGGGAAGCGGGGGCGGGTATTGCTACACACGGCCTCAATAATCCAAATACTTATCTCGAGATATATTGTTGGCAAAGTTTAGAATATAATAATATACAAACTTTTTTTTTGTTAAGTAAAAAATAGTTTTAATTATTTTAATGATAGCTTCTAAGGTACGAAATATTAAAATAATAATAACTCCTTTCACGTAATATTTAACTACAGATAAAAGTAATGTAGGATTAGGACTATTCATCACTAATATAGGTATATATCGCTTGAATCGTTTTCATTGTCTGAGCAGCTTGAAGAGTCAGAATCTTGAAAATTAATAATAAAGCTGTCCATCTCTTCATCTTCTCTCAAGTTATTGACTTGGAGATACTCCGTAGAAGTATGATCTTGTTTGCTGGCTTTGAAAACGGAATATACGTTGTACGCTATTTGTTAATTTTTTTTTGCAAAACAGGAAAAGCGATTTATCTTGAGATTAATTTTGGCAAGTTTTTACCATGTGCGTCAATGTCAACAAAAAAATACAAACTGCACGCGAGCACCGACAGCGTACTGCGTACTGCCGCGCTTTGACGTGGCTCTCTGCTCCGCGCACCCCTTTTACCCACCCGGTGACGTCTCCCCCCGCTTTCTTTGTACCCCGCAGGCGATACGCGAGTTAAACGCGACCGTTTAGCCTATAGTTTTTATGGCTTTTAAACCTTAATTGGTCCAACTTCAGAATAGGAGCGCACTTACATATTATTGAAACTGTAAAAAACCTAAAATCCCAACTGAACCAAGAGTATTTCTGACGAAGCTTGAATATAGGATAAATTGCGACACATATTTTAGCATATTTCATAATTTTGCAAGTCCCAGCGGGGGTTGCTGTAAAAAGAGCTTGTTTTTATGTCAGCAGACACCGTGACCAAGCCTGCGTGGAAATCCATTTCGGTGCATACTTTTACATTCATTACCTTGAGGTTGGTTTTAAAAAATCTGCGTGTTTAAGTTGACTTATACGTAATTTCACGCCTGTAATCTCCGAAGGGATTGGCAGAAGTAAATGCATGCATTTATGCATACATGCAGAAATCTTCGACTCGCCGGTTACGTTTTGGCCCATGTAACAGGTGGCGAACCTGTTGCCATCTACGGGCACATTACCAAACTCCGAGGTCCTGGTAAACTTACAGAAAATGGATAAATCCCAATAGAACCAGAGATAAAGGATTTTAAACCGTTATCACTGATAGTCCCCGACCCGGGAATCGAACCCAGGACAGTAGCGTAGTAGTACCACTACGCTACTGAGGCAGTTGACTTATAAATAATCATAAATATAACAAAAAAAAATAGTTATCTATGACGTAGAGAGCCTATGAAAGTGACAATCGGCTAGTTTCGACTTCGTAGAGCGTTATCTCTTCTGCACACTGTCTACGTAAGCATTGATAGTCCGGTATTGGTCAAAACTTGATCAAAATGATGGACAAACGTCTTATTGGTAAGGTGCGAAAAAGATGACGCTCTACAGACCCGAAATAAGCCGAAGTCTCCTTCCTCAGGTCGATGTGCATTATTTCTTGTTGGATAATGTAGTCTACGACATTTGGAAGGCGTATGAAGTAGAATTTTATATCACACATAGGAAATTCAAATACTTGACGATCAGGCCATTCAATATCGTTCAACCCAAAAATAAAATTTCGTGTGATCGTCATACCATCATAACGGTTCACCTAGCCGCCATCTTCGCCATAAATTAAATCGTTCAAGCGCCAAATGCGATCGGATGTTGCATTTAATAATGCCTTGCAAGTTCACGATACCGCGACGATTCGCGTATTACACACTCCGATTGTCAGTCTGCCGCAACAATATCGGCGACAGCCTCTTCAATATAAAGCCCATATTTGCGTGAACTTCATTTCCAACCCCTTCAGACGTAATCCTGAGCGAGGAGCAATCGGAAATATATTATGCTTCATATCTCAAGTCCTTCGGGCGCACGAACGCAACTGTGAAGGCAAACATCCGTTTAACTTGAGCGTATTAAGAGAGGCGTCAATGAAACAGCGGGCGCATTGAAAACGGCCGCCGGGAAAAGTCAGCGTGAGACGGGTATAGTTACTCCACTTTGTGGGATAGAGACGGTGAGGGTAGGGGAAAATTTCCCTCTCGTTTGGGCGGGCGAGCGTCAGTTTGAGTTGGGCGCGCGGTAGAAGCGCACGTGCGTACCGTTAAGATATCGTGTGAACACGTGTAGTTTTTGTAAATTATATTTGGTTTTTTTGTCACATTGTTGTGTGCACGGTGTTTGTGTGTGTGAAGCCGGGTCAGGGCTGCGAAGGTATTGTCTGGTTACTTTCTATGCAATATTTATCTGAACGATCTGTTTAGTATTTTATAGGTGATGTTACATCGTGGTACGTGAAGCCTGCTGAAGGCTTACAATCATATCCTTGACCTTGAACTTGCGGCGTGTGTCGACTTCGTATTCCGTCCCTTAAAAGATTCGTGATGTCTTTTTGATGGATTTTTGGTAAATGTCACGTTGCTTAAGAAAAAAGTATTCTATGGGTATGGACGTATAAATGAATTAGGTATAGTTGATTTCACCGCGATGACTTGGTTTATGTAAATATAATATATGTATATTAATTTTTTTGTTTATACCTAGTTTAAATGACCATTCTCATATTATGTTCTCGTTTGGTTATTAGGCTAGAAGGCTAGCTAGATAAATTTGTACCTATAGTAACGTTTTATTTTAAGTCTATTCCTCAAATATGGAAATTACGAAGGCAATTTAAATTTTCTTATTTTTTTACTTTTCATCATTGAACTGCTGAGCCCTATTTGATGAAATCGACTCGGGAAAAGTCTACTGTTTGTATGTGTGTTTGTATGTATAATATCGCAAAGTCCCTTAAGGGGTAGGCAGAGAGAGTGGAGCGCCAGATATCCAGGTCCTGACACACCTCCCGTGCTTCTTCTAAACAATTTGTAAGTACATAAATGAAGAAGCCAGTAAGGTGTGTCAGGACCGTGATATCTGGCGCTCCACGCTCTCAGCCTACCCCGTGACGCACTTGGCGTGAATATACATACATAACATACTTAAATACCTGTTTCAAGTCACTTAAAAGAGCCAATATAAGGTAACCAGCTCATGTATTCAAAGTACCTAAACAAAAACAAGTATTAGAACTTAAATGAATACTCGCAAATTAGTTAACACAAAAGAAGTCCAAATGAGCTTCGCAATGGTAAGTCTGTAACATTTAATTGATGTTTTTCTAACTTCGCGGCTGCGGCTGTGGTTAATAAACAACACGAGTACACCGCCAACTTTCACGGTCGACTCTTGGGACTTGCTTCAGAGTTTGTCCGAAAGTATGACATTGTTGTAAGCTATTCATAAATTACCCTTTAGCTGTTTTTATATTATTTCGCATTAACACATGCTTGTGAAATATATTTTATTTTTAAAGAAAAATGGATAGAAAAATTTGACTTCAGGCGAGGCTCGAACTCGCGACCTACTGGGAATCTAGTCCAGCCGCTCTTCCAATTGAGCTACTGAAGCCCTGCCCGATTTGTCAAATCTTTCCTTCACATCTATTGTATTGCTTTATGGTAGCAGTAGCGCCATCTATGCCTCGCCTGAAGTCAAATTTTTCTTTCCATTTTTCTTTAAAAATAAAATACTCTTTAGCTGTTGTTTGTTGTTGTTGTTTGTGGCAAATAGGTATAAAAGTGGCATTCGCATTGGTTTTTTTTTTATGTAATGGACGTGGCAAACAAGCCTGCAGTTCATGCACCCACACAAAGACCAAGGTCAAAATGCAGATGCGTTACCACTCCTGAGGCCTAAGGTGTTATGCCTTTGTGCCGGAAATTACAGGGCCGTACATTACCACCTGACCGGAACACGATAGTGTTGAACACTACCATTTAGCGGCAAGTATGTTAAGTAATGCGGTGGTGCTACGCCCGCGAGCTCCGTCACTGGAGCTTTACCACCAGTGAAAAGTGTAAAAGTGTATATGCATGTTATAAAAGTGTATAATATTACAATTTTGTCTGTGGCTGAATGTTTGTGTCCACCGCTGCTGTGCTGCGATTAGAGATTATTGTACGGCCTCATAATTACAGGCCTGGGAGTGAAATATCGCGCGGTGTGGTAGTGCATTTGCATTAAAACCTGTGGTTTTATAGAGATGTCTACGGTTTGCAATAGGTTGCAATAGGTTGCAATATCCAATAACCATCAAAGTGGCAATCAAGCTAGTTTTACAATTTCTGCCACTTTCCCTTGTGGTAGAGCTCTAGTGACGGAGCTCGTGGGCGTTTATACCATCGCTTTACCTATTTATAAGAAGAAACTCATATATTTTAACCCGACCCGGGACTTAATATCCCGGTCCAGCACACACACATAGCCACAAATGTAGTTATCAACATGAACAACAATTTACACAGATTATTTGCGGTTTGGCAGACAAAGCAAATGCTCATAATTCTATCAACCTCTACAAAGTGCGTCAATGCTCTGAGCTCACAGTTGGACTGAGTCTGTCTGAGCCGCCATAATTCGCCAAATTCCGTTAAACCTTCAAAGTTACTGCCGACAATTAGAGAGGTCGTTGCGGAATAATCCTTATGTCCGCTCTTACTGTCTCGCTAGAAAGTTTGTGCGAAACATCTAATTGAAACTTTTTTTTTAATGTTATCGAAGTGGCAAACAAGCATGCAGTTCACATTGATGTTGTGATGACTGCAGCCTAAAGACACTTACAAAAAGACCAAGGTCAAAATGCAGATGCGTTACCACTCCTGAAGCCTAAGGTGTTATGCCTCTGTGTCGGAAATTACAGGGCCGTGCATTACCACCTGACCGGAACACCATAGTGCTGAACACTACCATTTAGCGGCAAGTATATAAGGTAGTGCGGTGGTGTCTACGCCCGCGAGCACCGTCACTGGAGCTCTACCACCAGTAAAAAAACTTAGGAAGAGATTGTTGCTTATATTACAGTACGGCGGCTTTATTAATAAAGACTTGCCCAGTTTTATTGTAGAGGCCTAGTTTAAAACCAACATTCTAGATAGAGTTCGAAGACGCATGAATCATTGCATTAATTATTAGAGCAGTGTACATCTACTTCATAGAGTCAATGTAATTACTTGCCGACATAGAACAAAGTGCGTCAATTTTCTGTTCTACCTACTGAACTCACAAGCTGAGTCTGTCTGAGCCGCTGTCTGTCTGTCTGTCTGTCTGTCCGTTCGTCCGTCCGTCCGTCTGTCTGTCAGCAGGCTGTATCTCATAAACAATGATAGCTAGAAAGCTAAAATTTTCACAAATTATATATTTCTGTTACCGCTATAACGACAAAATTAAATACTAAAAATAAGAAAATGAAAGTATTAAGGGGTCCAAGGGGGCATACAATAAACGTGTTTTTATTTCGTATATTTTCTATTCGATATTAACAACGGTATATAGCAAGTAGACGCCATCCCAAATATTTGTGAAAGCCCTATCCAACAATATCCTACACTATATAGAAAACGAAAATAAAAAAAATATCCGCGTGTTACATGTGGGGGAGGTACCCTAAATATATTTTTTTCCATATTATTATTTTACCTCTTTGTCAGCGTAATTACGGTGTATACTTATGCCAAATTTCAAGTCTCTAGTACCAATAGTTTTTGCACTAAACCGCGGACGGACAGACGGACAGACAGACAGACAGACAGACAGACAGACAGACAGACAGACGGACGGACATGAAGAAACTATAAGAGTTCCTTGTTTACCACGGAACGCTAAAAACCTAAAAGATCTTCTATTTTGAAAACAACACAACATACTGTCGCAGTCGTAAAACGTCTCAAATATGTTTGCCGTGTGTATTACAATGTGTGCAGGAAATAAATGCAGTTCCTTGTTCACCCCAATGTCCGCTCGATTCACCCTCTCACGATTATCTGATTGGCTGCAGCTCGCTGACTCACCATGTAACTTTGTATCAAGATGTTGGTGTAGCATAAATATTCGTGAAAACTTTTTCGCGTTGCTAAAGCGGGCTGATATTGGTAACCTTTGACCTTTGGTAACTTTCTAATATCCAATACAATCATATATTTGTGTTATTTGCACATACGAATATGTGAAATATTTAACGTAGGTACGTAACGTAACGCACGATATAATCCCCGCCTGTAATCCCCGAAGGGGTAGGCAGAGGTAAATGCATGCATTCAAGCATACATGCAAACACCCACTATTCGCCGGTTACGTTTTGGCCCATGTAACAGGTGGCGAGCCTGTTGCCATCTCCGGGCACATCACCAAACTCCGAGGTACTGGGAAGCTTCCAGAAAATGAAAAAATCTCAATAGAACCAGAGATAAAGGATTTTAAACCGTTATCTCTGATAGCCTTCGACCCGGGAATCGAACCCAGGACCTTCAGCGTAGTCATGCACGCTTAAATGTCTTTGCCTTTGGCGGCGTCGTGTGGCGGGTTGCTCACTTCTCTCTAAAATGGTCGAGGAGGGCAATGGCTGTCACATGCGTCATACTCGTGAACGGGTGCTGTTGGTGGGGACTGGTCTGTTCTGGTTTGCAGGGGCTACATCACATTTAGTAGATAGCAGTTTATTTGCATCTATGCTATGGACGTTGACATTATTTGATTTTTCACGATAATCTATCTGTACTAAATTTAAGCTCTCATTTAAAAGAGCTCTTACTGAGTTTGTTGGGTAGCGGAGTTCTTCTCAGTAGTGACTGCACTTGGAACTCTGCTAAGTGAATAACATTGATCTTGACGAATAAGTTTTTCGTTTTCTTCATTTATTATCATTGAAGGAATTGAAAACATTTATGATTATTATGTTTTAACCAAATAGTTTAAATTTTAATTTTTAATTTACTATTAATATATGATTTTGCTTTTACTATATGTAATGGTTATTCGCTCTAGGTAGTTTATGATTTAATGACGTTTTGAAAGTATCTGTAAAGATCTATTCGAAATAAAAATATTTTCTATTTCTATTTCTATTTCTAGTAGTAGTGGCCTGCTACCACTAGCTAAATATTTATTTTCAACTTTCGTCAATAAATCATAGATTTTTATGATACCCAGTAAAGATCTTGTTATTCTTGTTGAGCAACGCGGAGACGATATCGTCCACGAACAATATGAAATCAATCGTCATATTTTTCTCGTTGCCTGACGGGTTTAAAAGTCTTGAAGCAGTGCTTGAAGTAAATTTCCAATTGACCATAACTGCTCTTTCCCTTAACCGATTTAGACGAAATGAAGTTTTGAAAACGCTCCTAATTAATAGTATACCATCCGTGAAACCGTGTTCAAATCTGTTGAGCAGTTTCGAAGTTATAAAGTGCGAGACAGACAGACAGACGTAAATTCCAAAAATTGTGTTTTTGGTTTCTTTTACTCTTAGGGGGCGAATAACGCCCCCTGTCAGTTGTTTGAAAAAAATATTTAATTTACAGACACTCGATTTTTACTGTCTTATTATATGTATTGATCAAATTGATATCTACGAGAGTTTTTACATCCACCGTATTTGAATCCATGGAAATAGTTATCCAATAGTATTGTAACTAAAACTTGTTTCTTTTTTGTGCGAATGTTAGAAGGTTATTTCATAGGTGGGATAGTGAGTAAATTGGCTTTATGGGTTTTATTGGCACGGAACCACCGTGTTTATGGTTATCACTCCGATACGCAATACTGCCTTATATTGTTAACATTATTTTAGTATCCCATACGCGTGGATATTCGGAGATATATCGTGGATTTCGGATAGTTCGAGTATTTTTTAACAAAATAAAATCTATACAAATAAATAAAATTGGAGTGTATGTTTGTAATATAAAAATAACCTTTTCACTAAATGTACGAGTTTGTACTTTAGACACACGGCATGTGTACACGGTACATATGCCAAAACTACATTTTTTTCCAATTTTTGTCTGTCTGTCTGTGTGTCTTTCTGCCTGTCTGTGTGTCTGTCTGTTTTTTTGTCCCGGCTAATCTCGGCTTTCACTGGCAGATAGCTTATGTAATAAAGAGTAACTTAGGCTACTTTTATACTAGCTGCGCCCACGACTTCGTCCGGGTAGTATTGAACAATCATAAATTACTGGTGGTAGAGCTCCAGTGACGGAGCTCGCGGGCGTAGGCACCACCGCATTACCTAATATACTTGCCGCTAAATGGTAGTGTTCAGCACTATCGTGTTCCGGTCAGGTGGTAATGTACGGCCCTGTAATTTCCGGCACAGAGGCATAACACCTTAGGCCTCAGGAGTGGTAACGCATCTGCATTTTTACCTCTGGTCATTGTGTGGGTGTCTATAGGCTGCAGTCATCACTTAACATCAATGTGAACTGTATGCTTGTTTGCCACTTTTAAAACATAAAAAAAAAAAAAAAATTCTCACGAGGACTAAGTCGCGGGCACAGCTAGTAAAAAATAAAACACTCTTACACTCACAGCCGCACCCTAGGTGTCCTATACTGTGTCGTGGGCACTACCATTTGCCGGCCTTGACGGCTTTGACCTTGAGTCCTTGCACTGGGACTACCATCAGTATACATGTCATAATCTGATGTGATATAAAATATTGTTTTCAATATCAGTTCCTTCTATATCTGACTACAAATTCTTCCGTTAGATTACTGTATTAGCATGATAAAGTCACTTTAACACTGTCGCCGGTATTCATATCATAATCAACTAATTTGTATTCCTTAGCGTTGTGTTAAGAATAATATAATATACTAAATAATAATAATGGCAACCCATTATACGTGCCACTGCTGGGCACGAGTCTCTCCCCTTTTTTGGGGGGAGGCCTGGAGCTTACTCCACCACGCTGCTCCAATGCGGATTGGTGGAGGTGGGTGGGTTAGTGGCCAACCCACTGTCGGATGTTTTCAAACCGCCCATAAGGCCTCCGACAAGGTTTAACGACTGCTATCCATCGATAGCAACCGGGACCGACGGCTTAACGTGCCCTCCGAAGCACGGAAACGCGCATTTTAATTTGCCACTAGCGGTCACCCATCACACTACCCGACCGCGCCCGTAGTGCTTAACCGAGCAGATCGCTTACGATCTACACCAGCCGCTGGGCCATGCGCGCTTCGAAATGTAATATAAAAACATATTATTATTATTATCTCCCAAAAATGGCCGTTTTTTTTTCATTTATTTATTTTCATTTATTTCATTCGTTTATTTCATTTATTCGACCCAGTATCTTTGGAAATAATCAGTTGTGATCGATAGACAGACGTATGAGCTTATAAGGGCTCCATTTTTTCCCTTATGAGCTACAGAACACTGAAATCATTATATGTTTTTACTGGTGGTAGAGCTCCAGTGACGGAGCTCGCGGGCGTAGGCACCACCGCATTACCTAATTTACTTGCCGCTAAATGGTAGTGTTCAGCACTATCGTGTTCCGGTCAGGTGGTAATGTACGGCCTTGTGATTCCCGGCACAGAGGCATAACGTCTTAGGCCTCAGGAGTGGTAACGCATCTGCATTCTGACCTTGGTCTTTGTGTGGGTGTCTATAGGCTGCAGTCATCACTTAACATCAATGTGAACTACATGCTTGTTTGCCACTTCCATTACATTAAAAAAAAAATTATCTTAGAATATTCGCAAGACATTGATCCATGTGAACCTCAGCTTTATAGTAATGCGTCGCTGTAAGCGCGTCACGTCAAACTGAAATAAATCTCCGTGAACGGGTTCGATGCCGGATCAGATAGGGTGACATATATCGAAGCGCGCCTAACGTATAGGCTTTTAACTAAGTTAGTGGTGGCACGCATGATATCGAATTTCTGAGTGAGTTAGGAATGATGCCAGCTCACCCGCAACTACCGGCTAATGTGGAAAATTACTTTGAGTATGTACGTAAACTAGGAAAATAAGGAAAAGCGTTAAACCTAATTTTTACGTGTTATACATGGCCGTGGCTCCGGCCATGTATTGTACACAATGTCATTAAACAGGCAAAATCAATATAGAAACGTTTTTTATTGCATATTTTCACTTATTTAGCTTTGTTTGCAGTTACAAAACATTATTTGCAGTTAGAATTGCAACTCATAATCAACATGGCGAATATGGCGGGCGATGTCATTTTGACATATTATTTATAAATTGTATTTTGATTAAATAGTACTTAAGTAAGTAGGTAGTAGAAAAAAGTAATATTTTCTAAATACTATCGAAATCGATTGATCCCAAGTGTCGGCTGTATCGCCGCTATGTTTAACATAGTTGAAAATGATAAAATCGTTTGAATTAAATGTGGTTGTAACTCTAAAATATATTCTTGCTTAAATTAATTGTATTTTTTTCGGATTCTTCTTTAATTTACCCATTTTTTGAGGACGTGTACGAACCAGAGCCGAGCTCGCAACATCTCCTTTTGCACAGTGAATTAAGTGTTAACTTCATTATGTTCCGCTTTCAGTTGAGTCAAGGTAATGATCAATAGAACAAATCTGCGGTAACATTTCAAACTAAATTTCCAAAATTTTAAAATTTAATAACTTGAGGAAATTTATTAAAGAAACAGTTTTTATCTGGCATTATACCGTACATTCATTAAAGACCAGTCAAAAATTATCACTCTCATAATAACCACCTCAAAACTTAACCTCTTCAAATTGGATAATTAGTATGGAATTAGAGGAGCTAATTGCTTGCGGCAAATGAAACACCAGTTAGTTGATAATGAGTTTATTGATAGAACACTTGGCTTGTGAAGATCGTAATCAGAGTGACCGCAGATAATCGCGATGTATGATGTTTCGCCGCAGGAATGCAAGCTTCAACTTGTTCGCGTGGGTTTCATCCATGTTAATGTGAGCTTTCATTATATTATACGCTTGATACGGGTATTTTATATATTCTACTACTGGGATCAGATGAAACATTATTTCGTGCTTGCATTTCTCTGAATTCTTCCAAACTGCAGAGTTATTGAGAATTCTTTGTATCTAAAAATAGTTAACGCTCCCCGATTTGGAGATTAAGTCCGAAAGCTCAGGTGTTGTAACCTTCTGCTAAAAATTGGTAGTACCCTAACCTGTTTCTCGTAAGAAGGGGACTTGAGACCTCGGAGTTTCTTGGCTGCCACTGGAAACTCTTTTGTCCAACTTTCGTGAAATTGGAACTTGGAACTCATTGACCTATGTGTACTAAAGTACTAGACTGGACATTCCCCTTGATAGCATGGTTCCAGTCTTTTGCATACAATTACTTGCACTTTCCCATAGTAACATGACAGCTGACGTGAAAACGGCATACAAAATATCTGTCAAATCAATTTAAAAATGGAACTGGGTTGTTACCCGGTGTCTACGTTACGGCAAAGCATGCTACTTCCATGTATGGTAGGTGGACACTGCAGTCTATAGTCATCAACAAATATACCGATAGTCAAAATGCCACGTTGCCACCTCTGAGGCATTAGTTAGTTTGCTTCTGTGATAGTTATTATGGGGCCATACATTACCATCTAATTTGTTTTGATTGAAAAATATAAAGCTGTATTTGACGTACATTCTATTTACAGTGCGCAACAATAAGTATTGCACATCGAGCCTAGGAAGGAGACTTCGGCTTTTTTCCGGTCTGTAGAGCGTTATCCCTTTCGCACCGTATCTATTTGACGTTTGTCGACCATTTAGATCAAGTTTTGACCAATACTGGACTATCAGTGCTTACGTAGGCAGTGTGCAACAGAGATAACGCCTCTACGAAGTCGAAACGAGCCGATCGTCTCTTTCGCAGGCTCGATGTGCAATATTTATTGTTGCGTACTATACCTGTTTTTCTATTTATGTACTCAATTTGAGACTGCTTTGTAGAACATGCTCAATTTCCATCAATGTACTCACTTTATTGGCGCAGTGACCCAAAGTGAGTCTTGGCCTCCGATACTAGAATGCGCCATTTTTGTCGGTTCTGCGCTATCTCTCGCCAGTGTTCGCCCTGAAGGTCACGGAGATCCTTTAGCGCCTCATCACTCCAGCGATACCTGGGACGACGAACTGGACGTCGGCTACTAGGTCGCCCCATGTATGCAAGTTTCATTGCTCGATCCTCGCCCATTCTCTCAAGATGGCCAAGCCAACGAATCCTTTGTGATTTAAATTGGCTGATGATATTTGGTCCTGCTCCCAAATGTTCTATTTTCCATCAATGTGTACATACGTAATCAAAAAGTGCTTGTTGAGTTGTATACTCAACCAGGCTGCCAGGGGTGGACTGAGAGGTGCGGGGACACTGGAGCTGTCATTGGCTGTCACCGGTTCCCGCCACTTTGTCGGCCACGCATCGTCTTAGCGCACGGCCGCGCTCGCGCATATTTCTTGTTCTTAATTCTTTGTCTGTACGTAGTTACGATTAAATTGTAATATAGTTCTGATTGCAAAATAATACAGTCCGCTTGAGTTTAATTCCACAACTCCACCGTGATCCGCTTTTACAGTGCTTCATACGCGAACTCTTAGATTGTATTGGGAGCCCCGCGGTGTGTTCCCGCGAGTATGGGCTTACGTATTTTGATTGATGTTGCTCTCACCTTCGTCGAAACAATTAGATTTCGCCTGTTTGAACATGACGTGGGTGGTGACTTGAATGTTTGAAGTGAAATTACGTAGGCTTTCAAGGTTTATTTGTCAGATTTGTTAACGGTTTTATTTGGATATTTTCGAATATTTTCTTGCTGATATAAAGAACCGGTTGTTTCAGAAAGGTGTTATTTGGTTTTGATTCAAAATGTAGCCTTTGTCCTTTCTTATTCACCATGATTAATTTCATCAATTGGGATCAGCGTTTTGGCTATGACAGCGTATCAAACAGATATAGTTTCATGATATGTTATTAGGTTTTCGCGAGCGTTTAATATACGCGAGATAAATCCGTAAAAATAGTTTTATTTCAATGAGTTTCTTCCACATTTATAGCATAAGTGTGAATGTAGTGCATTTTTTTCTTATTTTAATTTCATCATCAAGTAGCAGATATTTTAATATTTTAATTATCCGAATAAGATCCGACTTGGCCTATAATATTCTGTTTATCGTTTATTCCAGGGACAGTCTGTATAATAGGGTAACCCTATCATGAAAACCTCATGAACCCAAATATTGAATGTTGAGGCTATTTTCACTTAGTTCTAGTCTCACGTACAAATTTTTATGAGGATGAAGACGAATAAAACCTAAATATTTTATATCGAAGTACTATAAACAAAATGGAGTTAAAAAAGGGTTTTTACAGGGCAGTTACATCGATCATCTGCATTGCGGCACATTTCTTTTACTTTTGTACTTTTAACTGCATCAATTAAACAGCTTTGAATGTAGTTTGGAAAATTAAACTCGCGTTCAAAGGCCTTTTCACTGTTTCCCGACTGAACGAATATCGTCGTAATAAAATCCATTTTTCGTTTTGAAATTGTTTGTAAACTCTGTGGATTGATGTAGTTTACGTTCTGAATCAGTTTATTTGAACAGTTGATAAATTACAATTCGTCGATGTTTTTTTTTAAATTGATATACGTGCGTTACTGGGTTTGTGGTTCTAGACAAATATAGAAGTTTTCACTGGTGGTAGAGTTCCAGTGTACGAGCTCGAGGGCATAGGAACTACCGCATTACCTGATCTATCTGCCGCCAAATAATAGTGTTCAGCACTATAGTGTTCCGGTTATGGTAATGTATGGCTCCGTTTTAACTATCGTAGAGACGAAACCAATAAGGTCGGCAACGCATCTGCATTTTGACCTCTGGTCTTTGTGTGAGTGTCATCACTTTACATCAATGCGAACTGAAAGCTTGTTTGCTACATTCGTTACTTAAAAAAAAGTTTTGAGCCCGATTGCCACGTCAAAGGAGAAGACATATTGTAAAGGTTGACTTCGGTTAAATATGTTTACCAAATACATATTTTAAACAAATTTAATTAGATTTCTTCATTGTATCAAGAGTTAACGAAAAATCCTATAATACGAGTATCTAAAAAACTATGGCTATATCCAGACATGCCACTGCTCAAAGAAAAATAATCGGTCACACAACGCAGCTATCGTCGATGGTCATAGTCAACAATTCCATTACTTTCGGCTTTGTTTCCGTCGCGACATCGACATAAAAATCGTCTAAAAAAACTGAGCCATTAAGATAAAGTGCCAGGGTACTGACCTAGACCCGTATCTTGATGATACTTATCAATTTTGGTACCTAAACTTAAACAATTAAATTTTAATAAAACAACTCAATATTTTTATCTAAGTTTGAAGAGAAACAACGTTAAATATTATGTAGGTCCTGTAATTATAAACAAAAATATGTCAGTAATATGGAAATAATCTGACTGTTGTAGTGTTTGGATAGGTTATGTTTCGGTTGAATAGGTGGATGCAAATGTAACAGTTGTTCGTAGAACAATGTACTGAATATATATACGAATATATAGCTCAATGTTAGTTGGCTGTGTTATTGTGCAGCTGGATGGTGGAATAAATCACAGAGAGATGGAGGGGCAGTTTTGCCGAAATTTCGCTGTAGCTTATGCCCATTGCGTGGCAAAAATGTACCACGTTATGTTTGCTCAATGTAAAAACTATAAAATGCAGCTTTTATACAGACATATTAAGATTGAACATGCTCGTGGATCATTAAAATCTTAAATTAATATCCAGGGTACTGAGCTGAGAAAAAAAATGTAATCTGAGTACAGTATTCTTATATTGATTTACCACTTGTATAAGTGTACTACATTTTGTCCGCTCATAGTTCTTCAAAGCTTGACATTCTAAATGTATGATTTTTTTGTAAATACTGACGGGA
This sequence comes from Macrosoma leucophasiata, assembly GCA_036365455.1. Lineage (NCBI taxonomy): Eukaryota > Metazoa > Arthropoda > Insecta > Lepidoptera > Hedylidae > Macrosoma > Macrosoma leucophasiata. The sequence goes on from JAWQUS010000004.1 coordinate 14,676,960, forward strand.
GTCAGTATTTACAAAAAAATAAGGGATTATTCATAAACGTACATTAGATACGTTTTAGCTATAGAATGCTTTGTCTTTGTCAGTTGCATTGACAAATGTGTGGGATAGAGAAAGACAAAGGAGAGATTAGCATTACTTTAGCTAAAATACGTTTATGAATAAGGGGGTTAGCTTGCAAGGTGATATTTATTGTGTCGATGAAAATACGAGTATAATACAATATATCGATTTACAACCTTTTTTACTAATGTTAATATAATGTGTTTTTTGATTTAACATAAAAACGCAAAATACATTTATATAGGGTTCCGTACTTAAAAGGTAAAAACAGTGTTCCTAAGCTCCACTTTCTGTTCGTCCGTCTGTCGGTCTGTCTGTCTGTCACCAGACTGTATCTCATAAACCGAGATAGCTAGAAAGCTAAGATTTTCGCAAACTATGTACTTATTTCCGTTGCGAAAAAAAAAAAAAACTAAATAAAAATAAAATACAAAGGGGGAGTTCCCATACAATAAACGTGTTTTTTTCGTATTTTTGCTCATCTTTTATAGATGATGGTACGGAACCCTTCATGCGCGAGTCTGACTCGCACTTGGCCGGTTTTAATATAATGTTCTACTTATGCTACGATTCTACGGTTAAAATTCAGTTGTGAGATCTACTCAAATGTAGTTCAAGCACAATAGTATACATGCACTAATTAAATTAAGGACATCATCCTTAGAGACTGGGTGAGTCAATTAACTTGCACAGAATCTATCGTCAACCCCGGGAATATCCCGGGCCAGTTTATAATGTAGTTAGAGATGGGTGGTTTCTTGTCGTTGTAATTGAATAGGACACTGGATGTTGGATGATAGAGATTATTAATATCTTCTGATATTGTAAATCTGTACTATAATAGGACAGTAAAAATCGAGTGTCTGTACATTAAATATTTTTTCTAACAACTGATAGGGCGCGATTCAAGAAGAGTAACAGAAACCGAAAATATATTACAATCTTATACTCTAGACAGAGAATATGTAATAATACTACGTAAAGAATGGACACTTCGACGTCCCGCCCGATTTCCCAGCATCACCCAACCTCCTCCCCTCTTATGGGCGACGGTTGGTATTTTCTAAGTGCTACGCACACAGGTGCACGTGTAAATACACGTCACTGATTGATGTCTGTGTAATAGAGACCAAAATAAGCGTTTGTATGGAATTTTGGCCGAGTGTCCGCGGTGTGCTCTTGATTAAAATATAAGAACGCTTCAGTTACGAAAGAGTTGCTCACGTCAAACCATTCCATATTATTAGGCAAACACATAAAATTAGTACTTTGATGCAGGTGTGATGCAGCGACGATCGTATTAGCATAAGGAAGTGCACACAGATGCTTTGGATGGATATGCAAATCATATTCGGATGCTTGAGCCGTCGCCGGTTAAAAGCACTTTCTTATCTGCCATTATCTATGTTAATATTTGACCGATAGTTAATAGTCTAAAGTTATACCCCCTTATTCATAAACGTACATTAGATACGTTTTAGCTATGGAATGCTTTCTCTTTGTCAGTTGCATTGTCAAATGTGCAGGATAGAAAAAGACAAAGGAGAGATTAGCAACACTTTAGCTAAAATACGTTTATGAATAAGGGGGATAGTGTATTTTTGACACGGCGAAACTGTAAGTGTTCGTTGTAGTCTACGAAACCTTAAAATGTAGGCAACATAAAATTTATATTTTAATATCGCGCGTTACGATGCTAGGGAAACTGTATTAGCATAAGGAAATGCAAGATGCTGACGAATATGCAAATCGTACTTGGACGCCAGAACCGGCTCCGGTTGACAAGGCTTTCAATTTACCTAATATTGTCCTAAAAGGACACGCGTGTTTTTCTTATATAATCGTGGGAATTAAAAAAGAATATGATAATGTAGGATCATATCATCATATCAGCTGGAAAATGTCCACTACTGGGCCACAGCCTCCCCATAAGGGGAGATATGCCATAATCGCCACGCTTGGCATGTGGATTGGCGATCGCAGGACGCTGCTGCCCATCTTGCGTTATTCCACTTACTACCGCCCCATTGGACTGGTTTGACCGCCATTGTTCGGTTGACTGACTGCACTAGTGGAAGAATTCTTTGCCAGCTAGCGGTTGCAGTGATGGTAATTTTTTGGTTTAGTGCTATAACGCAAGATGGGCAGCAGCGTCCTAAGATAAAACCGCAGCTGCGATCGCCAATCCGCATGCCAAGCATGGAATGCGGATTGCGTAGGCACCACCGCATTACCTAATATACTTGCCGCTAAATGGTAGTGTTCTGCACTATCGTGTTCCGGTCAGGTGGTAATGTATGGCCCTGTAATTTCCGGCACAGAGGCATAACACCTTAGGCCTCAAGAGTGGTAACGCATCTGCATTTTGACCTTGGTCTTTGTGTGGGTGTCTATATGCCGCAGTCATCACCTAGCATCAATGTGAGCTGCATGCTTGCCACTTCCATTACATAAAAATAAGGATGGCGATTATGGCATGTCTCCCCTAACGACGCACAACACTTGTCTTTGGGGAAGGCTTTGACCAGCAGTGGACTTATGAACAATCTATTCGATTGCGATACGAATCTTCATTTCTATTTCGAACAGAATAGTTCACGTTTTGTTAAATGCCATTTCAGAACCATAATTATTTTATTCAGGTCAATTCCGCCACAGGATTTCAGGAGGAATAAAATGAAAAAATAATATTTTTCTACGTCGTGGTGCGGTGCTGGGGCGATCGTATTAGCATAAGCAAGTGCACGCAGATGCTACGGGCGGACAAAGAAATTCTAATCGGATGCTCGATCCATCGCCAGCTAAAAGTTCTTTCATATCCGATGACATTTTTTTTTAAATTACCGTATACGAAAGCACTTTTAATTTAAATTATTTATTTTTATAATATTGTTTTGTAGCGTCCACTACATTAAGGCGCCAACTAGTGGAACACAGATGAAACCTCACAGTACTTGTCTAGTACGATAGATGGCGTGCATTCGAATTACATCGCACATGCGAAGATTTCTCAAGAGTTGGCATATATACAACTTCCCGACGCCAATCGTTGGGCCGCGGCCCGCCAGGCGCTATCATCTCGCCTGGTCGGAGGATCCTCCCTTTTCGTCGGAGGAACACTTCCACCCGTTCCTCCACAGTTTATATTTAAATCACTTATCACTGACCGTCTTATTCATAAACGTACATTAGATACGTTTTAGCTATAGAATGCTTTGTCTTTGTCAGTTGTATTGTCAAATGTGCAGGATAGAAAAAGACAAAGGAGAGATTAGCAACACTTTAGCTAAAATACGTTTATAAATAAGGGGGTTAACGTTTAACAAGTAATTATCTTGTGCAGTAATTTAGAATGCAAGTAAAAATTATTCATAGATATTATAGTGTGGCGCGGGATACAGTGCAATTCCGAAAGAAGAAATTTTGACAAGAACAACATTTAAAAAATTTGAAAAAGTTTATAAATAGTGTTTAGATCCGCTTTTGCCAGGTTTTTGTGAATTAATCATGACTGCTAGGTATGTACGGTGGTGCTAGGTATGATGACTGCAGTCTAAAGACAAGAAATGGTAATATCCAGCACTATCATGTTCCGGTTAGATGGTAATGTGTGGCTCCGTGATGTAACAATTTTGCGGCAAACACCATTTTGCGGCATATAAATGAATATTCAAGCTCAATCCTTTTAAGAGATTCAATATTAAACATAGGGAGGCCATCGCACGTAACTTACGACTGGGTTGCGTTTAGATACTTATGACTCTGAGTATTGGAATTACCTACCTCGGATATATCGTACATTAATGCCTATCGGTTTTTTAAAACGTAATGAAGGTGTCAAAAAAGCATGCAGTTCACATTGATTATGATGACTGCAGCCTATAGACACGAAGACTAGAGATTAAAATACAGATGCGTTGCCACCCCTGAGACGTTAGTTGTTAGTCTCTTCTTAGTCTCTTATTTTCGTTTTTGTTTATATTTTGTTGTTGTTTTTAATTTTTTATGGGCATGTCTCAGGACTGCTCCAATAATGTTATTTCATTTATTCATTTCATTCATTTCATTCATTTCATTCATTTCATTCAGTTCATTCATTGCATTCATTTCATTCATTTCATTCATTTCATTCATTTCATTAATTTCATTAATTTCATTCATTTCATTAATTTCATTAATTTCATTCATTTCTTTCATTTCTTTCATTCATTTCTTTCATTCATTTCATTCATTTCATTAATTTCATTCATTTCATTCATTTCATTCATTTCTTTCATTCATTTCATTCATTATCTGTGAAAGTTATTACGGGGCCATACATAAGCATCTAACCGGAACACCGTAGTGCTGAACACTACTATTTGGCGGAAGATAGATTAGGTAATACGGTGGTGCCTATGCCTGCGAGCTCTTACACTGGAACTCTACCACCAGTGCCAAATGTTAAAAGATAGATTTTTTAAACAGGATTTCTATGGATATGACTTTATTGCCTTACAATCAAGGGATAATGGTTGTCCGGGTTTTATACGCGAATGAATACTCCTTTTACGTATAAAATCCGACTGAAATTCAGCGAAAATGGTCCTTTACTGGCGGTGGGATTACGCAAATTGATATCAAAACCTTTTTTTGATAGCTGTTTTTAAATGTTACCGCATTTGTTCGAGGTCTAGCGTTTGTAGTACTTTAGACGTGAAAGAAAACGTTATGTTGATGGAAAGTTGTTATTATAATAGTTCTACTGCTGGGTAGGTATGCATAGCAGTAGTTCTTGATGTATCTTTGCACAGCAACAATATGTTTTGATAAAATATGTTACTGAATTCAATTTGTTTTATGTAATAAAAGTGGCAAACAAGCGTGCAGTTCACATTGATGTTAAGTGATGACTGCAGACTATAGACACCCACACAATGACCAGAGGTCAAAATGCAGATGCGCTGCCACCCCTGAGGCATTAGGTGTTATGCCTCTGTGCCGGAAATTACAGAGCCGTACATTACCACCTGACCGGAACACGATAGTGATGAACACTACCATTTAGCGGCAAGTATATTTGGTAATGTAATTGTAATTGTAATTGCTCTGTAATTTCTGGCACAGAGGCATAACACCTGATGCCTTAGGAGTGGCAGCGCATCTGTATTTTGACCTCTGGTCATTGTGTGGGTGTCTATAGGCTGCGGTCATCACTTAACATCAATGTGAACTGCATGCTTGTTTGCCAAAAAAAATGAAATATATATATATATATATATATTTCCAAGATAGTTTGTTGCAAAGTTGGATTATTTCCTATTATTATTTTTGTCTTTAACACAAAGTTATTGCCTTAAGCATTTTAGCACGTAGCTCAGCTACGTCGTAGTCATAACTTGACGTAACTTCTTGCTTTGCTACGGGTGCTACGACGTAGCACGCATAGTACACAAGGTGTAGTATGAGTACTTTTTATTGGTGGTAGAGCTCCAGTGACGGAGCTCGCGGGCGTAGGCACCACCGCATTACCTAATATACTTGCCGTTAAATGGTAGTGTTCAGCACTATCGTGTTCCGGTCAGGTGGTAATGTACGGCTCTGTAATTTCCGGCACAGAGGCATAACACCTAATGCCTCAGGAGTGGCAGCGCATTTGCATTTTGACCTCTGGTCATTGTGTGGGTGTCTGTCTATAGGCTGCAGTCATCACTTAACATCAATGTGAACTGCACGCTTGTTTGCCACTTTTAAAACATAAAGAAAAAAGTACATCTGTTTTAGACCTTCGTTATTTCTAAATGATACCATGTATTTTGACAATGTTAGTAAATATTGCATCAGATTTATGCCATAAACCATCATTTCTTTGAGAAACTAAGCGCTTTACAGCAAGACGCGTATTCTTAACATTTTAACTCTATTGATGCATTCTTGCTTATGAATACCTCATAGTGAGTATCATACCTTCACATACGCGTGATTTATAACGATTAGTTGATCGGAGAGTTCGTGGGTTCGAGTCCTGCGCCGTGTAAATTATGATTATTGTTTCGGTGTTTGTGTGTGCAACAAACAGCACTCATAACTCGCTGTAAAATCTAGTACGAACTTGTGAGTATAAGCATTTATTTAATAGTACATGTCTGATGGTGGGGTCAAAAGTCTTAGGAATCGGCGTGCATGTATGAAGAGAATGATGAAGGTAGACGAGGCACGAGAGGTTTGTCAGAACCGGGATGTCTGGCGCTCTACACTCTCTGCCTACCCCGTTAGGGACCTGGCGTGAAGATACATACATACATACATACATGGATGTTATTTCAGAGTTCCTTATCTCAATAGAAAAAAAACCAACTATATTTAAAAAACCGGTCAAGTGCGTGTCGGGCCACGCGCAATGTGGGGACCTAAAAAACTACGGAGTTTTTAGGTCTGATTAATGTAATGAAAAAAATAAATATTTTATATGGAGTTGTTACTATTACTCGGAAACTAGTCAAGCCAAATTAATTGTGACAGTTTTCCTTCCTAATCAATTGTATTTTTCATGTTTTTATTCTACCACTTTGTCGGCGTGATTAAGGTGTATATAATAATGGCAACCCATTATACGTCCCACTGCTGGGCACGAGTCTCTCCCCTTTTTTGGGGGGAGGCCTGGAGCTTACTCCACCACGCTGCTCCAATGCGGATTGGTGGAGGTGGGTGGGTTAGTGGCCAACCCACTGTCGGATGTTTTCAAACCGCCCATAAGGCCTCCGACAAGGTTTAACGACTGCTATCCAACGATAGCAACTGGGACCGACGGCTTAACGTGCCCTCCGAAGCACGGAAACGCGCATTTAATTTGCCACTAGCGGTCACCCATCACACTACCCGACCGCGCCCGTAGTGCTTAACCGAGGAGATCGCTTACGATCTACACCAGCCGCTGGGCCATGCGCGCTTCTTAAGGTGTATACTTGTGCTAAATGTCAAGTCTCTAGTACCAATATTTATTACGCTAAGCCGCGGATGGACAGACAGATAGCCAGACGGACAGACAGACAGGCGGACATGGCGAGACTGTAAGGGTTCCTTGCTTACTTCGGAACCCTATAAAGGAAAAAAAAAAATCTGACCGCACTTTTCAAGATTAGAAACCGAGTGCCTTTGGTTTCGAGACCGCTCATTTCTTTCCTGACCTATCGTTACATGTCGATCACTGTCGCAATTTTCCTTCATATTTAAAGCAGATTTTCAAAGTCTTAAAAAAACGGACAAAACCAACCAATCTAGTTAGATCGACTTAACACCCCGAAACTCCCTGAATACTAAATTTCATAAATATCGTTGGAGCCGATTCATACACGATTCACACATATATGTATAGGAATTGGTCGTTTTGATATAATATATATACTTAGATATATTTTCAAAGTTTTTGAGATGACAAAAAAAATGTTATTTGTATTAACAATTATTTTTTTATACAGGTCCATTGATATACAAAAATAAACTTTAAAAACACAATAAGTAATAAAAAATGCTCTCAACCTTCGAGCCAAGAATACTAAGTATGATCACTCCTCACCCTCCGGATCATAGGTGCGTCTTGTTTACGACTGCCAATCTGTATATCATTGCAGAGGGATGAAACCACCCCTCTTGAGTAGTGATGTTCCGCTTAAGTATCGACTTATTTTTCTATGGTATCGATATTACTGGTGGTAGAGTTTCAGTGTAGGAGCTCGAGGGCGTAGGCACCATCGCATTACCTAGTATTTCTTTCCTAATTATTCTATAAGTATATAAACTGCATGCTTGTTTTAAAACAATATATTAAAACAGTAAAATCCGCGTGTTTGTACATTGTAAAAACCAATTGGGGGCGATGTTTAAATAGTATTAGAACACTTTTCAATGATTTTTAAATTTTTTGTCTGTCTGTTTGTGCCTTTGTCCAGGCTAATCTCCGAAGATAATGGACGGACTCGAATGAAACTTTTTGTGGTGTATAGATACTGAGCCTGGCCAACATTTAGTCTACTTTTTACTGCGGGAAAATCACTCGTTCCCACGGGAATTTCTACATTTAATTTCGTTTTCCTATACAAATAGTCCGTACCTATCAAACCTTTGACACATTATTTCATTGTGAGGCAATACGAAGTTTGCCGGGTCAGCTAGTAAAAAATAATCAACATCCCCAAGATTGATTCGATGCCAAAAGTACTTGGTATCGACTAGAAGTATTGGGTACTTACTTCTATCGGGACGTCTCTACTGTGGCGTGGCCGACAGCTGCCTACTAATGAAACTGCCTCTGTTTATATTCCGGTGTCTCGTTTTTTCTTGTAATATACCAAGGAAACCAAAAAATACTTTGACGATGTTTTATAGAAGCGTAACTGCCTCAGTAGCGTAGTGGTAGCAGGCCACTACTATTACGCTGGAGGTCCTGGGTTCGATTCCCGGGTCGGGGACTATCAGAGATAACGGTTTAAAATCCTTTATCTCTGCTTCTATTGGGATTTTTCCATTTTCTGGAAGTTTCCCAGTACCCCGGAGTTTGGTAATGTGCCCGGAGATGGCAACAGGTTCGCCACCTGTTACATGGGCCAAAACGTAACCGGCGAGTCGTGGGTGTTTGTATGTATGATTGAATGCATGCATTTACCTCTGCCTACCCCTTCGGGGATTACAGGCGTGAAGTTACGTTTTATAGAAGAATTTGCTTATAAAAATTTTTGATTTCGGGCACTTGTATCCGTGGGTGGATTCGAATCGAGCCGCAAATCTTGCAGTTTTCATGTATCATACTGAACGGAAAGTTATTTTTATTTTGAAATTAACTTGTCACAGTTTTTCGTCACTTTTAAGTTCTACTATGTCATACGATTCAAATCCAATTCTTGTATCTTCATATCCCTTTTTTTATGTAACGGAAGTGGCAAACAAGCATGCAGTTCACATTGATGTTAAGTGATGACTGCAGCCTATAGACACCCACACAAAGATCGAGGCCAAAATGCAGATGCGTTACCACTCCTAAGGCCTAAGGTGTTATGCCTCTGTGCCGGAAATTACTGGGTCGTACATTACCGCCTGACCGAAACACGATTGTGCTGAACACTACCATTTAGCGGCAATTATATTAGGTAATGCGGTGGTGCCTTCGCCCGCGAGCTCCGCCACTGGAGGTCTACCACCAGTACCCACCAACCCCTTACCACTAACCAATGCAATTAATTTTATTTATTTTTTATTTATTCATTTATTACTGTACCAATGACTACATCATCAACATACAATAATTTTAACCGAGTTCTTCTACCTACTACAAAACTGTAAATTAAATAGTAAAAACGTAACTCCACGCCTGTAATTCTTGAAGGGATAGGCAGAAGGGATAGGCAGTGAATGCATGCATTCAAGCATACATGCAAACCACGATTCGCCGGTTACGTTTCGGCCGATGTAACAGATGGCGAGCCTGTCTACATCTCCGGGCAACCAAACATGGTACTGGATGATTATCAAAAAATGAAAAAGATCCTATAGAACCAGAAATAAAGGACTTAACAACATTATCTCTGATAACCCCCTACCCGGGAATCGAACCCAGAACCTCAGCGTAGTAGTAACCTGCTACCACTAGGCTACCGAGGCAGTTAAAATTAAATAGTACACGTAAACTAACCGTCCTATAACCATGTAGTGAAACAAGACGTAACAACATCATTAACATCGTGTGGGGAATGACGGTACAAGTATGTTCGGGGTTTTAACTTAATACACACATGTACAAACCGATGTGTGTGTGTGTACGGTAACATACGGGCCCCGTCGGAATGTAATTACGTGTCACGTGAAATGCGGCCCTGCGGTGACTCACACTTGACTTGTTTAACCGATTCGCAAATGTAACCTAGGGTTGTGCATGTAACATTACAATGATAGCGACATTCGATGATGTGGTGGTGCGTCGCGTCTTTGAAATTCACCTTAATAACATTATTAAACGTCGGGAAACGTTCGTTACGAACGAAATCCGTTCTGAAATCAAAGAAAAAAATGAAAAAGAAAATTTTGAATTCAGGCAGGTATTGAACCTGCGACCCCAGGATAACCTGTTCAGCTGCTTTACAACTAAGCCACCGAAATCCTTAACCTGAGCGTCGAATTTCTCTTTCCCTTTATGATTTTGACCGTTTTAGCGTCGTTTTTTTAAATTTCTTAATGCAGATACGTGTATCTCTCTCGTTCTTTCTCTCTCTTTCTCTCTCTCGCTCACTCTTGCGCTCTCTCGCTCTTTGTCTATTTTTGTCTTACTTAAGCGTCTTATACGTCCACCAGTCCATCCGTTTTCTCCTATCATATTCGAACTATGTTGGACGGAATCGAATGTTGCATTACACTTTTGATTTTACAGTAAGCCGGATCAAAAAACTTTTTTCTAAAGGAACAACTACATATTAAGAAATTAAAGAAAAAACGGAAAGAAAATTTTGTTTTCGGGCAGGAATCATACCTGCGACCTCAGGATAACCAGTCCAGCCGCTTTACCACTAAGCTACCGAAGTTCCACACCGATGCGTCAAATTTGGCTTTCCCCTTTTGATTTTTAACCGATTTAGGGTCGGTGAAAATTTATTCTCTCCGTTTTTTATTTCATTTCTAAAGTTCACTCGCATGTGTTACTCTCAAAAATAAATAGTGCAATAACTATATATTAAAAATTTGAACCCACCAACTGTCTGATGGTGGGGTCAAAAGTCTTAGGAATCGGCGTGCATGTGTGAAGAGAATGATGAAGGTAGACGAGGCACGAGAGGTTTGTCAGAACCGGGATGTCTGGCGCTCTACACTCTCTGCCTACCCAGTTAGGGACCTGGCATGAAGATACATACACACATACATACTACATATTAAAAATAAAAAAAAAACATCCTCAAGAGACAACCCTAACTTCATGTTAACATCGTCAATTTGACGGTTGATCGTATCAGTATAAAATAGCGTGCGTGCAAAAAAGGAATAACGGGTCTGGCGGTCAAAATCACTGCTAAACCCTTCTGTTGTTATCCATCTAGTTATTTTACTATTCAAATTAATCAGGAGTGGAAACTATTTGTCTAATTGTTTTATTTGGCTGTGACAAACAAACAGACACACAGGCGCACGAGTGATGAAGGTTCCATTGTTTTTTTTTTGTGGTTGGTATCCTTAAAAATACGGGTTTTACTGGTGGTAGAGCTCCAGTGACGGAGCTCGCGGGCGTAGGCACTACCGCATTGCCTAAGATACTTGCCGCTAAATGGTAGTGTTCAGGACTATCGTGTTCCGGTCAGGTGGTAATGTCCGGCCCTGTAATTTCCGGCACAGAGGCATAACACTTTAGGCCTCAGGAGTGGTTACGCATCTGCATTTTGACCTTGGTCTTTGTGTGATCGTCTATAGGCTGCAGTCATCACTTAATATCAATGTGAACTGCGTGCTTGTTTACCACTTCCATTATATTAAAAAAGGTGTTTCTGGTTTGTAGAAAAACACAACCTTTTTTATCTTAAGAGCCTTTACTATTCTAGTTAAATGGTAGTTTATTTGTCGATCACGTAGAGAACAAAAATTGGATTGAACCTGATCAATGAAAAATAGGTAAGCCTTATCCATAACCGTTACTCCACTGGCAACGCATTGGTGTCGTATATTTCCCACATGGCTTGAAGAAATTGAATTTGCGGCGATCCGAAGGCACGACAAGAATATTGATACGTGCGGCTAAAGTCACTCGGCATTCCAGCTTTGGCCTTTTAAATATTCTATGTATGTTTTGCTAGTGTTCGTTTTATTGTTATAATTTACGTCTATTTTTAATCTGTGCAATCAATAAATGAACGAACAATTCATATTTAAATTGTTCGTTCATTCATATGGGCTTTATTTATTTATTTATTTATACTTTTATGCACATTATACATATGGCGGACTTAATGCCACTAGGCATTCTCTGACAGTCAACCATGGGGTTATGGGAGAAATAGTCTAGGGTGTGGGAGCAAAAAAAAGTTACAAAAAGTATTATTCATACTTATGATATCAAGTACAAAACAAAAAAATAATAATTATATATCTATTGATATAGGTACTTACTAATTAATAAATACAAAAATTCATACATGATATATTTAATTTCAATTTACTTAAAACATCAAGATAAATAAATACATAATATATAATATAATAAACTACTATATATATATGTCGGAGAAAGAACGTTAATCTCGACATCATCATTAGTGGTTATGTGTTTAGTGGGCGTCTTGAGGGTTAAATGCTAGCACAAAACAATAAGTCACTATTATCAGTCAGATTTAATCACTTTAACAGAATATCACTGCTTAACTTTACACTCAAAACTCTTTGATATAATTACACTTTTAAACTTTTAAGTACAACGAGCAGCGGGTTCGCGACACCGATCTTATTTCGCCAATCAAATAGTACTCCACTGTCCAACCAAAGAATGATCCACCTCAATCAACAACGACACATTTTATAACCTCCGTTAACGGCGATCTGTCAGATGGCGCCTCGACCCCGCTCGAGGCCTACCCTCAACTCGGTAATGTACTTCTATAATACAATTACTCTTTAAATAAAATAATGATTTTAAACGATAACAAAATCTAACAAATCAAATTAACTTAAAATATTTTTAGCAAGGTATTTCTATAGCCTAGTACTTTACAGAACCAACAATAAACTTCTTGCTCCGACATATACATATGATGGCTAACATATGAAATTAGGACAACTGACTCAAGAAGTATTTCTTTAGCATGAACTTGAAAGTTAATTTACTGGGAGATTTCCGGATGTCAATGGGAAGCGAGTTCCAGAGCTTTATTGTCGAGATGGCAAAGGAGTTTGAAAAGAAACCTGAACGGTGTGAAGGAATTGCAAGAGTTAAATTTTTAGATGAACGTAGAGCGAAATTGTGGGTGTCACCTAGAAATTGAAATTTGTTTTTAAGATAGCTGGGGAAATATGGATCGTTGATGATGGAAAAAAGTATGCTAGCTTTATCGTATTTTCGTTTATATTTTTAATCTATGTAATCGATAAATATTTACGTTAATTTTTAATCTGTACCGTCAATGAATGAACGAACAATTCACATTTTTTTTAATGTAATGGAAGTGACAAAAAAGCTTGCAGTTCACATTGAAGTTAAGGGATGACTGCAGCCTATAGACACCCACACAAAGACCAAGGTCAAAATGCAGATGCGTTACCACTCCTGAGGCCTAAGTTGTTATGAAATTACAGGGCCGTACATTACCACCTGACCGGAACACGATAGTGCTGAACATTACCATTCAGCGGCAAGTATAATAGGTAATGCGGTAGTATCTACGCTCGCGAGCTCCATCACTGGAGCTCTACCACCAGTAAAAACATTTCAATTGTTCGTTCATTCATGACACAAATGATATAATACGACAGCTGAGTTGTCAAATGGTAATTTTTACTAGCCGTACATAATGCTGTACTTACTCCAACGCTTTTATATGGAAGCGAGAGCTGGGTATGCAGGAAAGAGCATGAAAGTAAGTTGAACGCGGTCGAGATGAGATCTTTGCGCAAGATCTGCGGTGTATCACTCACCGATCGCGTTCGTAATGAAGATGTAAGAAAGAGACTTTGTGTGAATGATAGTATCGGTGTAAAAATGAAAAAAGGCATGCTCCGATGGTTCGGGCATATAGAAAGAATGTCGAATGAGCGACTGACTAAACAGATATACAATGCGAATGTGGATGGTTGCAGAGGCCCAGGAAGACCAAGGCTGACCTACCATGACCCAATAGGTCGAGTTCTGTCTGATGGTGGGATCAAAAGTCTTAGGAATCGGCGTGCATGTATGAAGAGAATGATGAAGGTAGACGAGGCACGAGAGGTTTGTCTGAACCGGGATATCTGGCGCTCTACACTCTCTGCCTACCCCGTTAGGGACCTGGCGTGAAGATACATACATACATACATTTTTACAACCAACACGAAACTGTAAAGAAGTTTTGTCAATATACAATTGTTGAAATCACGAAGAACACGCTTTTATTTCTGAGGTACGGTTTTATAATCCTTTACTAATGTATCACGGAAACGATATTTGATGATACGAAAAAAAATCGGAACGTAGATTCAAGGCGAATGATACTGTGACATACATTTCGGGGCCTAGGTGTTCACTCTGTACAAATTATATCATTTTCTAAATGACTATAAAATAAATAATTTGAAATTCAGTCATTTTTTGTACTGCCAATAATTGAAGTATATAATGATCACGTAAAAGTTGGGTGAGATTGCTGATCTATACAAATAAATAAAATTGGAGTGTCTGTTTGTAATAAATTATTACCGCTTTTTACTAAATGCATATTATGTATACACGGTACATATACCAAAACAACATTTTTTTTCATTTTTGTCTGTCTGTCTGTCTGTCTTTCTGTCTGTCTGTCTGTCTGTTTGGCGGGCTAATCTTGGGAACGGCTGGAGCGATTTTGACGGGACTTTCACTTTTATCCATCATATACTCACATACAAACCTACATACAAATAAATAGAATTGCAGTGTCTCCGACTTTGACGGAACTTTCACGGGCAGAGAGCTGATGTAATAAGAAGTAACTTAGGCTACTTTTATCCATACATCTATACATACATACAAACCTACATACAAATAAAAATAATTGGAGTGTCTCCGACTTTGACGGAACTTTCACGGGCAGAGAGCTGATGTAATAAGAAGTAACTTAGGCTACTTTTATCCATACATCTATACATACATACAAACCTACATACAAATAAAAATAATTGGAGTGTCTCCGACTTTGACGGAACTTTCACGGGCAGAGAGCTGATGTAATAAGAAGTAACTTAGGCTACTTTTATCCATACATCTATACATACATACAAACCTACATACAAATAAAAATAATTGGAGTGTCTCCGACTTTGACGGGACTTTCACGGGCAGATAGCTGATGTATTAATTAAGGAGTAACTTAGGCTATCTATCGTATGATCCAAAATTAACCAAAACTTACATCCAAATAATGCTGCACAAAGTCGCTATTCCACGCGAACGAAGTCGCGGGCACAGCTAGTTATAACTATATTTCAAAATGTACTGTGTAATGGGTTAACCAGTAATGATTTTGCAGGCCTAAAATTACCCGTCTCCTTTAGCTAGTAACCAACAAAATGAATAGAATTAGTAATAAATTTCAGCCTACACATATTGCCATATAGCACTATGATATATTCTTGCGCCGCGGCGCCACCTGTGTTTAATTATATGATAAATGATGCAACTACTACGTTCAACGCACCTGCCTTGTATTAAATGCCCGGCAATTGATACGCCATTTTAGTTTTTGGCTACATATACATTAGATTGTAAATCCTTTTTCGGTTTATGGCTGTTAATTTTAGAGGAATTTAGATGGTTTCAATATAAATGAGGTTTACTGTTTTCCATTTACATTAGCTTTCGAACCTAATGATTATGGGAAATTTTGGTGAGTAACCGACCAATAATGGATATTCTGTAGGTACAGTGGACAGCTAGAAATATTGCTAATCAAGTTTTTACTGGTGGTAGAGCGCCAGTGATGGAGCTCGCGGGCGTAGGCACCACCGCATAACTTTATATACTTGCCGCTAAATGGTAGTGTTCAGCACTATCGTGTTCCGGTCAAGTGGTAATGTACGGCCCTGTAATTTTCGGCACAGAGGCATAACACCTTAGGCCTCGGGAGTGGTAACGCATCTGCACTATGACCTTGGTCTTTGTCTATAGGCTGCAGTCATCACGAAGCATCAATGTGAACTGCATGCTTGTTTGCCACTTTCATTACATAAAAAAAAAACAAAATCAAGTATAGGAAAGAGACAATCGGCTAGTTTCGACTTCGTAGAGCGTTATCTCATTGCCTACTTTAGCACTAGTAGCCGATATTGGTAAAAATGGTCGACAAACGTCAGATAGGTTGAGTGCGAAATATAACGCTCCATTTTATTGGATACGATAACTTTTGAGTTTTGGCGGGAAACCTTGAAATATGCGTGTGGTGCTCTTATTTTATTTCATTATCTTGGTGTATTTTTGAGATATATTAAATAAAGTTGGTGGCATTTTGTTTGATATAGGCTTATAACAGTGCTCATGTATAGTGAAATAGAATAACAGCGCGAAAACACGTTCTTTCGGGTTGCCTCCAAAACTTCATTGTAAATGTTCTGGTAAAGTAGCCATCGCTTTACTCGAATTACTGTGACTCTGACTGACGGACTGATAAATTGACTGACTGACTCTGACTTTTACGTTGCTTATTACGAATACGAAATGATATCGCTTTACTTGATATTGGCAATATGCATTATAAGCGATGCCATAAAATTACACAAAAAAAATTTGTTGGATAGTGCGATATTGGTGGAAAGATTTTAAGGTCGACAGGCGTAATATAGGTAGAGAGCGAAAGAGATAACGCTGTACTAAGCCGAACACTGATTAGCCGAAATCTCGTTCAACTCGATGTGAAAAATTTCTTGGTGAGGACTCTAACTACAGAATATCCATTATCGGTCGGTTATAATAGTGGCAACCCATTATACGTCCCACTGCTGGGCACGAGTCTGTCCCGTTTTTGGGGGTAGGCCTGGAGCTTACTCCACGCTGCTTCAATGCGGATTGGTGGAGATGGGTGGGTTAGTGGCCAACCCGCTGTCGGATGTTTTCAAACCGCCCATAAGGCCTCCGACAAGGTTTAACGACTGCTATCTATCGATAGCAACCGGGACCGGCGGCTTAACGTGCCCTCCGAAGCATGAAAACGCGCATTTAATTTGCCACTAGCGGTCACCCATCACTCGACCGCGCCCGTAGTGCTTAACCGAGTAGATCGCTTACGATCTGCACCAGCCGCGGGGCCATGCGCGCTTACTAACCAAATCGGTCGGTTACTAACCAAAATTTCCCGAGATCTGAAGAAAAATGTACCGAAAGTTTGTAATTAAACATGACAGCTAATATATAACTCTTCTATTTTATTTTTAAAGAAAAATGGAAAGAAAAATTTGCCTTCAGGCGAGACTCGAACTCGCGACCTACTGGGAATCTAGTCCAGCCGCTCTTCCAATTGAGCTACTGAAGCCCTGCCCGATTTGTCAAATCTTTCCTTCACATCTATTGCATTGCTTTATGGTAGCAGCAGCGCCATCTATTACCAACTATGCTAGTTAGGCAAGTTCAGTAGCTAGTAGTAGTAGTAGCTCAATTGGAAGAGCGGCTGGACTAGATTCCCAGTAGGTCGCGAGTTCGAGTCTCGCCTGAAGTCAAATTTTTCTTTCCATTTTTCTTTAAAAATAAAATATATTTCACAAGCATGTGTTAATGCGAAATAATATAAAAAACAATTATATAACTCTTCGTTCATAAGTCTGGAAACTTTTACCGATACCTTAATAAAAGTATCGGTAAGTTTTTTTTTTAATTTAAAAATGCCACCTTAACCAAACAAAAATAACTTTTATGTAGAACTAGCCCCTCGGTAGCCTAGTGGTAGCAGGCCACTACTACTACGCTGAGGTCCTGGGTTCGATTCCTGGGTAAGGGGTTATCAGAGATAATGGTGTTAAGTCCTTTATCTCTGGTTCTATTGAGATTTTTCCATTTTCTGGAAATTTCCCAGTACCTCGAAGTTCGGTAATGTGCCCGGAGATGTCAACAGGCTCGCCACCTGTTAAATGGGCCAAAAACGTAACCAGCGAATCGTAAGTGTTTGCATGTATGCTTGAATGCATGCATTTACCTCTGATGGTAACCATCAGAGGTAAATGCATGCACCAACCATTGATTGATGGATACATGATTACAGGCGTGAAGTTACGTTTTTACGTTCGAGATCTAGCGACCCGCCCCCTATGCTTAGGTGCAATGTAAATACTACAAGCTGCTGTACTGATGATCCAGTTGGTTCAGCGATGGGTGATGACCGTTTGAACCGAGGCTCATGGGTTCAATCCCCGTATCATGACATCATATTAGCAAAGTTCCAAGTGCAGTTAATACTGAGAAGGACACCGATGCCGAAGAAACTCAGTACAGCACTTTAAAAATTTAAGATTATATCTAATACAGTTGTAATTAAAAGTATGTAGATATGATGTGAGGTGTGTGGTGGTAATAGGGTAAATGGTACGTTACCAATGATAAGTCCTCACACACAGTTTCACATACACTATAATTATATCAACGTCACAAACACAGAAGGTACAGCACGAGAAGAATATAATCAATTGTGTAGTCGACGACCCGGTTAGTCCAGCGGTGTGAGTTGACCGTTTGATTCGAAGGGTCGCGGGTTCGATCCCCGCACCGGGACAAATATTTGTATGGCCTACAGATATTTGTTTCGGGTCTGGGTGTTTGTGTATGTGTTGTATGTGTACAACGGCACCCACGACACAGGTTTATACCTATTGTGGGGCTGTGAGTGTAAGCGTTTTTTTTTTTTTTTTTTAATGTAATTGAAGTGGCAAACAAGCATGCAGTTCACATTGATGTTAAGTGATGTCTGCAGCCTATAGACACCTCTGTGTCGGAAATTACAAGGCCATACATTACCACCTGACCGGAACACGATAGTGCTGAGCACTACCATTTAGCGGCAAGTTTATTAGGTAATGCGGTGGTGCCTACGCCCGCGAGCTCCGTCACTGGAGCTCTACCACCAGTAAAAAAAATATTTATTTATTTATTTAATTGTCACAATAATCAATAGTACATAAAGGTTACGGCACAAACACTGAATATACAAATTGTCCGAATCAAATAATTATGTACACGATAAAATATACTAACAATGAAATAGCAGAACGAGTAAAGCGCGTCGAGTAGGCCAGCACGACTGGCGTTGCAACCGCGGCGGTCGAGCGGCGGGAATATTCGCGGGTATAGTTCGCGCCACGTAAAAAGAACGCTGGAAGAAAGTAGAAGGGATGTGTTCGCGCATCGGTACACTCGCGCACGAAAGTACTAGCCCTATTGGTTTATTTTTGATCTAGCTTTCGCTTGCGGTTTCGTGTATTGGTAGGCAGATTGAAAACGCCGCACCTCATACCACCAAATAGATCGATAAATCGTCTAATGCGCAGCTTGACCGCCAGCGTTCTTTTTACCTGGCGCGACCTATAGATCGGATCGCACGCCCGCGAAGCGCGCTTATCCTATACCGTTATGATATTTGTGTTGATAAAAATAAGTCGCGGCATACTACGGGTTTCACCCGAGTATGCTCGCGACAGATAAATAATTACGTATGAATATTTGTGTTACTGTATTTGTGTAATATGTAATGTATGAATGTTGTATATTGTAAGTGAATGTTGTATAATTTACTGGTGGTAGAGCTCCAGTGATGGAGCTCGCGGGCGTAGGCACCACCGCATTACCTAATATACTTGCCGTTAAATGGTAGTGTTCAGCACTATCATGTTTCGGTCAGGTGGTAATGTACGGCTCTGTAATTTCCGGCACAGAGGCATAACACCTAATGCCTCAGGAGTGGCAGCGCATTTGCATTTTGACCTCTGGTCATTGTGTGGGTGTCTATAGGCTGCCGTCATCACTTAACATCAATGTGAACTGGACGCTTGTTTGCCACTCTTATTACATAAAAAAAAAAAGTGCATGTGTAATACTGATAAATACATACCTATGAATTAAATATTGTATGTGTAATATATACATAAACATAATGTTCCCTACAAGTACAGGTTAAGATTTAGCCTGGGGGCGATGACTTCAATCCCATGGCAGAGAATATGTAATAATACTACGTATAGAATGGATACTTCGACGTCCCGCCAGATTTCCTCGCCTCACCTAACCTCTTATGGGCGACGGTTGGTATTTTCTACGCGCTACGCACACAGGTGCACGTGTAAATACACGTCACTGATTGATGTCTGTTTAATAGAGACCAAATTAAGCGTTTATATGGAATTTTGACGGAGTGTCCGCGGTGTGCCCATGGTGTGGTGTCATTAATAAAATCACATTTTTAATAATAATAACATATATATAAGCGTCTTTGGATTACTTCTTTAAATGTATTAATAGAGAGACTTTGAACATTTTCAGGTATTTTGTTAAAGAAGCGAATACATTGACCTCTAAAATGATTACTCACCCTATGCAGTCATGTTGTATGCACGTGTATATAACCTATATTTACCAATCGGCTCAGAATCACATGACCCACATTTCTCTGTAAATAAAGCCTCATTCAAATAACACAGATAGAGTTTGTGCACCTACCAAACGTCAGTCTCACGTCTCATATGTCGCCGTCCCTCCATACTAGAGAGTGACACCAATCCACTAAAAGGCGGATCGCTAGAAGGATTAAATGTGGTGCAATTCAACAACGCAAGCGAGTCTTTTCTTTTAAATACAATTGTAGTTGAGATCCAGTAAAGTTGCTGAATTGTGTAGGTATCGCAGCATCATAGAATTAAGGAAATGATTACGCAATTGCAACAATTTTTTAGTACCGTAGACAGTGCCTTCGATTTTTTTCAACGCTTACTTACACTCACAGCCCTACACTAGGTATAAACATGTGTTGTGGGTGCCGTTGTTCAACACATACCCAAACACCCAGACCCGAAACAAATATCTGTAGGCCATACAAATATTTGTCCCGGTGAGGGATCGAACCCGCGACGCTTCAAATCAAATAGTCATCTCACACCGCTGGACTAACCGGGTCGTCATCTTTCATTTTTGAACCTGATTTCTATTCTACTGATGTTTATATAAGCCTTATTGCGCCCTGTAGATGCCTAAGGGTGGATTTCACCGTTTGCTTTAAGAACGGAGTTTAATAAGACGCGTTTTCAAATTTGCGTCCAATTTCAACCTTATCACAAACAATTTTCGTCCGTGAAATCCAAATGGTGTTATTGAACTCGTTTTAAGAACGTAAAACGCTTTTGTTAAGACGGTGAAATCGACCCTAAGTATTGTGGTAGCAGACCACTACTTTTACGCTGAATGTGTTACTGCGATTTTTACATTTTTCGGAATTTTCCCAGTCTCGTGAGGTGTCAATGAGCTAACTATTGCATTGGAACAAACTTTTTTCTGGTTCCTTATTAATTTGTCATTGTATCTGTCGGTCAATATAAAAATGACCGCACACATAAAACGTTAATGGTGAAAATTACTACAGAATTATGTCATGCCTTGAGTTTAATTGGATTCCTACAACAAGTACTGATTAAGTTACTGGTGGTAGAGCTCCAGTGACAGAGCTCGCGGGCGTAGGCACCACCGCATTACCTAATATACTTGCCGCTTAATGGTAGTGTTCAGTACATGTCCGGTCATGTGGTGATGTACGACCCTGTAATTTCCGGCACAGAAGCATAACACTGTGAAGTGGTCACTGGTCTTTGTATAAGTGTCAATAGGCTGTAGTTATCACTTAACATCAATGTGAACTGCATGCTTGTTTGCCACTTTCATTACATAAAAAAGAAACCTTGACATTTGACGGTGTTAACAAAGTTTTGGCCCATGGTACAAGGCAATAGTCTGGCATAATATAATCGCTGTCAGCTTATGACTTATGCAAGACTGTGACGTATACATTGTGCGAGTGAGTAAAGATCGCGTGTGACGTCACTCTCTTACCAACTTTCTCACAAACCTTATCCTATTGACGCTCCATTGTTTTTAGGCTTATTGTGATGTATTTGGTAAAGAATTGAAACTTTATTAAATGACTGGTTGTTTGTATAGGATATTATCTATTTGCTCTGTATCTAAAAACAAACAGGCCAAATACGAGTTGGAATCGGAACTGTTCTGTACCATTAATTAACTATAAAAACACAAAAAAAAACACGTTTATTGTATGGGATCCACGATATCACGTTTAAATATTTATTTATGTTAATTATTGTGAAACTGAATATATAACTTAATAAGATTAATTGAATTTCTGAGATTCTTGGGTTTACTTTATTTTCTTGGTTGAAAAACGGGAATAAACCTATAAAAACTGTCAAATATATAATATATGTTAAATCCTGGAATCAATATCGACAATAATAATATCGGTACAAAAATCACGTTTGAGTCTCCCTAACATTTTCTGTTTTCAGTATTTGTAGCGGGAGAATTCTCTTTTACTGGAAGAGATTTCTCCCGCTTCTACAGCCCCAAAAAATACTTACAACATTCTAAATATGTAATTGAAGATTTGCATCGCATAACTTCATAAAAATCAAGACCTGAGGAAGGCTGTGACTTCCTTTACTTATATTTCCTGACCAAATTCCGTTCTCTGTTCTCGTAACTTGAAACTCAAAACTGCGGTACATTATCTTGGCTCTGGCGAATTCTTTCGTCGTCGTAGCCGTTCGTTCGTAGAATGTTCTTCCGTTATCAGTGACATGAAATCAAATAAATTACTTGCCTCTCTGACTCCTTTTTTCCCTCTATATTTTCCTTAACTTATTTTTGTAGTTATTTATCAAAAAACGAAGATTTTAGATACACGCGCCTTCTTTGTTCTTGGTGTTATTCGTATTTTGTTTCAGTTCAATCTCATTCCCTGATTTGTCACGAAAATTATTCATATTCATTGTATTGATATCAACAACGAATATAAGATATGTTCTTAAGTTTTCTCGAACTACACTCATTGAAATAAAACTATTTTCACGGATTTATCTCGCGTATATTCGAATATAATATTATTTATATGATTTAAAAATCATTTTAGTTTAATATACGCCAGATAAGTCCATAAAAATAGTTTTATTTCAATAAATATAAGGTTATAAATATAAAAATATTAGATAATTACCAAAGAATTTGTTACAATGACATTTGTTGTATAAATATAATATGTAGTGTCCAGTACTACCGTGTTCCGGTCAGGTGGTAATGGACGGCCCTGTGATTTCCGGGACAGGGGCATAACACCTTAAGTCTCAGGAGTGGTAACGCATCTGTCATCAGTCATCATTTAACATCAATGTGAACTGCATGCTTGTTTGCCACTTCCATAACATAAAAAAAAAACTATCGCCACTGCGATCGCCAATCCGCATGTCAAGTGTGGCTATTATGGCATTATGCTGATATGATGAAAACCAATTAATGTCATATTTTTCCAGTTCTATCCAAAAAGCAAAGGATTAGTCCATTATTGCCCTCTGAGGAAATATGAATTTTGGTGTGAAAATTAGACGAGAGGTATTCGTGGGGCGAGAGGGATGAAGTTTAATATCGGGGCTTATCCGCGGATGAGTTCGCTTCATGGCACACCGCGACTGTTAAGGTGCGCCTACACTAGATGTGACCAGACGTGTGACTTACCTTGAATAGATTATCAGTTTTTTATGTAATAAAAGTGGCAAACAAGCGTGTAGTTCACATTAATGTTAAGTGATGACTGCAGCCTATAGACACATTGACCATTAGACCATTGTGTGGAATGACCAGAGATCAAAATGCAGATGCGGTGCCACTCCTGAGGCATTCGGTGTTATGCCTCTGTGCCGGAAATTACAGAGCCGTACATTATCACCTGACCGGAACACGATAGTGCTGAACACTAACATTTAGCGGCAAGTATTAGGTAATGCGGTGGTGCCTACACCCGCGAGCTTCGTCACTGGAGCTCTACTACCAGTAAAAAGTGTAAATGGTAAAGCGGTTGGACGGACTTAATTTTTTTTCTTCAATTTCTAAAATCACTTGCATGTCTTATTGCGAAAAATAATACAATCTTAGTATTAAATTAATTGCCAATCTACACAATACGTCATTAAACCCTTAAATACTAAAAACTTTTACGCAAAATAATTAGCTCGGAACGAAACGCTATCCATTATAAAATACAAAAATAAAAATAAATAAATAAATAAAACACGCTTACACTCACAGCCCCACAGTAGGTATAAACCTGTGTCGTGGGTGCCTTTGTACACATACAACACATACACAAACACTCAGACCCGAAACAAATATCTGTAGGCCATACAAATATTTGTTCCGGTGCGGGGATCGAACCCGCGACCCTTCGAATCAAACGGTGGTTTCGCACCGCTGGACTAACCGGGTCGTCTAAAACCATTACGGCCTTTTACCCTGTCACATTACTCAACTAGCGTTTAACGGTAGGAGAACAATTATTTTGTTATTGAACTACTCTACGTGGGCAGAATTTAGAGTTGTTAGTTAAATATCGATATTATTATGCAGAAATATCGATAGTTATTACTGATATTCTTTTTGGATGATATATCGATAGTTTGATATTGAAATTCAGGTAGACACTCGATACTTTTATTTGGATATTTTTTTTATTTTTCTCGCTTGTTATTTAAATTATAACATCATCGTATTTACTTTATTCACTGAATGTCTCAGAGAAATGTATATATAAATAAAAATGAATCGCTTAATGTGTTGCTAAGCGCAAAACTCGAGAACGTGAAGCGCGCATGGCCCAGCGGCTGGTGTAGATCGTAAGCGATCTGCTCTGTTAAGCACTACGTGCGCGGTCGGGTAGTGTGTTGGGTGACCACTAGTGGCAAATTAAATTCGCGTTTCCGTGCTTCGGAGGGCACGTTAAGCCGTCGGTCCCGGTTGCTATCGATAGATAGCAGTCGTTAAACCTTGTCGGAGGCCTTATGGGCGGTTTGAAAACATCCACTGGGAGGGTGGGTGGCCACTAACCCACCCACCTCCACCAATCCGCATTGGAGTAGCGTGGTGGAGTAAGCTCCAGGCCTCCCCCCAAAAAGGGGAGAGACTCGTGCCCAGCAGTGGGACGTATAATGGGTTGCCATTATTATTATTATTATTAAGCGCAAAGCTCGAGAACGGCTGGACCGATTTCGCTAATTCTTTTTGTTTTGTATTTATAATTGTCCGGAAAAAGGAAAAAAAAAGAAAACAGATAGTTGCTCTGAAAAATAGATTTTTTAAGGAAACATATCGACCACGTTATCTTTTCAAATTTTAATTTCATGGTTCTTGACGTAATGGACAGTAAATATTGTTTTAAATATATGAACAGGTAGGTGTTGATGATTGCGAATTGCATCAAATTACCAGTAACAATCTACATTGCAACCGCGGGCAGTCGGGGCCGTAGTTGTTAAATAAATTATACTGAATAAAAAAATTAAATTATACTGGTGGTAGAGCTCCAGTGACGGAGCTCGCGGGCGTAGGCACCACCGCATTACCTAATATACTTGCCGCTAAATGGTAGTGTGCAGCACTATCGTGTTCCGGTCAGGTGGTCATGTACGGCCCTGTAATTTCCGGCACAGAGGCATAACACCTTCAGCCTCAGGAGTGGTAACGCATCTGCATTTTGACCTTGGTCTTTGTGTGGATGTCTATAGGCTGCAGTCATCACTTAACATCAATGTGAACTGCATGCCTGCTTGCCACTTCCATTACATAAAAAAAAAATGAATGTCGACCTTTTTTTAAAAAAAATAAAGTCGATATAAATATTATATCGATAAATGTCAATATATTGAGATATTGATATTTTATATCGATACATGAAACTTCGATATTGATATTTATAAATATCGATATATCTAAATTCGATATTTTAAGAAAAATTCAACAGCCCAAGTTGGGTTCTCTTGAATTAGGGTGGCATTGAGATGGGTAGGACTCGCGGGACATTGTCATGTGCCCCTTAAAATGGGGATAACCGAGCGCCATAGATGAGTTATGTAGAATGGTACGTAGCGTAATATTTTCTAATAAACTATTTTTGTTATAGTGGGATGGAATTTCTTTGTACCTATAAATAATAATGATTATTTAAGGTTCAAAACAATGCGAATGTGGATGGTTGCAGAGGCCCAGGAAAACCAAGACTGACCTACCGTGACCAAAGGTAAGGTCGAGTTCTGTCTGATGGTGGGGTCAAAAGTCTTAGGAATCGGCGTGCATGTATGAAGAGAATGATGAAGGTAGACGAGGCACGAGCGGTTTGTCAGGACCGGGATATCTGGCGCTCTACACTCTCTGCCTACTCCGTTAGGGACCTGGCGTGAAGATACATACATCAAAAAAATATTAATATGTGCTGGTGGAGTTCCTTATAGAGGAAGAGAGTAGCAACAACAAGAGGTCAAAATACAGATGTGTTGCCACCCCTGAGGCCTAAGTCGTTATGTCTGTATTATTGTATACTGAACACTACCATTTGGTGGCAAATGATTAGGTTTTACTGGTGGTAGAGCTCCAGTGACGGAGCTCGAGGGCGTAGGCACCACCGCATTACCTAATATACTTGCCGCTAAATGGTAGTGTTCAGCACTATCGGGTTCCGCCCTGTAATTTCCGGCAAAGAGATATAACACCTTAGGCCTCAGGAGGTGGTAACGCATCTGCATTTTGACCTTGGTCTTCGTGTTAGTGTTTTCGTGTTGGTATAGGCTGCAGTCATCATTTAACATCAATGTGAACTGCATGCTAGTTCGCCATCTTCCATACATAAAAAACAACCTATTGAAATCATCATATGGTACATAGTTATACACATATATATAATCGTTACTTCTTTGTTCTAAACGGAGGCAGTTTATCATCATTACAAATTCATTTAATTAAACTAAGCCCCAATTGTGCCGAGATATCGCTCTTGCGATAAGTTTTTTCCTGAATAGACCCCAATTTTCACTGATGTGAGCTATTTGACAAAAGGTCGGCTGGTAAGTTATTGCCATCCGATAGAAATGTTCGAGTACGTGGCTTGAAATTGTGTAGGTATGTAATATTGGACTGATGATGTCATTTCGAGGAAGATATTGCTTCAAAAAAACGATGTTATCGACCCATAAAATTTATCAAGAAAGATCGATAATCACCTTTTGTTTTTTTTTTTCAAAAGTATAAGTGGCAAACAATTTTTGTGGACGGCATTAATATGACATCTTATATCTTATCTATAATATAAAAATAACTCGGGTTTTCCTTCCTGACGCTATAACTCCAGAACGCACAAACCGATTTCCACGGTTTTGCATTCGTTGGAAAGGTCTCGGGCTCCGTGAGGTTTATGGCAAAGAAAATTCAGGAAAAATTATTACTAAAACGACATCCACGCGGGCGAAGCCGCGGGCAACAGCTAGTCTTATATATAAAACTCAATTGCTGTTCGTTAGTCTCGCTAAAACTCGAGAGCGGCATGACCGATTAGGCTAATTTTGGTTTTGAATGATTTTTGGAAGTGTTTAAAAGGTAAGAAAATATGAATAAATTGAAGGGAAATATTAAAAACCACAATTTCATTTTTCCATACAAATCGTCCGTATCTATCAAACCTTTGACACATTATTTCATTGTGAGGCAATACAAAGTTTGTCGGGACAGCTTGTTGAAAATAAAAAACAGATTGCTTCTAGAAATTTTAAGATTTTTGTTTTATTTCTTTGATATTTCACTGTCACAATTAAGACTAATCTGATAGTAGTAACAGACCGGATTTGGTCCTGCGGACCAAATACGCCGACCAAATTCGGTGTCGCTGCACACAACCGATCAAACCCGCGCGAGCGGACCGCATCCGACTTGATTAATAATAATTCTGTCCACCGCACTCCTCTACACCCGGCCAGATTTGGTTCGGAGCGTACCGAATCCGCTGTCCGCTCCGTACCAAATCCGGACGTGTGTTACGACTATCATGCTCATATAGCTATTGTGAAAATTGCGAAGCGAAAAAAGAACCATTTCTTTAAGAAATTTAAAGATTTTTATCTATCTCATATGTCACTCTCACAATCAAAACTTATCTAACGACACAGCTTTCAAGCTATAATAGAATCCGAAAAGCCGCCGAGCCTAACAATACCTATACATACATGCAAACATGGACGTGCTCTCGAAAAATATAACTCTACTTCTGCCAGAGTCGAGTAACAAGCAAAACTGAAGTTTCATTTTCATCCCTAGCTTTATAATGAAATGTTATACACCTTAATTTAGTCCGAAGCAAGCCCCTTCCATATCAACAAATTTCTATTGTCCGTAGATTCTGAAGTTTGTTCTTGTCGGCTGATCGCTACGCTAAGTTAACAATCAATGGACTTCGAATTGTTTAATGCGATTACGAACAATTTGACGTCCTTTTCCATTGTTTCTCTCGCGATGAATACTCATAAAGTTGCTATTGTGATAATGAGCTTAGTCGATAATCGTCATCTCATTTTATTACAATATAAACATTTATTACTCGAGACGGACTAGCGACAGGTTTCTTAAAGACAATAAACAGGTTTCTTAAAGAATGTGAAGATTTTGAAGTGAAAACTTCTTGAGCGGCGTTGTGCACTTTTTGTGATGGATAACAAATGTTAAACTCGCATCAGGACACGTGACCTGACCGAAAATTTGTAAGAAGGATTGAGAGTAGAGCTCTGGCGCGGCTTAGGAGAGGAAAGTATCCTTTTTTCTTTCTACCGTGTGACGAAAATGTATGCCTGTGCCTGCTGTTTCATTCAGGCAGCGCAGGGTAATAAAGTTTGTTCTTCTTGTTGGCTGATGGCTACGCTAAGTTAACAACAATAGACTTCGAATTGTTTAATGCGATTACGAACAATTTGACGTCCTTTTCCATTGTTTCTGTCGCGATAAATACTCGTAAAGTTGCTATTGTGATAATGAGCTTTGTTGTTGGCGATAATCCTACTCTCATTTTATGAAAATTTATTACTGATAACGGACTGGTGGATCTCGGGGGTATAGGCATCTGCATCTTGACCTTGATAGGCTGCAGTCATCACTTAACATCAATGTGAACTGCATGATTGTAAGCCACATCCATAACATAAAAAAAAATTAGCCCTCTTTCGCTCGATTCTTCGTCGTTTTTGTCAACATTTGTAGATACACATGACAATTATGGTACACGTAGCGATTGTAATACCCTTTTAAGAAATAGGGACCTTTTTATTAAGTCACGGTGACCTTATCAAAAATGTTCGCCGTCCACCCGCCATTTTGTCCCGCGAGGCGCCATTATATGACGTCATCGCTAATGGCGCGAAAAGTTCACGGAATTCACGTGTCTTGTTTTCGTTACCTGTTTGTTATTCAAATTTGTTCCCATGAACGTTTTGTTGTGTGTGTTTTTACCCGTTGTAATAATGTTATTTTTTAGGGTGTATCTGCTGAATCACTTTACAATGAATACAAATAGTGTTTCTTCAACGTCAGCCCTCCTCGGCAGAAGTAGGGTAATGAATACCATAAGGTACCTATGAATTTTTTTTCTGCATATAGATACACAAAGCTATTATGCTTAATTCACCATAGGATTCATATAGGGTCTACATACTGTGGTACATTGTTTTTAATTAGCGGGTGGTGGAGTTCCAAGTGTATTATTACTGCTGGTAGAGTAGTGTAGGAGCTCGAGGGTGTAGGCACCACCACCTTACGTAACCTATCTACCGCTAAATGGTACTGTTCGGCACTATCGTGTTCCGTTCTTATGGCAATGTATGGTCCTGTAATAACTGTCACAGAGACATGACACCTTAGGTCTCAGAGGTGGCTACGCATCTGCATTTTGAACTGCAAGGTTTTTTATGTAGATGTCTATAGGCTGCACTCATCACTTTACATCAATGTGAGCTGCATTCAAGTCAGAATCAGAATTATTTAGGGTAACAGGCACCTCATAAGACACGGCAAAACAAAATAAATTAAAGTGAAAAACAATTTAATATATATATATATATATATATATATATATTACTATCTTACTATCTTAGTGATAGTGAAGAATATCACTAAGATAAAACTAAATATCGTACTAATGTAAATAATATCAGTAGAATGTCTAATATGAAGTTTACCACGTTCCTTAAATAAAAAAAAATATCTGTCGTTTAATTAGCTTGACAAAAGGCGACTTTATTCTCGACATTAATAATTGAACTATTACATTTACTTTTCCGTAGGTTTTTTTTGCAGCCTTTTATCATACCTCATAAGGTTGATATTCCTCTGTCACGATAGAATAAAGCCATTGTATCAATGCAATTTGGCCGCGGCGTAATGGCTGGCATGCCATGAAGCGGCATAACGTCAGAAATCCTTTTACAATGGCTGAATAGAAACATGGAAGTCGATGTTTAGTGTTATGGCGAATACATCGGTAATAGAAAATAATAATGTGAGGAAAATTTTGCTTTTAATATTTGTGAGCGTATTCGGGGTGATGTATTGGTAGAGTTGGTTTAAAAATGTTCTTATTATTTATACGTATATATTAAGTAGTCCCAACCTTCTAATCCCTAATTTTGCTACAGATATTTGTGAGCTTTTTCGGGGTGCTGCATTGGTAAAGTTGGTCTTGGAAAATCTATCGCTCGAATTACTAGGTAATTTTTTTAGAAGGTTTGGGCTACCTAATACATACGTATCTATACATATAATAAAACAATAAAATCCGCGTGTCTGTACATTGTATATATTTACGAAAAACCAATTGGGGGCGATGTTAAAATAGAATAAGAACACTTTTCAATGATTTTCAAATTTTTTGCCTGTCTGTTTGTCCCTTTGTCCAGGCTAATCTCCAAAGATACTGGGTGGATGCGAATGAAACTTTTTGTGGTGTATAGATACTAAGCCTGGCCAACATTTAGGCTACTTTTTACTGCGGGAAAATCACTCATTCCCACGAGAATCTCTAAATTTAATTTCATTTTCCTGTACAAATAGTCCGTATCTATCAAACCTTTGACACATTATTTCATTGTGAGGCAATACGATGTTTTCCGGGTCAGCTAGTAAGTAATAATAACATTTTTTGAAATAAAACTATTTTTACGGATTCATCTCGCGTATATTAAACTCAGGAAACGCCTGAACGCTACGCAAGGCGTTTACGAAATCGATGGAGGTAGCTACATATATTTTTTTCAAACTTTTGTCAGACAAATGTCACCTCAGTCTGCCCGGGACCACGGAAGCTGAAAAGCGACCGAAACGTCGGGTTGATTTTAAAAATCATTTTAGTTTAATATACGCGAGATAAATCCGTAAAAATAGTTTTATTTCAATGAGTGTAGCTCGCGAAAACCTAAGAAAATAACATTTTTTGAAGTACCTAATACTTCTATTGGAGCGATTGGAAAAAAAGATGCGACTGATTTTTTACGATGCGCGCGCACACCGACAGGTAAAAGCAACAGTCTGAAGTTAGTTGCTAAATTTTTATTGTCATTTTGTTTTATTTTTGTTATATTTGATTGTTGCGCTAAAGTAGAATAACATCTTACGTGCTAAGTGCGTACTTGAGTAGGTAACACTCTTTGTTTAAAATGTTTGACGTTATTTATCAAATTGTTAATTTCCAGTGACGGAGCTCGTGGGCGTAGGTACCACCGCATTACCTAATATACTTGCCGCTAAATGGTTGTGTTCAGCACTGTAATTTTCCGGTCAGGTGGTAATGTACGGCTCTGTAATTTCTGACACAGGGGCATAACATCTTAGGCCTAAGGAAAATCTAAGAAATCTCTCAATTCTTCATAAGGGAACGCCGTACATGCAATTCCACTTGATCAGTTTTTTATAATTTTACTAGCTGATCCGGAAATAATGTGTCAAAAGTTTGATAGATACGGACTATTTGTATGGGCAAATAAGATTGTGGTTTTTACTGTTTCCCTTCAATTTCTTCATATTTTCTTACCTTTAAGACCTTCCCAGGAATAGCGGAGCCGCCGGGGACTAGGGGTCGTTTTTTCGGGTTGTGAATCATCATAAGGGGGGGGTAATGCCATAATCGCCACGCTTGGCATGCGGGTTGGCGATCGCAGTGGCAGCAATTTTACGCGGGACGCTGCTGCCCATCCCACGTACTTGTACCGCCATGGTTTGACCGCCATTGTTCGGTGGACTGACTGCACTAGCGGAAGAATTTCTCTCCACCAGAAGGGAGTTCTTCCGCTAGTGGGCGATGGGGTCGTCACATCCCGACGCCGTGCTATGGTCAGGAAAAGCGGAAGGAGCTTCCCACCGGTAATGGTAACGGCGGGGCAGGGGGTGCGAAGAATCACCGGCAAATGCCAGGGTACCACAAACGACGACAATTGGCCCTGGCAACATACAACGTTCGAACACTGCGGACCGACGAGAAGGTGGCGGAACTAGAGGAAAAATTGAGCGGGTTACGATGGCACATTATAGGGTTATCTGAGGTCCGAAGACAGGGGGAGGACTCGACAACCCTCAAGTCTGGTAACCTGCTCTATTTCCGAGAGGGCGACCAACTGTCTCAGGGTGGTGTCGGGTTCATCGTCCACAAATCCCTCGTGAACAACGTTGTCAAGATCGAGAGTGTGTCGTCGAGAATGGCGTACCTTATACTCAGAATAACCAAACGGTATTCGTTGAAGGTCATACAGGTCTACGCCCCGACCTCCGCACACTCCGATGATGCGGTAGAAACTATGTATGAGGATATTTCCCGAGCCATACATAGTTCTAAAACCAACTACAACGTTGTCATGGGGGATTTCAACGCGAAATTGGGCGTTCGAGGCGACCACGATGAGATGAAAGTGGGGCAATTTGGATATGGGCGACGAAACACCAGGGGCCAGACACTGGCTGACTTCATGGAGAAAGAGAGCCTTTTTTACTGGTGGTAGAGCTCCAGTGACGGAGCTCGCGGGCGTAGGCACCACCGCATTACCTGATTTACTTGCCGCTAAATGGTAGTATTCAGCACTGTCGTGTTCCGGTCAGGTGGTAATGTACGGCCCTGTAATTTCCGGCACAGAGGCATAACACCTTAGGCCTCAGGAGTGGTAACGCATTTGCATTTTGACCTTGATCTTTGTGTGGGTGTCTATAGGCTGCAGTCATCACTTAACATCAATGTGAACTGCATGCTTGTTTGCCACTTCAATTACATTTTAAAAAAGCCTCTTCATGATAAACTCTTTCTTCAAGAAGCGGGCTTGCCGGAAGTGGATCAGTCCTGACGTTGCGACAAAAAATGAGATAGACTTCATTATGTCCACAAGGCGGCATATATTCAGTGATGTCTCTGTGATCAATTCGGTAAAAACCGGCAGCGATCACCGAATGGTAAGAGGCACACTGAATATAAATGTCAAGATCGAAAGATCCCGACTAATGAAGTCTACGCTCCGCCGAGCACCTGCCCAAATCCAAAACCCCGAGAGCTTTCAACTCGAGCTGCAAACTCGCTTTGAATGCCTGAGTGAGTGCGCAGATGTGGACGATTATAATAACAGGTTCGTGGAAACTGTCCGCACGGCGGGGTCTAAGTTTTTCAAGACCCGCCCCACGAATGAGACCAAAAAGATCTACAGCCCAACTCTCAAGCTCATGGAGGAGAGGCGCGGTATGGTTCTGAAGTCCTCTGAAGATGCTTTAGCGTACAGGCGGCTCAACAGACAGATCTCCAAGTCATTGACTCGCGACCTTCGGCACTTTAATACCAATAGTATTAAAGCAGCCATAGAGCGGAATCAGGGCTCTAAAGTGTTCGCCAAAGATCTGTCCTTAGGGCAAAGCCGTCTCACTAAGCTGAAGACAGAGGACGACAGAATCGTATAGTCAAAACCTGAGCTTGCAGAGGAGATCGAACGGTTTTACGGACAGTTATACACGTCAGTATGACCACCTGTTAACAGTCCGGCAGCAGATCCTAGAGCCGGACTGACCCGACACTACACCGAAGATATCCCGGTCAGTTTAGACGAGATTAGTACGGCTCTCAAACAGCTCAAAAACAACAGGGCGCCGGGTGATGACGGAATCACTGCTGAACTCCTGAAAGCAGGCGGAAGGCCAGTATTAGAAGCTCTTCAGTCGATGTTCAATTCCGTCATATCCGAGGGCAAAACGCCACAGGCGTGGCACAGAAGTATGGTGGTACTGTTCTTTAAGAAAGGCGATAATACCCTTCTTAAAAACTATAGGCCCATCGCTCTTCTAAGTCACGTCTATAAGCTGTTTTCGAGAGTGATCACGAACCGTCTATCTCGCAGACTCGACGACTTAAAGGCTTTACACCATAGACCACATTCACACGCTGCGGCAGGTTATACAGAAGACGGAAGAGTTTAACCAGCCCCTATGTCTAGCGTTCGTGGACTATGAGAAAGCCTTCGATTCGGTCGAGATTTGGGCTGTGCTACAGTCACTCCAGAGGTGCCAAGTTGACTACCGATACATCGAGGTGCTGAGGAGCTTGTATGAAAACGCCACTATGTCGGTCCGGCTTCAGGATCAGAACTCGAAACCTATCCAACTGCAGCGAGGTGTGAGACAGGGAGATGTTATATCTCCGAAACTGTTCACCGCTGCATTGGAAGACGTCTTCAAGCTTCTGAACTGGAAAGGACTCGGCATCAATGTTAACGGCGAGTACATCTCCCACCTCCGATTTGCAGATGATATTGTAGTCATGGCTGAGACCCTGGAAGACCTTAGCACAATGCTCAATGACCTCAGCAGGGCCTCCCAACGAGTGGGCCGTAAAATGAACATGGACAAGACGAAGATCATGTCAAATGTCCATGTTACACCCACTCCTGTTATGGTCGAGGGTACTACACTCGAAGTTGTTGACGATTATGTATACCTGGGACAAAATGTCCAGTTAGGTCGGTCCAACTTCGAGAAAGAGGTCAATCGCCGAATCCAACTCGGTTGGGCAGCGTTCGTGAAGCTACGATACATCTTCTCGTCCGACTTACCGCAGTGTCTCAAGAAAAAGGTCTTTGATCAGTGTGTGTTGCCAGTGATGACTTATGGGACAGAAACGTGGTCGCTCACTATGGGCCTCATAGCGAGACTAACGAATAGCAATTGATTTTTATATATAAGATAATATTACACAGATTTTTCGAAAAACGTTGGTTAATTTAAAAATAGAACTTCCATTTCCTGCATAGTCTTCAAAGCAAAACATGTGATAAACAGAATGCGTGTAAATTAACATCAATGGAGTGGTATCTACAGGGTGCCCCATGGGGGTACAGACCATTAAAGTCGCCCCCCGCTGCATCGCGCTAGGGTTCCTTATGCACAAAGGATTCATTAAAGCTAAGTGGTTAATGCTGTGTTTGAAAACATACTGTGTTTATTGTAAAGTGTGACTAAGTTTTCGATTTAAGGATCGTGTGGATCCGGGGTTAAAAGTTTTTTTTTTTGTACGGAATGTGACAAACAAGCATGCAGTTCACATTGATGTTAAGTGATGACTGCAGCCTATAGACACACAAAAAAATATACCGGAACACGATTGAGCCGAACACTACCATTTAGCGACAGATAAAAATATTTATAAATATTTTGATATCAAGAAAGGTATTGATCAGGTTTCTGCCGAAATGATCAAATATGGTGGTGCTGCCCTTTGGGATTCTTTCTGGGTGTTGTGCAACCTTTGCTGGAGGTCCGGAAGAATCCCAAAGGATTGGCGGTGTGCGGTCATCGTGCCTTTGTATAAAGGCAAGGGTTCACGTATGGACTGCACCAGCTATCGAGCGATCAGTTTGATCAGTTTGGCAGCTAAAGTGTATGGGAAAGTCTTAGAAAGAAGAATGAAAGAGAAGTCCGACGAGTTGTTGTGGGATGCACAGGGTGGTTTCAGAACTGGAAGAGGATGTATGGATCAAGTTTTCTCCCTCCGCAACATCGTAGAGAAGCATCTTGCTGTGAGCCAGAAGGTTTTCTGCGGTTTTGTGGACTTGGAGAAGGCGTTTGATAGGGTATTACGAAAGGAGCTGTGGGACATTTTGCCAGAGTATGGTATTGATGGCAGTCTGCTCCGTGCAATACAGTCCACGTATGTGGGCTGTCAAGCATGTGTGCGGGTAGATGGTAACATGTCACCCTGGTTTGATGTTAACATCGGTGTCAAACAGGGTTGCGTGCTTTCGTCTAGGCTGTTTATTATATATCTGGACAAATGCCTCCAGAGGGTGAAGTTGATGGATGTGGGAGTGCGTATGGGTGACTTAGTGGTGAACTGTCTGCTTTACGCAGATGATGCGGTAATTGTCAGCTCTACACCATCTGGGCTACAAGCACTAGTCACAGTCATGAAAGAGGATTGTATGGAGAAAGGCTTACAATTGAATGTGGATAAAACTAAAGTATTAGTATTTGAAAGAGATGAACAGAGAACAAATGCAAGGGTAGTAGTAGATGATGCAGTGTTAGAACAGGTTGATGAAATTGTATATCTTGGATGTGCTTTTAGCAAGGATGGTAGGTACACCACTGACATAGAAAGAAGAGTGCTTGCTGGGAATTGCGTGAATGGAGCGTTGGGTAAGCTGCTAGAATCGAAACATCTCAGCCAGCGGGCTCGACTAGCCGTACATAATGCTGTACTTACTCCAACGCTTTTATATGGAAGCGAGAGCTGGGTATGCAGGAAAGAGCATGAAAGTAAGTTGAACGCGGTCGAGATGAGATCTTTGCGCAAGATCTGCGGTGTATCACTCACCGATCGCGTTAGAAATGAAGATGTAAGAAAGAGACTTTGTGTGAATGATAGTATCGGTGTAAAAATGAAAAAAGGCATGCTCCGATGGTTCGGGCATATAGAAAGAATGTCGAATGAGCGAATGACTAAACAGATATACAATGCGAATGTGGATGGTTGCAGAGGCCCAGGAAGACCAAGGCTGACCTACCATGACCAAATAGGTCGAGTTCTGTCTGATGGTGGGGTCAAAAGTCTTAGGAATCGGCGTGCATGTATGAAGAGAATGATGAAGGTAGACGAGGCACGAGAGGTTTGTCAGAACCGGGATGTCTGGCGCTCTACACTCTCTGCCTACCCCGTTAGGGACCTGGCGTGAAGATACATACATACATATCAAGAAATATCAAAAATGCACGATGCTTATATTCAAGTTTTCTTTTCTGCCGGCACTCCCGGGGTGCAAACCTTTGTTTTTTTTAATACAAATTCGAGATTTTTCACACCAATGAAACTGAAACTATTCTTACAATGTTTCTAAATAGTTCAGGAAAACGTCTAGTCTCGAATGCCAGTAATAACTCGAGAACGTATTTCAAGGTTATCGTATTAAAATGTATAAATTTAGGGCAAATAAAATGAAGTACCATCTCGAGAGGGAGTAACCAACTGCCTCCACGAGAGGTTCGTGCGTGAGGAGGGATTCTAAATATGAATATAATGAGACATTTTGTTACTCTCAAATCCGCGGCGGGCTATTTTTTATTTTTTGTTTCAAGTATAAAAGATATTGTGACGTTTTAAGTTTAATGTGTTGTCTTGTGAATTATATTTGAAGATTTACACCCTTATTCATTATACGTATTTTAGCTGAAGTGTTGCTAATATCTTCTTTGTCTTTTTCTCTCCTGCACATTTGACAATGCAAGTGACACTGGTGGTAGAGCTCCAGTGACGGAGCACGCGGGCGAAGGCACCACTGCATTACCTGATATACTTGCCGCTAAATGGTAATGTTCAGCACTATCGTGTTCCGGTCAGGTGGTAATATACGGCCCTGTAATTTCCGGCACAGAGACATAGTGGGTGTCTATAGGCTGCAGTCATCACTTAACATCAATGTGAACTGTAAATAATTAAAGTTGAAAATTGTAGTTTAATATTTATTGTCGTTGCGGTCGCTAACCACTGGTTTACCGTCGTGGTTTCACTGTATCTGAAACTGAGCCAAAGCCATAAAATTGATGTAATAACTGTCGCGTCATATTTAAACCGATAACGTGTTTATGCTGATAAGAATCTGTTTGAGGATTAGATTGAGGTGGTAGAGCTCCAGTGACGGCGCTCGCGGGCGTAGGCACCACCGCATTACCTTATATACTTGCCGCTAAATGGTAGTGTTCAGCACTATCGTGTTCCGGTCAGGTGGTAATGTATGGCCCTGTAATTTATGGCACAGAGGCATAACACATTAGGCCTCAGGAGTGGTATCGCATCCGCATTGTAACCTTGGTCTTTGTGTGGGTGTCTATGGGCTGTAGTCATCACTTAACATCAGTGTGAACTGCATGCTTGTTTATCACTTCAATTACATAAAAAAAAATAAAACAAGATTTTAAAATAAAATTATCATACGATTAATTTGGACATTACTTTCAAAATTCGAATCAAATAAATCATTGTAATGTAAAAATGTTGTGAACATCAATTATTTAAGCTTAGTATTAGCAGAGAATATGTAATAATACCTCGTGTAGAATGGACACTTCGACGTCCCGCCCGATTTACCCGCCTCACCCAACCTCATCCCCTCTTATGGGCGACGGTTGGTATTCTCTACATGCTACGCACACAGGTGCACGTGTAAATACACGTCTCTGATTGATGTCTGTGTAATAGAGACCAAATTAAGCGTTTGTATGGAATTTTAGTGGAGTGTCCGCGGTGTGGTATTAGCTAAGAATGGAAAACGTGGATCTGTGCTACAAATATATTTAGATGGTTAACTACCTAAAATGCGGCAGTGCGGCATATTGAAAAGCGGCATGCGGACAATGATTAGCCTACCAGTTAATTATCCTTGCGGTCGCTAACCACTGTTTGACTGCAGGCGATGTAGTAGGTTTGAAATTGATCCGGCCAAAGCTTGATATAAAATCGATGGGATGAAGATTCATATCGGTTTATTAAGATTAATTTTGATCATACAAAATTTGAACATACAAATGTAAGAAGAACACGGAGAATTGAGGACTTATGAATTTGCAAGCAAGAATAGAGTCCGTATAACCCACAGAATAGCGAAACTCTACTGGTAACAAGGAAAGTATACTGGTAGTAGAGCTCCAGTGACGGAGCTCGCGGGTACCACCGCGGTACCTAATATACTTGCCGCTAAATGGTAGTGTTAAGTGATAATTGCAGCTTATAGATACCCACACAAAGACCAAGGTCAAAATGCAGATGTGTACCACTCCTGAGGCCTAAGGTGTTATGACTCTGTGCTGCAAATTACATGGCCGTACATTACCATCTGACCTGACCACGATAGTGCTGAACACTACCATTTAGCGGCAAGTTCGAGAACTTTTCTGCCCCAACGGCGGTTGGTTCTTCGAGCAATGTGGCTCTGTTCACTACCACTTGATTTTTTTAAATGTAATAAAAGTGGCAAACAAGCATGCAGTTCACATTGATGTTAAGTGATGCCTGCAGTCTATAGACAACCACACAAAGACCAAGGTCAAAATGCAGATGCGCTGCCTGACCGGAACACGATAGTGCTGAACACTACCATTTAGCGGCAAGTTTATAGGTAATGCGGTGGTGCTTACGCTCGCGAGCTCTACCACCAGTAAAAGTATGTATTATTTATGTATTGTTTTAGATCGTAGTATGCACATCAGCATACCGACGCGTCACCCTCCGTCACTTTTATTCATATTGTCCCCTCTTTGTGTTATTAACTCTTTGATACTACTTGAATTTCCCATAAAATAAATCGTTCCAGCTCTAAATTCTATAGCAGCTTTAGCATTAATACGGGCACTAATTTAGGTGTACAATAGTTAGAGAAGCCCGCATGTGGTCAACTGGCCTTGCTGACCTTAACTCAAAGGGCGGGTGACGCTGTGACGTGTGACGGGGGAAATAGGCCGTGAACACACCTTTATATGTGATGCTTGTGCATCTATCCACTATGTGTTTCAGAATAATGCTATAAACAGAGTTGTGAAAGAGGCGTTTTTACTCGGCTGCTTGATTTCACTTGACACGGAACTTACGGTAGAGCTCCAGTGTCGGAGCTCGCGGGTGTATGCACCACCGCATTACCTTATATACTTGCCGCTAAATGGTAGTGTTCAGTACTTTCGTGTTCCGGTCGGGTGGTAATGTACGGTCCTGTGATTTCTGGCACAGAGGCATAATACCTTAGGCCTCAGAAGCGGTAATGCATCTGCATTATGACCTTGGTCTTTTTGTGGGTGTCTATAGGCTGATAGTTAGCTACTGATCCCTGAAACTAGAAACAGTTTTAATCAGGTGTACAAAACTTTCGGTACAATTTAAATCGAAGAACGATATAAATCGAATAAATGGAAAACGATCCGATTGAACAGATCGAACGAAAGGCAATTTGCGATATCGGCTATAGATTCAAACGAGTATTTAAACGTTTTTGCCGTAAATTAATCGATTCGTACTCGATTCAATAGTGGAGTTAATGCTGCGAAAGATTCGATTTGGTGTCTGCCGAGAGATATTGATTTCTGGATTCATTGTGCAGTTTGTTTTTTCTAATCAATTGAGTTTGGAGTCAGAAAATGTATTATTGTAATTTAAAATGTATCTTCCTTCCAAGGTTTTAAAAAAATGGAATAATTGTCTCCCTCATGAAATAAATTATCTTTCGATATTTTTTCCACGCATCTTTTGTTTCATTCGCATGTAGGTATTGTCTTTATCATCATTACAGCCGAAAGTTATGTACTTCTGGACAAAAGTATCCTACTATAAAGTATGGTGGTATATCATAATCGCCATTTTCGTCATGCGAGTTGGCGATCGTAGTATCGTCTGTTTGTGTGACTTATATGTTCTCACTGGAGAAAGAGCTCCGGCGGAAAAGTTTGAGGGTGTGACACTGCCGAATAACGCTTAATGATAATAATTAAAATAAATAATACTGTTGGTAGAGAGTCAGCGAAGGAGCTCGCGGGCGTAGGCACCACCGCATTACCTAATATACTTGCCGCTAAATGGCAGTGTTCAGCACTATCGTGTTCCGGTTAGGTGGTAATGTACGGCCCTGTAATTTCCGGCACATAGGCATAACACGTTAGGCCTCAGGAGTGGTAACGCATCTGCACTTTGACCTCTGGTCTTTGTGTGGGTGTCTAAAGGCTGTAGTCATCACTTAACATCAATGTGAACTGCATGCTTGTTTGCAATTTTCATTACATATAAATAAAAAAAAAAACAGTTTTGGTCATCAAGATCTTTCGGTAACATGTTAATTCTGCGCATTCTTCCCTCCTAAAATTAAAGAAAATAACATTTAAAAATAATATCTGGACCATTCTTGAACCACTTTTGGAATACCTTCCGGATTCCACAGACAGTCCTTGAAGGTAAATCAAGCCGTGCTCGCTGTAGTGTTGTTTGTAAGCAGTTTTTATAATTGTCGATTGTCGATACTGGTACTTTTTATATTGGATGGACTGGTGCGGCAACAGGATGTCAGTGTGGTGTTGTGCCTTTTTTCCCATATTGTGCAAAGTACGATTCTATCTAAAAACGCACGTAGAAACGCTGCCTGTTATTTTCGTCACAGAGGCATAATACCTTAGGCCTCAGGAGTGGTAATGCATCTGCATTTTGACCTCGATCTTTGTGTAAGTGTCTGTAGGCTGCAGTCATCATTTAATATAAATAAATAAAGTGCCAAACATCAATGTGAACTGCATGCTTGTTTGCCACTTCCATTACATAAAAAAATGCTTCTTTAAACCCCCAACGGAAAGAGACGGGTAATATTAGTGTTAATATAACACAATAACCATTTATAATAAACATTTATTGTCCTCTCCAAGCCAGGTTTTACAAAAATGCTTCTTTAACCCCAACGGAAAGAGACGGGTAATAATAGTGTAAATATAACATAATAACCATTTATAATAAACATTTATTGTCCTCTCCAAGCCAGGTTTTCAAAAATGCTTCTTTAACCCCAACGGAAAGAGACGGGTAATAATAGTGTAAATATAACACAATAACCATTTATAATTATAATAACCATTTGGAGAGGACAATAAATAAACATTTATTGTCCTCTCCAAGCCAGGTTTTACAAAAATCTTAAGAAAAATTACAAAGCATTGGATAAAAAATGTGTTACATGAGCTTTATATTGCAGAGGACTGGTGCCTAAAAAAAGTGAGATATCTGTGTGGCTATCTGTGACATTGTGACATCCAAGCTAGTGGACCAATTTCAGTGCGGTTTTTTTTCAATCTAGAGCTGGTTTGTTGCGGTTTTCTCGACACGACAATGCTTGGAAATTGTTAAAGGAGCAGCAAAATATTTTTTTTTTCGTAGTCGCAATTTTGTGACGAGGTTTTATTCACAAATTCATGAGTAGGTACTATGTCAAAAAGAAGTTACGTACGGTGCAACGCATTCTGCAGTAAAACCCCTTCTACACGGTCGGATCCAATCGCCGACCGTCGTGTCCTTGGTCGGGTTGATGTAAAAAAGGACAATGTACTCGTAGAAATCGTTTGACCCGACCAATTTTGGTTGAAGTCAACGGCCTTGGTCGTGAGCGCATCCCTCCCGACAAGCTGCGTCCGTGGCCGGCTCCGACCGTTTGGAACGCTGTTAGCCGACACGACTGACATGAAGGCCGATTCACACATATCAATGAAGTGGCGGTACTGTGCTGAAACTGTTATGGCGCGGTTATAATATATATATCGCGGCTATAAATATGTTATTATTTGAATATGCAAATATGTATCTATTTATTTAATATCGAAACCGCATAGAAAAAATGTTCATCACTAGTTAGGGAGTCGCGTATCGTACTGCTTGTCTGTTTACAGACGCAGTTTAGCTCGATCGTTTTAATGTTTGCAGAACCAACAGGCAGGGGAACGTCGCCGGTTCGTACTAGTAAATAATATACCAGCTCCCGCCCGCAGCTATGTTTGTGTGGTCTGGAAGTTATTTGTAAATTGCTGAAAAGTCCACATGTACCAAACTTTGTGGGTATTAGTGATGTGCCGTATCGTTAAAATGAATATCCGCGGATATTTTTTTTTTTATGTAATGTAAGTGGCAATCA
Organism: Macrosoma leucophasiata; assembly: GCA_036365455.1. NCBI lineage: Eukaryota > Metazoa > Arthropoda > Insecta > Lepidoptera > Hedylidae > Macrosoma > Macrosoma leucophasiata. The sequence continues at coordinate 14,719,956 of JAWQUS010000004.1, forward strand.
AGCATGCAGTTCACATTGATGTTAAGTGATGACTGCAGCCTATAGACACCCACATGAAGACCAAGGCCAAATGCAGATGCGTTACCACTCCTGAGGCCTAAGGTGTTATGCCTCTGTGCCGGAAATTACATTACCACCTGACCGGAACACGATACTGCTGAACACTACCATTTAGCGGCAAGTAAATTAGGTAATGCGGTGGTGCCTACGCCCGCGACCTCGTCACTGGAGCTCTACCACCAGTAAAAATTATAACCGGATATTTGTTATCAAGATCCGTGGATGTGGATCAGATAAAGATCACATTTTTTTACTGATACGATATCTTATCCTGTCTGTTATCAACATAAATATATCTTACGAGATCGATAAATTCATTATTTAATTATAATTTGAAATATTACTCATATTTAAGTTTTTTTATGTCATGATAGTGGCAAACAAGCATGCAGTTCACATTGATGTTAAGTGATGACTGCAGCCTATAGACACCCACACAAAGACCAGAAGTCAAAATGCAGATGCGTTACCTCATCTGAGGCCCAAAGTGTTATGTCTTTGTGCCGGAAATACCACATGACCGGAACACGATAGTGCTGAACACTACCATTTAGCGGCAAGTATATAAGGTAATGCGGTGGTGCCTACGCCCACGAGCTCTGATACTGGAGCTCTACCACCAGTAAAGTGCCAGTAAATATTTTCTATTTTACGAGCAACTAACTAAGGCATAGTCTTGTCCACTTATATAGAACATTTTACATATATTGAACTGTATAAATATGTATAGTGTTTAATGTTTTCCATTACTCCCATACTGATGAAATTTTGGCGCATAGAATCATGAGTCTAAGTTAGTAAATGCCAACAGGTACGAAACGGCAATAACTTGCGGCACGCAGTAGCTCTGTCCAAACTTACTCCGCCCTCACCTCTACCTCTGATGTTGGAAACATACGGGTAGTATTTTGGTAAAAGACGCGCGGGATTTTATATTATTTTATTTTAAGGTAGTCCAATACTAGGTACATTTTAGTAACAGGACTTACTGACAGGCTCGAACATCTGAGCCTGCGCCGTGACATTGGGAGTCTTTGCGTTTTATACCGTCTCTACAATGGCGAGTGCTCTGTTGAACTGTTCGACATGGTGCCACCGTCTGTTTTCCTACACCGTACTACCCGCCGAAGAGAGAAATTCCACCCTCACTGACTGGACACCTGGCAATGTTCAACGGTTCGGTTCTCACGTTCGTTTTTGCCCAGAACGTGTGAATTGTGGAATGAGCTTCCCTCTGAGGTGTTCCCTTGGTGCTACAATATAGGGTTCTTTAAAAATGGCATCAAAAGAGTCCTTCAGGGCTGGCATTGGCGACGCCCCTGGTGTTGCAAATGTTCATAGGCGACGGTGACTACTTTCCATCAGGTAGCCCGACTGCTTGTCTGTCAATCCTTTGACATAAAAATAAAAACAAATCTCTCGAATCTAATTTCTGTTCAAAAGCGTATTATGATTCTATAGATAAAGTTCTACGACATCCAAATACAAATGAAAGTCATATCACTCTTTAGTTATGAGGCCCAAGAATACATCTTTTTTTTAAATTTTTTTTTTATGTAATGGAAGTGGTAAACAAGCATGCAGTTCACATTGATGTTAAGTGATGACTGCAGCCTATAGACACCCACACAAAGACCAAGGTCAAAATGCAGATGCGTTACCACTCCTGAGGCCTAAGGTCTTATGCCTCTGTGCCGGAAATTACAGGCCCGTACATTACCACCTGAACGGAACACGATAGTGTTGAACACTACCATTTAGCGGCAAGTATATTAGGTAATGCGGTGGTGCCTACGCCCGCGAGCTATACCACTACTGGTGGTAGAGCTCCAGTGACGGAGCCTTCTTCTTTCTTCTTCTTCTTCAAAGGATATCTGAAATCGACTCATTTAAAACAACCTCTTTCTTATCCGCGACTTAATACGAGTGCTCTTTGATATGGACATAAAAAAACAGAATATTTTTATTTATCTACGTACAATTTATTTAGAATTCAAATTACATCTTTGTTGCAAGAGCTTTTCCTTCGGTAAAAGTGTACTGCAAATGAGATCAGTTTAAGTTAATTGTGTTATAGAGAAAAAAAAAAACAAAAAAAAAATGTTTAAAACTAAAAAGAAGCCTTTCCTCTCTCGACTGACGATGCGTGCCTTCTCCACCGAAGCCATCCTCATCTCAGTGTCGCTTACGCGCCACGTGCTTCGTTATATCGAATGTTTTTTGTAATGTTCTATCTAATTTACGACATATCAGAAAATCGTGTATATTTTTTTCAAATCTCATTAGTATATATTGTATGATAACAAATGTTTTATAAAACTAAAACAGTATATTTATTTTTACCCGTCGCGTTCTAATACAATCCACACGTCCATATTACACCACGAACACAGGGCATTCGTTAAAGCTAACTAACGAGATACGTGACGACGCCGACACGGAAACGTGAGCTACGATATTATATTCAGTATTAGTACTCGTATTTTCACCGGGAACACAATATATAGAATTTTAGATTTCGTGGATTCCAAGGTAGTTTGAGTTTTGGAGTTTTTGTATTAACCACGTATGACTTAACCTATTTATGCCTGCCGTGCTCGAATGAGCACACCCTCATATATATCTACTTACAACATTTTTTATTTATATGTCACGTGTACATTTTTCTGTTATGGTCAAATTTATTAACTCATCTCTTGTTTCATTTAATTATCTCTGGTTCTTTTTTTTCTCCATTTTCTGTAAGTTACCTTGTACCTCAGAGTTTGCTAATGTGCCCGGGATTTAGGCTGGAGCGCCTTTTGCGTTCGCCGAATGCCCGGTGAATTAGACTAGTGTCGTCTCGAGACATGTCGCCTTCATTAGTCCGTCCTAAAAAAAAGAAATGTGCCCGGTGATGCCAACAAGCTCGCCACCTATAACATGGACCAAAAACCGAAGTGCGAGTTCGAATCGCGTGGTGAGGATTCCGTAATTTAAATAAATATTTTCGAAAATATTACAGATTTAAAATGCAGGGACATAGCGGTTACGGTGGTACCGGCAGGGGAGGTTATATTATTAAGAATTTTCGATTTAATTTGAATACTCAAACTTCTTATAGGTTTTCCAGTAATCTATAGGCAAAGAACTATTTTCCAATTTTTTTTCAAAATTTTAAGTTCTTTAAATTTAAAGATCTTTACGATATTCAATTCCCAGTAGGCCGCGAGTTCGAGTCTCGCCTGAAGTCAAATTTTTCTTTCCATTTTTCTTTAAATAAAATATATTTCACAAGCATGTGTTAATGCGAAATAATATAAAACAATTATTAAGGGTAAAAGCGACTTCTTTACGATATTCAATAAACTGCAAAGTCTATTATATCGGTTGCCTAACTAGCATAGTTGGCAACAGATGGCGCTGCAGCTACCATAAAGCAATGCAATAAATGCGAAGGAAAGATTTGACAAATCGGGCAGGACTTCAGTAGCTCAATTGGAAGAGCGGCTGGACTAGATTCCCAGTAGGCCGCGAGTTCGAGTCTCGCCTGAAGTCAAATTTTTCTTTCCATTTTTCTTTAAATAAAATATATCATAAGACAGTTTAACCAAACCACGCGACAGGAAGATATAAGATTGTAACGCCTGATTAAACAACCCGGCGTTAAGTTCCTTACCGGCTTACCGTGGCTTAACGGTGGGGCCATTACCAGATTATTTCAACCATTATGCTAGCTTGTGAGATCGTTATGCTAAACTGAATCGTGTTTCATGTGTGTTGCGGTTTAATTTCCTATGGTGATAACAGCTATAGTATTTTGTCTGTTTTGTATAAATAACGTTCGTGGCGTTTATGGTATATTCTCCCCTAATGACGCACAATTCTATTTTGGGCATCTTTGGGAAAGACTTTTTAAGAGAGCCAAATTGAATCGGCCGCAAATAAGAGTTGCTGGCTGTTAAAGATAAAATAATTTTTAAAAAAAATTGCGGACAATATTTGATAGGCAACCTAGTAGAAATATATTATCTAGATTGTAAATATTCGTAAAAAAAAAGGTTTCCAGCATATCTGGATTAACGATATAAAAAAAATAAAAAATCTTATATACATATGTATATATATAAAAATCAATTGAACTTGAAAACTGCTGGACCGATTTAGCAAATTTTGGTTTTGAATGATATTTGGAAGTCCAAGGAAGGTTTAAAAGGTAAGAAAATATGAAGATATTGAAGGGACATAGTAAAAACCACAATTTCATTTTCCCATATAAATAGTCCGTATCTATCAAGCCTTTGACACATTATTTCATTCTGAGGCAATACGAAGTTTGCCGGGTCAGCTAGTCTATAATAATAATTTTAGAAATAGTTTTTTTTTATAATAATATTTTATGATTCTAGGCCCATATTAATACGATTATTTGATACTGTTTCAAGGGATAGATACATGTGTCATTTACAGGATTATTGGTAGCTTACGGACATAATAATAATAATGGCAACCCATTATACGTCCCACTGCTGGGCACGAGTCTCTCCCCATTTTTGGGGGGGGGGGGGCTTGGAGCTTACTCCACCACGCTGCTCCAATGCGGATTGGTGGAGGTGGGTGGGTTAGTGGCCAACCCGCTGTCGGATGTTTTCTGACCGCCCATAAGGCCTCCGACAAGATTTAACGACTGCTATCTATCGATAGCAACCGGGACCGACGGCTTAACGTGCCCTCCGAAGCACGGAAACGCGCATTTAATTTGCCACTAGCGGTCACCCATCACGCTACCCGACCGCGCCCGTAGTGCTTAACCGAGTAGATCGCTTCCGATCAACACCAGCCGCGGGGCCATGCGCGCTTACGGACATGATATTAACTAATATTTCGTTTCGATCAATGGTCTTATTGCTTAGTCTCGACCAACATCTACTAGAGACTCTGCGTTGGACGGCTGGGTCAAGGGCTTGATGCAGAAGGCTGTACTCATCTTGGCTGACTGGCTTGGACTCTGTTCTTGGCGGCACGCTATTTTTCATATATACATATTTATTGTTTTTTGTATTTATGTAAGTAAAAAAAATATTATTTTTATATTAACTAAATTGACTTAGTGTATAATTCTATTTTTACCGGAAAGCGAAGCGTAGGCAGGCCTCCCACAAGATGGACCGACGACCTGGTGAAGGTCGCGGGCAATCGCTGGATGAGGGCGGCCCAGGACCGTTCGTTGTGGCATTCTTTGGGGGAGGCCTTTGTTCAGCAGTGGACGTATTTTGGCTGAAATGATGATGATGATGATGATAATTCTATTGTTATACCTACACTTTTTTTTATGTTCAGTTCACATTGATGTTAAGTGATGACTGCAGCCTATAGACACTAACACAAAGACCGAGGTCAAAATGCAGATGCGTTACCACTCCTGAGGCCTAATGTGTTATGCCTCTTTGCCGGAAATTACAGAGCCATACAGTACCACCTGACGGGAACACGATAGTGCTGAACACTACCATTTAGCGGCAAGTATATTAGGTGATGCGGTGGTGCTTACGCCCGCGAGCTCCGTCACTGGAGCTCTACCACCAGTAAGATTATTTAATACATTACATATTCATATTTTTCTGTTGTAATTTCACACAATTCTATATGATTCAATATTTTTTTTATTAAATCAAGATTACATCACGAGATGAGTGAAGATATTATAATAATATAAGCCAGATTAAATGGCTCAGCACAAAGTAAATCGGTGGCTAAACGGTGGGACGATACACGATCATGTCAAACATAGCGCTAAGCTTGGTGTATTGGATTACGTATCACGTGTTTCCGATCAAGACTGGTCGGATTTACTGTTATGCGGATATAATCTCGCCTGTGTTTCTCCGAGGCTGTATTTGAGAATTTACGGAAATTTTCTTAAAGATAACTTTTTCCGCTTAGTGATAGTTTTCAGCAGTATCGTGTTCCGGTTAGCTGGTTATACGGCCCTGTAATTTCCGACACAGAGGCATAATACCTTAGACCTCAGGAGTGGCAACGCATCTTCAATCTCCGGTTTCGTGTAGTTGTTGAAAGGCTGCAGTATTACTTACCATCAATGTAAATTGTATGCTTGTTCGCCATTACATGACATAAAAAAAATATATGTTGCTCTATAAAGAACTAGAGGCCCGCCCCGGCTTTGCACATTAGCTGAGTGTTGCCCAAAATCGGTCTTGGTCTTGCAGTCTTGGTCTTGTTCTTGCATTTTTGCAAGACCAAGACCAAGAGCAAGACTGCCTAATTTTAGCAAGAACAAGAACAAGACTGACGGTGCAAGATTTGAGCAAGATCAACGTGAGCAGTGTGGTCTTGCTCAAATCTTGCACCGTCAGCACTGCAGCGGCAGCACTGAGTGCAATGTTACCTTCATTACTACTACTATTATAATAAAATATAGCCTAAAGCACACCTGAATAGTGTAGCTTTGTCTTCTAATATTTGTAGAGATGACAGTATATGTATGTATGTATCTTCACGCCAGGTCCCTAACGGGGTAGGCAGAGAGTGTAGGGCGCCAGATATCCCGGTTCTGACAAACCTCTCGTGCCTCGTCTACCTTCATCATTATATGTAGACGTGCACGAGAGGTATGTCAGGACCGGGATATCTGGCGCACTGCACTTTTTGCCTACCCCGTTAGGGACCTGGCGTGAAGATGCATACAATATGTTACCAAAGACTTAAAATAATAACGACCTAAAACAATTTTCACAGCAAGACCAAAGATTAAGGCGCAAGATTTAACATTTCGGTAAAGTTAAGGCTTAGCGGTGGGGCGGTTACGCGATAATTTCTACCATTACGTTAGCACCTCGTAAGCTCGGTGTATTGGATTAGGTTTCATGTGTCTCGCTCGGATTTAACGTTATGTTGATACCGTTTATTGTGTGTCACTTCTCTGTCTGTGTTTCGCCGAAGGATGAGACAGGGATAGGTATATCTGTCGGAATAATTATTTGATAATATACGTGTTTTTTCTATTCAATATAATAATTGAGCTGTTTTAGTAAAAAGTGTGTTTTCTTAAAAAATATGTGGTCCCGTACGATCATAGAGCAACCCGGGGCACCGGGCGCGGCAGACCGGTGGGGAGTAGCCATATACAGGCTTTCCCCGCTGTCAAAGTTCAAAACCAAATGGTTCTATGCCTGTCGCCCAGATATTTAAATGTGTGCGTGAAATTGTTTATGTATTTTGTTAAAGTCAAGATGTGTGTTTCGTAGCAATAGACTATTTTTGTAGTGTGAGTGTCTGTCATACGTATTTTCCCCCGCAAAAAATGACAGACTATTTTGCATCGGTAATAAACGCTATGGCTACTCCCCTCCGGTCCGCCGCGACCGGTGGGCCGAGTTGCTCTATGTGTATGATCGCCTTTAACTCAAAGGTTGTTTACGCAAAAAAATCAAGCCATAACAACTTATATTTCAATAGTGGAAACGGATTTACATTGAATACTCTGTTTTTTGGGGGGAAGCCCTGGAGCGTACACCACCACGCTGCTCCAATGCAGGTTGGTGGAGATAAGGGTTAGTGGCCAACCCGCCCTGTCTGTTTTTTATTATGATACCTATTTATAAGCTACAAGTTTAACTTCAACATCACCAATGTGAACTGTATGCTTATTTGCCGCTTTATTGACTTACAAAAACATTAAAACGTAGCGATCATGTCTCAAAAACCTGTTCTCAAGTATTTCCCAAGTCCCTAACAGCATAGGAATAAGCTTTAACGTACAAATTATCTATAGATTACTATTGTTATAAATCGTTTCACCACGTCCTGAAGTCGGGTAACTCGGGTAACTTTCACAATTGAAAAGAAAAACATGCATTGTTCACCGCATAATATAATTACGGGCACTTGAGAATGGGAACATTGTAATCCGTTTAGTATGATTAGTGTGACTGAACTTTAATCTTCTAACGTCGACAGGCTTCACTTGTTAGGAACACAAGTGTGCTAAGATCTTTATGTATTACATCTATATATATCTTACAATGGCTGTCACATGCGTCATACTCGTGAACGGGTGCTGTTGGTGGAGACTGGTCTGTTCTGGTTTGCAGGGGCTGCATCACATTTAGTAGATAGCAGTTTATTTGCATCTATGCTATGGACGTTGACATTATTTGATTTTTCACGATAATCTGTACTAGATTTAAGCTCTCATTTAAAAGAGCTCTTACTGAGTTGGTTGGGTAGCGGAGTTCTTCTCAGTAGTAACTGCACTTGGAACTCTGCTAAGTGAATAACATTGATCTTGACGAATAAGTTTTTCTTTTTCTTCATTTATTATCATTGAAGGAATTGAAAAATTTTATGATTATTATGTTTTAACCAAATAGTTTAAATTTTAATTTTTAATTTACTATTAATATATGATTTTGCTTTTACTATATGTAATGGTTATTCGCTCTAGGTAGTTTATGATTTATTGACGTTTTGAAAGTATCTGTAAAGATCTATTCGAAATAAAAATATTTTCTATTCTATTCTATTCTATTCTATGTCTTTATTTACGTTAGAGTAGTGACATTATAATTGTTTTATATTATTTCGCATTCGGTTGCCTAACTAGCATAGTTGGTAATAGATGGCGCTGCTGCTACCATAAAGCAATGTAATAGATGTGAAAGAAAGATTTGACAAAATCGGGCAGGGCTTCAGTAGCTCAATTGGAAGAGCGGCTGGACTAGATTCCCAGTAGGTCGCGAGTTCGAGCCTCGCCTGAAGTCAAATTTTTCTTTCCATTTTTCTTTAAAAATAAAATATATTTCACAAGCATGTGTTAATGCGAAATAATATAAAACAATTATAAGGGTAAAAGCGACTTCTTTACGATATTCAATAAACTGAAAAGTCTATTATATCGGTTGCCTAACTAGCATAGTTGGTAATAGATGGCGCTGCTGCTACCATAAAGCAATGCAATAGATGTGAAGGAAAGATTTGACAAAATCGGGCACGGCTTCAGTAGCTCAATTGGAAGAGCGGCTGGACTAGATTCCCAGTAGGTCGCGAGTTCGAGCCTCGCCTGAAGTCAAATTTTTCTTTCCATTTTTCTTTAAAAATAGTGACATTATTTTGTGAAGGATAGTGTAGTATAAGCCTGGGTTGCACCACGACTTTTGCTAAAGTTACTGTAACGTTTCACATCCTGCTCTAACTTTAACAGATTTCCTTAAATTAGAGAAGGATGTGCAATGTAACAATTACTTTAACTTTAACAGATAATGTGGTGTAACCTAGGCTAAGAAAGAAAGAAAGAATTGCCTTTATTGGGGCAGTCATGAGGCAAGCCACCCCGAAAAAAAAAAGAAAGGAACATTTATTTTATTTGACAGACGCATTAAACAGACATAAAACGTAGATAACAATAAACAAAAAAAAAGAAGAAGGAAACAAACAAAGGAAAACAAAGAAAGGAAACAAATACAAAAATAGGAACCTAAGAAAAAAAAAAACGGAAGAAAAACAAATATTACATAATTAAAACTTAAGACTAATACACTTAATTACATTATTAGTACAAAACATTAATATAGTTATGTAGTTAACAAAAAAAAATATTAGTAAAATAAGTTTAGGGTAGTGTTGTGTAGAATTCAGCCACTATGTGGCCCTCCTGGTTTTTTATATATAAGGAACATTGCAAACAAGCAAGCAGCTCACATTGACGTTAAGCGATGACTCCAGCCTATAGACGTCTACGCCTAAACCAGATGTCAAAATGCAGATTTATGTCTCTGTGATTGTTATTAGAGGGCCATACATTACCATCTAACCGGAACACGATGGTGCTCAACACTATCATTTGGCGGCAGATAGAGATAAGGCAGTCGTACCTACGCCAGCGAGCTCTACCACCAGTAGAACTCTACTACAGTCACTAGAGCTCTACCACCAGTAAAAACCACCTGATTGCTCAGTTTTTAATGTTTATGATAGTACAAGGTTTGTCTACTCGTTGTTGACATTCGTGTCGTTTAATATAAAAGTCGTTTCGGACTATCCACTACCTATCGTTCTCGAATGCAACGTTTCAAGGCGATAAACATAAGCTTGTAATATTGAACCGACGTTAGGTGCTCGAATATCACACTATGTTCCTGTTGTCGAGTACTGTATTAGCAGGCGTCGTGATTGCATCGTTTCCGAGTATAGAGCGACTGGAGGGGGGGGAGTAGCCATAGCGTTTATTACCGATGCAAAACAGTCTGACATTTTTGGCGGGGGGAAATGCGTGCGACACACGCACACTACAAAAATAGTCTATTACTACGAAACTCATACCTTGACTTTAACAAAATACAGAAACAATTTCACGCACACATTTAAACATCTAGGCGACAGGTATAGGCCCATTTGGGCTTGTACTTTGACAGAGGGAATAGCCTGCATATGGCTACTCCCCTCCGGTGTTGCTCTATGTTTCCGAGCATCACAAGAGACTTGTGTCCATGTTGTAATTACGTGTATGTATAGGTCGCGCCACGTAAAAAGAACGCTGGAAGAAAGTAGAAGGGATGTGTTCGCGCATCGGTACACTCGCGCACGAAAGTACTAGCCCTATTGGTTTATTTTTGATCTAGCTTTCGCTTGCGGTTTCGTGTATTGGTAGGCAGATTGAAAACTATATTACATAGAATAACATAAAATGAAATAAAAACACATGACGCGCAGCTTGACGGCCAGCGTTCTTTTTACGTGGCGCGACCTATAGTGAAGTCGTTACGTTGTCTTTCCGTAATATGTTAATCCTTATTGAAAGCTTTTTGTGAAATATTAGCTACTGACTCCTTGACTTTGTTTGTGTTTTCATAACCTGACGTGTCAAAAAGCATCGAAATGCTCAATGATTTTTTTTTTAATTATTATTATTTTTTATGTAATGGAAGTGGCAAGCAAGTGGCGTCCAGTTCACATTGATGTTAAGTGATGACTGCAGCCTAAAGACACCCACTTAAAGACCAAGGTCAAAATGCAGATGCGTTACCACTCCTGAGGCCTAAGGTGTTATGCCTCTGTGCCGGAAATTACAGGGCATTTTTTGGAAACTTGAAAAAAATACTGAGACCTTTAATTTCCGGCATCAAGGTAAAAAAATCAATGAAGCCCTTGTACCCTTAGAATGGAAACACATTTCTTCTTTCCTTCCTAATTTAGAAAAATATACAATTCAAAAGAATCAATGTGTCGAGGTTTCACCAACCACCAACCACCAACCAATAGTTTAAACCTATATGCAACGTTTTCTCGCCTCTCAATTTACAAGCACAATCGAAAAATCGAATCGTTATGAAATATAAAATATCGTATCGTAGTAAAAGGTCATTATAGAGGTGTGTCGATTGCAATCTTTCGAAGCGACGATTAGTCCTTGAGTCCTCGGAGTAGCGTGCTGATTGCGTGCGCTCGGATTCTGATTACGATATCTCGATAACATCCGGAAAAATCGATTAGTCGGCGGCCCATTTATTCGTGGCGATTATATTAACTTCAGTTACAGTTGTACTTCTATTTCTGCAAATTGATGTGGCTTATTATATGTACGTGACAATCGCTATAGATGTATTTGTTTTAAATAATATGAATCGCTTATTGTGTTGCTAAGCGCAAAATTTGATAACGGCTGGATTAATTACGATTTTATATGTTCGCTAAACTCCGAGAAAATGTCTTATGGAGAGAAATAATAAAAACATGGAAGGGAAACAGTAAAAGCAAATATTTATTTTTCTTAAATCGCCATGATAGTTTCTGGTACCCCCAGATCAAGCATTCCCCGAGATAGGTATTCGCTGATAAAAAAATCGTATCATCCTTTGTAAAAATGTGGAGATATATTATATTTCGTTTAAGCCTGCCAACTCTATACCTCCATATCTCACATAACGAATGTCATATCGTTGCTTGTAAAAAGATGTCATAGACGTGTGCCCATTGCATTGTTTCAAAGCGACGCGACGTCCATTAGTCCTTGTGACCAGTTAAAAGCACATGGATCGCGTGAGCGGCACCGATTACGAAAAATCGATTTTTCGGTAAAGGATTTTGTCATCGCTATTCTCGCACAACAAACGCCACTAGTGACCTTTAAAAAATCTTTTATTTCAGTGGATATGTCTGATTTTTCTCGAGAATTGTGACCAAACTAAGCGAATAAAGTCATATTTATATTATTATAATTTGTGTACCTACGATTTCTAGACGTTATTGAGTATTACATCTTATTACATTTTTTTTACAGCCTGACATTTCTATTCCCCTATACGTACCTATCTAACTAAGAATATCGTACCGTTGCTTGTAAAGAGATGTCATGGAGGTGTGTCGATTACATCCTTTCGAAGCGACGTCCATTAGTCCGTGTGTCCTGTTAATAGCACGTTGATGGCGTCTGTTCGGCCGAATACGATTACGATGTTACGATTAAGAAAGAATAGATAATTCGATAAACGACTATCTTATTACAATTATCTAAACGTGACCTCAACTACTTAATCCGCTTTTTAATTTCCCGTATCCGAGTTTGCGTACCAATAATAATTTCATACAAAAATATATGATAGATGAGCTGTTGAATTATACTTTGTGTGTCTACGATTACTAGTCGCAATTGAGAATACAGTTTATTATGTTTTGTTACAGCCTGCCAGCCCAATTTTGCAGCAGCAATTTTGTTTGCAAATTTGCTCACATAAAGAATATCGTATCGTTGCTTGTCATTGTAAAGAGATGTCATGGAGGTGTGTCGTTTGCATCCTTTGGAAGCGACGTCCATTAGTCCGTGTATCCTGTTAATAGCACATCGATGGCCTCCGCTCGGCGCTGATTACGATGTCCGATTTCGAAAGAATCGATTATTCGCCAGACGAGTCCCTTCCCTTCTCGTATTCAGGATGTGCATCTATTATCTGTCGTACTTGTTTCTTTTTGGTAATGTAAGGTATCGTCAAAAATCGATTAAGTTAACACTAACTTGAATAATTGATGAGTTACATTCAGTGGATTTGTAGTAAATTTGGGATTCAATAGTCCACTTTTTGACACAAATGGAATTGACTTTATTGAAAAATTTGGAGTTAAAATTCCATGTCGATTATGAATATAACTAAACAGTTAGTAGGTTCTTATAATAGAGATGAAACCAAAAATAAATAAATATGTTTTATGAATATACCTATTGTACCTACCTACATTAAAACAAATTATTTTTTGAATGAATCTGACAATTAACGTTTCTTGTACTATATCATGAAGAGGCAAACAAGCATACAGTTTACATATGTAACTGGCAAACAAGCATACAGTTTACATATGTAAACTGTATGCTTGTTTGCCACTTGTAACTGTACTTTTTTAGTTTTTTTTTGTATTATTCGACCCGTGTATCGAACCAGAACAGCAGTTGCTTCCTACCACGAAGTTACAGAATCAGTTTAAATGACAGAATATATTGTTTCAGAGTGGGGCACGCGCGGCGTGGCGCGGCGGCGCTCGCAACAGTCGCCTGCCGCGCTCCTCGCGCACTTTGATACCACTGCCCTGCAGGTATTTAACACTTTTCACGTAACTTCACGCCTGTAATCCCGAAGGGGTAGGCAGAGGTAAAACAGGTTTGGCACAACAGGTGGTGAGCTTGTTGACATCTCCGGGCACAATACCAAACTTCGAGGTACTGGGAAATTGCCAGAAAATGGAAAAATGTCAATAGAACCAGAGAAAACTACTGGTGGTAGAGCTCCAGTGACGGAGCTCGCGGGCGTAGGCACCACCGCATTACCTAATATGCTTGCCGCTAAATGGTAGTGTTCAGCACTATCGTGTTCCGGTCAGGTGGTAATGTACGGCCCTGTAATTTCCAGCACAGAGGCATAAAACCTTCAGCCTCAGGAGTGGTAACGCATCTGCATTTTGACGTTGGTCTTTGTGTGGGTGTCTATAGGCTGCAGTCATCACTTAACATCAATGTGAACTGCATGTTTGTTTGCCACTTACATTACGTAAAAAAAAAGAAAAAGGACTTTACACCCCCTACCCGGGAATCGAACCCAGGACCTCAGCGTAGTATTAGTGGCCTGCTAGCACTAGGCTACCGAGGCAGTTACTTTAACTTATCACCATCTAGAAATCTACACAAAAAAGAAGCGCGCATGGCCCAGCGGCTGGTGTAGATCGTAAGCGATCTGCTCGGTTAAGCACTACGGGCGCGGTCGGGTAGTGTGATGGGTGACCGCTAGTGGAAATTAAATGCGCGTTGCCGTGCTTCGGAGGGCACGTTAAGCCGTCGGTCCCGGTTGCTATCGATGGATAGCAGTCGTTAAACCTTGTCGGAGGCCTTATGGGCGGTTTGAAAACATCCGACAGCGGGTTGGCCACTAACCCACTCACCTCCATCAATCCGCATTGGAGCAGCGTGGTGGAGTAAGCTCCAGGCCTCCCCCCAAAAAGGGGAGAGACTCGTGCCCAGCAGTGGGACGTATAATGGGTTGCCATTATTATTATTATTATTATAATCCATTTCCATCTAATTGGAACACGATATTGCTATGTTTTTTTTTATTCGAATGAATTTTCGGTATTCGTTTTTTTTTAAATTCGAAATCTTACGAAGGGTACCTACCGTACAATATTGTTACTTAATTTATTCGATTCATTTGTATTATGGTAATAGAGTATTTTTGCATTAAAAGCGGCTTATTTTATTTTTCTCTTACATACCTAGTCTTTTGATTATTATTTTTAAGCAGACTTATGCGAATGATCTAAAATCATTCGAATGATTTTTTATCGCTAATAATTAATAGTTTTTATGATTTTTATCATTCGAATGGATCTTTCTTACAATCGAATACCTGCTTATCCGAATAATCATTAGAACGATTCATTCGCATTCGCCTATCACTAGTCACATGCGTGTGAAATACCTATATTATATTATTATGAAAAATATTCATGTTTTTAACCGACTTCAAAAAGGAGGAGGTTCTCAACTCGCCTGTATGTTTTTTTTCCATTTTACGAAAAAAAGCGATACTGCTTTGAAAAGCGTTACTGGTTTTATTTTGCCCAAAACTGCCAAGCATGGCTATGGCTGTGTGTTCGCATAGAGTAGGTATGCTGCTGCTTCTGTACATAATTGTTCAATGAACCATTTCAACGCTCAGCATTCATAAAGGAATGTAAGAATTCCACCTGTGCAATGTCTGTCTTGAGAATATAGTTGTTCTGTGGAATATAGGCTTCACTGTCGTTGTCTTAAATAGCTTTGAATATTTTTTTTAGTCTTACACATGCAGCTCATTTTGATAACTTTGCTAAAGGCTATAAAAAACTTAATAAATACCTGAGAAATATGGCTCTTTGTCGGTTATTATGGGACATTGCCCTGAACAGGTCAGCATTAAGATACCATTTACCGTGAAATAGCCTCGCGAGGCTGTTCGCTCTGTATAGACGCGCCCAGCACTAGATGGCTTGGGCGATCGGACGCGCGCGCGAACGGAGGCCAGAGAATATGTAATAATACTACGTATAGAATGGACACTTCGACGTCCCGCCCGATTTCCCCGCATCACCCAACCTCCTCCCCTCTTATGGGCGACGGTTGGTATTTTCTACGTGCTACGTACACAGATGCACGTGTAAATACTCGTCACTGATTGATGTCTGTGTAATAGAGACCCAATTAAGCGTTTGTATGGAATTTTGGCGGAGTGTCCGCGGTGTGCCGAGGCGGCGAATGCCTCGCGAGGCTGCTCGCTTTGTGTGGACGCTCCTAAAAGCTAATGCGATGATGTCTATGCCTATTTGCTCGCCTACTGGAATGCTATAATATGCTATTTAGTCATCGTGTTACGAATTTAATTTTTTCCATTCTTCTTGGCGTCTGCCTTTTGGCTTCGGTCATTTAGTGGTGGGAGACCATTATTCCTAGGCCTTATATCCCGGGTTCGATGCCTTAGTCAGGGAGAGAGAAAGACAGTGATGATATGATGTGCAGTGGCAAAGTTTGGCGACGTGAATCAATTATTTTAATAGGCACATGAGACTTATTATATAAAAATGACAAAATTTTGCATAATTTGCAGTTTATTTACCTATGCCAATCCCTTTGGGGCAAAACAGGCGTGAAGTTTTAATACCGGTATATTTAAATTCTTATCGATTTCCGTTAACCATTAATTTACCCGGAAAATTCGATAAAAGAGCCTTGACACGATCGAACAAAGCCCTTCCATTCTTCCTTTCATAGCAACCAAACCGAAAAAATAATTGTATGAAAATATAACAGTTGATAAATTGAATATTTATAGGGTTTGAGGGAGATTCATCGATGCCACAGTACAGGGTAATCAGAAGATTACATGAAGACCACAGGTCAAAAAGCAGATGCGTTACCACTCCTGAGGTCTAAGGTGTTATGCCTCTGTGCCGGAAATTACAGGGCCGTACATTACCACCTGACCGGAACACGATAGTGCTGAACACTACCATTTAGCGGCAAGTAAATTAGGTAATGCGGTGGTGCCTACGCCCGTGAGCTCCGTCACTGGAGCTCTACCGCCAGTAGAGTAGCATAAAAAATCTAATCATCAAGTTACCCCACTGTATCGCTTTTGCACTGTGACATGCGTATCGTCAAAGCAGGTAGGGTAAATGCACCTACAAAGGGAACCACAAATCATAACTGTCCGAGGGACGGGTAAGATGAAGTGAAAGCGTGTCAAATCTTGCCTATTCCTGAAAGCCATTTATCTCTTCCGCGCAGTTTGACGAGCGGTATGGAACTGAAAACATGAAATTTTATTGCGGGAAATACCGCGCTTACCCTACAGTGTGCGCTTGTGAAAGTGGAAAATGTTAGGAGTTTTTATATTTTTAGATGGTAATTTGGGAGAAGTAGTTTTAGGAATTACTTTTTTGTGGGAGAATTATTAATTAATATTATGAAAATAAAAATGCAAAAAGTGACCACGTAAGCTGAAAAGAGGCGTCGGGACGCTTGGCGTCGCGACGCTGGGCGTCGGGACGCTGGGCGTCGGGACGCTGGGCGTCGGGACGCTGGGCGTCGGGACGCTGGGCGTCGGGACGCTGGGCGTCGGGACGCTGGGCGTCAGGAAGCTGGGCGTCGGGACGTTGGGCGTCGGGACGCTGGGCGTCGGGACGCTGGGCGTCAGGAAGCTGGGCGTCGGGACGCTGGGCGTCGGAACGCTGGCCGTCGGGACGCTTGGCGTCGAGACGCTGGACGTCGGGACGCTGGGCGTCGGGACGCTGGGCGTCGGGACGCTGGGCGTCGGGACGCTGGGCGTCGGGACGCTGGGCGTCGGGACGCTGGGCGTCGGGACGCTGGGCCTCGGGACGCTGGGCGTCGGGACGCTAAGCGTCGGGTCGCTCGGCGTCGGGACGCTCGGCGTCGGGACGCTCGGCGTCGGGACGCTCGCCGTCGGGACGCTAAGCGTCGGGATGCTGGGCGTCGGGACGCTGGGCGTCGGAACGCTGGCCGTCGGGACGCTTGGCGTCGAGACGCTGGACGTCGGGACGCTCGGCGTCGGGACGCTCGGCGTCGGGACGCTTGGCGTCGGGACGGTTGGCGTCGGGACGCTCGGCGTCGGGACGCTCGGCGTCGGGACGCTGGACGTCGGGACGCTGGACGTCGGGACGCTCGGCGTCGGGACGCTCGGCGTCGGGACGCGTCGGGACGCTGGGCGTCGGGACGCTCGGCGTCGGGACTCTCGGCGTCGGGACGCTCGGCGTCGGGACGCTCGGCGTCGGGAAAATGGGCTACCCAAAAATGTTTATTCATTTATTTATTAAACAAGTACATGAGGCGAACTTAATGCTATGAAGCATTCTCAACCTTGGGGTTGTGTTGAGAAAAAAAATATGTTCATGATTTAAATGAGACGCCCAGCGTCCCGACGCCCAGCGTCCCGACGCCCAGCTTCCCGACGCCCAGCGTCCTGACGCCCAACGTCCCGACGCCCAGCATCCCGACGCCCATCGTCCCGACGCCCAGCATCCCGACGCCCAGCGTCCCGACGCCCATTGTCCCGACGCCCAGCATACCGACGCCGAGCGTCTCATTCAAATCATGAACATTTTTTTTTCTCAACACAACCCCAAGGTTGACTGGTTGAGAATGCTTCATAGCATTAAGTTCGCCTCATGTACTTGTTTAATAAATAAATGAATAAACATTTTTGGGTAGCTTAAAAAAATCTACTTTGCAGTAATGCTTCTCTGTAAACGATATTAGACGTATGGCCATCGGGGATACACAGAGGCTGCTAAGATTACGAAAAATGTCTAATTATGTGTTTAAACGCGCATCCATCCTATGCTGAACCGAATTTTCGAAAAGGCCATTGTAAACTTCTATGCATAATATTTTTTTATAGTAAATTATTATGAAGTTTTGTTTAATAATAATTAGTATAAAGTTTCAGTCAATTAGTGCTTTTAATAGAGAATGAAAGATAAAAGATAGATCTATACATAATGTAGGCACTCCGTAAGAGCCGGCAAAAGAGCAAATTGAATATTGTCTTTGTGCATTTTTACTCATCAATGCCACCTACACCACCACCACCATCACCATCATCATAATTACATCCGAAAGCCGTTGCCGAAGATGCTCCTAAAAGTGTTGTGCGTCATAAAGAAAGAATATGCCATAATTGCCACGCTTGACATGCTGAATGGTGATCATAGCGGCGATTGTTTTATGCCGGGACGCTGCTATGCGGTATGCTAAACGTTACTAACAGAGAAAAAAGCCACCAAGTGCGAGTCGAACTTCTGCCGATGGGTTCCGTACAAAAAATTACGTTTGTTGGAAGGAAATAATATAAAAATACAACATAAGACCTAAAAATTCTGTGAAAATGTAAAGCGTCTACTTGCTACCGCTAAAAAATATATGAAAAAAAATACGTTTACCTTATGCCCCCTTGGACCCCTTAATATTTTAATTTTCTTATTTTTAGTAATTAATTTTGTCTTTATGTTACCGTTAATAGAAATATATAATTTCTGAAAATGTTAGTTTTCTAGCTGTTTCTAGCTATCACTATTTATGAGATAGGTACAGCCTGGTGACAGACAGACGGATGGACCGACAGACAGACAGACAGACAGACAGCGGAGAATAAGTAATCCGTAGGGTCCGTTTTTACCTTTTAGGTACGAAACCCCCTTAAAGATGGAAGATAAATACCGAATAGTTAAAAATATTCGATATGAGTCTCTAAATTGTCATAACTTTTTAATTTCTGAACCGATTGACACGAAACAAACACTAAATGTTTAGTAAAACTTACCACAATATATTAGTGAAACTGCAAATCGGATAAGCCATTTCTGAAATTAGCGTGCACAAACACACAGACAAACAGACATTTTTCCGGGATAAAAAGTACTCAGTGTTGTGCGCCAAAAGTTAAAGTATAATTATATCAAGTTTCATCGTAATCGGACCGGTAGATTTTGTGTGATGCTTGAACAAACAGACAGACAGACAGACAGAAAGACAAAAATTTTTCTAATCACATATTTGTGTTCGGTATCGATCTAGTAACATCCCCTGGTATTTTTTTAAAAATATTTTATTGTACAGAATTCACACTTCTACAGTTTTATTATAAGTATAGATAAAAATCTTTCACCGGAGATTCAACGAACCCAATATCGTGTCGTAGTGAAAACAATACATTTTTAATCTAAATCAGGCGATAGCCAGGTTCCAAATAGCTGAACCTCTACCCTCGGAAGAATTCCGCCAAACGACCCGCCCAGCCATCGTGCTTATACTGAAATGAAAACATACGGAAGGAAAGTGCGTATGTAGTCGTTGCGGTTATGTCTGTCGCCAAACAAGTTGTTGGATTGATTATAATTCTTTTAAGCCTGAGTTGCACTACGATATTTGTTTAAGTTATTGTAACATTTTACATCCTTCTCTAACTTTAACAAATATCTTTAAGTTAGGGAAGGATGTGAAATGTTACAATTACTTTATTCGTTTATTCATTTATTTCATATAATTAGGCTCCTGGAGAGCACTTTTACATTGTCATTTTTTTTTAAAACTAACCTAGAGTGAATAACCACTAATAATAATAAAAAATACATAATAAATTAAATAGACACTGAACAATTTTGTATAATATGGAAAGCATCAATTATTTACAAATTCCTCCATTTCCCCATTTCAAAAGAAACTGAGAAAGAATGAATTTGGTCGTCATAATAAAGGTTATTCACTTGGCAGAATTCCAAGGGCAGTCAATACTGAGAAGAACTCTGCCACTGAAACTTTAGTAAAGATCGTGGTGCAACCCAGGCTAAGTAATGTAACTCCGTCGTCATCATTATCATCATCACTCCAGCGGAAGGATGTCCACTGCTGGACAAAGCCTTAACCAAAGACGTCTACAACAGTGTTGTGCGACATTAGGGTAGAATATGCCATAATCGCTACACTTGGAAGGCGGATTGACGATCGTAGTGGCAATGCGGGACGCTGTTGCCGATCCCGCATTGTTAATTTTATTACCGCCATTTTTTTTAATGTATTGGAAGTGGCAACAAAGCATGCAGTTCACATTGATGTTAAGTGATGACTGCAGCCTATAAATACCCACACAAAGACCAAGGTCAAAATGCAGATGCGTTACCACTCCTGAGACCTAAGGTGTTATGCCCTTGTGCCGCAAATTACAGGGCCATTAGCACCTGACCGGAACACTATAGTGCTGAACACTACCATACCAGCGGCAAGTATATTAGGTAATGTGGTGGTGCCTACGCCCGCTAGCTCCGTCACTGAAGCTCTAACACCAGTAAATTTCGTTCCAGCCATTGTTCGGTTCGGCCTGATTGGAATGGTTTGATCGCCATTGATCGGTTGACTGACTGCACTGGAAGAATTCTCTCGCAGTAGAAGAATTTTCTTCGTCACGCCGTGACACCAGAACAAACCAAACAAATAAATAGAAATCATATTACTTAAAAGAAAAATTTTTCGGTTTTATATTTTCTTCAAGCTTTGTTTATGTAATCTAATATTCGGAAGCAAGTTGGCTGTAAACAGAATTTAATCTTCAAAGTCTGCAAGAAATTTGATGTTTTACCTCATCTTAGAAAATACATTAGGCAGTTATTTTGATTATATAGTACTGATTCGTGAAAAAACGTTCATAATTTAATTTTCAAGTGAGAACTGTTGAGTTTGATTAAAATATTCTATGTTTCTTTTCATCATTATGCTCTGCTATTATTTCTTTATAGTAACATCAACTTAGTAACATAGATCCACCAACCCGCATTGGAGCAGCGTGGTGGAGTGAGCTCCAGCCCTCCCCCCAAAAAACGGTGACAGATTCGTGCCCAGCAGTGGGACATTGCCATTAGTATTTTATATATTCATTTTATTCTTTTCTTTTGTAATGAGAGAGGAGTCTACACCTCATAAGTAATTATAATTAATATGAATTAATATTTTTATTTGAATTTAAATGTTAAATTCTTGTCTGTATTTCGTCAGACGAATAGGTAGGAGAAACGCTCTTGACATACACCAACCACTGAGAAACTTTCCAAATTTCTGAATCACTTATGATCTGACTTGAGATCTTATCCGGGACTTTACTTAGCTTTACTGGCCATATACCAAGCAAGAAAGACATAGTGAAAAATCATCCTTACCGCCAAGAAAGCGCTTGCAACATCTTCTAAACAATATATCTAACTCCATGTTTCGAGATGTTACCCTGGATGACACACGTGACAGTTGATGAGGCCTGCTATCACTAAGTAAATCGTCAGATAGGTCTGGAAAAATCCCCCAAAACGCTAAGAAAACGCTTGTAACATAGTCCCGTGTTTTTCAACGATCGAGAAACGAGGTTGTGTAAATCAGGCGTAAGGTTGGGTTGCGGTCGCATATGACCCGCCGGCGACCCGTCTTAAACCCGTCGGCGGCCCGTCGTGGTCCCGTCGTAACGCAAATCACAGGGTTGTTTCAAATTGAAAACCGATGCGGTATTGTTTTTTTTTTCCTGGAAGATTCAAATCCTCTTTTCGTTGTTATTCGGAATGGATACGGAAATCCTGAATTCAGATTTAAATTAGGAAATAATTTTGAAAACTGTTTTTCAGTCATGTCAAGTTTGATATTCACATTTATAGCCTAAGAAAGAATGTTTTACCTTCAGGGTTATTGTATTTTTTTATATAATGAAGGTGGCAAGCAATCATGCAGTTCACATCGAGTTTAAGTGATGACTGCAGCCTATAAACACCCACAGAAAGATCAGAGGTAAAAAAGCAGTTGCATTTCACCCATGAGACCTGCGCTGTTTTGTTTGTGTGTTATTTATTACAGAGCCAAACATTAACATCTAACCGGAACACCACCACACTTACCACTCCTGAGGCCTAAGGTGTTATGCCTCTGTGCCGGAAATTACAGTATATTTCCTAACATGTGTATCATTGGCACCAGATCCGGGACTGGATAACAGTGGAGGTGGACATGCTACGTGCGCAGGCGGTCGCCGTAGGCGACGTTGACGATATACTGCAACAGCTGGACAAACAGAAGGTCAGTTTTAGCTATGATTGTATATATAAATTGTATATTCTTACAGTTGTGTCACATAGGTTGCTTTTAAGGCCAATTTTTGTTAGAGTTGTGACGTAAGAGGCTTGTGCTTAACCTTAGCTTGAGATTTGCACACAAGAAATAGATTTAAGGCAAATTAAAACCGGTCAAGGGCATGATTAGGTCAAGGGATTTATATTTTTAAAGACCTATCCAATGATACACAACAATATAAAGTACACGAGCAATGATAACATATGCACTTTAGGTGGAGGGGAGGTACCCCAAAAATGATTTCTAGATTTTATTTTAGGTATGTGTAATGTAGTGCCAAATTACAGCTTTCCACCACAAAGAGCCTCTGAGTAAAGCTGCGAACAGATGGACGGACATGGCGAAACTATAAGGGTTTCTTATAAGCTAAAGAACCCTAAAAACAAGCCTCAAATATGTAGTTTCTATATATTTTTATATCCGGATTCGGAAAAGAAACCTGTTTAATTTCAATAATTTATTATACTCTAGCATTTAATCAGAGTTGGCAATTGCCCAACTTTACAAATGCCAAACAGGCAGTGTCGGTTCGGTGCGCTAAAATGTGCTTTACACTCCGCCAGACCGTGTGACAAGCTCACTCAATGTATGCTCTACTGGTGGTAGAGCTTCAGTGACGGAGCTCGCGGGTGTAGGCACCACCGCATTACCTAATATACTTGCCGCTAAATGGTAGTGTTCAGCACTATCGTGTTCCGGTCTGGTGGTAATATACGGCCCTGTAATTTCCGACACAGAGGCATAACACCTTAGGCCTCAGGAGTGGTAACGCATCTGCATTTTGACCTTGGTCTTCATGTGGGTGTCTATAGGCTGCAGTCATCACTTAACATCAATGTGAACTGCAAGATTGTTTGCCACGCCCATTAAATAAAAAAAAATTAAAAAATGCTCGCAATTTTGTGCATTTCACGTTTTTATTTTTGCTTCAGCTGTCCAATCTTTGCGTTATACTTTACCTGTATAATTTATACATCTTAAATCTACTGATAAGTGGTAGTGCTCGAAGCTAAACGTTGCCAATGGCTAGAAGTTATTTTTTTAGAGGCAAACAGTATATGCCTCGGGCTATGTATCGGCTGGAGTCATTATTTACCATCCGCGTAAATTTTATGGTAGTTAGCAAATTTCGTGATACGAAAAGTATAAACATTTTAGTTTTCTTTTTAATTTGCTCTTTTTTTTTTTTTTTTATTTATTTACGACAACAAACAATTACACTCATAAAGTAACAAGGACAATTACTCGGTACATAATTTTACAAGGAGCGTAATCAACCCCGTTGTCCACAAATTAACTATTAGGACATTTTAGGGTAGCGGTGTGAAAATACAAAATCATTTTTTTGAACAAAAAAAAAATAACAAAAAGAATACACCACAGATGTTAACACAAAGTAAACAATATTAATCTTACATTATGTTATTATTAATGTTCTGCATTACATTTAGAACATTTCGCTTAAATGCGTTAGGTGACGTTTCAAAAAATTTTACCTTAGTGAAATATTTGTTATATTGTTTCATGAGTCTATTTATAGGTGCTCGCTCACCTGCATTAGTTTTACAATTAGGGGGTGCAAATAGGTTGTTCTTACGGGTATTTCGTGTCGTAGAACGACATGGAATACTAATATAAACTTGATTATTAAGTCTATTGCAGTCAAATTTGTAGTGACATATGTTGTATAGTAACATTTGATCTAAAAGCAATCTATTCATTTTGAGTGTTGATAAAGAAAATTTTGATAAAAGTGTTTCATAAATGCTCTTTTATGATAAACATTAAATAAAAGTTGGCAATTTCCCAACACTCTTTACAACCAGGCAATGTCAGTTCGGTGCGCTAAAATGTTCTTTACACTCCACCAGACCGTGACAAACTCACTCAATGTGTTCGCGCTATCTTTTTTTTGTTTACTTTCATTTTATCTATACTATATACTTTTACTCACAGACCAATCAGCCTTGCTTCTACTATATACTAATATTATAAAGCTAAATAGTTTGTTTGCTTGAATGAAAAATGTACGGCCCTGTAATTTCAGGCACAGAGGCCATAACACCTCAGGAGTGGCAGCGCATCTGCATTTTGACCTCTGGTCATTGTGTGGGTGTCTGTAGGCTGCAGTCATCACTTAACATCAATGTGAACTGCATGCTTGTTTGCCACTTTTATTACATAAAAAAAAATAAAAAATAAAAAAATGTTAAACATTACCTGAACAAAAGTTGGCCATTTCCCAACTCTCTTTACAAACAGGCAATGTCAGTTCGGTGAAACTATAAGGGTTTCTTAAAGGCTAAAGAACCCTAAAAAGAAGCCTTTAATATGTTGTTCTGTATATCTTTATATCCGAATGCGATTTTATTTTAATTTCAATACTCCATCATTTAATGATAATTTTTAGTTTTAGTTGTGGATGCAAAGCTATGAAGAGCAATGGCCTGTATAGTTGGGTTATATCTTGAATAACTCTGCCAATGGGAACTGAGAGATGGTAGATTTTATTTATTCAAAGATATTTTATACTCTTTGAACTGCATTAAGAATAAACCAGTTTATAGGATTCCGTGGCTTACAAGGGATCCTTACAGTTTCGCCATGTCAGTCCGTCCGTCCGTCCGTCTGTCCGCAGTTTGATTCAGAGATTCTTTGTACATACTACAAAACTATTATCTGGCTTTAATATTAGTGTTAAAAAAATCTAAAAAAATTTTTTTAGGTTGTTTTCCTTACACACCGAGTTGGGATGTAATTTGTTTTTCTCGCTTATCTTATAGTTTGGGGAATGGTTAGATATTTCTTTGCCGATGATTTTAACGGATCTCATGGTTTAGAGAGTGGTTAGACAGGGCTTTGTTGATAATAAGTCTTAGATTCTGGTGGTAGAGCTCCAGTGATGGAGCTCGCGGGCGTAGACACCACCGCATTACCTAATATACTTGCCGCTAAATGGTAGTGTTCAGCACTATCGTGTTCCGGTCAGGTGAAAATGTACGGCTCTGTAATTTCCGGCACAGGAGCATAACACCTTTGGCCTCTGGATAGTAACGCAGCTGCATTTTGACCTTGGTCTTTGTGTGGGCGTCTATAGGCTGCAGTCATCACTTAACATCAATGTGAACTGCATGCTGGTTTGCCACTTCCATTCCTGCATAAAAAAAAATTTAATTCAACGCAAATCTTCAAAATGTAATTCTATCATTATACTAGGATACGTTTACAATCCTTTTTAGGGCGTGAAAGTTTAGAAGGAAGTTTTCCGAGACTAGATAATATTTATTTAGCGTTCGCTTTTTGTCTGAAAAATGTGAAGTTGTGGATTTCAGCAAAGGTTTGAGGAGATACGACCTATTTAATTGTGTTATTTCTTCAGTAACTGTGCCAGTGGGAACAGAGATGCTAGATTTTATTTATTCTTTATATCTTTTTTTTATGTATAGGAAGTGATAAACAAGCATGCAGTTCACATTGATGTTAAGTGATGACTGCAGCCTATAGACACCCACATAAAGACCAAAGTCAAAATGCAGATGCGTTACTACTCCTGAGGCCTAAGGTGTTGTGCCTCTGTGCCGGTAATTACAGGGCCGTACATAACCACCTGACCGGAACACGATAGTGCTGAACACTACCATTTAGCGGCAGGTATATTAGGTAATGCGGTGGTGCCTACGCCCGCGAGCTCCGTCACTGCAGCTCAACCACCAGTAAAAGGGTTGTTTGAACTACATTAAGAATTAACCAGTGTTTAGGATTCTTAGGATTCTGCACTAACGACTAAAGAGTACCCCTACATCACTCAATATGTCTCTCAGTCTGTTTGTCGGCCTGTCAATCTCCAGTTGCTCCAAATTTTGAAGTCGATAGAATTCAAATTTTGTAAACATAAAAGGAGTACAATTGGGGGCTTTATCACAACAAATAGGGAATAAAGGCAACCGTTGCAGAATCTTTCATGTGTCACTCAGAATCACGCTGTCAGTCTACCTGTCTGTCGCTCCCAATTTGCTCCAAATTCTGGGGCTGATAGAATTGGAATTTCGAAAACGTGAAATGGGACAATTGGCGGCCTTATCTCTTAGAGATAGATCTCTTCCAGACAACCAATTAATAGGAGAGAGAAAAACAAAGAAAGAAAAAATTTAAGCAGAATACAAAGCTCTCTTCTTATTGCATAAGATAAAAAAAATCTCGACGAAAAAAAACAATGTTGACAACGAACATTTCCTACTTAATACAAAAAAAAAATAAAAAACAAAGACCGAGAATTACATAATTAATACAGTTAAAAGAAAAAGAGCAGAATAAGTCAGTTTTAATGAACAAGTTTTAAAATAACAGTATGAGTCGCACGGCTGCGCCAAAATGGAGTCCAATTCAGCATGGATGCCTGGCGCTGATTTTCAATTGGAACCGCATGAGTGATTGACGGATGTCAATCAAGAATAAGATTGAAAACGAATATTAATAATAAATAAGAGAAACGATTCTAAATAGATACTAGGGTACAAATAATAAAACGTCAAATCACAAGTTGACCACAAAAGCGAAAAAAATTGAAGTGCTTGCGGTAGGCTCTTTCTTATTTGCCATCAACATTATATAAAAAATGCAGTAAACGTAATATGAAACTTGTCTCACGTGATCAATTCCCAAGACTTGCCATAGATGATAAAACTTTAGGATATCATCAAATTTCCTGCCCACGAAATAATGTCATTAAGGCGAAACTAGAAGAAAAACACCCCCAAAAAAAATAAAAAACAAAGACAGAGAATTACATAATTAATACAGTTAAAAGAAATGGAGCAGAATAAGTCAGTTTTAATGAACAAGTTTTAAAATAACAGTATGAGTTGCACGGCTGCGCCAAAATAGAGTCCAATTCAGCATGGATGCCTGGCGCTGATTTTCAATTGGAACCGCATGAGTGATTGACGGATGTCAATCAAGAATAAGATTGAAAACGAATATTAATAATAAATAAGAGAAACAATTCTAAATAGATAGTAGGGTACAAATAATAAAACGTCAAATCACAAGTTGACCACAAAAGCGAAAAAAATTGAAGTGCTTGCGGTAGGCTCTTTCTTATTTGCCATCAACATTATATAAAAAATGCAGTAAACGTAATATGAAACTTGTCTCACGTGATCAATTCCCAAGACTTGCCATAGATGATAAAACTTTAGGATATCATCAAATTTCCTGCCCACGAAATAATGTCATTAAGGCGAAACTAGAAGAAAAACACCCCCAAAAAGGAATCGATCGACACACGACGTAAACACGACGGGAATTTAAACGAGGTGGGTGCGTGAGGGATACGGCCTTTGAAAATAATCGCAAGGAGCCCGAGATTTTGAGTAAAGTTGCGAAGTTGTCAGTATTTCAAATGTTTTTCAATGAGTTCTTAACAGGGTGCCGTCAAAGGGAAAGTTTTTATGTTGGGCTTTTGCAAAATACACAAGTCTTCGTTGGAACGCGTGATATATATAGCTAAGAAAGTGAAAATTAAGGAAGCAAAGTTCTTTAGTTTTTAATGCGTATTTTAAATAAACTTTGTACCCCTTTTTAGGAAAATCATGCGGCTCCGTCCGCAGTATGTTAGAGAAAGTTATCTTAATATCTATAAATAAAAACGTCAATTGCTGTTCGTTAGTCTCGCTAAAACTCGAGAACTGCTGGACCGATTTGGCTAATTTGGGTTTTTGAAGGATTTTTGGAAGTCCAGGGAAGGTTTATAAAGTAAGAAAATAAAAAAAAACTAATAAAAAAAACTACAATTTCATTTACCCATACAAATAGTCCGTATATATAAAACCTTTGACACATAATTTTATTCTGAGGCAAAACGAAGTTCGTCGGAAGCAAATATCTGTAGGTCATACAAACATTTGGCCCGGTGGACGGATCGAACCCGCGATCCTTCGAATCAAACGGTCGTCTCACATCGCTGGACTAACCTTCAATATATATTACACGTCTATTCGTTTGTTCGCGATGGACTCCTAAACTACTTAACCGATTTTAAGCAAACTTTGCACTGTGTGCAGTTTGATCCAACTTGAATAATAAGATAGCTTATATCTCAATTTATAGTCGCAATATTATTTTACTGGTGGAAGAACTCCAAGGACGGAGTTCGCGGGCGTAGGCACCACCGCATTACGTAATACTTGCTGCTAAATGATAGTGTTCAGCACCATCGTGTTTCGGTCAGGTGGTAATGTACGGCCCTGTAATTTCCGGCACAGAGGCATAACACCTTAGGCCTCAGGAGTGGTAACGCATCTGCATTTTGACCTTTTTCATTGTGTGGGTGTCTATAGGCTGCAATCGTCACTTAACATCAATGTAAACTGCTGGTTTGCCACTGGCATAACATAAAAAAAATCTAAACATATGTGCTGTGTGGTACCATACTATGGTAAATCGGTTTCACGAACCGAAGTAGAAATTTATCATTAAGGTTTATTATAGAATTCACATTAAGGTAGTATTATACCGTCTCTACAATGCTGAGTGCTCTGTCAAACTGTTTGACATGGTACCACCGCCTCTATTCCTACACCGTACTACCCGCCGAAGAGAGAAGTTCCACCCTCACCGACTGGACACCTGGCAGTGCTCAACGGTGCGGTTTTCTCGTTCGTTTCTGCCCAGAACGTGTAAATTGTGGAACGAACTTCCCTTTGAGGTGTTCCCTAGGTGCTACAATATGGGGTTCTTCAAAAATAGCGTCAAAAGAGTCGTTCAGGGCTGGCAGCGCGTTGTTGATAGGCGAAGGTGACCACTTACCATCATATGGCACGTCTGCTTGTCTGTCAACTTAATGATATGAAAAAAAGAATCACGTAAATTTCATGTATTGCGGTCGAATTCCGAAGGGTGGGCGATCACCAGTACAAATGTTTATCATTGAAAATAAATTTTAAGCAATTTTGTCGTGTTAATTTGTCTTACAGCGGCTGATTATTAATTGAGCTTTTTGAGGGATGGAAAAGACGTGGTTCGTTTACTAATTGGCTTAAAATGTGTAGTTAGGCATGTAGCGTCCACTACATTAAGGCGCCAACTAGTGGAACACAGATGAAACCTCACAGTACTTGTCTAGTACGATAGATGGCGTGCATTCGAATTACATCGCACATGCGAAGATTTCTCAAGAGTTGGCATATATACAACTTCCCAACGTCATTCGTTGAGCCGCGGACCGCCAGGCGCTATCACCTCGCCTGGTCGGAGGATCCTCCCTTTTCGCCGGAGGAACACTTCCACCCGTTCCTCCACAGGCAATATAATTATGTATATCTGACCTAAATACTGCCGTAATGACACAAAAGAAACATTCTACTATAAGTATCGCAGTAACTGACAGTATTGGTAAAGAATATGTAATAATACTGGATACGTATTGGTTCAAAAAGCGTTTCGTTCTTTAGTTTTCAATCGTGTTATGTTAATTATAACCTATTAAAAATGTAAATGAATAGTTATCTGTAACCAATATATGTGTCTATTTTCCTGAAATTAAAAATCATCCTCAGCTAAGTAAGAGTTGGGAGTTTTGGCGGGAACCTTGAAAGAGGCTTATGGTGCTCTTATTTTATTTCATTTTCTTAGTGTATTTAAAAGTTATATTGAATAAAGTTGGTGGTATTTTGTTTGATATAGGTTTATTACAGTGCCCGTGTATAGTGAAATAGAATAACAGTGCGAAAGCACGACTACACACTTTCAGGTTGCCTCCAAAACTCCATTGTAAATTTTCTGGTAAAGTAGCCATCGCTTTACTCGAATAACTGACTGTAACTCACTTGACTGACATACTTATTAATACTTATTAAATAATTGATTGACTATATTATACTAACTTTTACGCTGCTTTAAGAATATGAAATATCGTTTTACTTGACACTGGCAATATGCGTAATAGCGAAGCCATAATAACAAAAAAAAAAAAGTAAGAATTGAACCTACTTCTTGTTTTTATTATTTTTTATTGATAATCGCATGGCTGTTATGTTTATTGCCAGTGTCAAGTAAAATGATATTTCGTATTCGTCAGCAGCGTAAAAGTTAGAGTCAATCGGTCAATTATCAGTCAAGTCAGTCAGAGTCACAGTCAGTAATTCAATGACAAAACCTGAAAAGCCGTGTTCTCGCACTGTTATTCTATTTCACCATACACGGGCACTGTAATAAACCTTTAACAAACGAAATGCCATTTACTTTATTTCATATGACTCAAAAATACACCAAGAAAACGAAATAAAATAACAGCACCACACGCCTCTTTCAAGATTCCCGCCAAAAACCTACCTCTTGTTAATCAATCAGTACCTACTGTGTAATAGCATTTCTTTTTTCATAAGCAGTAACCTGTTTTTTAATGTTTACTCTGTTACTCCATCTAACGTGAAATGCTAAAACAACGAAACAATGAAGCCTAATGGCTCCTTCTTCATTTCATACGTTTCATAACAGATGGCGCTGATTACAGTTTTATGTTATATCTTATTGATGTCCTGTATTTATTTAATTGTAATTCTTGCTTGATCCATGTCGATATTAGATTATTTTTGCTATAAAATCTTGATTACTATTCTTCTAAGCTCGTATAGGCTCAACATTGATGATCTGAAATATCCCAGAAACATTTTATAGCGAACGAATTTTATATGGATCTAGATTTCGAAATATCTACTAGACCGTCAAGTATTGAGATAACTTGTTTCCGATGACTATCTACCCTAAATTACGGATCCAACTACCCCGTGGGTAATTGTACTGTAACTAACTGTAAAGTGAGAAAAATTGTGTGCGACTTGTCAATTTTATCGCCTTAAACTCTAAAAGACGTTCCTAAGTCTCCGATTTTTTTATCACAGAGACGAAACTACGTTGATCTTAGGGATGGGAACGCATCTGCATTTTGACCACTCGTTTTGTAGGTGTCGTTATACATATAGGCTGCAGTGCAGTCATCACTGAACATCCATGCGATCTGCATGCTGCGGAGATAGCAGCTATAAACTAAAATATATCTACTATTAAACTTAGGTACCTATCTTAAAGATCAAATATGAATCTTTACCTTAAGTCCTTAACGGGGTAGGCAGAGAGCGTGAACTTAGCGTCTTTACAGGCCTGCTTTTTACATTCATTACTCTTTTAATACATACACGCCCAAGTATAATTAATATATTCATTACATTCAATAGGTACTCTAAGCTCAGTAGAGGTACGCTCAAATGAATGGAATGGACATTACAAATTTGTTTTCTGCGCATGCGTGTTTAATTAGAGATGGCAAGTGCCGATAGAGTTTGAAGTTCGATTAGTATATCAGTAGTTAAGGTTATAAGGGAGTTTTGGCGGGAACCTTGAAAGAGGTGTATGGTGCTCTTATTTTATTTCATTTTCTTGGTGTATTTTTAAGTTATATTGAATAAAGTTGGTGGCATTTTGTTTGATATAGGTTTATTACAGTGCCCGTGTATAGTGAAATAGAACAATAGTGTGAAAACACGACCTTTCAGATTGCCTCCAAAACCTCGTTGTAAATGTTCTGGTAAAATAGCCATCGCTTTGCTCGAAGAACTTGACTGTAACTCACTTGACTGACATACTTAATAAATAATTGACTGACTATATTATATAAACTTTTTCGCTGCTTAAATAAATACGAAATATCGTTTTACTTGTCACTGGCAATATGCGTAATAGCGATGCCATAATAAAAAAAAGCTTATAGGTATTAACTTCTTATATTAATCTACCTATACAAATTATTCGCCACGTCCGCGATGGACTCCTAAATTTCTGAACCGATTTTAATCAAACTTTTCACATCGTGTGTAACTGTGTGTGACTTGAAATAGGATAGCTTATATCTCAATTTATAGTCGAAATATTATGTTAGTACCTAAACAGCACCCGTGTCTTTTTTTGTTCTCTTGTACATCGGACTGCATTGTCGTTTTATTATGTAGCTTCACCTTTCACAGTGTCTATGACTCTTATATGGTTGCATTAATAATAAATAATTATGGTAACCCATTATACGTCCCATTGCTGGGCACGAGTCTCTCCCCTTTTTTTTTGGGTGGCGTCCTGGAGCTTACTCCACCACGCTACTCGAATGCGGGTTGGTGGAGATACGGTGGCCAACCCGCTGTCGGATGTTTTCAAACCGCCCATAAGGCCTCCGGCAAGGTTAAACGACTGCTATCAATCGACAGCAACCGGGATCGACGGCTTGACGTGCCCTCCAAAGCACGGAAACGCACATATTAATTTGCCACTAGCGATCACCCATCACACACCCGACCGCGCCCGTATCGCTTAACCGAGTAGATCGCTTCAGATCTACACCAGCCGCGGGGTCATGCGCGTCTTAATGGTTGCATTATTTCCTTGATAATATATATTGTAGGCATTACAGCCTGGTCAACAATGATTTATCGACGTTCGATAAGTTATCAACTATCGACACAATCCCAGCCCTAAACCGGCTTTTCCATTACGCATGCGTAGTGAGTACTCGTGTGAGGGTGGAGTGGTTGCTAGGCAACCGACCGCGTGGCTTATCTATCAGCCGGTAGCGGCCGGCGCCGGTATGTGTCAGTCTCGCTTCGGCTACTAATGTGGATGGCTGTGGGTATGGTTCTTGTAAACATTATTGGTAGGAATGATGTTACCAAATCCGAAATGTATGTATGTCGTCTGCCACCAGTGGTATATCTATTGGTGGTCAAACTCGAAGTTTTTTTTTGTATGTTATGAAAGTGGCAAACAAGTATGCAGTTCACATTGATGTTAAGTGATGACTGCAGCCTATGTACACCCACACAAAGACCATAGGTCAAAATGCAGATGCGTTACCATTTTGAGGCTTAAGGTGTTATGCCTCTGTGCCGGAAATTACAGGGCTGTACATTACCACCATTGCACACTACCATTTAGCGGCAAGTATATTAGGTAATACGGTGCTGCCTACGCCCGCGAGCTCCGTCACTAGAGCTCTACCACCAGTAAAAGTTGTAGGTATCGAATTTATTACCTAATCTACTTAACGTTAAATGATAGAGTTGAGCGCTCTCGTGTTCCGGTCACGTGGTAATGTATATCATGTATATCATCATCATGTATGTAGGTTGGGGAAAAAGTTTCTTCGCATTTTTTAAGATAATTCAAAACATTTTTTAATATAGTTTATTTAAATTTAACTAAAGTATGTATGTACCATTTTGTTCGATAACCTTTTGCAATCTTGTAGGTAGGGACATGATCCCATTGCTATAAAAATTTTGGGACTTCTCATCAAAATACCGCGACAAGTGGATTTGGCAGTCCTCTCGTGATGTTAACCTAACATTGCATAAAGAATTTTGAAGAGACCGAAACAGGTGGAAATCTGAAGGTGCAAGGTCAGGACTATACGGCGGATGCATTAACACCTCCCAGCCAAACTCTCTTAATTTTCGCTGAGTGGCTATAGATGTGTGAGGTCTAGCGTTATCATGATGAAACACCACACCCCTTCTGTTGATCAATTCCGGCCGCTTTCTCTCAACTTCTTGCTTTAATCTCATCAGTTGTTCGCAGTAGAGTTCAGAATCGATAGTCCTGCCTGGTGGTTATAGCTCATAATGATTAATGCCCTTCCAATCCCACCACACACACAACATCACCTTATTGCGAGTTAACCCGGGTTTCGCCACAGTCTGTGAAGCCTGACCGGCCTTTGACCACGACCTTTTTCGCACGTTCTTGTCGTACGTGATCCACTTTTTATCAACAGTTATCAGCTTCTTCAAAAATGATTCGGTTTCATTACGTCGTAATAAAGAATCACAAATGAGTACACGGTTCATTAGGTTTTTTTTAGGCTTTCAGTGAGCTCGTGAGGTACCAAAATATCGAGCTTTTTTTTGTACCCAGCTTTTTTCAAATGCGCCAAAACTGTTTTGTGATCAATTCTCAGTTCTTCAGCTACGTCGTAACTACTGATATGTCGATCTTGCTCCACTTTTTCAAAAATGGCATCCATTTTATACGTAATAGGGCGACCAGAGCGAGGTGCATCTTTGACATCAAAATTTCCGGATTGAAAACGCTTAAACCAAATTTGTGCTACTCTCACAGACACTGCACTAGGTCCATAAACATCGCAATTTTTTTTCGCGGCTTGCGTTGCATTTTTACCTTTTTTGTAGTAAAATTTTTAAATGTATCGAATTTCTTCATTAGATTCACTCATCTTGACAGTACGAAAAACAAATGAGAATCACACATTTGCCTAATTTGAATTTGGAATTATGTTCTTTAAAATTTTAACTTTCAATGATACCAAAACCAGCCAGATACAAATACTACAGCCAAAGAGATTTTATTACAACTTCATACATACTATAATGCGAAAAGACTTTTTCCCCGACCTATTATATCGTGTAATCATTTGTATTTAGAGATTAATAAATTTAAAAAATATATATATATGATAGAGACCGAACAACAACTGCACAGGACTGTAACGAAGCTGTATCTGCATTTCTGGTTTTTGTGTAGATTTCTAAAGGGTACAGTATTCACTTACCATCTATGTGAACTGCATGTTTTCTTATGTTCTTTACAGTAAAAGAAACCAGATTAACTTAAATTTGGTTCGAATTTAATACCCAATCTGGGTATCAACCTGTCTTGTCTGTCTATCAGCCAAATACTCAAACGTCACTTAAATCTAAGTGGAACTTAAAAGTCTTCTGTCTTTATAAAACACGTTCAAACGATTGAGATAGCGCACATTTGAGGGTTGCTTAAAATTGAGTGACGTTTGAGTATTCGGTCATATGACTGTGAATAGTGGAAAACCCAGGGTCAAATATATGCTTTTCTTAGGTTTTCGCGAGCTGCACTTATTGAAATAAAACTAGTTTTATTTCAACAAATATATGCTACTATTTTGTTTCTAAAATCAACCTAAAGGGATGATTTCATCCCGGTAAGTAAG
Source organism: Macrosoma leucophasiata (assembly GCA_036365455.1). Classification (NCBI taxonomy): domain Eukaryota; kingdom Metazoa; phylum Arthropoda; class Insecta; order Lepidoptera; family Hedylidae; genus Macrosoma; species Macrosoma leucophasiata. Next base: position 14,755,730 of record JAWQUS010000004.1, read on the forward strand.
CGGTTTTAGCGAAACCGCTTAAAGCGATATCAATGATTTTTGCACAAATATTGTTGATAACTCTGGGTTAAATATTTTTGTAATATTAACCCTTTAATGGGCTCAAATAAGGGATGATTGTTTTTATGAAAAAAATAAACTGCTTAATCGATTTTTTTTTTCGATAGCCCTCGATCGAACCTTCACAGCCATTTTTTTAAACCTTGATTAGGCAATAAGGGATGGATATATATTACGAATTCTACGCGACCAAGTTGACGTATATACCTATTGTATTTTTTAAAGGAAAGTATACACCTACCGTCAAAATAAACGGGCCTGTATTCCCATCTCCTTTTATTCCATAATTCACCAATCAGTAACGCGATGCGCCGTAAACATAAATATTTGTGATAAAAATTAAAACAAATAACCCATTTTGATACGGCAGTTCCACCTGTGAAACGTGTCCAATGTAAATTGATCTTTAAAAATGGATTAAAATCCCCGGTTTCACCCTTAATTCGCTTGTAGGGAGGAGTGGGGTGGTTCAGCTATGACTGGGGACGTCGGTGGTGATCAATATAGGGTGTCCGCCAGTCGGTCTTCAATTGTCGGGGGTGCGGCGTCTTTCGTAGATTTAGTTTATTTTAAAAATGATACTTTTCTAGGGAATAATGAACTGGGAAAACGGTTTAATGTTTTTAGGGTTCCTTAAAAACGACGACAACGTCCATTAAAATTTTTATTCCGCCTCACTGCTTGTATGTCTGTGTACCTATATTTTATTAGCTATAGAACTCATTATTATCACTGACTAGCTGACCCGGCAAACTTCGTATCGCCTCAGAATGAAATAATGTGTCAAAGGTTTGATAGATACGGACTCTTTGTATGGGAAAATGAAATTGTGGTTTTTACTATTTCCCTTCAATTTGTTCATATTTTATTGCCTTTTAAACCTTCCCTGGACTTTAAAAAAATCATTCAAAACCAAAATTAGTCAAATCGGTCCAACCGTTCTCGAGCTTGAGCGAGACTAACGAACAGCAATTGAGTAATAATAACAAAATTAAACATTACGTGGTACGGAACCCTGCGTGTGTGACTCACACTTGACCAGTTTTCTGTATCCCGAACCAAACTCAAATTACTACACCAACGTAAGATTTACATACGGAATAAGGATATATTACTATGCACGTGAATCTCGAGCAAGCTCATGATACATTTCCATCAGAATAAGATTGTTTTGAGGAAGGCTTTTAAGGCGTCATTGGTATGAGAAGGTATTGGGTCTTAGTATCAGGGATATTGCATTTTCAATACTGTTCTTGAAACTTGCCTCCAACGGAAATGATCTGGTATATTCTGCGGATAGAATGAGTGATTAATTTATTTATTTAATGTTAATTGCCACAAAAAAAAATTGCTGCAAATGGCGGACTTAACGCTAAGAGCGCTCTCTACCAATCAACCATTGGTAGTCAAGAGAAAAATCGTAGGCGGTAGTAGATTAAATAACAAAAAATAAATTAATTGACACAAAAAAAAACAACTTAATAGACTAAAAATGATCCATACATGTTAATAGAATAAAATACGAGTATATTTAAATATATATACATAATATATATATATACATATCTATACATAAAATCATAAATATATACACAACAATTTTTATACAATTATACATAATATTCGTGCAAATATGGTATAAATACAAAATATTATGATGATTTGAAAAGTTTAAAAAGAGTGTTAAGGCTCATTTTCAGTCATACTGAAAATGAGCCTTAACACTCTTTTTAAACGCAAATTTCGTGGTGAGTCTGCGCAAGTCCTCCGGAAGAGTATTCCACAGGCATGGCATTTAGTTTATTATATCAATATCTATTTTAACTGCCTCAGTAGTTTGGTAGCAGCCCACTACTACTACGCTGGGGGTGCACAGGGGAAATAAAAAATAAAAAAAAATCTTTCTGAAAAAAATATTAAAAAATACTTTGCTGCCAAATTTTGATAAGCAACCCAGTGGATATAATGTTCTCTAGATTATAAAGTTGCGTAAAAATAAAAATAGGTTTGCAGCATATCTGGATGAACGAAATGATTCTGCAGTGGGTTCTTAACCTATTATTATCTACTAGTTTTACGACGAGCGCGTGGCTACGCCACCAACTAAAAAAAATGACAGTGGTGCCATCTGTCGAATTTGCCAACTCAGAAACCTTCGTGGGCTCATGCACAAGTGCACAACCACTTTGCTAAAGATCATCACATGATCCAATGCGTAGTTTACGATTCTATAAAGGACATACAGACAAACATTCAAAGAAGAAGATTGCCTCTTCAATGCTGTTTAGGAAATTTACCGTCCAAGTTCTATTTTCGAGTACCTATCCGAGTCGAATGTGTAGTTGTTTGGTTGTGATTGGTTGAAGCTGGTTGAAACTGATTGGTCGAAACTCTACCACCAGCAAAGTATCACTGTTGTTTTCATAAAACTTTCTAGCTGGTGATAATGCTAGCAGAGTGTATTTTTCTTAATTATCCGCCGGTATATATTGCCTTTTTAGACCTGTTTGAATTTGCCGTCCAAGTTCGATGTTGTCTGGAAAATTCAGCATCCGGTTCGAATGTGTCGTTGATTGAGTTTGTTAGAAGTTTGTTTTCTTATGTTCTATAGTGTAAGCTTTTTTTAGCTTACAATAAGAGTAGATTTCAGTGGTTGGGCTTAGAGATACAGCCTAATGAAAAACGGACAGCAGAGTCTTAGTAATAGGGTTCCGTTAGGGTAGGGTTATTACTCTTTGAGTTCGGGACCCCAAAAAACACGATAGAGCGCTGAACACTACGGTAGATAGACTAGATAATGCAATTATTAGGTGTGCCAGCAAGCTCTGTCATTAGAGTTCAACCACGAAACTTGACTTTTTGATGAAATACAAAGTTCCACAGCATTACATAAACCCACTTTGAGTTAAATTGCTCTCAAAGTAAGCGGAGTGTTTATCCAGTAAATATTTCTTAGAATTCGTCGACACAATATTGTGGAGAACTCGGTTGTAGAAACTTCCATTCAATTCTGAGACTGATTGATGGGTTGGTGTGTCAAACAATATCTGCTGAGAATGTTTTAAAAATAGATGGAATCTAAATAAATGGAAAAATGCAAACCTAAACTAGAGAAGATGTGTATAGTATCCATGAGTCTCAAATTCTTAGAACGAAGTTCCTTATCGCGCGGTACGCTGGCTAAGGGGGCTAGGCGAGCGTCACGAAACATCCTCACGACTCTTTCTTTCTTCTCTTCTATGCTGCGTAGCGCTCGGAGAGGGGGCAGGCCGAGATAGGATTCGACATATTCGTTCTCTCTCTCTCTCTCTCTCGACAATGGCAAGGCAAGCGAGGCGCGCGTAAGAGAAGACTTATTTAGTAATCAGACAGATAGATACATTAAAAATTGTTAAACATACATAAATATATGTTCATTAATTATTATATTAAATGAATAAAAGCCGAAAGCCACTTTTGTTATCCACTTTTACATCCTCATGTTTCCTCAATTATAAAATGCTTCCGCATCTCTCCAGTGAGTATTTGAACGTCAAATAGCATAGAGCAACACGGGCCACCGGCCTACCGCAGGGGTGTAGCCATAGCGCTTATAATCTGTATTTTTTGCGAGGGGAAAGGAGATGTTGCGAGCTCGGCCCTGGTTCGTACATGTCTTCAAAAAATGGGTAAATTAAAGAAGAATCCGAAAAAAATACAATTAATTTATTCAAGAATAAATTTTAGAGTTACAACCACATTTAATTCAAACGATTTTATCATTTTCAACTATGTTAAACATGGCGGCGATACAGCCGACACTTGGGATCAATCGATTTTAATAGTATATAGAAAATATTACTTTTTTCTCCTAGTTCTATAATCAAAATACAATTTAAAAAATGAAAATGTCAAAATGACATCGCCCGCCATATTCACCATGTTAGTTTTGAGATGCAATTCTAACTGCAAATTATGTTTTGTAACTACAAACAAAGCTAAACAAGTGAAAACTGCAGTAAAAAACGTTTCTGAATTGATTTTGCCTGTTTAATGATATTGTGTACAATACATGGCCGGAGGTCCATACATTTTTGCAACATCTCCTTTGTGTGACACACCCACGCAAAAAACAAAAAAAATCTATTACCACGAAACTCACAACTTGACTTTAGCAAAATACATAAACAATTTCACGCATACATTTAAACAAGTCGGCTCACTTGCTCTTGTAGTTTGACAGAGGGGAAAGCCTGCGGCTACTTCGCTCCTGTCCGCCGCAGCCGGTGGCCCGTGTTGCTCTATGTCAAATAGTCCCCGAAAAAATTACACGGACTTCGCAAAGATGTAAAATTCATGTTGGCGAATCTTGCGAATGTTTGCGGAGGACGGTGACTACAAACATCAGGCCGGACCTCGGGGTTGGAGGGAATAGGGTGTATTGATCTTAATCCTTTTGACGGACTCGTCCTAATGAAAGCGTTGATTCGGTTGGATTGTGTAATTTTGTTTCGTTGAATCGGTAATTCGTTTGTAGCGGTCAATGTGCATCAATATGGCCAACCGGTTAATATCGGTTAAAAATCAAAAAGGGAAGGCAAAATTTGACTTATCGATGTAGGACTTCGGTAGCTTAGTAGTAAAGCGGCTGGACTGGTTATCCTAAATTTGCAGGTTCGATTCCTGCCCGAAGTCAAATTTTTCTTTTGCAAAATTTTGTGTATATTTGGTAGGTATGAGAATCGGTTGTAGTCTATTTTTTATATCCCTAAATTTAATGGTAAAGGACATTCTCGCCATTTTTTAATGCCTCTAAGGCGATACGAAATTCGTCGGGGCAGCTAGTTTTAATATATTTATTTACGTAATTAATTGTCAAACAAACATTTCCCAGTGTTGGTAAATGAATATTGTTGTCAAAACCAGAGTTTTAATGTAGACATTTCTGAGGTCTAAAGTAGAATAGAAGAATAGAATAGAATAATACTTTACTTTACTTAAGTATGCTTTTGTATTTAAATACGTTTACACTCACAGCTCCACATTAGGTATTATATAAACCTGTGTTGTAGATGCTGTTGTACACATACAACACATACACAAACACCCAGACCCGAAAAAAATATCTGTAGGCCTAACAAATATTTATTCCGGTACGGGGATCTAACCCGCGACCCTTCGAATCAAACGGTTATTTCGCACCGCTGGACTAATCGGGTCGTCGGTATTCTGTATCGGAACTACCATGTAGCGACAAGTGCATTCGTTGGTAACCCTTGAGATACGTCCCACTGCTGGGCACAAGTCTCCCCTTTTTGTGGGGAGGCCTGTAGCTTACTAGTGCCTACTCATGTAATGTCGCACTGTTTATCACCTATCTGCCGCCAAATTTTAGTATTCAACACTATCGTGTTCCGGTTAGATGATAATGTATGGCCCCGTAATAACTATCACAGAGATATTACAACAAAGGTCTCATGGGTCGTATCTATATTTTGTTATGCCTCTGTGCCGGAAATTACAGAGCCATACATTACCACCTGACCGGAACACGATAGTGCTGAACACTACCATTTAGCGGCAAGTATATTAGGTAATGCGGTGGTGCCTACGCCCGCGAGCTCCGTCGCTGGATCTCTACCACCAGTAAAAACACTTCGTGCTTCATAATTTAAAAGACGTTCAATTTGCACAGAAATAATGACATGTATTAACACACATTAAACAACACATCATCCTCCAATTAAGGTCTCCCAATGATCCCGTTTCGACCTTCACTAAAATCTCCCTCGTCCTTTGACCTTGCTCCTCATTAACGGTTGACCATTATTTACCAACCCTAAGTGTGCGTGGTTAAAAATTAATTCCGTTCTATGGGTCTGTTTATTTTGTTCAAATACGTATACGGTAATGGGACTGGTTGAAGGGTTAAGCCAATATGGTGCTTAACACCTCCTTTCTTGTGTATTTTGTGATCTGGTTCTTGAGCTAAAGTAGGGTTTTGTTTGGTTGTTCGTCTGTCGAATAAGTCGGTCGTCTCAATATATAGTCGCAATATTAGTACTTAAATTGCACTCGTGTGAAACCGGTACGAGCCGATAGTCTATTCTTATCTATACTAATATTATAAAGCTCAAAAGTTTGTTTGTTTGCTTGAACGCGCTAATTTCAAGAAATTATTATCCAATCTGAAAAATTATTTAATTGTCAGATAACTCATTTATCGGGGAAGGGTTTAGGCTATATAATATCATGCTAAGATGAAAAGGAGAGGATAGGTAACATTGCACCCGCGCGAAGTCGGGGCGCTAGTCTAATATATAATTATGTCTTCAGGGAGTACTACGAGAGTTGGAGCAGAAGAAGCCGCAACTGGACGAGCTGCTGCACACTGCTGAGAGTCTCAAGGGTACAGAAAACCGGCAACAACTGCACGGCAAAGGTAAGTCCATTTTGCTTCTCTGTATAGTTATATGAGAAGAACGCCATCTAGCAGAGCACACAGGAACTAACAAGTTCAAAATGCGAGTTAAATACTCAAGAAGATAATTGCCACGCTGAATCGCAATTGCGACTTATTTTATATATTTTCCAATGATTACCGTAAGATTGCGGCTGTCTAAGTATCATCATTGATTGAAAGGTTCTCTTTTTCGTTTTAAAAATATAAATACGGTACTTCATTTATACAGTAGCCTTTAATGCGCTTAGTTTGCACTTTTATAATGTGCCCTTGCAAATAACTTATGGTTGACAAATAGAAATAGATAGAAAAGAATAGAACGAACGGTTAGAAGAACGCCTCTCTCGCCTCTTTACATCGATTTTATGTCAAGTATAAGGGAAGTTCCCTTTACTGAAGTTCAAAACATTTTTATAATTTTTTGGTGTATTTCTGGTTAGAGATCTGTGCGCTATACTGGAGGCACCGCTCGGCTCTTGTATGCACTACGTGTATGTATAATCATCAGGAAGCCTACAAAAATATATATGATTTTCGATCCTGTGAATTACCACATAAGCGTTTCTCACAGTAAGGTTCATTACCATTAGCTGAACTTAAAAGAATTAAGTGATTTGTTGATTTCGTAATTTTCATTCATATAAACTCGTATAATTTCGACATACAAGCTAAGCTTAAAGATATAAAACTGAAACTAGAATATAAAACTGAATCTAATTTCGTTAATAATTTGATTTTATTTTCAATTCTCTCATGCCACTATAAAAACCCATTATGATATTGCACCTGTGACGTCGACTGTACATCAATTAGTCGCGATTAATGTTTGATACAGTTCGCTCGTTGCAAATTATGCGCGTGTGTGTGCGTGACATCACACAGACGTTGTCCACGGCACACATGTTGAGGGTAAGTAATAAAATTTAACATCACATTGATTGTGTGTTTCTTGACGATGATTATTGACTGACTTCAAAAAGGAGGTTCTATGTTGTAAAGAGGAGGCTGTATGTTATTTTTTTTATTTGATGTTTTGCATCGGTAATAAAAGCTATGGCTACTCCCCTCCGGTCCGCCGCGGCCGGTGGCCCGTGTTGCTCTATGTTTCTTGCTGAACCTCAACAAATAAAACTGATCTCAAATTCCAAACAGTAACAATATCGAAAATCCAAGCCAACAAAGACACAACTAAACGATCGCTCGAGCCATTCGCATGTAATTGTTGAAACAGAATTTGTCAGACAAACATTAGGTGTTCCGAATCGATTGGATTCGCAGACCGCACCGCAAATTCTGAAACCACCTTCGATAAACCAAATCCTACAGTTTATAGGTTGGAACAGCCGCTGACACAATACCAACGGGTAGTTTGCCGAAGCGGAAGTATTAGCACGGATTGGATACTAATTTTATTCGTTTTTGTTTTCGTTTGGTCTCGCTTGCACGGTTCGATGGTGTGTCCTCGATATTAAATCGTTTGAGCTTAGAGAATATTTGTGTTGTTTCAAAAATTACTTAAACTTTAACTGCCTCAGTAGTCTAGTGGTAGCAGGCCACTATTACTACGCTGGGGTGCTGGGTCGATTCCCAGGTCGGGGTCTATTAGAGACTAGCGGGCCGCCCCGGCTTCGCGCGGTTGCAATGTAACTTACCCTCTCCTATTCATCTTAGCGTGATGTTATATAACTAAAGTATAAATATATATATAGTCTAAATCGATAAATCGGCTATTTAATACTAAAAGAATTTTTCAAATCGGACCCGTAGTTCCTGAGATTAGCGCGTTCAAGCAAAACAAAAAAACTCTTCTGCTTTATACTATTAGTATAGATAAGGGTGTGAAATCCCTTACCTCTAGTTCTATTGGGATTTTCCCATTTTCTGGAAGTTTCCCAGTGCCTCGAAGTTTGGTTTTGTGCCCGGAGATGTCAACAGGCTCGCCACCTGTTATGCTTACATTACGTACCTGTTGTGTTTGTATGTATGCTTGAATGCATGCATTTACTGCCTACCCCTTCGGGTATTACAGGCGTGAAGTTATGTTACTTAAATATAAGTGGGACTTAAAGTATTTTGTCTCTATAAAATACGTGCAAGCGGCAGGGATAGTTTACATTTGACGGTTGCTTAAAATTAAGTGATGTTTAATAGGGCCATCAGCCTGCTAAAATTTTAGGAATATTTTTTGTGATTTGATTGTGTTATGCAATTCTTGTTTTTATCATTTTATATCATACTAGTTTTTGCCCACGACTTCGACCGCTTAGATACTAAACAATTACATTGAACCTTGAGTAGTTTCGAAGTTATAACGTACCAGACCAGTTGTCCCCGCTAATCTCGGGAACAGCTGGACTGATTTTTACGGAACTTTCACTGGCTGATAGCTTATGTAATAAGGAGTAACTTAGGCTACTTTTATACACTAGCTGCGCCCACGACTTCGTCCGGGTACTGAACAATCATAAATTATCACGCGAACGAAGTCGAAGGCACATCTATTCAAACATAAAAACAGAATTATAAAATCATTCAATCGGAAATTTAAAAAGATCTGAACACTTGCCTATTTATGCAGTAGGTATATTTGTCTGTCACATATTTTTGTTGATCAGTTACACGTCTTACAAACATAACAGATGTTTTGTAAAGAAGAACAAGGTACTTACTTACTGGTGGTAGAGCTCCAGTGACGGAGCTCGCGGGCGTAGGCACCACCGCATTACCTGATATACTTGCCGCTAAATGGTAGTGTTCAGCACTATCGTGTTCCGGTCAGGTGGTAATGTACGGCCCTGTAATTTCCGGCACAGAGGCATAACACCTTAGGCCTCAGGAGTGGTAACGCATCTGCATTTTGATCTTGGTCTCTGTGTGGATGTCTATAGGCTGCAGTCATCACTTAACATCAATGTGAACTGCACGCTTGTTTGCCACTTCCATTACATAAAAAAAAAAAAATATATTATCCTGTGCAGTCAATACTCTTTATACAAGACACCAATCTTTTGTGTAATATATATTAAGTATTCGGAACAAGGCGTACGTTCGTATTCAATTTGACAGATCCTCCCTCTGTCTGGTGCCGTAAATCCCCTAAATCTGTGAGGCTCAGGTGAGACACGAATAACATTCACACTATTGGTCCGATATTGGAAATGCCTGTTATGAGTCTCATTCCTTGACTATCGTGAAACATAGAAACTACAATAGATTTTTGTCTCCCAAAAATTTGTCTTTTAGCTGAAAACATTTTTAAAATTTATAGCATTATCATTTATCATTCAGTTTTATATGAGTAATCAATTGAACCAATCTCATTATTTTAGTATTTCGTGGATGATAATGCTATGGTGCGTGCTCGTCCTTTACCAGAGATATGTAATAATACTACGTATAGAAAGGACACATTAACGTCCCGCCCGATTTCCCCGCCTCACCCAACCTCCTCCCCTCTTATCGGCGACGTTTGGTGTTCTCTAAGTGCTACGCACACAGGTGCACGTGTAAATATACGTCACTGATTGATGTCTGTGTAATAGAGACCAAATTAAGCGTTTGTATGGAATTTTGGCAAAGTGTCCGCGGTGTGACACTATTGTAGGTTTAACGATAAAATAGATACTTATACATGTAGGATTTGTAGGCTCGTCGTTGAATAACACTTCTCCTTGGATAACTTGGAGCTCACGGGCGAAGGCACCACCGCATTACCTAATATACTTGCCGCTAAATGGTAGTGTTCAGCACTATCGTGTTCCGGTCAGGTGGTAATGTATGGCCCGGTAATTTCCGGCACAGCGCATAACACCTTAGGCCTCAGGAGTGGTAACGCATCTGCATTTTGACCTTGGTCTTTGCCTAAGTGTCTATAGCCTGCAGTCATCACTTAACATCAATGTGAACTGCATGCTTGTTTGCCACACAATGACTAGAGGTCAAAATGTAGATGCGCTGCCACTACTGAGACATTAGGTGTTATGCCTCTGGGCCGGAAATAACAGAGTCGTACATTACCACCTGACCGGAATACGATAGTGCTGAACTCTACTATTTAGCGCCAAGTATATTATGTAATGCGGTGGTGCCTACGCTCGCGAGCTCCGTCACTGGAGCTCTACCACCAGTCGAATCTCTTCTTTCCTTCCCTCTTCGGTCACTCAACATTTCTATCCTCATCGATCAGACCGCTTACACCATTATTATATTAAATTAAATTATTAACAACTAAATTAGTTTAAAATTACCTATAATACAATTTGAATTTGATGAAAATAGGTTTTCATCGAACAACGTTCCAATTATCGGGTTTGTGCGAATGATTAATCGGATAGCGTTTGTTTGTGTAAAATTATTAATAACATTTTCAAATGTTATTGTTCACGCGCCTGTATTTAGTGGTTTACGATAACAGGTGTGTGGAGTTTACAATAGGTAAGCTGACATTTATTCTACAGAATTGATGTTTAGTGATAATATAATAATATGTTGAGATCGACGCTTTTTTTAATACGCTTACAGTCATACCAGTAGGTATAAACTTGTGTCGTGGGTCCCCTTGTACATATACAACACATATGCAAACACCCAAACCCGAAACAAATTTTAATATATGTAGGCCGTACAAATATTTGTCCCGGTGCGGGAATCGAATCAAACGGTCATCTCACACCGCTAAACTAACCGGGTCGTCTAATTTATTATTCTATATTAGTTTATTTCGTTATGCGGTAACAAGTACCTTTATTATTTTTTTAAAGAAAAATGGAACGAAAAATTTGACTTCAGGCGAGACTCGAACTCGCGACCTACTGGGAATCTAGTCCAGCCGCTCTTCCAATTGAGCTACTGAAGCCCTGCCCGATTTGTCAAATCTTTCATTCACATCTATTGCATTGCTTTATGGTAGCAGCAGCGCCATCTATTACCAACTATGCTAGTTAGGCAACCTCAAGGCAAGCTCAATTGAAAGAGCGGCTGGACTAGATTCCCAGTAGGTCGCGAGTTCGAGTCTCGCCTGAAGTCAAATTTTTCTTACCCATTTTCTTTAAAAAAATAAAATATATTTCACAAGCATGTGTTAATGCGAAATAATATAAAAACAAGTACCTTTTTGTTCAATAAATACCTACTGTAGCGTACAAAAATGAACATAAAATCCGAGAGTTTGTTACCTCAGAATAGGTACCGGTAGGTGGCGGGTACCGCATATCCCTCCCCTTTGGTCCAGCAGAGGATATTTTTCGGCTGTAACGTCGACATTTTTATTACGTCATGAAGTGGGAAACAAGCATACAGTTACCATTGATTACCATTGATGGTAAGTAATACTGTAGCCTATAAACATCTACATGTAACCAGAGATTTCAATTTAAATGCGTTGCCACTTTTGAGGCCTAAGGTGTTATGCCTATGCGCCAGAAATTACAAGGTCATACATCGGCAACACTGCCATTTAGCGACAAGTAGATTAGGTAATGCATTCGTACCTACGTCCGTGACTCCCACTGGAGCTCTACCACTGGTTAATTCACCTACAAGTTATTGTGAGAAATAAGTTAATTTATTTTCCGTAAATAAATGTTAACCAAACTTATTCTGATGAGTCCGGCTTTCGAATGTTCGACAATTTAATCAGAAAGTTTAGTTCGATTTTATTGTAATGGCGCTGTATCCGTTTCATCGGCCATTAATCTTTTGGGGACATTCAACAAATTAATTGATTGCTACTGCTTTTTTTGTAAGATAATCGCTCTTTTTATCTCTTGCAGAGTTACATTTTTTGTTGTACTATTTATTTTTCGCAATAACACATGTGAGTGAACTATAGAAATTGAAGAAACCAGTCCAGCCGCTTTACCACTGAGCTACCAAAGAGCGTAGTGGTAAAGCGGCTGGACTGGTTATCCTGAGGTCGCAGGTTCGATTCCTGCCCGAAGTCAAATTTTTCTATCCGTTTTTTTCTTTTATTTCTAAATGTTTTGTGGAATGTTAAGCCGAGACCAGAATTAAAAAGACACATCTTAGGATGTATAAAGTGGTAGAATAAAACATGAAAAATAAAATTATTTAGAGTACCTCCACTACATGTAACGCGCGGATTTTTTTTTTTCTAGTTTTTTTTTATAGTGTGGTATATCTTTGGATAGGTCTTCAAAAAATGTTAGGGGTGCGCCAAAATCATTTTTCGATTTAGTTAACTGTTTGCGATTTATTAAGCCTTAAAGTGCCAATTTTCGTTAGAGTCAAGTGTCCCCTCTCTAGCAACTAAACGGTTGTTGTTAGAAATTCAAACGTTACGGCAATAGTAGCTACATATAACGACATTAAAAGGAAAATTATCACACTTAAGTTGGCTATACTAGTTTGCGAGGACCAAATGTTATACTCGAAATATTTTAACAACTCTATAGAAAATATTTATTTATTTTTTCATTACATTAATCAAACCTAAAAACTGCGGAACCGTACACTCCGCGTGGCCCGACACGCACAAGACCGGTTTTTATATAAGTATTGTTAAAATTCTACTGGTGGTAGAGCTCCAGTGACGGAGCTCGCGGGTGTAGGCACCACCGCATTACCTAATATACTTGCCGCTAAATGGTAGTGTTCAACACTATCGTGTTCCGGTCAGGTGGTAATGTACGGCCCTGTAATTTCCGGCACAGAGGCATAAGACCTTAGGCCTCAGGAGTGGTAACGCATCTGCATTTTGACCTTGGTCTTTGTGTGGGTGTCTATAGGCTGCAGTCATCACTTAACATCAATGTGAACTGCATGCTTGTTAACCACTTCCATTACATAAAAAAAAAAAATGAAACACATCACTATGACTAAAAACCAACAATATCGTCCAGTTACTATTACTGCTATCCTAAACCCTAAACCTATCTGCTCCAGTTATCAACACTATAACTTGAAGCTCTTTGTCGGATCCCAGTAATTAACCTTTTATCTTGTTAAAAAATCCCATTAAATATTCCGTTCTTACGTTTTTTCTCACCCCTCGCAGTTAAACACGAGCGCCCCTAGCTCTGTACACCATCCGAACCCTCTTTTCTAAACTAAATCGAGTTTGAGGAAGCCTTGAAGAATACTTGATTGTAGATCTTTTTGAGTGTCTGCATTGTTGGTTTGGTTTGCTAATGGTAAGAATAGAATCAAATGTTTTGTTGAAGCGAATTGCAATTCCCGTTCCTGGTGCCCCTATGATCAATAATAAATCAAGGGCAATGTTGTGTTTTTGACAGGCCGTGTTTTTATATGGAAGGGATATATTTTTCATTACCCGTACATAAAGGCGTTAGGATATGACGATCCTCACCCATCTAATGGAAGAGAATTCTTCCGTTAGTGCAGTCAGTCAACCGAATAATGGCTGTTAAGTCGTTCCAATAACGATAGTTAATATAATAACACCGAATGGACATCAGGGTCCCGCGTTCAGGCGCGGGCCCACCGCGACGCATGCTGTGCACGGACACGCGGCGCATTTTAGCTGCGTGTATTAATTTGTTTGACAATGTGGGTCATTGTTTCCACTGGAGTACATGAAGACCCAGGAATAATGTATAGCGTGCCGTATCACGGCTCACGGAGGCTACGCACGTTCCACTTCTATCCAAGGATAGATAAGCGAGCTGTATCCGGAGGCAATCGCCGCGGGGGCAACTGGGAATATATCTGATAGTCGTGGGCCATATTTGTGTACTTCCAGTGGAAACGTAGACCCACGTTGATAGCGTTGAGCTATGTAACCGCCTATTCGAGCTAGCCACGCATGTATCAATGACGTTAATGCCTCTTTGTGGGTTGCAGTGGACACTACCACTTACAATCCCTATTATCCCTACTAACATTATAAATGCGACAGTAACTCTGTCCGTCTGTCTGTCTGTTACCTTTTCACGTCCAAACGGCTGAACCTCATTTTAATGAAATTTGGTACAGAGATAGAGCTGACTTTGAGAAAGAGTATAGGCTACTTAGTTATTTATAAAACGAACTCCACGCGGGCGAAGCCGCGGGCAACAGCTAGTTTCATATAAAGCGAAGTTTAATACACGTGCGCAGCATCCCCGTGCGCCGCGGTGAGCCCGCGCCTTTATAGCTGCCCTACAATCGGCAATCCGCCTGCCAAGCATGATGATTATTACACATAGAAAGAAAGAAAGCAAGAAAGAAACATTTATTTTGACACACAGCGAGACATATAAAACAGACATAAAACGTAGATAACAGAGAAAAGACAACACAATTTCTAAAATTAATACATATATATACACGTAATATGTGTCCTGTTCAGCAAATGTCAGGTACCTTCATATACAAGGTACCTGACGCTGGTTTTCAACAGGACCCTTTGAGTGAGTGAACCACGGATGTGAAAATTATAATAGGTAGGTATAATTGTACTAATACTTATATATGCTCACCTTATGACGCACAACAGTGTATTGGGAGTCTTTGGGGAAGGCTTTGCCCAGCATTGTACATCTTTCGGTAGGAATGATGAATGATGAAGCTTTTTATATCCATATCTGGGAATCTGGAAAAACACTTTATACAATTTTAAAGTAGGAAATATCCAGACCGTATCAGCGCTGATTAAGAGCGATGGTTATGTACGGTTCGTCATCTTCAGTCATCAGTTTTAGTTTACTATACGCGTGATAAATCCATAGACTAGTTTTATTTCAATGTTTAGTACTGTTGTGTTGGAATGGTCGATTTTATGATTTGTTTAATTGAATCGAATTTGGAGAAGGCCTTCACCTGCAGACCCCTCTGCAGGTGAAGGCCTTCTCCTCTTGCAGATCGAAATTTATAAAAATATCAAATAATAATCATGGTTTAACCTACAAAATATATAAACGATATATATTTAACCAAACTGTGAAGTGAAAAGTTAAGTTGAGGATTTAAGTTAAGTTATAAAGGTTAAGTTTACCATTTGACATTTTTTTATAGTGCAAGTAATAAAAGGCTTCTTATTATTTTTATTTTGTATTCATTATAATTGAATCGAAACCGTAATGTTTTATTTGAGAGCTTAACATAATTTCATAGTTTTTCTTGCATCCCATTTAGCTCTGTTGGACAGCTAGCCTGTACGCTCTTTGATTTAAGAAAACAGATGATCTTACTTCCTCACATTATCGGACGTGGATAGTTTCAGCACTAAACAAATCACCTCGGGAGGCTGTCGAATCCCGTCATCAACAATGCATGGCAGTAATGACTTAATAAGATCACGATCACCCAATCTAAAATCAACCTTATCACCAAGAGATAATGTTGTATCCACTGTAACTGAAAGTCAATAATAAATTACAACACTGATTAAGGAAACTGAACCGTAGTTGCTTGTAATACAGTCGTTATTGTAATAGTTTATTAATGAGGGTATGTTTAACAGCTGAGTCCTAAGGGGCTGAATCAATTTGCTCAAAGGAAGTCAACTCGAGATTTACATTGGTTAGTTGAAAGTTTTCTTGAAAATCTACACAGTTCATATTGCTGGTTTGTGCGTTTTAGTTTGACTTTGTAATCTTAGCAAACTGGTTATTTTACTAGTGATAGCGCTCCAGTGAAGGAGCTCGCGGGCGTAGGCACCATCGCATTACCTAATTTACTTGCCGCTAAACGGTAGTGTTCAGCACTATCGTGTTCCGGTCAGGTGGTAATGTACAGCCCTGTAATTTCCGGCATAGAGGTATAATACCTTAGGCCTCAGGAGTGGTAACGTATCTGCATTTTGACCTTGGTCTTCGTGTGAGTGTCTATAGGCTGCAGTCAACACTTAACTTCAATGTGAACTGCTTGCACGTTTGCCACTTCAGTAAATGCTTTAATGATACCTTATCATTACCGTAGTAGACACGACTAATTACTTCTACCGAAAATAAAAACAGTAGCACTAATGGTAAATAGCAGGTGTTACTCCATTTGGACGAGCGTCGTAAAGTTTAAGCCGTAAAAAAACGCGTAAACCAAGACTAATGCCCGCGATATTATTTACGCGTTTATTATCATAGTGCCGAATGTCCCTATAAACGGTTGATGGAACCTTATGAAAAATTTCTTACTCGATATTTTTAGACGTAATAAACTTTTCCAGACAACGCTGAGAAAGGGTTGAGTCTGTAAGTAAACATTTTCAAAGCGCCTTTTATGTTACTGGTGGTGAAACTCCAGTGACGGAGCTCGCGGGCGTAGGCATCATCGCATTGCCTAATATACTTGCCGCTAAATGGTACTGTTCAGCACTATCGTGTGCCGGTCAGGTGGTAATGTACGGCCCTGTAATTTCCGGCACAGAGGCATAACACCTTAGGCCTCAGGAGTGGTAACGTATCTGCATTTTGACCTTGGTCTTTGTGTGAGTGTCTATAGGCGGCTGTCATCACTTAACATCAATATGATCACTGCAGGCTTGTTTGCCACTTCCATTACATAAAAAAAAATAGGCGACGAAGATACTAGTGGAGATTTGACGTCATGAGTAGTAAATTAGGCTGCTTTTCATTAAGGAAAAATATAATATGTCTACAGGAAAACACTTCAAGGGAATGAAACCACGGGTACAGATATAAAGTAGTTTTTTTTTAAAGTCAAAGTAGTATGTTTGATATTCTTTCGCATTAACACATGCTTGTGAAATATATTATTAAAGAAAAATAGAAAGAAAAATTTTACTTCAGGCGAGACTCGAACTGACAAATCGGGCAGGACTTCGGTAGCTCAGTTGTATAGGTCGCGCTACGTAAAAAGAACGCTGGAAGAAAGTAGAAGGGATGTGTTCGCGCATCGGTACACTCGCGCACGAAAGTACTAGCCCTATTGGTTTATTTTTGATGTAGCTTTCGCTTGCGGTTTCGTGTATTGGTAGGCAGATTGAAAACTATATTACATAGAATAACATAAAATGAAATAAAAACACATGACGCGCAGCTTGACCGCCAGCGTTCTTTTTACCTAGCGCGACCTATAAGAGCGGCTGGACTAGATTCCCAGTGGCCGCGAGTTCGAGTCTTGCCTGAAGTCAGAAAGCGCGCACGGCCCCGCGGCTGCTGTAGATCGTAAGCGATCTATTCGGTTAAGCGATACGGACGCGGTCGGGTGTGTGATGGGTGACCGCTAGTGGCAAATTAAAATGCGCGTTTTCGTTCCCGCGTTCGGCGGGCACGTTAAGTCTTCGTTCGGTCCCGGTTGCTATCGATAAATAGCAGTCGGTAAACCTTGTCGGGGTCCTTATGGGCGATTTAAAAACATCCGAAAGCGGGTTGGCCACTAACCCGTATCTCCACCAACCCACATTGGAGCAGCGTGTTAGGGTAAGCTCCGCCCTACCCCCCCACCTCTAAAAGGGGAGAGACTTGTGCCCAGCAGTGGGACGTATATGACGAAAAATGTAACGATTACGTTAAAACCACGCCTTTTTCGACTACCACGCGGACGGGGTCGCGGGCATAGCTAGTGTATATTAAAATACCACTCATGCAATGCTAATGTAGACCAATTTTATATTCGTGCTCGGTTGGAAATAGGTGGCTAAAATTGCACAGTTCTATTTCAGAACCAGACTTGACACCGCTTGGTATATTTCAGATGAGAGAATATTGGTAAATTGTCTCATTAAAATTTACATTTGTTGCTTCGTTGATCATTTTGGTATGAAAAATGTAACTGGACAGCTTGTCCGTCCTAGTATTTTGTAATTTTTTATTTATTTTATTTATTTATTTATTTATTCTATATGAAACATTGTTCTTATATAAGCATAAACATTTACAATGGACCCTGCACTAAGCTAGGCTTGTATCGCAGTGGTCCTTAAATATTTCCATACATATTTCTATTAAAATAAAAACAAGACAACGGTTCGATTACGTTATAATACTATGCACCTACGAATCTGAGGCTAGTCGCTAGTACTGTTAGATTTGTTTTTATATTATTTCGCATTAACACATGCTTGTGAAATATATTTCATTTTTAAAGAAAAATGGAAAGAAAAATTCGACTTCAGGCGAGACTCGAACTCGCGACGTACTGGGAATCTAGTCCAGCCGCTCTTCCAATTGAGCTACTGAAGCTCTGCCCGATTTGTCAAATCTTTCCTTCACATCTATTGCATTGCTTTATGGTAGCAGCAGCGCCATCTATTACCAACTATGCTAGTTAGGCAACCGATATAATAGACTTTTCAGTTTATTGAATATCGTAAAGAAGTCGCTTTTACCCTTAATAATTGTTTTTATATTATTTTGCATTAACACTGTTAGATTTGCCTTATCGTGTACTTTTTCAAGATTAACATTCGTATTGTTTATATTAGTTATAAGTATATGCATCTAACATAAAAAAAATACATTATATCCTATCCCCCTTATTCATAAACGTACTTTAGAGACGTTTTAGCTATAGAATGCTTTGTCTTTGTCAGTTGCATTGTCAAATGTGCAGGATAGAAAAAGACAAAGGAGAGATTGGCAACACTTTAGCCACAATGTAAATATAGAACAGTGAGGAAACGTACGTACGTACAAAGCGTTCAAAACGGCACACGTACACAAATATGCGCATCTACGAGGGCTCTAAGCGGTTCTCGCGGTGCTACAGTAGCGAGTGTCGCGTCGTCACGTTGTGATTTGTTTTTGTTTCCACGAGTGTTTTAAAGATGCCACGAGCGTATTGCGTGGTATACGACTGTTTGAACTCTGCATCATCAAAACCGGGGCTATCTTTTTTTAAACTTCCTGGTGATTTTGAAAGGCAAGAACGATGTATTGTTTTAATATCTAACATATTTAAAAAAATCTCGTGTGACAGTGTGTGTAACAATACTCCTCCGCAGCTGCTAGACCGATCATTATGAAATTTTGTGTGTATGAGAATCGGTTGTAGTCTTTTTTTATATACGTAAATGGTAAGGATGATTCTCACCATTTTTTTTTTTGATTTTTTGTACAGTTAATTTGTTTATTTATACCTCTAAGGCGATACGAAGTTCGTCGAGGCAGCTATTTATTATCCTGCTTACCCGAGTGGGTGAGGGGAAGAGAAACTCGCCCGGTCTCGACAACTCGTTGCAGTATTAACCAACACCATAAGATTATCTACATAGACTACATATTATTATTTGTAAACTGTTTTACCGCGGTGTGACGTCATAACGTGCTGCAATTTTATATAAAAATAAAATACGCTTACACTCACAGTCCCACAGTAGGTAGGTATAATATAAACCTGTGTCGTGGGTGCCGTTGTACACATACAGCACATACACAAACACCCAGACCCGAAACAAATATCTGTAGGCCTTACAAATATTTGTTCCGGTGCGGGGATCGAACCGACCCTTCGAATCAAACGGTGGTTTCGCACCGCTGGACTAACCGCGTCGTTTAGGCCGTTTTGAGTCATTTCAGTATTCGCAACATTTTGAATCGTTATATCATAACATCATTTAAGTACTTCTTGACTATATGATTCAAAGACAAATAGTATTTATTTATTTTAAAGAAAAATGGAAATAAAAATTTGACATCAGACGAGACTCGAACTCGCGGCCACTGGGAATCTAGTCGAGCCGCTCTTCCAACTGAGCTACCGAAGTATTTATTTATCCAATACTATTACAGGGTAACCAATAAAAAAAATAGTCAACATCCCAATACGATTGACTAAACGTCAGTAAATGCTAAAATAATAATACCATTATTTAAAAAAATAGTGACATCCCTGTTGCTTCAATGAAGTGTAGGAAAATATTTTATAAAATGGGCTTAGTGTCCATACTGTTTGTGTCCATACTGTGCTTTAGCTAAAATACGTTTATGAATAAGGGGGTATATCTTTGGTTTCATTGGAATCCTGAGTTTGCACAATAATAAAAATGAAGCTTATATCACTGTTTATTTAATAGTGTTTTAATCGTTTGCGAACCTCAATTTGTAAAGTTGTACTATAGGTATTAACAATCGAGGTAACGTTAATGTAATAGATTCACCGTGCAGGGTATAAATGAAAAACGCAAACGCAATGGTCATTGTTTTTCCAACTCACTCTACACTAGCGGAAGTAACTGTCTGGGATACGTTACAGAGAATGCAAACACGGCGCGAAGATAAAAATAGTTCTGTGCATCTCGAGTTAAGGGAGAATTAGTAAAACAGAAAATATAAATATAATTCTTTTGCTTGTTTCAAAAAGATTTTTCATGATCTTTTTTACAGATTAATGCTTAATTCAGGTAAGCTTTGTATTACATAATTGTACTATTTATTTTTCGCATTAGCACATGCGAGTGAATTTTAGTTGTCAATGGATGTCGTTCACCGACCCTAAATCGTAAAGGGAAAGAAAAATTTGCACGCATCGGTGTGGAGCTTCGTTAGCTTAGTGGTAAAGCAGCTGAACTGGTTATCCTGAGGTCGCAGGTTCGATTCCTGCCCGAAGTCAAATTTTGATTTCCGTTTTTCTTTAATTTCTAAAGCTTTGTATGATATTGTGATCCATTTTGATATAAACGACCACTTGATTCAGCGGTGTGAGACGACCGTTTTAACCAAGGCTCACGGGTTCTATTCTCGTACCTGGACAGATATTTGTATGACCTACAGATATTTGTTATGGGTCTGGGTGTTTGTGTTGTGTGTGAATAACGGCATCCACGACACAGGTTTATACCTCGTGAGGGGTTGTGAGTTTTAGCGTGTTTAATATATGATTATTATTATAAATTTACTACAAACTTGGGTTCTCGTGATTGTTAACACACTGTTTTTACCATTAGGTCAAGAATCTTGTCAAATAAACGAAGTGTTTTTTGAAAATGTTATAAAAATAAATGAAAAGTATTGAAATGTTTATTTCAATACTTTTCACACCTGGGTAATATTTTTACGCTTTCATCTCGAAGTCGTACAATAATAATTAATTAGCTATTTTAGAGTTCTGTACCTCAAAAGGAAATGAGGATTCCGCTCGTTATCTCTGATATTACTCTGCCAAAAAAAAAGACGTGTGGCACTCGGGGACTGCCGCGGTAAAGCTATTGCATAGCATTTTGTATCAACTTGCATAAGTTGATTATAATTATTTATTTATTTTATTTATGCAGTATTTCTTTTTTCTTTGATATTAATTCAAGTTACACTTTTTGAGCGCGGTGACCGTTAAGAAAACATTTTTTTTTTCTTTTATTAAATAAATAAAAAGTTAACATTGTTTGAAATATTTATATTATTTTATAATACATATAAACAGCTGCTTATGTATTCGTCCGATTTCGGAGCAGCTCGTCTCGATTCGTGCGAGCTTCGTAGAGTCGTACAATACGTCTAGTTGCACGCACACAAACACCGTGTCGAAGACTGCCGAAAAGAAACGACGTTAGACAATGCACGACCTTCAAGCCACACCTCCGTGCCCGTCGAGGTGGGGAGCGTGAGGTTTTTTTTCGTTACGGAATTTCTGGATTCGGTCCCCGCGCTCAAGGCCCTCGATAGAAGCTATGCAATAATAGCTTAATAGAAAAATAAAACATCATGTAATATGCATTTACAGGAAAACATGTAGGGTAGGTACCCTAACTAATTAGATGTTTCATGGTTTTATTCTACCACTTTGTCGGCGTGATTAAGGTGTATACTTGTGCCAAATTTCAATTCTCTAGTACCAACAGTTTTTGCGCTAAACCGTGGACGGACAGACGGACATGGCGAGACTATTAGGGTTCCTTGTTTACTACGGAACCCTAAAATGCCAGATCTGTGTACACTTGCTTTCCCCCTTTTCACTCTCAGATCGAATTCAATGTTCTGTAGATTATAACGATAATAACGGTATTCTTAATCAATTTAACTCAATTCGCATCAATAGAAATAATCTTGAAACACATTTTGAGAGACGTCAGAGCGGTCGTAGCGGTGCGTAGTGGGTGGAGCTACGTGGCTACGCCGTAGAGGGTTGTAGAGCTGGAGGCATAGACGGCTACGCGCCTCGTAGATATGTTTGTGAAAGAACGTCGCATTTAGAACTAAGCATACGAAGTCTCTACTGTTTTTGTGCTGCGAAAAAAAACGTCGACCATTCGCACACTTTTTTTTTCAAAAATATAACATTTTTCCATTAAAAAAAAATCATATTGCATGTATTTGGTGGGTAGAGATATTATGTGGATTTACAAATATTATGCAATACATCAGAAATGTCGATTTTATTGTTAAGTGTATTCGAATCGATTCTTGTACGTTTTGTTTAGTTGGAAAAAAAAAATCTGGTTGGTGTTGACATCTGTAGTCTTACTGTAAATACAGTTAAGCTTCAAAAATATCTTATATAAAAGAAAATAGAAAATAATTTACTTATAACATTTAGAAATTAAAAAAAAACGGAAAGAAAAATTTGACTTCGGGCAGGAATCGAACCTGCGACCTCAGGATAACCAGTCCAGCGTCGCAAGTTCGATTCCCGCCAGAAGTAAATTTTTTCTTTCCATTTTTTCTTTAATTTCTAAAGTTAACTCGTATGTGTTATTGCGAAAAATAAATAGTACAATTATAAAAATTTGCTTTCAACTGCACATGATTAAAAATATGGATAACTAACATTTCGTTTGCAAATAAATTGCTTGTATTATTGGAAGTAAATGCTAGTTGCCTTTTAACTTGCCGTCGTAAACATATTCAAATTCAGTTGTTGTATTTTTCAACTAAACTAGCTTGCGTTTTTTTATAATTTTTCAACTTGTATTTTTATTTGTTTTTATCGATACAGGCACCGAGGCCCCGCGTCAATGTCTGCACAAATAGTGGCCGGTGACCGTCCACCGTTTCCCATTAAGCGGTGTTTGTACGCTTGAAATGAATCGACCGCACTTTATACGCTCTTAGCGTTGTTTGTTCATATCCACATTTCTGTGTATGGCGGCGTGCATGTATGAAGAGAATGATGAAGGTAGACGAGGCACGAGAGGTATGTCAGGACCGGGATATCTGGCGCTCTACACTCTGCCTACCCCGTTAGGGACCTGGCGTGAAGATTACATACACATTAATGTGTTTGTACCGTCCGGCTTCAATAAGTTTCTGCAATTGTTTTAGCTTAAATATAATTTCGGGCATCCGGACGTGACATAGAGCAACACCAGAGGGGAGTAGCCATATGTAGGCTTTCCCCTCTGTCAAAGTATAAGCCCAATTGGGCCTATACCTGTCGCCTAGATACTAAAATGTGTGCGTGAAATTGTTTCTGTATTTTGTTAAAGTCAAGCTGTGTGTCGTAGTATTAGACTATTTTGTAGTGCGCGTGTGTGTCGCACGCATTTCCCCCCCAAAAAATGACTGACTGTTTTGCATCGGTAATAAACGCTATGGCTAATCCCCTCCGGTTTCCCGCGGCCGGTGGCCCGTGTTGCTCTATGGGACATGACGAACCCACCGCTCACAAACGAAAGAAATTTTTCTTCTTCTGGAAGATTATTATTTCACTAGTTAGTCAACCGCAGCGGTCAAACTATTCCAATCGGGCGGTAGTAAGTGCGTTAACGCAAGATGGGCACCAGATTTTATATGGCCTACAGATATTTGTTTCGGGTCTGGGTATTAGTGTATGTGTTGTTTGTGTATGACGGTACCCATGACACAGATTTTATACCTAGTGTGGGCTATGAGTGTATGCGTATTTTATTTTATTATTTAATACATTACCACCTACTCGGAACACGATAGTGGTGAACACTACCATTTAGTGGCAGATAAATTAGGTAATGCGGTGGTGCCTTCGCCCTCGAGCTCCTACACTGGAACTCTATCACCATTATAATTTAGTTTTGTAACAAATTAATTCAATGAGTGAGGGATCATTTTGTTAATGGGGAATTTGTCAAATTGAAACTTTTTTCATGTTGACAGATTTTTTTTTAATATTTCACTTTATACGCAGCGAAGCATGTACCGGGCCGATAGTAATTTAATAATTATTGAGCTACAGTGCTCACCAAGAAATAATGCATATCGAGCCTATGAAAGTGACAATCGACTAGTTTCGGATTTATACTCGTAGAGCGTTATTTCTACTGCACACTGCCTACGTAAGCATCCGTGGTCCGGTATTGGTCAA
The DNA here is from genome assembly GCA_036365455.1 of Macrosoma leucophasiata. NCBI lineage: Eukaryota > Metazoa > Arthropoda > Insecta > Lepidoptera > Hedylidae > Macrosoma > Macrosoma leucophasiata. The sequence continues at coordinate 14,780,364 of JAWQUS010000004.1, forward strand.
AACTTGATCAAAATTGACAAACGTCAAATATTTTTATTATTAAGCCTTTATTGCTGATACTAAATTAATTACAATTGTATAAAGTTAACATTTTTTTTTTCACATCGGATTACCAGATTTAGTGGTAATCCGATGTGGTTCTTCCAGCTCTTTCCATTCATTTCTATCTTTCGCTTTTCTTGACCAAATTGTTCCTCCGATTTTCTTTATATCATCTGTCCATCTTTTGATTTGTCTCCTCTTCTCCTTTTTCCATCTCGTGGTTGCCACTCTGTTATATTTTGTGTCCATTTCGTTCTACTTTCTCTTGTCATATGCCCTACCCACCGCCATTTCAACTGTCTAATTTTCTAAACTACGTCTTCTACCTTTGTAGTGTGTCTGATTTCTTCGGCTCTTTTGCGATGTTTTATTGTGACGTCTATCATACTTCTTTCGATTCACCTCTGGCATGATCTAAGTTTTAATAACTTAATCTATTATATAAAAATAAGTCGAGTTTTCCTTCCTGACTTTATAACTCCAGAACGCACGAACCGATTTCCACGGTTTTGCATTCATTGGAAAGGTCTCGGGCTCCGTGAGGTTAATAGCAAAGAAAATTCAGGATTATAAAACGACATCCATGCGGGCGAAGCCGCGGGCAACAGCTTGTATATAATAATAATAACGTTATTAAACGTCAAATAGGTAAGGTGCAAAAGAGATAACGCGCTACACAGCCGAAATAAGCCGACTTAGAGATTGGAGATTGGAAGAGTCGAATAGTAAAATGGCTATACTCAAAAAAACCACAACTTAACCATCCATGACTTGTATTCAAATACAACTTATTGCACTATATAATGTCTATTCGAATAAAATGGTGTACGGAATGTATTTCCACTACACATATAAACAACTGAATTCAATACACAACTCCTACCCTTCACTTTGCCTGATGTAGTGATTGCAAGGGCTATAAATAAGAAGAATTTATTAAGTCTGGTACGCTACGTATGATTTCTATCAGACCTCCATTTTGCCTGTTTACTTAAGTCTAGCCTCTGATAGAACGGTTGGCGAATGTTGATTTGTAAGTTAAGAGATATTAGTTTCTAGTGGTGGTAGAGTTCTACTAGTGACGGAGCCCGCGGGCGTAGGCACCACCGCATTACCTCGCCGCCGCTGCTACATGGTAGTGTTCAGCACTATCGTGTTCCAGTCAGGTGGTAATGTACGGCCCTGTTATTTCCGGCACAGAGGCATAACACCTTAGGTCTCAGAGGTGGTAACGCATCTGCACTTTGCCCTTGGTCTTAGTGGAAGTGGCTGCAGTTATCACTTAACATCCATGTGAACTGCATGCTTGTTTACCACTTCCATTACATAAAAAAACAGTTTAGAAAAGACGTGATAGAGATAAAGCGTATATGTATGTATTTATGTTACTTCACGTTAAGTCGTAAGTTATGGGGTAGACAGAGAGTGTGTAGCGCTAGATATCCCGTTCTTGACACATTCATCTTTCTCTTCATACATGCACGCCGATTCCTAAAGCTAAGAGATAGAGTGAACTCTTGATAGGATTATCTCAACTATCAACTCTACCTTTTAACTGATGTTAAAAGGTAGGGTTCCAGTATAGAAATAGAAATAGAAAATATTTTTATTTCGAATAGATCTTTACAGATACTTTCAAAACGTCAATAAATCATAAACTACCTTAGAGCGAATAACCATTACATATAGTAAAAGCAAAATCATATATTAATAGTAAATTAAAAATTAAAATTTAAACTATTTGGTTAAAACATAATAATCATAAAATTATTCAATTCCTTCAATGATAATAAATGAAGAAAAAGAAAAACTTATTCGTCAAGATCAATGTTATTCACTTAGCAGAGTTCCAAGTGCAGTCACTACTGAGAAGAACTCCGCTACCCAACAAACTCAGTAAGAGCTCTTTTAAATGAGAGCTTAAATCTAGTACAGATTATCGTGAAAAATCAAATAATGTCGACGACCATAGCATAGATGCAAATAAACTGCTCTCTACTAAATGTGATGTAGCCCCTGCAAACCAAAACAGACCAGTCCCCACCAACAGCACCCGTTCACGAGTATGACGCATGTGACAGCCATTGCCCTCCTCGACCATTTGAGAGGGACTCGAGGGTGAAAGCGTCAACGCACAACCTAATCTATCCGACGTCAAATAAGTCAAATAAATAAATACGCTTACACTCACAGCCCCACACTAGGTATAAACTTGTATCGTGGGTATCGTTGTAAACACACAACGCATACACAAACACCGAGACCCGAAACAGGCGAAATATCAGCGGGCTATATAAATATATGTCCCGGTGCGGGGATCGAACCCGAGACCCTTCGGTTCAAACGGTCATCTCACACTGCTGGACTAACTAGGTCGTCAAAATGTTGTTGTGGTGTTTTAGTACTATCCAGTTCCGGTAAGATGGTAATTTAGGGATTTTATATTTTATGTACTGAAAGTGGCAAACAAGCATGCATTTCACATTGATGTTAAGTGATGGCTGCAGCCTATAGACACCCACACAAAGACCAGAGGTCAAAATGCAGATGCGTTACCACTCCTGAGGTCTAAGGTGTTATGCCTCTGTGCCGGAAATAACAGGGCCGTACATTATCACCTTACCGGAACACGATAGTGCTGAACACTATCATTTAGCGGCAAGAATTAGGTAATGCGGTGGTGCCTACACCCGCGAGCTCCGTTTCTGGAGCTCTCTCTACCAATGGATGGCAATGCATCTGCATTTTGATCTTTGGTTTTTGTGTAGATGTCTATAGGCTACAGTCATCACTTAACATCCCTGTGAATAGCATGCTTGTTTGCAATCTTCATTAAATTATAAAATTTTACTGGTGGTAGAGCTCCAGTGACGGAGCTCGCGGGCGTAGGCACTACCGCATTACCTAATATACTTGCCGCTAAATGGTAGTGTTCAGCACTATCGTGTTCCGGTCAGGTGGTAATGTACGGCCCTGTAATTTCCGGCACAGAGGCATAACACCTAATGCCTCAGGAGTGGCAGCGCATCTGCATTTTGACCTCTAGTCATTGTGTGGGTGTCTATAGGCTGCAGTCTTCACTTAACATGAATGTGAACTGCATGCTTGTTTGCCACTTTTATTACAAAAAACAAAAAAAAAAAAAAAATGCATTTTTAGATTTACAAATAAAAAAGTATCTCTGTCTGTCACATTCTCTCCTGAACCACTGAAGCTATTTTGATGAAATTTGTTTTAACTGCCTCGGTAGCCTAGTGGTAGCAGGCCACTACTACTACGCTGAGGTCCTGGGTTCGATTCCCGGGTAGGAGGTTATCAGAGATAATGGTGTAAAGTCCTTTATCTCTGGTTCTATTGGGATTTTTCCATTTTCTGGAAATTTTCTAGTACCTGGTCATGTGCCCGGTGATGTTAACAGGCTCGCCACCTGTTACATGGGCCAAAACGTAACCGGTGAATCGTGGGTGTTCGCATGTATGCTTGAATGCATTCATTTACCTCTGCCTACCCATTCGGGGATTACAGGCGTGAAGTTACGTTAAATAACTGTACGTTAGCATTTTAGTTTCTGTACAAGTTAAGCGCCCCCCCCCCACTTCCCCCTCTTGCTCCGTTGAGTGCTACCGACGATTGCAAGGTATTACTAATGCAAGCGTTCAGAGGTGGCTGCAAGGTTACAAATCACTTGATTAACTGCTCTCGTATTGCTGAAGTTGTTTCTAGTTTAATTCAGAACCCAGAGGTCTTTTTGAGGGTATTTTGAATTAAATGTTATTACCAAATATCACGTATACCTATGACTGTCTGCAAGGTTTTTTTTTTTATATAATACGAAGTACGTGTGACTTAATCACAGCCTATATTTTTCTGTTTCCACTTTCATACTAGTTCTCGCTCGCTTTCCTCTCGCACTTTTATTCTGTCTGCAAGGTTGGATGTTAAGCAGTTGCATAAACATCCCCGCTTTCCTGACGACCGGGTTAGTCCAGCGGTGTGAGATGACCGTTTGATTAGGAGGGTCGCGGGTTCGATCCCCGCATCGGGACAAATGTTTGTGTGGCCTACAGATATTGGTTTCGGGTTTGGGTGTTTGTGTATGTGTTGTATGTGTACAACGGCACCCACGACACAGGTTTATACCTACTGTGGGGCTCTGAGTGTACGCGTATTTTATTTTATTTTCCTGATGACACTCATATGTTCCTTATGTTTCGTAGCATCGCTAGGCTATAGATACCCACACAAAGACAAAATGCAGATGCGTTGCCACCCCTGAGACCTTAGTTATTATGTCTCCGTCTGTTATTACGAGGCCATATGTACCATCTAACCGAAACACGATAGTGCTGAACACTAACATTTTGCGGCAGATATAGGTTAGGTTATGCGGCGGTGCCTACGCCCTCGGAGTTGTACACTGGAACTTTACCACTAGTAGACCAGTAGACCAGTAGACCAGTAGACCAGTAAACCAGTAGACCAGTAGACCAGGAGACCGTATAAACACGGAAATAGTGTTAATAATTTGACAGCATAAGATTGAAAGTTCTATTACCGTTATTCACAATCATCATTAACATTTGGAGTTACTAATTTATTACAGTATCTTTAGGTTTGATTTTGTATTTTATGTAATGGAAGTGGCAAACAAGCATGCATTTAACATTGATGTTAAGTGATGACTGCAGCTTATAAACACCCACAGAAAGAACAAGATCAAAATGCAGATGCGTTACCACTTCTGAAGCTTAAAGTGTTATGCCTCTGTGCCAGAAATTACACGGCCACACATGATCGGAAAACGATAGTGCTGAACACTGCCATTTAGCGGCAAGTATACCTATTAGATAATGCGGTGATGCCAACGCCCGCGAGCTCCGTCTCTGGAGCTCTAACATCAGTAAACCTCTGTAAAAATTAATTAAATCACGGTATATCAATATCCCGAAGAAACGTAATCGCAATAAGCGCAGTTTCCATAAAGATTTTAAGGTGATTAATTAATCCGAGGTGCTACGATTCGTAGACATCATTAGAAATTCCTAATTACGGGTGACCGTCGGGGTAGAGTCCGGAGATGTGGCGCAGCATTATCGTGCTAGGGGAACGGTGATCGTTAACCTATTTCATTCGCGGGGGGCTTGTCAGTCGTCGCCCGGTAGCGGTCCGCTCCGCACGCGTCGTGCCACCGCGTGATGATAATAGAGGCCTATACTACACATATCAGTTTTTGAACGTATTTTTAAGGTGTTTTTACAACGATTGTGAGTGTCATGTACGTGGCGATAGCGTTTTCTCTGGCCAGTGGACAACAGGTTGTCGCTTGTTTGGTTTCAGTTTGATGAAGTGGATTTGTTTTTATCGGTTTGTACTGTTTAGGTGTTAATGTGCTGCTAATTCTTCGAAAGCTGCAGCTTCAAGTGAACCGTCTTTCGTTTCATTGCGATGAATGGTTGTTATCATTTATGTAAGCTAAAGAACTCTTCGCGTGGTCTCGCCGGTGCCTTGTAACTCGTACGGCCTTAAAAGTTCAGTTTCAGGGACAGAACTTCTTACCTAAGTAAAATATTTTGCTTTTGTAATACAGCTTTTTTTAAATACTTATTATACTTAAATACAGACACTGTTAAATGAGGAAGGGAATGAAAAATTCGGCGCTTGGATTGGGGCTTTGGTAGCTTAGTGGGTAAAGTGGCTTGTTATCCAAAGGTCGCATGTTCGATCCCTGCCTTAAGTCAAATACTACAAATACTTTGAACATTTTCGTTTGGGTCAAACGGTCTATATATGCTTATGGTAGCTTATACAGCTTTCGTAATAAAGCCTTTACATCCGGTACACTCATCAGCTTTAAGAGGGCAGTTACCTTCATGTTAAGCTGCCTTCCGGTGGCTTGTATAATGCTGACATTACCTTGGTCACTAAAGTGGCTAAAAGAGGATAAGTGCCATCTTTACTCGGTTGTCATAAAACACCAAGTTCGACGAAACTTAAAAAACCGGTCAAGTTTCGTTATAGACATCTTCATTATTGCAAACAGTCTGTAATTCATGTTCAATTCATAACTCGTCGTCTGTCGTTATCGGGTAAAAATAATGTTAAGTTAGCCAACTAATAATAACTTGGCGCAGTATTGACAGACTTTTAAATTTATAGCCTATCTAACTAGATATCTACATTCAGTTCAGATTCAACAATTAATTCTAGATATTTGAATTTAATTGAATCGGATGAGCATCAGCTCTTGTGATTTTAAGTTATTTGCCTAATTTATTTATTATTGTCAAAAAATTCAGCTGCTGAATGTTTATATATATAACACGTTATATATAACACGTTTTTCAGACTGTTCATTGTGTGATCAAACGTATACCTTTTTTTTTTCTCTTTTTGAATAGACTTAAGCAGGCGACTCGTCTCGAGACGATAAGTAGACTTATCTTCTTTACCAAGCAGTTGGCGAGTGCAAAGATCTGTCCTTAATTTACACAAGGGCCTACTGGCCTTACTAGCTAGGGACATACGATTAGGGGCGGTGCGGAGCAACTTTCGACATCACTTCGAGTGTATCCTTGGATATTCTCTTACGGAAAGTCTCAATTGAGCTTATTCCTCGATCAAGATCTAATCTGTGATGTCAGGTCTTCGACCTTCAACCACTAAACCGAGCTAACTCATAATAATAATTATTATGGCAACCCATCTGCTGGGCACGAGTCTCTCCCCTTTTTTGGAGGTAGGCCTGGAGCTTACTCCACCACGCTACTCCAATGCGGATCGGTGGAGATACGGGTTAGTGGCCAACCCGCTGTCGGATGTTTTCAAACCGCCTATTAGGCCTCCGACAGGACGACTGCTTATCTATCGATAGCAACCGGGACCGACGGCTTAACGTGCCCTCCGAAGCACGGAAACGCGCATTTTAATTTGCCACTAGTGGTCACCCATCACACATCCAACCGCGCCCGTAATGCTTAACCGAGTAGATCGGTTACCATCTACAGCTGCGGGGCCATGCGCTTACCCATACTACAGTAATATTACAAACATAAAAGAGACTATATGGCTATCTGTGATCCTTTCACGTTCAAACTTTCAGCCGATTGTGATAAAATTCAGTATGGAGATGGTATCAATTTTAAGAAAGGACTTACGTAGGGGGCTCGTCTTGAGACTGCACTAGACTATTCCGTGACTTAATGTCTTATGTGCCCTAGGTGGGGCAGAAGGCGTTTACAATACTCCGCCATCGCGATCTGTCTTGGGCTGCGCGCTTCACCTCGGACCATGTCAGCCCGATAGTCTTCATTACTGCCGCTACTGATCGTCTCTAAGTGTATTTGGGACGGCCACGTTTCTTCATCCCTTAGAGATGTCCCTAGACAAGCTCTAGAATGGACTCCACAAAGATTTCTGAGACTGTGGCCAATCCATGTTCATTTTCGGCGCCTGATTTGCAGACTGATCGGGTTTTCACGACAAAGATTTCCTTAATTGGAGATCTTTTGTGGCCAGAAGATTTCCTGGATCTGTCGTAAGAAAGAAAGAAGAAAGAAAGCAACATTTATTTGACACACAGCGAGATACATATATCAGGCATAAAATGTTGCTTACAATAAAGTAGAAAATCGTAAGCTTCTGTTGATAAAGACCTGGATTCGCCGTGTGTTTGTCTATTTTACCGTGCAATCGACGAATAGAGATGGCTCTCGGCCTGCGGAGTTAGAGCAATAAAATTACGAAAATGGCTGCTGCTTACACGTTTTCATATTTAAAAAAACGTGAGAGATCGAAGCTCCACACTTCACCAAATTAAATCTGCTTGACAAGACACGACATGTGGCAAGTGGGGTATGACATTTTGTCGTACTCGCTTATGACAGCAAACGCTTCCGCGCGATACCTGCAATTTGATTTTAAAATATCTTGAAAAGTACGATTTTTAAGTTTAAATGTGTTCTTAATTTTTATTAATAAAAATTCCGGTAGATTTCACTAATGTTTTCAGTTGTGTTTTAACTGAACTTGAATTAAACTTCAAGTAAAACATACTCGTCTATTGCTGGTCTTGATACACCGGTGGTCCGAATTAATTATTCGACAATGTCTAATGTTACTTTGAACTCTCTTAAGAATTTCCAAGATACGTTAGCTACAAAAAAATATCATAATTGCAATTTGATGTTTTTTTTTTTTTTTTTTTATGTAAAGGAAGTGGCAAACAAGCATGCAGTTCACATTGATGCTAAGTGATGACTGCAGCCTATAGACACCCACACAAAGACCGAGGTCAAAATGCAGATGCGTTACCACTCCTGAGGCCTAAGGTGTTATGCCTCTGTGCCGGAAATTACAGGGCCGTACATTACCACCTGACCGGAACACGATAGTGCTAAACACTACCATTTAGCGGCAAGTATATTAGGTAATGCGGTGGTGCCTACGCCCGCGAGCTCCGTCACTGGAGCTCTACCACCAGTTTTTTTCTTATCCATTATTATAATAGTTACATAATGGTAGCCCGCAATTTTTTTCAGAATGTTTATAAAACAAGACCAATTTAATATAGAAAAGCTACGAATTTTCTTTTCGGAGAACCAATATAAAAATATCATAAAACCAAAATGTAACGTAGCGCTTAAATTGATATCAATTTATAATAACCCGGCTATTTCATGAAATCACTGTGATTCAACGGGTTGTAAGTACGCTTTTTGGTGTGTAAATATATGTTAGCCGAGTGGCTAAGCATAATGGATAACGTCTGTTCAACTAGACGATGTTTAGTTGGTTAAAATTAAATGTACTACCTGGGCATTGGCTACTTGATCGCACGGACACATAAGATAATGGTAATTAAAGCTATGTTTCATTGAATATGAATAAGCGGAGAGTTCCACGACTATACAACTAGACGAAATTTAGCCTACTGGTTAAATTTTATTCGATTAAAAGTTGGAACTCTGAACATTTTGAATAGTTAAATATATACTTTACTGTTTTTTTTTACTTTATTTCGCAATAACACGTGCTAGTGAAATACATATTTAAAAATAAATGTTTTTTTTTCCATATTAAAAAAAATATATTTTATTTTTGAATAATATCATTAACGGTGATTTTTAACCCAGTCGCGATATAAACTGATGATTAAACTACAAAATAGGCGTGCTTGATTATCGTCGTTCTATGACATGGATATTTGTATTATGAAACAGTTTCTTATACCATGCCCATACAGTTTAAAAAATACTTCATTATTAAGAACACAGAGTATTAATGGAAAAAACCTAAGAACCTAATGTAACATGCATAAATTATAACTAAGACTTAATGGAAAATAAAGTCCATCAAATATGCCATACGTCACAAACAAAGCGTTGTTATATCATACATTTTCATAATGTTATTTTTCGTCGAGCTTCTTTTGTTAGACAAAACTAATTAAATGATATCTGTAAGGATCTTTTGATAATAATTTGTAATATAAAAAGACTTTTATATTACGTACTTAGATACTTTTTGTCACGTTATTAGTTTAAATCAATCCTGAACTCAAGTTACAAAATTTTAGACACACAGGTTAATAGCGTGTGTATCATTTTTGTTGTGATAGAATATCAATTAAATATTTTCGTCCTATTTTTTTTTTGAGAGGAGACTTCAAAATGTCCATATAGATATTAACTACATTTAATTAAGGCTTTATAAAGAACGATTCTAGCCAATACATCCAACAACAATCTGAGCTACGTTTCCAATATTTTCTACGAAAAACATGCATTCTGGAGAGTAAATCTGATATTAAAAGGCTTGCATTTGAATTTAACTTTACTAATGTTTGCGTATTTCTTTATTTTTCCGGTATTGGTTTCCTTAATGTTCTTTGAATTATAATGCTACCAAAAACTCAAGTACCTCAACTACCCAAATGCTCAGTTTTTAACTGAGCATTTGCCGACTTTAGAAAATAGGAAAAACAGATGTCTTCGTGGTCGACAACGGTTAGATACATAGTCTGTCAAACCCGCACTGAAGCTCTCCAAGATCTATAGCCCAGCTTAGTAGCAAGAATAACTGACAGAGCTTACCATGCCAAAGCTCAAGCTCAAGATTGATGTCACCTACTATCGACAGCATGACGTAAAGCATGACTAACTAATGACGAAGTTCCCTCGTTTGTCACCCCCAGTCATTTCCTTAATCCGATGCATTAGGTGCTACTAATGGGCTTAGTGGTGTTATCGAAGTCTCCAGTGGAAAGTCTTCGTTCTATTAAGTTAATTGTATCAATTTTTCACACGACATTCTATCTTTATGATTTTTATATAAGGGTCACGGCATGTCGGATCGTTTCGTTACTTTTATTGATGTTTGACCCATCGATCCGGCTCGAAGGACCAGAAGTCAATGTTTGTAATATAAACAAAAGCCGGTTGGTTTTGAAGTAACTTGGAATTGATCTTCGAAGTATAATCGAAGCTTTTGTTTTATAATTACAGAGTAGGTGGAGTTTCAGTGTTCTTTAAAATGTAATAGAATTATACCACCTTTTTGGAAGGCAGACTATGCGTCTGATTTGAATGATTGATTATGATTGAATGATGTGAATGAAATTATGAAGATTTTTTATGTTTCTTGACAGTTTAACCACATTTTTAAGTTTATTTTAGTTGGAGATAACTAAAAGAAAACCTTTTAAATCTGCTAGCCTTATTCCATATTTTCCAACTGATTTCATTATTCGATCAATGTGGTAAAAAATGGCCATACCTAATTACATTTCGCCGAAAAAACGTGTGCGTTGCGTAGTTCATCATCATAATCACTTTAGCCGAATAAGCCGAAAGATGTCCACTGCAGAACAAAAGCCTTCCCAACAATGCCCACATAATCTTCTTATGTGGGCATTGTGCGTTATTTTGGGAAGAATTTGCCATAATCGTCACGCTTCGCAGGCGGACTGGCAATCTGCGACGCTAGGTTTCTTCGCGGGACTTTGCTGCCCATCCCCTGCATTTGCATTTTTCTACCGCCCTATAGGAATCGTTTGACCGCCATTGTTCGGTTGAATGACTACACTAGTGGCAGATTTGTAACTGTAAGCAGTAATGGTGTTACTTTGAAGGTATGAAGTTAAGTTAGAATAAACATCATTTAACATTTACTATGTTAGTACGTCTTTAAATATTCCTTACTATATTATTGGCAAGAATATTCAGCTACAAATACAAAACACAATATCATTTTTTTCTTTCCATTTTTCTTTAAAATAAAAATACATTTCACAATCATGTGTTAATGCGAAATAATATAAAACAATTATTAAGGATAAAAGCGACTTCTTTACGATATTCAATAAACTGCAAAGTCTATTATATCGGTTGCCTAACTAGCATAGTTGGTAATAGATGGCGCTGCTGCTACCATAAAAGCAATGCAATAAATGTGAAGGAAAGATTAGACAAATCGGGCAGGGCTTCAGTAGCTCAATTGGAAGAGCGGCTGGACTAGATTCCCAGTAGGCCGCGAGTTCGAGTCTCGCCTGAAGTCAAATTTTTCTTTCCATTTTTCTTTAAAATAAAAATATATTTCACAAGCATGTGTTATGGAGAATAATATAATATAAAACAATTATTAAGGGTAAAAGCGACTTCTTTACGATATTCAATAAACTGCAAAGTCTATTATATCGGTTGCCTAACTAGCATAGTTGGTAATAGATGGCGCTTCTGCTACCATAAAAGCAATGCAATAAATGTGAAGGAAAGATTTAACATATCGGGCAGGACTTCAGTAGCTCAATTGGAAGAGCGGCTGGACTAGATTCCCAGTAGGCCGCGAGTTCGAGTCTCGCCTGAAGTCAAATTTTTCTTTCCATTTTCTTTAAAATAAAAATATATTTCACAAGCATGTGTTAATGCGAAATAATATAAAACAATATCATTGTTATTGATGGGTGAACTCTACAATTGTTAAGAAAATGTACAGTTTTTTTGCATTTTACATAACATATTTGCCGCTGTGCAGCCATTATATGGAGCCCCGGAGCGTACTCTTCCGATATTCTCTATCTGCTATAATAGTGATGTGCAAACGGAAGTTTACAGTCGATGAAAATGTTTTATATCGAACATATTTTTTATTGTTTCTCCATTTGATTGTCCATAAAATCTTTGGTGCTGGATTTTTTTTCTTGTAGACGATGTACAAGTGTGCTATGATTTTGTTTTGGATTGTTGTAGTAAGTACAATAAATTGATTTGTTTTATTGAAACTGAAACAGTTTTACGGATTTACCTCGCGTACGATATATTAAACTAAAATTATTTTAAATTTCAACCAGACGTTTCGGTCGCTTTTCAGCTTCCGTAGTCGTCGTAGACAGACTAAGGTGTCATTTATCTAACAGTAATTTAAAAAATAATATGCAGCATCGATTTCGTAAACGCCTCGCGTAGCGTTCAGGATTAACGCAATAATTAATGAATCTTGAAGTCTTTCAGACTGATTTGTTCCGTTTCTAATTACTTATTTAGTGAAGTATAATCTATAATATTGGAAAGAAAGGTCGTAGTGATTCACGAAACAACTATTTATTTAGCCTTTGAATTAAGAAATTGCTGGCCCATTCCGTATTGATTGAAGTAGTTATTGAATCAGTTAATACGTAATCCATTATTCTCCATTCATCAATTGCATTTCTCTTTATAATAATTTCTCTTTATAACAATTTAATAATAATAATGGCAACCCTATACGTCCCACTGCTAGGAACGAGTCTCTCCCCTTTTTGGAGGGGGGGAGGGGGATTTTGAGCTTACTCCACCACGCTGCTCCAATGCGGATTGGTGTGGAGATACGGGTCGGCCAACCCGCTGTCGGATGTTTTCAAACCGCCCATAAGGCCTCCGACAAGGTTTAACGACTGCTATCTATCCATAGCAACCGGGACCGATGGCTTAACGTGCCCTCCGAAGCACGGAAACGCGCATTTTAATTTTCGACTAGCGGTCGCTCATCACACACCCGACCGCGCCCGTAATGCTTAACCGAGTAGATCGCTTACACCAGCCGCGGCGCCATGCGCGCTTATTCTCTTTATATGTGCGACATATTCCGATTTGTATTTTATTGCGTTATTCATATTTTACGCCATGAAGTGGCAAACAAGCATGGCTTACGTGCACTTACTATCAATCTTATGATAAGTGCCTGTAGCCCATAAATAATAACAACCAGAGATTTCGATGTCAGATGCATTGCCACTCCTGAGTCTATGTTTTTATAGCTCAGTGCCAGAAATGACGGGTACGTATATTACCACTTAATTGGAACATGATAACATGTACTCGTACGGTAGAATTAGCGGGAATTGCTTTAGGTAATGTGTTGGTGCCTACACCTGCGAGCTCCGTCACTGGAATAATACCACCTCTAATAGACCGAATCGTTTAAATCCTTACTAATATAATAAATGTGAAAGTAACTCTACCTGTCTCCTTGTCTGTTACGCTTTCCGGCCCAAACTGCCGAGCAGACTGGGACGATGAAAGTGCTATAGTACATTTTTTTAGCATTAGACAGAGGAAAAACCCAGAAGCAGGTGTCAGAAAACCAAACACGAAATAGTATCGTATTCCATTCGTTTTGTGTTCTTGACCACTACTTTTTTAGGTCTTTTATAGGAGACCTTTTAGAAAACGCATTAGTTTAAAAATTAAATATGTTGCCAATTAATGTAATTCGAAAATAGTATTGTTTGAAAACGAATATTTGGAAATAATACACTATTGTATAGGTAAAATTGGTTTTCAGAATAATTATCGTAATTTTCTAACTTTTTACTTAAAACTTAATGACAAAATTAACAAATGCTAAAAAAAAAATACTATAGTAAATCTTACATTTTAATATGTTTGCGTTATTGAAACTTCGATAATAATATGTTTCTATCGATAAATGGTCACCACTGGCGACACGTCGTCTCCAGTTGGATACAGTCCAGGCGGGTACAGTCGGCCCAATAAATATGTATGAATCGAACACGTCATGTTTCATAAGCAAGGCGAGTGTACTAGTATTGTACCGACACGATCGCGCGATAATTTTCCAATTAACAGAATCATGTTATTGGACCTTATGTGATTATACTGGTGGTAGAGCTCCAGTGACGGAGCTCGTGGGCGTAGGCACCACCGCATTATGTTTATCTACTTGCCACTAAATGGTAGTGTTCAACACTATCGTGTCTCGGTCAGGTGGTAATATACGGCCCTGTTCCTTCCGGCGCAGAGGCATAGCATCTTAGGTCTCAGGAGTGGTAACGCATCTGCATTTTGACCATGGTCTTTGTGTGGGTGTCTAAGGCTGCAGTCATCACTTAACACCAATGTGAACTGCATGCTTGTTTGCCACTTCCATTACATAAAAAATGCATGGCCCTGTTATTTCCGACTCAGAGACATAATATCAGGCCTCAGGGGCAATGCATTTACATTGCAATATCTTGTTCAATTTTATTTATATAAGTATATTAGGTAACGCAGCGTTGCCCACGCTCGTGAGCTCTGTCACTGCAGCTCTACTACCAGAGATACCAGACCTTTGACGACCCGGCTAGTTCAGCGATGTGAGACGACCGTTTGATTCGAAGGGTCGCGGGTTCGATCCGCGCACGTCAAATATTTGTATGGCCTACAGATAATTGTTTCGGGTCTGTGTGTTTGTATATGTGTTGTATGTGTACAACGGCATCCACGACACAGGTTTATACCTACTGTAGGGCTGTTATTGTAAGCGTATTTTATTTTTTACAGATTTAATCGACATCCCTATTTATTAATTACTCGTCTCTAGTGAATAGGTTCTTATTTTAAAAATAGATGTTGCCAAGAAGCCGGGGCCGCTAGTATAATATGAATAAAGATTAAGTAAGCCTGGAATGAACGCGAACAAACAATATTAAGTCGGGATATTTTATGAGAACTAACAGTATGAAAACATAATGTAATACGTCTAGAACGACGAATAGACGGTAAACACTGGGTGGCTACAGCACATAGCTTAATATCCGCCT
This sequence comes from Macrosoma leucophasiata, assembly GCA_036365455.1. Lineage (NCBI taxonomy): Eukaryota > Metazoa > Arthropoda > Insecta > Lepidoptera > Hedylidae > Macrosoma > Macrosoma leucophasiata. The sequence continues at coordinate 14,795,485 of JAWQUS010000004.1, forward strand.
AATATACATAAATACTAGTTTCCCGTCCCAGCTTCGCTCGGTTGCAATGTTTTTTTTTAATGTAATGAAGGTGGTAAACAAGCATGCTGCTCATATTGATGTTAAGTGATGACTGCAGCTTGTAGACACTTACACAAAGACCAGAGGTCAAAATGCAGATCTGCATTTTGACCTCTGGTTTTTGTGTAGATGTCTAAAGACTGTTGCGTTGACAACACAGATGCGTTTCCACTCCCGAGAACTAGGGTGTTATGCCTCTGTGCCGGAAATTACAGGGCCGTACATTACCACCTGACCGGAACGATAGTACTAAACACTACCATTTAGCGGCAAGTATATTAGGTAATGCGATGGTGCCTACGCCCGCGAGCTCCAACACTAGAACTCTACCACAAGTACAATGTTGCGTACATTGCTAAGATCATCACTAAGGTCTCAGGGATGGCAACGCATCTGCATTTTGGAGATGCGTTGCCACCGTCACTGGAGCTCTATCACCAGTATAATGTGTATATATAATATATGTAACTGGCCATATACCCATTAACATATGCTCTTGTAGCTTAAATCGCTTATCTGTCGGAAATCATGGGGCCGTATATTACCACGAAACTGAAATACTCTGTAGACTAAACAATGTCTTAGTTTCCACACCCCGGAGAATTGTTATTGGAGCTATATCACGGCACATATTACCAGGTTAGCCTAAAAATAAATAAATAAAATACGCTTACACTCACAGCCCCACAGTAGGTATAAGCCTGTGTCGTGGGTGCCGTTGTACACATACAACGCATACACAAACACCCAGATCCGAAAGAAATATCTGTAGGCCAAACAAACATTTGTCCCGTTGCTGGGATCGAACCCGCGACCCTCCGAATCAAACGGTCATCTCACACCGCTGGACTAACCGGGTCGTCCCAAGAAAGCTTATGTACTTTCATTCTGACTTCAAATATTACGTCGATCTTTATAGGTAATATTCACTTAAAATTAACTTCACTTACAATTAATATACGCGGTCGAGTTGAGATCTTTGCGCAAGATCTGCGGTGTATCACTCACCGATCGCGTTCGTAATGAAGATGTAAGAAAGAGACTTTGTGTGAATGATAGTATCGGTGTAAAAATGAAAAAAGGCATGCTCCGATGGTTCGGGCATATAGAAAGAATGTCGAATGAGCGAATGACTAAACATATATACAATGCGAATGTGGATGGTTGCAGAGGCCCAGGAAGACCAAGGCTGACCTACCATGACCAAATAGGTCGAGTTCTGTCTGATGGTGGGGTCAAAAGTCTTAGGAATCGGCGTGCATGTATGAAGAGAATGATGAAGGTAGACGAGGCACGAGAGGTTTGTCAGAACCGGGATATCTGGCGCTCTACACTCTCTGCCTACCCCGTTAGGGACCTGGCGTGAAGATACATACATACATACAATTAATATAAATTGTTTCTCACTTTTTCACAGTTTTAAGTTCTTTATCACATTACTAGCGGGCCGCCTCAGCTTCGCGCAGTTGCAACGTTACCTAGCCTCTCCTATTCATCTAAGCGTGATGTTATATAGCCTTAAGTCTTCCTCGATAAATGCGCTTTCTAGCACTGAAAGAATTTTTCAAATCGGACCAGTAGTGCCTGAGAATAGCGCGTTCAAGCAAACATACAAACAAACACTTCAGCTTTATAATATTAGTATAGATATAGATAAGCATGGCGCTGATCGGCGACGCTAAAAGCGTTGAGCGTGCGTTACGTCCAACGCGAGTGCTGACGACAAGATGTGCGTGCCCAAACTGGTCCCTTTTGTTGTTGCGATCGATATGGAAAGCACTTCCGTGTCGATTTACGAATAAATCGATTGATTATGAAAGCTATGTTAATTCTGGTTTTTTTAATTAGTCTGTGAGACACTTTTAACCCGTCAAGTCACGAGAAAAATATGTATGTATCTTCACGCCAGGTCCCTAACGGGGTAGGCAGAGAGTGTAGAGCGCCAGATATCCCGGTTCTGACAAACCTCTCGTGCCTCGTCTACCTTCATCATTCTCTTCATACATGCACGCCGATTCCTAAGACTTTTGACCCCACCATCAGACAGAACTCGACCTATTTGGTCATGGTAGGTCAGTCTTGGTCTTCCTGGGCCTCTGCAACCATCCACATTCGCATTGTATATCTGTTTAGTCATTCGCTCATTCGACATTCTTTCTATATGCCCGAACCATCGGAGCATGCCTTTTTTCATTTTTACACCGATACTATCATTCACACAAAGTCTCTTTCTTACATCTTCATTACGAACGCGATCGGTGAGTGATACACCGCAGATCTTGCGCAAAGATCTCATCTCGACCGCGTTCAACTTACTTTCATGCTCTTTCCTCGAGAAAAATATGATAGTTGATTTTCAATTATGTCTACCTGCAGGCGGCTTTAGGTTCCTTGAAGGGTTAAAACTTAAAACACTTGTTTTTATATTATTTCGCATTAACACATGCTTGTGAAATATATTTTATTTTTAAAGAAAAATGGAAAGAAAAATTTGACTTTAGGCGAGACTCGAACTCGCGACCTACTGGGAATCTAGTCCAGCCGCTCTTCCAATTGAGATACTGAAGCCCTGCCCGATTTGTCAAATCTTTCCTTCAATCTATTGCATTGCTTTATGGTGGCAGCAGCGCCATCTATTCAGTACCAGTAGCTCAATTGGAAGAGCGACTGGACTAGATTTCCAGTAGGTCGCTAGTTCGAGTCTCGCCTGAAGTCAAATTTTTCTTTCCATTTTTCTTTAAAAATAAAACTTAAAACACTTGTTGTACGTGTGTTATTACGAGTAGTTATGTCACTTTTAATCAATTCGTATGAAACCATTCCGTCACGTATTAAGTGACTGATAGACAACGCACAACCAAAACTACTGGTCGTAAAAATCTGTGACCTGTTGTAAAAATTGTTTGAATAATATTGAAGAGCATTGAGAGAGGATTTCACAAAGTTCTTGCGTAAACGATTGTTTTTTATCTCATTTTTTTATGTATAAATGTGGCAAACGAGCATGCAGTTCACATTGATGTTAAGTGATGACTGCAGCCTATAGACACTCACACAATGACCTGAGGTCAAAATGCAGATGCGTTACCACTCCTGAGGCCTAAGGTTTTGACTCTGTTTCGGAAATTACAGGGCCGTACATTACCACCTGACCGGAACACGATAGTGCTGAACACTACCATTTAGCGGCAAGTAAATTAGGTAATGCGGTGGTGCCTAAGCCCGCGAGCTCCGTCACTGGAGCTCTACCACCAGTGTTTGAATAATGTTGAAGAGCACTGAGAGAGGATTACACAAAATTCTTGCGTGTAAACGATTTTTTTTTATTTTATGAAGTGGCTAACAAGCGTACAGTTCACATTATTGGTAAGTATTACTATAGCCTATATTCACTAACATGAAACCAGAGACTTCAGTGAAGATGCGTTGCCACTAATGAGGGCGGCCTGAAGCTAAAGGTATTATGCCTCTGTGCCGGAAATTACAGGGAATTATGTGTTTGAAGTTGCAAGACAAAGCCAGTTGTTTAATAAAGCTCTACAAAGATAGATAAATATCGATATCTATACTAATATTATAAATGTGAAAGTGTGTTTGTTTGTCCGTCTTTCACGTCAAAATGGAGCAACGGATTGATGTGATTTTTATACAGAGATAGTTGAAGAGCTGGAGAGTGACATTGGCTACTTTTTGTCCCGATAAATGTCTGAAAATTAGTATACAATACAATAATATATAAAACGACATCCATGCCGGCGAAGCCGCGGGCAATAGCTGGTACGTTATTATTATCGTATTCCAGTTTAGAATAATATACGATTCTGTCATTTTTGCGACATTTTCCACTTACTTAAATAGGGCGCTGATCGGCACCGCTAAAAGCATTGTGCGTGCGTTACGTCCAACGCAAATGCTGACGACAAGATGGGCGTGCCCGAACTCGCCCCTGTTTGCTTTGCGATCGACACAGGAGTGCTATCCACTAATATATCGATTTATTTTAAAAGCTTTGCCTTACAATTTTGCTTTCAAATTTGTTAAAGTTAAAAAAGTAACCCCCTTATTCATAAACGTATTTTGGCTACAGTGTTGCTAATCTCTCCTTTATCTTTTTCTGTCCTGCACATTTGACAATGCAACTGACCAAGACAAAGCATTCGATAGCTAAAACGTATCTAATGTACGTTTATGAATAAGGGGATAAGTTTTTAATGCTCACTACACTGCTGAGGCAGTTTATTATACCTGATAAGATAAAAAAGAAAACGTTACTTCACGCCTGTAATCCCCGAAGGGGTAGGCAGAGGCAAATGCATGCATTCAATCATACATGCAAACACCCACGACTCGCCGGTTACGTTTTGGCCCATGTAACAGGTGGCGAACCTGTTGCCATCTCCGGGCACATTACCAAACTCCGGGGTACTGGGAAACTTCCAGAAAATGGAAAAATCCCAATAGAAGCAGAGATAAAGGATTTTAAACCGTTATCTCTAATATCCCCCGACCCGGGAATCGAACCCAGGACCTCCAGCGTAATAGTAGTGGCCTGCTACCACTACGCTACTGAGGCAGTTAAGATATACCACCTGATAAGATATACTAGCAATTCTCCAGTGTTTCCAGGAGGATAAGTATAAAATAAGCAGCTATTATTTCAGCTATTTTCTTATTAATCAAAGAAAATAATATTACTTATTTCAACTTACATTTTAGACTGAGTACTGAAGTTTATTCGTCGACCTTTGTTATGACTTAATAATGCAGATGCTCTGTTCAATTAATTATCTGTCATGACTGACTTAGACAGTTTGTAAATGCCTACAACTTATCATCATCATCATCATCAGTTCAGCCGAAAGACATCCACTGCTGAACAAAGGCCTCTCCCAAAGAATGCCACAACGAACGGTTCTGGGCCGCCCTCATCCAACGATTTCCCGCGACCTTCACCAGGTCGTCGGTCCACCTCGTGGATATGTCATAACTATTACTGGCTTTATATTATTTCGCATTAACACATGCTTGTGAAATATATTTTATTTTTAAAGAAAATTGGAAAGAAAAATTTGATAAAAAGCGGTTGGGGTAAAAGAAAAGAATTTGGGTAAAAGCGACTTCTTTACGATATTCAATAAACTGAAAAGTCTATTATATTGGTTGCCTAACTAGCATAGTTGGTAATAGATGGCGCTGCTGCTACCATAAAGCAATGCAATAGATGTGAAGGAAAAATTTGACAAATCGGGCAGGGCTTCAGTAGAATTGGAAGAGCGGCTGGACTAGATTCCCAGTAGGTCGCGAGTTCGAGTCCCGCCTGAAGTCAAATTTTTCTTTCCATTTTTCTTTAAAAATAAAATAACTATTACTTGTTTTCGTCTAAGAATTTGTTAGTAAAAAAATCTTAGTAACTTTTAAAGATCGCTTTTACCCATAAAAATAGTGTGGGTGACAATCGGTCTACATTTTCAAACAACCCGAGCTTGAGTTATCTTATAAAATGTCAAAGTATACAACCGCAGGGAAGCTTCCGCTGTCTTTGTACCCATTGCAATTTCCAAGTCGGTTTTTTAAAACTTCTTTGTCCCGGATTTGACCCAACTTGAACTGTTAGCTTTGCGCGATTCCTTTTTCGCCCATTTTCTGTTATTTACACAGTTTCTTTTGTACCTACTTAAGTGATATATAGGTTATCCTGTACAAGAATGTTTTAACGGACCTTTTGCTTGAGGTTTAGTGTAGCCTTTGAAAATGTATGGCACGCATGTATGAAATCTGGCGTGGGAGATAATTCGTAAATATATCTTCGAATTATGTGTTACAGTGTTTTTACTGGTGATAGAGCTCCAGTCTAGTAGCTTGAGGGTATAGATAGGCATCACTACATTACCTTATCTATCTGCCGTCATGATATGTTCTTAGGTTTTCGCGAGCTACACTCATTGAAATAAAACTATTTTTACGGATTTATCTCGCGTATATTAAACTAAAATGATTTTTAAAATCAACCCGACGTTTCGGTCGCTTTTCAGCTTCCGTGGTCCCGGGCAGACTGAGGTGACATTTGTCTGACAGAAGTTTGAAAAATTATATGTAGCTACCTCCATCGATTTCGTAAACGCCTTGAACGCTACGCAAGGCGTTTACGAAATCGATGGAGGTAGCTACATATAATTTTTCAAACTTCTGTCAGACAAATGTCACCTCAGTCTGCCCGGGACCACGGAAGCTGAAAAGCGACCGAAACGTCGGGTTGATTTTAAAAATCATTTTAGTTTAATATACGCGAGATAAATCCGTAAAAATAGTTTTATTTCAATATCTGCCGTCAATTGGTAGTGTTCAGCACTATCGTGTTCAGGTTAGATAGTAATGTATAACTATCATAGACACAACTAACTATCATAGGTCTCAGGTGTAGCAACGCATCTGCATTTTGACCTCTGGTTTTTGTGTCGATGCCTATGGGTTGCAGTAATCACTTAACATCAATGTGAGCTGAGTGCTTGTTTGCAGCCTTCCTTACATTAAAAAAAAAAGTTATAATATAATAATAATGGCAACCCATTATACGTCCCACTGCTGGGCACGAGTCTCTCCCGTTGGTGGTGGTGGTTTAGTGGCCAACTCGTTGTCGGATGTTTTCAAACCGCCCCATAAAGCCTCCAGTAAGGTTTAACGACTGCTATCTGTCGATAGCAACCGGGACGAACGGCTTAACGTGCCGTCCGAAGCACGGAAACGCGCATTTAATTTGCCACTAGCGGTCACCCATCACACTACCCGACCGCGCCCGTAGTGCTTAACCGAGTAGATCGCTTACGATCTACACAAGACGAAGGGCAATGCGCGCTTCAAAAAAAAAAGTTAATTCAATACAATTAAAGAAAGTCATAATAATGATATTTTTAGGAATACTTTGTTTATAAAAATGTAGAAGCTTCATTATTTTTCTCTATATTTTTTTGGAAGGTGGATTTTTGTACAAGGACATCTCATTTTCAGCCCCTTTGAAGTTCACCGTACAAAGACTGCGCTGTTATACTCCCTGTGGTTTTTGAATATAATATTATTGTATTTGTTATTGGTACTGCCTTTTCTTGTATTTATGCGACTGAATACTAAAATTGAAGTTTCTGATTTGATTCAATTATTATTCCACTTGTTTCGAATTATTCTTAATACCATTTTAAATTTGGAAACGAGTTCAATATTTATTGTTTATATAATATGACACCAGAAGATACAAGCATTCATCAGTAAACAAAAATCATTCATTAATTCATTCATTTGAATCACATATTGCATGATATATATGTTACAGAGTGTGAAGTTTTTTTATGTCACGAAAGTGACAAACAAGCATGCAATTCACATTGATGTTAAGTGATGACCGTCATCATCCCATGGCATCCCACAGGATTATTTTTCGGGATAAAAAGTATCCTATCTATAATCTAAGTCAGATAATACCCTATCTGTATAACAAATTTCATCACAATTTATGAAACAAAACAATATCTTTGCTGGTTCACTATTCAACCCTATTATCTTTGCGCTTACTTAACTTCACCTTAAACAGCTGCGGCCCTAATGCACATTTTCTCGTTTACTCAAGAGCCTCCATATTTTTTAAGCGCAGATAGAGCTACTCTACGTAGTCAGTAACGTCTTTGTAAACGGAGCGTTGCCTTCGTTAACGGCAATGGAAATACGATAGAGCCTTTTAACGGCGTTAAAATAAGGTCAATCTGGCATACGTTAGCAGTTTTTTGATCCTATCTTGTTTCCTGAATGTGAAGCCTTTTATTTTAGGGTGAGAATAAAAATGAGGGCAGGAAAATAAACTGATAAGATTGTGAGTGAATGGGGCTATCTGTAGACATACAAATAATGATGGCAAGTTGACATTGATTTCTACAGAAAAAAAAACAATCACGCATCTACAGAACTTAAAGAACATTTCCTGGTATTTTACTGATGGTAGAGATCCAGAGACAGAGCTCGCGGGCGTAGGCCACACCGCATTAGCTATACTTGCCGCTAAATGGTAGTGTTCAGCACTATCGTGTTCTAGTCAGGTGGTAATGTACTGTAATTTCCGGTACAGAGGCATAATGCCATGGGCCTCAAAAGTGGTAGCGCATCTGCATTTTGACTTCCGGTCTTTGTGTCAATGTGAACTGCACGCTGGTTTGCCACCTTTATTAGGTACATAAAAAAACCCTCATCATCATCATATGGGCCGAAAGATGACACACACACACACACACACACGCACGATTTTATGTCCTTCCATCATTTAACCACTGAAATATTTGAATTATGTGTGATTAATAAAAAAAATAACTTCAAATCGGTACAGGAGTTTTCAAATTATCGGTGAACATACATAAAAAAACCGACGAATTTATAATCTCCACCTTTTTTCTAAGTCGGTTAAAAATAATTTCCATTAGTATATTATATTCTGAAATACGTGCGCAATGGAAAACAATCCATCCACTGACCAAAATGAGCTTCACTAAGCGTTCATTTGTTTGTAGTTGTCGACATAATGGATCCAATGGACCACGCATCAATTGGATCAGTTATATTTATGTCGGCGTATATTTAGCGTTGCATACGCTTGGATGCGGTCAGTGTCGGTCATCAGGTCGGAGTCACAAATATCCGATCATTGGTTCTGGAGGTTTGCCAGGCGGATATCGATAGTTCTTTTTGGTTTTTTGCTAAACTTTTTAGAGATCCATGTAGGTACATAGAGCAACACGGGCCACCGGCCGCGGCGGACCGGAGGGGAGTAGCCATATGCAGGCTTTCCCCTCTGTTAAATGACAAGCCCAAATGGGCCTATGCATGTCGCCTAACCCCCTTATCCATAAACGTACTTTAGATACGTTTTAGCTATAGAATGCTTTGTCTTTGTAGTTGCATTGTCAAATGCGCAGGATAGAAAAATACAAAGGAGAGATTAGCAACACTTCAGCTAAAATATATTTATGAAAAAGGGGGTAGATGTTTAAATGTGTGCGTAAAATTGTTTATGTATGTTTTGCCACTAGCGGTCACCCATCACACACCCGACCGCGTCCGTATCGCTTAACCGAGTAGATCGCTTCCGATCTACTACAGCCGCGGGGCCATGCGCGCTTTAATTTTAAATTCCACTTTATGTACGTCATGAATCTGCAAATTTGCTGGGTCTTGGCGTTTCGGTCCGCTCGTGTTTCGTCCCACGGACCGAAACGCCTATAAGCATTTTATTCATGGGGATATTCGGTTTACAAATGGAAAGTGGACCGAATCGCCCAAGAGTTCTTCTTAAATGGGTAGATTCGGTCCAATTATATTGTCATCTACAGTCGAACACAAAAAAAAAAACTTTCGTTCACCAATTATTTGAGTTTTTTTAAGTGATTGATAATATACTACATATGATTAATGTTCTGTGCACATGGCTTGGCAGACAACGAATGTTTCTTAAAAATAGTTTTTTCCGTATAGCATTTTTTACGGAACCCCAAAACACGAAATCTTTGTAGAATCACCTACTGATTCTCGATATGTTGAGTTGCGGTTAATGTTGATCGTCGAGTCACAGTCACACACCCAATCATCGAGTCTGGCAGCTTGCCAATAAGAAGCGTGATTTGGATATCGATAGTAGTTTCCTATATAGTAGTGGTCATTGATCTTTTTAATATCTGTCTGTATTTCCGTTTTGTTAGGTATGAAAATATATTTTGGTTTATCATATTTTTACCTTATTAACATGCTGTCAGCGAGTCTACAATGCCGCGGAATTAAAACTTGCTTTAAGTGGTAACTTTCGTTTGCTACTTACGTGTTATTGCAATTTACTGGTGGTAGAGCTCCAGTGACGGAGCTCACGGGCGTAGGCACCACCACATAACCTAATATACTTGCCGCTAAATGGTAGTGTTCAGCACTATCGTGTTCCGGTCAGGTGGTAATGTATGGCCTTGTGATTTCCGGCACAGAGGCATAACACCTTACGAGGCCTAAGGTGTTAAGGAGTGGTAATGCATCTGCATTTTGACCTTGGTCTTTGTGTGGGTGCATATAGGCTGCAGTCATCACTTAACATCAATGTGAACTGCAAGCTTGTTTGCCACTTCCATAACATTAAAAAAATATATATATATATCACCGACGAATGATAAAATAGTTATTTTGACAGAATTTTGCGTTATAACAAATTTTATTACATAATGATTTTAGAGAAAGTAGAGACTGAACTTTATATGAAAGGACTCGGTGCTGGACCACTTCGTCTTAACGTATATTTACATGGCATTTCCATTTCAAATAGTGTGCAGGTGATAAAGGAAAGAAGGGCGTAATGAAGCGCGCATGGACCCGCGGTTGGTGTAGATCGTAAGCGATCTACCCGGTTAAGCGATACGGGCGCGGTCGGGTGTGTGATGGGTGACCGCTAGTGGAAAATTAAAATGCGCGTTTCCGGGCTTCGGAGGACACGTTAAGCCGTCGGTTGCTATCGATAGATAGTAGTCGTCAAACCTTGTCGGAGGCCTTATGGCGGTTTGAAAACATGCGACAACGGGTTGGCCACTAACCCGTATCTCCACCAATCCGCATTAGAGCAGCGTGGAGTAAGCTCCAGGCCTCACCCCAAAAAGGGGAGAGACTCGTGCCCAGCTGTGGGACGTATAATGGGTTGCCATTATTAATGAGAACTGCTGATTTGTCACCTTTACTACTTAAAATTTACTACCTTTATTACATAAAAATATAAATGAATTCATATGTTATTTACGTACAAAAATATTATATCTGTATAATACTGTAACGCACATGTTTCCGCTTGTTTTATAGTTGGACTTTTCAACAAATAAATAAATGAGATTAACACTACGCCTGGGGCGCTAACGAACTCTCCCGTAAGACGGAACGAAGTAAAATCAACTTTAGCTCAAAATGTACAAGGCTTATATTAACTTGTTGTAATTAAGTACGCTGCAATGAAAACGTAAGATTCGCTGTAACTGTTGTATAGAAATGTTCGGGCTGGTTTACTTGGAATTGAACTTTATGTCTGAGGTGTAAAGTTTTGAATTGAGTGAGTGGTAAAAGGAAAGTTTTACTACCAGTTAAAAGGAGGCTCTGTAAATGACGTGAAACTTTTGGGGTGTATGCATGAAGCTTACAGCATGATAAGAAAAGTGATGAATTAAATTATTTTAATAGAAGTTTTTTGATTTATATTTTTAAGAAAAAGTAAAAAAATACGTTACTTCACGCCTGTAATCTTCGAAGGGGTAGGCAGAGGTAAATGCATACATTCAAGCATACATGCAAACACCCACGACTCGCCGGTTACGTTTTGGCCTCTGTAATAGGTGGCGAACCTGTTGCCATCTCCGGGCACATTACCATACTGGGTAACTTCCAGAAATTGGAGAAATCCCGGTAGAATCAGAGATAAAGGATTTACCGTTATCTCTGATAGTCCCCGACCCGGGAATCGAACCCAGGACCCCCAGCGTAGTAGTAGTGGCTTGCTACCACTACACTACTGAGGCAGTTGTTGTGTGTGGAAATGTTCCTCCGACGAAAAGGAGGATGCTCCGACCAGGCGAGGTGTTAGCGCCTGTTGGGCCGGGGCCCTAAGAAAAAGTAAATAATTTAATTATAATAATTTGTAGATTTTTTTTGGTGGACCTTGTTAAGTAACGGAAAACATTTCTTAAATTTTTAAAAGTTAAATGCGTTTTTATTTACTATTGTATAAGTATAAGATCCCAGGACCGCTACACCTTACTTATTTTTGAAGTATATAATTTTACTGAACAAACACACACTTATTTATTTATTTATTTATTTAATCTTTATTGCCACAAAATACATAATATTTGAGCAAATGGCGGACTTAACGCTAAAAGCGCTCTCTACCAGTCAACCATTGGTAGTGTAGAAAGATTGGTTGGCGGCATTAATGAATAATTAGGAAAAAAAAAATGACTTAATACATACACTCAACAGTACGTACATATTATAATGAAATATACTTAAATACATATCTAGATAATATTCTGAATTTTATGAATATAAATATAATACTAAAATTATGAAATTATAGTACATAAATATATAGTTAAAGATATATACATATGCTTATAATAGATGATGATTTTGCTGATACTTACTATTTTTGAAAGTATGCTTTGACTCTTTTTTTGAAAGCAGCCTTTGAAGTGAGTCGACGTATATCCTCCGGAAGAGCATTCCACAAACGTACTACTTGAATGCCAAATGAGCTGGATATAAAGCCGGAATGATGAAGAGGGATGGAAAGGATGTTAGAATCACTAGAGCGTAATTGTAGTGAGTGAGCACTTCATGTGCTTAAAAACCTGCACACACGTGCAGCGTACTCTCCAGTACAAACAGGTACACATTTGGGTTTTCAATTACTATTGTATTAGTATAAGATCCCAGGGCCGCCACACCTTACTTATTTCTGAAGTAAATAATTTTACTGAACAAACACACACTTCATGTGCTTAATAATTAAGATCTAATATGAAGTAAGTTTTACTGTATGAAAATTAAATAAATTAAAAAAAAAATAGAATAACAAGCGTGCAGTTCACATAGATGTTAAGTGATAACTGCAGCCTATGCGACACCGACACAAAAGCTAAAGGTTTAAAAGCAGATGCATTTCCGCCCTTGAGACCAAGTTGTTACGTCTATGCCCATTGGATTACCAGCCACGCCGCTTTACCACTGTTACTGAGGGCCACACCCGAACGTCGAATTTCTCTTTTCCTTTGTGATTCAAACTGACTTTTGGGGCCAACCGATATCCTTTTGATAACTTATTTATAGCTGTAGATATTGTATATTTTTGAAACGATGACTTGAATACTGATTCGAATTAAAATGTTACAATCGTACATAATAATAATATAAGACATCTGTACTTGTTTTTTTTTTTTTTGACGCCTGACATGACAACACGCAGGTAGGAATTCCGTTCGATCGCTATCGATCACCGCTATCGGGCCTCCTGCTCAGCTGTAGCAACTTTATCGACGTACTCGACTATGACGTCACTTGTCGTATTATCGAGCCTCCCACTCTTATCATTTTACCGACGCACCACGCTATGTCGTCAGAATTTAATATTAATTATTATTATACTCGGTACGTAATAATATGTATATGTTTACTGTATTTAACACTATCGGTTTATATACGTAATATAAGTATATCATGTTTTTTTTTTATGTCATTAAGTAGACAGACAAGCAGACGGGCCACCTGATGGTAAGTGGTCACCGTCGCCTATGGACATTTGCAACACCAGGGGAGTTGCCAACGCGCTGCCAGCCCTGAAGGACTCTTTTGACGCCATTTTTGAAGAACCCCATATTGTAGCACCGAGGGAACACCTCAGAGGGAAGTTCATTCCACAATTTACACGTTCTGGGCAGAAACGAACGAGAAAACCGCACCGTTGAGCACTGCCAGGTGTCCAGTCGGTGAGGGTGAAACTTCTCTCTTCGGCGGGTAGTACGGTGTAGAAAAAGAGGCGGTGGCACCATGTCGAACAGTTCGACAGACATGTAAAAATATTCATTGAAAACATTTATTTTTATGTATGGTATAATAAGAATTTATGTATAATTATCGTAAATACGCTATATTATTTTTACTGATAAAATATGTAAGTATATATTGTTAACCATTACTAATTTAAATTTGTTTGATCTGCTTGACATCCGTGGAACACCAGGGTCCCGGATGAAAATCAGCGTCAAGTCCATTGATGTTATCGACTTGACATGAAGCTGATCTGGGCTCCCATTTGGACCAGCCGTGAGACTTAATCTCTTTTTTTTAATTCTTTTTATTCTTATTGTTTTTGCTTTTTGTTTAATTGTACCTGTGTACCTATTATCTGGCAAATTGTATCGTCATGTCTCTGTGCTGTCCAAATAAATGTTTTCTTTTCTTTTCTTTTCTAAAACTGGCAACTGTTCGCAGTGTCGAAAATGTTGTTATAATAATGATAAACTTTAAGGAAAAATAAAACACCAATCTGATCCTCAACGATAAAAGAAAATGTAAGAGTGACGCAGGTTGTTATGTTCGTTATAAACTCCAACCAGATAAGAGCGCACCCTTTTTCTTACTTAATAATAATCTCGATTCAAAGAGTAAAAGACATAGCAATAATAATTTACTGAGCCAGAGAAAACGTAAACAACCTCGCGTTATCATTTCACGAATATATTTCATAAGCTTTTATTTATATTATTATATTCGTATACAATACCTTATTAAATCTCACAATCTACCATTGTAATTTCCCATCCTACGCCAAGTACGTACTCACATAGAGAATATATTGAGAGGATTTTTCTCTTTATCGCCTCTCCACAATACATATTGCTTTACTGGTAACGAACCGTTTTGTTGAAGCCCACATATGTATACGGTTGTGATTTATTTTCTTAACATATAATACTCGCACATTCTGAATGTGACTTTGGACTTTTGATACACGTGCTATTTATTTGTGTAGTCAATTTTAAATATAGTGAGTGTAGTGTATACAAAAGTTTTGATGTTGTTTATGTAGAAGCGAACATGTCCCAAATACCGCAGCAGGGTTTTGTGCCTGAGAAAATTCAGGAGTTCAATCGGAGGGCGTCCCAAGACGCTTCGGAGTCGCCCTCTCATCAGAAAACTAGGAATCCCCAAGAGGCTACCAAGAAGGAGCCGACTCAGAATGGGACTGATAAACCTGGGGAGAAATCGAAAATAGAAGAGAACCCTAAACCTGAGACGTGTAGTCCCGCTCGTCAGGGTCTGGACAGCAAAAACCCATTCTCTCCGCAGTACTATCGCAGCCGACCCCATGGCCATTTTGAAATGGGGCCACGAGGTTTGGACTACTCTCCGCACCGAATGGGTATGGAGTTTTCGAATCGAATGCGTGACTATGGACCGCAGAGGTCCACGTCTATTCACGGCCATGAACTGACTGATGGGCCAATGAAGCCAGAATATCTTGGTCACCGAAGCCACTTTGGGAGCCAGATTGTGCCCACTGCGATGAATCACCCCGATGTGGTGTTCAGGCATGATTATTACAGCCAGATGGGATATTCGCCACCGAGAGCATCTAGGTTCTCGTCCCAGGAATACTTGAACAATCCAGCTCAGTATGGCCGGTGGCCAGACTACAGGGCTGAGTACAGACAGCGGCGAAGGTCTCAGCAGGATCTCCACTCCATTGGCCACAGTCCCGAATCAGGTATTGCTTTCTTGATTTTACTACTGTACTTACTATTCTGTGATCATTGTCTTGAAACGTGTGCAAGTTATCATATTCCCTATGAATATTATTTTCGCAGGTTTTCGCGAGCTCTACACATTGTGTAAAGTATATTTGTGGATTTTTCTCGCCGACGTTTCATTGCTTTCCTTGCTGCCTTGACCACAGAACACGGAAAGTTACCAATATTATATGCGAGAGAAATTCGCAAATATAATTTCCACAATTCTCTATGGATGTTTATTATTTCGGAATATTAAATTTAACTTGTCAAGTAGCGAAATTTTTGAAATGAATAAATACTAAGCTGCCTTCGTTGAGCTAGTCTATGAGTCAGCTAATCCAGACCTCTAAGCTCCAATTATTTTCCAATCAACAAAATTGACAGGCTTTTTTGAGGCATCAGGTAGATTATGTTACCTAGGGGTTTGGGAATGTATCTGATAAATATCAATTGTCTCGCTCTGTTATACCTGGTACAGTACGCAGCAAGATATATTGCACATTAAACTTCGAAGAGAGACTTCGGATAATTTCGGTGCCGTAGAGAGTTTTCTCTTTCGCACACAACCAGTTTAACGTTAGTCGACCATTTTGATCTAGTTTAGACCAATATAATGACAACCCTTGGTACGTCCCACTGCTGAGCACGAGTCTCTCCCCTTCTTGGGGGGAGGCCTGGAGCTTACTCCACCACGCTGCTCCAATGCGGGTTGGTGAAGATAAGAGTTAGTGGCCAACCCGCTGTCGGATGTTTTTAAACCGCCCATAACCTCCGACAAGGTTTAAAGAGTACTGCTCTATCGATAGTAACCGGGACCGACGGCTTAACGTGCCCTCCGAAGCATGGAAACGCGCATTTTAATTTACCACTAGCGGTCACCCATCACACACCCGACCGCGCCCGTATCGCTTAACCGAGTAGATCGCTTCCGATCTACACCAGCCGCGGAGCCATGCGCGCTTTGAGTTTTGCTCAATACGCGGCATATTAGTGTTTCCGTAGGCAGTGTGCAGAGAAAACGCTCTACAAGTTCTAAACTAGCTGATTGTCTCTTTCCTAACCTCAATGTGCAATGTTTCCTGACGGGTACTATACTGAAATAACTGTCTACGAAAGAGCCCATATACACTGCCATCTCAGAAGCAATAAGGCAAATTTTAATTCATTCCTTTCGTGATATAACAAGAAATTATTCAGCATTACAATATGTCGAGTTCATACGTGCTGTGAGCTACGGTTCATTACTATTATTATTCAGGGGATGTTCTCGCGTCCTGTTCATATCTTTTTTCATGATTTCCCTCTGCTTCAGATTATTTTCATTTCGTGACTTTGTAATTTCAGAGGATACAACTTGTACGTTGGATTTTTGCGAACGTCTAGACAATTTGAGCTGAATACAATTTTGATGTACCCAACTTTTCTTTTATAGTTCTGGTTTGCTAGATTAAATTTATTTGTTTTATAAATACAAATCCATATAATTTGAAACTTATTCGATATTCCCACATTTGTTCATTCTTGAATTAATAATATTGTTTTAACTTCCAATTTTACTTAGGTTGTTTTTTTTTTTTGTTGAAATACATTTTACTACACTTGCGAGCTTTTAACAGAAATCATATCAGCGGGGGCTGTTCAATTATGTGTTTTTTATGTTATGGAAATGGAAAACAAGCATGCAGTTCATATTGATGTTAAGTGATGTCTGCAGCCTATAGACAGACCAAGGTCAAAATGCAGATGCGTTACCACTCCTGAAGCTTAAGGTGTTATGCCTCTGTGTTATTATTGTTCCATTTTTTTTATTGTTGCCCTAGTTTATGTAATTCCAGTTTTATAGCTAGCAAGTGCATTTGCTGCGCTCGTTGTGGTCGTCAAAGAGCTCGATTGTGACAAATCTACTTGCACATAATTACTTCGACTCTGTTTTAATTCAATTTTCTTAGGAATCTTCTATTTTAATCTTCTTTCTCTGTACCGCGAACCCATCATCCTATTAAGCTCGTGATAATACAGTATCGTTTATTTTTGTCATCCACAGTATCCTTGATATGCAAGGGCAGGCAGACGGGCCACATGATGGGAGGTGGTCACCGTTGCCTATCAATATTTGCAAGACCAGGGGAATCGCTAACGCGCAGGACTCTTTTGACGCCATTAGATATTAATTGTTTTTTATTATTTCGCATTAACACATGCTTGTGAAATATATTACGGCTGGACTAGATTCCCAGTAGGTCGCGAGTTCGAGTCTCGCCTGAAGTCAAATTTTTCTTTCCATTTTTCTTTAAAAATAAAAAGCCATTAGATATTGTTAATTTTATTGCTTGCATTAGCTTCTACACTTTTTTTTGTACAATGCTATTAGACCCATAGCACTTATTCCATTTTTGTTTATGTTATGGAAGTGGTAAACAATCATGCAGTTCACATTGATGTTAAGTGATGACTGCAGCCTATAGACACCCACACAAAGACCAAGGTCAAAGTGCAGATGCGTTACCACTCCTGAGGCCTAAGATGTGACGCCTCTGCGCCGGAAATTTCAGAGCCGTACATTACCACCTGACCGGAACACGATAGTGCTGAATACTACCACTAAGCGGCAAGTATATTAGGTAATGCGGTGGTGCCTACGCCCGCGAGCTCCGTCGCTGGAGCTCTACCACTAGTAAAAATGTTTTCACAGTATCTCCCATTTTCCAATATTGGATTAATAACCATAATAGTCGGCCTTATAATTTTCCATAATAACTTAAGATTCAAATTTCTCGCTCCAATTACATTAGTTAAGGAATATTTAATTCCATGGAGATTGTAAGGAACTTTGTAAATTATTAATATTTTAATTGAGTTTTAAAAAATCTGTTTTGACAGCTTAGAACAGTTCTCTGATTACCGTGATTTGCATTTCACCGTTATTCTATCGATCGTCGAGTCTCCGGATTCGGTTTTAATGATAACTTTCGTCCGTTCTTTGATGTTATCTTTTGTAACATCTTGCTATTTCTTTCGCTTGTTATTCTCAAAGTTTACCAATCCTTTTTAATATCGTTATTAATTTTGAAGTGTTTGAGTGATTTATTGAAATCCTTGTTATTCGTTAACTACTTATATATTTCTTTGTGTTTGTTAGGTAGTTTCTAATGTAGAGCCCCATTGTCATTATTAAGGAGACAACAATTACGGTTTTTCTATAGTCATCACTTATTCGGTTCACATTAATGTGAACCGAATGAGTTCCACCTCCATTGAATAAAAAAAACTAAGTGGAACACGATAGTGCTGCAGATGCATATCAGGACTTTACTATTTGGCGGCAGCTAGGTATTGGAGGTGGTGCTTACGCCCTCACGATCCGACATACAGTATCATCCACTAGCGACCTACCCCGTTTATTATATTGTGGGGACGCGCTCCACTTCTTTGTCAAAAACCGTGATATCTCGGTAAATATAAGTACGATATTGATAAATTATTGATATGAACCTTCCTTAGAAAATCTTTCTGCCAACGTTCTAAACTATTAGTGATTAGCGCAAAACATACAGACAGAGAAAATAGGAGGACTGTACGTTATAACATAAAGTGATTATCATTTTGAATAGTATTTATTCAGCAACAAATCACCGATAAACGCGTCCTAATGCGTATTGTGAGTCGGCAAACATCATTTGAATCGGAACGGGGGTCCAAAGTATTTGTCAATTTTAATTGTTTACGTTTGGCAAATCAGCTGTTAGGGTGAACGACCGCGGCTCGATCGATCTCATTCATGCGTGAGTCGGCGGCGTCGAACCTGTGTAAAGCCAGGGGACTCTCAGCTAATCCAAAACCAATCAAATGTAGAATTTGTTACCATCGCATAAGGTGCCTGTGTGGTCAAGTAGCCAGTTTCCTGGTAGTCTCCGTATTGTTGCTAGAAGCGGTTTGTTTGTTTCACATTTCTTAACGTTTTGTATGCCGTGATTTCTTAGTGGTTGTGTGAAGGTGCTCGAGAATGTTACCACCAGCTTAACTGCCTGTTGTTGAGGATGAATTTCACCCAGATTTAGAACCGAATTTACCTAAAGTTTAAACGGCAAGATAGTTAACAGAGTTCCAATAAATATACCTATTTGAAAATATCAAGTCTCACTCAATTGCTTTTGAAAACTTAACGGTCAGTTCTAAATCCAGTCAACGAGTGATAGTTAGAATAAGATATACAGGCTGACCTACCTTGACCAAATAGGTCGAGTACTGTTTGAAGGTGGTGTCAAAAGTCTTTGGAATCAGTATGCATGTATGAAGAGAATGATGAATGTAGAAGAAGCACGTTATGTGTGTCCGGACCGAGATATCTGGCGCTTTACACTCTCTGCCTATCCCGTAGTTAATACGTCCCACTGCTGGGCACGAGTCTCTCCCCTTTTTGGGGGGAGGCCTGGAGCTTACTCCACCACGCTGCTCCAATGAGGATTGGTTGAGGTGGGTGGGTTAGTGGCCAACTAGGTGTCGGATGTTTTCGAACCGCCCATAAGGCCTCCGACAAGGTTTAACGACTGCTATCTATCGATAGCAACCGGGACCGACGGCTTAACGTGCCCTCCGAAGCACGGAAACGCGCATTTAGTTTGCCACTAGCGGTAACCCATCACACTACCCGACCGCGCCCGTAGTGCTTAACCGAGTAGATCGCTTATGATCTACACCGGGCCATGCACGCTTCATCCCGTAGTTAATTAACTGGATTTATTATTTCGGTGAAATCAACTAAATGACAGTGTTTAAGCTCTGCCATTTTCCGGTTAAAAGTGATTTAACTCCACTCGTCTTTGACATTTGACGTATATTGAGCCTCAGTATAGTACGTCCGAATTGGTTGAACGAGCAATCTGGGAATGATTGGTGAATATAAATTAGAAAAGATGGCTACGAATAAATCGGTCGCCTTTGCCAGCGAACATCATTAATTTGGTCTAAGGTTTGTGTTACAAGGTTTAAGTTTTGTGAAAAAAGTAAATTGAGCAATGAACGTTGAAAAAAAGGTTAATTTGTAGATTAGAAAACTGAAGGTATCTTTTAAACTTGTTTAATAAGTTTGTAAAACGGACCCTCATTTATTTATCTGGTGCATGATATTTTATTTTGTAGAACATTTTATTGCTCATTTAACAATTAAAATAGCCCTGCATCAAGCATACAATTAATTTAAGGTTATTTTTTACTGGAATTTAAGTCTCAGTGTAGGGACTCGAGGGCGTAGGGACCAACGCATTACCTTATCTATCAGCCGCCAAATGGTAGTGTTCAGCGCTATCGTGTTCCGGTTAGATGGTAATGTATGGCCCCGTAATAACTATCAGAGAGACATAACAACTTCGGGCTGGCAACGCATCTGCATTTTGACATCTGGTTTTTGTGCATGCCTATAGGCTGCAGTCATCACTTAACATCCTTTTGAACTACATGCTTGTTTGCCACCTTCATTTCAAATAGAACACTTTTTAAAAAAAATATAATTTATATAAACAAATTATAAAATTAAACCAATGGTTAATTTCATGCTGAATGCAGGCAAACTTTTGTCTTTGAAGTTTTTTATTGACATTGTTAACAGGTTAAATTCATTCTCAGATATTTTTTCCTTATATTATTGTATTCTTTTTTTTTATGTTTGCCTACCTAACCTGCACTTTGTAGATTTTTTTTTTTTATATGTAATTGAAGTGGCTAACAAGCATGCAGTTCACATTGATGTTAAGTGATGACTGCAGCCTATAGACACCCACACAAAGACCAAGGTCAAAATGCAAATGCGTTACCACTCCTGAGGCCTAAGGTGTTATGCCTCTGTGCCGGAAATTACAGGGCCGTACATTACCACCTGACCGGAACACGATAGTGCTGAACACTACCATTTAGCGGCAAGTAAATCGGGTAATGCGGTGGTGCCTACGCCCGCGAGCTCCGTCACTGGAGCTCTACCACCAGTTAGTACTCGTATATACGTACATTTACGTCTCAGTCTAACAAGACAAGTAGTTGTAGGTTATAAATGGGAGGCTCTTGTCCTTCGAGATGTGATGCAGTTGCTTCATTGTTGTTGGGACTCCTAGTTAATTCGTACAATGCACGCACATCTGTTAGGGGTGTGTTTGCGGGATCTATTGTTATTTTGACTACGTTTTGTATACGTAAACAAACAGGCACGGACTCTACGTTTATGTTGTTATTATTTTTTGTAATGGATGTGGGAATCAAGCATGCAGTTCACATTGATGTTAAGTGATGACTGCAGACCGAGGTCAAAATGCAGATGCGTTACCACTCCTGAGGCCTGAGATGTTATGTCTCTGTGTCGGAAATTACAGGGCCGTACATTACCACTTGACCGGAACACGATAGTGCTGAACATTACCATTTAGCGGCAAGTATATTAGGTAATGCGGTGGTGCCTACGCCCGCGAGCTCCGTCACTGGAGCTCTGCCACCAGTAGAAAGTTACCTTTGTATGTCTTTATACATAAATGATGTAGTTCAGAATTTCCTTAAAACTATATGCATAAAACATAGTAAATAAATAATAGTTCTATGTTAGTTTATTAAATTTGAAATGTAAAATTATATTAACTGCCTCAGTAACCTAATGGTAGCAGGTTACTACTACTACGCTGGGGTCCCGGGTTCGATTCCCAGGTTTGGGTCCATTAGAGATAAGGGTGTAAAATCCTTTATCTCTGGTTCTATTGGGATTTTTTCATTTTTCTGGTAGATTCCCAGTACCTCGAAATTTGGTAATATGCCTGGAGATGTAAAGCATGTGCGGCCAAAACGTAACCGGCGAATCGTGGGTACAGTTAGGGCATAGAATATGTAATAATATTATGTATCGAATGGACACTTCGACGTCCCGCCCGATTGCCCCGCATCACCCAACCTCCTCCCCTCTTATGGGCGACGGTTGGTATTTTGTACATGCTACGGATACAGGTGCACGTGTAAATACACGTCACTGATAGATGACAGTGAGAAGGAACTGCTTGAAGTGTTAGCCAGGGACACAAAATTAAAAAAGGATATGGCAGAACTACACTGCCAATATTTGTTAGCAAGCAAGGAACGGGACCAGCTTCAGTTAATTGGAAACGGGTTCAACCAGTGTAGTGATGAGTATGAGCAAGCCCTAAGACCCACTCTGACCCACGGTGGGCCTCTGAATGGAAATCTAATTCGAAATGTACCTATAAATCTTATATACATGCTTAAAGGCTGTCGTATTTACTAACCACCGATGTGAACTGCATGGTAAAATAACACACGATGTTTCTAACCCACTTATGGCCGAATACTCAAACGTCACTCAATTTTAAGCAACCCTCAAATATGCGTTTTTGACGACCCGGTTATTCCAGCGGTGTAAGATGACCGTTTGATTCGGAGGGTCGTGGGTTCGATCCCCGCACCGGGACAAATGTTTGTATGACCTACAGGTATATGTTTTGGGTCTGGGTGTTTGTGTATGTGTTGTATGTGTACAACGGCACCCACGACACAGGTTTATACCTACTGTGGGGCTGTGAGTGTAAGCGTATTTTTTTTTATGCGCTTCCTCCTATTTTTTTTATAGATATCTACGTTTTATAAAGACAGAAGACTTTTAAGGCCCACTTTGATTTAAGTGACGTTTAAGTATTTGGCCGTTATACTCGCATTTCAAATTGTATTTGTCGTGTTGATTCCAGTTGAAACAATTCTGTGTTTCAAAGACGTACTGCCATAAATATTAAATAATTTATTTTGTATTGCAACTTCGTCTGTTAGTTTATAAAACTGGAAACGTGGAAACCCTTCAATCATAACACTTTGCCATTGTATTCAAGAGATGTATTTCAAAGTTGGCGACTTAGGAAGTTCAGAAAACGTTATCGTCCAAGTTCGCTCGAAGCGTGTCGCGAGGGAATAAAATTTACAGTTAGGTTAACTGTTTTATAAAAATACCTTTTTTGACTGGTGGTAGAGCTCCAGTGACGGAGCTCGCGGGCGTATACACCACCGTGTTACCTAATATACTTGCCGCTAAATGGTAGTGTTCAGCACTATCCCACACAGAGGCATAACACCTTAGGCCTCAGGAGTGGTAACGCATCTGCATTTTGACCTTGGTCTTTGTGTAAGTGTCTCTAGGCTGCAGTCATCACTTAACATCAATGTGAACTGCATGCTTGATTGCCACTTCTATTATATGAAAAAAAAACGAAGTCGAAATGAGCCGATCGTCTCTTTTGCAGGCTCGATGTGCAATATTAATTGTTGAGTTTACTCACCAATAGGAGAAACGATTCCAGATCTACAGCGCAGCAGTAGTGTTGACGTAAGGTCACACACACGTCCAGATTTTAAGCTACCTATAGGCAAATTTATATCATAATAAGTGCAATAAAAAATCTGCCCGTGGCCACGGCAGCTGGAAAGCGACCGAAACATCGGGTAAAGGAAGAAGTCTGGAGTAGTACCTACTATACGTGAGAAAATCCGCAAATATGATTTCTACTAGGTATGCATAAAGCTCGTAAAAACCTGCTAAAACATCACACTAATCACACTACACACTATTTATTATATTAACGTGAAAGTTTTTTTGTTTGGATGTTAGTCCATCAATCACACCGAAACTACTAAACAGATTTTGTTGAATTTTTTATACAGATAAGGTATTAGCTGTCTGAAATTATACGATACTTTTTATCCCAAAAACATGTTCCTGTGGGATGCCATGGGTTGATTTGATAAGTTTCTGAATGTTACGCGAAAAGCGACGTATTCGCGAGCGGAGCCGCGGGCAAGAGCTAGCTAGTAATACATCTGTTATGCATATGTTGAGTCCGGTCCGGTGACTGGTGACTGTCACAATAAATCTCTGTCGACGTCGAAAAGGACGAATGGGATGTTCCGATGCGCTATTAATCATATCTGTCCAATATTTGTACCGTGGTAAGTAAACTGATAAGTTTTTTCTCATAAAGGTTCTGATAAAAGCAGACGTTTAAAGCCATCAGTTCACTGTGTCGAGCCGTAAATAAAATTTTAAAAAAAGGACCTGATTATGTAATAAAACTTTCTATCTACGGAAGATCCATCAAAATCAGTCAGAAATTACTCAGAACAAACTGACAGACGCATGAATTGTAAAGTTGATTGACTGTGGTCAGTAGACTTATGACTTGCTTTTCTTCTATGTACACGGCAGAATCATTAAGCTTCAAAACTGGCATTTCATGTCTATAAAGAAGGTCGTACCATATTTCTTCTGACTTTTTAAAGTCTAATAATAGTAACACACGTCCGGATTCGGCATGGCGGACCGAATCGGCCGACTAAATCCTCTCCCGCTACACACGACCGGACTCGGACCGGACCGAATCTTAACTTAAAACTTCCATAACCACCTTACATAATATTAAGCAATGTTTCAAGTCAATATTTATAAATATTCAGGTTTCAAGTCAGTAATAAATATGTAAGACATACGTTGAGTCCGGTCCGGTGACTGGTGACAAATCTCTGCCGACGTCGAAAGGGACGAATGCATCGATATCTCAACATAATAGATACCGCATCGCAGGCGAACGCTTTCGGATAACACATAGGTAATTCAGTAATGATAAAAGAAACCGCGCGCGAAAACATCCCAGCGTCCCGACGCCCAGCGTCCCGACGCCCAGCGTCCCGACGCCCAGCGTCCCGACGCCCAGCGTCCCGACGCCCAGCGTCCCTACGCCCAGCGTCCCGACGCCTAGTGTCCCGACGCCCAGCGTCCCGACGCCCAGCGTCCCGACGCCCAGCGTCCCGACGCCCAGCGTCCCGACGCCCAGCGTCTTGACGCCCAGCATCCCGACGACGAGCGTCTCGACGCCCAACGTCCCGACGCCTAGCGTCCCGACACCCAGCGTCCCGACGGCGAACGTCCCGACGCCCAGTTTCCCGACGCCCAGCGTTCCGACGCCCAGCGTCCCGACACCCAGCGTCACGACGCCCAGCGTCCCGACGCCCAGCGTTCCGACGCCCAGCGTCCTGACACCCAGCATCTCGACGCCCAGCGTCCCGACGCCCAGCGTCCCGACGCCCAGCGTCTCGACGCCCAGCATCCCAGATGACGAGCGTCTAGACACCCAACAGTGTCCTGACGCCCAGCATCCCGACGACGAGCGTCTCGACGCCCAACGTTCCGACGCCCAGCGTCTCGACGCCCATTATCCCTACGACGAGCATCTCAACGCCCAGCGTCTCAATTTATACCCCAATAAATATCTTGAATATTATGTTAATATGTATTTACGTCACACATAATAGGTGTTTGGTAGAATTTAACTCGAAGAAGGAATTTCTTTTTGTGGCACGGAATCACGAAAAACGATCGAAATAACATTTTTAGTACAAATATCAAGTTTAATGTTAGAAATATACCATCGGTGACAAGTCTAGAGTGTGTCTACACAATGGAAACGGGAATAGAATCGATATAGCTGCCTCGG
The DNA here is from genome assembly GCA_036365455.1 of Macrosoma leucophasiata. Classification (NCBI taxonomy): domain Eukaryota; kingdom Metazoa; phylum Arthropoda; class Insecta; order Lepidoptera; family Hedylidae; genus Macrosoma; species Macrosoma leucophasiata. Next base: position 14,821,403 of record JAWQUS010000004.1, read on the forward strand.
AAGTTGTATCTGTTGCTTTCTTCGTAGTGCATTTTACGTTGCGTTCAACGGGTCTATGAACTAGTTCTGTCTCTTTCTAGTCCACGATATTTGTACGTATGTGAGGGTAGGTCTTATTAGAGATGAATTGAAATTCTAATTATAGTTTAATGTAGTTATTAAGTAGATGTTTAAAACATAATTTTTGTATCTTAACTATATATTTTGAAATTACAGCAAAAAAAATCTGTTGTACAGATTTTTTTTGCTGTAATTTCCCCTATCTAATCCCTATTAATTATTAAAAAAAATACGCTTACACTCACAGCCCCACATACAACACATACACAAACACCCAGACCCGAAACGAATATCTGTAGGCCATACAAATATTTGTCCCGGTGGGGGGATTGAACCCGCGACCCTTCGAATCAAACGATCATCTCTCACACCGCTGGACAAACCGGGTCGTCAAAATAATAAATTGAATTCACTTATTCTTTCCAATTATTATTGCTACATATAAATATAATTTTGATTAACTTATGACATGGAAAAATGTATTATGTGTTAGACCAAATAAATGTGCTCAACAATAAATATTGCACATCGAGCCTAGGAAGGAGACATCGGCTTATTTTGGGTCGGTAGAGCGTTATCTCTTTTGCACCGTATCTGTTTGACGTTTGTCGACCATTTTGATCATGTTTTGGCCAATACCGGACTGTCAGTGCTTACGTACGCAGTGTGCAACAGAGCGAACGCTCTACGAAGTCAAAACGAGTCGATCGTCTCTTTCACAGGCTCGATGTGCAATATTATTTGTTGAGTACTGTAATATTCTTAGTTGTAACTAGATGTGCCCGCGACTTCGCCCGCGTGAGAATATATGATTGTTCAGTATCTAACCTAAGTTACTCCTTATTACATCAGCTATCTGCCAGTAAAAGTCCCGTCAAAATCCGTCCAGCCGTTCCCAAGATTAGCTCCGCCAAACAGACAGACAGACAGACAGACAAACAGACAGACAAAAATTCTAAAAAATGTTGTTTTGGTATATATTATGTACCGTGTATACATTCATATGCATTTAGTAAAAAGTGGTTATTTTTATGTTACAAACAGATACTCCAATTTTATTTATTTGTATAGATATAATTATAAAAATATAACTTACAACCTGTCATCAACAGGTAATTTAACACGTTATCAATAAATTATCTATACCTGTTTTACATAAGGTTTATTTTTGTTTGTGATGATACTCAATAACAATTCAGGGTTACTTACGGCCAAATACTCAAACGTCACTTAAATCTAAGTGGGACTTAAAAGTTTTCTGTCCTTATAAAACACGTTCAAACGATAAAGATAACGCACATTTGAGCGTTGCTTAAAATTGAGTGACGTTTTAGTATTCGGCAGTCAACTTTGTAAGTAAAGAAGCAGACTTCATAAGTTTCCCAATTATTTTTAAAATTTCAAGACCGAATTCTTGGAACCGTGAAATAAATACAGTAATTATTATTCAAAATTATAATGAAACCGTCTGCGAGTTTTGGTGAAGAGGATTGGAATTAATAAAGCCTCCCTGGAAGTTATATCGGGGAAATGTGAATTAAAAACCTTGTATTTGTACGTGGTAATTATGGAAATTTCCAGGAAGTTTGATAATATTTTGGATATAGTCCGTAGTATTTAAAAATGTATGTTGATGAACTGCCTCGGTAGCCTGGTGGTAGCAGGCCACTACTACTACACTGAGGTCCTGGGTTCGATTCCCGGGTAGGGGGTTATCAGAGATAAAGGTGTAAAGTCCTTTATCTGGTTCTATTGGGATTTTTTCCATTTTGCTGGAAATTTCCCAGTACCTCGAAGTTTGGTAATGTGCCCGGAGATGTCAACAGAATCGCCACCTGTTACATGGGCCAAAAACGTAACCGGCGAATCGTCGAATTTACCTCTGCCTACCCTTTCGGGGATTACAGGCGTGAAGTTACGTATTTTGATACGAGTAATTTACTTGCCATATCCATCGTGGCCCGCTAAATTATATTTAGGCCATATTCCTTCCTCATATATGTTATGGGGGATACTGAATCAGTGAGGCATACGAGTTAAATATTAACCCCCTTATTCATAAACGTATTTTAGATAAAGTGTTGCTAATCTCTGCTTTGTCTCTTTCTATCCTGCACATTTGACAATGCAACTGACAAAGACAAAGCATTCTATAGCTAAAACGTATTTATTTTAAATAGTTAATTAGAAATGAAATGTTAATCGTTCTTAAATATATCTAGTTTTTTTAGAAAAAAATTTAATTTTAAATTTAATTTATATTTTTTTATATTAAAAATTAATTTAAAAGAATAATTTATTAAATTTTGTATCTAATGTACGTTTTTGAAATAGGGGGGGTTTATTTTTTTTTTTAAGGAGATGTAATGAAAAGCACGATTTTTACTGGTGGTAGAGCTCCAGTGACAGAGCTCACGGGCGTACGCACCACCGCATTACCTAATATACTTGCCGCTAAATGGTAGTGTTCAGCACTATCGTGTTCCGGTCAGGTGGTAATGTACGACCCTGTAATTTCCGGCACAGTGGCATAACACCTCAGGCCTCAGGAGTGCTAACGCATCTACATTTTGACCTTGGTCTTTGTGTGGGTGTCTATAGGCTGCAGTCATCACTCAACATCAATGTGAACTGCATGCTTGTTTACCACTTCCATTACATAAAAAAAACGTGTGATGTTATTATTTTTTCTGTTTTCAACCCTACTTATGCAAAGTATGTTACTAACAAGGTCCCTTATTGTAACTAAAATGCGCATCATAGTAGGGTATGATTGCAATGACCATACTTCCCGTTTCGCGCGGGACAGTCCCGTTTTTCTGCATCTCGTCCCGATCTCCCCGGGGGAACAGTTGGGATGCTGAATTATTCCCTTTTCTGATTAAATAAATGACCAAAAAAATATCCTACTTATAAATAGCATAAATTGGAAAGTTTGCGGTATGGTTGTTTGTTACTCTTCCACAAAAAAACTACTTTACGTATTTGAATGAAACATTAGTGTAATGTAGGTTTAACATATAGGCTTCAATTTGTAAAGATTACACGCGGATGAACTCGCGGGCAAAAACTAGTTACAAATAAAACAAGAGTTTAGTCGTCGATCAATTGGATCGCCAATTTCTTAAAGAGAGTCATTTATTATACGAGAATGGACGGCCCTGTAATTTCCGGCTCAGAGGCACAATACCTTAGGTCTCAGAAGTGGTAACGGATCTGCATTTTGACCTCTGGTCTTTGTGTGGGTGTTTATAGGCTGCAGCCATTACTTATCATCAATGTGAACTGCATGCTTGTTTACCACCTTCAGTACATAAAAAAATGTATTAATTTATATAATTCTCATTCGTGGACACGAACATTGAAACATTTAGGTGCTAGCCGCATGCTTAACTACCAGTAGTTATCCGTCTATTCGAAAACTAATATAATAAAAAGAGGTATAAAAACTTAGATCTCAATAGTCTAAATATCTGGTTTTTATGTAGATGTTTACAGTACACAATAACCATCAATGTGAACTGTATAATTTTATGCCACTGCCAACCCCATTCAAATTTGAAAGTCCTAGCATTTGTAGTTTATATGATTTCGTGATGAGTGAGGGACCTTTTACTTTTATATATTTAAAAATATCTCGTTTGAAACGACAACAGAAATGGTCACTCTAGGCATTTTATTTTAATGGCCTTATTACACGGCACGGTTTTCAGGGTCCGGCAGAAAGGATGAAAGGGTGGGCGTGGCCTCGCACCGGGTTGCCGCATATTACACTATCCGGTCGACAGGACCCTAACTCAGTCATAGTACAAATATGAACAATATGGAAACTACGTACAAAACGTTGAAACGGCGCAATCACACAAACATGCGCATAAACGAGGCCTCTAAGCGGTTCTCGCAGTGCTGCAGAGCCGAGTCACTCGCTACTCGAGCGTCGATGCGCATGTTTGTGTGAGTGTGCCGTTTTGAACGTTTGGTACGTAGTTTTTTAACTTTAAAATTGTGTACCGACTGTGCTATTGTGTATACTTGAAATGAAGTGAAAATGACGTGTTGAAGTTAACAGTAGAGGAACTCAGAAACATATTGCGTGTGGTAGTGTAATATTTACTTATTTTGTTATATTTTATTGTTTAAATTAATTTAAGTACCTACTTACTTAACACGACCTGTAAACATTTTGTAATGATTCGTGGAAGAGCGAGATCCTCTGGAACAAGTAATCTTGTTTACTTAAAAGAGGATCTCAGCAACGCATATTGTTTTGTAATATTTTGGCTACAGCAATAAACGATATATTATTTATTTATTATTTATTATTCCATACATTACATATTTGTACTATGTGTAGTTAGGGCGTTAGGCTGACTAGGCCGCTCCGGTCGCCCTAAGTAGGACCCTAACTCCGTAAATGTTATTACACTACCCTGACCCTTGCTATGGTACCCTGAATACCGAGCCGTGTAATAAGTCCATTATACCTACATTAGGCGAAGCGTAGGCAGGCTCCCCACGAGGTGGACCGACGATCTGGTGAAGGTCGCGGGCAATCGCTGGATGAGGGCGGCCCAGGACCGTTCGTTGTGGCATTCTTTGGGGGAGGCCTTTGTTCAACAGTGGACGTCTTTTGCTGAAATGATGATGATGATGATGACCTACTGTGGGGCTGTGAGTGTAAGCGTATAAAAAATATCCCGTTTTAAACGACAACAGAAATGGTCACTCTAGGCATGTTATTCTAAAACAGTGATTCCCAAAGTGGTCTATATCGACCCCTGGGGATCTATGACAAGCTGAAAGGGGTCTGCGTCAACGAAAAAAACATTAGGTTGTCCATGAAATGAAAATGGGGGTCCACGATAAAGGATCTCAACACATACACTGATAGTACCAATTTACTTACATCATACCAGTGATTCCCAAAGTGGTCCATGGGAGAATCGATGGGGGTCTACGTAGGAGTGAATAAAAATTGGAAATATGGGAATGTGATATAAATGTAGCAAGGACGGGAGTCCACAGAAACCAGAAAAAAATTGTAAAGGGTCTACAAGAAAAAATTGTTTGGGAACCTCTGTTTTAAAAGATGCCCGCAATCAACCGTGGAGGCTCGATTATGTTATTTCTGCTTTCATTACAGCCTGTTTTGCATACTCTGTTTTGGGGTAATATTTACCCTTTCTCGTTGCTAGTAAGGGTGCGGTCTGATTTTCGACGGGGTTAAAAAGTATTATGTTAAGTACGAGGAAAAAATGTTTGCAACAATTTACTTTGTAAATATTTATCCCAGTCCACGGCTTTTTTTTTGAGGATGGAAAAATTACTTTTTGGTACATTCCGGTCAACGGAAATTATTTATTTATTTATTTATCACCACAATGGTGGTAGAGCTCCAGTGACGGAGCTCGCGGGCGTAGGCACCACCGCATTACCTAATATACTTGCCGCTAAATGGTATTGTTCAGCACTATCGTGTTCCGGTCAGGTGGTAATGTACGGCCCTGTAATTTCCGGCACAGAGGCATAACACCTTAGGCCTCAGGAGTGGCAACGCATCTGCATTGTGACCTTGGTCTTTGTGTGGGTGTCTTTAGGCTGCAGTCATCACTTAACATCAATGTGAACTGCATGCTTGTTTGCCACTTCCATAACATAAAAAAAAACAATAACCTTAATAACTACACCGTTTAACGTAATAGAATATATTATAATAGAAATAATATCATCCTTATGTTTACTAAACAGTGTGATAGGTATTAACTGCTTCAGTGGCCTAGTCGTAGCAGGTTACTTCTACTTCGCTGGGTTCGAATCCCGGGTCGGGTATTATCAGAGATAACGGTGTAAAATCCTTCATATCTGGTTCTATTGGGCTTTTTCCGTTTTCTGGAAGTTTCCCAGTACCTCCGAGTTTGGTAATGTGCCCGGAGATGTCAATAGGCTCGCCACATGTTACATGAACAAATAACCATACGACAATATACGTTAGGCAAAGGAACGGCTTATTGTGATTCATTTTACACACAACCGTGCCTATATACGGCAAATTAACAGTAAATTTTCATGGCGAAAAATAGCCTTATAGTATCCGTATCCGTCCATCGTATTCCAACACTTCTTGCGAATAAAGTAAGAATTATATGGATAAAAATAAGATTAAAGTTTTTTTTTTTTTTTTTTTTTTTTTTAATGTTATAAAAGTGGCAAACAAGCATGCAGTTCACATTGATGTTAAGTGATGACTGCAGCCTATAGACACCCACACAATGACCAGAGGTCAAAATGCAGATGCGCTGCCACTCCTGAGGCATTAGGTGATATGCCTCTGTGCCTGAAATTACAGGGCCGTACATTTGTGGTTATCCTGAGGTCGCAGGTTCGATTCCTGCCCGAAGTCAAATTTTTCTTTCCCAATTTTCTTTATTTTCTTAAGTTCACGCATGTGTTATTGCAAAAAATAATAATATTACAATCATTCAAGTATTTTTTAAGATGTAAGTAATCGTCTCTCAAGTATTCCATTTTGTATACATTCAAACAAATTAACCTAAGTATAGCCTTAAAGATTTACAAATTTCAAAATGGTTTATACAAACATAAAACGCACAGAATGTGGTGTGTTTTGAACATTATGTTTATCTCGTTTGTTTATAAGTGAAATATTAAATTTGTGCTATGATTAGGTAATGAATTTCAGTACATCTGTGTGTCTTGGAACACAACCAAACTAACCGAATATTAGTACTGTCGGTAGCACAAGTGAAATTCATATTAAGAGGTAATATTTTTTTGTTTGTTTGTTTGTTTAGAATAGGCTCAATAACTACTGGACCGATTTTAAAAATTCTTTCACCATTATAAATGTACATCTTTCCAAAGTAACATAGGCTATATTTTATTTTGAAAAAACTTCAATAACATAAACCACCGTCGATAAAAATCACTATTGAAATACCTTAAATCGCGTGCGCTGCAATAACTATTGATGATGGAGCAAAATAATGTACTACGATTTTGTAGACCACATTATTATGTACAGAAAAGTCCGCGGTAGGGTATATCTAAGTATTATAGTTGCGCCAATATAAAAACTTTTATAGTTAAACAAACTATTTAAATCGCCAACGAAAATAAGATGTCGATATTCATACCATGGTATTTATACTTATCTAAATAACTTACTTTTTATTTATCAGTAGTTCAATACCTTTACATTGCTGTTTAAATTATTTTAATCGGATACTCCATTCAAAAGATATAGCGAGTTTAAAAATTTGGGTATCTTAAAAATAACTAAGCGCTTCTCCGCGTCGCGTCGCGATGTTGATTGAGCGTAGCTGAAGTGCGCATGTGCGTGCAATGTCCACATGTGTGCAATGTGTACTTCCTAAGGGGAACACGGCCTTTCAGGTTGCCTCCAAAACTTCATAGTAAATTTTCTGGTAAAGTAGCCATCGCTTTACTCGAATTACTGACTGTGACTCTGACTGACTGACTGATAATTGACCGACTGACTCTGACTTTTACGCTGCTTATGGCGAATACGAGATATCGTTTTACTTGACACTGGTAGTATGCGTACTAGCGATGCCATCTATAATATAAAAATAAGTCGGGTTTTCCTTCCTGACGCTATAACTCCAGAACGCACGAACTGATTTCCACGGTTTTGCATTCGTTGGAAAGATCTCGAGCTCCGTGAGGGTTATAGCAAAGAAAATTCAGGAAAAAATTCAAGAGAAAAGTACGTGGTGTGTGAGTATCTCTAACGAAAATAAGTACGTTTCATTTTAAGTAGATGGCGCCGGTGCGTGATACATTGTGTTTTTGACAGGACGAAGTCTGTCGGGTCCGCTAGTCAAAAATATAATGATCATAACATTATCTTATACTGAAAGAAACGTAAGTTATTATTATTTTTGTAATGGAAGTGGCAAACAAGCATGCAGTTTAAATTGGTGTTAAGTGATGACTGCAGCATATAGACAAAGACAAAGGTCAAAATGCAGATGTGTTACCTCTCCTGAGGCCTAAGGTGTTATGGCACTGTGCCGGAAATTACAGGGCCGTATATCACCACTTGACCGGAACACGATAGTGCTGAACACTACCATTTAGCGGCAAGTATATTAAGTAATGTGGTGGTGCCAGCGAGCTCGACCTTCGTCACTGGAGCTCTACCACCAGTGATTTTTTTCCGTTTCTGTATATTGTGATTATAAATTAAAAAAGTTCAAGTAACATGTTATATTTCAATTAAAATCGTTTTATTATACAGGTATACTGATTAAGTCAATAATAATCATGTTTGTAAGTTGGTACATTATTTTAAGGCTCGTTATAAATTCAAGGACCCGAATTTCAGTGGATCTTCTGTGAAGACATGATAGTGGGAATAACTGAAAAGTTCATTCGTAAAATCGCTCGCTATTTTTAGCTTTCTTTTTACAAAACCCTATTTTCAAGAGAAATTACCGTTGTTTTATGTAGATTAATAGGTTTAAGGATTCCGTAATAAATAAAAATTTTTCATTTTGCAACGAAACACTAAAAACGTAACTAACGTAAGAACTTGTTACATTTTTTTACTTATTAATTAGTTGTCTATAGTACTGAAACTTCATACACACGAACACGACAAAACAATGTACGCATACACAGCAGACGCGCGCGTCTAGTAGCTTGTCGAGAGAGAGAGAGAACGAATAAGTCGAATCCTGTACTCGCCTGCCCTCTCTCCGAGCGCTACACTATAGCAAAAGTGTCGTGAGAATTTTTCGTGACGCTCTCGCCTGCCAGCGTACCGCGCGATAAGGCATTTCGTTCCAAAAGGTAATCAATATTTTAGGCATTACAATGTAATTTTTATAACTAAATTCAAAATACTTACGCTTACACTCACACCTCCACACTAGGTATATATAAACCTGTGTCGTGGATGATGTCAACAATTTTGTTTAAAATTTGCAACCCTACACAACTCTTTGCATGCAAGAATAAAAATTAATGTTTCACTAACGCTGTTGCATGCGAGTGTACCGGCATTGTTAGCTGTAATCGAGAACAGCTGTTTGGGCTCATAAACCGTTGGAGTAGCATTTTATGACGTCCCGGTGCTACCGCGATGCCGAATTAGATTTAACGCTTCGTGTTTTTGACTGTACGTATGATGTTTTGGTCATATGCTTTTGATGCTAGGAATGTCTAAGTAAATGTTAGCAGTAATATAGCAATTACCTCGGTAGTGTAATGATAGCAGCCCGTACGCTGACCTGGCGGCCGACCACCTAACCTATGCTTTAGTTAAGCTTTCGATTATGACAAAATCTGATCAGATTCTGAAACGCGCATAGCCCCGCGGCTGTTGTAAATCGTAACCGATCTACTCGGTTAAGCATTACGGGCTCGAAAGGGTGTGTGATGGGTGACCGCTAGCCAATTACCCGTGGCAAATTAATATGCACGTTTTCGTGATTCGGAGGGCACGTTAAGCCGTCGGTCCCGGTTGCTAAACCCTGTCGGAGGCCTTATGGGCGGTTCGAAAACATCCGACAGCGGTTTGGCCACTAACCCGTATCTCCACCAACCCGCATTGGAGCAGCAAAAAAAAAAAGGGGGAGACACTCGTGCCCAGTAGTGGGGCGTACAATGGGTTGCCATTATTATTTATTTATTGTCAGTTTCGTACTTTTTACTGAAAGAGTTGTCGTCCGCAGGTACCTATATACTTAAGAGCAAAATGTTTTAATACGGTGGTATTAATTAATGGTACGAATTGGACAAAATAACGTCCAAAACGAAAGCATTTCAGTTAGGCGGTCGCCCCCCTGGGATCAACCCTTCGTCGGGGTGGAAACATTATTGAAATCATTAGAATATACTTTACAAGTGATAAAGTTGTACAGAGCGATCTGCCTCGCGAAGCACGCCCTGCTATTGCATAGAAGTTTCAAAGACAAAATTTATAAATTTTTTCCTAGACTTTTTGAAATTACAATAAAATGAGTCTAGTCGTCATCCCTATTGTCTGAATTAGAACGATTTAAATTGCCTTTGCCCTTTAGATTTCTCTTACAGTAAAAATAAAACCCAAAGACCCAATTCAACATCTTAACACAAATATATTAAGTCATTCCCTTTTGACTGCCGGTTAATATCCTTAAAAAGTCCATCGTTCCTTTTTTTCAATTCTACAAAGTGTTGTTACAGTAACAATAACCCTAAGAACAGTAATAGGCTATTATGGAATTGTATAATAACTTCTAAAGGCCGAACAATGGGACAGAGTTTTGTTTTCTTTGTATTTTTATGTCCCGCCCTATTACTTCGTCCCAAAAGTACCTCGGGGTGCCTCAATTGTCCCATTTTCCAATACCTTGTCCCTTTAAGCAGCGAATTTTTAACCGTTGTATTTCCGGACACATTAATTATTTACCTTACGACCCCAATCCGGGTGTAATCCGCGAAGTACAGTTGGCTGGAAATATTGCTCGACAAAATCTTGGAACGCGAACATTTTTGAATGTTCAATATTTTTGCCACTTTTCAAGGGTGCTTTGATCGTATGTTATGTTTAAGAAATATTTGTATTGTTTTCATCACGAAACAGATACGTACGTTGTATTTACATTGAAAGTGTTTTAATGCTGAAAAGTTTATTATTTTAGACAAGGGATCTAAATTTAAAAGCGTTTCCACTCAAAAAACATTTTTATGGATTTTCCGAAAAAAATGAGGTTCAGGTAAAAAATTAGGTAGATTGTTGTTGGGAATTTTCCATTTTTTTTTAGTCTCCCAGTACGTCGACGATTGTTAATGTGTCCGAAGATGTCAACAGGCTCGCCACCTGTTATATGGTCCAAAAACATAAATGGCGAATCGTGGGTGTTGGCATTTATGCTTGAATACCCCAGCTTACCCTTTCGGGGATCCCAGGCGTGAAGTTTGGTTTTTAGGATTATCACCGAACCGCCTTGATTTTATCGCCGCTATTGTCAGTAATAAAATAACGTTTTTTCTAATAAAATTATCATTAAATTTTCCATCCTTATTGTAGGATAATAGTATTAGTAACTGAACTAACTTTTTACTGGTGGCAGAGCTCCAGTGATGGAGCTCGCGGGCGTACGCACCACCGCATTACCTATTATACGTGCTGCTAAATGGTATTGTTCAGCACTATCGTGTTCCAGTCAGGTGGTGATGTACGGCCCTGCAATTTTCGGCACAGAGGTATAACACCTTAGGCCTCAGGAGTGGTAACGCATCTGCATGTTGACCTTGGTCTTTGTGTGGGTGTCTATAGGCTGCAGTTATCACTTAACATCAATATGAACTGCATGCTTGTTTGCCACTTCAGTTACATAAAAAAAACTGAGGTTAAAACGACACGTTTAATTGCCAGTATTGAATTTTCCAACAATATCTGTTGCTGACAGTACCGTATATTTCCACGGTTACTAGACACGTTGCATTTTAGTTCGACATTCAGTTCGTCGCCTAGTTTAAATTTTTACTGAACAGAAATTGCACACTGTGAATCTGTATAAAACAGAAGCGGCAAAGTGCGAGTCGAACTCTCCTATTATAAATAGATTAATTGGTAATTTTTGAAAATGTTTCATATCTCTAAAACTAAAGAATATCTCTTTCAAATTAAATTTCGTTGAAAGTTTTCTTCAAGAAGTAGGATGTATATTTTTAAGATTTTTCACTCTTTTACTATAAAAATCACATCGGAGATGCATACATTTTACGACTTTGGCATTGTATATATCAAACGATTGACTCAGAAATAATGGTCTCTCTGGAGATTCGTGAATCGCAGTCAGAGTTTAGTATACCATTTTTTTTGTGTAATGGAATGGCAAACACGCATGCAGTTCACATTGATGTTAAGCGACGACTGCAGCCTATAGACAGTTACACAAAGACCAAGGTCAAAATGCAGATACGTTACCACTCCTGAGGCCTAAGGTGTTATGCCTCTGTGCCGGAAATTACAAGCCCAAAATGTTATTTACTCTTAATTAGTAAAGTTGTAACTCCCAAAGATCTATGCGAACCAAAATGTAAGGAAAAATATTGAAATCGGAGTAAGAATCTTACCCTAAGAAACAGGTTGCTAGGCGCGGAACAATTTTAAATACATTTAATTTTTTCCAACTGTACCCGTCTTATCTTGTCTAAGCCAAAACATCTTTGATACCTTCCGCAATCCGTAAAATTTATAAAGGGGATCATTCCACCAATATTTTTCATCAAGTTTACAAAGTCCATGAATGAATTATTAGATATTTCTCGTCGTTTTCGTAAAATAAACGTTGATTATCATATTTTCTTTTCGTCCCGTTCATTATAGATTTTTTGGGTTAGATTGCTTTTGGCACGCGGTTTCTTTTATGTCATTCATAAAACTGAATCCTATATATTAATACGTGAAGCGAGAAATTCGGGTCCTTTTTAGGATATTGCTTGAAGGAGTGTGAGGTTTTATGTACCTAGTTAAAGTTTATATGGAGAAAGTACAATGATAGCTACACTTGTTATTATATATATATATGTGCTTTTTTAATTAAATTATTTTATGTTTTGTTAGTGCCTAAAATATAGTAGGCATCATTTAAGGTGAAACAGGTGGTGTTTGTGCCAAATCACGTGGTGTTTGTCCAAAAGCAGGTGGTGTTTATGCCAAAACAGGTGCCTAATTGGAATTAGGTTGTTTACATTTTGAATCACACCTGCTAGCTATTGTAAAGATAACGACTCGAATGTTGTTTACGAAGTCGAGTAATTGGAGGTAGAAATGAGCTTGTCAATGGTATAAATGGGCTTGTCAATGGTAAGAGGGATTCAGTGGAATTGTGGTCGTCACCGTGGAATGAAGTGCTGCTAGTGCTAGTTCAGTTTTAACAGTTTATATATATTTTAAGTCTCGCTAAAACTCGAGAACGGCTGGACCAATTTGGCTAATTTTGGTTTTGAATAATTTTTGGAAGTCCATGTAAGGTTTAAAAGGTAAGAAAATATGAAGAAATTGTAAAGGAAAATAGTAAAAACCACAATTATATTTTCCCATACAAATAGTCCGTATTTATCAAACCTTTGACACATTATTACATTCTGAGGCAATTCGAAGTTTGCCGGGTCAGCTATAATCTTAATGTTTCTAGAAGTTTTCGAAGTGTCTATTATAGAAAATATTTCGCTTTATTTTCTATTGAAAACATTTATGAATGAACTATAAATTGTTTCTTGAAGTTAGGAAAAAAGTATTTATTATTTTATATACCTGATCGAATTCTGTCCGTCCGTCAATCAACTTGATGCGAGATTAATTTTGTTTGGACTAGTTGAGAATTTCTTCATGAGTCGTTTTATGCCGTCATCCATAAATTCGTTTAATGCTTCTAGATTTTTTTTGGCGGGATTTTAGTTTATTTAGTAAAACTTGGGATAAGATGGCGTAAGCACTTTGGTGCTGTAAGTTTGTTCTGGTAAGTGGTAATGTACGGCCCCGGATTTTCTGTCACAAAGGCAAAATAATGTACAGTGCTCGACAATAAATAATGTACATCGAGCTTAGGAAGGAGACTTCGGCTTATTTCGGGTCTGTAGAGAATTTTTTTTTTCGCACCGTACCTTACATATCGTGTTTATTTGGCCAAAATTATTTACCGTCCGTGCTCGCACTAGATTCTTTGTAAAGACATGTTTATTTTTACTTACCTAGGATACTACTAATGGTTCTCGAAGAATACTCGCGTTATACTCGTATAAACGAATACTCGCAATATTACTGGGTTTTTGAGTATAAAGCTGACATTGATGGTGGTTTTAAGGGTGTTCGAACATCAATTTTCAATTTAGTTAACTGTACGTGACTTATTATGCTTTAAAGTGCAAATTAAAAACTACGGAACCCTACACTGCGCGTGGCCCGACACTCACTTGACCGGTTTTTTTATCTAATCTACTGGCCGCTAAGTGGTGGTGTTCAAGGCTTTCATATTGCGGGGGCCCTGTTATTTCCTGCACAGAGGCATTATAACTGAAGCCCCTGGAATGGCAGCGCATCTATATTGGAATCTTTGTTTTTTTTTTATAGTTTTTTTCTTTTTTTCTTTTTTTTTTTGTGTGGGTAGGCGCGAAATTAACTGACACGTTTTTATAAGTTCCTATAATATAATTAAATTTAAAATAGTTATATTACACATTAATTCTTAATTTATATACCTACTACTCTAATACTACTTAACTTATATTATTTACATGTGATACCAACCTTAGCGCTCTTAATTTCCTTAATATTAATTCTTGAAGCACACTACACAATCACTGACAACATGGATTCAGTTAAAGAGTCAATCATGTCTATGGCTGAACTGTTCAACAGTAGGATGGATGAGTTCCAGCAGGATTTGCGTAAGACCTCCCCCTCATCTGCAACTACGACTACACTTGCATCGGACTTCAGCAACTTCCGCAAATTCATTCTTGCCGCTATGAACACCCTGCAGCGGCAAGTTGAGTTCCTGGGCAGAGAGCTGGATAGGATGGAAATGAGCCGGCGACGAAAAATGCTCCTCCTCCATGGTGTTCCCGAAGACAGGAATGAGAACACTTCAAATGCGGTGGCCTCAATCGTTGCTGAGAGTCTGAAAGTGTCTGACTTTGCAGCATCCAGATGTCACCGGTTGGGGCGGCCTGTGGATGGTAAACCAAGACCCATCATTGTAAAGTTCACAGATGTAACTACTCGAGATGCGGTTTGGTTCTCAAAGACCAAGCTTAAGGGTTCTGGCATCACTCTCTCGGAATATCTGACCAAAACTAGGCACGAAGTATTTCTTGAAGCTAGGAGGCGTTTTGGCATCACTAAGTGCTGGACACGCGATGGCTGGATCTTCGTGGTTGCCCCAGATGGAAGTCGTCATCGCGTGGAATGTATGGCAGATATATCCACTATCGCGGCTGGTAAGATGACCGATGCAGTTAAAGCAGTACCTGCTTCCGTAACAACGGTCAAACAGTCTACTTCGGCTTCGACGGACAAGGTAGCCGTAGAGAGATCGAAGAGAAACATCACAAAACATAAATAACCATTTCTCTTGTATGCTAGTAGTGATAGTAATTAGTATTTTAACTTTTTCATGGTTACCGTCGACTGTAATAATTTTTATGACTTTATTAATGTTTCACCGCACTTTATATTTTTGTTTTTAGTTTTGAAAGCACAGACCAATAACCAATTTGAAAGCACTTCGCTTGTTTTGTAATATTAATTAAATTGTAGTCTTGACTTTGTTTGTAATGTTCAGAAGTTCTAAGTTGTCAACTTGACAAGCTGTCATATCATTTATCTATCATTTTTTTTTTGCAACATGGTATGACATCATGTTGATTATGCCAAGTCATAGTATTGTTTTTTTTTTGTTGTTGTAGTGGGATAAGCATGTCTTCTATTTGCTTGTGATTCGTTTAATTAATTATTAGATTGTTTAAATTAATAAGAGCCGGTAAGTAAATTGGTTGTAAGAAACTTTTTTATTTTTTGTGTATTTTAGTTTTGTTTTAGTTTGTAGATTATATTTTATAGGTACATATTATTATGTCAATTAATGATGACAGTGATCAATCTAATTTCCTTTCCTTATCCTCTGTAGGATTAAGTAGTAATGACAGTTTCAAAAGTCTCCCTTCCTTACGTGAAAGTCTTGACTCGAGCTTCTCAGATGTACTGAAAAACTTTAACATCGTCCACATAAATGCCCAAAGCATTCCGGCACATTATGCAGATATGTTAGCAACCTTTTCCAATATTAATGTCCATGCCATATTAGTTTCAGAGTCTTGGTTCAAGCCATGCCTTCCCTCAACTTCCTATTCTTTGCCGGGCTATCAGTTAATTCGGAATGACCGTTGCAACCGCGGTGGTGGGGGCGTAGCTATGTATCTTCGCTCCCATATACCTTTTTCGATTGTAGGCGTTTCAAACGAGTCACATGAGGGTTGTGCAGAACATTTGTTAGTTGAAATATTTTTTTCACATACCAAACTACTTTTAGGTGTATTTTACAGTCCATCTAATACAGTCGATTATTTCCTTTCCTTTGAAAACTTGTTAGAAGATTTAACTCCTCTATACAGTCATACTGTATTGATGGGCGACTTCAATACTTGCCTCCTTAAAAACGACACAAGGTCCGTCAAACTTCAAACTATTATAAATTCCTCCAATATGCATATTCTTCCACTATCTCCTACTCATAATTTTCCAAATTGTACTCCTTCGCTTTTAGATTTAATATTTGTCTCTTCCTTAGAACATGTTGTCAAGCATGGTCAGCTTTCTGCTGATGCTTTTTCCTATCATGACCTTATTTATATGTCCTACAAAATTCGTCCTCCCAAACATAAATCCAAAATTCTTCTGCAGCGTAATTTTAGTAGTATGAACCCTGATAAATTACTTGATGATGCAGCCCATATTGATTGGACTGCCGTGACCAACGCGGGCCATGTAGATGATCAAATTGCGTTATTCAACTCCTCATTGATTGGCCTTTATGATGTCCACGCACCCGTCAAACCTGTGCGTGTAAAACACCTTCCTGCGCCGTGGATTGACGACAATATTAAAAAACTTATGAACAAAAAGGTTACCGCTAAGGGAAAATATAAATCTGTACCAACCGAAAAAAATAAATTAAAATATGTGTCTGCTAGGAATCGCTGTAATAGAGTATGTAGAGATTCACAACGACGCCATATTCATAGTTCTGTAGATAACGAAGATCCAGCTAAAGTCTGGAAATTTCTTAAAACACTAGGAGTTGGGAAATCTCGTAATGACTCTCTTCCTAACAATTTAGACATTGACCTGCTTAATCAGCATTTCTCATCTTCCACATCAATCGATGATGTTACAAAAACACATACATTGTCCGCCCTCACACAAATGCCCACTCCCGGTCACTCAGAATTCATGTTTAGTCTATTTGCCGAACGTGATGTTAGGAAGAGCATATTAGCTATCAATTCGAATGCTATCGGGTGTGATAGCATCAGTCGTAAGATGATCATTCCTCTTTTAGATATCCTTACCCCTGTAATCACTTCCATTCTAAATTGCTCTATCTCCACTGGCATCTTTCCTACTTTGTGGAAGGATGCCAATATAATTCCTCTCCCCAAGAAATCTAATCCCTCCACTTTTTCCGACTATAGACCTATCTCAATCCTACCATTCTTGTCTAAAATCCTTGAACGCCTTGTTCACCAGCAGTTGAGTTCCTTCCTTTCCCAGCAAAATCTTTTCAATCCCTTGCAATCCGGTTTCCGTCCTGGTCATAGTACGACGACTGCCTTAGTGAAAATCTCCGATGACATTCGTTTTGGTATGGATAATCAACAGTTAACAGTATTAACATTGCTAGACTTCAGTAATGCCTTTAATACTGTTGACTTTGACATTCTACTAGCGAGTTTGTGCTCTCTTAACATATCTCCGTCTGCAATTGATTGGTTTCGCAATTACTTGTATGGCCGCCGGCATCGCATTCAGGCTCAGGAAAATCACTCGACCTGGTGTGCCAGTGATGCTGGTGTGCCTCAAGGTGGCGTGTTGTCCCCTCTATTATTTTCTATATTCATTAATTCTGTTTGCCTTCAAATATCTTCTCTCTACCATCTCTATGCAGACGATTTACAAATATATACAAGATCTTCTTTGAATGATCTACCTAATGCGATTAAAAAATTAAATGATGACCTTGTCCGCATCTCATCGTGGAGCAAATCTTTTGGCCTTACTGTTAATCCCGAAAAAACTCAATTAATTATTATAGGTAGCTCAAGGCTTGTGAGTAAAATCGACTGGGATAAGTTGCCTCGGGTATTGTACGATGGAATTAATATACCGTTTCTTGACAAAGTTAAGAACTTGGGCATAATTTTTGATCAGCATCTGTCATGGTCTCCACAGCTTTGTGAAGTTAGCAGGAAGGTTTTTGCCACGATTGGTTCTTTGCGCCGATTACGTAACTTTTTACCGATACCTACTAAAATTGCGCTTGCAAATTCCTTACTTTTTCCAATACTTGATTATGCTGACGTCTGCTACCTCAATTTGACCCAAGGGCAAATAAATAAGCTTGAGCGCCTTCAAAATGTTTTCATCAGATTCATATTTGGTCTTCGCAAATATGATCACGTTTCGGAATATCGCAATAAGCTCAAGTGGCTCTCCATTCAACATCGCCGGAATGTACGTATTCTTTCTCTTTTATACTGCGTGCTATTTAATCCTATTAGTCCCAAATATTTAAAAGATTTGTTTGATTTTACCTCTCATTCGCGTTCCCTTCGATCCTCATTACTTTTGCGTCTAAATACTCCTGTACACTCTAGCAAATTTTACTCTAATTCCTTCGCAGTAAAAGCTGTACGCTTATGGAACTCTTTGCCCTCTAGTATAAGACAAGCTCAGACTGTTGAAGCGTTCAAACACCAGGTGAAGTCTCATTATTTATGTTCCCTTCCTTAATATCTTGTGTTATTCCGACTTGTTTTTGTTCACCGTCATCATTAACATTTTATATTTATTTTCTTAATTTGTATAAGTACTACTTTTGTTTTATGTACCTACGCACATCCTACCTTTTCTTTTTAAGAATTATCTTTTATTTTTTGGGTTGCCTGGAAGAAATCGCTCTTCTAGCGATAAGGCCGCCCGCTGTATCACATGTAATTGAAATGTTTTGTTTTTGTAAACTTATTTTTTGGTGTGCAATAAAGTATATATTATTATTATTAATATACAGTTTTGTTTTTTTTTAATGTTATGGATGTGGCAAACAAGCATGCAGTTCACATTGATGTTAAGTGATGACTGCAGCCTATAGACTCCCACACACGGTCGAACACGAGGTCGAAATGCAGATGCGTTACCTCTCCTGAGGCCTAAGGTGTTATGCCTCTGTGCCGGAAATTACAGGGCCGTACTTTACCACCTGACCGGAACACGATAGTGCTGAACACTACCATTTAGCGGCAAGCATATTACGTAATGCGGTGGTGCCTACGCCCGCGAGCTCCGTCACTGGAGCTCTACCACCAGTAAAAACGTACAGTATTAACTCATCATCAGATGTTACCGTAAGTAATCTTGTTAGCCAATTCATGAGTTAAAAAAAGCTAGTAATCTCACTGCTCACTGGTGGTAAAGCTTCAGTGTCGGAGCTAGGGCTTGGGTACAATCTTCCTAATCTATCTCCCGCCAATTTCTTTTTGGTGAGCACTATTGAGTTCATGGTAAATGGCAATTATGAACCCTTAATAATTATAACAGAGGCAAAATAAATTAGTCTTAAAGGTTGCAACGCATCTGCGTTTTGATCTTCGGTTTTTGTGTAAATGTCTACATATGACCTGCATGCTTCTAGGCTATCATTACACAAAACTATTTCGGTAATTATGTTAGGAACAGAGGTAAAGGTTATTTATTCTTATCTTATTTACAATTTTGATTTATTTACAATTTCTGGTGAAACTTTCGATGGACGTAGATGTACTAAAGATTGGCATATTCGCTTCAATCGTAGAATTGAATCCGTAGGTTATTTTCCTCGCCAACCTTTGTCAATCACGGACGTATCACGTCACTTAAAAATCTTTTTTTATTTTATGGGTACAATTATACCAAGTGTATTCCAAATGTATGTCTTTTTAAAATAAAACTTTAGAAATATTTCTTGGATTTTTATCTTAAGGAAAAAATGCTTTGAAAAGAAAGGAAGTCAAATTTTTCTTTCCAAGTTTCCTTAATATATTTCACCCGCAAGTGTTTTTTCCAAAAATCAAATTAAAAAAAACGATGTAGAAATAAGACACACACCCATTGATCTTTTAAATGTGTGTGTCTTTAATTTCGCCAGTAACGTAGTGTAACATTAAAATACAATGAAAACGCAATATTAATGGGCTATCACGGTTTTATATTAGACTATTTTATAAATATTTTCTTTTAGTATTGAATAATGTTTTTGATGTTTTTTTTTAATATATATAAAGGTATATGTAATAATTAAACTTTTGAGGGACGTGTATTAGTATATAAACAAATTAATCCAACGCTTTCGTCGTAACATATAATATTATTCTGACGTGACTTTGTAAGTTTCATTACACAACGTTTACATGGTGCGTTTCAATATCGTCCGCATTATGTCATCCCCCGTATCTCATTAAGTTACGCGGTGATGAGAATTTGTGAACCGACAGGTAGGTGTATAACTGGCTTCATGTTGTCGCCGTGTTAATTTTTATTAATTAAATTAAGGCAGCTAAGACTTATTTCCTTCATTAAATAGGCTTAGAGATTAATGTGTACGGTAACCTACTGTTTATTTTTTGGTAATAGCTGTTTAAATTGTGTTGAGTCACTCGAGTTTATCTTCTTTTATTTTCGGAAGCGTTTCAGTGGGGCTCATAGTAAAGACCACAGTGAATCTACCTGCCAGTTAATTTTGGTAGTAATCGAGTTGCTCATCATATCATGTTCAAAGTAATCCAAACCTGTCGTCATATCTTTCACCTACAATATTATTCTCATGTGACTTTGTAAGTTTCAGTTACACCACGTTTACATGGTTCGTTTCAATATCGTCCGCATTATGTCATCCCCCCCGTATCTCATTAAGTTGCGCGGTGATGAGAATTTGTGAACCGACAGATAGGTGTTACTGGCTTCGTGTTGTCGCCGTGTTAATTTTTATTTATTTGAATTAAGGCAGCTAAGACGTATTTCCTTCATTAAATAGGCTTAGAGATTAATGTGTACGGCAATCTTCTGTTTTTTTTTGTGATAGACATTTGGTATTGTTTAAGTAGATTTGATCTTGTGTTTATTTATTTATTTATTAGAGTTTTCACAATAGTACAGTACATTCATAAGAGTATATTGAGATCTTAAATATAATATTGTGACACCCCGTCAGGGCATTGTTATTTGCACAAAGAGGACAAAGAGTGCTTTTTTATAACATAATTAAATATAGATACTTTACAAATTATGTTACCATGTTTTCATTTTACAGAACTTAGAACTGTTATTTTATTTTCGGTAGTTTCAGTGGTGGGGCTCGTAGTACCGACCGCAGTTAATCTACCTTCTGCTAATTGTTAGTTAACGCTATTATGATCAGCAACTGGACTATCACACTAATACCATAAATGTGAAAGTTTGTTTGTTTGGATGTTTTTCCGTCAATCACGCCGAAACTACTGAACGGATTTCGATGAAATTTGTTATTACAGATCCCTATTAGCCGACTTAGATTACAAGGTACTTTTTATCCCGAAAAAAATTTCCTGTGGGATGATTTGATGAGTTTCTCCACAGGTTACGCGAAAAGCGAGCTACACGCGGGCGGAGCCACGGGCAATAACTAGCACGATATAATTTTACTGTCGCTTCATAACCACTACGCTTGGCTAACGGATTTGCGATCGCAGCGGCGGTAGTTTTTATCTATGGACGCTGCTGCTCATCTTGTGTTATTGCACTTACTATCGCCCCATTGAAATTGTTTGACCGCCTTTGTTCGGTTGACTGACTGCAATGTCGGAAGAATTCTCTTCCACTCGAAGAGAATTCTTCCGCTAGTGAGTTCCACCGACGCCATTATTTTGATATTGATATAATATATGTAATGTTAACTGCAAATTCGATTTGTTCGTAATTAACAAAACGTATCTTGCGACCACACGAATGATTAAGTTAATGACTGTTTACTAACTGAAATGGAGATTTAATTACTTCTCGAACTAACCCGAAACCCAAATAAAGGGCTCCTCCATTCTCGTTTAAGTTCTGATTAACTCGACTTCTGGAAGTGACTTAAAAGCAACAACCTTAAACAACAGAAACCTTAAAAAACAAATCTAAGTGTGACTTAAAAGTCTTTTGTCTCTATAGTCTACACCTGACTGATGTATTTTTCGCTCACATGTATTATATTGCATAGAGCAACACGGGCCACCGGCCGCGGCAGGTCGAAGGGAAGGAGTCATATGCATTCTTTCCCCTCTGTCAAAGTACATGCACAAGTGTTCCTATGGCAGTCACCTAGATGTTTAACGTGTGCGTGAAATTGTTTATGTATTTTGTTAAAGTCAAGGTGGGAGTTTCGTAGTAATAGACGATTTTTGTAGTGTGTGTGTGTGTCACACGTATTTCCCTTCGCAAAAAATGACAGACTGGTATGCATCGGTAATAAACGCTATAGAGTTTTGGCAGGAACCTTGAAAGAGGCGTATGATGCTCTTATTTTATTTCATTTTCTTGGTGTATTTTTAAGTTATATTGAATAAAGTTGGTGGCATTTTGTTTGATATAGGTTTATTACAGGGCCCGTGTATAGTGAAATAGAATAACAGTGCGAAAACACGACCTTTCAGGTTGCCTCCAAAACTTCATTGTAAATGTTCTGGTAAAGTAGCCATCGCTTTACTCGAATAACTTGACTGTAACTCACTTGACCGACATATTATACTTGATAACTTATATACTTGATACTTACTTAATATACTTGATATTATACTAACTTTGACGCTGCATAAATAAATACGAAATATCGTTTTACTTGACACTGGCAATATGCGTAATAGCGATGCCATAATAATAAAAAAAATAAAATAAATAAATAAACGCTACTCCCCTCCGGCGGCCCATGTTGCTGTAGGTATGTTATATTGACTTAGGGTGTCAGTAGCGACATCTATTGCTAACAATGCTAGTTAGGCAACCGATACAACAAACTTTTCAATTGATTAATGTAAGGAGGTCGCCTTGCTCTTAATAATTGTTTTATTTTATTGGATTTTTTCACATGCAAGTGGAATATTTACAAATAATGAAAATTAAAATACGTTTACTCTCACAGCTCCACATTAGGTATTATATAAAACTGTGTCGTGGATGCCGTTGTATATATACAACACATACACAAACACCCAGACCCGAAACAAATATCTGTAGGGCATATAAATATTTGTTGTACCGGTGCGGAGATCGAACCCGTCGCGGGTTCGATCCTATATACCTTCGAATCAAACGGTGGTTTCGCACCGCTGGGACTAATATTTAGGTACTATCATGGACTGATGTATAATAATAATAATAATAATGGCAACCCATTATACGTCCCACTGCTGGGCACGAGTCTCTCCCCTTTTTGGGGGGGGGGGGAGGCCTGGAGCTTACTCCACCACGCTGCTCCAATGCGGATTGGTGGAGGTGGGTGGGTTAGTGGCCAACCCACTGTCGGATGTTTTCAAACCGCCCATAAGGCCTCCGACAAGGTTTAACGACTGCTATCCATCGATAGCAACCGGGACCGACGGCTTAACGTGCCCTCCGAAGCACGGAAACGCGCATTTCATTTGCCACTAGCGGTCACCCATCACACTACCCGACCGCGCCCGTAGTGCTTAACCGAGCAGATCGCTTACGATCTACACCAGCCGCTGGGCCATGAGTGCCTCCTGATGTATATTGGGTTCATATATATCGTATAAACGAAACGAAATCGAGTTACGTTAGTAGCGGACGAACTATTACATTTGCTTTCTGAAAAATAAATAAACGAATCGACACGGATTCGGACCGGATTCAATAAATTTCAATTTTCAGATCTAAACGTGTAACCGGCATTCTAATTTTGAATTTCAGTTTCGAACAGCATATGTTAGGGTCATCAATACTCCATCTGTGGTTAGGGATGTATTTTATTTTCCGCCTGCGTGTCGCTTTTCGCGTAACCTGTGGAAACCCATCAAATCATCCCATGGCATCCCACAGGAACATTTTTTTGGGATAAAACTATCCTATGTGTTAATCCAAGCTACCCTCTATATGTGTGGCAAATTTCATGAAAATCGGTTCAGTAGTTATTGTGTGAAGGAGTAACAAACAAACAGACAGACAAACTTTCGCATTTATTAATTAGTCATAAATTAGTTTTATTCTATTCTACTAAAATAAATCTTGGAGTTATAAAGTTGAGTGAAGTGCTCAATTAAATATTATCATATAGTTTTGGCTAGAAGCTTAAACGGGAAAAAATTACATAAAAAAATTTTGTGTTTATGTTTTGTTGAATCACGATGATCACTTCAGCCGTTTATTAGCGCTGTACAGTTTCTTTTACAATTTTTGTCTGTTTGTCTGTCTGTCTGTTTGGCGGGGCTAATCTTGTGAACGGCTTGACCGATTTTGACGGGACTTTCACTGGCAGATAGCTGATGTTATAAGGAGTAACTTGGCTACTTTTATACTAGCTGCGCCCACGACTTCGTCCGGGTAGATACTGAACAATCATAAATTGTCACGCGGGCGAAGTCGCGGGCACAGCTAGTGAATAAATGAATTTCTCACTCTGTATGTTTTGAGAGTTTCTTCCTTACTCAAGGAAGCCCCAAACAAACACTTTAAAATTCTAACGTCGTCACTCCCTCACTTACACACCCTATCCTAAAACTTTATACCTTCGAACTCCAATAAAAAAGTATTGTTTTTATTTCAATGCTACTAAGCCGAAGATGATCGCCTGAGTCGCCGCATTACAAACAAAATAACACTTTTAGTATACTCCAAGACATAACTTTGGCGAATTGAAAAACTTTGCTGTGACTCAAATTGTTATTTTTCTTCGGCTTTGCTATAAATAAAAACCGTTATCATTATTTTGCGTATAGATTTCGATATTTTGAGGACATGATTTGTAGTTAGTTATCACTTGTTTAATAAGTTACGCTACGTTTACGGACATGCAAGGTCTAGCTTTTGCAGTATTAGGTTTAGTCGTAATACAGTTTATGAACAGGTTGTCCCAGAAATCAATGATAAACCGAAAACGGGTGATAGGCCAGTTATTAAAAAAAGGTGAAAAAAAAATTGTTAACTATTTTTAATATTATTAGGATTTAAAAAAAAATATCGGAAAACCTCCTAAGACTACAAATAAGTCAAGTCCTGGTGGTAGAGCTCCAGTGACGGAGCTCGCGGACGTAGGAACCACCGCATTACTTAATATACTTGCCGCTAAATGGTAGTGTTTAGCACTATCGTGTTCCGGTCAGGTGGTAATGTACGGCCCTGTAATTTCCGGCACAGAGGCATAACACCTTAGGCCTCAGGAGTGGTAACGCATCTGCATTTTGACCTCGGTCTTTGTGTGGGTGTCTATAGGCTGCAGTTATCACTTACCATCGATGTGAACTGCATGCTTGTTTGCCACTTTCCTTACATAAAAAAGAAAAAAAAAGTCCTAAGACTACAAGTATTACTTTTATGTATAAAAAAAGTTATATTCAGAATGTCAATTTTACCGACATTTTTTAAAATCCTTGTAATATGAAAAATACATTAAACATACAAGATTAGGTACTACAGTTGCCTACGTACTCGAGTTTCATCACAGGTGCTAAAACTGAAACAGAAAGCCTTTTTTCCAATCCCAATTCTCATCCAAAACATTTAAGGTTCATGTTAAATCGTAGTTATGTAGGAATGGAAAAAATAATGTGTCAGATAAAAAATTGCTTACTAAAAAGGGTTTTGGCTTGTTTGTGTAACGCAAAGTATCTGTCGGAGTCGATTCTGATGTTACAATGACTAAATTCAAAGCATTACCACCTGACAGACTCGTGGCGTATAACGTGTTGTGATGGCAATTGATAATTGTCATTGCGATTGGTTGATATAATGCGAAAGGTCACTCACTCATAATGAAATCTCAGATACTATAAGTGCTAGTGTTTCAAAGAATCATAGTAAGTTTCATACATTGATATGTACAAAAAAAGTTAGAAAAAGGTAAGTTAAAACGGATTAGAAATATTATTATCTTGTTAACCTTAAGAACATTTTCTGGTTTATAAATTATTTTTAAATCACCGGAATATAAATCGTCTTTCCTAACAACAGTAGAAGCCTAACAACACTAAAGTTCAATTTCAAACTTTTTATTCCGGAGAGTTAAAAATATTTAAAGTATCAGGAAATGTTGTTTAGGTTCACTGGATAATATTTTCATGCTGTTTTACCGTGTAACTTTATTTCATTTTTTCTGTACAAATCTTGCCATGATCCTTTTGCATGGGGATTCTTTTTTGTACATCGGTGTTCACTAAGACATAATTTTTTACATTACATTAATGACGCATTCTTTTTTTTTTTGTTTTGACTGCCTCGGTAGCCTAGTGGTTGCAGGCCACTACTACTACGCTGGAGGTCCTGGGTTCGATTCCCGAGTCGCGGGCTATCAGAGATAACGGTTTAAAATCCTTTATCTCTGGTTCTATTGGGATTTTCCCATTTTCTGGTAGTTTCCCTGTAACTCGGAGTTTGGCAATGTGCCCAGAGATGGCAACAGGCTCGCCACCTGTTACATGGGCCAAAAACGTAACCGGTGAATTGTGGGTGTTTGCACGTATGCTTGAATGCATGCATTTACCTCTGCCTACCCCTTCGGGGATTACAGGCGTGAAGTTAGGTACATAGGTAGTTTCAATAGTTACATCAAGTTATATTTTACTAGCTGTTGCCCGCGGCTCTGCCCGCGTGTAGGTCGCTTTTCGCGTAACTTCTCGAAACTCATCAAATCATCCCATGGCACCCCAAAGGATATTTTTTTGGGATAATAAATTGTTAATCCAAGTTACTCTCTATGTTTGTGCTAAATTTGATGAAAATCGGTACAGCAGTTTTTGCGAGAAGGAGTAACAAACAAACAAACATAAAAATTTTCGTATAAATTATTACTGTATTGGTAGTAGCGATGTAACATTGTACCTGTGCAAAGCTGGGTTGGGCCGCTAGTCATTTATAAAGGTCTTTAACAGTAGACACTATAAATAAAGAATAAACCAGTTGAATTAATTCGTTGACAATTATTATTGTTAAATAGTTTTAAAACATCTTTTCTTGCCTATACCACTAAAGTCTATCAATTTTTCTAGTCAATAGTAAGTCCATTAACTTTACCAAATTTGATAAATCTTTTCGATTCCATATAATTTCTTATTGGTAAATTTTAAGTTTTAAAATTATAGGCCTGTGGCAGTATGAAATACTCAAATCATAAAGGGAATCAGAAAACCTATAGTACAAGTTTTCACGATTTAGAGATCGAGGCTAAGACTTTTTTTATAAAGATCATTTGTACAGCTGATCCTATTTCCAACGTAGCGAAAATTTCTGATCTGGAAAGCGACAATTGTGACTGGTCGCAATGAAGACACGTAATTGGTCTGAAAGCAAACCGGGATAAAATCGTGCAGTCACGCGCTCCTATTTTGGACGCCGACGAAAATGGCGACGCGAGGGGTTGGGGGTGTATTTGTGAATATTCTATAATATTTTGTGCTTTAGTAGCGCTTTCGTGTTTTAGCCTTTTTAATGGTTTAGATTGATGGAGATTGATGCGTTTGGAAAGGTATGAAAATGTTTGGCACCTCTGGTGAATGTGAAAATTTATTTTTTTTATGTTATGTAAGGCTTCAGTGGATTGGGTTTGCGTTATAACATTTATGTTACATTTTTTTATGTTGAATTTTTGTTAACTAAACGAGTATTACTCACCAGAATAATTCTATTTGTTAGAATGTTTATTTTGTGTCTTGTATAAATAGTAACATATCACAATCACGCCTATATTTTTTTCAAATTTGTATTCAGTTATGGTTTTTTAGTCCAATGTTTATAATTATGAACGGTAAAAAAATGTGTTTGTTTTCCGCAAAAAAAAATGTTTTTTATTGATGGTATAATCGACCCATAATATTCTTTTTTGATTAGATAAGCTCTATAACAAGGCAAGTGATCTTATTTTGCTTAAAACATCTATGAATATTTACTGTTTTTTTATCATCAACCAAACTTGAAAACAATAAAAGTCTGTTCGTTGTTACTGCAATCCGTCTAGGTCCTGGATCTTCTACTAACTAAACAATTTTTTTTTTGCAAAAATGAGACAAAGATAGATCTATTTCTAATCACAGTAAGCTCAAGTTCCATTGGACTTTTTATACCCATTAATCAAATATTCAAAAGTGATGAAGTGAGCTATCTGAGCTATCATATCAACGATGTTGTATTACAACGGACTTTTCATGTATTTAAGCGAAATTACTAAACGAAAACGCGTTACTCCCACTGATTTATTTTCTATTAAGCACCAACGTAATAAAACCCGTAATCCAAAACGGAATAGGGAAAAAGATTAGAATCTTATAACCTCATAGCTTAAGAAGTTTTCCCTAGCTCGCCTGACCGAGGCAATAACGGTGCGATTAGCATATCTGTTGGTACGTGTACATTCACTATAATTAATGACGTTTTTGCCCCAACTGTACTTGGATGGTGTGAAAAATGGTTGGTGTATTCGGTTAGAATTTAGATAACATTTTTATATTACTCGAGTAACAGGCTTTAAAGGTTAATACCTATTGTTTATTGGTAAGGATGATACCTATTGTTTTAAGCACTTTATTAAGCAGTTGTGTTTTTAAAGAGTGCCTGGACGACCAAGAGACGTCCAGCCTGAAATACAGAAATGAAACAAAGATAGATCTATTTCTCGTGCCCGTAAGTTCCTACATTGCAAATTTTGATAGTCATTAATTCAACTGTTTTTAATAATATAACATTCAAAAGTATACACGCTATCATCCATATCCGCAGTCTTGTATTACAAGGTACGTTTCATGTATTTAAGCCAACTTACTAAACGAAAACGCCTTACTCCCACTGATTTATTTGCTATTAAGCACCAACGCAATAAAACCCGTAATCCAAAGCGGAATAGGGAAAAAAGATTAGAATCTTATAACCTCATAGCTTAAGAAGTTTTCCCTAGCTCGCCTGACCGAGGCAATAACGGTGCGATTAGCATATCTGTAGGTACGTGTACGTTCGCTGTAATTAATGGCTTTTTCGCCCCGACTGTACTTGGATGGTGTGAATAATGGTTGATATATTCGGTTAGATGACTTTTTGATATTATGCGAGCGGGCTTTTTAGATGATTATTTTTTATATTATTTTTTAAATATGTTCGGCCAAAGCAGTCATTCTTTGCAAAATTATTTATATAAAGAATGGCTGGAGGACTGAAGGAGAAAGCTCTCTGGTTGAAAATAGGGAAAACGAATTTTCCTAGAAATGAGACGAAGGTTCTAGTTCTGGTAGGTATAAGTGTAAGCAATAAGCATAAGCTTCTCTATTCCAAATTTCATCAAAATCGTTAGATCCATTTTCGAAGTCACGTATATTATTTGCACGATAATACTAGTATATTATATCTAGTACTGATGTGTGAGATAGATAATGCATTGTCCTGTAATCTCTGGCAAAACATTAGATATACTAGTAACAACTTAATCCTAAAGGATAGCAACGTCCATCGTCGTAATATATACTCCTTATATATTTACGTAGGTGCCTGTAGTAAACACGGTTGTATTCACTATAAATTGGAACGAAGCCACTGCGATTAAATTTATGAAAATGTGAACCGAACAAGTTAAAATGAGCTCGTCGACCGGAACGTAAAATTTTAATTATTGACCCTTAAATTTTGGTAAATTATACACGTATTAAATGTTTAAATGGCATAATTAAAAGCATTTTCATTAAGATTTTAGTTGAATACTGAAATATCTCAATCAATGCTTTCATTGTCGTTGCAACGTTTTAAACAGAGATAGAAAGACTTGAAGCGAGTTTTTATACCATAGAGCAACACGGGAGGGGAGTAGCCATATGCAGGCTTTCCCCTCTGTTACAATTCAAGTACAAGTGTACCTACGCCTGTCGCCCAGATGTTTAAATGTGTGCGTGTAATTGTTTATGTATTTTGTTAAAGTCAAGGTGTGAGTTCCGTAGTAATAGACGATTGTTGTAGTGTGTGTATGTATCACACCTAGTTCCTCCCGCAAAAAATGACAGACTGTTTTGCGTCGGTAGTAAACGCTATGGTTACTCCCCGCCGGTGGCCCAAGTTGCTCTATCTAAACTAATATTATAAAGAGGTAATATTTTTTTGTTCGTTTGTTTGTTTGTAATGAATAGGCTCAATAACGACTGGACCAATTTTAAAAATTCTTTCTCTATTCGAAAGCTACATTATCCACGGGTAACATAGGCTATATTTTATTTTGGAAAAAATTGGGTTCCGTAAGATATTTGGGGTTTTCAGACACAAGGTGTAAAAAATCAACCAGAAAAGTTACTTATTTTGCGTACGCTGCCTAAACTATAAAAGATATCGAGGAATATCTTTTATAGTTTACCTATTTCACTATTCGAAAGCTACATTATCCACGGGTAACATATAGGGTTCCGTAAGATATTTGAGTTTTTCAGACACAAGGTGTAAAAAATCAATTAGAAAAGTTACTCATTTTGCGTACGCTGCCTAAACTATAGAAGATATCGAGGAAGGCTTTAGGCTAAATCTATAATCATCATGCTAAGACGAATAGGAGAGGGTAGGTAACATTGCACCCGCGCGAAGCAGGGGCGGGCCGCTAGTGGTTTTTTCAGAGCAAGGTCAACTAAAATCTATAATTTAAAAGAATAGGCCCATTAAGTCTGATACTTGGTTTCTCTAGAGTTTGACCATGGGTGTTCCTTTTAACTCGAACAGCTAGTTGAGAAAAAATTGACTTCTTTAAACCTCAATTTCTTTTACTTCTTAAATGTTTAGTCATTTCTTTACTTTCTAAATTCGCTCGCATGTGTATTTGCGTAAAATAAGAAATATGACGAATATTTCTTTCACAATTCTCTCTTCCTTTTCATTCGAAACTACTACTCAGTATCAATAAATCAAATAATGTTATAAATGCTGTATAAGTCGGGAGCGATAATACGATCAGGAAACTGACCCAAAAATACATCCATGGCCTACGCAGCATCTTCCGATGATCACCCCTACCTCTGTCTAGAGATGTCGGAACTGAAAAAAAGAAATATATATCGATAATTAGGAAAATATCGACACATATACTGCCAAATCCACTTGTCGCGGTATTTTGATGAGAAGTCCCAAAATTTTTATAGCAATGGGAACATGTCCCTACTTACAAGATGGCAAAAGGTTATCGAACAAAATGGTACATACATACTTTAGTTAAATTTAAATAAACTATATTAAAAAATGTTTTGAATTATCTTAAAAAATGCGAAGAAACTTTTTCCCTAACCTAATACATCCATGGCCTACGCAGCATCTTCCGATGATCACTCCTACCTCTGTCTAGAGATGTCGGAACTGAAAAAAAGAAATATATATCGATAATTAGGAAAATATTGACATAAATACGCAATATTTTCAGCCTTGCGCTTTTATATCAATATTATTTTCTATACAATTTGTTTTTGATATAATGAACGTGTCAATCAAGTATGCAGTTCACGTTAATGTTAGGTAAGTGGTGTCCAGTCATATAAATTTATATAAAAACCAGAGGTCAAATAGAAAATGTGTTTTCACCCCTGAGTCCTTTGATATAATGCCTCTGTGATAGTTATTAGGAGGGTAAACTTTTTTTTATGTATTGGAAGTGGCAAACAAGCATGCAGTTCACATTGATGTTAAGTGATGACTGCAGCCTATAGACACCTACAGAAAGACCAAGGTCAACATGCAGATGCGTTACCACTCCTGAGGCCTAAGGTGTCATGCCTCAGTGCCGGAAATTACAGGGCCATCTGACTGGAACACGATAGTGCTGAACACTACTATTTAGGCAAAAGTCACAAAAATATTTAACTGAAAAAACGTCTTATAAATGTAAAAAATATCGTTTGGTACCATTTTGGATACTGCATTCTTTATCTTATATATATAAAAATCTATTGCTGTTCGTTAGTCTCGCTAAAACTTGAGAACGGCTGGAACGATTTGGCTAATTTTGGTTTTGAATGATTTCTGAAAGTCCAGGGAAGGTTTAAAAGGTAAGAAAATATGAAGAAATTGAAGGGAAATGGTAAAAACCACAATTTCATTTTCCCATACCAATAGTCCTTATCTATCAAACCTTTGACACATTATTTCATCCTGAGGCAATACGAAGTTTGCCGGGTCAGCTTGTATTAGATAAAGATATATCAGCTAAAATATCGATATTACGTATCCAAAATATCGACATATTAAAACATTTTCAACTCGCCTGTCTCAGCCCTCTAGGGTCTTCCCTTGTTCACATCAGTCCCCCTGCTTTATTACCGTATGTGAACTATCTTGGCAAATATTACCCCGGCCGTTTTAGTTTCGATATCGAAAAATGTAATATGATACTATGGCGTTTACTGTTGAGTATAAACGGGTTAGTTGATTGATTCTCTAAGAAAGACCGTGAATTTTTCTTTTTTGGTTGGGTACGAATGGCGACCCGTCGACAAATGATATTGTTACAACTGACAATGTAATAAATAATGACTTACCTGTTGAAATATATTTTTTTTAACTTTTTCACGTTTTCTGGAAATATAAAATTTTCACTCATTTACAAAAAAGATTTATTTATATACATTAAAAAAATACACAAATCCATAAAAATAGTTTTATTTCAATGATTGTAATATTTCTTTTTCGCAATAACACTTGCGAGTGAACTTTAGAAATTAAAGAAAAAACGGAAAGAAAATCTTGACTTCGGGCAGTAATCGAACTTGCGACCTCAGGATAACCAGTCCAGCCGCTTTACCACTAAGTTAGCTCGCGGGCGTAGGCACCACCGTATTACCTAATATACTTGCCGCTAAATGGTAGTGTTCAGTACTAGTCGTGTACGGCCCTGTAATTTCCGGCACAGAGGCATAACACCTAAGGCCTCAGGAGTGGTAACGCATCTACATTTTGACCTTGGTCTTTGTGTGGGTGCCTATAGGCTGCAGTCATCACTTAACATCAATGTGAACTGCATGCTTGTTTGACACTACTTTTACAAAAAAAAATGTGGATGCGTTGCCACTCCTGACTGAAGTCTAAGTTGTTATACTTTTATGCCAGGAATAACAAGCCCTTGCATTACCATCTGACCGGAACACGATAACTGCGCTGAACACTACCAAGTAGATTTAGTAATGCGGTGGTACCTATGCCCACGAGCTTCATCCCGTCCTGGTAACAACTGCTACCATTAAGTCTGCCATACATATCGTTGAGCTACTGAGAAAGCTTAAATTCTTGCACTGGAATTTTGATATGAAAAATCCCTTGAACAGCTTTTCATCCTTGGAATTACAACGGCTTGCTTTCGCATGTTTGAGGCAAATTCAATTTGATATAGTAGCTGGATCAAGTTACTAATCATCCATTTTTCCAGCGACCATACCCGTTCTCTCGCCTTTTTGAATTTGAACATCTTGTTTCATTATAAATATATTATTTATAAATATTTGGCTCTGAGTTGAATAAGTCAACTTGTTCTTACTCGCACAGGCCAAATTAGCATAATCAACAGTTTTAATGTTTGTTACAGCTTCTTGAAGTGAAAATTACATTTTTTTATATAAATTATCGTTTTAACTAAGATCTACCTGCCTACGCCGACGGATAAATATAGATCATTTTATTTTCATGTTAATTTAATTAACTTAATTCTCATACTTTCGTTCTAATTACCATTATTAGCAAAATGATCTCCTTAAACGGATTATTCAGTCATTAGAAGCTTTATTAAATTTTGTTGTTAATGTGTATGTATATACTAATATTAAAAAAAGGAAATATTTGTGTT
Source organism: Macrosoma leucophasiata (assembly GCA_036365455.1). NCBI lineage: Eukaryota > Metazoa > Arthropoda > Insecta > Lepidoptera > Hedylidae > Macrosoma > Macrosoma leucophasiata. Next base: position 14,855,278 of record JAWQUS010000004.1, read on the forward strand.
TTTGTATGTCTGTTTTAAGGTGTTCACACAAGAATTACCTAGACCGATTTCAAAAATTGTTTCAGCATTAGAAAGCTGCGTGTTCAAGTGACATAGGCTTAAGTATATTCATTGCAACCGTGCAAAGCCGTGGCGAGTCGCCAGTCATGAGTTGATCGAGTTACTGGCATGGTTCAAACGAACCTTCGATTCGTTTATTGTGATAAACTCGTAACTCTATTTGTAGGACAATATCATAAACTGTTTTATATGTTAGTTTTTAGCTCCCTTCACTTAATTTTGTTATGATATATTTGACATGGCATGTGAGTGGTATTAAATCACTAATGCGCTTTGAAAAGACGCGATTAGGTATGTGTTGTTTTCTGGAACGGATTGTAAAATCGTGATTTATTGCTACGCTAAAATAGATGGTATGCCTCAAAGGATAGAGTTGTGCATCCAAACACATGTAAATTGACAATTGACTATTTAACAATATTTGCATTTCATTATACTCAATTTATATATTATTATAATGTGTTCTCGCATCGATAAAATTCAATCCTACCAATGTTATTAATGCGAAAGTTTGTGAGTATGGATGGATGGATGGACGGGACTTTTTTTTGTAATGTAAATGTATTGAAAATGGCAAACAAGCATGCAGTTCACATTGATGTTAAGTGATGACTGCAACCTATTGACACCCACACAAAGAGCAAGGTCAAAATGCAGAAGCGTTACAACTCTTGAGGCCTAAGGTGTTATGCCTCTGCGCCGTAAATTACAGGGCCGTATATTACCTCCTGACCGTAACACGATAGTGCTGAACACTACCATTTAGCGGCAATTATATTAGATAATGCGGTGGTGCCTACGCCCGCGAGCTCCGTCACTGGAGCTCTACCACCAATAATATCAAAGTTCATATGTATATCTACTTGAAAATAGATTTAGGAACTTGTCAAGAGTTTTCTCATCGTCTGAACATCAAACGCCTATCAGAATCCTATTACCTTAGTTTCAATCAATCTCCGCGACTCAGCGTTATTAATCAATAGAAGGTTAACTAGTTAACCATGAAAACCGATGCGCAACCGATAATGTCTATGCAGCCTTAACACTTTAATCTCTCTAGATTTCTGCTGGCGACTGTACTTTGACATAGAATAGGTGATTTTGTGTTTTATGCCTACTTGTATGGTGTCTCAGGGAAACAGTTTGAGTTTTATGTAACCTACATTTTGAATGAATGTATTTTTATCTTTTAACGAAATTGATATAATTATTACCTGTGACTAATCTACTTACTGCTAAAGTAAAAAAAGTATAAAAAGTGTTCAGCACTATCGTGTTCCGATTAGGTGGTAACGTACGGCTCTGTCATTTCCGGCACAGGGGCATACCTAATATCTTAGACCTCAGTTAAATCTCCAGTCTCATGTAGATGTTTATGTAACTGCGTCGGTAGCGTAGTGGTAGCAGGTCACTACTACTACGCTGAGGTCCTGGATTCGATTCCCGGGTAGGGGGTTATTAGAGATAATGGTGTGAAGTCCTTTATCTCTGGTTCTATTAGGATTATTAGGACCTATCACCTATTACATGGGCCAAAAACGTAACCGGCGAATCGTGGGTGTTTTCATGTACGCTTGAATGCATGCATTTACCTCTGCCTACTCCTTCGGGATTACAGGCGTGAAGTTATGTTTTATATAGAAATGGAAACATTCGGTCTCCAAACGATGAAACGATCACTAATTTTATCAAATAAATCTTGTTTTCATAAAGCATTTTTTTTTCGTACTTTAATTTTTCTGCGCTGATTTCCGATAAAACAATGGTTTGCTTTTAACTTTTATGTTCACAAATGTTGCGTATAAAATGAATATTTTATAGACGTTTTTATGTATATAATAAGCGGGACAATTAAAGAAGCCGTTCAAATTGACAGTCGTTAAATACAGCGTCTTTAAAATCTTTGTCTCAACTTTTGCTCTCCATGCAGATGCGTGGCCTAAGATCTAGTTTTGTACCAGAAAGTATGGGGCCACAAATTATCATTTCATTTGGACGACCCGGTTAGTCCAGCGGTGTGAGATGACCGTTTGATTCGGAGGGTCCCGGGTTCGATCCCCGCACTGGGACAAATGTTTGTATGGCCTACAGATATTTGTTTCGGGTCTGGGTGTTTGTGTATGTGTGCAACAGCACCCAAGGCACAGGTTTATACGAGTACCTACTGTGGGGCTGTGTATCAAGCCGAAAAATCATATTCATTAAAAAAAATATATATATAGTTGAATCTACGCCCTTCATGTTTCTCTGGAATCATGCTATTTCATTGGGTTAAAATATAAGATACTTAGGGTGCTTTTCCACCAGAGATATGCTATACAGCTATGCTGCGAAGATGTGAAACGTACGTAAAATATGTGACCATTTCCACCGATACTAAGCGATGTAGCTGTATGAGGAAGATGCGCTATGAAACCCATCCATAGCTCGCATCCACAGCATGTACACACACATCTATCTGTCCATATAAAAAACATATCTCACTTGAATCCGTTTCCACCAGTGCTAAGCTATGTGCACCAATAAATATGATTGGTAGATATCAAACGCACCCTTACCGCCAAATACTCAAACGTCACTTAAATTTAAGTGGGACTTAAAAGTCTTCTGTCTTTATAAAACACGTTCAAACGATAGAGATAGCGCACATTTGAGCGTTGCTTAAAATTGAGTGACGTTTGAGTATTCGGCCATTAGTCTCCTCTACAGCACATTATTCTTTGACACAATTACCTTGGTTCGCATAGCGTCAGCTTACAGATTGCAAATTTAGTAGAAATGGGGCAGGTCGGGAAAATGCTGAGTCTCATTTTAATTGTTTTCTTTGTTCATTTTAGCTTTTCAGCGTTGATTTGAACTTGTTTCTCAGTTGTGTATTATCCAACTTAGTGAACCTATTATATGAAATTAAATTAGTATTAGTGTATTGTATCTTCACGGTAAGTCCTTTACGGGGTAGGCAGCGAGTCTGAAGCGCCAGATATCCCAGTCCTGACACAAGTTCTGAGACTCCTGTTTGAATGTTTTACAAGTTGGCGCTCAACGCTCAAACAGTTTGCAAATGAGGAGATCCGCATGAGAACCAAAGTTACCGACATAGCTCAGCGAATTGTGAGACACAAATGGCAGTGGGCAGGGCACAATAAAATTTTTCTTTTCGTACTTTACACACTGTCTATCTATGACTATTTTAGCATAATGTGAAAAAAATCGCCTTACCGAAAGCGTTTTATTAGTTTTTAGGGTAATGCACAGACCAATCAGCCTTCCTTGAGTGAATGTCTGCTTATCAAAATAAGCGAAAATTGGTTTCATTTTATGAATTTAATGTCCATAAATCATCCCTAATTTTAAAAATGTATATTGTGTTTCATAAATTGCCGTAATCATTACGTATTAATATAATCTTACTACATCACTACAATAAAATGTATTTCAGTGCTTTCATTCTGAACATTTCAATGCTGACAGGCGTGTCAGTGAAGTGACGTTCTTTTAATTTGATAGACAGAATGTTAAAAATTAAATAAAAGCTGGTAGTATTCAAATTCAGAATCCATTTTTGTATTTCCAATAAGCCGTCGAAGTGTGGTGCGCCCATTTTGAAAATGGCAAACAATATATGAAAATTACACATTGTCATTTTTTAAGTTCCGTAGTAAACAAGGAACCCTTATAGTTTCGCCACGTCCATCTGTCTGTCCGTCTGTCTGTCCGTCCGTCCGTCCACGGTTTAGCGTAAAAACGATTGGCACTAGATACTTGAAAATTGGCGTATAATGGTAGAATAAAAACTGGTTGCCTGTTAAGTCGGTTTTACGGGCGAAGATTTTACGTGACAACGTCTTTTTCTCGGTAGAAAGGCATTCGCCGGTCCGGCAGGCCTCTCTCTCGTTCGGTGACTCGTCGTTACGTTACCGGGCGTTACACTTTTTCATGAGTGACTCCGAGCCGCAACCTAATTTAAGACGTTGTCACGTCAAAACATGAAAACCTACATGTAACGTGCATATATTCTTTTCGATTTCTGTATAGTGTAAAGTATCGTTGGATAGGTCTTTCAAAAATGTTTTAAGCTAAAGCTTAAAACTGCCAATTTTCGTTAGACTGAAGAATGTTCCCCTACGGTTGTTGTTAGAAATTCAAACGTTACGGTAATAGGTATATGTAATGAAAATTAAAGGAAAACCAAATATGTTGGCTTTACAAGTTTGCGAACAACTCCATAGAAAATACGAGTATTTATTTATTTTATCTTTTGCACTTGGCTAATCCTAAAACCTAAAACCTACGGAATCCTACACTGTGCGTGGCCCGACATGCACTTGACCGCTTTTTATTGTAACAATCTTGTGGAGCTAGACCAGCATTTATTTCTATCCTTGAGATCGTCCTCGAGTTTATAGTAAGACACATTTTATGATTATACATTTCAGCCATTCACTTGAATAATATCAAAGCGTAACGTAACTTCACGCCTGTAATCCCCGAAGGGGTAGGCAGAGCTAAATGCATGCATTCAAGCATACATGCAAACATCCACGATTCGTCGGTTACGTTTTGGCCCATGTAACAGGTGGCGAGCCTGTTGACATCTCCGGGCACATTACCAAACTTCGAGGTACTGGGAAAATTCCAGAAAAGGGAAAAATACCAATAGAACCAGAAATAAAGGACTTTACACCATTATCTTTGATAGTCCCCTATCCGAGAATCGAAGGCATGAGCTCAGCGTAGTAGTGGCCTGCTACCACTAGGCTACTGAGGCAGTTAATAGATATCTAAAGAATAACAAAAAACCTCGCAGTTCTGGTTCTGCAACTAAAATAACACGATTTATATCTTGACAAAATATATTGATTTGGGGTTAAAAAAGGGACGTGGGTCATAAATATTATTATCGGGACCCTCCTCGGCTAACGATCTCCAAATTGACGGACGAGTGACATCCAGGAAATAACGTTGTGCGGGAAAAATAACGTTATTCGCCCCGTAATTTGGGATTCAGGGATAATATGGCCTAAATCTAACGTTGAATAGCTATTAGAAGGATATTTTTTTGTTATGATTTTTTTTTTATGTAATGGAAGTGGCAAACAAGCATGCAGTTTACATTGATGTTGAGTGATGACTGCAGCCTATAGACACTTACAAAGACCAAGATCAAAATGCAGATGCGTTACCACTCCTGAGGCCTAAGGTGTTGTGTCTCTGTGCCGGAAATTGCAGGGCCATACCACACCTGACCGGAACACGATAGTGCTGAATACTACCATTTAGCGGCAGGTATATTCGGTAATGCGGTGGTGCCTACGCCTGCGAGCTCCGTCACTGGAGCTCTATCACCGGTTAATCTGCACATTGTTTATTGTCTTTTTATGTATTGATGGTGGAAATGTAGCATGCAATTTGTATCGAAGTTAAATCACGCGTACAATCTACAGCCTCATCCAAAAAGTAGAAGTTAAAATGCAGATGCGTCTAGGTTGTTTTGCCTCTGTGATAGATTATGGGGCCAATTGGCCCAGAACAGACACAAAAATCAGTGGTCAAAATGAAGATATATTGCCACACTTACTAGTTATTCGTATGGCCCAGTAATAACCACCCCAGAGGCAACAACTAAGGTCTCAGGGGTGGCGACATATCTGGAATTTGACCTCGGGCTTTTGTGTAGATGTCTATAAGCTGCAATCATAAAATAACATCCATGTGAACTGCATGCTTGTTTGCCATCTTCGTTTCATAAAAAAAAAACCAATTTAACCACGATCGATTCGGAACACGATGTTGCTGATCACTAACTACTTTTTTATTTGGAGGCGCATAGATATGGTAGTGCGGTTGGTATCTACGCCCTCTAACTTTTACATTGGAGCTCTACTGCCATCAAAATATTTTTGAACTGTTGTCAAATAGCCATTATTGTAATTTCTAACTGTAAAACTGTTACATTTGCAAGCACAGAATTTCACAAGTGTAAGGGTCATTGCTCACTAGAGCCATCCGACACCCGACCAGCACCCGACCGCCTCGAGCGGTCTGCGCTCATTACATCAAATCCGCTCCGTATCCACACCGGATCACCTCGACCGCGAGTCAACGCGCGGGCGGCGCACGTCCACGCGCGGACGGCGAGTGGACGCGCAGTTCCCAAGTGAACCGACCGCTGTCCGCGAGTGGATCACAAGTAACATCGCGTCGTTCACCCGTGGACCACTCGTCGACAACGAGTGGACGCAGTAAAACAAGGTGACGCTGGTCGGGTGCCGGGTGGCTGGAGTGAACTATGATCCTTATACGTATTATTGAAAAGTATTTCTAGGGGGAAACTCTCGGCAGATGTTCTTGGCGTTCAACGATTTAATTGTAGAGTTTTGTGAAAGGAAATGTTCGAATAATTAATTACTGTTCGTTTTACATTTGATTTTCCGATTTTATGGTTACTATAACAGCTTTATCTATAATAATATATTAACACGTTCGTTTTCTTTAGACTGTGCTAATATTATAAAAGCTGAAGATTTTGTTTGTCTGCTTGAACGCGCTTATCTCAGGCACTACTGGTCCGATTTGAAAAATTATTTCATTGTTAGATAGCCCATTTTAAATGAATAGAGGGGGGTAAGTAACATTGCATCCGCGTGAAAACGGGGCGGGCCGCTAATACCTCATAAAACCAGTTAACATTAAATACCTCGTCTTATTTTATCTGATGCTGCAAGGTTATATTGAGAAGTAGTATAATTATTTTGATTTGACAATAATTTTCCATGACTAATCCATAAAAAAAAAACTTTTAGGAGTCACATGTGGGACACCCAATTGGAACGTAGTTCCTCTTCAACTTCAAATGAATCACTATTACAATCCATTGAATCCATTGTTAAATGTCGAGAAGATTTTTCGATAAGAAACTTCGTCAATTAATTGCGAAGAAAGAAAGGATTTCAATAGTAATAAAAAATCATTTAGTATTTAATTCTCAGCACTAAGCCGGCCACCATTCATTCGCTGCCAAATGATAGTGTTCATTACTATCGTGTTCCGGTTAAATGATAATTTATGGTCCCTTAATATTATCACAGAGACATGAAAACTTAAGTCTCAGGAGTGGCTACGCATCTGCATTTTCTGTTTATTGTGTAGATGTCTATAGGCCGCAGTCATCACTTAACATCGATGTGAGCTGTATGCATGTTGACAAAGTTTGTTTGTTTATTAAAATAAAAGGTAATTTAGCTTCGCTATTGGAGTCCTATCAGAAAGAATTGAATGCAGTGCTAGATTGTTTATACTCTGTGCAAGACTGCGGGTTTGTTTTTTGAAAGAAACGTGTAAAGAAGCGGTTCCCTTTACTGAGACAACAATGCAACGGTTCTTCAAAGCGTCACCGCGCACTCATTTACTGTGTGGACTGTACTTCTGTAGCTTTATCTACATACATCTGTAGAGTCTACATACATTCGTTGTTAATGTGTACATTATACCATAGTAAAAACAATAATGAAATAGCTCGAGCCGTTCTCAAAGTAGAAAGAGACAAAAAGTTCAAACCTTTCCATCATTTGGGGTCACAAGAATCGTATATATCATAATATTGTAAATATATCAAAAATATAATTATATTATTTTTGACTATGGTGAATAATAATAGATGCACATGTCAAACTATAAATCAGTTATAAATAAGATCTCAAAGTAGAAAGAGACAAAAAGTCATCATTTGGGGTCACGAGAATCGTATCAAATTTCATTATCTGCTCTTTTAAAAATATTCCTACCCTACATATGTCAATTTAGTTTCATGTATTAAGATGAAAGATCCCAAAACTTTCACATAAATGTGTGAACTTCTGTAATTCCCAAGTAGGAAGCCTAATTCAGTCTCAAATATATTTATAGGTACCGTTTCCTTCTTCGTCCCGAAAAATATAGTATATATAAAAATATTTATAAATATAAAAATATCTACCCTACATATGTCAATTTAGTTTCATGTATAAAGATGAAAGATCCCTAAACTTTCACCTAGATGTGTGAACTTCTGTAATTCCCAAGTAGGAAGCATAATTCAGTCTCAAATATATTCATAGGTACCGTTTCCTTATTCGTCCCGAAAAATATAGTATATAAAAATATTTATAAATATAAAAATATTCCTACCCTACATATATCAATTTAGTTTCATGTATAAAGATGAAAGATCCCTAAACTTTCACCTAAATGTGTGAACTTCTGTTATTCCAAAGTAGGAAGCATAATTCAGTCTCAAATATATTCACAGGTACCGTTTCCTTATTCGTCCCGAACACTTACCGTGGGGCTGAATTGTGAGACATTTTATTGCCTTCCTGAATCGCCTTATGCGCTAATATATCGTGCTGACGTTACTTTTTGGCCTTCCCGACGTTGAAATGTTCTGCTGCGAGTAATTGTATTGGATTCATTCGGGTTTCATGAAACAATTTTTGTATTTTTTTATCTTAGTTTTAAAAAGTGACAGCGATTTTTCTTAAATGGAAAAATTTTCAATGCAGTTTGGAAAAAAACATGTGAATAGTATCGCTTTTTGTTACTTACCTTTTTATTATGGGTGATTATACACGTACAGCCATCGATATGAACTGCAGCCTTATTTGCCACTTTCATTACAATATATAATTTTTTATGTTATAGAAGTGGCAAACAAGCATGCAGCTGACTACGTTGTTAAGTGATTACTGCAGCCTATAGACACCCACGCAAAAACCAAGGTCAAAATGCAGATGCGTTACCGCTCCTGAGGCTTAAGGTGTTATGCCTATGTGCCGGAAATTATAGGGCCGTACATTACCACCTGACCGGAACACGATACTGCTGAACACTAGCATTTAGCGGCAAGTATATTAGGTATATAAGTATATTAGGTAATGCGGTAGTGCCTACGCCCGCGAGCTTCGTCACTGGGCGTAGGCACCACCGCATTACCTAATATACTTGCCGCTAAGTGGTAGTGTCAGCACTATCGTGTTCCGGTCAGGTGGTAAATGTACGGCCCAGTAATTTCCGGCACAGAGGCTTAACACCTAATGCCTCAGGTGTGGCAGCGCATCTGCATTTCGACCTCTGGTCATTGTGTAAGTGTCTATAGGCTGCAGTCATCACTTAACATCAATGTGAACTGCATGCTTGTTTGCCACTTTTATTTCCGTTAAACTTGAGGTCTGAAAGGGTTATAAAAAAAATTCACAGGTAATACCGATTCTTATTTCGTCCCGAACATTTACCGTGAGCGTGAGTTGCGAGACGTTTTATTGCCTCCCTGAAGTGCCTTATGCGCTAATATATCGTGCTGACGTTACTTTTTGGCCTTTCCAACTTTCTAGCATTGGTTCGAATTGAATTGTTATTGGCTTAAGTAGGACACAATGTGCATATGATTTTTGCATTTCTACTGGTGGTAGAGCTCCAGTGACCAGGCACCACCGCATTTCCTAATATACTTGCCGCTAACCGCTAAATGGTAGTGTGCAGCACTATCGTGTACCGGTCAGGTGGTAATGTACGGCCCTGTAATTTCCGGCACAGGGGCATAACACCTTTGGCCTCAGGAGTGGTAACGCATTTTCATTTTGATCTCTGTTTTAGTTGTTGTTGTCTGTTTAGTTTTTGTGTGGGTGCAGTCATCACTTAACATTAATGTGAACTGCATGCTTGTTTGCCACATTTATTACATTAAAAAAATATATAATTGAGATATGTATAGACATGTCTCAATTATATAGGCTATTCACATCTGTCGGCATTCCAAACATCAATTAATTTTTTTTTTTTGCAATGGTTTGGTCATTTAGCAACACATTATACTGATGAGCTGTCTCTGTACAAATATTAGGATGTCGATGACGCAAACACAAAAGGCTTTTTCACGCCTAACTAACAGAAAAAGAAATCTTTAAAAACCGAACAATATTAGAAAAAATTGAGGCCAATGTTTTTTTCTGATGCAATAAGCGAAACTTATAGTTTTATCACAGTCTAAAGAAAACGAACGTGTTAATTGTTTTATACTATCAATTTAAACCCTAACTCCAAAGCAGTTTAAACTCAATTGCACAGAAAGCGAACGGGATATTAAGTTTCCGGTTCAATTCATTGCATACGAGTAATAAGTTTTAATGAATGTTAGGCTTCAAAAGGAAAATTCCCAAGTGCAATCCCACTCGGGAACCAGTTGCTTCCGATGGACTCAGCGTGAAGAAAAAGTAATTTTACTAAGTTCTTCATTCGTGTTTTTAGGTTCCGTGCTTCAATAGTCAGGTGGGAATCTAACGCTGGTTTTCAAACAAAAGCTAGTTACGCACATTTTTTAGGTTATTAAGATGGCAATATAATTATCTGAAAAAAATGTAGGTCACCAACTAGATTAATATACGCAAAACTTTTAGTTTAATATACGCGAGATAAATCCGAAAACTAGTTTTATTTCAATGCTTTGAAATCCTCACAATCCTTCAGTCATCTTTTATCCAACTTTTAAATAAATCAAAAACGTAACGTAACTTCACGCCTGTAATCCCCGAAGGGGTAGGCAGAGGTAAATGCATGCATTCAAGCATACATGCAAACACCCACGATTCGCTGGTTACGTTTTGGCCCATGTAACAGGTGGCGAGCCTGTTGACATCTCCGGGCACATTACCAAACTTTGAGGTACTGGGAAATTTCCAGAAAATGGAAAAAATCCAATAGAACCAGAGATAAAGGATTTTTCACCATTATCTCTGATAACCCCTACCCGGGAATCGAACTCAGGACCTCAGCGTAGTAGTAGTGGCCTGCTACCACTAGGCTACCGAGGCAGTTAGAAAATAAATCAAATTGTTGTTTAAGTTAATAGAAAATCTAATTTATTGTTTTTGTTGTTACAGGTAATTATACCAATATCCTGGGAGATCACTGTACTGAGTATGCAAGTATTGTCTCTACCACATTACAGCTGTTCAATTATTTATCGACAATGGTATACAACTGATTGTACGCAAACTTTGTAACCCAGAAAGCTTCAAATTTCGACCACGGATTCCGCATTTATTGCTTTTTGTGAAATTCAATCCAAAAAAAGCTCGCAAGCAATTGCATCGAGCAATGTTGCAAATTTCACAAGTTTCACACGTTATTAAAACTATATTTGTGGCTTTCTCCATTAACACCTCCGTAGTACACGCGAGAGAAAGGAGATTGTGCAAAAATGTATGGACCTCCGGCCATGTATTGTACACAATATCATTAACAGGCAAAATCAATATAAAAACGTTTTTAACTGCATATTTTCTCTTAATTAGCTTTGTTTGCAGTTACAAAATATTATTTGCAGTTTGAGTTGCAACTCAAACCAACATGGCGAATATGGCGGGCGATGTCATTTTGACATTTTCATTTTTTAATTGTTTTTTGATTATAAAGTACTTGGAGAAAAGTCTTATTTTCTAAATACTATCGAAATCGATTTCATGTGATAATACTAAGAACTTAAACTAATCGATTTCCAATTTAAAAATGATAAAATAGTTTGAATTAAATGTAGTAGTAACTCTAAAATATATTCTTGAATAAATTAATTGTATTTTTTTCGGATTCTTCTTTAATTTAACCATTTTTTGAGGACGTGTACGAACTAGAGCCGAGCTCGCAACATCTCCTTTGTTAATAAAACTCTCGTAACAGGGACTTTATTTTTTTTATATAGATATTAAACAAGAGAGTACTTCAGGTCTTGCACCGCGTTGGCAACTCACCTGGTGTTGCGAATATTCATAGGCAACGGTGACCACTTTCCATCAGGTGGCCCCGTCCTGGGGCGAGTCTGCGTGTCTATCAATCTAATAGCCGGGTCCACACAGAGCGAGCAGCCTCGCGAGGCAAATGCCTTCGCGAAGCAAATGCCTTCGCGAGGCATTTCTGTGTGTATGTGCCTCGGATAGTGCACGCGACCGAGCGTCCGAGCCATCTGTCAAGACATTTTCCCCGCGATGCTGCTCGCTCTGTGTAAACGCGTCTATAGACATAAAAAAAAAATATACAATAAATGTGAATTTTCATAGAAATGCCCTTTGAGACACTTTAAAAAATGTAAATACGGTAGTAAAAAGACTTATAGATGACCTCTTCTACTCTTCATGACGATCCAAAATCCTTTCAAAACAACAATGAGCAATATTTATAAATCTTAGTTTTGCCCCATACATAAACACAATATAAAAACTACACTCCTTATCACCCAACTACAAGATATACAGATCCGCAATTTTAAATAAGCGGAACATTTCCAGCCGGGTCACGTACAAAGATGATGTTTTTGTTTATGGATACCCTCAGTCCGTATGGTAATGCAGGATGTTTCTTGTTACTGTTACGGTATTACAGGATTTGTTGGGAACAAGATTTAATAGGCTACGTCCACCGAATAAGCAAATGATGAGACGTGTAATCAGTCATAAAAAATGGTTCCACTTCTTTGACCGATACCTAGGTATCGTCAAACGTCGCGACCCTCAAAGCAAGCGGTCGTCACGCACGGCTGGATTAACCAGGGGTGCGACCGCCTATCGACATTGTTATTGTCGTCATTGCTGTCAAATTTTCATGTTGATTTGTAGCTCCTTTAAAAGCAGTAGTGATAATCTGATCGTTTTTCTTGCTTTCGTATTTTATTCGTATCCATCATTTCGATTATTGTTATTTAGTTAAAGCAAAAATCGACATGAAAATTTGACAGCAATGACAAAGACAATAGCAATGTTGATAGGTGGTCGCATCCCAGGTCGTGAGTATAGCCATATCTCACTATATGCTGCAGTATTCTTATCGTCCATGTGACTTTCTCTGCAACTTTCATGTGTATGTGTGTATCTTCACGCCAGGTCCCTAACGGGGTAGGCAGAGAGTGTAGAGCGCCAGACATCCCGGTTCTGACAAACCTCTCGTGCCTCGTCTACTTTCATCATTCTCTTTATACATGCACGCCGATTCCTAAGACTTTTGACCCCACCATCAGACAGAACTCGACCTATTTGGTCATGGTAGGTCAGCCTTGGTCTTCCTGGGCCTCTGCAACCATCCACATTCGCATTGTATATCTGTTTAGTCATTCGCTCATTCGACATTCTTTCTATATGCCCGAACCATCGGAGCATGCCTTTTTTCATTTTTACACCGATACTATCATTCACACAAAGTCTCTTTCTTACATCTTCATTACGAACGCGATCGGTGAGTGATACACCGCAGATCTTGCGCAAAGATCTCATCTCGACCGCGTTCAACTTACTTTCATGCTCTTTCCTGCATACCCAGCTCTCGCTTCCATATAAAAGCGTTGGAGTAAGTACAGCATTATGTACGGCTAGTCGAGCCCGCTGGCTGAGATGTTTAGATTCTAGCAGCTTGCCCAACGCTCCATTCACGCAATTCCCAGCAAGCACTCTTCTTTCTATGTCAGTGGTGTACCTACCATCCTTGCTAAAAGCACATCCAAGATATACAATTTCATGAACCTGTTCTAACACTGCATCATCTACTACTACCCTTGCATTTGTTCTCTGTTCATCTCTTTCAAATACTAATACTTTAGTTTTATCCACATTCAATTGTAAGCCTTTCTCCATACAATCCTCTTTCATGACTGTGACTAGTGCTTGTAGCCCAGATGGTGTAGAGCTAACAATTACCGCATCATCTGCGTAAAGCAGACAGTTCACCACTAAGTCACCCATACGCACTCCCACATCCATCAACTTCACCCTCTGGAGGCATTTGTCCAGATATATAATAAACAGCCTAGACGAAAGCACGCAACCCTGTTTGACACCGATGTTAACATCAAACCAGGGTGACATGTTACCATCTACCCGCACACATGCTTGACAGCCCACATACGTGGACTGTATTGCACGGAGCAGACTGCCATCAATACCATACTCTGGCAAAATGTCCCACAGCTCCTTTCGTAATACCCTATCAAACGCCTTCTCCAAATCCACAAAACCGCAGAAAACCTTCTGGCTCACAGCAAGATGCTTCTCTACGATGTTGCGGAGGGAGAAAACTTGATCCATACATCCTCTTCCAGTTCTGAAACCACCCTGTGCATCCCACAACAACCCGTCGGACTTCTCTTTCATGTCGCAAGAATTCAGACTTCAGTATTCTTTATTCTTCACTATTCTTCTATTATATTTAAGGTATGTTTGTGATATAGGTACGTGAGAGAACCGCTAATGTAGTTTCTATAACATAGAATTCTTCAAAAAAAACGGCCACTAAAAGCATTCCTTTCCATTCAAAACACAAACACGATATAAAACTACACCCCTTATCATCCAACTACAAGATATACAGATCCGCAATATTAAATAAGCGGAACATTTCCAGCCGAGTCACGTACAAAGGATGATGTTTTTGTTTATGGATACCTTCAGTCCGTATGGTAATGCAGGATGTTTCTTGTTACTTTGATACGGTATAACAAGATTTGTTAGGATCAAGATTTAATAGGCTACATCCACCGAATAAGCAAATAATGAGACGTGTAATCAGTCATAAATAGTAGCTCCACTTCCTTGAGCGATACCTAAGTATCGTCAAATAACGAGACCCTCAAACCAAGCGGTCTTCACGCACCGTTGGAATAACCAGGTTATGAGTATAGCTATATCTCAATATATGCTGTAGTATTCTTATCGTCCATGTGACTTTCTTCTGCAACTTTCATGCTACAAGAACTCAGAGTACAGTTTTCTTCATTCTTCACTAGTTGTCTCTTATAGTAAAGAGAAGACTTCTCTGATTCGAGTATACTCGGGAGAACCGCAAATGTCGTGTATATAAACACAGAATTCATCAGAAAAAACGACCACTTAAAGCATCCTTTCCATTCAATACATATACGAGTACACGATATAAAACTACACCCCTTATCATCCAACTACAAGATATACAGAACCGTAATACTAAATAAGCGGAACATCTCCAGCCGGGTCACATACAAAGGATGGTGTTTTTGTTTATGGATGCCCTCACTCCGTATGGTAATGTAGGATGTTTCTTGTTACTTTGTTACGGTATTACCGGGTTGGTTAGAATCAGGATTTAATAGGCAGTTTTTCTTTTTATATTTTCCTCAAGGATATTGCTGGTTATATTTGAAATATGTAATACCAAAGATCTGAAATGAACTGAACCAGAAGAGCTACAATATATACTCATAATCTAAATTGAAATAATCATAGTAAATGCTATAGAAAACAACTCATGAGAATATATCTACCATTACAATGTAGGGTAGATTGACCGACTACACATAGATAAACCTATAAAGGTTTTATGTGTGTCGTCGCATGTAATATACTAATTTGTAAAATTGATTCTCAATATAAATTGAAAAAAAAAAAAAGACGTTTGGCACTCGGAGACTGCCGCGGTGAAGCTATTGCATAACATTTTTATCAACATGTAAATATAATTATTTATTTATTTTATTTATGCAGTATTTTTTTTCCTTTGTTTTTTTTTATATTAATTCAACTTTTAGAGCCGATACAACTAGAGGCGAGTTGCTGAAATAAAAAGACAGGCGTTATATTTAAAAAAAAGTCATTAAAAGTTCTGCTATTCATCGATAGATGGCAAAAGTCTCATCGCTGTACCGTTCGGAGTGGGGGGTGTTAGGTTAGGGAATTTCTGGATTCGGTCTCCACGCTCAAGGCCCACGATAGAAGCTATGCAATAGCTTATAAATTGTATAGTGAAAAAAGTGATTTAATAACCATGAAATCGAAAATCAAAACATTAATAAAGACGGATGCCTAATAGGAAAACTTAACGCTTTAAAAATCAAAATCGCTGAGCTTGACTGGTAAAAATAAAACAAAACGGTCACTTCATTTCTAAAATCTTATTATCATTTTCGTTTATGATACCTCATTGTGATTTCAAAGGAACTTTCTAATTAAAACGATTCCAGAATCGGATGAGTAGAGTGACCATGACGTTTAAACTTGCGCCACCACGCTTTTTCATCGAGGTGAAAAATTAAAGGGAAGAGAGAGAGAGGGGAATTCATCCTCAAAAATTGGAAACAGGGGTTGAAATCTTGTATGGACACAAAAAAAACTGTTTATATATATCCTTGAAACTTTGCCTAAGAATACTTAACTATAAAACCGCATATGCGGACAAAGTCGCAATCAGAAGTAATGATTTAATACAATACTGCCAATATTTCTACTCAACTGTGTTATTCTCCTACCGTTAAAAATGCCTTCCTACTTTGATATAATAATAATTGTAATTACATTTTGGCCCGTCACTTCAAACGATATTAAATTTTACCCTTTTCTAATAAGTTTACCTGATTACCAATCATATACTTAAGAGCACTTGGTCCCATTTAAAATCGTGTCATCATAGTCGCCCTAGCAGAGTAGCTCATTACTCATTCGCTCCCGTGAAAATTTATTATAAAGGGAAAATTCCCAGGAACACTGCCAGGCACATTCCCTGGTACTTTAAGATGAGAGGATGTATAATTTCACATCTCATTTTTATGGGGAAACGTTTATTATCTTGGTAAAAATATTACAATGAAAAATTTACCTGTATGTGAAAAGATTAAGTTTTAATAATGTAACAACTAAATAATAAATTTGTGAAAAGTCGTTAAGAAATCTGTTAAGATTTCGATTGTCATTTATTTCTCGGAGAATTATGTAAAATACTAGAGGCCAGCTCCGGCTTCACACGGGTTAACCTAGATCGAGACTGCAGCGCTATCTGCCGGGCTATAATTATACAACTATTAAAAAAAATCAGTATTTTTTAAACCTTTAAGTTTTATTTAATTGTTGGCGATTGTAATGAAAGTGGCAAACAAGCACGCAGTTCACATTGATGTCAAGTGATGACCGCAGCCTATAGACACCCACATATTGACCAGAGGTCAAAATGCAGATGCGTTACCACTCCTGATGCCTAAGGTGTTATGCCTCTGTGGCGGCAATTACAGCGCCACCTGACCGGAACACGGTAGTGCTGTGACACTACCTTTTTTTATTTATTTAGCGGCTAGTTTATTAGGTAATGTAGTGGTGCCTACGCCTGCGAGCTCCGTCACTGGAGCTCTACCACGAGTAAAATTCCTGAGGAAATTTACAATATATGAAATCGTAGAAATATATCGTATTTTGTGACGGATTTTAGGTAAAACGAGTTAAGTAGAAGAATCGTAAATATCGTTAGAAAATCGGTATTTAATTTACAAATCGCAGTAAACTTATCCAAATAAACTATACATTGCCATCTAACCCAAAAAATTATAGCCTTGAACTACCATCTAGCGGGGGATAGATTAGATGATGCCGTGATCGAGCTCTGACTGTAACAGTACTTCCTTTTTTTATTTGATGGAAGTGGCAAACAAGCATGCAGTTCACACTGATGTTAAGTGATGACTGTAGCCTATACACACCCACACAAAGACTAAGGTCAAAATGACTCCAAAGGTTACCACTCCTGAAGCCTTAGGTGTTATTATGCCTCTGTGCCGGAAATTACAGGGCCGTACATGACCACCTGACCGAAACACGATGGTGCTGAACACAACCATTTAGCGGCAAGTATATTAGAAAATAAAAATTGCAGTTTACTGCGTTTTCGTGTCCCAATTTAGTAATCTCTCCATGATTTGTATTCTATTGTAACACATTGTGAAAAAGTTTAGACTATGTACTTGGATTCTGAGCTTTAGTTCTTGTGGAATGTGGTATCTACTCAATTGTTTTTCATTTGAACAACATAAAAAACAAACTCAGTGAGCATTCAGAAATAATATCATACTTTGTCGCATAAACATTTCATGTAACACGTCGCGTTTCGAAATAACACGACATGTGATCACAAATCCAATGCATTTCTAAACATAGGTGTGATAGCGGTGCGTGATATATTATTGCTTAAGATATAACATTTCAAATAACATAATAAAATGTGAGTTAACTGTAAAAGGGACATATCGGGTTGTTTCGCGATGTAATTATATTTCTCGCAAACATAAACGTGGATTAACTGTTTCGGTAGCCTAGTAGGTAGCAGGCCACTACTACTACGCTGGAGGTCTTGGGTTCGATTCCCGGGTCGAGGGCTATCAGAGATAACGGTTTATAAAGCCTTTATCTCTGGTTCTATTGCAATTTTCTGTAAATTTCCCAGTACCTCAGAGTTTGGTAATTTGCCCGGAGATGGCAACAGGTTCGCCACCTGTTACATGGGCCAAAACGTAACCGGCGAATCGTGGGTGTTTGCATGTGCGCTTGAATGCGTGCATTTACCTCTGCTTACCCCTTCGGGAATTACAGGCGTGAAGTTACGTTTACCTTAGTCACCTAAGCTATGGAAGAGCGGGGCCACCCGTGACAGGTCTATTATATAGCCTACTGGGTTGGTCCTGGCACTTGTTTATAGATATAAGTATATTTTGCTAAAGAAATAAGTTTTTTTTTACTGGTGGTAGAGCTCCAGTGACGGAGCTCGCGGGCGTAGGCACCACCGCATTGCCTAATATACTTGCCGCTAAATGGTAGTGTTCAGCACTATCGTGTTCCGGTCAGGTGGTAATGTACGGCTCTGTAATTTCCGGCACAGAGGCATAACACCTAATGCCTCAGGAGTGGCAGCGCATCTGCATTTTGACCTCTGATCATTGTGTGGCTGTCTATAGGCTGCAGTCATCACTTAACATCAATGTGAACTGCACGCTTGGTTGCCACTTTAGTTATATAATTAAAAAAAATTACTTAAACTTTTACTGGTGGTAGAACTCCAGTGACGGAGCTCGTGGGCATAGGCACCACCGCATTGCCTAATATACTTGCCGCTAAATGGTAGTGTTTAGCACTATCGTGTTCCGGTAAGGTGGTAATGTACGGCCCTGTAATTTTCGGCACAGAGGCATAACACCTTAGGCCTCAGGAGTGGTAATGGTCTTTGTGTATAAGTCTATAGGCTGCAGTCATCGCTAAACATCAATGTGAACTGCATGTTTGTTTACAGTTGCAGTTGCAACAAAGTAAAATAAACTGAATACTTTTTTTCACTTGCCAAGTCCTGAAAGAACTGTCTCTCTTTCAAGTGAACTTTGACGAAGAACATTAAAAGATAATCAACACGCTAAATATCTTCGTCTTATCCTCAATAGAGTGTTCCGAATTGTTAAATCGAGCTATTCATGAAATACTTACCAAAAAAGCTAATATTCTACAAATTCTTCGTCACGGACGTGTTGACCTCGTCCCTCCCATATTGTTAGAGGGGGACAAACACTGTGACGTCACGAGGGTCACCGCCCGCCACCTCCAACAGGCTGTATAATGGAGCGGAAGGAATTTCTCAAACGAATTTTCCTTCATTGTATTGAAGCATCAAAGTAGAGTGCGGAAAAATATTTTCGTGTATTTTTTTAGGATTATCAGGGTGGGGTTTTTTGTATGAGTGCCAATGGGGATCCGGTTAAAAACGACTACTTCTACAGGCTGTGTTGTGGTTAGTAAGTGAAGTCACCTCCGACGATATTGGACGGCATTTTTGACAGTAGTTTTTAGGGTTCCGTACCTTAAAAGGAAAAAAGGAATCCTTATAGGATCACTCGTGCGTCTGTCTGTCTGTCCGTCTGTCACAGCCAATTTGCTCCGAAACTACTTGACCGATTGAGTTGAAATTTGATGACTATATGTAAATTGGTGACCCAAAGAAGAACACGTCAAGTAAAATAATAAATTTTAAACAGGAGGGCCACTTCTGGAGGGTAAATCAGAAAATTAAAAAAAAAACGTTAACTGTGTCGTGTGACATATCAAATGAAAGAGGTTGTTGTCAGCATCTCAGATATATTTTTTTTATAATTTTTGCGTAAACAAATTTGAAGTTATTGAAGAAAAACGACGAAAATTGACCATTCCCCCAATCTGTAATATTTTCGAAAATATTTATTTAAATTACGGAACCCTCACCACGCGAGTCGAACTCGCACTTGTCCGGTTTTTAAATGTAAAGTCTATTTTACTATGCACTTCGATATAAGTAGTAGGTATGCGCTTATGATCTCGTTTTAATCTGTTCCGAGGTTGTTATAAAAAATATATATTTGTTGGTACTTGTTTAGGCATGTACCTAAAGTGTAGGTCAGTATTACCCTTTCTAAGCCTTTGTAAGTTGATATTCGCATATCGATAAATTTGTCATTTTGTGCCAGAAAAAACTTATGTATTATTAAAAACTTATATTATTTGACGACCCGGTTAGTCCAGCGGTGTGAGATGACTGTTTGATTCGAAGGGTCGCGGGTTCGATCCCCGCGCCGGGACAAATGTTTGTATGGCCTACAGATATTTGTTTCGGGTCTGGGTGTCTGTGTATGTGTTGTATGTGTACAACGGCACCCACGACACAGGTTTATACCTACTGTGGGGCTGTGAGTGTAACGGCCAAATACTCAAACGTCACTTAAATCTAAGTGGGACTTAAAAGTCTTCTGTCTTTATAGAACACGTTCAAACGATAGAGATAGCGCACATTTGAGCGTTGCTTAAAATTGAAGAGTGACGTTTGAGTATTCGGCCATAGGCGTATTTTATTTTTTATTTATTTATTTATTCGCCAGTTCCCTTTCGGGGTAGGCAGAGAGTGTGGAGCGCCAAATATCCTGTTCCTGATACATCTCCCGTGCTTCTTTTAAATTCATTATTTTCTTCATCCAAAAAACATGTTTTTCCTGAAAAGATGTTAGACACCTTAACTCGCTCACATATTGCAAATCTTAGATTTTAACGTACATAACCACTTGTCGAGACTTTAAATGTTGTCATAGTGTTTGTATTTGATATGTAATATACAAAATAATACTACTGTTGCTTCACGTTTCCGAAAATGGCGTTGAAAAATACTCTATTTTATTTTAAAGTAAAATGGAAAGAAAAATTTGACTTCAGCGAGACTCGAACTCGCGGCCTACTGGGAATCTAGTCCAGCTGCTCTTCCAATTGAGCTACTGAAGTCCTTCAGTAGCTACTGAAGGACGCGCGAGTTCGAGTCTCGCTGAAGTCAAATTTTTCTTTCCATTTTACTTTAAAATAAAATATATTTCACAAGCATGTGTTAATGCGAAATAATATAAAACAAATACTCTATTACATATCCAAAATACACTTTCAAACATGGACGCGGCTTATTGTAACGGCGAATTCAGTCTCGAGATGGAGGCGAAGCAACGATCGGAGTTGTGAAATATTGAAGTAATATCGGGCGGTAGACGGTGCGAAAAAATCATATAATTTTATATGTATGTTTTTTACTGGTGGTAGAGCTCCAGTGACGGAGCTCGCGGGCGTAGGCACCACCGCATTACCTAATATACTTGCCGCTAAATGGTAGTGTTCAGCACTATCGTGTTCCGGTCAGGTGGTAATGTACGGCCCTGTAATTTCCGGCACAGAGGCATAACACCTTAGGCCTTAGGAGTGGTAACGGATCTGCATTTTTACCTCTGGTCATTGTGTGGGTGTCTATAGGCTGCAGTCATCACTTAACATCAATGTGAACCGTATGCTTGTTAGCCACTTTTAAAACATTAAAAAAAAATGTATATGGGAGCAATCGTGAGATGTAGGCGAAAAAGCCCGTATAGGAAAGAGAAGATATTGTAGCAATAATGAGTGGTTTGTGCAGTGAAAAAAAAAGACTGAGAAAATCGAAAGACCCTCTGTCGTGTGAGACACAAATAGAGAAAAAAGAAAAAACAGGGTGTGAGATTTAGAAATAGAAAGAGAGATAGATGTGTTTAGTTCTTTTGTTGAAATCGATATATCTCCACGAACATTGTACATGCTGTGTTTGTATTTGATATGTAATATACAAAATAATACTACTGTTGCCTCACATTTCCAAAAATGGCGTTGGAAAACAATTGATTACATATCTAAAATCCACTTTCAAACATGGATGCAGCTTATGGTAACGGCGAATTGAATCTCGACTCGAGATGGAGGCGAGGCAACGAACGGAGTTGTGAATTATTGAAGTAATGTCGGGCGGTAGATGGTGCGAAAAAAAGTGTATGTAATGTATTACATTACATGGTCGAAATTAATCTTGAGATGTGGTCGAGAAAACTCGTATTCTCGTATTGGGGAAGATATTGCAGCTACGAAAAAAATGGAATGATTTTTGTTTGCTTTTGATAACGCAAGGCAGAACCAGAATGCGACAAATAAATTGTGGATTGATATCTAAAGAGAGTGAAAGAGAAACAGAGTGTGTGTGATGTAGAGAAAGATAGAGACAGAATAAGAGCGATGAGTAAGACTGTTTCAACTACTTTGAACCTCAATATATTTTTTTTGTGTTTTTTCGTGGTTGTTCGTTTTATGAGTTAAAAAACTGGTTGCCTGTAAAGTCGGTTTTACGGGCGAAGATTTTACGTGACAACGTCTTTTTCTCGGTAGAAAGGCATTCGCCGGTCCGGCAGGCCTCTCTCTCGTTCGGTGACTCATCGTTACGTTACCGGGCGTTACACTTTTTCATGAGTGACGCCGAGCCGCAACCTAATTTAAGACGTTGTCACGTCAAAAATTCAAAGTTACTCGACAAAAAGATGGTTGTTTTATTTATAATGAAACTCGTTTTAACACGTTATTTAGACATTGAATAATTACTTTCTGTAAATAACTTTACACGTACATTACATTGTTGTGTTCTAAATTTCTAAATCAATATTACACTTTGTCTTTCAAACATGAATGCAGCTTTTGGTAACAACGAACTGAATCTCGAGAAAGAGGTGAGGCAATCCTGAACGGAGTTATGAAATATTGAAATAATATGAAATAAACAATGGTTATTGTTAAAAAAAATACAATTTTTAAAATTCGAAATTTATAAACATGGACGAAATTAATCTCGATATGTAGGCGAAAGGATCTTTATTGGAGACTTAAGAATCTTAAGATATTGTAGCCACGAAAAAATGAAATGATTTTTATTTGTTTCTGATAATGCGAGGCGGAACCAGAATACGACACGTTAAAATATGGAATTATACAGAAAGATAGAGAGTAAAACATAAGGATTTTGTGTGTAATTTAGAGACAGAGAATAAGAGCGATGAGTATAATAGTTTCAAAGAATTTGAAGTTCATTATTATTTGTTCGTGTTATTCGTTTTATTAGCTGAAAAAATCAAAAGTTTCTCGATAAAAAGTTGGTTGATCCATATAACTCGTTATTTAAACATTTTTAATACTTTGTCTAAATGATATACAAACCTACCATTGGAGTTGTCTATGTCTATGTCTTTCAAACACGGACGCAAGTTTTAGTAACATTACGAATTGAATCTTGAGAAAGAGGCAAGGCAATCGTGAGCAGAGTTATGAAATATTGACGTAATATCGGGCGGGGAATGGTGCGAAAAAATGAAATGATTTTTCAATATGATTAATGGTGTGAACTGGGTGGGTTGTTGTTTATGGATATTCTAGCGTATGGTTTCTGAAAATTGGTTGTATCTGTTTTTATAACAAGCTTTTACGCAGATAATCTTATTGCTATTGTAAATTGTATCATTTATTTTTCGCAATAACACATGCGAAAGAGCTTGAGTTGTTTAAGAAAAAACGGAAAGAAAAATTTGACTTCGGGCAGGAATTGAACCTGCGACCTCAGGATAACCAGTCCAGCCGCTTAACCACTAAGCTACCGAAGTCAGACACCGATGCGTGAAATTTTGCTTTCCCCTTTTTGATTCTTTACTATTGTAAATGTGAAAGTATGGATTTTTGTTTGTTGCTGAATCACGCTATAGCGGCTGAACGGATTTCGATGAAATTTTGAACACAGACAGAGTGTATAATAATATGGCAATAAATAATATAAAATAAAACAATTATGAAGGGTATGGCGACATCCTTACGATATTAATTTAATAAAAAGAAAAAAAAATAGTTGGTTGTATAACTAGTTTTGTTAGCAATAGATGTCGCTACTGCCGCCCCAAGGCAATGCAGTAAAACGCGAAATTAAAATTCGACAGTCGGGTGTGGACTTCGGTAGCTCAGTTGCTCGAGCGATTGGCCTAGCGATCTTAGTGGTCGCGGGTTTGAGTCCCGCCCGAAGTCCATTTTATATGTTTCTTATGTATCTTCACGCCAGGTCCCTAACGGGGTAGGCAGAGAGTGTAATTCGTGTTCCATTTTTTTCTTTCCATTTATTAATTAAAATATTTCATTATGAAAAATAATATTATATACATTTTAGCTTTTTTTAATGTAATGGACGTGGCAAACAAGCTTGCTTCACATTGATGTTAAGTGATAACTGCAGCCTATAGACACCCACACAAAGATCAAGGTCGAAATGCAGATGCGTTACCACTCCTGAGGCCTATGGTTTTATGCCTCTGTGCCGGAAATTACAGGGCCGTACATTACCACCTGATCGGAACACGATAGTGCTGAACACTACCATTTAGCGGCAAGTATATTAGGTAAACCGGTAGTGCCTACGCCCGCGAGCTCCGTAACTGGAGCTCAACCACCGGTAAAAAAAAAATACAATTTAAGTTAAAGATGCAATGGCTTTTACTTTCAACTGTACTGTAATAAAGTGGCATCATTTTTTTTCCTATTTCGATAAGCTAATCTCACTCGTGTTCCGATTCCGATGCATCGTTTAAACATCGATACGTATCGATGTGTGGCTATCGGTATCCCGTAATCGAGTTGTCCGTTAATCCTTGATTAGCGCACTCACTGAACCTCGCCTCTATTTACGGAATTACTGGTCATTGTCGAGAAATCCAGACGATCCATAGATATTTGCGGCAATTCTTCAAGATTTTTCTTTATTTCTATTCCGTTTTCAAGTAATGTTTTGACTCTTTTTTTTTAATGTAATGGATGTGGTAAACAAGCATGCAGTTCACATTGATGTTAAGTAATGACTGCAGCCTATAGACACCCACACAAAGGCTATTTGTAATATTAAAATAACTGTTTTTTACTAAATGCATATGTATGTATACACGGTACATTTTTGTCTGTCTGTCTCTCCGTCCGTCTGTCTGTTTTTCTGTTTGTACCAGTTGATCTCGGGAACGGCTTGACCGATTTTGGCAGGACTTTCACTGGCAGATAGCTGACGTCATGAGGAGTAACTTAGGCTACTTTTACTAGCTGCGCCAACGACTTCGTCCGGTTAGATAATCATAAATTTTCACGCGGACGAAGTCGCGGGCACAGCTAGTCTACGAATAATTCAGAATCTTCTGCTCAATTAAATCAGAAGAGCTGTGAATTTTACGTACGTTATTTAACTACTTAAAGTTATTCATCGGATATTTGGCTTTCATTAGCTAATTTATTCAAAAAACATGTATATACAAAACTAACAAAAACGGCTTAAAAGCAACTAAAAAAATAATAATAATAGTAATAAAAGAGTAGGTATATGGCCTCCCTCTATGTGTTTCGCTGCGTACCAGAATCCCCTTCTTTAGATCACGCCCCCGACGCTGCGGGGGCTGATAGACCCGGGGAATGAGGACTCGACCCCCGAATCATCCCCTTCCTCTGTTACTGTCCTGCTGTCTGAGGGAGGGATGATGATTATGCGTTCGTACTTAATATACCTCTTATCTACCTGTATCGTTGAACTATTATTGTGTTGTATCGCGTCGAAATAGGTTGCCTATTTCTTTTAAGCCCCAAAAACATCAAAAGGCTGAAAATACCCGTAACAACGTCGCTAAATTAAATTTCACGAGAGGCCATACAGTTCTTTTTTGCGAACGTCTAAAGGAATCTACAAAACCTATTTCCTAATTAAGGCCGAACCGGCCGCGGCCTGCTCAGACCGGCTTGCGCCGGTTCAAACTGGTTTTATTAACGGTAATGTTCCGTTTAAATTGGAATATTTTGCCGGATAATGTTTTATTTTTGAGACTAATTAGTGAGGTTCGTATCTGAGGCAGTTTGTTTTTTCTATTCTAAACGTGTTTTTAATAATATTGCTTATGTATATATCTATTATATTTAAACTTGTTTGTATTCATGTTTAGAGTGCACAAATATCTTCTAGAGCCGCGATACCTTATTTTTACGTACATTAAGTTATATGCGGTCCATGTCACTATAGCTGAAACGTCTTTGCATTCTTCATAGAAATGAGATACATTACTTATTTCATTTTTGTTACTAGATGGGTAGTTTCTATACTTTTATGTCTGAAGGTTGACAAACAAGCAAACAGGCCACCTGATGGAAAGTAGTCTCCGTCGCCTATGAACATTTGCAACACCAGGGGTGTTGTCAACACGCTGCCAGCCCTGAAGGACTCTTTTGACGCCATTTTTTAAGAACACCATATTTTAGCATCTAGGGAGCACTTCAGAGGGAAGTTCTTTCCACAATTTACACGTTTTGGGCAGAAATTCACGTCAAAACCTCACCGTTCACTGCCGGGTGTCCAGTCGGTGAGGGTGGAACTGCTCTCTTCGGCAGGTAGTAAGGTGTAGGAAAATAGTCGGTGGCACCATGTCGAACAGTTCAGCATAGCACTCACCATTGTAGAGACTTATGGCCTATATATATATATATATATATATACATAGGCCATAAGAAGGCCCATATTTATTAATAGCTTTATCCTGTCAACCTACTAAAGTATAGTAACAATATTGTTCTTTAAAAAGTTAGACATCTACTTGGTAATTCTTCTTAAGATAAAAAAACATAACTGAAATCACAAACAGTCTCCATTTCTTTATGGATTTCGGTCGTAATATAATCAGTGGAGTGCATTCCAATCCATTCCAACGTGGACGCTTTCCAGCGACTGGGAAATCGTATTTAACAAAAGATCTAGAGCATTTTCTTTTCATAGAATTCTTACGTATTTTTATGTAATTGAAGTGGCAAACAAGCATGCCGTGCACATTTATGTTAAGTGATGACTGCAGCCTATAGGCACCCAAAAAAGACCAAGGTCAAGGTCAAGACCAAGGTTTTGTTGTAAACTAGATTGAATGAAAATATAAATCGGTGTAATCAAATGATAAGAGTAGCAAAACGCCGATACATCTACGACAATGTCCAAAATTCTTCTCCGGCTGATATGTGGAAGTTTTTATCTTCTCTGGGCTTTGGCAGGTCTCAACGAAATCTTAATCCTTCTCTATTTTCTCTAAATGATCTTAATAACCATTTTGCTTCCTCGTCATCTTCCAATGTTACTGATCAAGCCCTTACTTTACCTATTCCCTTTTCCACGCCGCTTTCATCTAATGTATTTATTTTTTCCTCTGTCACTGACCAAGACGTCTTGAAATGTGCTCAAGCTATCAAATCCAACGCAGATGATGGATGTGATGGATTGAGCCGAAAAATGATTTCTCTCATTCTTGATATTATTCTGCCAGTAATTACTCACATATTAAACTTTTCTCTGCAAACTGAGACATATCCTGCTGTCTGGCGTAATGCTTTTATTATCCCATTGCCTAAAATTTCAAACCCAAGTTTAGCAAATCATTATAGGCCCATTTCTATTCTACCTTTTTTGTCAAAAATTTTAGAGGCTCTAGTGCATAGGCAACTGTCGTATTTTGTAATAAAAAATAACCTCATTTCCCAATTTCAATCTGGCTTCAGACAAGGGCACAGTACAACGACTGCTTTGCTTAAAATCACGGAAGACGCGCGGATAGGCATGGATAATTCGAAGTTGACAGTGTTAGTTTTACTTGATTTTTCTAATGCTTTTAATTCTGTCAGCCACGATATTGTCTGTGCAATCCTTTCACGTAGTGGAATCTCGTCAGTGGAACAGAGTTGGTTCTCTTCTTATCTTCGCGGTCGCCAACAGGCTGTCAAGGTCAATAACGATATCTCTGAGTGGTGCTGCTTGACCTCTGGCGTTCCGCAAGGCGGTATACTTTCTCCACTTTTATTTTCAATTTTCAAAAACTCCATCGTAAATAACCTCAAATGCTCTTATCATTTATATGTCGATGACTTGCAGCTATATTTTCAATTTTTTTTTCATTCCTTTGCTGTAACAGCAATTAAACTCTGGAACGCGCTTCCCCTTGATATCAAGAAAGCTCCGAGTATGTTTTCCTTTAAACGTCGATTGAAAGAGTATTTTTTAGCTTCCCAGGTCTAAACAGTTAATTTTTTTTTTCATCATCTGTATCTTTTTATCTATCCATTTATATTTACTAAATTTTATATATAATAATATTTTCTAGTATTATATACTTATTTATTTACGTATCTATTTATAATATATATTCATATACTAACAAAATGTATGTAGCTATATATTATTTTGTATAGTATTATTATTTAATAATTTATATTGTCAACCAGATTTGTTTTTTGTTTTCGATTGCAAGTTCCTATCTTTTGTTATTGCACCTCTACGGCAGCTTTATTTAGCCCTAAGATTGGCTGGTAGAGAATGCCACTAGGCATTAATTCCGCCTTATGTACATTTATTATGTGCACAAAAGTTTAAATAAATAAATAAACTAAAACATGTTTTTTTTTGTGATGTTATTTAAAATGAATAAGTTACGTATTAAATATGAATAGACACAGCATAAAATATTATCATTTCAACAAAATTCACTAATCCACGATGCGACGTAACAACTAAAACTACATAAAACATGTCCCAACAGACATCTTATGGCATCGGGGATCGTTTAAAAAACCATAAAATCAATACCCGGACTGCCCGGGACATGATATAATAGCCCGGGTCACGGTTAACGACCACTTACACGAGTGGCGGATTAATCATCACCTGTTTTTTTTATCAACCGCCTAAAATGATCGTTCATATTTTGTAAGCGATTATTTTGGGAGAGCGATGGATTTGTTTATTAGTAGTGCTAATTGAACTTTTCTTTCTTATAGTAGGTTTCCCAGTGCCACTCTCGTAGTTTTTCAATATGCTCGCCATGTATTACATGGGACAAAACGTGACCGGCGAATCTTGAGTGTTTGCATGTATGCTTGAATGCATGCACGTCTGTCTATCCCTTTGGGTTATATAAGCGTGAGGTAACTTTTTTTTTTGTTGAATATTAACTGACTTTAATGTTTATTAATTAACATAAACTGAGATGTAAGTTTGTAATGTTGTAAAAAAAAGACAGAAGTTTAAAGGTTTTAGTTATGAATGAAAGTAAAGACACGATGCAAACAAAACTATACGAAAAATGTTTCAATAGATATAATCAACTTATGGCATATGAGGACGGCTTTAAAAAAACATAAAATCAATACCCGGACTGTTCGGGACGCGACGTAATAGCCCGGGATACGGTTAACGACCACTTACACGGGTGGCCGATTAATCATCACCTGCTTTTTTTATCAACCGCCTAAATTCATCGTTTATAATTTGTTAGCGATTATTTTGGAAGGTTGGATTCATCGAAGCGTGCATGGCCCCAACGGCTGGTGTAAATCGGAAGCGATCTACTCGGTTAAGCGATACAACCCGCATTGGAACTGCTTCAATGCGGGTTGGTGGAGATAAGGGTTAGTGACCAACCCTTCGTCGGATGTTTTTAGACCGCCCATAAGGCCGACAACGTTTAATTCCTGCTATCTATCGATAGCAACCGTGACCGACGGTTAAACGTGCCCTCCGTAGCACGGAAACGCGCATTTTTATTTGCCACTAGCGGTCACCCATCACACACCCGACCCCGCCTGTGGTGGAGTATGCTCCAGACCTCCTCCCAAGAAAGGGAGAGACTCGTGCCCAGCAGTGGGACGTATCAAGAGTTGCCATTATTATTCTCTCGTCAGCACGGGGTCCAATTTGAACCCCGGACCTTTGTCAGGCTTGCGCGGGGACATGGGGGGTCCAACACGTAGAGGCCCTTTCGAGAATTTTGATTTATTCGGCTCTGGTTATATTCGGCGGGATCTCTCTCTGACTGCATCAATATTTAATACAAGCACAGACAGATCCCGCAGAATATAATGGGACTATTGTAATGATAAGTGATTCGCCAAACTTTGGGCTATGTGGGTGAACTGGGGGGACTAGCTGGCTGGGCCTATGGAGTGAGATCCGGCACCTGCCTATATTCAACATCTCACATTATCGAATCCTACTTTAGGCAGGTGGTGACTCGCCTCTCCTTGGTGGGCCCCCCAAACAGCCAACCCGATGGTCGACGGGGGGCAACACTGTTGAGAGAGGCTGGGGGTGTCGAGAGGTGTGGCCCCGGTTTCACCATCACGAGCGAGTAATCTCGAGCTCGGAGCGGGCTTCCCCGCTATTATGCCTTTAGACACTTCCACCCCCGAGTGTATGGCTCTTGCAGAAACTTAGACAACAGCCTATTATCCAAATTTCTGCAAATGCCATACCTCTAGCGCCCCACTCTGACCAGCCAATGAAGGCAAGCCAGAGGTGAGAGACCTGATGCTCTGTCCGGCCGTACCTCTGTGTGGCGGACGAGGCGGAGCCCAGTTCTCTCGGAGGAACTCGAGATGATGGTAGGGGGTGGTGTCGCTACTCACCAACAGCTCGCCACAAGCTGCTCTGCCCCCCCATTATTATTATTATTATATACTGTGCAATTTGATGGATGCATTAGTATTTACACGCAAAATCTTTGACGCTTTGTGTGTTGGTGTTCCGGTTAGATAGTAATGAATGTAAGGTTCTATTGGGATTTTCCATTTCCTGGTGTTTTCCCAGTACCTCGCAGTTTGGTAATGTTCCCGAGAGTGTCAACAGGCTCGCCACCTGTTACATGGGCCAAAACGTAACAGTCGAATCGTGAGTGTTCGCATTAAATAAATGCATGTTGCACCTTTGCCTACCCCTTTGGGCAATACAGGCGTGAAGTTACGTTTTTACGTACATTTTTCACAAGGATACTGTTTACCTGTGATTCTTCCTGTAATTCTTGTGTCAATAAACTATTATTTATTATTATTTATTTATTATTTATTTACCGTGTCACGTGAACTGTATCCTTGTTTACCCTAAAATCATAAAACAATACCTTCCAGTAAAAACATACTTACTGAGAAAAATATTTATACTTTCTTTGAAAGAAAAATTATTCAATATGTCTGTATAAAGAAATCTGCATGATAAAGCCGGCAACAACATTTAAAAGGTGTAACAAAGCTACTGAATAAGGCATTATCTCGAGAGAAGTTTATTAAGTTATTCGCGAAGGCTGTATTCGAAGAACCTTTGATTTTCTGATTTACTTGATGGGTTTATGGATTCAATTATTCTTCATGTTGTTGGGGTTCCGGACGTCTGAAGTAAAAATGTCATCTGCAGGAGACGATCCCACCGCCTAATAGCGGAAGAATTTTCTTCTATTGGAAGAGAATTCTTCCACTTGTATATGGCCTTATTACACGACACGGTATTCAGGGTCCATCAGAAAGGGTGGGCGTGGCCTCGCACCGGGTTGCCGCTTATTACACTATCCGGTCGACAGGGCCCTAACTCAGTCACAGTACAAATATGAACAGTATGGAAACTACGTGAAAAACGTTGAAATGGCACAATCACAAAAACATGCGCATCAACGAGGCCCCTAAGTTCCCGAGATGCTGCAGCTCCGAGTCACTCGCTACTCGAGCGTCTATGCGCATTTTTGTGCTAGTGTGTCGTTTTGAACGTTTTGTATGTAGTTTCCATACTGTTCATATTTGTACTGTGTGTAGTTTGCACAGCACGCTACACGTTTGACGACCCTTGATACGTCCCACTGCTGGGCACGAGTCTGTCCCCTTCTTAGGAGGAGGTCTGGAGCTTACTCCACCACGCTGCTCTAATGCGGGTTGGTGGAGATAAGGGTTAATGGCCAACCCGCTGTCGGATGTTTTCAAACCGCCCATTAGGCCTCCGACAAGATTTAACGACTGCTATCTATCGATAGCAACCGGGACCGATGGCTTAACGTGCCCTCCGAAACACGGAAACGCCCATTTTAATTCGCCACTTGCGGTCACCCATCACACACCCGACGGTCGTGCCGTATCGCTTAACCGTGTAGATCGCTTCCGATCTACACCAGCCGCGGGGCCATGCGCGCTTCTACGCTTCTAACAAACAGTTCTACATACGTAGTAATAGATAATTCTTCTCATCTCAGCTAATATTGTTTCCAGTGAAGTGGAGCAATTTTATTGGTTATTTTTTTAAAGTCTCAGCTAAGCGTCGCTTCAATGGGAACGCACCCTTATTGGCAAAAAGTGGAACTTACACGTTCCGGACACGAGTTAATTAAGATTGAGGACAAGAAGGGTACGATGTCGTTAACTTTTTCCAACTTCCAATCTCACGGATTGTAGTGTCTTGATTGAGAGAGGTTAGCTAGTAGGATTTGGGGTTACGTAAGAAATGGGAAAACGAAATGTTGTTTTAATATGTAGTTTTTTTTTTTTTTTTTTATGTAATGTAATTGGTAAACAAGCATGCAGTTCACTTTGATGTTAAGTGATGACTGCAGCCTATAGACACCCACACAAAGACCAAGGTCAAAATGCAGATGCGTTACCACTCCTGAGGCCTAAAGTCTTATGCCTCTGTGCCGGAAATTACAGGGCCGTACATTACCACCTGACCGGAACACGAGTAGGATTTGGGGTTACGTAAGAAATGGGAAAACGAAATGTTGTTTTAATATGTATTTTTTTTTTTTTTTATTTAATGGAAGTGGTAAACAAGCAAGCAGTTCACTTTGATGTTAAATGATGACTGCAGCCTATAGACACCCACACAAAGACCAAGGTCAAAATACAGATGCTTTACCACTCCTGAGGCCTAAGGTCTTATGCCTCTGTGCCGGAAATTACAGGGCCGTACATTACCACCTGACCGGAACACGATAGTGTTGAACACTACCATTTAGCGGCAAGTATATTAGATAATGCGGTGGTGCCTACGCCCGCGAGCTCCGTCACTGGAGCTCTACCACCAGTAAAAAATATTACCAACATTGGCGTCAATTTGAGAATTACTCAGTACATTGCTGCTTTGACGTTACATGCTAATTACTATGAGTTTAGGAAAACAGCAATGTACTTTACGCGGAAAACGCGCAAAGTTAACAAGTCGTTGCCAAGACAGCAATTTTATAAATAGTTGTAATATTTTTATTTTATGCAGTAAAACACATGCGAGTGAATTTAGAAATTAATGGAATTATGAAAAGAAAAATTGACTTCAGGGAAGAATTGAACCTGTGATCTTAGGATGACCAGTCCAGCCGCTTAACCACTAAGCTATCGAAGTGTCAAGCGGCTGGATTGGTTATCCTGAGGTCGCAGGTTCGATTTTTACCTGAAGTAAAATTTTTCTTTCCATTTTTAGGGTTCCGTAGTGCACAAGGACCCTTATAGTTATACCCTTATAGTTTCGCCTTGTCTGTCTGTCCGTCCGCGGTTTAGCTTAAATGCTAAACGTAATAGGTACTTGAAATTTGGCACAAGTACCTATATAGTACATACACCTTATAATCACGTCGACAAAGTGGTAGAATAAAAATAAAACCTTGAAAAATAAAATGATTTACGGTACTGGTTTACTGGTGGTAGAGCTCCAGTGACGGAGCTCGCGGGCGTAGGCACCACCGCATTACCTAATATACTTGCCGCTAAATGGTAGTGTTCAGCACTATCGTGTTCCGGTCAGGTGGTAATGTACGGCCCTGTAATTTCCGGCACAGAGGCATAATACCTTAGGCCTTAGGAGTGGTAACGCATCTGCATTTTTACCTCCGGTCATTGTGTGGGAGTCTATAGGCTGCAGTCATCACTTAACATCAATGCGAACTGTATGCTTGTTTGCCACTTTTAAAACATAAAAAAAAGGTACCTTTAAGTAGCGCGCGGATATTTTTTTTCGTTTTCTATATAGTGGGATATTGTTGGATAGGTCTTTAAAATGTTACGGATGTGCTTAAAGCATTTTTCGATTTAGTTTATTGTTCGTGAGTCAATTTTCGTTAGAGTCAACTCCACCAACTAAACGGTTGTTATTAGAAATTCGAACGTTACCTACATATATCGAAAAAAAAAAGGAAAACCATCACACTTAAGTTGGCTTTACAAGTTTGTGAGTAATAGTCGACGTAACTTCACGCCTGTAATCCCCGAAGTGGTAGGCAGAGGTAAATGCATGCATTCAATCATACTTGCAAACACCCACGCCGATTTATTGCATCAATCAAACCTTACTACGGAACCCTACACTGCGCGGGGCCGACACGCATTTGACCGGTTTTTTCTTTAATTTCTAATCTGTAGTTTATATTCATGATGAGTTGAATACTGTCTGTCTGTCTTCTGTTCTATTATATTCTATTCTTATCAGCCGAAAGATGTCCACTACTGTGTAAAAACAGTGGCGGTAGTTTTTAAAAGAATTTTACATAAAACGCACATAAAATACACTGGTCAACACATATCGACCTAGTACATTAATTAAGGCTCGAGCCGCGCTAAACCTTCCGATAAATAATTTCGCGGTGCAATGAAATTTTTCATTCGTAACCGGTTAATTTACGTGTCACCCGGTAATAACCGGATTTATTCCGGATTTAATTTAATTAAAATGGCTCGCGGTTGGTCTGTTGTGATATATAGCTACGTGAGAAACGGATGGTTTTCGTTTTGGCATTTTCAATCAGTTGTTTTTAACTAATATAGGTTCAGGAACTACTGAACTTATTTTGATATTTTTTTCATCAATAGAATGCTTTGTTATCTCTGAGTGACTAAGACTATATTGTTAAACAAGATAAAATATCCGGATCCGAGGATCAGTACAAAAACTCTAATAATGTAACTTAAGTGTAAAAAGATATAAGATATAAAGATATTTTATTATTGCATTTACAAAGACATTCGTACATGAGTATATTTAAAACTAAATGAATACAGGATTGATTTTTCTTATGCTAATTAGCCATCGGACCCCAAACTAGGCAGAGCCTGTATTTTGGGCGCCCTGAGACCCAGTTTACAAAATCCGTTAAGCGTCTAGCCTTGTACACATTCGCAGATAAACAAAGTGTATGTTAAGTTCAATGCATAAAGAAAGGAATAATTCGTAAATCTAAATTAGATACAATAAGAATTAAGACAACAAGACAATTACATAACAGATCTAGTTTTGACTATACATATATTTAACTAAGATTAAATTAGGCAATAATAACGTATATCAATTAATTTTAAATAAATAAATTAATGTGAAAACGTACATGGGCCAAAACGTAACCGGCGAATCGTGGGTGTTTGCATGTATGCTTGAATGCATGCATTTACCTCTGCCTACCCCTTCGGGGATTACAGGCGTGAAGTTACGTACGTTTTAAATTAGTGTAAAAAATTTAAAATTAAGCCAGCGAAATTACGTGCGTGTGTGAGTGAGCGTGTGAGCGACTATAGGTATGTGTGAGTGTGATGTATGTGTGTGGTGGGTGTTTGTGTATTGTGAATTTACGTGATAGGTATGTCATGAGCATAACAGAAACATCTGCTTACTCTATTGTACGTCGGTAGTTATTAGTCGATACAATTACGTGGAAAGGACTCACAGGAAATTGGACTCGATGGAAGGCACCCATTGTTCGGTCTGCTTGTAGGACACAGTCGTAAGCCATTTCTTTATTCGATTTCTGGACTCGATGCAAGTGCCAACAGGGATATCCAGATGTCGGCTAACTGAGTTGAAAGTGTATGGGTGGACGTATGGAGGAAGACGCGAGGCAAAAACAGTACTAACTTTAGGGAGCCGAAGCCGATTTGGACGTTTGCGTGTTGTATGGTCCTTTTCTACTTGATTTAGATGGTGGCTCTTCGCAATTGCTCTTAAGACAAAGAGCTGACGGACTGACAGTACTGAGGATTTTTTGTACAGCTGTTCCGTTGGATATCGCCGAGGCTTGCCCAACATTACTTTTAGAACTGCCCGTTGAGCGCGTTCAGCCTCAATCATGTGTGTTTTTTTTTTTTTTTTTTTTATGTTATAAAAGTGGCAAACAAGCGTGCAGTTCACATTGATGTTAAGTGATGACTGCAGCCTATAGACACCCACACAATTACCAGAGGTCAAAATGCAAATGCGCTGCCACTCCTGAGGCATTAGGTGTTATGCCTCTGTGCCGGAAATTACAGAGCCGTTTGAGCAGCGCCTCCCATACTCCAATACAGTACTGGAGTATTGACTCACACAGTGCTTTGTAAATCATGCTTTTCACGTTGTGATGTGTAGGTCTAATGATTTTCATGATGTAGATGAGTTTACGCACCTTTTTTGAAATAAAGGAAACATGGTATTTGAACGATAGGTTTTGGTCTATCATTACCCCTAAATATTTCGTAGAAATGGCTCTATCTATTGTATAGCAATTGCTGTTACACATGTTATTTACCGGGTTATTCGTATTTATACAATTACTGCAGTGAATCATCAACTTTTGCATATCTGTTCTAGTGGCCTGTGTGATATTGAAAGCGATGAAATTAGATTTATTGGCGTTAATTGCTAGTTGGTTTACGTTAAGCCATCGAGATAGTGCCGCCATTCCCATCTCAGCAGCTTCAACCGCTTCATGTCATTTTTTCCCATGAAATATTGCTACGGTATCATCAGCATAACAGATCAGTTTGGTGTAAACAAAAATAAAAGAGTATTGCAAACATCGCGTGCGCTGTTTAAATCATTCGATTGAAAAGAGGATAGTGCATGGTAGGATTGTTTATCTTCAAAAAAATGTGCGCGACAGCGTAATATTATATATGTTTTTTGAAAACGTACAAAATTGTAATATTTGTGTTTCGCTTTAACACATGCGAGTGAACTTTAGAAATTAAGAAAAAATGGAAAGAAAAATTTGGCTTCGGGCAGGAATCGAACCTGCGACCTCAGGATAACCAGTCCAGCCGCTTTACGACTATGCGTTATGACTAATCCTCTAAATGTTGCTATCATTTAAATGTTGTCAAATGTCTACAAAGGTTTCTATTTATTTAAACTGTAGTAATAATACATTTTCAGAAGATATTTTACAATCCGAATTGATTTTAAAGATGCAAATCTCATTGGATGAGGGCCAACCTCATTTGCAAGAGCAATGGAGAGGGTCGGGAACGTCGCGTCTGCAATTGTTAAGTGTTCTAGTACACTCGTGTTTGGAATTGCGTAGTTATTCTCATATTAGTGTGTTGTAGGAACAGTTAATGTTCTTCAAAATGTAACTCAACGTCTTGTTCGACACGTATACTCAGATAATAGTGATTGGCCGTTCTTTTAAACATCTGTATTTATTTTAAGGTTTTTTTTTAACATTTGCAAGCATAGAGCAACACGGGCCACCGACCGCGGCGGACTGGAGGGGAGTAGGCATAACGTTTAGTACCGATGCAAAACAGTCTGTCATTTTTTGCGGGGGGAAAATGCGTGCGACACACACGTACACTAAAAATCGTCTATTACTACGAAATTCACACCTTGACTTTATCAAAATACAGAAACAATTTCACGCACACATTTAAACATCTAGGCGACAGGTATAGGACCATTTGGGCTTGTACTTTGACAGAGGGGAAAGCCTGCATATGGCTACTCCCCTCCGGTGTTGCTCTATGCTTGTAAGCAATGGCAAAGGCCTGGAACGTCGCGTTTGCATTAAGAGAACTAGTACACTCAAGTTGATAATTGCGTAGTTAATTTTCTTCAAAATGTAACTACATCTAGTTCGACATATCCAGTTAATAGTGGATAGCCGTTGTTTTTAACTGGTGATCTGTAAACACAGGTATAGGTATCACATTCGCAGACACCAGAGCCCTTCACATAGACTTTTTTTACTTTTTAGGGTTCCGTACCTTGAAAAGAAAAAATGAACCCTTATAGGATCACTCGTGCGTCTGTCTGTCCGTCTGTCACAGCCAATTTGCTCCGAAACTACTCGACCGATTGAGTTGAAATTTGATGAATATATGTAAATTGGTGACCCAAAGATGAACACGTCAAGTAAAATAATAAATTTTAAACAAGGGGGCCACTTTTGGGGGGTAAATCAGAAAATTAAAAAAAATATATATTCGTAAACTGTGTTTTGTGACATATCAAATGAAAGAGGTTGTTGTCAGCATCTCAGATAT
Source organism: Macrosoma leucophasiata (assembly GCA_036365455.1). Lineage (NCBI taxonomy): Eukaryota > Metazoa > Arthropoda > Insecta > Lepidoptera > Hedylidae > Macrosoma > Macrosoma leucophasiata. The sequence goes on from JAWQUS010000004.1 coordinate 14,893,599, forward strand.
ATATATTTTTTATAATTTTTGCATAAATAAATTTGAAGTTATTTAATAAAAACGACGTAAATTGACCATTCCCCCCCCTATCTTCGAAACTACTGAACTTAAAATTTTGAAAAAAATGTGGAAAATAGTTCTTTGCCTATAGATTACTGGAAAACCTATAAGAAGTTTGAGTATTCAAATTAAAACTAAAATTCTTAATAATATAACCCCCCCTGCCGGTACCACCGTAACCGCTATGTCCCTGCATTTTAAATCTGTAATATTTTCGGAAATATTTATTTAAAATACGGAACCTTCACCACGCGAGTCGAACTCGCACTTGTCCGGTTTTTACTGAATGAATGTTGTACTGTAATATGTTTTTCACGTAATGAAGGTGGTGGTAGTGTTCAGCACTATCGTGCTCCGGTTAGATGGTGATGTATGGCCCCGTAATAACTATCACAGAGTCATACTATCTAAGGTCTCAGGGGTGGCAACGCATCTGTGTCTGTAGCTCTGGTCTTTGTGTAGATGTCTATAGGCTGCAGTCATCACTTAACATCTATGTGAGCTGCATGCTTGTTTGTCACCTTCCATACATAAAACATTAGAATACAGTTGGTTAATTTAGTACGCGTTAGTTAATTTTTAGTTCGGTTAACTTAGTAACTTACCATTTAAGTGAATCTTGAAATTTCTCGGGAAAATACATACCAACAACATTTGTACAACGTAGACATACAGACACAAAACTCAAATAAAAATATTTAGAGAGAAAAATCATGAAAGCCAGCGGCCATTTTGCGGCTAAAAGAAATCAAAAGACGCCCTCTGAAGACAAATTTTACTTGCTCCTAAAAACGCCTCGGGGACATCAAAGCAACTGGATTAGTAAACATAAACAGGCAGCAATTTACTTAATTAAGACTGTACATCATAACGGGGCTTGTAAAGATCAATGTACATATTTCGTCTTGTAAGATAAGTTAAAAAAAGTCTAAATTTGGTAGGAATTAGCTCGATAACGCATTTTTGTTTTGTTAGTACAAGTCTGCTCCTTCACATAGTTATTAAAATAATCGTAATAATTTATTGACAATAATATGTTACATAAGATTCACACAAGATTTCTTTTTTATGTTCCGATGTCTCAACAAAAATTAGTTCATGTTGTCTATAGAGCAACACGGGCCATCGGCCGCGGCGGACCGGAGAGGAGTAGCCATATGCAGGCTTTCTTCTCTGTCAAAGTACAGGGCCTATGCCTGTAGCCCAGATGTTTAAATGTGTGCCTGAAATTATTTATGTATTTTGTTAAAATGACAGACTGTTTTGCATCGGTAATAGACGCTATGGCTACTCCCCTCCGGGCCGCCATGGCGGCCGGTGGCTCGTGTTGCTCTATGATGTTGTCAGAAGAATTTAAGAAAAGTTGTTATGTCTCTGTACTTTGAACACGATAGTGCTGTACACTACCATTTGGCGGCGTAACGCAGTAGTGCTGAAATCCGTCATCGAACGGCACCTTTATAACAATTGGCATAGGCTGTTGCCTTGTCTGTACTTGTTCCCGTACCTCCTCACCAATTCCTCCATCACCAGTTAAAATTCACGTTTAGTAACACCTCAATTCCCCTCGGAATGAAAAGTGGGTAGGCTCAAAATTATACAATAACAACAACGAAAGTTAACCCTTTAAATTCAAACTGGTCCCGAGGCAATAAACAAATAAGAGAACCGGTCGATTGAGTACAAATAAAATAATTGTGTACAAATATAAAATAATTGTGTACAAATTGTGTACAAATAAACTCGTGGAACGAGTAAACTGAAATATTTACCCGTATATTTTGATAGTTTTTAACGCTTGTGTGTTTTCAATCATTTAATAGTATATTTTTTGATTGAGTATTTTTTTATGCACTCTGATTAATTTTAGAGTGATAGATGGTGTTGGGTTTGTGGTATTTCACTTTGGAGATTTTTCACATAATACTATGTGAAAAATTTATTCTTTTAAAAAATAAAATATTAAGGGGGTCTCCATACAGTTAACGTGTTTATTTTGTTTTTTTTTACGGCACGGAACAATTTGTGCGTGCGTCCGACTCGCACTTGGCCGGTTTTTATACCATAACCAATGTTTCCTCAATGATATTCATCCGCTGAATAAACGTCGTATCAGAAATCCATCTATAGGAACTTGGTAGATTATAATATGCTGAGTAGAGTTTCTGTGAGCGTGCATAGCCGCGCATGACGTTTGCCCCGACAGTCGTTCTGCTCCTCTTGTGAAAATCAGTAGTATTTATGTCAATATTGTGTGTGTTTTAATGGGTATGAACAATGGACTCTCCAATCAGATTCGGACTTTTTATTTCTCTCCAAAGTGAAATACCACAAACCCAACATCATCTATCACTCTAAAATTAATCAGAGTGCATAAAAAATACTCAATCAAAAAATATACTTTTAAATGATTGAAAACACACAAGCGTTAAAAACTATCAAAATATACGGGTAAATATTTCAGTTTACTCGTTCCATGTACACAATCGACCGGTTCTCTTATTTGTTTATTGGCTCGGGACCAGTTTGCATTTAAAGGGTTAACTTTCGTTATTGTTATTGTATAATTTTGAGCCTACCCATTTTTCATTCCGAGGGGAATTGAGGTGTTACTAAACGTGAATTTTAACTGGTGATGGAGGAATTGGTGAGTAGGTACGGGAACAAGTACAGACAACAGCCTATGCCAATTGTTATAAAGGTGCCGTTCGATGACGGATTTCAGCATCATCATATGCACGCTCACAGAAACTCTACTCAGCATATTATAATCTACCAAGTCCCTATAGATGGATTTCTGATACGACATTTATTCAGCGGATTAATATCATTGAGGAAACAGTGGTTATGGTATAAAAACCGGCCAAGTGCGAGTCGGACTCACGCACAAATGGTTCCGTGCCTAAACACGTTAACTGTATGGAGACCCCTTAATATTTTATTTTTTAAAAGAATAAATTTTTCACATAATATTATGTGAAAAATTTATTCTTTTAAACTTTAAAATATCGCAAAAAAACTGCAGCATATCACGCGTATTTACTTAAAAATTTAAAATTATTAAAAAAAAACTAAAGCCGGTAAGTCTCATATGTATAAGAGTAATTTTCCTTAATTTTGTACAAATATTCGAAAAACGCCGGGAGGTCACTTACCCCTTTGACACATTGTATATCACAGAAAAATCTCTACGTCGCTATATAAAAATACATCCAATAACATAAAACGTCAACAACTGCGTGACGAAATGCAAAAATTTGCTGACACGTGACGCCCGACGCTTGACCCGGATCTCAATTAGTGGAGACCCGGACATTTAACCCGAGCCAGCAGCGACGGGTTAAACAGCTCTTGCGACCGATACACGATTAGTCAATTACATGGTAACAAATTGTCGCAGTTTAAGCATGTTTATCGCTGAAATGAACATTCTTCTGCTGTAATTAATACAAGGTTAACCCTCAAGGCGGTTGGTATCTTTTGGGGCAACCGGGTCGTGTTTGAACAGGATACTCTTGAGTGTTATATATTATATGAGTCTACACACATTTTAAGTGAGATGTTTTCTTTGTTGTATCACATTGAGGATCTTGTAATATCTTCCTATAATGTAAGAAAACGACCCCACCGCTCACTAGCGGAGTGCGGTCAGTCAACCAAATAATGGCGGTCAATCTAATATGGTCCAAGAGCTAGTGAAATAAGTGAACTCTCCGAGTAACGGAACGCCTGCAAGGCTAGAAATTTAGAGTTGATTAGTCATAGCATTTTTTTAATGTAATGGAAGTGGTAAATAAGTATATGTATGCCTAACTAGCATAGTTGGTAATAGATGGCGCTGCTGCTACCATAAAGCAATGCAATAGATGTGAAGGAAAGATTTGACAAATCGGGCAGGGCTTCAGTAGCTCAATTGGAAGAGCGGCTGGACTAGATTCCCAGTAGGTCGCGAGTTCGAGTCTCGCCTGAAGTCAAATTTTTCTTTCCATTTTTCTTTAAAAATAAAATAAACAAGTATGCAGTTCACATTGATGTTAAGTGATAACTGCAGCCTACAGACACCCACACAAAGACCAAGGTCAAAATGCAGATGCGTTACCACTCCTGAAGCCGTACATTACCTCACCGGAAGACGATAGTGCTGAACACTACCATTTAGCGGCAAGTATATTAGGTAATGCGGTGGTGCCTACGCCCGCGAGCTCCGTCACTGGAGCTCTACCACCAGCATGCTAAGTAACGTACCATCGCCTGGCAAGGATTAGCACTCCACGTCATCATACAAAGCACAATAAAAAAGTGGTACCACGGCTCGTTGCTATGGGCTTAATATTGACAGTTAGTATTTTGTTCAACAGTGGTATCTTTCGGCTGATGTTTTGATATTGCAAATGTGAACCTCAGAGGATGTACCTAGACCCAATTATATCGATAACATGAATACAAATTTGTGAATCGATTCAAGTGTTTTACATTTGCACGATATAATATTTGCGCCTCTTCACAAAGTATTTCCCCATTGTCTGCTTCTAGTTATTTGCGATGTCGATATTCACATGAAACCTCTCTTCTTTGTTCCCTTGTTATCCCTTTTTATCAAATACACAAAGACATATATTCATTTGGTTTGCTGAAATTCAGTGTTTATACATATAAATCTAATACATTTTTTTCATAGTTCCTGAAAACAACAGCCTATGAAAGATTTGACAAATCGGGCAGGACTTCAGTAGCTTAATTGGAAGAGCGGCTGGACTAGATTCCCAGTAGGCCGCGAGTTCGAATCTCGCCTGAAGTCAAAATTTTCTTTCCATTTTTCTTTAAAATAAAAATAGATCAGATGATGTGTTGTTACCTTTGTTGACACTGTAACTCTACCATCAGTAAAGTTGTATGTATTATATTTATGTATATGTTTTCTATTTATTCCAGCGAACATAACAGGCTTCCCGGTATCAAAAACAAGTGCTCCCCTATTGCATTTGCGGTGTCTATTGAAAGGTTCGATTATTATTATGTACAGTTTTAACTTATTAACCAATATTAACTGACTAATAAAGTACCATGACAGTTTACTATCGATTTGTACTAAAGAACCGGCCTAGTGCAAGTTGGTCTCGCGTCTACATGGTTCCGTACAATTAACGAATTTCAGAAAAACCAGAGGTCAAAATGCAAATCCGTTGCCACCCTTGAGACCTTAGTTTCTATGTCTGTGGCAGAGCAATAACTATTTCTTACGAGGCGATACTTTTAATGGTTTTACAGCTTTTTTGAATTCCCTAATTTATCCCGCAAGAGTGGTGACCCTTATATTATAATACTTACTTATTTTTGTGCAAACCAAATTTCACCTGAATCGGTCCAATACTTTCAGAAAGAATCGGGTGTGAGACGAACAGACAAGCGCACGATTTATCTTTCAAGGGTATTTTTTTCCTTTGAAGTACGGAACCCTAAATATAATCCGAAATACAAAATAAGGTTCAAGGTGAAACCGGTTTGGAATGTTATCGTAAGAATCTTTCTTGGTATTAAAAAACATTGTTAATTCACCAAAAAAGTGCCTTTTCAACAATACTAGACACATCTGACATTAAATCTAAACTTTTTAATCCGCGTATAACTTTTTAAGCGTGAGGTAAAAATATTTTCGTCTGAGAACATTTTTTATAATTTAAAAGTGTTTCACCTTAGAACCTCTTTTCATGAAATCCCGTTGTGTTGTTTTAAATTGCAAGATTAAGCAATAACATTTAATTGTATATACGTTAAAATATTGTACATAACGCTGAAATTTGTAAAGCTTTAGCATTTTTTTGTTTGTCTAATTGAAGTTATTTGAGTTTGCTTTAATTAATCTGTGTGAGATCTCGTGACTCTTAACTTCTCGTGAACTTAAATATGCATGGAAATTACATAAATCTTGCAAAACCCGTAATAAATCTAAAAAATCTACTTAACCACGGAACTTTATGGTTGTTATCTCCGACGGGGTAGGCAGAGTTTAAATGTATGCATTCAAGCATACATGCAAACACCTAAGATTCGCCGGTTACGTTTTGGCCCATGTGCCAGGTGGCAAGCCTGTTGAAATCTATGGGCACATTACCTAACTCCGAGGTACTGGGACTTTCTGTAAGTGGAAAAACAGTACTCCACCTATTTGGTCATGGTGGCCTCTACAACCATCCTTTTTTTGTTTTATGCTATTTTGTTTAGTTTTTATTCAGATCTTGTAATTCATCTTTACTATTATTATAAGATATATATATATATATATATATATATATATATGTATATTATATAGTGTAATATTTATTCGTAGGTTATTTCCTTATTTTATAATTAACTATTTAATTTATAAGTTTTACGCGCCTTTCATTGTTTTCTATTTACCCAAAGGTTGACTGGTAGACAATGCCTTTTAGTAGCATTAAGTCCGCCTTTTGTACAACATTTCTGTGTTTGCAATAAAGTTAAATAAATAAGACAGTAAAAATCGAGTGTCTGTAGTTTTTCCAAACAACTGATAAGGGGCGATTAAAGAAGAGTAACAGAAACAAAAAACCGGTCAAGTGCATGTCGGGCCATGCGCAGTATAGGGTTCCGTAGTTACAGAGTAAGAGAAGTAATGAAAAAAATAAATATTTTCAATGGACTTGTTCGAAATTTTCGTGTAAAATACATTTGGTCGACTATAACTCGTAAACTTGCAAGGCCAACTTTAGTGTGATAGTTTTCCTTTTAATTTCGTTATATGTAGCTACTATCGCCGTAACGTTTGAATTTTTAACAACAACCGTTTGGTCTGTAGGGGGGGGGGGGGACGCACACTTGAGTCTAACGAAAATTTGCACTTTAAAGCTTAATAAGTCACGAACAGTTAACTACATCGAAAAATGATGTTCGCAAACCCATAATATTTTTAAAAGACCTCTCCAACGATACCTTACACTATATGAAAATCAAAAATAAAAAGAAATATTTGCGCGTTACTAATAGGGGAGGTTACCCTAAAAAAAATTTTTTTCACGTTTTTATTCCACCACTTTGTCAGCGTGATTAAGGTGTATACTTGTGCCAAATTTCAAGTCTCTAGTGCTAATAGTTTTTGCGCTAAACCGCGGACGGACAGACAGACAGACAGACGGACATGGCGAAACTATAAGGGTTCCTTGTTTACTACGGAACCATAAAAAGTCGCGGGCACAGGTTGTCAATAAAATAATTAGAAAATTTTACGTATGTATTTTATACGTAATGTTCAAAGTAATAAACCACGTACAGGCCTTTGTTTAGAAAATATATATTCGTTATAAAAAGACACCCGGAACAAAATTACCTACTGCAGAAATATCATAATAACTACAATTAACGTTGATCTTAAAAAGTGAAAATATGTCATGTAAGCAGTCCTGCTGATTCATAATGTAAATAAAAGCACTACCATGCAAGCTGCTGCTACCATAAAGCAATGCAATAGATGTGAAGGAAAGATTTGACAAATCGGGCAGGACTTCAGTAGCTCAATTGGAAGAGCGGCTGGACTAGATTCCCAGTAGGCCGCGAGTTCGAGTCTCGCCTGAAGTCAAATTTTTCTTTCCATTTTTCTTTAAAAATAAAATAAATTTCTTTATGTAATAAAAGTGGCAAACAAGCGTGCAGTTCACATTGATGTTAAGTGATGACTGCAGCCTATAGACACCCACACAATGACCAGAGATCAAAATGCAGATGCGCTGCCACTTCTGAGGTATTAGGTGTTTGCCTCTGTGCCGGAAATTACAGGGCCGTACATTACCACCTGAACGGAACACGATAGTGCTGAGCACTACCATTTAGCGACAAGTAAATAAGGTAATGCGGTGGTGCCTACGCCCGCGAGCTCCGTCACTGGAGCTCTACAACCAGTAAAAACATACGACGTAAACATAACAACGAAAACGTAACTTCACGCCTGTAATCCCCGAAGTGGTAGGCAGAGGTAAATGCATGCATTCAAACATACATGCAAACACCCACGATTCGCCGGTTACGTTTTGGCCCATGTAACAGGTGGCGAGCCTGTTGACATCACCGGGCTCATTACCAAACTTCGAGGTACTGGGAAATTTCCAGAAAATGGAAAAATCCCAATTGAACCAGAGACAAAGGACTTTACACCATTATCTCTGATAACCCCCTACCCGGGAATCGAACCCAGGACCTCAGCGTAGTAGTAGTGGCCTGCTACCACTAGGCTACCGAGGCAAATGAGTAGTATTGAATTAAACATTATAATTCATGAAAACGCTTTTCTTACTTTACATAATTAACATTTAACAGTTAAGTGTTAATTTTAAAATGACAATATGACTGTTTCAACCCTACGAATCATAAATTAGACTAAATGCTTGGTTGTTAAGTATTTAATTTGCGAATATAATGGCTAATGTTTTGTCATTTCATTTGAATGGTTTTAATGACAATAATACTGTTCCATACATTTTGGGTCCAGGTGTTAACACAATATAAATTATGTCATTTTCAAATGACTATAACATTAATAATTTAAACTATAAAAAACTGACTATAAAAAATCTGGCATTTTTTGAATTGTCATTAATTGAAGTGTTTAGGATCAAGTAAAAGTTGGGTTGGGTTAGTTTGCTAATTGTTAACTATTTTACAAAATTTACTGTTTAATGGGTTAACCAGTAACGATTTTGCAGGTTAATTTTTTTTTTGTAATTGAAACAAGCATGCAGTTAACATTGATGTTTAGTGATGACTGCAGCCTATAGACAGTCACACAAAGACCAGGGTCAAAATGCAGATGCGCTACCTGCCCTGAGGCCTAAGATGTTATGCCTCTGTGCCGGAAATTACAGGGCCGTACATTCAAAATTACCTTTCTTCTTTGACGAGCCAGTTAGTCCAGCGGTGTGTGGCCGTTTTAACCTAGGCTCACGGGTTCGATCACCGTACCGGGGCAAATATTTGTATGGCCTACAGATATTTGTTTTGTGTCTGGGTGTTTGTGTATGTGTTGTATGTGTACAACGGTACCCACGACACAGGTTCACAGGCAACCCATTATAAGTCCCACTGCTGGGCACGAGTCTCTACCCCTTTTCGGGGGAGGCCTGGAGCTTAATCCACCACGCTGCTCCAATGCGGGTTGGTGGAGATACGGGGTTAGTGGCCAACCCGTTGTCGGATGTTTTCGAACCGCCCATAAAGCCTCCGACAAGGTTTAACGACTGCTATCTATCGATAGCAACCAAGACCGATGGGTAAACGTACCTTCGAGCTTATAGTTTTGAACTAATTTTAAGTGGCGTCGATACGTGACGACCCCGCTACCCACTTTTCGAAGAGAATCATTCCGTTAGCGTATACAGTCCGAACAATGGCGGTCAAATTATTTCAAGAGGCCAGTAGTAATTGCAATAACGCAAGATGGGCTGCAGGATCCTGCAATAAAACTATTGCCACTGCAATCGCCATGCCATGTAGCGATGGCAATTAATGCTATTTCTTCGCGTTGTTGTAATGTGGAGCATTAAAATTTGGTCTTTATGTCTTGAGGACATGGATTTAGTTTGCGTTGTATTTATTCTAGAGAATATAGGCCATACATTACCATCTAACCGGAACACGATCTTGCTGAACACTACCATTTAGCGGCAGATACAGTAGGTAATGCGGTGGTGCCTACGCCCTCGAGCTCCAACTGGAACTCTACCAGTAAGATAATATTACATAATTGTATGTATGTATGTATGTATGTATCTTCACGCCAGGTCCCTAACGGGGTAGGCAGAGAGTGTAGAGCGCCAGATATCCCGGTTCAGACAAACCTCTCGTGCCTCGTTTACCTTCATCATTCTCTTCATACATGCACGCCGATTCCTAAGACTTTTGACCCCACCATCAGACAGAACTCGACCTATTTGGTCATGGTAGGTCAGCCTTGGTCTTCCTGGGCCTCTGCAACCATCCACATTCGCATTGTTTATCTGTTTAGTCATTCGCTCATTCGACATTCTTTCCTATATGTTACTCTACATAATTGTAGGGTAACATATATTGTTATCATACATCCATATCATTAATATGGGGCTGGGTTCCCGCCTGCCACACCGGCCAAACTTTACGGCTCAATGTTTGTTACACGAATTAGTTGTTCTTGTCATTGTATTAATGCCAGTTTGTTGTTCGTGTTATAATTAATAGCAGTTTAATTTTGGTGTGTATGTTTTTCCTGTATCAAAGTACTTGGCCTGGCCTTTTGAGGTGTAGGTATGATAGATTTATGCATTTGTTAGATGCGTGTTATTGTAATGATGTGGCAACTACTGGTGGTAGAGCTCCAGTGACGGAGCTCACGGGTGTAGGCACCACCGCATTACCTAATTTACTTGCCGCTAAATGGTAGTGTTCAGCAGTATCGTGTTCCGGTCAGGTGGTAATGTACGGCCCTGTAATTTCCGGCACAGAGGCATAACACCTTAGGCCTCAGGAGTGGTAACGCATCTGCATTTTGGCCTTGGTCTTCATGTGGGTGTCTATAGGCTGCAGTCATCACTTAACATCAATGTGAACTGCATGCTTGTTTGCCACTTACATTACATAAAAAAAAAAAAAAGCTAAACTTACATGAATGTTAATGACGACTGCAGTCTGTAGACATCTGCACAAAATCAGAGGTCAAAATTCAGATGCGCCCCCTGACCGCAGACTACTGAGGTCTAAGTGGTTTCGCCTCTGTGAGAGAAATTATGGATCCATCTTAGTGTGTATGTTAGGATTTTTATACTTTTTTTACGCTTTCACTCACTGCCCCACAGTAGTTATAAACTTGTGTCGTGGGTTCAGTTGTACGCATTAGGTACCTAATATACTTGCCGCTAAATGATAGTGTTCAGCACTATCGTGTTCCTTTCAGGTGGTAATGTAATTTCCGGCAAAGAGGCATAACACCTTTGGCGTCAAGTAACGCATCTGCATTTTCACCTCTAGTCTTTGTGATGGTGTCTATGGGCTGCAATTATCACTTAACATCAATATAAACTGCCTACTTTTTGCCACTTTCATTATATAAAAAAATAAAGGCAGAAACATCGCTAAATTATCGATTTTTTCTTAATTAAGTACGGAAACCCCGCACGACATTTTTATTTTTCTGATTTTATTCTGTTACTAGCTATTCCCGCGACTTCGTCCACGTGAAAAAAAAAATGATTGTTCAGTATCTCCCCGGACGAAGTCGTGGGCGCAGCTAGTAGCCTAAGTTACACCTTACACCTTATTACATCAGCTATCTGCCATTGAAAGACCCGTCAAAATCCGAGACACTCAAATTCTATTTATTTGTATGTAGGTATGTACGTATGTATGTATGGAGATAAAAGTAGCCTAAGTTACTCCTTATCACATCAGCTACCTACCCGTGGAAGTCCCGTGAAAGTCGGATACACTCCAATTCTACTTATTTGTATGTAGGTATGTATGTATGTATGGATGTATGGATATAAAAGTAGCCTAAGTTACTCCTTATTACATCAGCTACCTACCCGTGGAAGTCCCGTCAAAGTCGGATACACTCCAATCTACTTATTTGTATGTAGGTTTATATGTATGTATGGATGTATGGAAATAAAAGTAGCCTAAGTTACTCCTTGTCATATCAGCTATCTGCCAGTGAAAGTCCCGTCAAAATCGGTCCAGCTGTTCCCAAGATTAGCCCCGCCAAACAGACAGACAGACAAAAATTGTAAAACATGTGGTTTTGGTATATGTACCGTGTATACATACATATGCATTTAGTAAGAAGCGGTTATTTTAATATTACAAACAGACACTCCAATTTTATTTATTTGTATAGACTATATTGTATTGAAATAAAGACGCTGTTATTTCTTGCTCCGAGTCAAAATATTTTGGGCCTGAGATAGATACGACATGCTTCTACCATTAAAAGAGGCTATTTATATAAATATCTAATCAATACCAATATCAGTTATAAGATTATTGAAAAGATATTACGTAATTCTTCAAAGCAAATAGCAATATACAATCGTCCTGCCAGCCGACGGAGTTTGTTTGTCAGTTCCTTTCAGTCCTTCTATTAGAACTAGTGAATTGTTAATATATTGTGTTGACGTTCAATAAGAGTTCACAATATTATATTCTACTAATATTATATTATTATTTGAGAAAGACTGTGTATCTGGTAATTGGTTAATCAAATAAACACGAATGAATGGATTTGGATGATGTGTCTATTTTATTGTAGCTAAAATAATAGCTCATTATTTTATGTGAAATGTTTTTTTTTTTTTTTTTTTATGTAATGGAAGTGGTAAACAAGCATGCAGTTCACATTGATGTTAAGTGATGACTGCAGCCTATAGACACCCACACAAAGACCAAGGTCAAAATGCAGATGCGTTACCACTCCTGAGGCCTAAGGTCTTATGCCTCTGTGCCGGAAATTACAGGGCAGGCAGGGAACCTCTTATTAAATTCGCATTAGGTGCTTGTGTGGTCAAGCGGCACGTTCCCCGATAGTTAATGCTACTAATAGTTGTGACCAAGTATTTGTTTATACTTTTTAAATTACTTAAAAAACGGTGGTAAAGAAACTATGCTAGATTCCTACGAAGTCATGACTGCACGGCCATGCATTTTTATAGCATTGCAACTTCATGAAATCAACTTTGTTTTTTTTTACAAATGTAATTTTTGTCTTTTTTTTTTAAAGCTTTATAGTGTATTTTGTCAAAATTATTACAAAAAAATATGTTTTCATACAAAACAAGATCTTGTCGCGTAAGCTGTACTGACTGCATCTGCAATAATGATCTAAATCTGCCCTTTACTTTTTTTTTTTTTTTTGGTATTATGGCATTGCTATTACGCATATTGCCAGTGTCAAGTAAAACGATATTTCGTATTTATTTAAGCAGCATAAAAGTTAGTTTAATATAGTCATCAAGTATAATATGTAAGTATCAAGTTTATAAGTTATCAAGTATAATATGTCAGTCAAGTGAGTTACAATCAAGTTATTCGAGTAAAGCGATGGCTACTTTACCAGAACATTTACAATGAAGTTTTGGAGGCAACCTGAAAGGTCGTGTTTTCGCACTGTTATTCTATTTCACTAGACACGGGCACTGTAACAAACCTATATCAAACAAAATGCCACCAACTTTATTCAATATAACTTAAAAATACACCAAGGAAATGAAATAAAATAAGAGCACCATACGCCTCTTTCAAGGTTCCCGCCAAAACTCACCCTTTACTTTTGTAGGGAATAAAACCGTTGTTTTGAAACTTCACCTTCAATTGAAGCGGAACCGCGGACGATTCGTTTGCGAAACTAAAATCGGTATCAACAATATTCAGCTCCACATAACCGTATTTTGTTCGTCACTAAAGCGCGAATCCGCTGTGCATTCGAGCGCACCACTACCCTGCTGTACCTTCGCGCTCATTTAGCTAGTTTACATTTACACAGCGTATATTGCACGCTGTGCCCGAATGTACATCTTTTATAATTTGTCATGACCGTAGATACAGTCTTTCAGTCGTATACATATTGAATTTCACATTTCTTTAAATTAATGAATATCCATATGGAAGATGACGATGATTTAATGCTTCCATGAGGAATATGATGAGATGATGGGGTGGCTCCAGTAAAGCGATGGGGACTTTACTGAAGTTTTTTTGAAGTTTTGGAGGCAATACGAAAAATCACTTTTCACTTCATAATATCACTTTCTTACACTCGTGAACATTATCGAATGCTTTATGATAAAAATCCCACCATTTTTACACATAAAAACGCGACTGTACACAAATTTCGAAAATAATATCACGCAGCGACACAGCTCTTTTCCGCGTTCCCGCCAAAACTCCACAGAATCCCCGAATGTACAGGTGAACTAGTGTTTACCTTTTGATAAATTGTTATGTCGATTCTTGTGTAATAATTAAATTTTGCCCGCGACTTCGCACAAGCGTCATATTCGTTCCCATAGAAGTTTCAGGAAATCCTCTGAACGCCAAATACTCCTGTACTTTTCAAGGAATTAACACGCATTGTATGTATTGAATTTTAACGTAACTTCACGCCTGTAATCCCCGAAGGGGTAGGCAGAGGTAAATGCATGCATTCAAGCATACATGCAAACACCCACGATTCGCCGGTTACGTTTTGGCCCATGTAACAGGTGGTGAGCCTGTTGACATCCGGGCACATTACCAAACTTTGAGGTACTGGGAAATTTCCAGAAAATGGAAAAATCCCAATAGAACCAGAGATAAAGGCTTTTTTCACCATTATCTCTGATAACCCCCTACCCGGGAATCGAACCCAGGACCTCAGCATAGTAGTAGTGGCCTACTACCACTAGGCTACCGAGGCAGTTAATTTTGAATTTTATTCCCACATATCTCAAACTAAAGGTACTATTGTTTCTTATTAGTCCAAAAGCCGACGTCTTTTACGCCAATTATTAGAATTGTGTTACTTGCATTAAACGATCTAGATAAGAACTTCCGTGTACTTTCTGATTTGTTTAGGATAAAAGAGCATTATGCAATAATTATGCGATTTCCAATACAAAAAGTGTTGATTTACGATACGACATTTTTTTTTTTTATGTTATGGAAGTGGCAAACAAGCATGCAGTTCACATTGATGTTAAGTGATGACTGCAGCCTATAGACACCCACACAAAGACCAAGGTCAAAATGCAGATGCGTTGCCACTCCTAAGGCCTAAGGTGTTATGCCTCTATGCCGGAAATTACAGGGCCGTACATTACAAATTAATGTGTCGGAGTCTGCTTTTATTCTAATAACGACGATCATTCGTTTTACCCATGGGAAGTGCCATTTCAGTCAAGTGACAGGTAATTCGTTACCGATATCATTGAAGCCGGTATCAGCGATATTCTAAATCAAAAAACTGCATTCTGTACGATGAACCGAAGCACAAGTTCACCGTGCACTCGATCGCACCACTACCTCGCTGTACCATCGCGCTCATTTAGCCAGTTTACGCAGCGTATATTGCACGCTGTACCCGAATGTACAGACCAGTGTTGCCTTTTTAGTTATTGAAAGTAAAGGAGATGTTGCGAGCTCGGCTCTGGTTTGTGCACGTCCTCAAAAAATGGGTAAATTGAAGAAGAATCCGAAAAAAATGCAATTAATTTATTCAACAATATATTTTAGAGTTACAACCACATTTCATTCAAACGATTTTATCATTTTCAACTATGTTAAACATGGCGGCGATACAGCCGACACTTGGGATCTATCGATTTCGATAGTATTTAGAAAATATTACTTTTTTCTCCAAGTACTATATAATTAAAATACAATTTAAAAAATGAAAATGTCAAAATGACATCGCCCGCCATATTCGCCATATTGGTTTTGAGTTGCAATTCTAACTGCAAATAATGTTTTGTAACTGAAAACAAAGCTAAATAAGTGAAAATATGCAGTAAAAAACGTTTTTATATTGATTTTGCCTGTTTAATGATATTGTGTACAATACATGGCCGGAGGTCCATACATTTTTGCAACATCTCCTTTAATAATTGACTACACTACAAGTACTTTGATGTCCTGTAGTTAAATCTAATTTAAATTATCATCCTACAATTATGTATTAAGTAATCTAGGATAAAATCGAGATTCGCGAGAAGTTTGTAAAAGAATATTAAATAATAAAATACGCTTACAGAGTGGTTTACAGAGTGGCTTTCTACCGAGTGGAGTGCCGTTCTACCTAAACACACAACACATACACAAACACCCAGATCCGAAACAAATTATCTGTAGGCCATGCCGAATCGAACTCGTGAGCCTCGGTTAAAACGATCGTTTAACGGAAAGTATATTCGGTAATAAGGTCGAGCCTACATCCTCGTGCTCTGTCATGGGAGCTCGCATCTCTTAATGGATTTTATCGAAATGTATTTTTTTTTTTTTTAATGTAATTGAAGTGGCAAACAAGCATGCAGTTCACATTGATGTTAAGTGATGACTGCAGCCTATAGACACCCACACAAAGACCAAGGTCAAAATGCAAATGCGTTACCACTCCTGAGGCCCAAGGTGTTATGCCTCTGTGCCGGAAATTACAGGGCCGTACATTACCACCTGACCGGAACCCGATAGTGCTGAACACTACCATTTAGCGGCAAGTAAATCAGGTAATGCGGTGGTGCCTACGCCCGCGAGCTCCGTCACTGGAGCTCTACCACCAGTAGAGTAAATAATATAAGAAAATGCCAAAAAAAACCGTTACAATTAGTTATGTTACTCACATTTTATTTTCATAGCAAGTAACACAGGAATAAATCGGAAAAAATACCGATTTTAATTAAGAAACTATATTACATTGCTACATCACAAGTTCTTGCGTACAGATTTGAAAAGTGTGTGGAATTCTTTTTTAATCGCTTTGTCCGTCGCACAACCGACTGTGCACTGTTTTCCGATGCAAATGTATTGAAAATACCATTGCGAAGTTAATTCTACTCGTAAATTGCCAATTAGCGTTATTTTTCGGTGGAATTAATCAAGGTTTTTGGCGAAATTACGAATACAAATGTATTTTCTCGGGCGATGTTTAAGTATTCAATTATATTGAACGTAAAGAGCAAGTGCTGGTGATAACGTTGGAGCGTTATTGTTAGTACTTACTGTTTATATTATTGTTCGTGAATTCTTCGGCAACTGTCTTGGCGGTTTGTGAATGTAGAGTCTTGTAGAGAACTGTCTGTTGCTACTGTAATTGGGCTCGATTTGAAATTGGGAACCAAAAGGGGCAAGGAATGAAAATCAGATTTTTTTATCAATTTATGGTGACAAGCACCATATACTCGTATTATATGAAACGTTAAAATCTAATCAAATAAAAAAAATACGCTTACACTCACAGCCCCACACTAGGTATAAACCTGTGTCTAGGTATAAGACCCGAAACATACAGGGGCCACATTACCATAAACAGACTATGATAGTGCTGAACACTACCATTTGGCGGCAGATAGATTAGGTAATGTGGTTCTGCCTACGCCCTCGGGACCCTACACTCGGACCATTTTTTTATCAAGGTATACTTATTAATGGGTTTTTATTCAAAGGATGACCAGGAACAGATGACCTAATGACGGAACAGTTGAGACACCTCGGCCCTGGAGCAGTTTCTTGGCTTTTGGATCTATTAAACAACTGCAGGGAATCTCTTAAATTTCCCAAGCAATGGAGGAAGTCTAAAGTTGTGGCTCTACTAAAGCCCGGTAAATGTCCGGAAGATCCTAAAAGCTACCGTCCTATTGCGCTTCTATGCCATACCTACAAACTTTTCGAAAGACTTCTTCTGAACCGTCTCACAACAGTTTCTGAACCATGTCTTATTCCCCAGCAGGCTGGCTTCCGTCCGGGTAAATCGTGCACTAACCAAACCCTCAGCCTGACGCAGCATATAGAGGATGGTTTTGAAGAACGCAGGGTAACTGGAGTAGTTTTTGTCGATCTGTCTGCAGCCTACGATACTGTAAACATTAATCGCCTTCTCGTAAAAGTTCATCAGATAACAAATGATCTCGGTTTTACGAACATCCTCCGGGAAATTTTAAACAACAGAAAATTTCAAGTACATTTACATCACTCCAAAAGTCGATGGCGATGTCAAAAAAATGGTCTACCACAAGGAAGTGTCCTTGCTCCAGCGCTGTTCAATATTTATACAAATGATCAGCCCGTGCTACCGGATACAAGACACTTCCTATATGCTGACGATCTTGCACTAGCGGTTCAATCAACTCGTTTTGAAGACACCGAACAGAAGCTGACAGTTGCTTTGGAAGCACTTGATAAGTACTATGACGAGAATGCCCTCAGGCCAAATCCTGCCAAAACCCAGTCATGTGTTTTCCATCTACGTAATCGTGAGATCAATCGAACATTGGACCTGTCATGGCGAGGAATCAGAATTCAGCATTGCTCCCATCCGCGCTATTTGGGGATTACATTAGATAGGACGCTAACCTTTAAGCCACATTGTTTTAATTTAAAAAATAAAATTAGAACGCGAAACAACATTTTGAAGCGGCTGATTTCGACTACCTGGGGAGCATCCCCAAATGTTCTAAGAACCACAGGTCTTGCCTTGTGTTTCTCTACAGGCGAGTATGCGTGTCCAGTGTGGCACCGCTCTGCCCATGCTAGAGAAATAAAAGTCGCCCTAAATATGACCTGCAGAACAATAACGGGATGTTTAAAACCTACACCCCTGAACCTGTTATACCCCCTTGCAGGTATTGCCCCCCCAGATGTCCGTAGACAGGTTGCATGTGGAATTGAAAAGCGTCAACAGGAGAATGACCCTCGACATCCACTGTTCGGTCACGTAAAGCCTATAGCCCGTTTGAAAAGCCGTAAGAGTTTCCTAAGCTGCACAAAACCAGCAACAGGTTTTCCAACCGAGGCTAAACAACATCTTTGGAGGTCAAAATATTCCGTCCCTCCGGACTACGTCTTACCTTCGGAAACTCTTCCTTTGGGTTCCAATCTGCAATGGCCTATTTGGCGAACGCTAAACCGACTACGCACCGGAGTGGGTCGTTGTAGATCAAACATGGCTAGATGGGGCTATTTGTCAGGACCAGAATGTGACTGCGGTGCTCCAAAGCAGGATATGATACATCTGCTCTTCTGCCCACTGTGCCCCAACAGTTGCACAAGAAGAGACCTAATGGAGGCTACGGATGCCGCTGTGAAATTGTCAAATTTTTTGTCCGCTAGAGTATGACTATGACAGGCCATTGACACGAGTAGAAGAAGAAGATTCAAAGGATATGTCAATCCCATTGTATCGTTTTACAATAAATTAAATTTCAACGTACTCTAAACTATACTCTCGTAAAAAAAAGAAAAAAAGAAATATTGATAACTTCCTCCTTTTTTCGAAGTCGATTAAAAATAACTGAGGAACGGCAATGCATCTTAATTTTGACTTCGTGATTTTTAGACATTTTTATTAAAGCTGTAGTTATTTAGATCCTTGTGAAATCCGACCATGCAGGGTTGTTTGCCGCGTTTTAACTGCCTCAGTAGCCTAGTGGTAGCAGGCCACTACTACTACGCTGCGGTCCTGGGTTCGATTCCTGGGTCGGGGAGAGATAACGGTGTAAAATCCTTTATCTCTGGTTCTATAGGGATTTTTCCATTTTCTGGAAGTTTCCCAGTAGGTACCTCGAAGTTTCGTAATGTGCCCGGGGATGTCAACAGACTCGCCACCTGTTACATGGGCCAAAACGTGTTTGCGTGTATGATTGAATGCATGCATTTACCTCTGCCTAACCCTTCGGGGATTACAGGCCTGAAGTTACGTTTTACATTTCAACGTACTCTAACTCTACCGCCATTAAAAATCCTCAATTGACTGAATAAAAAAAACCCGACGAATTGATAACCTCCTCTTTTTTTCGAAATCGGTTAAAACTAACTGAGGAGGCAATGCATCTTAATTTTGACTTCGTGATTTTTATACATTTCTATTAAAGCTGTAGTTATTAAGATCCTTGTGGCATCCCTGCATGCAGGTTTGTTTGCCGCGCTTAATGAGAATTTTTACAATATTTTAATCATAAATGCCGGGTTTTTAGTTAAAACGCATGATCGGATCGCGTATCGAATGGAATTGATGTGTGTAATCGAATTGGGAATTGAGTAAAACTCAATTGAATGCCGCTATTGCGAGTTCTCGGGTCCGATGATGTTCGGTCGTTTACGCTGTAAATTGTACAGCTCATTCGTGGATATGTAAACTACAATTACGATGCTGTACGCCTATGTTTTCTGGATAGGCGGAGGTCATAGAGCAACACGGGCTACTGGCCGCGGCGGATCGGAGGGTAGTAGCCATATGCAGGCTTTCCCTTTTGTTAAAGTACAAGCACAAGTGTTCCTATGCCTGTCGCCGAGATGTTTGAATGTGTGCGTGAAATAATTGTTTATGCATTTTGGTAATGTGAAGGTTTTATTTTTGCATCGGTAATAACTCCTCTCTATTCTATCACAAATCTTTTTCAGTTAAAGCAGTTCAACTTTGGAATAATTTGCCTGTCGAGATTCGTAAAACTCAAACTATTGCTATCTTCAAGAAACAAGTTAAACATTTTTACCTTAGTCTCTAACTTTCTTAGTTCTAGTATCTACTTCTAATTTCCATCTTTCCTATCCCTATCTCTCTCATTCCCTTTATTTCTGTTATTCATCAATTGTGTTTTTTTTTTCTTTTTTTTTTTGCATTCCATGAAACTTGTTGATGTACTTATCTTAATATATATAAATCTCGTTTCACAATGTTTGTCCTCAATGGACTCCTAAACCACTGAACCGATTATAATAAAATTCGCACACCATGTGCAGTTCGATCCAACTTGAGAGATAGGATAGCTTACATCACGCTATGACTAATAGGAGCAGAGCAGCGCGGGCGAAGCCGGGGCGGGCCGCTAGTGACATTATATATTATGTATATTGTATCTTACACAGTTGTTACATTAAGTATGTACACCCTACCGACTACTAAATTTGTGATCCTTTATGCAAGGTTGCCTGGCAGAAATCGCTACCTGAGCGATAAGGCCGCCTGCTGTACCTGTTTTACTGTCGTCTATTTATGTAAATTGTTTCTGTTTGGTGTACGACAAGAAATAAATAAACAAATAAGCGCTATGGCTACTCCGGTCCGCCGCGGCGGCCGGTGGCCCGTGTTGCTCTATGTTGCTGTAAGTACAGCATTGAAGCATTGTCATACTGTGGAGTATCGGGTGGAAGTGTTTCTCCGACAAAAACGGAGGGTCCTCCAACCAGGCGAGGTGTCAGTGGCTGGCGGGCCACGACCCAACGATTGTGATTGGGAAGTTGTATAAATGCCAACTCTTGAGAAATATTCGTATGTGCGATGTAATTCGATTGACACGCCATCTATCGTACTAGATAAGTACTTTATAGTTTCGTCTGTATTCCACTAGTTGGCGCCTTAATGTAGTGGACGCTACAGTACCGATGCTGTAATTCATGCCTATGCCGCTCAAATTATGTAGGTATGAAATACGCAGTATATTCTTGTGTTATAGTGGGAAGACAATGCGTTACTGTTGGGACTGATGCTCTGAATTTGGTCGAGAAATAAGATTTGACTTTTTCCCTGTTGAGATATCTATTTTTGGTGATAATTCTTAAGACCTTAATTTCTCTTTTGGGGCTAAATTCTGTATAAAGTCAGGTTGCGTGATGTGACCTTTACAGTTAATCTATTTTTTTTTTATTTTTTTTTTATGTCATGTAAGTGGTAATCAAGCATGCAGTTTACATTGATGTTAAGTGATGCCTGCAGCCTATAGACACCCACACAAAGATCAAGGTTAAAATGCAGATGCGTTACCACTCCTGAGGCCTAAGGTGTTGTGCCTCTGTCCCGGAAATTACAGAGCCGTACATTACCATCTGACTGGAACACGATAGTGCTGAATACTACCATTTAGCGGCAAGTATATTAGGTAATGCGGTGGTGCCTACGCCCGCGAGCTCCGTCACTGGAGCTCTACCACCAGTCTACTAACAGCAATTTCCAATTTCGAATGCGTAATATCTAGTCAAACAATTAGGAGTTCACTTTAAATGTGAGTAAATTCGCACTAGGTACTCGTTTCACATAACCTCGGGGTTTGAAGAATTATTGAAGAAAAGACGGAAGGCGGATGGGAATACGTGTAAAACTTATAGAATACATAGTAGAGTAGTTGTAGAGTACATACTTGTAGTATGTATGAGATGACCAATAATATAATTAAAAAGGCTGACATGTTTTTTCTTGGGGGAAATTATGTCAGAAATTAAGACATTCACTTATTAATTGTTTTATATTATTTCGCATTAACACATGCTTGTGAAATATATTTTTATTTTTAAAGAAAAATGGAAAGAAAAATTTGACTTCAATTGGAAGAGCGGCTGGACTAGATTCCCAGTAGGTCGCGAGTTCGAGTATCGCCTGAAGTCAAATTTTTCTTTCCATTTTTCTTTAAAAATAAAAATATATTTCACAAGCATGTGTTAATGCGAAAAAATATAAAACAATTATTAAGGGTAAAAGCGACTTCTTTACGATATTCAATAAACTGAAAAGTCTATTATATCGGTTGCCTAACTAGCATAGTTGGTAATAGATGGCGCTGCTGCTACCATAAAGCAATGCAATAGATGTGAAGGAAAGATTTGACAAATCGGGCAGGGCTTCAGTAGCTCAATTGGAAGAGCGGCTGGACTAGATTCCCAGTAGGTCGCGAGTTCGAGTCTCGCCTGAAGTCAAATTTTTCCTTACATTTTTCTTTAAAAATAAAAATTCACTTATTTTTTGGGGCTAAATTCTATCTAAGGTCAGATGGCGTGATGTGACCTTTACAGTTAATTAAACAGCTATTGCCAATTTCGCATGCGTAATATCTAGTCGAACTATTACGACTTCAATTTGAATGTGCGTAAATGCGCATAACCTTCAGGTCTGGAGAAACAGTGACTTCTTTAGACGCAAAACGGATGGAGATTCGTGGTAAGCTCGCCGCGTACAAATATGTATGAGCGACCAATAATATAATTATAAATGCTGGTATCTGAAGTCATCACTTAACATTCATATGAACTGTATGCTTATAAGCCTTCATCATAATAAATACAAGCCAAAATGAGAGTAATATTTTTGCTTTGGTGTATCCGTGCATATGAACTGCATGCTTATAAACCTTCATCATAATAAATACAAGCCAAAATGAGAGTAATATTTTTGCTTTGGGTATCCATCCATATAATAAATACAAGCCAAAATAAGAGTAATATTTCTGCTTTGGGTAAATTATCTCAGAAATTAAGAGCTTCATTTCTCTTTCGGGGCTAAATTCTGTATTAGGTCAGGTTGCGTGACCTTTACAGTTAATTAAACAGCTATCACCAATTTCGCATGCGTAATATCTAATCAAACATTTGCGAATTCAATTTGAATGTGAGTCAATACGCATATCTCGTTTCGCATAGCCGCCGGGGTCTGGCGAAACATAGGGTTCTTTAGAGGGAAGACGGATGCGGATTCGTGTTAAGCTTGTGGCGTACAACATTATATGAGCGACAGATAGTTGTAGTATTAATGATCGTGGTGGGATGGAAAGTTCTTTTTTTATGAAAGTGGCAATCAAGCATCCAGTTCACATTGATGTTAAGTGATGACTGCTGCCTATAGACACTTACACAGAGACCAGTGGTCAAAATGCAGATGCGTTATCACTCCTGATGCCTCTGTGCCGGAATTTACAGGGCCGTATATTACCACCTGACCGGAACACGATAGTGCTGAACACTACTATTTAGCGGCAGTATATTAGGTAATGCGGTGGTGTTTACGCCCGCGAGCTCCGTCACTGGAGCTCTACCACCAGTATAAAGTAAGTATATTGTATATTTTTTGAAATTGATAATATTAGAAACAGAAGAAAAAATCTATATTGAGTAGTTTTTAGCGAGCATTAGTCCAGGACAAAACGGTAGAAAGAGTTCCGGAAAGGAAAACTACTTTTATTTAGAAAAACTCTTTTTGAGTTTATATTTAACACTGATTGTAAGTGGTGGGCATCATGAAGTAGGTATTTTTCATTTTTTCTTTAAAATCTACAAAAAACTGACCTGGTATATGGCGATATAGGGTCCGTTTTTCCAAGTACGTAATAATATTTCAGTTGATCGAGTAATACTCGAAAACATGTGAAGCCTATTTATCGGTGATAGTTTTCCTTTTAATTCCCGGACGCCTTTGAAGCTAATATATATTCATGCCAAATTGCAACTTCCTAATAAGAGAAGTCTTGAAGACCAAGGTGGATTTATTACAACTTTTCACAGATACATATTACACATAGTCAACATAGTTTTGTAACATTGTCTTAAAAATACTGACACTGCATTCATTATAAATCATAAACTCAATTAATAACGACACATTCAACATAGTATACATAAATTAAAATACATTTAAAAAGTCACAATACTGGAAATTAACTATGCTAAGTCAAGTCCGGGGCCTCCACTCATTGTTCCCAGCATGCTAGCTACGTTTCCCCTCTGTATAGCAAGACTGATTCTCTGAGAGAGGAAGCCGCCAGCCCTGTGATCACCAGATGCATCACACAGTCGTATACCGACAAATCCTTGATAAATGCTTTGGCGCTAGGGCCCCAAGATCCTACCGTTTCAAACCCTATGGGAAAGAAATTGTAGCAGTCAGGAATTTTGGTATATTGCCTGGACTTTTGGGTTTCTGCCCCAACAGCCGCCGCAGAGAAGTCTTTCAACTTAGCTGAGAAAAGATGGACGGCCAAACGAACAGACATGTCGAAACCATAAAGATTCCTTGTTGGCTGGTACCCTGAAAAGTAAAGTTACTTAAATAAAAATGATATACTGGTGATAGAGTTCTATTGAAAGAGCTCGAGGGCGTAGGTACCACCACATTACCTAATCTATCAGCCGCCAAATGGTAGTGTTCAGTACTTTCGTGCTCCGGTTAGATGGTAATGGCCCTATAATAACTATCATAGAGACGTAACAACTTAGGTCTCAGGGGTGTCGTAGTCATCACTTAACATCAATGTGAACTGCAAGCTTGTTGCCTTCATCACGTAAAAAAACAAAGAATTAACTACATTAGAAAATTATCATCACTATCAGTTGACCGATTGAATCGGACGTATAGTTTTGGCTTTTATTCGGGCATTTATTATTTCATAAATCCAGCGTTTGAAACCATCGTAAGCATTGAAAATAATTTGTTGCTTTCAAGTCAACACGCGAGGTAGTAATTTCAATAAAACGAGTACCTAACTTGTTTTATAACGTCAAATATTTGTAGTTCCGTAGGTCGGAATGTAAAAAGAACTATTGCTGGTAGTAGAGCTCCAGTGACGGAGCTCGCGGGCGTAGGCACCACCGCATTACCTAATATACTTGCCGCTAAATGGTAGTGTTCAGCAGTATCGTGTTCCGGTCAGGTGGTAATGTACCGCCTTGTAATTTCCGGCACAGAGGTATAACACCTAAGGCCTCAGGAGTGGTAACGCATCTGCAGTTTGGGCTTGTTTTTGTGTGGGTTATAAACATGTGTCGTGAGTGCCGTTGTACAAACACAACACATTCACAAACACCCAGACCCGAAACAAATATGTGTAGGCCATACAAATATTTGTCCCAGTACGGGGATCGAACCCGAGAGCCTCGGTTAAAACGGTCATCACACACCGCTGGACCAACTGGTTCGACGGCTTCCAACACCAAAAACACTGGCGTTGGAGCTCTAGGGACGGAGTTCGTGGGCGTAGGCACCACCGCATTACCTCTATCTGCCGCCAAATGGTAGTGTTCAGCACGTATTCCGGTTAGATGTATGCCCCCGTAATAAGTATCTCAGCGATATAACAACTTAGGTCTCAGGGGTGGCAACGCATCTGCATTTTGACCTATGGTTTTTGTGTAGACGTCTATAGGCTGCAGTCATTACTTAACATCAATGTGAGCTGCGTGCTTGTTTGCCACCTTCTACGGAACCCTCGATTTTTGCCATTTGCTCGATATAATCCAGTTTTTATTCGTTATTTACTTACTTTACTTTATGAACGCCAAATTAAACCACTCGTGTTCGGAATAATTTGCCAGCTGTTTGTTCGTCACCCCCTACTGTGTGTAATAATGTAATTACAGCTCAGACGAAGTGCGTTATTGTATTTCACAGTTGCATGATGTCGGGTGAAAGTGGAAAGTATGACATTTTCATTTTAGCATTTAAGCAAAATGATACTTTGTATAGGAAGACCAAGACTGACCTACCATGACCAAATAGGTCGAGTTCTATCTGATGGTGGGGTCAAAAGTCTTAGAAATCGGCGTGCATGTATGAAGAGAATGATGACGGTAGACGAGGCACGAGAGGTTTGTCAGGACCGGGATATCTGGCGCTCTACACTCTCTGCCTACCCCGTTAGGGACCTGGCAAGAAGATACATACATACATACTTTGTACAAATCTGCCAAGTGGTAGTCTTGGGCCTCGCGCATAGCAAGCTTTAAAAGTAGTTGAATTAGTAAGTCGTATTGCTTTAATGAAATACAGTAAAACAGTCTTTAAATACCACTTATCTTGTATGAAATGGACAACCGTTTTTGTTTATTTTAATTAAATTACATATTATATACTTTTAAAAATACGGGACAGTCTAGAGCTGATAGCTTAAACAGTGTTTCCAGCCAAAAAATCTATAATATAAAAATAAGTCGGGTTTTCCTTCCTATAACTCCAGAACGCAAAAACCGATTTCCACGGTTTTGCATTCGTCGGAAAGGTCTCGGGCTCCGTGAGGTTTATAGCAAAAAAATTCAGGATTATAAAACGACATCCACGCTGGCGAAGACGCGGCCAACAGCTAGTCGTTATATAAAAATTCAATTGATATGAATAATTGTGGCGTCGTGACGTGATGACCCCATCGCCCACTTGCGGAAGAATTCCCTTCTGGTGGAGAGTCAGTCCACCGAACAATGGCGGTCTAACCATGCCGGTACAAGTACGTGGGATGGGCAGCAGCGTCCCGCGTAAAATTGCCGCCACTGCGATCGCCAACCCGCATGCCAAGCGTGGCGATTATGGCATTTCCCTCTCAATGACACACAACCCACTCAGCGAGCAATGGAGAGGGCTATGCTCGGAGTTTCTCTACGAGATCGAATCAGAAATGAGGAGATCCACGTGAGAACCAAAATTACCGACATAGCGAGACTCAAGTGGCAATGAGCAGCGCATATAGCTCGAAGAACTGATGGCCGTTGGGGCAGAGCAGTTCTTGAGTGGCGACCACGTACTGGAAAACGAAGCGTAGGCAGGCCTCACACAAGATGGACCGACGCCCTGGTGAAGGTCGCGGGCAATCGCTGGATGAGGGCGGCCCAGGACCGTTTGTTGTGGCAATCTTTGGGGGACGCCTTTGTTCAACAGTGGACGTCTTTTGGCTGAAATGATGATGATGATGAATATAGAACAAAATTATCAGTCCTCTATGAAAATTAAATTTCTTAAGTATTTAATGAAATCTATAGCATTGCTCATGTTGCTTTGGAAAGCAATCCGAAAGCAACAATAGCCGAGGGCAAGTTAACATGTAACGGGTTGCAATAAGGTTGCTGTATGAATTTTTTATAAGGAACCTGTATGAATGAGTATTGTTTGCTTGTCGTCAATTTAATTATTATATTACAAGAATTTACTGGCTGAGAAGGTTTGTAAGAGTTGGAATTTATAGTTGCGCGTTATATCATCTTTCTTTCACTAATTCCGCAGAACTCTTCGCAGCATTGTTTTCAATAAAAAAGTATGATCCTAAATTGAATTTGAATGCGGAAAATAAGGATGATGACTAGGTATGAATTCACTACTTTGTATCATATCACATAAAGGCGACTTGGAAATGAAATATAAAAATACAAAAAATATGAAAATTCGAGTTGAATCATATGAGATAGAAGAACTTAAAAGTGACGAAAATTCGGGACCAAAAAGTTAAGTTTAAAATAAAAATTATTTCACTTTTACATTCTTTGTACGTTATCCAACAAATTTTAATAAGAAATGTTTTATATAAAAACGCAGGATCGACGAAAATATTTTAAAATGTTTTGATTTCACCATTCACCGGTCACAACTCACAGGTTTTAACTCTAACGTGACGTCATAATAGGGCGACATTTTATAGGAGCCGTTTTGAGTCGTTTCACAACTCGCAACGATTTGAATAGTTATATCTTTAAAATTATTTGCTATTGAATAGACGTTTAAAAGACAATATTTATTTATTCTGCCTATACTTTTTGAAATAACCATTAAAAATAACTAGTCATCATCCCTGTTATGTAATCTTTATTGTATTCGCGTGTACAGTCACCCATAGCTACAAACACCTAAAAAGCGAATAATAAAAAGCCAAAAAAAAAAGAAATAATTTATTGTAGTAATTAAACTTGCGGATTTTCTCGCGTATACAACACTCCCAAACTTTTTCATACACCCGACGTTTCGGTCGCTTTCCAGCTACCGTGGTCGTGGAAATAATTTATAATGGAACTACGACTAGATAATTATCTAGTTCTTGCTTTGTAACTGCCAGTGAAGTCCAATTAATTTCCTTTCTTTATGTGCCGAAGGTGACAAACAATTGTGCAGTTTACATAGATGTTAAGTGATGACCGCAGCCTATAGACATTAACATGAAAACCGAAGTTGAAAATGCAGATGCGTTGCCACCCCCGAGACCTTAGTTGTTATAGACTTTGATAGTTATAATGGGGCCATACAGAATTCCAGGGCCCATTCAATTTATTTATTGCATACTTCCTTAGACCCTGTTATTAGAGACAGTTCAAATTCCGTATTTGTGTAGATGGAAATTCATTTCCCAATCTAAAATAAATAGTAACTTTTAATCCGATTCTTCTGTCTGACGAAAATGAATCTGTACGTTAGTGCTGTATCATTCTACCTTCATGATGAATTATTAGTAATCTTCTTTTTTCCATCTTTTCCAGTGACAGCTCTAAGAGAGCATTGGGATGAGGCCAATGCTCGCGTGCTCCAACGCAAGGCCCAACTCGACGCGATGTTAGGCGACTCCCAGCGATACGAGGCGAGGCGACGCGATGCGGACGCGTGGCTCACCCGCATGGAGACCCGGCTCGCTGGAATGGCTCCACCGGGACACACCGCCGATGTGCTGGAGATGCAGCTACGTGAACAGAAAGTAAGAGTTGTTAGAAATGGTAGTTTTAAGCCTGTAGATGCTTTGTGTTTCATCATCATCATCATTTCAGCCGAAAGAATAGAATAGAATAATACTTTATTTGCAACAACAACTTAGAGTTAAAATAAAAATAAGTAAGACATTCTATAAATTACAAATTGTTGTTACAAAATGATCCCCAATTCAGCATGAAGCTGCTCTTTTGAGCAGCGCTGGTCTTCCATTGGGGCCGATTCTGTGACACAAATTAGGCCATCAAAACATCCGTCGTCCGAATACACATAATAATATAATTAACGAAAGAACAATTTAAGTAGGTATTATTCATAAAACATCTAACAAATGGTCCATGAAAAAAGATTTGGTAAGTTTAATACAGTAAGCTTTAATAATATTAGGTATATAAACTCAGTCTACGATACAAAAAATCTAGTACGATATC
Organism: Macrosoma leucophasiata; assembly: GCA_036365455.1. Classification (NCBI taxonomy): domain Eukaryota; kingdom Metazoa; phylum Arthropoda; class Insecta; order Lepidoptera; family Hedylidae; genus Macrosoma; species Macrosoma leucophasiata. The sequence goes on from JAWQUS010000004.1 coordinate 14,923,008, forward strand.
AAAATAAAGGTGCAGAGAAAAAAAGAAAAAAAAAATTAAACAAAAATAATAATATTTTTATTCTAAATAATATATATGTACTTATTTATGTTATATCCTCAGCTAAAAATAAGTAGGTACTACTAATTAACAACATATTGCTGCTAAACATTTAAAAACTAGCTTCACAATTGAAAGATGTCCACTGCTGGACCAAAGCCTTCCTATAAGGGGGATATGTCATCATCGGTACGCTTGGTACGTAGATTGGCGATCGCAGTGGCGGTAGTTTTATCGCAGGACGCTGCTGCCCGTCCCACGTACTTGACCGCCATGGTTTGACCGCCATTGTTCGGTGGACTGATTGCCCATCTTGCGTTACTTCTTACTGGGGCGTTCCATTGGAATGGTTTGGCCGCCATTGTTCGATTGACTGACTGCACTAGTGGAAAAATTCCCTTCTAGTAGAAGAAAAAAAATTTGCCGCTAGTGGTCGGTGGGGTCGTCCCGACGCCAACACGCTTTGTGTATAGGCGCGAGAAAAGAAACTGCAGTGAGTGTCATGCCTTACCAAAAATACTATGGTAGAGTTGTCGGAGCTCGAAGACGTAGGAACAACCGCAAAAACTGTCACCCTCTTATTCATAAACGTATTTTAGCTAAAGTGTTGCGAATCTCTCCTTTGTCTTTTTCTATCCTGCACATTTGACAATGCAACTGACAAAGACAAAGCATGCTATAGCTAAAACGTATCTTAAGTACGTTTATGAATAAGGGAGTTAGTGTTCAGCACTATCGTGTTCCGGTTATCTTATCTTATTGTGGGGCCAGCTGTTACACTGGGACACTTCGACCCATTGGGATCTTTTGTGTTCACCCCCAAGACCCTATATACTTTCATCCATGGTCCCTTTAAATATATCTGAGATATATTTAATGGCGTTGGAGGTTACCTGGCTAGCAGAATATTTATATATTACTGAAACCCCGTTATGACTTTGTTGAATAAATAAAACTACAGAGTTTAGCACGTTGACATTTATTGTTATTGAAACCTTTGCTTTTAATTATTCTAATTTTCATACTTTTAACAAAGATTCTATGAAATGGTACCAAACCCCATGATACAGGGTCGTGTCTTTGAATTTGGGTTCGAGTGGTGAAGATTACTGCTCCTTTACTAATTAATATCAAATAACTTTATTAACTTTATCTTTAACCTGATCACTTAAAAAAAACTTAAGCTGTATTATGATGGCAACGCAGGTAACCCTAAACGGGTTACACGATGACCTCGTACCTGATCAAACCGCTTACGGTGAGTGGGGTGTAAGGTCTCCTCGATCTTCCTCAACCATCTTCCGGGTATCAGGTCCTATTGTGCATCGTCATCATTCAAGCTCCATAAGCCCAGCAGGTCTTCAGAAATTTGTAAGTTTACCGAAAGAAAAAGTAAACTACCAAGACATACAGTTAACATGGCCCTTCCACGTTGAGCATCTAGTGTTACACCTAAATACTTTACCTCTGTGGACCATTCCAGCTCCACATTACAAAGAGTTAGTCTCCTTAGTTCTGTTAGAGCCCTTCGTCTTGTAAACGGTATTATCGTAGTTTTGGACGGGTTGATAGTCAAACTATTGTGCTTACACCAGTTTTCAACCATCATCAGTGCTTTCTGCATTAGAGTTGATACAGTACCCGGAAACTTACCATTGACCATAATGGCCAGGTCGTCCGCATAGCCCACTGTATAAAAAGCACCCTCGTTGAGCTCAACCAAGAGCGAATTTACAACGAGGCTCCACAAAAGCGGTGATAGAACCCCCCCCTTGCGGGCACCCTCTCGTTGTTTTCGCCTTTATGGACTCACCCATTACAGTAGAGTTTATTATCCTCCCCTTTAGCATGCATTCGATCCATTTGCAAAGGGTAATTAATACCATGCTCTGTTGCAGCCCTTCTGATGGATAGGAAGGTGGTGCGATCAAATGCTCCTTCCACATCCAGGAATGCTCCTAGGCATATTTCTTTATTTTCTAGGGCTGCCTCAGCACGACTTACCACATAATGTAGTGCAGTTTCAGTTGACTTACCAGGCTGATAGGCGCACTGAAGTCTCTGCAATGGTTTCTTCTTTAGTGGACCCTCCCGTATGTGTCTATCCACTAATTTGTCCATTGCCTTAAGCAGATATGATTGAAGACTAATAGGTCTATATGATTTAGCCTCCTCGTAGTCTGCCTTACCTGGTTTTGGTATAAAATACAGGTAAATACCACATTTACCTGTCTCCAAGCCTTCGGTATATAACCAAAGGCGATACAAGCCCTGTATAACCTACAAAGATGTTTATTAAGTATAGGCATACCTTGTTGTAGCATTACAGGATAGATTCCATCCGGGCCAGGGGATTTGAATGGCTGGAAGTTTCCCATGGCCCAGGCAATCTTTTTATCGTCTACTACCTATTTCGCAGTCATCCAGTCATGTTTACGAGTGTGGCACTGCACTTCTTCTGCATGAATCGCATCTTCATCATCATGTAGAACAATTGAGTCCGGAAAGTGTGTGTTTAGCATTACCTCTAACGTATCCTTCCCGGATTCGGTTAGTCGACCGTCATGTTTGCGGATTGTCGTAAGTGGACAGTCTTTGGTTGCCGACAACGCCTTCGAGAGCCGCATCCCTTCTGGGGCACTAGTAATTCTACTACAGTGATCTCTCCAAGCCCTGCGTGTTCCGGTTAGGTGGTAATGTATTACACCGTGACATCGAGCTGCGTTGTGTCGTCGATGAACCATCTCAGAGGCAAAAAAATATAAAAGTCGCGAATAAGGAAGCTGAAATGTATCCAGAGAGTTTTGTCTTACATTACCACTATTTTTTTATGTAACGAAGGTGGCAAACATGCATGCAATTCACATGGATGTTAAGTGATGACTGTAGCCTGTAGACATCTTCACAAAAGCCAGTGTTGAAAATGCAGATGCGTTGTCACCCCTGAGACCTGATGTCTTGTCTATGTACGGGGCCATACATTGCTATCTAATCAGAACACGATATTTTAATCATAATAATAATGGCAACCCATTATACGTCCCACTGCTGGGCACAAGTCTTTCCCCTTTTTGGGGGGAGGCCTGGAGCTTACTCCACCACGCTGCTCCAATGTGGATTGGTGGAGGTGGGTGGGTTAGTGGCCAACCCGCTGTCGGATGTTTTCAAACAGCCCATAAGGCCTCCGACAAGGTTTAACAACTGCTATCTATCGATAGCAACCGGGACCGACGGCTTAACATGCCCTCCGAAGCACGGAAACGCGCATTTGATATGGCACTAGCGGTCACCCATAACACTACCCGTAGTGCTTAACCGAGTAGATTGCTTACGATCTACACCAGCCGCGGGGCCATGTGCGCTTCCTGATCTTTTTACTCACTTGAAATTACATTATATTGATAAACGACATAAACCTACGCCAGTAACGATTCATTTGGGTATGTTTTCGGACGGACCAATTACCTGGCAAACAAAGAGTCGATCAAGCGAGAAATTATCCCAATCTCCGATCGTCCAATTGTTTGTACAGGAAGATTTAAAGTTGATTCTATTTTTATTCAATACCATTTAAAAGGGAATGTTGCCGCGAATTTGGATTCAATTCTCGTACTTAAAAGTGCCATTAAGTGAAAATTTATGACCGGCGCACCGAATGTTTGGAATCTCGCTTGATTTAAGATATCTTTGAGTATTTCTATAAGTGATCTTGACCTATTGGATTTGAGGATAAGCGACAAAAAGGACGACGAGACAATTATCAGTACTGTGATTTTGCAAACTTCACGTAATTGGTCGGTGTTTGTTGCCTTATATTTCCAAATGGCATGGTCTAAGTACGAGGTTTAATTTTTGAAGGAAGTAGGAGTTTTTTTTTTGTAATGGAAGTGGCAAACAAGCATGCAGTTTACATTGATGTTAAGTGATGCCTGCAGCCTATAGACACTTACACAAAGATCAAGGTCAAAATGCAGATGCGTTACCACTCCTGAGGCCTAAGGTGTTATGCCTCTGTCCCGGAAATTACAGGGCCGTACATTACCACCTGACTGGAACACGATAGTGCTGAATACTACCATTAAGCGCCAAGTATATTAGGTAATGCGGTGGTGCCTACGCCCGCGAGCTCCGTCACTGGTGTTCTACCACCAGTAAATGATGTAGGCAATACTTTACCTGGGATTTCTACATTAGAAGTACGTTGTGTAACTTTTTAATGTTATTAATGTGGCAAACAAGCATACACACTTTTATGATAAGTGAATGTAGCATTTCAGAAAGTTATTACAGCAGCCTATTATGCCCTAACTTAATTACCATCGCCAATCCGCATCCCAAGCGTGGCGTTTACATCATATTATCCCCAAATGACGCAGAACACTGCGTGGGTATCTTCGGTGAAGACTTTATGTCCAGCTCCATCTTTTATGACTTAAGTGATGACGATAACTTTGAATTGTGCTTCGTTGCCACTTTAAAATATGTATTTAGTTCAATCTTCGAAATTCTTCGTATTTTCTTCAATCACATACGTATATATTATATAATCGAAGTTGCTACCTTTTTAGATCTTCATCGGAAAGACTGTCGGATCTACATCATATCTATAATGTGTATATGTAGGTATCATCAAGCCAAGTCTTTTACGGGGTAGGCAGAGAGTGCCACATATCCCGGTTCTGATATCTCCCATGCTTCTTCTACATTCATCATTCTCTTCATGCATGCACGCCGATTCCTAAGACTCTTGATCCACCCTCAAACAGTACTTGACCTATATGGTCCAGTTCTTGGTCTTCCTGGGCCACTCACACACACACAACCACTATCACACCGCGGACACTCCGCCAAAATTCCATACAAACGCTTGATTTGGTCTCTATTACACAGTGACATCAATCAGTGAGGTGTATTTACACGTGCACCTGTGTGCGTAGCACTTAGAGAATACCAAACATCGACCATAAGAGGGGAGGAGCTTGGGTGAGGAGGGGAAATCGGGCGGGACGTCGAAGTGTCCATTCTATACGTAGTATTATAACATATTCTCTGCCACTATATAAATAATGCATTAAGAAATATTAAATTACAACCACAAGTCCTTAGAAAATACGCTGGCATGCTGTTCATTATTCCTGAATCAAATAAGGCCTCCATAAATTCCTCATTAAGCGAGGCTGAGAACTAGACAGTGACCTAAATAACGAATTCTTTTCAACTCATATTAATTATAGAGCCTGCGAACTATCATTAGTTACGAACTTCGCTCAAAGAGTTATTAAATATGCAATGATATATTTTTTAATAACCTTTTATGGGATATCTTGGGAGTTGTTTCTTTTAAAGTTTTACGTTAATCGCTTTAATGAAGTTGGCGAATTTATAGGTCATCAGGCGAGGTTAGTAGTTTATTTATTTATTTAAATTTAATGCACACAAAAGGTACATAAGGTGGACTTAATGCTACTACGAGTACAAGGCATTATCAACCAGCCAACCTTTGGGTTGTGTTGAAAACGTAAGATATGTGCTGATAAAAAGAAATGTAGTAATACGAAACTACATTTGATATATTTATACATACAGCGTGCTATAAATATAAGAATATAGCAATCATACAAAACACACATACATACATACAAAATAAAAATATACGTACATATAAAATATGACGGGGAAAAAGTCGGGGAAATAGATTGGGGAAAAAATCTTTTCGCATTATAGTATGTATGAACTTGTAATAAAATCTCTTTGGCTGTAGTATTTGTATCTGGCTGGTTTTGGTATCATTGAAAGTTAAAATTTTAAAGAACATAATTCCAAATTCAAATTAGGCAAATGTGTGATTTTCGTTTGTTTTTCGTACTGTCAAGATGAGTGAATCTAATGAAGAAATTCGATACATTTTAAAATTTTACTACAAAAAAGGTAAAAATGCAATATAAGCCGCGAAAAAAATTTGCTATGTTTATGGCCCTAGTGCAGTGTTTGTGAGAGTAGCACAAATTTGGTTTAAGCGTTTTCAATCCGGAAATTTTGATTTCAAAGATGCACCTCGCTCTGGTGGCCCTATTACGGATAAAATGGATGCCATTTTTGAAAAAGTGGAGCAAGATCGACATATCAGTAGTTACGACGTAGCTGAAGAACTGAAAATTGATCACAAAACAGTTTTGGCACATTTGAAAAAAGCTGGGTACAAAAACAAGCTCGATATTTGGGTACCTCACGAGCTCACTGAAAGAAACCTAATGAACCGTGTACTCATTTGTGATTCTTTATTACGACGTAATGAAACCGAATCATTTTTGAAGAAGCTGATAACTGGTGATGAAAAGTGAATCACGTACGATAAGAACGTGCGAAAAAGGTCGTGGTCAAAGGCCGGTCAGGCTTCACAGACTGTGGCGAAACCCGGGTTAACTCGCAATAAGGTGATGTTGTGTGTGTGGTGGGATTGGAAGGGCATTATTCATTATGAGCTATTACCACCAGGCAGGACTATCGATTCTGAACTCTACTGCGAACAACTGATGAGATTAAAGCAAGAAGTTGAGAGAAAGCGGCCGAAATTGATCAACAGAAGGGGTGTGGTGTTTCATCATGATAACGCTAGACCTCACACTTGTATAGCCACTCAGCAAAAATTAAGAGAGTTTGGCTGGGAGGTGTTAATGCATCCGCCGTATAGTCCTGACCTTGCACCTTCAGATTTCCACCTGTTTCGGTCTCTTCAGAATTCTTTATGCAATGTTAGGTTAACATCACGAGAGGACTGCCAAATCCACTTGTCGCGGTATTTTGATGAGAAGTCCCAAAATTTTTATAGCAATGGGATCATGTCCCTACCTACAAGATGACAAAAGGTTATCGAACAAAATGGTACATACATACTTTAGTTAAATTTAAATAAACTATATTAAAAAATGTTTTGAATTATCTTAAAAAATGCGAAGAAACTTTTTCCTAATATATAAAATATTTAAATATATAATATATAAATATAATGTACAAGTCTAAAGAATGAAACTAGAATAAACAATACATACACTATTAAGAGGATTTTAAGAAAAGGCTGCGAAGCTTATTTTTGAATGATGATTTACTCGGTCTCACCCATCTAACTATTAGTACGTAGTTAGATGGGTGAGACCGTTAAGCAAGATATATTTAGTGTTAATAGTTGTTCATCAGAGAAAAAGATAGGAATATGTAGGTAATGATAACTGGTCCACATTAAAAAAAAATAACGAGTTGCACTCCGGGATTGCCGGAAGAAATAATAATTTTAACATAATAATTATTATTTAAGTTTTGTGCATTTTTGACCACTTCCACCGCGACCACCGCCATTACCACAATGACAACTGTCTTTGTGGTAATGGTCAAAAAGTAGGCGGACGAAAATCTGGTCTGAGTGTATAGTTTTTAACCCATCACAAAAACTACAAGGCGCCCCAAAAGAAGTTTTCACTTCAAATATTAAATCTCTAACAAACTCTTCAGCTTTATAATATAAGTATAGATTGCTACTGACATTAAAATCATAACTAACTGATCTTTATCTCCTTCCAGTCATTCCACGCGGAGGTCCATCAGTACAAACACCAGATCGAGCTGTTCGGCCAACTGACGCAGCGTCTGATCGCGGTCTACCGCAACGACGATACCACCCGCATCAAGCGAGCGACTGAAGCTGTCAACCATAGATACAATGAGCTTAATAATAGGTTAGTATGTTTTTGGCACTACATTTTTTGAAATGCTCTAGTCACCTAGGAGCGGAGTTCTGCCTACACAGACTGTATACGTGGCAGTGTTCAACGGTGTGGATTTTGCGTTCGTTTCCGCGCAGAACGTATAAATTGTGGAATGAACTTCCCTTTGAAGTGTTACCTCGGTGCTACAATTTGGGGTTCTTCAAAGATCGTCAAAGAGTCCTTAAGGCCCGTAGCACACGGCGTATTTTATACGCGTAGACGACGCGCGTATTAGGAACGCGCTTCTTCGGCGCTGTCGACGCTGATTGTTGCATTTGTATTAATGATACAAGCGCGCGCATGAAGTGCGTTTGAAGCGACACAAACACAAGTACAAAGAGAGAGAGAGAGCGTATAAAAGACTCAACCGAAGTCATTGTACAACTGAAGACTGTAGGAGTCTCTGATCAAAACGCAAAGGCTACGAGCGACTACAGCACGTATCCGCGCAGTAGATGCGCGTTTCACGATTGCCCCGTGTGCTTAGGTTACAAGGTTGCGTTCATATGCGTATACGCACGTCACCTGCGCGTCGTCTACGCGTATAAAATACGCCGTGTGCTATTAGGGCTTGTAGCGCGTTGGCAACTCCCTTGGTGTTGCAAATGTTCATCGGAGTCTAGTCTATAAACCTTATGACGTAAAAATTACATTTGAAGTAAAGCTGATATTGGATTTCAGCGGCAGTAAAATGATACCACTGCAGGATTAGAAATATACTGTCAGTTTTAAAATCAGTTGTCGAAAGTCTATTCTGTTTACCCAAGATGTTATTAAAATCAGTTGTCGAATGTCTATTCTGCTTACCCAAGATGTTAAAACTCTTTTAACATCTTTGCTGCCTACATTACAATGCATTGTTGCTATGCTAGGGTATTGGGTTCAATCCCTGAGGCGTGGTAAGTGCTATGGGATTTTGGGACCTTGGTCTTTGTGTGGGTGCCTATAGGCTGTAGTCATCACTTAACATCAATGTGAATTGCATCAAACAAGCATAAAAACACTTCCATATTCTTCTCAGTATCGTGGCGCGTGGCAAAGCTCTCCACTCGGCTGTATCGTCGCTGCAGAACTTCGACCGTTCGCTGGAGAACTTCGTGGCTTGGCTGAGCGAGGCGGAATCATTGCTGGACGCGGCCGAGAGGGACCCTCATCTGTTAAAGGTAGGAAGTACCAACCGAACCCCTTCCGGCTTCGGGTTGGTAATATGGTATCACGGTTTCCTGGTTCAGTTTACTGGTGGTAGAGCTCCAGTGACGGAGATCGCGGGCAAAGACCACCGTATTATCTAATATACTTGCCGCTAAATGGTAGTGTTCAGCACTATCGTGTTCCGGTCAGGTGATTATGTATGGCCCTGTAATTTCCGGCACAGGGGCATAACACCTTAGGCCTCAGGAGTGGTAACGCATCTGCATTTTGACCTTGGTCTTTGTGTGGGTGTCTATAGGCTGCATTCATCACTTAACATCAATGTGAACTGCAAGCTTGTTTGCCACTTCAACTACATTAAAAAAAACGGTGTAGTCATTATCAACGTTATTGAAGTTTTGGTATGGATCTCTAATTTATTATGTTTAATAATATAGCCTATGTTACCAACTGATACCTATCGTAGCATTTCACTGGTGAAGAAATTTTATCTGTTTATTATATGACCGTAGAATATGAAAAAATCTTAAAACTGGTTTCATATTAAATATTTTTTCTTTATAAGCTGAAATATCACCGAGTATTTTTTTCACTTATTTTCTAATATGAAACTGTGCAAACTGCTGATATTAAATAATATTAAGACCCGCGAAGATTCAATATTATTATATTGAGATAGACGTCGTAACCTATTATTCAGAAGGCCATTATGTATTTTCTATTGTAGTTGAAGGAAAAATATTACCTATAGAATACGCCACACACTTGCCTCACACATACATATGTTGCGAATACCATATTGAATAGGCTTTCATGTGGTCGTCATTACTTATAATTCGATAAAACTCAGCAGATATAAAAATATAACCTCTATTGTAAGCGGCATGAGGAAAAATGTTCCATAGAATATGCCAATGTAAATAGAGATACACGCCATCTGTAATAATATTGTCAAAACATTGTAGGTAAAAAGAGAATTCTTTATATGAATGCTTCCCGTATTAAATGATAGGTGTCGCTACTTGACATGTAATTTGAGTGAACTAAGTAAGCGCCAAGAAGACTGCAAGTACACACGCACATCAAGCAGAGAGCGCTGTTCATTTATTTTGTGAACACAAATAAACGCCATCTTTAATGATAGACAAAATCGTGAAAAGAAAGAATTCCGTCAAGAACGCTTTGTATTCACACGTTAACTGTAAAATGTAATATGTAGATGGCGTTGTTAGCAGATATGTTCTCAATAAGCGCCATCTATAGTGGGGTTGTTTGAATATTGTTAAAATAGGGGAACCTTCATTCAGTGATGCTGCGTACCGTTTTGTATAGCGTAGTACGATGCCCCTATGTACAGATGGCGTTATTTGATATTAATTGGTATTTCAGGAATTTCAATACAAAAGTAACGGAATTTCATTGTCATTTTCAATAACATAGGTTTCTTACTAACTCAGGTTTCACTTATCCAGCTTTCACTGCAAATACAGTTCAGTGCCATCTGTCGTGGGGAGGTCAAAACGGTTCTACTAGGGTTGCGAAATGAATTGAAAATGTTGCAAGCTTGGCATAGAAATAAGTACTTGATGTGCCAACTAGATGTCGCTGTCTGGGGATTTCTACAGTGATCATAAGATACACAAAGTTGACTCGTACACAAAGTTGACTGCTTCCAGTTTACGACGGATTACCGTGTTGGTAATTCGTTCGTTAACACTGGCTAAATGCGAATCAATAAAAAAAACGTACAAATCACGAAATATTAGGTCTTAGGCATGAGCAGTGATAATTCATCTACACTTAACCTCTAGCCTTTACGGTCTTTTGATTGCTGTATTCTTTTCCATCAATGTATAAGATGATTTACTGTTGTGGTAGTGGCAAACAAGCATGCAGTTCATATTGATGTTAAGTGATGACTGCAGCATAAAGATACCCACATAAAGACCAAGGTCAAAATGCAGATGCGTTACCACTCCTGAGGCCTAAGGTGTTATGTCTCTGTGCCGGAAATTACAGGGCTGTACATAAAAAATAATAAATAAACATTTTGATTATGAGATAAGTATAGGTATTTTTCCTTCTCTTTGTAGATATTCGATCAGCATCTCGTATAAAGTAATAATAAAGTGTCAAGCAAATTCGATGGTTCTTTTAAAGTCGAGTGAACAATTTCATGTCGACAAAGTCGTCGCAGCTGCAGCGATGCATTTTGAACTTGCAAACTTAGCGAAACTCGGCGGTGCATTGAAAATTATTTGCTTAAACTCCTTTGTACTGCGCAAGATGGGTTTAAGGCGTTTTTGGCTTATGGAATATTTTTTAATTAGTTTTGTGGTAAGATATTTTTATGTAAGCGGATATTTTGGTGTGATTAAATTAAATAAAAAATGAGCTTTAAGTTCTGGTAGTTTCCTGTTTAATATTTTTTTTCTTAAAATACAGTATCTTTTGTGTATGTATGTGATCTACCTTTAGTTTTGTGTAATAGAGTTCCAGTTTACTGAGCTAATTGGCATTAGTCTGAAGCTTTGCCACTGAGAATCTAAGAAATCTTTTGAATAGTTTCAATGAATCACTAACATAAATGAAAAAAGACATGCTCCGATGGTTCGGGCATATAGAAAGAATGTCGAATGAGCGAATGACTAAACAGATATACAATGCGAATGTGGATGGTTGCAGAGGCCCAGGAAGACCAAGACTGACCTACCATGACCAAATAGGTCGAGTTCTGTCTGATGGTTGGGTCAAACGTCTTAGAAATCGGCGTGCATGTATGAAGAGAATGATGAAGGTAGACGAGGGATGAGAGGTTTGTCAGGACCGGGATATCTGGCGCTCTACACTATCTGCCTACCCCGTTAGGGACCTGGCGTGAAGATACATACACTATATCATTAACAGTATACTATTACGCCCAGTAGCCTTGAGTTAAGCCATCAAAGCAGCCGATAACCTGAAACGTAGATAGTTCATGAATAATATTTATTAATCATATTAGTATTATTCCAAAATGCTGAAGTCTTGCTCAAGTTTAAATCTATCTAGATTTATGAAAGGCTTTATACCTTCCCTTTTTTACTGCATTGACTAGACAGAGATGGCGTAGACGGGGTTAAGCGACAAACTGTGAACACAAATTGTAGAAGACTGCATTTTAGGGAATAGAGTGGACGGTCATAATGTGTTAGGTTTTAGCCGATATTGTACCGGTTTTCATACTATCAAGTAACACTATACTAGGATAGTGTAAATTTGCTCGAAGTGGCCAGTACTTGTGGATAATTCTTGTTGACAGTGCTTGCCTTAATGTACGTTTTTGTTTATTTTTATTGAATGATGGTAGCTAACAAGCATGTAGTTAGTTATATGAATGGTAACTGAAGGTCGAAATGTAGATTGTATTATGGAATGGTTGCATTTTAGGGTCATATGTAGGCTTTGAAGCGCGCATGGCCCAGCGGCTGGTGTAGATCGTAAGCGATCTGCTCGGTTAAGCACTACGGGCACGGTCGGGTAGTGTGATGGGTGACCGCTAGTGGCAAATTAAATGCGCGTTTCCGTGCTTCGGAGGGCACGTTAAGTCGTCGGTCCCGGTTGCTATCGATAGATAGCAGTCGTTAAACCTTGTCGGAGGCCTTATGGGCGGTTTGAAAACATCCGACAGCGGGATGGCCACTAACCCACCCACCTCCACCAATCCGCATTGGAGCAGCGTGGTGGAGTAAGCTCCAGGCCTCCCCCCAAAAAGGGGAGAGACTCGTGCCCAGCAGTGGGACGTATAATGGGTTGCCATTATTATATTATTATTATGTAGGCTTTCCCGCTGTCTCTTATGTAGTACATTGGTTTAGTGCCAACATGGAACAACGCGGGCCACCGGTCGCGGTGGACCGGAGGGGAGTAGCCATACGCAGGTCCTTTGTCAAAGTACAAGACCAAATGATCATATGCGTATAATAAAACTAGTTGCAGCCGGACTGCTCATTAGACTAAATCTAGTTGTGCGATAGAACTGACGTCCAAAAAAATGCGGACTTGCTGTGTTGTTTGCTGTAAAAAGAGATCTAACACATCAAGTTTAAGGTACAAAATTGTCATAATATCGGTCGTGTTGTTTCATAATACTTGAACTAAGGTTATATTTTCGTGTATTAAATATTTTTATTTAATAAATAAGTTGTCCTCAATTTGTACGGACAGTATGCACATCCTACATAAGCATGCTTACCCTACCTACGGCCGCGCATAAAACAGAAACCTACACACACACGCATACTGTTGCAATGTGATGGAGCGTATCATGCGGAACACCGCTATTTAGCACTCGCTAGTAAGTTAAGATTCATTTTCATTTTTAATTCCTTAAACTATTATTTATATTAAAATGCACGACTCCAGTTCTAATTTTTTTTTTTTATGTTTTAAAAGTGGCAAACAAGCATACAGTTCACATTGATGTTAAGTGATGACTGCAGCCTATAGACACCCACACAATGACCAGAGGTAAAAATGCAAATGCGTTACCACTCCTGAGGCCTAAGGTGTTATGCCTCTGTGTCGGAAATTACAGAAACACATCTATTGAACTTTTATCTAAAGACTAGCATTTTATTTTAGTTAGTTTTATTTTCGTATGTATTGACTGTTAACCAAATGGGTGTCCATCATTTGTAATAATGGCAACCCACGTCCCACTACTGGCAATTATACGTCCCACTACTGGGCACGAGTCACTCCCCTTTTTGGGGGGTGACCTGGAGTTAACTCTACCACGCTGCTCCAATGCGGATTGGTGGAGATACGGGTTAGTGGCCAACCCGCTGTCGGATGTTTTCAAACCGCCCGTTAAGACAAGACCGACTGCTTAACGTGCCCTCCAAAGCACGGAAACGCGCATTTTAATTTGTCACTAGCAGTCAACCATCACACACCCGACCGCGCCCGTAGTGCTTAACCGCGTATATCGCTTGTGATCTACACCAGCCGCGGGGCCATGCGCGCTTCATCACAGCGTCCATAATTTACTTAATTGTAATTAATTTTGGAAAAAAAAGTACCTACATCAAAGATTTCTGAAATCGAATCTGTTATCGATTCTGATAAAACTACATTCGTGGTGTGCGTTTATTACCTCACACATTGTATACGCATTTTTGTAGAAATGAAAAAAAAAAACGTAACTTCACGCCTGTAAACCCCGAAGGGGTAGGCAGAGGTAAATGCATGCATTCAATCATACATGCAAACACCCACGACTCGCCGGTTACGTTTTGGCCCATGTAACAGGTGGCGAACCTGTTGCCATCTCCGGGCACATTACCAAACTCCGGGGTACTGGGAAACTTCCAGAAAATGGAAAAATCCCAATAGAAGCAGAGATAAAGGATTTAAAACCGTTATCTTTGATAGTCCCCGACCCGGGAATCGAACCCAGGACCTCCAGCGTAATAGTAGTGGCCTGCTACCACTACGCTACTGAGGCAGTAGAAATGAAGTTTGGAGAAAAACCACGGGCGGGCTCGAGTAAGATTAGGAATTAAAGTGTTTTGGTTATTTAAGTAACCATATCGTCAACATCGTAGCTCATGCACAGATTATAAATTTTCTACGTAACATACTTAGAAACACTGTGTTACCTAAGAGGACTGAGCACAAACTTAATAATTTTGTTACCACTTTCACTCCACGATTTAGTTTAATAATATGCTTTGAAATTAACTTTGATAATTTAGTTAACAACGTGTAGATAGTTGGTTCTGATAAAGTATATTCGCATTATGTATGCAAATGTACATTCAGCGAACTCTCTGCTTGTCCAAATTCAATTAAATATATTTTTTATTACAAACGAAAAAGGTGGCCGTGTGGTCTAGCGGCCAGTTTACAGAGGCACAGGAGGAGTATAATGTTTTATTTAAAGAAAAATGGAAAGAAAAATGTGACTTCAGGCGAGACTCGAACTCGCGGCCTACTGGGAATCTAGTCCAGCCGCTCTTCCAATTGAGCTACTGAAGTCCTGCCCGATTTGTCAAATCTTTCCTTCACATCTATTGCATTGCTTTATGGTAGCAGCAGCGCCATCTATTACGAACTATGCTAGTTAGGCAACCGATATCGTAAAGAAGTCGCTTTTACCCTTAATAGTTGTTTTTATATTATTCCGCATTAACACATTCTGCTACCATAAAGCAATGCAATAGATGTGAAGGAAAGATTTGAAAAATCGGGCAGGATTTCAGTAGCTCAATTGGAAGAGCGGCTGGACTAGATTCCCAGTAGGCCGCGAGTTCGAGTCTCGCCTGAAGTCAAACATTTGTTTCCATTTTTCTTTAAATAAAATATATTTCACAAGCATGTGTTAATGCGAAATAATATAAAACAAGGAGTATTATGTATCTCGGTGGATATTATTACGTTAGTTTTAAAGAAATAATAATTAGTTAGCCACTTAGAAGTACACGGCTGTTTTGACGTAACGAAATAATTATATAATTTGAGGAAAACAGCAATGTACTGTTATTTTCAAATTGATGGTCACCGGATTACAGAATGCGCCTTCAGGAGGGCAGTGACTGAACTACCTGATGGTTGAATTGGTGGAGTACTGTCCGAAGGTCATTATTGCAGCCGAAAGATGTCCACTGCTGGACCAAGGCCTTTCCATGAGTGGTATGCTATAATCGCCACGCTTGGCATGCGGATTGGCGTTCGCAGTGACAAAAGTTTTATCGCAAGAGGCTGCAGCTCATCTTGCGTTATTGCTCTTTCTACCGCCCCATTGGAATGGTCTCGCCGCCATTTTTCGTTTAAGTGACTGCACTAGTGGAAGACTTTTCTTCAGAAATTCTTCCGCTAGTGGGTGGTTGAGGCTTAGTAAGAATTCTTAACATTATTATTCGTAGTAGAAAATAGTACGACAGTGCTGAATACTACTATTTAGCGGCAAGTATATTAGGTAATGCGGAAGTGCCTGCGCCCGCGAGCTCCGTCACTGGAGCTCTACCACCAGTAGAGAGAGAGAGTTTTAATTGGATCCATTTAATTTGAATACGCTGTATACCTAAAAACATTTACCATTTACCATTATTGAGTAGTTGCATAGGTTCACCACAAAATTTCAACTCCGCCCGACCAATTTAAAAGCCAGCTAAAGTTTTGATTATGCGATATATTAAAACCCCTTTTCTGTTCCGTACACTTAATAAAGTTGGAAGCCGCGGGTAGTTTGAAAGAATTAATTATCTTTTTGGTTTGAGCGTGGGGTGTATTGTAATTTTGTGTGTGTAATGTTGCCGGGGTAGAGGGATATTTGAAATAATTAATTTTCGTGGTAATTTATACTGTTTTTTTTATGTAATGAAAGTGGCAAACAAGCATGCAGTTAACATTGATGTTAAGTGATGACTGCAGCCTATAGACGTCTACATAAAAACCAGAAATCAAAATGCAGATGCGTTACCACTCCTGAGGTCTCAGGTGTTATGCCTCTGTGCCGAAAATTATAGGACCGTACATTACCACCTGACCGGAACACGAAAGTGCTGAACACTACCATTTAGTATTTAGCGGCAAGTATCTTAGGTAATGCGGGGGTCACTACGCCCGCGAGCTTCGTCACTGGACCAGTTTATTACGTGATAAGTAGGCTTGTTTTGAAATTACCTGTTTTTTTACTAATTTCGTCACACAGAATTTGAATTTAAATTATTTTATTTTTTACAGGTAAGCAAAGCATGAAATATGAGTCTACGAGTATCTACTACATGGAATGGTTAGTATTCTTCCCCTTTTTGATATTAAATCATATCGATTCGGAATTATTCCACGACATCCATTGATAACTATATTAAAATAATTTAAAAAAATGCTGAGATCCTCACGACTAAAGCTTTTGTTTGATATATCACACAATATACTTATCTCATTTACAATGTTATTTTTTTAACTTCTAATTTTCTTATTCAACCCCTCAAGTAGTGCCTCTACCTACATAAAATTCATTTATCTACTTCAAATGAGCATTTTTGTACACTGATATTCATATGTCTACTAAATCTCAACTCAATCGGCCGAATAATTTCGGAGAAGGATGCTGTGACAGACAGACAGACAGACAGAAGACACACGCACGAGTGTTTTGTTTGTTCCTTTCGAGTTACGGAACCCTTAAAAGTTTCAATCTTTACTGTCACCGAAGAATGACTTTGCGAAAATAATATAAAGCAGGTGTCACATTAATATTAGACGAGCCGAGCGATTGTTGTGTGCGTGAGGTATGCGCATAATGTATGAGCCGTTTGATAGTGTGAAGCGTACCGCGGCGTATGTGCATGAATTACGATACACGTTTTACGGACAGCAAATTTGTGGAGTCGACTTGAAGGCGTACTATGTATCTCGGTTGACTGCTATTTTGATGTACATCGCTGTTTTGACGTTACGTGATAATTACTATGATTTTAGGAAAACAGCAATGTACTGCAAAATGGCTTTCAAATAGATGGCCACCGAGCTACAGAATACGCCTTCTGATTTACTTTACTTAACATGGTTAATTCTGGATTAACAGGTGTCCTATGCAGTTGATGTCAGGGCACTCGCCGTTTGTCCAAAATCTAAGGATAAATATATTAGGGAGGTATTCATTGCCCACAAAAGTGGCATTTTTAACCACCTTCTAATCAAAAAAAAAAACACCCAAAACAAGGTTATTTTGTATATATATTTGATCGAAAATGAGGTACTTAGCCCCTCTTTACTATTTATAATATGTTATTAAAGTCTTAGGAATCGGCGTGCATGTATCGTCATACACAGAATGATGAATGGAGAAGAAGCACGATAGGTGTGTCAGGATATCCCGGATATCTGGCGCTCCACACTCTGCCTACGCCGTACGGGACTTGGCGTGAAGATACATACATACTAAACAGTTTTATACTAAAAACAATGTCACAGTCCCCCAAGAGTAGATACAGTAACTTAAATCAATCTTAAAATTCAAATTCGCTTTTAAAATTGTTTTTACGAAACATAGCGTGGTCGTATTCAAACCATTTACCAACACGATCCACGTTCAACTGAAAACCTTATTGCTTAAAAATACATTCGCAGCTTACAAAAAAAAAAGAGTCTTACAAACTCACAACAAAATCGGGTGACAATGAAACGGGAAAAATCGATGCGAGGCCAACGGCTTTCGAATTTTTTTCCTCGACTTTCGGACTCGTACAGTGAGAAATTACAATATTTCCATTTGAGTGCCCTCAAAGAAAGCCTCCACGATAACAGCCTCTTGTTATCCGGACCGCTGTTTCATTGCCCTCGACACGGCCTTTGTTTCGTTTTAATTTTTTTATTCTCGACTTCTTACAAAGTTCGTGGGAATATGTATTAATTACAATCGATCTTGTGACTATCATATTATTGCTTAGTAAGGTTCATAGCTCACTACAGCCTCCCGGCACCCGACCAGCACCGCCTCAGTTTCCTGCGTCCACTCGTCGACGGGTGGTCCTCGGGTGAACTTGGAAACATCGCGTTGGCAATACAAAGTCAGCGCAAGACAAGCTAGTGGTCCACTCGCCGTCCGCGCGTGTACCACGCACCGCCCGCGCGTTGACGGCTTGCTGTCGAGTTGATACGGAGCGGAGTTGATGTAATGAGCGCAGACAGCTCGAGGCGGTCGGGCGCTGGTCGGGTGCTGGGTGGTCCAGTGAGCTATGACCCTAAATCTCCCTTGTGGATTCGCCCTCGGAATAAGATATGGCTCCATGACACTCGCTGATAGTAGTTTTTGACAGATGAACTTTGTATTCCCATTCCCATTTGAGGAGTACGAGGCACAGTTATCTACACTTGCGAGCTTTAAAACTTTATATGGAAAAAGATTATAGAATGCGGTAAACAAGTAAATCATTTGAAAGGTTTTATTACATTTGACGACCCAGTTAGTCCAGCGGTGTGAGATGACCGTTTGATTCGTAGGGTCGCGGGTTCGATCCCCGCACCGGGACAAATATTTGTATGGCCCACAGGTATTTGTTTCGGGTCTGGGTGTTTGTGTATGTGTTGTATGTGTACAACGGCACCCACGACACAGGTTTTATACCTACTGTGGGGCTGTGAGTGTTAGCGTATTTTTATTTTTTTTTAATATTTTATTCAACCTTTTTTCATATCGTACCCAAAACTATCTCAGTCACGGAACGCAAAAACAAAAGTTAATTTTTTTTTTAAATAAAACAAAATATGGGTTGGAAGTCCTGAAACTGATGCTGAGGTGGTTGGTTTGCTCATTTTCTTGGTGCATTTTTGTGTTATATTAAATAAAGTGGGTAGCATTTTGTTTGATATAGGTTTATTACAGTGCCCGTGTACAGTGAAATAGAATTACAGTGCTAAAACACGGTCTTTCAGGTTGCCTCCAAAACTTCATTGTTATGTTCTGGTAAAGTATAGGCCGACCGTTTAACTCGCGTATCGCCTGCGGGGTACAAAGAGAGCGGGGGCTGATGTCACCGGGTGGGTGACAGGGGTGCGCGGAGCAGAGAGCCACGTCAAAGCGCGGCAGTACGCTGTCGGTGCTCGTAGGGCGCGGTTTGTATTTATGCAACGGACGCGTCGACAGTGACGCACAAGGTAAAAACTTACCAAGATTAATCTCAAGATAAATCGCTTTTCCTGTTTTGCAAAAAAATTTACAAATAACGTACATCGCATACATTCCTTTTTTAAAGCCAGAAAACAAGATCATAGTTTTGCGGAGTATCTTCAAGACGATAACTTGAGAGAAGATGAGAAGAGATTGACAATTTTATTATAAATTTGCAAGATTCTGACTCCTCAAGCTGCTCAGACAGTGAAGATGATTCAAGCGATATGAACCTTTATTAGTGATGAATAGTCCTAATCCTACATAACTTTTATCTCGTATATCGTGAAAAGAGTTATTGTCATCTTATTATTTCGTACCTAAGAAGCTTTTATTAAAATAATTGAAAACGTATTAGTTCATTTTTTACTTTAAAAATACAGACAAGTTTGTATACAATCATATTTTATACTTTTCCCACAATATATCTCGAGATAAGTATTTGGATTATTGAGTCCGTGTGTAGCGTTACCCGCTCCTCGCTCTCTTTGTACCCCGCAGGCGATTCGCGAGTTAAACGGTCGGCCTATAGCCATCGCTTTTCTCGAATTACTGACTGTTACATACTCTGACTGACTAACTGACTAATAAACTGATAATAACAGACAATATAAAGATAAATATCGTTTACTTGGTACTGGCAATATGGGGTACAGCGATGGCATACTTAAAAAAAAATTATGCTGACGACAGATGCCTTTTTCCAAACTATAGAACGTTATTGGTATTTTGTTATAATAACTAATAAATGTACGGCCCTGTAATTTCAGGCACAGAGGCATATCACCTAATGCCTCAGGAGTGGCAGCGCATCTGCATTTTGACCTCTGGTCATTGTGTGGGTGTCTATAGGCTGCAGTCATCACTTAACATCAATGTGAACTGCATGCTTGTTTGCCACTTTTATTAAATAAAAAAAAAAAAATAATAATAATAACCTAAATGCAATTCAAAGACAGTTAGTTGCAAGAACGATTAGAGCTCGTACATCAATTGCGAGTGCAGGGCACCTAACGACAGTTTAATGTTCTAAGTTCTGTGCCAGGTAATGTAGACGGGAATTACACTGCGAGTGTGTATTATGACGTCACAACTTTAGAATTGAAGTGGCATGTCTCAAAAAATTAAGAAAATGACTTCACTGAAAAATTTAATAGTAGTTATTAATAGTTTAACATGTCATCTGTCAAATCTAAAATATAAAATTCGGTTTTTTCCTTCCAGACGCTATAACTTCAGAGCGCACGAACCGATTTCCACGGTTTTGCATTCGTTGGAAAGGTCTTAAGTTCCGTGAGGTTTATAGCAAAGAAAATTCATTAACCGCCGCCGCGGGCAACTGCTAATTATTTATAAATTATTCCGTAAATTTGATAGATTACATGTTTTTAAGTCGATTGATGTATACAAGTCATTTTCTTAATTTTTTGAGATATGCCACTTCGATTCTGAAGGTGCGACGTGTCAATAAAGTTTTTTTATGTAATGTAGGTCGTAAACAAGCAGTCAGTAGGTAGTAGGCAGTAAGATGTTAAATGATGACTATTTTTTGTTGTAAAATTAAAGAGAAATCTAAAAATTAAAGACACTCGCAATACATCACACAAAAAACATTTAAACATTTTCTAATTTATCTCCCATATTTAAAATTAATTAACTTTTGTGACATCCCATATATGGGTTGAATGACCCAAATATGGGCAAATTACTACATAATCGGTCCAGCACCAGACCCAATCAGCTGTGACAGACAGACAGACGGACGAGTGATTTTTTTTTATTTTTTTTTATGTAACCGAAGTGGCAAACAAGCATGCAGATCACATTGATGTTAAGTGATGACTGCAGCCTATAGACACCCACACAAAGACCAAGGTCAAAATGCAGATGCGTTACCACTCCTGAGGCCTAAGGTATTACGCCTCTGTGCCGGAAATTACAGGGCCGTACATTACCACCTGACCGGAACACGACAGTGCTAAACACTACCATTTAGCGGCAAGTATATTAGGTAATGCGGTGGTGCCTACGCCCGCGAGCTCCGTCACTGGAGCTCTACCACCAGTAAAAAGTGATCTTATAAGGACTCCATTTTTTCCTTTCAAGGTACGGCACCCTAAAAAATAATAGAACAATGTTTGTTCCACGACTGAACATGGACCAACTTTTCTCATTACTTACCGTAGTTTGTTTTACTAACTTGAGTGAGTGGACATTGTAAAAAGACTTGTGATCAACGTTGATGACAAGATATTACTGCTGACAAAAGAAAGTCTGAAGGCTATAAGTTTGTTTTTTTTTTTTTTTTGGTATTATGGCATCGCTATTACGCATATTTCCAGTGTCAAGTAAAACGATATTTCGTATTTATTTAAGCAGTGTAAAAGTTAGTTTATTATAGTCATCAAGTATAATGTAAGTATCAAATAAATAATTTATGAAGTATAATATGTCAGTCAAGTGAGTTACAGTCAAGTTATTCGAGTAAAGCGATGGCTACTTTACCAGAACATTTACAATGAAGTTTTGGAGGCAACCTGAAAGGTGGTGTTTTCGCACTGTTATTCTATTTCACTATACACGGGCACTGTAATAAACCTATATCCAACAAAATGCCACCAACTTTATTCAATATAACTTAAAAATACACCAAAAAATGAAATAAAATAAGAGCACCATACGCCTCTTTCAAGGTTCCCGCCAAAACTCCAGGCTATAAGTTATGTCTAAGTGTTCTATGAAAAAAAAAATGTGTGTCATGTGTCATGCTCGGGTTCAAAGAGTTCCATGATAATTTCTTACGTTATAATTAATCTTTATAAATATTATTAAGAGTAAAGTTTGTAACTTTGATTGTTTTTTTTTTATATAATGAAAGTGGAAAACCAGCATGCAGTTCACATTGATGTTAAGTGATTACTGCAGCCTATAGACACCCACACAAAGATCAGATTTCAAAATGCAGATGCGTTGCCACTCCTAAGGCTTAAGGAGTTATGCCTCGGTGCCGGAAATTGCAGGGCTGACCATTACCACCTGACCGGAACATGATAGTGCTGAATACTACCATTTAACGGCAAGTATATTAGGTAATGCGGTGGTGCCTACGCCCGTGAGCTCCGTCACTGGAGCTCTACCGCCAGATTGTTTGTTTGTTGGGACTAATCTTCGGAAATACTGAACCGATCATGAAAAATCTTTCACTATCAGAAAGCTACACTATTCAGGAGTGCTATAGGCTATATTTTATTACGATAGTAGTAATGTAGGTAACGTTGAACCCGTGCGAAGCCGGAGCGGGCCGATACCATATACCTACTTATTTAAGGTTTACCTTAAATAAGTAGGTACCTACTTATTTAAGGTAAACCTTAAATAAGTTGGTATATGGTACTTCGGTAGCTTAGTGGTAAAGCGGCTGGACTGGTTATCCTGAGGTCGCAGGTTCGATTCCTGCCCGCAGTAAATTTTTTCTTTCCGTTTTTTCTTTAATTTTTTAAGTTTTCCTATTATTTGTGACCATAGTATCGGAGACAAATAAGAGGGGAATAGTCAATTTTCGCATGATTTTTTTATAACTTTAATAGTTTTACGTAACTTCACGCCTGTAATCTCCGAAGGGGAAGGCAGAGGTGAATGCATGCATTCAAGCATACATGCAAACACCCACGATTCGCCGGTTACGTTTTGGCCCATGTAACATTTGGCGAGCCTGTTGACATCTCCGGGCACATACCAAACTTCGAAGTACTGAGAAATTTCCAGAAAATGGAAAAATCCCAATAGAACCAGAGATAAAGGACTTTACACCATTCTCTGATAAACCCCTATCCGGGAATCGAACCCAGGACCTCAGCGTAGTAGTAGTGGCCTGCTACCACTAGGCTACCGAGGCAGTCAGTTTAATAGTTTTCGTTATCTTAATATATATAAATCTCGTGTCACAATGTTTGTCCTCAATGGACTCTTAAACCACTTAACCGATTATAATAAAATTCGCACACCATGTGCAGTTCGATCCAACTTGAGAGATAGGATAGCTTACATTACGCTATGACTAATAGGAGCAGAGCAGCGCGGGCGAAGCCGGGGCGGGCCGCTAGTGAAATTATAAAAAAAACGAGCGGTCCGCCCCGGTTTTGCACGGGCTGTTCAACTGGTAGCTATTCTATATATTTAGATATTTATACAAAAAAACCGGCCAAGTGCATGTCGGGCCACGCGCAGTGTAGGGTTCCGTAGTTACAGAGTAAAAGATGAAATAAAAAAAATCATAAATATTTTGTAAGGACTTGTTCGAAATTTTCGAGTAAAGTATATTTGATCGACTATTACTCGCAAACTTGCAAGGCCAACTTAAATGTGATAGTTTTCCTTTTAATTTCGTTATATATAGCTACTATTGCCGTAACGTTTGAATTTCTAACAACAACCGTTTAGTCTGTAGGACGGGGGGGGAGGGACACTTGAGTCTAACGAAAATTTTGACTTTAAAGCTTAATAAGTCACGAACAGTTAACTAAATCGAAAAATGATGTTCGGACACCCATACTATTTTTTAAAAACCTATCTAACGATATTACACACTATATGGAAATCGAAAATAAAAAAAATATATCTGCGAGTTACATGTAGGCGAGGTTAACCTAAATGTATATTTTTTCATGTTTTTTTTCTACCACTTTGTCGGCGTAATTAAGATGTATACTTGTGCCAAATTTCAAGTCTCTAGTACTTGTAGTTTTTGCGCTAAACCGCGGACGGACAGACAGACAGACTGACAGACAGACGGACATGACGAAACTATAAGGGTTCCTTGTTTACTACGGAACCCTAAAAATGACTTGCTCTCTCGACCTCGCTTCGAAATTTAAGATAAAACACATCTTTATTCTCATTAAAGAAACGCAGAGAAAAAGAAAACCGCGGGCATTAAAAAGTCGTTAGTTGAAACAGTGAGTCGGTTGTCGACACACCGCCTCGCTGATATAATCATTACAGCCGTCGGAATAGAGGTCGAAATGGTTTGCTGTGGTGCACTCTATTGTCGCAGATCGCGCTTTTTACTTGCTAGGAAATATAAATAGGTGTTTTACTGCATTTTTTAGACCTAAGCAAAGATAGTGTTGTCGCGCTGATCATGAGAAGAAATAGTTATATTTAACTTTTAAAACACTGGCGTTTATAACTCATTTTACTAATTTTACGAACCGGGGGTGAGACCGCATATCGACATTGCTATTGTCGTTGTCAATGCTGTCAAATTTTCAAGTCGATTTTTACTTTAACTAAATAACAATAATCGAAATAATCTACCATTATCGCTTGTTTCTCACCTAAAAGCAAGAAAAACAATCAAATGATCAATCAAATGATCACGACTGCTTTTATAGGCGCTACAAATCAACAGCCAAATCAACATGAAAATTTGACAGCAATGACAACGACAATAGCAATGTCGATAGGCGGTCGCACCGCGGGTCGTGACGCGATATAGAAATTGGGTAAAACACTTTTTACCTTTATTCCAACGTTTCGGCTCGGTTGCACAAGTCGTGGTCGCAGACAGACTGTTGTAACAGCAAAATGTCAAATTGCGAGTGGCTTGATGTTCTTCTACCAAAAGTTGCGTGGTTATTGTGGAGGCCGGCACAACCGACCGGCTTGTGCAACCGAGCCGAATCATCGGAATAGAGGTTAAAAAGTGATTTTACCCCATATCTATATCGTGTCACGACCCGATTTGTAAATTTAGTAAAAAAGTTATATTGTCGGAAAAAAACAAGATATATGACTGAATGATACACAAGAAAAGTTCGAGATACATCTGGTAGCAAGAAAATAACAAGTAATTGTAAAAAAGTTTCGCCACAAACTTGAAAGCAACAAGTTTTATGATAATCGGTCCGCTTCCCAGCTCGGGGCGTCGTGTAGTTTGTATACGTCATCTAACTCGGAAACTTTGGCATACATCAGTAGCCGAACTTGGTTTTTTATCAAAATAACAAACTAGTGTACAATATCCAACAAGAAATATACATATTTTTAATGTACTTAATGGAATTGGTAAACAAGCATGCAGTTCATATTGATGTTAAGTGATGACTGCAGCCTATAGACACCCACACAAAGACCAAGGTGAAAATGCAGATGCGTTACCACTCCTGAGACCTAAGGTGTTATGCCTCTATGCCGGAAATTACATGGCCGTAAATTACCTCTTGATTGAAACACGACAATGCTGCACACTACCATTTAGCGGCAAGTATATTAGGTAATGCGGTGGTGCCTATGCCCGCGAGCTCCGTCACTAGAGCTCTACCACCAGTAAGTTCCTAAGGAAGAAGACTTCGGCTTATTTCGGGTCTGTAGAGGGTAGGGTTATCTCTTTCACACCTCATTTTACCTATGTGTCAGTTGTCGACAATTTTGATCAAGTTTTGACCAAAACTGGGCAAGTCCTTAGGTTACGTAGGTAATTTGCAGCAGAGATAACGCTCTACGAAGTCGAAACTAGCCGATTGTCTGTTTTGTAGGCTCGATATGTAATATTTCACCTGGGTACTTATTTATTTAATCGTATGGCAGTCTGTAGAATAGGCGAATACATGCAAATTATAATTATAAGTCTACATTCAGATTTCTTAACCAATTGGCTGCGTCTTCAGTTAAATTGTAGATATCTTCTTTGGGTCCCATGTAAGAATGTATTGGGCATCGCTCCATTATATGATCTATGGTTTGGGCCTCTTCGCCACATTCACACAGGTCCGAGTCTCGCCAACCCCATTTGTGCAGAAAGAAATTGCAGCGGCCATGTCCTGATCTAAGCCTGTTTAATTTGCACCAAAGCTTTCGGGGTAAATCGAAACATTTGGGTTTGGCTGTTGGGTCAGCAATTTGGGCAAAGACTCCATCTGCTTCCACGTTCCATTGTTCCTTCCAGTAAGTGTCAATGTCGAAATGGGAGAGACTCTGGGCTGAGGTGCCAGGAGGGCAGCGAGAAAGGAGCCTGGCAGTCGGTGGATGACATAATTCAGCATGCGCTGGGAGTGATGGTGAAGCTGCTATTTTCGCTGCCTTTCTTTTTAGCGCCTTTTTTCTGCGGAGGTGTGGTGGAGCTATGTGTGCCAGTACGGGTAACCAATGCCGAGGGGTCGACTTGATTGTACCGGATATACATCGCATGGCGTCGTTCAGCCTTGAATCGATGTTGGGTACATGAGTATTGTTTAGCCAGACCGGAGCGCAGTATTCAGCGACAGAGTATACCAGCGCCAAGCTCGTAGTACGTAGACAGTCTGCAGAAGCACCCCAGGTCGTGCTACAGAGTTTATGCAAGATGTTGTTTCTGGTGCCGATCTTCATGGAGAGCTTAGCGAGATGATCCTTGTAAGTTAATGATCTATCCAGAGTGTACACCTGGGTACTGTACACTCCATATTGCTGGTCAATTATTAGTGAAATCAATGTAATTTTACTACTTTTCATATAGCGTGAAGCGACTGGATAAAAACCTGAGATATCAATAAAAGCTTATTTCCTAACTTCGCTGGTGGTAGAGCTCTCGAGGGCGTAGGCATTACCGCATATCCGAAATTACTATCCGCAAAATAGTTGTTTTTAGTGTCAGCTTTTAGCGTGTTCCGTTCGGGTGGTCGAGATTTGCTCCGTGATTTCCAGCATGGAAGCTTATCACATCAGAACTTAAGAATAGCATTGCATCTATATTGAAATCTCCGATTTTTCTAAATGTTTGTAGGAAACGGTATTCACTTATCATCAATGTGAACTGTATGCTTATTTACCGCTTGACATAAATATAAATATCTCAACAATGTCTTAAGGAATCACCCTCCTCGAGATCTGACCCTAAACCCTACACAAGATCTCCCACTGAGGACACTGTGAGGCTATTACGCGCACTTATCGAGACATCGAGACTGGGTTTCGTAAGATCTCAGTGAGAGAGGATCCATTAATTATGTGGGCCGTTTTTCTTTTATTTTTCCTCCTTTCCATTACCTCACTATGGTCAGATTTGGTAGGATTAGTCTTTTTGTCAAGATTGTTCATTATATTGAACGTAACTTCATGCCTGTAATCCCCGAAGGGGTAGGCAGAGGTAAATGCATGCATTCAGCAAACACTCACGATTTGCCGGTTACGTTTTGGCTCATGTAACAGGTGGCAAGCCTATTAACATCTTCGGGCACATTACTAAACTTCAAGGTACTGGAAAACTTTCAGTAAAAGGAAAAATCCTAATAGAACCAGAGATAAGAGATTTTTTGTACCGTTATCTCTAATATTCTCCGACCCGGGAATAGCACCCGGGACTCCAGCGTAGTAGTAGTGGTCTGCTACCACTAGGCTACTGAGGCAGGTCATTATATTGAAATAAAATTATTTTAACAAACTTATCTCAGGTATATTCATGGTTTTTTTTAATGTCATGAAGTTAATACAGGGACGGTAATACAACAGTGCTCAATTCTACCATTTTGCGGCTGATATTTTAGTGGTAATGCGATTAGTGGTAATTAGATTTGGTATTGCGGTGTTGTCTTTGTACTTGATCTCCGACACGTTTTTTTTATGTCCAAAGGTTGACAGACAAGCAAACGGGCCACCTGATGGAAAGTGGTTACCGTCCCCTATGAACATTTGCAACACCAGGGGAGTTGCCAATGCGCTGCCAACCTGAAGGATTCTTTTAACGCCATTCTTGAAGAACTCCATATTTTAGCATCGAGGGAACAACACCTCAGAGAAAAGTTCGTTCCACAATTTACATGTTCTGGACGAAAATCGCACCGTTGAACCCTACCGAGTGTCCAGGCGGTGAGAGTGGAATTTCTCTCGTCGGCGGGTAGTGCGATCTAAAATGAGACGCTGGCACCATATCGAAAAGTTCGACGGAGCACTCACCATTGTATATACGATAAAAGACGCACAAACATCTGACGCACACTAGAATTATACCATCAGTCTGTACTAACTACACTGTCTCTTAAATAGGTAAAAAAAAAGTAGGTAATTAGTTTTTTTTTCCTTTATGTAACTAAGTACGTTTATGTTTAATTTATTCTTTTTTATTGTTTATTATTTTTTTGTTTTTTTTTTGTGTAGTTTATTTCATTTATATATTACTACTTTTGGCATGTCTTAGGGTTACGTCAAGTAAAGAAGTTTCATTCATTCATTCATTCATAAACCTTTCCCAGTATCGCTTAGCTCTAAAGCCGTAACCATCTATTTCTGCACTCTAATATTCCAATCCGATTTGCGGCTTCGAGTTAGTCTTTCAAAGTTAGCCAAGAACATAAGTGTGAGGCCACACACTCGCCGGTCACGTAATCTCTTGGCGCACCAGCTTGCTTGTAGCTGATTTTGTTTCACGATATTCGTGCGGGTGTACTCGCTCGGAAATAGTGATGACAGTGTGTCGATAAAATGTTGGTTTATGGTGCCAATATGGTGTGAGAATATTAGTTACTTTATTTTAAGAATTTATTTATTTTAGGTCTTTAGTTAGTTGGATATAATAATACGACTTCGAAATTAAAACAAATATCTGTTTCATTGATTTCCCTCAGCCACATGCAGTTTCGATATAGAACTCCGTTTTGAGACGTATCTGTTGCTTTATTTTAGCATTTGAAATATATTTTGTTTCGCTGTAAAATTTAATGTGTTCAATTTAAAATTCATTCAAAAATATATTTTTTCCTATATTCAACCTTAACATATTATAATGTTATGGATTTTATGGATGATATGATATTATCAGATATTAATGTTTTCTTAATAAACAACAATACTGGAGATGTTAGATTCATTAAAAAGTATAGTTTATTTACACCTAGAGTAGGTATAATTCTTACATTCTTCCCCCAAAGAGTCGGTTGATAGCAAAGGCATTTCCACCTCGTAAAATAAGGTCTAATTATTATAATTATAGCAAAGTATTTGTCAACAAAAAATAATGAACAGCACGTGAACTTAACTGCATTTCCACGGCGTTTCTGTAAAAGACAATTTTTAAATGAATTTCACGAATTTTATAAATATTCATTAAAAAATCCAATATTTTTTTCACTTATTAATGAATTACGATGAATATTGATTTAAGTCATTAACAAAATATCGATAAAAATACGCCAACCCTATACAAGACTCCAAGAATCGCCCAGTGGGCCGTTTAGTCCTTTCCAAGCGTCCCGCAAAATTGATTTATACCAGCATATGAAAATTGCGTCCTCTGATATCCTATTAAAGCACTGAGAAGGGTCTTTGATCCCTTTGTTTATGGTATACGTTAAAAGAAACCTGCTTCTGCAAGGGGTCTGTAAGTTGTATTTTTTATGTTGGACCAAATATATTTTTTTCTCTTTGAGTATTCTTGGAGCTTTACTTGCTTTTGTCTAAATGGATTTGGCGACTGTGTGAGTAAGCAAGGATTTGTGTGTGTTGACAAATGGAAATACAAATTCTTAGTTACCATTCACAATTCGATGGTCTTTTGAGAGGTCTGTGAAAATGTTATCTATTACTAGCTGACCTGGCAAACTTCGTATTGCCTCCGAATGAAAATATGACATGTGTCAAAGGTTTGATAGATACGGACTATTTGTATGGGAAAATGTTTGTGGTTTTTTCTGTTTCCCTTCAATTTCTTCATATTTTCTTACCTTTTAAACATTCCCTGGACTTCCAAAAATCATTCAAAATCAATATTATTGTTTTATATTATTTCGCATTAACACATGCTTGTGAAATGTATTTTATTTTTAAAGAAAAATGGAAAGAAAAATTTGACTTCAGGCGAGACTCGAACTCGCGCGACCTACTGGGAATCTAGTCCAGCCGCTCTTCCAATTGAGCTACTGAAGCCCTGCCCGATTTGTCAAATCTTTCCTTCACATCTATTGCATTGCTTTATGGTAGCAGTAGCGCCATCTATTACCAACTATGCTAGTTAGGCAACCGATATAATAGACTTTTCAGTTTATTGAATATCGTAAAGAAGTCTCGCCTGAAGTCAAATTTTTCTTTCCATTTTTCTTTAAAAATAAAATAAATCAATATTAGTCAAATCGGTCCAGTCATTCACGCGTGATGCCGTGACCAAGGAAAACGGGTTGCATTTTTATATATATAGATATACCTTTATATACTTTAGTATTAAAATATATTGTGAACTCTTTCTTGTTTTTGATGCATGAAATTCACGGACAGGCTCGAACATCTCGGCCTGCGCGGAGACATTGAGAGTCTGTTTTTTTCCGTTTCTACAATTGTGAGTGCTATGCTGAACTGTGTGTTCAGCGGAGGGTGTGTACGAAGGTGTTTGCATACAGGTATTGTACGAAGGTGTTTGCATACAGGTATATGCAAACATCTTGGACTGGCCGGTTACCTTTGGTATGCTTGAATGCTGAGATATCAATAAAAGTAGTTTTGCAAATTTTATCCCAAAATATTTCTCTGGTGGTGAATCATGAGTGAACCATCACTCTAGAATTCGAGGGCGTAGGCACCACATCACAACCGAATTTACTAGTTTTTTTATGCAATGGAAGTGTGATATAAATGAAACGACCAGCTCACACTTATACTCGTTTATTACTGAACTACCAACAATATGCATAAAGGCGCGTACAAACAACGGGTTCGATACATACATACATATCAAAGTGGCAAACAAGCTTGCAGTTTACGTTGATGTTAAGTGATGACTGCAGTCTATAGACACCCACACAAAGACCAAGGTCAACATTCAGATGCTGCCACTTCTGAGGCATAAAATCTTATGCCTCAGAAGTGGTAACGCATCTGCATTTTTACCTCTGGTTTTTTTTTTGATAAAAAAAGTATCAATATATTCGTTTTTGTAAAATCTTTTTCGATTCACCACTGACACCTTCGGGGATTACAGGCCTTAAAATATAGTAACGAAACTTGGAAATTTCAACCAAACTCCTAAGGGCAATTGATTAATCATAACATTACCCCTCTATACACAATATGTTTGTCCGTACATGACAACTATTTCTGCAAATACCCTCGAAATTCCTCGAATAGTTGTATATGGGACGGGACGTTTGAATGCGAAGTTGTTCTCCTTATCAAAACTGGGAAGTATTTTGATAAGGGTAACCCAGTTCGCTGTGGCGTTGTTAAGATATAGGTATGTATTAGAATTGACAGTGACAAAATGATAAGAATACTTTGTTAACTATATTTAAGGCATGTTTTTTACGTAATGGAAGTGGCAAACAAACAAGCTGTTCACGTTGATGTTAAGTGATGACTGCAGCCTATAGACACCCACACAAAGACCGAGGTCATAGTGCAGATGCGTTACCACTCCTGAGTCCTAAGGTGTTATGCCTCTGTGCCGGAAATTACAAGGCCATACATTACCTCCTGACTGGAACGCGATAGTGCTGATCACTACCATTTAGCGGCAAGTATATTAGTTAGTGCGGTGGTGCCGCTTACGCCTGCGAGCTCCGTCACTGTATGTACCGTCATATCATGTTTATGTTTGTGTTCGTATCTTTTTTTTGTACAAATATTTGTAATTGATTTTTTTTTTTTAAGTATTTCTGTTTTTTGCACACTAGCACTTAGATTTATTTAGACAAGAACATTGATACATAAAAAATGTTTGTTTTTTTTCAATCTATTTTCAATGTATACACAGTTCTTTCTAATATAGTTAAATATTTTTAGAAATTAAAGAAAAAACGGAATGAAAAATTTGACTTCGGGCAGGAATTAAACCTGCGACCTCAGGATAACCAGTCCAGCAAATTCCATTTTTTTCCGTTTTTTCTTTAATTTGTAAAGTTCACTCGCATATGTTATTGCGAAAAATAAATAGTTAAGTTAAATATATTTCCCAAAAGTCGAGTATGCTTGAATGCATTTACCTCTGCCTACCCCTTAGGGGATTTAGGCGTGAAGTTGTATGTTGTAAGGTTATCTGCATAACACATAACTTACATGTTACTTTCCACTCCTGATCTGCACCCCCTCTGCAAATGACATGAAGGAACCCTCCTTCATGAACGACTTGCTGGTATTCAAATCGGTGTCCCTAGATGCTTCAATTTTACTGTTTATTCCTAGTTTTCTATTTGAAAACTCGCTTTTAATTGCACGCAATGTATTTTAGTTATATACTTATTTTTAGTAGTAGTAAGTTTTCTATGTGTATTGTATTACAGGTTAGTCCTTAGCAGAGAATATGTAATGATACTACGTATAGAATGGACTTTTCGACGTCCCGCCCGATTTGCACGCATCACTCAACCCCTTCCCCTCTTATGGGCGACGGTTGGTATTTTGTACGTGTTACGCACACAGGTGCGCGTGTAAATACACGTCACTGATTGATGTCTGTGTAATAGAAACCAAATTAAGCGTTTTGTATGGAGTTTTGCTTCAGTGTCAACGGTGTGTCCTTAGTTGTTTATGGCTCTGTAAAAGCATGGACTACATATTAGTTTACGGTTATAGCAATTATGCAAATAAATTATGCATTTACGTAGAACACGAATAAAAACGTTCGAATAAAAACGTAACATATAAGTTCTGTTTCCCGAACTAGACTCTCACTAGAAACGATTGCTTGGTAACGTTTCCTAGGCTTACCTCAAAAGTAAAAAACGGAACCTTTGTAAGATCTTTCGTTCGTCTACCTGTTTGTGTCAGTCTGTCACAGCATCTTCTTTCTCTAAAAGTACTGGGAATATTGAGTAGGAATTTGCCACACGTGTTCTTTTATGTAATTGTATGTATGTATGTATCTTCACGCCAGGTCCCTAACGTGGTAGGCAGAGAGTGTAGAGCGCCAGATATCCCGGTTCTGACAAACCTCTCGTGCTTCGTCCACCTTCATCATTCTCTTCATACATGCACGCCGATTCCTAAGACTTTTGACCCATATTTTTATTTCTCGCAATTACGCGTACGAGTGAATTAGGAAATTAAAAAAAATCGATAAGAATATTAAACTTCGGCCAGGTATTTCAGGATAACAGGATCCTTTGTCATTTTTTTCCAAATATTCTTTGATTTCTTATTTCAGTATATAAAATCTCAATTGCACGTAACTGTGATCGCGAGTACGACTTGCACTCGCCCGGTTGCTTACTAACAAACTAAAAAATCATCTATACAAATAAATGAAATTGGAGTGTCTGTTTGTAATATTAAAATAAATGCTTTTTATTAAATGCAGATGTATTTATACACGATACATATACCAAAACCAATTTTTTTACCATTTTTGTCTGTTTGTCTGTCCGTCTGCCTGTCTGTTTATACCCGCTAATCTCGGCAACGGCTAGACCGATTTTGATGAGACTCACTGGCAGATAGTTGACGTAATGAGGAGTAACTTAGGCTACTTTTATACTAGCTGCACCGACGACTTCGTCCGGGTAGATACTGAACAATCATAAATTCTCACGCGGACGAAGTCGCGGGCACAGTTAGTTTTGAATATAAACCCATAAGGAAGCTAATACGGCTGAACGCACACAGAAGTGGATGCAACGAACTCGACTCGAGTGTAGCTATTTCTGACCCCTGTTATGCGGTGCACTTAAAAATCCATAAATCTCTTGGTACCGATTTTTAGTGCGCCTCGAGCGAACACTTATATGTTTGGATTGTGTCCGTTATTATTTTCCTCTTTGTATCCGTTGTATAGTGGAACAAAAACATGAGATATACAGAGTCGATTTATTATCTATACTTTATTTAACTTACGTTTATTTAATATTATAAAGCTGACGATTTTGTTTGTTTGTTTGCTTGAACGCGCTAATCTCAGAAACTACCGGTCCGATTTGAAAAAATATTTAAGTGTTAGGTAGCCCATTTATCGAGGAAGGCCCATTAATCCAGAGGATATATATCCACTAGGTTGCCAATCAAACTTTGGCCGCAAGTATTTTTAATTATTTTATTTATTTTTATCTTTAACAGCCAGCAACTCTTATTTGCGGCCGATTTAATTTTTCTCCCGTATATCATAATAATGAGAAAAAAAAAAGATTTAATTTGATATATAAATAATACAAGTACGATATGGACGTAAAAAGTTATCGGGGCAGAACGAAAATATGTAGGGGCAGCCAAGTGCGCAATGACAGCCGTGTTTTTTTCAGAGTCCTTATACATATTGCCGTGAGGTGAACGATAACGACGGTGTCGATTATTGAAAAAAACAAGGGAATTTTTTTTTTTCCCAAAAAAAAAAAATACTTTAACAACGGCCAAATTTTGATTGGGAACCTAGTGGATATATATTCTCTAGCTAGGTTATAAATAAGCGTAACAATTAGGTTTGCAGCATATCTGGATGAAAGAAATGATTCTGCAGTGGGATCCTAACATATAAGTCTATATTTCATCATAGAGGTGACCTTACGCTTTTAATATAAAATACTTGCTGTTGCCCGCGGCTTCGCCCGCGTGGATGTCGTTTTATAAATATTTTTTCCTGAATTTTGCTATAAACCTCACGGAGCCCGAGACCTATCCAACGAATGCAAAACCGTGGAAATCGGTTCGTGTGTTCTGGAGTTATAGCGTCAGGAAGGAAAACCCGACTTATTTTTATATTAAAGATTTTCGTATGCGCCTATTTCATATTTCATTAAGTTATTACGTCCCAAATAGTTCTTAACGCATATCCGAGTATTGGTTAAAAATTATCTCGCTTAACAGAATAATTATTGATCTATCAACCTAAGAACAGTAAAATCTATACTAATATTATAAAGCTAAAGAGTTTGTTTATTTTGAATAGAATAGAATAGAAAATATTTTTATTTCGAATAGATCTTTACAGATACTTTCAAAACGTCAATAAATCATAAACTACCTAGAGCGAATAACCATTACATATAGTAAAGAAAAATCATATATTAATAGTAAATTAAAAATTAAAATTTAAACTATTTGGTTAAAACATAATAATCATAAAATTTTTCAATTCCTTCAATGATAATAAATGAAGAAAAAGAAAAACTTATTCGTCAAGATCAATGTTATTCACTTAGCAGAGTTCCAAGTGCAGTCACTACTGAGAAGAACTCCGCTACCCAACAAACTCAGTAAGAGCTCTTTTAAATGAAAGCTTAAATCTAGTACAGATTATCGTGAAAAATCAAATAATGTCAACGTCCATAGCATAGATGCAAATAAACTGCTATCTACTAAATGTGATGTAGCCCCTGCAAACCAGAACAGACCAGTCCCCACCAACAGCACCCGTTCACGAGTATGACGCATGTGACAGCCATTGCCCTCCTCGACCATTTTAGAGGGAAGTGAGCAACCCGCCACACGACGCCGCCAAAGGCAAAGACATTTGTTTGTGTGTTTGCTTGAACGCGGTAATCTCAGCTACTACTGGTTCGATTTGAAATTTGTAATTCTTTCAGTGTTAGGTAGCATTTATCGAGCGAGGCTTTAGGCTATATTACATTACGCTAAAATGAATAAGAGAGGGTAGGTAACAATGCACCCGCGCGAAGCCGGGGCGGGCCGCTAGTCTATAATATTAAACTTAGCACGCTATTTTGAACAGCCATTAGCAATGTGAGCACGAAAACCGCAGCTAAGATCGCAGTATATCCAGAAATGAGCTCAAAAACGTATAAACTGTTAACACACAAATGGCATACCCGACGTTCCAATTGCGATTTCAATCGATTTAGATGCAATTAAATGCACAAATGTTACTAACTTTGCTTTTAGAATTATTGCTTTGTTATGAGTCTTGGGTGTATATTAAAATAAAAATAATAAAATACGCTTACACTCACAGCCACACAGTAGGTATAAACCTGTGTCGTGGGTGCCGTTGTACACATACAACACATACACAAACACCCAGACCCGAAACAAATATCTGTAGGCCATACAAATATTTGTTCCGGTGCGGGGATCGAAGCCGCGACCCTTCGAATCAAACGGTGGTTTCTTCATCAGGCCATAATCATTTTAATGAGAGACTATTAATAGAAAAATTGTGTTGTCCTTGCTTATTCTACATTCATCATTCTCTTCACACATGCATGCCGTTCCCTAGCTATTTGGTCATGTTTTGGCCCGTTTTAGTCTTCCTGTGTTTGCGTAGGTTCCTCTACCTTACCTTATTTGAACTGAAAATGTTGTTACCGTCGTGTCCGTTTCAATAGTAAGATCCATAATTTCATCATCATCACCATCACGACATACTATAAAGTAAAGTCCCCATATTTTGGTAGAGCTCTAGCGACGGAGCTCGCTGGCGTAAGCCCGCATTACCTAATATACTTGCCGCTAAATGGTAGTGTTCAGCATTTATCGTGTTCCGGTCAGGTGGAAATGTACGGACCTGTAATTCCCGGCACAAAGGCATAACACCTGAGCCGTCAGGAGGGGTAACACATCTGCGTTTTGACCTCTGGTCTTTGTGTGGGTGCTATAGGCCGCAGTTATCACTTAACATCGATGTGAACTGCATGCAAGTCCTCGGAAGGCTTAAGAGGTGGGAACGTTTGAAGAAATTACCATAAATATATAGTGCAATAACAATTAAGATTTTTCCTGTACAAGTTTTTTTTATGTAATGGAAGTGGCAAACAAGCACGCAGTTCACATTGATGTTAAGTGATGACTGCAGCCTATAGACACCAACACAAAGACCAAGGTCAAAATGCAGATGCGTTACCACTCTTGAGGCCTAAGTTGTTATGCCTCTGTGCCGGAAACACGATAGTGCTGAACACTACTGACACGATAGTGCTGAACACTACCATTTAGCGGCAAGTATATTAGGTAATGCGGTGGTGCCTACGCCCGCGAGCTCCGTCACAGGAGCTCTACCACCAGTAAAAAAATAATTGTAATAAGTTAATGCTTTTTACTTTATGTCATTGACAAAATTATCGATTAAAAAATTTTCTGTAATTCTTTTTCACTTCAGCCATCGTAAATTTTCAACCAAGAATAGGTTTGATTGAGCCTTTAATTTTATAAGCGTCGTTATTGGTTTTATTTTCTTAAAGTTGTAAGACACAGGTTTCTTTAATTACTTTCTAGGATAAAGTTAATCTGTCCTATAAATTTATTACGTGGAAACGTTGTAAGTGTTGTTCAGAAAGTGTGTTTCAGAAATTATACTTATGACTCAAAGTGGAAATAAGTAGGCACATAAGTGTTTCAACAATACTCAAAGGAAATATTCAACTTATTTTTATTACAGTTTCTATTATTTAAGTCGTTGGTATACGTATCTACTTTGTACGATAGTAAATATTATTATAGGCAACTAAACTAGATTAAGTAATCTATAGCACTTAAAAATTTGAATGAAGTTTACGTTCCAAAAATATCGTATTGTTTCAATGATAAAGAAAATAACTGAAATGCTTTCTTTGTTAAAACATGAAGCTAAATTATAATTATATCACAACGTTGCAAACGTAAATCACGTTAACTTCGAATCCCAGTTTCCGCCTCAGCGATAAAGTAAAAAAAACCGCGGAATGACGTCGCGATAAAAAGCCGAAAACAATCGCGGAACCCCGAAACGCACTTAGGTACGCCGAAAAAAAATTTCAGCGGTCCAAAACACGGACGCTGCGTCGATGCAGGGGGGTAGAGTGCAGGCGTCGCGACGCCGGCAGTCGGCCGGCAGACGCCGAGCGCGACAGTCGCCGCGCGCCATGTGACCCTGCCGGCCGCGGCCGCCATGACCGAAGGGGCGGGCAGGCCTCGGCCGGCGCCGCCCCGCAAGCCGGACAGCCTCAGCCTCGCCTGGCCGCGCTGGGACGATCCGCCGCCGCCCGCGCCCGAACCCACCAAACCTTCCTTGCCACTCGATGACGACTTCGGCGGCTTCTCACCCTACACGCCACCTGCGCCCATCCAACCCGACCACCGCCGACCCAGGAGGCCCCAGAGTGTCGTCTCCCCGCGCCCCATCACACACGTCGCCAGGAGGCCGCACTCCATCGGCTCCATCGACGATGACTGGCCCTCGGTGCCCATCCTGCAACCCGTGCCTCGCCGCCCCAGACCCGTCCCCAACACCCTATCCACCCTCCCGCGCGCGACCTTCAACTTGCCGTCCTCGCGAAGTGATTATCAGTTGCAAAGGCCCGCGATTATGACGAACGGTTATGGTGCTGTGCCACCTTCGACGTCCCGCCGGCTGTCCCTGCCCGGTGGTGGGGTACAGAGTGCCCCGAAGCCGTCCGCAACGTTCCACGGGCTGTCGGGGCTCATGGGGCCCCAGTTCGGCCCGGTGGGGGCGCTAGGCACCCCGGCGACCCCGAGCACGCCTGCTGCAGTTCGGGAAGCTGTCAGGCATTTGCTGCAGCAACCTAGGAATGGATTTCCGATCATGGAACACAAGTTGTCGCTTTTCATCGACATACTGGATGCACAGGAAAAATTCTCACAGGTGAATAATAGTGCTAGCTCGTATTTTCGCTGACTAATTACTTGAGGTATTATAATAGTGCGCCTATTAACATGTGGTGAACTAAGGTTTTATTTACGCTCACTAATTTCTTTAAAATAGAGGCGCCAATTAATTACCTGTGATAAAATAAATAATAGACAAACTCGTTTACAATCAAGTGTAAAATTAAGGTCAGGCGAATACAAGAATTCAATTACAATAACGTTTCATATTAGGTAATGTCACTGTGTAATATCGAAGTTATCATTACATTTCTGGCAAATAATAGACGAACTCATATCGTTATTTGTTTATTTTGTAACAGTGAATTATAACAACTGGAAAAATACACACGTATCTAAAGCTAAAGAGCGATTTGTGTCACAAAGTTTCTTTACCTACAGACCTACACTATCTCAAAACGTTATCGCAATATCTTAGTAATATTTGACTGTATGTTATAATGAACTCGAATCAATACGCGGGATATCCAAACAGAAACTATTTATAATCCATTTCCAAAATAAACACACTGAAGCAAGTTATGAACGCTCTGTTATGTTAAGTGATGTATTGCAGTGCAATGTTTCGGTTCGTATTCTATATCGAATATGTGTTCTTTATTTTGAATAACCGTTATGATATAACGTTTAGTTTTGCGGAAAAATAAATAACGTGTGTAAATATGGGAAACCTCACTTGCTTTATTGGTTGCGTGCCTTTGATAATTGTGTAGATTTTAAAATTATATCTGGAAAGGAATATAGGCAACGTATTATTATTTTTTTTTATGTTGTGGTAGTGGTACACAAGCATGCAGTTCACATTGATGTTAAGTGATGACTGCAGCCTATAGACACTTACACAAAGACCAAGGTCAAAATGCAGAAGCTTTACCACTCCTGAGGCCTAAGGTGTTATGCTTCTATATCTCTCCTCTAGATCTATCCTCTTATGTATAATGCATTAGTTTTTATATAAATTACGGTACGGCCCTGTAATTTCCGGCACAGAGGCATAACACCTCAGGAGTGGTAACGCATCTGCACTCTGACCTTGGTCTTTGTGTGGGTGTCTATAGGCTGCAGTCTTCACTTAACATCAATGTGAACTGCATGCCTGTTTGCCACTTTAATTACATAAAAAGATATTATAAGCCGAATTGAGATACGCATCTCAGACACGTCAGAATGTATCATGATAACACAGGATTATATGAATGTAGAAGAAAGAACGGAAGGTATGTCAGGACCGGGATATCTGACGCTCCACACTCTGCCTATCCCGTGAGGGACTTAGCGTGAAGATACATACAGAAAGTTAAAATTTTAAAGAACATAATTCCAAATTCAAATTAGGCAAATGTGTGATTTTCATTTGTTTTTCGTACTGTCAAGATGAGTGAATCTAATGAAGAAATTCGATACATTTTAAAATTTTACTAATTTTTAAGGTAAAAATACAACGCAAGCCGCGAAAAAAATTTGCCATCTTTATGGACCTAGTGCAGTGTCTGTGAGAGTAGCACAAATTTGGATTAAGCGTTTTCAATCCGGAAATTTTGATGTCAAAGATGCACCTCGCTCTGGTCGCCCTATTACGGATAAAATGGATGCCATTTTTGAAAAAGTGGAGCAAGATCGACGTATCAGTAGTTACGACGTAGCTGAAGAACTGAGAATTGATCACAAAACAGTTTTGGCGCATTTGAAAAAAGCTGGGTACAAAAAAAAGCTCGATATTTGGGTACCTCACGAGCTCACTGAAAGAAACCTAATGAACCGTGTACTCATTTGTGATTCTTTATTACGACGTAATGAAACCGAATCATTTTTGAAGAAGCTGATAACTGGTGATGAAAAGTGGATCACGTACGACAAGAACGTGCGAAAAAGGTCGTGGTCAAAGGCCGGTCAGGCTTCACAGACTGTGGCGAAACCCGGGTTAACTCGCAATAAGGTGATGTTGTGTGTGTGATGGGATTGGAAGGGCATTATTCATTATGAGCTATTACCACCAGGCAGGACTATCGATTCTGAACTCTACTGCAAACAACTGATGAGATTAAAGCAAGAAGTTGAGAGAAAGCGGCCGGAATTGATCAACAGAAGGGGTGTGGTGTTTCATCATGATAACGCTAGACCTCACACATCTATAGCCACTCAGCAAAAATGAAGAGAGTTTGGCTGGGAGGTGTTAATGCATCCGCCGTATAGTCCTGACCTTGCACCTTCAGATTTCCACCTGTTTCGGTCTCTTCAGAATTCTTTATGCAATGTTAGGTTAACATCACGAGAGGACTGCCAAATCCACTTGTCGCGATATTTTGATGAGAAGTCCCAAATTTTTTATAGCAATGGGATCATGTCCCTACCTACAAGATGGCAAAAGGTTATCGAACAAAATGGTACATACATACTTTAGTTAAATTTAAATAAACTATATTAAAAATTGTTTTGAATTATCCTTAACAATGCAAAGAAACTGTTTCCCCAACCTTATAAAATTATTTGTATTTTCGGTTAGATTCAAACATTTTACTTTACATATCCACGCAAGCGAATGACAAATATTGAAAGGCTTACTTAAAAATTGTCATATGCGTTTTTTATAACTGTTTTTATTATATGAAAAGAACCGCAATACAAACTGAAAGCATTTATAATCGATACTCAGAATAAACATTCACTTTGTGTCGCCTATGGTTATAAATATGGGTAAGTTATGAATTTTGCTAAGTGATGTATTGCTGCAGTGTTCAATGCTCGATACGAATTTCGCATTCGAGTTTTAAGAGAACACATCTGGTGCCATTAAATCGTTATTGTAGTTTTCAGCATCGTTATCGAAATGTGTTATTTTTCAATATCCGTATGAATGTAAATTACAGTATTTAGTTATAACTGTAAATTTATTAGTGGAG
This sequence comes from Macrosoma leucophasiata, assembly GCA_036365455.1. Taxonomy (NCBI): domain Eukaryota; kingdom Metazoa; phylum Arthropoda; class Insecta; order Lepidoptera; family Hedylidae; genus Macrosoma; species Macrosoma leucophasiata. Next base: position 14,965,022 of record JAWQUS010000004.1, read on the forward strand.
TAATTAACACCCAAATATAGCTTCAAAAATTGGGACAAAGATGTTGTGATATCGGTCCCCAAAATACCTTAGTTTCTGGCTAAAGCGAAAATAGAAGAATTCATTGACATCATTATAATATATTATTATATTACCTGGTGGTGGCATACTACCGATGGCATCAAGAGTCCCTTACGAGGTAGTTTTTTTTGGTAGCTCTGATTTTGGATGAACATTACAATATCACACTCTCACCATCATGTAGTATATTCGACCGACGCATACTTTAAAACTTCTTTTAAATTAAAAGTTATTTAATAAGTTAGATATTGAGGATTATTTAATTCTTTAAATATTTTATCCATCTCCATGTTAAGCTGAAATACAGGTTATAGAAAACTAGATCGTAAAGTCGACTTTTTTAAATGAAAAACTTAAGGATTGCAACTGGTAGAAACTTCCGAAGTTGTCAAATGTCGCGGATCTCTCTGAGCGTTGGGGTTTTGTAAGAACTTTGTATAAACCGACATTTTGTTTGGAACATTACATAGAGCAACACCGGAGGGGAGGAGCCATATGCAGGCTTTCCTCTCTGTCAAAGTACAAGCCCAAATGAGCCTATACCTGTCGCCTAGATATTTAAATATGTGCGTGAAATTGTTTCTTTATTTTGTTAAAGTCAAGGTGTGAGTTTCGTAGTAATAGACGAATTTTGTAGGGTGCGTGTGTGTCGCACGCATTTTCCCCCGCAAAAAACGACAGACTGTTTTGCATCGGTAATACACGCTATGGCTACTCCCCTCCAGTCCGCCGCGGCCGGTGGTCCGTGTTGCTCTATGGAACATTATAATGTAACGTTTTCGTAGGTTTTCGCGAGCTTCATACATTGTAGAAAATTGAACTTGCGGATTTCTCTCGCGTATACAACACTCCCAAACTTCTTACACCCGACGTTTCGGTCGCTTTCCAGCTACCGTGGTCACGGGCAGACTAATTCGACTATGTTCAGCCTGGTCTTATATAGCTGAGACGGAACACAACCCTAATGCGATGTAAACCACTAGTGGCACCACGATAGCTGGAAAGCGACCGAAACGTCGGGTGTAAGAAGTTTGGGAGTGTTGTATACTCGAGAAAATCCGCAAGTTTAATTTCTACAACATTATAATGTATTTGTTTAGTATTTATCTGTATATATCAAAATTAAACAACGTTCGTTAATCACACTAAAACTCAAGACTGGCTTGATCGATTTGGCTAATTCTAGTTTTGAAATATTCCATTAAGTCTCAGCAGCTGAGATAAGGGGTCGCTTAATATATTTCTCACTTAGAAGGTGACCCCCACCACTGTGTAGGTATAATGTATGATATCTTATTAAAAAATAGAGATATATGTTTTTTTTTTATTTAACGCTTTGTAGTACCAACACCCTCAAGCTTTTTACTGGTGGTAGAACTCCATTGACGGAGCTCACGGGCGTAGACACCACCGCATTACCTAATATACTTGCCGCTAAATGGTAGTGTTCAGCACAATCGGTAAGGTGGTAATGTACGGCCCAGTAATTTCCGCCACAGAGGCATAACACCTTAGGCTTCAGGAGTGGTAACGCATCTGCATTTTGACCTTTGTATAAGTGTGGGTGTCTATAGGTTTCAGTCATCACTTAACATCAATGTGAACTGCATGCTTGTATGCCACTTCCATTACAAAAAAAAACTATGATATCTTATTAAAAAAAATGAGTTTTGTTTTATTTAACGCCTTGTACTAACACCCTCAAGCTCCATTACTCTTTTATCAGTCAAACATCAATACGATCTACTCAAATTTAGTTAAGTCGGGGTCATAGTGAAAGCCCTTAATTATATTGGCTAAGAACGACCTGTTACCCTTCAAAGCATACATACAATTCAAAAATACATACCTCTCGTTGTGGTTAATATCGAACAAGTTGAAACTTTGCCTTCGATGATGTATTGGTATGCATTCGATGTTTCGTTTCCATATCTCGCGTTCACTTTTTGTATCAATATATCATTTTTGTCTCATTTCCGACGGTTGGTGTTGTCAGTTTTGAAATTGGAATAGTTGGCATTGAGAACGAATTGTAATTAGTTATTGTGGAATAAAAACAAGCAGTAAAATGAAGAGTTACCGGATAGAATATTGGGTTCATTGCAATTTGAAATCAGTATTATCGAGTGTTTATATTTACATTGCAAATAAATGAAACAATAATGGTGCTAGTAATGCCCCTTGTGGCATACCACTACAAATACATATTCACCTCGTACAAAACTGACTAGAGTACTTTTTTTTAATTTTATGGGATTGCATTTTATGCATATTGCCAGTGTCAAGTAAAACGATATTCCGTATTCGTAATAAGCAACGTAAAAGTCAGAGTCAGTCAGTCAATTTATCAGTCCGTCAGTCAGAGTCACAGTAATTCTAGTAAAGCGATGGCTACTTTACCAGAACATTTACAATGAAGTTTTGGTGGCAACCCGAAAGGACATGTTTTCGCACCGTTATTCTATTTCTCTATACACGAGCACTGTCATAAGCCTATATCAAACAAAATGCCACCAACTTTATTTAATATAACTCAAAAATGCACCGAGAAAATGAAATAAACTAACAGCACCACACGCCTCCTTCAAGGTTCCCGCCAAAAACCCGACTAGAGTACTTGAAAAATTATCTAAATAAGAAAAACCACAGATTGAAATAAAAATGTCATCTATCTGTATACGTATATAGATCACAAAATTTGAATACAAATAGTTTTTTTTTTAATAAGAACAGCAGTGTTTGGTTCTTTGAGTTACTCCGCCTACTGCTTCATATTATCAACTATTTCTCTAAATTCTCTATTAACAAATACATAACACGGTTCAAAAGTCTTAATCCAGTATTTAAGCTAGTTAAAATAAAAGAATTTGGTAGCAAATGAAATGAGATGCAATGAACAATTCTATTACAAAGGGTTACCCTCATCAAATTACCAATTTCCTTTTTCATGGTCGTTTACTTAAACCTTGTTCCAAAAATAATAATCCAATATTTGTATTTTACGTTATCAACGTTAAAATGTTTTCTTTTAAATTAAGTGTTGTAACAAAATTCTATGTAAGCATATTTATTTACAAACTTTACAATATACATTCAAACACAAACGATTCTCGAGTTACTTAAAGTTACTGAAAGTAATTCTAAACTCGGCCTTTTTTTCGAAGCTTTTTTGAGAATATTTTTTATATTTCGTTTATGTTTTAGCCAGCCAGTAAAAAAAAAAAATTCCCAAAAAATACTTGCGGCCCTTTTTTTGATAGGCAACCTAGTGGATATATTCTCTAGATTATAAATATACGTAAACATTAGGTTTGCAACATATTTGGTTAAACGAAATGAATCGGCAATGGGATCCCCTAACCTTTATGTTATATATGTATAGGTTTTAGCCAGCGTTTGCAGTATATATATTTTTTATGTAATGGAAGTGTCAAACAAGCTTGCAGCTTGTTTGACACTTGCAGCTATATCGATGTTAAGTGATGACTGCAGCCTATAGACACCCACACAAAGACCAAGGTCAAAATGCAGATGCGTTACCACTCCTGAGGCCTAAGGTGTTTTGCCCCTTGAGCTCTACCACCAGTATGAAACATAAAAGTGCACAAAAATATGTTTTTGACTACATTTCAAATTTATACTAGTTTGCCACCTAAAATAGCAGTCCAGTATTAGCGCCACAAAGCAACTTGAAGTCATCAACATCAATTTTTTCCAAACAAATCCCCACGCCTTGCCATACAACAAACAACCCTTTCACGTCCCACCCTAAACGATTTCGAAACATTTAATTTAGCAAAACCAAAACAAGTTAAATGTGTTTCATAAAACTTTGGCCCCGATAAAATTCACGCTCCGCTAATTTAATACTCATACAGGATTATCCCTAAAAGTTGGTAGATTAGTTTACGCTGGTATATCAGAAATCCGTGCAAGGTCAAATACTTTGTATGGAGTTTTGTATCGGGGAACGTCTAGCGTGATTCATACTTGATTTTTTTTCTTTCTGTATTGCCGTCCACCTCGGCTTCGCGGTGGGAAAATGTTACCTTCATTTCTTACTAAAATTAAAAGTAAACCTCTTTGATATGTGGTGCTTTTATGCTTTTCCTTCAGTTGTAAAATTGTTGATTAACGTCAATCATGACGTTAGCTGGAATTTTGGCGGGAACCTTGAAAAGGGCGTGCGGTGCTCATATATTATTTCATTATCTTGGTGTATTTTTGAGTTATATTAAATAAAGTTGGTGGCATTTTTTATGATATAGGCTTATTACAGTGCCCGTGTATAGTGAAATAGAATAATAGTGCGAAAACACGTCATTTCGGGTTGCCTCCAAAACTTCATTGTAAATGTTCTGGTGAATTAGCCATCGCTTTACTCGAATTACTGACTGTGGCTGACTGATGGACTGATAAATTGATTGACTGACTCTGACTTTTACGCTCCTTATTACGAATACGAAATATCGTTTTACTTGACACTGACAGTATGCGTAATAGCGATGCCATAATATTAAAAAAAGACGTTAGCTGTCTTCTGTCTACTAGTTTACATTCGGATACATGGAACACCAAGAAACCATTACCCTATATGTACTAAAGTACTAGACAGACACTCCCCTTGGTAGCAGGGTTCCAGTTTTTTTCATTCAATTTACCACACTTTCCCATGACAGCTGATGTGAAAACCCTATATAAATAAATATCTGTCAAACCAATTTATAAATGCAACAAGCTATTGTTTTTTATGTATGTATGTATCTTCACGCCAGGTCCCTAACGGGGTAGGCAGAGAGTGTAGAGCGCCAGATATCCCGGTTCTGTCAAACCTCTCGTGCCTCGTCTACCTTCATCATTCTCTTCATACATGCACGCCGATTCCTAAGACTTTTGACCCCACCATCAGACAGAACTTGACCTATTTGGTCATGGTAGGTCAGTCTTGGTCTTCCTGGGCCTCTGCAACCATCCACATTCGCATTGTATATCTGTTTAGTCATTCGCTCATTCGACATTCTTTCTATATGCCCGAACCATCGGAGCATGCCTTTCTTCATTTTTACACCGATACTATCATTCACACAAAGTCTCTTTCTTACATCTTCACTTACGAACGCCTTCATTATTTTTATGAAATAAGTATAAGAATAAGTTACAATTATTTTAATGTTTTTTTTTTTTATTTTAATGTTTTGCTTCTGTACTAGAAATTATGGTAGTGTATGGCCCCGTAATAACTGTCATAGAGGCATAACTGTCTTAGGTCTAGTTTGTTGCCGAACCTATCTGTTTTATTAGTATAAAAAAGTATCTAATCGCTTATGTTATTTCATTATAGTTTCTAAAATAAACTTAGAAGAAAGCACCTATCTCCCTTATAAAAGTTTTCACAACATTATTTTACATAACACTGTAGTATCCTGTCTTAACTGCTCAAGTTACTTAAGTTTCGCTTGAATGGACTACACTAAGTGGTACTATAAGTTATATCAAAATGTTGTATACAACTATTGTAGGACAATGGTCTAGTCTCGGGTCTTACATATACATTACTATATATGTACCCCCTTATTCATAAACGTATTTTAGCTAAAATGTTGCTAATCTCTCCTTTGTCTTTTTCTATTCTGCACATTTGACAATGCAACTGACAAAGACAAAGCATTCTAGAGTTAAAACGTATCTAATATACGTTTATGAATTAGTCTAGATGAAGTAGACATGAAGTGTTTTTTTTTTAATGTTTGAACATAGCAAACAATTGCTTACTTGCACATGTTAAGTGATGACTGCAGCCTATAGACAGACAGAGTCATGTCTCTGTGATATTTATTACAGAGCCATTCATTACCATCTAACCCGAACACGCTAGCGCTGAACACTACCATTTAGCGGCATATAGATTAGGTTAGGTTGTTGCGGTGTTGCCTACGCCCTCGAACTTTTACTGGTGGTAGAATTCCAAGTGTAGGAAACACTTAGAATACCTACCACCAGTAAAAGTATAATTATAAATTAGTAAAAAGTTTTGAAATGCTTAGGCGAGTCTATTCATCGGGAGTATGTTTTCGAAATTTTGTCGTTTTATTTGCATCTTTCCTATTTAGACATTTCCAAAATTATATGGTTTTATACCAGTAAATTTGATGTAACTTTTTTGTATGTTCTGCCAAGTCACTTTCAGATGTAATTTCTTCGGATATTGACTTCTTGAAATTTGATCAAGTTATTTTTTATTATAGAGAAGGAATGTTGTTAAAAACATTTCCATGAATACATTATACAAATGGAAGTCGATCATGGGTGATGGATAGCTTGCAAATGGCTTTCAATGAAGAAATTATTCGATTACTTTGGGATGAGATTTGAATAAGGTGTGAAAAGGCCGAATTATGAATATTGTTAAAAAAAGAACACGCTTATTTATTTATTTATTTTTAGGAGTATCAACAGCAAGGTAAAACATAAAGTAAAACAACATTCACTAGGAATCTAGGCGATCTAGGTCAGCTTGAACTTTGCCAATGTCAGTGATTGTTTTGATGTTACAGAATATTTTCATATCGTCAGCAAAACAAAGAAGACGATTACTGTGAAAGCATTCTGAAATGTCATTCAAAAATATCAAAAAAAGCAATGGTCCCAATAAACAGCCTTGGGGAACACCACTAGGTACGAAAACCCAACTGGATACGTAACTACTGACGACAACAGCTTGTGACCGATTTTTTATATACGATGCAATCCACCTGAGTATTTCGCTCCGAATACCCATCTTGACTAGCTTCTGCAGTAGTATTTTATGGTCAATTTTATCAAAACACGTACTGTAGTCAGTATAAATCACATCAATTTGATGGCCTGAATCCATTTTATCGGTAAGATATTCATTGAAAAGCACTAGATTCGTAGTGGTGGATCGGCCTTTAAGAAAGCCATGCTGGGAAGGTTCAAATGTGTTTTTGAAAGTAGAATAAATTTGATTGTAAACAACGTTTTCAAAGATTTTGGATATGATACATAATTTGGAAATTGGCCGATAGTTAGGAATGCAGGTTTTGGATCCCTTTTTGTGGACAGGCGTCACGTAAGCTTTTTTCCATGATGACGGAAATTCTTTACTCGCAACTGATTTTTGAAATAAGTGAGTGATAGGAACACTTTACGATTTAGCACATTTTATTAAAAATATTGCGCTGATGTTGTCAGGTCCAGCAGACTTTGAGGAATCAAGTGTTGACAAGAGCTTTTCGAAGAGCTTATATTCTATGAATCGGTAGACAGCATTTTTTTCTTTTTTATGTCATGAAGTGGCAAACAAGCTTAACTTTGATGGCGTTGGTGGCGTTAATGGCGTTGGTGGCGTTAATGGCGTTGGTGGCGTTAATGGCGTTGGTGAAGTTAATAGCGATGGTGGCGTTAATGGCGTTAGTGGCGTTAATGGCGTTGGTGGCGTTAATGGCGTTGGTGGCGTTAATGGCGTTGGTTGCGTTAATGGCGTTGGTGACGTTAATGGGGTGGTGCAACAAAACAAAAATGTACTTTGTTAATATTGATGTTTTTACTTCTGTCGGAACTTGCCGTTGCTAATGGACTTGCTCTTTTCCTAATGATTTTGTTATGTTCTTAAGTATGTTTGGATGTATCTTCTTTATAAACCTCTTCATTCGTGGACTCCGTTTCACACTAACGATGAAAAACCCCTTCCAACTTTATTCACAAAACAATTCACTATAGTTACTGCCGCTATCAAAACAAACTTAATAAAAATATGTAGATAACCAAAACCAAACCATTAGTGATAATTTACCGTCCTCTCATTATCATATTCCACGTGGGATATTGAATAAAAACTTGAGAACATTATAAATTCGCTCAGCTCCCGCTCGCTCTATCTCGCTCTCACTCACGTCCTGTTTCACTGTTTCGTTTTCACTCGCTAAACTATACCGTAAATGCATCTTGATTTACATTTGTTGCGGCTCGACTTGTTTGTGTATGTAATTTTGTATTTTGTCAAAAGGGTTGAAAAGAATTTGTTTGGGATACGGATTCGATTGTTGACTCTATTTTTTATTTTACATTATTAGTTTACATATGATTCAGTCTTCAACTATATTTATCAGCTTTAGGGTATAACAAAGGCAAATAGTAATAATGGCAACCCATTATATGTCCCACTGCTGAGCACGAGTCTCTCCCCTTTTTGGGGGGAGGCCTTGAGCTTATTCCACCACGCTGCTCCAATACGGGTTGATGGAGATAAAGGTTAGTGGCCAACTCTTTGTCAGATGTTTTCAAACCGTCTATAAGGCCTCCGACAAGGTATAAAGACTGCTATCTATCGATAGCAACCGGGACCGACGGCTTAACGTGCCCTCCGAAGCACGGAAACGCGCATTTTAATTTGCCACAAGCGATCACCCATCATACTGGAAATGATCCAGCCCTTCCAAGGTTCCAACACTAAAACACTCGTAATATCCGACAGTAATGAAAAGCGCTTTCCTTGTCCACATTTAAAATAATTCACTTACAATCTTTTTTAGTCCTTACATCTCGGTGATATTTCATATTGAAACAAAGGTTTCTTGCGAACGGGGACAAGTGGGAGCCGTGAAATTTGAGTATAATACCGAGTGGGTTTGAAAGCCGGGTCGAATCGCATCGTCGGGCGGAATCATTTTTTTAATGGCGACTTTTTTATGTATTTCATTTTATCAATGGATATTTTGTATTTGCGTCAAAAAAAAATCAAAAACACCGCGGACACTATCCGCGGTGTTTTTGATTTTTTGCCGTGAATTGAATTTTGTATTGTTTTTCATATGCGAAGTTTGTTTTGTTTGGTTCGTTGTATCAATAAATATAATAATAATAATGGCAACCCATTATACGTCCCACTGCTGGGCACGAGTCTCTCCCATTTTTGGGGGGAGGCCTGGAGCTTACTCCACCACGCTGCTCCAATGCGGATTGGTGGAGGTGGGTGGGTTAGTGGCCAACCCGCTGTCGGATGTTTTCAATCCGCCCATAAGGCCTCCGACAAGGTTTGACGACTGCTATCTATCGATAGCAACCGGGACCGACGGCTTAACGTGCCCTCCGAAGCCAAAACGCGCATTTAATTTGCCACTAGTGGTCACCCATCACACTACCCGACCGCGCCCCTAGTGCTCAACCGAGCAGATCGCTTCCGATCTACACCAGCCGCGGGGCCATGCGCGCTTTAATAAATATTCGCGTTGTATCAATATTCGTATTTGTAAACTTGTTCTTCTGAAAAGTCAAATAACTGAAAGCAATGAGTTTGAAAATACAAACGATGACGAAATGCGCCCTCTGTAGCTTAGTGGTATAACAGCTGGACTCTCCAGAGGTAGCAGGTTAGATCCCTGCCTGAAGTAAAATTTTTCTTTCCATTTTTTTTTCAGCATTCGCACGTAATATTTCAATTTTGATGAAAAAAAAAAAAAGGTTTGAATTTAGCATCTTTCACCCGTTTGGTGAAGCAAAAAGGCCAGTGTTAGCAGGGTCATACGCTGGGTCCAGGTCCCTGGAAGTTTTCCAGTGTGTCCAGTTTGGTAATATGCCCGGTATATGACATTTGGACCGCCATCTGTTTCATAGGACACAACATAATTGACGGACCTCCGACTATCGCTTTGGGGATAAAGTTACGTACGTTAGAAAACCTATACCATTTTTGTCATCAAATATACAAATAACTTAGGGTCAACCAACGAACAACAAGACTTTATATTCGAACCGGGATCGGGGATAAAATATAAGCCGTTCCCTTTGTACTTCATAAAACAATTCACCCGCATGCTGTCCATTTCATGTTTTACGTGTTTGCTTATTTGATTTGACTGCTATGGTTGCATTTCGTTCGAATTATCGTCAATCCACTTGTTAAGCGTGGTGATTATGGCATATCCCCGTTATGTGGGAGGCTTTGGTCAAGCAATGGATGTACTATTTATTTTTCAATAACATATGCGAGTGAACTAAGGAATAAAAAGCAAAAAACCGGAAAGAAAAATTTGACTTCGGGCAGGAATCGAACCTGCGACCTCAGGATAACCAGTCCAGCCGCTTTACCATTAAGCTACCGAAGTAAGCTTCACGTCAAATTTTTCTTTCCGTTTTTTTATTTAATTTCTATAGTTCACCAGCAATGGATGTCTTCCGGCTAATATGCTTAGGTGAACGTCATCGTAGTACGTAGCTGCGTAGCGTCGTCGCGTCTCTCGTAGCGTAACAGATCTACGGAGCAATCCGTAGCCCGTAGCATGGTATACAACGAGTCTTTACAATCTATTCTGTCAGCTTTTATTAAGGACGAGATTCACAGACCGCACTACGACTTTACTTTCAAGCAAAGTACGCTTCGAACTGTCAAATCCCATACTGTACTGACGGTTCTAAGCATACTTTGCTCAAAGTAAAGTCGTAGTGCGGTCTGTGAATCTCACCATATGTCACCATGTATTTTTTTTCTAAAGTTCTGTTCTAAATGAAATAATAACATTGAAGGTATTGTTTTGACACTAAAACCTTTAGCATTTTGTTATATTGTCGTAGTCGTAGCATCTGCTATTTTTACATATAAATTTAATAGCGACGTAGAGAACTTTTGAGTTATATTTTAGTAAAAACCTAAAAATGTTGTGGTATAATACATTTTTAGGCAATCTTTATGCCAATAATTGACTCGAACCTGAACACGTCACATAAATAAATGAATCTATACTAGCTGACCCGGCAAACTTCGTATTGCCTCACAATGAAATAATGTGTCAAAGGTTTGATAGATACGGACATTTGTATGGGAAAATAAAATTGTAGTTTTTTCTATTTCCCTTCAATTTTTTCATATTTTCCTTACCCTTTAAACCTTCCCTAGACTTCCAAAAAATCATTCAAAATCAAAATTTGCCAAATCGGTCCGGCCGTTCTCGAGTTTTAGCAAGACTAACGAACAGCAATTGATTTTTATATATATACTAGCTGACCCGGCAAACTTCGTACTGCCTCAGAATGAAATAAGGTGTCAAAGGTTTGATAGATACGGACTATTTGTATGGAAAAATAATATTTGGGGTTTTTACTGTTTCCCTTCAATTCCTTCATATTTTCTTACCTTTTAAACCTTCCCTAGACTTCCAAAAATCATTCAAAACCAAAATTAGCCAGATCGGTGAAGCCATTCACGCGTGATGCTGTGACCAAGGAAAACGGGTTGCATTTTTATATATATATAGACGTGGCCGGCTATGCTCAGACCAAAAATTTAAAAAGTGGAAATAATTGAATTATACGGTATTTCGTTCACTACAAAATAAATTTAATTAATTTTAATTAACAACACGTGGTAATTATGCTGTTAAAATGTAGCTTAAATGACACGTTTGTAGATTTACCATAGCAGCGCCATCTATTGATTACTTACTCAACCCAGTCGAAAGGTATCGACATCTGTTAGAATCATTTGGAGTTAACAGATAATTGTGACTGTCAAATAATAACAGACAAATAATTAGCAATAAATTAAAATTGCGACTATAATTTGAGATTTAAACTATCCTATCTCTCAAGTTGGATCGAACTGCACATGGTGTGCGAATTTTATTATAATCGGTTAAGTGGTTTAGGAGTCCATTGAGGACAAACATTGTGACACGAGATTTATATATATTAAGATAGATATGCAGGCTACTTTTGAAAATTATGCCTCCATTATAATTATCACAGATACATAATAACAACTAAGGTCTCAAGGGTGGCAACGCAGCTGCATTCCTACCTCTGGTTGTGTAGGTGTCTATAGGCTGCATCACTTTACTTCTATCTAAACTGCATGTTCACTTGAAACCATCGTTACATAAGATAAAAAGAAAAATTAAAAAAAAATTGCTAGTCAGTCTATGGTAACTTCACGCCTGTAATCCCCGAAGGGGTAGGCAGAGGTAAATGCATGCATTCAAGCATACATGCAAACACCCACGATTCGCCGGTTACGTTTTGGCCCATGTAACAGGTGGCGAGCCTGTTGACACCTCCGGGCACATTACCAAACTTTGAGGTACTGGGAAATTTCCAGAAAATAGAAAAATCCCAATAGAACCAGAGATAAAGGCTTTTTCACCATTATCTCATGCATACATGCAAACACCCACGATTCGCCGGTTACGTTTTGGCCCATGTAACAGGTGGCGAGCCTGTTGACACCTCCGGGCACATTACCAAACTTTGAGGTACTGGGAAATTTCCAGAAAATAGAAAAATCCCAATAGAACCAGAGATAAAGGCTTTTTCACCATTATCTCTGATAACCCCTTACCCGGGAATCGAACCCAGGACCTCAGTGTAGTAGTAGTGGCCTGCTACCACTAGGCTACCGAGGCAGTTATGGCAGTCTATGGTTTTTAAGGTAAACCCTGTGTACACAGTTTTATAGTAGTAACACATGACTGGATCGAAACCCGCGCGAGCGGATCGCATCGCACTTGATTAATAATAATTTCTCTCCTCTACGAGTCATTCATCAATACAATAGTCCCATGTATTCTGTGGGGTTTGTCTGTGTCTGTATTAACTATTGATGCAGTCAGAGAGAGGTCCCGCCGAATATAACAAAATAGATCTAAATTCTCGAAAGGGCTTTTACGTTTTACGTGTTGGACCCCCCATGTCCCCGCGCAAGCCTGACGGGAAAGATGGAAGGTCTGGGGTTCAAATTGGACTCATTGCTGACGAGAGACATAAAATAATAATAACATAACAGAAACAATCTCACCACACAGCCATTTCCTGCGCGATCTAAATCTAGATCTAAGTGAGAACGAACAGAACAAACCGCCTTACAGTTGGAGATAAAAATAAAACCCAATATCGGAGGTGTTCCGTTTCCCTTTGGAAAAGAATACAGTTGAGCACAGTTGGCCCGATCCACGACAATTAGTTGAGTGGACAATACCTTTTATATGTTACGATTTTATGGTTAATTTTATCATTTGTGTGGTCTGATATTTTTTGTCACTGGGCATATCAACTCAAGGCTTAAAGGTGGCAACGTATATCTTTTTTTTATGTAATAAAAGTGGCAAACAAGCATGCAGGTCAATTGATGTTAAGTGATGACTGCTGCCTAATAGACAACCACACAATGACCAGGGGTCGAAATTCAGATTTGTTACCACTCCTGAGGCCCCTGTGCCGGAAATTGTGCCGGAAATACAGGGCCGTCAGTTGTTGTTGAAATATCAATATTCTGCAGAAGTCACATAATATCATCATGCATGTGATCTGTATGCTTATTTGACATCTACATCACATGCTTAATATGTATGTATCTGCCAGGTCTCTAACGGGAGAGGCAGAGAGTGTAAAGCTCGCGACAAACAAATTAAATTAGGCGTTCTTAAAAATGATAGTGCGAAGTTTTGTATCGTTGAACAATTGTGTCCTATCCATGCAACTAACTTAGATTGTATACAATATATAGTCGAAAGAAAGCTTAACATTAGATTTGTGAACGTACGCATTGTTTGATTCAATAATAAGACTACCATTATACCCTCATGCAAGCGGCATTCGATCCATCAGTCATTAATGATGTTTGACTGGTTGGTTGCTGAAAAGTTTAATTTATATGATAATATATCCATATCACTGTTCACCAACTTCATGCAACAATTAGTCACCGTAGGTTATTCGACAGTCACACCTTGTTAAATTAAATATTTTTCTTGTCTGTGGAAATGTTTTTATGTAAATCTCACCAAGGCCACAAGCATGAAGATCATTTACTAGTAATATGAACCAACTTCGGTTTTATTATTAAAATGACTACTCGAATAGGTATTATTCTCTTCAATATTTTAAGAATAAAATAGTCGACGTCATATAAAAATCATTTCTCACGCTATTCATCAACAATGTATGTTACTTTATTCAATATTCGCCGAAAATCACGCCGATTCTTACACCTAAAAGTATTATAACATGTATTGTAAGCAAAATTCAACCCACGTACTTCATCCAATAATAGAAGCTTTTATGGTCGTCGTACAAAAGAATTTTTACGATATGTAACCGAATGAGCTTGATAAATAGGCCATTAAAGTCGTCGTGTCGTTACAGTGTCGTGCGGTGTGATGTGCTCGACGCTAAAAGCTACTTTTGTTCTGTTTTCCATGAGACTTTAAATTAGCGGATGGCTCGCGTTTTAGCGATGTACTTTGAAAGTAATTATGTTCTAGTTGTATGTAGATAATATTATTGAACGTAATTACGTAATGCCATATTATTATTTCTTTAAGTAATATTAGGTACTAGAATCCTTAATGCAAATGAATGAAAAAAAATATGTATTTTTTTTTATGTAATGGAAGTGGCAAACAAGCATGCAGTTCACATTGATGTTAAGTGATAACTGCAGCCTATAGACACTCACACAAAGACCAAGGTCAAAATGCAAATGCGTTACCACTCCTGAGGCCTGAGGTGTTACGCCTCTGCGCCGGAAATTACAGATTACAGATGTAGGTGCCTATCAATTTGAGAACGACTTTGCAGTACATAACTGTTTTCTTAAAATGGTGATAATTATTATGTTACATTTAAACAGCAAAACTGCCTACAGAATCGATGTCAACCTAGATACATGTATAGATAGAAGTACCAGACAAAATTGGATCAGATAAATGCATGCATTCAGGTATAATTGCAAACACATACAATTCGTCGGTTACGTTCTGGCCCATGTAACAGATGGCGAGCTCGTTGACAACTTTGGGCACATTACCAGACCCCGGGGTACTGGGAAATATTCAAAAAACGGAAAATATTTTTTTTATGTAATGGAAGTGCAAACAAGCATGCAGTTCATATTGATGTTAAGTGATGACCGCAGCCTACAGACACCAACACAAAGACCAAGGGCAAAATGCAGATGCGTTACCACTCCTGAGGCCTAAGTAGAACGGCTATACCGATCATTATGAAATTTTCTGTGTATATTTGGTAGGTATGAGAACTGGTTGTAGTCTATTTGCTATATTCCTGAATGGGAAGGATGATTCTCCCCAAATATAATTTTTAGATTTTTTGGACATATAATTTTTATACCTCTAAGGCGATACAAAGTTCGTCAGGGCAGCTAGTTTAAATATAAATTCAGCCTACGTTCAAAACATTAGTAAATTGTCTAGACAAGAAACTAAGGAAGCATTTGTCATTGCGATTTATTGCGTTCAAGTTGGAAAAATTTTATTCGAGCAGAGTTGTGACTTCGATGAATTCATTTATTAATTTCCAAGATGAGTTCGCTTGAGCTGGCCATTGTTAGGGCCCCATTAGCTGTGATGTTGTCAACATCCAAGTTGGATGAATTCATAGTTAATTTACTACTAGTTGGTACTGTCTGGTGAAATTGTATGTAGCAAAATGATTTTGTCTCGGCGGTACAATCGATCTTTAATATGATTTTTTTTAAAGTTATACCGTATCACAAAGCAAGTGAGTTTATTTTGTTTTGAACATCTTGACATGGTGACAATGTGGAGGTATACGGCCACCAGGTATAGGACCACCTGTGAGGTATACGGCCACAAGGCACGGAACATTATTATTACAAAAATTATTGAAAATCTTTCATGCGTGCTATGAAATTTGAAGAGTTCCCTCGATTTCTCCAGGATCCCATCATCACATATTGACATAGTTACAATGGGACCAACTGTGAGGTACACCTTATCCAACAAAAAAAAAACAAATCGGTATAGGTGTTTTCAAATTATTGCTGAACATACATAAAAAAAAGAAAAGATCCCGGACGAATTGAGAATTCGATCTTTTTTGAAGTCGGTTAAAAATACCGTACAAATATCTACAATCAAAATAATCAGGATCTATTTCAACACAATTTCAGCAAATATCAGTTAGCTGCAATAGCAATAATTCCAATAACACCTTGGTTCATTGATTCGTGCATTGGAAATGCACAAGTTTATAAATTCTATGTTCACCAAATATAATTGAACTTCGGACTTCAGCATGCAGGCGAGAATTATTGCTATTGATTCTTTGGAAATGGGGGAAAATTAACTATAGATAAATCAAAAGATTGGGGCAGACTTGTAAAGCGATTAGACAAATGCAAAGTTATTATGGCTTTGCTGAAAACCGATAAGCGAGTCTATAGGTTGCTTTAGTGATGTTTTTTGTCATGAAGTGTCAGTTCACATGAATGTTTACTGATGATAGCAGCCTATAGACATCTACACCAAAACCAGAGATTTAAATGGAGAGGCAGTTTTAAATGGAGAGGCAGTGCCACTCCTGAGACCTTACATGTTATGTCTCTGTGATAGATATTACGGTATTTAACCGGAACATGGTAGTGCTAAACACTAGTACTTGGCGGCAGATAGATAAGGTAATGCGATGGTGCCTACGCCCTCGAGTCCCTTCTACTCCCACTCTACCACCAGTGGAGTATTCTTTTTGAAAATATCTTGCATTTGACTAAAACGATCCTTATCAAATTGCTATTCATTCACTGGTCAATAATTGCTCAATCCCATTTTTCGGCCGCTTTTGAGCCTTTTCCTGAACCTATTCATATATATTAAACACAAGCTATTGGCCGCGGTTCCGTCCGCGTGTAGGTTGCTTTTCGCGTCACCTGTGAAAACTCGTCAAATCATCCTATGGCAAGGAACATTTTTTTCAGGATAAGAAGTTTCTTATAATCTAAGTCAGCTAATATTAGCCCTATTTGTATAATAAATTTCATCAAAATCCGTTCCGTAGTTTTTATTAGTTAGTTAGTTTTATTAGTGTGAAGTGTGATTATTATCTGTCAGGTACTCTATTGCTTCATCATCATCACATTAGTCTAAAGATGCCCGCTACTGGACTAGAGCCTTCCCCTACGTTACCAAAAATATTGTTAGTTCGGGAGATTACGCCATCATTACGCGGATTGGCGATCACGGAGCCGTCAGTTTTGCTCTATTGCTTACCAGAAAAAAAAAGCAACTCGATACCATGTCAACACGCAAGTATTGCAGAACTAAATTCCTTTGGAACTGCACGCCACGGTTGAAAGGAAACAGAATTTATCGGTCCGACGCCAATAAAATATTCGACAACTTTCTAGAAAAACTAGCGAGAAACGGATGCTCTGGAAATACACAAAAATCGCATACACCATCCGGGCAGAAATGATATTAATTTTTCTTCCAATTGCCACAATTTCACCGCCTTTCAGCTGCTCTCAGTCGGATATTGCGCGTTTTTAATAGAAAATGTTGCTATTAACGAAAATAAAGTTGAAATGAAACCGATTTTTATAGATATTGTACCGTAGAAAAGGAACAGAGAAATGCTTTTTTAAACTAGTCCAATACCTACTTCACTTTCAATTTCTTTTTTTTACGTTTGGAAGGTGGCACACAAGCATAGTTCACATTGTTGTTAAGTGATGACTGCAGCCTATAGACACCCACACAAAGACCAGAGGTCAAAATGCAGATGCGTTGCCACCCCTGAGACCTTAGTTGTTGTATCTCTGTGATAATTATTACGGGACTATACATTACCATCTCACCGAAACACGATAGTGCTGAACACTACCATTTAGCATCAAGTATATTAGGTAATGCGGTGGTGCTTACACCCGCGAGCTCCGTCACTGGAGCTCTACCACTTCTATGTGTTTTAGTTCTTAGTACCTACTTAAGTGTGTTTGAAAAATACCAAAGGAGATTATTTTATCGAGAAGACAAACGGAACAAACAGCCGGTTCCGTTTTTTAATTGATTTGACAGATATTTTTGTGAGACTTTTCACGTCATCTGTCATGTCACTGTGTAAGTCTGGTCAATTGACTTCAGAAAATTGGAATCGAGCTTCCAAGGGGTGTTCTGTCTAGTACTTTAGTGTACAGTATCCAACAAGAAATAATACACATAGACCTCAGGAAGAGACGTCGGCTTATTTCGGATCTGTAGAGCGTTATCTCTTTCGCACCTTACCAATTTTTTTCGTTTTTAATTTTTATGGAAGTGGCAATCAAGCATGCAGTTCACATTGATGTTAAGTGAAGACTGCAGCCTATAGACACCCACACAAAGACCAAGGTCAAAATGCGTTACCACTCCTGAGGCCTAAGATGTAATGCCTCTGTGCCGGAAGTTACAAGGCCGTACATTACCACCTGACCGGAACACGGTAGTGCTGAACACTACCATTTAGCGGCAAGTATATTAGGTAAGGAAGCACGCATGGCCCAGCGGCTGGTGTAGATCGTAAGCGATCTGCTCGGTTAAGCACTACGGGCGCGGTCGGGTAGTGTGATGGGTGACCGCTAGTGGCAAATTAAATGCGCGTTTCCGTGCTTCGGAGGGCACGTTAAGCCGTCGGTCCCGGTTGCTATCGATAGATAGCAGTCGTTAAACCTTGTCGGAGGCCTTATGAGCGGTTTGAAAACATCCGACAGCGGGTTGGCCACTAACCCACCCACCTCCACCAATCCGCATTGGAGCAGCGTGGTGGAGTAAGCTCCAGGCCTCCCCCCAAAAAGGGGAGAGACTCGTGCCCAGCAGTGGGACGTATAATGGGTTGCCATTATTATATATTAGGTAACGCGTATTTGACGTTTGTCGACCATTTTGATCAAGTTTATACCAATTCCGGACTACGGATGCTTATGGCAGTGTGCAGCAGAGATAAAGCTCCATAAAGCCGTAACTAGCCGATTGTCACTTTCATAGGCTCGATGTGCATAATTCCTTGATAAGCACTGTATATAGGTTAATGCAAAACGCTTGCTACCTTTTTTCGCTCAACAAAAGTCAATTTGATTCTAACATATTCCAATGTTGTACGTTGAATGTGCGTCCCTTATAAAGCGTATGTATTTTTTTTAGCATTCTTTATCTTGTGGCTTTCATTTTCTTCGCGTGCCAACTTTATGGTTACATTTTCCAAAACATTCACCCTCACCCGTGCATTATATCAGATCACTGGCCTAACGTTGTCATTGGACCGGAAAATTGATTCTAATGCCGACGTATTAAGATTCATTTTGCTTGGGTCTTTTAGTGCGTGTAGCTGATCTTTGTGCCTAGAAGGTTTCTTGGGTTAGTGATCTTGTAATGCGATAACCTAAACTGTTCTGAGTTCTTTTTATATTACATTTTTATATGGTATATTGTTGTTTAGTTATTCGTGTGTTACTGCTTCGCTTGGTAAGCGTTTTTCTGTTCAGTGGACACTCCTAGTACAGTACGCAGCTAGATTGCACATGAAAGAAAGAAAGAAAGAAAGAAAAAAACACTTTATTGGTACAGTCGTGAGAACCTGCGACACAATAAATTCACTGGCACGTAACTTACAATGTATTAGTAAATTTAAAAATAAAATAAACGAATATACAGGGTTAATTAAATATATCCAACGCATTAATCGTCACAGGTGATTTAGGTACGTCAAGACTAACAACTTTAGTTCTATGATCCTGGTGAGCGAAGCCTCCCCTTAAGAATCATGCGCTAGTTACAAAAAAAAACCCTGTATAGAGAAAAAAATTAAAAAATGAACAAGAATATCAAAAAGAGCAACATACACGACGTACATGCACAAGCAGTGTCTCACGGCTGCACCAAATAGATTCCAGTTCAGCATAAGTCAGGCCGAAGCCCGACGCTGGTTTTCAACTGGAAGCTAGTTGGTGACTCACGGATGTCATTCTATATTAAACAATGAAATATTACTTATACATAGATACATACATAGAGCAAATAACTTATGTGTTTACATTACTTATACATATACATAAAAAGACACAGTATAGTACGTATACACATCAAACTTAGGAGACATACTTCGGATAATTTCGGCTCTGTAAAGCGTTATCTCTTTTGCACTCAACCTACGTGACGTTTGTCGACCATTTTAATCAAGTTTTAACCGATACCGGACTATACGTGCTTACGTAGGTAGTGTGCAGCAGAGACAACGCTCTACCAGTTCGAAGAAACTAGTCGATCATATCTCTCCTAATATGTGATCCTTCCATATGCAATATTTTTTTACAGCAACTGTACGTTTGACGTCCTTAGTCGAGAAATTACTGACATTTTTTTGTGTTCCGTACCTCAAACGGAAAAAACGAAACCCTTATAAGATCACTCATGCGTCTGTCCGTTGGTCTGTTCGTCTATCACAGCTGATTTCGTAAGTTTTAGCTCGATTGAGTTGATATTTGGTACACATATGTAAATCAAATATAAACGTGTGACAACGATTTACGTGTACCCCTAAATGATGTCCCTCCCTTTTTTTTTCAAAACAACAAGGCTTAAAAATATGAAAAAAAAAACATACATATACAATAGTTCTTTACCGGATCGGAAAACGATAGCTCTGAACACTTCCATTTAGCGACAATTAGACTAATTAATACGGTGGTGTCTATGCCTGCATTATTATCTAATCGTTAGTTTTTTTTTTTTTTTTTTTTTTTTTTTTTTAACTTTCGTAGCCTAGCTGAAGTTCTACCACCACTATATTTTAATAATAATGGATACCCATTATACGTCCCACTGCTGGGCACGAGTCTCTCCCCTTTTAGGGGGGAGGCCTGGAGCTTACTCCACCACGCTGCTCCAATGCGGATTGGTGGAGGACCAGTAAACTTATATAACTGCTGTACAACACGTGAAATATCCAAATATTTTTCAGTTTGTGTTCAGCATTGTACTGTAATAAAAACAGGGGTAAATGATGACATCGCACGCTCAATTACAAGAGTGTCGGTAAAGCAGGTGGAAAAATCTAAATTTGATGAAAGCAACTCGCTCTCAGCAGATTATCTAATGAGGAACTCTGCTTCTGGTACTCGATCGTGGGTTCACATTAATAGTAGGGGAATGCCTGTACTTATTTCAACCTTGATGCATTAGAGGTATAAAAATGCGTTGTCACTCCTTAGGTTCATGTTTTTATGGTTCTTTGTCATATTTTTATTTTTCGCAATTACATGTGCGTGTAAATCTAGATCGAATCAAGAAATAAAAGAAAGAATGGAGAGAATAAATTGACTTCGGGCAGATATCGACCCTGCGACCTCTAGCTACCGAAGCCCCTGGCGCTTCACTCACATGTGTTATTGCAAAAAATAAAAATATTACAGATGTTTATTTATGATTCCTATAATTTTTGAAATGAAAAAAAAAACCTAGTTAAATATCCAATTTCCGATGATGTCCATCAGCCAGTTCGAGTTACGCAGTTTAAATTATAATATCAAACTAGAAACTGTTACAATGAGCTGGTGCTAATATTTTATGTTGCTACAGACTGTTCCGTTGCTTTGACATTTCTGTTTAATGTTTAAATTGTTAAATGTTTACGATTCTTTTTTGACGACTGCATTTATTAACTGCCCTTCACGATTTCGGTCTAGCGGCGAGTGGCAGGGTGGGCGGGTCGGGGTTGGTGCGTGGAGTGTTTTACATTCAGAATCAGAATCATTAAAATATTTAAATAGAATAATTAGGATAATTGTTTTATATTATTTCGCATTAACACATGCTTGTGAAGTATATTTTTCAAAGAAAAATATGTATGTGTCGTTTGCGATTGAACGACCTAAAAGAGCCGGCTCTTTAGATCTACGCGAGCCAACGGTTCACTTCGTTGAAAAGGATCCGTTCGGTTATTTTTCGGATTACATTGTAAATCTGTAGATAGGTCGCGCGAGCTAAAGAACCGAAAGAACCGTAGTGATCTGCGATACGGATTCGTTGCAATCGAACGAATGACACATATATAAAGAAAAATGGAAAGAAAAAATTGACTTTAGGCGAGACTCGAACTCGCGGCCACTGGGAATCTAGTCCAACCGCTCTTCCAACTGAGCTACCGAAGTCCTGCCCGATTTGTCAAATCTTTCCTTCACATTTATTGCATTGCCTTATGGTGGCAGTAGCGTCATCTATTGTCACACTATGCTAGTTAGGCAACCGATGTGCAAATTCACTCCTGAGGTCTAAACTGTCATTAGAGCAAAAATTAAATGGGGATATTTTAAAAGTCGAGCTTTAAATGATTTTCTTCAATCGTTCAAATTCAAATTACTGCTTTCAAGTAAGTATTCTTTTATTCAGATTCTCAACACTCAAAATCTGTAAAAACCATTAAAAGCGATATTGCAGATGCTATTTTAACCCCGTAAAGAATAATTCAAACGAGATTCATAATAACACTGATTGTACAACGAAGCTGAAGTTTTAACTCGCTCGTGAATAAATCATGAGTTCAGGTAGTACGGGTCAAGGATGAACCGTTCCATACAAACAATGCAGACTGAATGACTGATACTTGACACGCTGACGCGAATTTGCAAGTTATCGGAGTTGTGGCTTGGTTATGAACAGTTACATCGGGTAGAAGATTTTGATTAACGTAACATTTTGTGATTTTCAAAATTATTGTTCTGATATTTGGAGTGTTTTATTCATGTTTAGTTTCATGTTGTAAGGTTTTATATCATTTTTCGCAATAACATATGCCTTATCTATATAAAAATCAATTGTTGTTTGTTAGTCTCGCTAGAACTCGAGAACAGCTCTACCGATTTGGCTAATTTTGGTTTTGAATGATATTTGGAAAATATGAAGAAATTGAAGGGAAATAGTTAAAACCACAATTTCATTTTTCCATATAAATAGACCGTATCTACGAGTATCAACCCTTTGACACATTATTTCATTCTCAGGCAATACGAAGTTTGCCGGGTCAGCTAATTAAGTATAAAAGCTACTTCCTTACGATATTCAACAAACTGCAAAGTTTATTATATCGGTTCCTAACTAGCATTCTTGGCAATAGATGTCGCTACTGCCGCCATAAGGAAATGCCATAAATGTGAAGGAAGAATTTGACAAATCAGCTGTGGACTTCGGTAGCTCAGTTGAGAGACCGGAGACCGGCTGGACTAGATTCCCAGTGGTCGCGAGTTCGAGTCCCGCCCGAAGTCAAAATTTTATTTCCATTTAACTTTTAAAACATATTGTAAGTCTTTATAATTTTAGGATTTTAGTACGCAAAAAAAAACGGTATCCTTTTTTCTGGTTGGCTGATTCTTCAGACACATCCCATCGTATCCTTCAGTCGTGATCGATGGTATTTTTAAACTCACAATAGTGTCAAATAGTTTCATATTAACAATAGGAAGTACAAAGTCGTCTACTTAAGAATTAAACAGCTGAGTTGGTATTCCATACAAATTCTTAATTCTTCTTTCCTTTTCTTCTATGTCAGAAATAACCGAAATGTTCCCGGGGTTCCTTTAAACTGGAAATGGGTAGCTTTGTTATTTTAGACTGTTACTGACGCTCTACATCTACAAAATTGAAGCTATTCCACTAGTGTTATTGCTGTTAGGACTTTACAAAAATATACTAGATACACAAGCTAGATATACACTTTCCTCTTCTTCGATAAAGATTTACCCCCTTATTCATAAACGTATTTTAGCTAAAGTGTTGCTTATCTCTCTTTTGTCTTTTTCTATCCTGCACATGTGACAATGCAACTGACAAAGACAAAGCATTCTATAGCTAAAACGTATCTAATGTACGTTTATGAATAAAAGGGTTATACCTTAACTAGATGACCACTTAAATAGATGAAATTAATGCAGCATTAACGTTATTTTTGCAAATTAATCACATATAATTTATTCACTGTTACTCGTGTGAAAACAATTTTTCAATATAAAACGTCGTGTTTAAAAATATCACGCAAAAATCCCTAACGTAATTTCATAAACCCACGGAATTGTCGTCGAAAATTATATTTTACCGTCGGCTCCCATAATTAGGTCAATTGGTAAAAATCGTCGTTCGCACTCGGTAGAATTAGGGTTATTTTTTACAACTGCCCGGAAAATGTGCGGTTTACGCTGGCGAGGACGGAGAAAAACGCCACCTGCGCACAGCTTGGGTAAACTGATTTTTCTGTTTGAAGGGGACACGCATTTTAGGGTTAGTACGTGAGAAATAACATGTAAACTTGATGATATTTGAGTATGAGTTTAAGAATTTTGCGGGAATATGCATTATCCTATTATCTTATGGCGTTCCTGCTTTCTTTCTTTATAGGAGAAACCTTAACTGGGGATTGCAATCCGGATGGATCCGGACCGATTTGACATAAATGTCGGCTTAATGACAAATCGAAAACCTTCAGATCCGATCACCGGATTTGGTAAATATTGCCGGATCCGTTAGGTATCAAATCAGTGCCGAATCCGGCCGGACCGAATTGCAATCTCTGATCTTAACACCAGGAAAGTACGGCGGTATTAGTAGATAATTTTCTTCGTAACGACTAATTTAGTCTTCGTAATTTTATTGAGAATTAAATCAATAATTATATTATTATCAATTATTGATATAATAATGGCAACCCATTATACGTCCCACTGCTGGGTACGAGTCTCTCCCCTTTTTGATCGGAGGCCTGGAGCTTACTCTACCACGCAGCTCCAATGCGAATTGGTGGAGATACGGGTTAGTGGCTAACCCGCTGTCGGATGTTTTTCAAACCACCTAATAAGGCCTCCGACAAGGTTTAACGACTGCTATCTATCGATATCAACCGGGACCGGCTTAACGTGCCCTCCGAAGCACGGAAACCGAAGCGGTCACCCATCACATATCCGACCGCGCCGGTAATACTTAACTGAGTAGATCGGTTACAATCTACACCAGCCGCGGGGCCATGCGCGCTTCAATATTGATATAATAATAATTACTAATAACTACATGCAGAAAGTGTACCGCCCATCTATAGGAGTAGTATCTTGCTACTACTAAGCAACGGAGTTACAGTTTCATTTCAGCATATGAAAATGTTAAATTCGTTTGCAGAAAGGGGTCTTTTGTGCAACTAATTTAATTCAGTATGAATCCCAAAGTGCTCCCCCCGTCTATGAAAAGTAATCAATTACTTTGTGCTTATTAAATTGTCGATGACGCGCCCTTTTCGTCCGAGCTCCGATAGCAATGTCTTCTTTGAACTGTGACGTTTTCATTTTGTACTTTAAGATGGACCGTTCGTAGTGACATATATTTTAAACGAAACAAAAAGGGAGGAGTTTATTGTTTGTCTTGGAATTCTCATTTTGGTTTTTCGTTTGTTTATATATTTATATCCTGATCAGTCTATCGTTTTGCGATGTGAAGGGAACGACAAAGAGGAAGAAAAAGATCCATCCCTGATTTTGGAAAGCTTTCATCCAAAATTCTTTAAATACATTGTCTTTTCGTCAATAAATTGTATATTTGTTTTAAGTCTCTGTCATTCACATTTTGAAACAGAAATTGTCCTCATAACCTAATAAAAGTCCTTATATTTAAGATTTATTTTAATGATAATTAATGAAACCGTTATTGCAGTTTGAGACAACATTTTGTAAATTTTTAAGATGACCTGATTGAGAATATTTCATTACTGCAAATGGAAGATTCAAGATTTAAATATGTTATGTGATTAATATACTCACTCAACAGAATAACATTTAACGAACATTAAATTTATCCCAAGGGGCGATCCTTGCGAATTTTAAATGTAATTCGAAAAAAAGAACGTTCAAATAACATGTATACAGCTGCCTAATGATCCGTGCAACAATTCTGTTAACTCATCCCACCTCCAGTTTAGCTAGATCTCCTGCTTCCGTTCACTACAAAATATTGTTAGAAATTTTCAAATGATCGAATTTGGTCGTGGCTCCATATAAAATGGCTAAAACGTTACAAATTACAACGTCGTAAACAAGTTTAGTGGGTACGTCAGAATAAGACTGATGTACTTTTAACTCTGCTATCGAAAGCTTGTATTATGTATTAGTACTTGATTGGTGATTAATGTTATTGGTGTAGTTAAGAAATTTAATTGGTCCCATTGTTACACCCTGCGGAACCCTAGAATAATTTAGTCGTTTAACATTGCTCGTCAAAAATGTTTTTGCTGTTTTTTTTTTTCCAAGAAAAACAAGCTTAATGCTGCTACATAACATAAAAATATTCGTAAGCGAAGAAAACACAAAAGGTTGAGAAGGAACCTAAAAGTGTACTTATTATTTTTTGGCCTATATCTACACTAATCACGAGTTAGATCAAAAACTATTCCTTCAGCAGATATTGAGGGATATTTATTGGAGTATTCTAAAACTCTGATGGTGGAGCTCCAGTGACAGAGCTCGCGTGCGTAGACACAACCGCATTACCTAATATACTTGCCGCTAAATGGTAGTTTTCAGCACTATCGTGTTACGGTCAGGTGGTAATGTATGGCCCTGTAATTTCCGACATAGAGGCAAACACCTTAGGCCTCAGGAGTGGTAACGCATCTGCATTTTGACCTTTGGTCATTGTGTGGGTGTCTATAGGCTGCAGTCATCACTTAACATCAATGTGATCTGCATGCTTGTTTGCCACTTCCATTATATAAAAAAAAACAGATAAATTAATGTAATTTTCGTCTTCATTCTTCTTATTAGGAAAAAGTTATTCTCTGCCCTAATCAAAACGAAGGTTAAGGGCAACAAAGGTTTTTATTCAACTGTCAAATTAATTCCTTAAAGACAAAAAAGTAATAGGGAACGGCGCAGAGGATAAAAAGTTGGACATTCCCGAAAATTGTACGTCAAGTTATTGTTAAAAAATATTCCACTTTTTTCTGATTGAAAATGAATTTCATTGAAAAGCTGCCAAGGAAAATTTTTAACTTTCCTGGATTACTAGCGGACGGCGTTCACCGTGCGATCCTATAATACGTCTTTGGTAAGCAGAAACTGGTGGTAGAGCTCCAGTGACGGAGCTCGCGGGCGTAGGCACCACCGCATTACCTAATATACTTGCCGCTAAATGGTAATGTTCAACACTATCGTGTTCCGGTCAGGTGGTAATGTACGGCCCTGTAATTTCCGGCACAGAGGCATAAGACCTTAGGCCTCAGGAGTGGTAACGCATCTGCATTTTGACCTTGGTCTTTGTGTGGGTGTCTATAGGCTGCAGTCATCACTTAAAATCAATGTGAACTGCGTGCTTGTTTACCACTTCCATTACATAAAAAAAAAGTATACTAATTTCGTAAAAAATAACATAATAGGTATGATTCGACTTAGAAGTTTTTCGCATTTGATTCTTTAGGCGAAGAATTATCTGTACTACTATTATGTGGAACGACAAGTGATATATAATATGCTAAATCAATATTTTCAAATCCCTTAAAATTAGAAATTAAAGAAAAGACGGAAAGAAAAATTTGACTTCGGGCAGGAATCGAACTTGCAACCTCAGGATAACTAAAACAGCCGCTTTAAAATTGCCTTAGATTTTTCAAATTTAAATATTACGCACTCAATTGAAATTTTGAATTTTGAATTTTATTGCCTTAAAATTGCCTTAGATTTTTCAAATTTAAACATTACGCTTTCAATTGAAATTTTGAATTTTATCAATATTTAACACAACAAATGTAAATTCTATATTTATTTAGTTCTTAATTACATAAAAACGGCGATATAACGAAGACTTCCTTAAATTCCCAACCCTCTGACCTATGACGTCACAACATCGCGTATGATTGATGACGTCAGTGTAATAAAGACCCCGACACTTCTCAGGGTATCTCCGTAATGGGGTATTGTCGCTTACTATTCAGATATTAAAAATTGTTTTCTGTATGAGTTTCTGTGCGTGGATGAGATAAACCGTACTTAATGATAACTCTCTCGTTTGTAAGCTTTACAATACATAATTATTCGAATTGCTTTGGATTCTACCATAATGTATTTTAATAAATAATAATAATAATAATGGCAACCCATTATACGTCCCACTGCTGGGTACGAGTCCCTCCCCTTTTTGATCGGAGGCCTGGAGCTTACTCTACCACGCAGCTCCAATGCGGATTGGTGGAGATACGGGTTAGTGGCCAACCCGCTGTCGAATGTTTTTCAAACCACCTAATAAGGCCTCCGACAAGGTTTAACGACTGCAAGGCTTAACGTGCCCTCCGAAGCACGGAAACGCGCATTTTAATTAACCACTAGCGGTCACCCATCACATGAACCGAGTAGATCGCTTATGATCTACACCAGCCGCGGGGCCATGCGCGCTTCATGCACATATTTAGCGGAGTTTTGTGTATGACTCCCTTGTTTTGTCATTGTATTTTCCTTGGATTTACTTGTTTTTTTTTAATTTTCATTAGGAAATGGTTTAAATATTTAATGTATGGCAGAACGACGTTGACCAGGTCAACTGTGATAATTAAACATTTTGACTTTGACTTTTTCTATTAATGTTAGGATCCCACTGCGAAATCATTTCGTTCATCCAGATATGCTGCAAACTTAATTTTACTCATATTTATTATCTAGAGAGTATAAATATCCACTAGGTTGGCTATCAAAAAATGACCGCAAGTATTTTTTTTATTTTTTTAAGGAATGTTTTTTTTTAATTTGGTTTTTAATAAAATATTGTCTATCTCACGTCAATATGTATAAAGACTTCGAAAAATCACGGCTGCCGTTGCACACTTGGCCGCCCCTACGTATTTTCGTTCCGCCCCGATTACTTTTTACGTCCATGACGTAGATGTATTATTTATATATTTTTCTCATTATTGTGGCACACGGGAGGCAAATTAAATCGGCCGCAAATAGAGTTGCTGGCTGTTAAAGATAAAATGATTTAATTAAAAATACTTGCGGCCAAATTTTGATAGTGGATATATTATATATTGTCTAGATCATAAATATGCGTAAAAATTAGATTTGCAGCGTATCTGGATGAACGAAGTGATTCTTCAGTGGGATCCTAGCCTTATTGTTTCTTGATCTAAAATGAAATCATGAAACAATAGCATATCGAGATTTAAACGTTGGCGTAAATAAAGCACAGTTTATTTATTCTGCTGTCTATCAAGGTGACCTTGGATGAATTTACCGCTACCAGTTCTCGTGTTTGGTTTGGCATATACAAAACTCGAGCGTCGAGGATCACATGAATAGTTGAGGTGCTTTGACTCGTGGGACAAGTAAAGAGATCTTAAGACCGCTTATCAACGCCAGGTTTTGCTTGGGGGTGATTAGTGGACATGTCATTTAAATGGATAAGTATAAGTATATAAAGACTTCTTTATATACTTATACTTATCCACTAGTAGGTACAATATTCTTACTTAGTCGTGTCTCAAACGTTATGCATTAATTATTATGTCAGTCCGCGTAATATATCCTTGATCCTTTGAACTATGCAAAAAAAATATATATGCTATATGAAAAATTCACCAATTTCGAGTCGGACTCGCGTTTTCAGAGTTCCGTACAGTTAAATAATTTCCATTTAAATTCGTTAGAAATTGATATTTGGGTCGCTTTAAATGTGTGTAAGAAATTTAAACTAAATTGGTCCAGTGCTTCCGGAGAATAGGTTATAACACAAGTAATCTTATAAAGAAATTACAGAAAAAAAAATTAAAATCGGGCAGGGATTGCACCTGCGTCATCAGGATAACCAGTCCAGCCGGTTTAACACTATTCTTATAAAGGTTACCTTTTTACTTTTGAGGTAACCCTAAAAATTTTAAACAAATCGGCGCCTACTGTTGTTTTCTCTCCATCAAATATGCTTGTTGGCTTTGTCTTTTCTAACTTGATTCTTTATTTTATTCTCCGTTTAAAGAGCTTGGTCAAAGACCAACTTGATTCATTCAGACGTTCAGGCCTGCTTGAACGATAATTAACTTTACCATTCAAATTACACATTTAAATGTTTTAATAGGTTATAAGTTAAAACACATTCATGCTATCAGCATAACAATTTAATAACGTACTTAGTATCATAATACAACTGTCTATGCCAGAGTTGCAAATCGTATTTTTTTATTTTAATAGTTCAAAAATTCGACGAAGTTTCAGGCATATACGGCTCTTGAAAATAAACAGCTTTCGACCCAGAATAAGTATAGGGATACACAGTACATAATTTTGAATTCGCTTCACTCTAAGCTTTGCAAATTTTGGAATACTCCTTAAATTCCTAAGGAATTTTCCAAAAGTTTGCTTATTCTTGTCTTACTAATAAATAAACATAGAAACTACGAGTAATTAAGTTATTCTACCACGAATTTACAGTTCCATCAATTCCATCGTTTGAAACAATACCGTTTTGTATTTAAGATCTATGTATCTACGTCCACAGATCTTTGATAATGAACTATATAATCCTAACTTACTCCTAATGTTATCTTAAACTTCAAAGATTTATGATTAAACGTAGAGTTAAATTGTCTAGAATTGCTGTTTTCTTATCAATTCTCAGGCTTCACGCTCGCGATATTTATTGAAGCGAATGTAACGCTCTATTATCACTGTTATTTTACGCTTTCAATGTGAAAAGGGCCTTTGAGATTAGTTAATACACTGATAATAGTGAAGTTGTTTTATTCAAGGCCAATCTATTATAGGTCGCTGGTTCAGACCCGGCTCGAAAGACCATGTAAGTAGTTCGGTTAATGTAAAAGAGAGTATGGAACATTCTGATGATACCTATTAATATTATTAACTATTTTTGGACCATTATTTATTTTATTATATTAAATTTATTATAATAAATATTTATTTCATATAGAAATAATGTCGAATGAGCGAATGACTAAACAGATATACAATGCGAATGTGGATGGTTGCAGAGGCCCAGGAAGACCAAGACTAACCTACCATGACCAAATAGGTCGAGTTCTGTCTGATGGTGGGGTCAAAAGTCTTAGGAATCGGCGTGCATGTATGAAGAGAATGATGAAGGTAGACGAGGCACGAGAGGTATATCAGGACCGGGATATCTGGCGCTCTACACTCTCTGCCTACCCCGTTAGAGACCTGGCGTGAAGATACATACATGTAATAATAATAATACTACGGCCGCAGTTTGTTTGATACGTTAAAATAGAAACGTTCATTACATTAAAGCCAGGTGCTTGTTTAGTTGCTACGCCTGAAGCTTATTACCCGAGTTCACATCACAGAACATCGATGCCTTGTCTATCGCATCGATATCCCCGAATATAATCGATGCACGAATTCCACAGGCTCTCGGCAGGTGCCAAACCCG
The DNA here is from genome assembly GCA_036365455.1 of Macrosoma leucophasiata. Classification (NCBI taxonomy): domain Eukaryota; kingdom Metazoa; phylum Arthropoda; class Insecta; order Lepidoptera; family Hedylidae; genus Macrosoma; species Macrosoma leucophasiata. Next base: position 14,996,296 of record JAWQUS010000004.1, read on the forward strand.
ACAAGCCTCTTACCTCGTCATCCTGGCATCAGATTGAAGGCTAAATTATCTAATTCTATAGTTTCATCGATTAATACTAAAATGATTAAGAGGAAGACACCTTTACACTTTAAATTTAAAATCGTTATTGATACTAATAATTATGAATTGTTAAATGGTAATTGTCTATGTTAGTCCGTAATATGTATTACATAACTAACCCGGCAAACTTCGTATTGCCTCAGAATGAAATAATGTGTCAAAGATTTGATAGATAGGGACTATTTGTATGGGAAAATGAAATTGTGGTTATTACTTGAAATTGAAGGGAAATCCCTTCAATTTCTTCATATTTCCTTATCTTTTAAACCTTCCTTGGACTTCCAAAAATAAAAACCAAAATTAGCCAAATCGGTCCAGCCGTTCTCGAGTTTAAGCGAGAGTAACGAACAGCAATTGATTTTTATATATATAGATAACGAAGATTATCTCGCATATATTGAAATTATTATTTAAAATCAACCCAAGTTTCGGTCCCTTTTCAGTTTCCGTGCTCTCGGTTAGACTTTTTTTGAATGTAATGGAAGTGGCAAACAAGCATGCAGTTCACATTGATGTTAAGTGACGACTGCAGCCTATAGACACCCACACAAACACCAAGGTCAAAATGCAGATGCGTTACCACTCCTGAGGCCTAAGGTGTTATGCCTCTGTGCCGGAAATGGACGAACATTACCACCTGACCGGAACACGATAGTGCTGAACACTACCATTTAGCGGCAACTATATTAGGTAATGCGATGGTGCCTACGCCCGCGAGCTCCGTCACTGGAATTCTACCACCAGTAAAGTAAGTTTCGGTCGCTTTTCAGTTGCCGTGGTCTCGGTTAGACTGTGATGATTGCTTCTACCTTAAACGTAAATTTTAAATCGCTATTTCATATTCTATCGAGTCACTCTAAAAAAACTTCACCTTTTTCCACCTCACGTCGCAAATTTATATTACAGTGGCAGTATGTTTACGGTATCCTAAAAATAACGTCCACACGTCTTCGTAAAGTTGTGAAGAGCAGCGCAGGTGTATTCTTGAGGCGAGAGACTAGGTTCGTAAAAATATTCATTTTATAATGGGATTCGACGGTCTAACGTCTCAAAGTGAGAGTGTGTCTAATAGCTCTCAGAATTGAGTTGGTATACGTGATGGAAAATGAATAGGGAGTAGCCATTATGTTTTTACACGTGTTATGAACGGTTTTAAGATACATAAGTATAGTATGGGAAGCGCGGATGGCCCCGCGGCTCTTGTAGATCGGAAGCGATCTACTCGATTAAGCGATTCAGGCGCGGTCCGGTGTGTGATGGGTGCCCGTTAGTGGAAAATTTAAGTGCGCGTTTTTGTGCTTCGGAGGGCAAGTTAAGCCGTCGGTCCCGGTTGCTATCGATAGATAGCAGTCGTTAAACCTTGTCGGAGGCCTTATGGGCGGTTTGAAAACATCTGACAACGGGTTGGCCACTAACTAACCCTTATCTCCACCAACCCGCATTGGGGCAGCGTGGTGGAGTAAACTCCAAGCCTCCAGGTCTCCTCCTAAGAAGAGGAGAGACTCGTGCCCAGCAGTGGGACGTATCAAGGATTGCCATTATAAATATAGTATAATGTGTCAGTAAATTTATGCACAAATTTATTATTTTTGATGAAAATAAGTAGGATTCATTCGACGCTGAAACCATTCAATAGATCAGTGAAAAAGGATTTTACTGTTTTGGGGTGTTATGTATACCGAAGTTTAGAAGTAGAATTACAGTCCGCATTACCTTATCTAAGCCCTACCAAATGGTAGTGTACAGCACTATCGTGTTCCGGTTAGATGGTGATTGAACTTAGGTCTCAGGGGTGGCAACGCATCTGATATTTTATCTCCGAATTTTGTGTAGATGTCTTTAGGCTGCATTCATCACTTAACATCAATGTGTGCTGCATGCTAGTTGGGTACTACGTCTGAACGGACCAAAAAGAATGGACGTAGTTTGCCACTTTCCTTCCAAAAAAAAAAAACAATTAGCTAGATTTTCATCAATCATTGGTCTTCTTAAACCACAAAATCTTTATTCCCTTGTATTATTGTACAGCTCTGTAATTTCCTGTACAGAGGCATAACACCTAATGCCTCAGGAGTGGCAGCGCATCTGCATTTTCACCTTTGGTCATTCATCACAATTTTATATTACAGTGGCAGTTTGTTTACGGTACCCTAAAAATAACATCCATACATCTTCGTAAAGCTGTAAAGAGCAGCGCAGGTGTATTCTTGAGGCGAGCGACTAGGTTCATAATAATATTCACTTCATAATGGGATTCGACGTTCAATATGGCAAGTGTGCGTCTAACAGCTCTTAGAAATGAGTACGCGGGACAGAGATTGAATAGGAAGTTGCTATTATGTTTCCACGTGTTGTGAACTTTTATATTTTAGTTGGGAGTCATTTGCGAATTTTAATTTTCTTGGTTTTTTTATGTTACGGAAGTGGCAAACAAGCATGCAGTTCACATTGATGTTAAGTGATGACTGCAGCCTATAGGCACCCATACGAAGACCGAGGTCAAAATGCAGATGCGTTACCACTTCTAAGGCCTAAGGTGTTATTTACTTATTTACTTATATAATCTTTTATAATAAAAAATTATACTTAAGGCGGACTTAACGCCACTAGGCATTTTCTACCAGTCAACGTGAAAGTTTAAAAGGTAAGAAAATATGAAGAAATTGAAGGGAAACAGTAAAACCCACATTTCATTTTCCCATACAAATAGTCCGTATCTATTAAACCTTTGACAAATTATTTCATTTAGAGGCAATACGAAGTTTTCCGGATTAGCTAGTACTCGTATTATAATACAAACCTTCCTCAGAAAACCCTCTTCCCATCATTTCAAACAGGCACAAAATCCGTTCACAACTTCCCGAGAATAGCGCATACATACGGGCAGAGAAAATAGGAGGACTTTGCCGTCGTCCGTATCGGTCTCCTTAAATAGGGTGATGACATCTTGGAGTCAGGTAGACCAGTACCTTTGCCGAGCAGATTTCTTCCTCTCTGAAGTAAGACTTGCAGATCTGTACAATGCTAACTTCGTTCATCGTGTCGATGGCATTCTCGATGAACGCTAGCAATTCGTTGGCTATAAGTTTCTCGGGACTCATAGCGGTCGTAAAGTGCGCGGGCAGAGCCGCGCAGTTTGCGAGGTATTTTGTGATATTTCGTGCAGTGTGACGCGTCTGTACTTGAACAAGCACTACACTGCACAATATACAAAAATATATTACGGCCAGTGACGGAGCTCGCGGGTGTAGGCACCACCACATTACCTAATATACTTGCCGCTAAATGGTATTGTTCAGCACTATCGTGTTCCGGTCAGGTGGTAGTGTACGGCCCTGTAATTTCCATCATAGAGGCATAATGTGGCAACGCATCTGCATTTTGACCTCTGGTCATTGTGTGGGTGTCTATAGGCTGCATTTATCACTTAACATCAATTGATATGCATGCTTGTTTACCACATCCAATACATAAAAAAAGCAATCTAGAAAGCTTCTTGGGCTCCAGAATATTAAATTTATTATTATTAATCGAACCCAACCGTCTATTGTTTACAAAATCATCGTATACAACATCAAGAGTAGACATGCTCAAAATCCAATAAGGAACAACAAAAGAGAGAAAAATCAATGTTCTTCATAACTCATAATAACTTCTACATAACCACGGGTAATAAATATCCCATACGTACCTCTAAACACGTTCCACCAAAATAAATAATTGGAGGGTCCCGCAGGCCATTGATGTGTCAACAAGACGAATGCGGAACCCCGTAGACCATCGATTTTGCTTTGTCGGCATTTTATAAGGGAATTTCTCCTTACGAAAGAAATAATGGGCCCGTGTTTGATGTTATAAGACCGGATATGTGTAAATTATTAGGTACTAAAGTTTAACCGTATATTTATACGAGTACAGCTGACCCGGCAAACTTCGTATTGCCTGAAAACTAAATAATGTGTCAAAGTTTTGATAGATACTGACTATTTGTATAGGAAAAAGAAATTGTGGTTTTTACTACTTCCCTTCAATTTCTTCAATTTTCTTACCTTTTTAACCTTCCCTCGGCTTCCAGAAATCATTAAAAACCAAAAATTAGCCAAATCGGCTTAGCCATTTTCGAGTTTTAGGGAGACTAACGAACGGCAATTGATTTTTTATATATAGATAATGTAAAAAGGTTTTAAGGTATGTCCAACATTTCTTTTTCGATCATACTTAATTATAAATCAAAGATTTTTGTGATAAAAATGCAAACACGTAGTTAACACTGATTGTAAAATCGCAATGCAGTTGTTATGACAAAAACTAGATTTCTAACCGATTCGTTCAATGAGATGACGTTTGTATTCCTGTTTTTTTTATGTAAGCAAGGTGGCAAACAAGCATGCAGTTCACATTGATGTTAAGTGATGACTGCCAGCCCTGAGACCTAAGGTGTTATGTTGCTGTGTTATTACGGGGCCATGCATTACTATCTAACCGGAACACGATAGTACCGAACACTACCATTTAGCGGCAGATAGGTAAGGTAATGCGGTGGTGCCTACGCCCTTGACCTCCTACACCCTCTACCACCGGAACTCTACCACCAGTTGTTACTTAACTTAACTTATAAAATGGTATATTTTAAATAGCTCACAGAGGATACTTCTCAACCGTATTACCTAATCTCTCTGCTGTAAAATGTAACTCCGTTATTCATAAACGTACATTAGATACGTTTTAGCTATAGAATGCTTTGTCTTTGTCAGTTGCATTGTCAAATGTGGAGGATAGAAAAGGACAGAGGAGAGATTAGCAACACTTTAGCTATAATACGTTTATGAATAAAGGGGTTAGTGTTTACTTCAACCATGGTTAGGTGGAAATAATAATAATAATGGCAACCCTTGATACGTTCCACTGCTGGGCACGAGTCTCTCCATTTTTTGGGGGGAGGCCTGGAGCTTTCTCCACCACGCTGCACCAATGCGGGTTGGTGGATTAGTGGCCAGCCCGCTGTCAGATGTTTTCGAACCGCCCATAAGGCCTCCGACAAGGTTTAACTACTGCTATCTACCGATAGCAACCGGGACCGACGGCTTAACGTGCCCTCCGAAGCACAGAAACGCGCAGTTTTATTTGCCAGTAGCGGTCACCCATCACACACCCGACCGCGCCCGTATCGCTTAATCGAGTAGATCGTTTACGATCTACACCAGCCGCGGGGCCATGCGCGCTTCGGTTGTAATATAATATCATTACTGGAGCAAAATAGCTTAAGCCTCAGGAGTAAGAAGGCATCTATGCGGAGGTCTCCAGTTTTAATGCATACCTATGTCATGCCACAATATTCAATTAAAATCAATGCCATGATACTAAAACACTGTTTAAAGATGTCTGCTAAAAGTTGAGGTTGTCTAATTTACATCCATTTCGCTGCACGGAGTGAAGTGTAATTTGGTATAACTGCTATAAATAATAACCGGAATTGAATGGCAACTGATTTTAAAATGAAAATGTTAAAATTTTTACTGGTGGTAGAGCTCCAGTGACGGAGCTCGCGGGCGTAGGCACCACCGCATTACCTAATATACTTGCCGCTAAATGGTAGTGTTCAGCACTATCGTGTTCCGGTCAGGTGGTAATGTACGGCCCTGTAATTTCCGGCACAGAGGCATAGCACCTTAGGCCTCAGGAGTGGTAACGCATCTGCATTTTTACCTCTGGTCATTGTGTGGGTGTCTATAGGCTGCAGTCATCACTTAACATCAATGTGAACTGTATGTTTGATTGCCACATTTAAAACAAAAAAAAAAAAAAAATGAATAGCCAACCATTTCAAAGTTGGAACCCTTTTGTTGTTATACAAATTTTTACGTAATTTGTGTACCTACTCACAATCGCGTAAGCGCGGAAGTCAATTTTCATTGCACCGTTTGCAGCGGTGGGTTGGTATACATGATAACCCTTCACGTATCGTGGTTAATTCATAACCCTAGTTCGCCTCTTGACTGCTGTTGATTCCGGTCAGGTTGCGCCGGACAATGCGGCACGATATGACGGACGGGCAGGCGATGATTTATATGTAGCTCTTGTTTGTATTTTGTAACGTAACTTCACGCCTGTAATCCCCGAAGGGGTAGGCAGAGGTAAATGCATGCATTCAAGCATACATGCAAACACCCACGATTCGCCGGTTACGTTTTTTTGGCCCATGTAACAGGTGGCGAGCCTGTTGACATCTCCGGGCACATTACCAAACTTCAAGGTACTGGGAAATTTCCAGAAAATGGAAAAAACCCAATAGAACCAGAGATAATGGACTTTACACCATCATCTCTGGTAACCCCCTACCCGTGAATCGAACCCAGGACCTCAGCGTAGTAGTAGTGGCCTGCTACCACTAGGCTACCGAGGCAGTTGTATTTTGTAATGATTGATTAGGTAGTTTGATTTTATTACAATGTAGCATTGAATTCAAAAGATCGAGAGGCACAACCGCATTACCGATCTACTTGCTGCTAAATGGTAGTGTTCATGATTTTCGTTACTGAGACAAAGTATTAGGTCTCAGGAGAGGCGACGCATCTAAATTTTGATATCTAATTTTGAAATAGATGTGTATACGCTACGGTAATAATTTACCTTAAATGTGAACTCTATGCATGTTTTTCTCTTTCATGACATTAAAAAAAATCCGATGTAATGTCTGCTCCAGCGTACTCTAGACTCGCTGGTGGTAGAGCTCCAGTGTCGGAGTAGGCACCACCGCATTGCCTAATATACTTGCCGCTAAATAGATAGTGTTCAGCAGTATCGTGTTCCGGTAGGTGGTAATGTACGGACCTGTAATTTCCGGCACAGAGGCATAACACCTTAGGCCTCAGAAGTGATTACGCATCTGCATTTTGACCTTGGTCTTTGTGTAAGTGTCTATAGGCAGCAGTCATCACTTAACATAAATGTGAACTGCATGCTTGTTTACCACATCCATTACATTAAAAAAAACTAGTGGTACCTACTTAATCTCCTTTAGAAATTCTGCAATGCAAATAAGACTCCAAAATACGTAAAAAAAAAAAGTAACTTCACGCCTGTAATCCCCGAAGGGGTAGGCAGAGGTAAATGCATGCATTCAAGCATACATGCAAACACCCACGATTCGCCGGTTACGTTTTGGCCCATGTAACAGGTGGCGAGCCTGTTGACATCTCCGGGCACATTACCAAACTTTGAGGTACTGGGAAATTTCCAGAAAATGGAAAAATCCCAATAGAACCAGAGATAATGGCTTTTTCACCATTATCTCTGATAACCCCCTACCCGGGAATCGAACCCAGGACCTCAGCGTAGTAGTAGTGGCCTGCTACCACTAGGCTACCGAGGCAGTTAGGCAGTTAGGCAAAATACGTAAATGGATTGCAAAGTTATAGCACTAACATTATGTTGCTCTTTTGTACACAGAAACCTTGAAAACGTTCAAATCGTTAAATAGTATGAGAGCAATAACTTTTATAGTAACAAAATACCTACGTTTAAGACATGCGTTTCTAAGTCTGCGCGTTCACCGCTAAAAAAACCCCATTCATTGTAGCACCACAGTTCCAGGGCACTCCGCTTGCCGTTGGTAAGAGTATCGGTATCCTGGGCGTTGACATATCGAACGAAGTGCAATTTGGGAGTCACATTGAGTGTAAGACCAAGTTGGCATCCAAAAAGTTGGGGGTGCTTAACAAAGCGAGGCAGTATTTCACATCACAACTACAGCTTTATAAGGCCCAAGTGCGGCCCCATCTGGAATACTGCTCTCATTTGTGGGCCCCCAAGTACCAGCTTGGTCCACTTGACTCCCTACAAAAACGCGCCGTTCGTATTGTTAACGATCCGGGACTTACAGACAGGCTCGAACATCTGAGCCTGCGCAGAGATATTGGTAGTCTGTGCGTGTTATACCGTCTCTACAATGGTGAGTGCTCTGTCGAACTGTTCGACATGGTGCCACCGTCTCTTTTTCTACACCGTACTACCCGCCGAAGAGAAAAGTTTCACCCTCACCGACTGGACACCTGGCAGTGCTCAACGGTGCGGTTTTCTCGTTCGTTTCTGCCCAGAACGTGTAAATTGTGGAACGAACTTCCCTCTGAGGTGTTCCCTCGGTGCTACAATATGGGGTTCTTCAAAAATGGCGTCAAAAGAGTCCTTCAGGGCTGGTAGCGCGTTGGCAACTCCCCTGGTGTTGCAAATGTCCATAGGCGACGGTGACCACTTACCATCAGGTGGCCCGTCTGCTTGTCTGTCAACTTAATGACATAAAAAAAAAAAAAAAGTAATACGTTTTCACACAAAAAAAAAAAAATATTAACCGTCAACTAGAATTCCTATTGAACCGGATTTGCAGTGGAGGGTTGGATGACGTCACAACCCTTCGTCTGTTTTAGTTTATTCATCAGTCTAGTCGTGCCTATTATGATTTATTATTATTTCTTCTCGCGAGATAGACTGAGATTAGAATATATTATTTATGATTGGGGAGAAAGGGAATTTCCTTCAGTATTCATCTACATTTTTGTCCTTTCTCAATTATTCAGGGCGGAATTGAAATTTCAATAAATAAATACATTTTGTATCATCTAATCTGTGCTTTTGAAAATTTATTTCATAAAAAGTATCGTCTGACGTCAAACACGGCCATAAAGCACGTATGTATGCCGATAATTTTACCGGTGGTATGGTAACACCGTATGCCTCAAAGATGACACCGCATCTACATTTTGACTCCTGTTTTGTGGACATATTATTATCTGTAGGCTTGTATTTAGCAAAATTTCGAATGAGACAGGGCTATCAAGGTTTACGGCAAAACATTCGCATACGATTTACCGTGTTCGGGCTTGGACAATGTTAAGGGTGGTTTGAGCTCCTCCCTGAATAATAAAGAATAAAATAAAATGCTCTACCTGGCCCTGGCCTCACACTAGGTATAAGCCTGTATCGTGGGTACCGTGGTATACACTAGGGTTGTTAAGGAAGTGATTATGAGGAAGAGGATAAGGAAGAGGAATTGTGATGCGCCATTTTAGAGGATGCGGATGAGGAAGAGGATATTTTTATGAGGAAGAGGATGAGGAAGAGAAAGAGGAAGAGGAAGCAGATGACATAATAATAATAGCAACTCTTGAAACGTCCCACTGCTGGGCACTGGACACGAGTCTCTCCCCTTCTTTCTTGAGGGGAGGTCTGGAGCTTACTCCACCACGCTGCTCCAATGCGGGTTGGTGGAGTTACTTGCAAGGGTTAGTGGCCAACCCGCTGTCGGATGTTTTCAAACCGCCCATAAAGCCTCCGACAAGGTTTAACGACTGCTATATGTCGATAGCAACCGGGACCGTCGGCGTCCTGCTCTCCGAAGCACGAAAATGCGCATTTTAATTTGCCACTAGTGGTCACCCACCCGACCGCACCCGTATCGCTTAATCGAGTAGATCGCTTGCGTTCTACACCAGCCGGGAGGCCTTGCGCGCTACAGAAAGATGAGAAGAGGATGATACGAAGATATAAATACTAGCGGACTCAACCTAAAATCCGCTGTCCTGTCTCTATCTAATTAACTAAGTATATATATATATATATACAAAAAAAAAATAATTAAAAGAGCATTTTGTAGTGGTTGGTCCACTACAAAATGCTCTTTTAATTATTTTTACTAAGAATCTAAAATCTTAACCATTCTCAAAACACATACGATAAAAAATCATCAACATTGGTCCAGCAGTTAAGGACGAGTTCAGTGACATTTCTACACAACAACATTGCTAAGGCCTTTGACCGGGTCTGCCACAGGGCACTTGTCGCGAAACTTCCATCCTATGGTCTTCCCGAGAGGCTATGCAACTGGACAGCCAGCTTTCTGTCTGAGTGTTATATACAAGTCTTAGTTGACTGTCAGCGCTCAGACAGACTACCTATCAACACTGGTGTGCCGCAAGGCTCTGTGCTATCTCCCACGCTTTTTCTTCTGCATATCAATGAAATATTGGAGCAAAACTCCAATTTTCGTTGCTATGCCGATGATAGTACGGGAGATGCACACTACACTAGCCGTGCAAATGCCTCTCGGACACTTATCGAGGAAAGAAGGATTAGACTTGTGTCTGAAATCGAGCACTCTCTGGAGCGGGTCTCGGATTGGGGTCGACTTAATTTAATGCAGTTCAACCCCTCGAGGACACAAGTCTGCACGTTCACCGCTAAAAAACGCCATGCATTGTAGCACCACAGTTCCAGGGCATTCCTATCGCCGTTGGTAAGAGTATCGGTATCCTGGGCGTTGACATATCGAACGAAGTGCAATTCGGGAGTCACATTGAGTGTAAGACCAAGTTGGCATCCAAAAAGCTAGGGGTGCTTAAAAAAGCCAGGCAGTATTCACTTTCACTTCGGGGCAGCTACTACTACTCATACTCATTTGTGGGCGGGAGCCCCCAAATACTAGCTTGGTCCACTTGACTCCCTACAAAAACGCGCCGTTCGTATTGTTAACGATTCAGGACTTACTGACAGGCTCGAACATCTGAGCCTGCGCAGAGACATTGGGAATATGTGCGTGTTGTACCGTCTCTACAATGGTGAGTGCTCTGCTGAACTGTTTGACATGGTGCTACCATCTATTTTCCTACACCGTACTACCCGCCGAAGAGAGAAGGAACTTCTCTCTTCGGCGGGTAGTACCGACCGACCGACACCGACTGGACACCTGGCAGTGCTCAACGGTGCGGTTTTCACGTTCATTCTTGCCCACAACGTGTAAATTGTGGAACGAACTTCCCTCTGAGGTGTTCCCTAGGTGCTACAATAAAAGGTTCTTCAAAAATGGCGTCAAAGGAGTCCTTCAGGGCTGGCAGCGCGTTGGCAACTCCCCTGGTGTTGCAAATGTTCATAGGCGACGGTGACCACTTTCCATCAAGTGGCCCGTCTGCTTGTCTGTCAACCTACAGACACAAAAAAAACACACGCACACCAAAAAAAAAGATGAGTGAATGACACAATTTCATTTAGGAATTTAAATGAAAATCAGAATGCAGTCTTTATTTGTTTGTTAATTAGGTATTTAAGTCGAATATTATTAATCAAAATAAAAGAATTGAATACTATTAATCGAAATTTATTTTAAACAGGGAGGTTATTTTTTATAAAAAAAATATTTGGACGCTTTTTCCCCAACAACCGGTTTTATAGCTCATCATATACCAATACAGCATTGCTAAAAAGTCGTTTGCTGGTACATTTGATGGAAGAGAAGATAGGTATTGTAAAGATACAGTTCTGTAAAGGCCCGAATATATCGATTTTTTAAGTTGAGTACGCGTATAAACAAAATAATGTATGTTAATAAAATTAAAACATACAATCAAGGAACAGCGCCGGTGGCGGGTGGGAAGGTCTCGCTCGCTTGTTGGGCCTGGCACCGTGCTGCGGCGTGTGCGTTGCCGTCGATACGCGACGCGCATGCGCAACAAAATTCCTCATACATTCCTCTTAAATTTTGAGTAAGCGGTAGCGGAAGAGGATTTTTTTATTTTAATTTTTGAGGATGCGGAAACGGTTGAGGATCCCAAAAAATTTGCGGAACTTCCTCATTATGAGGAAGAGGAAGAGGAATCCTCAGCAACCCTAGTATACACACAACACATACACAAACACCCAGACCCGAAACAAATATCTGTAGGTCATACAAATATTTGTGCCGGTGCGGGAATTTGGTGTGTTAACATATAAACAGTTTAAATCAATTTCTGTATTCAAAAAAACAATTTTGTAATTTTTCATATAGCAGACAAAATTTTAATAAGCAAAATGTGTCGCGGGGTAAATATCGCATAAACGGGGAATCCAATTCAAATTGCAGCGGCGTTTTGGAATACATAATAACCCTTCGTCTATCGTGGTTTATTCATAACCCTGTGCTTCGTCCTCTTGAGAAGTCGTTATTCCGGTCAGAGGGGTATTGTGGAACTCGATGGCCATCACTTTGAAAGTCTATTTATAATACATATTTGTATATTCATATCAAATAAATTACAGTTTGAAAAGTAACTAAAGAACACGCCTTTAAAACTAATTGAAAGTAGTCATTAATTTAAAAAAAATAATATATTTTTTTATTTAAAGGCATGTTTTTGAGTCTCTTTCAAACTATAATTTATTTTAAACTTTTTATTTATGGATTTTTTAAATTATATTTTGCCGAATTATTGCATTTTCATCGGTTTATACGACGTGTGCAAAGTTTCAAGCTGATCAGACTTATAGAAACCGGTGAAAATGAAGCACAAAGATTCCGTTACATACATACTCGTACATACCAGTTCGGTGTTACTATTTACATAGAATTTTAATAAAAGACGTCCTTCTACAATGTTTACCGTGCGCGTCTTTACCCTGAAGTAAAGATATATTTTAATAAAACGAAAAAAGGCGGCTAAGTGCGACTCGACTATGAAGGGTTTCGTAGTAATATTTGACAGAATATTCAAAGTCATATTTCATATTTGCAGTTGTTGAAAATATATCATATCTCAAAACTGTTAAAAAGGAAAGACTACAGCTTATTTATATATATTTTAATTCATTTTTTGTATTGCTGTGTTTAGAAAAAACATTTTTTTTTTGATTCTATGAATTTGTATTAAATAATACGATAGGCAAAACACGCAGGACGTGTTTGTTTATGTTTGAAATTTGATAAAAAAATGTTTCATTCGGTAAACAGATAGATGAAGGTCGACCTAGATTCGGATCTAAGACTATAAAATATGTAGTACTAATATAATAGATTCCTCCTAGTTTCGAAATAATGTGTCCAAGACATACGGACGGACCGACGGAAAGACAGACAAACGAACAAACTCGACGAATCTATAAGGATTACTGCCATTTAGCTACGGATCCCTAAAAACACCAGCACATCCCTCATGTAAAACGCTCTCTAAAAAACATCTCTAAACAGTTGCGTTAAAAAGAACCTTTTATTACCCCCTTTTTAACTATAGTACGTGGAATTCAAGAAGAGTACGATATTAAAATCTGAGTTCCGATTTTCTATTTAAAAGTTCAACTTTGCCGGCAACTATTTTGGAGCAAACCAAAAAGTGTGCGACTTCTGCTCGGATGCTCCTGTTGGGCCGAACAGACTTGCGACTAAAAATCGCAATAAATTATCTAAATATTCTTAATCTATGTAAGGTCATCTATCACAAACATTGATAACAGCTTGACATTGGTGGTAGAGCTTCAGTGACAAGCACCACCATTATACCTAACTTATTGCCCGCTAAGTGCTTATTCTTAAGCCTAAGGAGTGGCATCGCCTCTATATTTAAATTTAAATCTTTGATTTAGATGTTTATAGTCAACAGTATTATTATCGTCAATGTAAACTGTATAATATTTATTAAAAAATACCTCAAGATTGTAATATTTAGCAACAAAAAAATTATAACTTACTTCCTTAGAAACTCATTTAGTTTTATTTTACATTAAACTAGAATATTAACTAAAACCAGAAAAATATTATCTGCACATAGAATGCAATTCTGAACATAATTTGAGTTTATTGTTTGTTACAACGTTGTACTACTATACAAAAATAAAAAAAAAAACTTAATAAAAAAAAACTTGAAGGGTTCAACCGTATTATGTGACGAAAAAATAAAAAAAGAATATTGTTATGTGTAGGACAAAGTCGTTTGGAATAGATATTACGTATTTAAAATGAAAACTCTATGAAGATCAAATTTTATAAAAAATAATGTTGAACATTTTTTTTAACTTCCAGGACGTCCTGAACAATAAAATCTAATGCATCATTCACAGCATGACGTTTCCGTCTGTCACAGGATCGCCGGTTTGGTCTTTGCTTTATTTTTTTTCGTCGACCGTTTCGTCGAAAGGACGGCTCGTGGCGTTGTAATTACGCACTCATTTCGACCTGTTTTAGGTCAACGTTCCGACGAATACAAATTTTGTATTCAGTATTATATTGTTGTTTGTTGACATTAATTATCGGTGTTAGCATTGTTTTGAGAGAATCTTTGAATTAATACAATGGTTATTTGACTAAAAATGACGATGGATGTTTATTATCGTGTTTTTTCTTATAACTTGTTTGGTTTTTGTTTTATATTATTTCGCATTAACACATGCTTGTGAAATATATTTTATTTTTAAAGAAAAATGGAAAGAAAAATTTGACTTCAGGCGAGACTCGAACTCGCGACCTACTGGGAATCTAGTCCAGCCGCTCTTCCAATTGAGCTACTGAAGCCCTGCCCGATTTGTCAAATCTTTCCTTCACATCTATTGCGTTGCTTTATGGTAGCAGCAGCGCCATCTATTACCAACTATTGTTTGGTTTTATGAGATTTAATTGGGCATTTTTATTCGAGCATACGGTTGCGGGTCCGCTACGCCAGTACTTGACGCTGTACAGCAAACTTTACGATTTCCAATAGGTAAGTTGTTGATAGAAGTATAAAGAATCTAAAAGTAAAATTATTTTTATTTACAGGTAATTTATTTTTCGCAGTTTTTCGTCACTTTTAAGTTATTCTATCTCATACGATTTAACGACCCGGTTAGTCCAGCGGTGTGAGATGACCGTTTGTTTCGTAGGGTCGCGGGTTCAAATATTTGTATGGCCTACAGATATTTGTTTCGGGTCTGGGTGTTTGTGTATGTGTTGTATGTGTACAACGGCACCCACGACACAGGTTTATACCTACTGTGGGGCTGTGAGTGTAAGCGTATTTTGTTTATTATTTATTTATACGATTCAACTCCAATATTCATAATTTATTGTATTTTATCTTCACGCCAGGTCCCTAACGGGGTAGGCAGAGAGTATAGAGCGCCAGATATCCCGGTTCTGACAAACCTCTCGTGCCTCGTCTACCTTCATCATTTTCTTCATACATGCACGCCGATTCCTAAGACTTTTGACCCCACCATCAGACAGAACTCGACCTATTTGGTCATGGTAGGTCAGTCTTGGTCTTCCTGGGCCTCTGCAACCATCCACATTCGCATTGTATATCTGTTTAGTCATTCGCTCATTCGACATTCTTTCTATATGCCCGAACCATCGGATCATGCCCTTTTTCATTTTTACACCGATCCTATCATTCACACGAAGTCTCTTTCTTACATCTTCATTACGAATTCTTCATTCATAATTTATGCATCTCTATATCCCACTAGTGGCCCGTCCCAACTTCGCACGGGTGCAATGTTACCTACATTACTACTATCATCATAAAATATGTTAAAATGTATTCAAAGATATTTAAAAAAGTGTGTGCCATAGCTAAGTCACTACATATTAAAAATAGAATTAAAAATTCAGCTAATAAAATTAAAGCGACATGGAATGTCATTAATAGCGAAACTGGAAAATGTACTGAGCGCAACTCTGATTTTAATTTAATTATTGACAACGCACTTATTTCAACTGACAAAGAAGTTGCCTCAGCATTCGAAACTTTCTTTGCCAATATTGCAGTTTCTACCACCGAAGACCTTATTTCTTCTCCTACCGTCGCTGAATCGTTATTACTACATAGTGTAAAAGAAAGTAAATTTAAGTTTAATTTTAAGTTAGTAAGCACTGCAGATGTTATGCATGCTTTTAAATGTATTAAAATTAAGAATACTAGTGATTTATGGGGCATATCTGTAAAAATTGTACACTCAGTAATAGACATAATCGCACCATATTTAGCGACTATGTTTAACAACAGTATTGTAAGTGGTGTGTTTCCTGATTTAATGAAAAATAGTAAAGTTATTCCATTATTCAAATCCGGTAGTACAAGTGACCCCACAAATTTCAGACCCATTTCTGTGCTACCCACGTTAAGTAAAATTTTTGAAAGGCTCATTTTAAATCAATTACTTTCACACTTCAATAGTTATAAACTTTTACATGTAAAACAATTTGGATTTACCAAGGGTTGTTCAACTACTGATGCAGGTGTTGAACTTGTCAAACACATTTTTGAAGCTTGGGAAGAATCACAGGATGCTCTAGGGGTATTCTGTGACTTATCCAAAGCATTTGATTGCGTCCAGCATGAAACATTGGTCAGAAAATTATACCACTACGGAATTCGAGATACCGCTCTCGAACTTATGACTTCATATTTAAGCTCGAGAACCATGTATGTTGATATAAATGGAACGAGATCTCCTGGCACTTCGATGGATATGGGGGTCCCGCAAGGCTCAATTCTGGGTCCATTTCTGTTTTTAGTTTATATTAATGACTTGCCATACATTGTTAACGATAATCAAGAAATGATATTATTTGCAGATGATACCTCTCTCATATTCAAAATGAAAAGGCAACAAGTAGCTTGTGACGATGTAAACAATGCCCTCTCTAAAATAGTACATTGGTTTAGTGCTAACAACCTACTGTTAAATAGTAGAAAGACAAAATGTATTAAATTTTGTACACCTAACGTTAAACAGGTTGCAACCAATGTGAAACTAAACGAGGAAGCATTGGAATTAGTAGACTCCACGGTATTTCTTGGCTTAACCGTGGATACAAAATTGCAGTGGGGTCCTCATATTTCCAATCTAGCCCGTAGACTAAGCTCCGCAGCGTTTGCGGTAAAAAAGATACGATCCTTAACTGACGTTGAGACGGCTCGATTGGTTTATTTTAGCTATTTTCACAGTATTATGTCCTATGGAATTTTACTATGGGGGCATGCCGCCGATGTCAACACCATTTTTGTTTTACAGAAAAGAGCTGTGCGTGCTATCTACGGGCTAAGTCCGCGAGTGTCTCTCAGAGATAAATTTAAGGAAATAAATATATTGACTGTAGCTTCGCAATACATTTACGAAAATGTACTGTATGTACGTAAAAATATTAGCGAATTTCCTAGTAGAGCTAATGATTATATGAATACTAGGAACAAACACAAGTTGTCTGTGCACACAACACGACTGCATAGGGTGAGTAATTCTTTTAGAGGTCAATGTATACGCTTCTTTAACAAAATACCTGAAGATGTTCAAAGTCTTTCGATTAATAAATTTAAGAAAGTTATCAAAAAACGCTTGTACATGTGCAACTATTATAAAACATGTGATTACCTTAATGACACTGCACCATGGGATTGAAGCGATCGCTCCCAGGCTATTTCGAAAACCTGTACTTTGGATTTACAGACTGTATTAGATTTAAGTTTATATTCAAAAGAGCTGTACTGAGTTTCTTCAGTGGCGGAGTTCTTCTCAGTATTGACTGCCCTTGGAATTCTGCCAAGTGAATAACCTTTATTATGACGACCAAATTCATTCTTTCTCAGTTTCTTTTGAAATGGGGAAATGGAGGAATTTGTAAATAATTGATGCTTTCCATATTATACAAAATTGTTCAGTGTCTACTTAATTTATTATGTATTTTTGATTATTATTAGTGGTTATTCACTCTAGGTTAGTTTAAAAAAAAAATGACGATGTAAAAGTGCTCTCCAGGAGCCTAATTATATGAAATAAATGAATAAACTGAATAAACTGAATATAGCCTATAGCACTCCACACACACACACACACACACACACACACACACACTATTCAAATGTAGCTTTATGATTGTAAAAGAAAGCGGAAGCTCTCGCTATGAAAAAAATCTCTAGATTTTGAAACATTTTTCGTTGGTGTTCCGCTCCAATTGGTGTTAGCGTGATAATAAATAGCCTATAGACTATCTCGATAAATGGGCTATTTTTTTAAATTTTTTTTTTATGTAATGGAAGTGGCAAACAAGCATGCAGTTCACATTGATGTTAAGTGATGACTGCAGCCTATAGACATCCACACAGAGACCAAGATCAAAATGCAGATGCGTTACCACTCCTGAGGCTTAAGGTGTTATGCCTCTGTGCCGGAAATTACAGGGCCGTACATTACCACCTGACCGGAACACGATAGTGCTGAACACTACCATTTAGCGGCAAGTATATTAGGTAATGCGGTGGTGCCTACGCCCGCGAGCTCCGTCACTGGAGCTCTACCACCAGTAGAAGGCTATCTAACATTGACAGAATTTTTCAAATCGGATCAGTAATTCCTGAGATTACTGCGTTCAAACAAACAAACAAACTTTTCAGCTTTCTATTATTAAGTATAGATTTGCAAGTCGCTTTCATTATCTTCTTATTTAATTAAAAATCTATTGATGTCCGTTAGTCTCGCTAAAACTCGAGAACTGCTGGCTGGACCGATTTGGCTAATTTTGGTTTTAAATTATTTTTGGAAGTACAGGGAAGGTTTAAAAGGTAAGAAAATATGAAGAAGTTGAAGGAAATAATATGAGAAAATAGTAAAAACCACAATTTCATTTTCCCATAGAAATAGTCCGTATATATCAAACCTTTGACACATTATTCTGAGGCAATACGAAGTTTGCCGATTCAACTAGTGTAATGATAAAAAGTAGTAACTTCATACCTATTAAAATTATTCAACATCCCGATTCTGTAATAGGTAACGTCTGAGGCCTGCTCTAGTTCCTCTAATCCGTCAGTATAAAAATGAAAAAAAAAAAGTATTTCAAATTTGTTCACCCCGAATGTTCGAACGTTGACCAAAATTAAATGTCTCAATTAAGCCTAATGGTGATGACGCAAATTATCTCCGAGACCACTTTAGAAATTATTTTTTTAAATTCCGGCACGTTCAGTTCTCGCTGACCTCGATAATTTGACTAATACTTAAAAAGAAAGAGAAGACAGTTAGGGAATAGTAGAAATGAAAAATGAAACCCGATTACTTGCCCAATGAAAAATACTTTTTTACGTCATTGTGTGGCAAACAAGCATACCGCTTACATTATTTTAGCAAACGTGTTGCTTAAAAGGTAGCTCCGACCACTGTTTACTGTATTATATGTTTATATGTATATATGTTTATGTATTATGGCTCTGTAATTTCCGGCACAGAGGCATAACACCTAATGCCTCAGGAGTGGCAGCGCATTTGCATTTTGACCTCTGCTCATTGTGTGGGTGCCTATAGGCTGCAGTCATCACTTAACATCAATGTGAACTGCACGCTTGTTTGCCACTTTCATTACATAAAAAAAAAAAAAAAAAAAACCTTTGTTACTGCATAAAAAAATGTTTTTTTTTAATGAAACGGAGGTAAGCAACCATGTAGTTCACATGCATGTTAAGTGATGAGCGCAGTGTATAGTTATCCACACAAAAACCAAAGGTCTGAATATAGATGTGTGCCACCCCTACATGGTGGGATAGGGTGTAGGGACGACATGCATGACATACATGCCATGCATGATACAGCAGCGCCGCGCCAAACCCGGTTCCTCTTGGCTTCGCCGCTGTGAGGCCAACCACTGGGTACGAAGCCCCCCCGCCACGACAAGGCAGAAACCCTCGGGAGAGGGGTACTCTCAGTAAGTTGACGTAAATCATAGCAAGAGCGCTGAGCCCTGCAAAAAAATATAATAATAGAATATAATAATAATCTTTGGTAAATAATAAAATAATATTATATTACATACAATACTTAATACCCGTATTGTAGGTTATAATATGTCGTTTAAAAAATTATGTATGTGTATTTATAATTTTTCCTTGTTTGTATCTTGCAACACGACCATCGATTTGTTACCGCCAGACAATCTGCGAGTGACGTGGAAAAAGAAAACAAAATCCCCCAGTTCAAATCTAGCGCCAGCTGAGATAAAGCCCATAAAAACTGAAACTTCATCAAATCCCGGCGCGGCTCAGTTTCCCATGAATACCGAGGTCTCCCGGAATCTAATTAGTGGATCTCATCTGCACTAGATGAAACAAAAGTGAGATTTGTCAAACTTCGCCTTAATTACTGGTGGCGGCGAATTCATTACAATTCATGGTTGTGAATTTAAATGCTACCAAAATTTCATGAGCTTTATTTCAGATAAGGATATCCATTACGTTTATATTTTTAACTAGCATTATAGGCGTAGATACCGACGCACAACCTAATTTCCCTGCCCCTAAAATGTGTTTTCTTATTCCTTTCGTGTTTCGGGTAAAAGGCACCTAATCCATGACTGTCTGATTATTGTAAATAATATACTTAAAAAAATATACCTATAGTTTATCTTAAAAAATATAGGTATTAACATGAATATTATTTTCGGAATTCTATATAACATTCTATTCATATAGATTGACAATCTGCAAGTAACGTGGAAAAAGAAAACAAAATCCCCTAGTTCGAATCTATTCAAAAATTCATTACAATTCTTGGTTGTGATTTCAAATGCTACCAAGATTTCATGAGCTTTATTTCAGATAAGTATTTCCATTAATATATTTAACTAACTTTATATTTCAGACTAGCGGCCCGCCCCGGCTACGCGCGAGTGCAATGTTACCTACCCTCTCCTATTCGTCTTAGCGTGATGATTATAGATATAGCCTAAAGCCGTCTTCAATATTTTTTATTGTTTAGGCAGTGTACGCTAAATAAGTAACTTTTCTGATTCATTTTTTACACCTTGTGTCCGAAAATCCCAAATATCTTACGGCACCCTATGTTTTGCAAAATAAAATATAGCCTATGTTACCCGTGGATAATGTAGCTTTCGAATAGTGAAATATTTTTTTTAATCGGTCCAGTAGTTTTTGAGCCTATTCAATACAACCGAACAAAGTTTTCATCTTTATAATATTAGTGTAGATAAGGATCTCCATTACATCAATATATTTAACTAGCATGAAAGACGTAGATATCAACGCATAACGTAATTTTTTTGCGGCTATGAATGCGTTTTCCAGTCCTACCGTTTCTCAGGTCTAATATACAAAATTCTCGTGAATATTTTTTGTTTATTCGGTACGTCTGAGAATGAGAATAGGTGGTAAACAATTTTGTATGCCTCTAATGCGATACGAAGAACAGCTAGTATGAACATATAATTATCGTCGTAGGGATAAAAATGTTACGTGTGATAGTATTGAGTGCTCAAGATGTGTGTGATTATCCCTAGGCAGATTAATTTGGGACGCAGAAATGTAAAAAAAGAAAAAGCGATGTCGATGCTCATGAATTTGTATAAAAATGTATCTAGGTACTCACTAGCTTCAGCTGCGATAAAGCCCATAAAAACTGAAACTTCATCAAATCCCGGCGCGGCTCAGTTTCCCATGAATACCGAGGTCTCCCGGAATCTAATTAGTGGATCTCATCTGCACTAGATGAAACAAAAGTGAGATTTGTCAAACTTCGCCTTAATTACTGGTGGCGGCGAATTCATTACAATTCATGGTTGTGAATTTAAATGCTACCTAAATTTCATGAGCTTTATTTCAGATAAGGATATCCATTACGTTTATATTTTAACTAGCATTATAGGCGTAGATACCCACGCACAACCTAATTTCCCTGCCCCTAAAATGTGTTTTCTTATTCCTTTCGTAAAAGGCACCTAATCCATGACTGTCTGATTATTGTAAATAATATACTTAAAAAAAATATACCTATAGTTTATCTTAAAAAATATAGGTATTAACATGAATATTATTTTCGGAATTCTATATAACATTCTATTCATATAGATTGACCATCTGCAAGTAACGTGGAAAAAGAAAACAAAATCCCCCAGTTCGAATCTATTCAAAAATTCATTACAATTCTTGGTTGTGATTTCAAATGCTACCAAGATTTCATGAGCCTTATTTCAGATAAGTATCTCCATTCATATATTTAACTAACTTTATATTTCAGACTAGCGGCCCGCCCCGGCTACGCGCGGGTGCAATGTTATCTACCCTCTCCTATTCGTCTTAGCGTGATGATTATAGATATAGCCTAAAGCCGTCTTCAATATTTTTTATTGTTTAGGCACTGTACGCTAAATAAGTAACTTTTCTGATTCATTTTTTACACCTTGTGTCCGAAAATCCCAAATATCTTACGGCACCCTATTTTTTGCAAAATAAAATATAGCCTATGTTACCCGTGGATAATGTAGCTTTCGAATAGTGAAATATTTTTTTAAATCGGTCCAGTAGTTTTTGAGCCTATTCAATACAACCGAACAAACAAAGTTTTCATATTTATAATATTAGTATAGATAAGGATCTCCATTACATCAATATATTTAACTAGCATGAAAGGCGTAGATATCAACGCATAACCTATTTTTTTTGCGGCTATGAATGTGTTTTCCAGTCCTACCGTTTCTCAGGTCTAATACAAAATTCTCGTGAATATTTTTTGTACATTCGGTACGTCTGAGAATGAGAATAGGTGGTAAACAATTTTGTATGCCTCTAATGCGATACGAAGAACAGCTAGTATGATCATATAATTATCGTCGTAGGGATAAAAATGTTAAGTGTGATAGTATTAAGTGCTCAAGATGTGTGTGATTATCCCTAGGCAGATTAATTTGGGACGCAGAAATGTAAAAAAAAGATAAAGCGATGTCGATGCTCATGAATTTGTATAAAAATGTATCTAGGTACTCACTAGCTTCAGCTGCGATAAAGCCCATAAAAACTGAAACTTCATCAAGTCCCGGCGCGGCTCAGTTTCCCATGAATACCGAGGTCTCCCGGAATCTAATTAGTGGATCTCATCTGCACTAGATGAAACAAAAGTGAGATTTGTCAAACTTCGCCTTAATTACTGGTGGCGGTGAAGTCATTACAATTCATGGTTGCTACCAAAATTTCTTGGGCTACATGAATGAAGGAATTGGTATACATTTAATTTTTTAACTTAACTTCACGGCCGTAATCCTTGAAGGCATAGGCAGAGGTGAATGTATTAAATCATACATCCAATACTCACCAGTCTCCGGTTACGTTTTGGCCCATGTAACAGGTGGCGAGTCTATTGACATCTCCCGGTTCATTACCAAACTCCGAGGTACCGAGCAACTTACAGAAAATGGAAAAATCCCCATTGAACCAGAGATAAAGTATTTTACATTGGTAGCCTCCGACCCGGCAATCGGACCGGATAGCTCAGTTGGGAGATTGCCTGAACTAGTAATCGCGGGTTCAAGCCTTTCCTGAAGTCAATTTTTCTTTGAAGTATTTTCACTTTTATTAACACGCATGTTATGTCGCGAAAAATTAATATAAATTAGTAATGTTAGTAGCATTATATTACATAGTAATTTTCACAGTAATTGAACCTCAAAAACATTGCAGTATCAGAGTAATGGTTAAA
Organism: Macrosoma leucophasiata; assembly: GCA_036365455.1. Lineage (NCBI taxonomy): Eukaryota > Metazoa > Arthropoda > Insecta > Lepidoptera > Hedylidae > Macrosoma > Macrosoma leucophasiata. Next base: position 15,019,627 of record JAWQUS010000004.1, read on the forward strand.
TAACTGCGAATATTTTACTGGTGGTAGAGCTCCAGTGACGCAGCTCGCGGGCGTAGGCACCACCGCATTACCTTATATACTTGCCGCTAAATGGTAGTGTTCAGCACTATCATGTTTCGGTCAGGTGGTCATGTACGGTGTAAAGATTATGTGATAATAATACAACGGTGTTCTGATTAAGACTATTTTATTTCATTAGTCTCAAGCATTTTATATCACTTCATAATAATATTAAATCATATGAGGGTATCCTATTAAAGTGTTACTTGTTACTACATACACAATATGACATCATCCTCCTTAAAAAAAAAAAAAAAAAAAAACGTCATGTGAAAATTATAAAGTTAAACGAATAGATATTTAATACAATATTGAGTAATATTGATATCAATATTACCCTGTTAATATTGATATCAGTATTCCCTGTAATTTCCGGCACAGAGGCATAACACCTTAGGCCTAGTGGTAACGCATCTGCATTTTGATTTTGGTCATTGTGTGGGTGTCTATAAGCTGCAGTCATCACTTAACATCAATGTGAACTGCATGCTTGTTTACCACTTCCATTGCATAAAAAAAAAATAAGCAGTACACTTTGTATCCGTTGATTTAACCCGTAACTTTAATTCATCGCGGGCACTTTTAATATTGTATCATAGCGCATTGTCCCGAAATGTAGATCACTGGAATTTCAATTACTGCGCCGTGCTTTGTAACCCGTCACGCACTGCGGTCGTATATACCCCTGTCAAATAACCCGCGATTGCTTTATTATTACGGTCGGGATGAGAGTTGGGGTTTTTTACCTCGTGAAAAAGTTTTTTTATGGAATGGAAGTAAGAAACAAGCATGCAGTTCACATTGATGTTAAGTGGTGACTTCAGCCTATACACCCATAGAAATACCAGCAGTCAAAATGCAGATGCGTTACCACTCCCGAGGCCTAAGGTGTTATGCCTCTGTGCCGGAAATTACAGGGCCGTACATTAACACCTGACCGGAACACGATAGTGCTGAACACTACCATTTAGCGTCAAGTATTTTAGGTAATGCGGTGGTGCCTACGCCTGCGAGCTCCGTCACTGGAGCTCTACCACTAGTGCAGTGCAGTTTTTCTACTAAATAATAACCCTAGCTGGCTCGTGAATCCTATATTATGTTTAATTTTAACATTCGTTTACTGCTAACTTACACTTTAACCAAGCCGACGTTTTCTATGTTTGCGTTTACTTGTGGTACGAACTATTACCTAAACTTTCTTAGCATCGTTGTGATTTCAAAGTCGATTTTGTTTTTATGTAATATATATATATATATATATATATATATTATATATATATATATATATATTATATATATATATATATATAAGTCAATTGCTGTTCGTTAGTCTCGCTAAAACACGAGAACGGCTGGACCAATTTGGCTAATTTTGGTTTTGAATGATTTTCGGAAGTCCAGGGAAGGTTTAAAAGGTAAGAAATTGAAGGAAAATAGTGAAAATCACATTTTTTCCCATACAAAGAGTCCGTATCTATCAAACCTTTGACACGACATTCTGAGGCAATACGAAGTTTGCCGAGTCAGCTAGTTATCAATAAATATAACCTATTTCAAGTATAAACTTCTTGAAATAAAACAATAACAATCCAGCGATATCGAATCAGGAATTATTTCGTCGCAGCGACGACAGTAGACAGATCGATACGGAACTAAAATTATAATAGGCTGACGTGCCATCGCCAGATGTGGCTCACGGAGATAGCTGTTGTACCTGAGTTTATACTGTTTGAAGTAAGACATAAATATAAAAATATATTTTTGTCTTACTTCTAACTTCTAATATATAAAAAATAGTAAGTATATATATATATATATATGTATATCCTGGAGCGGCCGGTTTCCTGGAAGCGCACGCGCGCATGTTCATTATACTTAGTAAGTACTGCACTGCGCGGCATTTGCGACAGTAGGGACATAGATATGAATTCAAACTAGTCTGTAGCATCTTGTAAAGTTACTACCAATTAATAATGATTACAACTTAAACTCTACAATAGTATTAAAAATATATAAGATTTGTTTTTATATTATTTCGCATTAACACATGCTTGTGAAATATATTTTATTTTAAAGAAAAATGGAAAGAAAAATATGACTTTAGGCGAGACTCGAACTCGCGGCCTACTACTACTATTTTATTTCCTTGCTTTACGCTACTGCTGCCATAAAGCAAGGAAATAAATGTGAAGGAAAGATTTGACAAATCGGGCAGGACTTCAGTAGCTCAATTGGAAGAGCGGCTGGACTAGATTCCCAGTAGGCCGCGAGTTCGAGTCTCGCCTGAAGTCAAATTTTTCTTTCCATTTTTCTTTAAAATAAAATAGATATAAGATTTGTTTCTATTTTTGTCTGTTAAGGGTGTATTTTTAATGAATTAACGCAAATAATTGGTGAACGAACGTATTTTTTTGTATTCAACTGTACATGACAAAATAACTGGACCGAATCTACACATTTGAGAGGAACTCTTGGGCGATTCGGTCCACTTCCCATTTGTGGGCCGAATGTCCCCATGAATAAAATGCTCATAGGCGTGTCGGTCCGCGGGACGAAACACGAGCGGACTGAAACGCCCCAACACCCTTTGATAAAACCGGCCAATTGTAAATCTCATGACCGAATAATCAAACGTCGCAGGAGAGATCAAAAAATAAAAATAAAATACGCTTACACTCACAGCCCCACAGTAGGTATAAACCTGTGTCATGGGTACCGTTATATACAAACAACACATACACAGACACCCAGACCCGAAACAAAAATCTGTACGCCATACAAACATTTGTCCCGGTGCGGGGATCGAACCCGCGACCCTTCGAATCAATCGGTGGTTTCGCACCGCTGGACTAACCGGGTCGATTCTATTAAGATTTTGTTTTTTTATTCATGTACAGAAAAATAGTATTTAAACTAAAGCTGCCCATACACTTCAAAGCATGGAGAATAAACTTAGAATGAAGCATCGCAGACCAATAACACAGTATAGATGCAAACAGTATGGAAACTAAGCCCATTTTATAAAATATTTACCTACACTCCATTGAAACTATAGGGATGTCACTATATTTTTAAATAATGGTGTTATTATTTTAGCATTTACTGACGTTTAATCAATCGTATTGGGATGTTGACTATTTTTTTTTTGTAATAGTATTGGATTAATAAATACTATGTATCTTTGAAACATATAGTCAATAAGTACTTAAAAGTTGTTAAGATATAACGATTCAAAATGTTGCGAATAGTGAAATGACTCAAAACGGCCTAAATAAAATTGCAGCACGTTATGACGTCACACCGCGGTACAACAGTTTACAAATAATAATATGTAGGCTATGTACACAATCTTATGGTGTTGATTAATCCCAGCAAAAGTAACTATGTTAGTATTCACTCATTTATTCTTGTTCTTATTTAATATTTTTACTTACATAAGTAGTTATAAAACAAACAAACATATACCTATAAGAAATTAAAAAATAGTGCGCCGCCGGCACCGGGAACAGGGTCTAAGCTATCGGTGGTTAGGGTCACAGAGACAAGAACCTCCTCACTATACGTGCCGTGCCGAAGAGTACCGTCTTCTTTATTAGACCCATGATCCAACCTTGATCTTATTATTATTATTATAGTTTTAAGTACGAAAAACAGTTAAATATTGATATAACTTGTAGATCTTTGTTTTAACCATTACATAAAAAATACTTTATTCTTAATAAATATTTAAACAAATTATAATTCTTAAAAATAACAAAACTGAGTGCTAATTACTTGGGTGATTTTTATAGTTCTTACGACAGTACAATCTTAAAAAATAGCTGCCCCGACGAACTTCGTATCGCCTTAGAGGTATAAACAAATTAAATGTCCAAACAATCGAAAAAAAAAATTGGTAAGAATCACCTCACCATTTAGGGATATAAAAAAAAACTACAACTGATTCTCATACCTACCAACTATACACACAAAATTTCATACTGATCGGTCTTACCGCTGCGGAGGATTATTGTTACAAACACTATCACACGAGATTTTTTTAAATATGTTAGATATTATAACAATACATTATTCTTGCCTTTCAAAATCACCAAGAAGTTTAAAAAACGATACCTCCGGTTTTGATGATGCAGAGTTCAAACACTCATATACCACGAAATACGCTCGTGGCATCTTTAAAACACTCGTGGAAGCAAAAACAAATCGCAACGTGACCGCTCGTCTCGACGCGACAGTCCGCGACACTCGCTACTGTAGCACTGCGAGAACCGCTTAGAGGCCTCGTAGATGCGCATGTTTGTGTGAGTGTGCCGTTTCGAACGATTTGTTCGTAGTTACATTACTGTTTGTAACTATACTGTGCCAATAACCAAGCTGTCGATCATAGCTGTCAATTGTTATTCTTCCTTTTTTTTTTTTCATATCTCTTTACATACTAATATAATAAAACTGTAGAAGTGTTAAATTCTACGTAACTTCACGCCTGTATTCCCCGAAGGGGTAGGCAGAGGTAAATGCATGCATTCAAGCATACATGCAAACACCCACGACTAGCCGGTTACGTTTTGGCCCACATAACAGGTGGCGAACCTGTTGCCATCTACGGGCACATTACCAAACTTCGAGGTACTGGGAAACTTCCAGAAAATGGAAATATCCCAATAGAATCAGAGATAAAGGATTTTAAACCGTTATCTCTGATAGTCCCCGACCCGGGAATCGAACCCAGGACCCCCAGCGTAGTAGTAGTGGCCTGCTACCACTATGCTACTGAGGCAGTTTAAGTGTAAAATTCTGTACATTGAAAATATCAAAAAAATAAAAAAGGCATAAAAAATAGTCTTTCTGTTGGTTTGTTCAATGTGTTTTATTTGTATTATTGTTACAAATAAACGTTTCTTTCTCTCTTTCAATTTTATCGAAACATACATACTCGTACATCAATGTACGTATTATATCTTGACGCCAAGTCCCTTACAGTGTACGGGCAGAGAGTGTGATGCTTCAAATATCCGGGTCCTTACACACCTCCCGTGCTTCTTCTACCTTCATAATTCTTTATCATTGCAACGTTTCCAATGTATCTTTTATCGAAACCAATTCATCTTTCTCTGCACTTCCATGAAAGTTGTCACATTTGTATGTTATATGTGTGACGACCTTAAAATACTATATGGGACGATAATACCCATCTTGAATATAAAAGACACTTAACCCTAAGTAGCACAATCACTATAACACCGCATAACGTTCACGAGAGTAACGCGTAATTTCGAAAGGGTCGATGTAATGGAGCGATTGTCTGTTAATTACTGGTCTAACAGACCCCTCCCCCTTTTTTGTGGGGTTAAGTGTTGGATTCGTGAATGGGTTTTTACCCTTGAAGGGTTGATGTTCGACACGGTTGTTAGATAGTCCTGTTGAATGAGAAATAGGTGAGGTAATTTTATTGTTAATTATTATTACAGTTGGCTTTTCGATTGAGTTGAAATATTATGAAGTTTTTTTGACGACCTGGTTAGTCCAGCGGTGTGAGATGACCGTTTGATTCGAAGGGTCGCGGGTTCGATCCCCGCACCGGGACAAATATTTCTATGGCCTACAGATATTTGTTTCGGGTCTGGGTGCTTGTGTATGAATTGTATGTGTACAACGGAACCCACGACACAGGTTTATATAGTTCGCGCCAGGTAAAAAGAACGCTGGCGGTCAAGCTGCGCGTCATGTGTTTTTATTTCATTTTATGTTATTCTATGTAATATAGTTTTCAATCTGCCTACCAATACACGAAACCGCAAGCGAAAGCTAGATCAAAAATAAACCAATAGGGCTAGTACTTTCGTGCGCGAGTGTACCGATGCGCGAACACATCCCTTCTACTTTCTTCCAGCGTTCTTTTTACGTGGCGCGACCTATACCTACTGTGTAAAAGTATTTTATTTTATTTTTTTATTTTTTTTACTTAACGTAAGTCGCAAACATTATATTGTTATGAATGATGGTTATAAATATGCGTAAAAATTAGGTTTGAAGGATATCTGCATGAACGAAATCATTCTGCAGGGCAGCCTATAGACATCTACACAAAACCCAGAGGTCAGAATGCAGATGAGCAACCCCTGAGACCTTAGTTGTTATGTCTCTGTGGTAGTTATTACGGTGTCATATATTATCATCTAACCGGAGCCATCAGTGATGAACAACTGCCGATTGGCGGATGACGTTAGCGTTGGCACTTTGAGATTGTACGGCCCTGTAGTTTCCGGCACAGAGGCATAACACCTTTGGTCTCAGAAGTGGTAACGCATCTGCATTTTGACCTTGGTCTTTGTGTGGGTCATGTGTTTTTATTTCATTTTATGTTATTCTATGTAATATAGTTTTCAATCTGCCTACCAATACACGAAACCGCAAGCGAAAGCTAGATCAAAAATAAACCAATAGGGCTAGTACAGCTGCAAATAGGCTGCAGTCATCACTTAACATCAATGTGAACTGCATACTTGCTTACCACTTACATTACATAGAAACAAAAAAAATAATATTGTATAGTTTACATAGTTTATACATTAAGCCGTTGTGCCACACGCGGTCATACATTTTGCGTCGCGATGAATGAATATTTTGTATGGATAAACTGATTTTAAAAATTGTTCATACAGTTGAGTGTAACAACTCCTTAAAATATTATCTACTAGCGGTGCTCGCGACTCTGTTTGCGTAGAATTTTACATTGTTCAGTATCTTACGTGGACATAAATATAAGTGAAGTACGACTCAGTTACTCCTTATACAATGTGCTATTTGCCAGTGAAAGTCCCGTCAAAATTCGTGAAGGCATTCCCGAGATCAGCCAGAACAAACAAAAACAGACAGAAAAAAATGGTAAAAAATGTTGTTTTGGTATATCAATCGTGTATGCATTCATATATATTTAGTAAAAAGCGGTTATATTGCAAACAGACACTCATAGAATGTACCTATAGAAAAGATGTACATTGATAACAACTTAAAAATCCCCTTGTCATAACACCAAATACTTAAAATCATAAAACATTCACAAACCTAGAACAATTATTTTACTTTCACCTTAGATCCAACTTATAACATTCAAAGAATAATGTTTTTCATTTTGAATAGTTTCAAAAGTCAACCTCATAATGCCGCCGACAGTTACAGACGGTTTTGCGCGAAACCAAAGTTGATCCGGATTAAACTGGTCTATGCCCGGTTAACCCGGTACTTGGGGCGTGACACCCGGTTTCACGGAGTGCTCGTATGCTCCAAGTTGTTTATTACTTTGTGACACAGTTGATCGCGCATGTAGAATTGTTTTAATTTAAATTAACTATCGTATTTGTTATCTATATCTATATATTTTATTTACATACCGAATCTTCATAAAATATGCTTTTGCAGTATACGCTTGCTTGTTACACTTTCACGCCAAAACTTTGTTTATATATTCTCGAAGGTATTAAAAGAAACATAAGATACTTTTTATTAAAAAAAATACGTAGGATTAAAAATTCGAGTGGAGCTGCGGGTAAAAGCTAGTTATGTAATATTCGTGATCGTCGTGTTTCATAATGAGTTTTAACAATGTATTTTTTGTTACAGGTAAGTCCAATTAATCTTCGCGGAGGCGGATAAACAGTTTAAAACTCCAAACTCACAGCTCGCTAATACGGTTAAAGTAGTTAAGTTTACGAGCAACAAAACTAACCGGGTGAAACCGTAACTGAAGATATCCGGAGTCCGTTTCCAATTACCGGAAAAGTGGGAATTTAATCTGGGGAAAGAAATGTTGGCGCGGCCGTCCTCTTGCAATTGAAGTAAGTGTTTGCAGTTGATTTTACTTGGATTATTTTTTTTTAGGGCACAGTGCGTTCTGTTGGTGCTGATTGGACCTTATTATTTGTCTTATTGTGGAGCCAGCTGTTACACTGGGACACTTCGACCCATTGGGATCTTTTGTGTTCAACCCCAAGACCCCTATATACTATCATCCATGGTCCCTTTAAATATATCTGAGATGTATTTAATGGAGTCCCTAATGTACAGTACCTTATAATCTCCCGGTGTAGGATATGCCACTCCGAGGATGTTCATACGCTTGCCAGCAAGACCATCACATTCGCATAAGAGATGTTCCATTGTCTCCTCGTGCTCACCACAAGCTTTGCACAGTGAATCTTCACCTACAGCGGATGCACCTGCATCCGCTGTAGGTGCTGCCTCATGCCGAAATGGCCCGTGGAAACTCCCACAATCATTCGCAAGCTTTGCTTATTTGATCGTAGGATGTTCTTATTGTAGATCGTGTCAAACCCTTGAAACCTTTTCGATAGCACCTGTCCCTGGACGTTCGTCCATTCCTTCGGATGTCGTTCTGCGGCATACGCCCTTAGGGCGGTGTATGTGGTGCTTGCTGAAGTTCCCAGGAATGGCTCAGGACCCACTAGTTTGGTATTGGAACCAAGTCTAGCTAGTTCATCGGCCCACTCATTGCCCCTGATGCCCTCATGCCATACTAGCCTAACTTTGTTGTGCTTTCCTGATTTATTAAGGGTTTGCACACCTTCTTTGTCTATACGTGACAGGAAAAAGAACAAAATTATGAATTATCTGTAGTTAATCTATAACATACCAATACACGTAGATTCGATCGCATAACTGTTTCAAAAAAATCTTAATTAAAAAATCCAGCAACGCTGAACGCTATCGATAAGCTCTGCCATGTCTCACTTAAATAATAATGCACAGTTTAATGCCTAAGATAAACAAATTGAGAGGAATCTTGTCAGTAATTCCTACTTGATATTGTAACTGCGAAAGTAACTCTGTCTGTCTGTTACCTTTTCACGTCCAAACGACTGAAACGATTGTGATGAAATTTGGTACAGAGATAGAGCTGACTTTGAGAAAGAACATAGGCTACTTAATTGTACTACTTATTTTTCGCAATAACACATATATTATGCGAGTGAACTTTAGAAATTATACTAAAAAACGGAAAGAATAACTTGACTTCGGGCAGGAATCGAACCTGCGACCTCAGGATAACCAGCTGCTTTACAACGGCTTTTTGAGCGTCTGGACTGGTTATCCTTTACAGCGGCTTTTTAAGCGACTGGACTGGTTATCCTGAAGTCGCAGTTTCGATTCCTGCCCGAAGTCAAGTTTTTCTTTCCGTTTTTTTCTTTAATATCTATAGGCTACTTAGTTATTTATAAAACAACATCCACGCGGGCGAAGCCGCGGGCAACAGCTAGTTTTTTTTTTTATGAAATGGAAGTGGTAATCAAGCATGCAGCTCACGTTGATGTTAAGTGATGACTGCAGCCTATAGACACCCACACAAAGACCAAGGTCAAATGCAGATGCGTCACCACTCCTGAGGCCTAAGGTGTTACGCCTCTGTGCCGGAAATTACAGGGCCGTACATTACCACCTGACCGGAACACGATAGTGCTGAACACTACCATTTAGCGGCAAGTATATTAGGTAATGTAGTGGTGCCTACGCCCGCGAGCTCCGTCACTGGAGCTCTACCACCAGTGTCTAGTCTAGTATAGCATATATATCAAAATTACAAATAGGTTATATCCCCCGGGAACGTGGTTCGGCTGGACCCGTCTACTATTAATCATATTGTGTTCTGGTTAGATCGCATAGACACAATTTCTCTGCATAGCTTTTAGTTTTATTTAGTTTGCAATGCTGCTGACTGGCGAATCACTCTCCGACAACATAGCACCATTTGATATTTCAGTTTCATAGCAATATTTTTGAAGCAATTTCAAAAACGAATTCACATTTCAATAAGCTTTTACTTTTACTGTAGTCTTTTTGCAAATGACGTTTAAAAAGTGATAAACATTAAAAAATATCCCGTCCACATCCCGCCCTCGATCCTTTGAACATCCCTTATCTCAAACAATTTAAGCCCAAAACTCCACACAGCTATGCATGTAAAACGTTTCTAAATGCAAATATTTTATTTCCTAGTCTATTTACTCTTGAAAACGGTTTATCCGATTTCCCGTGGCTATATATTCAACATTTTTAATTAGCCATACCGTTTTTATTGCGGATTTATAGCGTCGATCCGAATGCTACCGTATCGTTTATGGTTAAAGTTCATAATCCAACGCGATGAAAGTCTAGGGTACTCAACATCGGTCCGGGAGGGAGTGGGCCGTTTTGAATTTTTAAAAAGATTATTTCAGTGGGTCGCTCGGTAATGGCGAGACGCTAACTATGTCACTGTAACTAACTAGATATACTGTATTGATGTTACTTTGGCACTCATATTTAACGAGCTCCTTTCGCTAGGTGTATGTTTTAATCCTTTTGCTTTAGCTACTTTTTCAGATTGCGATTTGATTATTCATGTATTTGGTTAGAATTTTAATAAATTGGCATGAATTGTTAATCTGATTTATCGTAACAGATTTGAGGGTATCTAATACTTTTAAGACCTAATCCGAATGGAATCTAAAATAACATTACCAAACTAAATTAGAATAGAAACGTTAATAACCACTATGAAAGATGAATTAATTTAAAGTTGGAAATTGTTGCGCGAAATTTCGGACTACTCTTGTGTTCATACGTTGTTTCTTTCCAAGTTAAAAAGCTTCTTTTAGGTCAAAATTTTACGTAAATTTACACTTGTACTCGTCCATGTATAACATAGCTTTAGTCTATCTATCCGTTTTAAATTCTTAAATTCATGAAGGTCCCTCACAAAGGGTATCATTACCTAGAATTGTAGCCTTTTTATTGAACCATAACAGTACGGTAGCAACAGGTAACCTTTGAAAAACTAACGTAGAACAAACGAAAATAAACCTTGGTTACAATGATGAAGGTGCTAATTTAAATGAAGTAGAATTTGATTAAGCTGAGGGAATTAAATCTGTTGTTTTTAATTTGCGGAGTTTATGTCTTAGTCTTTGATATTCCGGTTATCTGTGTAATTCGCTTCACGGAGACGTTTCATTATAAGCGTGATGACAATGGACCTTTAGAAATATTTAGCTCTATTTGATCTTGCTGATGTAATTTAGTAATTAACGGTCTAATTCAGCTTGTTTGTCACCGTCTTTTATGTAAAATGTTATCATAATTGTTGCGCTGGAAAACGAATAGAAATGTTTTTGCCGTTTTGAGTTGACACATTCATTTTCATTTATTATTTTGTTACTAGCTGTCCCGCGACTTCGTCTACGTGAGAAAAAATATGATTGTTCAGTATCTACCCGGACGAAGTCGTGAGCGCAGCTAGTATAAAAGTAGCTCAAGTTACTCCTTATCACATCAGCTATCTGCCAGTGAAAGTCCCGTCAAAATCCGAGACACCCAAATTGTGTTTATTTGTATGTAGGTATGTATGTATGTATGGTTGGATGGAGATAAAAGTAGCCTAAGTTACTCCTTATCACATCAGCTATCTGCCAGTGAAAGTCCCGTCAAAATCGAACACACTCAAATTCTATTTATTTTTAGGTATGTATGGATGTATGGAGATAAAAGTAGCCTAAGTTACTCCTTGTTTCATCAGCTACCTACCCATGGAAGTCCCGTCAAAGTCGGATACACTCCAATTCTACTTATTTGTATGTAGGTATATATATATTTGTATGGATGTATGGAGATAAAAGTAGCCTAAGTTACTCCTTATCACATCAGCTATCTGCCAGTGAGAGTCCCGTCAAAATCGGTCAAGCCGTTCCCAAGATTAGCTCCGCCAAACAGACAGATAGACAGACAAATATTGTAAAAAAAGTTGTTTTGGTATATGTACCGTGTATACATATGCGTTTAGTAAAAAGTGGTTATTTTAATATTACAAACAGTTACTCCAATTTTATTAATTTGTATGTATATAGATTTATTATGGAAGCTACAATACAACATAAGACCTAAAAATTCTGTGATAATTTTAAGCGTCTACTTGCTACTTGCTTCTCGAAAAAAAAACACCTTTATTGGAATGTTAGACTTCTTAACATTTTCAAATTCTTTTTTTTTTTTTAATATAATGGCATCGCTATTACGAATATTGCCAGTGTCAAGTAAAATGATATTTCGTAGTCGCAAGCAGCGTAAAAGTAAGAGTCAGTCGGTCAACTATCAGTCAGTGTCACAGTCAGTAATTCGAGTAAAGCGATGCCTACTTTACCAGAACATTTAAAATGAAGTTTTGGAGGCAAACTGAAAAGCCGTGTTTTCGCACTGTTATTCTATTTCACTATACACGGGCACTGTTAAAAACTTATATCAAGCAAAATGCCACCAACTTTATTTAATATAACTCCAAAATACACCAAGAAAATGAAATAAAATAAGAGCACCACACGCCTCGTTCAACGTTCCCGCCAAAACCCCTTTCATTTTCTTATTTTTAGTAATTAATTTTGTCTATATAGCGGTGACAGAAATACATAATTTGTGAAAATGTTAGCTTTCTAGCTATCACTATTTATGAGATACAGCTTGGTGACAGACAGACAGACGGACGGATGGACAGACAGACAGACAGCGGAGGATTGGTTATCCGTAGGGTCCGTTTTTACCTATTAGGTACGAAACTCCCTAAAAGAAAGAACTAAGATACAGAATAGCTTAAAAATATTCGATACCATTCTTTAAATTGACATAACTTTTTTAATTCTGAACCGATTCACATGAAACAAACACTAAATGTTAAATTAAACTTACCACAATATATTAGTGAAAACCGCAAATTGAATAAGCCGTTTCTGATATTAGCGTGCACAAACACACAGACAAACAGACATTTTTCCGGGATAAAAAGTACCCAATGTTGTGCGCCAAAGGTTAAAATATAATCATACCAAGTTTCATTTTAATCGGACCGGTAGTTTTTCTGTGATGCTTGAACAAACAGACAGCGGACAGACAGACAGACATACAAAAATTTTTCTAATCGCACATAGTAGTAGGTACTTTATTATTATTATTTTTTATGGAAGTGGCAAACAAGCATGCAGTTCACATTGATGTTAAGTGATGACTGCAGCCTATAGACACCCACACAAAGACCGAGGTCAAAATGCAAATGCGTTACCACTCCTGAGGCCTAAGGTGTTATGCCTCTGTGCCGGAAATTACAGGGCCGTACATTAACACCTGACCGAAACACGATAGTTCTGAACACTATCGTTTAGCAGCAAGTATATTAGGCACCTACCACCAGTAAGAATCATGTAAAGGAATTAGAAAAAGGGTCCCAAAACGTTTCCCTGTGGAATACGAACTTTATAAAATGGATATTGCTATGATGTTTTTATTTTACAGCGACATAAGTTCTTTCATTGTCCATTATTGTATATTGTGAGCTTATTGATCGTTACTTATTAAATTGTACGCAAGGTCGACACCTCCCACCCATTGATTGCGAGTCTGTAGCTTAATAACAGACTCTCATAACTTGGCACGTTGCTATCCTTGCCAAACCTCATCTGGCAAGCAATCGTTTTTCGTGATTGAGAGTATTCTGATATACGATAACTCGAATTTATGCAAACATTCATTTTAGAATTAAGAGTATAGGTATTTTTTTCAAATTTGTAGTCAAAAACATATTTTATAAATGACAGATAGGTACTAAACATTTTTTTTTTTTTTATGTAATGGAAGTCGCAAACAAGCATGCAGTTCACATTGATGTTAATTGATGACTGCAGCTTATAGACATCCACACAAAGACCAAGATCAAAATGCAGATGCGTTACCACTCTTGAGGCCTAAGGTATTTTGCCTCTGTGCCGGAAATTACAGGGCCGTACATTACCACCTGACCGGAACACGATAGTGCTGAACACTACCATTTAGCGGCAAGTATATTAGGTAATGCGGTGGTGCCTACGCCCGCGAGCTCCGTCACTGGAGCTCTACCACCAGTAGAATACAATACTAGAAATTTATTTAATTTATACTACATTCTTGCTATTTTTTTTTGTTTAGAAGCGCGCATGTCCCCGCGGCTGGTGTAGATCATAAGCGATCTACTCGGTTAAGCATTACGGGCGCGGTCGGGTGTGTGATGAGTGACCGCTAGTGGCAAATTAAAATGCGCGCTTCCGTGCTATCGATATCGATACGACTGTTATCAGTCGTTAAACCTTGTCGGAGGCCTTGTGGGCGGTTTGAAAACATCCGACAGCGGGTTGGCCACTAACCTACCTACCTCTACCAATCCGCATTAGAGCAGCGTGGTTGAATAAGCTCCAGGCCTCCCCCCAAAAAGGGGAGAGACTCGTGCCCAGCAGTGGGACGTATAATGGGTTGCCATTATTATTATTATATATTGCTATTTTTGGTTAAGTTAATGTAGCTTAATTTGCCAGTTTAATGTTGGCAAGATTGAAAATTAGAAGTTACTATAAGTTTCAAAGTTTGATATGGTAATCTTTGGAGGAGGAGTGGATCTTTGTCCAGCAGTGGACGTCTTTTACCTGAAAATAAATGATGATGGTGATGATAAAGTTTCAAAATGTGAGTAAATCATCAGTATGAATCTTTTTCCCTCTAAGTTTAATAATGAAAGCGATGTAAAGATAATTGTAAGTTGTAACAATCAGATTTTTATACAAAAAAAGTAAATTATATAAAAATTTGTAATATGAACTCCATAAGGAATTAACATTTCCCTTAGAGAGTACCTAAAACAAGTAAGATAGCAACCTATATCCACGTTAATTCGATATGTGATACGCGTCAAGCCAGTGAAGCGGTTTTGGCTGTTTCATGTTCGTGTATTTGATTATTCACGAGTTTCACACTAGAAAATACAACCTAGACTTTGTTAATTTTGTGAGATCTTTCAATGTAGATGAATTGATTATAAGATGATTTTGTTTTACAAGTAAATTAAACGCGGTCGAGATGAGATCTTTGCGCAAGATCTGCGGTGTATCGCTCACCGATCGCGTTCGTAATGAAGATGTAAGAAAGAGGCTTTGTGTGAATGAAGTATCGGTGTAAAAATGAAAAAAGGCATGCTCCGATGGTTTGGGCATATACATAGAAAGAATGTCGAATGAGCGAATGACTAAACAGATATACAATGCGAATGTAAATGGTTGCAGAGGCCCAGGAAGACCAAGACTGACCTACCATGACCAAATAGGTCGAGTTCTGTCTGATGGTGGGGTCAAAAGTCTCAGGAATCGGCGTGCATGAATGAAGAGAATGATGAAGGTAGACGAGGCTCGAGAGGTATGGCAGGACCGGGATATCTGGCGCTCTACACTCTCTGCCTATCCCGTTAGGGACCTGCCTTGAAGATACATACAATATTTAGAGTGATCAATTTATACTTCTGTAGGTATACAAAAACATTAACGATATCGTAAGAGTGTAACTGGTGGTAGAGCTCTAGTGACAAAGCAGACTTTAATTTGATGTATGAATATTGTACGTTATGATCTTAAAAAGGTATCGGGGCAGAACGTAAATATGTCGGGGCGGCAAAGTGCTCAGTGGCAGCCGTGTTTTTACGGAGTCTTTATACATATTGCCGTGCAGTGGACAATATTTCATTAAAAAAAAAACAAGTAATAAAAAATTGTTACCCTAAAAAAAAACAAACGGTTTGAGCCAAATTTTGATAGGCAACCTAGTGGATATATTTTCTAGATTATAAATATGCTTAAAAATTAGGTTTTTAGTATATGTGGATGAACTAAATAATTCTGCAGTGTGATCCTAACCTATAATTTCCATGATGATAATGACTTTAATGACTGTATACTACTTAAATCCGTGTATTTTTAGTTCAAATAAAAATATTAATCACTCTTTGTAAAAACAAAATAAAAATCAAACGTAGGGGTTAAAAAAATCACAACAATTCGCAACAGAAGCCACTCATAATTATTTGATCCTCATAAGCCGTAATCAGGTACAATGGGGACAGGCTAACAAGATTGCAACAAGCATACATTAGTGGACAATGGTACAAACGGTCGGGATAATGTCCCTTTTGTCCCCACCGCCCTTTGTGTTTTTTGTTGCCCCAAAATAACTCGGGATTAGTTGACGTTTTGAAATATAGCGTTACTGAAGATATTTGCGTTTGTGTTGATTGTAGATTATGACATGGTAATATCATTGCAAGTGAACTTTAGTAATTAAAAAACGGAAAGAAAAATTTGACTTCGGGCAGGAATCGAACCAGCGACCTCAGGATAACCAGTCCAGCCGCTTTACCACTAAGCTACCGAAGTAGCTGGACTGTTTATCCTGACGTCGCAGGTTCGATTCCCGCCCGAAGTCAAATCTTTTTATATACCTTCACTTTTTTAAATTTGTTTATTAATTTAACCGACTTCCAAAAAAAGGAGGAAGTTCTCAATTCATCCGGATCTTCAAATTAAAGGTCAAGATCCCACTGCAGAATCATTTCGTTCATCCAGATTTGCTGCAAACCTAATTATTACGCATATTTATAATCTAAATAATATATATTATATCCACTAAGTTGCCTATCAAAATTTGGCCGCAACTATTTTTAATTAAATTATTTTATCTTTGACAGCCAGCAACTCTATTTGTGGGCGATTTAATTTGGTTTCCGAGAAAAAAAAATTGCTTGAATTTCATATATAAATAATACATGTACGTTATGGTCTTAAAAAGTTATCGGGGCGGAACGGAAACATGTAGAAGCGGCCAAGTGCACAACGGCAGCCGTGATTTTTCAGAGTCTTAATACATATTGCCATTAAGTGGACGTAATTTTATTAAAAAAACAATTAAAAACAAAAAAAAAAATACATGCGGCCACTTTTTAAAAGGTAACCTAGTGGATATACATTCTCTATAATCCTAGTAAAAGTTGGGTTTGCAGCATATCTGGATGAACGGCCCTATAATTTCCGGCACAGAGGCATAACACCTCAGGCCTCAGGAGTCGGAACGCATCTGCATTTTGACCTTGGTATTTGTGTGGGTGTCTATAGGCTGCAGTCATCACTTAACATCAATGTGAACTGCATGCTTGGTTGCCACTTCCATTACATAAAAAAAATTAACCAAATAATTCTGCAGTGGGATCCTAATATATTAGGTTCTTTATTAGATTTATGTTTGACAAACATAAATCGAATAAAGATATTAATTAATCGTAGTGCGAACAATACAAATAGAATTTGTTTGCGCTATCTGTTCGTTGCAGAGATTGTTCAATATTTATTAGTGAACGCAGTACATTAACAGATTTAAATTATTTACCAGTTTGTTTTACATATCCCGGTATTTAATTAATTGCCAATAAATTAAGATTTGTGTTCCATTATGACAAATACCATTCAATTTATTGTCCTTAATTTTTCGGCTTTATATAGTGTTCGTGAAAATTTAGCATTTCGGGAAATATTTATGACTAGCGGCCCGCCTCAGATTCTCCCGCGCTGCTCTGTTCCTATTAGTCATAGCTCGATGATATATAGTCTATATATAGTCTATACAAAGATCGCGTCCCTACGGTCCTTTGGGACGTAGATATTTTTTGATAGCTTTCAAAGGGTCCATGTCCTGTCCATGGTCCATTCGACCGTAATCAAATACCCGTTATATAACGCTCAACCAAATGAAGCTATTTATTAGTACGAACTGATATGCACTGACACGTGTTGTACGGCACCATAATTTCCGGCACAGAGTCATAATACCTTAGACACCAGGAGTGGCAACGCATCTACATTTAAATCTCTGGTTTCGTGTTGTTGTTTATAGGCTACAGGCTTACGTACCGTCAATGTAAACTGTATGCTTGTTTTCCACTTCATATCATAAAAAAAGTTTTTTTCAGCTAATAAAATATCTGACGCGCAATATTATTAGCCGACCAAAGTAATGGGCGATTGAAACCACCAACTTTAGTGGAAAATCCACTAAGTTGGCAACACTGGTTGGATTATGAAATGTACGAAAATATTCCGGGCGCGTCTTCAGTTAAAACTGTGGATTTATGATTCGCCATTGACGATCAAATTTTAGTTTTACGTCAGTCCGACTCATCAGTTTAACTGATCGTCAGTGGGGGCTATATGAGTGTTTACCTAGGCAGTGTGCAGCAGAGATAACGCTCTACGAAGTCGAAACTGGCCGATTGTATCCTTCGTAAGCTCGATGTGCATAATTTTTTGTTCGATTCTGATTACGCATTTTTATGATTTTTTTTAATATTAAAAAAATGGATCTCTTGCATGTGTTATTACGAAAATAAAGCTTATTTTACTGGTGGTAGAGCTCTAGTGATAGAGCTCGCGGGCATAGGCACCACCGCATTACCTAATATAATGCCGCTAAATGGGAGTGTTCAGCACTATCGTGTTCCGGTTAGATGATAATGTATGGATTTTAATGTGTGGCAACGCATCTGCATTTTGACATTTTGTTTTTATTTAGATGTCTATAGGCTGTAGTTGTCGCTTAACATCCATGCGAGCTGAAAACTGGTTTGACAAATTCGCTACTAAAAAATTTTTTTGTCAATCTTTTTGGCCCAGTGCCTGAGAAAGGAATACAAAAAAATATATTTTAACTTAAGCTAGTCTGTGGTTTGTCCTGATTAACTGACCTATTAGGCGCAACAGTAAACGCAAATGAGGTAATCTTAATTTTACTGCGAAAAACATGAAAATGCTTTTTGAAGATATTCCTCTATATTATTCTGATATAATAAAGTTTATTAAAAAAAGATTTGGTTAAGTTTACTTAAAAAAATATACAATAGAAATAGAAATAGAAATAGAAAATATTTTTATTTCGAATAGATCTTTACAGATACTTTCAAAACGTCAATAAATCATAAACTACCTAGAGCGAATAACCATTACATATAGTAAAAGCAAAATCATATATTAATAGTAAATTAAAAATTAAAATTTAAACTATTTGGTTAAAACATAATAATCATACATTTTTTCAATTCCTTCAATGATAATAAATGAAGAAAAAGAAAAACTTATTCGTCAAGATCAATGTTATTCACTTAGCAGAGTTCCATGTGCAGTCACTACTGAGAAGAACTCCGCTACCCAGCAAACTCAGTAAGAGCTCTTTTAAATGAGAGCTTAAATCTAGTACAGATAGATTATCGTGAAAAATCAAATAATGTCAACGTCCATAGCATAGATGCAAATAAACTGCTATCTACTAAATGTGATGTAGCCCCTGCAAACCAGAACAGACCAGTCCCCACCAACAGCACCCGTTCACGAGTATGACGCATGTGACAGCCATTGCCCTCCTCAATGTGTCAGGGATAAGAGACCGCCCGGCGTTATTCGAATATTTGTACAAAATTAAGGATAAGTTCTCTTATATAGTATATGGGACTAACCGGCATTGGTTTTTTTTACGATTTTTTTACCAGATAGATTAGGTGATGCTATAGAGCAACACGGGCCACCGGCCGCCGCGGCGGACCGGAGGGGAGTAGCCATATGCAGGCTTTCCCCCTCTGTCAAAGTACAAGTCCGAATGGTCCTACGCCTGTCGCCCAAATGTTTGAATGTGTGCGTAAAATTGTTTATGTATTTTGTTAAAGTCAAGGTGTGAGTTTCGTAGTAATAGACAATTTTTGTAGTATCACACGGAGTTCACCGCGCTAAAAAATTCAGACTGTTTTTCATCTGTAATAACTACTCTCCTTCGGTCTCACTACACTGAAACTCTACCAGTAGTAGGAAATTGTAAGATAGCTACTGATTACTAGAAAATCTTTGAGAATTCTATTGTATTAGATAGGAAATCTCTCAATAATACGGAAGCCTCTGAGCACGCGAGCCCGACACTCACTTGGACACTTTTTTACATGGTACCAAACGTTTTGCGCTTATGTATTTTTTACGTCGTTAGCGTTTTTCATCTGTACCGTAAAAGCTCACGGTGCTTTTAAGTGGCGCTTATTTAAGCCCTCCTCCAACGGCTTATTCCGTCTAAAAAGGGCTTATACCGTCTAAAAAGGTCTTAATTACCTTTCTGTTGCCGTTTCTTTGTTTCGGATGATAAGTTGAACTGCTGGTCCAACCAGCTGGTTATTTTATTTAAAGAAAAATCGAAAGAAAAATTTGACTTCAGGCGAGACTCGAACAAACAAATCAAGACAAATCGGGCAGGACTTCAGTTGCTCAATTGGAAGAGCGGCTGGACTAGATTCCCAGTAGGCCGCGAGTTCGAGTCTCGCCTGAAGTCAAATTTTTCTTTCCATTTTTCTTTAAATAAAATATATTTCACAAGCATGTGTTAATGCGAAATAAGATAAAATAGCTGGTTATTATTGAGTGGAGTTGTTAGATATCGAAATGTCTCCGAGCTTTTGTTATGTTTTTAAATCGACGACCTCAAGGCATGCGACGTCACGACCTTATTTGATCGAATAACGACCGAATAATGACGATCAAACCATTTCAATGAAAGTAGAAAATACAAAAACGCGGGTTGGGCAGCAGCGTACCGCGATAAAGTAACGCCATTGCAATCATCAAACCACATAATCTACCTTCAGACTTATGCAATTAATTGACGACAAAATATATTAAACATATCTTAAAATAATATTTTATAAACTCTAGAGTGAAATTGTATTCATAAACAATTTGTCAACTAATTGTTTTATATTATTTCGCATTAACACATGCTTGGGAAATATATTTTTATTTTAAGAGTCTCGAGTCTCGCCTGAAGTCAAAATTTTTCTTTCCATTTTTCTTTAAAATAAAAATATATTTCACAAGCATGTGTTAATGCGAAATAATATAAAACAATTATTAAGGGTAAAAGCGACTTCTTTACGATATTCAATAAACTGCAAAGTCTATTATATCGGTTGCCTAACTAGCATAGTTGGTAATAGATGGCGCTGCTGCTACCATAAAAGCAATGCAATAAATGTGAAGGAAAGATTTGACATATCAGGCAGGTCTTCAGTAGCTCAATTGGAAGAGCGGTTGGACTAGATTCCCAGTAGGCCGCAAGTTCGAGTCTCGCCTGAAGTCAACATTTTTCTTTCCATTTTTCTTTAAAATAAAAAAAAATTGTCAACTAGATAAGTGTATAACCGAGTTAATTACATACCTATAATTAAGAAATGTTTAAAAAAAAATAAATGATAGACTTAATAATAGCATAGTCATAAACCTCTTATGTTTCTTTTTAATGCAATTGATGTATAAATTTTGTAAATCTTTTGTAAAAAGCGATAAATAAAGAAAAAAAAAATACATGCCAAGCGTGGCGATTATGATATATCCCCATATGATGCAAATAGGGGTGTAAATAGGGATGCATCTGTTGGGGAAGCTATGATTTTCCAGACATCTTTTTGGCCACTACGCTGGGATCCTGGGTTCGATTCCCGGGTAGGAGTCTATCAGAGATAATGGTGTAAAGTCCTTTATCTATGGTTGTATTGGGATTTTTTCCATTTACTGGAAATTTGCCAGTACCTCGAGGTTTGGTATTGTGCCCGGAGATGTCAACAGACTCGCCACCTGTTACATGGGTCGAAACGTAACCGGCGAATCGTGGGTGTTTGCATGTAAGCTTGAATGCATGCATTTACCTCTGCCTACCCCTTCTGGGAATACAAGCGTGAAGTTACGTGAAGTTACCTTTTTGTGACTTCATATTATTGAGACAGTCTGGAAATGCATCCCTATTCTAACCGGGTAAAGCAAATGTATCAGACTTAATAAATCTCTTAATTTCAACACATATCCCTCTAGAATGTTCAGTAAAATTCCATGTTGCACTCTAAAATCCCGTATTTATAGTAGGAGCGAAAATAAACTGTCCACTCGGTTTATTTACACCGTAACATCTGTTTTTGGTACGGGACCGGGTAATTTGGAGTTTTTTGTCCAGCCATCCAATGCTGGATAAAAACAGTTTTGGAATGTATCCACTCTTGATAAATTGTTCGTCGTTCGTGGTACTGCTGATGAATTTAAGTCTTATGACAACGCATTTTGAAATTATTTGTTGGTTTTTTTTTTAATTTTATTTATTTATTTAAGGAAACTTACAGCTTTTTGTAATACATATGGTTATGGGGACATGAATAATTCATTAGCCAAAATAGTTCCAATGCTAAAAATTACGTAGCGAAGACTACAGAATTTTGAATAAGTTTAAGTACATTCAAAAAATTTTAATACAAATAATTATTTCGTGTATATACAATACATGAAAAAGTTATTTGTAGGAAATAGACAAAAAGTAAACATTAGGTATTAACTTTTTTCACAGATAGAGTAAAATTACACAGTTTGCAGTTGAACATGTCAATGTGAATATATCGTTTATTATGTATGTTGCAAGCTCTGACCAAAAATCTATTTTTAGCATAGTTTGTTCTACAATTTGGAGTTGAAAAAACTGAAAAACCGCATCGGAGCGAATATTCACCTTGGGACACCTAAATAATATTGGGTTCATAAGAAATGGAGAATCTATATGATTATAATTATCTTGAATAGAAATATTTGATCTCTGTGCTCACGTCTTAATTTGTTTTGTACTAGATGATACATTAGACCAATACACACTCGTGCACAATCAACACTGAAGCTTAACCAACATTTTTGTATCTATAAAAAACATTCTCCAACAAAAACCAATAACTTCAACCAATTTGGCAATGTACGGCCCTGTAATTTCCGGCACAGAGGCATAACACCTTAGGCCTCAGGAGAGGTAACGCATCTGCATTTTTACCTCTGGTCATTGTGTGGGTGTCTATAGGCTGCAGTCATCACTTAACATCAATATGCTTGTTTGCCACTTTTAAAACAAAAAAAAAAAAAAAACAGATTATAACACTTGTTTTTTATATTATTTCGCATTAACACATGCTTGTGAAATATATTTTATTTAAAGAAAAATGGAAAGAAAAATTTGACTTCAGGCGAGACTCGAACTCGCGGCCTACTGGGAATCTAGTCCAGCCGCTCTTCCAATTGAGCTACTGAAGTCCTGCCCGATTTGTCAAATCTTTCCTTCACATTTATTGCATTGCTTTATGGTAGCTGCCTAACTAGCATAGTTGGCAATAGATGGCGCTGCTGCTACCATAAAGCAATGCAATAAATGTGAAGGAAAGATTTGACAAATCGGGCAGGACTTCAGTAGCTCAATTGGAAGAGCGGCTGGACTAGATTCCCAGTAGGCCGCGAGTTCGAGTCTCGCCTGAAATCAAATTTTTCTTTCCATTTTTCTTTAAATAAAATAGATTATAACACTTTTAAGGAGGCACAAATCGACATGAAAAGTTGACGGCAAAAACAATGTCGACAACAATATTATGATTCGGTCGCCTGCTTTGATTCCGGCACACAGGCATAAGAACTAAACGAAGGTCGTTCAACATAAAAATCGAGGGGATAGCAAAATAGTGGGGATGTGTCAAACGGGAGAACAAATCACGTGTCGCAGCGATAATGGCGTAGAATTGTCTTTTCGCTTTGTTTCTTTTCCGAATTGCTTTTAGTGTTTCTTTTTTTATTGCTTTGTGAAAATTAGACGTGTATTAGAAAATCGCAGCTTTTGTTCTCATGCTATATGAGATCTTTGTTAAGAATCTTTGCGTAGGCAATGCATATTAAAATTATCTGATACTAAAGTCTCGTAGTTTATTTGTCTTTAAGCCATTTACGATTTCCTCTAATTTAAAATAAGCATTTGTAAATGAATTTCTATTATTATAATACCTGATGCTATTTTTTTTTCTGTGTTATCTACTTATCGTGTGGTTGACCTTTCAAGAACATGTGATTTTTTCAAGTATACTTTTTGTGTAATAAATTCGAGAACCCTTCGGCCCCAACCACCGTTGGTTCTTCGAGCTATGTTCTCTGTCTACTGCCACTTGAGTTTCACTATTCGGTGGGCTTTGTCGGTTACTTTGGTTCTCATGCGGATCTCTTATCGATTTCGATCTCGCAGGAAAACTACGAGCATAGCTCTCTCCATTTCTCTCTGCGTGACCTGAATGGCGATCGCGTACCGGAAGGCGAAATTTAAGCAGGCTCCCTATGAGGTGGACCGACGAACTGGTGAAGGTTGCAGGCAACCGCTGGATATCGCCTTACCCTATTGTCCTATTGTGGCAATCTTTGGGGAGGCTTTTGTCCAGCATCTCTAGGCTAAAACGATAACAATGATGAATAAATTAAATGTTTAGAAACATACATCTCTTAAGCTCCGATAATTCTATGAGTATCTACCACTGAGATTACACAAAAGTAATCCTTCAATTGTTTTCTATACTTATAATAAAACAGTAAAATCCGCGTGTTTGTACATTGTATATATTTACGATAAACTAATTGGGGGCGATGTTAAAATAGTATTAGAACACTTTTCAATCATTTTTAATTCTGTCTGTTTGTCGGTTTGTCTGTTTGTCTGTTTGTCTGTTTGTCCCTTTGTCCAGGCTAATCTCCGCAGATACTGGACGGATTCGAATGAAACTTTTTGTGGTGTATAGATACCAAGCCTAGCCAACATTTAGGCTACATTTTACTGCGGGAAAATCACTCATTCCCACGGGAATCTCTACATTTAATAAAATCGTAAGAAAATAAAGACTGTAGATTGAATATTTTTTAAAAGAATACTTGGGACGTGATCTGCAGTAGAAATCGAAGTCAAAAATATAGTTTCCAGATTTTTGTCTGTATGTATGTCCGGGCTAAACTAAAAAAGTACTAGATGGATTTTCTTCAAATTTTGCATGAATATTACTAACCGGTCCGGTCAACATATAGGCTACTATATTATCATGCTATCTCCTACGGGGGAAGAGCTGTAAATTTTTAAAATCGTAGAAAAGTCAAAACTTTATATTGATTTTTTTTTAAAGAATATTTGGGGCGTGATCTACTGTCAATATCGAAGCCAAATATAGTGTTTGTTTGTCTGTATGTGTGTCCGGGCTAAACCTAAAATTACTTAATGGATTTACTTCAAATTTCGCATGAACATCTGAGAATTTTCAAGGAAACCGCATTGGGTAAGGTTAAAGGTAGCGTGCATACAAATAATGGCGAAAGCTATTTCCTGCGGTTGTTACTTCACACGGTCCGAGGCCCAACCTATTTCGCTTTTCTGAGGACAATTTGATGGCGTGGAGTATCCCACTTACCGTGCAGCCTGCGTAGCACGTCACCTTCTTGACGGTGACCAAAACTGGAATGACACCCTCGCGGAGGCAAGCGTCAGTGACGGAAAAGTATCGCCATCATCTGTCTGAAGATTTTCTATGAGCTTTGAGACACGTGCTACTGGAGACGAAGACGAAGTAACTAATGAACGCATGCTGAACACCTGTCTTAGTTCATTTCAAGATGTGGTCATTTCCACCGCCGATTGAACTATCAAATATGGGTTACCAGCTCCCCAATCATCACCCCATCAAGACCATAGAAATTGGGAGTATAACGCTGAGACAAATTACGATCCGGGCAAAATGACCATGTCACTGTCAGGAATTGCTGCACATGCCATGTTTAAAATTCCCTTACATTTAGAGAGCGCCGAAACGACTGTTTTTGGTGTATCATGTAACAGTGATATGAGACACTTGCTCAAGGATTGCTCCCTGATTGTATGGGATTAATGTACGAAGGCCAATAGAAAGGCAGTTGAGGCCGTGGACAGAACCCAGCAGGACATCCACAGGAACGAACATTTGAGTGGGTGGTGTCACATTAACTCTGAACTTCCTGTCAGCAAGCGGACTTCCATCGCATACCA
Organism: Macrosoma leucophasiata; assembly: GCA_036365455.1. Classification (NCBI taxonomy): domain Eukaryota; kingdom Metazoa; phylum Arthropoda; class Insecta; order Lepidoptera; family Hedylidae; genus Macrosoma; species Macrosoma leucophasiata. The sequence continues at coordinate 15,045,487 of JAWQUS010000004.1, forward strand.
TCAAGCTGAAAGTAGGTGTCCCGATTATGCTTCTTCGGAACTTATGTCCTCCGAAGTTGTATAACGGGACTTAAAGCCATCTCGCTCCACAGACACACCATTGTGGCGGAAATTCCTACGGATTGTGGCATTGGTGAGGCAGTATTTATACCACACATATACATACCTCATAACTTCACGTTCCAGTTCAAACGCGTACAGTTGAATGTTTGCTTCGCGATGACCATCAATAAGTCGCAGGGGCACACACTGAGGGCAGCGGGTGTTAACCTCAGGACAAGTTGCTTCTCACACTGGCAACTGTACGTCGCTTGCTACCGCGTCACCAGTCCTGACCCTCTTTACATTTTGGCTCCCGGCAGAATAACTACCAACGTAGTTTATAGGAAAGTGTCGTAAGGTTTGATACCTTTGTACGTATTTTTACTCTTTTGTGTCCGGGAATATATTCCTGCATTATTTTCTCTATTTCCTTCAGTCATATCTTATGACTGAACTCAGCAGGATGCCCATATGACTCCTTTCACTTGCTTCGCTTGCAAAAAAACTTAAACTTTTAATTTAAAGTTATTTTAAAAGTTGTTTGCTTATAATGCTAAAGCGGCATTGGCATCTTAGGTATGTTTGGTGCTGTACTGCCTTCACGCAGACGACGTTGCGGGCAGCAGCTAGTGATAAATAAAAAAGTGTATACAAAATGCTCGCTCGCTTCACCACTCACAGAAGAAATACAATTCTATCTCCTCTGCTGGCAGCTCTAACAAATTCACGCCGTTTCCGTTCAAGTGGATTTTCAAACGCACGCCACGCAGCGAACTGAGCACCAATGGTATATCTAACCTATACGGACCCAGTTTAGACTGCAAACGTCGAGTCAAAGGAAAACAGGCGACGCAAACATCGAAGCATAATGTCAGCACTTCGACAGTACCTCCTCCACAGCTAACATGTCGATTTAAAACCAACTCTACCGCACAGTTACACAGCGCAAACTCCAATGACACATAACTGAAAACGTTCGGGATAACTTGGAAAACCCCCGCAACTTGTCGAACTAATACTCTTCTTACCTCAAAATGGCTGAAGTTTTCGACAGTATCTATTAGACTTAAGTGATGGGGAGACAATCCATATTCGACTTTAAAGTTTAGACGTTTAGTCTTTGGATGCTCTGCGACAGGTAATGCCAGGTTGATTGTAAATAATTCAGCAAATTGAGTGAGAACGTTATGCAGTTTGTGAAGTAATTGAGAGGTGTTGCCAGTTTCGTATTATTACGTATTTAGAAGGATTTGACGTCTTACAATTAAGTCTTATACTTTTTACGTTGTCTAGAGATTTACGCAAGTTATTGTTTATAATTTATGATCATTATAAATGGTAAACAGAGAAAATAAGTAAACATTGCCTAATTTATTATGAACTTTTACTGTGATAATTATTACGGGGCCTTACATTACCATCTAACCGGAACACGATAGTGATGAACACTGCCTTATAGATTAAGTAATTCTACACTGGTTTTATATCACCAGTTAAACGTTTATTAGCCCTCAAGTAATGTGCTATCGCCTGTCTGTCATTTGTTTTTTATATTTAGATATAAAAAAATAATAATTTCTGCTACTTCTCAACTTTAAGCTGTATGATAATGCCATCTTTCCCTAAGACTTTTAAACCCTAGATATAGGGGACCCGCATTGAACATAAAATGAAAATAACGCTTCATCCACATTATAAACACTTAAGCGATCGTTAGTGAATACATTCGTGCGAAATTCCAACAAATTTTCATCCATACAAACATAGGCTAAATTCCATTAACAGCGAACGATAACGTTTACAATCCCCGGCATGTTGATGTCCCGGAATTGAAGCGAGCCTCTAATTTCTTCGCCGACAAAGCGTGGGGCCAAAGGAAAGCATTTTAATGAAGCTTCATACGAGCGAGCCATTACGCGGTGCCTGCTGCGGAATTTGTGGCGCCTTTGTGATTTGTGCAGGCAATGACGCTTGATTTAATTGCGTGAAAGTTTTTAAATTGTGTCAGGCGTTTGATCTATCTATCATCAATTTTAGAATGCAAGTGCCTCTAGCCGACTCTGCTGTGCTTGCACCGCTTTAATGCATTATAGGTACATATATTATATTAAGTCAAATTCGTCCACTGCTGGACAAAGTTTTCCCAAAAGATGGCCACAAAAGTGATGCGTGTCATAAAGGGTGAACATACCAGAATCGCCACGCTCGACAGGCGAATTGGAGATCTCAGTGGTGGTAGCTTAATTGCGGGACGCCGCTGCACATCTCGCGTTATTATATTTACTTACCGTCTTATTGGAATGGTTTCATCGCTATTGTGCGGTTGACTGACTGCACCAGTGAAAGAATTCTCCACCACTAGAGGGGCGATGGGGTCGTCACGTTCCATTGCCTTCAGGTTAACCAGAAAGAGAGAAATATATATTTCGTGGCAATATCAACTTCAACCTCTACTGAAAGTTACATCCACTTTTGCTACCATGTAGATAGATAACGATATTGAAAAGCCATTTTTTAAAAAGAATTGGCAAAAGTATGGTCAAACATCCACGATACGCCAATAACGTTTTGGCAACAAAAGATATCGTTTACGGGATATCTCATCATTTCGTTTGTATAGATTTTTTCTTCAGAACATTCAATGACATTTATAGACCAAATGGTTTGACGCCTGATGTCGAACCATTTGCCACTGAAAGCACACATTGATTTCTCGAATACACGAGTTGTAGGATTTTTTTTCCATTTTTTTGTATTTCACAGTGCTATTTTTGGAGCTCTGTAATGTGTTCAAATATGTCGCTCAGTTTTACATGTGTCAAGTAGGTAACCGGCTAATCACGGAAGTTTATTGATGCTTGAATGTACGCATATACCTCTGCTTACTCTTCTAGTGCAGTTCATGTGTTAGGTAATTTAAGATATGACATTTAAGATATTCTTTATTTTTTTTTAATGTGATATTTTTAATAGAAATTATTTAATCTAAAATGAATTCATATGTTTCGACTAGACATTAAATAACAACGTTATCGCATAACATTTACATTGCACTAAGCAAGCAGATAACGCCTGATGGTTTTTGCATAGCAACACAGTAATTACGCTGCCGCAACTATTGCGGCGTGCATTGCTAAAGGCGGTTAAAACTCGCCGAGTCTCTGGAGAATGTCGTGCACGTTTGGTTTAAACTATGACATCGTTAGTTAATAAGGATAGTAGAGCATATTTTATTTTATCTTTTGGAGTATGTCATGCATACAGAATTTCTTTTATTTTCATACTACGTTTCATACTTTTTTGTAGATTTATTTACTATTGAAAGTTTACGAATACGGACTCCGTCTAGTTCTAGATATGATATTTCGTCAAAATGGCAACACGTATAAAATGTTCCATTGATGGTTGGTGACTTTCTGTCTTTAAAATATGTCACTGATCTCGAGGATTGAGATATATACTATCTCAGTGTCAGAAACTTCAATGCTGTACTTAAACATCTAACCACATTAGTAATGTACGGCCCTGTAATTTCCGGCACAGAAGCATAACACCCTAGGCCTCGGGAGTGGTAACGCATCTGCATTTTGACCTTGGTCTTTGTGTGGGTGTCTGTAGGCTGCAGTCATCACTCAATATCAGTGTGAACTGTATGCTTGTAGGCCACTTCCGTTACATGAAAAAAAACAGAAACATTACCAACATTTCGTTTCAAAAGTTAGTTAAACTCAATTTCTTGTACACAGATATATCAGTCATAGTCATGACACGTGTGTGCTTCCATCTTTTATTACTGATGTTTTGAATTGCAAAGAAAAAATTCCAACTCCAAAAAAAAAGTTGAATTTTGACTCTAGAATGATTTCAAGTTATTTAATCTACATTTTCTATGTCCCTATACACACCAGCTTAAACATCTTCAAACAAGTTTTGCGCTAAGCTTTTAACGAACTGTGTACCATGTTTTTTGGGATACTAATTTCCATTGTGCAACTCGGTAAAGTAGGATAAACAAACATCTGCAGCGTTCGTGCGGTTTGTACCTGAAATTCAGAGGAAGTTTTGTGTGCCTGCGAGATTGCGTCTCTCTTTGCAGTGGAATGCTAGAGGTTGCGCTCAAAACTGTTCTTGTGTATTCCCAAATGAATTTGTTTATTATTTTGTTTAACAGACGAATACTTCTTGTTTTTTGATGTAATGGAAGTGGCAAACAAGCATTCAGTTCACTTTCATGTTAAGTGATGACTGCAGCCTATAAACACCAATGTCAAAATGCAGATGCGTTACCACACCTGAGGCCTAAGGTGTTATGCCTCTGTACCTCCAATCACAGGGCCTTACATTACTACCTGACCGGAACACGATAGTGCTGAACACTACCATTTAGCGGCTAGTGTGATGGGTGAGGTTGCGCTCAAAACTGTTCTTGTGTATTCCCAAATGAATTTGTTTATTATCTTGTTTAACAGACGAATACGGCTTGTTTTTTTATGTAATGGAAGTGGCAAACAAGCATTTAGTTCACTTTCATGTTAATTGATGACTGCAGCCTATAAACACCAAGGTCAAAATGCAGATGCGTTACCACACCTGAGGCCTAAGGTGTTATGCCTGACCGGAACACGATAGTGCTGAACACTACCATTTAGCGGCTAGTGTGATGGGTGACCGCTAGTGGCACTACCCGTCCGCGCTTGTAGTACTTAACCGAGTAGATCGCTTATGATCTACACCAGCCGCGGGGCTATGCGCGCTTCTGTCCATATTATTACAACGTATATATTTTAACATCCATTCCCAAATCCATCACCAGCAACATCACTTCGAAACATCAAAATGTTTACCGTTGAAAACAATCGTCATACTTGTCGAATAATTTGCGGTATTCGGCGGACATTTCAAACGCGAGTGGCGAAAAAATCCGGCCCATATTTGTTTATAGACGTTAATCTGTAGGTCGCAATTTGGAGGGTATGCCCTAATCCTTCCTTTGTAATGGAAGTTGGACCCTTTTCGGACTCTGTCGCCCTTTGGTTGAATTTTTTTGCGTGTTTGGTTTGTTTTTTGGTTTGAACATTGTCAGTAATTTTTTCAGCTGTTTTATTGTATTGTTCGGATTGTTCCAGTGACGTTATGAAGGATGTTTTTTTATAAGTATGCGTTTGACAGACAAGCTAATAATCTAATAGTAGTTACTGTCGCCTATGGAGTAACCAAATAAAAAAACAATGGGTGGCACTTCAGGAGTGCCGGTAGAAGTAAAAACTTTTGCATTTTTGACCACCACCACCATTACCACAATGACAGCTATCATTTAGTCCCCGAAAAATAGGCAGACGCGATTCTGGTCACGTGTCCGTCTTACACATTTGCGATCAGGGTCACGTGTAAAAAATGTTAAACTCGCGTCAGAAAAGTGTAAGGCGCCGCTAAAGAAGTTTTTATTTGAAAACACCTCGTAAATGCTGACATTGATACGTTACTTTATAGCTTGCTAGCTATTGCCCGTAACTTTTTCCGCGTGACATCCAGTTTTAGCGCAAATTGGATGGAAGTATGGATAATACTGTTAGGACCCCGGGTCAAGTGGTGCGTGCAATTGCGTGTATATTGGCAATCATCAATTTTCATAAAATTCTTAGAGCCACCTTCAAACTGTAGTCATTTGCTTGGTGAATGCAAAAAGCTATTGGACATTATTTCATAGGATCAAAAAAATATGAATGACTGATCGTCCGGTGTTTAGGGAATACAGGCGTGAAGTTATATTTTTTACGTTAGATGTCCATTTTTATCCCATCGCAGCGGGCATTTCTATTCCACTAAAACAATTTATCACTGGCAAAAGATACCAAAAAACAGTTTGTGAACAATATTGCCACCAAATACAATATTCTACTGAAGTGTCGGGCGCAGTGATGAGGTGGCGACGGAAGTTGTCCGTAATTCACTTAAAACTTACCGCCAGCTGCCATTTAATTCGTCTGATTACACTATTGTTCACTTTTTAACATTTTCAATGTATATTTCAAGATATATTTAGCATTCATTCTTTTGGAAATAGCTTTGGTATTTTGGTATATAGATAGGTTTTTACTGGTGGTAGAATTCCAATGCAGGAGCTCAAGGGCGTAGGTAATGCCCACCGCATTACTTAATTTATCTGCCGCCAAATCGTAGTATAATAATAATCTCTCTTCGTGTCGTCTATGCGTTTACATAAGGTGGAGTATTGTTCAGCGGTTGCTGTTTTTTGGAGTCCTTTTATCTTCAGGTCCTTTCTCTGTTGAATAAGCTCCCAAGTCTGCTTTGAGAGGTAGGTTTTCTGTTTTCTTTGGGAGAAGGGTGTCCTGTCGGATCTAATTTTGTCGAGCGCGCTTGTGATTTGTCCTCTCAGTTGTGACCATTGGACATTGATGTCAGCTATCGGCGCAGGGGGATCGTGTGTTAGCATCGCCTCAACTGAGTCACGAAAAACCTTAACTTCTGATCTGTCTAGTTGCGTAGGTTTGGTTTCTAGGATTTTACGCTTTTACATGCGGAGAGCGAAATCCGCAACGAGTAGGTTGTGGTCTGATCCACATTCCGCGCCTGGAAATGTTTTGACGTTCCTAAATGACGATTTCCAACGACAGCTGGCCAGGATAAAATCAATTTGGTTCCGGTATCGGTCGCCAGGAGATTTCCTGAGAGGTGTAGAGTCTTCTCAGGTGGTGTTGGAAGTTGGTGTTAAGTACCGTCAGGTTTCTCTCTACGCAGAAGTTGATCAGTTTTTCTCCTCTTTCATTGCGTTCGCCCAGACCGTGTTTTCCGACATGTTTGACGTATGTGATCATCAGCAGTGGTATTGCCAATCTTAGCGTTAAAGTCACCTAGTATGAGGGTGATTTCCCGATTCGGGATCCTATTCAGAGTGTCCTCGAGTAGTCCATAGAATCCTTCGATGTTCTCTTCTGAAGACTGTGCTGTAGGTGCGTAGATTTGCACAATATGAACATTGTATGGGTTGCAGCTTAGCTTCAAAGTAATGATTCTATCAGAGATGGGATTATACCCAAGGACGGACCTGTTGATTTTAGACGGAACCAGAATGCCGACGCCATTAGTGCTCGTGGTGTCTCCTCCAGAAAGATACAAAGTGTTACCTCTTATTGTGGTGAAATGACCATTTCCACGCATATGCGTTTCGCTGATGCCAAGAATGCTAAGGTTATGGCTCTCCATTTCCTTTTCGAGGATGTCAAGTTTTCCTGGTTTTATTAAGCCTCTCACGTTCCAGGTTCCAATGCGATGATGTGCACGTATTGCACGGATTTCTTAGGATCGCCAGAAGCATTTCTCCCCGCTGAGGCCTGACAATTCACCTCAGGGGGGGCATCGGTGGTCCATTTAACACTAGCCAGCCCGGGTACTGGATAGCGCCGAGTGTTAGTCGGTTCGCATGACATAATTCGTGTGCATTGTTGTGTCTCCTGGTGGGTTCCCGCGTCCTTCCACTCTCAGACTTTAAGAGGTAATTTAGCTCCTCTGGGCTCCTGTAGCCGCTTCGTGCGCTGGGTGGCAACGAAGTTGTCGGGTTACTTAACCGCCGCCCGATGCTCGGCGTTGACGGTTTTACGGCGGGGTTTGGTCTCTCCCTGACCAACCCTCCTCCTTTTGCATCCGGGCTTGGGACCGGAAATGGCGGAGTAATAATAATAGCAACCTATTATACGTCCCACTGCTGGGCACGAGTCTCTCTCCTTTTTGGGGGGAGGCCTGGAGCTTACTCCACCACGCTGCTCCAATGCGGATTGGTGGAGATACGGATAGTGGCCAACCCGCTGTCAGATGTTTTCAAACCGCACATAAGGCCTCCGACAAGGTTTAACGACTGCCATCTATCGATAGTAACCGGGACCGACGGCTTAACGTGCCCTCCGAAACACGGAAAGGCGCATTTTAATTTCCCACTAGCGGTCAGCCATCACACACCCGACCGCGCCCGTAATGCTTAACAACTGGTAGTGTTCAGATTAAATGGTGACGTCTGGAAAAAAAATCGAAGGGCCAAGACGATTTCATTCCACTAAACGAAGGTTATTTTTTATAGAATTAATTTACTTAGCCCTAAATGAGATCAAAGCCACCTGTCCAAATGTTGAAGCCAATATGGACCCAGGACAACACCCGAGGATAATTCTCGTTCAGAAATCAGGTCAGTTGAGCCAAACGAAATGCTCCGCGCATTAAAAATTTCCACAGCGATGGAAGCAAGTTTTTAATTTACGCGCCGTTTGTTCTGTCCGTGTGTTTGCATGTAACGAGACCCGGTTATTATGGTGCGTTTGTAAATCCTGAGGATTGAAATTAAAATCCTCATGAAAGTAAGAAGCATTTTTGGGATAACTATTGATTCTGTGTTTGTTTTAAGCTTCATTTAGCAATTATTTTAGTTTTCTACCTATTTTTGTGAGTTTAGATATTTGTGTCGTGAATCTGTTGAATTAAGTGGTAACTACAACTGTTTTAGCCCTATTTTGAATTGCGAATGTGCAAATTGATGGCTGCAGAGGCCCAAGAAGACCAATACTGACCTACCTTGATACAATAGGTCCAGTATTGTGAACTATCATGTATCATTAATTTACACTCTAATTAGTTTTAGGTAGAAAATGCGGTAACAGAATCTGTGTTCGGACTAAAATGGGAAAAAAATCCAAGGACCAAGACGATTTTAGTCTGCTAAACGAAGGTTATTTTTATAGAATTAATTTACTTAGCCCAAAATGAGAGCAAAGCAACCTGTCCAAATGTTGAAGCCAATATGGACCCAGGACAACACCCGAGGGTAATTCTCGTTCAGAAATCAGGTCAATTGAGCCAAACGAAATGCTCCGCGCATTAAAAATTTCCACCGTGATGGAAGCAAGTTTTTAATTTACGCGCCGTTTGTTCTGTCCGTGTGTTTGCATATAAAGAGGCCCGGTTATTATGGTGCGTTTGTAAATTTTCATTTCAATCCTTATGATTGTGGGAAGTATTTTTGGGATAACAATTGTTTCTGTGCTTGTTTTAAGCTTTAATACTGCAAAACATAAAGCGATGTTAATTTAGCAACTACCCACGCCCTATAATAAATCTATAAATAACCGGGGATATTAGAGATAACGGTGCAAATTCTATATCTCTGGTTCTATTGGGATGTTTCCGTTTTCTAGAAGTTTCCCAGTACCTTGAAGTTTGGTAATGTGCCCGGTGATGTCAATAGGGTCGCCACCTGTTACATGGGCAAAACGTAACCGGCAAATCGTGGGTGTTTGCATGTATGATTGAATGCATGCATTTACCTCTACCTACCCCTTCGGAGATCACAGGCGTCCTTGAGAACTGCATATTTGTTTGTCTCTCTCATTACATAAAAAAGTAGAGTTCAGCCATCAATTAAGTTCGTTTTCTTAATAGTCTGGTGTTTCTTTGTAACTACAAAATAACTAGTTTGAAGTAGTTTCACACTAAAAGATTAAAAAACGAACGGTCTTGTTCCAACTCTTAGTTTTTTTTGTCATTAACCCTTACATTGTAATGTTTTGAAACTTGTCAGAACGTTTGACAATGTAAGTTTGTTTTCTTGATGCTTTGTCCCATAAAGGGATTTACTTTAAAAATATTTTTAACGGAACCGGGTTATAGGCCAACAACTGTTTAATTTAAAATGTTGGTATTAAGTTGTTATGTGACGACGTTGAGTGACGTCATCTTGTCTAGAGTGAGCGAGACAGATAGTGACGCTAATCTACCCTCCAATTCTCTCTCCAATTTTATTATTTCCAAGAAAACCACAAGTCACATTTCCCGTGTAGTTGAGACTGCAGATCTAAAGATTTCAACTTGTTCGGAGACACGAGTTCCTTATCTTGTTCAGTTTCCGAATGTCTAGAGTGGTTCAGACAAACGAATTGATCGTTCTCATGCATGAGGTTGTAGAATAAAGACAAATGGTTAAAAACATTTTTGCTTTCTTTGTTAGGTATTGTGTTTGCGCGTTTGTGATTTCTATTTTGCTAAGTGTATTCACAACAATTGTTTTTTTTTATTTATATATCATTATATATGATGAGTGTGATATTGAAACCATATTTTAAATAAAATAAAGTTTTTCTATTCTATTCTATTCTATTTTTGCTTGTAATATTTATAATATATAATAACGCATGCGAGTGAACTTTCAAAATTAAAGAAAAAACGGAAAGAAATTTGACTTCGGGCAGGAATCGAACCTGCGACTTCAGGATTACCAGTCCAGCCGCTTTACCACTAAGCTACCCAAGTCCCACACCAATGCGTCAAATTTTGCCTTCCCTTTTTGATTTTTAACCGATTTAGGGTCGGTGAACGACATCCATTGATAACTAATGAACAGCATACCAATATACAACCGATATAAGAGACTGTGCAGTTTTTACAATATCGTTAAGATGTCACTGTTTCCTTAATAATTATAAATCTTCTTGCTCGTCCTCGTTGAAGTTCAAATATTATCTCAATGTGAACAGTGCTTTTTCATATTGCGACATTTATGTATGAAGCACGCGAAAACCTGCGCAAAACGTTAACATGAAATCAATTTAACACTAAATTAATCCAAATTTTGTTTTATATGCATTTTAACACTGGTCCATCCATTCAGAAGAATATCAGGTGAAGTATAGTATCCATTGTCATTGATGCCCTTTTTTTAAATTATTGACAAAGGATAAAATGGCGTATTGATATTTGCATGTCCGCGTCTGTTGCCTTCCCATGATATATTGTGCAGTGATCGAAACCACGTTGCAGTGATAAATTAGCGAATGATTTATTATTTTAAAACATGAAAACTTAAAACAAATATATATTACTAGTTGTTGCCTGCCCGCGTGTAAGTCGCTTTTCGCGTAACCTGTGGAAACTCAGCAAATTAACCCATTGCATCCCACAGGAAAATTTTTTCGGAATAAAAAGTATCCTATAATCTAAGTCAGCTAATAATACCTGTATAGTAAATTTCATCAAAATCCGTTTAGTAGTTACGGCGTGATTGACAGTCAAACATCCAAACATAGAAACTTTCACATTTATAATATTCTTGTGATTATAATTATCTTTACGCTTACTTTGAAGCGAATAGCCTACCGTCTTTCATACCTCTCGTGCTTCATACTCGTGCTTGTAAATAATTGATGCTTTCCATATTATACAAAATTGTTCAGTGTCTATTTAATTTATTATGTGTTTTTAATTATTATTAGTGGTTATTCACTCTAGGTTAGTTTTAAAAAAAAAATTACGATGTAAAAGTGCTCTCCAGGAGCCTAATTATATGAAATAAATGAATAAACTGAATACGTTCATCACTCTATTCATGTATGCACTGTAGGTAAGTACATTAACAAATATTTTTAGCAATGTCTCCGGATTTTTTATTCAATACGTCATATCACGTCACTAAACATCCAGGTCGTATCGCTAGGGATGTAAATAAGCCAGCTTTATCCACGCCGGGTGGGATATATGGGGGATGGATTTGCATCGTGGCATAGAGCAACACGGCCTCCGGCCGCGGCGGACCGGAGGGGAGTAGCCATATGCAGGCTTTCCCCGCTGTCAAAGTACAAGCCCAAATGGTCCTACTCCTGTCGCCCAGATGTTTAAATGTGTGCGTGAAATTGTTTATGTTTTTTGTAAAGGTCAAGGTGTGAGTTTCGTAGTAATAGACGATTTTTGTAGTGGGTGTGTTCACACGTAGTTCCACCCGAAAAAAATGACAGACTGTTTTGCATCGGTATTAAGCGCTATGGCTACTCCCATCCGGTCCGCCGCGGCGGCCGGTGGCCCGTGTTGCTCTAAGCATCGTGTATGTGGTTAGTTCGCGTTTGCATCAATCTGACAAATTATATTGGAGCGATTTATGGTCTTTATAGATGTTGAGGCGATGGTCGTGGCTTACTAGCGCAACGTTAATGACGACTTAACTAGTTTTTTTAAATATTTTTACACAAGCATGCAGTTCACATTGATGTTAAGTGATGACGGCAGCCTATAGACACCCACACAAAGACCAGAGGTTAAAATGCAGGTGCGTTGCCACTCCTGAGGCCTAAGGTATTATGTCTCTGTGCCGAAAATGACAGGGCCGTAAATTACTACCTGACCGGGACACGATAGTGCTGAACACTACCATTTAGCGGCAAGTATATTACGTAATGCGGTGGTGCCTACGCCCGCGAGCTCAATAGCTATACTACCAGTATGGTGGTAGAGCTATTGCTTGCCTCTAACATGCAATTTACTTATCATAACTTTTATATAAGTTTGATGAAATGAAAACGTTGTATCGTGTGGATAATATAGAAATTCGAACTATCATTCACTCTCTGATAGAATCCCCGCAAACATTATTTCATGTAGAAACGATCGAGGTTCAAATAATGGAGCATTCTAGCAATTTTTGCCTCAAATACCTCCCGGTTATTGGATATAAATTGCTATGGAGGTGTGAGGGAGCGAGATCAAATGCGATTGTCTCAAGAGTTTAGTTTTTGATGGAATTTTCCATAACTACACGTTTTCAGTTTTCAAGAGAGGAGTACGCTGATAGGAAACTAAAACCGATTCAGAACGTTAAAAGATCTATTTCAATCCTTTACAGTGTGTAATAGACGGTGAATTTTAGAAGGTATTTAAAATAGATATTCAGTTTCGGGGCCGAAATAACTACCTGTGGGGCAAGTACATATTTGATACGATGTGAGTATCGCACACTTTGGGCCTCGTAAGATGGCAGGTCACGCAGAGAGCAATGGAGAGAGCTATACTTGGAGTATCTCTGCGAGATCGAATCAGAAATGACACGATTCGCATGAGAGCCAAGGTAACCAAAATAGCTCACTGAATAGCGAAACTGAAGTGGCAGTGGGCAGGGCACATAGCTCGGATAACTGTTGGGGCATATGGGTTCCGGAATGGCGCCCGCGTACCGGAAGACGAAGCGTAGGCGAAACTGAAGTGGCAGTGGGCAGGGCATATAGCTCGAATAACTGTTGGGACATATGGCTTCCGGAATGGCGACCGCGTACCGGAAGACGAAGCGTAGGCAAGCCCCCCACGAGATGGACCGACAACCTGGTGAAGGTTGCGGGCAATCGCTGGAGGAGGGCGGCCCAGGACCGTTCGCTATGGTAATCTCTGGGGTAGGGTTTTGTACAGCAGTGGACGTCTTTTGGCTATATATATTTAGAAGAATGCCGTATTTTTTCATACGGGTGAAGAGCTGGCGCAAATGGTCTTCGTGCTCTGGACGACTCCTGGAGAATATCAGGTACGGGGTAGTAGTAGTAGTAAACATCCGGGCAACTTCTACCGTTAAGGTTGCGGTGTTTCCTACGCCTTCTAGCTCCATCAATAGAAGTCTTACCACCAAATATATAACCAAATCCATACTAATTAAGTTTAATCCTATTAAATTATCATCACTTGTCAAACTGCGCAGGTGGCACGGGAGATAGGCTATGTAGTACGGTCGGCAAAGCGCGACGCTGATCCATCAGAATAACAGTCGTTTGAATCCCTTTTGGTCGAATAGAAAGTGCTGGGTTGTATTTCTAAAGTCGTTGACGGTTAGAATCGAGTAATATTCAATTGGTTGATAATAAAGTGGATTTATTTCAGATAATTATCTTTAGATATCTTATCTTAGTATCTTTAGATAATTATCAATAGTTAATTTTTAATTAATTTAATTAATTAGATAATTATCATCTTCGTTTACAGCGGTTGAACTGGTTGAAGCAGCCTATGACTCAGTTTTGAACGCTGAACGATGAACGCTTTGCAGGTGTCGGACTAATCCACCTGTTTAAGAGCTTTTAAATTATATTTTTTGAGCACATACTACATTGTGCCGGCGTAGCCACACACAGGCACGGCACGAGTTTCACCGACCAATCTGAGCAGGAGACTGACTAACTGCCAGTTCGTCAGTCCACCGTCCCCCCGGGAGTCTCCCGCATCATACCAGTTAGTAACTAGTATGATGCAGTATAGTGAGAAGTCCGCAGCACGTGTTTGTAGTGTGTGGGTGACGTTTTCATTGGTAAAAGCTGCAAAATGGCGAGCCTGACTTTAGTTCTTATTTTGTGTTCGCCGGAACTCGAGAGTCTCGAGAGTCGGCTACTTATTTCTCGTCTCGAATGAAGGCGAAACTCTCGAGTTGTCTCGAGTTCGAGAAGTCTCGAGCTAGAAACCCTAGTAACAATACAAATAAAACATTAATCAAATAAATCGTAAATAAATAATCAAATAAAACAATAACATGATAGAACAACCCCCATTTATGTGATTCCAGTTTTAATTTAAGGTCGCAAGTGTATCTTCCTCCTTAAAAAAATGAGTAATTATCAAACTACATTTAAGATTCAAAACTCAAACCAAAGTTGCCGCAAATTGTTTAATTCAATCCACTCTGATACGGTTAAACCCAATTAAATTATCCTAACTTGTCAAGTAGCGCAGGTGGTGAGGCGGAAGATTGACAACACTGCAGAACTTGAACGAAGGTGGTACGATAAAGAAAGATGTTTGGATTTGTTTGGATGTAAATTATCGCACGTCAGATTTGTTTTTGTCACCGTGAAATTTCTTTAGCAGACCTTGCACTTTATGTGAGGAAAATGCGTAAGATGGACACGTAACTAGAATAGCGTCTGCCTACTTTTTAGGCATCCAATGACAGCTGTCATTGGATGCCTAAGTGGTGGTGGTGGTGGTGGAACCGCACCGTTGAACATTGCCAAGTGTCCAGTCGGTAAGGGTGGAACTTCTCTCTTCGGCGGGTAGTACGGTGTAGGAAAAGAGACGGTGGCACCATGTCGAACAGTTCGACAGAGCACTCGCCATTGTAGAGACGGTATAAAACGCTTAGACTCCTAACGTCTCTGCGCAGGCTCAGATGTTCGAGCCTGTCAGTAAGTCCTGGGTCGTTAACAATACGAACGGCGCGTCTTTGTAGGGAGTCGAGGGGACCAAGTTGGTATATGAGGGCTCCCGCCCACAAATGAGAGCAGTATTCCAGATGGGGCGGCACTTGTGCCTTATAAAGCTGTAATAGCTGCCCCGATATGAAATACTGCCTCGCTTTGTTAAGCACCCCTAGTTTTTTGGATGCCAACTTGGTCTTACACTCAATGTGACTCCCGAATTGCACTTCGTTCGATATGTCAACGCCCAGGATACCGATACTCTTACCAACGGCGAGCGGAGTGCCCTGGAACTGTGGTGCTACAACGAATGGGGTTTTTTAGCGGTGAACGCGCAGACTTGTGTCTTCAAGGGGTTGAAGTGCACTAAGTTGAGTCGACCCCAGTCCGAGACCCGCTCCAGAGAGTGCTCGACTTCAGACACAAGTCTAGTCCTGCTTTCCTCGATAAGTGTCCGAGAGGCATTTGCACGGCCAGTGTAGTTTGCATCTCCCGTACTATCATCGGCATAGCAATGAAAATTGGCGTTTTGCTCCAACATTTCATTGATATGCAACATAATATATAATCATAGCAATAAATTAAGATAGCACGCATAGTCCCGCGGATGGTGTAGATCATAAGCGATCTAATCGGCTAAGCACTACGGGCGCGGTCGGGTAGTGTGATGGGTGACCGCTAGTAGTAAATTGAATGCGCGTTTCCGTGTTTCGGAAGGCACGTTAAGCCGTCGGTCGCGGTTGCTATCGATAGATAGCAGTCGATAAACCTTGTCGGAGGCCTTATGGGTGGCTTGAAAATACCCGACAGCGGGTTGGCCACTAACCCACCCACCTCCACCAATCTGCAATAGAGCAGCGTGGTGGAGTAAGCTACAGGCTTCCTCCCCCAAAAAAAAAGGGAGAGACTCGTGCCGAGCAGTGGGACGTATAATGGGTTGCCATTATTATTATTATAAATAAAGATTAATTGCCACTCCTGACGCTTAAGTTGTTTTAATTCTGTGATTGTTACGTGTATAACGGAGCGATACTAAATTGGTTATATTATAGCTCTGAACTTTCAAAAGACACTATGTTTCATAATACTTATATAGAGAAAAGGAAGCATAAACTATTTAAAGCACACCAAATATCCAACATAATCTTGTTCAAAAACTACGACCAAGTTTCCCTCAGAGCGGGAGTACCCATTGTTTAACTCAATCCATTCTAATAGAGTTAAAGTCGATTAAATTATCCTAACTTGTCAAGCAGCGCAGGTGGCAAGGCGGGGAGATCGACAACACATAATACGGTAGAACGAAGCGTGCACAACAAAGGTAGACATTATTCGAAACGGGATCTCCTTGGATGTAGAATAATTGCAGTTCTAAATTCCTAGACAAGTGCCACAGAAGGTTTCCTTTTTACGACTTCTATTGTAATGTGATAAACCTTTACCTAGAAACCTAGAGTTAAGTCGTTTAAATTGCTTGTCAAACTTGTCAAGAAGCGCAGGTGGCAAGGCGGAGAGATCGACAACACGTAATACGGTAGAACGATGCGTGCACAACAAAGGTAGACATTATTCGAAACGGGATCTCCTTGGATGTAGAATAGTAGCAGTTCTCATTTTTTTTTAAACGCTTTTTTTTTTTATATTTAATCGCAGTGGCAAACAAGCATGCAGTTCACATTGATGTTAAGTGATGTCTGCAGCCTATAGACATCCACACAAAGACCACGATCAAAATGCAGATGCGTTACCACTCCTGAGGCCTAAGGTGTTATGCCTCTGTGCCGGTAATTACAGGGCCATACATTACCACCTGACCGGAACACGATAGTGCTGAACACTACCATTTAGCGGCAAGTATATTAGGTAATGCGGTGGTGCCTACGCCCGCGAGCTCCGTCACTGGAGCTCTACCACCAGTATACACTCACAGCCCCATAGTAGGTATAAACCTGTGTTGTGGGTGCCGTTGTACACATACAACACATACACAAACACCCAGACCCGAAACAAATAGCTGTAGGCCACACGCGTATTTGTCCCGGTGCGGGGATCGAACCCGCGACCCTTGGAATCAAACGGTCATCTCACACCGCTGGACTAACCGGATCGTCAAAAACATTAAAAACAAATTCTTAGACAAGTGCCAAAGAAGGTTTCCTTTCTGTTTCTATTGTATATATATGTATTATAAATTTGTGCTTAATTTTTATGTATACTATACGAGTACTAGCGGCCCGCACCGCCTTCGCACGGGTGCCATATAGTATGTATGTATCTTTACGCCAGGTCCTTAACGGGGTAGGCAGAGAGTGTAGAGCGCCTGATATCCCGGTCCTGACGTACCTCTCGTGCCTCGTCTACCTTCATCATTCTCTTCTTACATGCACGCCAATACCTAAGACTTTTGACCCCACCATCACACAGAACTGGACCTATTTGGTCATGGTAGGTCAGTCTTGGTCTTCCGGGGCCTCTGCAACCATCCACATTCGCATAATAGGTGCCATATAGGTACTCTAGGAAGTTTCCCAGTACCTCGGAGTTTGGTAATGTGCCCGGAGATGGCACCTGTTACATGGGCCAAAAACGTTACGCGCGAATCGTGGATGTTTGCATGTATGCTTGAATGCATGCATATACCTCTGTAAGTTTGTCTTACGCTGCAAACTTGGCCTCGATATTTTTTCGTTTTGCTTTCCAATTTGTTACGTTATACTTTTTTCACAGTTGTCAAAACACAAGACATTAACTATTTACCGTGACCGTACAGCAGATATGCATCAAACTGTCTGCCTTTTATTTTGATCCATTTCCTGTAATATTAGCGTACAGCAGCAGCGCTTCACTATTTATGTCATAGAATGTGTGAGCACAGTCACTTCCCAAATTTTATGTTATGGAAGAGGCAAACAAGCATGCAGTTCACATTGATGTTAAGTGATGACTACAGCCTATAGAAACCCACACCAAGACCGAGGTTAAAATGCAGATGCTCTCTTGGCAGCTGGCTCGAAAGCGTGTACCAGTAATAAAGGCTTAGGGTACACGCTCGTCGCTTAATCTACGGACTTTGGCGGCCGCACCAACATCGGAGTTTGGTTTTGATTTGATATAAGAAGTTAGTTTAACTTTGTTAGTATATTAATCAAGCTTATACGAACACTCTTGTTTCCTAACTGAGCATTAATATCGCGACGGATTCTGAAGTATAAAAGAATGATTAATGTTTATTTGACGTCGGGACAATTAGCTTCCTTAAACATGTCTACGAATGTCACTTAAATTTTAATAAATATATTATTAGATTTAAATATACGACGAAGGAAATAGAAATTTACTTCAAATTAAGGAATTTATGATACTTAATTAATAATTGCCTATGAGGTCTGAAGGTATGCCTGAACTTCTTAAATAAAACAAAAAAAACCGGTCAAGTGCGTGTCGGGCTACGCGCAATGTAGGGTTCCGTAGTTTTTAGGTCTGATTAATGTAATTAAATAATAAATAAATATTTTCTACGGAGATGTTCAAAATTTCGAGTAAAATGCAATTGGTCGACTATTACTCGCAAACCTGTAAAGTCAACTTAAGTGTGATAGTTTTCCATTTAATTTCGTTATATGTAGCTACTATTGCCGTAACGTTTGAATTTCTAACAACAACCGTTTAGTTGGTAGAGGGGAAGGACACTTGACTCTAACGAAAATTGGCACTTTAAAGCTTAATAAGTCACGAACAGTTTACTAAATCCAAAAAATGATGTTAGCACACCCATAACATTTTTGAAAGACCTATCCAACGATATCCCACACTATGTAGAAAACGAAAAATTAAAAAAAATATCCGGTACCCTAAATAATTTTATTTTTCATGTTTTGTTCTACCACTTTGTGGGCGTCATTATGGTGTATACTTGTGCTAAATTTCAAGTCTCTAGTACCAATAGTTTTTGCACTAAACCGCGGATGGACAGACAGACAGACAGACAGACAGACGGACACGGCGAAACTATAAAGGTTCTTCATTTACTACGGAACCCTAAAAAAAAAACGATCGGATCGTTAGTGTCAAATTGATAATTAAATGAATTTACTCTAGCTACGCGAACACAGCTAGTCTAAATTAAATACGTTTATGTAAACCACATTTCACAACTCTGTCTTAGAGTTTTGAAGCAGTGCTTTGAAGTAAATTTTCAATTGACTATTACTTCTTTTTTCCTTATCTGATTTTGACAAAACAAAGTTTTGACAACGCTCTTAATTATATGTTCTCCACCTGTGAAAATCACGCTCAAAATTGATTTTTGATTTCTGTTACTCTTTAGTTTTTTGGAAAAATATTTTATTTACACACATTCGATTTTACTGCCTTTTAATATGTATTGATAATATAACCTTTTTTTTTTAGGCACAGTTAAAATAACACTTTGTCTGAACAGGAAAAAGCTGTGACAGTCACCAACGCTAATCCACAGCAGCAATAACTCCACTTAGCCTCCTCTAATCTCCCACAATTCACGCATGAACGCAGAGAGAAACGAGACGCATCGTTGACTCGAAGCGAAAGTCATGTGGGTCGGCCATCATCCCTGTAACCTACTTACTGCTTGAAAGTAGAACAGGCTGTGCTATAAAATATTTACGAGGTGCGCCCGCCACTCGAGTCCCGAGGCTTTGCAGCCTTGAGGGCTAATCCTTAAGCAGTGCATTGGGCAGTGGCGGTAAATTCGTGTCGATGTTTCATTTTTGTATTAGTTGAATCTAGTGAGGCCTTTGATAGTTTCAATATGGTTGAGGTTAAGTTTTAGTCAGCATTTTAGTTGACATTATTTAGTGACAACATCTTCAGTAGGTAAATGAAATAGCTTCTAAAATTTTCGTATTCGCGAGTTTGTAATAAACAATCGGCCAAGTGCGAGTTCGACACGCGTGTCCCGTAGATGCATGTCCAATTCACCCTGTCCTTAAGCAGTGCATTGGACTGTGGCGGTAAATTCGTGTCGATGTTCAATTTTTGTGTTAGTTAAATCTAGTGAGGCCTTTGATAGTTTCAATATGTGATGAGTTGTGGAGTCAATATTTTAGTTGACATTATTTAGTAACAACATCTTCAATAAATGAAAAAGTTTGTATAATTTTCGTATTTGTGAAGTTTTAATTATTTAGCGGCCAAGTGCGAGTCGGACACACGTGTCCCGTAGATGCATGTACAATTCGCCGATTTCCGGTCGTGGTTAGAGAGAGAAAAGGGTTAATGTGTACTGAGTTTGTTGGGTAAGCTGAGTTCTTCTCAGTAGTGACTGCACTTCGAACTCTGCTAAGTGAATAACTTTGAACTTTGATCTTGACGGATATGTTTTTCTTTTTCTTCGTTTATCATTATTGAAGGAATTGAATAATTTTGTGATTGATATGTTTTAACTAAGTAGTTTAAATTCTAATTTAAATTTACTATTTAATATATGATTTTGCTTTTGCTATGTGTAATGGTTATTCACTAGGTATTTTATGATTTCTTGACGTTTTGAAAGTATTTGCAAAGATCTATTCGAAATGTATATAATCTATTCTGGTATTAGATTGTTACGCTAAAGAAGTGTAACTTCTTACGTGCGTATATAAGTACACATACTGTTTTTTTATCTAATGGAGGCAAACAGGCATGCAGCTCACATTGATGTTAAGTAAGTAATGACTGCAGCCTATAGACCTACATAAAAACCAGAGGTCAAAATGCTGACGCGTTGCTATTCCTAAGGAATTAGGTGTTATGCCTCTGGAAATTACAGGGCCGTATATTACCACCTGACCGGAACACGATAGTGCTGAACACTACCATTTAGCGGCAAGTATATTAGGTAATGCGGTGGTGCCTACGTCCGCGAGCTCCGTCACTGGAGCTCTACCACCAGTAAAAGATCACATTGATGTTAAGTAACCACTGCAGCCTAAAGACATCTACATAAAACTTAGAGGTCAAAATGCAGATGCGTTGCCACCCTTGTCATTGTCATTGATATTTCACACTAGGTATACATATATTTTACAAACTTTTTACAAAATATATGTATCTTCACGCCAGGTCCCTAACGGGGTAGGCAGAGAGTGTAGAGCGCCAGACATCCCGGTTCAGACAAACCTCTCGTGCCTCGTCTACCTTTTACAAAATATGATTAGTTCCTCCTTTTTGTGATCGGTTAAGTTAGAGGTTCCCAAACTATTTTCTTGTAGACCCCTTTCAATTTTTTTCTGTTTTTGGTGGACTCCCTTGCTAACATTTATATCACTAACCCATATATCCCATTTTTATTTACGCATATACGTAGTCCCCATCGAGTCTCCCATACACCCCAGGGGGTCTATATGGACCACTTTGGGAATCACTGGGTTAAATCAAAGCGTTTATCCGGAAGTAACGTAGCTTATACATCACTAGAAATCATCGATAGTTTTTGAATTTTAATGCTGTCAAAGTTCAAATCGTGCAAACTGTAAAAACAAATTTACAATTGGAAACGATGTTATGAAATATTCACGAGTTGAGACCGCGTTTTCATCCTTAAGGATTGCGGCAGTGAACAGAATCGGTGGAATTTTGATGTCTGCCTCCTGTTATAGTTGATTTCAGTCAAGCATTCGAGAATACCTCAGGTTTATAAGAATACGCGATAAGTCGATGGTTCCCGCTATCGGTTCAATACAAAGTTAGTTTTTTATTTTATTTTATGGCATCGCTTGTTATGCATATTGCCAGTGTCAAGTAAAACGATATTTCGTATTCTCGTATTAAGCAACGTGAAACTCAGAGTCGTCAGACAATTTATCAGTCCGTCAGCCAGAGTCACAGTCGAGTAAAGCGATGGCTAGTTTACCAGAACATTTACAATGAAGTTTTGGAGGCAACCCGAAAAAAAAAGTGTTTTGCACTGTTATTCTATTTCACTATACACGAGCACTATAATAAGCTTATATCAAACAAAATG
Source organism: Macrosoma leucophasiata (assembly GCA_036365455.1). Lineage (NCBI taxonomy): Eukaryota > Metazoa > Arthropoda > Insecta > Lepidoptera > Hedylidae > Macrosoma > Macrosoma leucophasiata. The sequence goes on from JAWQUS010000004.1 coordinate 15,067,510, forward strand.
CCACCAACTTTATTTAATATAACTGAAAAATTAACCAAGAAAATGAAATAAGAGCACCACACGCATCTTTCAAGGTTCCGGCCAAAACTACACAAAGTTACTTATAAGCTATTTTATATTGTAGATAAGGGAGGTGGCAAACAAGCATGCAGCTCACATTGATGTTAAGTGATGACTGCAGCCTATAGACAACTACACAAAAACCAGAGGTAAAAATGCAGATGTGTTGACACCCCTGAGATCTTAATTGTCATGTCTCTGTGATAGTTATTATGGGGCCATATACATCATAATGTATGTAATTAATATTATGAGTGTGCTTTATGTTAATGAAAATGGTCTGCAGGCTATAAATCACGATATATCTCTTATTTTTAAAGAAAAATGGAAAGAAAAATTTGACTTCAGGCGAGACTCGAACTCGCGACCTACTGGGAATCTAGTCCAGCCGCTCTTCCAATTGAGCTACTGAAGTCCTGCCCGATTTGTCAAATCTTTCCATAGCTTTCTTTTTTTAGCATAGTTGGTAATAGATGGCGCTGCTGCTACCATAAAGCAATGCAATAGATGTGAAGGAAAGATTTGACAAATCAGGCAGGGCTTCAGTAGCTCAATTGAAAGAGCGGCTGGACTAGATTCCCAGTAGGTCGCGAGTTCGAGTCTCGCCTGAAGTCAAATTTTTCTTTCCATTTTTCTTTAAAAATAAGATATATTTCACAAGCATGTGTTAATGCGAAATAATATAAAAACAATCACGATATATCGTTGAGCACAGCGACAGACGAATAGGAATAGGAACACTGGACTGACCCGTCGATCCTCCTTCGGGTTGTGAGCTGCGAGGAGGCCTCCTGGATTGTCCTTTTAGCTTATCTTCGGGATCCGTAGTATTATATTGCTCTCTCTCTCTATCACTCTCTTTACTGGTGGTAGAGCTCCAGTGACAGAGCTCGCGGGCGTAGGCACCACCGCATTACCTAATATACTTGCCGCTAAATGGTAGTGTTCAGCACATCCGTGTAAATTCCGCAGATCAATGCAGATCCGATACCACTCCTGAGGCCTAAGGTGTTATGCCTCTGTGCCGGAAATTACAGGGCCGTACATTACCACCTGACCGGAACACGATAGTGCTGAACACTACCATTTAGCGGCAAGTATATTAGATAATGCGGTAGTGCCTACGCCGCGGGCGTAGTCTCCGTCACTGGAGCTCTACCACCATCAAAAACTGAATGTTTGTTTGCTACTTTCATTACATAAAAAAAAGACAACGAAAACCGATTTCAATTTATTTAATCGGGGTAACACCCTTTCTTGTTTTTCGACAATGTTTTCAACCCAAAGCTAATAAGGGTAGGTGAAGGGGCATTAGTCCTAATAGAATTGCTTATTCAAATGAGATTTTTTTTTCTAAGTTTATCTCAGTACCCCTAATGCTGACATTTGGGTGGAGTGTTTAATAAATTGTAATTTACACTATCTACCCTTTTTAATCTAATGCATTTAAATAATCTGTTGTCTATTCGCTTATTGTCTGCACAAATAACTATTTTGCGTGTCGAATTTTTTTTTTGGGATTTGTACCTACATTAGACTTTGCAGATATTAACCCCCCCCCTTATTCATAAACGTATTTTAGCTAAAGTGTTGCTAATCTCTCCTTTGTCTTTTTCTATCCTGCACATGTGACAATGCAACTGACAAAGACAAATCATTCTATAGCTAAAACGTTTCTAAAGTACGTTTTGAATAGAAGGGTAAGTAGTTATGCGTTAGTTCCGAAATAAAAAAATGTTTACGTACTTAAAGTTTATAATATTGGTTTTCGGAATGTAGGTGATTTGCGATTTCTGCAGATAATGTAAAAAGTAATACCATGAATACCCAGTAATCAAGATTATTCTTTATACCATTTACTAACAATTTTCTATGTACCCTTTGAATAAACAAACATGTAGGTCATATAAATGGTGAGTGAATACTGCAGATAATGGATTATAAAAAACAGAACTGGCAATAGAGATGCGTTGTCCCTGAAAGCTAATTCATTATGCTTATCTAACATAAATTATGGGACAACACGTGATTGAGGTACAAAAGCACAAACCTTAATTATTGAACATTTAAAATGTAAATACTTAAATAAAAAAAAAAACAAAAAAAAGCTAAAGATAAATCATTCCAAACGACCCGGTTAGTCCAGCGGTGTGAGATGACCGTTTGATTCGAAGGGTCGCGGGTTCGATCCCCGCACCGGAACAAATATTTGTATGGCCTACAGATATTTGTTTCGGGTCTGGGTGTTTGTGTATGTGTTGTATGAGTACAACGGCACCCACGACACAGGTTTATACCTACTGTGGGGCTGTGAGTGTATTTTTTTTTAAAGTCCCTGAATAGCCAATCGCGAACTTCACGTATGTAAGCTAGGAAACCCAACAGCACAATGGCGTTATCATGGAGGCGGTCGGTTCGTCATGCCCCAGCGATCTATTAACCGACAAAAACGCCCCGAACGCTCTTGGATCGCATAAAATATTTATGAGGTAACCCTCGCGCTGCCTTGCGGTCCAAGTTTTAAATCAGGGTTGATGCAGGTTTTCTTGGTAAATGATGAATTTGTTTAAATGTTAAACTACAATAAAACGCTTTAGACTACATATTGTCGAGATGTTTAATACTGGCGGTACTAAGCCTGCAACTCCTATAGACATCTAAACAAAAACCAGAGGTCAAAATGCAGATGTGATTCGTCCCCTGAAACCTTAATAATTTTGCTAATTTGACAGAAATTATATTTCCACACGAGATTGAGTTACAAATGTACCCATACCATAATTTACGAATATTTTAAAATTCTAACACTCGCGCTGCCTTGCGGTCCAAGTTTGGACTCAGTGTCGGTGCAGTTTTTCTTCGTAAAGTATGGTTCTGGTATTTCTCTCACAGGTACAAACAACAGACCTCAGAGATGGCAACAGGTGGTGGATGGTTTGTATATACAAGTCTTTAATCTGTAGAAGTCATTTACAAATCTATGCGAACTGCTTGTTTCGCACCTTCATAAGCTTCAGTCGCATAATGTACCTTTCGCATAATGCACTTCATGCGCAAAACGTACCATTCTCACAATGCACCTTTCTCATAATGCACCCTCATATTGCACCTTTCTCATAAAAATATTGTGGTTGCCTCCAGTTCAAATTCTTGTTCAAGAAAACCTGATTGTGAGTAGATAGCATGTTATATTTTTAATTGTTCTAAAAATAAGTCTGCATTTTTCTTTTCTTTTCTTTTATTTTCTTACTCTTTGTTATCAGTTTGTAAAGGGGAAATGAGACATTCTACTGATATACTTTTTACATTAGTTTATTACATTTAGTTTTATCTTAGTGATATTCTTGACTTTACATATATTTTTTATCTTGTTTGACATGTATATCAAATGTTATTCACTTTAATTTATTTTGTTTGTTTTTGACGTGTGTGAAGAGGTGCCTGTCACCCTCAATGAATAAATGAGTTTCTGATTCTGATTCTGATTCTGTAGACAATACTGAATGTTGCGTAAGTATTGGAACATTTACCTTAGAAAAATCATCATATAACCGCGTAAATTTCGTAACTTGCACCTCAACCAAGCCAAGTGTTCCGGATTAAAGTTGGGTTGGACAAGATCCTCGGGAATCATGCTAGACAAGTGAATTTTCAGAACACTGAAAACTGGGCGTGTATGCATTTACTTTATGGTGTATGTGCAATTTCGCGCCGTATGCAGCTTAGACTACGATCGTTTGTTTCCTGTAGTGTTGAATTTTGTAGATTTTCATAGCTAAGTCGAATTTATTCTGGTTGGAGTGATGATATGTTCGGTGTGTAATATGGTCATGATGGTATGGTAGAGATCCATTGACGGAGGCCATAAGCACCGTCACCGCGTTACATTATCTCATCGTCATATCAGCGTTAGGACGTCCACTGCTGAACATAGGCCTCTCCCAATGGCCTCCATGCCGACCGATCGGAAGCGACGTGCATCCAGTGGGTAGCTTGGCGTGGGAGCCTTGACTAGGTCATCGGTCCGTCTTGCAGGTGGACGCCCTACACTGCGCTTGCTGATACGTGGTCTCCACTCGAGAACCTTTCTGCCCAGCGGCTATAGGTTCTCCGAGCTATGTGCCCTGCCCATTGCTATTCAGCTTGGAGATCTGCTTGGCTTTGTCAGCGACTTTCTTTCGCCTACGGATTTCTTCATTTCTGATTCGATCCAGTGGGGAAACGCCGAGTATAGCCCTCTCCGTTGACCGCTGAGCTTATCTACGTGCTGCTAAATGGTAGTATGTGTATGTACGTATATAATTTTACTGGTGGTAGAGTCCCAGTGTAGGGCAGCGTACGCACCACCGCATTACCTAATTACAGTATTTGAATCTATAAGATATCACTTCTAGAGTAATTTCAACTTGGAACAGAATCTTACACCTCGCACCTTATTGTTATTCATGAATTGTCGGTTTGCATTGAAGTGAAGGGATGCCCATTTATATCTGGTTTGACCATTTTATGTCGAATATTATTAGCTTTAGCCATCACCATGCTACTTCACTTCATTCCTAATTTCTGTTTTTTAAAGGAAAACCTTTTCATTATCTTTAAGAAGCTGATTGTTTAAAATGAAAAATGAAAATGAGAAATATTTATTTACCAAAAAACGTATGTTACATGAATGTGAATGTGACGATGTGCTTACGGCCCTCACACTAGATTTAATCTGTATCGTGAGGTACCAGAAATACGATTTCTATAATATACATAAGAGTTCGGTGTTAAGTCATGATAAAAGGCTATATCCCAAGTGAATTGTATGAAATGTTCTTTTTTAGTTTTGAATAAACTTTCAACCTCCTTTTAACCCTCGAACGTGGAGTTAAGTATAACCTAGAGAATTTTATTCTCCTAGAAAAGAGTTCTTCCATTAGTGCAGTCAGTCAAATGAAAAATGACGGCCAAACTATTCCAATAGAGCGGTAGTAAGTGCACTAACGCAAGATGGACAGCAGCGTCCTGAAATAAATTATTGCGATCTTCAATCCGTATGCTAAACTTGGCGATGACATATCACATATGACAGACTGACAGATGACATAATTATTCCTTATGGGGCTTTGGTCCAACAGTGGACATCAATCGGCTGATATGATGATGATGATCTATAATAAAATATTGCGATATTGGAACTGAGAGTTTTCTAGCAAAACGACTCAAAGAACTTCAAATTCTACAAAACTCCGTTTTTGAAATATTCATGGACACTCTCTCAAAATTTTATCAAATCTGTTTGTGAACTACAAAAAAAAGTGAAACAAAATACGTTTTTGTGTCATTGTCCAACAACATAGAGCAACACCGGAGGGGAGTAGCCATATGCGGGCTTTCCTCTCTGTCAAATTACAAGCCCAAATGGCCCTATACCTGTCGCCTAGCTGTTTAAATGTGTGCGTGAAATTGTTTCAGTATTTTGTTTAGGTCAAGGTGTGAGTTTCGTAGTAATAGACGATTTTTGTAGTGTGCGTGTGTGTCGCACGCATTTCCCCCCGCAAAAAATGACAGACTGTTTTGCATCGGTAATAAACGCTATTATTATTATCGGTAATAAATCGGATACCCTCCTGTCCTCCGCGGCCGGTGGCCCGTTTTGCTCTATGTCCAACAATAGCAATGAAATGAATTCGTACTTGAAACTTATTCCAAGGGATATCTTTTTGTCCCCCTGTCGTAAGTCTAAGCAGCAAAAAATTAACAAAAGACCGACAGTGTAATATGATTTTGTGTTAATATCGCGACACGCTTGCGTTTTATGGGTCCCCACTCTGTTTTCATTTTGTTTAATGTTTCCCTTTTATTGGATTCCCAGTAACGTTTCGATTTTTTATGGTTGCTTATGGTGATAAATAATTTTTGTTAATTAAATGGCTGATAATGAATTGAGTTTTGTTACTTAGCGTTATTTTCAACGACTCTTTTGGGTGATGTTACTCATATTAAGGACTAGCTGTGCCCGCGATTTCGTTTGCGTAGAATTTATGATTGTTCAGTATCTACGCGGACGTAGTCGTAGGCGCAGCTAGTATAATATATGTCATAAATAAAAGAACCCTAGTTACTCCTTATCACATAAGCTATCGCCCAGTGTCAGTCCCGTCAATATCGGTCCAGTCGTTCACGAGATTAGGCGGAACAAACAGACAGACATACAGACAAAAATAGTAAAAAATGTTGTTTTGGTATATGTAATGTGTATACACCCATAATTACTTTTCTGGTGGTAGTGCTCTAGTGTCTGAGCTTGCGGGCGTGGGCACCACCGCATTACATAATATACTTGCCGCTAAATGGTAGTGTTCAGCACTATCGTATTCCGGTCAGGTGGTAATGTACGGCCTCGTAATTTCCGGCACAGAGGCATAATACCTGGGGCCTCGGGAGTGATAACGCATCTGCACTTTGACCTTGGTCTTTGTGTGGGTGTCCATAGGTTGCAGTCATCACTTTAGCGTTAACATCAACGTTAGCTGCATACTTGTTTACCACTTCCATTACATAAAAAAAAAACAAAATATGCTAGTAAAAAGCGGTTATTTTCATATTGCAAAAAGGCTCAAATTTTGTTTATTTGTATAGATATAGATTGTATACATGTAAAGATTTATCATCTATCAAAAGAATTATGGTATTTATTCCATACGATAACATTGTATTTTAATCATTTTTATCTGCGTGCTATACCTACCTTTAGTCAACCAAATCAGCGATGCGATTAGAAAGGTGGAGTGATTACCCGTGCACCCACTGGCTTCTCCCACCAGTGGGAAGAGGGGTAATTCCTATTTACCCGTGCACCCACTGCATCAACGGTGTTATTTTTCAAATATAGTGCCATTTCTCAATCAACGATGTGATTCAAGCCTTAAATTTGCTTTTTCATATGCGCAAAAAAAATAATAGAAAAATGCGAAGGTTTTTAAAAACAATGACATGTTTGTCAAGTAATGTACCATCGATGTCAAACGCTGCGTCAGGAGGGGTGTATTTTTTTCATATATTTGTGAAATATACCGCGCGTTGTGATATAGCGAGAGGGTCGAGGTCGTAATTTATTGTGCCAACTGTACTCTTAAGCTTTGGTTGCGTTGACACGACTTTTTTTTTGTTGTCAGTGTAATAAAACTCGCGATACTCTTCTGTGCATGTGCACAAAATCTAAAAGTAATGACATGTTTCGGCTAAGCCTGGGTTGCACCACGATATTTGTTAAAATTAAGGTTATTGTAACATTTCCTTTTGAAACCAATAGTTTAATTACTCAACACAATAACACACAAACACCCTCACACACACACACACACACACACACACACACATACACACACACACACACACACACACAAACATTCACATACACTTACACTTTTATTTTATAATTTTTAATATTTTTCACAAATCTAGTACAACATGTTCTTTTTTTTGTAGCTTAGTCTAGTTTGAAATTTAAATTTAGTCTATTGTGTAAAATCAGAACCCAATGTTTCGAGGTGGGCGATGGTATCTGCGACACAGTTTCCAACTTTTGCAGATATTCATCGTTTTTATAAAAATTGTACACAACGGTTGTAATGTTCCTAAATGAACATATTTTTATTTTTTTATTTTTTATTTCATATCCTTCTCTATCTAATAGAAATCTGTTAAAGTTAGAGGAAGATGTGCAATGTAACAATATCTTTAACTTTAACAAATATCGTGGTGCAACCCAGGCTAAATAAAAGCCTAACATTGCTATAGTTTGCTTACGTACAATGTGATAAATTTGTATGCAAGAATGCATTGTGTGCATGGCCCCGTAATAACTTATCACAGAGACATAACAACTAAGGTCTCAGGGGTGACCTCTGGTTTTTGTGTGTGTCTATAGACTGCAGTCATCACTTAACATCAATGTGAACTGCATACTTGTTTGCCACCTATGATACATAAACAAACAAAAAATTATTTACCCAGATATTTCTTCATTTATGGGTACTCATAGTAATTGTCCCGTATTATCTCCAACTAAATCAAAATAAATTTTGATGTATTTATGTTGGTATAAGTTGATGGTTTACAATATGCATGCTTTTCTTTATACAATAGTTAAAATGATGCAATATATGTATACGCCAGGTCCCTAACGGGGTAGGCAGAGAGTGTAGAGCGCCAGACATCCCGGTTCTGACAAACCTCTCGTGCCTCGTCTACCTTCATCATACTCTTCATACATGTACGCCGATTCCTAAGACTTTTGACCCCACCATCAGACAGAACTCGACCTATTTGGTCATGGTAGGTCAGCCTTGGTCTTCCTGGGCCTCTGCAACCATCCACATTCGCATTGTATATCTGTTTAGTCATTCGCTCATTCGACATTCTTTCTATATGCCCGAACCATCGGAGCATGCCTTTTTTACACCGATACTATCATTCACACAAAGTCTCTTTCTTACATCTTCATTACGAACGCGATCGGTGAGTGATACACCGCAGATCTTGCGCAAAGATCTCATCTCGACCGCGTTCAACTTACTTTCATGCTCTTTCCTGCTAAAATGATGCAATCTGTTTTGAAATAGCTTAGCTCTTTGTCGCGTTGTTCACATTAACGAAACCGTACCTTAAGAGCCGTTAGGTCTGCCTGTGTCGTGCCGATAAAAGAATAACACCTTGTTTTAGAGGCGTTTCGGCCTTTTTTTATTAAATAAATATATTTTTACGCACGCAAGCACCTGGTTGGGGTGATTTTTGTAAAATGGTTATGTGTGTAGCGGTTTGGATAATGGGATAGATATGTTTGGGAGAGTGACTTTTTTACGGTAGTAATAGTTGGGATGGTAATAATCGTTTATGTTAGGATTATTATTGTTGATATGGCTATTTGATTTTCAGATTAAATTTTATTTTGTTAATAAAAGTACATTGAATATCTTCTAGTGTTGATTTGTGAAGCGTTGGATTTATGTTGGTATTTTATGTTCTTTTTGTATACTCTTACTGGTGGTAGAGCTCCAGTGACGGAGCTCGCGGGCGTAGGTACCACCGCATTACCTAATATACTTGCCGTTAAATGCTAGTGTTCAGCACTATCGTGTTCCGGTCAGGTGGTGATGTACGGCTCTGTAATTTCCGGCACAGAGGCATAACACCTAATGCCTCAGAAGTGGCAGCGCATTTGCATTTTGACCTCTGGTCATTGTGTGGGTGTCTATAGGCTGCAGTCATCACTTAACATCAATGTGAACTGCACGCTTGTTTGCCACTTTTATAACATAAAAAAAAAATACTTAATTGCCGATATTTTACTGGTGGTAGAGTTCCAATATAGGGACTCGAGGGCGTAGGCACCACCGCATTACCTCATCTAGCTAAAAGGTAGTAAACACTACCTTTTAGCAAACACTACCTTTTAGCGGCAGTTAGATTAGGTAATACAGTGGTGTCTACGTCGTCGAGTGGAATTGGAATTCGGGTAGAGAAAAAGCAGATTTTTTTTGTAGAATTGTTAATTAATTGACTTATACATTTCGAATGGTTTTAACTCACAAAAACTAAATCAATTTTTTTTTTTCAGGTACGTATTTCAACCGACAATTCAAGATAGAATAATGATGTAAGTTTTAGATTAAGCTATTTATTTTCAGGTACCTTTGGGAAAGCGACTCAAGTTGAATAGTTATTTTGAAGCTGGTTCGCAACATACTACTTTAACAAATTTGTTAACGTACCGGCTAAGTAAAAAAAAATTGTTGCACCATTTGAAAATTGTCAAATGCGCTGCGCTGCGCTGGTTAATGTCAACCTCCAAATTATCTGTCAGATGATAAGGGAATGTGTCAACCTTGATAACTTTAATTATGCTAAGAAAACGCTGGTTTAACGCACTTCGCAGTCATTACTTAGAAAAGTAGCTTTCGAAATTAGAAGAGGACATTTAGATTAGGATATTAAAAAAAAAGAAACCTTATTGTGGATTATCAAACATTAGTCTTACTTTTTTTTTTTTTTTTTTATGTAAAGGAAGTGGTAAACAAGCATGCAGTTCACATTGACGTTAAGTGATGACTGCAGCCTATAGACACCCACACAAAGACCAAGGTCAAAATGCAGATGCGTTACCACTCCTGAGGCCTAAGGTCTTATGCCTCTGTGCCGGAAATTACAGGGCCGTACATTACCACCTGACCGGAACACGATAGTGTTGAACACTACCATTTAGCGGCAAGTATATTAGGTAATGTGGTGGTGCCTACGCCCGCGAGCTCCGTCACTGGAGCTCTACCACCAGTAAAAATATTTTATATAGAACGTTTGATTCTATATTTCAGCCATTCATAGCGATGATTTCGTGAAAAAATATTGGAAATATTCGTTCAGAAGTCAAAGTCAAAATGTTTATTTATTATGTAGGATTTCAGTTTATTACACTACATTATTTTTATGAGTATTAGATGCTGTTATTGATTTACAAGTATCATCAAATTAAATACTCAATCGGCACGACTTAAAAAGTTTAAAATGAAATTAGAATATACTCGGAAATCTATAAAAAAAACTTGTCTATAAAAAAATACATCCATTTAAAAATATAAATGTAACCTTCTCGGAGCAGCCTGTATAAAAAAAACAGCCACTTTCATTGGGTTATCCGTGGGATCGACGATGTCGTAGTTAATTGAGCAGTCTCCAAGGCCCACGGGCAGTGTTGATTGGTCCGATGCAGTAAGTTTGTTACACCCTGTACAGCGTATATGTGGCCACTATATTATTAACCCGTACGCACGATTTAGTCTCTTGAAGTTTTTAACATTATTGTATTATATTTTCATGATAAAAAGATAATATTAACACTAAGATAAGTCATTTATTTGCTGGAATACAATTACTGTTTTAATGTCAGAACATGTATTTTTACTGGTGGTAGAGCTCCAGTGACGGAGCTCGCGGGCGTAGGCACCACCGCATTACCTAATATACTTGCCGCAAAATGGTAGTGTTCAGCACTATCGTGTTCCGGTCAGGTGGTAATGTACGGCCCTGTAATTTCCGGCACAGAGGCATAACACCTTAGGCCTCAGGAGTGGTAACGCATCTGCATTTTGACCTTGGTCTTTGTGTGGGTGTCTATAGGCTGCAGTCATCACTTAACATCAATGTGAACTGCATGCTTGTTTACCACTTCCAATACATTAAAAAAAAAAATGTATTCAAATCGGCAAGCGGATGTGCAAATGCTTGTATTATATATTACTAGCTGTTGCCCGCGCCTTCGCCCGCGTGGATGTCGTTTTATAAATAATTAAGTAGCCAATGTTCTTTCTCAAAGTCAGCCCTGTCTCTGTGCCAAATTTCATTACAATCGGTTCAGTCGTTTGGACGTGAAAAGGTAACAGACAGACGGACAGACAGACGGAGTACCTACTTACCTACTTTTCGACTTTCCATGTAAACTTTCATCACGCATATTTTTATCCCTTCCAAGAGTTTCAAGTAATTTCACGTCACTTTCTTCTATTGGCAATATTTAATTAATAACGTAGATAAAGTCGTAATATCTCACTCAAAAAAAAAAAAAAAATCTGGACGATTTGTGAAAATTTTGTAAATGACTCAATACTTTATCAACATTTCCATTGCGTATTTGCGTGTACCAAACATATTGTATTTTTTCCAGGAGAAGCCTTTTAAATCACAACGCCAATCCCCTTGCAATATACGTCTTGTCACATTTGGATTTAAACAGAACGGGCCCTATTTTTCCTTCGCCTAATGTCACGTTATCAGACACACGTCATTTGCTAGTCGCGTACAAAATGAGGCATAAATGTTGTGGAAGTATCCAAAGTTTCATATCTGATGTTTGACAATAATATCTATTATTGTAAAGTATTTGTTCTATTTTGTCACGGCGCTGCGCCATTATTAACATAATAATGCAGTGTTCACAGTTAAAAAAAACGCTGTAAATTTTGAACAACTAGGTATAAATTTAAAAGCTAAATAACTAGGTATATTGTCTTGCTAGCTGTTGCCCGCGGCGTCGCCCGCGTAGATGTCGATTTATAAATAATTTAAATTTTACAATCCCATGGAAATGTCCTAATCAAGTTTCTCGTCGCGTACCTCTATATGTGGAGTACTTAATCACGTCTATAACTTTAAAAATCTCTATTTAATTTTAACCTCTTATATTTGTAAGTTTAGTGGTGATTTTGACAAAATACTGATACACGTACCTATTTTTTTATTCCTAACAGAAAGACTGGAACATCACTTTTCAAGTCTTTAGCTTAGAAACTACCAAAAATCCCACAGATTTTAACCTCAATTCCATATAAACAGTTCCCCTCCATTTTGCCGCTTTAGGGGGAAATTTTGTCCATTTCACTTAAACAGATCATTTTTACTATTCTTAATCATGAGCCTGCATATCAATTTTTATACTGTTTAGTTCAGGAATGAGAAACATTCCATAACGGTACGTCCCTGTATTTCCGACACAGAGGCATAACACCTTAGGCCTTAGGAGTGGTAACGCATCTGCATTTTGACCTTGGTCTTTGTGTGGGTGTCTATAGGCTGCAGTCATCACTTAACATCAATGTACTGTGTACCAAAACATTTTCCCCCTTTAGGACAAAATTTGTCCATTGTGTCATCAGATCATTTTATTGTAATCCAAAATGTTTATACCTGTTGTCATATAGTCCTTTATATTTATCTTCAAAAATCCTTTCTTATCCATCATGGAAGGAACCCTTGTACCAAATTTTAAGTCACTAGGAACAGTTGTCTCATATAACATTTTCGTATACAATTACAAAATCAAAAGCAAAGAAATAATCAATATAATTCAGAGCATAGGTAGCGCGGCCGCTGCCCCGACTTAAGTGCAGATCAAGAAGACAGCGTAAGCGCGTTTTAAAAAACTTGTGACCCCCCATCCATCAAAGGAGTGGGTAACACTGCCTCTTATCTTTTGCCAAGAGTATTAATATTTGTTTTATTAAAAGATTGTTTGTTAAACTCAAAGAGTTCACATACCGACTTTTAACTTTCTATCTTGAAAATTGTAGGATGCTCCATACAATTTTCCACCCCCTATTTTAGGGGGATGGGGATAATAAAAGGAGACAAAAAGTAGCCTATGTTCTTTCTCAAAGTCAACTCTATCTCTGTACCAAATTTCATCAAAATCGGTTCACTCGTTTGGACGTGAAAAGGTAACAGACAGACAGACAGACAGAGTTACTTTCACATTTATAATATTAGTAGGGATTGGACAAGAAAGTGGTTACCCCTATCGACCTTGGTCAAAAAAATCTGTTAATTGGAAATAGTTCCATTTCGGTACGGAGTTGCGCCTAACGCAATAATGCAATATTCACGAATAGGTGATATTGCTGCGAATTATTACGCAGGCGTTTTCATTAAAGATACGTAATTCAGGAAATTCTAATGGTCGAGATACCTTAACAAACATGTAATTTAATTTTCGTTTTGAATTTCAATGTTTCTTTTTGGAGTGTGTTTTAGGGTTAATTAAAATGTTACCCGTAATGTAGGTATGCGGGTGGAAAGGAGATGTTGCGAGCTCGGCTCTGGTTCGTACATGTCCTCAAAAAATGGGTAAATTATAGAAGAATCCGAAAAAAATACAATTAATTTAATCAAGAACATATTTTAGAGTTACCACCACATTTAATTCAAACGATTTTATCATTTTCAACCATGTTCAACGCTTGGTATTAATCGATTTCGATAGTATTTATAAAATATTTTTTTTCTCCAAGTACTAGATAATCAAAAAACAATTAAAAAAATGAAAATGTCAAAATTACATCGTCCGTCATATTCGCCATGTTGGTTTTAAGTTGCAATTCTAACTGCAAATAATGTTTTGTAACTGCAAACAAAGCTAATTAAGTGAAAATATGCAGTAAAAACGTTTTTATATTGATTTTGCCTGTTTAATGATATTGTGTACATAATACATGGCCGGAGGTCCATACATTTTTGCAACATCTCCTTTGAACCAATGTAAAGGTAGATGTAATATGAAAATATGGGACATTATAACTAAAGAGGACTTTATGAATAACAAGATATACAGCACGTGGGAGTTACGTGGTAAAGCTCCAGTGACAGAGCTCGAGGGCGTAAACAACCTTGCATTGCCTTTACTTGCTACTCAGATCCTAATAATGTAGTTTCTTAACAAGGGGCTTAACAAATTAGGTCTCAAGTCTCAATTAACACAACTTCTGCTGGATTTTTATATTACTTACTAGCTGTTGCCCGCGGCTTCGCCCGCGTGGATGTCGTTAAATAAATGATTTAAATTTTACAATCCCATGGAAATGATCTAATCAAGTTTCCCGTCGCGTACCTATATGGGGAGTTCTTAATCACGTATATAACTTAGAAATCTCTATTTAATTTTAACCCCTTATATTTGAATGTTTAGGGGTGATTGTGGCAAAATACTGAAGCACGTACCTTTTTTTTTATTCTCAACAGAAAGACTGGAACATCACTTTTCTAGTCTCTAACTTAGAAACTACCAAAAATCCCACATAAATTTTAACCTCAATTTCATACAAACAGTATCCCCTCCATTTTTCCGCTTGAGGGGGCAATTTTGTCCATTTAACTTAAACAGATCATTTTTACCATTGACAGACAGTGTTACTTTCACATTTATAATATTAGTAGGGATTACAGCAGCTACCTTCCCGTGGAAGTCCCGTCAAAGTCGGATACACTCCAATTCTACTTATTTTTATGTAGGTATGTATGTATGTATGTATGAATGTATGGAGATAAAAGCAGCCTAAGTTACTCCTTATCGCATCAACTATCTGCCAGTGATAGTCCCGTCAAAATCGGTCCAGCCGTTCCCAAGATTAACCCCGCCAAACAGACAGACAGACAGACAGACAAAAATTGTAAAAAATGTTGTTTTGGTATATGTACCGTGCATGCATATGTATGTATTTAGTAAAAAGCGTTTATTTTAATATTACAAACAATTTAATTTATTTGTATGTATGTATGTATAGATTACAGTACCCAGAAAGAAATATCTCTGCCGCCCACTGCCTACGTAAACATTGATTGTCCGGTATTGGTCAAAACTTAATTAAAATGGTCAACTAACGTTACATAGGTAAGGTGCGAAAGAGATAACGATCTACAGACTGAAAATAAGCCGAAGTCGAAAGTCCTAAGATCGATATTATTATGCAATATCTTTGTTGAATAATAAATAATTTTATTGATCAATGGTAACCGCATGCTTGTATGCCACTTCATTAAATAAAATAATGTCATTTTCAGTGGGTTTAATCAATACGTACCTACCTAATCTATCTATACAAATAAATGGAATTGGAGTGTCTTTTATTTTAAAGAAAAATTTGACTTCAGGCGAGACTCGAACTCGCGGCCTACTGGGAATCTTCACAAGCATGTGTTAATGCGAAATAATATAAAACAATTGGAGTGTCTGTTTGTAATATTAAAAAAATGCTTTTTACTAAATGCATATGTATGTATACACGGTACATATACCAAAACAACATTTTTTACAATTTTTGTCTGCCTGTCTGTCTGTCTGTTTGGCGGGGCTAATCTTGGGAACGGCTTTGCCGATTTTGACGGGTCTTTCACTGGCAGATAGCTGATGTAATAAGGAGTAACTTTTATACTACTTTACTTTTTTTACTTTTATGCTACTTTTATATTAGCTGGGCCCACGACTTCTTCCGGGTAAATACTGAACAATCATGTTTTTTCTCACGTGGACGAAGTCGCGGGCACAGCTAGTCTAATATATAAAATTCTCGTGTCTCAGTTTTCGTTGTCATACTCCTCCGAAACGGCTGGACAGATTCTCATGAAATTTTGTGAGCATATTGGGTAGGTCTGAGAATCGGCCAACATCTATTTTTCATATTTTTTTTATTATTTTCTAGGGCGATACAAAGTTACCCGGACAGCTAGTATACATATATATACGAGTAAATCAATTGCTGTTCGTGAGTCTCGCTAAAACTCGAGAACGACTGGACCGATTTGGTTAATTTTAGTTTTGAATGATTTTCGGAAGTCCAGGGAAGATTTAAAAGGTTAGAAAATATAAAAAAAACTGAAGGGAAACAGTAAAAACCATAATTTTATTTTCCCGTACAAATAGTCCGTATTTTTCAAACCTTTGACACATTATTTCATTCTGATGCAATACGAAGTTTGCCGGGTCAGCTAGTAAATAATAAATAACTTCATTTCTTTAAATCAGATAAACATCTCGCTCCGTATTCCATTTGGAATTCAAGGTAAAAGTCCAACTTTGAAGCTGATCATATAATATTTAATATGGACGGGACTCCACTCGAGTTAGTATAGAAAGCACTATAGTACAAATTGTATTTATAATGTCCGGAATTACAAAGGGCTGGCTGCCGTTCAATCTTTTTTGGGTTCAAAGCGCAGGATAATATAAAGAGAGTTATTGTGAGCGAACCCTCCAATAACAGGGGTAATGTGGACCCCTTACCAAATTTCCAGACTTTATTTTCATTTCATACATTTTGCGGGTTTTTTTCCGCCAGTGGTGAGATTAATGCCGTGTAATTATTTTCTTTTGTACTTCCTTTACATCGCGTTTGTATAAACGTTTAGGTAAAACCTACGTGAGATTGGAATTGCTTCAAGATTTGTAACTAGATGAACAATTCGTCGAAGGAGAGATTTTTACTGGTGGTAGAGCTCCAGTGATGGAGCTCGCGGGCGTAGGCACCACCGCAGTACCATTACCTAATATAATAATAATAATGGCAACCCATTATCCGTCCCACTGCTGGGCATGAGTCTCTTCCCTTTTTGGGGGGAAACCCGGAGCTTACTCCACCACGCTGCTCCAATACGGATTGGTGGAGATGGGTGGGTTAGTGGCCAAGCCGCTGTCGGATATTTTCAAACCTAGACCGACGGCTTAACGTGCCCTCCGAAGCACGGAAACGCGCATTTAATTTGACACTAGCGGTCACCCATCACACTACCCGACCGCGCCCGTAGTGCTTAACCGAGTAGATCTACTCGTACACCAGCCGCTGGGCCATGCGCACTTCATTACTTACCTAATATACTTGCCGCTAAATGGTAGTGTTCAGCACTATGGTGTTCTAGTCAGGTGGTAATGTACGGCTCACAATTTTCGGCACAGAGGCATAACACCTTAGGCCCCAGGCGAAATAATTAGTATACGAATCGTTAAGTTGCCAAATGCTACATTTGCAGAATTATATATTTGTGGAATTAATAGTGTACAAAACGTTGGTTTTGAAATGAAGATTTGCGTAACGTTTGTCAGTGAAACATTAGTGAACACCTCTTGTTACACCCTCTATCTAATTTAATTATTATTCATTGTACTCTAATAATCGGTAACTCTCACCGCAGATATAATCATTAATTAATCGTGTCAACACATACTATTACTTTCCTGTGTCTACAAACTGAATGTTCATCCAAAAAAAAGCTCATGAATAACCCAACGTTATCTAACGATCATAAATCCACATCACACGTCCATTAATCGTCCCCGTAATTTGTCATACAGACAGACAGACAGACGTGTGTACAATGACACGTTAAGTGCGTCGCCAACAATGCTTCAGACACTATCGCTTGTAGTTCATCTGTTTGGTCCGTGAAACTTGTACCATTGAGCTTAGGGGAATTTTTACCCCTTGTACGCAGTTATGTGCTCGTGGAAACGCGTTCGTAATGGAACGGTTGGCGCTCACTTTGCGTTTGTTTTGTTGGATGTCAATTTTTTTTTATGTAAGAAAGGTGGCTAACAAGCATTCAGCTCACACTAATGTTGAGTTAAGTGATGACTGCAGCCTATAGACAGACATCTTTATAAAAACCAGAGGTCAAAATGCAGCCACCCCTGAGACCGAAGTTGTTATGACAATTTCATTTTCCCATACAAATAGTCCGTATATATCAAACCTTTGACACATTATTTCATTGCGAGGTAATACGAAGTTTGCTGGGTCAGCTGGTCTATCTATATCTATATATTTATATAAAAATCTATTGCTGTTCGTTAGTCTCGTTAAAACTCGAGAACGGCTTTACTGATTTGGCTAATTTTGGCTTAGAATGATTTTTGGAAGTCCAGGGAAGGTTCAAAAGGTAAGAAAATATGCAGAACTTGAAGGGAAAAAGTAAAAACCACAAATTCATTTTTCCATACAAATAGTCCGTATCTATCAAACCTTCGACACATTATTTCATTGTGAGGCAATACGAAGTTTGCCGGGTCAGCTAGTTTATTTATAAAATGTATTATATTATCACGTTTATATTTTCTTGAGCAGAGCCTTCACAATAATATGTAAACCCCTGTATACAAGATGGAAGAGTAAATATAACTTTTAAAAAAAACACTCGCGTTTCACATTCATCACACACATTTTGAACCGGGTCGTTATGCGATACTATTTTCGATAAAAAATATACGTATTTTACCTTTATTTTTATTCCGACGTTTCGGCTCGGTTGCACGAGCCGTGGTCGCGGGCTCCTCCTCGCGACTGAACGCCATTAGTACCCTAGGTCATAAGAGAGGCGATTGAAATACAAAAACACAAGTATAATTTCAATCGTGAAGATGGTTTTAAATTGTCTCCAAGATGGACGCCAGTCATAAATATCTTACGGTCCCGCGATCTAACATCGAACTTATCGTCGGATACCGTGAGTGTTGTGTGCCGGCCTCACTAATAATCGCGCAAACTAGGCGGTAGAAGAACATCGAGCAACCCGCAAATTGACATCTTGCTGATACAACAGTCTAGCCGCGCCCACGGCTCGTGCAACCGAGCCGAAACGTCGAAATAAAAATAAAGGTAAAAAACGTATATTTTTATCGTAAATAGTATCGGGTAACGACAGGTTCAAAATGTGTGTGATGGAAGAGTAAATGTTGTGAAAAAGTTAAAAGTAGATGAGGAAATGAAATTTTACTTAAAATAGACGTACATTATGTTTTAATGTAATGAACTTGTAAGTAGGACTTGCGAAACAATCTCGGTTTGAACATTAAAATCACAATACAATTTTTCTGTATCTTCAAACATACTCGGAGCTTTCTTACTATAAGGATCACTGGATGATAATACAGTGTGTTGTGTTTGTATATTAACCCCCTTATTCATAAATGTACATTAGATACGTTTTAGCTACAGAATGCCTTGTCTTTGTCAGTTGCATTACCAAATATGCAGAATAGAAAAAGACAAAGGAGAGATTAGCAACATTTTAGCTAAAATACGTTTATGAATAAGGGGGTAAAAATATTTGAATGCGAGCTTCTGCTTATTTTGATTTCGCTAATCAACATAACGTAAAGTAACTTCACGCTTGTAATCCCCGAAGGTGTAGGCAGAGATAAATGCATGCATTCAAGCATACATGCAAACACCCCCGATTCACCGGTTACGTTTTGGCCCATGTAACAGGTGGCGAGCCTATTGACATCTCCGGGCATATTACCAAATTCCGAGGTACCGGGAAACTTCCAGATAATGAAAAAATCCCAATAGAACCAAAGATAAAGGATTTTACACCGTTATCTCTAATAGCCCCCGCCCGGAGTGGCTTGCTACCACTGGGCTACAGAGTCAGAGGTGTTGAGGTGGCAAATATGTGCCATTGAATTTAATTTTCCGATCACGCCTCGTTCTCAAAACGGATGCTCCTTTTTTGGCTTTTGTCCAGCGGTGGACGGCTTTCTGCTCAGGTGATCTGTAACTGTGCCCTTGAATTTTACTCTCTTTTTTTTATTGGAAAACAAACAGTTTATTATGACTAACTAATTAACAACATATATATAATAAAACCCAATTATATGTCTTCTCATATAGGAAACTATAGAACACACTTGCCTAACAAATATTACAATGACTTAAATACTATTACAATAAGTATTTTTTAAATTGTAAACGGGACTTAATCGCGTACGATTTTAATCGAAGTATTTACCTCGACACTACTATTACAATAAGGTTTCATAACTTGGAAATGCGCTTTCCAAGCTATATTCAGTTTAGTTTATTCAGTTAATTCATTTATTTCTTTTACATCGTATTTTTTTTTAAACTAACCTAGAGACGACGAGGCCTATGACGCTCCCTTTAAATCATAAATAAATCAACGCTTATAAATATATTTAATGTCGGTAATTAAAATATGTATATTAAACTGTATTTCAATTAAAATTATGATGTATCACTCTCACTGTCCTTGGACGACAAGTTACTGGACTCTTCTGTGGAGTCCTCGCTGAGGACCACCTTGTAGTCGTAGAAGAAGTGTTCACCATGTCTTCTTGGCCTGGTGATGTCATCCTCGCACTTGTGGTCGTGGATCTTTATGAACACTAAAAAAATAAAATTAAATTAAAATTAAAAAATTTTATTTATTGACAAAAATCTCTTGACACTGAAATTATATTTATGACTAGCTGTGCCTGCGACTTTGTTCGCGTGGAATAGTGACTTTGGGACTTTTGGCAGTGCTTTTGGATATAAATTTTGGGTAGCCAAAAAAATCTACTTTACAGTAATGCTTCTCTGTACACGATATTAGACGTATGGCCATCCGGGATTGCTTCCGGGCACACAGGTTGCTAGAGCTAGTTGCTAGCTATGCACTCTGTAAGAGCCGGCAGAAGAGAAAAATTGAATACTAACGTTGTGCATTTATAACCACTAATGCCACCAACACCACCACCACCATCACCACCATCGTCACCATCTCCACCATCACCACCACCACTGTCACCACTACCACCTCCACCACCGCCACCACCTCAAACGCCACCAACGCCACCACCAACACCAACATATATAATATAATATATAGTTCTGATAGTGCATCATGCAGAGACTCTTGAAAGTGCGCCTCGTTTTCTGATAGCTGCAGCATATTTAGTTATTGCCCAACTGCCGCCATTAATGAATACGTCGGAGAATAAATAAGGGAGGGGAATATAAAGAGGAAAAGAGAAGGATATAGATAGAGGGAGAGAGAGAGAGTAGTGTTAAGAGATAAAAAACGATCCCAACTGGTCCCATCCTGGCAGTTCCTGTAGTGCATCATGCAAAGACTCTTGAAACTGCGCCTGGCGTTTTGGTAACTGCCACATATCCAGTTGATGCCCGGATCCCGCCACTTCAATTTCATATCTTCTGGACAGGGATCACATTTCCGGTGCCATTTTCTCCTGGTTAAAAAACAAGTAATTATGAAATAATTTTTAGAAAAAATTGGAAAGCTGAGCATTCATCATTATCATGTGAAACGAACAAATAGAAAGTGATATCAAAGTCATCGCCATCTTGACCAGAATCGATCTATAGAAGTGGATATGGATAGGTCATATGTTGAGGCATGTACAGAAATGAAGTAGTCATAAATAGAATAGTTTCCAAGAAACAGAGACAAAGAGCAAGGGATAACTAGTAAGGGAGATGGGAGAACGAGCTAAAACGTACAGCGGGTACTCATTGGATGTATACCTCGAGACAAATTCAACGGAAAGAGTGGAAGCCTTTGCTAGAAGTGACAAAGTACCAAGTGACTTATTGTCACAGTATATTCAAGGAACAAAAGGATTATCTTTTTGTAGTAGTGTTTCAGTATCGGACCACGAAGGTCTTGTCACACTTTGCACGGTCGCATCACCATATCTATCTGCCAACGAATGTCAGTGTTCAGCGCAACAAGGTTATTATTTCCCAGTTAGATGTATGGAAATTTCTGTCAGAGAGTATAGGTCAAGAAATGCATAAAAAATATTGTAGACATAATTATAAAGACTACATCATTTACTTGTCGCCCATTTTTTTTTATGTAAAGAAGGTGGCAAACAATCTTGCCGTTCACATTGATGTTAAGTGATGACTGCAGCCTATAGACACCAGCACAAAGACCAGAAACCAAAATGCAGATGCGTTGCCACACCTGAGACCTAAGGTATCATGTCTCTGTATTAGTTATTACGGGCCCATGTAAACTGTATGCATAAAAATCGTTTCACTCCATCTCCAACAAGCGACCCGCCCCGGCTTCGCGCGGGTACAATTGAGGTTGTTACAGGTAATTTTGATGTGCTTTTCAAACACCAATTCCTATCGATTCATCTAGTTAAAACGATAGATACTTGTAGCGCGCATTCTATCCATCGCACCAACTTTCAATCGACTGATCGTTATGTCAAGCGTCATAAGGTTTAGATTAGAAAAAATATATGGTCGTTAAGGTTTCTTAAAATTTCTGATTTTCCAAAAAAAAATTCCAGCTATCTATTTTTTAAAAATTATTTTTAAAAACCTTTTCCGGGCAACAAAATATGTGACATAAAAGAATTAGCGAAATCGGTGCAGCCGTTCTCGAGTTATGCGCTTAGCAACACATTTATAGCTTCATTTTTATATATAGATATATGATTATTAATTAAATAAAATAATTTCTTTCAATTAAATACTAACCATCCTTTCCTTTCAGCACTTGATTTAGGCCTATCTTTTCTTGATTCACTAGATGATGATTCTTCAGATATATCTTCTCGAAGACTATCACTGGAACCCGAATCGTCGGAGCCTTTCCCTAAAAATAATAACCAATTTTGCATCTGACAATGAAGCTCTGTTTTTGCGTTTAGTAAAAACTAATTTGAGTTTAACTTTACTTCACTCTTGTATCCGAAGTGAAACGCTACATAGAGATCATAGCTGTGTTGTTTGGTCGATGATAGTGATACAGGCATTTATGCATACACCTACGATTTGCCAGATACGATTTGTTTTATGAAATACTAAGCTAGTCTATTGATATCTCCGAGTATATTTTTAATATTCCTCTGACCCGGGGATTAATTCAGTACAGCCGCTCTTCCAATTGAGGTACTGAAGTCCTGCCCGATTTGTCAAATCTTTCCTTCACATTTATTGCATTGCTTTATGGTAGCAGCAGCGCCATCTATTGCCAACTATGCTAGTTAGGCAACCGATATAATAGACTTTGCAGTTTATTGAATATCGTAAAGAAGTCGCTTTTACCCTTAATAATTGTTTTATATTATTTCGCATTGACACATGCTTGTGAAAAATATTTTATTTTAAAGAAAAATGGAAAGAAAAATTTGTCTTCAGGCGAGACTCGAACTCGCGGCCTACTGGGAATCTAGTCCAGCCGCTCTTCCAATTGATGTACTGAAGTCCTGCCCGATTTGTCAAATCTTTCCTTCACATATATTTGACTGGGCTAGTTATCCAGAGGTCTCAGGTTCGATCCCTGCCCGATGTCAATTTTTACTTTACGTTGTACAATAATACTACTTACAATCTACAAATGTACGAGTAAATTGGTGTTGCAATTATATCCCAAAACAACATTTTGGGAGGAAGTTCTGTTCCAGTTCACTCTCTCTCTTCCTTTATCTCAGATTCTGTTATAAGCCTACCTTTTTTCGGAGTCCCTGATGATGATGAGGTAGATCTGTCCTCCTTATGAGTTTTCTTCTTCTCGATATTCCTATGTCTTATTTGATAGTCCTGTATTTTTGGCCGCTCCACTCTGTATTTATCTTTTTTCTTTTTGTGCTTTGCTACGGATATAACTACTTGCACTGAAACCAATAAATTGAGGTTCATCATCATCATCATCATCACCATCATTATCGTCATCATTATCATCGTCATCATCGTTATCCTCACCATCATCAGCTATATTTTCGCCTCGCTTGGCAAGCGGATTGGCCATCGCAGTGGGAGGAGTTTTATCGCGGGACGCTGCTGCCCATCCCGCGTTATTATATTTACTATTGGAATGATTTGACCGCCATTGTTCGGTCGGTACACTAGGCGGAAGAATTGTGAGTGTGTGATTATTGTGAGTAACAACCAAATAAAGGTCTTTGTACCTACTGTGAATTGTCTTTTTTTTTTACTTCTGACGTGGTGACCTGATGAACCGTTTAAGTTGGTATTTTTGTATTAAAACTAGCTGAGCCGGCAAACTTCGTATTGCCTCAGAATGAAATAATGTGTCAAAGGTTTGATAGATACATACGGACTATTTGTATGGGAAAATGAATTGTGGTTTTTACTATTTCCCTTCAATTCCTTCATATTTTCTTACTCGTACCTTTGTAAAACGCGTTTTATTGACGTTTTTAAATCGTTTGATGTATAAAATTCATTTTCTTAATTTTTTGAGATATGCCACTTCAATTCTGAAGGTGCAAATTGATATTTGGTATTGCGATCTACATTACATAAAAAATACGTCAGAGCACACATGCAGATATTTGAAGAGTAAATCATTTATGTGTTTATGTTTAGCAATAATGAACTGCGACTTACCAATTACTAATAAAACTAAAATCCGTAACACATTCACTGAAACCATATCGAAATGTGTTAGCTACGTGAATTTCCGCTCATACCGTTTTGAGAATATTATAGTCTTACATTCACTTAGCATTCCGTTTATCGCTTTCCGATTTTACGATTTGCGAAATAACATTTCTTTTCAGTCTCTTTATGGCTGACTTAACGTCCAAAAGACGACGTTTCATCGCAATCTTTTTTTTTATGTAATGGAAGTGGCAAGCAAGTATGCAGTTCACATTGATGTAATTGTAAAGTGTTGACTGCATCCTATAGACATCGACACAAAGACCAAGGTCAAAATGCAGATGCCGTTACCACTCGTGAGGCCTAAGGTGTTATGCCTCTGTGCCGGCTATTACAGGGCCGTACATTGCCACCTGACCGGAACACGATAGTGCTGAACACTACCATTTAGCGGCAAGTATATTAGGTAATGCGGTGGTGCCTACGTCCGCGAGCTCCGTCACTGGAGTTCTACGACCACTAGAAGCAATGATAGTGGTAAAAAGGCATTCAGCTTTAATGGTAAGTAAAAACTGTGGTCTATTGATGTCTATTCTGACGGCCCTACCGCCCACTAGGCGAAGAATTTTCTTCAGCTGGTAGAGAATTCTGGCCACCAGTCACAGTTGTAGCAAATTTACAACGGGATACTGCTGCCCATCCCGTGTTATTATATTTACGACCGCCCTAATACAAAGGTTCAGTTGACGGTATGTATCTAGGTATACTAAATCTTAACTCGATCGGCCTACTGTCATAGGAAATGGCTGTGACAGATAAACAGACAAACGATCTATTAAGGGTTTCATTTTTTTCTTTTGAGGTATGGAACCTTAAAAAATATGGCCCCGTAGCTAATAACTATCACAGAGAGTAGTTATCTTCCTAAATCTCAGGGGTGGCAACGCATTTGTATTTTGACCTCGAGTCTTTGTCTGGGTGTCTGTCTATAGGCTGCAGTCATCAATTAACATCAATATAAACTGGATGCTTGTCTGCCACCTTCATTACATAAAAAAATTGACAGATTTTGTCCATAACACGGTTTTAAGATCAACTTTTTTCAAACTAGACGGGTAAAATGTCGTGTTCTAACGCTGAGATATGTCCATTGTAAATAACCGAACTAGCTTTAGCAGCACTTCATTGACAAGGCCATTTATACCCTTAAATACTCGACTTCGTAAACAACATTCGTGTGTATATGTTCTTTATAATAGCCAACAGGTGTGATTCATATGAACAACGTAATTCCAGTTAGGCACCTGTTTTGCCATAAACACCACCTGATTTGACACAAACACCACCTGATTTTGCACAAACATCACCTTATTTGGCACAAACACCACCTGATTTTGCGCAAACATCACCTTATTTGGCACAAACACCACCTGTTGCACCTTAAATGATGCCTACAATGTTTTAGGCACTAACACTATTTATTACGAAAATGAAAATGTTAACTCAATCGGCCCCCTACTTACAGAGCAAATGGCTGTGAAAGACAGACAGACACACGATTTATTAAGGATTTCATTTTTCCTTTTGAGGCTTGGAACCCTAAAAGTATAATAATTTACGCTACTCACGTGTGATTACGAACAACAAATCCATCTTTCGCACATGGCCGACTTTTCTATTTAATTAAGGAATGAATAGCAATCTGTTAAATAATGCATCCGAGTCACCGTGAACGTGGAAGGCAATAAATTATCGCCGGAATCGCGCTACGAATAACAATTTACACTATTTTGGTAACAATCACATAAACATACAGGGTGAATCAAACGACGAGTAAATATATTCAATATTTAAACGTAACTTCACGCCTGTAATCCCCGAAGGGCAGGGTAGGCAGAGGTAAATGCATGCATTCAATCATACATGCAAACACCCACGACTCGCCGGTTACGTGTTGGCCCATGTAACAGGTGGCGAACCTGTTGCCATCTCCGGGCACATTACCAAACTCCGGGGTACTGGGAAACTTCCAGAAAATGAAAAAATCTCAATAGAAGCAGAGATAAAGGATTTTAAACCGTTATCTCTGATAGTCCCCGACCCGGGAATCGAACCCAGGACCTCCAGCGTAATAGTAGTGGCCTGCTACCACTACGCTACTGATGCAGTATTCAATATTTAATTTAGCAAATTTTATTTGGAAGAAACATTTCTATGTTTTTTGTCATAAAAATAACTGCCCTGTGTAAGATCACGCAACGATAATCACAGAGACATAACAACTTGGGTCTCAGAGGTGGCAACGCATCTGTATTTTGACCTCTGGTTTCTGTGTAGATGCCAAAGACAGCGTTATTTTTTGCCATTTTAAATTAAAAAAACTGCGAAATGTAGATTTTTTAAATCTTATCTACTAACTTTTTAAATGTTTTGAAATGGAAACACATGGTTCACATTTATGATAACTGATTTCTGTGGCATATAAACATCTTCATAAAAAACAGAGATTAGCCACTTCTGAGGCCTAAGTTGTAATACCTTAGTGCCGTAAATGACAGGTCAGTATATAACCAAATGACCTTAACACAATAGCGGTGAACACTACCAATTTGCGGCAATCAGATGGTAATGCGGTGGTGCCAACACCCATAAGCCATCAGTAAAGAAGAATTTGCTAATGTCAATATTAATGCTTACCCTCTTCTTTTAACACATCCTGTATATCACATATTATTGTGATACTTTAGCTCGATTTCGTTCAAGGATGACGTTGTCAAGGGAAGGGATTCGGGGATTAATCATTTGGGGGATACAGTAATAAATCAATGGGATGTAGTAATTAATATTATTCGGTTATTTGATTTGTTTGCTACAAGCATTTCTATGTTATGTTTTGAGAATTAACCTTTGACGAAATACTCTACTTGTTTGAAAGAAAGAGAGAAAAAATATTTTGCGATTCACACTTTCATTTAATTGTGTAATTGACAGTTGACGTGGAAACGTAATTAGATAAAATGGACTCTGATACTAACGAATAATTCCACGAATATTAAAAAAAATAGAAAATGCCACTTAATTTAATAAATGGGTCGGGACGACCCCATCGTCCTCTAGTGGAGGAGAATTCTTCCGGCAGTGCAGTCAGTCAGCCGATTATTATAAATTTGAAAATGAAAATGAAAAAAGGAATGCTCCGAAGGTTCGGGCATATAGAAATTATGTCCAATGAGCGAATGACTAAACAGATATACAATGCGAATGTGGATGGTTGCAGAGGCCCAGGAGGACCAAGGCTGACCAACCATGACCAAATAGGTCGAGTTCTGTCTGATGGTGGGATCAAAAGTCTTAGGAATCGGCTTAGTAAAGATTTAGAAAAGATTTTCCTCCGTAAAATATTATTAAAATTATGTGGTTATGAGAAAAAAAAACTACATATGAAACTTGATATATTTATTAAAATTAAATGGTCATACTTTATACACATAAAACCAATGGCGGCCATGGTGAGTGTCGTTCTTGCAGCGGTGGTCATATAATTTCACGAACACTGTAAAATAAAATAATGTGAAAGAACTTCTTGAAAGTTTAGGTGCTTTGCTATCCCTGATTTCATCGAGTCATGACATAAGAACTTACTAAAAACTAGGGAACTAACTTTAATGGGGGGGACAAATACCAATTTTTTCCCCTATCAAAGTCCGTTCGCTTTGACAGCTAGTACATAAGCTAGGAAACATTTGTGTTTTTATTTGTATGTTTGTTAAGTTTACACACAAAAACTAATAAACAGATTTCAAAAATTAAAAAAATAATACACTTGTACTCACAGCCCCACAGTAGGTATAAACCTGTGTCGTGGGTGCCGTTGTACACATACGACACATACACAAACACCCAGACCCGGACCACAAAAATCTGTAGGCCATACAAATATTTGTCTCAGTGGGGGGATCGAACCCGAATCAAACGGTCATCTCACACCGCTGGACTAACTGAGTCGTCAACTCTTTCATTATTAGAAAGCTGCATTTTCACTGAGTGACATAGGATATATTACATTAATTGCACCCAGGCAGTCATGTACATTTTAAATGGATACCTCTATTGATCACCATAAGTCGTGATAGATGTATAGTGATCGAGTGGCAAGCGCAAATGACTCCTAAACTACTTTAGCCACTTGATAAGGGAGATGCCTGAGGGTTTAGCTTAGGGGAGCAATCGGCAGGGAGGAGACATCAGTATTCATTGACAATTAATGTGAACTGTATGCTTGTTTGCCACTTCATGATTTCATGTTGTAATAAAATGTTAGCATCGCCTCAGTATCCTAGTGGTAGCAGGCCACTACTATTATGCTGGGGTCATGGGTTCGCTTCCCGGATTGGAGCTATCAAAGGCAATGGTATGAAAGCCTTCATTTCTGGTTCAATTGCGATTTTTCAATTTTCTGGATGTTTCCCAGTAGCTCGGTAAAAACTTTTCCACTGATGGTAGAGCTCCGGTGACGGAGCTTGCGGGCGTAGGCACCACCGCATTACCTAATATACTTGCCGCTAAATGGTAGTGTTCAGCACTATCGTGTTCCGGTCAGGTGGTGGTCAACACCTTAGGCCTCAGGAGTGGTAACGCATCTGCATTTTGACCTTGGTCTTTGTGTGGGTGTCTATAGGCTGCAGTCATCACTTACCATCAATGTGAACTGCATGCATGTTTACCACTTCCATTACATAAAAAAAAAATCTCGCAGTTTGATTACGTGCCCGAAGATGTGAACAGGCTCGCCATCTGTTATATAGACCAAAACGTAACTGGTGAATCGTAGGTGTTTGCTGTGTACTTGAACGCCTACATTTACCTCTGCCTACCCTTTTTAGGTAGGATTACAGGCGTGAAGTTACATTTAAGAAATCATTTCATCTACAATTCAAAATGTAGACTAATTCAAATCAGACCTATTCTATTCCTAGTCTATTCACTCTTTTCCGACGAACCGTGATCATGTCATTCAATTAGGTATATCTAATTGAAATTAATTATTTCAATTAGATATACCTAATTGAATGCCGGTTAAATGGAAAATAGTTGTTATTGTTGGCGTTATCCATTATTCAGTAAGCATTCATAGTCAGCTGAATAATGAGGATTCATTCGGGGTTTCGTGAACAAAACATGCTCTACCTATTTTTAGGGTTCCGTACCTAATAAAAACCTATTGGAATGTCTATCCTTCTAGGTGTGGTATACAGGCCGTTCAACATCATCATATCAGCCGAAACATGTCCAATGCTGTATCAAAGCCAATTGGAATGAAAACTAATACGTTCGTAGAAAATACATACAAACATGTCATGTGCATCTTATTTGTTGAACTGGCTGCAGAGCGCCCAAAATACAGGCTCCGCCTAGTTTGGGGTTCGATGGGAAATCCAAACCGAAACAATGCTAGCTTTACCTCACCACCTTGTTTTAAGTCTGTTATTAATGTATTTTCTTCATTTTTGATTATAATAAATGATTGATTGATGTAAATTCAGCCCGGAGATATGCCATAATCGCCACGCTTTGCATGCGGATTGGCGATCACAGTGGCGGTAATTTTGTCGCATGACGCTGCTGCCCATCTTGGGTTAATGCACTTACTACCGCCTCATTACAATGGTTTCGTTGACTGACTGCACTAGTGGAAGAATTCTCTTCTTCTTCTAAGGAAATTCTTCTGGTACCGCCTAATTACCAGTGGTAAGTGCAACAACCCAAGATGGACAGCAGTGTCTGGCGATAAAACTACACACCACTGCGATCGTTATCCGTATGCCAAGCGTGGCGATCATGGCATATCCTGCCTTATGGAGAGGCTTTGCTCAGTGGACGTTTTGCGACTGAAGTGATGAAAGTGGCTTTTGATTTTTGGAATTTGGATTTTTGGGTTACAAACGCAACGGAGTAATTTTCTAGTAAATTGGCTAAGTGAAAAAGGAAAGATACACGAATGATCTATAAAAAGGGTAGGTATCTATATTTATCTTTTTAAGGCTCGGAACCGTACAAAGAAAACATACTTGTTCCATCCTGACAGTTTCTATATCGCATCATGCAGTCACTCTTGAAGGATCGCCGTGCTCGCTGGTAGCTGCCGCAAATCCATTTTATGCTGAAGTTTTTGTGCTTTTTCATCATGTCATGTGGACAGGGTGTGCAGGTTCGATATGTTTTCGTTCTGCAGTAAGCATTAATTCTGTCTTTAAATCGTATGAAAGTTAAGGGATTCGTAGGATTCTTTTATGTCATGAAGATGACAAACAAGCATGCAGTTCACAATGTTCACTTCGATGTTTAGTGATGACTGCAACCTGACACGCGCATAAAGACTTAAGGTCAAAATGCAGATGCGTTGCTACCCCTGAGATCCAAGTTGTTTATGTCTGTGTGATAGTTACGGAGCCATACATTACCATCTGGTTGGAACACGATTTAAACATTTGAAGCGAATACGCACGCTCTTCTTTCCTCCTCTGTTTCTCTAGATGATGCTTCAGATGATGAACTTGATGATACACTGCGAGACGCAGATGTGATAGAACTGGAAAAAATTGGTACGTGTAAAATATATAACGATAGGTAACCTTTTTCGTCACTAATAAACAGCCATCCAGCAGCCAGTACTAACCAACTGCGGTGGAGATGTTTAAACTGCACAAACGAATGTGCAAACACAAGTGTACCTAGGAATTGGCGTGCATGTATGAAGAGAATGATGAATGTAGAAAAAGCACATGAGGTATGTCAAGACCGGGATATCTGGCGCTCCACACTCTCTGAGGACCTGGCGTGAAGATACTTACAAGTGTACCTTTACACTACCTAATCACCCACTCCTATAGCGGTGGACGGCAATCCGACACGACCGAAGAGAGATCGGGTGCAAGGCCATGACCACGGACCACGGGTACTAGACGCCAGGCTTCTACTAGGAATCTTAGGGGACCAACGAGGAAGTCAATCATGTCATTGTCACGTAGATCATGTTTTAAATGAAATCCATGGTAATGCTCTTTTTCAGAAGCTTTTAATAATCCTTGAGTTTTTAAGTACAGGCGTCGGTACGTGACGACCCACCGACCTCATCATCATCATCATCATATCAGCCTTAGGACGTCCACTGCTGAACATAGGCCTCCCCCAATGACCTCCATGCCGTCCGATTGGAAGCGACATGCATTCAGCGGGTAATTGCAGCCCTGACTAGGTCGTCGATCCATCTTACAGGTGAAAGTCCCACGCTGCGCTTGCCAATACGTGCTCTCCGCTCGAGAACCTTTATGCCCCAGCGGCTATCGGTTCTCCGAGCTATCTGCCCTGCCCATTGCCACTTCAGCTTGGAGATCTGCTTGGCTATGCCAGCGACTTTCGCGACACCGACCACTGATGGAGGAGAATTCTTCCGCTAGTACAATTAGTCCACCGAACAATAGCGGTCAAATAATTCCAATAGGAACGTAAAAGTTGAATGTATTACATGGGGTGGGTAGCAGCGTACCGTGATAAAAATACCGCCAATGCGATCGCCCATCTGCATGCCAAGTGTGACAATTATGGCTTAATCTCCCCCAATTATGGTGTTAGCTCCTTTTGAGGAAGGTTTTTGTCCATCTGTGGTAGTTTTTTTTTTATACGCTTACACTCACAGCCTCACAGTAGGTATAAACCTGTGTCGTGGTTGCCGTTGTACACATACAACACATACACAAACACCCAGACCCGAATCAAATATCTGAAGGCCATACAAATATTTGTTCCGGTGCGGGGATCGCGACCCTTCGAATCAAACGGTGGTTTCGCACCGCTGGACTAACCGGGTCGTCAGTTAGTTAGTTAGATGTAAGATGGATCGACGACCTAGTTAGTCTATTTGCTGATTCAGGCACACATCCCATCACGAGCCTATTGACATCTCTGGACACATTACCAAACTCCGAGTGTAATATTGGAACTACCAAAGGGAATTTTAACAGCTCGATTGTGAAAATGGACACAATTATATTCGGCTAGAACTTACACTATAGCTTCATGCTTTTTCATCGTTATCAGAATTAAAATAATTATCTTTATCACTATCTCGTAGTCGTGTTTAGTATTTAAATGATATACCTAGTACTGTCGGATATGCCGCTCTTTAAAGCACTTTTTGACTCTCCCGAGGATTTGGACGTATCTTCTTCCCACTCGTTCCCTCTGTGCTCTGCATCGTCAAATCCACCGATGTTCTTTACATCATCTAGGTACACTAGGTCGTGGTGGGGCGTGTGATCGAAATATTTCAGGTCATGGGGTGTGAGACCCCACGCTGCTGTCTGGTAGACTGAATAATATTTTTAAGATTACATTAGAGACAAGCGCGCATGGCTCCGCGGCTGGTGAAGATCGCAAACAATCTACTTCATTAAGCGATACCGGCGCGGTCGGTTGTGTGATGGGTGAACGCTAGTGGCAAATAAAAAATGACCGTTTCCCGGTCCCGGTTGCTATCGATAGATAGCAGTCGTTAAACCTTGTCGAAGGCCTTATGGGCGGTTTGAAAACATCCGACAGCGGGTTGACCACTAACCCCTTATCTCCACCAACTCGCATTGGAGCAGCGTGGTGGAGTAAGCTCCAGGCCTCCCCCCCAAAAAAAGGAGTGCCTCGTGCCCAGCAGTGGGACGTATCAAGGGTATTATATCAGCGTTGACAACAAACGATGACAGGACATGTAGACTCGAAAGAACTGATTCACATTAGTAATTAATAAAAGCGGTCAAGTGCGTGTCGGTAACCGCATAACGTAGCGTACCGTTTGTAGTTGATCGAGTGCGAATCGTAAACTTCTTAAGCCTATTTAGCTGAGGTAATGCATCGAAATGATCTCAAATTATTCGCTTCTGTTTACGGTAAACATCAACCAAAATGAAGTTGATCTCAATTCCCTAGATTTCGTTATCGAAGCGTATTAACAAATTGTACGAACGAGACACTACCCACATACATTTGCATTTAAATTCGAGTTCAACCAAGAATACTAGAATATGCACATAAAATTTACTAACTGCAACGTTATATCACCTCGGGAAATTATTAAAATCCGATCTCGCAAAAGACCGAATAGATTTACGTGGTTACCATGTAGAGAATTTCAAACGGCTGAATGTTTTCAAAGCATTTCAGTTTTGGTAATATTTTAATCCTATAACGTTTGAAAATTAGCCAGTGGCACAATCGCTTAACTCAGTTAATTGAAAGTAATGAAAATGTTGGAATGTGAGATGTTGGAGTGCTTATTTAAGGTTCGCTTTAATGCTGGTGACTAAAATGTGAATGGGACAGATACCTACACATTCTTATTTTAATGGTGGTGGCAAACAAGCGTGCAGTTCACACACTAAGTGATGACTGAACAAAAACCAGTTCAAAGTGCAGATGCGTAGCCACCCCTGAGACCTTAGTTGATAGCTATTACTGGGCCATGCAATTACCATATAATTGAAACACGATAGTGCTGATTCTGTACACATTACCAAACTCCGAGAGCGGCGCTAGAAAACTGCCAGAAAATGGAAAAATTCATACCACCATAGCACCAGAGATAAAGAATAATACACCTTTATATCTGATAGCTTCCGGAGATTGAATCCAGGACAAACGTATCAATAGTTGCTAGCGACCACTAACCTACTGAGGAGTTGTAGACAAAATGTTCAATTATATTATAAATAGCTTTGCACGGGTATTATTTCTTATATTATAGTATTGACGCGCTCGACTTCTTTGACACCGTTCTTTTAAACCGTGATATCTCGGTAAATATAAGTACGATATTGATAAATGATAGATATAAACCTTTCTCAAAAAACCGTCTTGCCAACATTTTAAAAAGAAACAAAATCCTTTACCAACTTTCCGAGATTGACGCGTTCATACAGACAGAAAAATAGAGGCACTTTACTTTATAATGTGTAGTGATAGGACAGACTCATTATATTTTATGTAACATTGACTAAAGTGCTTTTAATTAACTAAATCTAACTATACTTAAAACCATCAACGAAGTTAATTAGTTCAATTAAAACTTTTAGATGCTTACCATTCATTAAGATGAATATCCAACTCATCATTTGCCTCTCGAGAATCTATCTCCATTCACTATGAAAGACACATCGCTGGTTGGAATAATATGAAAGGAATATAAATCGTCCAGCGATATAAGAGTAGTTTTATTGTTTATTGTGTTTGCAAATTGTACTCTGGCTGCACTTACTTGGTAATGTATGTTAGCATTCAACTGCAACTCTTTTATTTCTGTTTATTATAAATATATTTTAAAGTTCAATTTTGTTTGCATTAATATAAATTGTGGTGCGACTGTTTCTATTTCAATAAATATTTAAATTATTTGATGTGATTTGAACAGCTGCAACTTGACTGTGTAGCTTGTACGTGGTTTGATGAATGTTTGAACTATTTCAAAGTAGTTAAAGTTAACAAGTAACTGCTATAGAATTGAATGAACGAAAATAACAGTAATTGGCAAAAACATTTTTGAGTTGCATTATTGAAATATTACTACAAATTTCCAGGATATTAAAGTTGATCGTCGATATAGTAATATGAATAAACACGATTGACATGTCTGCGATGGTGATGGGATTGGCATGCAGTTTCGACAGAGAATAATATTACGTATAAAATGGACACTTCGACGTCCCGCCCAATTTCCCCGCCTCACCCAACCGCCTCCCCTCTTATGAGAGACGTTTGGTATTCTCTACGTGTTACGCATACAAGTGCACGTCACTGATTGATGGCTGTGGCGGAGTGTCCGGGGTGAGGTTTCGTGTGTTAAGTACTTGCATTAAAAACTGAATATCGTGATGGTCCTATTTATTACATAAATATTATATTCATTGATACTGATCATAAATAATGCGTGTGCATAATTAAATTAGATCCATAACGAATTTAGTAAAACTAAATACTCGTTTGAGTGATTTAGTCAATAATTTAATGAACAACCTATTTTAATTAAACTTGGTCATACGAGTAATTAAATTAACTCATAAATTTTATATATTTACATCAGTGAAATAAATGGTGATTTAAATAAAATTGCCAATGAATACTTCATGATATTTATTATCATATTATTTTAGCGAAGTATTATATTGCTGACACACTGAAAAAGTATAAATTTTAATATTTTTGTCCATTGGTAGTAGCTCTGTTTTCGTAGTCTTAATTAGTATCCGCCGCAGGTTCTACTTCTGCTCCACCTTGTGCTTCACCTTCTGCTTCACCTTCTTCATCACCTGTAACAAATATTTAAATAATATTATAAATTTGTTGTTTTTTTTTTCAAATTTTTGTAATGTGTTTATGTTATTGTAATTTTAAGAGAGTTTTAAGAAATGAAGAAGAAATTGGGTGTTTTATTCTAGACAAGGATAAGTTACTGTATATATATTATTATTTGGTATGAAATATGAGGGAAATTACTAAATTTAATCGATTTTTTTTAATCGACTTCAAAAAAGGAGGAGGTTCTCATTTCGTCGAATTTTTTTTTCAATTCTAAACTGGACAAGTATGAATATAATGTTTATGTTGTACTGAAAGATTTGAAAACTTTAGTCAGATCATCAATCTTACTGGCATGGTGGGCCTAAGCACTCGCTAAAGAGGTTGCCTTCGTCGTCACTGTAGCAGACGCACGCTTGGCAGTCGAGGTGGTACTTATCACCAGGGTACTCGCACAGTCCCCTCCCTATAGAATGATTGCCTTGTCCTTCATAAGGTTCATGTTTAAATAACCTTCAAGCAATGTTGTCAATACAAACAATGTTTAATTGTCATTTTGTTGAACTTAATTTACATCTAAATTTATTATTGATATTATTAGAGCTCTAAACATTTTGTGTTTTACAAGAGACATAAAAAATATTATTTTATTCATATGATTTTGAGATAATTTTCAACTACTCTATATTAAATCTGCGCATAATATTCCTCCTGACCTCAATCCAAGGTTTTAATTTACTGTACGCAGTACTAACTCTCTAGTGGTGTAATGAAAAAAAAAATATGAACTAGCCGACGCCGACCCGAAGAAAGTATTTCTCGAATGTAGACGGTTGTGTACGAAAAAAAATCCAATAAGTAGTAAGCTCCGAGCAAGGGGATTCAGTGGAAGTTTGATTAAATAGAATTTGCATGAGATCCGTACACCATCTGCTCTTGTAATATATTTTTAATTTATATCCCAAAAGTTGTCAGGGCCCACAGAGGAATTACCGGGATGTGCTTGTTAAAAATTGTGCGCAACTTCGCTTAAATAATTCCTTTGCAAACAACGTTCGCTCAATCTTTCGGCAAGAATGTGAATATCTCTGTCGGATGTAGCAAGGAATTTACAAAATTCCGTGTGGAGGTGAAATTTTTTAAAGCTACTCACCTGATTTTATTAAGCGCATTCCCCCAAAGCCCGCAGATGCTGAGCTGTGAGCGCCTGCGAAATGAAGATAATAATTAATCACGTTACCTTCACTTGCCTCGTAGTAAGAAATAGGGTTAGTCTCGAAATCATTTTACACCTAGACTCACTGAGATCTCGCATTAGCTCTAAATCTTGTTACCTTCAGTAATAACATCGAGTCGACTTATAACCATGTTTCCTATGTGAGTAATGAAATAGTTTATCCTTTTAATGGCAGTTACTTGGTGGTCTTCGCGATACATCCTCAATAATTCAAATTGTTTCTTCATTATTATAGTTAATGTGAAAACTGCATTTAGTACTTTCATAAATATCTATTGATTTAATATTGCTTCCTGTTAGTGCCTTTTTGTGAGAATTGTTAAGAACAGTAAGATGTTTTGGGCATAATAAATTTTGAACGCATTCCGTTCAAAATTCCCCCAATTGTCAAAATGACCCTCGCCAAATCAATTTTTGCTTAGTTAATTGTTTTTTTAGAGCAGTAGTTTCAACTCTCCAATCACAGTCTAATTTCATAGTGTATTCATTAAGCAAGTCAAAATTTTATATAAGTTTTGAACCTTTGAAATAAATTATCGGCAAACCAATCGGCATATGCCAATTAAATAATATTAACATAAAATCAATTACCTGCCATAGCCAACGAGGATCCACTGTCCCAAGAATTGATACCAGGTTGATACAGTGGAGAAACCGGAGAGCCCGGATTGAACATATGCGGGTACAGACTAGACGCTGCTATGGCATCTGCTTGTGCACTTGCACTTGAACCTCCGGAGTAGGGATACGAATTCCCGTATAGTGACATGCCTCCAATCAAACCACCTCCAGCTGATGCTTCAGCAGATGCGCTTGAACCTCCGAATCCTGACGGGTATCCGAACGGTGAAATCCCTGATGAGGAGCCTCCAGCATTCGCCATAGCTTCGGCTGCTGCTTGTGCAGACGCCATACCTCCACCAAGACCGCCACCAAAACCACCACCATAACCAGATGCGTAAGCGTCTGCCAATGCCGAAGAGTGACTGCCTCCGTAAAGGCCAGATCCATAAGCTTGGGCGTCTGCTAGTGCAGAAGCTTGGCTGCCTCCGAATAGACCAGACCCGTAAGCTTGAGCGTCTGCTAGTGCAGAAGCTTGGCTGCCTCCGAATAGACCAGACCCGTAAGCTTGAGCGTCTGCTAGTGCAGAAGCTTGGCTGCCTCCGAAGAGACCAGATCCATAAGCTTGAGCATCTGCTAATGCTGATGCTTGACTTCCTCCATAACCACCGTAACCGCCATAGCCGCCGTAACCACCATAACCATAGCCTTGAGCTTGAGCTTCAGCCATTGCTAACGCTGATGCTTGTGAGCCTCCTGTGTAGGGTGATGACCATGGCAATCCACCAGCTTGGGCATTTGCACTAGCACTTGCGAAGGCTTCCGCGCTACCTATAGTCCCGGAAGCTGAAAAATAATAAATACATGGTAATGTAGACAATATATTAAAATAACTAGAGATTGTTTTAAAAAAATTGTGTTCAAAAATCACTTCAAAGTTAATATTTTCTATACTCCCATATAGCTGAATTAACTAATCTAATTTAATCAAGGTGGCTGGAATATGCTTCTTATATCTAATAAGAAGCATATTCCAGCCACCTTTTATAACCGTTATATATATACCAATTTTGATTTTTACTGGTTTTGCTGGAACTAACATCTATAAAATGTTCAGCATGTTCGCTCCTTATATAGTAATATACATATTATTCTTAATAAGATGATTCTTTTCTTGGTAGCAAACTATGTTTACGGCTTATGGCGTAGATCAAGAGCAAAACGTATTCTGAGCATAACTTGATAAAAACCTTGGATATCGACTACAAAAATCATGTATGTGCATGATAAAATTTTAATTAGTCATTGCTAAATAAAAAGAACTTTACTGTAATAGGTCTTTATAACTCTTTACTTAGAACTCGTAATCCTACCTAATCGTGAATAAAGTTACAAAAGGAATTTGTTTTTCAACGAATAATGCTAAAAAGAACACGGTTCACATTCTCTTAAAAGGACAATTAACGGCTCCACATAAAACCATCGCAATGCTTCAAATTGCCA
Source organism: Macrosoma leucophasiata (assembly GCA_036365455.1). Classification (NCBI taxonomy): domain Eukaryota; kingdom Metazoa; phylum Arthropoda; class Insecta; order Lepidoptera; family Hedylidae; genus Macrosoma; species Macrosoma leucophasiata. The sequence goes on from JAWQUS010000004.1 coordinate 15,106,675, forward strand.
ATGTAATAATAAAACCGCGACTACATAAACGGTATCAATTCGTTTCTCAATAGACAGGGGTGCTAAAATAAACAAAGTCGTCAAATTACATCCATAAAAAAGCTCCATTTCAGCGGTGATTGGTGCGAAAATAGGAGACACCTGAATCCCAGATGCAAGACAAATAACAAAGGATCGTCGAAATCGGACCGATCACGAATTTTGCGATAAATGGGCAGCCAGATAGCAATACACTTAGCTGTCGGTCAATCGACCGGTTTCGCCGTTTGATTGTTGTGATGATTGGGCATTGATTGTACTATCCTTCACTTATTGCTTTAGCTTTTAACGTGCTGATATTGGACGGTGCCAAATACCCGCCATGTTTTCGCTTTTAACAGCACCTGTGGCAATTGTGTACAAGCCAGTTTTTGTACCAGCTTGTCAATTTTGACGGACCGTGTCGCTCGCCGCACCGTAAATTTTTACTTTATTCGTTTGGTTGTTTTTAACATTATGCGTTTACTGGTTCGCTGATAAACGCTTTTGTTTTACGTTTGTTTGGATGAGTCTTGTTTTGTTGAGCGAGTTCAATTTCAATTTTTTAGTAACGGAACGACTTCGAATAAAAGATTTGATTAATCTTAAATAGTTACGTTAAAATGATTAGCTGCTAATTCTACTTCGAATATTGAAGCAAATAATTTAAAGATTAATTTTGAATTGGAAATCAAATTTAAAACTATATAGTACACACCAAGTATATTTATAAACCAAAACAGAATTTCGTTTTATTCTCATTGGTATCTTGGATTTCATTTAATATATACGTATACAAGCCCGAGCAGTGATTTTTGTACCATGTTTATCTTGGAATATTATTGCTTCTCATAATTGTTTATTTGCGGGGCACTATTGACAAAACTTATTGGTTACTGCGTAGTATTTGTATCGTGGCTGATGAGATCTTCGCATATTGTTTTCTGTTTATATTGTAAACTACGATATGCCTGTGGCTTATTAAATATTTAAGAAAACGACTTACGTATATATGGTACTGGCACGGGTTGCGGTACTGGGTATGGTTGTGGTATAGGGTATGGTCTAGGTACAGGCTCTGGGACGGGGACTGGTGAAGGCACAGGCACTGGTTGAGGGATAGGTATCGGACGAGGCACTGCCACCGTCTGTATTACAGGCACGGGCCTTATTATAGGTATTGGCTCGGGTACTGGTACCGGTTGAGGTACGGGTACGGGACTTGGTACTGGTACAGGTCTGAATACTGTTACTGGTACAGGTCTAACTACCGGCACTGGTTGGGGTATATACTCTGGAACAGGTATTGGTTGGGGTACTGGTACGGGTCTGATAACTGGTATCGGCTGTGGAACAGGCACGGGTTTAATCACTGGTACGGGTCTCGGGACAGGTACAGGTCGGTCGATTGGTACTGGTATCGGCTCGGGAACTGGCACTGGTCTTATTATTGGTACGGGTTCTGGTACGGGTAAAGGTACTGGTACCGGTCTTTGTACAACGACTGGTACTGGCACAACCTCTGAAACAGAAAGACAAATTGTATAGCTGTGTGGTATGGTTATGCTGTATTTCTTTTTATTAATATTAGGCAATATTTCTACCTGGCCTGGTTGGTATCTCAATACCTGAAAAAAAAACGTTTAAGTAAATAATTGATAAAAAAAGGTCACGTATTTGACAGTAACTTAATTACAAGAAGCGCGCAGGGCCCCGAGTAGATCGCTTGGTTAAGTGGATGGGTGACCGCCAGTGGCAAATTAAATGCGCGTTTCCGGGCACGTTAAGCCGTCGGTCCCGGTTGTTCGATAGATAGCAATCGTTAAACCTTCTCGGAGGCTTTATGGGCGGTTTAATAACATCCAACAGCGGGTTCTCCACTAACCCGTATCTCCACCAATCCGCATTGGAGCAGCGTGGTGGAGTAAGCTCCAGGCCTCCCTCCAAAACGGGGAGAGACTCGTGCCCAGCAGTGGGACGTATAATGGGTAGCCATTATTTTTATTACTAATTACTAACTCATTTTTTATTTTTAAGAACCACTTACAGCAGTCCGGTGAGGTGTAGCAATTGACTTCAATGTTGATGATGTCAAAAGCATGGTAATCACTGCACACACAGATTTTGCATTCGTCCCATGGATGCTGGAATGGCTGGTTGGGAGGATATGGCCGGCAGGAGTCGTCTGAAATATGATGAGGGTAGAGTTGATATTCTTGAGCCATCTAGATATCATCTTTTACTGGTGGTAGAGCTCCAGTGATGGAGCTCGCGGGCGTAGGCACCACCGCATTACCTAATATACTTGCCGCTAAATGGTAGTGTTCAGCACTATCGTGTTCCGGTCAGGTGGAAATGTACGGCCCTGTAATTTCCGGCACAGAGGCATAACACCTAATGCCTCAGGAGTGGCAGCGCATCTGCATTTTGACCTCTGGTCGTTGTGTGAGTGTCTATAGGCTGCAGTCGTCACTTAACATCAATGTGAACTGCATGCTTATTTGCCACTTTTATTACATAGAAAAAAAAATCATATAATAATGTATAAAGCAAAAGAGACCCCTTTTTACGAAAATTGCGCCTACGAAAGAGTGTGAAGTTTGTTTTTTTTTATTCATAAACGTATTTTAGCTAAAGTGTTGCTAATCCTTTGTCTTTTTCTGTCCTGCACATTTGACAATGCAACTGACAAAGACAAACCATTCTATACCTAAAACGTTTTTAATATACGTTTATGAATAAGGGGGTTATAGTTTATATGTAGTCGAAGTGCAGAACGATAATAATTCCTAATAATAATGCTTATAACGTAAAAAATATAGGGGGCAGAGCAGCTTGTGGCGAGCTGTTGGTGAGTAGCGACACCACCCCTACCATTATCTCGAGTTCCTCCGAGAGAACTGGGCTCCGCCTCGTCCGCCACACTGAGGTACGGCCGGACAGAGCATCAGGTCTCTCACCTCTGGCTTGCCTTCATTGGCCGGTTAGAGTGGGGCGCTAGATGGCATTTGCAGAAATAAGATAATAGGCTGTCTAATGATGAAATTTAGATAATAGGCTGTTGTCTAAATTTCTGAAAAAGCCATACACTCGGTTGTGGAATTGTCTAAAGGCATAATAGCGGGGAAGCCCGCTCCGAGCTTGAGATTACTCGCTCGTGATAGTGAAACCGGGGCCACACCTCTCGACAGTGTTGCCCCCCGTCGACCATCGGGTTGGCTGTTTGGGGGGCCCACCAAGGAGAGGCGAGTTACCACCTGCCTAAAGTAGGATTCGATAATGTGAGATGTTGAATATAGCCAGGTGCCGGATCTTACTCCATAGGCCCAGCCAGCTAGTCCCCTTAGTTCACCCACATTGCCCAAAGTTTGGCGAGTCATTTATCATGATAATAGTCCCATGTTTTCTGCGGGGTCTGTCTGTGTCTGTATGTGTCTGTATTAACTATTGGTGCAGTCAGAGAGAGGTCCCGCTGAATATAATCCATTGCAAAGTAGATCAAAATTCTCGAAAGGGCCTCTACGTGTTGGACCCCCCATGTCCCCGCGCAAGCCTGACAAAGGTCCGGGGTTCAAATTGGACCCCGTGCTGACGAGAGATGCTTACAAAGATTATTAAATCAATAAAACATGTTGGCTAAAAACGGTCGGTAAAGTATGTTTTTTTTTTTTTTTTTTTTTATGTAATAAAAGTGGCAAACAAGCGTGCAGTTCACATTGATGTTAAGTGATGACTGCAGCCTATAGACACCCACACCCCCAGAGGTCAAAATGCAAATGCGCTGCCACTCCTGAGGCATTAGGTGTTATGCCTCTGTGCCGGAAATTACAGAGCCGTACATTACCACCTGACCGAAACACGATAGTGCTGAACACTACCATTTAAAGGCAAGTATATTAGGTAATGCGGTGGTGCCTACGCCCGCGAGCTCCGTCACTGGAGCTCTACCACCAGTAAAAACATATATTATACACTTGCACTCGCCGGCTTGTATATTCACTACTGCATTCACGGATAATACTTAAATGATTACTTGGTTATTATTGATGACTTGATTAAGTTAAACATAAGTAATGAAAATACTATTACGAAAAATTCTACCATACATGCGTTCGCTCGCGAGGGAATCGCGCGTAACGCATGACGTACGTAACATACCGGTCCTTTTAACTGCACTGGTCCTTAGATGGAGTAAACTCCAAAAAGTAATAGATTGGAACTAATATGAAGTAGTTCGATTGGAGACTAATGTTTGAACTTACGTGGTGGAGGTCCCGGAAGAGGTCCAGGGTTCGGTGTAGGCACTGGTGGCCAAGGCACTAAAAATAATAAGAGTAGAATATTTGTTTAGATTCAAAGAATTCAACTTTTCTTTTAATTTAAGTGTAATATACCTATCACAAGAATTATTGTCAAAATTTTACTTCTTGAAATGAAAATGAAAATTTTATTTGGCGTTGAGCCAGGACACAAAAAAAGAGATAAAAAAAAAAAACTAGAAACAAAGTAAGTCAATAATAAATTAAAAGAGTAGGTAATTTTCTTATCTATATTAACTATATTAATTTTATAATAAAGATTAGGTAGGTATAAGTGTCGCACGGCTGCGCCAAAAAGGTATCCAGTTCAGCATAATGTCAGGTACCCATAACATTAAATATAGGTATAGGTACCTGACACTGGTTTTCAACTTTTTAATTTATACAATGCAAATATGTGTATACTCCAACGCTTTTATATGGAAGCGAGAGCTGGGTATGCAGGAAAGAGCATGAAAGTAAGTTGAACGCGGTCGAGATGAGATCTTTGCGCAAGATCTGCGGTGTATCACTCACCGATCGCGTTCGTAATGAAGATGTAAGAAAGAGACTTTGTGTGAATGATAGTATCGGTGTAAAAATGAAAAAAGGCATGCTCCGATGGTTCGGGCATATAGAAAGAATGTCGAATGAGCGAATGACTAAACAGATATACAATGCGAATGTGGATGGTTGCAGAGGCCCAGGAAGACCAAGGCTGACCTACCATGACCAAATAGGTCGAATTCTGTCTGATGGTGGGGTCAAAAGTCTTAGGAATCGGCGTGCTTGTATGAAGAGAATGATGAAGGTAGACGAGGCACGAGAGGTTTGTCTGAACCGGGATGTCTGGCGCACTACACTCTCTGCCTACCCCGTTAGGGACCTGGCGTGAAGATACATACATACAAATATGTGTAAAATGTTAATAAAATATGTTTCAATAAATATTTTTAAACATATTACGCGTTTAAACCAATAGTGTAAAAAAACTTGAGGGGAAGAAGAAAGGACTTTTGTCCACATGTGGACGACTTTCGGCGGAAATGATGATGAGGATGAACTATAATTTTCACGTACCTGGCGGCTCTGGGAAGTAGGGTATAGGTGGCGACGGTGGGAATGGTTCCGGCATAGGCAACGGCCACGGTTGCGGTATTGGCTCGGGTATCGGTATATCTAGTAAATTAAATATATCATTAATTGATTTTTAAATTACGTAAAATATTAGAAAATATTTTTTATATAAGGTACTTTTAAAATGTAATAATTTTTATTTTTTATTTTTAACAAAGTTTTGTGCCATTTTTGAGTTAAATTTACTATAATATCAAGAAAAATGGCAAGAACGGGTTACTTCTTGGATATATTTATTTTTTGAAGAATGTAATCCACGCTCATCGAATTGAAGAATCTGAATATAAATACCTACAGTACAGATTACCTTCTATAAGAGGTTTATACCTATAAAATCTTCGAAAATGCGCACATGCCTGAAATTCTTATCCATGTGTGTGTTGTTTTTATGTGTACGAGTTCTTGCTTTAAAAGCACCTAGTTGTTCATTCAGAATTTCAGAATCAACTAATGTCTATCTTATTTAGTTGTCATAGTATGTAATGCCAGTATTACAAAAAAAAAATTTAACGTATATCGGTTTAAGATAATTTGTTCGTGTGTTCGTTCGCATGTAGAAATTACTCGTATATGGGTATTTCTTGAAAAGTAACGCTATTTATGATTCTTCTAACAATAAAGCCATTTTGAAATTTACATAATCTCCCGTCTCATTCTATCTTTATTCAATCGCGACAAGTGGATCTTGTAAAATTATATTGTTGAATTTTGTAGGTATTAGAAATACATCAGATGTTTATAATATGCTTTAATTCGTATCCCAATTTATTTTTAATACAAAAATTTTGGTGCGAAGTGTTTCGTTACCAAACTCTTGGCTTTTGGGGAGTTCTTATAATTATCAATTATAGTACTTACGTAACTTTATTCTAGGTGCCCTAAGTATCTCTATAAAATGTTAATACTTCTTAAACCTTAAGTGGACATGACAATAATAATTTTAAATACTTACACGGCATCGGTGGTGGAATTGGAGCTATAAGCAAAAAATAAAGTTATGAAATAATACATCTGAAGTGACGTATCTTTAAAATAATATTTTTTATATCGGATATCTACTCACGGAGCGGTGTTATATCAGGTGGTATTACTGTAACAGAAAGTAACAATTTATTTTTCAAGTATTCACTAAGGTTCGTGTTGATTTTATGTCTTCTGCTTCTTCTAGCGAATTTATCTGTACCGGATAAAATCCCTAATTTGATTCTTGTATGTAAATCGCTTATGTATACACGGAAAGAACTATTTCCACCGAGTAATTTCTTAACACCCGAAACTTTAACTTTGAGGACTTAGTGTCGGTTTACTTCAGCCCGACATCCCCGATACGCCCTCGCTCCGATAAAATGTATATACAACATGTCACGGGAATAATGCTCACTCTCTAATACCCCATTTAAAAATTCGAGTTATAATCATAAAACATGAACTGGAATTTCATGTTTATGTATTTAATATTTTTTATTCAAGAAATAAGTAGTCCTTGAATTTGTTCGAACAATATGCGCACCCTGTGCAAAACACCCTACCTCTCACTACGACCGCACATAAAACTGGTACTTACTCACACACGCACACTGTTGCAATGTGATGTAGCGTAACCTTTGTACCCTTATTAAACACTCGCTAGTAATAAGATTAATTTCCAGTATTTTATTTCTTAAATTATTATTTATAATAAAAAGCAAGTCTCAACAAGTTCTAATAAACTTGTTGAGACGAGCATTTTGTTTTGGACAGACGTTAGTCTCATTTTCGATGGGAGACCATAATTTCCTTAATTTTAATTAATTTTGGGACAAAATATTAGGTACGCTTATCAAAAATGCCTGAAATCGATTCGGTTATCGATTCTGAACAAACTAGTTTTTTTTTTTTTTTATATCTGAAGATTGACAGACAAGCAAACGGGCCACCTGATGGAAAGTGGTTGCCGTCGCCTGTGAACATTTGCAACACCAGGGGAGTTGCCAACGCGCTGCCAGCCCTGAAGGACTACTTTGACGCCATTTTTGAAGAACCTCTTAATGTAGCACCTAGGGAACACCTCAGAGGGAAGTTCGTTCCACAATTTACACGTTGTGGGCAGGAACGAACGTGAAAACCGCACCGTTGAGCACTGCCAAGTGTCCAGTCGGTGTGGGTGGAACTTCTCTCTTCGGCGGGTAGTACGGTGTAGGAAAAGAGACGGTGGCACCATGTCAAACAGTTCAGCTGAGCACTCACCATTGTAGAGACGGTACAACACGCACAGACTCCCAATGTCTCTGCGCAGGCTCAGATGTTCGAGCCTGTCGGTAAGTCCTGGATCGTTAACAATACGAACGGCGCGTTTTTGTAAGGAGTCAAGTGGACCAAGCTGGTATTTGGGGGCTCCTGCCCACAAATGAGAGCAGTATTCCAGATGGGGCCGCACTTGGGCCTTATAAAGCTGTAGTAGCTGCCCCGATGTGAAATACTGCCTCGCTTTGTTAAGCACCCCCAACTTTTTGGATGCCAACATGGTCTTACACTCAATGTGACTCCCGAATTGCACTTCGTTGCAGTTTCGGGTTGTTTACTTAATTCTGTTACACGTTGTAGATTATACATATATTATATTTACGATCAGTACTCTGTTATAGGGCTAGACATATTTATACATGTATAAAGTCGTTTTGATCTTAGACTGTCAAGGAAAACTGATCTATAATGGTCTCTTTTGGAACACCTATTCTTGTTTGAAGTGCATTTACTTAAAATGATTTTACAATTTATCTATGCTATGTTTTTGAATCAGTAGTTTTTCACGTAAAATATTTGTCAAAACGACAACGTATCCGAGTATATCAAATATCAATTATGAGTTGTGCATCAATTAGGAATTGAGCCTGCGCAGAGACATTGGGAGTCTGTGCGTGTTGTACCTTCTCTACAATGGTGAGTGCTCTGCTGAACTGTTTGACACGGTCTGTTTTCCTACACCGTACTACCCGCCGAAGAGAGAAGTTCCACCCACACCGACTGGACACCTGGCAGTGCTCAACGGTGCGGTTTTCACGTTCGTTCCTGCCCAGAACGTGTAAATTGTGGAACGAACTTCCCTCTGAGATGTTCCCTAGGTGCTACAATATGGGGTTCTTCAAAAATGGCGTCAAAAGAGTCCTTCAGGGCTGGCAGCGCGTTGGCAACTCCCCTGGTGTTGCAAATGTTCACAGGCGACGGCAACCACTTTCCATCAGGTGGCCCGTTTGCTGTCCTGTCACCCTTAAGACATAAAAAAAAAACACGTTTTTTGTAATATACAATAATGTATATTACAAAAACGTGTAGTATACATTATTGTATAGTTATAGTACAATAAGACATGTTCGATATACAATAAATATACAAGATATTAATATATATTTATTACCGCACTGTGGATTATCCTCGCACATAATCTGAATGTCAGGTTGGCCCATATTATTAAACGTATTCCTGCATATGCATATCTGGCATGGATTCAATGGGTTTTCGAATGGCGTCTCCGTAGGTAACGGCTCGCATGACACTAGAAATGCGAAGTTTGAATAAAATTACGATCTACGAGTATCCTACTATTCTACTGTCCCTGTATTATTGGAAGCGATATTAGTGATGTAACGATAAATTAAGTTAATTGAAACTGTAGGTTTATTTTAGGTATGTCCAAATTAGCATTTGAATTAAGATTTTCATGTCGACTGAATTATTTGGTCATTTTTTCTCGATTTGACAGTTAATAACACCGGCTACAGATAAAATGTAAATTAATCCCCAGGACCAATAAAGTTTTTTTATTAGGTTATATTTTACGCATCTAGTGTTTAAAATAGATCAAGTTTGTCTTTTACGCTAGCAAGTGGTTAGTTTTTACCGGTACTCTGCTATGCACGAGTGAAACAAACCTTTGAGAGCTTGCAGCTATGAAAATATAAGCAAAACTTTTTATAAATAGCGTACATAATAAAACTTAAAGAGTTGTAATATAGAATATAAAAACAAGGTTAAAGATTTTTAGAAAGATGTATAAATATTTAGTTTTAATCTCTCGCGAATGCGACGTGGCGTCGAGTATTTTAATTTCATTAATCCTAATCAACATACTATAACAACTTTATTATTCATATTATTTTATTTTACCATACTCAGTTCCACAGTGCTGTAATACTTAATTAATAATAAGTGATTTAAATTTAAAATTATAATACCTAAAGGTTGCGGCAATGGAAGCGGAGGTAACGGTATCGGAGCAGGCGCGCATCCCTCGCACGGCACGCATACCGGTATCAGGTTATAGTATGGCTTGATACATACGCATATCAAGCATTCACTATATGGTGAATATACGCTATATATATCACCTTCTGATACGCATGATATTACGTCTGCGCCACCTAAGATACAAAATACGTATTAGTACGCGATATGGTAAAGTGCCTGTGAAAAAATACGGCATACAAGTTGGATTAAATTCATATTTCAGCAATTTATATATTTGTACTATTTATTTTTTGCAATAACACATGCGAAAGAACTAGGATAACCAGTCCAGCCGCTTTACCACTAAGCTACTGAAGTCCCACACCGATGCGTCAAATTCTGCTTTCCCTTTTTGATTTTTAACCGATTTAGGGTCGGTGACCGACATCCATTGATAACTAATTGGTGTGGTTGTGGTGGTTATGTAGCTATTCATTGACGCATCGGTGTGGGATTTCGGTAGCTTAGTGGTAAAGCGGCTGGACTGGTTACACTGAGGTCGCAGGTTCGATTCCTGCCCGAAGTCAATTTTCCGTTTTTTCTTTAATTTCTAATTTGTGTATATTCTAAATTATAACCCTTGTTAACTTCGAGGATTTTTCATTCAATTTTACTGGTGGTACAGTTCCAGTGTAGGAATTTCAGGGCGTAGGCACCACCGCATTACCTAATATATCTGCCGACAAATGATAGTACTCAACACTATCGTGTTCCGGGTAGATGTTAATGTATGGCCCCGTTATATCCGTCACAGAGACATACTAAGGTCTCAGGGGTAGCGACGTATCTGCATTTTGATCTCTGGTCTGTTCGGGTGTTATGCCTCTGTGCCGGACCGGAACACGATAGTGCTGAACACTACCATTTAGCGACAAGTATATTAGTTAAGGTGGTGCCTACGCACGCGAGCTCCGTCATTGGAGTTCTACCACCAGTCTAGTCCCTTAAGACTGGGTTGCACCACGATATTTGTTAAAGTAGTTGTTACATTTCACTTCCTTTTCTAACTCAAAAATCTGTTAAAGATTTTTTTTTTATGGTACGGAAGTGGCAAACAAGCACGCAGTTTACATTGATATTAAGTGATGACTGCAGCCTATAGACACCCTCACAAAGACCGAGGTCAAAATGCAGATGCGTTACCACTCCTGAGGCCTAAGGTGTTATGCCTCTGTGCCGGAAATTACAGGGCCGTACATTGACCATCTGACCGGAACACGATAGTGCTGAACAATACCATTTAGCGGCAACTATATTAGGTAATGCGGTGGTGCCTACGCCCGCGAGCTCCGTCACTAGAGCTCTACCACCAGTGCAGTTAGAGCAGGATGTGAAATGTTACAAAAACTTGAACTTTAACAAATGTCGTGGTGCAACCCAGACTAATGGTGAGATTCACAGACCGCACTACGACTTTACTTTCGAGCAAAGTACGAAATTACAGGGCCGTACATTGACCATCTGACCGGAACACGATAGTGCTGAACAATACCATTTAGCGGCAACTATATTAGGTAATGCGGTGGTGCCTACGCCCGCGAGCTCCGTCACTAGAGCTCTACCACCAGTGCAGTTAGAGCAGGATGTGAAATGTTACAAAAACTTGAACTTTAACAAATGTCGTGGTGCAACCCAGACTAATGGTGAGATTCACAGACCGCACTACGACCTTACTTTCGAGCAAAGTACGCTTCGAACTGTCAAAATCCATACATTTCTGATAGTTCTAAGCATACTTTGCTCAAAGTAAAGTCGTAGTGCGGTCTGTGAATCTCACAATTAGTGTTCACTTACCGTTCATCATGTATGGGTATATATATTTGTATTCCGGGATTAATGTTGCCGAAGCGTCTGAAAGAAAATAAAACTTTTCATAAGCGTTTTCAATCAATGTAATGACTAAACAAAAGTCTCGTAATTTAATTATTATGGTAAAGAATAACATAACTTCATAAACCTTGAGACGTTCTCTTAAATTTCTTTATTAAGTATCAAAGTGAGACACAAATAAACTTATGTTGAAATTATACGCTCTTAAAAGCGTCTATGAAAATTCTTATTATTTAAAATATTTTAACAATTAAAATTAAACGATTTGGCTTATAGGAAGCTGAAAATCGACCGAAACTTCGGATTTATTTTTGGATCGCTTAAATTTCTAATTTACGCCGTATAAATCCGTAGAAATAATTTTATTTCAGTTTGTGTAGCACACAAAAAATACATGAACATAAAATTTCATAATATAATAACCCCGACTAAACTATGAACTATACATATCGCATCTTTAAAATAGAAGTGGCATATCTCAAAAAATTAAGAAAATGACTTTCGGAGGTAAGAAATTGAAATTAAGAAATCGACTTTAAATTACGGAATAATTTGATAAATCACATGTTTTTAAGTCGTTTGATGTATAACAGTCATTTTCTTAATTTTGTGAGATATTCCACTTCAATTTTAAGGGTTCGATATCTGTGGTCGTTACTTTCGCTTCCATGTTGAATTTGAAGCGATTATTATTTGATTCAATGGTATTTACAGTATCAAGAAATATTACTCATTGAGCCTACGAAAGAGACAATCAGCAACTTTCGATTTTGTAGAGCATTATCTCATCTGCACACTTCCTACGTAAGCACTAATAGTCCGTTATTGGTCAAAACTTGGTCAAAATGAGCGACAAACCTCACAGGGGTAAGGTGCGAAAGAGTTAACGCTCTATAGACCCTGAAGTAATCCGAAGTCTCCTTTGAATATTTCGGCGGGAACCTAGAAAGACGCGTGTGGTGCTCTTATTTTACTTCATTTTCTTGGTGTATTTTTGAATTTATATTAAATAAAATTGGTGGCGTTTTGTCTGATATAGGTTTATTATAGGCTCAAAGTGAAATAGAATAACAGTGCGAAAACACGGCCTTTCAGGTTGTCTCCAAAACGTCTTTGTTAATATTCTGGTAAAGAAGACATCGTTTTATTCGAATTACTAACTGCAACTCACTTACACTTGACTGACATTATAAATAATTGACTGACTAACATAACACACTGGCAATATGCGTAACAGCGATGCCATAATTAAAAGAAGAAAAAAAACTTCTTCCTAAAGTCGATGTACGTACGTATATGTCTTGTTGGATACTGTCCTTTAATTATGAATTATTTTATTTACCTGCAAAAGTGTATCCCATCGGTGGAACTGAAAGCAATTCAAATTACATATGTACCATTAGATCCGTGTTATTCAGATTTTGTTTCACAAAAATACTATAAAGGTATTTTTATACCAATTTCAATTATTAGTATGTATTGCATAAACATTTATTTTTTAATTCAAGTTGAGTTTTTTTTATTATTTATTTAATCCAAAATCAGTGGTTTTACTGCGAATTGTTAATTGATCTTAATTTATAAAAAAACTTACGGAGACCGCCGAAGCCGTTTGCATTTGCATATGCCTGGGCTTCTGCGAAACTCGAACTGCCCCCAAAGAGCCCTGGTCCGTATCCTCCACTTGACGCCAGAGCTTCTGCTTCAGCTGATGCATAACTGGATGATAAACCTGAACCATAAGGTAATAGTGAAGAGCCTGATCCAAAACCACCTGCCAATGCTTGCGCCGTGGCTTCTGCAGATGCAAAACTAGAACCAGTTCCTCCGTAAGGGTAACCCAGACCCGACCCTGATCCATATCCTCCTGCTATGGCTGCCGCCTGGGCTTGTGCTTCAGCGAGTGCATTTGCAGATGCATAACTAGAGCCACCATAACCACCTGCCAATGCTTGTGCCGTGGCTTCTGCAGATGCAAAACTAGAACCAGTTCCTCCGTAAGGGTAACCCAGACCCGACCCTGATCCATATGCTCCTGCTAAGGCTGCCGCCTGGGCTTGTGCTTCAGCAAGTGCATTTGCAGATGCATAACTAGAGCCACCATAACCACCTGCCAATGCTTGCGCCATGGCTTCTGCAGATGCAAAACTAGAACCAGTTCCTCCGTAAGGGTAACCCAGACCCGACCCTGATCCATATCCTCCTGCTAAGGCTGCCGCCTGGGCTTGTGCTTCAGCGAGTGCATTTGCAGATGCATAACTAGAGCCACCATAACCTCCATAAGGACTCAAGCCACCTAAAGATTGAACTTGAGCTTGGGCTATCGCATCGGCTGATGAGTAACTTGATCCAGGATATCCCGACCCATAAAATGGCGAAGGACTGTATGGACTATATCCCGATCCAGAAGCTTGTGCTTGTGCCTGTGCTTGAGCGCTGGCTACATTAAAATTCGATCCTATATCTGAAAAGCTGTCAGCGATCGCCTGAGTCTGAACGGAAGCCTGCGATTGTACGTTATTGGAAAGCATTTGACTGTTTTGTATAGCTTGTGCCATAGCATTGGCTCCTGCGTTAGCGTAACTTGATTGTTGATTGATGCCATACGGACTACCCCACGATGAGCCGGGAAATCGGAAACCAGCTCTCGCTTCCTCGTCTTCATCATCGTACTGTTCGCCTTGATCATCAGCTTTGTTTTCGGCGTCGGAGTGGTAGCCTTGGTCGTAATGTTCATGATATTTTCCTTCCGAATCAGATGCATGCTCCCGGTGAGCATATTTTGCGTTATTTTCGCCTTCGATGTTGTGTCCATAGTGAGCGTAATTCAAATGGGAATCATCGGCATGGTGACCATAATTGTCCCGTGCAGAATCATCGTGGAAATCTAAGTTAGGAAAAATAATATTGACATTAGTTAATATGTGTGGTTCATTAGTTCTTTATTGAAATAAAGATCGTCCGTGTAATAAAGTGAATAAATTTGCACTTGTTTTCTCAGGGAATAATTGGAAAGTTTTTGTCTCATAAACAAAACTATGAGAAAGAGATGACTGACTGTATGTGTGATATCATTCAGGTACATTTATTAAGCGTTTACTTCGTAAATACTTTTGGTTGATGTTCTAAGACATTTAATAAGTTACAGCTTATTTCTGGTATTTGAGTTAAGGCTAGTAAAATATTTCAGTGGCTCGAATAATTTCAGCAGGTCTCTAACAGGTAATTATGTAATCATAATATCTGTAATTTAAATTAAATGTAATTACTATGAACTATATAAAAGGAAACCTTATTTTGTCGAATATAGCTCGTATTCATATTTTTAGAATGTTATAACGTTAAATATAATTTTGAAATCATAGTTAACATATTTTTATTGTTAATAGACGTTTAATTAACGTAATATCTTCATATTTAATACATTGTGTATCGAAGTACATCATTATAATATTGATATTTTTTTTGGTTTCATCAAAAGGTTTAGTTTGTACCTAACAATGTTAGGCAGCTGATGTGTTTTTTTTTTCACACATTATATTTTATATTTCTTATACTTTAAATGACTTCACTTTACTGTTATTTTGAAGAAATAAAGGCGCGAAAATATATTTTCGATATGATATGACAAAGATGGCAAATCATTATATTGTCCACGCAGCCTCAGAACAGACACTACAGATTAGTGGTCAATTTATTTTTATAAAACCGTTCAAAGACTTGATGTACATTCCTCTGTTAATTTTTTTTTGCTGTCTGTCTGTCTGTTTTTTAATGCTATCTTAAAATCGATAAAATGGTGACCAAAATTATAATTTTAAAAAGTCTTTCTTTATTGTTACGTAATTGTATTGCCGTATCTATGTGGGTATCACTCTTATATTTAAAAATCCGTTGGTTCAGATCTCTGTCAATATTCGAAATCATTGGACAATAAGCCTCATATCATAGCCAGATTTGCAAAAACATGAAAGTTACACGGTAAAATACCTTTGAAATATTATCTAGTGCACCTAACATTTTATATTAACAATTAACTAAATTTAATTGATCTTTATTTAAAATAATTTTATTCTCCAGAATAAATCGTTTAAAATTATTTTTTATTATGGAGTCCACCCTCTGCTCCTAAGAAAGACCATTAATTTTATTCCGGTGAATTATGACTCCGGAAAAATATTCTTAATGTTTGAAAATTATGTTTTTTAGGTTTTAGCTAATATTTCAAAGCTGTTTACTTTGTACCTTTTTAATTTTTTTCTCTACAAACCAAATTACGGAACTTACCGTGATTCTTGGTATGTAATTAAAAGTAGAATTTAAATAAAATTCGTAAGATTAAAAAGATTATAGTTTTACCTTGCAAATTTTGGCCCTCGATGGCCGATAACAGGAAGGCAAGGAAGCACAAGCCTCCAACTATGCCCCCCTGCATATCGCACTCTTTCTTTCACTACAGATCACCCAAATGTTGAAACCCCATTTATACTCCCACAAATTCTCCATGGAAATCGCTTGTCACTTTGATTTATAAGTAATATACGTGAAAATACAGTTTCCATTCGAGAAGCATATCAAAATTGGTTCCGCCATGTATGTTATTAGATGTACTATCAATTTAGATTAAGTTTACGATTTGAATGCTTCATTGATAGGCCATGTTTGCTAGACGTTAGGTGTGGAGTTTGATCCCCTTTGCGGAGTTTGTGCTTATTCTCATAGACTTTAGATTGAGTGTTATATATGTCCGATGAATGTTGGTGGGCTGACCTGATACTTGATGACACCCTAAATAAAACTTTATGTATGGACATGTACAATGTTTAGAATGGTGTATTTTTATGACTTATACGGTACGAAATAAAACACTAATTAATGTTATCCCACTAAATTTATTGACTAATAAGTTTGAAGCGTGTTGTCTATTTTCTATTACCCAACTTAACTAAGCATCGGATCCATAAGAAATGCCAAATCGTCGTGAGATCAATTTGAGCTGGTCAGTGATGGTTTATTTATTCCGGACCATTCAGTTACTTTCAACAGCATCGGACTTGCCGAAGAATCTTAATCTTGAAGAAGTGAGTGGTTCCATCATCTTTACTTCTCTTTTCTTACGGCTTTCTTCTTCGGCGCTCTTCCATCCATGAGCTAGAGCATTGGCTGCCGCATGGGAATAGCCACCTCCTAGAGCACTAGCGCCTGCTTGAGCCAATGCATCGCTGCCTCCCCAACCCCCTAATCCTCCGGCGTTTGCTGCAGCATGCGCTTGGGCATTTGACCAGTCTCCTCCCAGACCACCGTATCCGAGTCCACCTCCACCTGCTGCAGCGTTAGCGGCAGCTTGAGCACTTGACCAGTCTCCTCCCAGACCACCGTAGCCAAGACCACCTAAACCACCTGAACCAGCTGCGGCGTTAGCGGCAGCTTGGGCACTGGACCAGTCTCCTCCCAGACCACCGTATCCGAGTCCACCTGCACCTGCTGCAGCGTTAGCGGCAGCTTGGGCACTTGACCAGTCTCCTCCCAGACCACCGTAGCCAAGTCCTCCTGCACCTGCCGCTGCGTTTGCGGCAGCTTGGGCGGCGGAGTAGCCTCCACCGAGAAGGCCTCCATAGCCTAAACCACCTGCTCCTGCTGCTGCGTTGGCCGCAGCTTGGGCACTTGACCAGTCCCCTCCCAGACCACCGTAGCCAAGACCACCTAAACCACCTGAACCAGCTGCGGCGTTAGCTGCAGCTTGGGCACTGGACCAGTCTCCTCCCAGACCACCGTAGCCAAGTCCTCCTGCACCTGCCGCTGCGTTTGCGGCAGCTTGGGCGGCGGAGTAGCCTCCACCGAGAAGGCCTCCATAGCCTAAACCACCTGCTCCTGCTGCTGCGTTGGCTGCAGCTTGGGCACTTGACCAGTCTCCTCCCAGGCCACCGTAGCCGAGCCCACCTACTCCTGCTGCAGCGTTAGCGGCAGCTTGGGCACTTGACCAGTCTCCTCCCAGACCACCGTATCCTCCTAGTCCACCTGCTGCTGCGTTGGCTGCAGCTTGTGCACTTGACCAGTCTCCTCCCAGACCACCGTATCCTCCTAATCCACCTGCACCTGCCGCAGCGTTAGCGGCAGCTTGGGCACTCGACCAGTCTCCTCCTAGGCCACCGTAGCCGAGTCCACCTGCTCCTGCTGCTGCGTTGGCTGCAGCTTGGGCACTTGACCAGTCTCCTCCCAGATCACCGTATCCTCCTAGTCCTCCTACACCTGCAGCAGCGTTAGCAGCAGCTTGGGCACTTGACCAGTCTCCTCCAAGACCACCGTAGCCGAGTCCTCCTGCTCCAGCTGCTGCATTAGCTGCAGCCTGGGCACTGGAATAATCACCGCCGAGAAGTCCACCATAGCCAGCTGAACCGGCATTAGCGGCAGCTGCTGCCTGAGCGCTGGACCAGCCACCACCTATCTGTCCACCGGGATATCCACCGCTAATAAGACCACCACCGCCCACTAAACCGCCGGGCCATAGTCCACCAGCTCCGGCGTTAGCAGCAGCATTTGCTTGAGCATTTGACCAATCGCCAGATGCACCGGCAATCGCGTTGGCAGAAGCTGAAGATCCTGAGCCCCAAGCTGAAACAAAAAAATGCGTTTCTTTATTGTTGGTTGTATTCTGACGTTAAAGGTTATCATGATGTGAAATTAATTACATTGAAATACAGTTATCGCTACTTCTCATGCTTCAACTTTAACTTAATACAGAACAGTTTTGAATCAAATTAATCAATGCTTTCGGATCTTGTCATCAACAAAGGCGAGACTAAGAAATACTTTAAGCATAGTGATCTGAATTTAGAAATATTAATTGTGATTGTAATCGAAAATAAGTTTACTTACGAAGTCCACCAATCGGTCCCAAGCCAGGAGAAATGGCTGAAATAATAATTGTCATGTTTATTATACGGATCGCTGCTTATCTTTAACTAGCGGCCCACCATGGCTTCGCACAGGTGCAACGTAACCTACATTACTACTATCATAATAAAATAGAATACATATAGCTTCTGAGTAGTCTAGCTTTCTGATTGTGAAAAAAAATCATAATCGGTTCAGTATTTCCGAATATACGCGCACAAACAGACAAAGTTACAAACAAAACATGTTTATAATATTAGTACCTATAGAAACTAGGCCACTCGCCATAACACCTATTTAAATTTAGTAACTGCCAAAATTTTGTTTTATTTGTTCATGAGCCGTCGGGTATGTGGAAACAAGACAGAGCAATAGCGATTTAATTCCTATCAAGCAACTAATATTTGTTGCGCGTGCGCATCGGGTCGCATAGCAGCTTTTACTTTCATAATAAGAGACCGCACTAGCACAGATTATTCCTTAGACTCTTACCGCAACCAGCATCAACACTGGTATCAAGGTAGACATAATTGAATCTGATTCTGCAGACATGAATTTGACACCCATCACCAGGAAGACGGAATGGCACCAAGGGAGCATAACCACGGCAAATCGGAGCTGAAATTAAAATTGGCTTAGTTTTTTTAGCAATACACATTCGAGTTAACTAGATTTAAGGCTTGAATAGAAATGGAATGAAAATTTTTATGGTGTCGTCGGGGCGTGACGATCCCACCGCCCACTAGCGGAAGAATTTTCTTCCACTGCAAGATAATTCTTTTACTAGCGCAGTCAGTCAACCGAACAATGGCGGTCAAACCATTGCGATAGGGCTGGTAGCGAAAATAACAACGCGGGATGGGCAGCAGCGTCCTGCGATAAAACTGCCGTCACTGCGATCGCTAATCCGCCTGCCAAGCGTGGCGATTATGGACTATATTCCCCCAATGAAGCACAACACCGTTGTGGGCGCTTTTGGGGAAGGCTTTGTCCAGCAGAGGTTTTTTTCCGCTGGAATGATGATTATGATGATTTTTTTTACGTCGGGCGGAACTTTATCTGATGAGCTTTGACTGCTACACTGCTACTTCCACTAAGACATCGATGTATTATTAAAGCGGATTGTGATCTAAGGTTTGTCCGTCGCCCACATGGAGAAATGTCCCAAGCTGGGTGGCGTGCACGTGTTACGCACGCCACTAGTGTTGGTTGGAGCCATAGAGCTCAACTTGTGAAGGGCTTGGAGACGAGCATCCGCCTGCGGGGTCGCGGATGTGCGCGTAAGCGTTCCCGTGACCCCGCCACTGATGGCGAACGAGTCGGAACACCGCGGGGTTTGAGTGAGTACGAGTCTCACACTACCCGCCGTCTTTTCCCCTAGATGGCCGGTGCACAAAAAGGTTCGCTCGCGTTAAAAAAGGGATCAACGAGTTCAAGTCTCACTCGCTATATGTTTTTCTAATTTTTGCTCTAATGGCGTCCAAACCTTACGACCCCCCCACCCACAAGCGGGAGAGAATTCATCCACCAGTGTAGTCTATCAACCGAATAATGGCAGTTCAACCATTCCAATGGTAGTCAGTGCAAGATGCCCAGCAGGATCCTGTGATAAAACTATCGCCACTTCGATCGCTAATCCGCATGCCAAGCGTGACGATTCTGACATATCCTCATTATGCGCAGGCTTTGACGTAGTAGTGGACGTATTTCGGCTGATAATTATATGATGATGATGATTTAAAAGATAATATCATAACGTTAGGCAGCGATTGTATTATTGTAAAAAAAACGTCTTACCAACGTAGATTATGACAGGGACTGGGTAAATCCTGGTTTCTGAAAGATGAAAAAACAAATCAAATTTAACAGCACTCTTATTGGAATTGTAAAAGCGGACATTTTTGATAGGCAACCTAGTGGATATAATAATATATTTTGTAGATTATAACTATACGTAAAAATTAGGTTTGCAGCATATCTGGATGAAAGAAATGATTCTGCAGTGTGATCTTAACCTATAATATTATTATTTATTTTTTTTACTAAAACATCACACGAGAAGAGCTATTGACTAACAACCATTTTTTTTAAATATGTACATATATTTTACTGGTGGTAGAGTTCCAGTGCAGCAGCTTGAGGGCGTAGGCACCACCGCATTACCTAATTTATCTGCCGCTAAATGGTAGTGTGCAGCACTATCGTGTTTCGGTTAGATGGTAATGTATTGCCCCATAATAATTATCACAGAGACATACTTAGGTCTCTTTGATGGGAACACATCTGCATTTTGACCTCTGGTTTTTGTGAAGTTGTCTATAAGCTGCAGTCATCACTTAACATCAATGTGAGCTGCATGTTTATTTGCCACCTTCCGCACATAAAAAAAATCTCACCTGTTACTGGTACACGTACAACAAGCAGCCTGTCTCTACCAGGTAATGTAATGTACCGATTCACGGGATAAGGTATTTGTACGGGTGGGGAGGGAACAGCTACTGGTACCGCTATATTCCTAGTCGGACCCGGTACGGGCACGGCCACGGGCACTGTCACTGGTGGGGATGGTACATGCACCGGTACCGGCACTGACGGACCAGGTATCAATTCCGGTACTGCATACGGCACTTTCACGAAACGTGGCGGTGATGGCACCGGGTAAGGTCGATTAACAGGATAAGGCACGGCTACTGGTTTCTCGACTGGTACGGGGACGGGAACGGATGGGCCCTTGACGTAAATCCTCTCGGGTGGTGAGGGAACGGGTACCGGAACAGGAACAAGGACTCGTTGGCCGGGTACTGGTACCGGTACTGGGTACGGACGTGGCGGACCAGGTATCACGGTTGGTGGTGGACCTGAAAATCATAATGATTTAATTGTTATTTCGCCAGTGGTACGAGAACATAGTGTTAGGTGGATTAATCTCTTATCTCAAGTAGTGGGAATATCTCAGTCTAAACTAATTTAAGGTAGATTATACTTACAAATTGGATCTTGGACTGCCGGTAGTGGCAATGGTAAAGGTCCAGGTAGGGGTAGTGGTCCAGGCCCTGGCAGTTGCCATGGACCGGGTCCAATCGGTCCAAAGGGAACTGAAATTAAAAAAAAAGTACCGGAACTGAAATTAAAAAAAAAAAGAAACGTTTTTTGTAAGTATCAAGTAATTCTTAATCTAATAAGTAGATACCTGGCGGCAGAGCGTTGCTTGAAAATGTTTGTTTTTGTTTAAAATAAGTTTTAGTTACAATTAATTCAACAAAATTTTGTAATTTTTTAATGTTTACCAATCATGAAGGAGATTAACATAATCTGAAGAGGAAAAGATATGCAATACTGTATTATTTTCAAATATTAGGTTTTAAACAATACTTTTTTCGAATAACATAACAGTAATTGGCAACATATTTATTGAATATTTAATCAAACTTATGTTTTATAAAACGTCTCCTATAATAGACCTAAAGATGTAGTGGTCAAGAACACAAAACGAACGGAATACGATATTATAATGACAACAAATTAAAAAGAATACGTTTATCACGCACGCACGCCGCACAACATGATATTTTTAATAAAGTCGGATTAAACACAATGACAGTTTTGCTGTCATATCTTAAACAACAAGTCTTGTGATACCTGCTTCTGGATTTTCCTTCTGACTAAGTCTAAAAAACCACTAAGACTAAGACTAGTCTCTAGTACTTTTGGCGGGAACCTTGAAAGAGGCGTGTGGTGCCCTTATTTTATTTCATTTGCTTGGTGATTTTTTTATTTAAATTAAATAAAGTTGGTAGCCACCAACTGCCGAAGGAAAATCCAAAAGCAGGTATCACAAGTTTTGTTCGATATAGGCTTATTACAGTGCCCGTGAATAGTGAAATATACTAATAGTGCGAAAACACGTCCTTTCGGGTTGCCTCCAAAACTTCATTGTAAATAATCTGGTAAAGTAGCCATCGCTTTACTCGAATTACCTACTTACTGACTGTGACCGACTGTCGGACTGATAAATTGACTGACTGACTCTGACTTTTACGCTGCATATTACGAATACGAAGTATCGTTTTACTTGACACTTGCAATATGCGTGATAGCGATGCCGTAATATTAAACAAAAAGTCTTAATAAAAATTACTATAGTGCAGTCAGTCAACCGTTACCTTTTTGAGAAAATACAGGCGTGAAGTTATATTGTTACTCTATATTTTTAACACGACTTCAAAAGAAGTGATCAGCAACTACCGCGAGAAGTTGTATTGTTAAATAATTTACATATCTAACGCGACTTCAGCAGCAACTTTACTGGTGGTAGAGCTCCAGTGACGGAGCTTGCGGGCGTATGCACCACCGCATTACCTAATATACTTGCCGTTAAATGGTAGTGTTCAGCACTATCGTGTTTCGGTCAGGTGGTAATGTACGGCTCTGTAATTTCCGGCACAGAGGCATAACACCTAATGCCTCAGGAGTGGCAGCGCATTTGCATTGTGTGGGCGTCTATAGGCTGCAGTCATCACTTAACATCAATGTGAACTGCACGCTTGATTGCCACTTTTGTTACATAAAAAAAAAAAACAATATAAAACCATTTTTCATAAATATGCGATTGCAAACATTGAAAAAAAATAGCTCATATAAACTTAAGGAGACGAGTAGTTCTGCGGCAGCACTGTTGCGTAAGAGACTATGTAATAATACTACGTATAGAATGGACACTTCGACGTCCCGCCCGATTTCCCCGCATCACCCAACCACCTCCCCTCTTATGGGCGACGGTTGGTATTTTCTACGTGCACCGCACACAGGTGCACGTGTAAATACACGTCACTGATTGATGCCTGTGTAATAGAGACCAAATTAAGCGTTTGTATGGAGTTTTGGCGGAGTGTCCGCGGTGTGGTTGTGTGCAGCGGAGTTCGAAATCATATCTTCAAAGTGCAGTAACTTAACTTTTAATATTATATAAGAAGTAAAACATTACCTGGAAAACCGGGTCCGGGTATTGGACGAAGCCAGGTTGCTGCAAGAATGGAACAATCTTTGAAACTGCAGTCTATAAATTTGGTCTTTGAATTATTGCTGAGAAATTTCATCTTTGAATCGCTCCATTATATATTTTGAAAAGAATTCGTAAGATATTTTTAAAGTGTTTGATAAAAGTACATAGAAAATAAATGGAAAAATTAAAAAAGTAGTATTTTATTTTTAAAGAAAAATGGAAAGAAAAATTTGACTTCAGGCGAGGCTCGAACTCGCGACCTACTGGGAATCTACACAATTATTAAGGGTAAAAGCGACTTCTTTACGATATTCAATAAACTGAAAAGTCTATTATATCGGTTGCCTAACTAGCATAGTTGGTAATAGATGGCGCTGCTGCTACCATAAAGCAATGCAATAGATGTGAAGGAAAGATTTGACAAATCGGGCAGGGCTTCAGTAGCTCAATTGGAAGAGCGGCTGGACTAGATTCCCAGTAGGTCGCGAGTTCGAGCCTCGCCTGAAGTCAAATTTTTCTTTCCATTTTTCTTTAAAAATAAAATATATTTCACAAGCATGTGTTAATGCGAAATAATATAAAACAATTATTAAGGGTAAAAGCGACTTCTTTACGATATTCAATAAACTGAAAAGTCTATTATATCGGTTGCCTAACTAGCATAGTTGGTAATAGATGGCGCTACTGCTACCATAAAGCAATGCAATAGATGTGAAGGAAAGATTTGACAAATCGGGCAGGGCTTCAGTAGCTCAATTGGAAGAGCGGCTGGACTAGATTCCCAATAGGTCGCGAGTTCGAGCCTCGCCTGAAGTCAAATTTTTCTTTCCATTTTTCTTTAAAAATAAAATAGTTTTTAGGTTGACAAAAGTTTCAGCGTCGGTTAATTTACTTGTGGTAGAGTTTCAAGTGGAGAAGCTCACCACTGTATTACCTAATCTATCTGCCGCTAAATGGTAGTGTTCAGCACTATCGTGTTCCGGTTAGATGGTAATGTATGGCCCCGTATTTTTTTTTATGTTATGAAAGTGGCAAACAAGCATGCAGCTCACATCGATGTTAAGTGATGAAAGACCAAGGTCAAAATGCAGATGCATTATCACTCCTGAGGCCTTAGGTGTTATGCCTCTGTGCAGGCAATTACAGGGCCGTACATTACCACCTGACTGAAACACGACAGTGTGAACATTACCACTTAGCGGCATGAAAAAAATACATTATTATATTAGTATAGATAAAGCTGAAGGGTTTGTGTGTTTATTTGCTTGAACGCGCTAATCTCAGGAACTTCTGGTCCGATTTAAAATCTTTTAGTGTTATAAAATCCAATAATTGAGGAAGGCTTAAGGCTTTATAACATTACGCTCAGATAAATAAGAGAGGGTAGGTCACATTGCTACTGCGCGAAGCCGGGGCGGTCCGCTAGTACCTATATAAAATTCTCGTGTCACAATGTTAGTAACCAAATTCCTCCGAAACGGCTGGACCGATTCTCATGAAATTTTGTGTGCCTATTGGGTAGATCTGAGAATCGGCCAACATCTATTTTTCATAACCCTAAGTGATAAGGGTGATAGTCACGAATACTTTTTTTTTTTAGATTTTTTTATACCTCTAAGGCGATATGTTACAAGTTCGTTGAGGCACCTAGTTTTTCAATAAACAAATCTTACGTGTTCCTTGGCAGGTGATGCAAGGAGCACACTTGGGGTGTAGTGGCTCGAAGGCCGAGGCAAAACAAGCACAGATGTAACAGCTGCCCGCTGATCTCGTGTAGTACATGTCACCTTCTTGCTGGCACCGTGCTGGAAACAATAACCGACACAGACTTATAATATTTTTAAAACTAAAAATAAATTAAAGTGTTTGAGTATGTCTGAAAAATAAAACTACACCAACTATGTATAGTATTTTCACTTTATGAGCAATGTTATACTGCACCCGATTTTTTGTTATATAAAAGCCAAAGGTCACTCACTCATCACGAAATCTTTGAAACTGTAATGTATGGCTCCGTAATATCTACCACACAGACATAACAACAAAGGTTTTAGGGGTAGCAGCGCATTTGTATTTCGACCTCTAGTCTTTGTGTAAGTTTCTATAGGCTGCAGTCATCACTTAACATCAATGTGTACAGCATTCTTGTTTGCCACCTTCCATACATATAAAATACATATTTTGGACGACTATTGGGTACTGAGCATCCTGTATCAATATGTCCCATGATGTACCAGTCGCCTTGTATGTATATATATGTTTTTTTTTAATACGCTGTCATTCATAGCCCCACATTAGGTATAAACCTGTGTCGTGGGTGCCGTTGTACACATACAACACACACACAAACACCCAAACCCGAAACAAATATCTATACGCCATACAAATATTTGTCCCGATGCGGGGATCGAACCCGCTACCCTTCGAATCAAACGGTCATCTCACACCGCTGGAGAAAACGAATTTTCACTCTATGTATGTTTCTTCACGCCAGGTCCCTAACGGGGTAGGTAGAGAGTGTCGAGCGCCAGATATCCCGGTCCTGACACACTCCCGAGCCTTATCTACATTAATCATTCTCTTCATATTTTTTTACTTAAGATTATGCATACCGTTGCCAACGTTCAGAATTAGTTCATTTGGCAGGAACATTCGTGTTTCCGCTTCCGCCTCCGCTTCCGCTTCTGCCATGGCACCTCTTTCGGCAATGGCATCATTTCCTGCCAAATCGAGAAATTATTTCTTCGCCCTTAATAATTGCGAACATTTTGTTTTTCACGTGATCAAAATACCAAAATTAATAACAAGTTATAGGCTCCTTACTGCGCTATTCATAACTTCACGCCTTATTTCCTTCTAGTAGTAGACAGACTACGTGCGTGGACAGCCATGCGCTTTTCGATAGATATATAAATATTTTTTGAGTTCATTATGCATTTTGTCTTGTAAATGAACAAAGCTTATGTACCGTATTAGGTTCATGCAAAATTTACTAAATTTCACTTTTATTTTATTTATTTGTATAAATAAATAAAATAAATATATTAGGTTCATGCAAAATTTACTAAATTTCACTTTTATTTTATTTATTTGTATAAATAAATAAAATAAAAGTGAAATTTAGTAAATTTTGCATGAACCTAATACGGTACATAAGCTTTGTTCATTTACAAGACATATGTTTATTATGTTTATGTGGTTTATTTTGTTTATTTATACAAATAAATAAAATAAAAGTGAAATTTAGTAAATTTTGCATGAACCTAATACGGTACATAAGCTTTGTTCATTTACAAGACATATGTTTATTATGTTTATGTGGTTTATTTTGTTTATTTATACAAATAAATAAAATAAAAGTGAAATTTAGTAAATTTTGCATGAACCTAATACGGTACATAAGCTTTTTTATACAAATAAATAAAATAAAAGTGAAACTTTAAAACAAGCCATAAAAACATCTGGTTTATAACATTGTATATTTGGTTTATGTTGTATCGTATATAAATATTATAAATGCGAAAGTTTGTATGTTTGTTTGTTACTCCTGAACCGATTTTCATGAAATTTGACACACACATAGAGGGTTACTTGGATTAACACATAGGATAGTTTTTATCCTGAAAAAAGTTCCTGTAGCATGGCATCCCATGGGATGATTTGATGAGTTTCCACAAGTTAAGCGAAAAGCGAACTACACGCGGGCGGAGCCGCGGGCAACAGCTAGTTATGCATAATCTAACAAACTCACCATCTGGGTGCGCGTACCCAAGGGCCAGGCATAGCAGCGAAACGCACCAGATCTTCCACATCTTGACTTCTTCACTCCTGGGATCCAGTGAGCTAGTGAACAGCTCACCGAAGATGCAGTGCAACACAGGCCATCCATATTTAAACCCTCAGAGGTTACGCGTTGACAACTGTGTTAAATCAATTGAGATATTAAAGAAATTAAATTAAGATATTTTTCATTATTTGAATATGAAACGAGGCGGAACTTGGTATAATTCGATTTGTGATGGACGTTTGATTAGTAGTCATGTGGTTCAACTGCAATAGCTTCTGTACTCTTTGTATGTACTCGCATATCTTGATTTGTTAATTACGGAGTAAGCAGAGGGCGTTAAGCGCTAAACACGTCACCCCATCACCTTCAGACAGTTCACACTTTTAAAATTCGTGTGAAAGATTATTCTTGTTCTTTACTGGTGGTAGAGCTCCAGTAACGGAGCTCGCGGGCGTAGGCACCACCGCATTACCTAATATACTTGCCGCTAAATGGTAATGTTCAACACTATCGTGTTCCGGTCAGGTGGTAATGTACGGCCCTGTAATTTCCGGCACAGAGGCATAAAACCTTAGGCCTCAGGAGTGGTAACGCATCTGCATTTTGACCTTGGTCTTTGTGTGGGTGTCTATAGGCTGCAGTCATCACTTAACATCAATGTGAACTGCATGCTTGTTTACCACTTCCATTACATAAAAAAAAAGATTATATGTCTCTATGATCATTCCATTTTTCTCTTTTTCTTGTTTTTTCTTTATCTGTCTATCAAAAATTTATCCTTATTTTCATTTTAACTGTCTTTTATCTTTTTGTTGTTGTGTTTACTGTTTTTTTTTTCTCTCTTTTTCATCTCTTGTTGTTGTATTTTGTTTTCTTGCTTTTAGTACACCCCTGTTACTTTTTATTTTGTTAAATCCTATGATGTTGGTTGCCTGGACGAAATCGCTGTGCAGCGATGGGGCCGCCATCTGAGCCTTATCCTTGATATTATTTTTTCTTATGTTATGTTTGTGTGTACAGTGTACAATAAAGGGTATCGTATTGTATTGTGTCCTTATAAACACATAATATAAGTCAAAGGATAGACAGACAAGCAAACGGGCCACGGATGGAAAGTGTTTACCGTCGCCTATGAACATTTGCAACACCAGGGGAGTTGCCAACGCGCTGCCAGTCCTGAAGGACTCTTTTGACGCCATATTGGTAGTACCTAGGGAACACCTCAGAAGGAAGTTCGTTCCACAATTTACACGTTCTGGTCAGGAACGCACGTAAAAACCGCACCGTTGAGCACTGCCAAGTGTCCAGTCGGTGAGGGTGAAACTTCTCTCTTCGGCGGGTAGTAAGTACGGTGTAGGAAAAGAGGCGGTGGCACCACGTCAAACAGTTCAGCAGATCTCTAGCCTGCCTTGGTACTCCGAGGATTATTTAAATCTAAATCCCCTAAATAATATGTAAGTCGCGAAAAATAAATGCGAAACAAATAAAAACAGGCGAACTTGGTAACGTTCGCACTCGCACCGTCACCGGACGTGCCCGCCGGAATCGGAAGTGCGACCCACTAATGACGCTCGGTGGCGCCATCTACGAGTCTTTCGATTTTGTGCGATTCCATTCGAAATTTGAAATGTAATATGTGAAATCTTTTAATTTGTACCCGCTTTATTGTTACTGCGTTCTCAAAAACATTTTCGTGCAACACTATGTAATTGCTACATAATATACTTTATACGTTTTGGTTTTTTGTACATAAAGTGAAAATGGAATTTTGGAAAAAAGAAGACTTTTTTTTAATAATAGTATTTTTTATTTTAATTACCATTTTAGCACCACATTTTATTTTTTAAACAAATACGAAAACAAATGAAAAAATGTGTATAATAGTTTTAAATTTATTCACTTTTTTTGCCATTCAACCACGATATGAACTCACATAATTATGGTGATGTCTGGCGCTCTACACTCTCTGCCTACCCCGTTAGGGACCTGGCGTGAAGATACATACATAATTATGGTGATTGAATAGCAAATGTTTTTTTTTTCTATTATTATTTTACGGCCACGGATTCAAGTCCTTAACAGCCAATCTTCAGTAATTTTATCTTCATTTCTTATGATAATGAATATCCACATAGAAGATGACGATGATTGGATGCTTCCATGGGGAATATGATGAGTTGGCTCCAGTTAAGTGATGGGTACTTAACTAGGAGATTTTGCGAAGTTTTGGAGGCAACATGAAAAATCACTTTTCACTTCATAATATCACTTTCCTAAACTCGTGAAAGTTATCGAATGTTTTATACCTAATAAAAATCCCACCATTTTTACACATAAAATTGTGACTATTCACAAATTTCGAAAATAATATCACGCAGCGACATAGCTCTTTACCGCGTTCCCGCCAAAACTCTTGGTTCCATTTAAAAATATTATTAAAATGTGCAGTGAATTTGCGAAAACAGCAACTGGTAGTGGTGCAGAAAAGTTCAAATCCTCGCTGTTCGTGACAGTACTTGTCGCGTTCGTTGGACGCAACAGTTTGCAAGTACAGTCGGGTGGAAAACGCTTTTAAATCTTTTTATGTTTAAGGCTTCAGTAGTTTTTTATGCCCTACTATTCGTTTAATGCAAAGAAAATATTCATTCATTTCAAAAGTACAGAATAACATAGCCTAGAGTCTGATTCCTAAAAATAGGAACTAAAATGAATTTCACTGCTGCTTTGAGGCCATCCTTAAAATACGTCACGCTTAAATAAGCTTTTTCTGACCCATCCCTCTTATTGTCAAGCTGTGTCACACTATTTATGACCTCTGTAAAGATATTACGTCACAAAAACACCTGTCTGTTTTTTTTAATTTAAAATTGTGGAACAATATATTAATCCTCCTAATATTATAAACGCGAAAGTTTGTATGTATGTATGTTTGTTACTCTTTAATGTAAAAACTACTGCATGAATTTTAAAATGACCTCCTACTAGTGGGTGGTTGGGTCGTCACGTCCCAATGCCTGAAGTTATTATGTTCATTAGCATCATTCATCATCATTTCCTAAGCTAGAAAACACAGTGACTCCGGCAAAAAACGATCTGAGTGCCTAGTGAAAACAACGGACGTAGATATACAAGTAGCTTTATGAGAAAATTTCTGCGACTTACACCTAGTTAGGTGAAAGCAGATATTCCTATATCTGTACTAGCTGACCCGGCAACTTCGTATTGCCTCAGAATGAAATATTGTGTTAAAGATTTGATATATACGGACTATTTGCATGGAAAAATAAAATTGTGGTTTTTACTATTTACTTTCCATTTGTTCTTATTTTCTTACATTTTAAACCTTCCCTGGACTTCCAAAATTCAAAACCAAAATTAGCCAAATCGGTCCAGCCGTTCTCGAGTTTTAGCGAGACTAACGAACAGCAATTTTTATATTTATATATAGATAGTAATACAGTAGTTAGTCCGAAGTTCACGTAACCTTATTTATGGATGACCTATTTATTTTGTTTGGAAAACCAAAGATGTCTGAAACATTGGTCTGCCTATCATACTAGGGAAATAGGCATGATCATGGCGCTAAAATTTCGGCGTACAAATTTTGACCTTTCATACCGCAGCGGCCGCTAATTGTACCAATTAATCCAGTTTAATTCGTACCGCATTCCCTCTGTTTGCGCCGCCATTTACATTTGGACATCTATAGTACTAGGTATGTGCTGGGTTCATTAGTGTCTGGTCTGTCGGTAGGTATATTATTTGATTTATTTCGTTTTGTCGTTCCGTATCGTAGTAATGCGTGATGCGTTTTACTGATGGTAGAGCTCCAGTGACGGAGCTCGCGGGCGTAGGCACCACCGCATTACCTAATATACTTCCCGCTAAATGGTAGTGTTCAGCACTATCGTGTTCCGGTCAGGTGGTAATGTACGGCCCTGTAATTTCCGGCACAGAGGCATAGCACCTTAGGTCTCAGGAGGGGTAACGCATCTACATTTTGATCTCGGTCTTTGTGTAAGTGTTTATGGCTGCAGTCATCACTGAACATCAATGTGAACTGCATGCTTGTTTGCAACTTCCAAAACATAAAAAAGCGGTTGCATTACCTAATCTTGTCTGCCGCCAAATGGTAGTGTTAAGTATGACTCCGTAATTACTATCACAAAGACAACAACTTAAGCTCAATACACACTGAGCCCGCCGGGCCGCCGACCTATGTGAGCAACTTTATATCGGCGGGTTAGTTGGCGGTTTTACTCATTGCAACTCGGCAAAGTTTGTTGGCGGCATATCGGCGGCTTGAGATGAGGAACTTATTTGTCACTACCGCTCGAGTGTCGCCGGGTATCGTACGTCCGCAAGCCGCCAACATGTCGACGGACAACACGCGCGGGCGGAGGTTGCGGACATTATTCTTTTTATATAGGCCGCCGGGTTCAATCGGTGGGCTGTGTCGGCGGATGGGTTCAGTGTGTATTGCGCTTTAGGTATCAAGAGGCAACGCATCTACATTTTAACCTCTAGTTTTTCTCTATAGGCTGCCGTCATGACTTAATCAATGATGCTTTTTTGTCGCCTTTGTTAAAACATAAAAATATATATACCTTCCCCGTATGTCACTCAATTCATAAAACAATATTCATAGATACAATGAGCCTACATTTCAACACAAAATCATGGCATACCTATCGATTGTAACTATAAATAATTGAATGTTAACGGCCCTGTAATTTCCGCAGTAATAGCCTGTAATTAGCCTTAAGCCTCAGGAGTGGCAACGCATCTGCATTTTGACCTTGATCTTAGTGTAAGTGTCTATAAGTTGCAGTCATCTATTACACTAAAAAATATATATAATATTTACTAATTTATCTTTTTCTTTGTTACAGGTAATTATTTCTACAAAACTGTTGTGCTGAACACATTCGGTAATATTCTGAATATGAATTTATTTAAAAGTGACAAATTTATTTCTTCGAAAAGGAAGAGCGACAGTGGCATGACGGAGCAAGGGCTACCGCCCCGAGCGTTACTTTCCGAGACCGGCGAAATTTCACACCAAATTACAATAATGTCTTTTAAAAATTTAAACTTGAAATGTCTAAATTAAGGCGCTGAAAGCCTGCGCCTCTGGCGGTTAAAACCCACGCTATGCTACTGAAGAGCGGTACCTTTCAAATCTTACTCGCAATAATTTGGACATCCAAATATTACATTTAAAACACCTATACCGTATTGTTTAGCTGAATAATCTGAATATAGCATCAACAATATTGACGTATTTATTGTGTTTTTACTTATAATTTTCATGTAAACATGAATTTTGCGAGGTAGTAATGGATAAGAAATCTGTTAAAACATTCATAGATTATGAAATCTATTGCTATTAATTTTACACATAAATCTATTTACATTTAAATAAATACTAGCTGACCCGGCAAACTTCGTATTGCCTCAGAATGAAAATATGACATGTGTCAAAGGTTTAATAGATACGGACTATTTGTATGGGAAAATGAAATGGTGGTTTTTACTATTTCCCTTCAATTTCTTCATATTTTCTTACCTTTTAAACATTCCCTGGACTTCTAAAAATCATTCAAAATCAATATTAGCCAAATCGGTCCAGCCATTCACGCGTGATGCCGTGACCAAGGAAAACGGGTTGCATTTATATATATATATATATATATAGATGTATTAGGCTATAAATATAAAATGCATGTTGGTCTGTATATCCTCTATACTACTCTATAGAATAGTAAACCATGCATTTGATCATGCGATCATCTTTAGCAAATTTGTTGTTCATCAGCCTACGAAGGTTTCTCAGTTGGTACGACCAAATACGGAGGACGGAGGAGTACGGAAAAATAATCATAAAAAAATGTTTTTAAATATCCGATGGTACGAAGTACTGCTGACCCGGCAGCTAGTTTTTAAGTTTAAGCCTGTGCTTTACCTTGAAAAGTAGCTGCTATTGCATGCAATTCTTAGTATACGGGGTGGACTGTTCCACTCCGTATACTAGAATTGAAAATGCAGTATACGGGATTTTTATAAGTCTAACTTACTCGACTCTAGCTTAGTCAACTATTGAAAAGAGTTTATACTCCACAATCTGATGTCAGGGAAGCTCAATGCTTTTACGTTATGTATATTATTATAAATATTTATCAAGTTATAAAGCACACGTGCAAGTTTGATGAACGAGCCAGGGTAATTACTTAGGCGTGTGACCGCAATCTGTGGTGCGGGAGGGACGCATGTAACACAACTTGGGTCCCCCGTGCCCGCAGGTGTCGTGCAATCTGCAGCCAATCGTAACTTTATCTGTTACACTCCTTATATGTTATGGGGTCAATTTGCCGAGTTTTTGTTAAATGTTAATATGCAGTAGTGAAGATTTAAAGTAATTTTTAGATAGACGGGAATTTATTTAGTTTCTTTAAACTTACTTTTTAAATTTAAAAATAAAAGTTGTTCTCTACCATTTGTCATATAAGTTTTATATGTTATTATAGGCATTTTCCATTTATGTAGGATAATTATTTATGTGCTTAGGGACACGTGAACGACTTGAGTTCTACGAGCCCGCAGTACCTTGCTGTGTTTACAGCCAAATGTACCTAACATGTTTGAATGCCAGCCATTGTAAAGGACTCAGAAAATTTACAATATACCCCAAAAAAAAAAAACTAAGCAAAGGAAGGTGAAAGATAGTAATATTCATCCAAATGTTGTAAACTTACTTTTTTAAATTAAAAATGAAAAATGTTAGCTACGGTTGTTTGTAATATAAATATTTATCAAGTTTTAAAGCACACGTGCAAGTTTGATGAACGAGCCAGGGTAATTACTTAGGCGTGTGACCGCAACCTGTGGTGCGGGAGGGACGCATCTTACACAACTTGAGTCCCCCGTGCCCGCAGGTGTCGTGCAATCTGCAGCCAATTGTAACTTTATCTGTTACACTCCTTACATGTTATGGGGTCAATTTGCCGAGATTTTGACAAATGTTATTATTCACGAGTGCAGATTTTAAGTAGTTTTTAGATAGACGGGAATTAATTCAGTTTCTTTAAACTTGCTTTATAATTAAATATTAAAATTGTTCTCTACCACTTGTCATATAAATTTTATATATTATTACTAGCGGCCAGCCCCGGCTTCGCCCGCGCTGCTCTGCTCCTATTAGTCATGGCGTAATGAAAGCTATCCTATCTCTCAAGTTGGATCGAACTGCACATGGTGTGAGAATTTTATTATAATCGGTTAAGAGGTTTAGGAGTTCATTGAGGACAAACATTGTGACACGAGATTTATATATATTAAGAAGATAAGCATTTTCCATTTATGTAGGATAATTATTTATGTGCTTAGGGACACGTGAACGATTTGAGTACTACGAGCCCGCAGTACCTTGCTGTGTTTACAGCCAAATGTCGCTAACATGTTTGGATGCCAGCCATTGTAAAGGACTCAGAAAATTTACAATATACCCCAAAAAAAAAAAACTAAGCAAAGGAAGGTGAAAGATAGTAATATTCATCCAAATGTTGTAAACATACTTTTTGAAATTAAAAATGAAATATGTTAGCTACGGTTGTTTGTAATATAAATATTTATCAAGTTATAAAGCACACATGCAAGTTTGATGAACGTGCCAGGGTAATTACTTAGGCGTGTGACCGCAACCTGTGGCGCGGGAGGGACGCATGTAACACAACTTGAGTCCCCCGTGCCCGCAGGTGTCGTGCAATCTGCAGCCAATTGTAACTTTATCTGTTACTCTCCTTAAATTTTATGGGGTCAATTTTCCGAGTTTTTGTTAAATGTTAATACGCAGTAGTGAAGATTTTAAGTATTTTTTAGATAGACGGGAATTTATTCAGTGCTTCGAGAAAATTTGAAAAGTCAGTTATATTTTTGTTACCATTTTTCCTGCTACCTGTGAACGGGCCGCCTAGCCTAATTAGTGAGCATGCTCAACACATATATATAATCAAACACATATGGGATTGTCTGGATTTTACGGAACAATTTACGGATTTTACGGAACAATGAGAAGGTCAATAATACAAAAGGTTTATTCCCGTTGTCCCCGTGCGCCGTGTCCCCGTTACGGGGACAACGGGAAAGGAATTTATAGACTACCCGCTGTCCCCGTGACGGGGATACGGTGTACGGGGACAACGGTACTTTAATAAAATAATGAGTAAGGTTTGGGGGCCCTGGGATCATAGGGCTCTAACTCACTAGGACGCCATGGCGCCGTCGCCAGCTACGTATCAAAGCTGCTAGTATGGACATATATATTAGTGAGTTAGGGCCCTTAGACTATTATATAATTCCATTACTTATAGATTTGAATGAAACATTTCTCTGTGTGTTAGCTGAAATTCCTGTAAACAATTTTGCATGACAGTGGTGCAAAACATTTGTTCATCCAGTTCATGACGAAGTTGAATGAAACTAACATTCCGTTTTGAAACTGAAAAATGAATACAGCATACTAAAATCGATCTTTATCTCACAGCCTTAGAGTTATAAATGTATTGTTTTAGAAAAGAACAAAGTGATCGATACCGCATTGAAGGTATTAGAAACTTTTCGTAGTTTTAACAAGGTCTATTTCAGTTCGGTGGGAGTTTTACAAAATTTTCTACTTTGAGCTCGCCTTAAATATCATAATTTGGGATGTTTTATAACTCCCCGTGCAAGTTTGATGAGCCGCGTCTGTTTGTAATAAAGCCTTTATTTAAAGCCATTATGCTTTCGTATTTTCCGCTTGGCCGACCATATTTTATTTGCAATATCTTACCATAAAATAATTTGCGCTTGTACAAAGGTATACCTACTGTTTAGTTTTGAACCAATTATAGGTTATTAAGAACGTAACTTCATGTTTGTTGACATCTCCAGGCACATTACCAAATTTTTTTTTATGTTATGGAAATGGCAAACAAGCTTGCAGCACAGTAAATAGTTTGAAAACTATTTACTGTGCTTGCAGTTCACATTGATGTTAAGTGATGACTGCAGCCTAAAGACACCCACTCAAAGACCAAGGTCAAAATGCAGATGCGTTACCACTCCTGAGGCCTAAGGTGTTGAGCCTCTGTGCCGGAAATTACAGGGCCGTACCATAAACTCCGAGGTATTGGGACACTCCAAGAAAATGGAAAACCCAATAGAACCTGAGGTAAAGGATTTTACACCGTTATCTTTGATAGCCTCCGACCCGGGAATCGAACTCAGGCTACATAAATTCCTAACTGGCAAATCGTGAATATGCTTAAATGCTATCCTACTTATATTATAAATACAAAAGTTTGTGAGTATGGACGGATCGATGTTTGTTACTCTTTCACAAAAAAACTACCGGACAAATTTAGATGAAACTTACTAATAGTAACTTACAGTATTATAGGTTATACATTGAAATAACATATAGGCTACAATTTGCAATGATTTAAATTATACGCGGACGAAATCTCGAGCGAAACCTAGTACCATCTAATGGAAATTAATTACCCTGTCCTATGAAGCATAAATGTATCACAGAGACATAACAACTTAGGTGTCAAGGATGCCTACGGATCTGCATTGTGACTGCATTTAGTTTTATGTAGGTGTATTTAGGCTGCAGTCATCACTTAACATCTATGTGAACGGCATGCTTGTGTGCCACTTACGATACATTAAATAACGCACCATATTCAAAACCAGGCAAGTTGGCAACGTAAGGTTAACGGCAAAAGTGGATGATCAAAATCGGACATTCAATAATAATTATTGTAATTTGCATCAAAATAGTATAGTATATATATTAGCCATTATCAGTATATGTTACACCTCACAAATTCGTACTTTAGAAATAATTACAACGCCACAGTACTTTGAAGCAAATTACGACAATTAGTATTGAATGTCCTATTTTGATTACTTTTGCCGTTGACTGTATCAGCTCGGAAGCACTATTTTGAAAGTTTGTAAGGTTTCAAAATAAATCTCCCTTCATCTGGTCCAGATTTCGAATAGATACAGCAAAGGTGGCGGACAGGGATAGGCAAATGAGGTTGATTGGCGACACGTCCGGCCCGGACGGTCTTAATGAGGGACCGGACGGTGGTTGTCTCCCGCCTCCCGGCTGATTACTGATATCGCGTTTGGAATATGGAAAAGATTTTTCGATATTGTGTACCTGAATTTTGTGTTAATCTCTTTTGGTGGTAAAATAAGTATGTGTACATATATGTGCGTAATTTCGTAAAAATAAAACAAGAAATTCGTATAAAGGTATTCTATTTACCTCCAAACTTGGCGAACTTTACCAAAAATATTCAAATCCATTTGTATTTATCCGTAAACGCCAGCTCCAATTTCGACGTCCAACTTCCAAAGTGCGGCATATTTTCATCTATTATCAATTTCGCGATGGCCGACAAGTTGAAGGCAAGCAGGTGCAGTTCGCATTGTTTTCATTTCGCCGAAGTTGACAAACTGGATTCGCGGGAGACGAAACTTTAATGTTGGATTGAATTAGGTAAATTTAAGTTCATTTTTACTGGTGGTGGAGCTCCAGTGACTAAGCTCGCGGGCTTAGGCACAACCGCATTACCTAATATACTTGCCGCTAAATGGTAGTGTCCAGCACTATCGTGTTCCGGTCAGGTGGTAATGTATGGCTCTGTAATTTCCGGCACAGAGGCATAACACCTTAGGCCTCAGGAGTGGTAACGCATCTGCATTTTGACCTCGGTCTTCGTGTGGGTGTCTATAGGCTGCAGTCATCACTTAACATCAATGTGAACTGCATGCTTGTTTGCCACTTCCATAACATAAAAAAAAACATCACCATTTAGCGGCACGTTGATCAGGTAATGCGTTGGTACCTACACCCGTCTACTATCTGTAAAATATTCGCGATTCGTTTTTCATGACAAAGAGATGAATAAAAAAA
Source organism: Macrosoma leucophasiata (assembly GCA_036365455.1). Lineage (NCBI taxonomy): Eukaryota > Metazoa > Arthropoda > Insecta > Lepidoptera > Hedylidae > Macrosoma > Macrosoma leucophasiata. The sequence continues at coordinate 15,144,873 of JAWQUS010000004.1, forward strand.
CTGCAATGAAAAGTGAGACTTATTTTACTAAACTATCGAATCTACTCCCGTTCAGTTTCTTTCAATTTTATCTGATCCAAAAATAGTTCCGCAAATAAATTGAGTATAACTATTCGCAATAAAACTTTAAACGGATTTACTATTGGAACTGTTGGACCACATATCCCATAAAGTGCACCACTTACCTGATTGGCTCCGCGTCTATATTTCACTATGGAGTTATGTCCCTCCAAAGAGGTGGATCGAGATAATGATACTTCAGCCATATATATAAACTTTCCGCTTACGACTTTGTGAATGTAGCCTAAGAAATTTTCTGGAGTCATTGTCTACACATTGACTCCTGAAAATGAGAATGGTTGAATTAGTACACGTTTAATAATGCCTGTTAGCGGGTGTTTTTCCTAATTGTATTTTTTTTTACTCATTGTAACGTAAATAATTATGAAGTCATCCGCGATAGTGCTGAACTAAAAAAGAACTAAAAGATTGTACAAAGTCCCTTAAATAAATCTTTGTATTTCTAAGTTGATTATTCTCCTGTAAGATAATATATTTTTATTAAAAACAGATATTAAGTAGTAAAAAAACCCGCCAAATGCGTGTCGGACTCACGCACGGTGGGTCCCGTGAAACCTATCTATAGAAAACGGCAATAATCCAATGAGGTCAATATATGGAGTAGATAGATACCGGGCACAAAGCACAAACAGCCGGTTCCGTTTTTAAATTGATTTGACAGATATTTTGAATGACGTTTTCACGTCAGCAGTCATGTTACTATGGGGAAGTGCAGGTAATTGTACCTTTGTAAGAATTTGGAACCATGCTATCAAGGGGAATGTCTAGTCTAGAACTTTAGTACATACATAAAGGTCAATGCAATAATCACCTTTGTTCGTATGTATGAGAGCCCCCTTAAATACTTTCTTAATTTAATTATGAATATTTAACTAAATATTCAGTGGTGAATATTTTAAGCGTATACCTGTTACTGTTATTAATATCGAGTAAAAACCCACGTTTCTTTTACGGGGCTCCCATAGAGCAAATGTTGTTTGTTTCCTTTTTAGTTGTGTTTCTTATTGAAGCGGCTACAAAAATGCATAATCAGTAAAAAAAACAACTATCTAGCTGCCATGGTTCAAGAGATGCAGTCGGGTGATAAACAGATGGACAGCGGAATCTTATGAATAGAGTCCCGTTTTTATCCTTTGGGTGCGAAAAGCAAAAACTGCAGTGAATGATATCTTACCGTTAGTTAATACCACAAAAAAAAACGTAACCGGCGAGTCGTGGGTGTTTGCATGTATGCTTGAATGCATGCATTTACCTCTGCCTATCCCTTCGAGGATTACAGGCGTGAAGTTACGTTTTTTTAAATACCACGAAAACCTCCAATAAACCAACGAAATAGTGGATGTATTGCAACCCGATGTGACCGTCCAATTTCACATGTTTCCATTCACTAAATCACATATTTCCCCAGCGATCGTTAATAATGGTGGTGTGGACGTGTAACCACAGTTCGGTGACAAAATACAATTATATATAATGTAAAGGTTATGTGTTTGTTTGATTAAATGCGAACATACGGTCGATGACGAATTTTCTGTGAAAAAAGCACGCGAAAGCTTAACATTTTATTATGTAATGACTAGCTGTCGATAGAAGTCTCGCTAAAACTCGAGAACGGCTATACCGATTTGGCTAATTTTGATTTTGAATGATTTTTGTAAGTCCAGGAAGGGTTTAAAAGATAAAAAAATATGCAAAAATTGATGGGAAATAGTAAAAGCCACAATTACATTTTCCCATACAAATAGTCCGTATTTATCAAACCTTTGACACATTAAATACGCTAAAATAAATAAATTATTTCACTCTGAGGCAATACGAAGTTGTCCGGGACAGCTAGTCTATCTATATATATAAAAATCTATTTACGTTCGTTAGTCTCGCTAAAACTCGAGAACGGCTGAACGGATTTATTTTATCGTGGTCTTGAAATGTTCGTGGAGGTCTAGGGAAGGTTTAGAAGGTAAGAAAATCTCACATTTTCATTTTCCCATACAAATAGTCCGTATTTGTCAGACCTTTGACACATTATTTCATTATGAGGCAATACGAAAGTTTGCCGGTTCAGCTAGTGCCTAATAAGAATACGCGGGAAAATGAAAATATTGCCATCAAAAATAAATCTTTAGATTTTTTTTAGCATTTCTGGTTTTGCCCCTGCACTCTTCATTTTATTTATTTGTTTAAATGTCTTCTGTATAGGCCGCAGTATGCACTTACCAGCAACATGAACAAAATTTTTATTTGCCACATATTTTTATTGTAATAAAGGTGGCAAGGAACATAGAGCGACGCGGCCCACCGGCCGCGGCGGATTGTAGGGGAGTAGCCATAGCGTGTATTACCGATGCAAAACAGCCTGTCATTTTTTGCGGGAGGAAATGCGTGCGACACACACGCACTCTACAAAAATCGTCTAGTACTACGAAACTCACACCTTGACTTTAACAAAATACAGAAACAATTTCACGTACACATTTAAACATCTAGGCGACAGGTATAGGCCCGTTTGGGCTTGTACTTTGACAGAGGGGAAAGCCTGCATATGGCTACTGCCCTCCGGTGTTGCTCTATGACAAAGAAGTATGCAGTTCACATTGATATTACGTGATGACTGCAGACAGAAACAAAGATCAGAGGTCAAAATGCAGATGCGTTGCCACCTCTGAGACCTTCTTTGTTGGGCCCACGTGATAGTTATTACGGGGCCATACAAAACTATAATAACAAACAATTAATGTTTTTTTATGTAAAGAAAGTAGCAAACAAGCATGCAGTTAACATTCATGTTAATTTATGTCTGCGGCCTATAGACACCCTTACAAAGACCAAGGTCAAATGCAGATGCGTTACCACTCCTAAGGCCTAAGGTTTGCCTCTGTGCCAGAAATTACAGGGCCGTACATTACCACCTGACCGGAACACGATAGGGCTGAACACTACCATTTAGCGGCAAGTGTATCATATAAGGTAATGCGGTGATGCCTATGCCCGCGAACCCCTTCACTGTAGCTCTACCACAAGTGAATTATAAAACTTCCAATATTTATACTATATCAATATAATAAATAACATTAAAAAAGCATTATGACCATCATAAAAAAGGTGATTACATCCAAAAATCTCTTCACAACGCACGCATCTCATTACACCATCACATTTATCAGTGGACAGAACCTCAAATGATGGCTAGGTATGGAGTTGGCTAATTGCTAATTATTATTCATTGACGCGGACCCGATCTTACTGGTTATTATTACATTACGGACCCCAACGCGCTTGGAATAGGGTTGCCAAATTTAGGATATCAGAAACCAGAAAATGAAAAATAAGGTTAGGTCTTTTAATGTCATGAAATGGCTAACAGGTGTACGGTTAATGTTATTCACCTGTTTGCTATTAAATACGGTTGTATGAATGAATATCTACATTAAAATAACTGGTGGTAGAGTTTCAGTGACCGAGCTCGCGGGCGAAGGCACCACCGCATTACCTAATCTACTTGCCGCTTTATCGTAGAGTTCAGCACTGTTGTGTTCCGGTCAGGTGGGTGATACGGCCCTGTAATTTCTGGCACAGAGGCATAATACCTAAGGCCTTAGGAGTGGCAACGCGTCTACATTGAAACCAGAGTTTCATGCCTTGGCGGGGGCACAACCGTGCCCCCAGAACTGTACACTTGTTTCCCTCTTCATGTCACAAAAAAGACATTTCAATATAGATTCGATACCACTCCTAAGGCTTAAGTTGCTATCGCTCTGTGCCGGAAATTACAGGACTATCCGATCGGATCCGATGAAATAACTTAAATTTTAACAAAATGTTTTTTTTATCGGGAGATTTTTACCGAGAATTGCCAACCCTAACTACAACCCTTGATGTGCCGTGCCTCTATACGTAGTGACGTAACGGGTTTTGGCTCCCTGTCAATCGGGTTTATAAAGGTTACCCGTAATATTGTACCGGGTGGCAATAACGAGAGTTATCGACAGCTCGACTTAAATGTTTCGTTGTTTATTGATGCCTGTTTTGTTTACGTTTTGGTATAAATAAGGTGGTTTTTACTGGTGGTAGAGCTCCAGTGATGGAGCTCGTGGGCAAAGGCACCACCGCATTACCTTATATACTTGCCGCTAAATGGTGGTGTTCAGCACTATCGTGTTCCGGTCGGGTGGTAATGTACGGCCCTGTTATTTCTGGCACAGAGACATAATATCTTAGGCCTCAGGAGTGGTAACGCATCTGCATTTTGACCTCGGTCTTTGTGTGGGTGTCTATAGGCTGCAGTCATCTCTTAACATCAATGTGAACTGCATGCTTGTTTACCACTTCTATTACATATAAAAAGTTCACATTTTATTTCAATGATAAATAAATACTGTATTGTATGTATGTATCTTCATGTCAGGTACCTGACGGGGTAGGCATAGAGTGTGGAGCGCCAGATATCCCGGTCCTGACTCACCTCCCGTGCCTCATCTACATTCATCATTCTCTTCATATGTGCATATACTATGTTGTGAATCAGAGAATCGGTGTAAAAATGAAAAAAGGCATGCTCCGGCATGTAGAAAATATGTCGAATTAGCAAATGACTCGAATTGTATATCTGTTTAGATATACAATTCGACTGTGAATGGTTGCAAAGGCCCAGGAATACTAAGACTGACTTACCTTGACCAAAGACGTCGAGTACTGTCTTAGGGTGGGATCAAAAGTCTAAGGCATCGGCGCGCAATCAATTTTGAGGTGAAGTGAGAATCTTTTCATAAATTCTTAATTCCTCTAAATAACGATGTCAAGGAAAATATATTAACGACAGTTTTTCCTAAAGCGGCACATTTCCCCATTTTATTGTCTTTTAAAGGAGATGTTGCAAAAATGTATGGACCTCCGGCCATGTATTGTACACAATATCATTAATAGGCAAAATCAATATAAAAACGTTTTTTACTGCATATTTTCACTTATTTAGCTTTGTTTGCAGTTACAAAATATTATTTGCAGTTAGAATTGAAACTCAAACCAACATGGCGAATATGGCGGGCGATGTCATTTTGACATTTTCATTTTTTAAATTGTTTTTTGTTTAAATAGTACTTGGAGCAAAAAGTAATATTTTGTAAATATGTACTATCGAAATCGATTTCATGTGTTAATACTAAGAACTTAAACTAATCGATTTCCAATTTAAAGAAGCGTCGGCTGTATCGCCGCCATGTTGAATATAACCATATTGAGAAAATGATAAAATCGTTTGAATTAAATGTGGTAGTAACTCTAAAATATATTCTTGAATAAATTAATTGTATTTTTTTCGTGACGTGTAAGAACTAGAGCCGAGCTCGCAACATCTCCTTTAGATATCTTGCAGCGGTAAACATTGGTTGCAAATTCAATTACTTCAAATAAGTGTGGAATCAAGACAGATTATGTTGCGTTGCTCTGAATAATAAATGAGAAGGAACACAAAACTAAGATTACACTGTCTATACAATTACCTTGTTTGCCACGGATTTGGGGAAAAAGTTGGACCGCAATGAATCTAATATAGAATTATTACCAAAATTAAATGTTAGTGACACATAACCGGACATTATCTATATTTGACTATATATATATTATATAGTCAATAAGATAAAGATCAGATAAGAAACATTTATTTGACACACAGCGAGACACATAAAACAGACATAAAACGTAACAGGTAACAGAGAAAAGACAACACATTTTCTAAAAATTAATACATACCTATACACGTAATATGTGTCTCACGGCTGCCAAAAAGGTGTGCTGTTCAGCAAATGTCAGGTACCTTCATATAAAAGGTACCTGACGCTGGTTTTCAACAGGACCCTTAGTGAGTGAACCACGGATGTCAAATTTATAATAAAGGATAATTGTACAAATACTTATACAAGGTACATACATACGGATATAAAACAGATAATAAGCCATTAAAATAACATACTTAATAAAACGATAAATGTAATACATACTAGTAAGTACAAACAATAATAAATAGATTAATACCAAAGTAAATAAAATATAAGTAGATAAAAAACATCTTATTAAATATCATAATAATAATATGGAATCAAAGAATTATAACGCAATTGTGCGGTGGCGCGTCGATCGCCCGGAGCCGGGAGTCACCGGGAGTGGTGCGTCATCCCCACCTCAGGCAATCATCATTTGCTTTTTAAATTCTGGAGCTCATGGTCTCTAAGCGCCAGAATTTAAAAAGTTTATAATGCGTGTACATTGTTACAACTGATTCATACATTGTTTTTCTTATGTGACAGTAACTAAGCTGCCCACGGTAGCGTTTAAAACTACCACTTGCTGGTGGTGTCTAGGCTCTTTAGGTCGATCGCTGTTCTACACTTTTCGGATATTATTGGACATCCGTTCTTCACCTTTATTGCATATAAATTCCATATTTGTCAGAGAGAAAGACATCATATTTTAAATGCAGCCTTCATCCATTTTATTATTTTTAAATTTGAATCTTTTGCAGCAATTAAATCGCAATTACTTCAAATAATCGTGGTATCAAGACAGATTATGTCACGTTGCGTTGAATAATAAACAAAAAAGAACACTAAAGTAGGATGACACCGTCGAAACAATTACCTTGTTTGCCACGGATTTATGGAAAAAGTTGGACCGCAATCCGCAATGGATCTAATAAAAGATTATAACCAAATGTTAGTGGAACATAACCGAACAATGTAGGGATTGTTTGCATTGCCGAATGTAATTCATAAATATCTTTTTTGGTTTGTTTGCCTTTGCATGATAAATATTTGATGTATAATAAATTTTCATCCCATCATAACTATGTCTAGAAATAAATTGTTTGTACAAAAAATGAGTTGAAATTTAGTATTCATAAATAAATGCACAAATTAATATTTCGAACACAAATAGTTTTATTCAAACAGTAGGTTTTATCTATATCTATACTTATAATAAAACTGTAGAAGTGTAAATTCTGTACATTATAAATATTGAAAAAATGAATACCAGGGGATGTTACTAGATCGATACCGAACCCAAATATGTGATTAGAATTTTTTTTGTCTGTCTGTCTGTCTGTCTGTTTGTTCAAGCATCACATAAAAACTACCAGTCCGATTACAATGAAACTTGGTATGATTATACTTTAACTTTTGGCGCTCAACACTGGGTACTTTTTATCCCGGAAAAATGTCTGTTTGTCTGTGTGTTTGTGCACGCGATTTTCAGAAACGGCTTATTCGATTTGCGGCTTTTACTAATATATTGTGGTAAGTTTCACTTAACATTTAGTGTTTGTTTCAAGTGAATCGGTTCAGAAATAAAAAAGTTTTGTCAATTTAAAGAATCATACCGAATACTTTTAAGGTATTCTGTACTTATCTTAGTTCTATCTTTTAGGGGGTTTCGTACCTAAAAGGTAAAAACGGACCCTACGGATTACTAATCCTCCGCTGTCTGTCTGTCACCAGGCTGTATCTCATAAATAGTGATAGCTAGAAAGCTAACATTTTCACAAATTATGTATTTGTGTTACCGCTATAAAGACAAAATTAACTACTAGAAGTAAGAAAATTAAAATGTTAAGAAGAAAATGTAAACCAAATACAATAAAGGTGTTTTTTTAAAATATATTTTAAGATAATAGCGGTAGCAAGTAGACGCTTAAAATGTTCACAGAATTTTTAGGTCTTATGTTGTATTGTACCTTCCATCCCTACTTAATATTATAAATGCGAAAGTTACTCTGTCTGTCTGTCTGTATGTCTGTCTGTCTGTCTGTCTGTTACCTTTTCACCTCCAAACGACTGAACTGATTTTAATGAAATTTGGTACAGAGATAGAGTTGACCTTAAGAAATAACATAGGCTACTATTTAAACGACATCCACGCGGGCGAAGCCGCGGGCAACAGCTAGAAATAAATAAAACTACAAGTCAGTTAGCGTTAAAATTACACAGGTAAAAAGAATTTGTAACGATTTACTTAAAAATGGAAAAGCCAGCTAAGTGCGAGTCGGATTCGCGCACGGTATGTACTGTACCATTATCTAGGCTACAGTATTTCTTACCATCAAAGGAAATGTCGTAATCGAAGACTTAATAGTACACGTATATAAATACACTAGCGGACTGCCCCGGCTTCGTGCGGGTGCAATGTTACGTACCCTCTCCTATTCGTCTTAGCGTGATGTTATATAAAGCCTTCCTCGATAAATGGACTATCTAACACTGAAAGGATTTTGCAAATCGGACCAGTAGTTCCTGAGATTAGAGCGTTCAAACAAACAAACAAACAAACTCTTCAGCTTTACAATATTAGTAAAAATTGAAAAATTATAAAAAAATTGCAGAAAAAGTAGCGTCATCTATTGCCAACCATGCTAGTTAGGCAATAGATGGCGCTACTGCTACCATGAAGCAAGGCAATAAATGTGAAGGAAAGATTTGACAAATCGGGCAGGACTTCAGTAGCTCAATTGGAAGAGCGGCTGGACTAGATTCCCAGTAGGCCGCGAGTTCGAGTCTCGCCTGAAGTCAAATTTTTCTTTCCATTTTTCTTTAAAATGCATACCGTTCACAATGATGGTAAGTACTACTACTGCAGCCAAAAAACATCTATATAAAATCCTGAGATTTCAATGTCAACTGCCGCGGTAGCCTAGTGGTAACAGGCCACTACAACTACGCTGAGGTCCTGGGTTCGATTCGGGATTACAGGCGTAAAGTTACGTTCAATGTAGATGCGAACAACTTAGATCTCAACCAGAAATTATTGTAGTACAATATCACCTGACCGGAACACGATATCACTAAATGGGAGTGATCTGTGCACTGATCATTAAAATTCCGATCCCGCGAGCTGTCATTGGAACACATGTACTTTCTCATATTCTCAGATTCTGATAAAAAAAAAGAAAAAAAATATATCGCGGTGACGCAAAAGATAAGACTGTAAATGAATACCTTCCAACCAGGTCATCTCGTTGTTCCCTCAACCCATAAATGTCGGCGTTGTCACTTCTGCCATACTATGAAAGGAATGGAGCACACAATGATAATGTTACGTGTTGGTTCATATTACTGTTACTATAAATATACCTACTAATATTATAAAGAGGTAAAGGAGATGTTGCAAAAATGTATGAACCTCCGGCCATGTATTGTACACAATATCATTAAACAGGCAAAATCAATATAATAACGATTTTTACTCCAGATTTTTACTAATTTAGCTTTGTTTGCAGTTACAAAACATTCTTTGCAGTTAGAATTGCAACTCAAAACCAACATGGCGAAAATGGCGGGCGATGACATTTTGACATTTTCATTTTTTAAATTGTATTTTGATTATATTATATAGTACTTGGAGAAAAGTAACATTTTCTAAATACTGTCGAAATCGATTGATCCCAAGCGTCGGCTGTATCGCCGCCATGTTGAACATACTTAAAAATGATAAAATCGTTTGAATTAAATGTGGTCGTAACTCTAAAATATATTCTTTTTCGGATTCTTCTTTAATTTACCCATTTTTTGAGGTCGTGTACGAACCAGAGCCGAGCTCGCAACATCTCCTTTGTATCTTTGTTTGTAGGGGCTAATCTTCGAAAATACTGAAATGATCATGAAAATTCTTTCTTAATCAGATAGCTACACTATTCAGGAATGCTAAAGGCTATATTTTATTTTGATAATAGTAATGCAGGTAACATTGAATCCGTGCGAAGCCGGGGCGGACCGCTAGTAAGTAATACTAAGTAATACTGGTGGTAGAGCTCGCGGGCGTAGGCACCACCGCATTACCTAATATACTTGCCGCTAAATAGTAGGTATAGATATAGTAGTGGTAGTGTTCAGCACTATCGTGTTCCGGTCAGGTGGTAATGTACGGCTCTGTAATTTTCGGCACAGAGGCATAACACCTTAGGCCTCAGGAGTGGTAACGCATCTGCATTTTGACCTTAGTCTTTGTGTGGGTGTCTATAGGCTGCAGTCATCACTTAACGTCAATGTGAACTGCTTGTTTGCCACTTCCATTACATAAAAAAAAGAGTAGGTACCTTATTAAAAAAAGACTGTTGCCGAGTTCCATGCTACTAAATATGTAAACAATGCTTAGGATAGGTTACACAGTACACCCATTTATCACTGCCTGCCAGGTAAGGATTCAACTGGCTGGGTGCCGAAATATGGCTTTCACTCCATTTACCTGTTCTAAGAACCATACAAAAGCGCGCATTGCTTTATTAGTGGTACCGTGGAATATTCGCTGAGAGCTCTTGTCGCCGACTAGTGTAGCTCTGATAAAGGGAAGTAGGGTAACCACCAATAAGGCATATTGGAGATTTTTTCTATATACTGGATGACTTTTTTTACCGTCTTGAAAAAAATAGGGCGTGATAAGCAAATGAAATAAAAGCCTATGGCATAGTTATTTATATTATTTTTTTATATTTTCTAACTTCATCTAAAATTAAAATTTCATTAAACATTTCTATTAATTATTCTATTTTATATTAGAACACTGAATTTCAACAAACAAACGCCGGCAACTTGACACGATCCTGTTTTTGCAAGTTTTGTAGGTAATAGAATAATGAATAGAAATGTTTAATGAAATTTTAATTTTAGATGAAGTTAGAAAATATAAAAAAATAATCTAAATATCTATGCCATAGGCTTTTATTTCATTTGCTTATCACGCCCTATTTTTTTCAAGACGGTAAAAACCACCCAGTATATATATAATGAAAGTGGCAAACAAGCATGCAAGTATATTAGGTAATGTGGTGGTGCCTACGCCCGCCAGCTCCGTCACTGGAGCTCTACCACCATTAAAAGTTAATTCATTATTTGGTATTACAAGAATCGCATATGTTATGTTGCAAAATTATTACTATTGTTAGCATAATCACTATAATTACTGTTTCATTGATGTCCAATAGTGTAATAAGTCGATAAGATTACCGGCAATACCATTCGCATTGCCGGCATTTAGAAATGGAGGGGGTTTGATAAGCAGGGCTTCTAAAATAAGGCGAATGTTGGCAAGGGGCATTGGTGTCAGTGTTGCTAAACTATCGATAGTTGCAACTATCGATAGTTGCGCTATCGATAGTTGACCTCGAAAAATAGTCGATAGCGCGATAGTACTATCGAAAATATCGCCATGCTGCAATACTATCGATAGTATCGATAGTTAAAAATAAGCAATACTATTGCCTTACAAAAGATCAATAGTATCGATAGTATCGATACTATCGAAAATATCGATACTATCTATTATATACGATACGATATATTTTTTACTGGTGGTAGAGCTCCAGTGACGGAGCTCGCGGGCGTAGGCACCACCGCATTACCTAATATACTTGCCGCTAAATGGTAATGTTCAGCACTATCGTGTTCCGGTCAGGTAGTAATGTACGGCCCTGTAATTTCCGGCACAGAGGCATAACACCTTAGGCCTCAGGAGTGGCAACGCATCTGCCTTTTGACCTTGGTCTTTGTGTGGGTGTCTATAGGCTGCAGTCATCACTTAACATCACTGTGAACTGCATGCTTGTTTGCCACTTCCATAACATAAAAAAAAAAAAACTATCGAAGCTAGTATATTTACTAGCTAGTATCGATACTATCAAAACTATCGATACTATCGATAGTATCGATAGTATTGCAGCATGGCGATATTTTCGATAGTACTATCGCGCTACCGACTATTTTTCGAGGTCACGATAGTTCACAATACTATCGATAGACTATTCCTATTGCAACAACACTGATTGGTGTGCCGACTACGGTAACGACAAGTTTTGATTAAGTGATTCATGAGTTGATCAGAATAAAAAGGCGAATTGTTTGAAGTGTGCACAGTTTCCTTTCTTCTGGACTATATTCCTATACTATGGTGAATAACAGTAGATAAACATGCCATGACAGCTTGCAAGTTAAAAAAAAATTATTTCAAATATATATAATATACTTGTTTATATCAGTAGAGTGTCTCATTTCCTCTATATGTAAAAATTCTTAATGATACACGTAGTCAGTAGGTTATTACTTAATACGTGAGTTAAGCTATTGATTTTGGTACTCTGTGAGTGTTAATATTAAATATCTGGAAACAACGGCTCTCACATAACGTAACTTCACGCCTGTAATCCCCGAAGGGGTAGGCAGAGGTAAATGCATGCATTCAATTATACATGCAAACACCCACGACTCGCCGGTTACTTTTTTGGCCCATGTAACAGGTGGCGAACCTGTTGCCATCTCCGGGCACATTACCAAACTCCGAGGTACTGGGAAACTTCCAGAAAATGGAAAAATCCCGATAGAAGCAGAGATAAAGGATTTAAAACCGTTATCTCTGATAGTCCCCTACCCGGGAATCGAACCCAGGACCTCCAGCGTAATAGTAGTGGCCTGCTACCACTACGCTACTGAGGCAGTTAAACACATAGCACATAGCAGTCTTAATTTTAGTTGTTAGCATGTGTAGGTCTACATCTGTATATAATAAACATGCTAAAATTTGTCAACCCATGGCAAAATACGTATACATAGTTTGTGTAAAAATAACAATGTTTTAATAATATTTACTTACAAATTTGATGGATGAAGCAAAACGAATATTGATATCGATATTTAACACTTTGTCTCATTTGTCATCGCTACCTGTCACTATCACTCAATTTGTTTTCAAAATGTTGAATTCATTGTAAAACTACTTTCATTTTTTTGTTATATGTTGCGACATTCACAGAATATACAATTGCATGTAATATCATATAATATTACACATTACTTATCTGGCCTTAGTATCATTTGAATAAAACATTTGTAGTTACAATATAAAAGCAAAAGTTTTGTCGTAAATTCTAAAAATGAAGCTAAAATTATGCACACATATATGACTTTCAAGTCTGGTGAGTTTTGCAATAAATTTAACTTAACTTAAAAATTAAACTTAACTTAACGTAAGTATGTATATTTATTACGGCCCTGTAATTTCCGGCAAAGAGGCATAACACCTTAGGCCTCAGGAGTGGTAACGCATCTGCATTTTGACCTTGATCTTTGTGTGGGTGTCTATAGGCTGCAGTCATCACTTAACATAAATGTGAACTGCATACTTGTTTGCCACTTCCATTACATTAAAAAGATATATTTATTTAGACTGTCCTACAATTGCATACAGGCATGGTCACTCCAAACTAACCCTACTGTATAGACGTGTCGGCACTCAAATGAGTGTATCGATTCAGCACACTATTATAGTGGCCTGGTTTCACTTACCTTCTGTTCAAGCGGTAATGGGCTTTATTGTAACGTAACAAGGATGTATTTAGGTAGAGAAAGGCGTGTACTTGTGTGGATATTTGTTTCGATATTTACGCATTTGATGCGAGCTTGATAATATATTGATCGCCTATGGCCTATGGCCTATTTATCTCTTATTTGTGGCAGGAAGTGAGACCTAGAGTTGAAAAAGTATTGAATATGATACATATCTGAAGAAAGATATACGAGTACATATAAATATTAGGTTTGGTAATAGAATAAAGGTAAAAATTGGTTGGCTAGGCTAGACATTTTCTTCTTTCTTCAAATATTATTGTATTACGTATTTCACTATGTAAGTATGTAACAGTAATAAAGGTGTTTTTTTATTTATTTTTAAATATACCATAGGAGAGAGGGGGGCATGACGGGGTAGTTTTTTTTTTATGTTTTAAAAGTGGCAAACAAGCATACAGTTCACATTGATGTTAAATGATGACTGCAGCCTATAGACACCCACACAATGACCAGAGGTAGAAATGCAGATGCGTTACCACTCCTGAGGCCTAAGGTGTTATGCCTCTGTGCCGGAAATTACAGGGCCGTACATTACCACCTGACCGGAACACGATAGTGCTGAACACTACCATTTAGCGGCAAGTATATAGGGTAATGCGGTGGTGCCTACGCCCGCGAGCTCCGTCACCAGCTCTACCACCAGTAAAACAGTTAACAGTTGAAAACCAATAAAACTGATAATATTATTCTTATCAGATTTTTTTTATATTAATTATTATCTGCTATAATCAGTCCTTCAATTTCACTAATTATTAGGAACTCCTGTTTGATAATTATATAAAAAAATAAAAAAATGTTCAATAAGTCCAATCTCCCCATCTTGCCCCTTGGGTAGGGTAAGATGGGGCGATGGTACTTATCACATAATTGCAAGATTATTATTATCATGATGAGTATCATTACGTGAAAGTCTTAAATTTATGATTGCTGGCAAAATTCACATCAAAAATACCCCGTATCTTCGTCTTCATCTTCGATACCAGCACAACTACAGTGTGCCCATTTTTCACACACTGCACATGTCACCCATCCTTCTGTAGACTCTAAATAGCGACATGCACAAGACAGGGCGTCTTTTCTTCGCTTTAGTCACTTTACATTTCTTGGCATCATTTTTTGTGGTTTCCTAAGTTTTTTTTCCTAGTTTTCTCTTCTGCTTAGCATAATCTGCCAGCTTCTTTTTTTTAATCGTTTCTTCCAAATCGTTCTTATAGGGTGATGAGGTAAATATCGCGGTTTTCCTTCTCTTTTTTGTTTTTTTTTGTGTTACATTAGCTGTTTTTCGTGTCGCTGGAAATGGCATAATTTGTTGAAGGGTACCCCATACCCCATCTTGCCCTCGCATGCCTTGCGAACTTTAATAAATTATTAAACAAAAAGCGGCATTCACACGGTAATAAGTAACTACTTGCCTGTTTTGTGAATCTTTACACATGTGAATATGCCCTCCTCCCCCCTCTCCCCTATCCATATCAATTTTATCTTTTAAAAACAACAGAGGTGAATGCATGCATTCAAGCATACATGCAAACACCCACGACTCGCCGGTTACGTTTTGGCCCATGTAACAGGTGGCGAACCTGTTGCCATCTGGACACATTACCAAACTCCGAGGTACTGGGAAACTTCCAGAAAATGGAAAAATCCCAATAGAACCACAGATAAAGGATTTTAAACAAAAAGATAGTCCCCGACCCGGGAATCGAACCCAGAACCCTCACCGTAGTAGTAGTGGCCGGCTACCACTACGCTACTGAGGCAAATTAATAACTGAGGCTTTAAATATGACTTAAAAAAGTTTGTGATTCTGACAAAAGTACCTAAATATAATTGCTCCATTCAGAATGGCCTGTGAAATCTCTTGCAAACATTATTTGAGTTCGTTTTGTCCCTTTCACACTCGTTTCTATGATCATCGTGTCTCGTTCCCACTGGCAAATATTGCCCTCATTAGAGTATTTCGGCGCGCCAAGTTTTTGGTCTTATTATACCTCACAAAGTTTTTTACAACTGCACAGAAATTGTTTTACGGATTTCTTGTTTATTAGTGCTTTGTTATTTATTTATTTTTTAACCGACTTCAAAAAAATGAGGAGTTTCTCAATTCGTCCCGGAATTATTTTTGTATGTAATGGAAGTGGCAAACAAGCATGCAGTTCACATTGATGTTAAGTGATGACTGCAGCCTTTAGACACTCACACAGAGACCAAGGTCAAAATGCAGATGCGTGACCCTGAGGCCTAAGGTGTTATGCCTCTCCGGAAATTACAGGGTCGTACATTACCATCTAACCGGAACACGATAGTGCAGAACACTACCATTTAGCAGCAAGTATATTAGATAATGCGGTGATGCCTACGCCCGCGAGTTCCGTGACCAGCTCTACCACCAGTAAAGACGCACGTTTGTTGCAACCGGTTGCTTGGCACCTTCATTACATAAAAAAATGCACTTGCGCTATTAATAATTGCTGTACAGACTTACGCCAAAAAATAGGGGGGGCTGAATTACGCATGTGGACCTGCGTGCGTTGTCTAGTGTTAGATATATTGCATAATAACCCACTATGCGCTCGCATTCCTTACCACTACACGGCTCGTAGAAAACCATTTATCAACCAATTAATGGCCAACAACACGACACCCACACTTTGTTTATAATAATATGAAATAATAAGGGTTACGAAATTATCTGACCGATTTCTCGGTGAGATAACATTGATGTTACTTCTAGTTTCGATTTTGATGCGAGATAAATGTGAGTTTCAATTTTTACACAACTGGTCCTTTGACTACGTCATCGGCCACAGAGGTGCGGGAGACGCAGCAGACCACAGACCCTTGGCCTCACGGCGAACTCACTTCTTTACAAAGTAATTCGCTTTCATGAGGTGCAACATTGAAAGGATAGTGGCACGATTTGTACAGACAAAATTAAAAAAGTTACACGGTAAAACAGCTTTGAATTTATGTAGTGAACCTGAAGAACATTTCCTGGTATTAAAAACTGTTTCTCGCCGGAATAAAAAGTTTAAAATTGAAGTTTACGATGGAGTGCTACTACTGTTGTTAGAAAAGGCTATTTTACTTCATATGTTTAAAAAAAAATACTTGGAAATACTCTTCAGGTTTCCTCGATAATATTTCTTAGCTATTTTACAATGTCATTACACCTTTTTGACATTTTTCTGTACAAATCAATGTATGAAACTTGTCATGATTCTTGTTCTCTTTTTCGTCCATCAAGCCTGGCGCAAAGTTTACGCACTCAAATTCACTCAGTAGCATATCGTGCACTCGACTATCAAGTGACTTTGTATCGAGAATCGAGAACTTATGGATTACCGTGTTCATTCATAAACGCATTCGCGTGGGTGTGTGGTCTTACCGTTATCTGCGTCTAGTTTAAATTCTTGTTTGTTGATCTTAGCTTTCGGCGATTTCTCACTAGCGTGCCAATGAACTTGTCACATAACCAAAGGGAATATTTTGAATTTTTGGCCTGCCTACGCTTCATCTTCTGGTACGCGGTCCGGATAACTCTTCTGCCTCAACGGCTGTCAATTCTTAGAACTATGTGCCCTGCCCGGCCACTTGAGTTTCGCTATTCGGTTGGTAATGTCGGTTACTGTGGTTCTCATGAGAATCTCGCCATTTCTGATTCGATTTCTCTCCATTGCTCTCTGAGTGACCTTGAGCCTTCTTACAAGGCCCATAGTGAGCGACTACGTTTGTATATTCAATATTTCAATATTTGAAGGATACCACATAGTTATATGGTGGTGGTTCACTTATGGTAGAGTTTTAATGTCAGAGTTTCAGGGATAGTGAGCAACGCGTCTGCATTTTGACTTCTGAGTTTTGTGTAGTTTTGTAATTTCTGACACAGATGCATAACACCTTAGGCCTCAGGAGTGGTAACGCATCTGCATTTTGACCTTTTTCTTTATGTATGTGTCTATAGGCTGCAGTCATCACTTAACATCAATGTGAACTGCATGCTTGTTAACAACTTCCATAACATAAAAAAAATGTCTACAGGATGCACTCATCACTGTACGTCCACGTGGACTGCTTATTTGCTACATTGGTTACATAAAAAAACTGCTTGCCACTTGATTGCCACTATAATAGAATTACATTTGAAAGAATCAAAACGTTCGTTTTGTCATTATCAACTGGTACAAAGCCCTATGACTCCATCGAGCCAAGGTACCTTGGAAAACAGATAAAGCGTATTCAATGAAGGTGTAGGCGGAGCAGTGTTCACCGTTACATTGGGTTTTACATCGATACTCCGACACAATTGTTACTGTGTAATAGAGTGGTCAGTGAAAAGATACATTATTATTAGTGTTATTAATTCTTCATGAGATGGTAATCTCTAAGCGCCCTTACGCACTAGCGGTGACTTTACTTCTTCATGCGAAATGCTTAAAAAAGTTTTTGCTTGTGTATTAAGGTAAAAATAGAAAATAGAAAATAGAAAATATTTTTATTTCGAATAGATCTTTACAGATACTTTCAAAACGTCAATAAATCATAAACTACCTAGAGCGAATAACCATTACATATAGTAAAAGCAAAATCATATATTAATAGTAAATTAAAAATTAGAATTTAAACTACTTGGTTAAAATATAATAATCATAAAATTTTTCAATTCCTTCAATTATAATAAATGAAGAAAAAGAAAAACTTATTCGTCAAGATGAATGTTATTCACTTAGCAGAGTTCCAAGTGCAGTCACTACTGAGAAGAACTCCGCTACCCAACAAACTCAGTAAGAGCTCTTTTAAATGAGAGCTTAAATCTAGTACAGATTATCGTGAAAAATCAAATAATGTGAACGTCCATAGCATAGATGCAAATAAACTGCTATCTACTAAATGTGATGTAGCCCCTGCAAACCAGAACAGACCAGTCCCCACCAACAGCACCCGTTCACGAGTATGACGCATGTGACAGCCATTGCCCTCCTCGACCATTTTAGAGGGAAGTGAGCAACCCGCCACACGACGCCGCCAAAGGCAAAGACATTTAAGCGTGCATGACTGTTCCGGATATGCATACGGCAAAATAAAAGATGGAATTCATTTTCAGCCAGGGTATTCACATTATTCAACCCTTAACAATAGTAGATACTAATTACTGAATACACGAAATCACAGGATCATGAAATAGCCTGGCAGCGATCGCTATAATCCCAAGACGTATTATCATTAAGATAATCACTGGTCTTATAGTAATTACATTTATATAAACGTTCTTTCATTACTTTCTTAAATTTATTGATCGATAGACTTTGAACGTTTTTGGGGATTTGATTAAAGAACCGTATACATTGACCTCTAAAAGAATTACTGACCCTATTCAGCCGCGTTGCATGCATGGACAACTTGTATTTGTTCCTAGTATTTATACTGTGATTGTTACCTATTGTAGGAAACTCATTAATGTTTTTACGGACATATAATACATTTTCATAAATGTATTGCGAAGCTACAGTCAGAATATTTATTTCTTTAAATTTATCTCTAAGAGATACCCTCGGACTCAACCCGTAGATAGCCCTATCTATACCTATAAATCTTTTATGATCTTTCATAACACTAATCTTTTATATCTATATATATAAAAATCAATTGCTGTTCGTTAGTCTCGCTAAAACTTTGGTTTGAATGATTGTTGGAAGTCCAGGGAAGGTTTAAAAGGTAAGAAAATATGAAGAAATTGAAGGGAAATAGGAAAAACCACAATTTCATTTTTCCATACAAATAGTCCGTATCTATCAAACCTTTGACACATGTCATTATTTGATTGTGAGGCAATACGAAGTTTGGCGGGTCAGCCATGTAATACATAAATTAATATTGGAAACCATTAGAACAAATCAAATACTTTCATCGTTTTTTATATTTCCAGTTCCAAAAGGGTTCTCCCACGCATTTTTACAGTTTCATTTCTCGGTAAACACTTGACTTAGCTTTCACTGGTGAAACGTGATAGCTATTTGGATGTAGTTTAATGGACTTTCAAACCTTTTTTCTATGTTATCGGACCGCCGAATTGGTTTTGAAGATCACTCAAATCTTAGAATCTCTTAGATTAAGTGAATTGGTATTAAATGGTAATAAGGAAGTTTCACTGGTGGTAGAGTTCTAAGTGTAGGAGCTCTAGGGCGTAACTACCACTACCTTATCTAATCCATCTGCCGCCAAATGGTAATGTTCAGCACTATCGTGTTCCGGTTAGATAGTTATGTTATGCCCCCTAACGACTATCACACAGACATGATGAGCATAGAGGTAGTGTGTGTAAGCATATTTTAAACACACACACACACACACACACACACACACACACACACACACACACCTAAATAAAAGCACAGACCCCGAAACAAAAATATCAACTTGTACCGGGTACGACGATCGAGCCCGCGACCCTTGGATCAAGTAGCCGTCACACATGCTGTACCAACTTCTTTATAAAACACCGAAAGCTGTGGATGATGGTGTTAAAAGTGTGATTCATTATTCATCGTCATCTCACTACTTCGTTTCAAAGCAGCTCATAAAAATATTTCGATAAGAATGTGTCATCCACTCAACATCCGAATAGCTAACTGATTGGAGAATCATATTTTGATTCACATTGTTTATTTCCATCAGCCACGGTCGATGCTGTCAACACACGAAGTAGCAATGCGCAGTTACAAGTCAATAGTAAATAGTAGATGAGTAAACAATGGTAAAAGTATGCAATCAGGTCAATACGAAACCTGTTCCTGTATTGTCAAGTGGTTAAGAATCCGTCAGTTTCCCACGGAATGCGTTAGAATAGCGGCGGTTTGGATGCGGCGTTTTTAAACACGTAGGCATTCTGTGTTCAAATGAAATATACTCGTACTTTAGATTTTACAAAATCTTTGTCACCTTTGGTATTTTTCTTAAAACATAACTAAGTTTCCTACCACTGTGGAAGATTTATATATGTATAATAATATTCGATGAGTTCTACATATATACATAAATATATCAACTCATGATTGCCTGTAATTTTTTTTTGTATTGATTTTCCAAACTGCACTGATAATTTTCTCTTATACAAAAAAAAGACTTTTTTAGTTCTTTGTTTGAATCTAGGACCTACCTACCAAAAGAGTAACCATTACTATATTACTCTTATTATGCTTTGTTTTTACATTTCCCATTTAAATAAATTCACTAAGAGTAAACATTCGTTGCTACTAAATCGCAAACATTGGCAAGTTTTTTTTTTCATAGCAACATTTGTCCCGTTCGTTTTTATTTGCCTTACTCAAACGACTGCAATGCGTATCCGAAAAAAGAACATTTTAATTACAACATTGGTAAAACAAAACGCTGGACGTATGAAAGTGTTTCAATACAGATGAACACAGAAAATCATTCCTTAACTGTCGATTGGTATATTTATTACAATCGATGATTTTATGTGTAAGCTTACTCTGTAAAGAGGGTAACAGTTGATCGGTGTTGTATTTATTAGGCATTTTCAAGGTCCTCTATCCATGTGTCTTTGATTTTTTTTTATGTAATGGAAGTGGCAAACAGGCATGCAGTTCACATTGATGATAAGTGATGACTACAGCCTAAAGGCACCGAGACAATGACCAGAGGTCAAAAGGTAGGGGTTTATCAGAGATAAGGGTGTAAAGTCCTTTATCTGTATTCGGATTTTTCCATTTTCTGGAAATTTCCCAGTACTTCGAAGTTTGGTAATGAGCCCGGAGATGTCAACAGGCTCGTGTAACCGGCGAATTGTGAGTGCTTGCATGTTTGCTTGAATGCATGCATTTACCTCTGCCTACTCCTTCGGGGATTACAGGCGTGAAGTTACGTTTATATCATAACTAGCTGTGCCCGCAGCTTCGTCCGCGTGTGAATATATGATTGTTCAGTATTTACCCGGACGAAGTCTAAGTTACCCTAAGTTACTCCTTATTATGTCAGCTATCTGCCAGTGAAAGTCCCATCAAAAGCGGTCCAGCCGTTCCCACGATTAGCCCCGCCAAACAGACAGACAGACAGACAAAAATTGTAAAAAATGTTGTTTTGGTATATGCACCGTGTATTCATATATATGCATTTAGCTAAAAGCGGATATTTAAATTTTACAAACAGACACTCCATTTTTTTTTATTCGTATATGTATATATATAGATGAGATTATACCGACATCAGCACGAGTATTAGTATAAAGCCTTACATTTTTTCTGAGCAATTTAAGCTTACATCGAGTTCGAGGTCGTAATCAGCCGTCAATCTTTGTCATTAGCAAAAAAAACTGTGACCTTTGCTGTCAAGGCAGCGTAAATAAAACTGAATGTGTACTCAACGTTCTTTGGGATAAAGTCGAGATTTCCATAGGGCTTAACAGAGAGTTGTAATCGAGTTGGAAAAACTCAAGTAATCAATAAATGTGTAGTGCTATCAGTTCATACGTCAAGTTTAGTAATTGTAATTGGCATTCTCTTATTTTCCGCAAGTGGCGTACCCACGGGCTTAAAGTTCAGCAATATACATCTTGATAAAAATTATACATCGATTTGTATGCATTGCTTTCAATACCCTTCGCGTCGTGCATTATCTTCTAAATCAGAGGTTCCCAATCTATTTTTTCTTGTTTTATATAATTTCGCATTAACATATGCTTGTGATATATATTTTATTTAAAGAAAAATGGAAAGAAAAATTTGACTTCAGGCGAGACTCGAACTCGCGGCCTACTGGGAATCTAGTCCAGCCGCTCTTCCAATTGAGCTACTGAAGCCGATTTGTCAAATCTTTCCTTCACATTTATTGCATTGCTTTTTGGTAGCAGCAGCGCCATCTATTGCCAACTATGCTAGTTAGGCATAGTTGGCAATAGATGTTAGGCTATTTTTTCTTGTAGACCCTTTACAATTTTTTCTGGTTTCTGTGGACCCCCGTCCTTGCTACATTTATATCACATTACCATATTTCCAATTTTTATTCACGCCTACTTAGACCCCCATCGATTCTCCCATCGACCACTTTGGGAATCACTGGTATGATGTAAGTAAATTGGTACTATCAGTGTGTGTGTTGAGATCCATTATCGTGGACCCCCATTTTCATTTCATGGACCCCCAATTTTTTTTTTCGCTGACGCAGACCCCTTTTACGTTGTCATAGACCCCCAGGGGTTAATATAGACCACTTTGGGAATCACTGTTCTAAATGGAACACGTTTGCGCCGTTCACTACCATTTACCGTCACATAAAATATTTAATACGATAGTGCATCATACAAGCGTCACAACTGGAATTCCGTCGCAATAGTCTTTTCCCCTAGCACACCGCGGACACTCCGCCAAAATTCCATGCAAACGCTGAATTTGGTTTCTATTACACAGACATCAATAATTGACGTGTATTTACACGGGCACCTGTGTGCGTAGCACGTACAAAATACCAACCGTCGTCCATAAGAGGGGAAGGGGTTGAGTGATGCGAGCAAATCGGGCGGGACGTCGAAGTGTCCATTCTATATGTAGTATTATTACATATTCTATGCCCCTAGTTGGCACTAAAACATTAAACATGATGATGTTTCGCAACTCGTCGCATAAAGTATGTATTGCGATAAATGTCTTGTTGGTGCTAGCGTTCGCACTACTGTCAAACCTATAATTTTAACATGTTTTTATGTGAATGTTTCATCAATGCAAACTCACGGTTATAATTCACGATCGTGGCCGACGCTTTGCTGTGGTACACGTGTAAATTCGTGTGTGCATGCGAAAGCGGACTCCAGATTGGCCGCTCTCGCAAGCACGCACACTAACGCATCGTACACGTTCACATTTCTTTTAATGCCTCGAACCGCAATGGATCCGATAGGGTCCGAGAACAATAAGAAATCAATTGTCATATTTTTCTCGTGGCCTGAGGGATATATGAGTCAAATATACATATAAGTCAAAATTAAAACCTCATAGCACAACTTCACGAATTGTTAACTCATTGTTATTTATATTAACCTATAATACTAGTCGATTACACAGTCATAGTAACGATTGAAATAAGTTTTTCTACATAATATCACCTTTCAAGTTTCGATTTGAACTTCGAAAATAAAACCTCATTTTGCAAAACGTATTTCACTTTGATCAAAATCATGAAATATATAGATGCCTAGGTAGTAAATACCGAGTCATATGTCCGGATTAGCACCTGAGGATAACAAGTCATGCGTTGCCACCATTTCAATACGAGAGACATTGGAATGGCGTCAGGAATGTGCGTGAAGATTTAATTGTCAAGAGAGTGACCAGTCAGCCGTGATAGTAAATCATTTGAAAGGCGAATTGTTAATCCGTACATGTACATGCGTTAACACATGCGTATGTAAATAATGTATGTATGTATCGTAAATAATAGAACAAACATGGATAAGAAAGTTGCTAATGCTAGTGTTCACCGCCGATTCGAGAAGCAAGGTCTGGTGATTGAAGCAAGTAATGTTTCTTTTTTCTAATTTGAAATATCATTGGCAAACCCGGAGTTAGTGTGCTATTCCACCCTCGTGCTGCACTGTACGGCACAATGTGCGACACAAATGTTTTTTCAAGTCGACTCACACAAGCAAACAGTAATTGTGCGTGCACACTTTAAAAATGTTCGCGCATAGTTGTCTACTTGTGCGCGCACATCTTGCAGTGTACTTGCATTGTTCCAGGTGTACACAGAAAAGCCTGTTTAGTGAACAAATGTTCGTGCACAAGTGTGCTGCACAGTGTGTATTCAAAAGTAACGCACATCTTGCCGGTGGAATGAAGGACGCGACAACAGCTTAGTGCGTGCACCAATTGAGTTTTGAACATGTTTTTTGTAACAAAATATGCTGCTCTGAGAGGCACACTATTTTAGTGCAATAGTGACTTTCGAAATGCTTAAAGATTAATTCCTATCACAAGGGACAATGCATGCCAGCGACTCAACCGCCTTTCTTAATCTGTTTTTTTTTTTTGCTATAAAGAATTTAATCCTAAATTAACCCTGAAGTCTTACCCCCTTATTCATAAATGTATTTCAGCTAAAGTGTTGCTAATCTCTCCTTAGCCTTTTTGTATCCTGCACATTTGACAATGCAACTGACAAAGACAAAGCATTCTATCGCTAAAACGTATCTAATGTACGTTTATGAATAAGGGATTGATATAAAAATCAGCCACTCCTGTCACTTTCTCGGACGCCGATAACCATTTAGTATGAAGCAAATGATTTCTTTCACGACTTCAGAGGTTGGCCCCTACTGGAAGTCTAAATATTAAACACTAATAAAGTCACTGTTCAATTTGAGTGACTCTTTAAGTCAGCAAAAGCTTGTACAATAATATGTAAATGATTTTAATATATACGGTGTACGACACATTTTGTGGTCACCACGAATAGACAAGTGACAGCGGCAACATCGTTAAGTCCAAAGAGAATGTTATTATAAAAGCTTATTATATATTTGAATACCTTTGATCCACCGAAACCTTTCAATTAAATGAAAAAAAAATTGTATATTAATGCGTGGCACCTCATAATTAAAAGTGATCGGCCCATTAACTTACAATAGTTTACCGTTAGCAATTATTTTTAATGTATGCATGGTCTGACACCCACCTTTTGATGGCTACAGAGCAATATTAATGTTAACTGCATTTGAACGAGCGGAAGGCAATGTTGTTTATGTTCTATCTGAATAGGGCGTAATCGGGCGGTTCCGAAAAAATAAGTTATGGTAAGGGCTTAAGGACTTATTACACGGCACGGTATTCAGGGTACGATAGCAAAGGTCATGGTAGTGTAATACATTTAGGGAGTTAGAGCCCTAATTAGGGCGACCGGAATACCGGAATACCCTGCCCCGGCAGAAAGGGTGGGCGTGGCCTCGCGCCGGGTTGCCGCTTATTACACTATTCGGTCGCAGTACAAAAACCGAATTAGCGTTGCTAATTAACGCGGCAAACTAGCCAGTCTTCTGGGCACATAACCACAGGAGGAGAGTGATGTCACAGTACGAATATGAACAGTATGGAAACTACGCACAAAACGTTCGAAACTGCACACTAACACCCATATGTACATCGACGCTCGATGTAGCGAGTGACTCAGTACTGCAGCACTGCGAGAACCGCTTAGAGGCCTCGTCGTTTTGTACGCAGTTTATACACTGTTCATATTTGTACTGTGGTGATGTGGTGGCAATGCGACAGTCTTCACGTTACCACAGCAAAAGAGCGATGTGGTGTTCTAAGATATATGTATGAAGGTAAATGAATAGGCTTTGTTAATTAATGGATCTCTATAATAGATAGGTGGTATGTATATTATGTGTAAGTTATTGGTATCTATAATTATGTATTAAATTCTCTTTTGACGAAATATATAGGTAATATGAGATAACAGATAAGACACTATGTTATTATCATAAATTATTAATAATGATAATAATCGAATTTCTGCCAGTGAATGTTTTTTTTTTCTACGAAGATATTTTATATAAGTATTCTAATGGTGTCATTTTTATGTGATGTCGCGTGGCGTGGGTAGTCTTTTTATGTTAGGCACATGTAAGTTTATTCATTAATTTATCATTTTTAAATACAAATATCATTTGATTTGCTCCTTTGATAGGGAAGAGGTTTAGTTTCCAAACTTTCATTGTCATATAACGTAGAGTGGGCAAAGTTTCGCTGTTTTGCTCATCAAAGGAAGTAGAACGGGCACGATAATTATTACGATGTTTTTGATGGCAAAAAAAAAATGCAGACGTTAAACTGAAATTTTGATCAAATTCTATCTAGAAGTTTTTATTTAGGTACTACATAAACTACTCATTGCATTTTTTTAATGTATGCATTTTAATATATTAGCTGTTGCCCGCGGCTTCGCCGGCGTGGATGTCGTTTTATAAATAACTAAGTAGCCTATGTTCTTTCTCAAGGTCAGCTCTATCTCTGTACCAAATTTCATTAAAATCGGTTCAGTCGTTTCGCCGTGAAAAGGTCTCAGACAGACCGACAGAGTTACTATCGCATTTATAATATTAGTAGGGATTTCTCGTTTTTCAATACAATTAACATCTAGAATAGTTTTTGATATAGTCAAGAGTGTTCGTGTCCGAACTTTCATCGTTATTTATAGCATCAAGTGGGCAAAAAAGTTTCGCTGTTTTCTCACCAAAGGAAGTAGAACGGGAACGATAATGATTGCTTCCTTGATGGCTAAAACAATTGCCGACATAAAACTGTTACCTACTGTTAAAACGCACAACTTTTGTTTAGCTTCTATTTTGTAGTTTTTATTATATATATGTATCTTCACGCCAGGTCCCTAACGGGGTAGGCAGAGAGTGTAGAGCGCCAGACATCCCGGTTCTGACAAACCTCTCGTGCCTCGTCTACCTTCATCATTCTCTTCATACATGCACGCCGATTCCTAAGACTTTTGACCCCACCATCAGACAGAACTCGACCTATTTGGTCATGGTAGGTCAGCCTTGGTCTTCCTGGGATTTATTGACTACATAAAATACTTATTACATTTAATGTGCGTAGTATTATTAAGATATTTTTGTATTGAAAACGGGACTTAATCGCGTACTATGTTAATCGAAGTATTTACCTCGACACTCGACGTTTCGGCCGTTTTCAGTCTATTCGTGACCACGGCTGTTGCATTACGGAACGTCGAGTGTCGAGGTGGTACTTCGATTAAAATAATACGCGATTAAGTCCTGTTTACAATATAAAAATATGAATACAAATCGTGTAATATATTTTATTTTTAAAGAAAAATGGAAAGAAAAATTTGACTTCAGGCGAGACTCGAACTCGCGGCCTACTGGGAATCTAGTCCAGCCGCTCTTCCAATTGAGCTACTGAAGTCCTGCCCGATTTGTCAAATCTTTCCTTCACATCTATTGCATTGCTCAATTGGAAGAGCGGCTGGACTAGATTCCCAGTAGGCCGCGAGTTCGAGTCTCGCCCGAAGTCAATTTTTTCTTTCCATTTTTCTTTAAAAATAAAATATATTACACGATTTGTATTCATATTTTAATATTGTAAACGGGACTTAATCGCGTATTATTTTAATCGAAGTACCACCTCGACACTCGACGTTCCGTAATGCAACAGCCGTGGTCACGAGTAGACTGAAAACGGCCGAAACGTCGAGTGTCGAGGTAAATACTTCGATTAACATAGTACGCGATTAAGTCCCGTTTACAATATAAAAATGTCTTAATAATACTACGCATATTAAATGTAATAAGTATTTTATGTAGTCAATAAAAACTACAAGATAGAAGCTAAACAAAAGTTGTGCGTTTTAACAGTAGGTAACAGTTTTATGTCGGCAATTGTTTTGGCCATCAAGCAAGCGATCATTATCGTTCCCGTTCTAATTCCTTTGGTGAGAAAACAGCGAAACTTTGAAACGAACGATGAAAGTTCGGACACGAACACTCTTGACTATATCAAAAACTGTTCTAGATGTTAATTGTATTGAAAAACGAGAAATCCCTACTAATATTATAAATGCGATAGTAACTCTGTCGGTACTCTACTATATGAATACAAATCGTGTAAGTTTGAAACAATTTTTTTTTATTTTTTTTTATGTTATGGAAGTGTCAAACAAGCATGCAGTTCACATTGATGTTAAGTGATGACTGCAGCCTATAGACACCCACACAAAGACCAAGGTCAAAATGCAGATGCGTTGCCACTCCTGAGGCCTAAGGTGTTATGCCTCTGTGCCGGAAATTATAGGGCCGTACATTACCACCTGACCGGAACACGATAGTGCTGAACACTACCATTTAGCGGCAAGTATATTAGGTAATGCGGTGGTGCCTACGCCCGCGAGCTCCGTCACTGGAGCTCTACCACCAGTAAAATTTATTATTAAGATATTATATTTTACGTGCGGATTAGCGATTGTAGTGGCGGTAGTGTTATCTGGGGACGATGCTACTCATTGTGTCTTATTGTATCTAACCGCCCTGTTTAACAGGGTTTTTTATGTAATGCTAGTGGTAAACAAGGATGCAGTTCACATTGATGTTAAGTGATGACTGCAGCCTATAGACACCCACACAAAGATCAAGGTCAAAGTGCAGATGCGTTACCACTCCTGAGGCCTAAGGTGTTATGCCTCTGTGCCGGAAATTATAGGGCCGTACATTACCACCTGACCGGAACACGATAGTGCTGAACACTACTATTTAGCGGCAAGAATATTCGGTAATGCCTACGCCCGCGAGCTCCGTCACTGGAGCTCTACCACCAGTGGGTTGTGTAGGTAGTTATTAGTATCTTATAATTGTTAATTTAATTCTCAATAAATATTTTAAAGGACAAGTTTCATGTTGGGCCCGCACCTTGTACATTAAATCAAAAGATAGAGAAAAATACGTAGAATCATGGAAAAATATTTCAAAAATGATTTGAATCGTGTTTTTTTTTTTTGTCGGAAATATAACGATTTGAATAGCTGAAAATGATAAAGTATTTTGTGCTTCTTCTCTCAATATAGTGTACAAGGTGCGGGTCCAAGCTCCATACATTTTGGAACATTTAAAAACCTTTTATATACTTTTTATATACATTTAAAAACTTTTATTAGTTACTAGCTGTTGCCCGCGGCTTCGCCCACGTGGATTTCGTTTTATAAATAATTCATATTTTACGATCCCGCGGAAATGTCCCAATTAAGTTCCAATTGTTATCCAAAACCTTCAAGTATACCTAACTATTTTCATATAGTCTTATAATGAGAAAATTCTGTATAAACTTTTTAAACTTTATCTTGTTTTTTTAGTGAAAAATAGTCTGCACACCAAATTTTGTCAGTCCTTTATCTCTGGTTCTATTGGGATTTTTCCATTTCCTGGAAATTTATCAGTACCTCGAAGCTTGGTCATGTGCCCGGAGATTTCAACAGGCTCGCCACCGGTTACATGGGCCCAAACGTAACCGGCAAATAGTCGGTATTTGCAAGCATTATGATTGCCTTTACTTCTGCCAACCTCTTCGGGATTACAGGCGTGTAGTTACATTACATTTACGTTACGTACGTTACATTTCAAAGAATTCATTTCAGTATACCAAGTTTTAATTTTCTGCCTTGAAAATTGTGGAATGCTCCTACAAACCTCCACCCGCTATTTTAGGGAGGCAGGAAGATATCAAAAAAGAAATTAAGTAAATGCTGTTTTTTTTAGTAACAAAGAGTCCGCATACCAATTTTGAACCACCTTGAACACTGTGGAAATCCCAATACAATTTTCACTCCCTCTTATAAGTGGATGGGACAGATTTCTAAAAAAACGATGTAAGTACGTGTTGTTTGTTAGGCTCAAAAAGTTCGCGTACCAAGTTTTAACTTTGTACCTTGCAAATTGTGGAATGCTCTATTTAAATTTCCACCTCCTATTTTAGGGGGGGTGGGGAAATATAAGAAGACATATAGTTGCCTATGTCACTCTGCACCTTTTCAAGTATCTCTACATAGAAAATTACACCAATCCGTTTGCTCCGTTTTGACGTGAAACACGGACAAACAAACAAACTTTCACATTGATAATCTTTGTATAGACAGTTTGGATTTATTAAGGAAGGTAATATACAACTTCATGTTCTGTGAAAATTTTAAGCGTCTACTTGCTATGTGCCTTTATTAATATCGAGCAGAAAATATAGGAAAAAAAAACACGTTTATTGTATGCCCCCTTGTACCCCTTAATACTTTCATTTTCCTATTTTTAGTATTTAATTTTGTCGTTATAAATACATTATTTGTGAAAATTTTAGTTTTCTAGCTATCATTGTTTATGAGATACAGCCTGGTGACAGACAAACGGACGGACGGACAGACAGACAGACAGCGGAGGATTAGAAATTGGATCCGTTTTTATCTTTTAGGTACGCAACCCTAAAAAAGATAGAAGATAGATGCAGAATAGTCTTAAAATATTCAATATAATTCTTTAAATTGACATAACTTTTTTATTTCTGAACCGATTGACATGAAACAAACATGAAATATAAAGTGAAACTTACCACAATATACTAGTGCAAATCGGATAAGCCGTTTCTGAAATTAGCGTGCACAAACACACAGACAAACAGACATTTTTCCGGGATAAAATGTACCAAAATGTTTATTACTACCAGAGTGGAAAACTTTATAATATCGCAAACAGGTTGCATTCAATATACCCTATGACTAAAAGGAAATGTAAGAAAACAATTTGTGAATGGTTGCAAGCCTTAACTTATGATGAGACGGAAAATTTAATAGGAAGTTCTTTGTAACTATAATGCAATCTTTCTTATAACTTATTTTTGCATTGCTATATTATTATTATTATATTAAGGAAGCCCAGGGCTAAAAGCGATCCCAAGATGTCTCACATCGTAGGGCTGGGCTTTCCTAAGCTTATGCTTGTGTCACAAGCTTTAAGAATTGGTACCGTATCCTTTGATATAAGTATGGGATTATTATTATACATTAACTAGAAACCTGGGGCTAAGTCTGATCCCAAGATATGCTCGCACGTATCGTAGGGCCAGGTGTTTCTATTGTTTGCACACTTTACAACATCACCCATCTTATATACCCACAATATACCTACTTTCAAACAGGGAACCGAAAGACTGGGGCTTATACCGATCCCAAGATAATATATATCGTAGGGCCAGGCTTTAAGAGTTCCATGTGCCATAATTGACACACACATACACACATACTTTGACACACACACATACACACACACACATACACACACACATACACACACACACACACACACAAATACATATATTCTCATACTTTGAGATAATCTCACATGTTTTCTGTTTGTGTATAGGTACTATGAGGGAACTTGCCGTTTAACCATCATGGATACCTAATTTAGGGATAATAAGTACTATGCAAATTTGCTTTTGGGCTGGCAAAGTGTTCCCTTATAGTACTTAGTTCTCTTTATTGCTCTCATGAGCTATTTCTTAAATTGTACTAGTAAATAAGTGGACAAAATCCTGAGGCGGAGACCAGGAGACTCATAGCACAGGGTTTACCTAGTTTGAGCGCTCCTGTCTCCACAATACCCTGAGAAAAATGTTTAAAAAAATAATTTCAGTATAATTTTTAAAAATAAAATAAGTTTCATATGATGTAACCATAAGAAAACATTGTGGAGAAAATAAATAAATTCTTAATCTAATCTTAATCTTAATGTTGTGCGCCAAAAGTTAAAGTATAATTATACTAAGTTTCATCGTAATCGGACCGGTAGATTTTGTGTGATGATTGAACAAACAGACAGATAGACAGACAGACAAAAAAAAATCTAATCACATATTTGTGTTCGGTATCGATCTAGTAACATCCCCTGGTATTTATTTTTTCAATATTTTCAATGTACAGAATTTACACTTCTACAGTTTTATTATAAGTATAGATAACACCACATCACTTATAGTTTTCGGCACAGCAATATTTTATCTACACTACTAAGCTATCAAGATTTATAAAACCTTAAATAGTTTACATTCTTCAAACATGAATGTAAACAGCGCGCTCTTTGCTGGAGCTAGCCTTTTTGCTGGAGCAAGCTGGTTGTGGTTCTTAATGGAGAAATAATTTAATACAACTAAAGTTATAATTTGTTACATCATGCTGCCATCATCTGTATAATATTTTGTTACATAATGTTCTGTTGTAAATATTGGAAGATTTTTTTGTAAGTGAATACCTAACTTGTTAAGTTTTATAGAATAAGGCCTTAAATAGTTTACATTTTTCAAACATCAATGTAAACAGCGCGCTCGCTATTCCACAGTAAAACTCAAAGCATCACAGAGTACCACAATTATTTCAACAGTTGCACGTACCTCAAATTTCAACGTGCAGGGAACGTGGAATCCAGCGATTCCTGTTTCAAACTATTCTTTGGTGGGCGTATAACATTCTGTAACGATCATTTTGGGTCAGGTTTTGGAGTAAATGCTAGCCTTTTCGCTGGAGGAAGCTGGTTGTGGTTCTTAATGGAGGAATGATTTTATACAACAAAAGTTATAATTTGTTACATCATGCTGCCTTCATCTGTATAATATTTTATTACATAATTTTCTATTGTAAATATTGCTAGATTCTATGTAAGTGAATACCTAACTTGTTAAGTTTTATAGAATAGGGCCTTAAATAGTTCACATGCTTTAAACATCAATGTAAACAGCGCGCTCGCTATTCCACAGTAAAACTCAAAGCATCACAGAGTACCACAATTATTTCAACAGTTGCACGTGCCTCAAATTTCAACGTGCAGGGAACGTGGAATCCGGCGATTCCTGTTTCGAACTCCCTTCTTTGGTGGGCGGCGCGATTAAATATAATTCAAAAACATTTACTGTAATAACACCACATCCGTTATTATAAATCCTTGCGTTGGACGTGAAAGTTCAATATGAAATATCTTCATGTCTTTATTTCTTGGAAGGAATAGACCAGAGATATATACCAACATACACAATTGAACTATTTAAGTATATATAAATTGGCAACATTTCTGAATTCCAAATATGCACAAAGGATTTTTCTCATTTGAGAAATTATTACTTTTAATTTTGTTTAATATCCGATCTGGAGATCGAACACAGCAGGATTTTTGTACGGCAAGTTGGGTTAAGGGATTATTTTTTCTTAAATTTTAGTAAAAACTCGTCAATTTACCTGCGTAAAACGTGACTTTCGGCATGTGCTTCCTTTCCGAAGGAATAAGAAGAAATTTACATCTTCATAGGTTTTCCATTCCAATAAACAAAAATTAAAATCTAAAACATTGTGTCGCCTTCGACTCTACCTTCCCTCCGCACGGGTTTGATCCCACTAAAAATATTATTATGGATCTGGGTATTTGTGAGATACACAAATCTCCACACCGGCACAGGTCTATACGTAACTAGCGGTCGGCCCTGTCTTCGCGCGGTTGCAATGTTATCTACCATCTCCTATTTATCTTAACGTGATGTTATACAGCCTATAGCCTTCCTCGATAAATGTACTATCTTACATCTAAAGAACTTTTCGAATCAGTCCAGTAGTTCCTGAGAGTAGCTCGTTGAAACAAAAACTCTAGGGGTGATATTTACTGACCGCACTACGACTTTACTTTCGACAAAGTACGCTTTGAAATGTCAAAACTCATACTTTACTTACAATTCTAAGCATACTTTGTTGAAGGTAAACTCGTAGTGCGGTCTGTGAATCTCACCCTGAGTGTAAGCGCATATTCAGATCGGATGGAAAGTGAAAAAATGGCTATGCGCCCGAACGCACTAGCGATTTTACATTTTAATATGCAACCTCCTGTGATTGTACGCACTTAGCCGCCATACACTTTTACTGGTGGTAGAGCTCCAGTGACGGAGCTCGCGGGCGTAGGTACCACCGCATTACCTTATGTACTTGCCGCTAAATGGTAGTGTTCAGCACTATCGTGTTCCGGTCAGGTGGTAATGTATGGTCCTAATATTTCCGGCACAGAGGCATAACACCTTACGCCTCAGGAGTGGTAACGCATCTGCGTTTTGACCTTGGTCTTTGTGTGCATGTCAATAGGCTGCAGTCATCACTTAACAGTTTAACCCCTCGAAGACACAAGTCTGCGCGTTCTCCGCTAAAAAAACCCCATTCATTGTAGCACCACAGTTCCAGGGCATTCCGCTCGCCGTTGATAAGAGTATCGGTATCCTGGGCGTTGACACATAGAACGAAGTGCAATTCGGGAGTCACATTGAGTGTAAAACCAAGTTGGCATCCAAAAAGTTGGGGGTGCTTAACAAAGCGAGACAGTATTTCACATCGGGGCAGCTACTACAGCTTTATAAAGCCCAAGTGCGGCCCCATCTGGAATACTGTTCTCATTTGTGGGCGGGAGCCCCCAAATACCAGCTTGGTCCACTTGACTACCTACAAAAACGCGCCGTTCGTATTGTTAACGATCCAGGACTTACTGACAGGCTCGAACATCTGAGCCTACCCAGAGACATTGGGAGTCTGTGCGTGTTGTACCGTCTCTACAATGGTGAGTGCTCTGCTGAACTGTTTGACATGGTGCCACCGTCTCTTTTCCTACACCGTACTACCCGCCGAAGAGGGAAGTTCCACCGACACCGACTGGACACCTGGCAGTACTCAACGGTGCGGGTTTCACGTTCGTTCCTGCCCAGAACGTGTAAATTGTGGAACGAACTTCCCTCTGAGGTGTTCCCCAGGTGCTACAATATGGGGCTCTTCTAAAGAGTCCTTCAGGGCTGGCAGCGCGTTGGCAACTCCCCTGGTGTTGCAAATGTTCATAGGCGACGGTGACCACTTTCCATCAGGTGGCCCGTTTGCTTGTCTCTCAACATTCAGACAAAAAAAAAAAACATCAATGTGAACTGCAAGCTGGTTTGCCACATCCGTTACATAAAAAAGAACTGCGCGGCTACCCGTTCCAGCGGCTAACCGCTAGTGCGTTCGGGCACTAAGTAGTTAACTCTTGCTATCTCTTGTTCGCAACGCAGCGTAGGACGTCCACCTGCAAGATGGACCGACGACCTGATCAAGGCTGCAGGTACCCGCTGGATGCACGTCGCTTCCGATCGGTCGGCATGGAGGTCCTTGGGGGAGGCCTATGTTCAGCAGTGGACGTCTTATGGCTGATATGATGATGATGATGATGATGATCTCTTGTTCAATGATCTAATAAGTCATTAATTAAACCCTCTTACACCTAGTATCCTCGTAAGCCTCGTGTGCTAATGCATCACTATCAATTAACAAACAATTGTGTAAAAACCTTGTAATACAAAAAACTGGTTAAGTATGTTAAACAAATTCACTTTCGATTGTGCGCGGTTTTTATGTGTATCACTTTGTTAGGCTTATGTTACATTTGCGATGAATTGATAAGGTATTGTATAAAACTTTACTGGTGGTAGAGCTCCAGTGACGGAGCTCGCGGACGTAGGCACCACCGCATTACCTAATTTACTTGCCGCTAAATGGTAGTGTTCAGCACTATCATATATATTTATGTGGTAATGTACGGTAATGTAATTTCCGGCACAGGGGCATAACACCTAAGGCCTCATGAGTGGTAACGCATCTGCATTTTGACCTTGGTCTTTGTATAAGTGTCTATAGGCTGCAGTCATCACTTAATATCAATGTGAACTGCATGCTTGTTTGCCACTTCCATTACACAAAAAAAGGGCTTTGATAACGTACATCTTTGGGACGGAGAATGAGCGGTTTTTTTTAACATTACCACCTGACCGGAACACGATAGTGCTGAACACTACCATTTAGCGTCAAGTATACTTAGTAATGCGATGGTGCCTACGCCCGCGAGCTCCGTCTCTGGAATTCTGCCACCAGTAAAACACTTATAAAGCCATACGAAGTTCGTCGAGATAGCTTAGTAATACGAGTATATAGATATTATGGGCTGCAGTCATTACTAAAAATCCATGTAAACTGCATGCCATCTGTCACCTTCAATTTATTAAAAAAAAATCTTAACTAATAAACAAGACCCTTTTTTATGCTATCGGTATTGCCTTGTTTTTAAACTGTACTCTATGCCGTTAGCATTACGCAATGGACAGACAGACGGGCCATGCCGTTAGTAAGTCAATGTGCTCGGGCAAGATCGCTCGCCTCGCTTTTATATATTGAAAAATAATAACGCGTGTGTGTGCTGTGCTCTCGTGTGTGTGTGTGCTGTGTGATGTGTCAATGGATGCGTTTGCGCATGGATGCCATTCATAAATGTTTAGGTATGTAATGAGTTGTAAAATTTTGGTTGTAAGATTAATATATTTTTGGCGTATTCTCTTGTTTGTTGTGTACAGAATCGATGAATGATTTAACTGTTTGTTTGTTTTTTTAGTTGAATTGATCGAAATCAATGTTTATTGTTGTTTTTTTTTATTAGTTTTGATGGTTTCTCAGAATGTTTTTCGTTGCCATTGGTTCTTAATATAAAATCTAATGAATTAGTAATGCTTTAGTAAAATATTGCGTTGTGTATTATTGTCGAACATAAGTGTTTGCATAAATGTGCAGTTTTGAATTTTTCTAAATCATAATTTCTAGTTCTGAAGTAGGTCTATGTGCTCACACTTTATTACCTAGACAATAACCTCTCATAATGACCATATCATAATCAAAATGATCATATAGTTTATTTCTTTCAAATTTATAAATTGTAAGCGATCTATTAAACACAGCTGACTCAGTTTTTTTGGCGGGTTTTTCTCAGCACATGGTCTTTTGAACCCTGCCAGTGAATGACATAGAAGGTCTCTTTTCTTTTCTTAAACCCGTGTTTTGCTAGTTTGTAAAAGAGAAAAGGAGACATTCTATAGATATACATAACTATATACTTTAATAAACATAGATTTGTTGTTTTTCATTCTTTGTGTGAATAAGTAATAAATTAATTTATTTAGGTATGAGACTAAAATTGTCATAGAGTATATCTCTTGTTATTAATTATATTTAAATTATTTTTTTGATATTGAACACGTCATGAGTAATTGTTAAAATTCTATATGAATAAATAATTAAGAATTGAATTGAATAAAAATCATACTAAGTTGTATTTAGATTGTGTTACGTATGATGATCGCAAATATTCATACAGTTCACAATCTAATTATCCTAATAATAGATGGGCAAAGTTCCACAGGGCTTATTCTGAGACGAACTCACAAAAAAAAAGGCCCATACACGAAATAATACACGTATGTGAATAAGTACAGAGAAACAATGTAAACACGGAAATCATCGTTTTTTTTAATATAAAACTAAGAACATGACTGTTTGTTATGGTGTGCTAAATACTTATGTCACAGCAACCTTGCAGCCGGCCATGATGGTGCGATAGTAGGTACGTGATGTCATGTTCAAAATGTTTGTAGTGATGGAAATCACAGAATAAATGACTCCTTTTATAGGTTATGTGGAGATAAGTTGATTATACTAAGTATTCCGGTTTTTCCTTGTTCATTACCGAGTTGAAAATTGTAATGGTTTTGCTGATCTGGCTTTTTTAGGGTTTCGTAGTAAACAAGGAACCCTTATAGTTTCGCCATGTCCGTCTGTCTGTCTGTCTGTCCAGCCAATTGTAATTTTATTTTTACAGAAACCCATTTGAATTCTCGACACAAGAACACTGAGACTATCTAAAGTCGATAAAGTTTTTCTAAATCCTACCGTGTCTGACGCAAAACGATATTTTTTTTCCAAAAACCATTCCATTCTTTTAGTAATAGCAGCATGAAAAATTTTACATATACATGAAATTAATGATATAGGGCGAATTGCTGAAACATTTTGAGTATTACGGCCCGGCTCAGGTATAGAGATTATAGAAATATCACGCCACTGTCTAGGCACGTTGCCTGTTAAAAGTATTCTGTTAAATATATTTAATAACACTATTTTAGCTGTAAAAGGTAAATGTTTAATCATAGAACATGAAATACAGTCGTATCCCGGCGACGTGTCTTTACACTTAATACAAGATTCTAATTCGTGCAGAGTAATTAAAGCTTCCAAAGCGTTATTAAAATATTTAAAATTTGCCCTATCACGACATGCAGAATCAGGGCACAAGTTTTTCAAAAGCCTATCAGCCATTTGTTCATCTATGTGATTTCTTGGTGCTCTATATCCTTTCATCCATTTCATTCGATACCACATATTACTTGAAGAACAAACTTCATTTAGTGATGAACAAAACCTATGCCACGCCTCACTTCGAGCTCGTCTTAAAAGTTTTTGAACGTAAGCAACCTTTTCATTTAATATATCTAGATTACAAGGGGTCGGATTACGTCTAAAATTTCTGAGAGCAATACGACGAATAGCTACAGCTCTTGACAATACAGGAGTCCAATATGATTTTGGCGTGAACTTGCTTTCGGGAATTTGACATATTTTGATAAGAGGTATAAATGAATCTGCAGCTTTATTTATAAGCAACAAAAAATTGTCATAATCTTCCTGCACGTTAGTCGAATAGATAAAATTAGAAAATAAAGTCTCTAAATATGAAGAGTACCCATTCAAGGCAGATTTTTTGAATTCGTGTTTTAATTACATTCAGGTTATTATAAGTTAAAGCAGTATTTAATTTAATCATAAAATGATCACTTTTTTCATTTATTTTTTTCACAGAAATTAAGAAATAAATAAATGCATAAAATGTATATTTTAACTCAGAAAAGAAAAATAAAAAAAAAACGGTATTTTTCTTTTAGGGTCGTGTCAAATTTGAAATGTTGTCAATTTTATGATAGCTATGAACATACATATTTTGATACATATACATGCAAGACGTATTTGTTTATATATGAAATTTGATAAAAACTATGTTTCATCTGGTAAACAGATAGGTTAAGATCGACCTAGATTCGGATCCCCTACTACTATGAGAATCTCAAGACGATATTCCAAAGCTGTTTCATTTTGCTATTACGAACCAAAATTTGCCGACATTGTGGGAAAAAACAAATTTGCTTGCAACCCTTTTCGAGTCTTTATGTGTGCGTCAACGCAAGTAATTACACGAAGTTCACGCACATATCGTTTATGTTTTGGCTTCAACTGTAACGCGAAATTTTGTATGCAATGCTCACTCTAAGCGTTATACCTCTATGTATTAAAGTTTAACAAACGAAGGTCCGATTCAATGTTATGAGTGGTGCAACAATAAATCCATTAATCGATAAACAGAAGCGTAATGTATACCGAATGATTTATGAGCTATCATCGATAAAATCCGGAACTATGGTAATCGATGCTCGATAGCACTTGATGGTAATTAAGGGCTAACCTGTTCACTTGATTGATTGGATCGATAATTTACTTAGATATTATAATGTTAGGTGTTAACGCCTTTTACCTGTGATAAAGTAAGTGTCAGAACTGGAGGGTGTGGACGGAAAAGCCTTTCACAATCAAAATCTATCAAGATGTATTATTTTTAAAGATGTGTGTGCGTTTCGGCTCTACATTTTATTATACGTACAGCTAAGTTATGGAATACTTTGCCGGCTTCTTTGTTTCCAAAAAACTACAACCTGTGCATCTTCAAATCTAGAGTGAATAGGTACTTTCTAGACCAACGTGCTTCATCTTCGGCCACATCTTCACTTTCCATCAGGTGAGTTGGTGGTCAAACGTTGGTCTATACAAATTAAAAAAAAAATGTATTTTTTAACATTTTCGCAGGTTTTCGCGAGCTTCATACATTGTAGAAATTAAACTTGCAGATTTTCTCGCGTACACAGTATTCCCAAACTTCTTCTTACACCCGACGTTTCGGTCGCTTTCCAGCTACCGTGGTCACGGACAGACTGTCAAACGTCGGGTCTGAGAAGGTCGAAGTAACGTCGGGTGTAAGGAGTTTGGGAGTGTTGTATATGCGAGAAAATCCGCAAGTTTAATTTCTACGATGTATTTTTTTATGTAATGGAAGTGCCAAACAAGCTTGCAGTTCACATTGATGTTAAGTGATGACTGCAGCCTATAGACACTCACACAAAGACCAAGATCAAAATGCAGATGCGTTACCACTCCT
Source organism: Macrosoma leucophasiata (assembly GCA_036365455.1). NCBI lineage: Eukaryota > Metazoa > Arthropoda > Insecta > Lepidoptera > Hedylidae > Macrosoma > Macrosoma leucophasiata. The sequence goes on from JAWQUS010000004.1 coordinate 15,185,043, forward strand.
GAGGCCTAAGGTGTTATGCCTATGTGCCGGAAATTGTACGGCCATACATTAACAACTGACCGGAACACGATAGTGCTGAATACTTGGTATAGATTGATATTTGGTATTGATTAGATAATGCGGTGGTGCCTACGGGCCTACGCGATGTAGGGACTCTACTTCAAGTAAAAACTTACTATCCTGTTACCAGTAGGCTAGTTGACACTTTTCTTAAACAAGCCTCAAGTCGTTCTATTGATTTAGTAGAACGTAAATAACATACCTATTTCTTAGAATTTTTATGCATAATTTGTTTTTCGGATCGGTGAACGATATCTCTTGATAAATGGTCATTGCTCCTAGCTCCGTTAGCTAGTAGGTAGGTTCGGTAGGTATATTCATCTGCTTACTCCTTTAAGCGAGTGACTTGAAGATGTAGGGCATGTAGGGCTTGGATAACACTTTAAAACTTTGAACCAAACTTTCAATTGCTCAACAACCTTGAGTGTTATGTAGCACTCAATCAGCGACCACTTACGCACTTTACGTACGTTCCGATACCATAATAATACACTCAAACGTAACTTCACGCTAGTACTTCCTCAAAAGGATCGGTAGAAGAACATTCATTCATATATTGTGCCATAATCCTATCTTTATGATTTTAAACCGACTTCAAACAGGAGTATCTATGATCGGCTACGGTATGTTTTTACGGATGACCCGGTTAGTCCAGCGGTGTGTGACTACCGCTTGATTCGAAGGGTCGCGGGTTTGATCCCCGCACCGAGACAAATATTTGTATAACCTACAAATATTTATTTCGGGTCTGGGTGTGTATGTATATATGTAGTGTTTGTACAACGGCTCCCACGCCTATGTTTATATTTACTGTGGGGCTGTTAGTGTAGGCATAATATATTTATTTTATTTTTAAAGAAAAATGGAAAGAAAAATTTGACTTCCGGCGAGGCTCGAACTCGCGACCTACTGGGAATCTAGTCCAGCCGCTCTTCCAATTGAGCTACTGAAGCCCTGCCCGATTTGTCAAATCTTTCCTTCACATCTATTGCATTGCTTTATTGCATTATTTATATATTTAGGCAACCGATATAATAGACTTTTCAGTTTATTGAATATCGTAAAGAAGTCGCTTTTACCCTTAATAATTGTTTTATATTATTTCGCATTAACACATGCTTGTGAAATATATTTTATTTTTAAAGAAAAATATATTTCACAAGCATGTGTTAATGCGAAATAATATAAAACAATAATATATTTATTTATTAGGTAGGTAGTGTACTAGCAGCCCGCCCCGGTTTCGCGCAGTTACAATGTTACCCTCTCCTATTCATCTGATGTCATATAGCCTTAAGCCTCCCTCAATAAATGGGCTATCTAACACTGAAAGAACTGTTCAAATAGCACCCGTAGTTCCTGAGATTAGCGCGTTCAAGCAAACAAACGAATAAAATCTTCAGCTTTATAATATTAGTATAAATTTATAAAAAGAAAACATGTCTATAATAGAAGCTTTTGGTCTACTTGCATTCGCTTTGGACTGCGGGACTGTCCCACCGAAAACGAGGATATATAGTCACTATCCGTACTAGTTATCCGGCATTCCCTGCAAGTCTTGACGCCGACGTATACTTAATGAGTGGATTCGAACTTTTTTTTGATGTAATAAAAGTGGCAATCAAGCATGTAGTGTGCACATGGCACATTGATATTAAGTGATGACTGCAGCCTATAGACACTTACACAATGACTAGAGGTCAAAATGCAGATGAGCTGCCACTCCTGAGGCATTAGGTGTTATGCCTCTGTGCCGGAAATAACTTAACTTGCTGCTGAATGGTAGTGTTCAGCACTATCGTGTTCCGGTCAGGTGGTAATGTACGGCCCTTTAATTTCCGGCACAGAGGCTCAACACCTTAGACCTCAGGAGTGGTAACGCTTCTGCATTTTGACCTTGGTCTTTGTTTGAGTGTCTATAGGCTGCAGTCATCACTTAACATCAATGTGAACTGCATGCTTGTTTGCCAAATCCATTACATTAAAAAAAGCCATGACGTCTTATTTCGAGCTCCGTCACTAGAGCTCTACCACCAGTAAAATGTCGCATAAGAATGTCGATAGGCGGTCGCACCCCTGATCCAAACAGAGGTTACGCAAAATTGATTAGGTTCAAATTTAATTCACCCATCAATTTCTCCGCCAGACTGATCTGGCAAATCCACATCAAAGGGATTATTTTTAGATCTTTAATGTTAAGATTTGGAAATGGTGTTGGATCATTGATCTTTGCTAATACACGGACTGGAACTCTGCTTATCCGAAATCAAATCAATATAGCTTGTATTATCACCGCATTAGGTGGTCCAGCGGCAAGTTCCCTGATTTTACCATTTTTAGGGTTCCGTAGTAAACAAGGAACCCTTATAGTTTCGCCATGTCCGTCTGTCGGTCTGTCTGTCTGTCTGTCCGTCCGCGGTTTAGCGCAAAAACTATAAGTACTAGAGACTTGAAATTTGACACAAGTATGTATGTATCTTCACGCCAGGTCCCTAACGGGGTAGGCAGAGAGTGTAGAGCGCCAGACATCCCGGTTCTGACAAACCTCTCGTGCCTCGTCTACCTTCATCATTCTCTTCATACATGCACGCCGATTCCTAAGACTTTTGACTCCACCATCAGACAGAACTCGACCTATTTGGTCATGGTAGGTCAGCCTTGGTCTTCCTGGGCCTCTGCAACCATCCACATTCGCATTAAAAACATTTAAAATAAAATTACTTAGGGTACCTCCTGTACATGTAATTCGCAAATATTATTTTATTTTTCGCTTTCTGTATAATGTGGGATATCGTTGGATAGGTCTTTCAAACATGTAACGGATGTGCTAACATCATTTTTGGATTTAGTTATCTGTCCGTGACTTATTAAGCTATAAAGTGCCTATTTTCGTTAGAATCAAGTCACCTCCCCCTCTACCAACAAAAAGGTTATAGTTAGAAATTCAAACATTATGGCAATAGTAGCTACATATAACGAAATTCAAAGGAAAATCATAACACTTAACTTGGCTTTACAAGTCTACCAAATGTATTTTACTCGAAAATTTTGATACACTCCTTAGAACATTTTTTTTTTCATTAGATCATTCAAACCTATAAACTACGGCACCCTACACTGCGCGTGGCCCGACATGCACTTCGCATTGCAGCCTTTACTCACACAATGACGAGAGGTCAAAATGCAGATCCGTTTCCACCCTGAGACCTTAGTTTACTCGTATATGTCTCTGTGATAAGTTATTGCGGGGTCATACATTACCATCTAACCCAAAACAGGACATTGCTGAACACCACCAATTGGCATGTGTCATTGCGAAAAATAAATAGTACAATGTGAACTGTTGTTTATCACATGACATAAAAAAATATTGTTCGTCTTTTATTTTTACATCTGATTAAGAAGACTTCCAGGACCCACACCAAGAGATTTCTTAAAAAGATAATGCCTCCAAAATCTAATATACTGTAAAAGACACTGTTTTATTTACATGAATATCATTAAAACTTGTTTTAATTGACTGCTTGTTTAAATATCTCTTATCATTTGAAGAATGAGGACAAGGCTTACGAAAAGCCATGCACACATACACTCAGGGTCATTATACGTATATCTATATTAAAATTGAATATTTTGTTTGTTTGACTATTTCGTTGACGCACTAATCTTTTTGTTTATGTAATGGAAATGGCAAACAAGCATGCAGTTCACATTGATGTTAATGACTGCAGCATATAGACGGGTAGACACCCGTATATATATTCACAAGGACTAAGGTCAAAATGCAGATGCATTTCCATTCCTGAGGCCTATGGTGTTATGCCTCTGTGCCGGAAATTACACGGCCAAACACCACCTGACTGGAACACGATAGTGCTGAACATTACCATTTAGCGGCAAGTATATTAGGTAATGCGGTGGCGCCTACATCCTCGAGCTCCGTCACTGGAGCTCTATCACCAGTGGAAACTAGAATCATCTTCGATTTTTTCACACTTATTGAATGAGGACTTGTAATACATTATTGATTGAAAATGGAATGCTTGGATTCGGACTATCCATGTTAACCGTCACAAGCCAAACGCTAAGGACGATCGTGCCTCTCTATCGCTTGTCCCGAGCTCTCGCTTACACGAACGTGACACTTTTTCTTGCGTGCAACCGACGTTCATCGATATATAAGATATCGCGTCAAAAAATATGTGTGGTCAAACAAAACCATACTAACGTCGAATTTATAACAAACTAAACAGGGGATGTTTTGTTTTTTCGACTGTTTTGTTCGAAGATTGTGTCATCCCGGATCTTAAAAGTATGTCTAAACTGGCGGCACTTCCTCAATTTTAGCGGCCATTGCAAAATATGCGGAACTGAACTAGGCTTGCTCCAATGTCATATGCTGCCAAAGGTCATTGTCTTGTTATACCATGGTGTATTATAAAATTAATGTAATAAATATAACAAACAAAATTTTAATCGTATATTACGTATATGTTTAGTTTTTTAGTCCATCGTTTTATAGAGAGTCTATTGGTTTATTTATACTTTTTAGATAAACAGATCTCATTCATTTTCTAATCCTAAAAAACGTAACTTCGCGCCTGTAATCCGTAATCCCCGAAGGGGTAGGCAGAGGTGAAATGCACGGATTCAAGCATACATGCAAACACCCACGATTCGCCGGTTACGTTTTGGCCCATGTAACAGGTGGCGAGCCTGTTGACATCTCCTAGCACATCACCAAATTTCGAGGCACTGTGAAATTTCTAGAATAGAAAAATCTTAATAAAACGTGATTAAGGACTTTACACCATTATCTCTGATAACGCCCTTATCGGGAATCGAACCAAGGGCCTCAGCGTAGTACCTAATAGTGACCTGTTACCACTTGGCTACCGAGGCAGTAAATTTTTTTCTAAGCCTTTCTTTTATCAAATATATTCATTGTTAATTTCATATATGTTAAATAAATAAAAAGTGTGTGTGTGTTTGTGTGTGTGTGTGTGTGTGTGAGAGTAAGCTCCGACGCGTGCGTGGAGATCGCGGGCGCTGCGACCGAGCGGACGTGTAGTGAAACACGGGGCAATCGCTAACGCCTCAACATTCGTGTTACTTTTTTAATTTTATTCCTCATAAATGTTCCGTACCGAGCCTTATAATTCAAATTGTTTCTTATGGAGTAAACTCCAAAAAAAGTTACGGTAAGTTAATATTTGCGTGCTTTGAGTCATGGGCACACTTAATACACACTTATATGCGTACACCATTCTAATTTTCTTTAATCTTTATTATTCATCATTCACTGGCATAAAGCAACTCGGGCCACCGGCCGACCGGAGACCAGTAGTAGCCATAGCGTTTATTACCGACGCAAAACAGTCTATCACTTTCTGCGGGGAGAAATTTGTGTGACACACACACAAAAATCGTCTATTACTTCGAAACTCACACCTTGACCTTAACAAAATACACAAACAATTTAAACATCTCGGCGACAGGCATAGGGTCACTTGTGCTTGTACTTTGACAGAGTGTAAAGCCTGCATATGGCTTCTCCCCTCCGGTCCGACGCGGCCGCCCGTGTTGCTCTATGTTCACTGGCATGCGTTACGCAAAATCAATGAGAACTAGGTATTAGCTAATTGTTTTATATTATTTCGCATTAACACATGCTTGTGAAATATATTTTATTTTAAAGAAAAATGGAAAGAAAAATTTGACTTCAGGCGAGACTCGAACTCGCGGCCTACTGGGAATCTAGTCCAGCCGCTCTTCCAATTGAGCTACTGAAGTCCTGCCCGATTTGTCAAATCTTTCCTTCACATTTATTGCATTGCTTTATGGTAGCAGCAGCGCCATCTATTGCCAACCATGCTAGTTAGGCAACCGATATAATAGACTTTGCAGTTTATTGAATATCGTAAAGAAGTCAATAATATCGTAGTGCAGTCAACAGCTAATAGGTATTAGCTGTTGACTGCACTTCATTACCGATGAAGAGTATAAAAACTATTGAATTCTTACTCTCCAAAGCCACTGCGGCTTACTTCATATTCCTTTCAATTTCTAGTTAATTAAAACATAGCAACAATGCATCTATCCTATCTAATTATGGTTATTTTAATGCGATCCGTAATTATCAGCTGAATGTAAATATATGTAAATGAATAGAATATTAAATTTGGAACGTGGCGTTGGAAAATGAATGGGACATGAGACATGCACATGCATGTTATTAAATTAATGCCTGTCTACGTTTATTTCATCAACTGAGATTATTTAATCTTTGGCTTTCTGACGCAAGTGCCTATAGCGAGATTACTTACAATGAAACTTTGTCGAAAAAAAATATGTCGGTGTAATTTTGTGTTAATCTTAAAATCTCAAACTCAGATAACATTTATGTGTGTGTATGTTTAAATAAAACAATTGAGATATATTCGGGCTCTGTACAAAAAGTAATTTTAATTAAAATGTAAGAAAATCCGTCGAGGGCTGCCAGTAGCAATAGTCATTCTGAAAATCACTACAAACTTATTTCAACAAGTTAAAATAAAAAAAGTGAAAACATTTCGCTAATTTTGTAGTTGCCTTGGAATTTACATATTATGTTAAAAAATATGAAAATAAACTTCAATTGTTCACACGCCGCCGGCGGTCTCCTGATTTTCGTCATTATAATTCACACTTACTTATACAACTCCCATTTCGTAGTCTACAGACCTATTTCCTCCAATTATACTATTGCTATAATGAGATTCTCTAATCAAGTTAATTCGTGCGTTAACCCTCCAACTGCCGGCTCATTTGGTACATGCGTGTCTGCAGACAATTGGGGTCGGATGGACCCGAGTATTTTTATTTACCCGCTGTTGATTCGACCGTGCTTCCTGTATTAGCCATCATTGTCAAGACCACAGATAGTGTTATTTGTCTATAGATACAAGTCACTATAGCGGATGCTCGTATTTAGAAATCGTACATATATCTGTTTCAAAAAAGGACCTACCGGCAAATAGAGTAAGTAAGAAAATGACTACTTTCTCGGACTCAAAATTGTTCAATGTAATAAAATAAATATCTTTTTTTTTTTCAGCTTATGTTACTTCTGATTTTTTTTTATTTCTTTTTAATGACTTTTTTTCTTCTTTGTTTTGAGACCATAAGTTATACTTCGTAATTTTTACGTCATAATGTTCAGTCATAAAGCCGTTCTGAGTCGTTTTACAACTACCAACGTTTTGAATCATCACATTCTAAAAAATATTAGTTATTGAGATCAACTCAATAACTAATATTTTGAAAGAAAAAAAATTGTTACTTTTTAAAATTACTATTAAAAATCTATTCAATATCCTTATGATTGTAAATTATTAATATTACAGTCTATATACAGCTAAGCGATTACAGAATAGCAGAATTATCGTATTAGATTTTAGTTTATGACCTACGTATTATTTCAGACTTCGTAATTTCTGCGATCCCCATCCGCATTGGAGCAGCGTGGTGGAGTAAGCTCCAGGCCTTCCTAAGGGGAGAGACTCGTGTCCAGTAGTGGGACGTATAATGGGTTGCCATTATTATTATTCCACTCATTTATTCATATTCTCATTGTATATTTTTTTACATATACATGTATATAAAAGAAAAAAACTAAAACAACGTATATATAAAAAAATACAAAATGGTTGCCGCCGGTAGCGGGAGCAAGGTCCAAGCTGTCGGCGGTTAGGGGCTCAGAGAGAGGAACCTCCTCACAAGACGTGCCGTGTCGAGAAGAACCGCTTTCTGCACCAAGCCCTTGATCCAACTTCCCAGCGAGAGCCTCTTAAGGTGATGGTCGAGGCTCTTCGCCATGAGTCCGTTTACTGTGACGACTATCGATACAATTACAGCCGAGTCCACATTCCACATGGCGACAATCTCGTGAGACAAGTCGAGATACTTATTTTTTTTGTCTTTTTCCGCTTTCACGAGATTCTCATCATGAGGGATGGTGACATCGACTATAATTGCGCGGCGTTCCAAGCGATCTATCACCACTACATCAGGCTTATTGGCGACAATAGTCCTATCAGTGATGATAGATCGATCCCAATACATCGTGACATGGTCATTTTCGAGTACTGGGTCGGGTGCATACCTGTAGTACGGCACCTCCGTGGCTACAAGGTTGTATTTGAGGGCAAGTTGCTGGTGAATTATCTTGGCTACTTGGTTGTGCCTGTGCAAGTATTCGCCGTTGGCAAGGCTCGAACAGCCGGACACAATATGCCTGAGGGATTGCCCCGGTCGGTGGCATGCCCGACATATGTCGACCGTGCCATCCTTCAGGATAAACTTCCGGTAGTTATTGGTCATTACCACTTCGTCCATAATTGCACATACAAAACCTTCGGTTTCCCCAAAGAGGTCCCCGAATCGTAGCCAGCCTACAGACGCAAGAAAGTCTACATCGAGCCCATGAAGAGCCCGGTAAAATCGTCCATGCAGCTCCTTGCCCTGCCATACACTCACGCGGTCACTGGTCGTGAGCACCACAGGTTTGTGCCAGTTCTCTTTAGCCAGTGAGAGATGTGTGACTCCGCTGTCAACTGCCACCATATCCCGGTGCATACCCCTATCGGTGGGCCGAAAGTATTCTCTGAGATTGCACACCTCACGGTTGTGGAGGGTTTTAGCACTAAGAAAGCTTCGGGCCCCACACTTCCGTGGGATGTACAATCTCATCACCGATGAGCGTGGATCCCTTATCTAGGGCACCCAGGTCGGTCTGAGTCCACTTGAGTATGCCAAAGGAGTACATCAAGACTGGCATGACCCAACCGTTGAAAGTACGAACCCTATTACCGCCTGACAGGAAACTTTTAAGAACTTTTTCAGGCGGCCAAAGAATCGTACTCGCAACGATTGTTTCATGTCAGCCTCGCATATACCTAAGGCCTCTGACATACCCAAGTACTTGTAGGTTTCGGTTGCGGAGAGCGATCGAAGTTGAATGGAATCCGTGAGTTGTACTCTATTGGATTCCATTATCTCTCCTCGAGTTACATGCATAACTGCACATTTTTCAATTCCAAATTCCATCTTGATAGAGTTACTAAAGTTTTCAGTCACCTTCAATAATTCCATCAGTTGCGAATTATTAGAACCGAATAGTTTCAGATCATCCATGTAAAGCAGGTGAGATATCACCCGACCACCTCTTCGCAACCGGTAGCCGAATCCTGAAGCCTCCAGTAGCGTACTCAGAGGGTTCAGGGCTAGGCAAAACCATAAAGGGCTCAGACTGTCGCCCTGGAATATACCTCTAGCAATTCTTACAGGTTCGCCAACCGCCAGGGGCTGCCGAGATCCTGGATAGCGAAGCACCGTGCTCCATTGCGACATATAATACATGACATGAGGAAGATGCCTAGGGTTGTGTTGATTTTATACAACTCCATCACCCTCATCAGCCATGTATGCGGTACGGAATCATAGGCCTTCTTATAATCTATCCAGCAAGTCGAGAGACTGTTTCGGTTACGACGAACCTGCTGGCTAATGGCCATGTCAAATAGCAGTAGCTCCTTAGCACCACGGGACCCGCCCCTACATCCATTCTAAGAGTAAGACAAGATGGAGTGGTCTTCTATATGCTTAGTAATTTTCACTCTCAGAATGGACGAAGGAGTTTATAGACGGTTGGAAGACATGTGATCGATCTATAGTTCTTGGGTTCCGCGGTGCTACCTGATTTGTGGAGCAGGTGGCTCACGCCAGTTGTTAAGAACTGTGGCAGCGTGCCCGAGTCCAGGGATGACTGGAACTGGGCAGCCAAACGAGAGTGCGAGCTTCGCAGCAATTTAAGCCAGAAGTTGTGCAGTCCGTCCGGTCCCAGAGATTTCCAGTTCAGCAGCGGGCGAACTGCACTGGCCACGTCATGTTCTGATATTAAAACATTCTCCATTTCTGGAATTGGCTCGCACGCTCCTTCAATGCCCAGTATCCAGCCATCCTCAGAGTGTCCGACCAGATGCTGCGCCAAAATGCAATCATCATCCGGTCGGCTCCCGCCAGCTAATCCGGGATCAGGCTGCTCCTACGTTCTGTAAACCCACCTTTGGTCACTTTGGAACATCCTGTTCTGCATGTATCGGTCCACACGTTCTTTATAACGCCTAATTCGGCTTGCCCATGCATAGACTTTCTGCTTCAGGAAGTCAATGCGTTCTGTGATGCGATCTAGGTAGTGTTGTGGGCTGACTCCAGTCCCTGAGAACGCTCGCCTCACAAAACGCATCACTCTTGGGCGTGTGTTGCCCATCCTGAAGCAGAATAACTTGCCAATGAGTGCTCTGGTTTCGGCGATACGGCGCTCAATCCGGCACTGCCAGGCTGGTACGGTGGGTCTCGGTCGTGTAGCTGTGTCAATATTTGCAAATTTGATACGAGCTACGCGACACGCCGCGACCGCTCCACAGTACAGGATTGAGTGGGTATCGCTAAGGTCTTTACTATCATTTATGTACTCCGGTAATATTGTGTCCAGAGCACTCACTAGCGCTACATTACGTCTATGCATTGGCAACCGCGGTCTACATTCGGCCAAGGTGGACTGATACTCAAGAAGAGCATGTTCCAAAGCGCCTCTAAGTTGCTCAATGTATTGGTTACTTACGGTTGTGGTGACCTCGTCTATCTCCTCCCCACCGGCACATTGTGACACATTCACAACACTAACATGCTGCGACTGTACCACACGCGGCGGCGGGGTGGGCCAGAGCGGTCACTCGCCGCCTCGGAGCGTAGCCGATCAAGCACAGTGTCATCGAGCATGTGGCCACGCTGAATGACACGCACCTGATCCGATAGACGTTGGCTCGAAACACAGACTGTTGGCTCAAGAACCTAGAACAGAGAGAGCATACGACTGCGGTACGCAGTGAGGTTAGTTCCTCCCTCTGTAGCCCCAAAGAATGCGCGCATCACTTTTTCATTTTTTGGTTGCGTCCATTTCATGCGCTGCACGTTACTACCGACAGCGGGGACCCTGCTCGGGGCCGGTTGACCTCGAGGTCCCAAGCCGGCCGGTAGCCGGGGTCTTCCACGCCGACGCGCAGGTGTTGGTGTCGACGGCGGGGAGTGGTACTCGTCGCTGGAGCTGGAGGAGGCGGCGGCCGGCGGTTGCGAGGCGGTGCTCAGCGACGAGCCCGGTGCTGATGCGTGTGCTTCACGTCTGGCTTTCGCTCTTGTGATCATAATTCTTCATTATATTGCCATTTTACTGTTGTATATGTCGATGTTTATTGCTAATATTGTGACTTCTGTGACATTTCTTTCTTGTCATTTTATACGAAAATATCATTGTCTTTGTTGTCGGTTTTAATGGAGTAAATACCTTTAATTTTGGTGTGAACCTTTTCGATGTTCCTTTTTATTGTGGTTTTGATTGCGGGTTGGGATGTTCGTATGATTTTTATATTTTATTTCTGTAAATTTTCGGATCAAAGAATTATGTCATTGTTCAAAAGGAGGGTTGCCAGGTTATTTATTTTTTTTTTTTTAATTAATTTCTGTGCCATACAAAACAACTTAGGCATAAGGTAACACCTCTACATATTGTTCTTCGAATTTTACGAAAATGTCTTATACAATGTGTACCAGGGATGAGTGACAGCCCGGCGTTTTTCGAATATTTGTACAAAATTAAGGATAATTACTCTTATATATATGGCCGACTTACCGGCTTTGTTTTTTTTAACGATTTTTTATTGTTTTAGATATATATAATAATACGCGTGACGTGCTGCAGTTTTTTTACGATATTTCCAAAATTTTTATTTATTTATTTATTTACTTATGAATCACCAACAAGATTATATGCTAATACTTACATAACTAAGGCATTTTAAAGTTTATAAATACATATAGTCTCACTTATAGGTAATTACAACATGCATAAAACTTAGAGTTTTTACATCTGTCTTCATTCATTTTTTTATTGACTAGCCGACATCATAGTTTATCAATTAAAATTATCAAACATAACCAAAATGTAATAAAACATTGATCATCACACAAGATGTAAAAACTTAGAAAGTTTAAAAAATCGTTAAAAAATACCATAGCCGGTGATAAGTACCATATAATATATAACAGTAATTAATATTAGGAATAAGTTTTAATTTTTTTTTAACAAAATTAAGTATTTTGTTAAAAAAAAATTAAAAACTTATTCCTCGGACACATTGTAGACTACACATCGACTATAAAAAGCGGTGTTGTGTCGTCGATGAGACTACAGTATTGTCTAACCATCCATGTAAACTTCATGCTTGTTTGCCATCATCATAAAATAAAAAAACCCCTACATAACTCAAATTAATGTAATTAAAAAATAGAACATTTACATTTCATGCCAAACAAGGAATACTGGGCGCATCTGTCCAAACTAATTATTGGCTTAATGGCTTGACCCACTGGCCCTCATCGTAAGCCGGGCCAGCGATAAATATTCATTACCAAACAAAGGGGTCATTTTAGACCCGTAAACAATCATTTGTTCCGCAAAACGGACGGTTGTGCGTTTGTCTAGCAAAACAATGAGTGGCCTTCACAGATCGTTTATGTGTCATATTCTTAACGATTCCATATCTCTTAAAGAAAAAAAAATGCACTTTATATCCTACTAGCTGTTGCCCGCGGCTGCGCCCTCATGTAGGTCGCTTTTCGCGTAATAATCTCTAATCTAAGTCAGCTAATACCCTATCTGTATAACAAATTTCATCAAAATCCGTTCAGTAGTTTCGGCATGATTGATGGACAAACAACCAAACATGGTTCACATTTATAATATTAGTGTAATTAAATATATTTTTAATATAAACTGGCTGTTGCCCGCGGCTTCGCCCGCGTGGATGTCGTTTTATAAACATTTTTTCCTGAATTTTCTTTGCTATTAACCACGGAGCCCGAGACCTTTCCAACGAATGCAAAACCGTGGAAACCGGTTCGTGCGTTCTGGAGTTATAGCGTCAGGAAGGAAAACCCGACTTATTTTTATATTATAGATAACGAACAAAATAGGTTATATATATATAATTTTGTGGTGCAAAGTCCATGAAAGAAAAAAAAAACAACGAGTTGCACTCCGTGAATGCCGGCGTGAAACTTGAATATCAACGTTGTGCATTTTTGCAAATCTGCGTGTTGTGTCCGTCTTACGCACTTTCGATCAGGGTCACGTGTCCTGACGCGTGTTTCACATTTTTACCCATCACAAAAAGTGCTAGGCGGTTAGCGCCGCCTTAGAACCTAACCTAACCTAAATATGAACGATACATGGCATTGTGAGAAGTTGGCATTTTGAGAATTTAGCGTTTTGAGAAGTTGTCTTTATGCGAGCAGTTGGCATTTTGCGAAGTGGGCATTCTGAGATGATACGACAAATATAATGTATGCGTAAGGCCAATAAAAGGTACGTACTACAAGTTGCGTTTGTTTGATTTTGTTAGCTTATCAACTGCTTCTTGATCAACTTTTTTTTGTTTAGTCTTATCTTGCCGTTTGTAAAAGAGAGTATGGAACATTCTGTTGATACCTATTTTTATTATTAAGTATTTTTGGACTATTATTAATTTATTTACTTTGACATATTAATCAACGTATCAGTTGTTATTCGCTTTCATTTTATATTTGTAATTTGACCTATCACAAGCAAATTCTATTATTTCCAAGTGATTAAATGAATTTTTGAGTTTTGAGTTTTTTGAGTTTTGCTTCCAGCAATATAAAAACAATCGTATTATTAAATGGTATTAGATTAGATTAGATTAGATTTTATTGCAAACAATTCACAGTTCATGGTTAGTAATATATAAAAACTTATGGTCTATGTTAGTAGTAGTTATATAAGTACCTGCTTAGTAAATTTTTTTGATTTTATTACATTAAGTTTTCGGAATTGATTAAGTTTTCGGAAGTTTTCGGGATTGAATTTTTTTGATTATATTACATTAAGTTTTCGGATTACAACATTCTAAGAAACTTAAAAAATCAGAGCGCACAAAACAGCATACTTAAATTGCCATTTTTCTCGGAACAGACTATCTTGGCATCGAAACAGTATAGGCATGTGGAATGTGATGAATAATTCATTGCGTAATACATAGTTATTCACTTTTAGCTTCTTTTGTAAATTGATACGATTTATTAAGTACATACCTAAGGGAGAAAAAAACGTTTTGTCGATTTAGAATGCATACCAAAAGCTTGTGTAAGCCTTTTTAGGGTTCCGTAGTAAACAAGGAACCCTTATAGTTTCGCCATGTCCGTCTGTCTGTCTGTCTGTCTGTATGTCCGTCCGCGGTTTAGCGCAAAAACTATTAGTACTAGAGACTTGAAATTTGGCACAAGTATACATCTTAATTACGCCGACAAAGTGGTAGAATAAAAACGTGAAAAATATATTTTTTATGGTAACCTCCCCTACTAATAATGCGCGGTTTTTTTATTTTATTTTCGATTTTCATATAATGTGAGGTATCGTTGGAGAGGTATTTTAAAAATATAAGAACATCATTTTTCGATTTAGTTAAGTGTTTGTGACTTATTAAGCTTTAAAGTGCAAATTTTCGTTAGACCCAAGTGTCCCCCCCCCCCTACAGACTAAACGGTTGTTGTTAGAAATTCAAACGTTACGGCGATAGTAGCTACATATAACGAAATTAAAAGGAAAACTATCACACCTAAGTTGGCCCTGCAAGTTTGCGAGTAATAGTCGACTAAATGTATTTTATGTAGAAAATTTCAAACAACTCCATAGAAAATATTTATTTATTTTTTTCATTATGTTTCTCACTCTGTAACTACGGAACCCTACACTGCGCGTGGCCCGACACGCACTTGACCGGTTTTTTTATATGTGATGGCATTTACCCGAATCATTATTTCCTGCTGCCAACAAAACAATTTTATTTTTGTATAGCAGTGGTGTACCAGATATATTGCACCAGACTACGTGCCTAGCTTTAAAAAATAAAAAACCTTAAACTCCAACTTAAAAAAAAAAACAATTTCAATAAAGTACAATTACGGTAATCGACATAATAAAAACGTCAGGCTACAAGATAATGCGGCGATTCATGGCACTGATGGCTTTTCCCATGACAATTCTTTTGTCACGGTGCAAAAGAACGGGTTCACGTAATTGAACCAAAAACTTTAAAACTCAGTTCATTACATTATTCTCGTGCTTAGCTCGAATAAGGAAATAACAATACAATTTGGGTACTGAACACCTTGGGTAAGACCCTTTAGGTGCGAAAGAATACCCATAATAAGCTGCGTAATTTTTGGTAAGTATAGGGGAAAAACTTCTACGCAGATGTCTAAAGGTATTCATATACTATCCATATAAACTGAAGCATACAGAGGCTACAGTATCATTTACCATCAGTGTATCCTATTTTGCTACTCCATGAAATTAAAAATATATTCAATTAATTATAGTAATGGAATGTAAGAGTAAGTAGTTAAAGTAAAAAAATATTTAGTCCACCCGTTCATTTTAGGGTTAAATTATGATCCAACATTAGTCTGAAAATAATCGCGACCATCCCAACCCGGAATCAGTCACTGGCTGCGAGCAAAAACTGAACAATAGGGTTCGTTGCACTCGGATGAACGACAAATTTGCCGAGCACTGCGCACGCGCACCTACACCTGAAGCCATTGACATTTATTATTTTGTGCTTGCATTGTGTGTGATGAGTAGTTGCGTAGTGCGCGCTATGTAATGCTATCATTACATATATTATATTTTTTTATTTAAATATTTTTTTTAAATGATAAATATCTCTATTGTTTTTAATGATATGGAAATATTTTGGTACTGTTAATTTATTTTGATTAATTATAACCTAAGATAAAATATTTATGTTTTTGTAAAAAAAAGGTGCGTGTACTTATGTACGTGCCTGAGAACTTACAATTATTTATAATCTAAATTTTAAATAGGTAACCAATGATAAATACTTAACATTAGTTATTTAATAACATTTAGTATTGTTAGATAAATTAAATAATTCTATTTTAATTTATTCAATAAATAATACATATTACATAAGGATAGTTAACTTCAATTATATTGGAGCACCTACAAAAGTATTATAAGCACAATTATTTTCATTAATATTTTTTTTTTTTATGTTTTAAAAGTGGCAAACAAGCATACAGTTCACATTGATGTTAAGTGATGACTGCAGCCTATAGACACCCACACAATGACCAGAGGTAAAAATGCAGATGCGTTACCACTCCTAAGGCCTAAGGTGTTATGCCTCCGTGCCGGAAATTACAGGGCCGCACACTACCACCTGACCGGAACACGATAGTGCTGAACACTACCATTTAGCGGCAAGTATATTAGGAAATACGGTAGTGCCTACGCCCGCGAGCTCCGCCACTGGAGCTCTACCACCAGCGAATAGCGAATAGTAAATAATTTAATCAAAATATTTAATTTTAATCACTACTGAATAATTTATTCGCACGTAGGTATGTAATTCGCATATTTTTTGAGACTTATATATAATAAACGGGCCACTTCAATTTTATGTTACGGTGATATTTTTTTAATAAGAATTTAAAATAAAAACTCGTGTTTTAATCACATGACATTTCGAAGTGGATTACTTTTCCTTATGTTGCGCATAGTCCGACATGCACTTGGTCGTCTTTCTCATATTATGAGATCATAATGATAGCGACATTAGAAACTAAATAGTCTAATATGAATAGGAATAAAAACTCTGTCATCACAAACGGCTAACGATTAATGAATGTCTCATATCCATACAATGCTTTATTTATGAATAGGCTATATGTATATTTTTTCTTAATTCTAAATTAAAAACTGTTCAATTTGAATCTATGTTACATTTGTGACGGACGGCGTCGGAACGACCCCTACCGTCCACTAGCGGAAAAAAATTCTTCTAGCGGTAGAGAATTATTCCCCTAATGCTAACTGACTAGTAAGTGCAAATAGGAGTTTTGGCGGGCAGCTTGAAAGATGCGTGTGGTGCTCTTATTTTATTTCATTTTCTCGGTGTATTTTTGAGTTATATTAAATAAAGTTGGTGGCATTTTGTTTGATATAGGCTTATTACAGTGCTCGTGTATAGTGAAATAGAATAACAGTGCGAAAACACGTTCTATCGGGTTGCCTCCAAAACTTCATTCTAAATGTTCTGGTAAAGTGGCCATCGCTTTACTCGATTATTGACTGTGACTCTGACTGACGTACTGATAAATTGACTGACTGACTCTGACTTTCACGTTGTTTATTACGAATACGAAACTTGACACTGGCAATATACATAAAAAGCGATGTCATAAATAAAAAAAAGTGCAAATACGTTTCGGTCGCTTTTTAGCAAGTTCATACATTTTTTTTTGATTAGACGTCTTTAATGTACTAACTAAGGCGTCGGTTGGCGACGACTCTACCACCCACTAGTGGAGGGGTCTTCCGTTAGTGCAGTCATTCAACTGAGTAATAGTGGTAATATTTATTTTTCGCAATAACACATGCGAGATCCGAAGTCTTCTACTTCGGAAGCTTAGTGGTAAAGCGGCTGGACTGGTTATCCTGAGGTCGCAGGTTCGATTCCTGCCCGAAGTCAATTTTTTCTTTCCGGTTTTTCTTTAATTTCTGAATAATAGTGATCAAACTATTCCAATCTGGCGGTAGTGAATACAATAATAGACCAGCAGCGTCCCGCGATAAAACTACTGCCACTGCGATCGTTAACCCATTTGCTAAGCGTCGCTATTATGATGGGGGGATGTATTGCAATAGGGGGTTGCGAAAGGTATTTGTTCAGCAGTGGGGAGCGCTCCTAAATACCAGCTTGGTCCCCTTGACTCTATTCAAAAACGTGCCATTCGAATCGGCAACGACCCAAGAATCACAGATAGATTCGAAGATCTGAGTCTGCACGGAGACATCGGATGTCTGTGCATTTTCTACCGCCTTTACAATAGTGATTGCTCTGATTAACTGTTCGATCTAGTACCATCGTCTACATTCCTAAATCGCACCACCCGCCGAAGAGAGAAGTTCCACCCGTACAGGTTGGATATTTGGATATGCTCAACGGTCCGATTCACGCGTTCATTCCTGCCTATAGCCTAACGAACTTCCCTCTGAGGTGTTCCCCCGCCGCTACAATATGGGGTTCGTCAAAACTGGCGTCAAAAGAGTCCTTCATTGCTGGCAGCGCGTTGGCAACTCCCCTGGTGTTGCAAATATTCATAGGCGACGATAACCACTTTCCATCAGGTGGCCCGTATGCGTGTCTGTCAATCCTTTGACATAAAAAAGTGGACGTCTCGTCTTTGGATGAAATAATAAAGTATGGTACCTATGTTGTTCAAAAATATAGGAGAACCTATAAAAATGCTGCAAACAAAATTCCTTTATAAATAAATCGTCATTAAAACAAAATCTGGATAAAACCGAAAACCGGTTCAAAAGAGCGAAGTGGAAGTCGAAACTAATGGGCATGCGAGTTGAACTATGAACTGGGATGCGACGAAAAATTGAGCGATTATAAACCTTATTCCCGAAAAATAATGCTCAATGAGAATGGCTCCGACTTTGACGTGTTTTCGTGAACTGGGCTAATAATTGTTTGGTGACTTTGGACTCTTCAAACTCAATGAATTACAGCTGAAAGTCTTGATAAAATAGAGTGTAAGGGATAAAAGATTTAAAATATACGAAAGGCAGTAGAAACGCTACTGCCTTTCGTCCAAAAATTACAGGATATTTAGTCTTTTTAATCGACACGAAATTCATATTCGGAAGCTATGTTATAAGCGTCTATAGATATTTTTAGCCTGATAAAATTAAAGCTTTGCGGACCAACTGTTTATCAAAGCTTTAGCGATAATCAGACTGATGTGATTTCATGTTCCGCATGAAAGCTATAATAATATTGATCAAGATCAGGAGTGGTTCTTAAATAAAATCATAAAATAATAATTGTTTTATATTATTTCGCATTAACACATGCTTGTGAAATATATTTTATTTAAAGAAAAATGGAAAGAAAAATTTGACTTCAGGCGAGACTCGAACTCGCGGCCTACTGGGAATCTAGTCCAGCCGCTCTTCCAATTCAAACAGGACTTCAATAGCTCAATTGAGGTGCCTCTGCATCATGATGACGACTACGGGACCAACAAGGCAGTTATTTTATATTTATCTTAATTTAGAAAACTAAATTATTTTTTTATTAAAACAAATTTTATTCATTTAAGTTTGGCTAGGTAACAAGAGGACTCAAAAGTTAGAGGTCCTATCGTTAAATTTCTTTTTGTCATTTGGCATGATAAATAATGAAGCGCGCATGGCCCCGCGGCTGGTATAGATCGTAATCGATCTACTCGGTTAAGCGATACGGGCGCGGTTGGGTGTCTGTTGGGTGACCGCTAGTGTTAAATTAAAATGCGCGTTTCTGTGCTTCGGAGTACACGTCAAGCCGTCGTTCCCGGTCGTTAAACCTTGTCGGAGGCCTTAAGGCGGTTCGAAAAAATCCGATAACGGGTTGGCCACTATCCCTTATCTCCACCAACCTGCATTGGAGCAGCGTGGTGGAGTAAGCTCCAGGTCTCCTCCCAAGAAGGGGAGAGACTCGTGCTCAGTAGTAGGACGTATCAAGGGTTGCCATTATTATTAAGGTAACAAGGGAACGCAAGAGTTAGAGGTCATGTCGTATCTCGGCAGGTTTTGCATTTCACTGACGAAATTAAATTTCTTAATGACATGACAAATGATAACAATGACGACATATCTAAAAAGTTTGGAGTGAGATATCAATAAAACACCCAATTCTAGTTGCCGTTATAACAATTTAGTCAATAGATCTAATCGTGAGACAATTGGTCTAACTCTCTTGACACTAATGCGTGTGTGAACTAATACAAACATCCTGTACGTTTCGTCCTCGAGGCATCCTGTATAGTGATTGGTGTCAAATTGTCAGGATTTATTACATACGGCAATCCAAATGTTGGGATACCAATTTGTTTGTATGATCGGCGGTGAGATTCTACATAATTTTATGCAGAACTATTTTCTATTTTAAAGAAAAATGGAAAGAAAAATTTGACTTCAGGCGAGACTTGAACTCGCGGCCTACTGGGAATCTAGTCCAGCCGCTCTTCCAAAATAAAATATATTTCACAAGTATGTGTTAATGCGAAATAATATAAAACAGAACTATTTTCCTTGGTGTTTTTTAGGGTTCCGTGGTAAACAAGGAACCCTAATAGTTTCGTCATGTCCGTCTGTCTGTCTGTCTGTCCGTCCGCGGTTCAGCGTAAAAACTGTTAGTACTAGAGACTTGAAATTTGGCACAAGTATACACCTTAATCACGTCGACAAAGTGGTAGAATAAAAACATGAAAAATAAAATTATTTTTGGTACCTCTCCTACATGTAACGCACGGATATTTTTTTATTTTTCGTTTTCTATATAGTGTGGGATGTCGTTGAATAGGTCTTTCAAAAATGTTACGGGTGTGCTAACATCATTTCTGGATTTAGTTAACTATTTGTGACTTATTAAGCTTAAAGTGCCAATTTTCGTTAGAGTCAAGTGCCCCCTCCCTCTACCAACTAAACGGTTGTTGTTAGAAATTCAAACGTTACGGCAATAGTAGCTACATATAACGAAATTAAAAGGAAAAATATCACACCTAACATAGGTTAGGTTTTACAAATTTTGCGAATAATACGGCCAAATACTCAAACTTCACTCAAACCTAAGTGGAACTTAAAAGTCTTCTATCTTTATAAAACACATTCAAACGATAGAGATAGCGCACATTTGAGGGTTGCTTCAAATTGGGTGACGTTTGAGTATTCGGCCGATAGTCGACCATATAATATTCGAAAATTTTAAACAACTCCATAGAAAATATTTATATATTTTTTTAATTACATCAATCAAACCTAAAAACTACACTGCGCGTGGCCCGTCACGCACTTGACTGGTTTTTTTATGTAATGGAAGTGGCAAACAAGCATGCAGTTCACATTGATGTTTAGTGATGACTATAGCCTATAGACACCCACACAAAGACCAAGGTCAAAATGCAGATGCGTTACCACTCCTGAGGCTTAAGGTGTCATGCCTCTGTACCGGAAATCACAGGGCCGTACATTACCACCTGACCGGAACACGATAGTGCTAAACACTACCATTTCACGGCCAATATATATGGTAATGCGGTGGTGCCTACCCCCGCGAGCTCCGTCACTGGAGCTCTACCACCAGTAAACCGCTTGCCACCATTTTGTTTAGACTATACCTTCTCGAAGTCCGAACGCACTCTTCGCCATTGTTGTCAACAAGTGCAACACCCACGTATGTAAACGTACTACCATCAGCCACACAAGTGAATATTACGTAGGCAGATAGAATTCGGTTAACGCGGCGGTCACTTACGACCGCTGTAAGTGTGGGCGGTAATTGCCGGGGCGAATGGGAAACAATGAACTGACCTCCGTCCGTATCTATGAGTTTTATTGGTCTGTTTGAAGTGTATAGCGCGTGAAGTGAATGATATTTTTGGGGGCAAGTATGTTCTCGTTTTTCATAGAGTTCGACTGAGCTGTTTTTGGTTAACGCTTTGTTTTGAATTGGTTTTGAGTTATTGGTTTCTGTTTGCTAAGGCATCTCGAATTTTGTGATAAAAGTGATTGATAAATTTATATTGCAAAATTCCTACCAGTTGCAAAATATTTTTCATGTTGTCAAAGATTTAAAAAATAAAAAAGCTGACCTGGCGTACTACTTACCGCTATAACATGCTATTAATATTTTTAAATCATTTTTTTTACATACACACCTTTTGCTGGCAATAATTAACACGTTAAAGGAAGATTTGTCCAATTTGGTGCAGCAAATTTTGGATTGCGGAGTTTGATTCGACAAAAAAAAACAAAATAGATTGCAAATTGAAAAGTTTGAAAATCAAATGTATTTGTTTAAAATTTGACATCGTAAATCAATCTTGTGGAAAGTTCATCTTTTTCATAAAAATTATAATCTACGCGACCTTCGTCACATTACATTTCAGACATTGCCTCTCACACGGAAAAATTTTAAATATCTTCTACGGCACCCAACATTAAAAAAATAACGCTCATAGTCAATCTCTATGCCCTCGCAATAAATAACCCATAAAGATTGTATTATTATGTGATATAAGTAAAATTTTGAAACCCCATAAACCGCCTATCAAGTGCATCGTAACCTGCCATCATACACTAGGTAGCTAAACGCGGCATGCGCTTTATGGTGTACGGTGTAGTATTATTACATATTCTCTGACGGTGGACTACACAGGTTTTGCTATGGATGATTTATCAAAGGACTTAAAATTTACTTAACTTGTGGATGAACACAGAACCTCTATCTAGTATATAAATAATATAATAATGGCAACCCATTATACGTCCCACTGCTGGGCACGAGTCTCTCCCCTTTTTAGGGGGAGGTCTGGAGCTTACTCCACCACGCTGCTCCAATGCGGATTGGTGGAGGTGGGTGGGTTAGTGGCCAACCCGATGTCGGATGTTTTCAAACCGCCCATAAGGCCTGCGACAAGGTCTAACGACTGCTATAGCAACCGGGACCGACGTCTTAACGTGCCCTTATTTAATTTGTTACTAGCGGTCACCCATCACACTACCCGACCGCGCCCGTAGTGCTTAACCGAGTAGATCGCTTATGATCTACACCAGCCGCTGGGCCATACGCGCTTCAAGCTATCTAGTATGTCACACGAAAGCTGAGGCGTAATGCGGTTCATATACATTATACTAGTGGCCCGCACCGGCTTCGCACGGGTGCAATTTAGAATTTAGGAACTTACATAATATTGCAACTGTAAATTGAGATGTACGCTATCCTATCTGGTAAGTTGGATCAAAAAACACACGGTGTGCAAGTTTGATTAAAATCGGTTAAGTAGTTTAGGAGTCCATTGCGGACAAACACAGTGACACGTTACGCATTATAATATTAAGATTTAAGGTATCTACTCTATAATGACGCGCATTCCCATTTCCCAAGCGAGCGCTGCTACCGAGCAGACCTTTTCACTCAGGTGTAAACCCCAGTAAGCCCCGTCGTGCGTCGGAGCTGATACACACACTTGTTTTGCTGATTGTAGAAATTATGTTAGCGGATTTTCTCGCGTATACAACCTCCCAACTTCTTTTTATATCTGACGTTTCGGTTGCTTTCCAGATATTCCAGCTGCCGTGGTCACGGGCAAACTGCCTCAGTTTACCAGTATGAAGCTCGCGAAAACCTGCGAATGCGTTGTTTTATTGTAAATTTTTCTACTTAGATACTATGTATGTATGTATGTATCTTAACGCCAGGTCCCTAACGGGGTAGGCAGAGAGTGTAGAGCGCCAGATATCCCGGTCCTCGCATACCTCTCGTGCCTCGTCTACCTTCATCATTCTCTTCATACATGCACGGCGATTCCTAAGAGTTTTAATCCCACCATCAGACAGAACTCGACCTATGTGGCCATGGTAGGTCAGTTTTGGTCTTCCTGGGCCTCTGCAACAATCCACATTCGCATTGTATATCTGTTTAGTCATTCGCTCATTCGACATTCTTTCTATATGCTTGAACCATAGATACTATGTGAAGCGAAAAATTGACAGATGGACGTGGACTTCGGTAGCTCAATTAGGAGAGTGATCCCAATAGTTTTTTAAATATTTAAAGGACTAGTGGTAGAGATCCAGTGACGGAGCTCGTGGGCGTAGGCACCACCGCATTACCTTATATACTTGCCGCTAAATGGTAGTGTTCAGCACTATCGTGTTTCGGTCAGGCGGTAATCTACAGCCCTGTAATTTCCGGCACACAGGCATAACACCTTAGGCTGCAGGAGTGGTAACGCATCTGCATTTTGACCTTGGTCTTTGTGTGGGTGTCTATAGGCTGCAGTCATCACTAAACATCAATCTGAACTGTATGATTATTTGCCACTACCATTACATAAAAAAAAATTGTAATAAAACCTTGTGTTCAGGCCGTACTTGACCCGACACCACTGGGATCCCTAATCAAGTCGTTCTCCCAATTGAGCTACCGAAGTCCTCGTCCATCTATCGATTTTTCACTTCACATTGTATTACCACATGGCGTTGCAATAAAATGTGAAGGAAAAATTCGACAGACAGGTCTCGACTTGTGTTGCCTACCATACACATAGTTATTTGTCGGTGCCTTTTTAAGTTTACGAGTTATTTTAATGCGTTTGTAAAGTAGTCCACATACTAATGTTATAGACATCTATTCATATCAAAAATGAAATCTGTACACAATGTATGTGTTTAAATAAGCGGGTCGTGGTTGAAGGTGGTAGATATCTGCAGTCCGCGAATATCTGAAATAATTGTAGAATCAACAAAAAATATTTTACTGGGAGATAGATAAGATCAGCCATTGTCAAAGTACTTTCCGCGGATCCCTGAGGTTCCGCTTAACATCTATTAGGGTTATATAGCAATCGGTCTTCATCAATTTACTGGTGGTAGAGTTCCAAGTGTAGGAGCTCGAAGGCGTAGGCACCACTGCATTACATAATCTATCTGCTGTAAAATGGTAGTTTTCAACACTATCGTGTTCCGGTTAGATGGTAACCCACGTATGGCCAGTAATAACCATCACAGAGACATACCAACTTAAGTCTTAGGGGTGGCAACGCATCTGCATTTTGACCTCTGACTTTTGTGTAGATATCTATAGACTGCAGTTATCACTTAACGTCCATGTGAGTTGCATGCCTGTTTGCAACCTTCAGTACATAACAAAATGTATTTCAACCCAGTCTAAGCTTTTCGTAAACATTACTATAAAAATTAATGTTTGGTTGCAAGAAAACATTTGTTAAATTTATTGTTAAAATGTTACATCCTTCTCTAACTTAAACAAATTTGTTAATTTCATTTCATTACCTCCGCCAAATTAACAGAGAATTGTTCACATGCGTTGACCACCATCAGCAGTTAGCGAGCCAGTTACCGGACGCCGCGCAGTTGGCTCGGCGCCAGTTAACGGCTTCGTTTTAGTTTAGTGTCCCTTTTTCGCATGACGTTTAAATATTAGTCACTAGCGGCTCGCCCCGACATTGCATGGGTAGAATGAATGTAATATAGCCTATGTTACTCAGTGAAGACGCAGCTTTCTAAGTGTGAGAGAATTTTTGAAATTGGTCTATTAGTTTTTGTGTGAAAACGTTACAAACACACATACACGTTAAAAACACAAATGTTTCCTCTTTATAATATAAGAATAGGTAAATGTTACCAGATAGGTACCTCCATTGACATATACTATAAAGCTGTTAGTTTGAATCTGTTTGGGATGCGATTTTATATGCCTAGTACTATTCTTCAAGAATACAATCGATAACTGGCAAACAATAAGATTCTTAGAAAGTAAACAGATACAACCAACTGTAGCGTCCACTACATTAAGGCGCCAACTAGTGGAACACAGATGAAACCTCACAGTACTTGTCTAGTACGATAGATGGCGTACATTCGAATTACATCGCACATGCGAAGATTTCTCAAGAGTTGGCATATATACAACTTCCCTACGTCAACCGTTGGGCCGCGGCCCGCCAGGCGCTACCACCTCGCCTGGTCGCCTTCCACCCGTTCCGCCACAAAACTATCAGTAAAGGTTCAAGGTTTATATTTATTGTTTTGGTGGAATGAATAACAACAAAACACAAAGATAACAATTAACAAATCAATTTCGTTGTCTTCGCCAAATTAACGGAGTATTGTCCACATGCGGTGACCGTCATCAGCAGTTAGCGGTCGCCGCGCAGTTGGCTAGGCGCCAGTTGCTGCTTTACCGCTTCATTGCAGTTTAGTGTGCCTTTTTACACGTGCTGTTTCAATCCTTTTTTATTATTGTTTAGTAAAGATACGTTGATATGCAGTTACTTTAGTAAACAATAATAAAAAAGGATTGAGTTACTTAATCCTATTAGTTAAAATTGAAGTAGAAGTTAGCATTATGAACATTGTGTAGAGTAAAATAGATTTCAGCACCTTCGCCGAATTAACAGAGTACTGTCCACATGCGGTGACCGTCATCAGCAGTTGGTGATGACGGTCAGCGGTTAGCGGACGCCGCGCAGTTGGCTTGGCGCCAGTTAATTGCTTTATTGCAGTTTAGTGTGCCTTTTTACGCATGATGTTTGATTATTTATATTATTGTTTAGTAAAGGTACATTAATATGCAGTTACTTAATCCTATTCATTAAAATTGAAGTGAAAATTAGCATTTTAAACATTGTTTGTAATAAAATAGATGCTGTCGCCCCCGCCAAATTAGCAGAGTATTGTCCACATGCAGTGACCATCATCAGAGGAGTTAGCGAGCCAGTTAGTGGACCCTGCGCAGTTGGGTCGGCGCCAGCTAACTGCTTTACTGCTTCATTGCAGTTTAGTGTCTCTTTTTCTTTTTCTCATGTTATCTGAAATGTATGTGACTTAGAATTTCTTATGTTATCTTACATACCATAGACTTCTTGTAGGTTTTCCTATAATCTAAAGATTACATCTTGGAAAATGTCCGGCATATAGTTTGGATATTTTTCATAATTTCAATGCAACAAAAGAGACTAATTTCGCTGATAAAAGTACTAAGCCTAAAATTTATATTCGTCTAAAATAAAATAAAAAGTAGTAACAGTAATTAATCACCCGGTAAACATGAAAACGTATGTAGATAAAGATAGATATATAATAACTCACCAAGAATAACCATGTCAATAAGTAGGAACAATATGCCATATGTTCAACTATAACACATACAATAGAAGTAGTTCGGCACTAGATTGACGTCGTAAATGCTAGTCCAAACTGTAAGACGAGGGGACGACACATAAAATGTTGTGACTTCATTTCCAGGCATAAAATTTTAGGATGCAATTCCTGCGCTATGTTTTAGAACGGCCTAGGTTGGATGACCTCGTAGCTGACCCTTTAACCCTTCCCGGGTTAAAGGATATCATGAAATTTTTTAGACTTTTAAAGTACCCTCTGTTTCTCGGAGGACAGGCAAGAATTAGATATGGAATTTTCAAAAATAACTTAGTAAAATAATTTACTGTTAATATATGATTTTGCTTTTACTATATGTAATGGTTATTCACTCTAGGTAGTTTATGATTTATTGACGTTTTGAAAGTATCTGTAAAGATCTATTCTAAATAAAAAATATTTTCTATTCTATTCTATTCTTTCTAACATCTCAACACAATATAATTTGTCTATAATTCGTTTTAAAACGTTTTAGATAGGAATTTTTCAACACAATACAATTTGTCTATAATTCGTTTTAAAACGTGTTTTAGTGTTTTGTTTGTATTTTCATTTATTGTTTTGTTTTTTCGTTGATATGGGTCCAACACGTAGAGCATTTCGAGAATGTCGTTTCAATTTGTAATAGATCCCTTTCGACGGGTCTTCTTTTAACTGTATCTCTAAGTAATATAGACAACGACACGAAGAAATCGTGTTTTTGGCAATTCTAAATTTGCCAAAAGTTGGGTATGTATTGGTTGGGATACGGTAATACATCTACGCCCTTATTCATAATCGTATTTTAGCTTAAGTGTTCCTAATCTCTCCTTTGTCTTTTTCTATCCTGCACATTTGACAATGCAACTGACAAACACAAAGCATTCCATAGCTCAAACGCATCTAATGCATGAATAAGGGGTTGTATCTTTACGGAAAGATATACTTACCTTACTACCCAAAGATTTCTGATTGCGGGGTTTGAGAAGAAACAAGATCAGGTCAAAATATTGCTTCACGCCTTATGACCGGTTGGGGTAGGCATAGAGCATGCATTGCATGCATTACATGTAATCACTTACGATTTGCCATTGACGTTTTGTGCCATGTAATGTGGTGGCAGCTCCTGCTCTGATTTTTTATTGCGATGTTATTTAAGAAATTACTGATGGTAGAGCTCCAGTGACGGAGCTCGCGGGTGTAGGCACCACCGCATTACCTAATATAATAATTTCTGGCACAGAGACATAACACCTTAGGCCTCAGGAGTGGTAATGCATCTGGATTTTGACATTGGTCTTTGTGTGGGTGTCTACAAGTCACTTTCATTGGTGCTTTCCCACCAATTTTCCCCCTTATTACCTATTATAACCTCATTTTTGGGCAAAAATGAATCATCGAAATGAATTTCACGTCGGTTTCATGCAATATCCAACATAAAACAATAAACAAATTGAAAAACCTCCTAAAATTCAAATCTATTACAAAGACATTGCTTCCAGTTAGTCGAATTATCTTTGCCACGCAAGATTAGTTCTTGTAGCCTGTCATTTTTTTCTCAAATGGACAATTGTCGTTGGGCTCTAATGGCCAATACACCTGTCGTAAAACTCCCGTAACTCCAGCGATGGTTCTAAATGAAACGTTCCATAAAAGTGTATTGTAGTTCTATACTATAATAAGGCATTGTTAGCTTATTCGTTTGAAAGTAGTAATCTGTGACAGTTAGGGTTACATTTTTATATTGTAAACGGGACTTACACCCATATTCTAAGTCGTAACCTCGACCTTAACTCAACCTTTCTCAAGGGAATTGGTATTCTTAGTTGTAACTTATTACGTCAACTCAACATTCTCCTCCGTTTGAGGTAAGAAAGCAAATGTCAAACTCCAACGTACCTCACGACCTACCTTGAAGTTTCGAGGAGTATTTACATTTCACAGTATTTCGTTTCGAAACTGTCTGGAAATATAATTAAATACCATATTTTTCTATCTATTTTTCTATTTTTAATAGATTCTCAAGACTTTGTGAATTATCTATATGATAATCCGTAGACATGAGTAACTGTCAAAATACAACTTAGAATATGGATTTCGAGGCGTCCTCATATAGTATCTTAAGCTGAGTGTGAGTCAAGGAATGTTTCGAGTAACGTCTTAGAATATGGGTGTTAATTGCGTACTATTTTAATCGAAGTATTTACCTCGACACTCGACGTTTCGGCCGTAATGCGACGGCCGAAACGTCGTTTGAAATAATATTTTAATTACTTTTAATAGAAAACATTTAAGGTCACTTAATACTTTTCAATTCTTAGGAGGGTGATTGTCCAAAGGAGGTGGTCCAAAGTCAACAATAAAACTTTTAATAATTGTTTTATATTATTTCGCATTAACACATGCTTGTAAAATATATTTTAAAGAAATTTTTTTTTAAGTCAAATTTTTCTTTCCATTTTTCTTTAAAAAATAAACCTTTTTTGCTGGAAAAGTTGCCGTTTCGAAGCTCGAGGGTATGGGCGTCACCGCAATACTATGTTAATCTATCTGCTGACCGGAACACGATAGTGCTCAACAATACCATTTAGCGGCAAGTTATTAGGTAATGCGGTGGTGCCTACGCCCGCGAGCTCCGTCACTGGAGCTCTACCACCAGTAAAAATGCCTGCATATTGATCTCCGGCTTTTATGTAGATATTTATTGGCTACAGTCGCCAGTTACCATCTATGTGAATAGTATGATTGTTTGCATTCATCATTACAAAAAAAAAATGGAAATGAAACACATCTCATTAGAACATTTGATAATCGGAAAATAAAATTTGACTTGGTTTTTATCTCTATTTGAAAATTTCAACTTAAGATGAGTATGATGTTTAAGGATTAGTATGATATTTAATTTCCTCTTGTCTGAGAAAATGAGAAAACATCATGGCTACAAAGAGCGTAGGCTGTTAGTAATTATCGTCATAGACTTAGGTACGACTAGATTTCATGTGTGAAATGAATGATTATAACATAATACATGGGGAAAAGTAATTATATATTAACATAGTACAAAACATTATTTTAAATTAATCAGATTGATAAAAAGTACCATCGCGTAATTTAACATCGTGTTTCAATCAAACTGTCAAAATGTACTGGCATGTCGATCGAGCAACAAAATTTTATTGCCATATTCTGTTAATAGATGGCACTGTTTCATATCTATGCCAGTAAAGTTAACTTTAAAGTGTTTCAATGTAATGGCATGGGTTAGCAGTCAAATTAATTTTAAACACAACTTTGATCCGATACACCATAAGGGCCATTATTTTCTTTCGCCTACTCAAGACTTCATGCCACTTAATATCGACCCCGAAATTTATACGATCCACGTTCAACTTTTTAGTGCCAAGTTGCTTGTATGAAAGCTTGTGGCATTTACTCTGATCCTCTCGATCGCTCATATCTCTTAACTTGTTACGGTTTAAAGTTACGTCTTAAAAGAATCGTAAAGCGAACGGATAGGTGTTTTTATTACAGTTTTAAAGTCTATTTGAAAACCCAACGTAAGCGGTCGGAGGGTAGTTTGATATTTCATTGCTTTACTTGTTTTCGAAGTGCAAGTTGGGTAATAAGTAATGGAGGATGAACTATTTTATTGGATATATGTAATGCGGATCGTAAGAATAGGAATTGTTCGTTAAATTGGTTTTATTCTGATGTAAATTCAAGCCTTCAATATTCAAGTCCAATAAAATATCCAAAATCGCTTGCATTCAGTTGACTAAAGAAGCTCGATTGTGGTAGTGGTCACTACTATTATTACTGGCTGAAATTCAATTTAATGTTGTTTTTTTTTTTAAATAAAACTATTTTTTACGGATTTATCTCGCGTATATTAAACTAAAATGATTTTTAAAATCAACCCGACGTTTCGGTCGCTTTTCAGCTTCCGTGGTCCCGAGCAGACTGAGGTGACATTTGTCTGACAGAAGTTCGAAAAAATTATATGTAGCGTTCAGAAGCTGAAAAGCGATAAGTTAGGTTTTTGTTTCATAACTTAAGATTCCCAGTGAGAGTTTTTAAGTGGGCATCACGAAATAGAACTGGAAAATCTTGTATATCTTTCTTTCTAGTTAGGAAACATTGTTGTGTTTTCTTTTTCAGTATAGTCTATCAGTTTCACATTATTAGGTATTTAATTAATGAACTTCACAGTATTTATGTAACAGTACCCAGAAGTTCTATATGTTTTGAACACTAATGAAATTGGTTCTCCAACATATCTGTCTAAAGTTTGTGGGTGTTATTTGTGTTCAGTGTTACTAAAATTTCCTTGCTTTACGATGTTATACTCGTAGATATGTGGATAGTAGATAGGCAATAATATCCTTAACATCGCGACTTCAAAACTTATTTTTTTTTATAAGTAGCAAGCAGGGCTTGCAAAAATAAGGATCACCGCTTTTGTAGTTTGCTACTAGTTCCTTTGTAATGTTCAATTAACGTTATTATTGACACAGAAATGAATACCTCAAGAATAGTGTGCAATAAGCCTTAGTTTTGTGCCATTGAAAAAAAAAAACAGTATTGATATCGACATCTCAATCATATCATGAATCATAAACTGTAGCTTTCTATCACTTAGCTACAGAGAAAGTAAAACAGTCGAAAATGTTTATAACATAAATAAATGAAAAACAGGTAGTTTTTATAAAGAAGTTAAAAAAATAGTTCGCCAATTATAAACAAACAGTCGGTCAATTAACACCCACGCGTTACAATTTTTTTTACAAGGAAGTGAGACTAAATTAATAAAATCATGACTAACTACATTAAGACTAATGTTATATAAAAGAAATCGTGGACGTGACTCTAAACAACATTAAAACCGCTTGCCGCCCATATACGGCGAAGGGCCGCAGGAATCTCGGTTTTAAAATGGCGGACCTAATATGGATTCCAAGATGGCCGACGCACGTGCGTTTCAATTGCCGGAATCAGTTGTATTTGGTATAAGAATTTTCACGACCATTGAACGGAGTTTAAGGCTATTAGATATGCTATGGAATTAGTTAATTGCAGCTTAGAAATCGCTGATAAAGTTTTCAGTTGGTCTGGACTTCCATTATTTCGTTATTGATTAAACTTGTGAAAGCGTAGGTAATTGGAAATGGAAACTACCTTAAATGTAGTTTCCGTATATTTGATGATTTAAAGAGGAAATCATATAAAAACTTACGTAGAAAATTGTAACTGGCCACAATTTTTAACTTGATCAAAGCTTTCCAGCAAATATGCTTTGTTGATACCGACTGCCGACATGCATTTAAATCAATTATAGCCACTTTATCATAATTCATGCATTACATACCTATATGAGCTACCTGCATAATCGTCACCTACTTTATTCTCACAATGGTGCACCTCACTGACAAACGATGGATGAGGACGGTCCAGGACCATTCTTTGTGGCAATTTTGGGGGATGCCTTTATCCAGCAGTGAACTTCTCTTGGCTGAAATGATGATAGTCGTGTGGTATTGAGTTACTTATTCAATTCAATTCAAATTACTTATTGCATTATGTCATATGGGTACATAGGTGGTTTTGTACACTGACACCCTGTTAGGGCATAGCAACATACTGTAGGCCCCTGTTAGGGCATAGCAACATACTGGTATTAATTTGAAATATTTTCAGAAGCACGCCCGAAGTTTGGCAATTTATCGGATTAACCATTATGTGATCAATAATTATTCCTTTTAGTAATTAAAATCACAATATCTGTTGAATAGTATGTGGTACATATATTTAGCGTCGACGTAAGTAAGTAAATATTCTTTATTGTACACCAGTAATGTTCAATAAAAACAAAAATAGAAAAAACAAAGTGAAAGTACAATCAGGCGGTCTTATCGCTAAAAGCGATCTCTTCCAGACACCCTGTCGGTGGAAAGAGAAATGTTAAATTACAGAGGCAGGGTGTACAACAAATTAAGGACAAACATTGTGAATAAATAAATAAATAGATAGGTACACACATTTCATAAATATATAAACCTAATTAAAACACAAAACTTAATAATATTGCAATTGAAATGATGATGTTAACTTAAAGAAGCAAAGTAGTAGTCAAAGAGTCGTTTTTTAAACGACTCAAGAGTCTGTGCTTGCCTTATGTTTAAGGGCAAGGAATTCCACACGTATTAATTTCTTTTAAGCTGTTTCATTTGTTTTGATGAATGTTGCACTAATAATTCGAAATGTGAACAGTTACGGTAGCTATTTATATTTTGATTTGATTACATTCACCATGAATGTGCATGGAGCTGTAATGTCATAAAAATGTCTGATATGTAGTAACATGCCCGAACACGTCTTGTTTTATAGATCTATCACCATAAAATTTACTCAGTTCGCTGATAGACTATACATCGTAAAGACTGATTTTTGAGTAGTTACTTACTTGAACATTTATTATTTTGGTTGTTTGTTATTTTTTATTTATAACTAGCTGTGTCCGCGACTTCGCCCGTGTGAGAATTTATCATTGATTGATGATTTATTATTATGAATTTATGATTCAGTATCTACCCGGACGAAGTCGTGGGCGCAGCTAGTACAAAAGTAGCTTAAGTTACTCCTTATTACATCAGCTATCTGCCAATGAAAGTCCCGTCAAAATCGATCCAGCCGTTCCCAAGATTAGGCCCATCAAACAGACAGACAGACAGACAAAAATTGTAAAAATTATTGTTTTGGCATATGTACCGTGTATACATACATAATATATGCATTTATTAAAAAGCGGTTATTTTTATATTACAAACAGACACTCCAATTTTATTTATTTGTATAGATTTCTTATCTACTTTTGATATTCCTGCTGGAATACATATTATATTAAAAGTAACTTATGACACACTGTCGTATTATCGCAAGAATGTTACTTGTAGTTATGGGACATTTTATTTTTATCTAGTCTTGACTTTTCAATTGGAAATTAATTTAGGTATTATTAATTTATCTTGTGTACTGATTCGGTTCCTGAAATTAAGAGTTCTTTTTTCCATCTTCGAAAAAAGTAGAAATACTGCTGCAGACAGATTTGTCTCATTGAAATAAAACTATTTTTACGGATTTATCTCGCGTATATTAAACTAAAATGATTTTTAAAATCAACCCAACAATCAAAGATTTGTCTCGTATACGTAATAATGTTAATGTCCTTACATCAAGTTGACTATTAATTGCTATTTCAAACCGCTATTTAACCGCTTGTTATAGTGTAAACAAATGACTTTGAAAGGCCAACCATAAATCTGTGTTTTGAACATGCAATAATCTCAACCACTGATATGAAGGTGGCAGTTAGCCTGCAGCAATTGCCGAGCAATTGACCATTATCCATCACGCTCATGTAAATCGAAATCAATAACGTTCACCTTGTCATTAAGATAGAACCGTTAAACTATATTTGCTTAATCATATGATTTAAACGCACTTTAACGCGGACTTACATTAACATTCATGAGATTTTTTTTTTCTTTTATGTAATAAAAGTGGCAAACAAGCATGCAGTTCACATTCATGTTAAGTGAAGACTGCAGCCTATAGACACCCACACAATGACCAGAGGTCAAAATGCAGATGCGCTGCCACTCCTGAGGCATTAGGTGTTATGCGTCTGTGCCGGAAATTACATTTTTACTGGTGGTAGAGCTCCAGTGACGGAACTCGCGAGCGTAGGCACCACCGCACTACCTAATATACTTGCCGCTAAATGGTAGTGTTCAGCACTATCGTGTTCCGGTCAGGTGGTAATGTACGGTCCTGTAATTTCCGGCACAGAGGCATAACACCTTATGCCTCAGGAGTGGTAACGCATCTGCATTTTGACCTTGGTCTTCGTGTGGGTGTCTATAGGCTGCTGTCATCACTTAACATCAGTGTGAACTGCATGCTTATTTACCACTTACATCTCATAAAAAAAGAATATAAAATATGTATCAAAGCAGAAAAACAACACTAACTCGATTGAGTCTTT
Organism: Macrosoma leucophasiata; assembly: GCA_036365455.1. Taxonomy (NCBI): domain Eukaryota; kingdom Metazoa; phylum Arthropoda; class Insecta; order Lepidoptera; family Hedylidae; genus Macrosoma; species Macrosoma leucophasiata. Next base: position 15,220,058 of record JAWQUS010000004.1, read on the forward strand.
CGGATCATTTTACTCTTGCTATGATTATCATTATATGCTATTATCTTATCTGATCAGCGTCAGACACGGTTACTGAAGTATTAACATAGCCGTTAAAGTCAACAGTGCTTATTCAAAATTGACATGGATTTTAAGGCAGTATAGCCGTGATGTAGCAAGTTTAGACTGCATCTTTAGCATTTATAACAATAAGTATCGTATACTGCTTGTCACCAATGTGACTTGCACTGTATTAATCACCTCGATTGTAGATAATGTATCTTTTGTATTGCGTATGTTTACTACCTTTAGTATTTTTTTTTTCTTTGTTTCTTCACGCCACGTCCCTAACGGGGTAGGCAGAGAGTGTAGAGCGCCAGATATCCCGGTTCAGACAAACCTCTCGTGCCTCGTCTACCTTCATCATTCTCTTCATACATGCACGCCGATTCCTAAGACTTTTGACCCCACCATCAGACAGAACTCGACCTATTTGGTAATGGTAGGTCAGCCTTGGTCTTCCTGGGCCTCTGCAACCATATAGATTCTTATAAGATTAATTTTCTAGTGCTGTACAAGAATCTATTGATTTGACCTCAATTATTGCACGTCCATCTAATATAAATCTAAGTTTTGAGAGTTCCAAACAGTTTTGAAAAAAAGCTTTTTCTTAGAGAAAAAATTGGAAATTTGGAAATATATACACGCCTCGGTAGCCTAGTGGTAGCAGGCTACTACTACTACGCTGAGGTCCTGGGCTCAATTCCCGGGTAGGGGGCTATCAGAGATAATGGTGTTAAGTCCTTTATCTCTGGTTCTATTGGGATTTTTCCATTTTCTAGAAATTTCCCAGTACCTCGAAGTTTGGTAATGTGCCCCGAGATGTCCACAGGCTCGCCACCTGTTACATGGGCCAAAACGTAACCGGCGAATCGTGGGTGTTTGCATGTATGCTTAAATGCATGCATTTACCTCTGCCTACCCCTTCGGGGATTGCAGGCGTGAAGTTACGTTTCGCAGAAAAGTTTTTTTTTTTTCAAGTTCACATTGATGTTAAGTGATGACTGCAGCCTATAGACACCCACACAATGACCAGAGGTAAAAATGCAGATGCGTTACCACTCCTGAGGCCTAAGGTGTTATGCCTCTGTGCCGGAAATTACAGGGCCGTACATTACCACCTGACCGGAACACGATAGTGCTGAACACTACCATTTAGCGGCAAGTATATTAGGTAATGCGGTGGTGCCTACGCCCGCGATCTCCGTCACTGGAGCTCTACCACCAGTAAAAAATAAAGTTTATAGTTACTTTCCCTAACATTATTTATCACATTAAATTTATTTTACAACTTTCTAGAATAAATATTACATAGTTCACTTCAGCAAGAGAAATCAAAATGGCGACTGAGAAATAGGACTTCATAAGGCGACCGAGGACCATCAGTTGTTGGTTCTGAAATATGTCTGACATTCATAACGGGATAACAGCTTTCCTACTTCGGGACAGTTGCTTTGGTTATATTTTTATGTGCTTGTTATATAATTTGATTTATTCATGGGGGAAATAGATTGAAATAAAACTATTTTTACGGATTTATCTCGCGTATATTAAACTAAAATGATTTTTAAAATCAACCCGACGTTTCGGTCGCTTTTCAGCTTCCGTGGTCCCGGGCAGACTGAGGTGACATTTGTCTGACAGAAGTTTGAAAAAATTATATGTAGTTTACTTTAATATACGCTAGATAAATCCGTAAAAATAGTTTTATTTCAATGAGTGTAGCTCGCGAAAACCTAAGAACATATCATGGGAAATAGATTAACTGGTGGTAGAGCTCCAGTGACGGGGCTCGCGGGCGTAGGCACCACCGCATTACCTTATATACTTGCCGCTAAATGGTAGTGTTCAGCACTATCGTGTTCCGGTCTGGTCAATGTACGGCCCTGTAATTTCCGACACAGAGGCATAACACCTTAGGCCTCGGAAGTGGTAACGCATCTGCGTTTTGACCTTGGTCTTTGTGTTAGTGTCTATAGGCTGCAGTCATCACTTAATATCAATGTGAAATGCATGCTTGTTTACCACTTACATCTCATAAAAAAAGAATATAAAATATGTATCAAAGCAGAAAAACAACACAAACTCGAATAGAGTCTTGCGGATCATTTTATTCTTGCTATGATTAACTGAGTTATCTGAAATTTGCACGTCTGCGGCAAATGTTTGTTGTCTTTTAATTTATTTAATAACTGATATTCTTGAATTTCTTTCAAATAACTTCGCATTCAGTGCCCAGCGAATTACTGTCCATGGTTTTATAAACAGTTTAATATGAGAAAAACTAAATTATAGTTTTCCAATGAAGCTTAATTCAAGACTCTTTGGACTTTATCTTACGAGAAACAAACGTAAAATATTTTACACTTTAGATATAGAGAAATCAAAATGGCGACTGACAAATCGGACTTCATAAGGCGACTGTAGGACCATCAGTTGTTGGTTCTGAAATATGTTCGACATCCATAACCGAATAACAGCGTTCCTACTGAGGGACATTTGCTTTGGTTATATTTTTATGTGCTTGATATATTTTATTTGATTTATTCATATCGAAACTAGGTCAATCATTACATGCTTCAGAATGCGAGTCTTTTCTTCCTTCAGTTTTCTATTGGTGCATTTTTGCATATATTGATGTGTAACTACTACTTACCTACCTATTAAAATATATTATTAAACTACCAAATCATTTTGTCATTATGAATAAGCTGACGAAAATTGTAGTCGTCTTGTGACTCTTAACTAACTAGAAACAGCACATAACAAATGCCTTATGTATTTTATTTTTAAAGAAAAATGGAAAGAAAAATTTGTCTTCAGGCGAGACTCGAACTCGCGACCTACTGGGAATCTAGTCCAGCCGCTCTTCCAATTGAGCTACTGAAGCCCTGCCCGAGTTGTCAAATCTTTCCTTCACATCTATTGCATTGCTTTATGGTAGCAGTAGCGCCATCTATTACCAAACTAGCATCTATTGCCTAACTAGCATAGTTGGTAATAGATGGCGCTACTGCTACCATAAAGCAATGCAATAGATGTGAAGGAAAGATTTGACAAATCGGGCAGGACTTCAGTAGCTCAATTGGAAGAGCGGCTGGACTAGATTCCCAGTAGGTCGCGAGTTCGAGCCTCGCCTGAAGTCAAATTTTTCTTTCCATTTTTCTTTAAAAATAAAATATATTTCACAAGCATGTGTTAATGCGAAATAATATAAAACAAATGCCTTATGTGTTTAACATTACCTTATGTTTCAACTTCCTCTCTGATCCACGGTCAATCTGCCCGTGCCACGGTAGCTGGAAAGCGCCCGAAACGTGGGGTAAGAGAGGAAGTTGAGAGTAATGTATACCCGAGAAAATTCGCAATTATAATTTCTACAGTGTATGAAATTCACAAAACCGTTATCTCTGATTGTGTCCTGCTATAAAAAAGACCAATTTTACGCATATGTAATACTCCTAACTTAAATTCAACATTGTTTGATAGGTATCCACAAACTAATCCAATACTAAAACGAATAGATCGTACTATTACTTAGTTTAACTTGATCCAATTACAGTGATTGTGGTATGACAAATGTGCGCCAGCTGCATCGATGAATATTGCAAACAATCGTAGCGATATTTACGTGTTTCGCTTGTAGAATAGTTGAACTAAAATAACATTACTGCATGTTTATGAGAAATGTTAGAAGTTATTGCCAATGCAAAAAAAATGTGTTTATGAGAAATGTCAAAAGTAATTTCCAACCAGCTGTGCCCTCGACTTCGCCCGCGTGAGAATTTATGGTTGTTCAGTATCTACCCGGACGAAGTCGTGGGCGCAGCTAGTATAAAAGTAGCCTAAGTTACTCCTTATTATGCATGCATGTTTACCACTTCCTCAATGGAAGTGGTAAACACGCATGCAGTTCACATTGATGTTAAGTGATGACTGCAGCCTATAGATACCCACTTAAAGACCAAGGTCAAAATGCAGATGCGTTACCACTCCTGAGGCCTAAGGTGTTATGCCTCTGTGCCGAAAATCACAGGGCCATACATGACCACCTGACCGGAACACGATAGTGCTGAACACTACCATTTACCGGCAAGTATATTAGGTAATGCGGTGGTGCCTACGACCGCGAGCTCTGTCACTGGAGCTCTACCACCAGTTAAAAACACTGAAGTAAAGTAGCACTTATTTACATGTTACCTCTTGTTCAAGGCTTTATTTTTATAGTGTCTCATTTCTGTTTCAGGTATGTCCAGATTTAATTAATGGGTTCCGTCGGTACGTAGATATTTATAGGCTGATAAATCTACTGAAATGGCCTCGCTGCGCGACGTGTGGTCGCCCGAAATCGATATGGGGTGGCCCCTTCTCTCGCTAAAATGGGACTTCTAGTATCTAAATTGTTAATACAATTTTGTGTGTATGAAATGTGTTGTTTGTTAGTCATTGATAAGGTTTAAAAGAGACGTCCTCGTTTACGTAGATCAGGTTTTCTTTAATTTCTTTATTTTCTTTAACTGCCTCGGTAGCCTAGTGGTAGCAGGCCAGTACTACTACGCTGAGGTCCTGGGTTCGATTCCCTTATCCTGTGAAAAAACCTTTATCTCTGGTTCTATTGGGATTTTTCCATTTTCTGGAAATTTCCCAGTACCTCAAAGTTTGGTAATGTGCCCGGAGATGTCAACAGGCTCGCCACCTGTTACATGGGCCAAAACGTAACCGGCGAATCGTGGGTGTTTGCATGTATGCTTGAATGCATGCATTTACCTCTGCCTACCCCTTCGGGGATTACAGGCGAGAAGTTACGTTATAATTATTTGTTACTAGCTGTTGCCCGGTTGTAGGTCGCTTTACTCGTAACTTTTGGAAACGCATCCCACAAGAACATTTTTTTTGGGGTAAAAACTATCCTATGTATTAATACAAGTCCTAATACCCTCTATGTGTGTGCCAAATTTAATGAAAAATCGGTTCAGCAGTTTTGCGTGTCGGAGTAACAAACGAACATACAAACTTTGGCATTTATAATATTAGGTATTATGATGCAGTATGAAGTTTGATTTGAACTGTTTATTGAAGATTTGTTTATTGAAGCGGGCATGGCCCCGCGGTTGGTGTAAGTCGTAAGCGATCTACTCGGTTAAGCGATACGGGCGCAGTCGGGTGTGCGATGGGTGACCGCTAGTGGCAAATTAAAATGCGAGGGCACGTAACCCCGTCGGTCCCGCTTCTACCGATAGATAGCAGTCGTTAAACGTTGTTGGAGGTCTTATGGCGGGTTTGCCACTCTGCCAACCCGTATCTCCACCAACCCGTATTGGAGTAGCGTGGTGGAGTAAGCTCTAGGCCTCCCCCCAAAAAAGAGAGAGACTCGTGCCCGGCAGTGGGACGTTTCAAGGGTCGCCATTATTATTACAATTATTTCTGATGGAAAAGCTCCAGTGACGGAGTTCGCAGATACGACTGGCCCTTTCAGTTGGCCCATTGCAACTTCAACTTACCTACTTATCCTAAGAGCTATGTCGGTCGCTTTAGATCTTTTTTTTTGGAATTAAATTTTTTTTATGTCTTTGACGGATGACTTTATTCGATTTTTATCTATTAACACCTGACATAGCTCGTTCCATCGCTCGTTGTGCGATACAATCGTTGAATACTTTTAAGTTTGGTGGAATCAACTTCTTAAAAATATGTGACTAAGCTTCCTATATCCTTGTTAACTGCTAGCTTGTTTTTTATGAAATGTAAGTTGTAAGTTCACATGAATGATAATTGACTTAGAAATCCATACGCAGCTGCGTTGTTGTTTTATAATATGTATGTATAAATACATAACTGCCCCCAAAAAAGTGGTTTCCTAAAGAAAATAAGTCTCTGTATGGAGAAAATATTTATTATAAATAGCGGCTCGGCCCGGCTTCGCGCGGTTGCAATGTCACCTACCCTCTCCTATTCATGTTTAAAGCCTTCCTCGATAAATAGGCTATCTAACACTGAAATAATTTTTAGAACCGGACCAGTAGTTCCTGAGACTAGCGCGGTCAAACAAACAAACAAACAAACTCTTCAGTTTTAAAATAATTGTTTGTGTTTTTCAACCTGTATTGTCTTTATGTGTTTCTCGGCTAAGCGCCAAATAAACGCCTTTCTTCTTCTTCTTCTTCTTTATAATATTATATATTATTTAGATTTTCACACGAGTATTCTGATGAACATTCCCAATATATCCGCGAATCCGTGTGATATATAATCCACCGCTAACGCTCCTCATAATGCAACCGCATCGGAGGAAAGTTATCGATTGCATGCCGCAGCAGTATTGCCGAGTTGGGTTGCCGGGAATCGAACCCGCATACCGCAAGACCGCAACCGTTGCGCATACTGTGTAATGTGCTGGAAATTCGGTATGATATACATGAGAGATCTTTTGTCAATTGTCTTTTATTCATTATCTGTTGACGCCCAACGAAGTGGGCATGGGTTCGTTTGGCGTCGATTCAAAATTTTATTTTTTCTTTTCCGTTTCAATTAATTTCAGCGATTTCATTTTTTGTACTATTTAATTTTTTTTTTAACTTCTAAAGTTCATTTTTTGTTTAAAAAGTTTTTTGATCTTTATTCCGTGGCATATCACAGGAACATTTTTTCGGAATAAAAAGTCCACATAATCTAAGTCAGCTAATATCCTATCTGTTTAACAAATTTCATCAAAATCCGTTCAGTAGTTTCGGTGTGATTGACGAACGAACATCCAAACAAAGAATCTTTCACATTTATATATAAGTGTGATTCCTTAAAAGTCAGCAAATCAAATGCAAAATTTAAAAAAAGCCTTCATATTTTTTTTTGTTTTTTTAAAGAAAACAAGGAAAACTAATACAATATATCTATGCAAATGAAACCCACCCACAACCTGCAATAATCAATAATATATGACCAATAACCTTTATCATTTCAAAATGGCCGTCTCCTGATGGCGGTATTATATGCAAATGTTAGTGTTCTTTGTGGCCCGACATGCAGCGCAAGCAATCGTTTAGGAAATTAATGTTCAATTTCAGTTCAGTTTAGATGTATTAGGTACTTATGAAGGTTCATTTAAGTTTGTTTTATTTTAGTTTATTATATATAAATATAACTACGTTAAGAAAACCGACTTCAAAACTGAAAAGTAAAAAATTATAAAGATTAAATTGTAATTATATACTACCTATTAGTTATATGTGCTATTCACTAACAGGTTTGAAGTCGGTGCCAAGCCTTAAACAAATAAATATATTTTAATCACTTAAATATGAATACGAGCAAATTAATACACTGAACAAAACGTAAACGGCGAATCGTGGGTGTTTGCATGTATGCTTGAATTTATGCATTTACCTCTGCCTACCCCTTCGGGGATTACAGGCGTGAAGTTACGTCTTAATACAATGAAATGCCTACTTTAGTGATTTTGGCTTGGCACCGACTTCAAGCCTATTATAGTGAATAGCACATATAAATAATAGGTAGTATATAATTACAATTTAATCTTTATTATTTTTTACTTTTCAGTTTTGAAGTCGGTTTTTCTTAACGTAGTTATATTTACTTAATACTATTTAGTTTATTCCTGCATTGCCAATTAGATGAATGTTCACATCTGTTAAAATTGTAAAATCTGACTCTTTTAGCTTCGTGACAATTAGATACCTTATTTAAATTGTTTAGGTGTGTCGATACAAAATTATTACACGACTATACGACATCAATGAAAAAAATATATCCACGAAGGAGTAAATAAGCTGTGTTGTGTCGTCGATGAGTAAATGTGTCATTGTCACTTGTTGTCATCTTGTTGTCATGCGCATTAGGACTATCTAGGACGTCAGTGGATTCAAGGCACTGTATGACAACTCGCCGTCTATTCTTATTCCTTTAGTCTGAGGTGAAAGTAAGTATAAAAATGCTCATAAAATAAAAACTGATGGGCCTATCTGAATCAAATTTTTATGGCACCAATTCGAAACTATTCCGCATCAAACATCATCAGAATTACGTAAATCGGTCAAGAAATCTCGGCAATAATCGCGTACATACATAAAAAAAAAATATACCGGCCGAATTGAGAACCTTCTCGTTTTTTGAACTCGGTTAAAAATGGCAAATCAGCAAGCTAAAAACTCAGAAATTAAAAGTGGTGACCATATTATTCTTGATTGAGAAATATGTAAACGTTTTTGTTTTTCTCAAAATGCAAAAATGTTTAATAACTTTTTTTTGTTTTTTTTTTTTAATGGAAAAAGGAAACAATCCAATATTTCCATGAAAATAAACCCCACACACAACCTGTAATAACCAATTATATATGACCAATAACTTTTATCATTTCAAAATGGCCGCCTCCCTGATCGCGGTATTAGGGAGGCAGCCAATTATATATGACCAATAACCTTTATCATTTCAAAATGGCCACCTCCCTGATCGCGGTATTAGGTAAAACACAATTATTCAACTTATCCACCTTACCGGTAAGAAGCAAATCTATCACCCGTTCAACGGTAGATGCTTGGCTTATACGGCAGTCGACTAAGAAATATAATCTCCAATCCGAAGTTAGTGCCGGTGGCGGGAAAAACGAACTTTCAACGCGTTGAACCACTGCAACTAAATATGGTTGAAGTATTTGCCACATGTCATTGGTGTGGCAGTTATGGTGAGGGTGTGTCCGCACCTTTGAGATTGAGTCGAGCGAGTCTTGTCTATTTTTTTTTTTTATGTCAAAGGATTGACAGACAAGCAGACGGGCCACCTGATGGAAAGTAGTCACCATCGCCTATGAACATTTGCAAAACCAGGGAAGTCGCCAACGCGCTGCCAGCCCTGAAGGACTCTTTTGACGCTATTTTTGAAGAACCCATTATTGTAGCATCGAGGGAACACCTCAGAGGGAAGTTCATTCCACAATTTATACGTTGTGGGCTAAAACGAACGTGAGAACCGCTCCGTTGAACATTGCCAAGTGTCCAGTCGGTGAGGGTGGAACTTCTCTCTTCGGCGGGTAGTGCGGTGTAGGAAAAGAGACGGTGGCACCATGTCGAACAGTTCGACAGAGCACTCGCCATTGTAGAGACGGTATAAAACGCATAGACTCCCAACGTCTCTGCGCAGGCTCAGATGTTCGAGCCTGTCAGTAAGTAATTCAATCAATCTATAAAATTCTCGTGTCACAGTGTTTGTAACAATTCTGCTCCGAAACGGCTGGATAGTTCATTATAAAATTTTCTGTGTATATTTGGTAGGTATAAGAATCGGTTGTAGTTTATTTGTTATTTCCCTCAATGGTAAGAGTCAAATGTTGTTTGTCGATTTTTTGCATATTTAATTTGTTTATACCTCCAAAGCGATACGAAGATCGTCGGGGCAGCTAGTATTATTATAAAAATTGTCTTAGAAGATACTAAAAATTAAAGAAAAAATAAGCGAATCAATACATACTGTTTCTTTAATAAGTATTAATAGATACTTATTGTGTTAAATTTTAATTATCTCCATCCAATCAATCCCATGAACATGACCTATACACCATTGTCTCCAGTCTGACCTATATACCTAGGGTTTGTTAGTGAAGCGAATACTAAAATAATAATATAAGAGTGAGTAGTTTATCTCTCTATATTGCTTTGGATTAATGAGAAAATAAAATTCTTGAAATATATTTTTAATTAGTTTGCTTATCAACATTTCATCACTGCTGGACAAGAGACTAAGTTGCGTATACGACAGACGTAATTATTAAATTATTATCTGTAAGTGAATACTTACTAACTACTAACCGTCCTATTTTACTACTTTCAATCATATACGTAAGGCAGTAATAAATTAATTCTAACTATAAGCAACAGTTTGCCCATTCATGTAAGTATTGTCTTGTCGCAATTATCGCATAGGTGTGGTGCGTCCGTATACCATAACTGTACGTTAAAATAGGGTAACGCGGCCGCTTGTGAAGTTCATTAAACAAAAATAAAAAACAGAGATGCCTTTGATAACTGATTCAGGAATCTTGTTCTCTGACGTCCTATTTACACATGTCCGACATGTTTATTGCATTTTGATTGGCGGTGCATATTGCATAATACTAAATGGAATTATTGTTACGTAAAATTAAAATTCTTCGATTATCACATGTAGTAAGTAGGTATAAATGGTAATTTTAGTCACTATCCAACTTTTAATGGGTTATATTTTTCATATTTATTAACAACTTTTACCTACTATGGATCAAACAATAAATATGCGAAAAAAATTAGCTGCTCCATTGAAAATGTTCATCACCGAGCAACAAAATTAAAAGTATGGTTTTAGTGTCAAAATTAGTAGGCGTCGGCACCGCCATTATATTTAATCTATCTACCACCAAACGGAAGTGTTCAGCGGCCGTGCTATGACCTTTTATTTTCCCTATATTGAATGGTTATTATCGTTGTCTCTTTTTTTCAAACGCGCTCTCCTATAAGACAAATGTTAGAAAATTTGTCTAAATTGAATTGCAATAGGACGTCATACAGGTCCAGGGCTACCGTTACCGTTCTTAACATACATTTTAATAAGAATGTGTATAAATATAAAACCAGAAAACTATTCTATGGACTGGGGAATCTTGAAATATTACTTTACATCACCATGTCCTTTTATTTACCAATTTCGTATGCATCCCGGAACCTATGAATGGGCCTTAAACGCGTTCCCATTTATGTAATGCATGAGGATGGTCCTTCAAAGGTTTATATTAATAAATAATTTGGTTCCGCATCGCTGTAACTACTGTGCCGGTGACTTTGTTTGCTTTAATTTCAGATGTTTATTTATTTATAAGGTATTACTGTCGGCCTAAACAACTACACAGATTTTTGGTAAATAAATATAAATAATCTTGTTGTTAGCTTAAACAGTGCACCTAATTTAAAGCAATACAGAGAATTTGTGTAATGGGGGAATAGAGATAATATTCAGGTTTTGAAAATAAAAATAATAATTACAAAAATATGAAGTTTACTCACGTTACAAGTTTAGGTCAGATTTACATATTTGTACCGAATTTCAAGTTAATTGCAGAAGTATAGTAAATTGGTTGTGATAGATGGATAGACAGACAGTCAGACGTACGAAACCTGAAAAATCCAATCCTGTTCAATATGCTAATAGAAGGAACCGACTTTTTGGATTTTTGTAAAATAAAGAATAAAAATCGTTGACTCAATATAATTAACCACTCCCTCCTATCTCAATGGAAATTAACTAAAAAAGCACGGTCACCATATTCTACTTACTCTGAAATGGATAAGTGAAGTAGAAACGAAACAAATATATACGATTTAAAACCGGACAATCTGTCCGACCGCCCGTTACGTGTCGTGTTACGTCGACAATCGGAGACGTTCCGTCGCTACATAAAGGATTCTTCCAGAATGCGAAACTTTAAAAATATAGGTATACGTTACTGAAAGTTACGAACTCAAATCAAAAATACGCTCGTGCAACGATAACCATAACCAGAGAATATGTAATAATACTACGTATAGAATGGACACTTCGACGTCCCGCCCGATTTCCCCGCATCAACCAACCTCCTCCTCTTATGGGCGACGGTTGATATATTAAAAGATAAAGATAAAAAACATTTATTTGACACACAGCGAGACACATAAAACAGACATAAAACGTAACAGGTAACAGAGAAAAGACAACACATTTTCTAAAAATTAATACATACCTATACACGTAATATGTGTCTCACGGCTGCCAAAAAGGTGTCCTGTTCAGCAAATGTCAGGTACCTTCATATAAAAGGTACCTGACGCTGGTTTTCAACAGGACCCTTAGTGAGTGAACCACGGATGACAAATTTATAATAAAGGATAATTGTACTAATACATATTCTACGTGCTACGCACACAGGTGCACGTGTAAGTACACGTCACTGATTGTCTGTGTAATAAAGACCAAATTGAGCGTTTGTATGCAATTTTGGCGGAGTGTCCGCGGTGTGGCTATGTGCACTAATGAATATGATTGGTGGATATCAAACGCATCCATAGCAACGTAGCATAGCATTCTTTGGTGGAAAAGCACCATAAGATTTTTACTGGTGGTAGAGCTCCAGTGACGGAGCTCGCGGGCGTAGGCACCACCGCATTACCTAATATACTTGCCGCTAAATGGTAGTGTTCAGCACTATCGTGTTCCGGTCAGGTGGTAATGTACGGCCCTGTAATTTCCGGCACAGAGGCGTAACACCTTAGGCCTCAGGAGTGGTAACGCATCTGCATTTTGACCTTAGTCTTTATGTGGGTGTCTATAGGCTGCAGTCATCACTTAACATCAACGTGAACTGCATGCTTGTTTACCACTTCAATTACATAAAAAAAAAAAAAAAAAAAAAAAAAAAAGTCTCTCCAAAGCCACTAGTATTCCACTTAGGTTAACCTCTTACACAACAAACAAACTTTGCTACACACAACACTCTCGAGACTCGGCGAGATTCGGAATACGCCGGGGGCAATTACAAAAATTAACCGAACCGGGACTGGACGCAATCTCGCAAATGATTCCCTAGTTTATTGGATTCCCGGGGGCGTGGCGGGTGTTAATCATGCCGGGATTACCCGCGATCCCGCAGATTATAAGGGATGACGTCTTCTTTATTTGTTTTGCGTATATTGTGACAATAAATTCGCTGCGATACATTTTACTTTGTTATTAGACTGTATCGGATGGACATATGAGTAAGTGGCCCGAACCGAATTTCACAACGTGACCGTGTAAGATAACGTAGAGCTATTTTTTTTATGTTATGGAAGTGGCAAACAAGTATGCAGTTTGACTTTTTGTACGTAGAGTTAAAACGTAACGTAACTTCACGCCTGTAATCCCCGAAGGGGTAGGCAGAGGTAAATGCATGCATTTAATCATACATGCAAACACCCACGACTCGCCGGTTACGTTTTGGCCCATGTAACAGGTGGCGAACCTGTTGCCATCTCCGGGCAAATTACCAAACTCCGGGGTACTGGGAAACTTCCAGAAAATGGAAAAATCCCAATAGAAGCAGAGATAAAGGATTTTAGACCGTTCTCTAATATCCCCCGACCCGGGAATCGAATCCAGGACCTCCAGCGTAATAGTAGTGACCTGCTACCACTACGCTACTGAGGCAGTTCGTAGAGTTACTTACGCAAATATACGTATAACACAGCATTTATTATTTACCTACTATTTCCTGGCATATATTTGTGTTCTGTGTGCGCATTTCAGTTATATGATAATAATGAATATAGGTTCTAGTAATTGTTGATACAATCCAAAAATATTCTTTGACCACAAGAGCATGACATCTTAACTTCTTATATTTCTGGTTTGTAGTATATATTCTTCCGTTCTATGTATTTAACCTTTCACCATTAATATGAACTGCTTGATCAATTTGCCACGTTCATGAAAAAAAAAGTAACTTGCAGCCAAATCCAAAAAAAATCACGGACTAATGCTACGAGTAATATCACACCCTCAAGATGTACTAAAACAATTGAATTATCACTTGAATCCTCAAGAACCGAGTCGATTTAAGCGTACCCGACAACGGTTCGTGAAAAATCGTGAAAAAAACCCATAAAGGGCGGCGGCGAATGCGGCTGGTGAGACAGTAATCAAATTCCGACTCTGCCGTTTACGAAATAAAGTCAAATTCGATTTGTGGCGCGGCGCTACCGAGTTATGCAGATTTCATATTCAATTTCCGATAGCACGATTTATTGTGGGGACACGGCGGGCAGATTTGTGGGCTATGTGATACCCTCGCGACCGGTAGCAGGGTAGTAACGTGAATGTATGTTTTTTAAATGTGACCGAAGAGACGTGACGGTACGTTTATAATTGAACAAGGCATTTTTTTTAATGTAATGGAAGTGGCAAACAAGCGTGCAGTTCACATCGATGTTAAGTGACGACTGCTGGCTATAGACACAAAGACCAAGGTCAAAATGAAGATGCGTTACCACTCCTGAGGTCTAAGGTGTTATGCCTCTGTGCCAGAAATTGCAGGTCTGTACATTACCACCTGTGACCGGAACACGATAGTGCTGAACATAAACCTTTAGCGGCAAGTGTATTAGGTAATGCGGTGGTGCCTACGCCCGCGAGCTTCGTCACTGGATCTCTACCACCAGCAAAACACGGACAAGCAGTCCTTCTTGCCGCTGCTGTCATGATGTTTACCTGGGCACAGGGAACTCTCTGGTTATCTAAAATGAATCAAATATAGTTTTTATTACCACCGCATAAGGTGCCCATGTTGTCAAAAAAAATGAAAATTTAAAAAATACTGCCTGAAAAAAAATCATTATGGTCCGTTTCAATTTTCCATGAAAGCGCAATGACCGATTGATGTTGCAACTTCTACAGATTTTTAATATGTTATGAAAGTGGCAAAAAGCATGAAGTTCACATTGATGTTAAGTGATGACTGCAGCCTATAGACACCCCACCCACACAAAGACCAGAGGCCTATACCTCTGTGCCGGAAATTACTAAATGGTAGTAAACAGCACTATCGTATTCCGGTCAGGTGGTAATGTACGGCCCTGTAATTTCCGACACAGAGGCAGAGCACCTTAAGCCACGAGAGTGGTAATGCATCTGCATTTTGACCGTGGTCTTTGTGTAAGTGTCTATAGGCTGCGGTCATCACTTAGCATCAATGTGAACTGCATGCTTGTTACATCCATTTTTAGGGTTCCGTACCTTAAAAGGAAAAAAGGAACCCTTATAGGATCACTCGTGCGTCTGTCTATCTATCTGTCTGTCTGTCTGTCTGTCCGTCTGTTACAGCCAATTCGCATTGCAAATGTAAATTGGTGACCCAAAGATGAACACGTCAAGTAAAATAATAAATTTTAAACAGAGGGGCCACTTACGGTGGGTAAATCAGAAAATTAAAAAAAAAAATCGTAAACTGTGTCGTGTGACATATCAAATGAAAGAGGTTGTTGTGAGCATCTCAGATATATTTTTTTTATAATTTTTTTTACAAATTTGAATTTATTTAAGAAAAACGACAAAAATTGACCATTCCCCCCCCCCATCTCCGAAACTACAGAACTTAAATTTTTGAAAAAAATTTGGAAAATAGTTCTTTGCCTTTAGATTACTGGAAAACTTATAAGAAGTTTGAAGATTTAAATTACGGAACCCTCACCACGCGAGTCGAACTCGCACTTGTCCGGTTTTTTTAATGTAAAGCAAGTCCATTATATAAAAAAAAATGTACGAGAAATATTCTGCCTAATAATAACTCCTACTTCTTGTTGTTCAATCATTATTGTTTACATTAGTTGTAAGCTACCAAACTTCATAATAGCAACTGCGTGCGTGAGCTGTTTATTTCGTATGGTTTCACATCACTGTCTTCTCGGCGTTGATATACTTCTAGGCCCTAAATGATGTGCTAAATAAAGGACATAATTTCAACTTTATTGCCGTGACACAAGGTCCATTTCATGGGTCATCAAAACACTCTATTTATCATTGTCTGTGATGAATGATTAGTGAGACGGTGTGTGGAATTAGCTTATGAAATTCAGGAGGGGTTATTAGAGCGAGAGTGATTGACGTAGTTCCATAGTTTCAAAGGGTGACGTGGACTAACCACTTCGGTATATTCCAATGAGATACACGTGGAGTATGAGGCGTCGAATTTGAAATGAATCAATTATTATTTTAGATGTTTTTTAAGTTCCATGTACTTTATAAATGCCGTGCCGTTACTTTAGTGGTGTTCAGTTTTAAGTTTTCTGACAAAAGTGATATTAAAAAGAATCGAAAAAAATAATTATAAATCGTTAAAACAATGGTAAGCTAATTTTGCACATATAAAATAGATAGTTGAAATGTTTGAGAGATATTTAAGTACCTACAAAATATTTTACTAGGTACACTAACCACCATTTCAGATGAAAATTTTCATGATTCAAGCTTACTGTTAAAAACAATATTCATCAATTTGAACAATTCTGATAGATCGCAACGCAAGAAGAAACGAGATATAAAGTGTAACAAATTGTTCTTTAAAAAGAACATTATTAAATTCGGCTGGCGCTCGATTTTTATTAAAATACATCGCGAGTCGCGGGCTACAAATTAAATTCTTTATACAGGAAGTTTTTCATTTACAATTCATAAGTATTAATGGTGGTTTTTGTTTGAGTTGGCTTAACGGTTTCTTTTTTATTTGAGTTTGCTATCATGATGATGAGTTTAAATGTTTTTTTTTTTCGTATTTTTATCACTGCGGTTTATACAATCTTAACGACCTTTTCCGTAAATATTGGTCCGAGAGGTCAGGCGTTCGATTTCCGCAGAAGCGAAAGATTTAATTTTATAGGTAAGATATATGTTGCGTTTATTTAACGTCATCTGGTGAGAACCCACTAACAAGTGGGTATATATTTAAATTCTGAGTGTACTCGCAATAGAGCAACACAGACGACCGGCCGCCGCGGCGGACCGGAGGGAAGTAGCCATAGCGCTTATTACAAAACATGCCAAAAATGAACTACAAAAATCGTCTATTACTACGAAACTCACACCTTGACTTTAACAAAATACATAAACAATTTCAGAATCAGAATCAGAAACTCATTTATTCATTTAGGGTGACAGGCACCTCTTATGATACGTCAAAAACAAACAAAATAAATTAAAGTGAATAACAATTGATATACATGTCAAACAAGATAAAAAATATATGTAAAGTCAAGAATATCACTAAGATAAAACTAAATGTAATAAACTAATGTAAAAGTATATCAGTAAAATGTCTCTTTTCCCCTTTACAAACTGATAACAAAGAGTAAAAAGAAAAGAAAAAGAGTCATTCTTTGTCATTCACCGGCAAAGTTCCAAAGGCCAATATGATCTGAGAAAAACTTGCCGGAAAAAACTCAGTCGGCTCTTTTAAAAATATCTTTCACGCACACGGTTAAACATCTGGACGACTGGACAACAGGCATAGGACCATTTGGGCTTATACTTTGATAGAGGGGAAAGCCTGCATATGGCTACTCCCCCCGGTCCGCCGCGGCCGCTGGCCCGGGTTGCTCTATAGTGCCCGCAGTATAGTATCTCCATAGAGCAACACGGCCTCCGGTCCGCCGCGGCCCGTGGCCCGTATTGCTCTATGAGAATCTCCTTTCGCTTTCTTACATTAATGACGCTCATCGTAGCTATTTGACTAAAATGTCTGCCTAAAGATGTCCACTGCTGGACCAAAACCTCCCCATAGTAGGTTATGCTATTTTTTAGAGCTCCAGTTACGGAGCTCGCGGGCGTAGGCACCACCGCATTACCTTATATACTTGCCGCTAAATGACAGTGTTCAGCACTATAATACTAATATATACTCGTATAATTGCCGGTACAGGGGCTTAACACCTTAGGCCTCAGAAGTGGCAACGCATCTGCATTTTGACCTCTGGTCATTGGGGGTCTATAGGCTGCAATCATTACTTAACATCAATGTAAACTGCATGCTTGTTAACCACTTCCATTACATAAAAAAAATACCACCAGTAATAGTGTATAAACAGGGTGGGCCAAAAGGGTGTTGGGGGTTTCAATATAAAATTATAAAAAAACTATAGCACGAAAAACATTTTTGTTTATATTTTTAAAAAAATTAAAAAAATGGAAAATTTATGACTTAAAATTATGTTGCCTACATGACTGCCCTGGGCTTCTGGGCATTCTTGAAGTCGAAGTCACAAATTCTGGAACAACCGGCGAAACGTTGTCCTCAGAATGTTGTTCATTTTCCGAATAATGTTCCTCTTGAGTTGTTGTAGGGTTGTTGGGTTATTGTCGTACACTACAGATTTAAGGTAGCCCCATAAAAAATAATCACATGGAGTGAGATCTGGGCTGCGTGGGGGCCATTCAATATCCCCCTTACTTGAAAAGAGTTTTTCCGGGAAAATTTATTTCAAAAGGTCTATGGAGACCCTAGCAGTATGACAAGTGGCACCATCTTGTTGAAACCATGTCCTGGACGTATTCTCTTGATATTTTTGTAAGGCCGGAATCAAGAACTCTCCTAGCATGTAGCAAAAAAGTTGTTATTTTCAAGCCAAAAGCCTGGCTTCTGTTATGAGTCGATTGTTGCGGATTTTCCTCCACGACGTCAGGCGTTCTCGCAGAGACGACAATCCAGACAATCCCTTATTGCCACAGTCGACTGAATCTGATCCATTTACATATCACATAGGCGCTAGGGCTATCGCGAATGTCTCGTAAATCGTATTGCAGTGGATATAACCGTAGCGCATTAATAACAGATTTGTCGTTTTCGTAATACACGAAATGATGGACACAAAATGCACGCTGCGCTCGCGTGTTCAGCTCCTTGACGACTAAAATTCCAAGAAACGGCGCGTCTAGCAATATACCCACCTCATCGCGCTACTAGTGTCCGAGAATTTTTTTTTTTTTTTTTTTTATATAATAAAAGTGGCAAACAAGCATGCAGTTCACATTGATGTTAAGTGATGACTGCAGCCTATAGACACCCACACAATGACCAGAGGTCAAAATGCAGATGCGCTGCCACTCCTGAGGCCTAAAGTGTTATGGCCTCTGTGCCTGAAATTACAGGGCCAAGGGCCAAATTAAAGATTAAAATCGCCAACACCCTTATGGCCCACCCTGTATATACCTAAATGAGAAAAAACGACCAATTAAGTACGATTTCATGCCTATTAATGTTGAATGGACCTTTCTTACATCATAATCAAATGTCGAGCCATCGCTGCCCATTTGTAAAGAAAAGGACAATTAAATTGGAAATGAATGTGCTTTGACTTTGACGTGTCAAAGGAAATTTTGGGAATTTGTTAATGGGATTAACCGATGTTGGTTTTGAATTTAATGAGTTTTGTGTTTCTGGTGTTATGGGACAATTAACTTCATATCTTCCTTTTGTCTTTTTTGTTATTATTAACTAAGCATTATATTAACGAAGTGCGCATGGCCCGGCGGCTGGTGTAGATCGTAAGCGATCTACTCGGTTAAGCACTACGGGCGCGGTCGGGTAGTGTGATGGGTGGCCGCTAGTGGCAAGTTAAATGCGCGTTTCCGTGCTTCGGAGGGCACGTTAAGCCGTCGGTCCCAGTTGCTATCGATAGATAGCAGTCCTTAAACCTTGTCGGAGGCCTTATGGCTTGAAAACATCCGACAGCGGGTTGGCCACTAACCCACCCACCTTCACCAATCTGCATTGGAATAGCGTGGTGGAGTAAGATCAAGGCCTCCCCGCAAAAAAAATGGAGAGAGACTCGGGCCCAGCAGTGGGACGTATAATGGGTTTCCATAATTATTATTATATTAACGCGAAACCTTTTTGCATGTCTGAGGTTAATCCATCAAGGATTTTCTTTTTTTAATGATAAATGATGAAAATATGTTCTCCCCTTAATAACGCACAAGCTTGTTGTAGGCGGGCTTCTTTGGAGGAGGCCTTTGTCCAGCTGTAGACGTCTTTCAATTGAAGTGAAGCTGCTAAATTAAGAATATGTTCATCATAAAGATTCGTCACTCTCTACCCTAAGTGAAATGGTATATAAATAAAGAAAAACGACCAATTAATTTCATGCCCATTAATATTGAATGGACCTTGTAAAAGATCTATCTAGAGCCTTTCTATCCAGATCGATCTATCTAATTCCTTTCTAAAGCTATCGAAGAATTTTTTTCGGTATTTTCTCATTACTGCGTGAAATTGATGATAGTCTGGCCTATACGGCGAAAGAGAAAGCTGATCCCTTTGCCTCAAACTTGACACAGCTCTTAGTCTGACCGAAAGCTCTATGCCTGACATCAAATTCACTCAGAAGAACGTCAGGCGAGCGCTTCTATCCGTTGATATCAAGAAGGCTAGTGGGCCGGACACCGTCCATGCATTGGTGTTGAAGATGTGCGCTTCCGAGTTGACCCCCGTTCTGATGCGTTCTCTCTTTCTTGCTATCATGGAAAGGTACGTCTGCGTAGACGACAGCTCTCGTACACTAACTACTACAGCAACTGCCCCGTTGGCTCTGTGGTCGCAATCGCGATGGTGAAGCCTGCGGTCTTGAGTTCGATCCCCAGATCGGGATAATCTGTTATTGGGTTTTTTTCTGTGAGGAATGCCCAGTAGTAGCCCGGAGTCTGGTCGTGCCTCGGAGAGCACGTAAAGCCGTCAGTCTCTCTCCGCCCGATCTCTCTCCGGTCGTGTCAGATTGCCGTTCCATCGGGCTATGAGAAGAGAGGGAATAGAGTGTGCACCTGTGTTTGCGCATACACTTGTGCACTATAATATCTCCCACGCAGTTGGAGATTTTCAAGATTGAGAGATTCAGAGATTGGCAGCCGTGACCGAAATTCGGTCTGATGGACATTATTACTACAGCAATACCTAAGCGTACCCCTTCAGGAACTTGGCATGCAGATACATAAATCCATACCTAACAATAATTATTGTTTGGTATGGATTTTACAGTGTGTCTGCGGCTTAAACGCTTGAATTAATCAAATTAGTTAATGATATTGGGGACAAACTAAGGCACTTAGGAGAGAGAGATCAGGGATATAGTATGAGGAAGTACAATATTTTTTATAGATGCATTGGGTGTTATTACAGGATTGATATTCATAATAATATATCTATGTTGTGAGTAGCTGTGCCCGTGACTAGTTCGTGTAGAATTTTATTCTAAAATAAAAGCATAACCTACTACTTATTACATCAGCTAGGTATCTTTTTTATTAAAATAAGATTTTCATATGCGAACAATAACCAAAATAAAAAAGGGAAGGGAGGTACAAAATTATTTTATTCAATTGATCAAAACATATTAAAATGATAAAAATAATTTGTGTCATGAAATCAACAAAGATGTAGGTAAAATAATCAAGAAATTCAGAGTGGCATGTTTGTTTTGACGTGACAACGTCTTAAATTAGGTTGCGGCTCGGAGTCACTCATGAAAAAGTGTAACGCCCGGTAACGTAACGATGAGTCACCGAACGAGAGAGTGGCCTGCCGGACCGGCGAATGCCTTTCTACCGAGAAAAAGACGTTGTCACGTAAAATCTTCGCCCGTAAAACCGACTTTACAGGCAACCAGTTTTTTTTATTCTAAAAACGGAACCGTTTTTTGTTGCCCTTGTCTTCTACTATTATTATTCTGTTATTCCTTTTCTCATAAAGATTAACTTCATTACCATCGAGAGGTTTAACATTTGAAATTGCGAAATCAATAATTAGATTTAATTATCATAAAGCTGTTCGCTCTGAACTTGCACCACATAGTGAACCCAACTAATCCGCAATTCATTATAACAGCTTTAATGTGTGTTACCGTGTCTGTAACCCAAATTAACTTTATAAGCAAATATTTGTCGGCGTATACGCGAAAATTTGCGTTGGTACGCACGTATACGTGTAATACGCGGGTCGGCTTATTACGCGGGCGTTGTTCGGTATGCAAATTGTGTTTCCGAATTACGCAGTTATTACGAATAGAATATACTTTTGTGATAGCGTTTTAGTTTTGTTAATTGGATTGTTTCAATGTATACGAGTAGTAGTTACGTTATGATGATGATACAAATACTTGCATACCTAATTGTTATGTTCTTACTGGTGGTAGAGCTCCAGTGACGGAGCTCGCGGGCGTAGGCACCACCGCATTACCTAATATACTTGCCGCTAAATGGTAGTGTTCAGCACTATCGTGTTCCGGTCAGGTGGTAATGTACGGCCCTGTAATTTCCGGCACAGAGGCATAACACCCTTAGGCCTCAGGAGTGGTAACGCATCTGCATTTGACCTTGGTCTTTGTGTGGGTGTCTATAGGCTGCAGTCATCACTTAACATCAATTTGAACTGCATGCTTGTTTGCCACTTCCAATACATAAAAAAAAAAAAAAAAAAATACTAATTGTTATTGGATTTTACCCAATTACGTAAAATCTCAATGGTACACCTGTAATTTGAAAGCAGTCACGGTCATGCATATCTGGCGCTCCATGCTCTCTGCCTACCCCGTAAGTGACTCGGCATGAAGATACATACATACATTCATGCAGTCACAGTCAGTGTTTTACTGGTGGTAGAACTCCGACGGAGCTCACGGGCGTAGGCTCCAACATTACTTGCCGCTAAATGGTATTCAGCACTATCGTTGTTTTATATTATTTCGCATTAACACATGCTTGTGAAATATATTTTATTTTTAAAGAAATTTAAACTGAAATTACTAAGGGTAAAAGCGACTTCTTCACGATATTCAATAAACTGAAAAGTCTATTATATCGGTTGCCTAACTAGCATAGTTGGTAATAGATGGCGCTGCTGCTACCATATAGCAATGAAATAAATGTGAAGGAAAGATTTGACAAATCGGGCAGGGCTTCAGTAGCTCAATTGGAAGAGCGGCTGGACTAGATTCCCAGTAGGTCGCGAGTTCGAGTCTCGCCTGAAGTCGAATTTTTCTTTCCATTTTTCTTTAAAAATAAAATATATTTCACAGCACTATCGTGTTCCGATCAGGTGGTAATATACGAGTAGTGTGTGTAATGTTTTATAAATGCATGGTAGTATGTATGATGTTTTATTTAATGATTTGTACTTTACTATTTAAAACTACTATCGTTCTACACTTATCCTACATATAAACTACTAACTGTTGCTCGCTGCTTCGCCTGCGTGGATGTCGTTTTATAAATAACTAAGTTTTCGCTACTTTGGCATTTTTAATATTAAATAAGTAGGGATAAGTGTGCCAAATTTCATACTCCTCCGTCCGTGCAATTTTGTTAAAAATAGGTCCTACGTCTCTGCTTCACGTATTAATATTATGATAATTTTAAATAGGGGCCGTTTTTTCGGGTTGTGTGTCAGCTGGATGAGGGCGGCCCAGGACCGTTCGTCGTGGTATTCCTTGGGGAAGGCCTTTGTTCAGCAGTGGACGTCTTTTGGCTGAAATGATGATGATGACGATTCTTTAATGATAACAAAATAATTGTTTTATATTATTTCGCATTAACACATGCTTGTGAAATATATTTTTATTTAAAGAAAAATGGAAAGAAAAATTTGAGGCGAGACTCGAACTCGCGGCCTACTGGGAATCTAGTCCAGCCGCTCTTCCAATTGACTTCAGTAGCTCAATTGGAAGAGCGGCTGGACTAGATTCCCAGTAGGCCGCGAGTTCGAGTCTCGCCTCAAATTTTTCTTTCCATTTTTCTTTAAATAATGATAACAAAATAGGTTAATCTTGACAAAAGCGGTAAATTTAATGATTGCACTCTGTTTTCCATCATCGAGCGATTTGTAGTATAATATTATTGACCGATAAAGTTTTATCGCACATACAATCGAGTGAAGAAATTATCGCACAATTTAATTAAACTCCGCGAAGTCATTGAAAACCATGTTCGTTAATGAAATGCGCGATAAATTTATGCTTAGTGGTACCTATTATGTGTGTAGTGGCATAATTTTATGCGAAGGCTTGACTCTTGACAAGCTTCGATATAGTTAACTGGTTAATAAATTGCACTTGAAATTTAATCTGAGTTTTTTTTTTCGAACTATCATACAGATCTCATGAATGGTAAGTGAATATTGTAGCCTATAAATATCTACATAGACACCAAAATTGTAATACATTGCGACTCTTGGCTGACTTAGATTACCACCTGACTGGAAAATGATAGCGCTGAACATTACCGTTTAAAGGCAAGAAGATTATTTATGTATTTACTAGCTATGCCCGCGACTTCGTCCGCGTGATAATTTATGATTGTTCAGTATCTATCCGGACTAAGTCGTGGGCGCAGCTAGTATAAACGTAGCCTTAGTTACTCCTTATTACATAAGCATTTGTCAGTGAAAGTCCCGTCAAAATCGGTCCAGCCGTTCCCAAGATTAGCCCCGCCAAACAGACAGACAGAAAAAACAAAAATTTTAAAAAATATTGTTTTGGTATATGTACCATGTATACATATGCATCTAGTAAAAAGCGGTTATCTTAATATTACAAACAGATACTCCAATTTTATTTATTTGTATAGATCGTAGATTGTGTTGCATAGACCATCAAAATGTACACTTCTTTCCTGTTACATCACATAATCTTAATGTGGAATACCTGTCAACATTTTTACTAACTGGACTACAACACTCTCTGCCTACCCCGTTAGGGACCTGGCGTGAAGATACATACATACATACAAAAATATTATATATATATATATACTAAAAATGTTATGGCTAATTTTGGTTTTGAATGATTTTTGGAAGTTTAGGGAAGGTTTAAAAGGTAAGAAATGATGAAGACATTGAAGGGGAATAGTCAACAACACAATTTCATTTTCCCATACAAATAGTCCGTATCTATCAAATCTTTGACACATTATTTCATTCTGAGGCAATACGAAGTTTGCCGGGTCAGCTAGTCATTAAATAAATAGACTTATTGAATAAGTTATAAATGGATGGATACCTATTAGTGTACCATCTCATCAAAATAAAGATTACGAACTAAATCAATTTCAGAGCTTGTCTTGCTCCAAAAATAACTGAACTGTGTTATTTTCAACACATTATACAATTTTATCAATGAATTATAAGCTCCATCGGAGGCAAGCTTATTCAAATATTTTTTCAAATAATTTTACAGCTAATGTTTAAACTCGTCCACACTGCGATAGTGTGTCCCTACCATTACCTGCAACGTGTGAGTCCGTCGCGTGACATATAATTCCTACGGTCAGTCACGGACGCGCGGACGGCGCGGACCACCTGGTATGGGTTGGTGATGCACTGAGCTATAGTAGCTTATCATCCACTGTTTCTAAAAACGATTGGCTCAAATGTCGCGAAGAGATAAATGCGCTGACAGTATTTCTAACGACTTAACGTATTTCGCTAATTCTTTTATGTTATATTTATAGACTAACACAGAAATCTCTACTTAATGATTATACATGTAAGTTTACATTGTCACGCGAAAACTACAACTTTTCACGTATTGTTGGAGGTAAGTAGTACCTATTAAAAGTAACGTGGGATACTTTATTAAAAAAGTACATTCGGACGAAAAGTCGTCGTCGGCAAAAGCTAGTAATATATTTTTTTAGAAAATGATTGTGTGAAAATTGATTGGTGTAGACATTTTTTTGTAAAATATAGTTAAAGATGTGACGTTCAAACTAGTTCTTTCACGCGTGCCAATGCCAAGGCAAAGTAAGCCGCTAGTCGGAATATGAAATAAATGAGCATATACTGGTAATTCTAAATTAAAGAACATTTATTTGTAATATTTGAAGTAATCTCAATTTAACTAGCATTTTTGGTATTAAAGTAAATAAGTACCTTGACTTTAAAATAATTGAGTATTGTTTACATTCAACAAAATTGTCCTGTCCTGCACATAATTTTTGGCTTTCAAAATCTTAGCATATGGCCCTTAAACCTATTTTTTTTTAATGTTACAATACATACAAAAAGTATTACTCGCGTATAATTTTGTCATCAGTCACTCATTGTATCGCCAGCATATCGAATCGGGCCGGTGTCACCGCTGATCACCGTTTAACCGATGCTGTTAACGGATAATTATCCGGTTAGTCTCCGGTACATGGCTGAACCGCGGTATTAAAGCTTTACCTCTGAATTTACGTTTGGTTTTTCGGTAAATGATACAAGTTTGCTGGCATTTCCTTTTCTTAATGTCGGTGTATAATGTAGACCAAGAAACAGTAACTAAATTGTCACGGTTTATTGTAAAGAATAAAACAATTATTACACATATTAGTTTAGGTATTAAATAATAATAGACACAGGGTAAAGATCTTTAAATATAAAAAAACTAACTTCGCGATAAACTATGTTTTGTCGCGTATATGAGAACGTATGTCGTCGCATTTACAACGCAACGATTATACCGTTAGTACGGTTACGGTATAATCGTTGCGTTGTAAAAAAAATTCACGGTATACACGTACCGGTAGCAGTGTTCTTGTGGGCACGCTTTAGTGAAGACGCTATGATATGCTATCCTTACCTATGTCATCTGAAAGGTAGATTTCAATTTTAAGTTGCCTTTGTGATACAAGTAAGGTCATTAATACCCATTTACATTGAACTGGAACAAACCATAACGTGTATGGTTTTTTATATCAATTTTCCGCAATAAAACATAATAATGTGAGTTAAATATTTTGAAAGAAAAAATCGATAGTAAAAAATTTCCGCCTGAGTTCAATTTTTCTTTCCATAACATGTATGGCCCGGTAATAACTATCACAGAGACAAGACAACAGAGGTCTCAGGGGTGGCAACGCATTTGCATTTTGACCTCTTGTCTTTGTGTGGGTGTCTATAGGCTGCAGTCATCAAAAACACAAAAAAATATTACAAACAAAGAAAATAAAAAAATAAAAATGGTTGCCTGTAAAGTCGGTTTTACGGGCGAAGATTTTACGTGACAACGTCTTTTTCTCAGTAGAAAGGCATTCGCCGGTCCGGCAGGCCTCTCTCTCGTTCGGTGACTCATCGTTACGTTACCGGGCGTTACACTTTTTCATGAGTGACTCCGAGCCGCAACCTAATTTAAGACGTGGTCACGTCAAAAAAATAGGCTCCCCTTCAGCAAGTTTTCCCTGCATGCCACCATCCCCCCAATTCGACCATGCCCCCGACGCTTCGGGAGCAGATAGGCCTGGGCAAGGAGGGTTGCACCTCGACCCCCGAACCATCCCCTTCCTCTGTTACGCTTCATGTGCGGAGGGAGGGATGATGATTATTAGTCATCACTTTACATCAACGTATGCTTGGTTGCCGCCTTCGTTAAATTAAAAAAAAGCAAAATCATAACAAGAAAGAGAATAAAGCAATCTGTTAATATGAAGGAATTGTCGAGATATAACATAATTTAGCTCGCAAAGTCATTTTAATATATCACAGTTGTATGCGCGTAACCGTCTCCGTGGGCTATTTGTCGTCAGAATATGCAATGCTCTGGAAATATAACGTGCTTTAGTAATGTGTATTTATTATGTGACATATTGCATTCATAAAAAGTAATTCAGCGTGCAACAAGTTTATTAAAGTGATATTAAGATTTTTGCCCATTGCGAAGATTCTTAGTGTTAGTTTTTATGTAAGGAAGTGGCAAACAAGCATGCATTTCACATTGTTGTTAAGTGATGACTGCAGCCTATAGACAAACACACAAAAAAACCGGACAAGTGCGAGTTCGACTCGCGTGGTGAGGGTTCCGTAATTTAAATAAATATTTTCGAAAAATATTACTGATTTAAAATGCAGGGACATAGCGATTACGGTGGTACCGGCAGAGGGGGTTATATTATTAAAAATTTTCGATTTAATTTAAATACTCAAACTTCTTATACGTTTTCCAGTAATCTATAGGCAAAGAACTATTTTCCACATTCTTTTCAAAATTTTAAGTTCAGTAGTTTCGGAGATAGGGGGGGGAATGGTCATTTTTTGTCCTTTTTCTTAAATAACTTCAAATTTGTTTATGCAAAAATTATAAAAAATATATATCTGCGATGCTGACAACAACCTCTTTCATTTGATATGTCACACGACACAGTTTACGAGTTTTTTTTTTAATTTTCTGATTTACCCCCGAATTTTATTATTTTACTTGACGTGTTCATCTTTGGGTCACCAATTTACATATAATCATAAAATTTCAACTCAATCGGTCGAGTAGTTTCGGAGCTAATTGGCTGTAACGGACGGACAGACAGACAGACAGATAGACAGACGCACGAGTGATCCTATAAGGGTTCCTTTTTTCCTTTTGAGGTACGGAACCCTAAAAAACCGGCAAGTATCGTTATTTTTGAAAATTGGTAAAACTGAGTTTGGTGTAACTCATCTTATAAATAATTTAATAATAAACAAGTACTTAGCTTCATAGATTATTTCTGTCACCAACCTATAATTACTTTGTGCAGTAGGTACTAGGTATGAATATATATGTGCAGTAACAACAATATCTTTAAAAATTAACGGAAACCATCACATATGAAGTCGTGAATAAATTATATCGTACAAATATCCAGAAGTAAGTGAATAAAAGGTCCACGAGTTCGCTTCTGAGAATAAACAATATTTTTTATTATACCGGTTTACCGGTATTCCGACCTCATAAACCTTGCACCATTTGTTTTAATAGTCGCGTAAACAATATAACATAAGACGATAAATCGTTCAGGATAGACAGCGGTACCGGTAACATTTTTACCCGGGTACGCCCGGATAAACCCAGATTAACCTGTCCGCAACCGGGATTACGCTTTGACAGAGTTAACGGTACAAGTGTATCGTTAGTACCGGTTAATCTTGGTTTTGTACTACAAATGTTTGATAGAACTTTCCGGAAATTAGAATAGGGATGATGACTAGGTATGAATCAACTAGTTTGTATCATATCACATAAAAGCGACTTGTAAATGAGATATAATGATACAAAAATTATAAAAATTCGAGTTGAATCGTATGTGATAGAAGAACTTAAAAGTGTCGAAAATTCGTGAACATAAAAGTTAAGTTTAAATTAAAAATAAATTAACTTTTACATTCTATAAACGATATCCAACAATTTTTTATATATAAAATTTAATAAGAATGTTTTACGAAACGCATTATTGACGAAGATATTTTAAAATGTTTTGATTTCACCATCCAATTCACATGTTTTTAACTCTAACGTGACGTCAAAATAGAGTATCATTTTGTATGAGCCGTTTTGAGTCGTTTCACAACTCGCAACGTTTTGAATCGTTATATCCTAAAATTATTAGCTATTGAGTAGACGTGTCAAAGACAATATTTATTTATTTTTCCTATACTTTTGGAAATTACAAATAAAAAAAAATAGTCACCGTCCCTATTGCCCGTAGTTCAAATATTATGGCCAAGAATGTTGGCACACTCGTAAATCCAGTGATGATTATTTCGTAGCGTTTGTGATTAAGTCAATTACGGTTGTATAAATACATAAGAAGTGTGGAGTTACGGAGCTGGCGGGCGTAGGCACCACCGCGTTACTTAATTTACTTGCCACTAAATGGTATTCAGCACTATCGTGTTCCGGTCAGGTGGTATTGTACGGCACTGTTATTTCCAGCACAGAGGTATTATACCTTAGACCAGAGGTTCCCAAACTATTTTTTCTTGTAGACCCTTTACAATTTTTTCTGGTTTCTATGGACCCCCGTCCTTGCTACATTTATATCACATTCCCATATTTCCAATTTTTATTCACGCCTACGTAGACCATCAAGTCTCCCATGGACCACTTTGGGAATCACTGGTATGATGTAAGTAAATTGGTACTATCAGTGTAAGTGTTGAGATCCATTATCGTGGACCCCATTTTCATTTCATGGACCTCCAAAATTTATTTTTGCTAACGCAGACCCCTTTTAGGTTGTCATAGACCCCCAGGGGTCGATATAGACCACTTTGGGAATCACTGCCTTAGACCCAGTGGCACCGCATCTACATTGGAATCTCTAGTCTCATGTAGATGTTTATAGGCTACAGTATTACTTACCATCAATGTGGACTGTATGCTTGTTTGCCACTTCATTACATAAAAAAAATCTTATATAAACAAATAAATAAAATTGGAGTGTCTGTTTATAATATAAAAATAACCGCTTTTTACTTAATGTATGTATACACGGTGCATATACCTACCAAACATCCTGTCCGTCCTGCAACCATCCGCGGCGGACTGGAGCGTTGTCCAGTCCGCCGCGAACGGTCGACCGCGTTGCTCTATGCCTGCAATACACTCACAACACGTGCATACTATTCCATTGCCACAACCACGGGAAATTGGTGAGTGAGCGACAATTGAATCGCCATCAGCGATACGTCTCCTGTCTTCCAATCCAACGTCCCAACCAACTGTAGGACGGATTTATATGGCGAATCCTTCTTATCGCTCGAAAAAAGACAAAATGATTATTGTTATCTAAAAACTATGCTGTAGTTCATTTATAGTGCTGATTGCTGTGCACACTGCATTTGATTGTTATTAACGTGACTTCGAGTATAGTGGCAACGAATCGAATTCGGTTGAAGAGGCCCCGTTTGTGATAATCGTATTTTATTAGTGACAACGATCGAGTAAAACGAAGAAATGCAGGCGGTCAAGTGTGTAGTTGTTGGCGACGGTGCCGTCGGTAAAACATGTCTGCTCATCACTTATATCACAAACGCCTTCCCGGAGGAATACATACCCAGAATATTCGATGTCTGCTCAGCCAACGCGATGGTTGACGGGAAGCCAACCATCCTCGGCCTCTGGGATACGGCCAGCCAAGAGTGTTACGACCAAATGCGGCAACTCTCCTACCCACAAACAGACGTGTTCCTCATATGCTTCTCACTCGTCAATCCGGCCTCATTCGAGAACGTTCGGGCTAAATGGTACCCTGAAGTGCGGCTTCACTACCCGTCTACGCCCATCATCCTTGTGGGGACTAAACTGGACCTCCGCGAAGACAAGGACACTATCGAGAAGCTGAAGGTCAAGGAATTAGCGCCAATCACTTATTTACAGGGCGCATCCATGATGGAAGAGATCAACGCAGTGAAATACCTAGAGTGTTCGGCGCTGAGGCAGGAAGGTATCAAGACGGTGTTCGACGAGGCGATCCGATGTTTTTCTTTGCAGTGATGTTTGAACGTGGAATTTTTTAAAAGGAGAATGTGTTATCATTCTCCATTCATCAAATTCCACTTTTTGCTTCCATACATTTCTGGGCCCAGGTGTTAACTCTGTTCTCTCTCTTTTATGTTATTTGTTTTTCTAACTTTTCTCGCTTTCTGTGTACTTAAGAATATGATTATTTTTGTTTTTTACCTAAAAAAAATATAACATTTTTTTGCAACTTACTTCAGTATTTTGATAGAGCTCCAGTAACGAAGCTCGCGGGCGTAGGCACCACCCCATTACCTTATATACTTTCCGCTAAATGGTAGTGTTTAGCACTATCGTGTTCCGGGCAGGTGGTAATGTACGTCCCTGTGATTCCCGGCACAGAGGCATAACACCTTAGGCCTCAGAAGTGGTAGTGCATCTGCATTTTGACCTCTGGTCTTTGTGTAGGCGTCTATAGGCTGCCGTCATCACTTAACATCAATGTGAACTGCATTCTTGCCACTTTCATTGCATAAAAAAATTACTTAACTGATTAACCAACATCGATTTTGCGGGCCCATAATTACCCGTTTCTTTTGTGTTAGTAAAGAGATTATATTTTTCGAATTTTTATTACTTTTTTGTTTAAAATTGTTGTATTTCATAGTAGATGTCAAGTGCATGCGCAGTATTCCCTAAGAAACTGATTATGTTTCATATTAACTGTATACTAAAACGATAACTGGACCGCGATACTAATGTATTCGGGTTATGGTTTTGTTTTGAGATATTGCAGTTAAATTTCATCTCGAATGAATTCAACTGTCGTATTGTATTGTTGGAGACACACGGAAAACTAAAGTTGTTAGCAAATTTAATTGAAAACATGTTTACAATATATAAATATAATTATTTGTAAGTCACTTTTCCTGTATGTATAAATTGAATCAGGAAGGAAGTATAAATGTGATGCAAGCAGAAATTTCGGCACAAATGTAATTCAAAATCTAGGTCAGTCAATATTTAGTCGTCTGTAGGTCTGTAGTGCTGTAACCGAATATTTTTTAAAAGGACATGGCGAATCTCGCTGTTTTCACGACTCCATTAAACGGGGAAACGTCGGTGGGTGGTCTAATTTATAGAAGGTTGCGATCATTAAATATTACTTTTTTATACATATCTAATATGGTAGCCCTGATCACTAGGTAGCAGAACCACAGTGAAAATATGAACAGTGTGGAAACTACGTACAACTCGCTGCAGCACCGCGAGAACCGCTTAGAGGCATCATCGATGCGCAGGTTTGTGTGAGTGTGCCGTTTCGAGCGTTTTGTGCGTAGTTTACATACTGTTCATATCTGTACTGTGCTAGCAAGTCAGTCACTAGAGCTCCACCGCTAGTAGGACCATCCATAAAATTATTCTAGTTTTCCTGTTCATATAATTATTGTTTTATATTTTGCTAGCGGCCCGCCCCGGCTACGCACTTATATTACTTAAGAATTCCACAATATTCCATCTTAGTGAGCACCTACGTCCTCAAAGAACTCCTATGCAAAATTAGAAACTCCTACTTGTACTGAAAGAAAGAAAACATTTGTTTGGACAGCACAGAGACATGACGATACAAAATTGCCAGACGATTAGGTACATAGGTACAATAGAAAAAGAAAAACAATAAGAATAAAAAAAAAGAGATTAAGTCTCACGGCTGATCCGAATGGGAGCCCAGATTACGCGAATAATGTTCGTTCGTGTCATGCAAATGTTGCAATTTTTTTTAGTAAATGTGTTTTTTTTTTGTCGCTATGTATTTCTTCTTGTGGTACTACTTGAAAAAATTATAAATTATATTATTATTATATATTTATTAAGCAATTCGGGTTTACAAAATTTTCCTCATACAATACTTTTAACAATACATATAAAAACAAACTTATACTTTTAGAGGTTTGCGTTGACAGCTGTACTAGTATAAACTGTGGCACAGCTGTCAGCGTCTTCCACCCTGTGTGAACAATTAGTGTAAGTTGTTACATGCTACATTACTTTAATATAAACTTAGAGTTAATTTTTGTGGTTCTGTTTAAACTAAAATTGTTATCAGAAATATTATTAGAGATAGGTCGAGATTACCACAAAATAGAAAGCGCGCGCGCGCTTTATGTGTGTGTGTGTGTGTGTGTGTGTGTGTGTGTGTGTGTGTGTGTGTGTGTGTGCGTGTGTGTGTGTGCGTGTGTGTATGTGTGTGTGTCAATCCAATCATATTATTATATTTCTTACATTCTGGATCTTGAAAGTATTTCCTCTGTTTCCTCGTAATTAAGTGTAAGAAGCCATTGATGAATGATTTTTTTACATTTATTTAATGGCGTTAATAATATATTATTTACTTTATTTCCTATATTATACACCCGTGAACTATAGACATAATATTGACGGCTACCAAGACAAGTTTTATGAGGTGCAATGGCACAAATTGGCCTATTTCTACGATGGGTTATTTCATGTATATTGATCTCTTTATGTTTTCTAATTATAGCACACAAGATGAAGATCTGTCTAACTGTAAGCACAGAGCATTGTCTATATAGAAGAGTAGTACTATATCTTCGCGGTTTGCCCAGAATAACTTTCAAAATAGCCCGCTGTGCTCGTTCAAGAGGAAGCATAGAACTAGGTCCTATACCACCCCACGACAAGATACAATACTGGATCAGACTCTGGACAAAAGCAGAGAAAACGCACATCAATATTTTTGTATCTGCCGAACTTCTCAGTTTTCTGAATAAAGGCAATAATTTTCTGATGCGGCAAGTTAGCTGTTTAATATGTGTGCCCCAATTCAGCGACTTATCGATAGTAAGTCCCAAGTACTTAATGACGGGAGTTCTTTCAAATTCTGGGCAATCACAAATCCTTGATTGATCACAAGTATGTGCTTTGATTTTAAATTCTTTGGGTGGTTGGGAGACAACTAATGTTCACATAGTTGTCAGATATACGGGACCATCTGCTTCTAGATTTCAATCCAAAATAAATTAGACAACACTCAAAATATCTGTTTTTTTTACAACGTTTTTCACAAATACAACAAATATAAACCGCTGATTGTTCGCAACTTGGACCAGGCACTATCCCACCCTCATGCTACATAATGATATGAAATTCCCAAGTTATTACTCCCGCAGTTACCGCCTCACTGACTTCGCTGCTGAGCACTCAGGGATGTTGCGTTGACATGGGTGCAATGACGTCACTGATACCCGCGTCATCACAGATTACGATCTTATATTGTTCACGGACATACATAATTTTTACCGGTGGTAGAACTCCAGTCCACTGCCGCATTACCTTATATACTTGCCGCTAAATGGTAGTGTTCAGCACTATCGTGTTCCGGTCAGGTGGTAATGTACGGCCCTGTAATTTCCGGCACAGAGGCATAATACCTTAGGCCTCAGGAGTGGTAACGCATCTGCATTTTGACCTTGGTCTTTGTGGGTTTCACGGTCTGCAGGTCATCACTTAACATCAATGTGAACTGCATGCTTGTTTGCCACATCCATTACATAAAAAAAAACAGTTTGAATGTACGGCCCCGTTTTAACTTAAAACAAAGACGTCAGCTAAGGTCTCAGGGGTGGCAACGCATCTGCATTTCGGCCTCTGGTCTTGTGTGGGTGTCATCACTTACCATCAATGTGAACTGCATACTTGTTTGCCACCTACATTACATTAAAATGGGTGCAATGACGTCACTGATGCCCGTGTCATCATAGATAACGATCTTATATTGTTCTATATTTGCGGACATAATATCAGTTTGAATTATTTGTAAGGAAAATTCTACAATTCAATAATAAGGCGCAGTGTCTGTCCGCAAATTTGATTTATTTACTGAATTTTCACAAAAATTACTAACTTGAAAAATATTCATATATCTGTGTAAAATTAATTTCTATTTGTGACCTCAAAACATAATTTCTTTATTACGTGCGTTGCGTACAACATGCGTACAGCTGCATATAGTTTTGTTGAGCTAACTAAACAGCATATAATATATCTATGAACATCCACAAAATTATCGGCATGCACAAATGGAAAGAGAGAGAGAGAGGGGAGAGAGAGAGAGAGAGGGGGGGAGAAAGAGCGAGAGAGACAGAGAGAGATATGTGTTTATAAAATAAACAGGACTTATTTGAAAAGCGAGATCTGTCTTAGATATCATTATTTTGTGTACACATCCGTCTGCTTATATAGTTAACTACGTAGTTCAATCAAAACATTTTAATTTAGGTAAATAATTATTCAATTCAATTTATGCATTATTTAAAGTTTCACACTGATATTAAAAATACTGACGTAGTTTTTGCAATACCTATGAATATTATCATACACTTTTAAAAATACAAGCCAGCTTAGTATACAAAAAGTTAATACCTATTTAATAAAAACTTAACCAAGCTACCGAGATCGGGCGAGCGAGGTGTTAACTAACACTTACCGGTTAATGGCAAATTACCGATTTCAATTATCTGATCGACGCCCTCCACTGGCCGGGATTAACTATCGTTTAATCGGAGTTTGTGGTCATGGGCGCTCGTGTTTGTTAACGGGTATTATTAAATTAATTATTTAATCCGTAATGTTCACAAACTTAATGCGTTGACTGCGTTTATATAATTATAATAATTTAAAAAAGGCATGCTCCGATGGTTCGGGCATATAGAAAGAATGTCGAATGAGCGAATGACTAAACAGATATACAATGCGAATGTGGATGGTTGCAGAGGCCCAGGAAGACCAAGGCTGACCTACCATGACCAAATAGGTCAAGTTCTGTCTGATGGTGGGGTCAAAAGTCTTAGGAATCGGCGTGCATGTATGAAGAGAATGATGAAGGTAGACGAGGCACGAGAGGTTTGTCAGAACCGGGATGTCTGGCGCTCTACACTCTCTGCCTACCCCGTTAGGGACCTGGCGTGAAGATACATACATACATACATAATAATTTATAACTTTATACACTGAATTTTCGGCATGGAATAAATAGGAGTACATGTAGATCTACTTTTTTTTAATTAATTTAATGGCATCGCTTGTTATGCATATTGCCAGTGTCAAGTAAAACGATATTTCGTATTCGTAATAAGCAACGTAAAAGTCAGAGTCAGTCAGTCAATTTTTCAGTCCGTCAGTCAGAGTCACAGTAATTCGAGTAAAGCGATGGCTACTTTACCAGAACATTTACAATGAAGTGTTGGAGGCAACCCGAAAGAACGTGTTTTCGCACTGTTATTCTATTTGACTATACACGAGCACTGTAAAAAGCCTATATCAAACAAAATACCACCAATTTTATTAAATATAACTCAAAAGTACTCCAAGAAAATGAAATAAAATAAGAGCACCACACGCATCTCTCAAGCTTCCCGCCGAAACTCGTAGATCTACTTGCATATAAGTAAACATTCATGCATATCATTTAATAATAACAATAAAACAAATATCGTGGTGCGACCCAGGCTTAGAGTTACGATCCTTTAAGTGTCAAAAAGAGTTTTGGCGGGAACCTTGAAAGAGGCGTATGGTGCTCTTATTTTATTTCATTTTCTTGGTGTATTTTGAAGTTATATTGAATAAAGTTGGTGGCATTTTGTTTGAAATAGGTTTATTACAGTGCCCGTGTATAGTGAAATAGAATAACAGTGCGAAAACACGACCTTTCAGGTTGCCTCCAAAACTTCATTGTAAATGTTCTGGTAAAGTAGCCATCGCTTTACTCGAATAACTTGACTGTAACTCACTTGACTGACATAATATACTTGATACTTACATATTATACTTGATGACTATATTATACTAACTTTTACGCTGCTTAATTAAATACGAAATGTCGTTTTACTTGACACTGGCAATATGCGTAATAGCGATGCCATAATAACAAAAAAAAAAAAAAAGTGTCAAAAAAAAAAATGAAATACTGTTATCATCTTTATATCAGTCGAAAGATGTCCACTGTTGGAACTAAGCCTCCCCATAAGAATATGCCATTATCGCAACGCATGCCATGGGGAATGCCAATTTTTTAATGTACTAAAAGTGGCAAACAAGCGTGCAGTTCACATTGATGTTAAGTGAAGACTGCAGTCTATAGACACTTACGCAATGACCAGGGGTCAAAATGCAGATGCGCTGTCACTCCTGAGGCATTAGGTGTTATGCCTTTGTGCTGGAAATTACAAGGCCGTATATTACCACCTGACCGGAACACGATAGTGCTGAACATAACCATTTAGCGGCAAGTATATTAGGTTAACGCGGTGGTGCCTACGCCCGCGAGCTCCGTCACTGGAGCTCTACCACCAGTTTAAATATATACAGTGGCGGTAGTTTTGTCGCAGGAACCTGCTACTGATCTTGCTAATAAGTAAAGTTGTTTTTTAGATAATTTTATTATTTTCATATTTTCATGCTCGACATTGCACTCTCACGCTTTACACTGACACTCTCCGAATTAAAACAAAAATAACGACATTTCTCATTCTAAAATCTATGAAGCCGCTTGGGATAAAGAGCGTGACAAATATAATTATATATTAACACACTGACATTCTAACTCGACTAGCCGTACATAATATCTTATCTTGATCTAACCCAGGAGCAGCTAGCCAAGCTTGAGCGTCTTCAAAATCTTTGCATTCGGTTCATATTTGGCTTACGTAAATATGACCATATTTCTGAATTTCGTAAACAGCTCCAGCGGCTTCCAATCCATCTTCGCAGGAATACACACATCCTCTCTCTTCTATACTGCCTATTATTTTACCAGCATTATCCGCAATACCTTAAAAGTCGATTCCAATTCCTATGTCAATCTAATTGTCTTTCTCTTCGTTCTTCCAACAACCGTCTCCTTATGATGCCTCCTCACTCCTCCTCCTTCTTTGCTAAATCCTTCACTGTTCAAGCTGTTAAGCTGTGGAATTCCTTGCCTCTGACTGTTCGACTAGCACAAACATTGGAATCGTTTAAAAATCGACTGAACAAGTATTATCTGAATCTAGACTGACTAATTTTTCTCCGTATTGTTATTTATGTTTTTCATATGTGTAAATGTATATATATATATATATGTAATATATATCTATATATTTTAAAATGTATTTAAGTAGGTATGAAGGTATATAAAATTAAATATACGTATTTTACTATAAATATATAAGGAATTATAATATGGAGATATATTAGATAGCGTAATTGTTATAAGATTATTAGTTTTATGTTACTCCTTTAATTTGTACACCCCGTCTTTTTGTTGTTGATTTAGATCTCTCTAGTTTTAGGTTGCCTGGAAGAGATCACTTTAAGTGATAAGGCCGCCTATTGTGCATATTTTTAATGTTGTCTTGTTTATTATTTGTCCTAAAGTGTACAATAAAGAGTATTTATTATTATTATTATAATGCTGTACTTACTCCAAACGCTTTTATATGGAAGCGAGAGCTGGGTACGCAGGAAAGAGCATGAAAGTAAGTTAAACGCGGTCGAGATGAGATCTTAGCGCAAGATCTGCGGTGTATCACTCACCGATCGCGTTCGTAATGAAG
Organism: Macrosoma leucophasiata; assembly: GCA_036365455.1. Taxonomy (NCBI): domain Eukaryota; kingdom Metazoa; phylum Arthropoda; class Insecta; order Lepidoptera; family Hedylidae; genus Macrosoma; species Macrosoma leucophasiata. The sequence goes on from JAWQUS010000004.1 coordinate 15,258,480, forward strand.
ATGTAAGAAAGAGACTTTGTGTGAATGATGGTATCGGTGTAAAAATGAAAAAAGGTATGCTCCGATGGTTTGGGCATATAGAAAGAATGGCGAATGAGCGAATGACTAAACAGATATACAATGCGAATGTGGATGGTTGCAGAGGCCCAGGGAGACCAAGACTGACCTACCATGACCAAATAGGTCGAGTTCTATCTGATGTTGGGGTCAAAAGTCTTAGGAATCGGCGTGCATGTATGAAGAGAATGATGAAGGTAGATGAGGCACGAGAGGTATGTCAGGACCGGAATATCTGGCGCTCTACACTCTCTGCCTACCCAGTTAGGGACCTGGCGTGAAGATATACATACATACATTCTAGCGAAGCCGGATGAAAACTATAAAAATAAACTGGTAAACAGCACCGAAGTGTTAACTAGCACTTACCAGTTGGAAATAGTAGGAAATTGCCGATTTCAATTATCCAATTGTCGGCCGTCCGAGATTAACTTTCGTTTAATCGGAGTTGGTTGTAATGGCCTTTTTTATTTGTAGCAAACAGAGTGTTTGCGAATTTATATCTTTGTTCAAAAAGGGGTGAAATTGTTTTCTGTATTTGTAAGAGATAATCTCAGAAAATTTTAAATTGATCTTTAAAATATTTAACAAACAATATTATTTATATCTTAACGCCTTTATTTCTGGATAGGTTACAGCTCTTACAGTTCTATCTATAAATCTACACAAATCTATACAAATAAATAAAATTGGAGTGTCTGTTTGTAATATTAAAATAACCGCTTTTTACTAAATGCATATGTATGTATGGTTGGGGAAAAAGTTTCTTCGCATTTTTTAAGATAATTCAAAAATTTTTTTAATATAGTTTATTTAAATTTAACTAAAGTATGTATGTACCATTTTGTTCGATAACCTTTTGCCATCTTGTAGGTAGGGACATGATCTCATTGCCATAAAAATTTTGGGACTTCTCATCAAAATACCGCGACAAGTGGATTTGGCAGTCCTCTCGTGATGTTAACTTAACATTGCATAAAGAATTCTGAAGAGACCGAAACAGGTGGAAATCTGAAGGTGCAAGGTCAGGACTATACGGCGGATGCATTAACACCTCCCAGCCAAACTCTTAATTTTTGCTGAGTGGCTATAGATGTGTGAGGTCTAGCGTTATCATGATGAAACACCATACCCCTTCTGTTGATCAATTCTGGCCGCTTTCTCTCTTGCTTTAATCTCATCAGTTGTTCGCAGTAGAGTTCAGAATCGATAGTCCTGCCTGGTGGTAATAGCTCATAATGAATAATGCCCCAATACACGGTACATATACCAAAAATAATAATCTATATATATTATCTATATATATCTTGGAAACGGCGGGACTGATTTTGACGGGACTTTCACAGGCAGATAGCTGATGTAATAAGGAGTAACTTAGGCTACTTTTATACTAGCTTCGCCTACGACTTCGTCCGGGTAAATACTGCTCAATAAATTCTCACGCAGACGAAGTCGTGGGGACATCTAGTTATTATATAAAAGACGGAATGAGGGACGTTGAGTAAGATACTCGATGAAGGCAGCTACCGAAAGAAAATTAATCTGAAACCACTTAAATTTGACCCAATTTCCTAATCCCGGTTAGCGGTTAATTACCGTGATATGATGGGACTCGACTTTTGGGAATATTTCCACTGAGTGCTGAGTGAAGTGGTCTTAACCTGGCTTTAATGGATTTTACATTTAATTTTATTGATTAATTAAGAGATTTTTAGGGTTTCTTAGTAAACAAGGCACCGTTATAGTTTCACCATTTCCGTCTGTCTGTCTGTCTCTCCGTCCGCGGTTTAGCGCAAAAAACTATTGGTACTAGTGATTTGAAATTTGGCACAAGCAAACACCTTAATCACGCTGACAAAGTGGTAGAATAAAAACGTGAAAAAAACATATTTAGGGTACCTCCCTACATGTAACGTGCGGATATTTTTTTTTATTTTTCGTTTTCTGTATAGTGGGGGATATTGTTGGATAGGTCTTTCAAAAATGTTAGAGGTATGGAAACATTATTTTTCGATTTTGTTAACTGTTCGTGATTTATTAAGCTTTAATGTGCCAATTTTCGTTATAGTCAAGTGTCCCCCAAGTGTGGTAGAGGGCTACCAACTAAACGGTTGTTGTTAAAAATCCAAACGTTGGCAATAGTAGCTACATAAAACGAAATTAAAAGGATAACTATCACACTTCAGTTATCCTTACAAGTTTGCGAGTAATACTCGACCAAATGTATTTTACACGAAAATTTTGAGGATTTTCATAGTTTTTTTTTTCTCATAACATAATTCATACCCAAAAAATACGGTACGCTACACTGCCCGTGCCCGACACGCACTTGACCGGTTTTTAATGTAACGAAGGTGGCGAACAAGCATGAAGTACACGGATGTTTAGTTTAGAATATACTTGACCTTCGGTTTTTGTGTGGATGTCTGTGGGCCACAGTTTTCACTTTCGTACTATCACTGTGACCTGCATTTTTTAAAAATGTAATGGCAAACAAGCATGCAGTTCAGATGGATGTTAAGTGATGACTGCAGCTTATAAACACTTACACAAAGACCAAGGTCGCAGTGCAGATGTGTTACCACCCCTGAGGCCTAAAGTGTTATGCCTCTGTGCCGGATATTATAGAACCACCTGACCGGAACACGATAGTGCTGAACACTACCATTTAGCGGCAAGTATATATATTTTTCCAAATTGGTTATTTTAACGTAAAATAAAAACAATGTGAGTAGCCGCTGCGTGATAATTAAATGGTGAATTATTTACCATTTTAGTTATGTTACTATTCAACCAAATAACAAGTACATTTATAAGGAATTCAAAAAATCTAGACACGTGTTACTTATTAGACTTCAACTTAATATAGGCCCATTAAAATTCATCCCTCAAACCGACCCTCGCGGTCAGGTTCCTAGTCACATTTAGGGCATAAATATACTGAGACGTATTCTAGGTTACTTACCTCACTTACTAAGATTGATGATATAAAAAAAATATCCAAATCGGCTGTAAAAAAACTCCTGTAAGTTTTCAAATTATCGGTGAGGTGAACATACAAAAAAAAGATCCGGATGAATTGAGAACCTCCTCCTTTTTTTGAAGTCGGTTAAAAATAAAGACTTCACGCTACTAACCTATTAAGATTCAATCATCGAGTGAAAATAGGTGATGGGGATATTAAAACCTTACTTGAATAGGGCTTAACAACAAAAAAGCCGGTCAAGTGCGTGTCGGGCCACGCGCAGTAGGGTTCCGTAGTTTTTAGGTTTGAATAATGTAATGAAGCGCGCATGGCTCGGCGGCTTGTGTAAATCGTAAGCAATCTACTCGGTTAAGCACTACGGGCGCGGTCGGGTAGTGTCATGGGTGACCGCTAGTGACAAATTAAAATGCGCGTTTCCGTGCTTCGGAGAGCACGTTAAGCCGTCGGTCCCGGTTGCTATCGATAGATAGCAGTCGTTAAACCTTGTCGGAGGCCTTATGGGCGGTTTAAAAACATCCGACAGCGGGTTGGCCACTCCACACACCCACCTCCAGCAATCCGCATTAAAGTAGTGTGGTAAGCTACAGGCCAAACCTTAAAAAAAAAAAAGTTGGGAGACTTGTGCCCAACAGTGGGACGTATAATGGGTTGCCATTATTATAATGTAATGAAAAAAAATCTACGGAGTTGTTGTCAGTGTCCTAGCTAGGGGCCGGTAGCAGGGGCGGCTGCCAGGGGCGCAGTCCTCAAGGTGGCACATTTGCTCGTATGAAATTCATTATAGTATTTCACACAAAGAAGTGTATGAAGTACTTCTAGTAAACCTAACAATAGGGCACATTGTCGATGGTGTCACGTGTAGAATTACAATGCTTTTAAGGGTAAGGCGACGATATATGGAGAGGCTTAAGGGACTAGATAAAAAAAACTTGTCATTTTTATGTGTCGCACGCATTTCCTCCCGCAAAAAATGACAGACTGTTTTGCATCGGTAATACACGCTATGGTTACTCCCCTCCGATCCGCCGCGGCCGGTGCGCCGCGTTGCTCTATGACTGCAGCCTGTGGACGTCTACACAAAAACCAGAGGTCGAAATGCAGATACGTTGCCACCCTTGAGACCTAAGTTGTTATGTCTCTGTGATAGTTATTACGAGGCCATACGTAATTAAGTCTGGGGAGGCAACTGCATTTTGATCTCATTGTGTCTATAGGCTGCAGTCATCACTTAAAATCAATGTGTAGATTGAGACGTTTCTAGATATAGGTATTTAGGGTGCAATACTCACTTACTTTACAAAGCGTGCATGGTTCCGCGGCTGGTGTAGATCGTAAGCAATCTACTCGGTTAAGCGATACTGGCGCGGTCGGGTGTGTGATGGGTGACCGCTAGTGGCAAATTAAAAGAATGCGCGTTTCCGTGCTTCGGAGGACACGTAATGCCGTCAGTCCCGGTTACTATCGATAGATAGCAGCCGTCAAAACTTGTCGGAGGCCTTATGAGCGGTTTGTAAACATCTGACAGCAGATTGGCCACTAACCCTTATCTCCACCAACCCGCATTGGAGCAGAGTGGTGGAGTATGCTCCTATGGGGAGGTCCAAGAAGGGAGAGACTTGTGCCCACCAGTGGGACGTATCAGGGGCTGGCATTATACTCACTAACTATAAAGGGCTTGCTTATCTCTCAGGAAAGGCCACGTCGAGGCATCTAGATTGAGATGCTCCAGAAGTCAGGCTGCAACACTCTCATACCTTTAGGGCTTGCTTCTCTCTTTCATACTCTTATCATATTAAAAAAGAATCCAGTCCAGGTCATGACCCAGTAATCCACAATACTTCAAAGTTTTCAAACCCAACAAGTTAAATGCGAACGCGAACTTATCCGGTTTATTAAAACCGCAACTCCCTTAGCTCTGCATTCGCATAATTATTGTAGAGTCCATTAAACTCTACAGCAAAAAAAATACAATTCGTAAGCACCGTTAACTGGAAATTTACATTATATAGCGTAGTTATAATAATAGGAGTGTGCTTACAAGGATAATATTCATATAATAATGAGAGGTTGTAAACGAGAGGCGGGCGTGCCCTATCGCTCTGGATTATCTCCGCAGGTTCCAGGTGTTCTGGAAGCTTTGTTTAGTTGTGTAATTGGAGTAACTCCACTGTGGTCAATATTTGGAGAGTGCACGCAGATTTACTTTTTTTTTATGTAATGGAAGTGGCAAACAAGCATCCTGTTCACATTGATGTTAAGTGATGACTGCAGCTTATAGACACCCACACAAAGACCAAGGTCAAAATGCAGATGCGTTACCACTCTGCCTCTGTGCCGGAAATTACAGGGCTGTACATTACCACTTGACCGGAACACGATAGTGCTGAACACTACCATTTAGCGGTAAGTATATTAGGTTATGCGGTGGTGCCTACGCCCGCAAGCTCCGTCACAGGTGTTCTACCACCAGTAAAAGAGACTTCTTTTAGACTTAATAACTGTTAAGTTCTTTTACTTTTGGTTTCTTAATATAAATTAGGTATATAAATTGCTATGAAGGTATATAAATCTCTACTTGAATGGAAACATCTCGTAGCTTTGTTTTTATATTTGTGTATGTGTTGTATGTGTACAACGGCACCCACGTCACAGGTTTATACTTACTATGGAGCTTTGAGTGTAAGCGTATTTTACTTTTATGTTTAAAAATTAACGAGTTCATAACAAACTGCCAAACTTTCCTACCAATAAATTAATAAAAATAAGCTATTTTGTCTTTTGGCATATAAATGAACAATGTTTTTTTATGAAATGGAAGTGATAAACAAAAAAAAATGCGGTGGTGCCTACGCCCGCGAGCTCCGTCACTAGAGCTCTACCACCTGTAAATGTCACGAAATAGTTTATGTCATGAAAGTAACAAACAAACATACAGTTCACACTGATGCTAAATTATAGCCTTTAAAGATGTATATGATAACTATTAAGTAATGCAATGTTTGACTTGCAATTGTTGTATTATGTTGAAATAGAAATAATCGTTCGTTCAACTACAAAAAAATATCACCACGTACGTGTAAAAGGTATTAAAAAACGTCAAAATTTCTTAAGACATCAAACTTGTGCACTTAGAAATAACTTAATACGTACACAAGTAGCAGACGTGCCTGCATTGGCAATGTGCACTTCCCTCTAACTTATCGAATGAAGCACTTTGGAAAGAAAAGTGCAGATTGAATATGATTGGAGTTGCTCCCATTTTCATGGACGTAGGAGTAAAGGTATTCGAATAAAATATGTGTTTTTTTATGTAATGGAAGTGGCAAACAAGCATGCAGTTCACATTGATGTTAAGTGACTGCAGCCTATAGACACCAACAAAAATACCAAGGTCATAGTGCAGATGCGTTACCACTCCTGAGGCCTTAGGTGTTTTGCCTCTATGCCGGAAATTACAGGGCCGTAAAACGATAGTGCTGAACACTACCATTGAGCAGTATATAAGGTAATGCGGTGGTGCCTACGCCCGCGACCACCGTCATTGGAGCTAAACCACCAGTGAAAATGATCTGGAATCATTGTTGATCTAAAAATACAAGTCATATTATATCGAAAAGATAAACGCATCCTCATCACACTTTGTGATTTTAGTTCGTTTTAAAAATTCGTCTCACCTTCTCTCTTTCATAAATCAGATCATTGTTAGAAATAAAAGAAAAAACGGGAAGATAAATTTGACTTCGGGCAGGAGTTGAACCTGAAACCTCAGGATAACTAGTCCAGCCACTTTGCCACTAAACTACCGAAATCCGGTTAAAAATAAAAAAGTCAAATTTTTCTTTTCGTTTTTTTTTAATTTTTGAAGTTCGCTCGCATTTTTTATTGCGAAAAATAAATACTACAATTCATTGTTTTTTTGGTTATAGTGAAAGAACATAAAACTAATTTATTTTGTACGATTTCGATCTTTATTTCAGCGTTCGTTCTTTATTTGATAACATCACTATGTACAGACGGGTCCCATTGATGGATCGAGAGAGACCCGTATTGCTTTCTGTTTATTTTTCCTATTTTCGGGATTCCTTCTCTAAATGGTAAAATGGAACCCTTATAATTTTCGTCATTCCGTATATCTGTCAATTTGGTCGATTCTTCTTGAGTCTAGCACAGAGGCTAAGCGCACCAGTTTAGGAAAGTGTTTTTTTTTTTATTTATGTATGTCCTCGTGAACCCAGAGGCCATACATAACCATCTTACCTTAGCAAAATAGTGCAAGAAAGTATCACAGGGCGGCAAAGAGATTGGATAAAATGGTGGCCTACTCCTTCGAGACGGTTAAGTCTAGGAATGGCTGATTCGCGAAATGACTACATAGTCTAAGATTGGCCGGTTCTTGAAATGTACAATTCTATAAATGACTCTAACACTAAAATTATATCACCATTGAAATAAATCTTCCATTAAAACTTAATGGTTCATTGCTACCTCAAAAAAACGCATTTCCACACGAGTGAAGCCACATCAGTAACGCACACAGACAGACAGCTCTGATTGATCGCGACCCTTGAGTAGCGATTTTGATACGGGCTTGACAATACATCGCCTTGCCCTTCCTCAAAATAAATCGTTGTTTTTTTTTACCCCGACTTCATGTTGATAGATCGGTTGTTATGTGCGCGCGATGTTGATGCGTTTCCTTTACGTGAGTGGAACGTTTTTTAATTCAATTTTTGATTAGTTATCATTTTACGAGTGAGTGTCATAGCTCACTAAATAGCTATACAACGTGTAACAGGATTAAATGTACAACCCGAAACTAGTTTGTTCAGAATAGATAGCCGAATAGATTTCAGGCATTTTTGATGTAGGTAATATTGTGTCCCAAAATTAATAAATAATAATAATAATAATAATGGCAACCCATTATACGTCCCACTGCTGGGCACGAGTCTCTCCCCTTTTTGGGGGGAGGCCTGGAGCTTACTCCACCACGCTGCTCCAATGCGGATTGGTGGAGGTGGGTGGGTTAGTGGCCAACCCGCTGTATGATGTTTTCAAACCGCCCATAAGGCCTCCGACAAGGTTTAACGACTGCTATCTATCGATAGCAACCGGGACCGACGGCTTAACGTGCCCTCCGAAGCACGGAAACGCGCATTTAATTTGCCACTACCGGTCACCCATCATACTACCCGACCGCGCCCGTAGTGCTTAACCGAGCAGATCGCTTACGATCTACACCAGCCGCTGGGCCATGCGCGCTTCAAAAATTAATTACTATTAAATAAATTATAGTCACCCATTTGGAGAACAATCATTACAAAAGAAAATGAGACTAACGTCTTATCCGTAATAAAATGCTACCTCTCAACAACTTTATTAGAACTCGTTAAGAACGTGCTTTTTATAATAACTTATAATTTAAGATATAAAATACCGGAAATTAATATTATTACTAGCGAGTGTTAAATAAGGGTACGCAGGTTAGGCTAGATCACATTGCAACAGTGTGCGTGTGTGAGTAGGTTCGTGTTTTATGTTCGGCCGTAGGTAGAGGGTAAGTATGCATAGGGTGCGCATACTTTTCGCACAAATTGAGGACTACTTATTTCTTAAATAAAAAAAATTAAATACATAAACATGTAAATTAAGTTCATGTATTATGATTATAACTCTATTTTCTAATCGGGGTGTTGGAGAGTGTGCATTATTCCCGTTACATGTTGTATATATATATATATAGCTCACCTCCTCGAGCGGTCTGCGCTCATCACATCAACTCCGCTCCGTATCGCCTCGACCGCAAGCCAACGCGCGAGTGGACCACTCGGTAATCACTAGCTTATCTTCTGTGACTTTGCATTGCTAACTCGCTGTTTCCAAGTAAACCGCGCGAGGTCCGCGAGTGGTTCACAAGTAATATCGCGTCGTTCACCCGTGGACCACCCGTCGACAGCGAGCGGACGCCGTAAAACGAGGCGGTGCTGGTCGGGTGCCGGGTGGCTGTAGTGAGCTATGACCCTTAGGCGACGGGACGACCTCACCACTCACTAGTGGAGCAGGATTTCTAGTGCAGTCAGTCAATTGAACAATAGCGGTCAAACCATTCCAATAGGGTCGTAGTAAATACAACAACGCGGGATGGGCAGCAACATCCCCGATAAAACTATATGTCATGGAAGTGGCAAACAAGCATACAGTTCACATTGATGTTAAGTGATGACTGCAGCTTAGAGTCACCCACACAAAGACCAAGATCACCTCTTATGACACGTCAAAAACAAACAAAATGTATTAACGTGAATAACAATTGATATACATGTCAAACAAGATTAAAAATATATATAAAAGTCAAGAATATCACTAAGATTTGAAATTTAATATGCTAATGTAAAAAGTATATCAGTAGAATGTCTCATTTCCCCTTATAACAAACTGGATAAACTAGATAACAAAGAGTAAAAAAAAAGAAAAAGAGTCATTCTTTGTCAATTACCGGCAGATTTCCAAAGGCCAATATGATCTGAGAAAAACATGCCCAAAAAAACTCAGTCGGCTCTTTTAAAAATAACTCTTAGGCATAGTTTTACAATTTTCCATAATTTAAACAAACTTAAAATTAACAATATAATATCAACATTACGCTTTGATTATTCCATTTAATTTATTTAACAACCTTGTGGAGCTAGATCAGCATTTAGTCAAACATTTCTATCCTTGAGATAGTCCTCGAGTTTATAGTAAGCCTTTTTACATAGAGTGCGTTTTATTAATGCTTTGAATTTACTATCGGTGAGTTCAGCAATCCCGGATGGGATCTTGTTATAAAATTCTACACTATATTTTAGGAAAGATGTATTAGTTTTCGTCAGTCGAAAACTTGGTAGAGACAATAGATTATACTAACACCAGCAACACAGACATTATTTCAGTCCGCACAATCTAATAATCAACTTTTCGGTCTTGCGAATTTAATATGCATTTACGCATGTAATTCTTAACATAATACGTTTCGAATCGACCCATTACAAAAAGTTTTTGAGCAATTGACATCCCAATGAGAATCGTCCAAGAGCTCGTTTTGAACGGCTCCTTTCGCATCGGAATGTCAATTGCTCAAAAATCCGCCGCCGTGCGAAACGGCCCGACACTCAATAGTTTGAACCCTAAGAAAGGAACGCTTTTTGCACCAAAACGCAAAACTTACAGGAAACAGCCAGTAAGACATACCTCGCCAGATATCTTTAAATTTCCAATACTTCGCAAACCAATACGTTCCACACCTTATGCACACAAAAATATATTCGCACATCTCCCACACATATCTCGGAGCACGTAGCAAATTAAAGAACCAAATACTCCCCCTGTTCTCTTGAGATTCGCGTCCTCATTGCTCGGTGGGGCCCAAATGGTTTACGTATAATCTGCGAGTCATCCTCACTCCAATAAGTTTACGAGTATCTTTATATCCTCTTAAGGGCGCGGTAAATAGATCGCGGATTGGCGAAAAGATTATTTCGATATGTTTGGCACGAATTTTTGGATGTATATGACGCCGCGCGAAGCGGGGCACGCAACGTAAGATGTCACTATTGACATCTTACGTTGCGTGTCCCACTTCGCGTCGACATACTTACATAAAAAATATGTAAGTATGTCTATACATACTTACATATTTTTTTGCCCGTTTCTGCAACATTCTTACCTCTACCAGAGAATATGTAATAATACTACGTATAGAATATATACATAATATTTTTAGAATGGACACTTCCACGTCCCGCCTGATTTCCCCGCCTCACCCAATTTCCTTCCCTCTTATGGGAGACGTTTGGTGTTCTCTACCAGTCCAGTCCAGCCGCTTTACCGCTTTACCTTTACACGGCTGGACTGGATATCCTGAGGTCACAGGTTCGATTCCTGGCCGAAGTCAAATTTTTCTTTCCGTTTTTTCTTTAATTTCTAAAACAAGTGTGATCCGTGAGTAGGTGCTTGTATGATTGAATGCATACTTTTTCTCTGTCTACCACCTGGGAACACAGGCGTAAAGAATGTATCTATGCTTATAAAACTACGTCTTTCATACTATCTATTCATGTCCCTCAAAATATCACCTATACTCAAATCAGTTGAAAGCTTACTCTGAGGGTCGTAAATCGAGTGAACTTGCAATTGATTCTCCTGAATTATTGACTAGACTCCGTTCGGCCGTGACTTAACTCGTGCGGTTTGCTTGCTTCAATTCGTTCCATTACTTCAATAACTATTAGTCGTGCGTGATTTTCTGAACGGAACCATAGTAACTTACTACTATTATAAATCTGAAAGTATGGACTGGTTTACTGGTGATAGAGCTCCAGTGGCCGAGCTGCAGCTTATAGACACTTACACAAAGACCAAGGTCAAAATGCAAATGCGTTACCACTCCTGAGGCCTAAGGTGTTACGGCCCTGTGCCGGAAATTACAGAGCCGTACATAATCGATTTACAATATTTCTTGCTTGATACTATACCTGTAAATGAATACTACTTATTAATGAATCTTTAAACGTTTCAAGAGTACCGGTATTTATACCTGAAGTCCTCGCGGATGAAGTCACGGGTAAAAATTAGTGTTAGTGTATGAATAAAGAAATATTTTGTTTAATTTCTTTTCACATATTCAAGAATTTTCTAACAGTTATAACTATTCGTTTTGTGAGTATACAGTTAACGTTCATAGAAATAGAAATTAATTGCCACATATAGAGTATCTATGAAAGCACCGACCCATATTAATAACATAAAAAACTGTTTGAGTGGGTTTCTAGCCATGTGCAATTTAGGGTTCCGTTTTCCAAGGTCTCAGGGGTGGCAACGCATCTACTTTTGGACCTCTTATTTTTGTGTAGATGTCTATAGGCTGCAGTATACACTTACCATCAATATGAACTGCGTGTTTGTACGCCACCATTATAAAAAATCCATATTAAATAAAGGAGATGTTGCGAGCTCGGCTCTAGTTCGTACACGTCCTAAACTAAAAAAATGGGTAAATTGAAGAAGAATCCGGAAAAAATACAATTAATTTATTCAAGAATATATTTTAGAGTTACTACCACATTTAATTCAAACGATTTTATCATTTTCAACCATATTCAACATGGCGGCGATACAGCCGACGCTTCTTTAAATTGGAAATCGATTAGTTTAAGTTCTTAGTATTAACACATGCAATCGATTTCGATAGTATTTAGAAAATATTACTTTTTTCTTTAAGTACTTTAAAATCAAAAAACAATAAAAAAAAATAAAATGTCAACATGACATCGCCCGCCATACTCGCCATGTTGGTTTGAGTTGCAATTCTAACTGCAAATAATATTTTGTAACTGCAAACAAAACTAAACAAGTGAAAATATGCAGTAAAAAACGTTTTTATATTGATTTTGCCAGTTAATGATATTGTGTACAATACATGGCCGGAGGTCCATACATTTTTGCAACATCTCCTTTATAGACCTAAATGTCGTTAGATATCTTGATTGATTTAAAAATAGAAGCCATCTAAAATTACGACTGAGATGTGAATCCGACTTATTTCAGAAATAAAACTTATACGAGAGGAGAGCCAGTAGGGGAGGGGGTAGGGGGTGCTAATCCCGGTGAATCCCCGGTTTTTGCGCTTAAGCTTATCTGCCAGATGCTTAAGCGGTTTATAAAATTGAACGCGTATTTATTGTATGGGAGATAATTAATGGCCTAAATAAAGGACATATTAAACAAGAAGGTATCTTTTTGTACCAAATTATTGAGATGCTCGTAAAATATTGCCTGCACGTGTGTTTTTTACGATTTTTTACAACGTTATATAAAATGTAACTTCATGAAGTTTTAAGCACGATAAATGCATGCATTCAAGCATACAGGCAAACACCCACGAGTCACCAGTTACATTTTATTCCATGTACCTGATAGATGCCTCTCGACATCTTAGGGCACATTGCCAACTCTGAGGATAGGACTAAGAAAATTAAGTTAAATATAAAAATTCCCAGTGTACTACCCAGCGATCGAATCTTTTTGTAGCAGTCGACAGTCCTCAGCCGACTACCACTAGACTACTGAGGCAGTTTTATGTGAAACATAACTATTTAAACTAATTATTATTCATAGTAACGTAGTATATTAGCCAGAAAGTTGACATCACAAGTCTTTAATTTAACTTCTTTCTTTTCTTTCTTTCTTCTTTAAATACGCGAGATAAATCCGTATATTAGTTTTACGTCATAGTCAATCTCTAACCTTTTATTATTGCTATACCTCTCTGCCTCTCCCTTTGATGAAATACAAGTGTGAAGTATTATTTTTCACTTGTGCCACTAAAATACGCATAAGATTCCCGAGTAATAAATTTCCGAATTTGTCCTTTCATTAGTACAGGGTATTGTTCTGTATGTAGGACTGAAAATAGCTAAACACAAAATAGTTAATGTTATAAATTGCAGTGTGAAGCGTTAACACGTACACAAGCATGTTCCCGTAATCTCTAAGAGATAGAACACGTTGGATTTATGTTCAGTTGGTCCAGACAATGGTTTGTGATGTACTTTGTATAGTATTAATAAACATCTACATATTATACACTAATGTTATGAAGAAGATGAGTTCTCTGTACATAATAATATGTATACAGACATTTTCTTTTTTTCTTTATTAGATACATTTTCATGGGCAAATTTATACAGATTTTTAAAGTATCGATTTCGAGTCGAATAAATCCAGTTCAGGATTTATTCAATTCGAAACCTATACTTTAAAAAACCTATTAGCTAATAGGTGGTTTGATGGTTCTGAAACCGATAGTTGAACCATTTTTTCAACTATGTAATTCGATGTGCCTTTAATTTTACATCCATTATTATTTTTTTACTTCTTTTATCTTGCGTATGTAAATGCTTGTGAAGTGTTTACATTAATAATAATATACATAACATAGTTGTCTATACTTCTTAATAATAATAATAACTCACGACCAGCGACCGCAGGAGTGTGTGGCAGGGCAAGGAGCTACATGGACGTTTTTACCGGGCCCTACACGGGCCTGACGTAGACACTTTAGCATCCGTGGCCTGGCTACGATTCGATGACCTATTTGGGGAAACCGAAGGTTTTGTCTGTGCAATAATGGACGAAGTGGTAATGACCAACAACTACCGGAAGTTTATCCTGAAGGATGGCACGGTCGACATATGTCGGGCATGCCACCGACCGGGTGAATCAATCAGGCATATTGTGTCCGGCTGTTCTAGTCTTGCCAACGGCGAATATCTGCACAGACACAACCAAGTGGCCAGGATTATCCATCAGCAACTTGCCTTGCGATACAGTCTTGTGGCCGTGGAGGTGCCATACTACAGGTATGTGCCCGACCCAGTTCTGGAAAACGACCATGCCACAATGTATTGGGACCGGTCTATCATCACTGACAGGACTATTGTAGCCAATAAGCCTGATATAGTGGTGATAGACCGCTCGGAGCGCCGCGCAATGATTATCGATGTCACCGTCCCTCATGATGGGAATCTCGTGAAGGCCGAGAAAGACAAGGAACTTAAATATCTTGATCTGGCTCACGAGATTGTCGCCATGTGGGACGTAGATTCGGCCATCATTGTGCCGATAGTCGTTACGGTCAACGGACTTATAGCAAAGAGCCTCGACCAACACCTCAAGAGGCTCAAGCTAGGAAGTTGGGTCAAGGGTCTGATGCAGAAGGCGGTACTCCTCGGCACGGCACGTATAGTGAGGAGGTTCCTGTCTCTGTGACCCTAATCATCGACGGCTTGGACCCTGTTCCCGCTGCCGGTGGCACACTATTTTTTATTTTTTTATATATATTTGTGCTTTGTTAATATTGTCTTTTTTTATATTTAATTAAGTTACTTATATATGTAAAAAAATAATTAATATGGATTATTAATAAATGAGTGATATAATAATAATGGCAACCCATTATACGTCCCACTGCTGGGCACGAGTCTCTCCCCTTTTTGGGTGGAGATACGGGTTAGTGGCCGCTGTCGAATGTTTTCAAACCGCCCAAAAGGCCTCGGACAAGGTTAAACGACGACTACTGCTATCTGTCGATAGCAACCGGGACCGACGGTTTAACGTGCCCTCCGAAGCACGGAAACGCGCATTTAATTTGCCACTAGCGGTCACCCATCACACTACCTGACCGCGCCCGTAGTGCTTAACCGAGTAGATCGGTTATGATCTACACCAGCCGCCGGGCCATGCGCGCTTCATCTTGTCTATACTTAGTTAACTTTAATTTTTAAGCTATTGTTATTCCTGTTCAGAACAATACAATGACATGTTAGTAGATATATTAATGCGAAAACAAATTAATGGTTGTTAGTTTTTAAGAAGTTTTTTTTTTTATGTTTTAAAAGTGGCAAACAAGCATACAGTTCACATTGATGTTCAGTGATGACTGCAGCCTATAGACACCCACACAATGACCAGAGGTAAAAATGCAGATGCGTTACCACTCCTGAGGCCTAAGGTGTTATGCCTCTGTGCCGGAAATTACAGGGCCGTACACCACCTGACCGGAACACGATAGTGCTGAACACTACCATTTAGCGGCAAGTACATTAGGTAATGCGGTGGTGCCTCCGCCCGCGAGCTCCGTCACTGGAGCTCTACCACCAGTAACCAGTACCACCAGTTTTTACATTGTTATTGTTTGTTTTCTTAAAATATAAAATAAATATCATTATAATTTGAAGCTTATTTATCACTTACGTAGAGTTCAACTGACAGCGTTTACGGGTTAGTGTTTTAATTAGAGCGTACACCACCAAATTACCTAATATACTTGCCGTTAAATGGTAGTGTTCAGCACTATCGTGTTCCGGTCAGGTGGTAATGTACGGCTCTGTAATTTCCGGCACAGAGGCATAACACCTAATGCCTCAGGAGTGGCAGCGCACTTACATTTTGACCTCTGGTCATTGTGTGGGTGTCTATAGGCTGCAGTCATCACTTAACATCAATGTGAACTGCACGCTTGTCTGCCACTTTTATAACATAAAAAAAAAAAAAAAAAAAACCTAATTTATAAGTCGATACATATTAGTGCTTAGCAAAGTAGAAGTAGCAGAAAAGTAGTGTTGGGTAAAAGTTAGTAGGTACGTTTTGGGACAAATATAAAGAATTTTAGGTTACTGACTCTGTGTCTGCATTAAATACTCGTGTGTAAGTATCTTCAAGGCTGCGTTATTCACTATTTCGTTGTATAGTTAATGCTTATGTGGCTTTTATCACTTAGACATATTTTATTTTAAAGAAAAATGTAAAGAAAAATTTGACTTCAGGCGAGACTCGAACTCGCGGCCTACTGGGAATCTAGTCCAGCCGCTCTGCCAATTGAGCTACTGAAGTCCTGCCCGATTTGTCAAATCTTTCCTTCACATTTATTGCATTGCTTTATGGTAGCAGCAGCCATCTATTACCAACTATGCTAGTTAGGCAACCGATATAATAGATTTTGCAGTTTATTGAATATCGTATAAAATATATTTCACAAGCATGTGTTAATGCGAAATAATATAAAACACTTAGACATATACAAAAATAAAAAACTGCAAAAACAGAGAGAATGTAAAAAAAAATCATGTTTGAGGTGAACAAGCATGCTGTATAATCATTAGATAAAAAAATATCCCTAAAAACAAAATAAATTACCAATAATATGTTATTTTCAAATATCAGTACGGATTGATTGTACCTATCATGTGTTATACGGTCAAGTACGTACGAAACGTCACCTATATCTAAGTTTTTTTTTTCTTTTTTAATAGTTATTGTTTTTGCTTATTGTTTAATTGTACCTGTGTACCAATCGTCTGGCAATTTGTATCGTCATGTCTCTGTGCTGTCCAAATAAGTGTTTTCTTTTCTTTTTTCTTATATCAAAGTGGGACTTAGAGGTCTTTTGTCTCTATAAAACACGTGCAAACAACAGAGACCGGTTATATTGAGGGTTGCTTAAAATTAAATTACTTTTGATTATTCGGCCATTTGCCTGACATAGATAATCGCATCTACTACCTTAAAGCCGCAGTTACAAATGTACACAAATATAAATCCTAATCGGAAGTGACGATGCAGATTTGGCGACAGCGTTAACCGCAAGTGAGCACCGTGGCTAATGTCTTAATGACATAACTAGTGATGTGCGAGGCGCACTGACGCGCGATCGATACGGCGTGACGACTCGACGTCGGTGTAATAGCCGCAAGGGATAGTGATGCGATTGTTGGTGTGTCGATAAAAGTGTTTGAAATTTTAGAGAAAAGAACATTTAGGATAAAATAATTATTAATTTATGATTCAATCAAAATGATATAGATATTTTAAACTTCGATTATTTTTTAAAAGTAATCTAAAATGTTACAAACATTTCCCAAAATGTATTATTAAACACATTATAAAATTATAATCTCATTCTTCTCATTCAAATCATCATTTTGGATTTGAAGCAGCAGCATGATATTGACATTTTGGTTATGTAGTATGATTATTCTTTTAAATTTCCATTTATTGATGAGGAAATTAATTATTTATATAATATATGTAGTATATTTGATTTCCAATCAAAAAGTTTAATCAATTTAATATAAATAATTATTATATTATTTTATTTATCAACTTTTATCATTATTATTTCTAATATTATAATAATATTGTATGGATAGATTGATGGATGAATGTTTGTTACTCTTTCTTCTAACAAACTACTAGACGGATCGAGATGAAACGTAACAGTAATATAGGTTAAACCTACATTGGAATAACACGTAGGCTACAGCTTGCAATGTCTAAAAGTACTCGCGGACGAAGTCGCGGGTAAAAACTAGTAATGTTAGAAGCTCCTAATCGAATAATGGAACCTCTTTCCCAACAAATAACATTAACACAACATTATGCTCTGCCAAAAATCGATAATCAATATATTTTTATTTTTATTATTTATATTCAATTAAAATTATAAAAGACTAAACATCTTCAAACTTCACTATATTGATCCATTGATAAAAAATACATACTTTATTCTTAAGCGTCCAATACTCAATGATCGACATAAGCATATCGATAAAATGGATAATGACCATCACTAGAAGCAAGTGAACATCTGGTAGTTGCGATCAATTAGTCGATAAGCGCCGCGCCGTGTGCACCGGAATGCAGATAGCGTGTGGTGTGCCGGTGGCTTTAGGTTTGGCTTAATCGCCACATTGTTGGCTTCGAAGACTGCTGCAATTGGAATTGTTTGCGCAGCGTTAGGTCCGGGAATGTGGGCATTGTTCCGTATGTTTCAATGCAAGATTGGAACCATTTTCTTCCATACACTGATGGTGTGAGCACTCGTTTCTGAAAGTCCATTTTTGTTCCTTCTTGACCCATACAAGCCAGCATACAGTTCATATGCATGTTCAGAGATGACTGCAGCCTATAGACATAAACACAAAAACAAATATTCAGAAGCGTTGCCACCCCTGAGATATTTTTAAAAGAGCCGACTGAGTTTTTTCCGGCAAGTGTTTCTCAGATCATATTGGCCTTTGGAACTTTGCCGGTGAATGACAAAGAATGTCTCTTTTTCTTTTCTTTTTACTCTTTGTTATCAGTTTGTAAAGGGGAAAAGAGACATTCTACTGATATACTTTTACATTAGTTTATTACATTTAGTTTTATCTTAGTGATATTCTTGACTTTACATATATTTTTTATCTTGTTTGACATGTATATCAATTGTTATTCGCTTTCATTTATTTTGTTTGTTTTTGACGTGTCATAAGAGGTGCCTGTCACCCTAAATGAATAAATGAGTTTCTGATTCTGATTCTGATTCTGATTCTTATGTATCTGTGATAGTTATTATGGAATCATATATTACCATCTAACCGGAACACGATTAGTAGTCAACACTACCATTTGACGGCAGATAGATAAGGTGTGGAGTTGCCTACACCCTCAAGTCTCTTGATTGGAATTCTACCACCAGTAAAGTCGGTTCTACCACAAGCAATCCTACGAATACTATAAATGTGAAAGTTTGTGAGTATGGATGTTTATTACTCTTTCACAAAAAAAAGTGCTTGATGGAATTGGATGAAATTTTACAGTAATATCTAATCTAAACTAATATTATAAAAAGGTAATATTTTTTTTTTGTTTGTTTGTTTTGAATAAGCTCAATAACTACTTGACCGATTTTAAAAATTCTTTCACTATTCGAAAGCTACATTATCCACGGGTAACATAGGTATAACATATATTTTATTTTGGAAAAAATAGGGTTCTGTAAGATATTTGGGTTTTTCAGACACAAGGTGTAAAAAATCAACCAGAAAAGTTACTTATTTTGCGTACGCTGTCTAAACTATAAAAGATATCATCACTATTCGAAAGCTACATTATCCACGGGTAACATAGGCTATATTTTATTTTAGAAAAAATAGGGTTCCGTAAGATATTTAGGTTTTTCAGACACAAGGTGTAAAAAATCAACCAGATAAGTTACTTATTTTGCGTACGCTGTCTAAACTATAAAAGATATCGTCACTATTCGAAAGCTACATTATCCACGGGTAACATAGGCTATATTTTATTTTGGAAAAAATAGGGTTCCGTAAGATATTTGGGTTTTTCAGACACAAGGTGTAAAAAATCAAATAAAAAAAGTTACTTATTTTGCGTACGCTGTCTAAACTATAAAAGATATCGAGGAAGACTTTAGGCTATATCTATATATAATCATTACGCTAAGACGAATAGGAGAGGGTAGGCAACATTGCACCGCGCGAAGCCGGGGCGGGCAGCTAGTAGGTTATGCAATGGAATAACATATAAGGCTACAATTTTTTTTTCTCTTTATTTAAGGAGCATAATCGCTGAGCGAGTATGCCGCTCCTGTAAGAAAATTACAGTTTAATAAATTAAGTAATTTTTAAAGCTACTTCACAAATTTTATATAAGGCTTTTGCTTCCACAGTCAATGGCGAGGCAAGGATATTATTACACATTCCAACGTTATATGAAGTTTTGTTAAAAAACATATTTTTAATTGCTGCATTACGAACACATTCCATCAAAATATATTGTACACTAGCTGACTCGGCAAACTTCGTATTGCCTCAGAATGAAATAATGTGTCAAAGGTTTGATAGATACGGACTATTTGTATGGGAAAATGAAATTGTGGTTTTTAATATTTCCCTTTAATTTCTTCATTCATATTTTCTTACCTTTTAAACCTTCCCTGGACTTCCCAAAAACCATTCAAAACCAAAATTAGCCAAATCGGTCCAGCCGTTCTCGAGTTTTAGCGAGACTAACGAACTGCAATTGATTTTTATATATATAGAGATTATCGATTTTACCGCTTAGCTCGCGATAAGGCAAATCGTTTTTTTTTTTCATTGGAAAACCAATTTTTTTTAATGGAATAAAGCCATAACTAAATTAAGTCTAGATAAATATTTTTGATCAATCTATGGATAGCTCAAGGGGTTGCATCGTTTTATACCAAATGCCTTTTTCTTTAGATCTTAGATTAAAATATTCTGGGCTACAATTTGTAATGATTAAAAGTACAGGCGAACGAAGTCACGGGTAAAAACATAGTAAAGTATATAATCGATCGGCGACCACACACGGTCCTGACGTATGTGCCAATTTTGGCTCCACTAAATCAGCCGCCGTGTATATTGCCCGTAAATCCCGATATAATCACAATGAATTCACACGATGGCTTTTTTAAAAGTTTCTTTTTTTATCGCAAATTGTTGTTTTACATTATTTCGTATTAACACATGCTTGTAAATTATATATTGTGTTTTAAAGAAAAATGGAAAGAAAAATTTGACTTCAGGCGAGACTCGAACTCGCGGCCTACTGGGAATCTAGTCCAGCCGCTCTTCCAATTGAGCTACTGAAGTCCTGCCCGATTTGTAAAATCTTTCCTTCACATTTATTGCATTGCTTTATGGGAGCAGCAGCGCCATCTATTGCCAAGTATGCTAGTTAGGCAATTGCAAATTGTGTTGCGTTACTACTTGGTGTGGTAATCATCACTAGGTAATAATTTACAAAAAAATAATTTTGCGAATCGGCCTACAAACGCCCAAAAAACCGCATAACACACACACACAAAAAAACATAGGTACAGGCGAATTGAGAACCTGCTCCTTTTTGAAGTCGGTTAAAAATTAGATACAAACATATCTAACTCGTAATTACATCATAATAATTATAAATCTTATCTACTTATTCCTCATCCCGACATCCAAACTCGATATCATGTTTTTAGTTAGAATTGTAGGTAGTTAGGTAGTGCGGTGGTGCCTACGCGCTCCTACACTGAGACTCTACCACCAGTAATAAATAGCTTTGTACACGTCACATACTTGCCAAGTTGCATGACGGTACAAGAATTAAAAATGGGCAAAATTTAAAACCCATTATTTATTACGCAGTTAAAGCACAGTGTTACTGGTGGTAGAGCTCCAGTGACGGAGCTCGCGGGCGTAGGCACCACCGCATTACCTAACATACTTGCCGCTAAATGGTAGTGTTCAACACTATCGTGTTCCGGTTAGGTGGTAATGTACGGCCCTGTAATTTCCGGCACAGGGGCATAACACCTTAGGCCTCAGGAGTGGTAACGCTTCTGCATTTTGATTTGTCTGCAGTCATCACTTAACATCGATGTGAGCTGCATACTTGTTTGCCACTTCCATAACAAAAAAAAGAGTGTGTGTGTCAAAATAATATTAAAGGAGATGTTGCGAGCTCGGCTCTAGATCGTACACATCCTCAAAAAATGGGTAAATTAAAGAAAAAGCCGAAAAAAATGCAATTTATTTATTCAAGTATATATTTTAGAGTTACTACCACATTTAATTCAAACGATTTTATCATTTTCAACCATATTCAACATGGCGCCAACACAGCCGACGCTTCTTTAAATTGGAAATCGATTAGTTTAAGTTCTTAGTATTAACACATGAAATCGATTTCGATAGTATTCAGAAAATATTACTTTTTTCTCCAAGTTCTATATAGTCAAAAAACAATTTTAAAAATTAAAATGTCAAAATGACATCGCCCGCCATATTCGCCATGTTGGTTTGAGTTGCAATTCTAACTGCAAATAATATTTTGTAACTGCAAACAAAGCCAAATAAGTGAAAATATGCAGTAAAAAACGTTTTTATATTGATTTTGCCAGTTAATGATATTGTGTACAATACATGGCCGGAGGTCCATACATTTTTGCAACATCTCCTTTCTCTGCCATAATGTAAAGGTACGAGTACGTTCATCCTTTACAAAATTAATTTCTACAATGTTTTTGATTTAATTTACTACACCTTTCTACCAAATATACGAATATACAGCGGAAATTTCACCAGAAAAAGACAACCAAAAGCATATTTACTCATATCTTACCCCAAACCAAACACCCGAAACCAGGAAGGGGTCTAAGAAATATTTACACGTCCGAGTGGCAGGGATCTAATACCCTTTTTAGGGTCAGCAGGAACATATGGCACTATTAGGTGCAAATAGAGGGTCCATCATTAGACCCTGTATCGGGTAGCCCTTCGATATAACGCCTCCATTCTGGTTATATTTTGGTTGCCAAATGAACTACTCATTTATTGAAGGTGATCATTTAAAGTGTGTTTACTCATTGGACCAATTTGTATGAGTGTTGGCACAGAAGAATAAGTAAGAAGACAATAGGGATATAAGAATTATTGGTGGAAGAGCTCCGGTGACGGAGCTCGCCGGCGTAGGCATCACCGCGTTACCTATACTTGCCGCTAAATGGTAGTGTTCAGCACTATCGTGTTTCGGCCAGGTTATGGCCCTATAATTTCCGACACAAAGGCATAACACCTTAGGCCTCAGAAGTGGTAACGCATCTGCATTTTCACCTCTGGTCTTTGTGCTTGTGTCTATAGGCTGCAGTCATCACTTAACATCAATGAACTGCATGCTTGTTTGCCACGTCCATTACATAAAAAAAAAATGTTAACTGCTTGTTTGCGCTTCGTTCCATAACAAAGTGGAAAAATTTGGTATCTAAAAATTAAATATCTAAAAATTAAAAATTAATTAACTGCCTCAGTAGCGTAGTGGTAGCAGGCCACTACTACTGCGCTGGGGGTCCTGGGTTCGATTCGAATCGGTTTAAACATCGGTTTAAACCGTTTAGTAACGGTTTAAAATCCTTTATCTCTGGTTCTATTGGGATTTTTCCATTTTCTGGAAGTTTCCCAGTGCCTCGGAGTTTGGTAATGTGCCCGGAGATGGCAACAGGTTCGTCACCTGTTACATGGGCCAAAACGTAACCGGCGAGTCGTGGGTGCTTGCATGTATGCTTGAATGCATGCATTTACCGCTGCCTACCCCTTCGGGGATTACAGGCGTGAAGTTACGTAAAAATTAAATGTTAATGCAAATAAACCTACATCTGTTTGGTGAATTAACCGCAATACCATCCGCACTTCAAACATTAATTTAACATCTGCCAAAAAATACGATAGCCACAGAATATCGAGAACCGCAATTTTAAATGGTTAAATCAGATTTATTTAGGTTAATAAACTTTAAGCGGGTTGAACTAGTTTTTGTGCGTGGTTTTACGTAGGTACGTGTTATTTTACAACTACGCAACTTTTGAAACTTTATTTACCTATTGTTCGATAACCATAGACACATTGGGCTGCAATTGTCGATGGTCTGCCGCCGGACCAATGAGCGTTCGGTGGAATCGCGCCGTGATTGGTCGGCCGGCCGTGACGTCGCGAGTATTTTAAATCTGTTTGAATTTTGAATCGGTTTGAGCCGCTCGCCCTATCTTGCGTCGACCGCCGAACAGAAAAGACCATGCCGTGCTACTTGCAATATACACCCTTCGCAACGTTTGTGAACTGTGGTACCGTGTACCGTGATCCTGCCGTGTGACAATCGTGGACCCCCGAGACCCAAAATTGGAAAAACCCAATATGTTTTATTAATTTTTAAAATATTTAATGCACAGATTATAAAAATGCACAAACGTGGAGTTGTCATTAAAGAGGTGTGACTAATCCAAAAAATGATTCCATGTAATGTGGTGGACCGTGGGCGGGGCTTAAATATGGTCCCCCGCAGCGCGTCAGGCTATTGGACGTTTCCTTGTCGCTCGGTGAAATGACCTTGTCGCAACCAATCGAATACCAGCATTTTCCGTGTTGAAAGTGTGATTGTTTGTTACATAGAGCAACGCGGGCCACCGGCCGCGGCGGACTGGAGGGGAGTAGCCATAGTCTGTCATTTTCTGCGGGGGGAAATGCGTGTGCGACACACACGCACACTACAAAAATCGTCTTTTACTACGAAACCCACACCTTGACTTTAACAAAATACAGAAACAACTTCACGTACACATTTAAACATCTAGGCGTCAGGTATAGGCCCATTTGGGCTTGTACTATGACAGAGGGGAAAGCCTGCATATGGCTACTCCCCTCCGGTGTTGCTCTATGGTTTGTTATGATTGCAGTTAGTTTGTTAGCGTAAATGGAACCAAAATTGAAGCGATGATTGAATGAGAGTTATATTTCTTAACATTATACGTAGGAAAATACACATGAATCTTTTTTATCATTCAACTCACCACATGTTGTATTAATACCGTAAAACTAACATGTCGGTAATGGAATTCAGTGGAAACTGGGACTCGGAAAGGCAATCCCCTCGTCCGATTGCCGGGTAAATCCGGCGGATTAGCGAGTGGCACGGTCGGGGACGATTTGTGCCACTCGACAAATTTATTTTGGGCTTTTTTCCGCGAGCATTCGCAGGGTTACGTCGTCATTATCAACAACGTTGGTCATTATGTTTTGCGCTTCATCTGAGTTATTGTTTTGGGGTTGGATAATTTTCTTTTGAACTTGCTTTTTTTTATGTTACATATACTTAGTAGAAATTAAAGAAAAAAACGGAAAGAAAAATTTGACTTCGGGCAGGAATTGAACTGGCGGCTCGACTGGTTATCCTGAGGTCGCAGCTTCGATGCCTGCCCGAAGAAATTTGTGGGACTTCGGTAGCTTAGTGGTAAAGCGGCTAGACTGGTTATCCTAAGGTCGAAGGTTCGATTCCTGTCCGAAGTCAAATTTTTCTTTAATTTCTTAAGTTCACTCGCATGTGTTATTGCGAAAAATAAATGGTACACATACATAGTACGTAGTTGGTGGCGTCGCGTCGCGTATATTACTTCATTACCCAATGTATGTGTGTTTAAGCTGTCTCAATGGTGATTGATAAGTGAATACTGCAGCCTATAGATATTTACGTAACTTCACGCTTATAATCCTGCTTATAATAAGGGGTAGGCAGAGGTAAATGCATGCATTCAAGCATACATGCAAACACCCACGATTCGACGGTTACGTTTTAGTCCATGTAAAAGGTGGCGAGCCTGTTGACAACTCCGGGCACATTACCAAACTTCGAGGTTCTGAGAAAGGAGATTGACCAATTTTGTATGAGAGTTCGCCCTTCTTGCGTCTCGACAGGATTACTCGCAAAATATAGGCAATATTGTTAGTAATGCATGCGCAAAAAAGAAAAAGGTATCAATAGGAGTTTTAAAAAAAACTGCATTACGAACTTTTGGTTATTTTGAGGTTAAGTTTTGTGTGATGTACCTGCCAGAGGTTACTATAATAAGCGAATATTATTTTAAAGTATTGTGTAGCATCTTAGCTGTTTTACGTACATTCAGTATTATAGTTTAGCCGTATGGCGTAGTCATGATTCTTCTCCAAGTAATAATACCAGACAAACATTAAATACTTAACAATTAAAAAATAAATATCTGGTTTTCATGTGGGTGTTTTTATGCTATATATTCACTTACCAACAATGTAAACTGTGTTTCTATTTGCCGCTTCATGATAATAAAAATGTTATTTCGACGAAGTCATAAAGGTCCTAAAATGACCAGTGTCCAACGCAAAAAAGTAAATAATGCAATGGTTGACATTAGCAGCTTGTTTATTGGTCTGTTGATTGGCAGTTCACTACTAATAAGTTATTAACTTTAAAAAAATATCTTGTAAATCCCCATTCATTTTAACGTGAAATAATTAGAGTGAAATCTAAATTCAAAAAAACAATTTTCTACGTACAAGTTGTTTAGACGCAATCAGGGCGGCCTTTGGTCATTCTTCTTTCCAGAAAATGAAAAAATCCCAATATAACCAGAGATAGAGGACTTTACACCATTATCTCTGATAACCCCCTACCCGGGAATCGATCCCAGGACCTCAGCGTAGTAGTACTGGTCTACTACCACTAGGCTACCGAGGCAGTTACACAAAAACTAGGTGACAATATGCAAATACGTTACCACTTCTGGGACCTTAGTTGTTTGCCTCTGTCATTGTTCTTACAGGGCCATACATTAATATGCAGTGTATGTATGTACCTTCACGCTAATTCCCTTACGAAGTAGGCAGTAGGTTTTGACTGGTGGTGGTGACTAGCATAGTGTGGCAGTAGATGGCGCTACTGCCACCATAAGGCAATGCAGTAAATGTGAAGGAAAGATTTGACAAATCGGGCAGGACTTCAGTGGCTCAGTTGGAAGAGCGGCTGGACTAGATTCCCAGTGGCCGCGAGTTTGAGTCTCGCCTGAAGTCACATTTTTCTTTTCATTTTTTCTTTAAGAAATATATTTCACAAGCATGTGTTAATGCGAAATAATATAAAACAATTCATTTGGTAATGTATTTCAATGTGAAGTGTATTACCAAATCTGAGTATGTAGACACGATAAGCTACCAAATTGTAACTTAACATTCGCTCCGACTCATTGATTAAATTGGACATCTAAATCTCATAATAGTCTCATAAACGTACGTCATATCGCATTGTCAATTACCGTTATGACGTCACCAATAGTGAAGTCACGCTGCAACGCTGATCTGTTTAGTTGGTCGTCACTAATTTAATTAAAACGATAACATTGGTTGCAATTATTCATCCGTTTTAAAATCGAATTCAACTTAATACCGTCTATTCGAAGCTGATATTTGCTGTGAACGCGCCGAATCGTATAATAATTATTGTACATTTCAAAATTGTTTTTTACCTTATGAGCGTGGTACATGAATGGTTAATTAATACTGAAGCCTATAGACAAACTAAACAAACGCAAAGAATTTGGGTGTTTTTTAATTTCAATAGCCTCGCGTACCATTCGTGGAATGGGTTTGTGTTCTCTAGCGAGTATTTGAATTTTATCAAACCGGATGTAGTGGTTCGGCTTATCCGCTATGTGTTCACAGACTGCAGACCTCCCTGTTCTTCGGTTTTTGACCACATGATTTTCCATTAAAACAGTTTTCAAACCATATAAAAAGATTCATCAGTATTTAAGACCCATTAAAAGTAATATTCTATTACAAAATTCTGGCATTTATAAATTAGATTGTGATTGTGATAAGTAATTATTGTGTTAATCCTGAACGCTACGCAAGGCGTTTACGAAATCGATGGAGGTAGCTACATATAATTTTTTCAAACTTCTGTCAGACAAATGTCACCTCAGTCTGCCCGGGACCACGGAAGCTGAAAAGCGACCGAAACGTCGGGTTGATTTAAAAAAAAATATTAGTTTAATATACGCGAGATAAATCCGTAAAAATAGTTTTATTTCAATGAGTGTAGCTCGCGAAAACCTAAGAACATATCAGGAATAAATTATTTGCCTCTATTATAACCATTTGAGATTTAGATAACACAAGCTGCCTATGTCCTCGAAGTTCGACGCGGGAACTCTATTAAATGGTGTTTGCTATTGGTGGAGTTTTAGTGTCTGAACCGAGCGCATTAGAAGTATTACATTGAATATTACAAAAACAATCTACCTATAGCTGGATAAATAGTGGTGTTCAGTGCTACAATGTTCCACTTGGATTATAAATAGGTATGTAGCTGCGTGATCTCTGACATAGAGGCAATAACCTTTCAGCTTCATGGGCTAATAAGTTCACATTTTTAGATTTACAGTACACCTGTACAAGTTCTGCTGCACAAGACACAAATTCAAAAGATCATAGGCCTTAAAACTAGAAAAACATCTATAGAAATATAAAGGAAATATAAAAGAAATATTTTTTTACCTACTACTTTTACTAAATTATTATTAATAAAGAAACCTTTATTGGCATCCATTGATACGAATATTTTAAAATCACAGATTTGAAATCTTTGACGCATTCATCACATCGTACATTGACCTATTCCCAAACTGTACCATCCATTCAATACAAACCTATCCATTCAAAGTCATGTATCATGTTTTTCACGGATTCCAGACTAAAAGTTTCACGTATTTCAATAACGTTTTTCAGTAACCGTTTTTAGTTACGGTATTTCAGTATCGTTTTTCAACGGAACACGTCATGCGATGCCGTTCAAATAGTTCTGTGCCGATGCCTACTATTTCAAATAGTTGGGACTGTATTCAACGCAGAATTTTGATTTAAATAACCTACATACTGTCAAAAGCAATGTGAATAGATGGACGACAATGTGTTTCACTAAGGCGAAAACTGCTATCGTTTGGTCCCACCTTTCGCAGAAGTCTGAGGTATAACTGTATTCACTGATCACCGATGGGAATGAAAACAAATTATTCGCGATTTCAGGGATACTGTTTTTTAACTTACTCTTACAAAACCCCTTGTCGTATCTCAGTTTTCTGCTCCCGCCCATCAAAAACAAGCAAGCAATATGTTGCTTTAGAAAAATGTGGATTTAAAGAAACACCTCGTTCGTGTAGCCACTGAAACGTGAATTTTATTCATAAGGGAATTTATCGAAACTCCGTCGTATGCGATACAATGCCTTTGACAGATTTAAAAGATTCCCTCTCCAAAAGCTCGGGACGATTCCTTTTGACGAGGAATCTGAGGGTGGGAGGAGTTTAGGGAAATGCGCATTTAAAAATGATTGTGTTCTAATATAATAATAGCGGATAAGATAGAATCACCGTAATGGAAATTATGTAAACATTTTTTAAACCTTTAAAACGTATAATTTTGTATCATAGTATTTAACTGCCTCGGTAGCCTAGTGGTAGCAGGCCACTTCTACTACGCTGAGGTCCCGGGTTCGATTCCCGGGTACGGGGTTATCAGAGGTAATGTTGTAAAGTCCTTTATCTCTGGTTCTATTCGGATTTTTCCATTTTCTGGAAATTTCCCAGTACCTCGAAATTTGGTAATGTGCCCGGAGATGTCAACAGGCTCGCCACCTGGTACATGGACCAAAAACGTAACCGGCGCATCGTGGAATACACGCAAACAGCGTGTATGCTTGAATGCATGCATTTACCTCTGCCTACCCCTTCGGGGATTACAGGCGTCAAGTTACGAAGACAGTATTTATAAAAATGTTTGAAACTACAAAAATACTACGTTTACCCGCCAGTTTCAAAAATAGAAGGAGTCATTTTACTCAGCATTATGATTAACTGCCGTGGAGCTAAGTCAAAAATTGTGAGAAAAAAAATCTGCTGCTAAATAACATTTTTTATTGCCGTGCGGCAAAATATATTTACAAATCAGCTTTTTTTATGTAATGGAAGTGGCAAACAAGCATGCAGTTCACATTGATGTTAAGTGATGACTGCAGCCTATAGACA
Source organism: Macrosoma leucophasiata (assembly GCA_036365455.1). Lineage (NCBI taxonomy): Eukaryota > Metazoa > Arthropoda > Insecta > Lepidoptera > Hedylidae > Macrosoma > Macrosoma leucophasiata. The sequence goes on from JAWQUS010000004.1 coordinate 15,288,287, forward strand.
CCCACACAAAGACCAAGGTCAAAATGCAGATGCGTTACCACTCCTGAGGCCTAAGGTATTATGCCTCTGTGCCCGAAATTACAGAGCCATACATTACCACCTGACCGGAACACGATAGTGCTGAACACTACCATTTAGCGGTAAGTATATTAGGTAATGCGGTGGTGCATACGCCCGCGAGCTCCGTCACTGGAGCTCTACCACCAGCTGTTTCCTACTTCGCAATTTTAGAGCTGATAATAATTTACCTTAGAAAATAGTAACAAAAAACAGTTTTCCACACAAATTGACGAATATTTCGTACTTGTGAAACCTATAATACATTTGAAGTTCGCTAGATCAGCAAGTTGTCAATAAAACTTTTATTCAGAACTTGAATGTGTTGAAGCCTGAACTATGATGATATTCCTTTGCCCTAATAATCAATAAACACATTTTGAGAGCAAGAGAGGCTGCGTCGCGAAGCTAGTGAATAATACAGAGTGTAAGAATGTGAAGCGAGTGAAATAGTTCGCTCTGGCGGGTCTCTCAAATCACACGGCCCGTTGGGGGTTCTGGCGTAAGTGACACGCGACTGGGGGTAGTAAATAAAAAAGCATTAACTAGTTTGTGGTCTAAGAAGGAGGTGACTGCGATTATTAGTGTAACTCGAAGGCAGAAAAATGAAAACAAGAAATACACAGAACTTGTTGAATCGATTTAAATTTTCGGCTGATATGATCTTTCTGGAAAGTACTAGCGGCCCGCCCCGGCTTCGCCCGCGCTGCTCTGCTCCTATTAGTCATAGCGTAATGTAAGCTATCCTATCTCTCAAGTTGGATCGAACTGCACATGGTGTGCGAATTTTATTATAATCGGTTAAGTGGTTTAGGAGTCCATTGAGGACAAACATTGTGACACGAGATTTATATATATTAAGATTGGTAAATCTATACTTATATTATAAAGCTGAAGAGTTTGTTTGTTTGAACGCGCTAATCTCAGGAACTACTGGTTCGATTTGAAAAAATATTTCAGTGTTAGATAGCCCATTTATCGAGGAAGACTTTAGGCCTCACGCTAAGGTGAATAGGAGAGGGTAGGTAGCATTGCAACCGCGCGAAGCCGGGGCGAGCCGCTAGTAATTTTATAAAACGATTTACAGAAATACTGGTGGTAGAGCTCCAGTGACGGAGCTCGCGGGCGTAGGCACCACCGCATTACCTAATATACTTGCCGCTAAATGGTAGTGTTTAGCACTATCGTGTTCCGGTCAGGTGGTAATGTACGGCCCTGTAATTTCCGGCACAGAGGCATAACACCTTAGGCCTCAGGAGTGGTAACGCATCTGCATTTTGACCTCGGTCTTTGTGTGTGGGTGTCTATGGGCTGCAGTCATCACTTAACATCAATGTGAACTGCATGCTTGTTTGCCACTTCCTTTACATAAAAATATATATATATATATATATATATATAATACTTTCTATTTATTTTATATGCATTCCGCTTGTCGCCTATCCCTCGCTCCGCTATATAAATAGGAAATAGCTGGGAAGTGGATGGAAATAAGAGCTAAACGCTACGAAGACAGATTTGTTTTATTCACCATTTTGGTTCAGCAACACTCGCTGGGTTTTTGCGTCTAATATTTTTCTACCCTCGTTATCGTTTGCGTTTGCTTGGTACAAAGGACTGACGTTTCTTGGGTTATGTATATTGCGTTTGCTCTTTATTTGACAGTATAATTTGTGCGTGGTCGTTAGTGCGGGTCTTGATAAATCTCTCGATAGATGGCGCTACCTCCATGTTAACTTGCCCCCACACAGCAGTTGTATCTTTATAAAAAGGGTTTTCCAATAGGGACGGGTTGTTTCGGGTACGTTCCACTAAACGACCGCAACGACCGCGACCACGACTGCTGTAATTGCCGTTTCACTAACACGTAAAAAGTGGAACGCACATCTTGAGCGCTATGTGCTCGCAGTATGGTGGCCGGTGAAATCGTTATTTTTTTAACAGCACTGGGTTACAGACGTAAACCAGTGTCGATAAAATAATATCTTTTAATCGACATGAAGCTGATTTGGGCACCCTTTTAGACCAGCCATGAGACATATTATGTTTCACCCTTGATTTTTTTTATGTATAGGTATATATGTGTTGTTTGTTAATTGTTTTCAATTAATTTTATTTTTTATTTTTAAATAAAAATGGAAAGAAAAATTTGACTTCAGGCGAGACTCGAACTCGCGACCTACTGGGAATCTAGTCCAGCCGCTCTTCCAATTGAGCTACTGAAGCCCTGCCCGATTTGTCAAATCTTTCCTTCACATCTATTGCATTGCTTTATGGTAGCAGCAGCGCCATCTATTACCAACTATGCTAGTTAGGCAACCGATATAATAGACTTTTCAGTTTATTGAATATCGTAAAGAAGTCGCTTTTACCCTTATTTCACAAGCATTTGTTAATGCGAAATAATATAAAAACAATTAATTTTATTTTGTTTGTTAATGTCTCCGTGCTGTCTGTCTAAATAAATTGTTTCTTTCTTTCTTTCTTTTAGAATTTTGGTGAAAGCCCACTCCGACTTATCAATATTTTGTGGGTGAAGTGAGCCCGATTTGGTCGCGAACAATGACGTCGATGATGTCGAACGAACACTCGCGACGACCACGGGCCTTAGGTGGAACGATAAAGAGGACGTTACTACCGTTGCGGTCGTTTAGTGGAACGGGCCCTTTAACATCGTGACGGCCATATTCTTTCTTTTACTTTCTCAAAAAATATCGTCCATCAGTCTATAAAGACAAATCATCACGACAAATTATAGCGTCGAGTAACGTTTGCGTCAACGCGTGCAAAATATGATAAATCTTTTTATCAAAATGGGTGTTTTTAAGTAGCAACTATGCGCGCGTTGCGCGTTTTACCGATGAGGCCCACTTTTGGGATGAATGGGTACGTGTTTAAGCAATTTTTATTACTTTTTAGGGTTCCGTACCTTAAAAGGAAAAAAGGAACCCTTATAGGATCACTCGTGCGTCTGTCTGTCTGTCTGCCTGTCTGTCTGTCCGTCTGTCACAGCCAATTTGCTCCGAAACTGCTCTACCGATTGAGTTGAAATTTGATGAACATATGTAAATTGGTGACCCAAAGATGCACACGTCAAGTAAAATAATAAATTTTAAATACTTTCGGGGGGTAAATCAGAAAATTAAAAAAAAATAATCGTAAACTGTGTCGTGTGACATATCAAATGAAAAAAGTTGTTGTCAGCATCACAGATATATTTTTTTTTATAATTTTTGCATAAACAAATTTATAGTTATTTAAGAAAAACGACGAAAATTGACCATCCCCCCCCCCTACCTTCGAACTTAAAATTTTGAAAAAAATGTGGAAAATAGTTCTTTGCCTATAGATTACTGGAAAACCTATAAGAAGTTTGAGTATTCAAATTAAAACACATTAAATTTAGATTATGTACGGAACCCTCACCACGCGAGTCGAACTCGCACTTGTCCGGGTTTTTAACATACATGTGTGTTCACCCAATGTTGTGTGTGTGTGTGTGTGTTGTATCACGCCAAGACGCTCGCGGGGAAGGCCGAAAGTGTGAGCACCAGATATCCCGGTCCAGACACACCTCTGTGCTCCTTCTACATTTATTTTCTTCATATATGCACGCCGATCCCTAAGATTCTTGTCCCCACCTTCAGGCAGTAATCTATACTCAACCTAAATATTAATTAATAAGGAAATTTGAAAGTGAAAAATTCGTCTCGTGCACGTCTCAGGAGTGGAGAAAATTAAGGGATTTCCCAATCTTAAGAAGATTTCCCAGGACAACTGTCTTTCATTTTGTCCCGAATTAGTGGTTTGGGAATATTTGGGGACTTTGTTGCCTGTTTCACTTTATTTTAATTTGTATAAATATGATAACTGAATTGCTTATTGCGATATTTTAGTGAACAAACAAAGAATACATGGAAATTCATCAAGTTTTAACAGTTATAAGAACTACAAACATCGTAACATGAGATTTTTATATCATAACAAGATATTCATAAACTTATTACGTTATACAGTTTAAAATTATTTTGTCAAAAGTAAGTCAATTCGAAGAAATATAATTTAGATTCAGTTTTGTTTAGGTTGGTAAACAATAACCGGGTAAATCTAAACTTACTCAGACCTTATCCGGTTATTGTTCAGTTAGTTCCGCTTGAAGCTAACGTCTTACTGTCTTTTGAAACACGGTAACGTTTGAGAATATTCTAACTTAATCATTCCAGCCGTCAGAATCAACGTAGTCAATGTTCTGCAGTGTTTTGGCTTGTTTCAATTCTCAAATAATATTATTATTATATGAATACATTATTATAATACTTATGAGCAAATAGGTCGAGTACCGTCTGATGGTGAGGTCAAAAGTCTTAGGAATTGGCGTCCATGTATGAAGAGAATGATGAATAGAGATGAGGCACGGGAGGTGTGTCAGGACCGGGATATCTGGCGCTCTACACTCTCTGCTTACCCCGTTAGGGATCTGGCGTGAAAATACATACATACAGAATAATACTTGCGATCTGTTGCTACCACAACACTACAGAAGCAGTTTTGGTAAATTTTCGTATATCTACTTTTTTAGACAAAAATACAAACTTTAAATGGTGGTGCTCTAAAATCTGATTTTGTATTTTTAACCGGATCATGAAATTTATTCGTGGATTAGGTATGTGGCTTCAAAAGCAAAACTTAATGGGTCTGGTATATTTAAAAAAAAATACCATATTATAAAAGCAACATTTTTTATTCTCATGATTTATATTTTTAACGGAAACACCGGTTAATAATTTTCATCCGGAACAATAAAATCGTGTAAATTAAGTTTCTGTAGCTGAATTTAATAGTATCAAAATCTGCCTTTCTAACTGACAGATGACACTCAGCAAAAACTACTGATCGTGGAAATAAACTTATCCAAAATTCCCATGCGAATCAGGATTCGGCGTATACGCATTCGCGTGCGAAAGTGTGTGTGCAGTAACACAAAATCCGGTCATTGATGATAATAAATATTGAACCAACATAGTGATTAACTTATAAGTGATTAGCATTTTAATGTATCTTAAATCTTATTCACACAAGACAAGGTTGATTTTTGAACACCTAGTCTGTGGTTTACTCGAATATAACGGGCAATCGTACAAACGCGTGTAATTTTTACTGGCGTCGCTATAAATTATTCACTGTGGTTAATGGCAGCTCTGATGGTGCTTTGGAGATTCTCTTTGAGGCGGTAAAATTGACTGATCAGTGACCTTTTGGTTAGTTCACCTTTTGTAGCCAATTTCGTGGACAGAGTTGATACAAATTGTTCTGTTGTTTATTCAAAAAGTTATTAGTGGAGTGTTTTTTCAGTATAGATTGCCAGCGGATTGATATTTTACTAAACACCTCATATATTTTGTCGTGAAATTTTATCTTGATTTATAATAATCAATGTAGGTACCTACTGGAATTAGATTTAAGACTGATCAGTAGATATCAAATAGGTTGGGTACTATCTGATGGTGGGGTCAAAAGTGTTAGGAATCTATAAGTTATTTAGATATGATCCAAAAACCGGTATAACATAATGAAATCGTATGTGGTTTGTTAACCATCAACCGGATCAACTGTGAGTGCGTACACTGTAGTATGCAATGTTATTAAATCGACGCATTTGAGGCGTTTATTTCTAGGATAGATTTCTTCCTGAACAGTGTTCTTTTTTTTTATTAGTTTTTTTTTAACTGCAATTTCAATAAAATTTTTCAGATCCAAGTCGTTAAGACACTTCCTATTGCGGTATATAGAACCATTTTAATTTAATATCGCAGATTTAACTCATATTTTATATCTTTCGTCACCGGCATTGTTGACATACCTATGTCACGTAATATTTGATTCGTAAATCCAAGATTCTCAAAACAAGCAACGACTCATAGAACAAGACATGTTGCAGTTGTGAATTAATTTTCAACTGTGTAGGCACCAAACAAAGATGTGGATGGAATCCAATATCCGGGAGTGTAAACACCACTTGCCCGGACGGTGTTTATGGAGAGATTCCGTTCCAGGCTAGAATAAGCTTTAGTCGCATATCATTGGTTATTGGTGTAATAGAGGAAGTTCCACGTTTAGTTATTACATAGAATTAATAGTGGGATTCGGACTTGCAACTCATATTGATATTAAGTTATGCATTTAATTTAATGAAGCTTTACATCTACTTTATTAGGGAAGGTACTATAAATAATATGGGCCCATAATAACTATCACAGAGACATAACAACTAAGGTCCCAAAAACCTCTGGTTTTTGTGAGTCTATAGTCTGCAGTCATCACTTGTTAAGTGATGACTGTCTCAGCGTTTTGTTCATATGGATGTTACATCCATATGAACAAAACGCTGATTTGAAACCTTCGTTAAAAAAATGAATAGGTGTAATAATTATAAGTACCTGTGCATTCGACATGCATAAACATAATAATATGTCGGGACTAGCTAGTTATTTTCCTATTTTATTTCCAACCAAGTTAATATAGAGCCATTCAAAAAATATATACCCCTTTATTCATAAACGTACATTAGATACGTTTTAGCTATAGAATGCTTTGTCTTTGTCAGTTGCATTGTCAAATGTGCAGGATAGAAAAAGACAAAGGAGAGATTAGCAACACTTAAGCTAAAATACGTTTATGAATAAGGGGGATAGTTTTTTGCTAGCCGAAAATAAATTTAATGTTATTGATATAAACAAAAAGCAATTCTCAAATCAGTACAGCTTTATATCTGTTACTAGCTGACCCGGCAAACTTCGTATTGCCTGAGATAAAAATAATTTATCAAAGGTCTGATATACGGACTAGTTGTACGGGAAAATGAAAATTTCTTCATATTTTCTTACCATTTGAACCTTCCCTGGACTTTCAAAAATAATTCCAAACCCTAATTAGCTAAATCGGTCCAGCCGTTCTCATGTTTTAGCGAGACTAACGAACAGCAATTGATTTTTATATATTAGAATAAATATGGTTGGGGAAAAAGTTTCTTCGCATTTTTTAAGATAATTCAAAACATTTTTTAATATAGTTTGTTTAAATTTAATTAAAATATGTATGTACCATTTTGTTCGATAACCTTTTGACATCTTGTAGGTAGGGACATGATCCCATTGCTATAAAAATTTTGGGACTTCTCATCAAAATACCGCGACAAGTAGATTTGGCAGTCCTCTCGTGATGTTAACCTAACATTGCATAAAGAATTCTGAAGAGACCGAAACAGGTAGAAATCTGAAGGTGCAAGGTCAGGACTATACGGCGGATGCATTAACACCTCCCAGCCAAACTCTCTTAATTTTTGCTGAGTGGCTATAGATGTGTAAGGTCTAGCGTTATCATGATGAAACACCACACCCCTTCTGTTGATCAATTACCGCCGCTTTCTCTCAACTTCTTGCTTTAATCTCATCAGTTGTTTGCAGTAGAGTTCAGAATCGATAGTCCTGCCTGGTGGTAATAGCTCATAATGAATAATGCCCTTCCAATCCCACCACACACACAACAACACTTTATTGCGAGTTAACCCGGGTTTCGCCACAGTCTGTGAAGCCTGACCGGCCTTTGACCACGACCTTTTTCGCACGTTCTTGTAGTACGTGATCCACTTTTCATCACCAGTTATCAGCTTCTTCAAAAATGATTCGGTTTCATTACGTCGTAATAAAGAATCACAAATGAGTACACGGTTCATTAGGTTTCTTTCAGTGAGCTCGTGAGGTACCCAAATATCGAGCTTTTTTTTTGTACCCAGCTTTTTTCAAATGCGCCAAAACTGTTTTGTGATCAATTCTCAATTCTTCAGCTACGTCGTAACTACTGATATGTCGATCTTGCTCCACATTTTCAAAAATGGCATCCATTTTATCCGTAATAGGGCGACTAGAGCGAGGTGCATCTTTGACATCAAAATTTCCGGATTGAAAACGCTTAAACCAAATTTGTGCTACTCTCACAGACACTGCACTAGGTCCATAAACATCGCAAATTTTTTTCGCTGCTTGCGTTGCATTTTTACCTTTTTTGTAGTAAAATTTTAAAATGTATCGAATTTCTTCATTAGATTCACTCATCTTGACAGTACGAAAAACAAATAAAAATCACACATTTGCCTAATTTGAATTTGGAATTATGTTCTTTAAAATACATATTATCTAATTATTTATTTTTTGTTTCAGGTACTAAATCAATAAATAAAATGAAGCATTGTGATTCGATTGCGCCTCAAACGTCAGTGTTCAAAGGTATTTCCATACTACAAAATTGACCAAAACCTATTCAAATATGACTATGCTTTTTTCACGCCACAGAAAAGAACTATTTTCTAAATTTTCAATATATAGATCATTTCTCTTTAGCAGCCCGCATGTCTTATTGCGTGAAATAAAAAAGAATAAATAGTAACTTAAATTATAATTGAAAAAGTATCAGTATTATTTTTCGATTTGGTCCTCGTTGTCGCGCTGTGTCGGTAAAGTAGTCATAAGTTATCGACACAGCAAGTCAATAGTGGAGTTTTGGCGGGAAGATTGAAAGATGCGTGTGGTGCTCTTATTTTATTTCATTTTCTGACTGTCTTTTTGAGTTATATTAAATAAAGTTGGTGGGATTTATTTTGATATAGGCTTATTACAGTCCTCGTGTATAGTGAAATAGAATAACAGTGCGAAAACACGTTCTTTCGGGTTGCCTCCAAAACTTCATTGTAAATGTTCTGGCAAAGTAGCCATCGCTTTGTTTTTATATTATTTCGCATTAACACATGCTTGTGAAATATATTTTATTTTTAAAGAAAAATGGAAAGAAAAATTTGACTTCAGGCGAGACTCGAACTCGCGGCCTACTGGGAATCTAGTCCAGCCGCTCTTCCAATTGAGCTACTGAAGTTCTGCCCGATTTGTCAAATCTTTCCTTCACATCTATTGCATTGCTTTTATGGTAGCAGCAGCGCCATCTATTACCAACTATGCGGCTGGACTAGATTCTCAGTAGGCCGCGAGTTCGAGTCTCGCCTGAAGTCAAATTTTTCTTTCCATTTTTCTATAAAAATAAAAAGCCATCGCTTTACTCGAATTACTATGACTTTGACTGACGGACTGATACATTGACTGGCTGACTTTGACTTTTACGTTGCTTATTACGAATACCGTTTTACCGTATATCGTTTTACTTGACACTGGCAATATGCATAACAAGCGATGCCATTAAATTAAAAAAAAGTCAAAAGTGATAAAACTAGTTTATAATAAGCATCCTTATCATTTTTTAAACCGATTTTGGAAGCAAAATTATATTAATCTTTGTACCTAAGTATACATTTTTGCAAATAATATAATAGAACTTTATATGTGATATTTTAAAATCTATTTGTTTCTTAATCCGAACTCAAGTTAATCATTAATCATTTCTACATTAATATTATGATTAAACTTAAACTCATTATACTCGTATTGCAACAGTCAACTCGTCCTAACTTCAACTTTGCTCTAGTTAGGAACTAAGCCCGATCAGATTCAAAGGCTTATCGTTTGAGGCCGCCAGTCCGTCTGTCTATACTCTCTGATAGTTTCACAACCTCTGATTACACTTCCTTCTGAAATACTTCCACAAAGGTGGACGTGAATGGGTTATGACCTTGCCAACACAATATTTCAACCGTTTCAATTGCCAAATTAGATTTTATTAGTGGTTGAGCTTCAGTGACGGAGCTCGCGGGCGTAGGCCTACCTTACCTAATCTACTTGTCACTAATGATAGTGTTAAGCATTGTCGTGTTCCGGTCAAGTGGAAATGATCGGCCCCGTAATTTCCGGCACAGAGTCATAATACCTCAGACCTCAGGAGTGGCAACGCATATACACTGAAATCTCTGGCTTCATTTAGATGTACTTATATATATAGTCTAGTACAGTACAGTATTACTTACCATCGATGTGAACTTCTTTTTATGTAAAGGAAGTGGCAAACAAGCATGCAGTTCACATTGATGTTAAGTGATGGATGCAGCTTGTAGACACTTACACAAAGACCAAGGTCAAAATGCAGATGCGTTACCACTCCTGAGGCCTAAGGTGTTAGGCCTCTGTGCCGGAAATTACAGGGCCGTACATTACCTATGCGCTTGTTTGGCACTTCATGACATAAAAAAGTCCAGCCTAGAAAACTGGCTAATCTCGAATACATTTAATCCAGCTTAGCATTTCTTAGCTTATGTAATAAGGAGTTACTTAGGCTACTTTTACTAGCTGCGCTCACGACTTCGTCCGGGGAGATACTGAACAATCATAAAATCTCACGCGGACGAAGTCGCGGGCACAGCTTGTCTGAAATAATGACGATGCAATCCCAAATGAACAGACGCAGTAGAACATCCAAGTTTCAGTTTTAACTGCGACATCCAGCACCATCGTCAATAAAACTCATTCAACAAATCACAAACTAGGCAATCGTAAATCGGAAAGTTTCTCAAGACGGAATGTAGGCTTTAAATTTATGCCATGTTTAACTGCTTTGTTACGGATAAGGGCTCTTCATTTGGAAGAGCACGGAATCAAAATTTAATGTTGGCCCTTAAGCACCTTAAGATCGTAGCTAACTGGGAACATAGAATAGGGCTGTTGCTTTCAGGGCTGTCACACATAGGCCTCGGGAGTAGCAACGCGTCTATATTGAAATCTCTGGTTTATTTTTTTTTCATGTAATGGAAGTCGCAAACAAGCATGCAGTTCACATTGATGTTAAGTGATGACTGCAGCCTATAGACACCCACACAAAGACCAAGCTCAAAATGCAGATGCGTTACCACTCCTGAGGCGTAAGGTGTTATTCCCCTGTGCCGGAAATAACACGGCCGTACATTATCTGATTAACTTACCGTCTGTGTGAACTTGTGAGAATTCTTCCACTAGTGCTGTCAGTCAACCAAACAATGGCAGTCAAACCATTCCAATAGGGCGGTAGTATAAATAACAACGCGTGATGGGCAGCAGCGTTCCGCGATGAAACTACCGCGACTGCAATCGCCAATCGGCCTGCCAAGCGTGGCAATTATGGCATATTCTCCCCTAATGACGCAGAATACTGTTGTGTGTCGTCAGTGGACGTCCTTCGGCTGGAGTGATGGAATGTGATGTGACCTTGTATGCTTGTTTGCCACTTAACGTACAAATTAAATACCTGTTTAATACCCAGTGGTAGCACGCCACTACTACTACGCTGGTGGTCCTGGGTTTGATTCCCGGGTCGGGTCAGCTATCAGAGATAACGCTTTAAAATCCTTTACCTCTGGTCCTATTGGGATTTTTCCATTTTCTAGAAGTTTCGTAGTACCTCGGAGTTTGGTAATGTGCCCGGAGATGTCAACAGGCTCGCCACCTGTTACATGGGCCAAAACGTAACTGGCGAATCATAGGTGTTTGCGTTTGCATGTATGCTTGAATGCATGCATTTACCTCTGCCTACCCCTTCAGGGATTGCAGGCGTGAAATTACGTTTTTTTTTAAATTCCTTATCGTTTATTATTATCTATATATATAAATCAATTGGGGTTCGTTAGTTTCGCTAAAACTCGAGAACGGCTGGACCAATTTGGCTCATTTCGGTTTTGAATAAATTTTGGAAGTTCAGGGAAGGTTTAAAAGGTAAGAAAATATGAAGAAATTGAAGGGAAATAGTAAAAACCACAATTTCATTTTCCCATACAAATAGTCCGCTTATATCAAACCTTTCACACATTATTTAATTCTGAGGCAATACTAAGTTTGGCGGGTCAGCTAGTCGCTTTTATAAATCTATTATATATATCGCCTTTGTCTGTTGGGAAAAACAGAGTGTGAAATAAAATCAACACCAATATGTTTGCGCTTCCTCACACAAACATTTGTGATGGATCGTGGGTTTATATTAAAAATATATTCTTTTGTCAATCTCTTGTTGGTTACAGAAGAAATGTACTACTTAATTTGATTGTGTTACCTAATTTAGATGGTGAAAATTGTAATCGATATTTTACGTAACTTCACCCCTATAATCCCCGAATGGGTAGGTAGAGATAAAAACATGCATTCGAGCAAACGCCCACGATTCGCCGGTTACGTTTTTGCCCATGTAACAGATGAGCGAGTCTGTTGACATCTCCGATCACATTATCAAACTCCGAGATACGGGGAATCGAACACAAGACCACAGCGTAGTAGTAATGGTCTGCTACCACTAAGCCACTCAGTCAGTTATCGATATTTAATTCATGTAACATATAATTGAAACGAATTTCACCACAAACCGCGTGAGCCACATCCATTAAACGATATATCCTGTATTTGAATTTAACTTTGTACTTAACGACCAGTGATTCTCAAATTAGGTTATCTATCCAAAAGATTTATCTTACTACACTGAAAGTTCTGACGCTTTTTTTTTTGCGTTTTGTGAAAATATTTAAGTAGGTTTTATTGTAATATACCTACTAGCTGTGCCCGCAACTTCGTCCGCGTGAGAATTTATGATTGTTAAGTATCTACCCGGACAAAGTCGTGGTCGCAGCTAATATACAAGTAGCCTAATTCTACCCCTTATTACTTAAGCTATCTGCCAGTGAAAGTCCCGTCAAAATCGGTGAAGCCGTTCCCGAGATTAGCCGGAACAAACCATCAGACAGATAAACAGACAAAAATTGTAAACAATTTTGTTTTGGCATATGTACCGTGTATACATACATATGCATTTAGTAAAAAGCGGTTATTATAATATTACAAAGAGACACTCCAATTTTATTTATTTGTATCGATTACAGCATTAACTAAAAGTTAAAATGCAGATGAATTACCACCCCTGAGCCCTGAGCTATTATGTTACTGTGATAGTTATTATGGGGTCATACATTACCATCTAACAGGAACACGATAGTGCCGAAAACTACTATTTGGCTGCAGATATGTAGATTCGGTACTGCGGTGGTGCTTATGCTCTCGAGCTCTTAAACTGGATCTCGACCACCAGTAAAAATGTGATAAACAAATTCGACTAACATTTATATTCACATAGAATTCTCTCTCGTACTTAGTTTGATTAATTGCGAATGTCCCGTTGCTGGTACTGCGATAATTCTCATAAATTTATCAGAATCCGACTTTGACCCAAGTTCGATTTAGACCCAAAGAATTTGGGGATAATATAGAATCACCGGTAAGTAAACTCGTGTATTTAAATTAAAGTTCCCACATAAAAACGTGTATACTTTCTGTTGCCTTTTGAAGTGCTGAAATAGAAAAAATATTATACAAATCTGAGTTACAGTTTCTGTGATTAAAGTCAACATTGGCATATCTTTGAATTGAATTGTCCTCGTTGATTTAAAGAATGAAAAAAATATTGATTAAAATAATCTTTTGAACTGTGTCCAAAACCAGCAAACAATTATTTTTTTTAAATAATTGCGTCTTATTATGTTGTGAATTTATTAGGATTTTTTCATACTTGACATTTCAAAATTTTGTATTTTTTATTCCTATGATTTTAATAATTTGACATTGTAAAATTTTTTATATGTATCTTCACGCCAGGTCCCTAACGGGGTAGGCAGAGAGTGTAGAGCGCCAGACATCCCGGTTCTGACAAACCTCTCGTGCCTCGTCTACCTTCATCATTCTCTTCATACATGCACGCCGATTCCTAAGACTTTTGACACCACCATCAGACAGAACTCGACCTATTTGGTCATGGTAGGTCAGCCTTGGTCTTCCTGGGCCTCTGCAACCATCCACATTCGCATTGTATATCTGTTTAGTCATTCGCTCATTCGACATTCTTTCTATATGCCCGAACCATCGGAGCATGCCTTTTTTCATTTTTACACTATCTACTACGATACTATAATTCACACAAAGTCTCTTTCTTACATCTTCATTACGAACGCGATCGGTGAGTGATACACCGCAGATCTTGCGCAAAGATCTCATCTCGACCGCGTTCAACTTACTTTCATGCTCTTTCCTGCATACCCAGCTCTCGCTTCCATATAAAAGCGTTGGAGTAAGTACAGCATTATGTACGGCTAGTCGAGCCCGCTGGCTGAGATGTTTGGATTCTAGCAGCTTACCCAACGCTCCATTCACGCAATTCCCAGCAAGCACTCTTCTTTCTATGTCAGTGGTGTACATCCTTGCTAAAAGCACATCCAAGATATACAATTTCATCAACCTGTTCTAACACTGCATCATCTACTACTACCCTTGCATTTGTTCTCTGTTCATCTCTTTCAAATACTAATACTTTAGTTTTATCCACATTCAATTGTAAGCCTTTCTCCATACAATCCTCTTTCATGACTGTGACTAGTGCTTGTAGCCCAGATGGTGTAGAGCTAACAATTACCGCATCATCTGCGTAAAGCAGACAGTTCACCACTAAGTCACCCATACGCACTCCCACATCCATCAACTTCACCCTCTGGAGGCATTTGTCCAGATATATAATAAACAGCCTAGACGAAAGCACGCAACCCTGTTTGACACCGATGTTAACATCAAACCAGGGTGACATGTTACCATCTACCCGCACACATGCTTGACAGCCCACATACGTGGACTGTATTGCACGGAGCAGACTGCCATCAAAATTTTTTAATGTATTTTTATTTACCGACTTCAAAAAAGAGGAGGTTCTCAATTGAATATTGTATATTTTTGTTATTGTACTTCTTAATTATTATTGTTCTGTATGGATTTTAATATCTGAATTAAATGAATAAATTAAATTAAATTATAAAGTGGAATAAGATTCGCAACTCAATTAAATCTGGTTAGATGAATACACAGTTTACGCTGTAATAATTTTGATAACAGAGACATACATTCATAATAGTGATGTTGCTAAACTAAGGAAAATTTCAACGCTAGCAACTAGATATATGTAATAAAACAAAGTAGATGTGATCCACTAACAAAATCGACTAACATTTCTGTTCACACGGAATAGCTACTCTCTTGTACTTAGTTTTGATTAATTGCGAATGTCCCGACGCCGGTACTGAGGTAATTCTCATAAATTCACTACTTAAAGCAGTTGCGTCTGTGTAATTTGTAGAGATAAAAAAATATTTATTTTGCTTCGGCGACGGATATTGTCTTTATTCAAAATGTAATGTTTTATTTTGAATTTATACAGAAGTCTTCATCTAGAATTAGATACTACCTATTTTAAAAAGTCCCTACTGAGTTTTTTGGCAGATTATTTTCAATACTTGTGGGCTTTGGAACTCTGCGAATGAACATAATTATGATAAATCAAACCCAAAAATGTATAGGCATTTTAAACATTAGTGAATAACAATAGATAAACTAAAATTGAAAAAAACTTATGATCAAGAATGTCATTGAGAATATATAACCTACTTGTGTAGAATGTAGGTATCATTTCCTCCTTTACAAACTGATAACAAAGAGTTGAGGAAAATAAAAGAAGTCACAAAAGTGGCAACCTGGCAACGCATCTTTATTAAAATCTTAACCCCCTTATTCATAAACGTATTTCAGCTAATCTAACGTGTTGCTAATCTCTCCTTTGTCTTTTTCTATCCTGCACATTTGACAATGCAACTGACAAAGACAAAGCATTTTAAAGCTAAAATGTATCTAAAGTTCGTTTATGATAAGGGGGTTACATGCTTATAAGCTACAGGACTCACTCATCAATAATGTGAACTGAATGCTTTTTTACCACTTTCAATGAAAATAAACTTGAAATAAAAAAAAACTCGTGCAGATACTATAATGCGGTAGGACCTACGCTACCGGTACTACACCATCGGTAAGAATATAATATGTTATGCGGTAGTACCTACACCACTGGAGTTACCAGTAAGAACAGATACATTATGGTTACGGAATCCTGTTTCAAAATCATTTCTTGTTTTTGATACATTTTAGCTGATATTTTACAATCTTTTCCGTAGTCAACAAAGAAAATCAAACTCAAAGGCATGCCAATGTTTACTTTGATCCCAGAAACTTTATTAAAATCTGATTTGTAAGTATTTTTCCAACCTTCTCAGCACTTCAAAGGGCAACACAAAGTATCCACGTATTTATGTAGGAACTTTAATTTCAATACAAGAGTTTGCTTTCAACTCATTCCGTTGTATCCCCAAATTCTTTGGGTCGAAGTTAGTCTTGGGTCAAGGTCGGATTTTCGTTTGAAAAGGATGTGTGGATGAAGTTAACTTATTTCTAAATCTTTATTAAATTGGTAAAAAAAAGTGTAAATAGAGATATTTATGGGCTTCTGGTTATATGAGCCACGTATAGTAAATATTAAACATAATAATATAAATTATAATAAATTTTGCTAAAAATATCGGCATAATGATGAAATATTCTTCAATATAAGAAAAAAAAAATAGAACAGCTTCCGGAATAGTTTACTTTTTAATAGGATTGTTAAAAACATAGATTAAATGAGTGACATACAATTAAGGAAATGAGCAAATAACGTTACCTTACCAAATAGATCAGAATCAGAGGGTGGGGTCAAGAACTTTAGGAATCGGCATGCATGCATGAAAAGAATGATGAATTTAAAAGATGCACGGAACGTGTGTCAGGACCGGGATATCCTCACACTCTCTGCCTAGCGTAAGGTACTTGTCATGAAGATACGTACAAACATAAAATTAAATTCATATCTATAAGTTCACTTGTTTTGGGGCAAATATTTTACAGAGCATAGGGTATTTTATTTAAATCTTCTGCAAACTTGCCTTTGAAACGTATTGAGGTAATCGAACGCAACGAACCGCACAAGTTAGTGACGCGACCGAGCGGAGTCTATTCAATAATTCAGAGGAATCAATTGGCAGTTGCCTGAAGATTCGATTGCGGCTCAATGTAATTTTACTCTGCTCTTACTGCGGTACATTTCTAATTCGGAAAACTTTAAAAAACCTGACAAGATGCAACTTTCACTCAGGTGCAGCTGGCGTAGATGTACATCTGCATTATCTATACTATCATCTCATTTGATCCAATTTAGTTGTGGCACATAGTCAGAGAGACTCACGGGTGATGCTATTAGATTTGGAACCCGCAGGCTGAAAGCCGGGAATGAATGAAGCGCGCATAACCCCGCGGCTGGTGTAGATCGCAAGTGATTAAGCGATACGGGCGCGGTCGGGTGTGTGGTGGGTGAACGCTGGTGGCAAATTAAAATGCGCGTTTCCGTGCTTCGGAGGGCACGTTAAGCCGTCGGTCCCGGTTACTATCGAAAGATAGCAGTCGTTGAAGGTCGTAGCTCATGGGCGGTTTGAAAACATCCGACAGCGGGTTGGCCACTAACCCGTATCTCCACCAATCAACATTGGAGCAGCGTGGTGGCGTTAGTTCCAGGCCTGGCGGGCCAAATAGGGGAGAGACTCATGCCCAGCAGTGGGATCAAGGGTTGCCATTATTATACTATAAGGTATACGGAATCCAAAAAAAAAATCACAATGGCTAAAATCAAACCGGACCTACAAGTTAGCGACGCTGCCGAGCGGAGTCTAGTTAATAATTCAAGCGAATCAATTGCAAGTTCACTCGAGGTACGATTGTGGCAGAGTGTAAGCTTTCTCATTTTATTGGAGTTAATACCCAATTCGGAAAACTTTGTTAAAAACCGGCCAAGTGCGCGTCGGACTCGCATGGATAGGACTCCGTAAGAAAATACGCGATTTATTTGGTAAAAATAAACAGTACAGTTTGCAACTGGCCATTCGCATTTATTTTATAGTATCAATTATTAATTGTAAGAATTTTTTCCCCTAAAAGCTCTCTGTTTGTCCCATGAAAGCTCCCCTCTTTTTAATAGCATTTATTGACTGTGACAGACATACGAGTGATCCTATATAAGGGTTCCGTTTTTTTTTTTATGTAATGGAAGTGGTAAACAAGCATGCAGTTTACATGTTAAGTGATGACTGCAGCCCACACAAAGACCAAGGTCAAAATTCAGATGCGTTACCACTCCTGAGGCCTAAGGTGTTATGCCTTTGGACAGGGCCGTACATTACCACCTGACCGGAACACGATAGTGCTGAACACTTCCATTTAGCGGCGAGTATATTAGGTAATGCGGTGGTGCCTACGCGAGCTCCGTCACTGGAGCTCTACCATCAGTATTTTTTTAAGCTATTAAAAAATGTTACACTTCCATCGACTTTTAATAACAGAGTGTGCCCCAAAGCGTTTCATCGGGGGAAGCGTGGAACAAGATTCCATTAAATCAGCTCCTCGGACCGGATTTCTTCATTTCCGCTCTTCGTAAACGTTGTCAACTTAATACACTGAACTAGACTCTAGATTGCTTCCAGCTCAACGTGACTGCTAAAGAATAATGAAAAATATAGATTATGTTTTTAGGAAATAAGCTTATCTTCACGCCTGTAATCCCAAAAGGAACACCCACGACTCGCCGGTTACGTTTTGGCATAGGTAACAGGTGGCGAACCTGTTGCCATCTCCGGGCACATTACCAAACTCCGAGGTACTGGGAAACTTCCGTAAAATAAAAAAGTCCCAATAGAACCAGAGATAAAGGATTTAATCCGTTATCTCTGATAGTCCCCGATCCGGGAATCGAAACCAGGACCCCCGGCGCAGTAGTAGTGGCCTGCTACCACTACGCTACTAAGGCAGTTAAAAATATTTATGAAAGGTTCATTAAAACAATTATGTAATAAATATGCGTGTAACGTCACTTTACGCCTGTATTATCCGTGTTAGACAGAGATAAATGCATGAAATTTTCGAAAAATGTAACAATCCCAATAGCATTTACCTCCTGACCGTGGATCTAACCCAAGCAGAACTCTCCGACTAGAGTAGGTTGACCGTCAGTTTGGAAAACTTAAATGTGTCCTCCGCGAAACGAAACAGAACTGTTGTACCTGAACCCCTAATCGCATATATCTTTTACTTGTGGTAGTGCGCCAGCGACGGGGCTCACGGGCATAGGTACCACCGCATTACCTAATATACTTACCGCTAAATGGTAGTGTTCAACACTATAGTATTCCGGTCAGGTGGTAATTTACGGCGCTGTAATTTCCGGCACAGAGGCATAAAACCTTAGGCCTCAGGAGTGGCAACGCATCTGCATTTTGACCCCATATCTTTGTGTGGGTGTCTGTAGGCTGCAGTCATCACTTAACATCAATGTGAACTGCATGCTTGTTAGCCACTTCCATTACATAAAAAATATATATATATATCTTATGTGCACCGCCGCAATGCCCTAAGCCGAGATTCGGACCCGCAGGGGTCCATAGGCAGTGACGCTAACTTTATTTAAGCTGAGAATGCCTTCTGCGCTCGCCGATTGCGGTCAAATAGACAGCAGTTGGTGTCTTTCATATAGCAAAATATAACCTGAATAACCAACTATTCTCTATAAATTTTATGGTGTGTCGCTTCTGATCTGCTCGATGGTGTCGAGCTACTAACCAATATACGTCTGCAAGCCGTTTCCTTCAAGTTTCAAGTGCTCTTTGCCCAGTTTGTGTTCCTACGGTACTTATGTAATTCCTTAATTGTACCCCTGTTCACATTATTCCGATTCGCACTTGGCTGGTTTTTTAAGTTGAAAGTGCGACAAAATCCTCACAAATCTGTTTAGTAAATATCTAATTTATAAAACACATGAAACAATATAAGCGATTCCGCGCCAAAAAATCCAGTTTGCACCAGATGGAACCAGATCGCGCCGGACAAATCCCGCCTTCGCCGGATTTTTCGTTCCTTTATCTAGTTTATGGGGTGCAAATTTCCGCTCGCTTATTACGGCAAAGGGTTCTGTGACGCGGAAATAAAACGGATTGTAGATCCCCGAACTTTACTTAGGACTAATAATATTTAGTCCGGGCTATCGGTTCACAAATCAGTTGTTTTGTTTGGTTTATGTTTACCCAAAGCTACGGAAACTATGTTAAAAAGTATCTTAGTTTTTTGATCATGGTATATTTACAACGCGATATGTTCTGTTTTTAGCCCCGCCGGAAAAAGAGTATATAAGTTTAAATGTATGTATCGGTGCCTCAGTGTGTCCGTCTATAGTACCCCGTAGTTTCCAAACGATTGGACCAATTTGAATGCGGCTTTTTATCGAAAGAAGTAGTCGAAATAGCTCTTAGCAATTTACTGAGTAATATTAATTGTTTTATATTATTTCGCATTAACATGTGCTTGTGAAATATATTTTATTTTTAAAGAAAAATGGATATAAAAAATTGACTTCAGGCGAGACTCGAACTCGCGACCTACTGGGAATCTAGTCCAGCCGCTCTTGCAATTGAGCTACTGAAGCCCTACCCGATTTGTCAAATCTTTCCTTCACATCTATTGCATTGCTTTATGGTAGCAGCAGCGCCATCTATTACCAACTATGCTAGTTAGGCAACCGATACAATAGACTTTTCAGTTTATTGAATATCGTAAAGAAGTCGCTTTTACCCTTAATAATATAAATGATATGAGTAATATTATATACACTATATACGAGAGCGTAACCACTCTAGATGTAAAACAACTTAAGTCAATTTTTTTCCTATAACATTATAGAGACTATAATTAACTTTGATGACAATAACATCATAATATAGATAATCAAATTACAACAATCTTGTTGAAAATATGTATCAGAATTCAGAATTCTAAATTAGAGCTCTGAAAAAAGCTTTTTTGAAATCCATAAATAAAAAAGACTTTAATTTTCACAAGCTAATAGGACATTCTTAAAACATACAATACTTGTCCTAGGAATGTACTTTTTATTAATTTTAAAATTATACAAAGTCACACAAAAAAAACTAGAACTTCTTTTTCCCGTTCCAAAGGAGGGTAGAAATAAAAGAAGCTTTGCTTATTCAAATTGCAGTACAGTAGCGTACAAAAGTGCGCACTTAATTAACTGCATTCCATTTAAAACAAATAGAAATGATTGTTTCATGAGACTCTACTTGCGGGTAATTATGGAATTTGGAATGTGGCCAGGTCTTAACTGGAGGGAAGTATGAGACTTCGTTTCGTGTTTTGTACGCGACAGTACATTTTTTAAATGGTTTTGTTTTTCCGGGCATTTTGTATTTTTTAATTTATTTAAAGTTTTTAATATTGATTGATTGATTGATAGAAAGACATTCTTCGGTGTGTTTTTTATAGGTAATTTGAATATTTATGTTACAATTTAATTTTCACCTGCTGTTGCTCGCATTTAAGCCATTTAAACTACAAGAAACTTAACTATTTGGTAGAGCTCCAGTGACGGAGCTGGTGGGCGTAGTCACCGCCGCATTTCCTAATATACTTGCCGCTAAATGTTAGTGTTCAGCACTATCGTGTTCCGGTCAGGTGGTAATGTACGGTCCTGTACTTTCCGGCACAGAGGCATAACACCTTAGGCCTCAGGAGTGGTAACGCATCTGCACTTTGACCTTGGTCTTCGTGTGGGTGTTTATAGGCTGCAGTCATTATATAACATCGATGTGAACCGCATGCTTATTTGCCACTTCCATGAC
The DNA here is from genome assembly GCA_036365455.1 of Macrosoma leucophasiata. Lineage (NCBI taxonomy): Eukaryota > Metazoa > Arthropoda > Insecta > Lepidoptera > Hedylidae > Macrosoma > Macrosoma leucophasiata. Next base: position 15,309,924 of record JAWQUS010000004.1, read on the forward strand.
ATCAAAAAAACTATACTTTAATATTTTTTTTAATAAAAAGATCCTATGATGCTTCTAATACCTCGAAGAATTTGTGTACAAAGTTTCATGGTTATCGGTCAATGAGTCAATTAAATCAATTCAATTAGTTTTATGTGAAATCTGAACATACAGACAGATAGACAGACTAACAGGCAAATATACACATTTTCACATTTATAATATTAGAAATAGAAATAGAAAATATTTTTATTTCGAATAGATCTTTACAGATACCTACTTTCAAAACGTCAATAAATCATAAACTACCTAGAGCGAATAACCATTACATATAGTAAAAGAAAAATCATATATTAATAGTAAATTAAAAATTAGAATTTAAACTACTTGGTTAAAACATAATAATCACAAACATTTTCAATTCCTTCAATGATGATAAATGAAGAAAAAGAAAAACTTATTCGTCAAGATCAAAGTTATTCACTTAACAGAGTTCCAAGTGCAGTCACTACTGAGAAGAACTCCGCTACCTAACAAACTTAGTAAGAGCTCTTTTTAATGAGAGCTTAAATCTAGTACAGATTATCGTGAAAAATCAAATAATGTGAACGTCCATAGCATAGATGCAAATAAACTGCTATCTACTAAATGTGATGTAGCTCCTGCAAACCAGAACAGACCAGTCCCCACCAACAGCACCCGTTCACGAGTATGACGCATGTGACAGCCATTGCCCTCCTCGACCATTTTAGAGGAAAGTGAGCTACCCGCCACACGACGCCGCCAAAGGCAAAGACATTTAAGCGTGCAGTACTGTTCCGGATATGCATACGGCAAAATAGCAGGGATATTGTGTATAGTTCGATAATGATGGTATAATCATATTCCACATAACCTAATCTATATTGTCAAATAGTCTTCCTGTACGTCCTTGACAAGACTGATCCCTTTTTTTTAACGGAACCACAAAAAATACCTAGAATTCAAACCAATCATGAAAATTGAGTTTACTTGCTTCAGCGAAAATGAATTCAGATAAGCTGAACAAAAATCCGCGGTGGATGAAATATTTCAAGAGAAAAATACTTTTTTGTACTCTTAAAAACAGGGGGACCGCATTATTCTGATCATAATGTGAACAAAATCTCCGCTATAAGAAATTAATCCCGCTGTACTAAGGATTAGGGTATCAAATTCATTTCTCACTAAGTAAGCTCCAAGGAGTAAGGAAAGATGACTTTGGATGCGACAATTTTTACCATTCATTTTTAAAATCTAAAATTAAGCCTGTTTTTTTGGCGGGAACCTTGAAAAATGCGTGTGGTGGCTCTTATTTTATTTCATTTTCTTGGTGTATTTTTGAGCTAAATTAAATAAAGTTGGTGGCATTTTGTTTGCTATAAGCTTATTATAGTGCTCGTGTATAGTGAAACAGAATAACAGTGCGAAAACGTTTTTTCGGGTTGCCTCCAAAACTTCATTGTAAATGTTCTGGTAAAGTAGCCATCGCTTTACTAGAGTTACTGACTGTGACTGACTGACGGACTGATAAATTGACTGGCGACTCTGACTTTTACGTTGCTGAATACGAATACGAAATATCGTTTTACTTGACACTGGCAATATGGAAAACAAGCGATGCCATAAAATTAAATTTAAAAAAAAATAACCCTGGGTTGCACCAAGGTATTTGTTAAAGTTAAAGTTATTGTATCATTTCACATCTTTCTTTAACCTTAACAGACTTTGTTAAGTTAGAGAAGGATCTAAGAGTAAGTTTATGTAAATTCGTTAAACAGTCATAAAAAGGGGACGTGACTCCAGCGCCCACTATTGGAGGAGATTCTTTTACTGGTGGTTAAGCTGAATCACTGGAGCTCTACTCCAGTGACGGAGCTCGCGAGCATAGGCACGACCGCATTACCTGATTTACTTGCCGCTAAATGGTAATGTTCAGCACTATCGTGTTCTGGTTAGGTGGTAATGTACGGCCCTGTCTTTTCCCGCACAGAGGCATAGCACCTAAGGCCTCAGGAATGGTAACACGCCTACATTGCAATCTCTGGTTACATGTATATGTTTATAGGTAGGTACCATCAATTATTATTATTACCATCGATGTATAAAGTGTATGCATTTTTTTAAGTTGTTTCTGTGATAGAAATTACGTGGCCATAGAAAGAAGAAAGAAAGAAAGAAAAAACACTTTATTGATACAGTCGTGAGAACCTGCGACACAATAAATTCACTGGCACGTAACTTACAATGTATTAGTAAATTTAAAAATTAAATTAAACGAATATACAGGCCTAATTACACAAAAAAAAATACGCTAGTGATACTGTTGGAGCTGTGATACAGCTCCAACAGTAGGTATAAAACTGTGTCTTGAGTGCCGTTGTACACATACAACACATACACAAACACCTAGACCCGAAACAAATATTTGTCCCGGTGCGGGAATCGAGCCCGCGACTCTTCGTTTCAAACGGTCATCTCACACCACTGGACTAACCGGGTCGTCACACAAGTAACTTTTAATATCGGAACAGCTACATTGCCACCTCTATTATACCGGTACAGCTTCGTGCATCGTGTTACCGTCGTCCTTAATTTCGGCGATTCCCTCCTAATTGCTGATTTTCTAATTAATCACAAGAGAGTATTTGATTAATAGGCCTCCGATGCCACTCGACGAGACCGGGTTAGGGATGGGGGGGAGGGAAGGAGGCGATGATTTAGTAATTTTAGTTCCAACCCGGCTTAGATTGTCAGTATACAGCTATAATATAAATAAGTTGATTTTTTTTTTTATCTAATGGAAGTGGTAAACAAGCATGCAGTTCACATTGATGTTAAGTGATGACTGCAGCCTATCGACACCCACACAAAGACCAAGGTCAAAATGCAGGTGCGTTAACACTTCTGAGGCCTAAGGTGTTATGCCTCTGAGCTGGAAATTACAAGGCCGTACATTACCACTTGACTGGAATACGATAGTGCTGAACACTACCAGTTAGCGGCAAGTATATTAGGTAATGCGGTCGTGCCAACGCCCACGAGCTCCGTCACTGGAGCTCTACCACCAGTTAAAACGTCGAATAAGTAAGGCGTTGGGTCATGATGACCCCATCATCCACTACTGGAGGAGATTTTTTCCGCTGGTGCAATCTTTCAACCGAACGGGACCCATTCAAATAGGCAACATTAAATGCAATAACGCGGCTGAGCAGCAATGTCCCGCGATAAAATTACAGCGACTACGATCGCCAATCCAATCTTGCAGTAGAGACCTGCTATCATTAGGCTTATAAAGCAGTTTTACTAAACATACTGGTAGAAGAGCTGCAGTGACGGAGCTCGCGGGCGTAGGCACTACCGCATTACCTAATATACTTGCCGCTTATTGGTAGTGTTCAGCACTAACGTGTTTCGGTCAGGTGGTAATGTACGACCCTGTAATTTCCGGCACAGAGGCATAACACCTTAGGCCTCAGGAGTGGCAACACATTTGGATTTTGACCTCTGATCATTGTGTGGGTGTCTATAGGCTGCAGTCATCACTTAACATCAATGTGAACTGAATGCTTGTTTGCCACTTTTATTACATAAAAAAAAACATGTTGACCACTGGTTTTTATATAAATGTCTATAGGCTGCAGTCATCACTTAACATCCATTTGAACTGCACTCACTCCACTTGATTACATTTAAAAAATGCGTGAAATTTTAATAACCATTGAAAAAATTCATTGTCAGTAGGTTCAATGCTTCATTATATTAATTAATTGCTAACGAATCCATTGACACATCAAATGAGTGCCCAATTGTCCAGGAACCTCAGAAATTGAATCAAAATAAATGACACTGTTCAGTGTGAAACGAAATCGTAGACTGCGATTATATGACATAAGACTGATGGTCTAACCAAGTGTACGGACAAAGAATCGGTGATCTCCAAATGGCGGTGGAAACCAGCAGCTGATAATCGGAGTCTCGAAGAGTGGAAGCTGCAAAGGAGCTCACGGGTTCTCAGGCCTAGAGTCCCGTCCGGGACATGGCCTGGCCGCCCTCGCAGCACTGCGGGGGCGGCCCGAAAGTCTGAGTCCTGGTCTTCACAGGCCTGGGAAAAGTTCGTGACGAAAGGCCTATGTTACGGCTGTGGTGGGGACTATGAATTCAAAGGTGCTTTGAAAGTGGACGTGGATAGTTCGGAGTATACGGGTTACAAGTACTACTATAATAGACCAGGGTATCGAGTGAAGGCCAGGTCCTGTGAAGATGCGAGGTTCGTTCACATCAATTTCGTGCTGCTCGCCGAAGTTAGTCATTTTGAGAAGGTAAGATGGTTTTTTTTTACGCTCGAACTGGGATACTTAAAAGCGTCTTTAGGAAATAACTTTTTGATGCTTTTTGTGTAATGAAGGTGACTAACAAGCATGCAGTTCACATTGATGTTAAGTGATGACTGCAGCCTATAGACACTAACACAAAGACCAGAGGTCAAAATGCAGATGCATTGCTACCCCTGAGACCTTAGTTGATATGTCTGCATGCTTGATTGTCACTTCTATAACATAAAAAAATATTTTTCCTCTTCCTCGTACCTACTGTGGATATATGACTCTATGTAAATATTTCTATATAAACAGCATTTCTTTACAGTAAAACTTCGGCATTAAAATATTCCAATCTGAAACAAGTTTTCCTTATTTTATGTTACGTTTCTATAATCTTTACATGACAACTGAAGAAAGTTCTGATATATTTATTTTGCAAGAAAGACGCTCCTTTTTGAGGTTCCGTACTTCAAAAGGATGTTTGTTAGTCTCACTTAAACTCGACAACGGTTGAACCGATTTGTATAATTTTGGTTTTCATCATAGAACGTAGAACATGTTGTTAGGATTGATGTAGATAGGCTGCCTGCAAGAGGTGATGCGTTAATTTCAATTAACACTGTTTACCAAATAGCCAAAAAAACATTTATCCATCCGTCGTCTCTGTACAACCAGTAAAACACTTCGACTTAAAAAAATAAAAATTCAGCAAAGGTCTTCCCGAAAATTTATTTCTTTACATTAAAAAATGTATGTCCCTAAAGCCAAAACTTACAAAATTAAGCTCCCTTCAAATAAGACACTTCGTTATGAGTTTTTCGAGTCTTTTGTCACAAGACTCCGTTAATTTTCACTAACATCGAAAAGGCTACATCAAATATTATTTAAGGCTGAATATTTAATGGATCTTTCCGCTCGCTCTCACTCTTCCATCCCGCTCTAGCTGGTGGAATGAATGACAGTAATTACGTCGCAGGTCGAAGGTTGACACGGTGCGGGATGAATATGAGGTACATTGCTCATTAATTAACTCTAAGGGGTAAGAGGGTGTTTGGTAAACAAACATGGGGCTCGAACAAATATGGAACTTTACGGTTGGGTTTCGTGTATCTTGAATTTTGTTTTTGCGTTTGTTTGTCGCGTACAACAAAATTATGTTTGCGATGTAGGTAGAAACACGCTATGTAGATAAATAGTTCCACGTGTTACGAAAATATGTTTTTTACTGGTGGTAGAGCTCCAGTGACGGAGCTCGCGGGCGTAGGCACCACCGCATTACCTGATTTACTTGCCGCTAAATGGTAGTGTTCAGCACTATCGTGTTCCGGTCAGGTGGTAATGTACGGCCCTGTAATTTCCGGCACAGAGGCATAACACCTTAGGCCTCAGGAGTGGTAACGCATTTGCATTTTGACCTTGGTCTTTGTGTGGGTGTCTATAGGCTGCAGTCATCACATAACATCAATGTGAACTGCACGCTTGTTTGCCACTTCAATTACATAAAAAAAAAAAAAAAAAAGAAAGTGCGTGTCGTGCCACGTACGAAATCCGTCCGAGTCAGTAATTTTATAAGTTGATGAACTGTTACTCGAGAAGATTTTAAACCTACTTAGCTGCGATAGATTTCCATTCAAATATGTCATTACTGTCGACATACCATAATCAGGTAGGAGGAAGGTACATGACTCTAAGAAACATAAATACTTTCAAAGCTAGAATGATGGATGTAGAAGTTCCGTACTTCTTTCGTCAGGACCGGGATATCTGGCGCTCCACACTCTCTGCCTACCTCGTAAGGGACTTGGCGTGAAGATACATATATACTTTTAAAGCTTTATATTTCACAAATAATTATTCCAAAAATGAATCTTTGACAGACTCCAATGGGTCGGCAGTAAGTGCAATAACGCAATATAGGCAGCACAGTCCTGCGATAAATCTACCGCCACTGCGACTACCAATCTGGACATTTTCAGCTGAAGTGATGATGTATAAATCTTTGCCTACCTTTTTGAGGAAATAATAAAGTTAGTGACAAAGCGCATGGCCCCGTGGCTGGTGTAGATCGTAAGCGATCTACTCGGTTAAGTATGTGGTCGGGTGTGTGATGGGTCACCGCTGGTGGCAAATTAAAATTAGTTACCGTGCTTCGGAGGGCACGTTAAGCCGTCGGTCTCGGTTACTATCGATAGATGGCAGTCGTTAAACCTTGTCGGAGGCCTTATGGGCGGTTTGAAAACATCCGACAGCGGGTTGGCCACTAACCCGTATCTCCACCAATCCGCATTAGAGCAGCGTGATGGAGTAAGCTCCAGGCCTCCCCCTTAAAAGGGGAGAGACTCGTGCTCAACTGTGGGACGTATAATGGGTTGCCATTATTAAGAAATTTAGTTTAAAATTCCAGTGAAACAATTCTGTTGAGTAATATCGTCCTTTTATTACATTTTTAATAAAGGACAGTTGAATTTATTTCTTCTCACAATGACACTCATGAATGGATCCTCTTTATAACAATTTCTGGATTTTTAATAACGCCGAGATTATGCAGATCTTTCCTAATATATCAGAATCTCGCTCAGCTGTTTCGTAAGAACTGGACGTCTGATAAGCACCTTTTCAAATAATTGCTCGTCTTAAATTCTTTACGTGTAAGTTGCGGCTTTGAAAAGACTTGATAATGAAAGATATTGCAGAGTTTGATGATATCTTTTTACTATTCTAGGTGTAGCACTCCACAGCTATGTTGCGGTTCTGGGTTCAATCCCCGGTTTGGGAGGTCAGTGTTAATGGGATTTTCCCATTTTCACCAGCAAAGATATTTTAAGAATAGATTGACAATACACAGGCTTTTCTATGAAAACTGCTTCAACCATTGTAAGTGGGAGTAGCGTATCTTGGCGCGAAAAAATACACCAATTAGGCGCGAGACAAACACACCTGACTTCACCTGATTAGTGTTTGATCGCGCCATAAAATGTCACAAAAATGGCGTATTATATACACGAGTGTAAAGACGTGATTATACTACAAAATCTAGATGTCTGTTGTTTTCCGTGTTAAAGAGTTAGCTGGCAGTTCCCTGTTTTGACACGATATATTTGATGATATGCGATGTGATATCGTGTTTAACTTAAAAAAAATGTATTATGTGTCCGTAAAAACATTAATGAGTTTCCTACAATATGTAACAATCACAGTATAAATACTAGGAACAAATACAAATTGTCCGTGCATGCAACGCGGCTGAATAGGGTCAGTAATTCTTTCAGAGGTCAATGTATACGGTTCTTTAATCAAATCCCCAAAAACGTTCAAAGTCTATCGATCAATTCAAAATTTAAGAAAGTAATGAAAGAACGTTTATATAAATGTAATTACTATAAGACCTGTGATTATCTTAATATTAGTACATCTTGGGATTATAGCGATCGCTGCCAGGCTATTTTATGATACTGTTATTTCGTGTATTCTGTAATTAGTATTGTTAAGGGTTGAATAATGTGAATACCCTGGCTGTAAATTAATTCCATCTTTTATTTTGCCGTATGCATATCCGGAGCAGTCATGCACGCTTAAATGTCTTTGCCTTTGGCGGCGTCGTGTGGCGGGTTGCTCACTTCCCTCTAAAATGGTCGAGGAGGGCAATGGCTGTCACATGCGTCATACTCGTGAACGGGTGCTGTTGGTGGTCTGTTCTGGTTTGCAGGAGCTACATCACATTTAGTAGATAGCAGTTTATTTGCATCTATGCTATGGACGTTCACATTATTTGATTGTTCACGATAATTTGTACGAGATTTAAGCTCTCATTTAAAAGAGCTCTTACTGAGTTTGTTGGGTAGCGGAGTTCTTCTCAGTAGTGACTGCACTTGGAACTCTGCTAAGTGAATAACTTTGATCTTGACGAATAAGTTTTTCTTTTTCTTCATTTATCATCATTGAAGGAATTGAACAAGTTTGTGATTATTATGTTTTAACTAAGTATAAACTACTTAGTTAAAACATAATAATCACAAATTTTTAATTTACTATTGATATATGATTTTGCTTTACTTTATGTAATGATTAATCACTCTAGGTATTTTATATTTCTTGACGTTTTGAAAGTATCTGTAAAGATCTATTCGAAATAAAAATATTTTCTCTTTCTATTTCTAACTCCTCTAATATCTTTGTTCGCCAGCAACCCCGTCCCTCCAGAAGCGTAGTAACAATATGACATGATTTGTCTCGTCTTATGTAGATGTTTATTAGCTTCAATATTCGATTATCATTAATGTGAAGTGTTTTAGATCTTCCTTCATACTTTTATGATATAAAAAATAAAGGTATAAAAATTTACGTTCTTGACATCTATCTTCATTAAGTTTAGAGGTTCAATTTCTGAGGTTTACATTTGCCACTGTGCAAAATTGAGTCACAAAAGCAAATTTTTCAAAATTTAGATTTAAAAAATTAAAAAATAGTAGTAAAAAATAGTAATTTTCAGCATTTTCACCATTTTTATCGAATCTAATTCGTTTAAAAAAAATATAATTATATTATAAGATGTTTTGAATATGGCAATGTTTTTTCGTATATTTAGGTTGCCTATAGTGTAAATGTGTTATATGTCAATGTTGGTACACTGCAAGTAATAGTTTTTGTCTCTGTCTATTCGTTAGCTCTCGTTATAGTGAAAAACGTGCTGTGTCACTCAGAATCGCTCAATAAAAGTGTAATCAGTTGAAATTTTTGTCCAAAGTGAATAAATAAATGTTGTTACTTCAGACTTAAAGTGTGTAGGAACTAAATTAAAAAAAAATCTGTCATTTTTATAGAATCGGTCATTTGTAGAATCGGTCATTTCTAGAATCAGTCATTTGTAGAATCGGTCATTTCGAGAATCAGTCATTTATCGAATTGTACATTTCAAGGTTCGGTCATTTCTAGACTATGTAGTCATTTCGCGAATCAGTCATTCCTCGACTAAACCCTTTTTATTTCAATCAACATAAAAAAATAATTATAAGATGTCCCAGCAAGCATCGTCCTATCAATTCCAACCTAGATCATAAGTAAATCGATTCTCTTAACCTTTGAGTGTCAGCATTAATAAATTGTGACATTAATATTCATGGTAACACGACACAAGATGTTCGAATTAATTCGGTTAAAGCGTCCCTTTGTTGAGTCCGCCATCTTGCTACGTATGGGACAGATAAGGAACGTAAATTTATGTTATGCTGAGAAACTCTAGCTTCAATAGAATTTCGGCGCTAAGCTTATTCTATTATATGTTGTGATATTTCATATACCTAATAAAAAAGAGACTAGTTGGTACTATCCATCTGGGTGAACTTAAAGTAGAAGAATTAATCGATGAATTAAGAGATGATAATTAATCAGTTTAAAGAATACACAATTTTAAACTTTTGAAAATATTAAGGTATCCAAATTAATTGTCCCAAAAAGTTTCGCAAAGTATTTAAACGGTTGAACGATTTTGTGTTCAAAGCTTTGTTGAGGAACTGTTTTCTTTTATCTTTATCTGGTTTTCGCAAATTAATAAACTGATTTATTTAAGACTAAATATTCATAATTTGTCAGTTTTTTTGTAGAATTTTCAATAAAATATTTTTCATCGAACCTTATGATATACTATCGATTCCCTTGTAGAAGTCATTAAAAAAATCGATTTTCTTAACCTTTGAGTGTCAGCATTAATAAATTGTTACATTAATATTCATATGGAGCGAGTATTATGGGGAAATGTATGATTATGCTCACAACCCTGACGCCGGAGTTGCTGACTTGACGGTGCCGGCTTGTGAGGATATAACAATAGATGAGATTGTAAGGGCGATACGAAGTTTGAAATGTGGTAAGGCTGCGGGTATTGATCAGGTTTCTGCCGAAATGATCAAATATGGTGGTGCTGCCCTTTGGGATTCTTTCTGGGTGTTGTGCAACCTTTGCTGGAGGTCCGGAAGAATCCCAAAGGATTGGCGGTGTGCGGTCATCGTGCCTTTGTATAAAGGCAAGGGTTCACGTATGGACTGCACCAGCTATCGAGCGATCAGTTTGATCAGTTTGGCAGCTAAAGTGTATGGGAAAGTCTTAGAAAGAAGAATGAAAGAGAAGTCCGACGGGTTGTTGTGGGATGCACAGGGTGGTTTCAGAACTGGAAGAGGATGTATGGATCAAGTTTTCTCCCTCCGCAACATCGTAGAGAAGCATCTTGCTGTGAGCCAGAAGGTTTTCTGCGGTTTTGTGGACTTGGAGAAAGCGTTTGATAGGGTATTACGAAAGGAGCTGTGGGACATTTTGCCAGAGTATGGTATTGATGGCAGTCTGCTCCGTGCAATACAGTCCACGTATGTGGGCTGTCAAGCATGTGTGCGGGTAGATGGTAACATGTCACCCTGGTTTGATGTTAACATCGGTGTCAAACAGGGTTGCGTGCTTTCGTCTAGGCTGTTTATTATATATCTGGACAAATGCCTCCAGAGGGTGAAGTTGATGGATGTGGGAGTGCGTATGGGTGACTTAGTGGTGAACTGTCTGCTTTACGCAGATGATGCGGTAATTGTCAGCTCTACACCATCTGGGCTACAAGCACTAGTCACAGTCATGAAAGAGGATTGTATGGAGAAAGGCTTACAATTGAATGTGGATAAAACTAAAGTATTAGTATTTGAAAGAGATGAACAGAGAACAAATGCAAGGGTAGTAGTAGATGATGCAGTGTTAGAACAGGTTGATGAAATTGTATATCTTGGATGTGCTTTTAGCAAGGATGGTAGGTACACCACTGACATAGAAAGAAGAGTGCTTGCTGGGAATTGCGTGAATGGAGCGTTGGGTAAGCTGCTAGAATCGAAACATCTCAGCCAGCGGGCTCGACTAGCCGTACATAATGCTGTACTTACTCCAACGCTTTTATATGGAAGCGAGAGCTGGGTATGCAGGAAAGAGCATGAAAGTAAGTTGAACGCGGTCGAGATGAGATCTTTGCGCAAGATCTGCGGTGTATCACTCACCGATCGCGTTCGTAATGAAGATGTAAGAAAGAGACTTTGTGTGAATGATAGTATCGGTGTAAAAATGAAAAAAGGCATGCTCCGATGGTTCGGGCATATAGAAAGAATGTCGAATGAGCGAATGACTAAACAGATATACAATGCGAATGTGGATGGTTGCAGAGGCCCAGGAAGACCAAGGCTGACCTACCATGACCAAATAGGTCGAGTTCTGTCTGATGGTGGGGTCAAAAGTCTTAGGAATCGGCGTGCATGTATGAAGAGAATGATGAAGGTAGACGAGGCACGAGAGGTTTGTCAGAACCGGGATGTCTGGCGCTCTACACTCTCTGCCTACCCCGTTAGGGACCTGGCGTGAAGATACATATATATATATAATATTCATAGTAACTCGGTTGAATCGTCCCTTTGTTGAATCCGCCATCTTTCTACGTATGGGACAAATATGGAACGTTAATTTATGTTATGCTGACAAAATCGATAAATTGATAAATAAATCAAATTGAGGGAAAAGACAATGGATCAGTGATATAAAAGTATACTCAAATTGAATTTCTGCATAATACTAACGAAAATTGTTGTTGAAAAGGTTACAAAAAATTAATAAAATTCGGCTGTACTTTGCTCAAGTGAAAGAACTGTCTTTATTTGCCTCATAAATATTCATAATTTGAAAAAATATATGTTTTTGATGACCACATTATAACCTTTGAGTGTCAGCATTAATAAATTGTGACATTAATATTCATGGTAACACGACACAAGATGTTCGAATTAATTCGGTTAAAGCGAACATTGTCGATTCCGCCATCTTGCTTTGTTTGGGACATATAAGGAACGTAAATTTATTTTATGCTGACAAACTCCGACTATGCTAACAAGCTTCAATAGAATTACAGAGCTAAGCTTGTTTTGTAGATTTCTAGAACTTGGTTACTTAGCCGTTTTTCATATCAGATTATTATAAAACCAAGATGAAATTGGAATTGGTCAGTGTTATAAAAATGGAAATGATAAAGGGCATTCAACTATTTGACGAGCCAGTTGTTCCAACGGTCGGCCGGCTGAAGCGAGGCTTATGGGTTCGATCCCGGGACAAATATTTGTATGGCCTTCAGATATTTGTCTCGGGTCTCTAATTATTGTTCAGTGTTACAATAAAACATACTCCGGTCCATCTAAGCAATAATGTTCAGGTTTAAGAATAGTGTGTGTGTGTCCCTAACGGGGTAGGCAGAGAGTGTAGAGCGCCAGACATCCCGGTTCTGACAAACCTCTCGTGCCTCGTCTACCTTCATCATTCTCTTCATACATGCACGCCGATTCCTAAGACTTTTGACCCCACCATCAGACAGAACTCGACCTATTTGGTCATGGTAGGTCAGCCTTGGTCTTCCTGGGCCTCTGCAACCATCCACATTCGCATTGTATATCTGTTTAGTCATTCGCTCATTCGACATACATTAAGAATAGTCTCATTTAATATCTATACTAATATTATAAAGCTGAAGAGTTTGTTTGTTTGAACGCGCTAATCTCAGGAACTACTGGTCCGAGTTGAAAAATTTTATATAACATCACGCTAAGATCAATAGGAGAGGGTAGGTAACATTACACCCGCGCGAAGCCGGGGCGGGCCGCTAGTGTTACATATGGGTCGTGAGTTCTTAATAACATTTTTTTTATGTTATGGAAGTGGCAAACAAGCATGCAGTATTAGATGAAAGTGGGGGGTAAACTGTTCATCCAGTTCCTGCTCCGTTTTCTACAATTCTTCTTGAGATTTCACATTGATGTTAAGTGATGACTGCGCCTGTAGACACCCACACAAAAACCAAGGTCAAAATGCAGATGCGTTACCACTCCTGAGGCCTAGGGTGTTAGGCCTCTGTGCCGGAAATAACAGGGCTGTACATTACCACCTGACCGGAACACGATAGTGCTGAACACTACCATTTAGCGGCAAGTATATTAGGTAATGCGATGATGCCTACGCCCGCGAGCTCCGTCACTGGAGCTCTACCACCAGTAGAAGACACACATTGCTAAGGCCATCTATCAGATAGAAATAAATATCATGCAATTGATTTCCCGCCAGTTTTTAAATTGCACAGTCAGTATTAAAATATGACAAAAGAGAAACGACAAAACTGAATTGAGTCAAGTGTGAGCTGTCAGGACTCAATTGCAGTAACTCAGTTATCGAGTCGCTCTGATCAATTAGAAGCATCGCGGTCTCTCCGTCCGCTCAGCAATTTTTCTCAACTCTCCTCGTTAAGGGTCCGAGGGATGGGAATTCAAGTTTTTCCATAAGGACTTTTTTTTGTTCCTTGTACCTATATTTTATTTTCCCCGGCTCACCCACATAGCCCAAAGTTTGGCAAGTCAGTTCTCATAAAAGTCCCATATATTTTGTCGGGCCTGTCTGTGTCTGGTATAACTATATGCAGTGAGAGATAGGCCCGCCAAATGCTACAAAGTAGATCAAAAAGGGCCGCTACGTGTTGGACCTATGTCACACCGCGGACACTCAGCCAAAATTCCATACAAACGTTTAATTACACAGACATCAATCAGTATCAGTGTAGCACGTACAAAATACCAACCGTCCCCCATAAGAGGGGAAGGGTGAGTGATGCGGGCAAATCGGGCGGGACGTCGAAGTGCCCATTCTGTACGTACTATACTGTACTGTACTGTACTGTACGTATATTCTCTGCCTATGTCCCCGCGCAAGCCTAACAATGGTGCGGGGTTCAAATAGAACTCCATACTGAGAGACGTCACAATGACTCCTTAAATAATTGGCAATTGATTAAATATAACTAATAATAATAATACAACCTTTACAAAGATTTCTTCACACGATGAACTGTTTAAGGATAATGTAAGCGACAACTCAACCCAACCATACCGTCATCTCAATATAACCGGATTTATTTGTCGAATCAAGTGTGAACCAGTTCACGCCCAATCTGTACAACCGGTTTGTACCGGCTCGAGCCGGTTAAACGTCACGTAGAAACGCCGCATCTTGCACCTACAGACACCTACACCTGGCGAATATTAAACGGAACCCGGGAAGTGCCAGAAATTATATTAAATTGCGAATTTCGAATATGCTTTCGCGTGCACCAGTTCACGTGGTTTGTTATATTCACTTATGCTGTGCCATGTGTCGCTTTAGAGTATATTCTGAAAATCAAAATCTATTCCTGTATTTCCTTGAAAGGATTAGTAGAACTATGGATCGTAGGTAAATGCTTTATTGCATATATTATATACCTACTCTAAATTCCCCAGTTATGTATTATTTGAGTCATAATAATAAAATAATGGCGACCTTGTTACCATTTTTTGAATTGGTGGTTGAATTCCAGTGCAGGAGCTCGAGGGCGTAGGCACTACATTACCTAATCAATCTGCCTCTAAATGGAAATGTTCATCACTATCGTGTTCCGGTTAGATGGTATGTACGGCCCCGGAATAACTTATCACAGAGACATAAAAACTTAGCTCTCAGGGGTGGCAACGCATTTTTATGTTTTTGGTTTTTGTGATACGCTGCAGTCATCACTTACAATCAATGTGAACTGCATGTTTGTTTGCCACATTCGTTGCATAAAACAAATTCGCGTCATCACCATCAATACCTTAGTTTTACTGAATGAAAGTAAGTGCAAATAGGAAATTTAAACTGCAAAATTAATCAAAAATACGTAAAATGTTTTTACCAAGTACATTAGTCGAGTTTTACACAGCTTTCCCATGTAAGAACAGAAAGGAGCGAATAATCGATACTATCGTATTGGATTCTTTTTAGTTTCAACAGTTATCAACGGGAAGCAAATCGTGTGGAAAAAGTGAAGGAGCAAACTCGCTATCGAGCACAGCGCTATCACAGGTGCCTGCCCCAGAAATATCCGGTTAAAACCGGTTACAACCCGGTTACCGCCGCGAGGATTACCGGCTTGATCCGCTTGTGCAGTCGTTGGGAGTGATTTATTCACTTCGGACTTTTTTGTGTTTTGTTTTAGATTTTGCTCATTGATTTACTGGTTTCCGTTTGTTTCGCGTGTTTCCTAGTCTATTATATTTCTTGTTAAAGGTATAGTATTGCATGATTTTTTTCGCATTTGTTGTTTTTCTAAATATCTTGAGAAGACCTTTTATAACTCGGCATAGGTAGATTAGCGATTATGTTTGAGATTCTGTATTTTAACATCGATATGCAGTACATATGAAATTGAAATATCCCGTTTAATCCGGTTACAACCCGGTACCTCCGCGAGGATTACCGGCGTGATCCACTTCTGCAGTCGTTGCGAGTGATTTACTCACTTTGGATTTTCCTGTGGTTTTTTTCGGATTTTGCTCATTGATTTACTGGTTTCCGTTTGTTTTGCGTGTTTTCGGGTTTTTTAATTTGTCAGTTTCACTTTTTTGTTAATACACTCGCGTGATCGAGTTTTATTTGTAAGATGTTTTGCGCCATTGAACCTACTCACAATTTCGATACAATCTTGTGACTTGCGATACAATACCAGATCACCCGTTGTATATGAGTCAAGTTCCATGTAACAGGAACTTACAGACATCTATGGGGCATCATACCAAACTCCGGGAATGGTGTTAATCGTCTCAGTTGAAAAAAAACAGACACGTTCGACCCACCAATGGAACCTTAGACCCATAGAGTAACACGCGCCACCGGCCGCTGCGGCGAACCGGAAGGGAGTAGCCATAGCGTTTATTTATTATGCAAAACAGTCTGTAATTTTTTTCCGGGGCGAACTACGTGTGATAAACACACACACTACAAAAATCGTCTATTACTACGAAACTCACACCTTGACTTTATCAAAATACATAAACAATTTCACGCACACATTTAAACATCTGGGTGACAGGCGTCGGACCATTTGGTCTTGTACTTTGACAGATGGGAAAGCCTGCATATGGCTACTCCCCTTCGGTCCACCGCGGCGGTCGGCGGCCCGTGTTGCTCTATGCTCCCAACTAATAAAAATAAAAATATAAAATACATTTATTTGCATTACATAGGGTAAACAATGATGGAAAACAGAAATAGTCACAATCCTATTTAGTTTTAAAGAAAAATATATTTCACAAGCATGTGTTAATGCGAAATAATATCAAACAATCCTATTTAGCCATAAGAATAGCATGCAAATGTTTTATATAAGGAGTCAATATGGATCTAAATTGTGTAATTAAGAATAATAGGATAATAAGAATTTATTAAATTGATACAAATAATATTATGTCATAAATTCATTGATTTTATAAAAACATTTGTCAAATAGCCATTCATTTAATTTAATTTTAAACCTATTTACAGGTAATTCGCGAATTGATTTTGGTATTGTGTTATATATCTTAACAACCAACTAATCTAGAATCGACATTATATTATGTAAGAGTAAAATCGCTATTCGCTACTCGAACATAATTTCAGTTTTTCACATCTCATACATACATTATTATCTAAGCCGCCGAAGCAGCTAAAATGGGATATATAATCGTATACAAGTTTCCACATGCCCGAGCTAAATTGATGGATCTGTCATTCAGACTGGAGATATAGACTTTATCATAGCTTGTATTGGATTGTGACGTATCCAGAATTCCATATGATAAGTTATTGGATAGGAGAATCGAGCGTGAGCTCTTTGTGGGTGCTGTTATTCGGAGAAACGGATTTATACCATAACGCGGGAATAAAATAAACTGGAATAAATTTAATCCTGTTGGGTTACTCTCAAGAGGATCGACAGACTTTACGGCCTCCCCCACATTAGGCGTGGGCGGTTCCTCGGGCGTGTGAGTGATGCAGGGCAGCAAAACGCAACGCTCACGAAGCGCGCTCGCGCTTCTCCCACGCCCGAAGAACGCGCACGCCTAATGTGGGGGGCGTTAAAGTCTATTGATCCTCTTGACTTGAGAGACTTTATGAGATACTTTTGGCCAAACCCAACAGGATTATGTTTATTCTAGTCTATTTTGTTCCTGCGTTATGGTATTATGTGGGGGAGGCCTAAGAGATACTCCTTGGTTTTTGTGTTTTTTTTTATGTCCTGAAGTGTAATGTAAGTAATTCTCTAGCCTATCAATATCTATGACCAGTATCTACATTGAAACCAGAGTTTTCAAGGTTGCCACTCCTGAGGCCTAAAATGTTATGCCTCTGTCCCTGAAATTACAGCCTTACATTACTAACTGACAGGAATACGATAGCACTATCATGTTAACAATACTATTTAGTGACAAGTAGATTAGGTAGGAGAAGGTAGAAGACGTCCGTCATTGGAGCTCTTAAACCAGTCTTTTAAAATGTTTGTTATGTAATGATTCGGACTTCTAGTTATTATATATATGTCTATATGCTGCCGTTATCACTTAACATCTACGTGATTGCTTGCTTGTTTGTTACCTTCGTGACATACAAAATGCAGATACGATTCATATATGTCTGGAGGTCATTATATGTTCTGTTGTGGTGTGTGGGTATTATTTTCTATCACGATATTAAGCTGTTGATAAGTATTTGCATGTGTGTATTTATAATAATATATGCAAATGCCATGGACGTTCACATTATCTGTATATATTCTACTTTAATTCCCATTTATATTATATCTAAGGACTTTGACCAAAAGAACAACACTCTGAGTTTGTTCGGTTGCGGAGTTCTTCTCAGTAGTGCCTGCACTTAGAACCCTGCTTAGTGAATGACTATGTTTATGACGAATTGATTTTTCTTTTTCTTCTACGAAGGAATTGAAAGATTTGATGTATAAATCGGTTAAATTTAAAAAAAAAAAAAACAAACGTAACTTCACGCCTGTAATCCCCGAAGGGGTAGGCAGAGGTAAATGCATGCATTCAAGCATACATGCAAACACCCACGATTCGCCGGTTACGTTTTGGCCCATGTGATAGGTGGCGAGCCTGTTGACATCTCCGGGCACATTACCAAACTTCGAGGTACTGAGAAATTTTCAGAAAATGGAATAATCCCAATAGGACCAGAGATAAAAGACTTTACACCATTATCTCTGATAATCCTCTACCCGGGAATCGAACCCAGGACCTCATCGTAGTGGTAGTGGCCTGCTACCACTAGGCTACCGAGGCAGTTTTACGTAAGTAGTCAATATGAATTTAAATTATGTAAAAGACTTACATTATTATTAGAATTGATTAAAATAATACAGATAATATTTATGTCATAAATTCATTGATATTTTAAAAACATTTGTCAAGTATCCATTCATTAAATTTAATATTAAACCTATTCACAGTGTACTCGCGAATTGCTTTTGGTATTCTGTTCTAGATCTTAACCACCATAAAACGAGTTTTGAAGGTTTCGTCTCTTAAAAGAAAAGTCATTTTTAAGTTTTGGTTTCACTTATTTATAGAATAATCCCGAAATAAAGTGCGAATTCCGTCCGTCCATCAAGAGGATAAATCTAGTTAAACAAAATGAAAAAAAAAACACTTTTGGGTTTCAGTTGACCGTCAACTGAAATCTCACGTCTCACATCAGACATGACAAGTCAAAAAAGCCGGCTGAAACCGGTTAGAGCCGGTTTATTCCAGTTCGTTCCGGTTCATTAACCATTCGGCCCGCGGCACGATCCTTCTCACGTTTGACAAATAACCCGGTAACTACCCTTTACGGTGGACGGCTGTCACTTGGCATTTACATAATTCTACCGGGGACATGTCTCGGCTTGTTGGTCGCGATTTTGTTGGCAACTAATTTCAGCAAGTTTATTGAATTTGAATTAGGCGTGAATTAATTTTGTGACTTTCGTATTTTTAATGTTGTGAAATTTTGGAATGTTTTGGTTTGTTTATTACAATTGTATGATGGATGATTTTGGGTTTCTGATCGCTATTGTAGCGGATCATTAAAATGTACATCCACGGATACGGATACGAATACAGATCTTAAAACTACGAGCATTCCACGCGTCACTGGTTTGCAAGTAGAATGCCATAGCAACTCTAAAAAAAAGGACAATAAAGTTTAAAACATAAAATTTTGTTCGTATTTAAGTCATTATCCACGGTCATTATCGATCTGAATATGCTGACTATTTATTTATTTAAACTTTGTTTGAATTGGTACATGAGGCGAACTCAATAAAAAATAAGCGTTCTTTACCCGTCAATATTTTTATTAATGTAAATAAATATAAAAACTATAATTATTCAATATCCCTTTTGCAATAGGTTCTCTTTCTACTGCATGCATTTTCAACGGGGTAGGCAGAGAGTGTGTAATTTTATTCATGTATTTTATTTATTTGTTCTAATAATTTATTTATTTATCTATATTTATGTAATATTACGTAATTTTGTATATAAATATAACAGTAGTATGCATGGAAGTTTTATGTAGTTGGGCGGCTTGTAATTCGCAAAGCCACTTACGGTGGTCCTATCAGAACACCAGCGCTGTAGTGCCTACTACAGCAATCAGCTGAGATAGGTACCATTTTTTTGGTCTCACACATACATCATGCCGGTAGTTGTGTTAAGTTGTTTCTGTTTTTATTATTGTTTTTTTTTTCTTTATTATTATTATCATTTGTTTATTTAGTGTGTGTGTGTGTGTCAAAAAATAAACTATTTCTATTTCTATTTTTCTATTTCTATTTCAATAAACACAGAAATCGTGTGGACAATGCATTTTCTTCTAAACTTCTATCTTCTGCTTCAGAGATATTGAGTATACCTTGTCCCATGGACTTTCAATAAAAAAGACGCATGAGTTTCTTCCGTCTATTACTCTAACGACATATAAATACGCGGCATAAGCATTTAGTAAATTGTATTTAATTTCACATGTTAACGACCTTTATTTACTGCCACCGCAGTCGGCTTTAAAATATAACGCTTAGTGTTAACGGTGTTTCAACATAATAAGGATAGAACGCGCAAAAAATGTAATAAAGAAATAATATTTTGTTGAAATTATTTTGTGTATTCGCTCAGAGCTTGTTCGAGTTTGTCTTCGAATCTACAGTTACAGCTATACAAGACCAGGCTGTACATCGTCGAATTAGTTTGCCAGCGAACACGGTAGCTGGAATGCGACCGAAACGTCAGGTAGAAGAAGAAGTTGGGAGTGTTGTGTACGCAAGAAAGTCCGCAAATATAAGTTGCATGAAATAAATTCAAACGCCATCAAGTTCCGTCATTTTTAACTTTTCCTGCAGCTGAAATAAAACTATTTTCCGGATTTATCTCAAGTATATTAAACTAAAATGATTATTTAAAATCGAACCCAACGTTTCGGTCGCTTTTCAGCTTCCGTGGTCTCGGGCAGACTGAGGTGACATTTGTCTGACAGCAGTTTGAAAAATTATTATGTGCAGCTACCTTCATCTATTTAGCAAACGTCTTACGTAGCGTTCAGGATTAACACAGCAGTTACTAATTGTATCTTGAGGTCTTACAGACTGTTGCGGTTGGGCTTTAATTCTACTGAGTATTGGATCCCATGTTGGTGACAATCGCCAACCATCTTCTCTATTGAAATTTGGATGTTTTCCAGCAATATGAAATCCGTGACGCATCCATAGCCACACAACCTTGCATCCATACAACAATATCGCACGTCACAGAATTATCTCGACATTATTAAACACCGACTGACTTACAAATCATCATCCCTCCCTCAGTACGTGAAGCGTAACAGAAGGGGGGGATGGTTCGGGGGTCGAGGATTTCCTCATTTCTTATCTGCCCCCGAAGCATCGGGGCGTGGTCGTTAACGGGATGCTGGCACGCAAGTAAAACTAGCTGAGGGAGGCCATATAGGTACACTTTTTTTCCTTTTAATGAGTTTTTTTTAACCCTTTTTGTTTATCTTTTTTTGTTTTTGCTTTTTTTTTGTTTTTATTGACACCATCTGCTCTGGGCACTTTAAGCCCCGGTCTTTAGGCCAACCAATTTAACGATACTGCGGTCCCGCCTCGCACCTGTAGCCCGCAGAGATTATTCAGATCGTCTACAGAAACCGCAAATTATTATCTCATTTGTCTTTACTTCTGGTGGTAGAGCTCCAGTGACGGAGCTTGCGGGTGTAGGCACCACCGCATTACCGAATATACTTGCCGCTAAATGGTAGTGTTCAGCACTAGGTATCGTGTTCCAGTCAGGTGGTACGGCCCTGTAATTTCCGGCACAGGGGCATAACACCTTAGGCCTCAGGTGTGGTAACGCATCTGCATTTTGACCTTGGTCTTTGTGTGGGTGTCTGTAGGCTGCGGTCATCACATAAAATAATGTAGTATAGAGGTGTCTCACACACACAATACGGCGCATAACAAAGGAGACAGGTAATTCTGGGCCTGCAAAATCGTTACTGGTTAACCCATTACATAGTACATTTTGTAATAAAGTTCATCATCATCATCATTTCAACCAAAATACGTCCACTGCTGAACAAAGGCCTCCCCCAAAGAATGCCACAACGAACGGTCCTGGGCCGCCCTCATCCAGCGATTGCCCGCGACCTTCACCACGTCGTCGGTCCACCTAGTGGGGGCCTGCCTACGCTTCGTCTTCGAAATAAAGTTAACAATCAGCAATCTAACCCAACTTTTACTTGATCGTTTATACTTCAATTAATGGCAATTAAAAAATTGAATTTCAAATTATTTATTTTATACTCATTTGAAAATGACATAATATGTACTGTGTTAACACCTGGGCCCAGAAATGTATGGAACAGTATCATTCTCCTTTACAGCGTCACAGAATTATCTAGACATTATTAAACACCGTCTGCACTAGGTACTTTAAGCCCCGGTCTTAAGGCCAACCAATTTAACGATACTACGGTCCCGCCTCGCACCGCACCTGTAGCCCGCGTAGATTATTCAGATCGTCTACAGCATAGAGCAACACGGGCCACCGGCCGCGGCGGACCGGAGGGTAGTAGCCAAATGCAGGCTTTCCCCTCTGTCAAAGTACAAGCCCAAATGGTGCCACGCCTGTCGCCCATATGTTTAAATGTGTGCGTGAAATTGTTTATGTATTTTGTTAACGTCAAGGTGTGAGTTTCGTAGTAATAGACGATTTTTGTAGTGAGTGTGTATCACACGTAGTTCTCCCCTCATTTAAATGACAGACTGTTTTGCATCGGTAATCAGCGCTATGGCTACTCCCCTCAGGTCCGCCGCGGCCGGTGACCCGTGTTGCTCTATGGTCTACAGAAACGCTTCGGTGTTAGCTAATATTGTTTTTACTTAAATATTTAAAATTGTTCACTCAATAGCGACAGTGGACGCACTAATGGGTCATGTAAGTGTAAAACAAGAATGGAAAGTATATGCATAGACAAAGGATATACAGTGCTCAACAATAAATATTGCACATCGAGCCTAGGAAGGAGACTTCGATTTCGGGTCTGTAGAGCGTTATCTCTTCCGCACCGTACCTATTTGACGTTTGTCGACCATTGCGATCCAAGATTTGATCAATACCGGACTACGGATGCTTACGTAAGCAGTGTGCAACAGAGATAACGCTCTATGAATCCGAAACTAGCCGATTGTCACTTTCATAAACTCGATGTGCATTATTTCTTGTTGAGCACTGTAAAATATCTCGTTGTTCTAATGAAAAGCGTTGCCATTCTTCTGTTTTTGTTTTATCTCCTGTGTCAAATCACAATTCCGATCTAGATAGCCATATAATCGAAATAGAGTAGTCTCGGCAGATAGATTAAGAAATGCTAAAGTGGTAATCTCGAACTCTATCACTAGTAAAATATCTACAGAATAACTACAAGTCTCAATGTCGATGCGTCTTTGACCTTTATCTGATTTCTACAACAAAAAATATCAAATAAAGTACACTAGACTCTTGTACGCTTTAATGATCTACAACATGATTTAAAAAAAAACAGCATAACTGTTTACTTCATAATGTCGCTCACATATTTTCTTTTACAATTTCTGCGATTATCTAAACACTAACAAGGTACAAATAATTTTCATCAGACTATACATAGCGTTCTGCACTAAGCGTTTGTATAAAGTAGTCAAGATAAAAGTGTTCAGGTAATGCTATATAATAAATCTCCCTTAAAGACTACTTCAAGCTCAGCTCACACTCAGCTAATGTCGAAATGAACTGATGTTCATTCGCCGAACAACGAATTCATGGACAGTAGTCGTATGGTATTTTAGATTTTTTAAAGTGT
The DNA here is from genome assembly GCA_036365455.1 of Macrosoma leucophasiata. Taxonomy (NCBI): domain Eukaryota; kingdom Metazoa; phylum Arthropoda; class Insecta; order Lepidoptera; family Hedylidae; genus Macrosoma; species Macrosoma leucophasiata. The sequence goes on from JAWQUS010000004.1 coordinate 15,333,515, forward strand.
TTTACACTCCATAAGGAAAAACGGAACCATTATAGATAACTCATGCGTCTCTGTCTTTTGCAGCCATTCTGGGGCAGTGTCACTCAGTAGGCTAGTAATTGCTGGCCACTAATCCCTTGGGTCGAGCCCCGGTTCGGGGGTAAATGTTATTGGAATTTACCTATTTTTCGAAAGATTGCCGCGTCCGGAGTTGGGTATTTTAACTCTTGGGGTGGCATTGGGAAACAGCCGGAGATGGTAAAAAACGTAAATGGAAAATTGTGGGCGTTTGCACGTATGCTTGATTGCATGCACCTAGCCAGCCCTGGAATAACGTCTTTTATCAATTTGAAAATAGTAAAATGATATCATCATTTTAACTGTTAATTATTCCTCTCAAGATGCGTTCATTAAAGTTATAAGTATCAATTATCTGTCAGATGTTGTTATATGACTTCCTACCATGGTAACTTGAACTAAGAAATCTCTCGCTGGTTTCGCATTTCGCAGTCGCAGTATTCAATTTGACAAAACCCATAACTTTAGTCACTTCTGTGGTATAACCGAACTAATTTGTGTGTGCGTCTACCCTAAGCCACCTTGAGACGAGAAAAACCAACCACTAATAATAACGAAGTATCCAGGCTTACCTGATCTTGAAACAATAATGTAATCGCGGCCCACAGTATTAATATATTTTAGGAGATTAGGGGGGAGAATATTCCCGAACACATTTTCTATTTTGCGATGTATTTTGTGAAAATTTACAAGTGAATAATTGGAAAGATTTATAAGTAAAAGTACCCACACTTGAATATAAATAACTGTCAAACTTTGACAGTTATAATTTTTTTTTAAGTTAAAGGATTGACAGACAAGCAGACGGGCCACCTGATGGAAAGTGGTTACCGTCGCCTATGAACATTTGTAACACCAAGGGAACTTGGCACTGCCAACGCGCTGCCAGCCCTGAAGGACTCTTTTGACGCCAGTTTTGAAGAGCCCCATATTGTAGCGCCGGGGGAACACCTCTGAGGGAATATCGTTCCACAATTTGCACGTTCTGGGCAGGAATGAATGCGCGAATCGGACCGTTGAGCATTTCCAAGTTATTATAACTCTAGTAAGTAAAATACGTATTGGTATGGCTAAAAGTGCAATATCCCAGCTCCAGCGAATATGGAAAGACCACAACATATCTCGGCGAACAAAGACAAAGTTGGTCAATTCATTAGTGTTCTCCATTTTCAATTACGCTATGGAAACATGGAGACTAAAGAAGGCCGATCGCGACCGCATCGATGCTTTTAAAATGTGGTGCTGGCGGAAAATGCTGAAAATTCCATGGACTGCTTTTCGTACAAACGGGTCGATCTTTCGCGAGCTCAACATCAGGCTCTCGCTAAGAATCCTCGAATTCTTTGGACACATCGCATACACGCGAGTGGAGCTCATTTCATTTAAACATGTGGGTTGTTGCAAGTAACTGCAAATGTGGTCGTACCGAAATAAAACTGTAATAAAATAAAAATTTCGTCCTTAATTCGAATTAACAAAAACCGTTTTACTTATCTGAACCACGCAGACGCAATCAAATGCCAAATTATACGGTTTTATTTAACAGACCATATTTAAATAAATATACACTTATCTTTTCTAACCATAAAAAACACATCATACCCAAAGAATGTACACAGATGATATCTCGAGCTCACAGTTGACCCGAAATTAGGGATGTTGAAATAGCATATCGATAATATTACAAATTGTTACAGTTATCACTTCGAATTTGGTGAAGATAGCAGAGTACAATACACAACAAGAAATGTTGCAGATCGAGCCTGCGAAAGAGACAATCGGCTTGTTTCGACTTCGTAGCCGATTGTCGTAAGCACTGTTAGTCCGGTATTGGTCAAAACTTGATCAAAATGTTTTTTTTTTTAATCTTTATTTTCATTTAGGGGCTTTTAATCTAGCGAGACCATGCCAGCTCCATCGTATCCTATGAAGAAAGAGAAAAATTACCGTCTTTGCATCTTGTTAACAAAATCATAAACTAATCTCGCTCTTTCACTACATGGCTCCTATAAAATACTTTGAAACAATCTTACTTCCGTTACATTACTATCCAATTCAGACATTAATTTTTCTCTCTCCCTCTTATAACAAACAAACACATTCCATTAAAATTTGTTGCACATCTTCTACGACATCGAACTGTTCGCAATTAAGTGTGTTGGTTTTTTAATCAATGGTTGACAAACGTCACATAAGCAAGGTGCGAAAGAGATAACGCCCTACAGAGCCGATATAAGCCGAAGTCTCCTTCCTAAGGTCGATGTGCCATATTTCTTGTTGGATAATTTCTATTCTATTCTATTATACCGCTCTAATCCAACGATCTTCACCACATTCTCACACCACATTGTGGGGAGCCTGCTTCCACTTTGTCTCCCGGTACGCGGTCACCATTCCAGAACCCTAAGGCATGTCCAAACGACAGTCGGTTCTTCGTACTGTCGTACTTGAGCACAGCTACCTGAATTTCATTATCCTATAAGTTTGATGATCATGCGTATTATCGTGATTCAATCTCCTCTCGAAACACCGATCACAAAAAAAACGTAACTTCACGCTGTAATCCCCGAAAGGGTGGTGGGCAGAGGTAAATGCATGCATTCAAGCATACATGCAAAACACCCACGACGGGCCGGTTACGTTTTGGCCCATGTAACAGGTGGCGAACCTGTTGCCGTCTCCGGGCACATTACCGGAAACATTTCTGTAAATTGTATTTTTATAGCAAATACATTTATAGTCGATGTATGTATACTGAAGTATTAGAATATATCTTGATAAAAATAAAACCTGAAAAAGTCTTACTTAAAAAATATTAGGTTGAGAGCCCTTTACTCTAGCCGATCCCATGATTCCTGGTGAAATAGACTAGTTTTGAGACGAGCCGCCTATGGACAGTATATCGTCCATTAAAAATACGTAACTACGTAACTTCACGCCTGTAATCCCCGAAGGGGTAGGCAGAGGCAAATGCATGCATTCAATCATACATGCAAACACCCACGACTCGCCGGTTATATTTTGGGCCATGTAACAGGTGGCGAACCTGTTGCCATCTCCGGGCACATTACCAAACACCGGGGTACTGGGAAACTTCCAGAAAATGGAAAAATCCTAATAGAAGCAGAGATAAAGGATTTTAAACCGTTATCGCTAATATCCCCCTACCCGGGAATCGAACCCAGGACCTCCAGCGTAATAGTAGTAACATTAAAAATACTTTGAAAATTTAAGTGTAATAAATCGTGATGAGTCTAGGACTTATTTTTAATAATATCGATATATCGGCAATCCTCAAGCACAACCCTACGTCCAACGTCAAGTTTTATATTGATGGTGTTTACCGTCGCTATCGGGCCTCGGAAACCTTACAATATTAGGGCTTTATGAGCACCCAATAAAGGCGCTTCCATAATCAAGTGCACATTAACTTGCGCAAACTCATTTGTCATAACGTTGGAGGGTTTGCTTTGCATCACTATCAGTTACCTTGTGACTATATGTCAACAATGACTGGAGACCGTACTTTGTATGAAAAAAAATGACCATTTTGCATAGAACGTCATATGGAGATATACGTAGTGGAATCCCAATTTACACCTACTTGAGCACCCTGGTGGTAGAGAGGGCTCTACTTCCGAGAGGTAATCTACTTTCAGCTCAATAAACGGTAGTGTTCAGCGCTATCGTGTTCCGGTCGGGCGGTAATGGGCTGTAATTTAGGAGAGGCATAAGAGATTACAGAGGAATGGCAACGCTTGTATACCACCGTTATTACAAAAAAAATGTTATCGGACCCGTAAACTTCGAGAATATGATGAAGGCAACGATTGACGAAAACCTGGATCTGCGTCGTGACCACGAGTTCGCACCCTGTCGCCATCTTCGATTTACCGGCGTTGCCAAGGACAGTATTAATGCCATATCCACTCCGGAGTCTGAAAGATTTGTCTTGAACCACACTCTGTGATTGTGCCCGAAATAGTCTAAGTTACCTTCCATGTTTCACAACCGTATATTTTTACTCATGCAAACGTTATTTCATTACAATGCCCAAAAAATTACGAATCTGTTAAGGGATCACCATTATTTCAACTATTTCAAAAGCATTGTTTCGCACGAACAATTTCATCCATTAAAGTATTCTTGTAACTCCACATATTTTTAAAGAACAGTAATCAAGTATTGTATCGGAAAATTTTTCCAATTGTATTTTTAATTAATGCCCACCCGGCCACGGTTTGTTCTGAACCAATTCGATAACTACAAATCCGGTCGTTTTGTGGCTTTGAGTGGATGATTTTGATTGTGCTATTGATTGAATTTTTGATGGCCGAGACTGTCCACTTTTGGTTTAATTATTTACTTCGGAGTAACTTTTTTTTTATGTAACTGAAGTGGCAAACAAGCATGCAGTTCACATTGATGTTAAATGATAACTGCAACCTCTATAGGCTGCAGTTATCATTTATCATTTTGCTGGGTGTCTATACACCCACACAAAGACCAAGGTCAAAATGCAGATGCGTTACCACTCCTGAGGCCTAAGGTGTTACGCCTCTGTGCCGGAAATTACAGGGCCGTATATTACCACCTGACCGGAACACGATAGTGCCAAACACTACCATTTAGTGGCAAGTATAGTAGGTAATGCGGTGGTGCCTACGCCCGCGAGCTCCGTCACTGGATCTCTACCACCAGTCTTATGTGGTATATTACCTTCCATAATAAATCTATACAAATAAATAAAATTGGAGTGTCTCTTTGTAATATTAAAATAACCGCTTTTTACTAAATGCATATGTATGTATACACGGTACATATACCAAAACAACATTTTTTACAATTTTTGTCTGTTTGTCTGTTCGGCGGGGCTAATCTTGGGAACGGCTTGACCGATTTTGACGGGACTTCCACGAGTAGGTAGCTGATGTAATAAGGAATAACTTAGGCTACTTTTATCTCCATACATACATACATACCTACATACAAATAAGTAGAATTTGAGTGTCTCCGATTTTGACGGGATTTTCACTGGCAGATAGCTGATGTGATAAGGAGTAACTTAGGCTACTTTTATCTCCATACAACCATACATACATACATACCTAGATACCTGTATACAAATAAATAGAATTTGAGTGTCTCCGATTTTGACGGCTACTTTTATACTAGCTGCGCCCACGACTTCGTCCGGGTAGATACTGAACAATCATATTTTTTCTCACGTGGACGAAGTCGCGGGCACAGCTAGTTTGTAATAACTCTGTGATTACAAATAGTTTCAAAACAATTAAAATAATTTTTCATACACATCTCAATGATTTCCACAGCATTCCTTTAATTAACGAGCAAATTCATTCACAGCTATTCGTGCATTTCGTGAATTTTATAAAATTTAATAAGCAACAGTTGGAATTGTATCGGAATTTTTCCCGACTTGTTTTTAATTAATATCGCCGATACCCGTTCACTGTTTAACTACATCAATTTTAACAGATTTGTGGCTTTAAGCGATTTTTCAATTGGTCTGTTGATAGGAAGATAAAATATGCATATTGATTGCCTCGTTGGTCCAGTGGTCGTACTCGCGACACTGAAGGAGGTTCCAAGCTCGATCTTCAAGTCGGAAAGCTGCTAGAAGCTGTGCACTTTTTCTTTCAAGAAGTTCAAAGTAGTTGGAATTTGACGGGACTTTCACTGGCAGATAGCTTATATAATAAGGAGTAACTTAGGCTATTTTTATACTAGCTGCGCCCACGACTTCGTCCGGGTACAAAACAATCATAAATTCTCACACGGACGAAGTCGCGGGCATACCTATCCATAATAAAGTCTGATCATTAGTATCAAACTTTGTAGTTTACAAAGAACTCGTCCGAGCAAAATTAAAAGGAAAAATTACCAACAATATTCCTGTAGCGTGCTTAAGAGGATGCATATTACAACTAAGATCATTATGATGAAGTCTGTAATAACTTCGCCCGATCTACTTCAACGTACTTGGAAATTGTATCCGACTCTGCATCTAGTTGCTTTGAGCTAACAAAAATAGGGTAAGTGTGAACTGAACTTTCACTGAAATTATTTTATTTTTAAAGAAAAATGGAAAGAAAAATTTGACTTCAGGCGAGACTCGAACTCGCGACCAGCCACAAGCATGTGTTAATGCGAAATAATATAAAACAATTATTAAGGGTAAAAGCGACTTCTTTACGATGTTCAATAAACTGAAAAGTCTATTATATCGGTTGCCTAACTAGCATAGTTGGTAATAGATGGCGCTGCTGCTACCATAAAGCAATGCAATAGATGTGAAGGAAAGATTTGACAAATCGGGCAGGACTTCAGTAGCTCAATTGGAAGAGCGGCTGGACTAGATTCCCAGTAGGTCGCGAGTTCGAGTCTCGCCTGAAGACAAATTTTTCTTTCCATTTTTCTTTAAAAATAAAATATATTTCACAAGCATGTGTTAATGCGAAATAATATAAAACAATTTCACTGAAATTGTTAATAAATTGAATGAAACAATTTCGTTACTGAATATTCACGTTACTGAATATAGGTCGCGCCAGGTAAAAAGAACGCTGGCGGTCAAGCTGCGCGTCATGTGTTTTTATTTCATTTTATGTTATTCTATGTAATATAGTTTTCAATCTGCCTACCAATACACGAAACCGCAAGCGAAAGCTAAATCAAAAATAAACCAATAGGGCTAGTACTTTCGTGCGCGAGTGTACCGCTGCGCGAACACATCCCTTCTACTTTCTTCCAGCGTTCTTTTTACGTGGCGTGACCTATAACTGCATGGGTTTTTGTTGTGTCTAGGCTTACGCTACGCTTGGTTGGTTGCGGCAGGCCGGTCAGCCCGCAGCAGAGGTCACTTGACCGCTGCATGAGCGAAGCATACGCTTAGCAGCCTTATCGTTCTATTTGCTATAATGTCTTTGAAAGATTGTGTGCATACCACACGGGATAAAAAGTACCCAGTGTTGTGCGCCAAAGATTAAAGTATAATCGTACCAAGTTTCATTGTAATCGGACTGGTAGTTTTTCTGTGATGCTTGAACAAACAGACAGACAGACAGACAAAAAAATTTCTAATCACATATTTGTGTTCGGTATCGATCTAGTAACAACCCGTGGTATTTATTTTTTCAATATTTTTAATGTACAGAATTTACACTTCTACAGTTTTATTATAAGTATAGATATAGATAAAGAAATGCTTTTACTGGGCCAGGCATGAGGCATGCCCTCCAAAAATATATGCAAACGCAAAGTAACCAAAAAATATGTAAAGACAAGTGTATAGATATAGTACATACCTACATATTTTAACTATCTCATTATTCTTAAAAGACTTGACATTAGATAATTTATTATTTCCTTTTAACTTAATTTTAATAATTTTATTTGCTTCTCGTAATATTTGTTTTTTTTTTTTTTTTTTTCGTTTTTTTAATTGTAGGCATGACTGTACTGATAGATTGTATTTTTATTTTGTGTAAATAATTTTATTTTATTTTTTAATATATAAATACTTTTTGCACTTCGTGACATACAAAGAAATACAATCATGAAGGAAATCAAAGAATAGGAGACGCGAGACAGGAATTTCGTCTTGTAATAAGATTTAATTAAAAAGTTGTTGCAATAACACCCCGTAATCCCGGCTGGAGGGCGATGCGACCAATTCTTCACTTTGAAATTTTACGGGGGCGTTCTTGGAGGCACTTTGAAGGTTCTATTGTTTTGCGAAACAATTTAATTTTGCCACGGAATTGTGTACTGCGAAAAACTTTGTAAGTACATGAATATTTAAAATTGGATTAAAGTATCAGATGGTTTAAAGAATAAAAAACATTAAAGCGCGAGTTGGACTTGCCACTCAGTGGCTTTTGTGGCAAAAAAGCCACTGGTACCGAACAATTGTAATTGAGTAATTTCCTATGACAGACTTAGAGGAAAAAAAAAACTTTTTTGTGTAACCAAGTTGGCTAACAAGCATGCAGTTCACATGGATGTTAAGTGATGACTGTTGCCTACAGAGATCATCACAAAAACTAGAGGCCAAAATTAAGATACGTTGCCACCCCCTGACACCTAAGTTGTTATGTTAAATGTAAAATGTCAAACTTAAATACTTTCAAGATGCGCAAGTATGCACGAGGCTTTATAATCGCTAACGCCCATTTTAGCAAGGTCATCTATTCGAGTCTTAATTAAAAAGTTGCAGCTATAATCACGATGTAACCGCGCCTGGGGGGTAGTTGTGACCAACTCGTCACTTTAACAATTTGAGAAGGTGTTCTTTTAGACATTTGTGCGAATCAAAGGAGATGTTGCGAGCTCGGCTCTGGTTGGTACACTACCTCAAAAAATGGGTAATTTAAAGAAGAATCCGAAAAAAATACAATTAATTTATTCAAGAATATATTTTACAGTTACAACCACATTTAATTCAAACGATTTTATCATATTTAACTATGTTCAACATGGTGGCAATACAGCCGACGCTTGGGATAGTACCTATTTAGATAAAACAAAACTAATGCTATCTGTATCTAACTAATGCGATCAATTTAAAGAAGTTCCGATGAATTTCTCTACATTGGAAATCGATTAATATTAAGTTCTTAGTATTAACACATGAAATCGATTTCGATAGTATTTAGAAAACATTACTACTTTTTTCCAAGTACATACTATCTAATCAAAAAACAATTAAATAATGAAATTATGTCAAAATGACATCGCCCGCCATATTCGCCATGTTGGTTTTGTTTGCAATTCTAACTGCAAATAATGTTTTGTAACTGCAAACAAAGCTAAATAAGTGAAAATATGCAGTAACAAACGTTTTTACATTGATTTTGCCTGTTTAATGATATTGTGTACAATACATGGCCATACATTTTTGCAACATCTCCTTTATGCTTGTCATCGAGTTGCGTAAGAAACTGAATTTTAGACACAGGGTTATTTCAAGTCATCCGCTCATTTTAAAGACTACCTTTAGACATAAAAAAGATAGTTTTGCTGTAGATAATATATAATTCTCAGAAAGACTACGTCCCATGCATCCATCCCTGGGGCGTTGAACCTGTTAGGCGCCTTATGACATTTTACACTGAAAAATGACGAGCGTTATAATCGCTAACGTCCATTTTCGCTAGGTCATCTATTCGAGTCTTAATTAAAAAGTTGCAGAAATAACCACGAAGTAATCCCGCCTGGGGGGTAAATGTGACCAACTCGTCTTAACAATTTGAGAGGGTGTTCTTGGAGACATTTTGATGGTTCTATTGTTGTTCGAATCAAATTTTATCTTGTCATCGAGTTGCGTAGGAATTTTCGTTTTAGACTCATGGTGATTTTAAGTCAGCCTCGTTGGTCCAATGGTCGCAATCGCGATGGTTAAACCTGAGGTCCCGGATTCGATTCCCGGGTCGGGAATATCTGTTATTCGGTTTTTTCTGTGAGGAAATTCCTAGTAGTACTCCGGAGTCTGATACCCCTGCCTGGGAGAGCATGTAAAAGCCGTCGATCCTGCGTCCGATCTAGTAGTAATAGTAAAACTTTATTTGGTGCAGAAAGCAAATACGGATTGTTTACCGAGATCTCTGTCCGGTCCCATCGGACTATAATGGTGCACGTGTGTCTCGTATTATTAGGTGATCCTCCAATTTTTAAGGGGTACTCGTAATTATTCTTGTAAGTACAGAACTCGTAATCGCCAAAAGAGACCTAGGCGGGGATGAACATTTTGTATAGAGCAGTTGATATTTCTTCGCGATTTCTGAGTTGGTTCTATAGTAAAAATCTTCATAATTATGAGTCCCCTGGTGTTACAAATGTTCATAGGATAGGAAATAACAGAGATCACTTTCCATCAGGTGGCCCGTCTGTTTGTCTGTTGGTTTGTAACGACCCGATTAGTCCAGCGGTGTAAGCGACCGCTTGATTCGAAGGGTCGCGGGTTCGATCCCCGCACCGGAACAATATTTGTATGGCGGTGGCCTACTGATATTTTTTTTTCTGTTACGGAAGTGGCAAACAAGCATGCAGTTCACATTGATGTTAAGTGATGACTGCAGCCTATAGACCGATCTATACAAAGACAGAGGTCAAAATGCAGATGCGTTACCACTCCTGAGGCCTAAGGTGTTATGCCTCTGTGCCGGAAATTACGGGGCCGTACATTACCACCTGACCGGAGCACGAAAGTGCTGAACACTACCATTTAACGGCAAATATATTAGGTAATGCGGTGGTGCCTACGCCCGCGAGCTCCGTCACTGGAGCTCTACCACCAGTAAAAAAATTGTTTCGGGTCTAGGTGTGTCTGCACGTGTTGTGTGTGTACAACGGCACCCACGACACAGGTTTATAGCTAGTGTGTGGCTGTGCAAAAAAAATCTTTTACCGTTGACAGTTTTGCAGTAGGCAATATATAATTCCCAGAAAGATTGCCTCTGGGTTTAAACCTGCAAGGCGCCTTATGACATCTAGAGTGAGAAATGGCGTACTGCAACGCACGATTCAGATGAAAAATAAAGTATCTGACGCTAGCAGAGTCTTTTTTTTATGTTATGGAAGTGGCAAACAAGCATGCAGTTCACATTGATGTTAAGTGGTGACTGCAGCATATAGACACCCACACAAAGACCAAGGTCAAAATGCAGATGCGTTACCACTCCTGAGGCCTAAGGTGTTATGCCTCTGTGCCGGAAATTACGGGGCCGTACATTACCACCTGACCGGAACACGATAGTGCTGAACACTACCATTTAGCGGCAAGTATATTAGGTAATGCGGTGGTGCCTACGCCCGCGAGCTCCGTCACTGGTGCTCTACCACCAGTAAAGTCTGGAACCGGTTCCCTAAACATAATAAGTTGTCTATCTTTACCTAACTTATTAAGTTGTAATAAAGATAGAACATGCATTAGCTATACTAGTATAACACAACTTCTTAGAAATCATATGCTCTACATATCTCAATCTTGTAGTACGTGTTCAAAGCTATTAGACTTTCGGTGAATTACCAAGTACAGCCTTCAGAATTAATGAACACTTTTGAAATTAATGTACATAAGGCGGGCTAAATATACTGTGGTATTCTCTACAAGCCAACCTTGGGACTAAATAAATCTGTCGAAGAGTTTGAGAGCGGCAACAAAGTCCCCAAGTGTTTTATAACATACTAGCTGACCCGCCAAACTTCGTATTGCCTCAGAATGAAATGATGAGTCAAAGGTTTGACAGATACAGACTATTTGTATGGCAAAATGACATTGTGTTTTTTACTATTTCCTTTCAATTTCTTCATGTTTTCTTAGCTTTTAAGCCTTCCCTGGAGTTTTAGAAATCATTCGAAACCAAAATTAGCCAAATCGGTCCACCCGTTCTCGAGTTATAGCGAGACTAACGAACAGCAATTGATTTTTATATAATATATAATATATATAAATATACGAGTAGATTATTTCTTGACCCTTTCATTAAATTTAGAACATTGCTCTAGTACCGAGCTTACATGAAAAAATAACTTATTAATGTAATACATGATTTATCAGATATTATAGGTAAGTATTTCGTTACAATATTCACGAATAACTTAATCATAAGAAACTTTTAATAAAAATTTCAACAGTAGTATAAATGAATAAGATTACATTAAAATATCTCAGAATTTTGAAACGTTCACGAATTGAATTTGTGTAAAATTGAAAAATCAAACTGAAAATAAAAGTCAATTAATGAAGCTATACCGAAAGAAAATAACCCACAAAATGGTTGATCAAAAAAAGTAAGCAGTGACATAAAGCGGTAGCGGAGTTAGAAGAGCGGTCGTTTATTCACTGTCTGGTCCCGTAACAAATTGCCCACTTACGTCGGCCAAACAAAACTTATATCTTACAACTTTCCACGCGTCTGGCTCTGCACACACCTTTGCGAGTGTGCGTGACTTTTCTGAATTCCGTATAAGAAAATCTAATGTGCATTGTAATTCTTTTCATTATGTTCCTACTATTTAAAAGATATGCTGAAGTCTTCGGTCTTCGATGGAGTTTGCTACTTAATTAAAATAATAGTTATCACTTAAGTTGCTTATTCAATTTTAGACATAATCCAATGATTTAAAATTTGACGTTTAAATTTTGACGTTAAAACAAATTTTTACATGCATTAATTATTTTTTATTGCCTTTCCCAATTTTCGGAAATCTTTTCTTATTCTCTACACTTCCCAATTAACCTATCTGCCAAAATTAATTTTTCTACAGATCAGTATTTTCGGCTCAACGGTGTCAGTTATTCACTCGGTCAGTAACGGATTAGTTAAGATGAAATTTTAATCTATTACAATGTTCACAAATTGAAATTTGAATAAATAAGTAAGTAGAATAATCTTGAGTGGCGACCGCGTTTCGGAAAACGAAGCGTAGGCAGGCTCCCCACAAGATGGACTGACGACCTGGTGAACATCGCGGGCAATAGCTGGATGAGGGTGGCCCAGAACCGATCGTTGTGGCAATCTTTGGGGAAGGCTTTTGTTCAGAGGTCTTTTGGCTGAAATTATGATGATGATGATGAAGTAGAATAACATTAGATGCTGAACCTTTGCTATGTAACGAAATGTGCCCACAAGGTAGTTGATTTAAAAGCAAGCGACACTTAAAGCGGGGGCAGAGTTGGAAGGGCGGCCGTTTATTCACTGGCTGGTCCCATATCAAATTGCCTACTTACATTACATTGGGCAAACGAAACTTTTATCTTACAACTTTCCAGGTGTGCGGCTCCGCACACACCTTTGCGAGTGTGCGCGACTTGCTTGAATGCTTATTTTAATAGATCTTCCTAATTTTTATGACCACGCATGCCTAGGTTTTCTTGTACATTCAAAAGTCACTCATTTTATTTCAGATCGCAAACTTTTGTAATATAATGAACGATGGTGGCAAATTAGCATTAAGTCCACGTGGATGGTAAGTGAATACTGCAGTCTACAGACATCATAATCTACTTTTCACTAGGACAAGACGTTGAAATGCAGATGCGTTTATTCCATGTAATTTTCTGTAATCTCCATTAATTGTACGCCACAGCCTTTTGCCTACTGTTAATAATTATTATCTTTGAACGAAATCATATCAAAACACTGCACGCTAACAGTAACATAGGTGCGTACAGTCCACTTCGTCACGTTTATGCGAGATTTCGGAGATTTGCGGTAATTTCGGTTGTATTATATTCCACCCTCTACTGGACTGAGCTGAATTCATGTCTTCCGGAACTTGGGTCGTACGACAATTAAAATTATACTGCAACGGTTATATTACAACGGAAAACTAATTTGGCTCACTGAAATTATTTGTATTAGCATAAAGAGCTCTCTTCGGTCGTATTATGTTTTGCTTGTGGCTAAATCCACATAAACGTAAACGTATGTAAACGTAACGATATTACAATTTAATTAGTCTCTATTATAAGTTATGACAGTTCAAAATGTAACTACATTTGCATCAGGTTTGTTTCATTACATTTGCGGTATATTTATACTGCTTCTTCTTTTTCTCGTGTCAATGGCCAATTTTATTACTTTATGAGTTATATTGATCCTGATAAAAAACATGACAACGCAATAACCGAGTCCGTTGCCTTCATCAAGTCTTTGCTTGTGCAGCTATTAGGGCACAATGGGCAGGGAAGAAGATGCATCATGTCTTGTATCGGAGCACCGCAGTCACATTCAGGTCTAGAAGAAAAGCCCCATTTGGACATATTGGATCTGCAGCGGCCCACTCCGGAACGTAACCGATTAAGCGTACGCCAAATAGGCCACTGCAGCTCAGAACCTGGCGGAATATTTTCCGAGGGCGATATGAAATCGGAAGGGACTGGATATTTTTGGTTCCAAAGTCGCTTCTTCACCTCATTTGGAAAACCTACAATTGGTTTAGTGCAGCCTAAGAAACTTTTGCGACTTTTCAAACGCGCTTGCGCTTTAACGCAGCCAAACAATGGGTGACGATTATCGCTCTCCTGGTGGCGTTTCTCAATCTCGCAGGCTACCTGTCGGCGGATTTCTGGCGGAGCAACACCGGCTAGGGGATAGAGTTTATCTAGCGGTGTTGGTTTTAAGAATCCCGTCATAATTCTGCAGGTTTCATTCAATGCGACATTTACCTCTCCAGCATGGGCCGAGCGATGCCACACTGGACATGTATATTCACCTGTAGAGAAGCAAAGGGCAAGGCCTGACGATTTTAGTACATTCGGGGATGCTCCCCAAGATGTCGAGATAAGACGCTTTAAAAGATTGTTTCGCGCTCTCACTTTCTTTTTTATACCGTGACAGTATGGTTTAAAGGTCAGCGATCTGTCTAGTGTGAACCCCAAATAGCGCGGTTTAGTGCAGTGCCCGATCTTAACTCCTCGCCATGACAATTTAAGAACCCGATTATCTTCACGGTTGCGCAGGTGGTACACACATGTCTGGGTTTTAGCTGGATTTGGCCTTAAAGCATTCTCATCATAATACACAGTGCCTCCAACGCAACCGTCAAGTTTTTTTCAGCCTCCTCAAAACTAGTTGTCTGAGCAGCTAGCGCAAGATCATCAGCATAGAGGAAGTGTCGCGTATTGGGTATAATGGGCTGGTCATTTGTGTAGATATTAAAAAACGCTGGAGCGAGGACACTTCCTTGCGGGAGACCATTCTTCTGACATCTCCATCGACTTTTGGTGTGATTTAAGTGGACTCGGAATCTTCTATTGTTCAAGACTTCACGGAGGATGCCGACTAAACCTAGGTCCTTAGTTAGCTGATGGACTTTGACAAGTAGACGTTTAATATTGACTGTGTCATAGGCCGCGGACAAATCGACAAAAACGACACCGGTAATTTTTCTCTCTTCAAAACCATCCTCAATATACTGAGTGAGACTTAAAGTTTGGTTGGTGCATGATTTACCAGGACGGAAGCCAGCCTGTTGAGGGATAATATTAGGTTCTAGAACTGTTGTGAGATGATTGAGGAGAAGT
Organism: Macrosoma leucophasiata; assembly: GCA_036365455.1. Lineage (NCBI taxonomy): Eukaryota > Metazoa > Arthropoda > Insecta > Lepidoptera > Hedylidae > Macrosoma > Macrosoma leucophasiata. The sequence goes on from JAWQUS010000004.1 coordinate 15,348,624, forward strand.
CTTTCGAAGAGTTTGTATGTGTGACAAAGAAGTGAAATGGGGCGGTAACTTTTTGCATCCTTAGGGCATTTACCGGGTTTCAATATGGCCATGACTTCCGACTTTCTCCATTGTTTTGGGAATTTAAGCGATTCTAGGCAGTTATTAAAAAGAGCCAAAAGCCAAGAAACCGCCACAGGGCCAAAATGTTAAATGGTCCGTCGTAAGGTCATCTATGCCCGCTGCCTTACCTTTCTTCAAATCTATAATGCCCTTTTGAATTTCTGGCAGAGTGAAACTTCTACTTATCAGGTCAGAATTCTCATGGTTTGAAGAACATTTTACTGGCTTTTAGAGGCGATGGGGAGGCTTTCCGTTTTGTAATAGTTGATATGCTACTTGGTTGGCAGTTACTGGGCCTGGACTGGTTGCAATGGGAGGGTCGTCAGTGAGTTTTTTAATGGTGCTCCACGCCTTTTTGCTATTGTGCGTCAAATCAACGCTGGCCACGAGATCCATCCATGTCTCAAGACGACTTTCACCTATTTTCTTCATTAGATCCTCGCCAAGCGCCAGTGAGCCTGGCCAGTTGGCCAGTTTTCATTTAGTCCTGGGATATATGTTGTACGGCAGCCACGAGGTATTGTCCGACGTGATATCAGTTGGATGGTTTTAACAAACTGGTCGTAATTTTCATGGACAGGTTCTAGATTTAGTAAACACGAATCAACTCCTTTCGAAAAGCTCTCCCAATCAGCTTTTTTAAAATTAAACCTGCGTCGGAACGGAATGATCGTTGGTTTCACGGCCGCATAGACTCTGCAGCTAATTGGTCTAGGTTGACTCCGAGGAATGGGTCGTTCGATACTTTTTTTACTCAATGCACTGATGTTTTCACTGACAAAAAGCAGGTCAGGGTTATAACCACGATTCCATCTTGCACTGTTAAAGGATGCAGGAAGTTTGGCATCATGTATAAGAACCAGTCGATTCGCGTCCGCCCACTCCTCTACCGCATCCCCATCGGAATTCGTGGTGTACTAGCCCCATATAGTGTTATGGCTATTGAAGTCTCCTACTACTATTTTTACTGGTTGATCGTTAAAGTTTTGTGGCGGAGTGAATTCAAAAGGTTGATTTGGTGGTTTATATACTCAGGTTATTGTGCAGTTGGCGATGTTAATAGTGAGAATCTCAATATTGTTATTTGTAGTACACGATGTAGACTTTACGGGTAGGGTAGGCTTTGTAAATACTGCGCTGCCATACTTTTCGTGGGGAGTCTCTGCTACTAGTGTCATTCCATTAATTGCCGGTCTCTGCTGTAGTTGGCCTCTATGCTTCTCTTGAAGACAGAGGACATCACACTGAGTATCATGGCACAAACTTTCAAGAATGGATGCTTTAATGCTAGAAAAACCTTCAATATTTATAGAAACCACCTGTAAAGTAGGTATATTGTAATGGCTCAGAAAAGAACCGTTTTGGCTCTGAAAAGAGTTGTTTTGGGCCATTGTGGCGGAAGGATTAGTCACGTCACTGCAATATCGACTTCTTTGAGCCGAGCTTGGAGCAGCGTGTCCAGGGTGCGCCGGACGCTTATGCATGTTTACGTGCTGTACGTTTCGCAATATTCGTCGCTCGTGGAAGCTCCTTCCTTGCTATTTATAATAGGTTGGGGAAAAAGTCTTTTCGCATTAAAGTATGTATGAACTTGTAATAAAATCTCTTTGGCTGTAGTATTTGTATCTGGCTGGTTTTGGTATCATTGAAAGTTAAAATTTTAAAGAACATAATTCCAAATTCAAATTAGGCAAATGTGTGATTTTCATTTGTTTTTCGTACTGTCAAGATGAGTGAATCTAATGAAGAAATTCGATACATTTTAAAATTTTACTACAAAAAAGGTAAAAATGCAACACAAGCCGCGAAAAAAATTTGCGATGTGTATGGACCTAGTGCAGTGTCTGTGAGAATAGCACAAATTTGGTTTAAGTGTTTTCAATCCGGAAATTTAGATGTCAAAGATGCACCTCGCTCTGGTCGCCCTATTACGGATAAAATGGATGCCATTTTTGAAAAAAAGGAGCAAGATCGACATATCAGTAGTTACGACGTAGCTGAAGAACTGAGAATTGATCACAAAACAGTTTTGGCGCATTTGAAAAAAGCTGGGTACAAAAAAAAGCTCGATATTTGGGTACCTCACGAGCTCATTGAAAGAAACCTAATGAACCGTGTACTCATTTGTGATTCTTTATTACGACGTAATGAAACCGAATCATTTTTGAAGAAGCTGATAACTGATGATGAAAAGTGGATCACGTACGACAAGAACGTGCGAAAAAAGTCGTGGTCAAAGGCCGGTCAGGCTTCACAGACTGTGGCAAAACCCGGGTTAACTCGCAATAAGGAAGGGCATTATTCATTATGAGCTATTACCACCAGGCAGGACTATCGATTCTGAACTCTACTGCGAACAACTGATGAGATTAAAGCAAGAAGTTGAGCGAAAGCGGCCGGAATTGATCAACAGAAGGGGTGTGGTGTTTTATCATGATAACGCTAGACCTCACACATCTATAGCCACTCAGCAAAAATTAAGAGAGTTTGGCTGGGAGGTGTTAATGCATCCGCCGTATAGTCCTGACCTTGCACCTTCAGATTTCCACCTGTTTCGGTCTCTTCAGAATTCTTTATGCAATGATAGGTTAACATCACTAGAGGACTGCCAAATCCACTTGGCGCGGTATTTTAATGAGAAGTCCCAATGGGATCATGTCCCTACCTACAAGATGGCAAAAGGTTATCGAACAAAATGGTACATACATACTTTAGTTAAATTTAAATAAACAATATTAAAAAATGTTTTGAATTATCTTAAAAAATGCGAAGAAACTTTTTCCCCAACCTGATACTAATATTATAAAGCTGAAGAGTTCGTTTGTTTGTTTGTTTGCTTGAACGCGCTAATCTCAGGAACTGCTGGGCCGATATCAAAATTCTTTCAGCGTTAAATAGCCCATTTATCGAAAAAGGCTTTAGGCCATCTAACATTACGCTAAGATGAATAGGAGAGGGTAGGTAACATTGCAGCCGCGCGAATCCGGGGCGGGCCGCTAGTAGATTAAGAAATGCGGTGGTGCCTACGCCTCCGAAATCCGATATCGTGTGTGAAAAGTTGGAGCCTTACTTTTTGTAGCTACGAACCCTTCTCGCATTATCGTATTATCTTCCCTTTCTTGTCTTCTCAAACAACACATTCTTTCATGTCAGCTATAAGTTTTGAATAATAATATAATCCTTTTTTCTCTTTGTCTACATTGTAAGAAAAACGTTTGTGAATACACTCAGAATTTTTGGTCCAAGGGTTTAAGCTGGGCGTTGATATGTCAGGCAGTGAGTCAGGACTTTTCTTTTTACCTATTCAGTTTCAATCGATATTGACTCTATCGATGCTAAGTACCTACCCTTTCGGTTCTCTATTCAGAAAAATGTACGAGAAAATAACCTTACTTTCTCGAACGCGTATGAAGTAGAAAAATAAACTTTTAACACAAAAATACTGACCGTAAAAATTAAATAATGACATCATTAAAAAGCGATAAATATAATACAAAGCCAATCTCTAGTATCACTTTTGGAATATTTAGAAGTCGGGCCATAGATTTTTAGTTAAGGTAACTTGCGTCCACAAAGTAAGTCTCTAGAGTATGTATGTATGTATGTATCTTCACGCCAGGTCCCTAACGGGGTAGGCAGAGAGTGTAGAGCGCCAGATATCCCGGTTCTGACAAACCTCTCGTGCCTCGTCTACCTTCATCATTCTGTTCATACATGCACTCCTAAGACTTTTGACCCCACCATCAGACAGAACTCGACCTATTTGGTCATGGTAGGTCAGTCTTGGTCTTCCTGGGCCTCTGCAACCATCCACATTCGCATTGTATATCTGTTTGGTCATTCGCTCATTCGACATTCTTTCTATATGCCCGAACCATCGGAGCATGCCTTTTTTCATTTTTACACCGATACTATCATACACACAAAGTCTCTTTCTTACATCTTCATTACGAACGCGATCGGTGAGTGATACACCGCAGATCTAGAGTCAAAGTCAAAATATGTTTATTTATTTATCATTTGGGATTTCAAGAATCACTTAGGCAATGGGACCAACTTGGAAATGTACCCTATCATGTGACACATAATTTTTTTAAATCGGTCCACAATTGACGAAGTAGTCTGTGATCATGCATGAAGAACATACAGTCGAATGTAGAACTTCTTCTTTGAAGTACGGGCCTGTAATTACCAGCACAGAGTCATAATACCTTAGGCCTCAGGAGTGGTAACGCATCTGCATTTTAACCTTGGTCTTTTTGTGCGTGTCTATAGGCTGCAGTCATCACTTAACATCAATGTGAACTGCAAGCTTGTTTTCCACTTCCATTAGATAAAAAAGAAGTAATTTAATAGAACGCTGCGTAGAACAACTAATCTAACCTATATCTATCCTTGTTCCAGGACCTCCAATCGGAGATCGAAACTCATCGCGATGTGTACGCGTCTCTCACGGGGACCGGCCGCCGGCTCCTCGGCTCGCTGTCCTCCCAAGAGGACGCCGTCATGCTGCAACGGAGATTGGACGAGATGAACCAGCGGTGGCACCACTTGAAGGCGAAGAGTATGGCTATAAGGTCAGTCAATTATATTGAAATAATCGGGCATCTGAAGCGCCCACGGCCCCGCGGCTGGTGAAGATCGTAAGCGATCTACTCGGTTAAGCGATACGGGTGCGGTCGGGTGTGTGATGGGTGACCGTTATTGGAAAATTAAAAATGCGCGTTGCCGTGCTTCGGAGGGCACGTTAAGCCGTCGGTCCCGCTATTGATATTGATAGATAGCAGGCGTTAAACCTTGTCGGAGGCCGTATGGGCGGTTTGACAACATCCGACAGTGGATTGGCCACTAACCCGTATCTCCACCAACCCGCATTGGAGTAGCGTGGTAGAGTAAGCTCCAGGCCTCCCTCCAAAAAGGGGATAGACTGGTGCCCATCAGTGGGACGTATTATGGTTTGCCATTATTATTATAATCGGGCATTTCCAATACCGTGTTGCGGACTGTCTTCTATACTGTTGATGTCTTTCATGACCTGCAACACGACAGCCTAGCCAGCCCTAATACGATGATTCGAAAGCAAAGCAGTGCGAAGCTGTTCATATCAATTACGCTGCGCAACCGATGGGGGCACGTAATTAGCTTAGTCTCACCGCCGTACCGGTGATAGCCCGGAGTTATCATTGCACTGATTGGATATCCGACGTGAGATTCGGTTAAATTCCAATTTGAGTGGTGGCTTGTGAAATATTGGTGGTTATTAGGATTATGAGTGTTGGTTGTTAGAAGTTTAGAAATGGAAAGAGGGAAGCGAAATGTTATGTAAGGTACCTGATAGCTTTTGCAGGTTTTCACGAGGTTCACATTGTGGAAATGATATTTGCGGGTTTGAACTTTTGCGTATATAAGACAAATATCTCTTACTAATCGTTTCGGACGCTTTTAAATGCCCCTGGTCATGGTCAAATCGGTAGACAAGAGTGTATTTCTCTTTGGCACTTTATTAGTTCAAAAATAAGATAATATCAATAAAAGCCTTTTCTTAGTGTTAAGTGTATATTTTAAACTTACGGATTTTCTCGCGTATACAACACTCCCAAACTTCTTCATACACCCGACGTTTCAGTCAGCCCGTGACCACGGTAGCTGGAAAGCGACCGAAACGTCGGGTGTATGAAGAAGTTTGGGAGTGTTGTATACGCGAGAAAATCTGTAAGTTTAATATCTACAATGTATGAAGCTCGCGAAAACCTACGAAAACGTTGTATATTTTAAGGTTCTGTAGATAAATAAATGGCTTATCCTTGTTAAATTTTATATCGCATGTAGCTCTCGAGAATATTGTAATATACCTAATTAGCTTGTATGATATGTTTCAATAGTATTTAAATATTATTAGAGCTTCGAATGTAAAGGTGCCAGGACAAACCCATTACTTAAGGGTTTTGTGGCATTTTTGTAGCTACATTTAAATTGTTTTTATAACTTTTCTTAATAAATAAATAAAAATTAAAAAAGGTACTTATGTAAACTTGGTTACGGCGATCGAACCCGAAACGTTAGGCGTATCCGTCTACTACCAGAACACCACCTAGGTACTACAAAAATATTTATGAAATACATAATATACATTAAAACTTTGAGTGTTTATGTGTTACTACCAGGCCAGTACTTTACCAGTCTCTGTATCAAAAAATGTACACTGCATGGGCATAATGAAAGAAATATATATTTAACAAATTCCAGCTCCAAATCTGTTTCAAATCCTAAACAAAACATGTACACGTGAAACTATAAAAAAAATGTAATAAATCAGCCCAAAGTTACAACTAGACATATTCCATTACGTACGTCACAAAAAATACGTCGTCCAACATCAATTAATATAGAAAAGATTTTCTGAACGTATTTTTAAATGTCACTGTCAAAATGACAGATTGCCAAAGGGAAAAACGCGCGAAATTCGAATATCATGCAGTTTTTATATTGGTTTTGTTAAACAAGCGAGTTATGGTTGTCATTCCATGTCTGAGCACGTTTTTTATGTTCTTGCTTCGTATGCTTTTTTCACAAGTAATGTTTTTGTAAAATCTAGGCTCCTAAATGACTATAATTTAATTTTATTTTAAAATAATATACTGTTAGAAAATTCAGAAATTATTAATAAATGGGCAGAAAAAAATGACCGTGGGCAGAAATCCTGAGGTTAATTAATTCCTGCCCGAACTCAATTTTTTTGTTTCCATTTTTTTCTTAATTTAATCATTCACTTGCATGTGTTGTTACGAATAATAAAAATATGACCAACTAGCGACCTGCCTTGGCTTCGCACGGGTGCAATACTACTGAAATGAGGTAATGTAGGTAGGTAACATTACTACTATCATAATAAAATATAGCCTATAGCACTCCTGAATAGTGTAGCTTTCTGATTGTGAAAGAATTTTTATGATCGGTTCAGTATTTCCGAAGCTAAGCCGCTTCAAACAAACAAACAAACAAACTAACACACTTACAAATATTCAAACGTCACTTAAATCTAAGTGGGACTTAAAAGTCTTCTGTCTCTATAAAACACGTTCAAACGATAGAGATAGCGTACATTTGAGGGTTGCTTAAACTTGAGAGACGTTTGAGTATTCGGCCATTTAATAGTGGTATTGATGTATAGATATAATATAGCAGTGATGTAATTAGTGTACTTCTGTTGTTTACATCAAAAAAGCCACATCTTCACACTTTGTATCTTTTTAATTCCACGAATGGGTCTCTGGGGAAAAAAATAAGTTCTCGCATTTGTTGTCGTCAAATAAATAAAATTGAATATTCCGTAAAACGGACATTTTCTTTATTTTTGTACCACCTGTAGTATTTTGTAGTAAATAATTTTTCACAAATATGTTTAGCTTTACCCGATGATTTTCGCAGTAGTGGTCAAAGAAAGGGGTTCTCCGAGGTACAATTTTAGGCCCTTCTTTGTTTACTTGCTTCAGCACTGATATTTCTGAACATTTAAGACAAAATAATCCTAATTAACTATAGTTGCCAAATTTAGAACAAAACTAATGCATTGATGACGTACTAAAAGCAATTACGCCCTGATACACATTAATACATATAGTAAGGTTTAATCTTGACTTATTATCATATTCAGTATCAATCAAGCGTATCATGTTTACGGTATTGTCTTCTGTTGCCGACATACATGATGTCATGATCTATTGAAATTATATTTTGACATATGGTTTGTAGAATATACATAGATTGTGTGAATTAAACTGGTACATGTAGCGTGAAATCATGTCGTTACATAATGGCAGTATATATTATTATATGATTATTTAAATGCGAAGCTACTTTTACATTTGCCGCTATAGAATGATTTTGCTGAGGCAGATAATGTATATTATTATGATATAATAAACAATCGTTAATCCCTACTTCCCTACTAATATTATAAATGCGAAAGTAACTCTGTCTGTCTGTCTGTAACCTTTTCACGTTCAAACGACTGAACCGATTTTAATTAAATTTGGTACAGAGATAGAGTTGACTTTGAGAAATATAGTTATATTATATATTATAGGCTATAATTTATAAAACGACATCCACGCGAAGCCGCGGGCAACAGCTAGTCATATTTATGAACTAATGTGCAATATGAAGCTGAATAGAAAACTTAGTGAAATCAAACCAAATCCAATATCAATCCAATATAATCCAAAATCCAAATATTTTAAAATAAGAATGGGCCATTTTATTTTCAATGTTCATAATGCATTAAACTTAAAATAAACGATATATACATAAAACAGTCTAAATGGCACTGCTTTATTAGCAGTTCTCAAAGTAAAATGGACATTTAAAAATTAGTCAATTTATAACCAAACGGTCCTCATTGACAGGTCTATAAATATTCGCCTGAAATTTAATTTCCTCTCAGTAACGGTCATTCTTAGTGTTCGCGTATATTTTGTTGGGGCCACAAAAGAAACGGACGTAGACTTAATATAAGTAAGGAACTAATTCGACATTTGCTAACATATTTTGATGACGGCGATTGGTTGATAAAAAAATAATTAAAATCTGTAATCCTGATTTTTAACTGCCAAGTCATGTAATGCTTGTCAGTTTAATTGATAACTAACAAGCTGTCAAATTTCTCGTCAAGTGTATTCGCACCTGGCGACACATTTTAATTGATGGTGTTAATTGTAACCTGTTACGTGAATGGAGATTTGACAAACCCGCCAGAAACTGGCCGCACCTAATGTCTCTAAATTCAAGGTTTAGTGTTTCATGACGATTTATTCCAAAAAAGTATTGTTGTACTGTGAATTTCATGTTGTTTGCATTTTTTAAAATCTATAACTCAATTCATAACAGACTTCGTGGCCCGTCGTGAAAACTAAAATTAATCATTTGAACTTAACGATATGTCATAAATCTTACTCTCTTAGCCATTCCAAATTGAACCCTAAAATAATTTGATCCACGCATTAATCTCCACTGTTCATCATAAATTTCATAGAACCATTCATCTTAATAATGTTTTAATACTTATATAAAAATGTCATGTCGGTTTCATGGAGCCATTAGATTAATCGAATTTCTTACTATATTAAGTTTTCAGAACTGAAATTTATTACTTCACTTGATATTTGTTTAGTTTACAAAGCTTTTTATATTTAAATTCCGCCTGAATACAGATGATAGGTCTATTCATATGTGTCTCTAAAAATGCGGCTAGTGTAAATCGGAAGCGGTCGTGAGTGTGATGGGTCATGGGTGACCGCTAGTGGCAATATTTAAAAAATGCGTAGTTTCCGTGCTTCGGAGGGCACGTTAAGCCGTCGGTCCCGGTTGCTATCGATAGATAGCAGTCGGTAAAGTCGCTAAAGTCGACAAAATTCGGATGATAATAATGCTTTAAATAATAATGGCAACCCATTATACATCCCACTGCTGGGCACGAGTCTCTACCCTTTTTGGGGGAGGCCTGGAGCTTACTCCACCACGCTGCTCCAATGCTGGTTGGTGGACGGGATAGTGGCCAACCCGCTGTCGGATGTTTTCAAATCGCCCATAAGGCCTCCGACAGGGTTTTGACGACTGCTATCTATCGATGGCAACCCGAACCGACGGCTTAATATGCCCTCCGAAGCACGGAAACGCGCAGTTTAATTTTCCACTAGAGGTCACCCATCGCATACCCGACCGCGCCCGTATTGCTTAACCGAGTAGGTCGCTCACGATCTACACGAGCCGCTGGGCCATACGCGCTTCCGACTGTTTATTTAATGCTGCTAAATTAAATTTTACGAAATTTTGCAGTCAAGTAACAAATAAAATTAAAATTAAACGTATTTTGTATATTCCTTCCAAAATAGTCGTGAAATCATGACTCAGTGTCACAAATTCAAAGTTAACCAGCAAAACTTTTTTTTTATACTAATAATGGCATCGCTGTTACGCATATTGCCAGTGTCAAGTAAAACGATTCGATATTCGTCATAAGCAGCGTTAAAATCAGAGTCAGTTGGTCAATTAATCAGTCAGTTAGTCAGAGTCACAGTCAGCAATTCGAGTAAAGCGATTGCTACTTTACCAGAACATTTACAATTAAGTTTTGGAGGCAACCTGAAATGTCGTATTTTCGCACTGTTTTCACATTCTATTTCTTAAAAAGGTACATGGACACTGTAATAAACCTTTAACAAACAAAATGCCATCAACTTTATTGAATATAAAAAAAAAATACATCAAGAAAACGAAATAAAATAAGAGCACCACACGCCTCTTTCAAGGTTCCCGCCAAAACATTGTCCTCATAGTTTATGTTAAACATAACAAGGATGCATTCATAAAGACATGAAACATTCTGCTAAACTGGGTTAACTAAATATAAACCACAACAAAGCTGAGCTTAGCCGGTATTTGGACCAAAAATTACCACATCTCTCCCTTTGAGGCATCGCAAGTTTGAAATACCGAAGCGTCGTTGGCCGCTTATCTCGAGTATGTAAGAAAATGTTGCAAAAATATGCGTCTTTTAAGAAATACTTCGCTACACTATTAAAATGTGACCCTGGCTTTTCGCGAGCCTTTTTTTATGTAATGGATGTGGCAAACAAGCGTGCAGTTGCATGTTAAGTGATGACTGCAGCCTATATACACCCGAAGACCCAGGTCAAAATGCAGATGCGTTACCACTCCTGAAGCTTAAGGTGTTATGCCTCTGTGCCGGAAATTACAGGGCCGTACATTACCACCTGACTGGAACACTATAGTGCTTAATACTACCATTTAGCGGCAAGTAAATAAGGTAATGCGGTGGTGCCTACACCCTCCGTCACTGCAGCTCTACCACCAGTAAGAGCCTGATCTCGCATTATGATATAAATGATATTTAAAAGCAATCTTGTGGTAGTTTTATACACTTACGAGCTTTAAACTTGAATCACATATGATATGTTCTTAGGTTTTCGCGAGCTACACTCATTGAAATAAAACTATTTTTACGGATTATCTCGCGTATATTAAACTAAAATGATAGAATAAGTAATTATTGTGTTAATCCTGAACGCTACGCAAGGCGTTTACAAAATCGATGGAGGTAGCTACATATAATTTTTTCACACTTCTGTCAGACAAATGTCACCTCAGTCTGCCCGGGACCACGGAAGCTGAAAAGCGACCGAAACGTCGGGTTTTTTTTTTTTTTATGTAATGGAAGTGGTAAACAAGCATGCAGTTCACATTGATGTTAAGTGATGACTGCAGCCTATAGACACCCACACAAAGACCAAGGTCAAAATGCAGATGCTTTACCACTCCTGAGGCCTAAGGTCTTATGCCTCTGTGCCGGAAATTACAGGGCCGTACATTACCACCTGACCGGAACACGATAGTGTTGAACACTACCATTTAGCGGCAAGTATATTAGGTAATGCGGTGGTGCCTACGCCACTGGAGCTCTACCACCAGTAAAAATTGATTTTGGGTTGATTTTAAAAATCATTTTAGTTTAATATACGCGAGATAAATCCGTAAAAATAGTTTTATTTCATTGAATCACATAAACGGGGGTTGTTCAATCATACATTGTGTTATTTTTGTTTCATTTATATTGTTACTATAGTTATGTGAATCGAGTTTTAAGCTCGCAAGTGTAGTTTTGCGGGGTCTTAGCCAGATTTTCAGTTTGGTGTTTAATTCAATTAATTAAATATTAAATGTAAATGCAAGGGAAATCGATTATTTTACACAATTCGAAACAAAGTTATTAATAAAATTTTATTAAATTCCTCTTGCTTAGTTTTTAAGTGCATCTAAGTGTACATTAAAATATGCAACGTGTAACAGGATTGAATGTACAACCCGAAACTAGTTTATTCGGAATCGATAACCGAATAGATTTCAGGCATTTTTGATATAGGTAATATTTTGTCCCAAAATTAATCACTGTATTTGAGGGCCTTGCGATATCCTCGTCGACTTGTTGGAGATTTAAATATGTATGCGAAATTCTATAACAACTTGCGTATAATTATGCGAAAGGTTACAAGTGTACAGTTGTAATGCGGTTTGAAAAGCGATCTCTTTAGTTCTGTCGAATTCTAACGGTCATCGAGTTTCTTGATGGCCCTACCACCGGTGGCCGAGCCGGTGATTTCATTGGCTGGCCGTAGCGGAAGTCATGCGTTCACCAATGATGTCGCAGCCCGATGACGTCTCACAATTTGTGTGGTGGTCGCGGTGGCCGCCATAGTGTCTATGGTGGCAGTCGTGTGGTCTATTGGTCGACTGCGTCTATTGGTGGCTCGAACAATCACTATTAAGGAAATCATGGACACCCTTTTGGTGAACAGTCAATACAAATAAAAATGAGACAAATAATATTTAGGTTGGGGAAAAAGTTTCTTCGCATTTTTTAAGATAATTCAAAACATTTTTTAATATAGTTTATTTAAATTTAACTAAAGTATGTATGTATGCATTTTGTTCGATAACCTTTTGCCATCTTGTAGGTAGGGACATGATCCCATTGCTATAAAAATTTTGGGACTTCTCATCAAAATACCGCGACAAGTGGATTTGGCAGTCCTCTCGTGATGTTAACCTAACATTGCATAAAGAATTCTGAAGAGACCGAAACAGGTGGAAATCTGAAGGTGCAAGGCCAGGACTATACGGCGGATGCATTAACACCTCCCAGCCAAACTCTCTTAATTTTTGCTGAGTGGCTATAGATGTGTGAGGTCTAGCGTTATCATGATGAAACACCACACCCCTTCTGTTCATCAATTCCGGCCGCTTTCTCTCAACTTCTTGCTTGAATCTCATCAGTTGTTCGCAGTAGAGTTCAGAATCGATAGTCCTGCCTGGTGGTAATAGCTCATAATAAATAATGCCCTTCCAATCCCACCACACACACAACATCACCTTATTGCGAGTTAACCCGGGTTTCGCCACAGTCTGTGAAGCCTGACCGGCCTTTGACCACGACCTTTTTCACACGTTCTTGTCGTACGTGATCCACTTTTCATAACCAGTTATCAGCTCCTTCAAAAATGATTCGGTTTCATTACGTCGTAACAAAGAATCACAAATGAGTACACGGTTCATTAGGTTTCTTTCAGTGAGCTCGTGAGGTACCCAAATATCGAGCTTTTTTTTGTACCCAGCTTTTTTCAAATGCGCCAAAACTGTTTTGTGACCCATTCTCAGTTCTTCAGCTACGTCGTAACTACTATGATAGGTCGATCTTGCTCCTTTTTTTCAAAAATGGCATCCATTAAATCCGTAATACGGGCGACCAGAGCGAGGTGCATCTTTGACATCAAAATTTCCGGATTGAAAACGCTTAAACCAAATTTGTGCTATTCTCACAGACACTGCACTAGGTCCATAAACATCGCAATTTTTTTTCGCTGCTTGCGTTGCATTTTTAGCTTTTTTGTAGTAAAATTTTAAAATGTATCGAATTTCTTCATTAGATTCACTCATCTGGACAGTACGAAAAACAAATGAAAATCACACATTTGCCTAATTTGAATTTGGAATCATGTTCTTTAAAATTTTAACTTTCAATGATACCAAAACCAGCCAGATACAAATACTACAGCCAAAGAGATTTTATTACAAGTTCATACATACTATAATGCGAAAAGACTTTTTCCTCAACCTATAATAAAATAGTTTTCTTACTACTAGCACAGTCTAAAGAAAACGAACGTGTTAACCTACTAGCGAGTGTTAAATAAGGGAGAGCAGGTTACGCTCCATCACATTGCAACAGTGTGCGTGTGTGAGTAGGTTCGTGTTTCATGTGCGGCCGTAGTTAGAGGTAGGGTAAGTATGCATAGGGTGTGCATACTGTTCGTACAATTTAAGGACAACTTATTTCTTATATAAAAATTATTAAATACATAAACATGTAATTTCAGTTCATGGGGGTGTTACAGAGCGTGCATTATTCCCGTTACATGATGTATATAACGTTAAGCACTGCGAAATATTTTAACATAAACACATGTCTAAGCGATCTCGCTCGGATGTGTGAAAATTTCAAATTCAACATAGGTATTCATGCCCCATTTTCATCTTCTGAACTGAGACAACGATAGATAGAAAGCATAAAGTTTATTTTACTGCCTTCTTTTCACGAGATAGGAGGTCTATAAAACTTCAAACGACATACATCTATCGTAGATAAGAATTATGTATTGGTAGGTAGTAAAAAGGTTTTAATACTGTTCGTAGTTGTTACGTTTATCTGTACAGGTATGTACGCTGAAGTCTTGAGTTCGATACCCAAGTCGAGTTTTTAGTCTCCACTATCCTGAAATACCCTGCACCCTTAGCGTTTGGTAATATGCTCATAGAATAAAGCAACGTAAAGCTATAATCTAATATAATCATAAGAACAAAACCATTAGCTATTGAGTAGATGTTCCAAAGAAAATATTTAATAATTTTTTCATACTTTTTGTAAATACAATTCATAAAACTATTCAACATTACTGTTGTATTATTGTTTTTAGGGTTTTTAGGTAAGATCACTTTGTTGTCCGTCCGTTTGTCTATCTGTCTGTCAAGGCCCTTTTCTCAGGAATGCGTTTAGGTGCTAAGGTGAAATTTATATGAAATGCTCAAGTCTACTATCCCTTGGAGTTGTAAAAAAATCAAACTTTTAAGCCAACGCAATCAATAGATACAGCCGTTTGTGCCGAAAAATTCATCGGAAATCGCAAGGGAATCAAAATCTATAGGATATTTTCCATAAACTCAAAAACTTGAAATTTGGTATGAAGCACGTCTTATAACACAGATAAAGGAAAAATTGCGAAAACAATTTTTTAGTTACATCATTTAATTTTTTTTATTACTTATATAAACTTCTGGTTTGTACGAAACCCTCGGTGCGCGAGTCCGATTCGCAATTCGCCGGTTTTTTTTTTGCAAAAATATTTTAGTACTAAGGCCTAAGCGGTCACATTGAGATCTCTAACTTTTAACTACATTTCTAAACGTCCCAGTATCCAGAACGTAGACTGTACATTTTATATACAACAGTCGCATAAAAAACGTCGTTAGCATACAAGATAAAAAAGGGATTGGAATTATAGGATATTTTTTATCGCTCACTCTATGGCCCCGCCATAAAACGGATCTGCATATGCGAATACGCCTGTTTAGTGATTTCATAGTGAAATAAAAATGTGATTGCGTTCAGACATCTTTATCGCGTTTTTATTGTAGAGTCCACGATAAAATGCGTTATACGATGTTTCATATGCGAATATAGTGAGTGTATACTCGTATTAAACATTAACTGTTCGTTGAATGGTATGTATGAAAATGTTGTAGAGGGTTATTTGAAACCCTAAACCTCTAAGGACTCGCTTCTGTGTATACAATCCGAACAGATGTCCTACGACATTTTGAAATTTTTTTTTTATGTTATTACAGTGAAAAGCATACATGCACGACTGCAGCCTTAATGCTGCAGTTATCACAAACCGCCAGTATAACGCGTCGACGCGTTACGCGCCACGCCCGCCCCTGACCCCGACCCTATCCCCGGGCCCCGCGAGGCCGATGACATTCCGGTTATCACCAACCGAATGGAGTAGAGCGAAAGTTGCACCGCCCATAATCGCATATGTCTCATATGTCTCTCCGCAAAGTCCTAAGCCGAGGCACGGACCCGCATGGGTCACCCTTAGGCAGTTGCGCTAACTTGTATTTAGGCTGGAGCGCCTTCTGCGCTCGCCGATTTCCCGGTGAAGTAGACTAGTGCCGTCTCGAGAAAGGCCGCCTACACAAAGCCCGACCTAAAAAAAAAAAGAAAGCTGTTATCCGTACATTATACAGCTCACAGGTGTTATTACCTCGCGTGACATCATAATGTTCGGTCATTTTCTATGAGCCTTTTTGAGTCGTTTCATAACTTGCAACATCGTCATATTTTCAAACTTTAGAATAGTAGTTTCGAAGTAAATATTTATATAATTGAAATCATACTTTTTGAAATTACAATAAAAAAAATATGTATTCAACATTACTGTGGTTTTATTGGTTTTTTGCCTAATTACAGACAAACACATTAAACAATTTAAGGCCTAAGCTGTTTGAAAGTCACATTGAAATCTCTAACTTTTAACTACATACCTAGTATGTGTTGTATGTGTACAACGGCATCCACGATACAGGTTTATATAATACCAAATGTGGAGCTGTGAGCGTAGGCGTAATTTATTTTATTTATTTATTTTATAACTACACGCCTAAACGCAGTATCCACAACGTAGACTGTACATTTATTTACAACAGTCGCATAAAAAACGTCGTTAGCATACAACATAAAAAGGGATTGGAATTAAAGGATATTTTTTACCGCTCACTCTATGGCCCACCATAAAACGGATCTGCATATGCGAATACGCCTGTTTAGTGATTTCATAGTGAAATAAAAATGTGATTGCGTTCAAACATCTTTATCGTGTTTTTATTGTTGAGTCCACGATAAAATGCGTTATACATGATGTTTTATGTGCGAATATAGTGAGTGTTTGTTAACATTGGCTGTTGGTTGAATGGTGTGTATGAAAATGTAAATATTTGAAACCTTAAATAAGAAGTAAAGAAATAGAAACATTTTATTGGTGCAAGCGACATTCCATTATTAGGTACTGCTTAAATTAACAAAATAAATTCTCTAAGGAGTGGCTTCTCTGATTGGTGTCTACCAATCAGAACTTTCCTATGACATTTTAAAATTTTTGTTTTGGTTTTATGACAGTGGCAAGCTAGCATTCACGACTGCCTACAGTTAAGTATTTAGTACAAAAACCGGAGGTCAATATGATAGATAGAAAAAAAAAATAGAAAGTATGTTTACTTTATACACATCTTTATAAACACTTTCGCAAAGTTGCCTACGGTGAACAAGTATTACAATAAGTAAGAATGACAATCACAATGATTAACAAAATCCGTTCCATTTTTCTTTAAAAATAAAATATACTTCACAAGCATGTGTTAATGCGAAATAATATAAAACAATTATTAAGGGTAAAAGCGACTTCTTTACGATATTCAATAAACTGAAAAGTCTATTATATCGGTTGCCTAACTAGCATAGTTAGCAATAGATGGCGCTGCTGCTACCATAAGGCAATGCAATAGATGTGAAGGAAAGATTTGACAAATCGGGCAGGACTTCAGTAGCTCAATTGGAAGAGCGGCTGGACTAGATTCCCAGTAGGCCGCGAGTTCGAGTCTCGCCTGAAGTCAAATTTTTCTTTCCATTTTTCTTTAAAAATAAAATATATTTCACAAGCATGTGTTAATGCGAAATAATATCAAACAATTATTAAGGGTAAAAGCGACTTCTTTACGATATTCAATAAACTGAAAAGTCTATTATATCGGTTGCCTAACTAGCATAGTTGGCAATAGATGGCGCTGCTGCTACCATAAAGCAATGCAATAGATGTGAAGGAAAGATTTGACAAATCGGGCAGGACTTCAGTAGCTCAATTGGAAGAGCGGCTGGACTAGATTTCCAGTAGGCCGCGAGTTCGAGTCTCGCCTGAAGTCAAATTTTTCTTTCCATTTTTCTTTAAAAATAAAATATATTTCACAAGCATGTGTGAATGCGAAATAATATTAAACAAAAACAAAATTAGTTAAATTTTCATCATTTTTTCAATACCTTCCTTCCATAAATTGCATATGAGGAAACATTTGCGATAATTGTATTCGTCAAAATAAAAGTTATTCACTTAGCAGTGTTCTGATTGTAGTCACTACTAAGAAGAACTCCTCTATAGCACAAACTCGGTATGACCTCATTTTAAATAATATGCTTTGTTTAATTTAACTTTCAATACTTAAATATGTCGTAGATCATAATTTATATAATGACTAACAAGGAAGAGCAGAGTCTCCTAACACAGGTATTGTATACTTAAAAGGAGTCCCTTGCCACAGCTTAATTGTAAAAAAAATATTTGATCTACCGAAATATTTGATCTTTGATTTGATGCTACGTTCGTAGAAGCGTTTGTAGCTGTCGTAGCGTTAGTGACGTAGTAGACTACGCTTTTGTATACAACGAACGAAATATTTTTTTATGTTACGAAGGTGCCAAACAAACATGGAATTCACATGGATTTTAAGTAGTAACTGCAGCCTATATTCATCTATACAAAACCACAAGTCAAAATGCGTTGCCACCCGTGAGACCTTAGGTGTTATGGGGGTAGCATCGGAGTCTATCTGTTCTATAACAGACTGTTCTATAATACACTATTTAGGCTGGAGCTTATTACATGTGATAGTTATAACGTGTTATAGTTATTACGTGTGATAGTTATAACGTGTGATAGTTATTACGTGTGATAGTTATTACGTGTGATAGTTATTACGTGTGATAGTTATTACGTGTGATAGTTATTACGTGTGATAGTGATTACGTGTGATAGTTATTACGTGTGATAGTTATTACGCGTGACAGTTATAGCGTGTGATAGTTATTACGTGTGATAGTTATAACGTGTGATAGTTATTACGTGTGATAGTTATTACGTGTGATAGTTATTACGCGTGACAGTTATAGCGTGTGATAGTTATTACGTGTGATAGTTATAACGTGTGATAGTTATTACGCGTGATAGTTATAACGTGTGATAGTTATTACGTGTGATAGTTATTACGCGTGATAGTTATTACGTTTCTGTGATAGTTTGAAATGTTGGGGTCTTGAGGGTTACATGATTGAGACAACTTCTAGGCTTAACTGTAGTTTATTGAGTGCATTATAATAAAATATTCACTTAAAAATATACTGCTTACTATACATGAATATTATATTTCCGTTATAAGAGAGCATATACAATAATACGTTTAGTATAAAGGAGTATACATACACTTCGAGTTATTAAGTGTTATGGAGTTGGCAACCGGGTATATCTGTGATAGTAATTACGTGGTCAAACATCACCATATAACCGAAACACGATAGTGCTGATCGCTACCATTAGGAAATGCGTTGGTATCAACGCCCTCAAGTCCTTATACTGCAACTCCACCAGTAGTATATCTCAGACAAATGATCGTAAACAGTACGAAAACATGGTAGGAGTAAAACGTTTGTTGAACTTGTGGTACTACGCTGCGGTTACCTTTGAAGATTGTACATACTTGAACGAGTTAACTAAGTTACCGGCACATGTATTTCGCTCCTTTGTTGCGTACCACTTATTGAATAAAATTTATATTATATTACACTAGCTGACCCGGCAAACTTCGTATTGCCTCACACTTAAATAATGTCGAGTCTCGCCTGAAGTCAAATTTTTCTTTCCATTTTTCTTTAAAAATAAAATATATTTCACAAGCATGTGTTAATGCGAAATAATATAAAACAATTAATGTGTCAAAGGTTTGATAGATACAGAGTATTTGTATGGAAAAATAATAATGTGGTTTTCACTATTTCTCTTCAAATTCTTCATATTTTCTTACCTTGTAAACCTTTCCTGGACTTCCAAAAATCATTCAAAACCAAAATTAGCCTAATCGGTCCAGCCGTTCTCGAGTTTTAGCGAGACTAACGAACAGCAATTGATTTTTATCTATTAAATAAGATATAGATTTCTCATGACTTTTCGAGAAGATATATTGAAGAGAAAATTAAATGAAGAAATAATTTTGGACTTGTCAGAATTTGAATAGAACGCCGGCAAATATGATATGTTATGGGTTCTTGGTTTTTATTTGCTCGTTCGGTATATATTTCGAGACTCGCGGCTCGCCCCAGCTTTGCACGGATTCAATGAATATAGTATCGCTTATTGCACTGATTGAAGATGCAGCTTTCTAATGGTGAAATCATTTTTTGCTGCCTCGGTAGCCTAGTGGTAGTAGGCCACTACTACTACGCTGAGGTCCTGGGTTCGATTCCCAGGTAGAGGGTTATCAGAGATAATGGTGTAAAGTCCTTTATCTCTGGATCTCTTGGGATTTTTCCATTTTCTGGAAATTTCCCAGTACCTCGAAGTTTAGTAATGTGCCCGGAGAATTCAACAGGTTTGCCACCTGTTAAATGGGCCAAAAACGTAACCGGCGAATCGTGGGTGTTTGCATGTATGCTTGAATTCATGCATTTACCTCTGCCTACCCCTTCGGAGATTACAGGCGTAAAGTTCCTTTTTTTTATTTTTGTGTGAAAACATTACAAACATTCAATTACAATTTGTACATACCTGTAGATATAAAAAAAGTTAAATCAAGTCTACGCTAGGCTACGAAAGCTACGACTGCTACGAAGGCTACATTCGTAGCTCGTCGTAAAGTGGGTACTAATAACATTAAAAAAATATATTTACAGATATACGAGTTTATTCATTATTCATTTATTTCATGTAATTAGGCTCCTGGAGAGCACTTTTACATCGTCATTTTTTTTTTAAATAACCTAGAGTGAATAACCACTAATAATAATCAAAAACACATAATAAATTAAATAGACACTGAACAATTTTGTATAATATGGAAAGCATCAATTATTTACAAATTCCTCCATTTCCCCATTTCAAAAGAAACTGAGTATTTATGAACACAATATTGTTTTCAAACAATTCATTTAAGGAAGTCCTTCAATCCAGTCTTATACTTTAAAACCGTGTGCCCTCATTTCCCCAAACGCGAGTCCAACTCACACTATTTACTTTGTATATCTACAGTAAACTTAATCTTAGACCAGTGATGCCCAAAGTGGTCCATATAGACACCCTGGGGTCTATGGGAGACTCGATGGGTCGTCTACGTAGTCTACGTTTATGTGTCAATAAAAATGGGATATATGGGAAAGTGATATAAATGTTAGCAAGGGGGACCACCGAAACCAAAAAAAAATTGAATGGGGTCTACCAGAAAAATAGTTTGGGAACCTCTGTCTTAGACAAACGTACAGAAGAACAAGTTACGTAGTACGAATAAGGTATTTGTTGAACTTACTCTCAGTTGCGGTCACCTTTGAGGGTTGTACATACTTGCATGTTACCCAAGCCGACGGCACATTGTTTCACTCTTTCGTAAAGTGCTACAAAGTTGAACAATTTATATGTGGATGAATTCTTCCAGTCAAAAAGAAAAAAACGGAATACATATAAGATGAACCCTGCATCTGTTTTTACTGGTGGTAGAGCTCCAGTGACAGAGCTCGTGCGCGTATGCACTACCGCATTACCTAATATGCTAGCCAAAACACCAATAGGGCGATAGCAAACACAATAACGCGATTTCGCAGGTTTTCGCGAGCCTATACCCTACCCTTTAATTTCTACAATGCATGAAACATTGATGAATTTAAATTTGCGGATTTGGGAATGTTGAATACGCGAGAAAATCCGCAAATTTAATTTCTACAACAACAACGCGAGATAGGCTTTACTGGTCGTAGAGCTCCAGTGACGGAGCTCGCGGGCGTGGGCACCACCGCATTACCTAATTTACTTGCCGCTGAATGGTAGTGTTCAGCACTCTCCCGTTCCGGTCAGGTGGTAATGTACGGCCCTGTTATTTCCGGCACAGAGGCTTAACACCTTAGGCCTCAGGAGTGGTAACGCATCTGCATTTTGACCTTGGTCTTCATGTGGGTGTCTATAGGCTGCAGTCATCACTTAACATCAATGTGAACTGCATGCTTAATAGCCACTTACATGGCATAAAAAAAAATTGGCAGCAGTGTCCTACGATAAAACTATTGCCCTTTAAATCGATTATGGCATATTGTCCCCTAATGACACATAACATTGTTGTTGATTGGACCAATGACTGATCCAATGTTGAACTAATGTAATAATGACCTAAATGCACCACTCTTAGAACAAACTGAACTTTATGGATAACTAAGTAAAACCACTTGTCACCTGAACTTAATTTATTTTTATTAATTTTTTTATTTGCTCTAAGAACTTATTACATTGAACTATATATTGACCTAATATGATCTATTGTACTTGCGCTCTAATACATAATAAAACCAATAAACTATATGAAATCCGTTAAACGTAACGATACCGTGATGTAAATCATCGCAACGCCATCTATTGACAATTTGACCTAAACTATTATTATATGAAGTGACTTTGAACTCGAACAGTTGTGGGTGGACATGTTTGGACAAGGCTTGTCCATTAGATTTTTTTTATGTAACAATGGTTGCAAATAAGCATGCAGTTTGCCTAAATGATTAATGACGACTGCAGCCTATAGACATCTTCTCAAAAACGAGAGATCAAAATTATTTATTACTGCTGTGCCCGCGACTTCGCCCTCGTGAGAATATATGATTGTTCAGTATCTACCCGGACGAAGTCATGGGCGCAGCTAGTATATAAAGTAGCCTAAGTTACTCCTAATTACATAAGCTATCTGCCAGTAAAAGTCCCGTTAAAATCGGTCCCGCCGTTCCAGAGATTAGTGGGAACAAACAGACAGACAGACAAACAGACAAAAATTGTAAAAAATGATGTTCTGGTATATGTACCGTGTATACATACATATGCATTTCGTAAAAAGCTGTTATTTTTATAATACAAACAGACACTCAAATTTTATTTATTTGCATAGATAGATGTTTGTGTGATACTTATTACGGAGCCATATCAGTAAAGGTCTTTCGGCTCGATGATCATAAAAACCCTTCATAAGATCAGTAAAATCAATGAAAATATAAAGGTCATGTCATCCAAAAGAACAAAGAAAACAGATTCTTCTTACATCCCTTTAGTATTCAACGTTAAACATGATCTCATTATTCTCGGGCCTTAACTTGGATCCCTTCAGCTTTTAATATGAACCCTTAAATCTGGAGTCGTCAAATGTCATTCATTATTAATTCTGTAATACTCTTATTAATTATTGCCATTCGAAAATCAACTTTGCTACATTGAAATAAGTTTGAGTGTGGAGTCGCAAACTTTGGGCTCGATCGTAGACTTTAATCCTCTATAACAAAAGTCACCGTCCAACTTTGTAGGTTAAACTTTCGCAGGACGAGTATAAAATTCTTAGCAAGCATTCAGATTTATACATACGACTGTTTGGTTAGGGATGGGAGTGTATCGATATTTTGCAAGTTGAAAGCATCGATGTTTTTTTTTATTTAAGCTAAAATTTAAAAATGTAAATTACACTTATAGTAGTACGCGTGACGGTCAGTTCATTATTGAAAAAAAATCGACGTTGAAATAAAATAGTGACTATGGATGACGTGCTTGTGTAAATGCTTTGTGCGCTGATGTTTGAGTTTCTTTACATGAAAAATATGTTGAATCTTGCAAAATCTTTTTTTAAGAATACAGGAGAGGGTAAAAAATTACTCATATCCATGTAGTGTAGAAATTAAACTTGCGGATTTTCTCGCGTATACAACACTCCCAAATGTCTTCATACACCCGACGTTTCGGTCGCTTTCCAGCTACCGTGGTCACGGGCTGACTGAACTAACTAACTAACCTACGAAAACGTCATATCCATGTATGATAATAATATGCTACGGTCCTCAAAATATTCTATTTAACTTCGTAAATGTTCGTAATAACACATGCGAGTGAATAAAAATCCACAAAGAAATTAAAGAAACTATGGAAATATTTCTTTCTAGGGTAGGGATATGAACCTACATCCTCTGGGTAACTAGTCCCAGTTCAGAAGGTTTTACCATTATACTACCGGAGCCCTCATCCGAAAAGATTTTTGGGTTCCGTACCTAAAAAGAAGGTAAAAAAAGGACCCTATTACTAAGCCTCTGCAGTCTGTCTGTCGCTCTGTCGCCACCCCTGTTCAACTTCTGTACATCGATATTGATCCCTGTCAGTCAGTGGTTTCAGTGGCACATCACTATCTCCGGTTTAAACATACTAAAGCTCGGCTTTGGCTAAATTTCAACAATTGTAGTCATCTCAACGTTATATTCCGGCCAACTTTCTGAAATATCGCCCCTGAAGCAACGGCTGTTGAGTCTTTTATGGTGAGATATTTGCTCTAACTTAGCTTTTGTTGTGGAATTTGACTATATTGTAGATTAGGGGGTAATTTTTAGAGATTAAAAAAAATTTTTTTGGCTCTTGAACTGTATATCAACTGTAATTAATATACTGGGAAAAAAAAATATGATTTTTACGATCGATGATCGAGTTGCACGTCGCTAATTCGATAAAATGTAAACGGACACTTTTTATAAACTATAAACATTGTAACCTACATTTTAAGCAAATAAATGATTATGATTATGATCACCAATTTTTTTTTTTTTTATTTAATAAAAGTGGCTAACAAGCATGCAGTTCACATTCATGTTAAGTGAAGACTGCAGCCTATAGACACCCACAGAATGACCAGAGGTCAAAATGCAGATGCGCTGCCACTCCTGAGGCATTAGGTGTTATGCCTCTGTGCCGGAAATTACAGGGCCGTACATCACCACCTGACCGGAACACGATAGTGCTGAACACTACCATTTAGCGGCAAGTATATTAGGTAATGCGGTGGTGCCTACGCCCGCGAGCTCCGTCACTGGAGCTCTACCACCACCAATGCCAATCGCGTGGCGATTATGGCATATTATCTACCCTTATGGGTAATTGGAAGGCAATTGAAATTACTACGGTAATAATTTAAGATACTTATTGCTCATGCTTTGGAATTTCAAGCTTAGGTGAACAAATTACCTACATGTTTATTTCTTTCGCCATATAATATACAATTTATAAAATGGAAAAACTTTAATTGCACCTCTATTTAAAATTTAAGCAAACAACAATTATCCACTAATAATGTACCAGCATATCAAATAAATGACTGTTTATCAAATTAAATAATCGTATAACTAAATGTGTAGTCCAAGAAAATGTCTAAAATATATCAAAGTTAGCGACTTTATTTATCTAATTTTACTACGAAAATCTTGCTAAAACCACAGATATAAGCATTCTAAAACAAAATTACTCGCCATATAACAAAAATACTGATTTGCACACTAAATTATCCAATATTACCCACGAATTACTAAAATAATTATCTGAAATTGCACAAAGAATGCATGTTTTAGGTTAGGTTAGGTTTTTTTTCTTTAAAATTTAATAGGTGACGTATTCCAAATAAAACAGATTAAATGTATCGTTGCAGTAAAAGGATAATTAGATTTACTATAAGTTACCAGATAGTAATTCAGTAAAATAGTTTAGCTATAAACATCAAACAGTGTAGTATATTTGATGGGCAAATTTAATGTGCAATTCAGTATTTTTGTTAGCAATTTCGAATACTTTGATAGAAAAATGTGGATTTACAGTTGTGAGATTAAATACTACCCTTAAAAAATGTTATTTTTATTTATATGCGCCTGCAAAAAAAATATCGCAACTGTTCTGTTGATATCACATTTTAGTTCAGTTTTCTGCAGGCGTTAATATTTTAAAGATTTTTTTTTGTTACATTAATAAGGTCTCTTGGTAGTGAAGATTATATTGGTTGTCATTATCATTTTGATTTTATGTGAAAACTTTTTTAGGAAGTGTGTCAGGGCCGGGATGTCTAGCGCTCCACACTCTCTGTCTACCCCGTTAGGGACTTGGCGTACATACATACACTTTTTCAGTATTTTAGTTTTTTAAAGAAAAATGGAAAGAAAAATTTTGACTTCAGGCGAGACAAAAAATTTTTCTTTCCATTTTTCTTTCAAAAAATAAAATATATTTCACAAGCATGTGTTAATGCGAAATAATATAAAAAACAACTTTTTCAGTAATTAATTAATTTAATGTCTGAAATCGAGTGCCGTGTTTTTTTTTTCTTTGTATATAATGAATGACATCGCTATTACGCATATTGCCAGTGTCAAGTAAGACGATATTTCGTATTTGTAATAAGCAGCGTAAAGCAGTAAAAGTCAGAGTCAGACAGTCAATTATCAGTCAGTCAGAGCCACAGTCGGTAATTCGAATATAGTGATGGCTACTTTACCAGAACATTTACAATGAAGTTTTGAAGGCAACTTGAAAAGACGTGTTTTCGCACTGTTATTCTATTTCACTATACACAGGCACTGTAATAAACGTATATCAAACAAAATGCCACCTACTTTATTTAATACTAGCGGTTGCACGCGGCTTCGCCCGCGTGGATGTCGTTTTATGAATAACTAAGTAGCCTATGTTCTTTCTCAAAGTCAGCTCTATCTCTGTACCAAATTTCATTAAAATCGGTTCAGTCGTTTGGACGTGAAAAGGTAACAGACAGACAGACAGACAGAGTTACTTTCGCATTAAGGGATGTAGGGAAATGTAGGGAATGTAGGGAATGTAGGGATGTAGGGATGTAGGTATGTAGAATGTCGGGATGTAGGGATGTAGAGAGGTAGGGATGTAGGGATGTAGGGATGTAGGGAATGTAGGGAATGTAAGGATGTAAGGATGTAGGGATGTAGGGATGAAGGGATGTAGGGATGTAGGGACGACCCGGTTGGTCCAGCGCTGTGAAACCATCGTTTGATTCGAAGGGTCGCGGGTTCGATCACCGCTACGGGACGAAGATTTGTATGGCCTACAGATATTTGTTTCGGGTCTGAGTGTTTGCGTATGTGTACAACGGCACCCACGACACAGGTTTATACCTACTGTGGGGCTGTGAGTGTAAGCGTATTTTATTATTATTATTTATAATGTAGGTATGTAGGATGTAGGGATGTAGGGATGTAGAGATGTAGGGATGTAGGGATGTAGGGATGAAGGGATGAAGGGATGTAGAGATGTATGGATATAGGGATGTAGGGATGTAGGGATGAAGGGATGTAGGGATGTAGGGAATGTAGGGATGTAGGGATAACTCAAAAATGCACCGAGAAAATTAAATGAACTAAGAGCCCCACACGCCTCCTTCAAGGTGCCCGCCAAAACTCCAAGAGTGCCGTGATGTTACTAGTTTCTTACTCATTATATGTTTTGTCTCCAGAAACCGCTTGGAAAGCAACGCGGAACATTGGTCGGCGCTGCTGCTATCCTTGCGGGAGCTCACCGAGTGGGTGATCAGGAAAGAGACAGAGCTAAATGCTCTCGCTCCGCCACGAGGGGATCTCTCCGCTTTAATAAAGCAGCAGGTAAATATAGTTATAATGATTGTTAAAAACAATTTGTCAAACGAATGCATTTATTGATAGCTGGTATTCAACGATTTCCCTTATTGAATATAATAATATCTTAAGGTGTTTTTTTTATATTATTACGCATAAACACATGCTTGTGAAATATATTTTATTTTTAAAGAAAAATGGAAAGAAAAATTTGACTCCCAGTAGGTCGCGTGTTCGAGTCTCGCCTGAAGTCAAATTTTTCTTTCCATTTTTCTTTAAAAATAAAATATATTTCACAAGCGTGTGTTAATGCGAAATAATATAAAAAAACAATTATTAAGGGTGAAAGCGACTTCTTTACGATATTCAATAAACTGAAAAGTCTATTATATCGGTTGCCTAACTAGCATAGTTGGTAATAGATGGCGCTGCTGCTACCATAAAGCAATGCAATAGATGTGAAGGAATGATTTGACAAATCGGGCAGGGCTTCAGTAGCTCAATTGGAAGAGCGGCTGGACTAGATTCCCAGTAGGTCGCGAGTTCGAGTCTCGCCTGAAGTCAAATTTTTCTTTCCATTTTTCTTTAAAAATAAAATATATCTTAAGGTGTTACGAGAAAGTTAGCCACTCAACTTCGTTTATAGTTGGGAAGTGTGCCTTCATTTTGTTATTGACTACAACTACACAATGACTGTACATAGAGAATATGTAATAATACTATGTATCTATAGAATGGATACTTCGGCCTATCAGCGTCTCGCCCGATTTTCCCGCCTCACCTCTCCTCTTATGGTCGTCGTTTGGTATTCGTTACGCGCTACGCACACAGGTGCACGTATAAATACACGTCACTGACTGATGTCTGTGTAATAGAGACCAAATTAAGCGTTTGTATGGCATTTTGGCGGAGTGTCCGCGGTGTGACATAGAGTAAGTTATTCCTATAACACTTTGAAGATTATCAGCTTGAATATCTATCTAACAGACTGCATGTCTATCTGATGAGAATGAGAATAACATTTAGTCACCATCTTAAATTTTAAATTTCAAAACGCACTTGTTATCGTTTGAGAGATCATTATGATTTTGTAATTTGCATAGACATGCAATGACTCGTTTAAAACAAAAATAAGTGACGCACTTATCTACACAACTTAAACATATACCCCCTTATTCATAAACGTACATTAGATACGTTTTAGCTAAAGAATGCTTTGTCCTTGTCAGTTGCATTGCCAAATGTGCAGGATAGAAAAAGGCAAAGGGGAGATTAGCAACACTTTAGCTAAAATACGTTTATGAATAAGAGGGAAATAGTACTAGATTCATAATAAAGAAAGAAAGTCTTCGACAATACCTATTTCAAAGGCGAAAGGACAGAATCGGTGAAACAATCATCAAATACCAATAACAAAAAAGAGGATCCTACGCCAACTATAAGTAGCAGATTAGCTGCCACGAAATAATACGTCGGTCGGCGAGCAATATCTTTTATTTGAGTGTTTTCTTGTAACAAATATCCTCCGTTGATTCCTCCAGACAATTGCTTGGTATCATTTTATTTCTCACATAATACCGTTCGGTTAAACGAACGAATTGGGTTTGTTCAAAGCAAAAGTTCGCTAGCAATCAGAATCTTCTACATTTCGATCATTAAAACGATATTCGAAATGGTATCGAATGACTTAAATGTATTAAAATGGTATCGAATGTGTTGTCGCTAGAGACACGTCTCTGTCTTGAGCCGAGTTAATAAATAATGTTGTTTTATTTTTTGTATTTTTATATAAATATATTGCTGATCGTTAGTCTCACTAAAACTCGAGAACGGCTGGATCGATTGGGCTAATTTTGGTTTTGAATAATTTTAGGAAATCCAGGGAAGGTTTAAAAGGTAAGAAAATAAAAATAAATTGAAGGGAAATAGTAAAAACTTAATTCACAAAAAAATATAAATATAAAATACAGTCCGTATCTATCAAACCTTTGACACATTATTTCATTCTGAGGCAATACGAAGTTTGCGGGGTCAGCTAGTTTGAAATAAAAATGGCAAACAAGCACACAGTACACATTGATGGTAAGTGAATACTGTAGCTTGTAAATAACAATAAAAAAATTGACATAGAGACATTTTAATACCCGACTTTGACAGTTCTGAGACCTTAAGCTTTTATATTTCTTTGCGGGAAATACGGGTCTGTACATTACTTAACACCTGATTGGAATACCGCCTACTAATCTGCCGAACACGGCATTGTGTATGATTATAAATGGGCCTGTAATAATTATTAACTGCCCCAGTAGCCTAGTCGTAGGCCACTAATACTACGCTACTCCTGGGTTCGATTCCCGGGTCGGGGATTTTAGAGATTTTTTTTTCCATTTTCTGGAAATACCTCCAGTAGGTACCTCGAAGTTTGGTAATGTGCCCGGAGACGTCAATAGGCTCGTGGGTGTTTGCATGTATGATTGAATGCATGCAAACACTTGGGGATTACTGGCGTGAAGTTACGTAATAATTATATCAGAGGCCAAACAATTTAGGCCTAATGGCGGGGGTGACAACGCACCGCTCCTGCATACTGATCTCGATTATGTGTGTGGATATCTAATAGACTTCAGTTCCCACTTACGATCAATGTGAACTGCATGCTTATTTGCCATCACCATGAAATATATATTTTTTAAATAACAGAGCGATTCTCTTGATTCGGAAAATCAGTTAAAAGACTTCTAGTAAAACTCAAATCATTTCAATATATTATTTTCATTAATTACAAACTACACTGCTGAATATAAATGATTCGATTCACGTCAGTATTACAGTGCGCCATAATAACAAACTCATGTAAGCGATTATTCTGGTCATTCTGGCAAATGATCATTGGCGCGATAAATAATTTTCAAGTAATCCGCGACGCGTCAACACGCGTTAAATCAGCCGACCGAACGCGCCCGCCATTTCAGCGGCGCACACCACAAAATGGCGGCGCCATTGTAACGGAAGGAAACGTTTCTATTTGATTCGGCAAATCAATTTATCACGTGCGGAACTAACAAATTATTATCTGAATTTCACACTGCTCTTTACTGGTATTACATGATATTGAAAAAAGGCATGCTCCGATGGTTCGGGCATATAGAAAGAATGTCGAATGAGCGAATGACTAAACAGATATACAATGCGAATGTAGATGGTTGCAGAGGCCCAGGAAGACCAAGGCTGACCTACCATGACCAAATAGTTCGAGTTCTGTCTAATGGTGGGGTCAAAAGTCTTAGGAATCAGCGTGCATGTATGAAGAGAATGATGAAGGTAGACGAGGCACGAGAGGTTTGTCAGAACCGGGATGTCTGGCGCTCTACACTCTCTGCCTACCCCGTTAGGGACCTGGCGTGAAGATACATACATACATGATATTGATAATTGAGTATTTTTTGTTCAATTATGACTGCATGTTTAAATTAAAAATTATAACAATATTGTGTACTTCTAACCGAATCACATCTACTGTTGAGAGTAAGAATAAGAATAAGATTCTGTAATCAAAATAAAAGCCTTCAACGAAGTCGTTGAATATTATACAACGTGTAACAGGATTGAATGTACAACCCGAAACAAGTTAGTTCAGAATCGATAACCGAATCGATTTCAGCCATTGTTGATATAGGTAATATTTTGTCCCAAAGTTAATTAAAATTAAGGAAATTATGGTCACCCATTTGGTGAACAGTCAATACAAACGAAAATGAGACTAACGTCTATCCAAAATAAAATGCTAGTCTCAACAAGTTTATTAGAACTCGTTGAGACGTGCTTTTTATTATTAATAATAAGTTAAAAAATAAAATAGGGGAAAATAAAAAATAATCTTATTACTAGCGAGTGTTAAATAAGGGCACGCAAGTTACTCTACATCACTTTTTTTCGGTTCGTGTTTTATGTGTAGCCGTAGGTAGAGGTAGGGTAAGTATATAGCATAGGGTGTGCATACTGTTCGTACAAATTGAGGACAACATATTTCTTAAATAAAAAATATTAAATACATAAACATGTAATTTCAGTTCACGTATTATGGTTAAAACTCAATTTTTCTAATCGAGGTGTTAGATAGGAGTGTGCATAATTCCCGTTACATGTCGTATAATTGTATCGTTTGGTAATTAATAGATATGTTCCTTAGACTGTGGTATCGTTCTAAATACTTCGAACATAACTCGAATCATCTCCACAAATTTATTCATTTAAACTTGCATTACTTAATGCTAAAAAGCATTCTCTACTAGTCAACCTTTGGGTAGTAATAAACAGTTTGTGGTGCAAATATAGGATATTGAGTATAACTAAACTATCCAAGTGAAATATTACATCCAAAATCAGAATATAAATGGTTAGGTTCACGCCAATATAACAGTTCGCCATAATAACAAACTCATGTAAGCGATTATTCTGGCAAATGACCATTGGCGCGATAAATAATTTCCAAATAATCTGCGACGCGTCAACACGCGTTAAATCAGCCGACCGAACGCGCCCGCCATTTCAGCGGCGCACACCACAAAATGGCGGCGCCATTGTAACGGAAGGAAACGTTTCTATTTGATTCGGCAAATCAATTTATCATGTGTGAAGCTGACCAATTATTCTTTGAATTTAACGTTGCTCTAAAACGATATTTTATGGTATTGGTAATTGAGTTCTTATTGAATTACGAGTATGTTTCCTATTTGAGTCAGAGTTCTTTTCCACCAGAAACTACAGCTAGCACATACTATGTGCACCAATGAATATGGTTGGTGGATATCAAACGCATCCATAGCAACGTACCATAGCACATCTCTGGTGGAAAAGCACCCTAACGGCCAAATACTCAAACGTCACTTATATCTAAGTGGGACTTAAAAGTCTTCTATCTTTATAACAAAACACGTTCAAACGCAAGAGATAACGCATTTGAGCGTTGCATAAAATTGAGTGACGTTCGAGTATTCGGCCATAAGCCTCCTTAATAGTTTAACATTTTAAATATGACCCCAATAGAGTTATAGAATCAACATAACTACGAGTCGAACTCAAACTTGTACAGAGTTTCTTCAGTAGCGGAGTTCTTCTCAGTACAGACTGTACTTGGAACTCTGCTGAATACGAATAACCTTTATTATGACGATCAAGTTCTTTCCATTTAGCCGTTTCCTTTTGAAATTGGGAAATCGAGGAATTGAATGTAAATAATTAATTATTTTCAAAATTATAATTGATTCGTTTCTATTTATTATCATATTCTCGGGTTGTAATAATTATTATTGGTGGTTATTTCTGAAAAATTCTTGGAAGTTAATAAATTACGATCTAAAAGTGACTTTCGTACTAGTTTAAGAAATTAGTAAAAATAGTATCATGTTTCATCTCATTTTCTGGAAATTTCCCTCTCAGAGTTTGGTAATGTGCCCGTAGACGTCAACAGGCTCGCGCACAAAACATAACTGACCAATCGAGGGTGTTTGTATGTATGCTTGAATGCATGCATTTACCTCTGCCTACCCCATTCGGGAGGGTTATGTTACGTAAATGAATACTAATAAAAATTGAATAATACAACCTTAGTTTCTGGGCGATAAATCCAGGAAGAGAAATGAGCAGTAACGTTACCAATCGATTCACTAATGTTCCTCGTGCTCTGCTCAGATTTTTCAGAATGTATGGCACTAAAGCGGACGGAAAAGCCAGTGCTTTAGGATTACGAACAAACGAGCTGAAATGACTGCTAAAATGTGGTGGGAACTTTTCAGGGCTTTATCCGCTTTGAGAGTTAAAAATTCTGTACTATCTCACCTAGACAGGTTTTTAAAAGAAGTTTAATGGAGGGTGATATAAAGCTAGACTTTTAAACTACTTCTGCTGTTTATAAATGTACCCGATAAAACGGTCGTCGCACACCACTGGGCCAACTAGCTCGTCAAATTCTTTCTGTTCATTTATCTTTTTCCTATGTTATGAAGGTTGCAAACAAGCATGCAGTTAACATTGATGTTAAGTGATGACTGCAGCCTTTAAACACCAGCACATGGACCAGAGGACAAAATGCAGATGCGTTGCCACCCCTTGGATCTTAGTTGTTATGCCTCTGTGATTGCGGTGCCATACATTACCATCTTACCGGAAAACGATAGTGCTAAATACTACCATTTGGCGGCACGGTGGTGCCTACGCCCTCCTACACTGGATACCACCAGTAATTCATTCTTTTCCCTCTCTCTTAAGGGGGCAAGGATATCGTTCTCCTCTTCGAATCAATGGATCTCCCATTTCTGAGGATCACGATAACTGGACCACTTCAAATGGACAATCCGTCTCCATCAGTGCCGGTCCAGAGGTTCATAACCTCCTGTTGACATTTGCTTGAGGAGGCAACTTCTTTCACATGATCAGAACATCTTATTAGCGACTGGTTGTAGAGTTCCTGAATAGGAGCTCGAGGGCGTATGCACCACCGCATTACCTTATCAATCTGCCGCCAAAACGGTAATGTTCAACACTGCCATGTTCCGATTAGATGGTGTTGGCTCCGTAAAAACTGTCACAGAGACATAACAACTAAGGTTAACTGGTCTCAGGTGTGGTCTCATGGGACCTCTGGTTTTTGTGTAGACATCTATGGGCTGCAGTCATAACGTAACATCCAAGTGAACTGCATGCTTGTCACATTATAAAAAAGCGGACGACTTCCAGTGATCTTCAACATGGACACCAATGGCCTGCATTTCTGGTCTTCCGTTTCTGCTTCACATTATGATAGATAACTAATATCCCTTGACTTTGTTTACAGGATGACCACCGGGCGTTCAGAAGGCAGCTGGAAGACAAACGACCGGTGGTTGAGAGCAATCTGCTGAGCGGTCGCCAGTACATTGCCAACGAACCGCCGTTGTCTGACACCAGTGACACTGAACGTGAGTATAGTTGAAGTTTGCTTATTCAGGACAAGTCCTAAGTAACCAAGGCACCAAGTCACCAAGGCAGTACCAAGATACTGCCTTGGTGCCTAGGGAGGCTATTACTGCTATCGTCACGCCTTCACTTCAGTTGATAGATCTCCACTGTTGGAGAAAAGCCTTCCCTAGAGATGCTTACAGCAGTGTTGAGTGTCATAGGGGAGAATTTGCCGTAACCGCTACGTTTGGCATACTGATTGTACTAACGCCCTATTCGAATAGTTTGACTGCACTATCGGCAGATTTCTGCTCCTCTAGTGTGCGGCAGGGTCATTACGTCCCGATGCCATAACCGCTGTTTAAACCTCGGGTTAAATCGAATTGAATTTCCAGAAATGATATACAGTGGCTCAAGTTTGGTTTGGTATGTGATTGTCTAATGTCTATTACTTTCCTCTCAGGGGAACCCGAGAGGGCCTAGCGGTAATTACAGGTTTCAGGTTTCAATGAATATGCGTTGCCATAACAACCACACTTTTTTGCCTCTATCCCACTCTACCAGGGGGTCGAACCTGAGATCCCAGGCAAGGCAGTAATGGCCTGCCACCGATGCAGTAAGAAATTATAGGTTTCAATGAATATGCGTTGCCATAACAACCACACTTTTTCTCCCCATTCCAAAAAAAATAGTGTCGGTTATTACAGATTAACACTTACTTAAACATGCAAAGGAACAAAAACAGGAAAAAATCTGAAAAAAGCACCTGTAAACACCCATAAAAAACCGTTTAACCTGCGAACAAAGCTGAACGCAATTAAAACTGACCCGGTTCTGCTAATTGCGAATTCCGTCTGACGAACCAATCAGCGCCGGCGATGTGCACAAGGAGATTTGTAATTGAATCGCATCCGCCAATCGGTGGCCTGGAAAATGACGTGATGTGCTTGTTGGTGTTGGACATACAGTCATGACTGCCAGATCAAAGCGTAATATGTCTCCCATATTTAACTACTTCCACTGATTCAAATATGATATGTTATTTGAATCAATGGCTTTTAAAACGCCTAAGTTGTTTTTTATTTTTAACTCAGGCTTTGCATAAATCTCTAGATTTCCTAAAAAATTAAAGAAAAGGCCACCGTGATGGTTTCAGTCAAAGACGCATCATTGTTGTTCACTATACTTGCCGCTATGGTAGTGTTCAGCGTTATCGTGTATAATGTACGGCCTTGTAATTTCCGGCACAGAAGCATACCAGCCAAGGAGTAACAATGCATGTAAAATTAGTAACATCTGTGTTTTTATGTAGATTCTTATAGGCGATTCATTTACCCTCAACGTGAACTTTCTTCTTTGCACTATTTTCTGTTTTTTATATCGTGAAAGTACCTACCTATCAAAAAAGCACGCCACTCACAATAAAACATTTCGAATCAATTATAGCATGTCAAAATAGATTTTATACCTTGTATACCACCTAATTTAATAAGAAAGAACCTCCAAACCTTGAAGATTCCCCGTAACAATACTACCGTACTATAGATCTGCATATACAGTTCCACAGTTCGTTAGGCTATACTCGCACGACCGACTTCGGGGTATGCGCATAGTTAATTGAAGCTCTGCAATATGGAAATGTGGCGTATATAGGTAGACTTTCAAAACTACACATTTGACTTCAGGCAGGAATCGAACCTGCGACCTCGCCGGCCCTAAATGGTTTAAAAAAAAATCGGGCAGGGCTTCAGTAGCTCAATTGGAAGAGCGGCTGGACTAGATTCCCAGTAGGTCGCGAGTTCGAGCCTCGCCTGAAGTCAAATTTTTCTTTCCATTTTTCTTTAAAAATAAAATATATTTCACAAGCATGTGTTAATGCGAAATAATATAAAACAATTATTAAGGGTAAAAGCGACTTCTTTACGATATTCAATAAACTGAAAAGTCTATTATATCGGTTGCCTAACTAGCATAGTTGGTAATAGATGGCGCTGCTGCTACCATAAAGCAATGTAATAGATGTGAAGGAAAGATTTGACAAATCGGGCAGGGCTTCAGTAGCTCAATTGGAAGAGCGGCTGGACTAGATTCCCAATAGGTCGCGAGTTCGAGCCTCGCCTGAAGTCAAATTTTTCTTTCCATTTTTCTTTAAAAATAAAATATATTTCACAAGCATGTGTTAATGCGAAATAATATAAAACAATGGTTTAAAAAAATCTATAATTTTATATATATTTTTTTATTTATTTATGCTTTTATTCACTTGGTACATTAGGCGATTTAAAGCTTGTACATACGAGTCTGACTCGCGCTTAACCGCTTATTTTAATATTGAGTACGTAATGTATATTCGCGCATGTAACCGAAGGGGTTAATTAAAAGAGGTTGTATGCATTTTTCGCAAAAATTTTCGAAAATATTCCAAAATAAAACTTTAAATCCCTTTGAGATTTTTTATTTATTTCTCCGAGGACTATTGATTACCTTTTCCATCGCCATTCAAAATGGCGCTTACGAATTTAAAAATGGAACGTCGACAAACGAGCAAGGGTATCATTATATCATTATATACAGGCCGTATAAAAATGATTACTCTAGAGAATGCTCTGTTGATGGCGTATTAATAATGAAATGAATGGGTTTTTACTTACTTTTTGGTAGCGTTAAAGAGTACATTTACCACCAAAGTTAAGTTTTCCAATGCCACCCCCGGAGTTTGATAATGTGCCCGAATAAGTTAAAAAATGTGTGCAATTCTCACATTTCTCACGTGGTAGAAAACCTTAAAATTATTTTTGTATACTTAATATATATACTTAACTGTAGATTTTCGAAATAATCATATTGGTACTTTCAAATTGTGCAAAATAAAATTAAATAAGCGATTAATTATTTGACGACCCGGTTAGTCCAGCGGTGTGAGATGACCGTTTGATTCGGAGGGTCGCCGGTTCGATCCCCGCACCGGGACCAATGTTTGTATGGCCTACAGATATTTGTTTCGGGTCTGGGTGTTTGTGTATGTGTTGTATGTGTACAACGGCACCCACGACACAGGTTTATACCTACTGTGGGGCTGTGAGTGTAAGCGTATTTTATTTATTTATTAATTTTATTATGAAATCTTCTTCTCGTGTCAGCGGTTCGACTTAAACTGGTGGTAGAGCTCCAGTGACGAAGCTCGCGGGCGTAGGCACCACCGTATTACCTAATATATTTGCCGCTAAATGGTAGTGTTCAGCACTTTCGTCTTCCGGTCCGGTGGTACCTAATATACGGCCCTGTAATTCCCGGCACAGAGGCATAACACCTTAGGCCTCAGGAATGGTAACAAATGGTAGTGTTCAGCACTATCGTCTTCCGGTCCGGTGGTACCTTATATACGGCCCTGTAATTCCCGGAACAGAGGCATAACACCTTAGGGCTCAGGAATGGTAACGCATTTGCATTTTGACCTTTGTCTTTGTGTGCGTGTCTATAGGCTGCAGTCATCACTTAACATCAATGTGAACTGCTAACTTGTTTGCCACTTACATTACATTAAAAAAAATTAGACGAATGTAAAATTTTGGGAACAGGATACTTAACTGAATGTTTTCGTATTGATCATAGAGGTACTTACAAATTGTACAAAAAAAAACACTGTTTTGCTTCCTATCGTTTTTTTTTTTTTTTTTTTTTTGGTCGGTCTTTATGTAGGCGGCCTGTCTCGAGACGGCACTAGTCTACTTCACCGGGCAATCGGCGAGCGCAGAAGGCGCTCCAGCCTAGCAAAAAAGTTAGCGCAACTGCCTAAGGGTGACCCATGCGGGTCCGTGCCTCGGCTTAGGGCGTTGCGGAGGGACATATGAGACATATGCGATTATGGGCGGTGCAACTTTCGCTCTACTCCATTCGGTTGGTAATAACCGGAATGTCATCGGCCTCGCGGGGCCGGGGATAAGGTCGGGATCAGGGGCGGGCGCGGCGCGAAACGCGTCGGCGCGTTGTATTGTTGGCGGTTTGTGCAGTGTGATTCTGTAAATGATTGTTCATAGCGGCGATGGCCAACGTGGTCTCATCGTCCGGATCTTTTAAGACGTGCCTTGGACGTCTCCTTTTGGCGCGATCAAAAGGAGTGTAAATCGCGGCCGCTCTGACCAGCGGATTCGGGTGGTGACTCGCCCGGTCGAAATAGCGAGCTGAAGCTCGCTTCATAAACTGCCGGATGGTAGGCAGATTTGCGTCAATGTGCAAGTTTTTATTACGTACGTACCAAGGCGCGCCTACGGCTCTACGTAAGAATCGATTCTGCAGAGTTTGAAGCTTATGTAATATTGTGTTTTTCGCGTGGGCGAATACCGGGGACGCGTAACATAGTATGGGCCTTATGCAGGACGAATAGGCACGGAGTTTGTTCCGGGCCGATAGCTTGCTCTTTTTGTTTAATAAACAATGTAATTGGGACAACACGAATGTAGCCTTTGCGCGCGCTGCTTTTACATGTGCAGCGAAGGTCAGATGCCGATCAAGCGTCACTCCTAAGTATTTGATTTTGTCCATCCAGGGGATGGGCTCGTCAAACATGAGGACTGGGGCTACGTTAGGTCTGGGAGCGCGGTCCCGTATAAAGAGTATGGCAGCGCTCTTGCTAGGATTTACCTCTATACGCCAGCGGCGGAACCAAGACTCAAGGTCTTTGGCCGCCGCTTGCAGGGCTTTCCTTATGATCTCTGGCTTTCTGCCAGAGACGTAAATAGCAGTGTCGTCAGCGTACATTGCCACCTGAACGCCGTGGCGGACAGGGATATCGCTAGTGTATAGCGTGAACAGGAGGGGGGAGAGTACGGATCCTTGAGGAACACCGGCTGTTATGGTGTGACGGTTCGAAAGGGTACCCTCGACTCGATATCGAAAGTCTCTGTCCGACAGAAAATCGCGAATGATGTGCACGATTTGGGTGGGCACTCCGAGAGTGTACAGCTTATATAATAAGCCGTTGTGCCACACGCGGTCGAACGCTTTGGCGATATCGAAGAAGAGGGCTCCCGTCATAATCTTTCTATCGAATTTACTGAGTATATGCTCGGTGATTCGATGTACTTGATGGACACAGGAGTGGCGAGCACGGAACCCGAACTGTTCGTCCGGGATCAAGTGCCGCACTCGGGTGAAATCTAAGAGTCGAGCGTACACGACGCGCTCGTAAAGTTTACTGAGAGAACTGAGCAGACTTATCGGCCTGTATGACGAGGCCTGGTTGCTCGGCTTACCGGGCTTTTTAAACCCGATAACTGTGGCCTCTTTCCACGCGGGTGGAAACATACTATTTTTAAACGCTGCGTTGAGTATCGCAGCCAAAAGGGCAATGAGCAAAGGGGGGAAGTTTCTAACTGTGCGATTGGAAACGCCGTCCGCACCCGGCGCTTTCCGCACTTTTAGACGCTTGATCAGGTCTGATACCTCTACGACTGTCACAGGTCTGAGAGGATCATCATTATTTTCGCTATTATCGTTAGCGTTTTCATCGAACTGCGTGTCGGGAATGGGACCGGTTTCGCGCGGAGGGGTTGGCGGTCTCGCGTTCCTACTTTCGACTTCAGAGTTAATCTTATCTAAATGATCGGCAGCTATCGGCATCGTACTTGGAGAGCATTGAGTCTCGAGTTCGCTCGCCAGGCATTCGGACTTTTCGAAGTCATCGAAGGCTGGCGGTTGGTTGGGACGAATGAGGGGAGGCATGGATGCCTCGTTGGGAGATTTGAAGCAGCTGAAAAGCTTCCAATACTCTGTATGAGTGGGATCAAGGTCAGTGAGCTTTTGCTCCCAGCGGCCGTTATAGACTTCCACCTTGCATTTCTTGGCCTGACGTTGCCAGTATCGCATGGCGGTTTTTCTATCGGCCGTTGGGGCAGAGTAGTAAGCTCTTGTAGTTGCATTCCTTTCTCTCACTATCTCCCGTACGTGCTCAGGGATAACGGCGTGACTGGGTACAGTCACGGGTTTTTCCTCTGAACATCCGTCTACGACGGATTGTACGTGGTTAGTGAGAGTAAGGATCGCGCTATTGACTTCGTCAGGGGTCTCTATGAGTGAGGGGATCGTATCGAGGTCTTCGGATGTGGTGGTAGCCAACCTGCGTCTCACTTGAGACCAGTCGGTTACCACTCTCATCGGGATGTCACTATGACCTGTATCAGTGGGGCCGCTAAGGGGGATAAATTCTATGATAACAGGTCTATGGTCAGAGTCTAACTCGTGTAGCACTCGTATAGAATGTAGACGTAAGTTTACGTTCTTTACAAGTGCTAGATCGAGTATGTCGGGTCGTCCCATGTTGTCGTCATAACAATAGTGGGTGGGTTCGAGTGGCACTAGAATGTCTATAGGTGCCCTGTCAAGATAACGTTCTAGAACTGTCCCTCGTGCGTTAGACGAGTTACAGCTCCACATTATGTGTTTGGCGTTGAGATCTCCTGCCACTATGACGGAGTCGCCAAGCTTAAATAGACGATCTAGGTCGCCTACTAAGAGATCGCGTTGGGGGGATAGATACGCCGACACTATAGTGATCGGCTGATGACCGGTCATCGCTAATAGGCAAACTGAGACTTCAATGTTCTCCAGGTCGTCGGGGGAGGGTAGAGGCGTGCAATGCAACGTCCTCTTGTAATATATAAGGGTGCCCCCGAGGGCACGGTCTGTACGATCGTTTCGTACTAACCTATAATTGGCCAAGCTTGGGTTACGGCGGGCGGGTTTTAAAAATGTCTCCTGGATGAGGAAGACATCAATATTTTTATCGCGGAGAAATTCTCCCAGCTCATCGCGGAGGCCTGACATGCCATTGGCGTTAAAAAACCCTATTCTAAGTGAATAGGGTTTTATCCTGCTTGCTAAATTATTTAAAGGCCGTATGGCCATTTTGGGTTTACCGGGGGATGTTGTTTATCAGCCGGTTGACTTCGGCTGCGGCCAGGACCATTTCTACCATGGCGTTGGGAAGGTGGGGATTGGACTTGAAGTGCAAGTACCTATCCAGCAGGGGCTGGAGTTTGCTCATGTCAAACATGAGCGAGAAAGAGAGTACCTCGCTGATGAGGTCGAGCGGCGCCTGAGGGGGGCCGGGAGCGGGAGCCTGATGGGCCATGGGGGGGGCCTGAGGGGCCTGGGTGGGTTTGCGGCAAGGTGCGGCAGTGGCGGCCAGCGGGGGCCTAATGGGGGTTGGCGCAGGGGCCGGGGCGGGGGCCGGAGCCGGGGCCGGGGCCGGGGCGCGAGCCGGGGCCGGGGCTGGGGCCGGTGTAGGGGCGGCCTGAGGGGCCACCGCGGGTGCCTGAGCGACCGGGAAGGTCGTGGGCGGCGGGATTACTCCCTTAAGAGGGGGGTAATAAGTGGTACTCATTAGAGAGGGCGGAGGACCGGTCCTCCATGCGGGGGCCAGGATGGGGTTGGGGGTCCTCTCGAATTGAGGGGCCGCTCTTGGTGGGATTGGGCGACGACCCCTGGATGGGATTCGTGCCGTTTTGGGTGCCTCTTTGCACCCCCTATAGTTGGCGGGATGACCTGCCTGCCCACAGAGAATGCAGCTCGGGGGTTCCGTGCATGCAGCCCTGTCTTTTGGGCGCGAGCATTCGGCCGTAGCATGGTCTTCCAGGCACTTGACGCACCTGGGGCGCATCCTGCACCGACCAGAGGCATGACCGTATCTCTGGCAGTTATGGCACTGCCCTATGTGTCCCTTCTTGTTGGGAGGCTCGACACGGATGCCGCTGAGGCCCGCGACTTCTTTAATGTTAAAGACGCCGTTGGCCTCTTTGGTGTGCTCGAGCACGACTAACACCATGTTTAGGTGGCCGTTTTGTCCCTTATGCCCTCGGTGCATCCTGTGCACCTGCAGAACTGGGAGGGCTTTGACCTCTTTAAGGTCGGCCATAATTTCCTCGGGAGAGAGGAAGATGGGGATGTTGCGTATTACTACGCGACGACGCTTCTCCTCGGGGAGGGCGTATGTGAAGTATTGTAGGCCCCTTGCGTCAAAGAGCGCAGTGGCCGTACGGTGGTGGGCGGATGTCTCAAGTTGGATGTGATAACATCCTTCCTTTGGATTCCACCTGGTGTGAAGGGGGATGACCCCTTTGACCTTCAGCGATGCTGAGAGGTCGGTCCAGGTGAATTTATCGGACCCAAGGAGTTTGAGTGGTGGGGGGCGTTTGGCTTTTGGCGCTCCTGGGGCGCTAGCCTGCGAGCTCGCTGAGGGCGTGCTGGCTTGGGTGAGGTGCGCGGGAGATGCGCTTCCTTGAGAGGTGACCGCGGGGGCGGTGGAAGAGGCTGTGACTCTCACAGCTTTGGCGGGAATGGAGGGCTCCTCGGCCTGGGTTTTGCGGGTCTTCCGCTTTCGCTTGCCTCCTTTGACGAGTGTGAAGTCGTCGGAGTCGGAGGCGGACTCTTCGTTGGACGCCTGTCCTACGGACATTGCGTCAGAGTCCGTGGAGCGTTCCTGGCCGGGAGTGGTAGAGGGGGTGCCGGACTCTGCTTGGTCCGAGGGTTGGGGGGCTGCGGACTGAGATGCGTCCGGGGAACAAGCGGACTCAGTATGGTCCGGGGTATAGCGGGCCTGGATGGGCGAGCGAGAGCGCGACTGCGAATGATCGCGTGGGGGATGGCTCGAGCGCGGGGAGCGCGAGCGGGACCTCGGGAGCTTTGGTGAGCTATTACAAATGGATTCAAGGAATCCATCGGGCAGGGGGTCTGGCAACTCCTGCATAATGCGGGCGAACTTTGAATTTATTTTGGTATTTTTGAGGAGGATGGCAAAAGCTGCCTCGTATTTTTTCTTCTCCTCAGACATGATGTCTGGAGAGGAGTCGATTGACGCTAGGGAAAGAAATGGAAATGGTCGCGCCTGTTTGCGGACTTGGTGGTATTTATTCCTATTTCGACCTAATGCGCACGAAACAAGAGGGTTCGATTAAACGAACACGTTCCCCGGGAAGAACCCACAACAAACCCGGGGCAATCGTGTGTTTTGACGCGCCTACACTTACACGCGGGGTATTATCCCTACCTCCCGGGTGGGACAACCCGGGAGTGAGTGAGGTGAAATTACCTCCTCGCCGGGATAGGCGAGGAGGGTGTGTCCTATTGGTGAGCCCTAAGCTTGTATCGCCCTCGGCCAATCTTAATGTGCCGAGGGGCCCTAAGGTAACGTCTGTCAGTCAGTACTTGTACGGCAGAGACTATGGGGTCACTCCAAATGCC
Source organism: Macrosoma leucophasiata (assembly GCA_036365455.1). NCBI lineage: Eukaryota > Metazoa > Arthropoda > Insecta > Lepidoptera > Hedylidae > Macrosoma > Macrosoma leucophasiata. The sequence continues at coordinate 15,392,047 of JAWQUS010000004.1, forward strand.
TCTGTTCTAACCGTACACTTCCGATTTCGCTTTAGCCTGAAGGGCGCAGCAACGTCACGGGTCTTCGTTCAGTCGGTTTCGTTGGCACTGTTAAGTTTCAGCCGACTTGCCCTGAGGGGGCCAACTTGATTGATTGACACGTCGGTATAGACCGAAACAGGATAAACCCTAATTCCACGAAACACGGCGGTCGGTCAAAAGACTGACTGTCGTTATCGGCAATTAGGACTTAAACCCAATTCCACGAAACAGCGATTAGTCAAAGACTAATCGTCGTTATCGGCAATTAGGGCTTAAACCCCAATTCCACGAAACGGGCGGTCGGTCAAGGACTAACCGTCGTTATCGGAGATTAGGGCGGCGATAAGCCGAAACTCGCGAACAAAGACACTCGCGATAGCGCTCTACCAGAAGGGAGAGCGAGAACAATGGAAGCGTGCGTTCAGGACGAGCGCACGAACCGGAATGGTACGTGCTTCCTATCTCAATTTCTCCTTCGTTAAATGTTATAAATTTATGTGTCTGTCTCTTTTCTTTGCCTGTCGCGTTTTCGTTTCGTTGACCTTCTAATCACAACAAAGAACGATTGGCAGAAAGAGAACCAGAGTACAAAAAAAAACACTGTTTTGCTTCCTATCTCAATTTCTCCTTCGTTAAATGTTATAAATTTATGTGTCTGTCTCTTTTCTTTGCCTGTCGCGTTTTCGTTTCGTTGACCTTCTAATCACAACAAGGAACGATTGGCAGAAAGAGAACCAGAGAGTTGTGGGTATTTGAATGAATGCATATATTTACTTCTGCCTACCCTACCTATAGGAAAAAAAGTCACATTTTAATTATAAACACTACCATCAATGGAGGCATACGGCTACATTTCTGAGATTGTAATAAGTGAAAAATTCACACTGAAATCCGAAAAATGTACGTGAATCTCCGCGTGTGCTGTGTTCTAACGCTTGCCAGAACTTGCGCTAGTAGACTTGACTGGTTCTTTTGTGAATGGCCTGAGTTTATCTATATCAATTACCTTAGGTACACATGAATATTTTTATTTAGATTAATCAGTGATTATGGGAATGTTATGCTAAAAATATGTATCTGTGTATGTATCATCACACTAAGACCATCAAAAAATAAGCAGTGGATGTGGATTGCCAGATATCACGGTCCTGGCACACCTCCAGTGCTTTATCTATCATTCATCATTATTTTTATACATGCTTGCCGATTCTTAAGGCTCTTGACCACTTTGTTCAGACAGCACTTGACCGATTTGGTCAAGTTTAATTATGCTAGCAACAATTACAATAATAATATTGTTAATTGGGTCCGAATGGCCCCGTAATTTCTATCACAGAGGTAAGACCTCCGACCGGTTATTAAATCCCTTAAATCTTAAAAATGTATGTGTATCTTCGTTTGTGCTGTGTTCTATCACTTCCAAAACATACGCTAGTAGACTTGTTTTTCTTTCAATGGGCCGAGTAACTGTACCAAGTACTTGTCTTTACACTTGTTAGCTATATCTATATCTGTCTATAAAACAAGAATAAATAAATAAAAAATGTTTTTTATTGATCGTACTCAAGTGGCTGAGAGGCAAGTGATGAGAATGCTATGAATATAAAATCCTATCCACAACATAATGTAATCAATCAATCAATCATGTATTTATTTGCATAAAATGTAGGTAAATTACAGAAGTTGACAGAGATAATTTGTGGCCTTATACATTTTGTCGAAAAAACGACGTGCAAATTTTGTGATAAACAGTGATATTATGTGATATATAGTGATATTATATTAACTACATTAGTCCGACAACGTTATAGCGTAATATTGAGTGAAAATTAATATATAAAATTAATTCTAAATTGATGAATAATACAACATACATTCAAATTTTTCATAGGTAACATACATTCGAATTTAAATTAATATTATGTCAAATACGGTGATAGAGTCCAATTCCAAATTAATATAAATAGAAGTACTATACAATTCACGTTAGCTTTTTTGTAAGTTAACACACTCAGTAATTGAATAAAAGCATTTTTTAAGCAGCCATATTTTGATTTGCCTTACAAATGTATTATAAAGAAGAATTTTGATGCGATTAGGAATAGCATTAATTATGACACCGCACATTACATGACAACTATTCATGTACATTGTCGTTCGTGGTACTTTTGACAACACTATTCTATTTCTTTTTCTAGTGGCTCTTGGAAATACTTCTTTAGCGTTTTTAAATACATCGGGATGTAATATTACAAATTTTGCTGCTTCCAGAATGTACATGCAGGGCAAAGTCAAAATTCGAAGTTTTTTAAAAAGGGGCTTACTTGACACCCATGGTTGTATTCCACCAATAGCTCTGATACACTTTTTTTGAGTTATGAAGGCTCTTTGTATATTCGTAGAGTTCCCACATAATATGACACCGTAGTTCAAAACAGAAGATATGTATCCATGGCCGCCAGAACAGTTCTTTGGTCTCAGGTTTTTCGTAATTTGTAAAGCACATAAACAAATTTGTTGATCTTTTTGCATATTTTATCAATGTGTGCTTTCCAATATAAGTTTTTGTCTAAGGTTATTCCTAAAAATGTCGTTTCATTAACTTGCGATATTGTCGTGCCCCTATAGTAAATGTGAATGTCATGATTAATACTTCGATAATTACTAAAATTAATATAATTTGTTTTTGATAAGTTAACGTGAAGATTATTGTCATTTATCCACTTTAATATGGATTCAATAGATTTATTAATGTCAGATGTTTTTTTATGATGTCTAATTTATTATTGCATGTCACAATTAAAGAAATATCGTCCGCGTATAAAATACAAGAATTTAGTACAATATCAAGGAGGTTATTTATATATATTAGGAATAGAATGGGTCCTAAAACACTGCCCTGGGGAACACCGTAATTATTGTTTTGGAAGGTTGATCTAAATGCCTTTAATTCGTTATATTTGTTGAAATTTGATACTTCAACAGCTTGTGTTCTTCTCTTAAGATATCCAGTTTGTATCCATGTAAGTGCAGGTCCTCGGATACCATAGTTATGTAACTTATGTATCAATAAATCATGGGATACGAAATCGAATGCTTTCGACATGTCGAAGAAAATTACGGTTACTACATGTCCGTCATCTAGATTTTGTAATACTTTAGTAACTAAGTCAAAGCAAGCAGATATCGTAGATTTATTTTTTTGAAAGCCATATTGTTCCTTTTTTATAATACCATGTTTTGAACTAATACTTTTGAGACGTGTCGATATTGCCATCTCAAATATCTTAGAAAAAACAGGGATTAAAGTTATCGGTCTATAATTCTCAACTCTTGTTTAATCTCCTTTCTTGTGAATAGGTTTTACGATAGATAATTTTAGAGGCGTAGGAAAGCAACCTTCAACAAATGACAAATTGATCAAATATGTTATAACTGGTGTAATTTGAGAACAACAAGCTTTAATAATTTTTGTGCATATCTCATCATATCCTTGAGCGTTTGTGTTGTTCAATGACAAAATTGTCAAAACAGTCTCATTATCACTAAAGGGTCTCAAGAAGATACTACTGCTTTACTTTGTTTTACAGTGATTAGTAGTTTCTTTGCTATCTTTAGTTAAATTTATAAAATAATTATTGAATGCTTCAGCTATGTCAGTTGGGTTATTTAAATTTGTATTCTCTGATCTTATTTCAGTTATTAAACTCATGGCTGAGGCTGCTTTAGTTTCATATTTTTATATTGTAAACGGGACTTAATTGCGTACTATTTTAATCGAAGTATTTACCTCGACACTCGACGTTTCGGCCGTAATGCGACGGCCGTGGTCACGAGTAGACTGCTGCTCCATGGTGTCATCGTCTCGTACCCGCGCCAGTTCTTCGAACTACCCGCGGTTGGTCGACATTATTTCGATTCAATACATTAAGGTCCCGACACACAACACTCACAACATCCGACGATTTATCCGACGATACATCCCGACGTCTACATTGCCCGATAACCGGATTCCACGAAACTGACAACCTATATCCATCCTCCCGGTTGAAGTTTTTGTATTTTCTGATTTCAACCGCTTCACGTACCATCCTATTATAGTAGTGACGTTCAGTGGAGAGGATTTTCGGGTTGTGAAGTTCGATCCAGTGGTTTGGTCCTGACTCCAGTAGATGCTCCGCGATCGCTGACTTGTTCACCTGGCGATTCTTAACTGCTGCTATGTGCTCCTTAATTCGCTCAGCTATCGTGCGCTTAGTTTGACCGATATAGGAACTACCGCAACTGCAGTCGACCTTATAAACACCAGGTGTTTGAAACGGTATCACATCCTTAGCCGTTCTCACAAAACCCGCGATCTTAGACGGTGGCATGAAAACGGTCTTGATGGAAAAACAGTACGCGATTAAGTCCCGTTTACAATATAAAAATATGAATACAAATTGCTTTAGTTTCGTTTTTGATAATTTGCCAAGCTTTTTTACAGACATTTTTAGCATTTCTGATAGCTCTATTATTACAATTTCTAACGGAAATGTCAATGCATTTTCGTAGTAATTTTGAATACGTCTTATATTTTTTCTTAGCAAGTGTTGTTTTGTCCATTATAATATTTAAATCGTAATTGCCGCTTGTTTTTAGAGCTCACCTTCAACCCTTTAGTGATCCAATTACTTTTACGATGATTATTTGAGATTTTTATCTTTTGTATAGGAAAACATAATTTGTATAGTAGGATAAACATGTCATTAGTTTTTTAAAAGCAGAGTCAAGCTTGCTGTCGTTAATTACTTCATTAAATGTTAAGCTAGATGTAACACAAAAATAAATAACCTCCTTATACATAAACGTATTTTAGCTGAAGTGTTGCTAATCTCTCCTTTGTCTTTTTCTATCCTGCACATTTGACAATGCAACTGACAAAGACAAAGCATTCTATAGCTAAAACGTATCTAATGTACGTTTATGAATAATGTTTGTTTATCTTCTTTAAGTTAATTATTAAAATCCTAGCCACATCATAATCTAACCCAAAAATAACGTGTTATTAAGTAACTCGCTTCATAACTATTCCAGTCCAGTGTCAGAACACTCCCGAATACCGACTCAGTTGTAACAACGTGATTATTAAATTCCCGCCTTTTTGACACGATGCCGCTAGTGCCGGTCATAAAGTGAAAGACAAGTGGTACGCGATAGTGAAACGACAGCGGATTCACACATTTTTGTCAATTTTTTAAAGGAGTTATTATATTTTAAAGTTATTAGCAAACAAGTAGGTGGTATAATAGTACTATATGTATAAAAGGCATAATGCACAAAAATCATACTTAACTTTCTACCTTACGTTTTATTGTGTTCCCCTTGTACCTGTAATCAGGGAACCGACATTAAAGAATATGAAAGCGCAGAACACTATCGTTTTCCTTATTTTTTTTCTTTACTGACACACTCTCTGCCTACCCCGTTAGGGACCTGGCGTGAAGATACATACATACATACTGACACAACCATGTCTGCCTGTCGCCAAATAGTATTTACGCTGTGGTGTTCTATTGAATTATAATGAAAGGCTTCGCTCAGAAGCAAAATTACGTTGGCCTGATGGCAACGCATCTCTGTTTTGGCTACTGGCTTTAGTAAGTATATTTAAAGGAAGCAGTATTCACTTACAATCCATGTCTCATCATCATCATATTAATAGAGATACTTACCATCGTGAACTTCTTGCTTGTTTGCCAACGTATCTACATTCACCACATTAAAAACAATGTACATTAGAATAGGGAATCTGACAACTTTTGAGAATGTGTCTAAAATTATTCTTTATACGTTTGTTTAACCATAAAAACTACACATTACCTAATATACTTGCCGCTAAATGGTAGTGTTCAGCATTATCGTGTTCCGGTCAGGTGGTAATGTACGGCCCTGTGATTTCCGGCACAGAGGCATAACACCTTAGGCCTCAGGAGTGGTAACGCATCTGCATTTTGACCTTGGTCTTCATGTGGGTGTCTATAGGCTGCAGTCATCACTTAACATCAAAGTGAACTGCATGCTTGTTTGCCACGCCCATTACGTAAAAAAAAAAAACATATTTTATAATTTCAAAAATGCCACGTAATCGGTGCCGAATGATTCTGAACAATGTGACGTCAACTGTTTGCAATCAAAGTGAATCTTTTAATGCCATACAACTAGGGTTGCCAGGCGTCCGGATAAAACCGGACATAGTTAGGCCTTTTGATTGCGTGTCCGGTCAAAATACACGGAGTCCGGCTTTTATTAAGCTTTTTACATTTCTTAAACGAGCGAGCGCTGAGCACAGCCGAACGCTTCTATCGCGGGTGTCCAGCCTTTTTTCCCAAATGTCCGCTAAACGTGATGGTCTGTCTGGCTAGGTTGAACGACCTGGCAACCCTATATACAACTAATCAAGTGCAAATTAATTTTGTTGAATTTCGTATAACAACTTATTTTTCGTGTAAATAACGTAAAAAATATCCAAAAATAAAAAAGCCAATAAATCAAAGTATCACTTGCATTGATATACGAAAAACCTTTTTTTTGTATATCAATGATCACTTGTGTTAAATATTTGTTGTACAAACATTATTATGACGTCACGTCCTGTGATTGATGTTTCGTTCAACATGGAGCACAGATAAAAAATATTAAAATTATTACATTTTATTTTGTATGTATGTATGTATCTTCACGCCAGGGGTAGGGGTAGGCAGAGAGTGTAGAGCGCCAGATATCCCGGTTCAGACAAACCTCTCGTGCCTCGTCTACCTTCATCATTCTCTTCATACATGCACGCCGATTCCTAAGACTTTTGACCCCACCATCAGACAGAACTCGACCTATTTGGTCATGGTAGGTCAGCCTTGGTCTTCCTGGGCCTCTGCAACCAACCATTTTATTTTGCAATTTAAAAATTTAAATCATGAATATTTCACGAAAATATTTAATGAGTCATCGTATTATTTCACAAACATTCATTCTAATCATAGTTTACATTTATTTTCAATAGCTGCCCGATTGCCTATTAGAGGTCTCTCAGACGTTGACTCTCTTGATAATAAAGATAGTAAACGTAAGATACTCTGTAATTCAAACAATCCAAATCCACAAGTGAAGGCACGAAAACGTTGTTATGTAATGGAAGTGGTAAACATGCATACAGTTCACATTGATGTTAAGTGATGACTGCAGCCTATATACACCCACACAAAGACCAAGGTCAAAATGCAGGTGCCTTTTGACATTATGGCTCTGTGCCGGAAATTACAGGACCGTACACTTTGAGAACCTAAAGAACGAAGTAAGTAGATTAGAACTATTTTTACGGATTTATCTCGCGTATATTAAACTAAAATGATTTTTAAAATCAACCCGACGTTTAATATACGCGAGATAAATCCGTAAAAATAGTTTTATTTCAATGAGTGTAGCTCGCGAAAACCTAAGAACATATTAAGTAGATTAGGTAATGCGTGCGTGTAGGCAACACCGCATTACCTAATCTAGGCAATGCTGTATTGCTTACACCCGCGAGTTCCTCTACTCAAGCTCCACCACCAGTGAGGTACATACACAAATGTTCCACTTTAGGTATCTTTTTCATCGCATCGCATAACACCACATCGCTTCTTCTGTGGTTACGTGCCCTGAAAGCGATGGCATTGCCACGTTCAATCTTTTATTATTATTTTTTTGCAGGCACGCTTGTCCTTTTCCTGCTTTAATGTAATGTCTATTTATTGCTCGACTTGGCGGAGGCACTGCCGTTCCCCCAGATAGGAATATTCACTTATAACAATTATTACAAATCAACAGTTACTGGCAAAACTAGTTAATACTAGCGGCCCGCCCCGGCTTCGCGCGGTGCAATGTTGCCTACCCTCTCCTATTCGTATTAGCGTGATGATTATACATGGATATAGCCTAAGGTCTTCCTCGATATCTTTTATAGTTTAGGCAGCGTACGCAAAATAAGTAACTTTTCTGGTTGATATTTTACGCCTTGTGTCTGAAAAACCCAAATATCTTACGGAACTCTATTTTTTCCAAAATAAAATATAGCCTATGTTACCCTTGGATAATGTAGCTTTCGAATAGTGAAAGAGTCCAGTAGTTATTGAGCCTATTCATTACAAACAAATAAAAAAAAATATAACCTTTTTATAATATTAGTTTAGATAACTAACGATATAACTGTTATGAAAAAAATTACAAAGAAGGTTTTTTTTATATCTAATATCTTTATCCCCTTATAGCAAGCCGGGAGAATGAAGGTGACTCCCGTGGGTACCGTTCTGCTGAGGAGCAGGCCAGAGAACTGGCCAGGTCCATCCGCCGGGAGGTCTCTAAGTTGGCGGACAAGTGGAACTCCCTAGTCGACAGGAGCGACGCCTGGGGAAGGTGTTTGGATGATGCTGTACAGGTTAGTCATTTTTTTATAAAATACTATCAGACATTACCTAGAACTTTTGTGGTTAACTATTATAACAACTGATAATTTTGCATTTATCGAAAGAAGTGTGAATAACAATCCTATCTCGTTTAATTGGGTACAAAACAAACATTTAAAGGTTAAAATCATATGGTTACAAGGAAGGTTAGTTTCTGAGTTCATCCCGAATAAAAATCGCGACAATACAAGCGAGTTTGGCATAATCTATCCAACTTGTAACGCGAGATCGTAAAGGAGTTTGTGATAAAACTTCAGCACTAAACTCCTTAAATGCGCCATCTGTCCGTCAACCAAGGAAACTAACATTTTGTTCGATACAACGACCGACTCAACACGGCAACGCGACGTCCACGCGGTATTTAGTTCTTATCCCGAACAGTAGATGGCAGAATTACTTTGACATAGTATATTGAATTAGTTTGGTCTTCGTGAAAATCATCTTCCAAAACTACATGGTTTATTAAAAAAAATATATCTTTACTTACAATCTTCAAATTACGTTCCACTCGGTGTAATGAGTAATTTTTTTTTCATTCATTTTTCTCATTCAATATTATTTTATTTTTTTATTTAACTACCTTATCTACTATATCTATTTAATTATGTTTGTAGTTTTAAAGTAACATGATCTTGTAAAATCTCAAGTATGCATTATACTTGAGAATTTCTTGAGTTCAAATTGTTAGTGAAAACTAAGTCCTTATTACAAAGATTTTTAAAGATCTTTTATGTTTTAAAAATATCTTGATTTGACTTAACAAAAAGCCGGTTTGTTACTAAGTAGATTGTTATCGTACCCGGTCTTTGCCTATAAATAATAAATACACGTGTGTAGGTAATATTCCGAAGCCAAAACCAGAAGTCATTACTTACGCAACAAATGACCAATAAAGACATTGCAACATGCATTTCTGTAATTCACACATAAGCCATGACTACATCCTATTCATCTGTCTACTGCAATATGATACAATACCAACATTAGGCTTAGTACCCATCGACGGATTTAATCCGGACGTCCGTCTTGAATCAATCTGTTTGACTCAGTCCGACTCAATGAATCGAATCATGAATCAATAGAATAGAGAATCATATCGATGATGCGTGGTCACGTCTCGGGTCAAAGAATAAGAGATGAATCAATTTAGATGTGTAAATAGATTTCGAAATCAAGAGTCAATATTTAAATGTAGTTTATTTTATCTTTGGTATGTAATAAAATCGGTTTTAATTTCTTAGGAGTATTGTAATGATGATAACGATGCTTATTTATTCGTTTTTATTTATATTAGCCATAATGAGATTAGGTACACCTGTTCTTTTTTTAATGATATTTTAGAAACCAACCTGATTTGACTTGGCCATATATTACGTTTAGATTATTCTGAAGCCGTAATTACAGGATAAAGATTGGCCTCTGTGGTAGCAACAGACCAGTTTCCACTCTTGCACATTGAGAAATACCGTTTTTGTGTAGAAAAAGAAATGCCTGTATATTCATTTACCCCCAGTGCATTAATCTTTTATGCCTCTTTCATGGGCTAATATAGAAAAATAAATTGATTGATTAACTACTATTGCAAACTATACATAGACACATGAACATAATATATATCAATACAGTTGCGTTACTGGACCAACATTTTCTGTTCAATAATTACTATTACTAATGAGATACAAATATCCACTTAATCCACTAAACATTAACAATTAAACTAATAGGTGTATTACATAGTGGAATAATAATGAACGACAGCCTAAGTGAAGACAACTGAGTCCAGGACACGCCTGCGACCTAGATACTAAACTGCCGATATGCAGTTCCGATATTGGTGCACTAGATGTGGCATGGGAGCTTTAAACCCCTTTTACACGGTCGGATCCAACCGCCGACTATCGCGTCCTTGTTCAGGTTGATGTAGAAATGAACAGTGTAGAAATCGGTTGAGCCGACCAATTTTGGTTGAAGTCAACGCATCCCTCGTCGTTTCGCATGGTCGTGAGCGCATCCCTCGCGACAAGCTGCATCCGCGGTCGGCTCCGACGTATGTATTATAAAAGGCTATTACACAACACGGTATTCAAGGTCCGGCAGAAAGGGTGGGTATGGCCTCGCGCCGGGTTGCCGCTTATTACACTACCCTGACCCTTGCTATCGTACCCTGAATACCGTGCCGTGTAATAAGTCCTATAGTCTCTTTTGAAATTAGGAAATTATATGAAATAAATGAATAAACTGATAAGTACTCTGTGGCTCCGACCGTCTGGAACGTATGTCTAGTCGCGATAGACTGACGTGATAGACTGTTTCGCACATATCAGTGAAGTGGCGGTACCGTGCCGGAACTGTGACGGCACGGATATGTGTGGATCAGCCTTTTGCTTTGAATATCTGAAAGAACTGACATGTTGACTCAACTGTCCTGACTTCTCAACTGACCGTGTAGAACAAATACAAACATCGGTTGATCCGACCAATGACATGATGGTCGGTGGTTGGTCCCGACTGTATAGAAGAGGTAATAAAGTGCGGTAAAAACCGTAGCAAAGTTAGAAAATAAAGCACTAACGTTCTTAGGCCATCTGAATATTAGCGTTGCAGCTCTTGCTGCAACAAATAGCTGAGACGGGTGCCCTTTTTCCTGTGTTCACACGACCATACCTTTTAAGTCAGTTTGCTCTCCTCTTAATTTTTTTTCTCATTTCTCGTTATGTGAATGTATGTTGTGTGTTGTCAGGTAAATAAATATTTTTCTTTCTTTCTTTCTTCCCTTCTCTTGCGGGTACAAAGTTTATTCGAAGACTGACTGACAAGTGTCCCAAGTATATCACACCTCCACCACAGTATGCTTACTATTGCAATCTGTTATAGTTCATATTCACATTATATTTTTGTATTCATGTTACGCTATACAATTTGAACACCCATCAGTTTTAGTATTATTGGAGATTTTTGGTTAGTTTATAGTATTAACTTTCACAGCGCGCTCAGTATAACCAACGTACAACACTCCTGTCTTATCCATTGAGCTGTATGGACCAGATGTTTGCGAGGCACGACTATTCCGATTAATTGCATACTATTGTATGACTTCGCCCTAATGTTTAAGCTCGGTGCACACAATAGCGGGTTGAGGTGTGCCTAGTATGTGAGTGAAGCAATTTGGTGCGAATTACGGTTGGGTACCTTTCATATTTCCCGGCGACTGTGTGGTCTTAGGGTTATTTCGAATGATATATAATTTTATAGTCTACATTCTGGTCTAAATAGCTCTGCATTCCAGACTGATTAATGTCTGGGGTAGGAACTCGAGTCGTCTCGTTTCCAGTAGAAATTTGGATGCTAATTAGCATAAGTCTTTAAAATTAGGCTTCCATACCCAAAGTAAAACCGGTCAAGTGCTTGTCGGGCCACGCGCAGTGTAGGGTTCCGTAGATACAGAGTAAGAGATGTAATGAAAAAAAAAATGGAGTTGTTAAAATTTTCGAGTGATATATACTTTTGTCGACTTTTACTCGCAACCTTAAAGCCAACCTAAGTGTAACAGTTTTCCTTTTAATTTCATTCTATATAGCTACTATTGAAATAATGTTTGAATTTCTAACTACAACCGTTTTGTTTTGGTAGTTTGACAGAGGGGAAAACCTGCATATGGCTACTACCCTCCAGTCCGCCGGTGGCCCGTGTTACTCTATGACTAATTACTACATTGGGCGTAATTATGACGACCAAATTCATTCTTTCTCAGTTTCTTTTGAAATGGGAAAATTTGTAAATAATTGATGCTTTCCATATTATACAAAATTGTTTAGTTTCTTTTTAATTTATTATGTACTTTTGATTATTATTAGTGGTTATTCACTCTAGGTTAGATTAAAAAAAGACGATGTATAAGTGCTCTCCAGGAGCCTAATTATATGGGGACTGGTCTGTTCTGGTTTGTAGGGGCTACATCACATTTAGTAGATAGCAGTTTATTTGCATCTATGCTATGGACGTTGACATTATTTGATTTTTCACGATAATCTATCTGTACTAGATTTAAGCTCTCATTTAAAAGAGCTCTTACTGAGTTTGTTGGGTAGCGGAGTTCTTCTCAGTAGTGACTGCACTTGGAACTCTGCTAAGTGAATAACATTGATCTTGACGAATAAGTTTTTCTTTTTCTTCATTTATTATCATTGAAGGAATTGAAAAATTTTATGATTATTATGTTTTAACCAAATAGTTTAAATTTTAATTTTTAATTTACTATTAATATATGATTTTGCTTTTACTATATGTAATGGTTATTCGCTCTAGGTAGTTTATGATTTATTGACGTTTTGAAAGTATCTGTAAAGATCTATTCGAAATAAAAATATTTTCTATTCTATTCTATTCTATTCTATGAAATAAATGAATAAACTGAGTGAGTGAGATGTGTTTTCTACCAATCTACTGTTCAATATTTGAATTTCTACTATCTATCACAGAGTTATAATCTTTGGCATAGTAATAGTAAGGCACATAACAATATAATAAATTTTTGATCCATTCAAATGAGTTCCTGGGAGGATGAAACCAATGAATCAATATCAGACACAATAGGAACCAAGGTCTTTCTAACAGAACGCATGTCAGTATATGGCCACTGGTCGCCCTAAGAGCATATTATAAAATTATGAAGATCAAAGGCGAAATGTATTAAATCTATCTACTGTGGTATTAATCTATACAATTAAATAAAATTGAAGTGTCTGTTTGTAATATAAAAATAACCTAAATAAATTTTTTGTCTGTCTGCCTGTTTGGTGGGGCTAATTGGGATATCTATCATATAATAGATGGGAACGGCTGGACCGATTTTGAAGGGACTTTCACTGGCAGATAGCTGATGTAATCATTAGTAACTTAGGCTACTTTAACACTAGCTGCGCCCACGACTTCGTCCGGGTAGATACTGAACGATCATAAATTCTCACGCGGGTGAAGTCGCGGGCACAGCTAGTTTGTAATATGTGTGTTAATAATAAAACTAGTTTTACGGGTTTGTCTCGCTTAGTAATAATAATAATAATGGCAACCCATTATACGTCCCACTGCTGGGCACGAGTCTCTCCCCTTTTTGGGGGGAGGCCTGGAGCTTACTCCACCACGCTGCTCCAATGCGGATTGGTGGAGGTGGGTGGGTTAGTGGCCAACCCACTGTCGGATGTTTTCAAACCACCCATAAGGCCTCCGACAGGTTTAACGACTGCTATCCATCGATAGCAACCGGGACCGACGGCTTAACGTGCCCTCCGAAGCACGGAAACGCGCATTTAATTTGCCACTTGCGGTCACCCATCACACTACCCGACCGTGCCCGTAGTGCTTAACCGAGCAGATCGCTTACGATCTACACCAGCCGCTGGGCTATGCGCGCTTGGTAATGCGGTGGTGCCTACGCCCGAGAGCTCCGTCAGTGGAGCTCTACCACCAGTAAAAATGGTGAAACTTTAAATTTTCTTTGCAAGCTACGGAATCCAAAACACTGGGACTTTGAGACTAGGAAACTAAAGAAAACTCTGTCTAGGCCATCGCCTGAAGATAGATTAGAAATTAAAGTATCGACACACCGCGGACACTCCGCCAAAATTCCATACAAACGCTTATTTTGTATCGTAATACCGCCATATAGGTAACTTTCTATACTAGAAATGGTTTAACTGGTAGAGAACGCTCTTAGCGTTAAGTTCGCCATTTGTAACAATATTGTATGTGTATTGTGACAATAAAGACTTAATAAATAAATAAATACGTACGGCTCTGTAATTTCCGGCACAGAGGCATAACACCTAATGCCTCAGGAGTGGCAGCGCATTTGCATTTTGACCTCTGGTCATTGTGTGGGTGTCTATAGGCTGCAGTCATCACTTAACATCAATGTGAACTGCACGCTTGTTTGCCACTTTTATTACATAAAAAATAAAAAAAAAATAATAATAATTTGGTCTCTATTAAACGACATCAATCAGTGACGTGTATTTACACGTGCACCTGTGTGCGTAGCACGTGGAGAATAAAACGTCGCCCATAAGAGGGGAGGAGACTGGGTGAGGCGGGGAAATCAAAGTGTCCATTCTATACGTCGTATTATTACATATTTTCTAGTATCGACCAATAAAAAATAAACAAATACAAATCATCATTAGCAAACGGTACCCGGTATTGCTTTTAGAAGCCATTTTCCGTTGCGTCACAGTCGCTACAATATTATTGTACATACCTGGGCACGTCAACAATGCGACATTGAGCCGTATAATTCATCCCGGATTTCAATGCACCGTCGCAGGAATCTCGCCTCTATTCAGGAATATTAAGGTAAACATTGCTGTGTACGCGGACAGGGATAGGACATGTAGGTAGGGTGTAGAAATGCACTCGTGCCAATCTGTGCGTTGCTTTGTATGGGGGCAGCGGCTGTGACGAAGTGGCTTATGGATTTGTTATGGGATGGTGTGTACTACACTTTATATTGTTTCGTGATCGGATTTAGTTGATGCACATTTTTTTAGTTGTTTAACTGGGTTTATTTTGAAAGTGTTTGTTTGGAAAAGGAGATGTTGCAAAAATGTATGGACCTCCGGCCATGTATTGTACACAATATCAATAACAGGCAAAATCAATAAAGAAACGTTTTTCACTACATATTTTCACTTATTTAGCTTTGTTTGCAGTTACAAAACATTATTTGCAGTTAGAATTGCAACTCAAAACCAACACGACGAATATGGCGGGCGATGTCATTTTGACAAATTCCACTAATAATCGATATTAATCGATTTCCAATTTAAAGAAATTCATCTGAACTTCTTTATATTGATCGATTCGATACATCGTTTTTTTGTTAATATGTGATGCACTAGTAAGATACATAGAGCATTAGTTTTTTTTTATCTACATAGGTACCTACTATCCCAAGCGTAGGCTTTATCGCCGCTATGTTGAACATGGTTGAAAATGATAAAATCGTTTGAATTAAATGTGGCAGTAACTCTAAAATATGTTCTTGAATAAATTAATTGTATTTTTTTCGGATTCTTCGTTAATTTACCCATTTTTTGAGGTACTGTACGAACCAGAGCCGAGCTCGCAACATCTCCTTTACAAAGCTTGAATAATTGGAAAAGTAGATAACACTATAAGGATTCAATTTAGTAAGACTATTCTTATAATACTGTTGTTAAAGTGGTTTTAAAAATATGAAAATTGGGAGAACGATGTCGTCGTCAACAACATTGTGCCGTTCATCACCACTCGCTGATCGGGCAGTTCCTTCTGTGTGTGTACCTAATGTGGGTGGGAAACAAGCATGCAGTTCACATTGATGTTAAGTGATGACTGCAGCCTAAAGACACCCACAAGACCAGAGGTCAAAATGCAGATACTGTGTGTCTCCAGGGGTGCGACCGCCTATCGACATTGATATTGTCATTGCTGTCAAATGTTCATGATAGACACTGAGCCTAGACACCCACACAAAGACCAAGGTCAAAATGCAGATGCGTTACTACTCCTGAGGCCTAAGATGTTATGCCACTGTGCCAAAAATTACAAGCCCGTACATTACCACCTGACCGGAACACCATAGTGCTAAAACTAACATTTAGCGGCAAGTAAATTAGGTAATGCGGGTAATTGCCTACGTCCGCGAGCCCCGTCACTGAAGCTCTACCACCAGCTTGTTTCTTAAAAGAAACAAACCTTTATTCTTATTTCACTAACATTAAAGATAAAACATTACCCCTAGCCCTCTCTCCCGCCGACACATTCCAACATTCGCATATATGCGAACTGCCAACTATTTTAATTACAGACTACGCTGTTAGACCTAGTTTGCCACAATCGGATCGTGAGTGTACATAATATGTATATAGGTTTGTTTGTTTTTGTACCTATGTGCTTTTGTACAATTTAGTTTGCAGAGCGAAGGCATTTCTGCCTTACTTTATCTATGTACCTATATAGATTTTTTGTAGCAAACTTTGGGGAGGCCTTTACCAGCGGTGGACGTCTTTTTATGATTATGATAGGTTTTTAGGGTTCCGGAGTAAACAAGGAACCCTTATAGTTTCGCCCTGTCTGTCTGTCTGTCTGTCCGACCGCGGTTTAGCGCAAACACTAGTAGTACTAGAGATTTGAAATTTAGCACAAGTATACACCTTAATCAGGCCAACAAAGTGGTAGAATAAAACCAAGAAAAATAAAATTATTTAGGGTACCTCCCCTACATATAACGTGCTGATATTTTTTTTTTCGTTTTTTATATAGTATGGGATATTGTTGGATAGGTCTTTCAAAAATGTTAGGAGTGGTTCAAATATCATTTTTAGATTTAGTTAACTGTTCGTGACTAATGAAGCCTTAAAGTGCCAATTTTCGTTAGAGTCAAGTGTCCTCCCCACTGTAACAACTAAACGGTTGTCGTAAGAAATCCAAACGTTACGGCAATAGTAGCTAAATATAACGAAATTAAAAGAAAAACTATCACACTTAAGTTGGCTTCACAAGTTTGCGAGTAATAGTAAACCAAATGTATCTTATTCGAAAATTTTGAACAACTCCATAGAAAATATTTATCTATTTTTTTCATTACATTATTCAAACCTAAAAACTACGGAACCCTACACTGCGCGTTGCTCGACTCGCACTTGACCGTTTTTTTCATAGTAACTTCAATAGAAAACCTTTACCCCGCCTTTAGACGTAACAAAAACTATTGAGCTGACTTTCATGAAATGTGCCTCAGTAACCATCGAGTGGATTGAAAAAACCTCATCCAATAATTATTTCAATACAAATATTTCAATATAAGTAATAAAAAAACGATACGAACATAAATTGGCAAGTATCGCGCCACTGCACAAGGAGTGTAAGTATGTAGACACAGTAAGAGCGACAGCAGAAAGCGGGTCTGTAGGCGAATCGCCTACCCAAAGGTTCGCTAGTCAATGTCTTGTAGTAGCATAGTAGCATTAAGTTCACCTTGTGTGTAAAGTGTGCATAGAAGTAACATAAATATATATTTATACAATGTTACACCGTTTTATTTTAATAGTCTTCGTGAAACGCATAAGTCGAATGGTACCTACTGATGGTAACTCTACCACCAGTTGGAACTCTCCAATGGCGTAGGTTGAAGCGGTCTACCACGTACTAACTAATTTACTTGCCGCTGTGTTCAGCGCTATTATTTTCCAATCATTTAGCAAGTGTACGGGCCAGTAATAGGCGATACTGGTGCCTGAAATTACGGGGCTGTTACAGCCTGGGCCTCAGTAGTGACAACGTATCAGCATTGAAATCTGGTTTTAATGCCAATAGTTTGTTTTCATATCTTTTACATCAATTCTGCTGTTCAATAAATACAACTTTATTGATGTGAATTTGCTGTCAACAAATATCAGAAAGGCATATTATTTGTTAAAATTTTCCTTTTTTTCGTCAGTGTCATCCGCTACCGCTCTTCACTGTGCACCCTTAAACCGGAGTTTCGCGGACGCGATCGCTTTGCATTCCGATAACAATGTACCGCGGTTCGTTATCGCGCTCGTTATGCGACCACTTGCGATACGATGAGTGCTAGGGATGGGTTGTCGATATCGACAGTTTGATTTTTTTAAATTTGTTTACTTATGTGTAACTCACATACGTACTTATTGTTGGAGTAAAATAAAAAGTGTTACTTCACGTCTCCTTGCCCAGCGGTTATGTTTTAAACAATTTTTTTTTATCCAAAGAATTTGACAAATAATCATGTATTTCACATGGATCTTAAGTGATGACTGTAGACTATAGAGATAGGTACCTAGGTACCTCAAAACCATCAAAGTGCAGATGCGTTGCCACCCCTGAGACCTAAGTTTTTATGTCTCTGTGATGGTTATTATTATCATGTTTATGGTAATTGTTATTATGATCGTATATTGTATTTTCTTCGTCTTCTACTATAACTGCACGCCATTTTAAAACTTAGTTTATAACTGCACGCCATTTTAAAACTATTAGTGTCAATATACAATGTATCTCATCATTAGAAAGAGATCTACAGAAAACAGTAAATCGCACCAATAAGAGCGAAAGGGCAGCGCTGGAATTGAGGAAGGTATCCATCACACCACGGAGAAGAAGGCCCTGTAATTTCCGGCACAGAGGCATAACACCTTATGCCTCAGGAGTGGTAACGCATCTGCATCATGACCTTGGTCTTCGTGTGAGTGTCTATAGGCTGCAGTCAACACTTAACATCAATGTGAACTGCATGCTTGTTTGCCACTTCCATTAATAGGTAATCAAGTATTGAACTCGACAGACAACGAATGTGTTCCCTCCACTCACACATGATCACGAACGGGGCTCATTAGCATCATATCAATCTGTTTTTTTTCATTATACCACTGATTTCATGTTCGCTTGCAGCTTCTCATTTTGTTTTATTTTGCAGTGTAGAGCAGTTATAGTGCTATTTTTATCCGAATATTAAGTACAATATTCTTTGCCCGAATGTCGCAGAAAAAGTTATATTAAAAGTTAGACATGATAGGCATATTTCTTAAATAGATATTATTATGATTCCTTTTTACCACATTTAGCTCAAATGAAAGTATAGTATTTAAAGCTTACTTAGTAATAAATAATAATGCAACCCATTATACATTCCACAGCTGGGCACCAGTCTCTCTCCTTTTTTTTGGAGGGAGGCCTGGAGCCTAGGTACTCCACCACGCTGCTCCAATGCGGATTGGTGGAGATACGGATTAGTGGCCAATCCGTTCTCGGATGTTTTCAAACCGCCCATAAGGCCTCCGACAAGGTTTAACGACTGCTATCTATCGATAGCAACCGGGACCGACGGCTTAACGTGCCCTCCGAAGCACGGAAAAGCGCATTTTAATTTGCCACTAGCGGTCACCCATCACACACCCAACCGCGCCCGTAATGCTGAACTGAGTAGATCGCTTATGATCTACACCAGCCGCGGGGCCATGCGCCCTGCGTAAAGCTTACTTAGGTACTTGCTTTTAAATGATTTTTTTCTGGGAACCCAGCCACATACAGTATTTATTGAAAATAAGTCATTAGGTATTAATGTTATAAGGCGGTGTTTACTTTTTAAATGCATTTTATTCGTACCACGTTTAATAATAAATAATGTCCTCCAGACCGAATTTCGGCCACGGAGACCAATCTCACCGGAGACTAACCAACTGCGCGGGAGATATTTTAGTGCACAAGTGTATGCGCAAACACAGGTGCACTCTCTATTCTCTCACTCTCATAGCCTGATGGGACTGATCCGACACCACCTGAGCACAACCTGAGAGAGATCGGGCGCAGAGCCGACTTCTTTTACGCTCTCTGAGGCACGGGTATCGGACTTCGGGCTACTACTAGGAATTTCCTTACAGAAAAAACCAATAACAGATTCCCAATAACAGAATCGAACCTGGGACCTTAGTCTTCACCATCGCGATCGCGACCATTTGGCCAACGAGGCAGTCAATACATAAGTAGGTACCACGTTTACTTATGTATACATATGGTACATGTAGGGACTATATGCATTATAATTTGTTGAGTAAGGTTTTTGTAAGCGTGCATAGCCAATTTGGGTCATTCTGGTTTTTTCGCGGGCGTCGTGATTGCGATCTGGATCTTCGACGGTTCAATGCATTTCCACGGTGTATGCTGCGACCTCGTATCTCGCTAACTTCAGCACGCAAATCCTTCAACTCCAATGTCATCTGCATCAAACTTGTCATCAGGTCAGGAACCAGGGAAGTCGAAGTGGATACGGCAGCAACTTCACCACCGTGCAGATTCTCCATCACTTTGTCAGCTATCAAAGCCATGTTGTCCAACTTCGTATCTTGGGCCACTGACAAAACAGCTTTTACGGCGCCTGGTAGTCTGGAGATCCAAAGTCGCCTTAAAGCATCATCGGAGACGTTGGTGTTGTTAGCTAGCTCAGACATCTTGCGAAGAAGCTGTGACGGGCGTTGAGATCCTAAATCCATCTCGCTCACCAATTTATGAAATTGACGTTCGGCACTCTCTTCGTAAGCCGTCAGGAGTCTGTTTTTGATTACCGAGTATTTATTTTCTTCGGGCGGAGTCATGATCAAATCGCCTACCTGTTGCAGAGCGTCGCGATTAAGCTTGGCTACAACCATATTAAATTTTGATGTGTCCCCTTGTTTCTGTGGTTCCATAACCGTCTCAAATTGCGCGAACCATAGCCTGGGCATGTCAGCCCAAAACTCGGGTATCCTTGCCGATACGGAGATGGTCGCCAGGTCACTCGCTTCTTGGATCATACCGGTAGCTTGAGGTTTATTCATTTTGAAGTCCAGCAGTCGTCAGCGATAATCGTAAGTCTCCAGTAGCATAGTTTAAAAATTATTTCGGTGCAGGTTAAATAAATCACGACGGGGCAGGTTAAAGAAATCACGTCGGGGTCACCAATGTTGTGTTTTATTGTAATTAATTTTGGAGATAAATAAAAAGTCTGTATCTAATGGCAGAGTCTATTGTCCAAACCCATAAATTACATCACTCACAATATTAACAGAAGTACACTGTCTTACACAAGGGGAGCAGGACGACTGCGGGGCAAACGACATGCGCGGCTATGCACGCTTACAAAAACCTTACTCAACAAATTATAATGCATATAGTCCCTACAGTACATAATGCTGCGTGCCATCGCTTCACAATTGGATAGTATCCCCAATGCCATCAGTTATGTTATCGATATATATAATAGGTATTATCGACAAATCGGTGTATCGACTACTATCGACCTATCATTTGAACAAAATCCACAGCAGTTAGAAGTAGCACTCGTTAGTATCATGTCGCCGCGCTGTATTTTTCGATGCGTTCTTTATACTGTGGTACAATACTGATTTTCATGTGTTTCAGTTCTTTTTGTTGTTTATCTTGCAATTTTTGGCACAACCTGGTACCGACTGATATCGCACACCTACCTTTTCATACCCACTCAAGCCTCGTCCAGAATATTTATTAACGTCAAGCCGAAATTCGCAAAAACAATATAGTATTATATCACGCCAGGTCCCTAAGCCTCTTTCTTGCATCTTCATTACGAACGCGATCGGTGAGCGGTACACCGCAGATCTTGCGCAAAGATCTCATGTCGACCGCGTTTAATAAATGTATATTTTAAAAACATTTTTATTAGTACAAAAAAGTCACGCGTCAATGCCCCGCCTCACGAACATCACGCCGTGTCAGCGTTTTCGTCACTCAACATAATGTATGCTCTCGCACGCCGCTCGTCTGTACTGTTTGCCCTATTTATAATAGGGTTGTATTCATAGTGCCTCCGTACGTGTGTGTGTGTGTGTGTGTGTGTTTCTTTCATCAAATTACCCATGTTCCCATATGCGATGTGTGAGTGGTTTTTTACAACTTTTAAATTTTTTTAGTAGGATCTCCAGTGGTCAGTGTCGCTTCGCGTGGGTATGATACAGACGTATAATTAAGATACTAATATCACTACCAAACGTAAATTCTTTTTAAAAAGGATGGAGCCAGCGGTTAAATGTGGAAGAGATATGATAATAATATAATTAATAATAAAATAAATTAATAAATAAAAAGTTCCGACCATTGTGGTCAGTTAGTTTCCTTCTGTGGTCAATTACATAATGATAAAAATAAACGAGCAATTGTATTTGTTCCTATCAATGCGAAGCGAATTAAAAGAAATTCAGAGAAAATATTGTCCCAAAACTTGCAAACATGCAATACCATAACGATCCTAACATATTTTTTACTGGTAGAGCTCCAGTGACGGAGCTCGCGGGCGTAGGCACCACCGCATTACCTTACTTGACGCTAAATGGTGACGGTAGTGTTCAGCATTATCGTGTTCCGGTCAGGTGGTAATGTACGGCCCTGTAATTTCCGGCACAGAGGCATAACACCTTAGGCCTCAGGAGTGGCAACGCATCTGCATTTTGACCTTGGTCTTTGTGTCGGTGTCTATAGGCTGCAGTCATCACTTAACATCAATGTGAACTGCATGCTTGTTTGCCACTTCCATAACATAAAAAAATATATATATACAATGACTTTTTTGCCACAATTTTAAAAGAATATAATTTAGTTTTTACCAACAAGACAATAAATGTAAGAAGTCATAAGTCGTTCAATGAATGGGCGACGGTTGGAATACATAAGAGTAGACAGAGATTGTATGACCTGTATGGAAAAAAGTCATATAAATAATCACACAAATTCGTTTCAAAATCATGTTAAATTATATTCGAAAATATTCAAGAAAGTGTGTTTAGCAACCAAGGCACTCCACATTAAAAATAAAATTAAAAATTCAAAAAACAAAATTAAAGCGACTTGGAATGTAATTAATAGTGAAACTGGGAAACAAGCTGAACGCAAGTCTGATTTTAAATTAATAATTGACAATAAACATGTTACTACTGACGAAGAAGTTGCTTTAGCATTTGAAACATTCTTTGTTAATATTCCAGTTTCTTTGACTGGAGACCTCATTTCATCGCCTACCGTCGCCGAATCATTATTGAAAAAAATGTACATCAAAGTAAAACTATATTGAATTTTAAGTTAGTTAATACTGCGGATGTTATACATGCCTTTAAGTCTATTAATATTAAGAACACAACTGATTTTTTTTTTGGGGCTTATCTGTAAAATTTGCATATGAAATAATGGATGTTATTGCACCTTACCTAGCGGCTATGTTTAATAATAGTATTGTAAGTGGTATATTTCCTGATCTAATGAAACATAGTAAAGTTATTCCATTATTTAAATCCGATAGTACAAGTGACCCCACAAACTTTAGACCAATTTCTGTACTACCTGTATTAAGTAAAATTTTTGAAGAGCTCATTTTAATTCAACTACTTGCACATTTTAACCATCATAAACTTTTACATTGTCGACAGTTTGGATTTACTAGGGGTCGTTCAACTACCGATGCAGGTGTTGAACTTGTCAAACACATTTTTGAAGCTTGGGAAAAATCACATAATGCGCTAGGGGTATTCTGTGACTTATCTAAAGCATTTGATTGCGTTCAGCATGAAACATTGGTCAGAAAGTTATATCACTACGGCCTTCGAGATACCGCTCTCGAGCTTATGACTTCATATTTAAACAATAGAAATATGTGTGTTGATGTAAATGGGACAAGATCTCCCGGGACTTCAATGGATATGGGGGTCCCACAGGGCTCTATTTTAGGGCCATTTCTTTTCTTAGTCTATATTAATGACTTACCCTACATTATCAATGATGACCAAGAGATGGTATTGTTTGCTGACGATACTTCTTTAGTGGTCAAAATTAAAAGACAGGAGGTAGAATTTGACGGTGTAAACAATACTCTCTCTAATATAGTACATTGGTTTAGCGCCAATAACCTTTCGTTAGATAGCAGTAAGACAAAATGTATTAAATTTACTACTCCTAACGTAAAAAAGGTTGAAACCAATGTTAACATAAATGAGGAAGTATTGGAGATCGTAGAGTCCACGGTATTTCTTGGCATTACCGTGGATGCTAAATTGCAATGGGGTCCCCATATTGCCAAATTAGCTAATAGACTTAGCTCGGCAGCGTTTGCTGTGAAAAGGATTAGACTATTAACAGACGTCGAGACAGCTCACCTTGTTTATTTTAGTTATTTTCACAGTATAATGTCCTATGGCATTTTGCTATGGGGAAATTCCTAGGGGAGGGTATCTCTTAGAGATAAATTTAAAGAAATAAATATTCTGACTGTAGTCGCAATACATTTATGAAAATGTATTATATGTCCGTAAAAACATTAATGAGTTTCCTACAATAGGTAACAATCATAGTATAAATACTAGGAACAAATACACATTGTCGGTGCATGCAATGCGGCTGAATAGGGTCAGTAATTCTTTCAGAGGTCAATGTATACGGTTCTTTAATCAAATCCCCAAAAATGTTCAAAGTCTATCGATCAATAAATTTAAGAAAGTAATGAAAGAACGTTTATATAAATGTAATTACTATAAGACCTGTGATTATGTTAATGATAGTACATCTTGGGATTATAGCGATCGCTTCCAGGCTATTTCATGATACTGTTATTTCGTGTATTCTGTAATTAGTATTGTTAAGGGTTGAATAATGTGAATACCCTGGCTGTAAATTAATTCCATCTTTTATTTTGCCGTATGCATATCCGGAGCAGTCATGCACGGTTAAATGTCTTTGCCTTTATCGGCGTCGTGTGGCGAGTTGCTCACTTCCCTCTAAAATGGTCGAGGAGGGCAATGGCTGTCACATGCGTCATACTCGTGAACGGGTGCTGTTGGTGGGGACTGGTCTGTTCTGGTTTGCAGGAGCTACATCACATTTAGTAGGTAGTAGTTTATTTGCATCTATGCTATGGACGTTCACATTATTTGATTTTTCACGATAATCTATCTGTACTAGATTTAAGCTCTCATTTAAAAGAGCTCTTACTGAGTTTGTTGGGTAGCAGAGTTCTTCTCAGTAGTGACTGCACTTGGAACTCTGCTAAGTGAATAACTTTGATCTTGACGAATAAGTTTTTCTTTTTCTTCATTTATCATCATTGAAGGAATTGAAAAAAATTTTGATTATTATGTTTTAACTAAGTAGTTAAAATTCTAATTTTTAACTTACTATTAATATATGATTTTTACTTTATGTAATGGTTATTCACTCTAGGTATTTTATATATTTCTTGACGTTTTGAAAGTATCTGTAAAGATCTATTCGAAATAAAAATATTTTCTATTTCTATTTCTCCAAACATTTTTGAAAATGTCAAATAATGTTTCTTGTTATTTTTACTTTTTAGCCTTCAGCGAATTTGGCTGAAGTATTTTTCCGAAGTCGCAGGTTCAAATCTTGCCCATATTCATTATTTTTCTACATCGCCAATGTCCGAACACATTAATAAATTATTTAAAGAATTGTCTTTACATAAAAAAGTCACGCGTCAATGTCCTGCGTCACGAACATCACGCCGTGTCAGCGTTTTCGTCACTCAACATAATGTATGCGCTCGCATGCCGCCCGTCTGCATTGTTTGCCCTGTTAATAACAAGGGTATTCATTATACATTTTTGGTGGTTATTTTAACAAAATACTGACGTTACAACGCTAGAGAAAAGGGGTCAATATTCGATGTAGTAGATAAGAATTTTACGAATTCAGAATTTTCCAGGAGTTACTAAATTATTAGTGCCCTATAAATTATATCAGTGAATGCAATTATAGACATAAAATTAAGATATTGATAAATGCTAATAAATAAATGAAAGGTATAAACAAAAACACTTAATGAATAATTACCTTTAAGTCATATCACACCTCAGTATAGATTTTATATGATCCTTACATAAAAAAAGTCACGCGTCAATGCCCCGCCCGCATCACGAACATCACGCCGTGTCAGCGTTTTCGTCACTCCACATAATGTATGCGCTCGCACGCCGCCCGTTTGCACTGTTTGCCCTGTTGATAACAGGGGGTTGTATTCATTATGCATTTTTTTTATTTTATTTAATGAAGTTGCAAACAAGCATAATAATTCACTTTGATGATACATAAATACTATGGCCTTTAAATATTTACAAAAAAACCCAAAGATTTCAATGTGAATACGTTGCCAATTCTGAGGTTTAACTTGTTACACCTCTGTACCAGAAATTACAGGGCCGTACCACCACCTGACCGGAACACGATGGCGCTGAACATCGCCATTTAACGGCAAGTAGATTAGGTAAGTGGTGGCGCCTACGCTCGCGAGCTCAATGTGAACTGTATGCTAGTTTGGCCCTTCATTCTGAAAAAAAGCGGTTATCTTTCAGTAACCAATTGGGGCCTGGAAGTCAAAAGTCACCACCCCATTATCTAACCTTATCCAATAACAAAATAGCTGGTCAGGGGTCAAATCCCGCTCGTTTTTTTTTTGTTTTTTTTTATGAAACATGTAATAAAAATACATCAACCCAGGCTATTAAAATTTAACTATTTTAAAAAATAGACCGTCAATTTTGCTTGTAGGTTTGTAAGCTTTGTCATAATGTCTCGCTCGTAATCTAACCACCGTCTCCCGGTCGCTTTGTAGGATTACATTCGACTGTGAACCGAGGTTGTCGATTTTACTGAACTTGCTCATCCGATCTCCAAAGTGCGGCTTATAATATTATTCGAATGTGTTTTGGACTTTTTTGAATACAATTTAGTAAATATTTTGATAATTTGATGAGTTTTAGTATTCGATTTTGATATCTTGAAACAGTTATTGTAGTAAGTTTATTGAAATAGCTAAATGCCTCGATTTTTTATAAGCATAAAGTTAGGAAGCTGACAACCAAACACGGAATTCCAAATATATTATGGCCGAGACAAAAACTTCCTATATTTTTCTGCATTCTGTTGGGTTATATTGCCTCCGTAGTAACTATCACAGCAGCAAAACTACAAGTTATATAAGCTTCAGGGCGGTTTTTATATAGATATCTATCAGGCGGCAGTATTCACTTACCATCAACGTCTGCATGCTTGTTTGCCACCATGAAAAATAATTGCGAAAGTGTGCCTTAATAATTGACTAATTTACCTACGGTAAAATAACAGCGATCTACAACTAAATCATATTTTATTCTTTCATTAATATGTTTTGAAATAAATCCTTAGGTACTTGTTTAATAGTAAGCTTCTATGTCATAATGCCTCTCTCATAATCCGACCGCTCCCGCCCGGTCGCTTTGTAGGATTACATTCGCATGCTGTGGTAATCGACACTCGCGATACTCCTGAACTTGCCCATCCGATTTTCATAGTACAGCTCCAACTCTAACTGGGACTTTTAATCGAAGTTTAATTCAAACGTGTTTTGGGCTTAGCACTTTGTTGAACGTGTGTGTTTGTTGTTATTTTAATCGCGTTCCAACGTTTTCCTTGTTATTACTCGATGCTTCTCAATTATTATTGAGACTAGGGTTGCCGGGCGTCCGGATAAAACCGGACATAGTTAGGCTTTTTGATTCCGTGTCTAGTCAAAGTATACGATATCCGACTTTCGGTAGGATTTTTTCAAATCGCAAACGAGCGAGTACTGAGCACAACCGAACGCTTATGTAGCGGGTGTCGTCCTTTTTACCCAAATGTCCGGCCAAACTTGCTAGTCTGTCCGGCTATAAGATTGAGCCACTGGCAACCCTAGTTGAGACAGACTTCGTAGGGCTCTAGTGACGGAGCTCGGGGGCATAGGCAACACCACATTTTTAATCTATTACATAATTTCCCATAAATTCGATAATGTAATGCTTAGCCATTTGACTGATACTTAATTATTGCTATTGATAACTAGCTGTGTCCACGTAGTCTACTGAACAATAATTTTGCTAAATTCTACGCAGATGAAGTCGCCGGCGCAGCCAGTCTTAATTAAATACGTTTATGTAAACCGCATTCAATTCTGTTTAGAAGTTTTTTTAATAGTTTTTTTTATGGAATGGGCGTAGCAAACAAGCATTCAGTTCACATTGATGTTAAGTGATGACTGCAGCCTATAGACACCCACATGAAGACCAGGGTCAAAATGCAGATGCGTTACTACTCCTGAGGCCTAAGGTATTATGCCTCTGTGCCGGAAATTACAGGGCCGTACATTAGCACCTGACCGGAACACGATAGTGCTGAACACTACCATTTAGTGGCAAGTATATTAGGTAATGCGGTGGTGCCTACGCCCGCAAGCTCCGTCACTGAAGCTCTACCACCAGTGAAGTGCTTGAAGTATGTGTGTATGTATGTATCTTCACGTCAGGTCCCTAACGGGGTAGGCAGAGAGTTTGGAGCGCCAGATATCCCGGTCCTGATACACCTCCCGTGCCTCATCTACCTTCATACCTTATAGAGCTTGAATTAAATTTTCAACTGACCATATTTTTTTCCCTTAACTGATATTGATGAAACATCGTTTTGACAACGCTGTATAAAATCTACTTGTGAAAACCGCGTTTAAATCCGTTGAGCAGTTTCGTAGTTATAACATAATAGGTTGGGGAAAAAGTCTTTTCGCATTACAGTATGTATGAATTTGTAATAAAATCTCTTTGGCTGTAGTATTTGTATCTGGCTGGTTTTGGTATCATTGAAAGTTAAAATTTTAAAGAACATAATTCCAAATTCAAATTAGGCAAATGTGTGATTTTCATTTGTTTTTCGTACTGTCAAGATGAGTGAATCTAAATCAGAAATTCGATACATTTTAACATTTTACTACAAAAAAGGTAAAAATGCAACGCAAGCCGCGAAAAAAAATTGCTATGTTTATGGACCTAGTGCAATGTCTGTGAGAGTAGCACAAATTTGGTTTAAGCGTTTTCAATCCGGAAATTTTGATGTCAAAGATGCACCTCTCTCTGGTCGCCCTATTACGGATAAAATGGATGCCATTTTTAAAAAAGTGGAGCAAGATCGACATATCAGTAGTTACGACGTAGCTGAAGAACTGAGAATTGATCACAAAACAGTTTTGGCGCATTTGAAAAAAAGCTGGGTACAAAAAAAAGCTCGATATTTGGGTACCTCACGAGCTCACTGAAAGAAACCTAATGAACCGTGTACTCATTTGTGATTCTTTATTACGACGTAATGAAACCGAATCATTTTTGAAGAAGCTGATAACTGGTGATGAAAAGTTGATCACGTACGACAAGAACGTGCGAAAAAGGTCGTGGTCAAAGACCGGTCAGGCTTCACAGACTGTGGCGAAACCCGGGTTAACTCGCAATAAGGTGCTGTTGTGTGTGTGGTGGGATTGGAAGGGCATTATTCATTATGAGCTATTATTACCAGGCAACCAGGCAGGACTATCGATTCTGAACTCTACTGCGAACAACTGATGAGATTAAAGCAAGAAGTTGAGAGAAAGCGGCCGGAATGGATCAACAGAAGGGGTGTGGTGTTTCATCATGATTACGCTAGACCTCACACATCTATAGCCACTCAGCAAAAATTAAGAGAGTTTGGCTGGGAGGTGTTAATGCATCCGCCGTATAGTCCTGACCTTGCACCTTCAGATTTCCACCTGTTTCGGTCTCTTCAGAATTCTTTATGCAATGTTAGGTTAACATCACGAGAGGACTGCCAAATCCACTTGTCGCGGTATTTTGATGAGAAGTCCCAAAATTTTTATAGCAATGGGATCATGTCCCTACCTACAAGATGGCAAAAGGTTAACGAACAAAATGGTACATACATACTTTAGTTAAATTTAAATAAACTATATTAAAAAATGTTTTGAATTATCTTAAAAAACGCAAAGAAACTTTTTCCCTAACCTAATATTAGATAGACAGACAGACAGAGAAAAAAATGTTTGTTTGGTTTCTGCTTCTCTTTTTTAATCGCCCGGTATCAGTTTTTATACAAAATTAA
Source organism: Macrosoma leucophasiata (assembly GCA_036365455.1). Taxonomy (NCBI): domain Eukaryota; kingdom Metazoa; phylum Arthropoda; class Insecta; order Lepidoptera; family Hedylidae; genus Macrosoma; species Macrosoma leucophasiata. The sequence continues at coordinate 15,422,046 of JAWQUS010000004.1, forward strand.
TACATATTGAAAATAGAGACAGTTATTTTTTTAACACCATGAAATCATGGAATCCATTGTGGTTCGCGTTTCAATGAATGATTTCACAAATACGGGTTGTACGAACAATCAACGATGGCTTGAATGATTATTTTGATAATTATTTTAATTCGTTTTACTGATTAAACTAATGTTTGTTTTGAACTATGACAGAATACCTACTTGAACTTTGGAAACAGTGGGTGAATTAAATGTGGTTTTTGTTCTGAAAATAGAACTTTGCTTTAAGTAGTGGTAGGGTTCCAGGGTAGGAAGGAGGTTTGAGGGCGAAGGCACCACTGCATAACCTAATCTAGCTGCCGTCAAATGGTGGTGGTGTTTAGCGATGGCAATTAATGCTATTTCTCGTAAATTTCAAGTGAATACATGAGTCTTAGGATGCTAATTGCTATTGATATGCTGTTTGCTAATATGGTAATAATTGATACCTCATGAAGTATATTATGATTTCTGTTATCATACAAATTAATGGATGTTAAAGGGTGCCACACTAATTATTATTTTAAAAATTCAGGCATTCATTCAATGTAATTATGTACGATCCAAAATTCAAACAAATCGAAGATAATAACACAATAATTGCGAATTAGCGTTTCGCATTTCGCAGAATTTCACAACTTCATTTTAATTTGTGAAATGTTTATAGGTACAGCATTAGCATGCTATCAATTAATTCAAATGCTAATCAATCCATTACTATGCAACACTATTGTGTTCCTGTTAGAGAAGGTGATGTATGGCCCCGTAATAACTATCACAAAGAGATAACAACTTAGGTCTCAGGGGTAGCAACGCTTTTGCATTTTGACGTCTGGTTTTTGTGTAGATGTCTATAGGCAGTTTTCAGTTAACATCCATGTGAACTGCATGATTGTTTGCCGTCCTCGTTGCATAAAAAAAAATAATTATCTAAATTAAATATTTCACATAACTTGTATAACAAAACTAGATCAACTCCTTACGCACGAACGGAACAGAGCCACACTAGAATATCAAAATACTGAGTCCTTATTATTACTGAACCTTACAATCGGTCGAAATTCGCCAATATTATGTCCCTACCTTAATTCTCGCTCCTTATCCAACTCATTGTGTCCGAAAGGGACAGGGCCACGCTAAATCATGAAAGTTGAGTGCATATGACTGAACCTAACAATCGGTCGCAATTCGCCAATATTATGTCCCTACCCTAATTCTCGCACCTTATCCAACTCATTGTGCCCGAAAGGGACAGGGCTACGCTAAATCAACAAATGCTCGGTGCATACGTCTGGACCGCACCAATTTAGGATCGAGATAGTGCAATTGACAGATATACGAGCGCGTCGGCGCCGGCGCATGAGTGCCGTGCGAATTAACGCTCGATCTGACCGCAGTGCAGTTGACATTTTCATTTTATTTAATTACCCTTGCGTTTATGGTCGTTGCTGGTAATGTTTTTGTATGCATGTGATTCATTTTTTATGTTCTGGAGTGTAGGTTTATTGGTTGTAGAGTCCCAATGTGGGCTCGAGGGCGTAGGCATAACCGCATTTTCTAATCTACTCAGACCAAATTGTAGTGTTTAGCACTATTAGGGTTGCCAACTATACTGTTAAAACAGTATTATACTGTTTTCATTATAAATATTATTTTTTGTTAAAAGCATAAGTTTTTTTTTTATTTAATAAAAGTGGCAAACAAGCATGCAGTTCACATTCATGTTAAGTGAAGACTGCAGCCTATAGACACCCACACAATGGCCAGAGGTCAAAATGCAGATGCGCTGCCACTCCTGAGGCATTAGGTGTTATGCCTTGTGCCGGAAATTACAGGGCCGTACATTACCACCTGACCGGAACACGATAATGCTGAACACTACCATTTAGCGGCAAGTATATTAGGTAATGCGGTGGTGCCTACGCCCGCGAGCTCCGTCACTGGAGCTCTACCACCAGTAATTAACATTTTTCTTTTTAATTTGTTTACAGGTAAGCTCTCAATTACTTTACCGTGAAACATAAGGTAAGTAAATAGAAAGTAAAGTTAATTAAAACGCTGCCATGGACGACGCGACATAAACTCTTTTCTTTTCTTCTTTCTTCTTCTTTCTTCAAAATATAAATACAAAAATAGGTATGCTTTGGTATGTGCATATGTATCTTCACGTCAGGTCCCTCACAGGGTAGATTAATATATACATCATGAAAACAACACTAAAGGTCTGCGCAGACGAAGGACTTTTGTCCTTAGGAGACAAAAATTCTCAAAGACTTTTCGGGGTACTCTTGAGATTCACAAACCGCACTCCGACTTTACTTTGAGCAAAGTAACGCTTCGAACTGTCAATTCTTATACTGTACTGACAGTTCTAAGTATACTTTGCTCAAAGTGAAGTCGAAGTGCGGTCTGTGAATCTCAGGGCGAGTTCTTTGTGTGCGTTATTGCATATCTATACTAATATTATAAAGCTGAAGAGTTTGCTTGTTTGAACGCACTCATCTCAGGAAGTGCTGGTCCGATTTGAAAAATTCTTTCAGTGTTAGATAGATTATTTATTAGGGTTTAGGCTATATAACATCACGCTAAGACGAATAAGAGAGGGTAGGTAACATTGCACCCGCGCGAAGCCGGGGCGGTCCGCTAGTAGTTTAAAAGAGACTAGCGGCCCGCCCCGGCTTCGCCCGCGCTGCTCCGTTCCTAGTCATAGCGTGATTATATATTGCCTATAGCCTTCCTCGATAAATTGACTATCTAACCCTGAAAAAACTTTTCAAATCGGACCAGTAGTTCCTGAGATTAGTGCGTTCAAACAAACAAACTCTTCAGCTTTATAATATTAGTATATTGTTTTATATTATTTCGCATTAACACATGCTTGTGAAATATATTTTACTTTTTAAAGAAAAATGGAAAGAAAAATTTGACTTCAGGCGAGACTCGAACTCGCGACCTACTGGGAATCTAGTCCAGCCGCTCTTCCAATTGAGCTACTGAAGTCCTGCCCGATTTGTCAAATCTTTCCTTCACATCTATTGCATTGCTTTATGGTAGCAGCAGCGCCATCTATTACCAACTATGCTAGTTAGGCAACCGATATAGTCACCCACATAGCCCAAAGTTTGGCAAATCACTTTTCATTACAATAGTCCCATTATATTCTGCGGGGTCTGTCTGTGTCTGTATTAACTATTGATGCAGTCAGAGAGAGGTCCCGCCGAATATAACCCATTACAAAGTAGATCAAAATTCTCGAAAGGGCCTCTACGTGTTGAACTCCCCATGTCCCCGCGCAAGCCTGACAAAGATCCGGGGTTCAAATTGGACCCCGTGCTGACGAGAGACATAATAATGACGTAAATCTGTAACATTGACTGGTGGTAGAGATCCAGTGTAAGAGCTGCCGCCAAATAGTAGTGTAGATTAACACCCATATTCTAAGTCGTAACCTCGACCAGAACTCAATCTTACTCGAGGCAATTGGTATTCTTAGTTGTAAATAATAACGTCAACTCGACATTCTCCTCCGTTTGAGGTAAGAAAACAATTGTCAAACTTGAGGAGTATTTACATTTACGCAAGAATATGTCTTGCGCTCAATAAGTTTTTCGTGTCGGAACTGTCTGGAAATATAATTAAATACCATATCTTATATATAAAATTATCGTGTCACAATGTTTGTCTTCGTACTCCTCCGAAACGGCTGGACCGATTTTAACCAAATTTTACGAAGTTTGCCGAGACAGCTAGTTTTTCTATAAAAATGAATTTTCAAGACTTTGTGAATTATCTATATGATAATCCGTACGCATGAGTTACTGTCAAAATACAACTAAGAATATGGATTTCGAGGCGTCCCCATAACGTGTCCTCAGCTGAGTGTGAGTCAACGAATGTTTCGAGTAACGTCTTAGAAAATGGGTGTACGTCGTTGAAAAATATTACATTTTAGGTTATATCCAAGGCGAGGTAGGTCTAAAATATTAATTAAAATGTAAAAATTAAAACACTCGGGCGACCTAGTGGCTCGTTTATAACCGTGTAATTAGTGGAGAAACTTAAAAATTCTGATAAAACCAACTGCCAACTAAATGCGAACTGGAATTCGAGAATTTAAATAACTCGATTAAACTTAACAACATTTTTAGAAAGTTCATTTACAAAACTGTTATTGTAGCGGCGGCTTTTTTTTATGTATTTTACTTGCAAATTAAAATGCAATATTAATGCAGTCAACTGCATTCGCTTTGGTATTCGAGTTGTGGTTACTAAAATATTATACAAAATCCATTTGTAAACAGACGCTACAAAATTAATACTGTCTGAACCGTGCGAATGATAATATTCTGTAAAAAAAAATACGCTTACACTCACAGCTCACAGTAGTTAGATATAAACCTGTATCGTGGGTGCCGTTGTACACATACAACACATACACAGACACCCAGACCCGAAACAAATATCTGTAGGCCAAACAATTAATTGTTCTGGTGCGGGGATCGAACCCGTGACCCTCATCAAACGATCATCTCACACCGCTGGACTAACCGGGTCATCAACAATGTATAACTCTTTGTTTTATATTATTTCGGGGCACATTAACACATCCTTGTGAAATATATTTTATTTTAAAGAAAAATGGAAAGAAAAATTTGACTTCAGGCGAGACTCGAACTCGCGACCTACTGGGAATCTAGTCCAGCCGCTCTTCCAATTAAGCTACTGAAGTCTTACCCGATTTGTCAATAGCTCAATTGGAAGAGCGGCTAAAAATAATAATATAAAACAATTATTAAGGGTAAAAGCGACTTCTTTACGATATTCAATGAACTGCAAAGTCTATTATATCGGTTGCCTAACTAGCATAGTTGGTAATAGATGGCGCTGCTGCTACCATAAAGCAATGCAATAAATGTGAAGGAAAGAATTGACAAATCGGGCAGGACTTCAGTTAAGTAGCTCAATTGGAAGAGCGGCTGGACTAGATTCCCAGTAGGCCGCGAGTTCGAGTCTCGCCTGAAGTCAAATTTTTCTTTCCATTTTTCTTTAAAATAAAATGTATAACTCTATTGTTACCAAAAAAAAAACCGCTTCCCTATATTGTACAGATTCTACAACACAAATACAGAGGCACTGCGCATGCACTGCTACACAGAAATAGATTGTCAATACATTCTAATCCTAGACAATTGAACAGCCTGTAATAACGTGGTAATATGGTAATGGATTTGGACGGCTGCCAGAGTCGGTCCGCTTTTTTAGCACCAATTGACGGATCGATATGCATGGACATTAAAACGGTGGTGATCGAAAACTGGTTATATGACAATCCGTAGCGATAGTGGTAATGGGCAAAGAACCTAATGTTTCAAAATTCAATACTGGTGGCACACCGCGGACACTCCACCAAAATTCCATACAAACGCTTAATTTGGTCTCTATTACACAGACATCAATCAGTGACGTGTATTTACACGTGCACCTGTGTGCGTAGCACGTAGAAAATACCAACCGTCGCCCATAAGAGGGAAGGGGTTTCGTGATGCAGGGAAATCGGGCGAGACGTCGAAGTGTCCATTCTATACGTAGTAACGTAACTTCACGCCCGTGATCCCCGAAGGGGTAGGCAGAGATGCATGCAATACATGCAAACACCCACGATTCGCCGGTTACGTTTTGGCCCATGTAACAGGTGGTGAGCCTGTTGACATCTCCGGGCACATTACCAAACTTCGAGGTACTGAGAAATTTCCAGAAAATGGAAAAATCCCAATAGAACCATAGATAAAGGACTTTACAACGTTATCTCTGATAACCACTGACCTGGGAATCGAACCCAGGACCTCAGCGTAGTAGTAGTGGCCTGCTACCACTAGGCTACTGAGGCAGTTATTGTAGTCTATACGTAGTATTATTACATATTCTCTGCTGGTGGTACAGATCCAGAGACGATGACATAAAAAACGGACTAAGTGCGAGTCAGACTCGCGCACCGAGGGTTCCGTACAAACCTGTAGGTATTATTGTAGAAATATTTTTATTGTACGATGTAACTAAAAATTTTGTGCTAAGACTTTGCTTCGTAACTAGTTTGAGGGCGAGATTCACAGACCGCACTACGACATTAGTTTGAGCAAAGTATGCTTAGAACTGTCAGAAATGTAGGGGCTTTGACAGTTCGAAGCGTACTTTGCTCGAAAGTGAAGTCGTAGTGCGGTCTGTGAATCTCACCATAAGAGTTCACGGGAAGTACTCTTCCTCCCAAAAAATTGGGAAAATTTGCGGCATAAACGGCTGTTTTTTTATTGCGTTGGCTTAGAAGTTCTTCTTTTCACATATCTAAGGGACAGTAGACTTGATATAAATTGTAGCTTAATTCCACGAGAAAAAGGGTCTTGACAGAGAGATAGACGGACGGACAATCGGACAACAAAGTGATCTTAAAAGGGTTTTTTTTTTCCTTTCGAGGTACGCGACCCTAAAACTAACTATCGTGTTCCGGTCAGGTGGTATTGTAGGGCCCTGTAATTTCTGGCACAGAGGCATAACACTTTAGGCCTCAGAAGTGGTAACGCATCTGCATTTTGACCTCTGGTCTTTGTGTGGGTGTCTATAGGCTGCAGTCATAACTTAACATCAATGTGAACTACATGCTTGTTAGACACTAACATTACATGAAAAAAAATAATGTGAGAGTGAATCTAGACGTCTCCTCGTTATCCGTCATTTTACTATGGGAAAGAGTGGTAAATTGACTTGTAAAAACTGAAACCATGTTACCAACTGATCACTGGTGGTAGAGCTCCAGTGACGGAGCTCGCGGGTGTAAGCACCACCGCATTACCTAATATACTTGCTGCTAAATGGTAGTGTTCAGCATTATCGTCTACAGGTAATGTATGGCACTGTGAATTCCGGCATAGAAGCATAATCAGGTGCAAATGTGCGGCCCTGTAAATTCCGGTACAGAAGTATAACCTCAAGAGTGGTAACGCATCTGCATTTTGCCCTTGGTCTTTGTGTAAGTGTCTATAGGCTGCAGTCATCACTTAACATCATAAACTGCAAGCTTGTTTGCCACTTCCATCACATTAAAAAAAAAACCAGGGGGAGAGTCCTGTATGTATCTTCACGCCAGGTCCCTAACGGGGTAGGCAGAGAGTGTAGAGCGCCAGATATCCCGGTTCTGACAAACCTCTCATGCCTCGTCTACTTTCATCATTCTCTTCATACATGCACGCCGATTCCTAAGACTTTTGATCCCACCATCAGACAGAACTCGACCTATTTGGTCATGGTAGGTCAGTCTTGGTCTGTGCCTCTGCAACCATCCACATTCGCATTGTATATCTGTTTAGTCATTCGCTCATTCGACATTCTTTCTATATGCCCGAACCATCGGAGCATGCCTTTTTTCATTTTTACACCGATACTATCATTCACACAAAGGAGAGGGAGAGTCCTGTCTAGTGTATATATGTACTTTAGTACATTTAAGTCAATGAATACAATAAATACTCTTAAAATACAATGCACTCTTTCCGGATTATTTATGACTTATAATGAACCATTTATTATTTTAACATAGACAATACTAAATCGTTGTTAAATTGACTGTGACAAGTTTTATTGTCTCCGTCGCTAATTGTTCAGATTTGAAAGTAAAACCGGGTTTAGGGGCAACCTAAAAACAATAGTTCAAAACTTTTTTTTGTTTCAATACATTGGCTACCGGTTTCCTTTTTTTATGGCCAGTCGCACGTTGTAGAAAAAAAAGGTTCACACAAATCTATTTTAGTTGTGCTATCGAGTCCGTTGTTTTTGTTTTTTCATTTGTCAACCATCGTTTCATTAGTTTGGGACTGTACATAGATTGAAAATAAAATTGTAAATTGATCAATTGTTTTTATCTCATGTAAAAACAAACTAAGTTTATTTTTGCAAAGCCATCGGTGTTACACAGACAATCGACCTATTCTATTTTTAACTTTTTTTAATGTATATTATTTTGTATTTTTTGGAAGTTGCTAACAAGGATGCAGTTCACATTGATGTTAAGTGATAACTGCAGCCTACAGACACCCACACAAAGACCAAGGTCAAAATGCAGATGCGTTGCCACTCCTGAGGCCTAAGGTGTTATGCTTCTGTGCCGAAAATTACAGGGCCATACATTACCACCTGACCGGAACACGATAGTGCTGAACACTACCATTTAGCGGCAAGTATATTAGATAATGCGGCGGTGCTTTCGCCTGCGAGCTCCGTCACTGGTGCTCTACCACCAGTAAAAAGTTACTTGAGGACTTGAGGGCGTTGGCACAACCGCATTACTTAATCTGTCTGCCTGCAAATGGCAGTATACAGTTATATGGTTATGTATGGCTCCGCAATAACTATCACTGAGACATAAGTTTCAGGGGTGGCCTCTGGTTTTTTTGTGTCCATAGGCTGCAGTCATCACTTAACATCCATGTGAACTGCATGTTTCCTTGCCAAGTTCGTTACATAAAAAACCGGGTAAGTGCGAGTTCGACTCGCGTGGTGATGGTTCCGTAATTTAAATAAATATTTTCGAAAATATTACAGATTTAAAATGCAGGGACATAGCGGTTACGGTGGTACCGGCAGGGGGGGTTATATTATTAAGAATTTTCGATTTAATTTGAATACTCAAACTTCTTATAGGTTTTCCAGTAATCTATAGGCAAAGAACTATTTTCCACATTTTTTTCAAAATTTTAAGTTCAGTAGTTTCGGAGGTAGGGGGGGGGGGTGGTCAATTTTCGTCGTTTTTCTTAAATAACTTCAAATTTGTTTATGCAAAAATTATAAAAAAATATATCTGAGATGCTGACAACAACTTTTTTCTTTTGATATGTCACACGACACAGTTTACGAATTTTTTTTTTTAATTTTCTGATTTACCCCCCGAAAGTGTTTAAAATTTATTATTTTACTTGACGTGTGCATCTTTGGGTCACCAATTTACATATATTCATCAAATTTCAACTCAATCGGTCGAGTAGTTTCGGAGCAAATCGGCTGTGACAGACGGACAGACAGACAGACGCACGAGTGATCCTATAAGGGTTCCTTTTTTCCTTTTAAGGTACGGAACCCTAAAAAGACAAACTCGAGCTCCAATACTGGAACTCTACCATCAATCAAAACTGTACCAGCTTTATCTCTTAAATATAAATAAATAATTTAATCAAAGTTACATATTAACTAACGTATGTGCTTAAGCCGATATCAAATAAAAACACTAAAATCAACCAAAACCCTATTAATTCTGTTTGACATACATTAACCGAACACGCGTTTACTGATTAATAACTAATTATTATGTACACTACACCACACGGCCGCAAATTTGTTCGGATAGTCGTGTTGTCTTTAAGCTGAGGTCGCCACACTTCTGGTATTCTCTCGGACGATTTGAGGACTTACTTGAGAGATTAATGCAAAAAAAATATTTGATCTAAATACTTGAAAAACTAGAGTCAACAGTCATTAAATTATTTTATGCAGGTATTTAAAAAATCCCTAAGGAACCTATTGATAGAATAAATAAATAGTATCATTACTATCAATAGGTTCCTGCATAAAATAATTTAATGACTTTTGACACATATGAATGTGTTACAGCTACAGCTATATAAACTCGCGAGTCGCGACGATTGAACGGTTGCAACTAGGTCATTTCTCTGAGTGGCAAGGAAACGCGCCAATAGTCTGACGCGCTGCGGTGTGCCCTTTTTGTGCTCCGCCCACGGTGTGTCTATTTACGTGTAACTATTTTAGGCTTCCGTACCTCGAAAGGAAAAAACAGAATTCTTATAGGATCACTTTGCTGTCCGTCTGTTTGTCTGTCAAGACCCTTTTTCTCAGGCACACGTTTAGGTATTAATCTGAAATTTATATTAAGTACTCAAGTTTACTGTCCCGTAGAGCTGAAAATATCAAACGCAATCAAAAGATACAGCCGTTTATGCCGCAAATTTTCGAAAACCAAAACCTACTGGGTACATAACTCGGGATTTAGAAATCTGAAACTCAGAATCTTGAAATTTGGTACCAAGCAACGTCCTATAGTACTCACGTAAATAAAGAAAAAAATGTGGAAACCGTAAGCTTTAGTTACATCATTTAATATAAATGTTTTTATTTATATACCTACTAACAGGTTTGTGTGGGACCCTCGTTGCGCGAGTCCGACTCGCCCATGGTCGATTTTTTTTGGCTTGGTTACACTTAACGTTTTCGCAGAATTATAGATTTTTTTTTTTTTTCATAAAAAAGGGCTTTGTCGCTTTTGCGATTATGACGCCCTAGTAACACAATTTAGACAATAATGTTTTTCTCTTATAATTAATTAATTAATGTAGTTTTGTAACAATTTTAATCTCTTAAAACTAGTTTCCCGCAATCCGCAAATATGTTTTCTTTATTGGTAACTCTTCTTTACACAATTATTATGATAGACGTCTGCACAACTTGCGTACACCGCCGTACGTTATCAATGTCTAATTAATGTGATAATTGAATCCCTGTTAATATTACAGTAATATCGGGGTACAAGTAAGTGGCATTGTTTAACGAAGGGTGGCTCTTTCAAGGAGATGTTTGGTGTTAAAAGGGATGGGTTTGCTATGGATGATAAATAAGGGTAAGCCACTTGTTGTGGTGTTAGTGTTTTGTGTAAGGGCATTTTAGATCTTGATTACTTAATTTACTTCAAAGAAAGGATCTAAAATGAATTTGACTTGTATATTCAGACATAGGGATATACTTATTCTGCACGTCATATTATCAATAGAAATCCCAGTGGTCGCGGCTTCAAGTCCCACCCAAAGTCAAATTTTTCGTTGCATCAAAACGTTGGCGGCGCTGGCTCAAACTGTAATACGATCGTCTTCCTCGTCAGCGCTTCGTCAGCATTCTCGATTTTAATTTAAATAAACTCAACTTTCAACGGACCCCACTTAATGGCTTATTTAACGAAGTTTCGAGCTAAGCTCCAGTTGCCGAGGTATATTAATTAATATGAATATTGTTACAAAGGCTTGGCAGTTGTAAGATATTGTTAACTTCCTAAACTTCCTTTCCTAAGCTTATGCTTGTGTCACAAGCTTTCAGAATTGGTACCCTATCCATTGATATAAGTATGGGATTATTATTATACATTAACTAGAAGCCTGGGGCTAAGTCTGATCCCAAGATATGCTCGTACGTATCGTAGGGCCAGGTGTTTTTATTGTTTGCCCACTTTACAATATCACCCATCTTATATACCCACAATATATCTACTTTCAAACAGGGAACCGAAAGACTGGGGCTTATACCGATCCCAAGATAATATATATCGTAGGGCCAGGCTTTAAGAGTTCCATGTGCCATAATTGACACACACATACACACATACTTTGACACACACACACACACACACACACACACACACACACACACACAAATACATATATTCTCATACTTTAAGATAATCTCACATGTTTTCTGTTTGTGTATAGGTACTATGAGGGAACTTGCCGTTTAACCATCATGGATACCTAATGTAGGGATAATAAGTACTATGCAAATTTGTTTTTGGACTGGCAAAGTGTTCCCTTATAGTACTTAGTTCTCTTTATTGCTCTCATGAGCTATTACTTAAATTGTACTAGTAATTAAATTGACAAAATCCTGAGGCGGAGACCAGGAGACTCATAGCACAGGGTTTACCTAGTTTGAGCGCTCCTGTCTCCACAATACCCTGAGAAAAATGTTTAAAAAAATAATTCAGTATAATTTTAAAAATAAAATAAGTTTCATATGATGTATTTACCATAAGAAAAAATTGTGGAGAAAATAAATAAATTCTTATTCTTATTTTTATTCTTAATCTTTAATTTTGCTTGCAGCTGCATTGGGCCCTATGGTTTTTGTAGATGGACTGATCATTTTTCCTACCAACATAGATATAAAAAAGTTTAAGTATGCAGTTTGTTTATTCATTGTGTTTTTGTGTTTCACTGTTAACAAGTTTTTTACAAACAGTTAAGTTTTGTGTGTTTTAAGAAGTTTATTTACCTCTTCCTTCCAAAGCAGCCTGTTTATTGTTAACTAATAATATCAATGAAGGTCTGGCACTATTGTACTTATTAAAGATAATAATTAAAATCTAGTTTGGGTACAATTGTATAATGCCATATTTTATAGATACTATTAGCTTAAAATAGTTTTTTTATACTATTACTACGTACAACGTAAGTGATTTTTTGATTTTGGCAAAATTATTTTAACATTTTTATTTACTTACCATCCATATAAACTGCATGTTTATTTACCAAATTGATTACATAAAACAAACATTTATAATGTAACTAAATCTCTAGGAGAAAGTCTTTTCAAACCAATTTACATCGAAACTTCGGCGTCGCGGACTCAAACGGTAATACGATCGTCTTACTCGTCAGCGCTTCGTCAGCATTCTCGATTTTAACTTAAATAAGCTCAACTTTCAACGGACCTCACTTAGCGGCTTATTTAATGAAGTTTCGCGCTAAGCCCCATAGTTGCCGAAGTATATTAATTAATATGGATATTGTTACAAAGGCTTGGCAGCTGTAAGATGTTGTGAACTTTAGTAATCTGAGTGCAAACGGGATATGGTTGCTTTGGATAATATAGTGTTGGTCGAATACTTGTAAAATTGATTGTTATGTTTAACTTAAAAGGTCAGTTATGGTGGCCGCATCTGCATTCATTATAGTACGAAAAAAACATCAGTTTTACTTCTTTAATCCAAATATATAAACTTCATACTGTAATCCTTCTTTCACCGCGAAGTTCAGATCTATGGGAACGGTATGATAGAGCTAAGGGGTTGGTAGAGCTCCAATGACGTGAAATAGTAGTGTTGAGCGCTGTCGTGTTCATGTCAAGTGGTAATGGAGCTGTACTTTCCGACACAGAACAACTAAGTCTCAGATGTGATAATACAGTGAAATCTATGGTTTGATGTAGATGTTTATAGGCTACAGTATTACTTACCATCAATGTGAACTGTACGCTTTTTTTTTTTTTTTTTTTTTATATGTAATTAAAGTGGCAAACAAGCATGCAGTTCACATTGATGTTAAGTGATGACTGCAGCCTATAGACACCCACACAAAGACCAAGGTCAAAATGCAAATGCGTTACCACTCCTGAGGCCTAAGGTGTTATGCCTCTGTGCCGGAAATTACAGGGCCGTACATTACCACCTGACCGGAACACGATAGTGCTAAACACTACCATTTAGCGGCAAGTAAATCAGGTAATGCGGTGGTGCCTACGCCCGCGAGCTCCGTCACTGGAGCTCTACCACCAGTAAAAAGCTTGTTAGCATCATAAATAACATGATACCGCAATTACATAAATATGGTAAACTCGTGTAAACATGCATATAGAAACACATACGCAACTTATTGGTATCCTATACGGAACCGAGAGGGTTCATATTATTACTAGCTGTTGCCCGCAGCTTCGTCCGCGTGGGTTTCGTTTTATAAAATGGGGGGTGAGCGAATATAAGGAGACAAAAAGTTGCCTATGTTCTTTCTCAAAGTCAACTCTGTCTCTGTACCAAATTTCATTATAATCGGTTCAGTCGATTGGACGTGAAAAGGTAACAGACAGACTGACAGACAGAGTTACTTTCGCATTTATAATATTAGTAGGGATGTGAAATTGCTGTGTCAGTAAACATAACCATACTGTATGCTAACTCTGTAAAAGAAACCGGCAGATATTTCATGAAAATTCGTTAAACATTTCTCCAAAACTTATATTACACTGAACTTTACATTCTCTCAAATTAATACATTAAATGCTCTTTTATCTTTTCAAACTTGTATAATAACTGATCCTCTCTCTTTCAAACTTCTATAATAACCGATCTTTTCACATTCGTTAATATCATAACTCTAGCCGACGAGCTAAGTCGACTGTACTGAGACTACTGAGCGGGAAGAGGAAAAATTAAATAAAATTCCTCATAACGAGGCAAAGCCGTAGTTCGCTATTTAATTATGAATTTATGAGCGGCGGGGAAAATGCAAACCTAGACAGCTTACGTTCACAGTGCGTTTTGTAGCGGACGCTGAAGTGTTAGCGTAGGCGGGAGCGTGTAAATTTATGAAGCGAAAGCAATAATGGCAAGCCTTCGTGTTTGATAGGATCACTGGTAGGCGTTGTATAAGCTTTAATGGGTGATCCTATTCTTCGGAAGACATATACCGTTTGTTTGGTTTCAGTAGTTATCATATATTTTTTTATTTCTTTATTATCTTCAGAGCACCAAGGAGAACGAAACACTAGGAGGGAGAGAAATATAAAAAAAAGTTTTATTCCTGTAAAATTTATTGATTGAATCTATTATTTATAGTTGTACAATTTTCTGGATTGTGGCCTCTTAACCTGTTAACAGCATTACCAAAACCGATTTTTATTATATTGTACTTGAATAAAGACATCTAGAGCCAATAGCAGTTTTTTTAAAATACCTAAATTAAGTGCGGATTACCCCGGACTTGTAAAATTCTCTGGGTATGATGTTAATGGTAGAATTAATAAATATATAGTTTCAATTGCATGTCACGCATTTTGACTAAGGTGTAGTGTTTGTGATGTCCAGCTTGCAGAATTAGACACTGAGCCTAGTTCCAAGTTAGTTGTTTTTTTTTTTCAGTGTCCTTAATTAAATACCATTTATCCTTTATTTCTCCATTCTCAACTTACAACTGCCTCGGTAGCCTAGTGGTAGCAGGCCACTACTACTACGCTGAGGTCCTGGGTTCGATTCCCGGGTAGGGGGTTATCAGAGATAATGGTGAAAAAGCCTTTATCTCTGGTTCTATTGGGATTTATCCATTTTCTGGAAATTTCCCAGTACCTCAAAGTTTGGTAATGTGCCCGGAGATGTCAACAGGCTCGCCACCTGTTACATGGGCCAAAACGTAACCGGCGAATCGTGGGTGTTTGCATGTATGCTTGGATGCATGCATTTACCTCTGCCTACCCCTTCGGGGATTACAGGCGTGAAGTTACGTCAACTTACAACATTAATTTTATTATTATGACAGTATCCTAAAAACGTAATTTAACACCTGTAATCCCCGAAGGGGTAGGCAATGCATAAAATGCTTGTTTGTATGCATTCAAGCATACATACAAACACCCACGATACGCCGGTTACACCATTTTGGCACCATTATCTTTGATAACCACCTGCCTGGTACTCGAACCCAGGACCTCAGCGTAGTGGTTGTGGCCTACTACCACTAGGCTACCGAGGCAGTTATTCAAGTATAATATTCTAAAAACGCTAAACAAAAACGCTATCTCACACAACAAGTCCGCTACCCTCACTGCAGCTTCTCTCAGTTTCTGGTTAATTAAGACACTGTTTTGAGTGGCACTTTACTGCGAGCTAAATAAATAATGGAGGCCCGCATTTCGGAGGGCCTGGATTTCGACAAATGAATTATGAAATGCATCCGATACTAGTCCGCATGAATTTTGAATGGCCTCATGCATAAATGTAGGGTTTTGCGGATTAAAATTACTGTGATGTTGATAGAATTTGATAGAGGTTTGTCATGATGAAAGTGTTTCAGGTTGGTCTTAGAAAAATGTTCCTTTTAATTAATGGTAAAAAGTTGACCATTTATGATCAAAAGATCAAACGCCGGATTGGTGTTAAAGAATTTTTAAGGCTTATTTTCTCTTTATTTTTTAAGAGTTCTGAAATGTGGAAATTTTACTCGTGGTAAATTACTAGTGTAGGGACTCAAGGGGGGTCAGGTTCAAAAGGAACACCAGTCAGTGACCCAATTATAGTTAATAATGTAACAATACAACAGGTAACTAATTTCAAGTATTTAGGAAGTGTTATAACGCAGGACTCCAGATGTGCGCATGATATCTTGGCCAGAATTGCTATCGCAAAAAGAAAGCTTATTAACAAGAAACACAAAACATTTTACTTAAGGCAAGAATATCTACCAAAGTAAAAAAACGATTCATTAAAACTTACATATGGAGCATTGCCCTATACGGAAGTGAGACCTGGACCTTGACACAAAAGGATAGGGATTGGAGGCGTTTGAAATGTGGTGTTGGAGGAGGATGGAGAGAATTAGCTGGACGGAGAAGAAAACCAATGAAGAGGTGCTTGCTTTGGTGAGAGAGAAGAAACAAATATTAAACATAATTGAAAACAGACGAGGCAGAATGCTGGGCCACCTGGTGCGACACGAAAATTACATCATGACAATCATGGAAGGGAAAATTGAAGGAAAGAGAAGCAGAGGGAGACCAAGAAGAAGTTATATAGACCAAGTAAAGGAAAAAGTAAAAGTTGTGTTGTACCACACAGGTTGGCACAAGATAGAGAACGCTGGCGGTTATTCCACCGACAAGAGCCTCTTAAACACAGAAGAAAGGGACTAGGGACTGAGGGCGTAGGCACCACCGCATTACCTAATGTATCTGCCGCTAAATGGTAGTGTTCATCACTATTGTTATGGTAATGTATAGCTCATTAATAACTATCACAGAGATAAAACCACTTAGGAGGGATGGAAACTCATCTGCATTTTGACCTCGGGTTTTTATATAGATCTCTATAGGCTGCAGTCTCTTGTGGACCGCATGCTTTTTCGCCATATTCGTTACATAAAATAATAGTGAACTTTATACTTAAGTTCCTAGTAAGTTTCTATCAGGTTTCAAATATCAGCAACCATTGAAATAATATAAACGTTTGACATACTCGTAGTTTCCAAGAGAAAATATATCAATTTAATGAGAAAAGGAGGATAAATTATTGGTACAGACTTTATATATAGAGCAACACGAGCCACCGGCCGCGGCGGACCGGAGGGGAGTAACCATATGCAGGCTTTCCCCTCTATCAAAGGACAAGCCCAAGTGGGCATATACCTATCGCCTAGAAGTTTGAATGTGTGCGTGAAATTGTTTATGTATTTCGTTAAATTATATATAATATTTAAACAAGGTGTGCGCACTTGGCCCCGCGGCTGGTGTAGATCGTAAGCGATCTACTCGGTTAAGCATTACAGGCTCGGTCGGGTGTGTGATGGGTGACCGCTAGTGGCAAATTAAAATGCGCGTTTCCGTGATTCGGAGGGCACGTTAAGCCGTCGGTCCCGGTTGCTATCGATAGATAGCAGTCGTTAAACCTTGTCGGAGGCCGTATGGGCGGTTTGAAAACATCCGAGAGCGGGTTGGCCACTAACCCTTATCTCTACCAATCCGCATTGGAGCAGCGTGGTGGAGTAAACTCCAGGCCTCCCCCTAAAAAGGGGAGAGACCCGTGCCCAGCAGTGGGACGTATAATGGGTTACTATTATTATTATTAAATTAATTAAATTAGCCTTTAATTTCCCAAAAATAGTAGTTCTTACATATTAAACAATTTTGAAAAGTCTTAATTGTTACGAATTTATCAAATTTATATAATTATTATTATTATAATGATATAATACCTACGAGCAGTGAAATTTATTCCCACTCATTTATTCGACGCCGACACTATTGACGAAACACCGCTACAATATAACGTGCAAAACTTTATTGATATCGAAATTGAAGCCGTACATCAGCTCAACAATTTGCAGTCCCCAAAAACAAGCTCAATGTTAAATGAGACAGAATAGCTATCGACTAGTTTGCAGTGAAGCCATTCTAAACACAGTCCAGTTCGCAGTCGATTCCGTTGTGGCAGTGCAAATGTTATTTATTATGCAGGAAAAACAACGGACGGCTTTTTTTTGTGTCGCACATATATTCGAGCGAGGGTTGCTACGTGCTTTATATTTAGATCCGTTAATGATTTTTTTTTCTTAAAATACCGTCACAGATCCGTTTTTTTTAACTTCCTGAAACCCATTATCATCGTGAAAGGAGACTTTAAGAACACTCGTAATATAAACTGCTTCTGAATGGATAAAGCATTTTTTTTATTTATAAATACTTTATTCTTAGTTTTACCATATACATATTGAATATTTCAAGTAAATATTCTTACTGTCAGGATAATCCACTGTCAACGACAAGAAGTCAGACAATTTACAAAAATTGTTTATATTAATTGTTTTATTTAAAGACTATTGTGATTCTAATTGTGGCATAATTTTCTAGGATAAGATACAGAAAATACTTCAGGGGACTACATATTTGCGTCATTTGGAGGTCGAAATACTCTGTCCATGGAGTTCCTGTGCTAGGTAAATACTTTAGGTAATACCTACGAGCAGTTAAATTTATTCCCACTCATTTATTCGACGCCGACACTATTGACGAAACATCGCTACAATATAACGTGCAAAACTCTATTGATATCGAAATTGAAGCCGTACATCAGCTCAACAATTTGCAGTCCCCAAAAACAAACTCAATGTTAAATGACACAGAATAGCTATCGACTAGTTTGCAGTGAAGCCATTCTAAACACAGTCCAGTTCGCAGTCGATTCCGTTGCGGCAGTGCAAATGTTATTTATTATGCAGTAAAAACAACGGACGGCTTTTTTTGTGTCGCACATATATTCCAGCGACGGTTGCTACGTTATTTGCTTTTGGATACTGTTTTGATTTTTGCTTAAACAGATCTCGATATGGGTTCAGTCTTTTTATAACTTCTTGAAGGTCTGCTGGAGAAACTTGAGGGCACCAAAACTCTCATCATATTGAGAGGATACTTTACGAACACTCGTAGTATACTTTTGAATGGATAAGGCTTTCAAAAAACTATTTGAACCTCTGGTTTTTGTGTTATCCACAAAATGCAGATGCGTTGTCACTAGACCTATTTTGTTGTTTTTTTTATGTTATGGAAGTGGCAAACAAGCATGCAGCTCACATGGATGATAAATGATGACTGCAGCCTATAGACACACGCACAAAGACCAAGGTCAAAATCCAGATGCGTTACAACTCCTGAAGCCTAAGGACGAGAGACGAGATTTCCATCACCAGCAATTGTATCAAAAAAAAAAATGTAACATGAACAACCCTATTCCATATAGGTGTTGGTAACTGGGCCGCGTGATTGGTCCGTCATTGTCAATTTGCATCTCCAATCAAGACCAGTCGACACACGGATTTATTTTGATGTCACGTTTTAACATGCTTGCGCTTTGGTTAATTTTAGTCAAATCGTTCTACGAGATCGGAACATTAAAATTTGATTGTAATTGTCCGTCTAATAATCGGTCAAGAATAACATAGATTTGCTTCAACATTCTCTATCTGCCGCCAAATGGTAGTGTTCAGCACTATCGTGTTCCGGTTAGATGGTAATGTATGGCCCCGTTATGACTGTCACAGAGACATAACAACTTAGGTGTCAAGGGTGGAAACGCATTTGCATTTTGACCACTGGTCTTTATGCGGGTGTCTATAGGCTGCAGTCTTCATTTAACATTAATGTGAACTGCATGCTTGTTTGCCAACTACCAAAGATAAAGAAAATAAAATAGATTTACTTCAACAACTACTACCTTTTTGGTCAAAAATGGCTGTGCTGCGCTAATTACCTGTTAAAGTTAACCTCACTTTTCTCGTCATTTTTTTTACTGCCTAGAGCGAATAACTATCAAAAACACATAATAAATTAAAAAGAAACGAAACAATTATGTATAATATGCAAATAATCAATTATATACGAATTCCCCAGTCCAAAAGGAACTGAGATTATTTTAAGTCGTCATAATAGAGGTTATTCACTTGGTAGAGTACCAAGTGCAGTCAATACTGAGAAGAACTCCGCCACTGGAGAAACTCAGTAGAGCTCTTTTGATTTTAAACTTGAATCTAATAGGTACATTCTGTCATTACAAAGTACTTTTACTTGAACAAAATAAATATTATGGTGCAACCAGACCATATTAATGTAACATAGTATACATAAATTTTATGCTACACATTCTATAAAATACTATAGCACGTTTACCTGACCACAATACAGGTTATTCCTAATTCTCTGAACCATTGACTAGTGATTAAAAAATGAAGTAGGTAAATTTCTCTTTTTAATTTTGTCACTCCATATGATCCAATCGTTGCGTAATTCGTACGTGCTTCATAAAAAATACAATAATACTGAATATTTTAATTGCCCAAGGAGCCCTTTATGCAATTCTGTTGGAAAATTATATTGCTTCATCAATTACATAAATATTTTTTTAAATTACACCGGAGCCATGTTAATTTGCATATTTATCAAGAAAAAAATTGGTATGTCTGTCTGTTTTTATGTCAACCTCTAAGACAACACAAGGCGGAATTTGTAAGTAAACGAAGAATAAACTTGGGACTAAATCACAAGCGCCGCCAATACGGGGGTACGGTAGTGCCCTTGCCAAGTCGAGCGAAACAAGGGTACAGCCGTAACATTATTTTATGGAAGCCAATCGCATCACACTTCACACTATCACACTAATCACACTAAGATTATAAATATGAGTTTCTTCGTTTGGATGTTTGTCCGCCAATCACGCCGAAACTACAGAACGGATTTTGATGAAATTTGTTATACAGATAGAGTATTCGCTGACTTAGATTAGGATACTTTTTATCCCGAAAAAATGTTCCTGTGGGATGCCAAATAATCCCATATTTGATGAGGTTCCACAGGTTACGCGAAAAGCGACCTACTCGCGGGCGGAGCTGCGGGCAACAGCTAGTTGTGGTATAATGCTTGTATCACATGAATTCACGTAGATATACTGATGGTCGAGCTCCAGTGATGGAACTAGGCGCCGGCACCACCAAATTAACCACGTCTAAATGATAGTGTTCAGCGCCATCGTGTTCTGGTAATGTGCGGCTCAGTAATTTCCGGCACAAAGGCAAAACAGCTTAAATCTCAGGAACAACAACACATCTACATTTAAATCTCTGTTTTTTTTTGCATGTGGACTGCAAACTTGTTTGTTAATATCGAGACAGAAATAATAATAAAACTCAGTATTATTATTATCACTTTCAGAAAGCCAGAATGTTTATAGACTTGTAGTGTTTTAAATATCCTTTAGTATTGCTTAAAAATTATGAAATTGTAACATATGGCGTCCTGAACGTTGTACATTACGATGATTGCAAAACTATGTGTCACACAATATTTTAACTACTTTATTTCTTTATTCACGTACTCACTACTATTTTGCTCGAATGGTTGGACTCTTTGGACAGTTTTATGTAATCTGTTTTATATTATCAAAGCAGATTACAAGCATTTCAAATGCGTATATCATGATGCCTTGTCACTCTTGAGGCCTTTTTTTATGTTACTGAAGTGGCAAACAAGCATGCAGTTCACATTGATGTTAAGTGATGACTGCAGCCTATAGACACCCACACAAAGACCACGGTCAAAATGTCAAAATGTAGATGCGTTACCACTCCTAAGGCCTAAGGTGTTATGCATCTATATATGTGTAATATATCTCGGAGTCACTCTAGATGACAATCTTAGTTTCACACCACACATTAATTTACTTACCTCTAGGACTAGAAAACTAATTTACGTCTTCAAATCTCTTCGTGACGTGGCTGACTCTAGGATAATAAAGACCGTTTACTTTGCACTTTGTCAGTCACTTTTGACGTACTGTGTACCTGTATGGGGCGGCGCTCCAAAAACTGTACTCTTAAAACTAGAGAGGGCACAAAGAGCAGTATTGAAAGTCGCTACTAGACGTCCTATCCGCACTCCGACTGAAGAATTATATAAGAGCTGTGAAGTACTTTCGGTCAGGCAACTATTCATTTTAAATACTATCCTTTTACAACATCACTATACCCCATACGTAGAACTCAATAAACGCCGCAAAGACAAAGCTTGTTATCCATGCAAAGTTAATAATTCATTTGCCAAAAGATTTATCTGCTATCAAGGGCCACACTTATATAATAAAATAAACAAACACCTTAATATTTACTCCTTAACTCCCAATCCTCTCAAAAAAACCGTCACAGACTGGCTCCTAAAATTGAATTACCTAAATACAGAACAACTAATATCTTAACTATCCACTTCACCTTAAACGCACATACAGTCGCAAAAAGGCAAAAAGTTAACACTCAAACCACACAAACAGTTACACACGCACACACACGCACATACACACACACACACACACACCAACACACACACACACACACACACACACATACACATACACACACGCACACGCATGCATTGTTTCACTCAAATTTAGCTAAGCCCTATTTATTTTTAGTTATTCATTTTTCTTTGTATAATTAGGTACCTACTCTTTTTTTGTTTTCAAAAAGAACTCAAGAAAGTACTTAATTTTGATTAATTTGTTCTAGATTTTTATTTTTATACTTATTTTTCTTTGTTTACAAACCATAGATCGCCGCAGTCTACGCTCGCCATTGTATGTCTGTATAATTGCAACAATATGTGTCTTGTATCAAGGGTTGGGACTAGCGCTTTTAATACAAGTTATTCCATAACTTAGCAAAAGTTCTAGTTGCGACACACATGAAATTGACGAAATATGCATTAACGCTATCTTATGTACAACTGTGTTTACTGTATAATTGTAAACTATAATAAGCAAATAAATACATTATTATTATTTCACTCATTTATTTATAATCTCATTATATATTTTTTTACATATACATGTATATAAAGGAAAAAAAAAACAACGTATATATAAAAAAATACAAAATGGTTACCACCGGTAGCGGGAGCAGGGTCCAAGCTGTCGGCGGTTAGGGGCTCAGAGAGAGGAACCTCCTCACAATACGTGCCGTGTCGAGAAGAACCGCTTTCTGCACCAAGCCTTTGATCCAACTTCCCAGCGAGAGCCTCTTAAGGTGGTGGTCGAGGCTCTTCGCCATGAGTCCGTTTACCGTGACGACTATCGGTACAATTACAGCCGAGTCCACATCCCACATGGCGACAATCTCGTGAGACAAGTCGAGGTACTTAATTTGTTTGTCTTTTTCCGCTTTCACGAGATTCTCATCATGAGGGATGGTGACATCGACTATAATTGCGCGGCGTTCCAAGCGATCTATCACCACTATATCAGGCTTATTGGCGACAATAGTCCTGTCAGTGATGATAGATCGATCCCAATACATCGTGACATGGTCATTTTCGAGTACTGGGTCGGGTGCATACCTGTAGTACGGCACCTCCGTGGCTACAAGGTTGTATTTCAGGGCAAGTTGCTGGTGAATTATCCTGGCTACTTGGTTGTGCCTGTGCAAGTATTCGCCGTTGGCAAGGCTCGAACAGCCGGACACAATATGCCTGAGGGATTCCCCCGGTCGGTGGCATGCCCGACATATGTCGACCGTGCCATCCTTCAGGATAAACTTCCGGTAGTTATTGGTCATTACCACTTCGTCCATAATTGCACATACAAAACCTTCGGTTTCCCCAAAGAGGTCCCCGAATCGTAGCCAGCCTACAGACGCAAGAAAATCTACATCGGGCCCATGAAGAGCCCGGTAAAATCGTCCATGCAGCTCCTTGCCCTGCCATACACTCACGCGGTCACTGGTCGTCAGCACCACAGGTTTGCGCCAGTTCTCTTTAGCCAGTGAGAGAGGTGTGAGTCCACTGTCAACTGCTACCATATCCCGGTGCATACCCCTATCGGTGGCCCGAAAGTATTCTCTGAGATTGCACACCTCACGGTTGTGGAGGGTTTTAGCACTAAGAAAGCCTCGGCCCCCACACTTCCGTGGGATGTACAATCTCATCACCGATGAGCGTGGGTGGTGCATCCGGTATGATGTCAGCAGAGAGCGGACCCCCCTGTCTAGGGCATCCAGGTCGGTCTGAGTCCACTTGAGTATGCCAAAGGAGTACATCAAGACTGGCATGACCCAACCGTTGAAAGCACGAACCCTATTACCGCCTGACAGGAAACTTTTAAGAACTTTTTTCAGGCGGCCAAAGAATCGTACTCGCAACGATTGTTTCATGTCAGCCTCGCATATACCTAAGGCCTCTGACATACCCAAGTACTTGTAGGTTTCGGTTGCGGAGAGCGATCGAAGTTGAATGGAATCCGTGAGTTGTACTCTCTCGGATTCCATTATCTCTCCTCGGGTTACATGCATAACCGCACATTTTTCAATTCCAAATTCCATCCTGATAGAGTTACTAAAGTTTTCAGTCACCTTCAATAATTCCATCAGTTGCGAATTATTAGAACCGAATAATTTCAGATCATCCATGTAAAGCAGGTGAGATATCACCCGACCACCTCTTCGCAACCGGTAGCCGAGTCCTGAAGCCTCCAGTAGCGTACTCAGAGGGTTCAGGGCTAGGCAAAACCATAAAGGGCTCAGACTGTCGCCCTGGAATATACCTCTAGCAATTCTTACAGGTTCGCCAACCGCCAGGGGCTGCCGAGATCCTGGATAGCGAAGCACCGTGCTCCATTGCGACATACATGACATGAGGAAGGTGCGTAGGGTTGTGTTGATTTTATACAACTCCATCACCCTCATCAGCCATGTATGCGGTACGGAATCATAGGCCTTCTTATAATCTATCCAGCAAGTCGAGAGACTCTTTCGGTTACGACGAACCTGCTGGCTAATGGCCATGTCAAATAGCAGTAGCTCCTTAGCACCACGGGACCCGCCCCTACATCCATTCTGAGAGTTAGACAAGATGGAGTGGTCTTCTATATGCTTAGTAATTTTCACTCTCAGAATGGACGTAAGGAGTTTATAGACGGTTGGAAGACATGTGATCGGTTTATAGTTCTTGGGTTCCGCGGTGCTACCTGATTTGTGGAGCAGGTGGGTCACGCCAGTTGTTAAGAACTGTGGCAGCGTGCCCGAGTCCAGGGATGACTGGAACTGGGCAGCCAAACGAGAGTGCGAGCTTCGCAGCCATTTAAGCCAGAAGTTGTGCAGTCCGTCCGGTCCCGGAGATTTCCAGTTCGGCAGCGGGCGAACTGCACTGGCCACGTCATCCTCTGATATTAAAACATTCTCCATTTCTGGAATTGGCTCGCACGCTCCTTCAATGCTCAGTATCCAGCCATCCTCAGAGTGTCTGATAGGTTCCGACCAGATGCTGCGCCAAAATGCAATCATGGTATCATCATCCGGTCGGCTCCCGCCAGCTAATCCGGGACCAGGCTGCTCCCACGTTCTGTAAACCCACCTTTGGTCACTTTGGAACATCCTGTTCTGCATGTATCGGTCCACACGTTCTTTATAACGCCTAATTCGGCTTGCCCATGCATAGACTTTCTGCTTCAGGAAGTCAATGCGTTCTGTGATGCGATCTAGGTAGTGTTGTGGGCTGACCCCAGTCCCTGAGAACGCTCGCCTCACAAAACGCATCACTCTTGGGCGTGTGTTGCCCATCCTGAAGCAGAATAACTTGCCAATGAGTGCTCTGGTTTCGGCGATACGGCGCTCAATCCGGCACTGCCAGGCTGGTACGGCAGGTCTCGGTCGTGTAGCTGTGTCAATATTTGCTAATTTGACACGAGCTACGCGACACGCCGCGACCGCCGCACAGTACAGGATTGAGTGGGTATCGCTAAGGTCTTTACTATCATCTATGTACTCCGGTAATATTGTGTCCAGAGCACCCACCAGCGCTACATTACGTCTATGCATTGGCAGCCGGGGCAACCGCGGTCTACATTCGGCCAAGGTCGACCGATACTCAAGAAGAGCATGTTCCAAAGCGCCTCTCAGTTGCTCAATGTATTGGTTACTTACGGTAGTGGTGACCTCGTCTATCTCCTCCCCGCCGGCACATTGTGACACATTCACGACACTAACATGCTGCGACTGTACCACACGCGGCGGCGGGGTGGGGACAGAGCGGTCACTCGCCGCCTCGGAGCGTAGCCGATCAAGCACAGTGTCATCGAGCATGTGGCCACGCTGAATGACACGCACCTGATCCGATAGACGTTGGCTCGAAACACAGACTGTTGGCTCAAGAACCTGGAACAGAGAGAGCATACGACTGCGGTACGCAGTGAGGTTAGTTCCTCCCTCTGTAGCCCCAAAGAATGCGCGCATCACGTTTTCATTTATTGGTTGCGTCCATTTCATGCGCTGCACGTTACTACCGACAGCGGGGACCCTGCTCGGAGCCGGTTGGCCTCGAGGTCCCAAGCCGGCCGGTAGCCGGGGTCTTCCACGCCGACGCGCAGGTGTTGGTGTCGACGGCGGGGAGTGGTACTCGTCGCTGGAGCTCGGCGCAACTGCGGTGGTCGACGTCGCTGCACTCGCGGAGGAGGCGGCGGCCGGCGGTTGCGAGGTGGGGCTCAGCGACGAGCCCGGTGCTGATGCGTGTGCTTCACGTCTGGCTTTCGCTCTTGTGATCATAATTCTTCATTATATTGCCATTTTAGTGTTGTATAAGTCGATGTTTATTGCTAATATTGTGACTTCTGTGACATTTCTTTCTTGTCATTTTATACGAAAATATCATTGTATTTGTTGTCGGTTTTTATGGAATAAATACCTTTAATTTTGGTGTGAACCTTTTCGCTGTTCCTTTTTATTGTGGTTTTGATTGCGGGTTGGGATGTTCGTATGATTTTTATATTTTATTTGTGTAAATTTTCGGATCAAAGAATTATGTCAGTGTTCAAACGGAGGGTTGCCAGGTTATTAATTATTATTATTATTATTATCTGTGCCGGAAATTACTGGGCCGTACATTACCACCTGACCGGCACACGTTAGTGGTGAACACTACCATTTAGCGGCAAGTATATTAGTTAATGCGGTGGTGCCTACGCCGGCGATCTCCGTCACTGGAGCTCTACCACCAGTAGCAATTTTATCTTTAAATAATAATAATAAATACTCTTTATTGTACACTTTAGGACAAATAATAAACAAAACAAAATTCAAAATATGCACAATAGGCGGCCTTATCACTTATCTTTCTGTGCCGAAAACAAATAGACCGTCCTTTGTAACATATAATATAATAACCTGACGCGCTCGAATAACTCCTAAAATCCTTTACTTGGGCTCTCCTACTAAAATGATTAAGGCCTAAAAGAAACTTAATTATTAAACTTGATTAAGGGTAACAGCGACTTCTTTACGATATTCAATAAACTGAAAAGTCTATTATATCGGTTGCCTAACTAGCATAGTTGGTAATAGATGGCGCTGCTGCTACCATAAAGCAATGCAATAGATGTGAAGGAAAGATTTGACAAATCGGGCAGGGCTTCAGTAGCTCAATTGGAAGAGCGGCTGGACTAGATTCCCAGTAGGTCGCGAGTTCGAGCCTCGCCTGAAGTCAAATTTTTCTTTCCATTTTTCTTTAAAAATAAAATAAAAGAAACTTACTTCCACTAAGCCATCAGGGCTGTCTGCATCATTAATTACCGTGCATTCCCTGACGAAACGAGGATGTCTGGAAGTCTGCGCTTTTTTATATGTTTTGAAGTGTCGACAGTGGTGTAAATACATCGATACGTCCGAAATAAGTTTGGTTTATTTCTTTGTCGCGTCGCGGAATTTCTGCTGCCCCTCCATCTTGGTATTAGGGAGGGGACATTAATATCGATGATTTTCCTTTAATTTGTTTCAAATCGTTATAATTAGTTCCTATTATGTTTATACGTAAGAAGCCTTTTAAGAAAACGAACGAACGCCGACTTATGATCTCTGAGCTTTAAATATTTTAAAAACATTGTAAAAATGTCTCGATGATAGATATGTGTAGGAATTAACTTTATGTCCACCCAAAACTAGTGGTAAAGTTCCAATAACGGAGCTTATCTATCGATAACTGTTCAGCACAACTGGTTAGTTTATTATGTGC
This sequence comes from Macrosoma leucophasiata, assembly GCA_036365455.1. Lineage (NCBI taxonomy): Eukaryota > Metazoa > Arthropoda > Insecta > Lepidoptera > Hedylidae > Macrosoma > Macrosoma leucophasiata. The sequence goes on from JAWQUS010000004.1 coordinate 15,449,952, forward strand.
GACCCGGGACAGCGGCTTCACAACTTTCAAACAGAAAAAAAATATTTTAAATACTTAATCTGCCTCAGTAGCGTAGTGGTAGCAGGCCACTACTATTACACTGGAGGTCCTGGGTTCGATTCCCGGGTCGGGGATATTAGAGATAACGGTTTAAAATCCTTTATCTCTGCTCCTCTGTTTTTTTGTTTTATATTATTTCGCATTAACACATGCTTGTGAAATATATTTTATTTTAACTAACTAGCATAGTTGGTAATAGTTGGCGCTGCTGCTACCATAAAGCAATGCAACAAATGTGAAGGAAAGATTTGACAAATCGGGCAGGACTTCAGTAGCTCAATTGGAAGAGCGGCTGGACTAGATTCCCAGTAGGCCGCGAGTTCGAGTCTCGCCTGAAGTCAAATTTTTCTTTCCATTTTACTTTAAAATAAAACTGTTTTTTTTTCTCTTTTCTAATCAGTGTTACCAATTGAACGGATTCCCGTTAAATTGGTCAGTTTCGCGATGTTGGCAACGGTTTAGGTTAGTCTTTTATTCGCCGTCATGTTTTTCATATGGATAAGCCAGGTAATGTTACTAACCTTTTTTTTTTAATTTTTACTGGTGGTAGAGCTCCAGTGATGGAGCTCGCGGGCGTAGACACCACCGCATTACCTAATATACTTGCCGTTAAATTGTAGTGTTCAGCACTATCATGTTTCGGTCAGGTGGTAATGTACGGCTCTGTAATTTCCGGCACAGAGGCATAACACCTAATGCCTCAGGATTGGAGGAGTGGCAGCGCATTTGCATTTTGACCTCTGGTCATTGTGTGGGTGTCTATAGGCTACAGTAATCACTTAACATCAATGTGAACTGCACGCTTGTTTGCCAATTTTATTACATGAAAAAAAAAAAAACTACCTTTTGAACTCAATATGTGTGAATCAAAAAGAAATAGATATCTTAACGATAAATGTTTATTTAGTCTATGTGAATATGTTTGCTTATCTATGCACTAGATAATACTGATGTTCACAAAAAATCTTTAGGCTTTAATCTATTGGATCACAGCGGTGTTTATGTGATAAAAAGATAAGCATATAAAAGTCAGATAATGCTTTTACTTGTTGATATTTACTTACTATTTTAAATATTAATACGTACTTTCTGTGTACATTTTTCTAATACAACTAATTTATTTGAAAATTATTTATAAATTGTATGTAAAGAGCTCCATAAATAACTCCATCAACTATCGACATAGTCGATACACATAATATAAAAATATATACATACTGGACATGATTGAAGATCCTCAATAAAAAAATGAATTAACATACTTTAAAACCGGATTCTTTATAAATACTCCTAATAAGATTCCAATAGGAATTTTAAATATAGTAATTAATAAGGTATTTTATGATTTATTTTTCCTCGTTCAAGGAACAAATGACTACAAATCGAATGGATAGATAACCAAAATTGCTATCGATATATCAAATTAAGATATCGATGTAAAACGCATCTCTATACATGAGATCATGCATCGCAGGACCAAGTATAACAATAATTATGTAAATACATGCGCTGGCGCAGGGCGCGTAGCTTTTGCATTTGAAGGCAGTGTCATGGCGACCGCCTGCCAGAGCAGACGCCCGTGCGTCGCTTACAAAACAAACTAATTTTTACGGCAATTTATTGATAAAAAACACATTTTTATACATGTGAAAAATACGCATAAGTGATAAATGGATTTAGTGCAATATTTGTTTCATATGAAAAGGTTACCATGTGTTTTTTGCAGTGTCTTTTTGCATGCCGAGCTTACGAGATTCTCGGCGTTAATTTGATTTTTCAAATGAGGCTGTGAAGTGATATGTGGTGATCAGATTTCTAATATGCATATCGTGTTGCCTTATCAATTACATCCTATGTACAAACAACTTGATAACGGTGTCTTCATTACGAATGTTGTGATGCTTATGACATAATAAAAGCTTGGGTAATGTGATTAATTATTGTAAATATCTTGTGTTGAGGAGTTTAATTCACATTCTCTTGATGTTTTTATCAAAAACAGATATTCAGTGTGATACAAAGCTGATGTTAATCGTGGGATTATTTCTGGACTATTTATAGAATATAATTTTTATTTAGAACTAGGAAACTTTTGAATAACTCGAAAGATAATTTTATGATATTCAAAAAAATCGGGGACTAGTTCAATTTCTTGAGTAATAAATTTAAAAAAAAGTCTCAGTCCCATATGATACTAGATATAAACCTGTGTCGTTGGTGCCGTTGTACGCAGACAGCACAAACACAAACTCCCAGACCAGAAACATATATCTGTATTCCATGCAAGTACCTATTTGTCCCAGTATGGGGATCGAACCCGTGACTCTCGATTCAAACATCACGCACCGCTGGAACAATTGACTTGTCAAAGTTGTATTTAGGTTATTATGCCCGTAATAAAACATGTTACCTACACAGTAAAAAAATACGGTGACGTAGAACTTGGAGTATGTATTCTATTAGTAGTTTGATTTAGACGGTCATTTCTTGTGTTATAAAATAGACAGAAAACTAAAACTTGTTTATCCTTAAAAGCCTCCAATGCTTGATCACTATTGCTCCTTTTTTATTCACGGCGAATTTGAAGATCCTTGACCCTATGGATTTTATCTCTCATTTGGTCAAGGTGGGTCAGGTTTGGCCTACCTCGACTGTTGTGAGTATCATTGACATTAAACTATTTTACGGGTTTATCTTGCGTGTATTTAACTAATTTCGGTAACATTTCAACTACCGTGGACCCGGGCGAGATGAATAGATAAAAATCATTTTATTACAATGAGTGTAGCGCGCTATTACCCATAATAAAATGACAACTACCTACTTAAAAGTTATTACGAAAAAAAGGGTATTACGATACAAATCACTTTATTTGATCAAGAAAGATATGCTATATGAACAGAAAGAAACAGAGTATCAATTAACGAAATACGAATTGCAATTCATTGATGATCGTGAATAGCAATTCAATTCATCTTGATTGCCTAGATTAATAACCAACAACAAGACTTAATTTACTTTGTTAGGAATATAACGTAACAAATGATGATGTTATTAAAATCTATTTTAGTATCTATAAACAAATATGTATTCGAACTCCAATTGCTCAGTTCTTCGTGATGATTTTGAAACTCAAAACTTTGTTTTCATCTCAAATAATATGTAGCTTGTTTTATATTAATTCGCATTAACACATGCTTGTGAAATATATTTTATTTAAAGAAAAATGGAAAGAAAAATTTGACTTCAGGCGAGACTCGAACTCGCGGCCTACTGGGAATCTAGTCCAGCCGCTCTTCCAACTGAGCTACTGAAGTCCTGCCCGATTTGTCAAATCTTTCCTTCACATTTATTGCATTGCTTAATGGTAGCAGCAGCGCCATCTATTGCCAAACTATGCTAGTTAGGCAACCGATATAGTAGACTTTGCAGTTTATTGAATATCGTAAAGAAGTCGCCCAGTAGGCCGCGAGTTCGAGTCTCGCCTGAAGTCAAATTTTTCTTTCCATTTTTCTTTAAATAAAATATATTTCACAGGCATGTGTTAATGCGAAATAATATAAAACAATTATTAAGGGTAAAGGCGACTTCTTTACAATGTTCAATAAACTGCAAAGTCTATTATATCGGTTGCCTAACTAGCATAGTATAGCAATAGATGGCGCTGCTGCTACCATAAAGCAATGCAATAAATGTGAAGAAAAGATTTGACAAATCGGGCAGGACTTCAGTAGTTAAGTTGGAAGAGCGGCTGGACTAGATTCCCAGTAGGCCGCGAGTTCGAGTCTCGCCTGAAGTCAAATTTTTCTTTCCATTTTTCTTTAAATAAAATATGTAGCTTCTCTTCTCTAGCTGTAAGACGCCTTCTCCTATTATGTAATATCACTCATATTCTTTTCATTTATCGTAAAAATCAAATAATCTACTCCAGTCTCCCGGACTGAACACAATCTTGCAATCAGCATTTCTACCATTGACAGTTTTATCTTAGACTATGACAGTAAAGAATATCTTCCTATCTGGTAGGAAGATTTTTTTAAGTGACGGATATTCATCCAAACCATTTCATTGGTCCACGTTTAATATTAGGTCAATCCGTGTGTTTTATAAATCATTAACCTAATCCTTCGACCATATCGCCGGTTTTGAAGTAGAATCAGACGACGTTTTTACAAGAATCGTGAGAATTGACAGTTTGAAAAATATTATTCCTTTTCGAATATAATTTCCTAAATCTATCGTGAGAATATTGCTTGCGTGCAAACTGTTCATTTAGCAGTTATGATTCTGTATGGCTCTAATACCTATCACCCAGGCGAAATAACTAAGGCCTCAGGGGTGGGACAACGGATCCTGTATTTTGGTCCTCTGTAGGGTGCAGTATAATTCACTTACCATCAATGTGAGTTCTATGCTTTTTACCATCATCATAACATAAAAACAAATTGATTAGGCTTAGCCTATGTCTTCTCTTTTTCATTTTTTTCTATTTTGGACACTTTTTTCCGCTCTGTGAAATAGTTTTATTTCAATTAATGCAACTGACCTTAGAAAACATGACTTGAAAATTTCTATCTGCTCACTATCCGCATTACCATACCCATCCTAGGGTATGTAGGTCTCACTTAATCAAAGCGAATTGAAACAAAGAGAGGGTTTCTCTTAAACAAGTCCAGTTCCGCAACTAGAATACAATCAGCTTACGACAAACGATTTGATAGTTCTTTATGCTGTTGTGATAGAGGTTATATTGCTATCGTTTGTGTTGGTTGGTCTGTCGTTGACTGTACATGCGCCTGCGCATTGTTCGGTGAACGGAAGTAGGTACAACACGTGAGTCAGAGCTTGTATCTGATCGAATACTGAATAGCATCGTCTCGTTTGGTTGGAATTTATGGTTGTTAGTTTTAAACATATGAAAATAGCCTCATTTAAATATGAAATATAATATATTACAAAATATAAAACAATCAGTGTTAAAAAGCAGTTGCTAAAAAGTATGAGTGTAGCTGTAAAGATAGCGAGCAAAAAGCAAAGTGTTTAATTTTGTGGATGTTCTTTTAAAAGTTTTAAGGACTTAGTTATCTTATATTTTTAGAAGTAAGAATATTTTACTAAGATCTTAGTCATCAAACAAAGTTACATGGATGTTATAAGTTATTCCTGTTGGTGACCCAATGTCGAAATAAGGAAATGCTTTATCGTCTCCAAGCTTAAAAAGCGTGACACTCACAATACATCATTAAAACTTGGTCTAAAAACTTTTCTTCCGGCTTCATTTCTCCTCATTTTATAGTTTTATTTTGAAATTTTTCAATTTATTATAATAAAGTTAGATATAAATTATGTTGTAATTTCAAAAATATCTTTTTCAACTTTACGGTTTACTCCATCCGCTTGGCAGTTTGTCATTCAAGTATCATTTCAGTCTAGTTTTCATTTAAGGTTTGATCCTTTTAACCTTTTTAACTTCGTATCAAGGTTATTGTCAAGTCTCCAAAACGTGAGTGATTTCTAAGTCTGATTTCTTTTTCACCTATCAAACTAAATGACAAAAATTAAATTGACACAATTAATGCAAAAATTCGTGAATAGCGTGAAATTTGTAACCAGAATTGACACAATTGAAAGGTACTTAATATTAAACTTTAAACTACGCTACTGTGTGTTGTTATTTTAAACTTTATCGAAGAAAACTCCTTTATTGGAAACTAATCATACAAATTGCTACCTAGGTAGTTGAGGAGCCGAAAAAAGCGTTCTTAGCTAACATTACTTAAATCTGCTTTTAGTTTCAATACTTCCCAACTGTCAATATGTCACAATTGACAGTTAACGAAGAACGTGTGTAACAATATCGCTAAGTACATTTTCCATAAATACAAACCAACAATGACCTACTTACACCTTCCGTTTCGTTTCTAATTTCCATTTGTTCTGAACTGCATCTAGATCCTCAGATTATACCTGCTGCACGTCAATCCCAGCGCTGCTACCTTCCGCATACAAAGCAGTGTCAATTTGCAGACACGATTCTCATTTTTCCGATTCAAGTTTCTTTTGTGTCATTACTTGAACTATTGATTATGGAGTACTGAAATTACTACAATAGGTTCAAAAAGATTTGTTGTTTTCCGGAACCAAATTAAGATGTGCCCATTGTACTTTTAATTGGAATAATGAGAACAGAAATTCAACGATAGTAAAAAACTGATTCAGCTTTCGCTACTATTTTGGGCATACCTACATATTTTATTTAAAGAAAATTCGCAAATCGCATTTCACAAGCATGTGTTAATGCGAAATAATATAAAACAATCATACCTACATAATACAAAGTTCGCCAAAAATTAAGCGATTTCAAAAATCGTAACTTTTGAAGAATGCGTCTCCAAGATGGACCCGTAGAAAACTTATCCCAAATGATTTACAACATTCGAAGATTTAGACAGCAAAACTTATCAATATCTATTTTATGTTAATTTCATCTATAGTTTCATTTCGATTGAATATTTTCCGGGAATTTTTCAATACATTTTAATTTCTATTGACTTCGAACTGCATTTTGCTTAGATTATAAACGCCGACGGTCTGTCACTCCACAATCCCAATGCTGCCACCATTCGCATACAAAACGACGTCATTTTTATGCAGACCAGGCACGACTCAAATGTCGGGCGATTTATTTTCACTGCTATTTCAAGTGAAATTCACTTTCTGCTTTACTGTGAATCCATTTTCTTGGGTGAATTCGGAAATAGCTTGATCAATTATTGTTGTACAAAATACTTTCTGTTTGGTATTTAGTTACTACCGACAAATAGATTCAAAAATAGAATATTCTGTGAAAATAGAAGCTTCTCAAAGTTTTGGAGCATGTTTGATTGATTATGAGTATTGAGTGATTGTGTATAGTGTGGACTTTGGATGCTATAAATAATAAAAATAATAAAATACGCTTACACTCACAGCCCCACAGTAGGTATAAACCTGTGTCGTGGGTGCCGTTGTACACAAACAACACATACACAAACACCCAGACCCGAAACAAATATCTGTAGGCCACACAAATATTTGTCCCGGTGCGGGGATCGAACCCGCGACCCTTCGAATCAAACGGTCATCTCACACCGCTGGACTAACCGGGTCGTCAAGCTATGATAAGCATAATTAGAAGACACTGATCTCTTTTGTGGGTTTGTAAGCCAAGTCCATGGAAGACTACTATTTCTTGGGGATCTCCACGATGTATTATTTTATAAACTACTCCCCGGCTTCGCGCGGTTGCAATATTACCTACTGTGTAGCCAAAAGCCTTTTTTTTCGATAAATAAATTTACTGGTGGTAGAGTTCCAGTGACGGAGCTCGCGGGCGTAGGCACCACCGCATTACCTAATATACTTGCCGTTAAATGGTAGTGTTCAGCACTATCGTGTTCCGGTCAGGTGGTAATGTACGGCTCTGTAATTTCCGGCACAGAGGCATAACACCTAATGCCTCAGGAGTGGCAGCGCATTTACATTTTGACCTCTGGTCATTGTGTGGGTGTCTATAGGCTGCAGTCATCACTTAACATCAATGTGAACTGCACGCTTGTTTGCCACTTTTATAACATAAAAAAAAATAAAAAAAATGGGCTATCTAACACTGAAATAATTTTTCAAATCGGTTCAGTAGTGCCTGATATTTCATATTACTTTCGTGATCCTTATGTAATGGATCTAGTAAATAATGTCTTATCTACGGCGACTGTTCTAAGCCAAGCCTAACTTCCTCGAAGGCTTTTCCTTCTTATCTTGTAGCTCACTCTCACAAAAGTGGTGGAGCACCAGCGCACGAATCAACTTGAGAACGTATTTTAAGTAAGACGGTAGACTTCTCTTAGTCTTTTGCCTGGAGATCTTTGTTAGGAAAATGGGTTGCAGATGTATAAGCTCTACAACCATGACTTCATCTGTAGTACATTGGATTGGCCTTTGCATTCTCCGCGCACTGGTTTCAATGCTTTCTTCAAGGCTATTACTTAATACCAAAGTGCAAGCATTGAATAGTCTTATCTGTGCAATACCTGTCACTTTTTCCAACTCCACTTCCAGCTGATGATGAATAATAAATAATTGTATCAGAATTGAATAAATAATGTTGTTGTAATAATGTTTTCACTGGTGGTAGAGCTCCAGTGACGCCAATTGCCTTATATACTTGCCGCTAAATGGTAGTGTTCAGCACTATCGCGTTCCGGTCAGGTGGTAATATACGGCCCTGTAATTTCCGGCACAGAGGCATAACACCTTAGGCCTCAGGAGTGGCATCGTGAACGCATCTGCATTTTGACCTCTGGTCATTGTATCGGTGTCTATAGGCTGTAGTCATCACTTAACATCAATGTGAACTGCATGCATGTTTGTCACTTACATTACATAAAAAAAAATCAATTTATTCTCAAAGAAAATGTCATGTTTATTTAATGAATTCATCTAAGATTATCGTCATTATCTATCAGATAGTGCATCGTGAACTAAATTCGTCATCCATCATAGTCACCGCGACATATTGCACTTAATGTAATTGCTGACCAACTTAGATTAGATTACTTTTGATTCCGTAGTGCTGTGGGTAGTGTAGATATAATCGGATTACCTAATTTAGCTTTCCTATTAATTTTTTTTTTAATTTTTTTTTTATATGTAATGGAAGTGGTAAACAAGCATGCAGTTCACATTGATGTTAAGTGATGACTGCAGCCTGTAGACACCCACACAAAGACCAAGGTCAAAATGCAGATGCGTTACCACTCCTGAGGCCTAAGGTCTTATGCCTCTGTGCCGGAAATTACAGGGCCGTACATTACCACCTGACCGGAACACGATAGTGTTGAACACTACCATTTAGCGGCAAGTATATTAGGTAATGCGGTGGTGCCTACGCCCGCGAGCTCCGTCACTGGAGCTCTACCACCAGTAAACCTTGTCTTAACCTATCTTCAAGATGAAGACTACAAAACGAATGAGCCTTTTCTTGGAGACCCCTCGTTTTCGTGTCACAATATTACTACTGCTACTAACTATACTACGCCCCATATTACTTATCTATACTTTAAATTAATTGAAGCGCGCATGGCCCAGCGGCTGGTGTAGATCGTAAGCGATCTGCTAGGTTAAGCACTACGGGCGCGGTCGGGTAGTGTGACGGGTGACCGCTAGTGGCAAATTAAATGCGCGTTTCCGGGCTTCGGAGGGCACGTTAAGCTGTCGGTCCCGGTTGCTATCGATGGATAGCAGTCGTTAAACCTTGTCGGAGGCCTTATGGGCGGTTTGAAAACATCCGACAGTGGGTTGGCCACTAACCCACCCACCTCCACCAATCCGCATTGGAGCAGCGTGGTGGAGTAAGCTCCAGGCCTCCCAAAAAGGGGAGAGACTCGTGCCCAGCAGTGGGACGTATAATGGGTTGCCATTATTATTATTATTATTAATTATTAATTAATTTAATGTTATAATATTATAAAGCTGAAGAGTTTGTTTGTTTGTTTGTTTGAACGCGCTAATCTTAGGAAGTACTGGTCCGATTTGAAAAATCATTTCATTGTTAGATAGCCCATTTATCGAGGAAAGCTTTAGGCTATATAACATCACGCTAAGACGAATAGGAGAGGGTAGGCAACATTGCACCCGCGCGAAGCCGGGGCGGTCCGCTGGTGTTATATAAATCTGAAGAGTTTGTTTGTGTTTGTTTGAACGCGCTAATCTCAGGAACTACTGGTCCGATTTGAAAAGTTTTTTCAGTGTTAGATAGCCCATTTATAGAGGAAGGCTATAGCTTACATAACATCACGCTAAGACGAATAGGAGAGGGTAGGCAACATTGCACCCGCGCGAAGCTGGGGCGGACCGCTAGTCAGTGATATGCGGCGTAATAGGCTGCAGTTGTCACCGGTAGGTGAACTGCTTGGTCGATACCATCATAATTTCATTGAAAAAGTTACAAATCTAATACCCTTTAGCTCCGAGAAACTCATGTCTTACCAAGAAACGTGTCCGCTGTACCGTGTTTACCTTATTTTACCATTGTTGTCGAGAAAGGCTAAATTAAGCGCGGATATGTACTTAAATTCTATTGACTTCCGTGTTTAGAGTTCGCCAAGGTAAATAACGGTGGTAATAAAAACCCTTACAAAGGCCGGTGCTTAATACGAGGGATTGCATCGTTTTGTAAATGTCTGTGATTACATTTGGGCTATTTGAATAATACTAGCTTTTATCCACTTCACTCCCGTGCATATCGGTTTTAACTTACTCCAAAATAGATGGCCTTTCAATATTTTTTTTAATGTAAACACGCATGCAGCTTACATTGTTGTTAAGTGACGACTGTAGCCTATAGACATGCACACAAAAACCAGAGGTCAAAATGTAGATGTGTTGCCGCCCCTGAGACCTGAGTTGTCATGTCTCTGTGATAGCTATTACAGGGCCATGCATTACCATGTGCTGAACACTACCATTTAGCGGCAGATTAGGTAATGCGGTGGTGCCTACGCCCTCGAGCTCCTGCCCTGGAACTGCCACCAGTAAAATAGTTCGACTAGTATGCATGCTTTTTTACGTAGGTGCACCAATTACTCCGTCAACTGTGAACCGATTTTGAAAACTTTTGTATCGTTTCAAAGGGTATACTTTGAAATAGTTTCTATTCCCACCAAGCTGGGAATGCTGGGATCTGATGATGACCTCATAGAAAGATCGAGGGAATCCCTCAATATATGGACATGTAGAGTTTTAGTTGTTGTTTTAATGTATATATATGTACTTGCCAGTGGCTGAAGCGTGGATGGCCCCGCGGCTGGTGTAGATCATAAGCGATCTACTCGGTTAAGCATTACGGGCGCGGTCGGATGTGTGACCGCTAGGGGCAAATGAACATGCGCGTTTCCGTGCTTCGGAGGGCACGTTAAACCGTCGGTCCCGGTTGCTATCGATAGATAGCAGTCGTTAAACCTTGTCGGAGGCCTTATGGGCGGTTTGAAAACATCCGACAGCGGGTTGGCCACTAGCCCGTATCTCCACCATCCCGCATTGGAGCAGCGTGGTGGAATATCTCCTGCCTCCGAAAAAGGGAGAGATTCGTTCCCCCCCCTCCCTCCAAAAGGGGAGGGACTTGTGCCCAGCAGTGGGACGTATAATGGGTTGCCATTATTAATGGCCCTATCATCATTTCACGCTACTGAGCTCACATTGGAAGCCACAACACTCCTTAGCCGTGAGGAGTTAGAAGAAAATAAGTATAGTATCCAACAAGAAATATGGCACATCGACCTTAGCAAGGCGACTTCGGCTTATTTCGGGTCTGTAGAGCGTTATCTCTTTCGCACCTTACCTATTTGACGTTTGTCGATTTTGATCAAGTGTTGACCAATGCCGGACTATCAGTGCTTACGTAGGCAGTGTGCAGCAGAGATAACGCTCTACGAAGTCGAAACTAGCCGATTGTCTCTTTCCTTAACTCGTTGTGAAATATTTATTGATTGGCACTATAATAAGTGATGCTCTTCATTTGACAGTTTTTTTTTTATATGTAATAAAAGTGGCAAACAAGCGTACAGTTCACATTGATGTTAAGTGATGTCTGCAGCCTATAGACACTAACACAATGACCAGAGGTCAAAATGCAAATGCGCTGCCACTCCTGAGGCATTAGGTGTTATGCCTCTGTGCCGGAAATTACAGAGCCGTACATTACCACTTGACCGGAACACGATAGTGCTGAACACTACCATTTAGCGGCAAGTATATTAGGTAATGCGGTGGTGCCTACGCCCGCGAGCTCCGTCACTGGAGCTCCACCACCAGTTAATATCAGAACTGACATTTTATGAGAAGTCCAGCTTCCTGACAATGATTCCCATTTAAAATTAAAACGAACAATAAATAACTTACAAAGGAGTTAATGGAATGCAGTAAAGAGAGAGCACTTTTGAGTTATAGAGGAAATTTAATTCCTCCGCCGACTGTGGACCAGACGTCCATAATGTAAGGAAAAATTCAGCAAAGAGCAACTTTAATACTTTTCACTGTCTATGAATTTGAGATGCTTTCATTGTTTTGTGGTCGTTTCCACGCCAATATCTAAAAAGAAATAAAATATAATACGCATAGAAAATCTAAAAAGAAAAAAAAATGTCTTCGGGCAGGAATCGAACCTGCGACCTCAGGATAACCAGTCCAGCCGCTTTACCAGTAAGCTACCGAAGTTTAGTACTTTGCCTATTCATTCCTACGATACGTAGCCATGTAGGTATGTATAGTCACTTTATTATTGCTACAATTTTTTAATTGAAGTATATAGTGAAACTTATTTCTTATTTTATAATTACTTTTTGTTCTCATCAATTTACAATGTAACCGACGACACTGATGCACGGTAAAACTCTAGTAAGTTTGTGTTTGCATCATATTATGCTTGTAACTATATTCTTTTTATAAATAAATAAATAAAATAAATTCAAGAAAATACAACTACAAGATATACAAAAAATTACTTCTAACACACCATGACCAAATAGGTCGAGTACTGTCTGATAGTGTGGTCGAAAATCATAGAAATCGGCGTGCATGTATTAAGAGAATGATGAATGTAGAAGAATGGAGGTGTGTCAGGACCGGGATATCTGGCACTCCACACTCTCTGCCTACACCTTAAGGGGCTCGGCGTGAAGATACATACAAACTACTAACGTAAACATTGGCAAAAGGCTTATGATATATATCAATCACTGTCGCATAAGAGAATCCTGTAATCCTATGAGAAATGATGGAAATACCAATTTTGGCATCCATTATCTCGGTACTTAGACATTATCCCTGAATTTTACACGTTGTAACAAGTAAGGAAGGCATAAAATAGCGGCCAAGTGCGAATCGGCGTCACGTTCATAGGGTTCCGTACATTTTTTTTTATTATCACCATAGTGGCCAACAAGCTTGCACTTCATATGGATGTTAAGTGATGACTGCAGCCTATAGACATTTACACAAAAACCAGAGGTCAAAATTCAAATGCCTTGCTACCCCTGAAACCTGTGGTGTTATGTCTGTGTGATAGTTATGACGGGGCCATACATTACCATCTAATCGGTCCATCCATCTAACATGATAGTGCTGAAAATTACCATTTGGCTGCAGATGGATCAGGTAATGCGGTGCTTCCTACACCCGAGTTCCTACACTAGAACTCTACCACCTGGAAATTATTGAAGGGTTCAAATATTTTTAGATCTTTGTAATAACTTAACATAATTTTATGTTTAGCTAAGTGTCACTTTGTTATCTAAAACCTACTCTAATTCATTAACCCATAAACTATGAAGAATTCATCATCAATTCGTCATTTTAATACACCCTAAAGTAGGCGCAATAAAAAAATACTACGAATTACCCCCCGTGCCCTTAATTGCGGGACGTTACTCGCCTCTAGATCGTTGAACTCAATAAAAAGGACATTACTTTCGTTGCAGTAAGTATCTTTTAGTACCATTTCTGCATCTGGACCGTTAATTATCTTAGAGACGGTAGTTGTAAAAAATACTACCGCAGTAACGCGATGCGGTCTAAAAGAAACGGTCTGACTTCTTTATTTATTACACAAACATAAGGTTAATACGTACGTAACTTCACGCCTGTAATCCCCGAAGGGGTAGGCAGAGGTAAATGCATGCATTCAAGCATACATGCAAACACCCACGATTCGCCGGTTACGTTTTGGCCCATGTAACAGGTGGCGAGCCTGTTGACATCTCCGGGCACATTACCAAACTTTGAGGTACTGGGAAATTTCCAGAAAATGGAAAAATCCCAATAGAACCAGAGATAAAGGCTTTTTCACCATTATCTCTGATAACCCCCTACCCGGGAATCGAACCCAGGACCTCAGCGTAGTAGTAGTGGCCTGCTAACACTAGGCTACCGAGGCAGTTAATGTTTCAGTAAACACTTTTTACTTTTAGGCAGTACCTAAATACCTACCCTAATATAAAGTAACTTGCTATTAAATAAAAAATCATATTAAAATGTGAACCAAATGAGAAGCAGGAACAATCCTTTCCAAAAACATGAAATAAAAATCTTTTATCTCTGATTCAATTGGGAATTTTCATTTTTCTGAATATTTCTCAGTTCCTCGGAGTTTGGTTATGTGCCGCAATTTTTTTTTTATGTCTTAAGTGACAGACAAGCAAACGGGCCACCTGATGGAAACCGTGGTCACCGTCGCCTGTGAACATTTGCAACACCAGGGGAGTTGCCAACGCGCTGGCAGCCCTGAAGGACTTTTTTGTCGCCATTTTTGAAGAACCCCATGCAGATGTCTATAAACTGCAGTCATCACATAACATCTCATAGATTTTTTTCATTTTCTGGAAATCTCGCTATCACTCTCGGAGTTCGGTTATGTAACCGGAGGTTTCAACAGAATCTCCACCACATGGTGTTTCCTTATAGCTATGCGTGAATGCATGCATTTACATCTGCCTACTGCTTCGGGAATTCCATCATCATCCATCATCCATCGCCGTGTCGTAAAAAGTACACAACGTTTTTTTTTGTTCACTTTTATAATTAGTATTGTCCTATCGCCAATGGTGATTGTGAATATTTTTATTTAAATATACACATTAATTAAAATATACACAAAACGCTTCACTCTACAATACTCCCCGATACTCCCCGAGTCACCGATAGAATGTTAGACCTCAACCTACCTACTAGTAACGACTTACTAGTCTAACTATCAACTACTAAACGAAGCATTTTTTTAAAATCTTACAAAATTAAAAAAAAATTGTCAATTGTGTGTCAGTCCACGTACAGTGGAGGGTTTGGTAGTAACAAGAGTAAAAGAAGTAATGAAAAAAATATATATTTCTATGGAGTTGTTCGAAATTTTCGAGTGAAACACATTTGGTCGACTATTACTCCTCAACTTGTAAAGCCAAACGATAGTTATCCTTTTAATTTCGTTAGCTTAACATATGTAGCTACTATTGTCCTAACGTTTGAATTTCTAACAACAACCGTTTAGTTGGTAGAGGTGGGGGGACACTTGACTCTAAAGAAAATTGGCACTTTAAAGCTTAATTAGTCACGAACAGTTAACAACGATCCCTAACATTTTAGCAAGATTTATTTTATTTTATAAAAATAAAAAATAAAAACGATATCTGCGCGTTACATGTAGGGGAGGTACCTCCCCTAAATATGTATTTTTTCAGATTTTTATTCTATCACTTTGTCGGCGTGATTAAGGTGTATACTTGTGCCAAATTCCAAGTCTCTAGTACCAATAGTTTTTGCCCTAAACCGCGGACAGACAAACGCAGACAGACGGACATGACGAAACTATAAGAGTTCCTTGTTTACTACGAAACCCTAAAAACTGCTTCGTTCATACGGGTACGATCCTTATTCTAAATCAGAGTATTATGCATCTTTTGATGTGGTAAGAGAAGCTATTTTTAAATAACACGTGTAAATGTGTAACCAGGAAATGATATCGGTGCATCGTTTATTTTGATTAGGTACTAATTATAAAACAAAGGTTCTTTGATGTGTAAGTGAGTAGGTATATTTATAGTCTACTAATTGCGGTGCTCTATTTTATCTAATACAACCAGACTCGGCAAATGTTGTACTGCCATACAAAAAATTGTATGGTATTTTGGCGGACATCTATCTAATCTATAAATTAATAAATAAAAAACTCTGTAAAAATCATAATACTTTATTGTATTAGAAATAATCGTACAAGCATGGCTATTATGTGTCGTAGGTTTTTTTTTTTTATGTAATTGAAGTGGCAAACAAGCATGCAGTTCACATTGATGTTAAGTGATGACTGCAGCCTATAGACACCCACAGAAAGACCAAGGTCAAAATGCAAATGCGTTACCACTCCTGAGGCCTAAGGTGTTATGCCTCTGTGCCGGAAATTACAGGGCCAAATAGTAGTACATAGTAATCAGAAATCACGACGATTCTACATTTGTGCAGTTATTCTGTGAAATAGAGGCTATTTTGCAATAGTTTCGTCGGCATTTCGTCGCCAGTACAGTAAGTACAGTGCAGGACATTTTAATAACATAGACGCTGGCGTCGCTCCAGAAAGCAATCGAGTTCGACAAAGCGAAATAGTTCGCAGATTTGTCTTCCGTTGTTGAACTTTTGCGATGGTTCGGATGGACCCGGATGTCATTTTGACAGGGTTATTTCAGGGTACAAAGTGTATTTTCACGTCGAATTCCTCGAAAGGTAAGCATGTAGGACTTTTAAAATATCTGTCCTGGTTCTTCCGTACTTCTTCTGTTTTAATACTCACGCAGAGAACGTGAGTGGAAGGAACTGAAATTCCTTTTTTAAGACGTTTCTCTAAACGTCTTTGCAAACTTCTGCACGTTATTCTGTCTAATAGAGACTATTTTGCAATGGTTTTGTCGATATTTTGTCGCTTACACTAAGTCCAGTGTGAGACAATTGATGTAAAACTCTCTACTTTTTAACATTTGACATCTTAATCTTTTGTGTGTATTTTATTTTTGAGGTTTTTATGTAGAAAGATGTCCATAGCTTTCAGATTTTCAACATACTTAAAAATGTAATAATAAAACTGGTGAATGAGATACATGTGATATCTCATATATTTCTATTCAGTTTATTCATTTATTTTATAATAGCGACCCGCCCGGCTTCGCACGAGTAGCACTTATTGTAGATAAAAACCTTCCTCAAAAACCCTGTATCAAACATTTCAATGAGGAACAAAAAACGTTCACAACTTTTTGAGATAAGCGCATACATACAGACAGAGAAAATAGGGGGACTTTATAATATGTAGTGATAATTAGACGCCTGGATAGCACTTTTACGTCATTTTTTTTTAACTATCTAGAGTGAATAACTATTAATAATAATTAAAAATACATAAAAAATTAAAAAGAAACTAAAAAAAAATGTATATTAATATGAAAAGAATCAATTATTTACAAATTCCTCCAATCACCCATTCTAATATATAAAATTCTCGTGTATGTAAATGTATGTAACCAAACACCTCCGAAACGACTTGACCGCATTTTATGATTTTTCGTGTATATTCGGTAGATCTACGAATAGGTCGTAAAATATTTTTATACCTCTAAAGCGATACGAAGTTCGTCGGGACGATACAAGAACCTATAGTATTCATGTAACAATGAAGGTCTTTCGCAACACGAACGGGGCTCACAAGATTTCATAGACATTTTAGAATGATGAACTTCGATTAGTCTTTGTTGATATTTCATAAATTTCAACTCCAAGTACGGTTTTATCGTTTGTTTAAACCACAAGTTTGGTTTAAAGTTTAATAAGGATTTAAATTATTCGCTAAATTTAGAACAGGTTAAAAAAAAACATCTTAACGGCAAGTACTTACAGTGCTCATCAATAAATATTGCACATCGACCTTAGCAAGGAGACTTCGGCTTATTTCGGGTCTGTAGAGCGTTATCTCTTTCGCACCTGACCTTTTTGACGTTTGTCAGAATCAGAATCAGAATCTCATTTAGGGTGACAGGCACCTCTTATGACACGTCAAAAACATGCAAAATAAAATAAAGTGAATAACAATTGATATACATGTCAAAGAAGATAAAAAATATATGTATAGTCAAGAATATCACTAAAATAAAACTAAATATAATATGCTAATGTTAAAAATATATCAGTAGAATGTCTCATTTCCCCTTTACAAACTGATAACAAAGAGTAAAAAGAAAAGAAAAAGAGTCATTCTTTGTCATTCACCGGCAGAGTTCCAAAGGCCAATATGATCTGAAAAACAACCTGCCCAAAAAAACTCAGTCGGATCTTTTAAAAATATCTCTTAGGCATATTATATATTTCATTAATTTAAACAAACTTAAAATAAACAATATGATATCAACATTACATTTTGATTATTCCATTTAATTTATTTAACAACCTTGTGGACGGCACAACACAGCATATTTACTCCTTCGTGGATATTTTTTTTTCATTGATTTCGTATAGTCGTGTAATAATTTTGTATCGACACACCTAAACAATTTAAATTAGGTATCTAATTGTCACGAAGCTAAAAGATTCAGATTTAACAATTTTAACAGATGTGAACATTAATCTAATTAATGCGCTGGGAACGCAAAATTTGAAGATGCCAATAGCTCTTAGACCTTATTCTTCCCGACCCCAGGATCACCCAGGACTTTCAAATTAAACCAAATTTTAGATTTTCGCTCCTAGGGTTTATTTTAGTAAATCATATCTTTCCATCTACGTACAAATTTCTTCAATCATTGCTGTAAAAATCTTATATACTTGCCGCTAAATGGTAGTGTTCAGCACTATCGTGTTCCGGTCAGGTGGTTATATAATGTACGGCCTGTAATTTCCTGAACAGAGACATAACACCTTAGGCCTCAGGACCACTCCTCCAGAGGTCAAAATGCAGGTGCGTTGCCACCAACGCATCTGAATTTTGACCTCTGGTCATTGTGTGGGTGTCTATAGGCTGCAGTCATCACTTAACATCAATGTAAACTGCATGCTTGTTTGCCACTTTTATTACATTAAAAAAAACCACCCGCCAGGAAATGGAATAATGACCATTCCGATTTCAGCACATTCGCAATACCCGCTGATTTACGTCCCACTACCGTCTGCCGGCTATTTGTGGTACCCCACTAAACAAGACGTACGACTGTTTATTTTCTACATACTCAAACCGAACTTCAGAATACCGCTCCTTTGCGCTTAAGTTTGCTTATGTTTTGTTGCATTTAGTTGGGCTTATAAATAGGTAACGATGCGCGCATGGCCCCGCGGCTGGTGTAGATCGGAAGCGATCTATTCGGTTAAGCGATACGGGAGCGGTCAGGTGTGTGATGGGTGACCGCTAGTGGCAAAATAAAATGCGTGTTTCCCTGCTTCGGAGGGCACGTTAAGCCGTAGGTCCCGGTTGCTATCGATAGATAACAGTCGTTAAACTTTGTCGAATGCCTTATCGGTTTGAAAACAAACCATCTACGGGTTGGCCACTAACCCTTATCTCCACCAACCCGCATTGGAGCAGCGTGGTGGAGTAAGCTCCAGGCTTCCTCCCAAGAAGGGGAGAGACTCGTGCCCAGCAGTGGGACGTATCAAGGGTTGCCATTATAAATAGGTACCTACCTATAAAATTTATCATAAGGGCAGATTGTGTTATTTGTGACTTTGAATTCATACAATGTCAATACAAATTCATAGATGTCTCTAAAAAGTATTCACTTTCGATCAATGTGATTTGTAGGTGTCAAGTACACCTTTTTGCAATGCATGCATTCAAGCATATATGCAAACACCCACGACTCGCCGGTTACGTTTTGACCCATGTAACAGGTGGCGAACCTGTTGCCATCTCTGGGCACACTACCAAACTCCGAGGTACTGGGAAACTTCCAGAAAATGTAAAAATCCCAATAGAACCAGAGATAAAGGATTTTAAACCGTTATCTCTGATAGTCTCCGACCCGAGAATCGAACCCAGGTCCCCTAGCGTAGTAGCAGTGGCCTGCTAACGCTACGCTACTGAGGCAGTTAAAGTCTATAAATCTCTTCAATCATTTCTCTAGACATATCTATAGATTTCTTGAATCATCTCTCCCGCCAAGAAATGGAATAATGACCATGCCGATTCAGCACATTCGCAATACCCGCTGATTTACGTCCCACTACCGTCTGCCGGCTATTTGTGGTGCCTTACTGAAGTCACTAAACAAGACGTACGACCATCCGTCTGTCTGTGTATTTTCTACATACACAAACGGAACTTGGCAATAACCGCTTCTGTGCGCTTAAATTTGCTTATGTTTTGTTGTGTTTAGGAATAGGCTTGGTTTGTTATAATGATGTGTCGGGGTATTTGTGATTTATGACGTACTCTCATAATTAATACAAATAAGTAGGTCTGCCACAAGGTTTAGATTTTTAATTTACTGGAATGGAATGTTGATATTATATTGTTAATTTTAAGCTTGTTTAAATTATGGAAAATTGTAATAATATGCCTAAGAGATATTTTTAAAAGAGCCGACTGAGTTTTTTCCGGCAAGTTTTTCTCAGATCATATTGGCCTTTGGAACTTTGCCGGTGAGTGACAAAGAATGACTCTTTTACTTTTCTTTTTACTCTTTGTTATCAGTTTGTAAAGGGGAAAAGAGACTTTCTACTGATATACTTTTACATTAGTTTATTACATTTAGTTTTATCTTAGTGATATTCTTGACTTTACATATATTTTTTAAATTGTTTGACATGGATATCAATTGTTATTCGCTTTAATTTATTTTGTTTGTTTTTGACGTGTCATAAGAGGTGCCTGTCACAATAAATGAGTTTCTGATTCTGATTCTGATTCTAATTTGAAACCTACTCTAGCGACGTTATGCGCTTTTTGTGTTGGATAAAAAATGTTAAACTCGCGTCAGGACACGTGACCATTCGTAAGACGGAAAGGGGAGAGAGCAGAGAGAGTTTTAATCTATATATATAAAAATCAATTGCTTTTCGTTAGTCTCGCTAAAACTCGAGAACGGCTCAACCGATTTGGCTAATTTTGGTTATAAATGATTTCTGGAAGGCTTAAAAAGTTTGAAAATATGAAGAAATTGAAAGGAAATAGTAAAAACCACAATTTCATTGCCCATTCAAATAGTCCGTATCTATCAAACCTTTGACACATTATTTCATTCTGATGCAATACGAAGTTTGCCGGGTCAACTAGTGTAATACAAATTGACATGTTTGTGTACGACAGCGCAATAAATTAATTTAATTGTAATTAAAGCAATTCGTGCAACATTATTCCCTAACCATTCCAAAATAATGCAGTTTTCATTTCTGCCTTCACTCCCGGAGTTCAACCCGTTATTTTATTTATTAAGAGTATTTAATTAAAAGTTTTTTTTTTTTAATTAACCTAAGGTCCTTTTTTTAACCTTATTAAAATTACAATCTAGCCTAAAAGACTAATAAGCAATTTTATGCTAACTTAAACTTCTAATTAAATTATTAGAAGTTTAATTAAAAGTGTGACATCTTTTGATTATCTGTAAGCATATTTAGTATTCGTAATAAAAAAATCACGTCAACAAAGGCAATGTACTCGTATCTTTTATTCATTATTTCTATTGCCGACAACAAAGAAAAAACAGAATAAAATATTTAAGGCGGACTCCCGTACAACAAACGAGACGTTTGTCGTTTTTTTTAATAGATAATAGTGCTACACGTGTCCAACACGCACTTCGCCAGGTATTGAAGTTATATATTATTTACTTAATCTTATGAATTTGTAGGCCACGCAAACAAACCCGTATACATAGCTAGTCTTTTACATCCGTTTAGAGCCGTGTATAGTAAATTTAATTCCGATAAGGTAAACCTTTTCCCAGACAGACCAAGCAGAACTCGATATATCTACACTCGCACTAACTAAGCCCCCACATTTCCATCATATTATTTGGCCCGAGGCATTCTGTTTTATCTCCGTACCCTTCGAAATCGTCAACCCTTTGATACTTATCAAAATTCGTCATCGTATGTTTATTTTTGCAGTTGAAATAGCCCGGAGCTAACTCCAAATTAACTCGCATCCCGTGTATAATAATGAACGCTATGAATAAACTAATTCGTCACCTCATGGTTAGGATGTTCACACACTAGGCGTTACGGTCGCTGGTTTTGTATTTTAATCGACTGGAGGTTTTTTTTCATCTCATGGAAGTGGCACACAAGCATGCAGTTCACATTGATGTTAAGTGATGACTGCAGTCTATAGACACTTACACAAAGACCAAGGTCGAAATGCAGATGCGTTACCACTCCTGAGGCCTAAGGTGTTATGCCTCTGTGCCGGATATTACAGGGCCGTACATAACCACCTGACCGGAACACGATAGTGCTGAACACTACCATTTAGCGGCAAGTATATTAGGTAATGCGGTGGTGCCTACGCCCGCGAGCTCCGTCACTGGAGCTCTACCACCAGGTGGCAACACTTTCGTATACATGAGTTTATTTCTGTGTTAGTTAGCGGAAAAAAAGAATACAGTTCTTAGTAAAACATACTGTAGCATGTAAACGTCTACTTCGAACCAGAGATTTCAATATAGATGCGTTGCCACTCTAGAGGCCTAAGGTATTATGCCTCTGTGCTAGAAATTACCGGGCCATTAGTTACAGTTTTTGTGTTTTTGTGTGTAATAAGTATAAAACATTAATACTTTTTAATGCTCATGTCTGTTTGTTTTGGCGCCTGCACTAGTGACTATCACACATACTTTCTACATCTCTAACATTCGCGTAGTTAAACAAAAATTATAAATTAACAATTCATTTGATTTAGTTTATGTCTAAGAACATGAACAAGGTAAGAAATTACCGATTACCTCATTTTTCAAACGGTATCTTGTAAAAGTTCAATGATCAGTTAAATACGATTTTTTATAAATTCTACATATATTACCCCATGACTGAGAAAAAAGATGGCAGAAGCATCTAGCCAATATGCATGCCAAGCGTGGCGATTGTGGGATACCCCTTTTGGGAAGACTTTGGTTCAGCTGTGAACATCTTTCAGTTGAAATTATGATGATGATGAAATCTTTTATTTGCAAACTGGGGATGAATAAGAATTTGAACGCATGACGCCTTAGTGGAAACAGTGTTTACTAAATAATTTATAAACCCGTTTAAAATTAACAGCGTTCTTACGCTCGATGTGTACCCAACCTTACACCTTGTGCTATTCACACCTTAATTTTTGTTCCTTGTAAAAACACCCAAGCTGAAATTCGTTTCGAAACGTGATCAATTTCGTCACAATGTGTATTTTTGAATGTAATAAAATCCATCCATCCATTAACACCCACAATGTATTGTGCATTAGTGTTTTTGACGGATGGTAAGAGTGTACTGCATTCTATAGGACATATTACACGGCACGGTATTCAGGGTACGATAGCAAGGGTCAGGGTAGTGTAATAACATTTAGGGAGTTAGGGCCCTAATTAGGGCGACCGGAGCGGCCCGTGTATTTGTACTGTCATTGAGTTAAGGCGCTGTCGACCGGATAGTGTAATAAGCGGCAAACCACCGCGAGGCCACGCCCACCCTTTCTGTCGGACCCTGAATACCGTGTCGTGTAATAGCCTTTTAAATTAATTATATCTATACAAAAATCGGAGGTCAAAATGCGTTGCCATCTCCAACACCTAAGTTGTTAATTTATTAGGTGTTACGATATCAGGTTCTTCAAAAATGGCGTCAAAAGAGTCCTTCAGGGCTGGCAGCGCGTTGGCAACTCCCCTGGTGTTGCAATGTTCATAGGCGACGGCGACTTTCCATCAGGTGGCCCGTCTGCTTGTCTGTCAATCCTTTGACATAAAAACATATATATATTTTTTTCATTACTTTCAATGCGATTGAAAAATCTCAATAGAACTAGAGGTAAAGGATGTAACAACGTTATCTTTGATAGCCCCCAACTCGGGAATCGAACTCAGGTAGCAGTAGTGGCCTGCTACCACTAGAATACCAATACCGTTATGTAATATATTCATTTACATATAAACAATTCAAATTTATAAGCTAACCCTGAAAATAACGTTTATACTGCCTTTTATTGTAATACATCGTTAAAAAGGTTTTTTTATTTAATTAATAATTATGTTTGTATGTTTCTTCACGCCAGGTCCCTAACGGGCTAGGCAGAGAGTGTAGAGCGCCAGATATTCCGGTCCTGACATACCTCTCGTGCCTCATCTACCTTCATCATTCTCTTCATACATGCACGCCGATTCCTAAGACTTTTGACCCCACCATCAGACAGTACTCGACCTATTTGGTCATGGTAGGTCAGTTTTGGTCAGATATCCCGGTCCTGACAAACCTCTCACGCCTCGTCTACCTTCATCATTCTCTTCATACATGCACGCCGATTCCTAAGACTTTTCACCCCACCATCAGACAGTACTCGACCTATTTGGTCATGGTAGGTCAGTTTTGATCTGCCTGGGCCTCTGCAACCATTTACATTCGCATTGTATATCTGTTTAGTCATTCGCTCATTCGACATTCTTTCTATATGCCCGAATCATCGGAGCATGCCTTTTTTCATTTTTACACCGATACTATCATTCACACAAAGTCTCTTTCTTACATCTTCATTACGAACGCGATCGGTGAGTGATACACCGCAGATCTTGCGCAAAGATCTCATCTCGACCGTGTTTAACTAAATAATAATTAAATTATCAAAATAGGAATGTTTCCACTATTTGGCCGGTTCCCATGGCGATGGCAAACAAGATTGTATAATTGAATGATTTTAGGGTTCCTTACCTTATTGACAAAACGTTTCACATACGTTTTCGTGCATGCGTATGAGCAACAATTGCTTTTGATGTGGTACTCTCCTTAGTTGGAAGTGATTGACTCTACACTTTTTATACATATCTTCTTCTTCTTCTCTTCTCTATATATATAAAATTCTCGTGCCACAATGTTAGTTACCATACTCCTCCGAAACGGCTGAACCGATTCTCACAAAATTTTGTGTGCCTATTGGGTAGGTCTGAGAACCGGCCAACATATATTTTTCATACCCTTAAGTGATTCTCACAATTTTTTTTTTCCATTTTTGGACATTTCATTTTTTTATACCTCTAAGACGAGACGAAGTTCACCGGGGCAGTAGTAATATAAATAATTTTCGTGTCACAGTGTTTGTAACAATACTCCTTCGAAACGTCTCTACCGATTATCATGAAATTTTGTGTGTGCATTTGAAAATCGGTTGTAGAATATTTTTTACCACAAAATGGTAAGTATGGCTCACTCAAACGAGCTACGGAACCATAACAGAATAAACGAGTCTCACTTGTCAGTTTTTTTGCTCCCTGACCTTGTGAGCAGGAATTTGAGGAAGGCTTTTTATGCGTGTGTAAATTCGTCGTAGTAATGGTGTTGGTTGTATAGTCAGGGAACTGTCCGCTTATCCAAAATCAATCAAATATAGACTTTATTGCTACGTTACACAGTACATTAAAGTATACATAGTGCCCCGTGGTCAAGTGGATAGTTCTCCAATAGTACAAGTTTTTACAAGTGCTTTGAAAATTTTATAGAAAAAGCGTAACTCCTCGCCGTGTTCACCAAAGCTGTAGTCAGAGATATTAAGTGCAGGGTTCCGTTCAATTGCGAGATTACCCATTTTACATCTTATGCCTAAAAGTCACTGGTGGTAGCTCGCGAGCGTAGGCACCACCGCATTACCTAATATACTTCCCTTAATAATTGTTTTATATTATTTCGCATTAACACATGCTTGTGAAATATATTTTATTTTTAAAGAAAAATGGAAAGAAAAATTTGACTTCAGGCGAGGCTCGAACTCGCGAACTAAAACAATTATTAAGGGTAAAAGCGACTTCTTTACGATATTCAATAAACTGAAAAGTCTATTATATCGGTTGCCTAACTAGCATAGTTGGTAATAGATGGCGCTGCTGCTACCATAAAAGCAATGCAATAGATGTGAAGGAAAGATTTGACAAATCGGGCAGGACTTCAGTAGCTCAATTGGAAGAGCGGCTGGACTATATTCCCAGTAGGTCGCGAGTTCGAGCCTCGCCTGAAGTCAAAATTTTTCTTTCCATTTTTCTTTAAAAATAAAATTTAATATACTTCCCGTTAAATGGTAGTGGTCAGCACTATCGTGTTCCGGTCAGGCGGTTATATACGGTAATATCCGGCCCTGTAATTTCCGGCACAGAGGCATAACACCTCAGGCCTCAGAAGTGGTAACGCATCTGCATTTTGACCTCTGGTCTTTGTGTGGGTGTCTATAGGCTGCAGTCATCACTTAACATCAATGTGAACTGCATGCTTGGTTGCCATTTTCATTATATTAAAAAATATGTGAGCAGTAGGTACGTTAAATACTCATACAGTCCATTCATGTATGTTTTGCGGCACATATACTATCAGAGAACTAGTCGCTTTACCACACGGGCACTCTATACGTTTGTAATAAGAGCTATATTTGATTGATTTTGTTTAAGCGGAGAGTTCCCTGAGCCATCACTAAGCTGTTCAGGTCGACACCCTCGATGCCGGATATTTCTATTTTTTATTGACGTCATCAATTGATTTGCAAATACCGTAAGACTGGTTTACGCTTTTTGTTCATACGAAAAAAAATCATAGCATGCTTTACGAAATATTTTAAATAGGCATAAGATTCGGGATCCTGGGTTTGATTCCCGAATCGGAGGCTATTAGAGGTAACGGTGTAAAAATCCTTTATCTCTGGTTCTAGATATTGGAATTTTTTCCATTTTCTGGAAGTTACCTAGTATCTCGGAGTTTGGTAAGGTTCCCGGAGATGTCAACACGCTCGCCACCTGTTACATGGGTCAAAACGTAACCGGCGAATCGAGGGTCTTTGAATGTATGCTTGAATACATGCATTTCGACGACCCTGTTAATCCAACGGTGTGAAATCTCTATTCGAAGAGTCGCGGGTTCCATCCCCGCACCGGCACAAATATTTGTATGGCCTACAGATATTTGTTTCGGGTCTGGGTGTTTGTGTATGTGTTGTACGAGTATAACGGCGTCCACGACACAGGTTTATAGAATACATAATGTGGAACTGTGAGTGTAAGCGTATTTTGTATATACGTCTACCTACCCCTTCGGAGGTTTCAGGCGTGAAGTTAAAATTTGGTACGCAAAAAAAAAATAAATAAAATATATTCTGAAAGCATGATAGGTACGGGAGCGCCAAAAACTATAGCTCACTAAGTTCTGCCCGCTACTTGGTCCGCGTGTAATTCTAAATATTAAAATTTTCCTATATGTTATTCCAATGTATAACCTATATTACTGAAAAGTTTTATCCAAATCCGTCCAGTAGTTTTTCGGTCAAAGAGTAATAAACATCCATACTCGCAGACTTTCGCATTTATATTAGTAGGATATTACCCCAAAACTTAATTTAGCTTAATCTAAATCATGCAACGTAAGTACAATAGTGGTGAATTATCGCTAGTCCAATTACAGCATAATTAGTTAAAAGATAATGACTCCTAATTCATCCGTTTTGCTGAAGTAAGCGGCTTAGCTTAATTTAAACTGCGAACGAATTTAATTGTATCACATGTGTTTCAAATTTAATAGCGTAAAGATTCGGTTTAATACAGTGTATGGAAAATATACTTAGGAATTTATCGCTGTGTGTCTATGATATTAGCTACAGTCTTAAAAAAACGTACGTGTTAATTGTGATACTAGTAACATTTTTACTGGTGGTAGAGCTCAGTGACTGAGCTCGCGGGCGTAGGCACCACCGCATTACCTGCCGCAAAATGGTAGAGTTCAGCACTATCGTGTTCCGGTCAGGTGGTAATGTACGGTCCTGTAATTTCCGGCACAGAGGCATAACACCTTAGACCTCAGGAGTGGTAACGCATCTGCATTTTGACCTTGTTCTTTGTCTAAGTATCTATATGCTGCAGTCATCACTTAACATCAATGTGAACGGCATGCTTGTTTGCCCCTTACATTACATAAAAAAAAACATTATCCTGAGACTACATTATTTTATACTCTTTTCACAACATCTTTATGGAGGCACCTTTTTAATAATATCTTAATATATATAAATCTCGTGTCACAATGTTTGTCCTCAATGGACTCCTAAACCACTTAACCGATTATAATAAAATTCGCACACCATGTGCAGTTCGATCCAACTTGAGAGATAGGATAGCTTACATTACGCTATGACTAATAGGAGCAGAGCAGCGCGGGCGAAGCCGGGGCGGGCCGCTAGTATAATATATAAAAATCAATTGCTGTTCGTTACTCTCGCTAAAACTCGAGAACGGCTGGACCGATTTGGCTGGCTAATTTTGGTTTTGAATGATTTTTGGAAGTCCAGGGTAGGTTTAAAATGTAAAAAAATATGAAGTAACTGGTGGTAGAGCTCCAGTGACGGAGCTCGCGGGCGTAGGCACCACCGCATTACCTGATTTACTTGCCACTAAATGGTAGTGTTCAGCACTATCGTGTTCCGGTCAGGTGGTAATGTACGGCCCTGTAATTTCCGGCACAGAGGCATAACACCTTAGGCCTCAGGAGTGGTAACGCATTTGCATGTTGACCTAGGTCTTTGTGTGGGTGTCTATAGGCTGCAGTCATCACTTAACATCAATGTGAACTGCATGCTTGTTTGCCACTTCAATTACATAAAAAAAAAAAAAAAAAAGAAATTGAAGGGAAATAGTAAAAACCACAATTTATTTTTTCCATACAAATGGTCCATATCTATTAAACCTTTGACACATTATTTCATTGTGAAGCAATACGAAGTTCGCCGGGTCAGCTAGTATTATTATAATTTTATTGTGGTCTAGTCATTTTAGATTTCATCTGTGGAAAAATTCTTATTGATCTGAATTTTTGTGTACACCTCTAATACGCGTTGTAATGAAGATGTGAAAATGGATATTGATATTGTATCGGGTAATAAAGTTATTAAGGTCAAAAAGTCACGAAAATCAGTTTTACGCGAACATCTCGCGACACATTATTGACCTTTTGCTCGGGGGTCTATAGAGGTTATCATAAAAATTGTTTGTCTTATCTACAAAAAATGTCTGTTGATTTTTTTGTAAAACTCGCTGTTTTTGGAATAAGAAGAGTTGTGAACGCGACTACATCTACCAGTGGAGGTCGTTCGTATAATATAGTAGATTTTACCAAGTTCCAAAACCTATGTATTCTATAATATAAGTATGTAAGTGGTAAGTACAAAATGCGCTAGTATGAGATAGAAGTTTTTAAAACACTTAAAAATATTAATAAAAAGCAATAGAATTTACGCCTTGGTTTATGCTAGATATAGAATACCGTTTGAGACTGCATTGTAGTTGCTTGCTTAGCGCTATAATCCAAAAATGTTTATTTGTGTAGAAAAACGCTAGGAGTTTCTTATAGATTATTTCACGATAAACAATTCTTATATGACCTTTGATTTTTTTTGACCTTTTGACCTTTGTAACTTTTTCAGACTGCACAATATTAATGTCGATTTTTCACATTTTCATTACAATTTAATAAAGGTATACAAAAATCAGCTCAATAGGAATATCTCCGCAAGTTGTAGTTTAAAATGCCTAAATGACTGGACTAATGACAGTGATCAATGTAATGTGATAAAAGTAAGTGATAACAAGATGCATCTGCAAACGGATTTAAATTGTGAGATAGGCTACAAGACGTGCGAGATGGAGAAGGTCCAGATATCTGCGGAGGCGGAGATGCTGTATTATGAGCTCATCAGGGCCCTGGAGGAAGAAGAAACGGTATGTATGGTGATCATCATCATAAAAAATACCCCTCCATACTAGATTTTTGTATTTTATTACCTGCGTTGTTACTTACGCATTGCACACATTAAATACGCAAGCACGCGCGCGCGCACAAAATACACACACACACACACACACACACACACACACACACACCACATACAGGCGCGCGCGCGCGCACGCACAGCTATGGTTACAAACATTTGTAGTCCACGCAGATTTTATCAATACAGGAATGGAATTTGGACAAAGGAATGGTTAGTAACGTCATCGGGTTTCTCGAAACGTTCCTTCAATATAACATGGCCATTTTTTACATTTAGGGTGGGTTGCATCATCCATAGAGCAACACGGGCCACCGGCCGCCGCGGCGAACCGGAGGGGAGTAGCCATATGCAGGCCTTCCCCTCTGTCAAACTACGCCCAAATGGTCCTACGCCTGTCGCTAAGGTGTTTAAATATGTGCGTGAAATTGTTTATGTATATTGTTAAAGTCAAGGTGTGAGTTTCGTAGTAATGGACGATACTGACGGAATCTATCAACCCTGATAACTTTAACTATGACAAAATATACGTTGTGACTTTAAAATTTATAGAGTAAAATAAAAGAAAATTTTCAAATGTGGTTTACGTACTTCTAATAATGATAGTGATGAAGGTATATAATAATATGTTCAAACGTCAGACAATTGTTTATACTTAGACAAGTGACTAAGGTTCACAAAAGCATTGTAGGTACGGAGGAGCACTGTAAAATTTTAACGCGTCGTTGCTACTACATCACATTACCTACTATATATACCGCATTTGCTAGGCGTTTTAGTCCATATGTCGATACGAGGATCTATAATAAAGTTACAAAGACATGTGACATTAAGACTCTCAGTCTAAAAGAGGCTGAAAGTAAATTCATAATCTGGTTGCAAAAATTGACATATGACGAAACTGAACTAATACTGCAACATATTGAATAAGTGTGTATTATGTATATTATGTTAACCTATTATTATTATCTCTCGTCAGTACGGGGTCCAATTTGAACCCCGGACCTTTGTCAGGCTTGCGCGGGGACATAGGGGGTCCAACACGTAGAGGCCCTTTCGAGAATTTTGATCTACTGTGTAATGGGTTATATTCGGCGGGACCTCTCTCTGGCTGCATCAATAGTTAATACAGACACAGACAGACCCCGCAGAATATAATGGGACTATTGTAATAAAAAGTGATTTGCCAAACTTTGGGCTATGTGGGTGAACTGGGGGGACTAGCTGGCTGGGCTTATGGAGTGAGATCCGGCACCTGCCTATATTCAACATCTCACATTATCAAATCCTACTTTAGGCAGGTGGTGACTCGCCTCTCCTTGGTGGGCCCCCCAAACAGCCAACCCGATGGTCGACGGGGGGCAACACTGTAGAGAGAGGCTGGGGGTGTCGAGAGGTGTGGCCCCGGTTTCACCATCACGAGCGAGTAATCTCGAGCTCGGAGCGGGCTTCCCCGTTATTATGCCTGTAGACACTTCCACCCCCGAGTGTATGGCTCTTGCAGAAATTTAGACAACAGCCTATTATCTAAATTTCTGCAAATGCCATACCTCTAGCGCCCCACTCTGACCGGCCAATGAAGGCAAGCCAGAGGTGAGAGACCTGATGCTCTGTCCGGCCGTACCTCTGGGTGGCGGACGAGGCGGAGCCCAGTTCTCTCGGAGGAACTCGAGATGATGGTAAGGGGTGGTGTCGCTACTCACCAACAGCTCGCCACAAGCTGCTCTGCCCCCTTATTATTATTATTATTATATACATATATATATATATGTAAAGAAATACTATTTCTTTCTTCGCACTCTGTGTGTTTACTTACCATGAAGTTTGGTTATAGTTTTTAACTTTTTAATTGTCTGATTTTAAAGAAGAAACGAATTCAGAATGTCAGATGACAGATTTAAATATGAGTTGATTGACAATTGGATAATCAATGAAAATTTTAATATTATATTATTTTATGTTTTAAAAGTGAAAGAATAAACTTTCATTGTCGTTTCTTCTTTACAGGTTTGAGTTCATATTGTTTTATATTACCTAAATAAAATAGTCTCTGTATAAAAAAAACTAACAATAAATCTTCTTTACAGCAACACAAGGTTTATTTCTTTCATGTAGTAAAACAGACTTATAAAACGACAATTTTGTTTATAAAAAGATGCAAATGGAGCAGTTACGTTTTGAATTCACGATTTTACCGGCGAATGATGGTAAATCTAATATTTGTTGTGTAACCTCAATCACAACTAAAGATGAAAAAAAATTTGCTATACCAGAGGAATTACAATCTGTTGGATTTCACGAAGAATTAATTGAGACAGCTGTGTACAACAAAGTAAAAAATAGTTTAAAGAAAAGACATCAGACACGAAGAGTTTGGATAACTATGACAGATAAATTACGAGAAATTTACATAGATGCTGATGGTAACTTACAATTTGGAGAACAATATCTGGAGGAAATTGAACATAACCGAGCATCTGAAGAACAAATTAGAGATTCGAATTTATTGGAAGAAATGTTTACAAAGTTAATAGAAAATACACATGATTTAAAAAAACAGAATCTGAAATATGTCGCAGAGAAGTTTGTGATTGAGAAATTTACGAGCAAAAACTCGAATGCAAGGCAATGGATTGACATTTTTGAGAGAGAATGTTCTCGCTTCGGTATTATGAAAGATGAACAAAAAATTGAGATTCTCCGACTATTTATGGATAAAAGTTGTGTTGATTGGTACAGCTCAATGATTATAAAATTAACACTCAACTCAGAGTGGATAGTTTGGAAAGAAAAGTTGTGCGAGTCATTTGCAAACCAAAACTGGAACCAAGTGACCTATGCATTGTTATTTAAATATAAGGATGGTTCATTAGTGGACTATGCCATTAAAAAGGAAAAACTTTTATTGGACATGAGAAATTCAATTGATACAGGTACACTGGTGGATCTGATAGCGGTAGGTTTGCCAGGTTTTGTATTAGAGAAGATAAATAGAGAAGCAATGAACGATATAGTATGTTTATTCAATGAGGTGAGAAAGTATGAACATTTGGTAAATAAAAATAGGAATGGAACGTACAGAAAGTATGAAAATCAAAGGATAAATATTACAAATGAAGGACGTTATCCATGCAAAATATGCGTAAAATTAAATAAAGGGGTTCGCTATCATTCCGAAGCTGCATGCTGGTTTAGAGTTAGAGAAGATGATAAATTAAATAAAAGATATATTAAACATGTAAATAATTCAGTGATTGAA
Source organism: Macrosoma leucophasiata (assembly GCA_036365455.1). NCBI lineage: Eukaryota > Metazoa > Arthropoda > Insecta > Lepidoptera > Hedylidae > Macrosoma > Macrosoma leucophasiata. The sequence goes on from JAWQUS010000004.1 coordinate 15,482,801, forward strand.
GCAGAGTTAAATGAAACAGAACAAAAAAACTAGTAGTGACACCATTAATTAAGATCAAACTACTGTTAAATAATAAATTAGAAATTTATGGAGTATACGATTCAGGTTCAAATGTATCTCTAATTAATTCCAAATTACTAAAACTAAATACAAAAGGACATAACTCGAATGAAGAAAATATAGTAACAATTAATGGTGTCCAAAAAACAAGTGGTTTGACAAATTTAAAAATAAAAATTTTTGAAATAGAAGAAAATGTGGATGTGTACATCATTGACGAACACAAATTCAGATATGATTTCTTAATAGGATTAGATATGATAAAGAAATACAAGCTAGTACAAAATGAGGAGTTAAAAATAACTCAGAAACAATACTTACATGAAAAGAATAGTAAAAAAATGGAGAAAAAGATAGACGAAGGTGAAAATGAAGGTAATAAATATGAAAACGAAAACAAAATTAATTTTAATGAACATATCAAAGAGGAGGAATTTGAAATAAAGGTTGGTCATTTAGATGATGATAAAAGGGAAGAAATAAATAAGCTAATACAACAATATCAATCAGTTTTTGCCAAAAACAAGTATGACGTGGGAAAGGTTAAAGGATATGAAGCAAGAATAGATTTATTAATGGATAAATACTGCAGCAAGAGGCCATACAGATGCACTATAGAAGACAAAAAAGAGATAGCAGAACAAATAGCCGAATTATTGGATAATGCGCTTATAGAAGAATCTTATAGTCCATTCGCAGCACCAGTAACTTTGACATTTAAAAAGGAAGAAAATAAAAAATCAAGGCTCTGTATAGACTTCAGGGATTTAAATAAAATTGTAGTTCCTCAGGCTCAACCCTTCCCATTAATTGACGATTTAATGACAAAATCAAGAAATTGCAAATTTTTTACAAGCTTAGACGTTAATTCAGCTTTTTGGTCTATACCTCTACGAGTAGAGGACAGGAAGAAGACAGGGTTTGTAACTCAAGAGGGACACTTTCAATGGACTTGCCTACCATTTGGTTTGAAGACAGCTCCAGCAATATTTCAAAGAATATTGTGTAACATACTTAGAAAATATAAACTAACCGATTTTGCTGTCAATTATATAGATGACATCCTGATATTTTCAAACTCATTTGATGAACACATAAGTCACTTGAAACAGTTACTAGAAGCAATTCAAATGGAAGGATTTCGACTAAAATTTATAAAATGTACATTTGCATCAGATTCGGTAAAATACCTGGGACATATCATTCAATATAATTCTATCCAACCACTGAAGGACAATCTCATTTCGATAAAAGAATTTCCAGTACCAAAAACACAGAAGAATATTCGACAATTTTTGGGAAAAGTAAACTTTTACCATAAATATATACCAAGGAGCGCAATAATTCTTGACCCATTACATAATTTGCTAAGAAAAAATCAAAAGTTTGTTTGGTCTGAAGAATGTCAAAATGCGTTTGAAAAAATAAAGAGTCTCTTGTGTTCACAGCCAATACTAGAAATTTATGATCAAAATCTACCAATAAATATTTATACTGATGGTTCTCTGCTGGGTGTTGGAGCAATTTTAAAACAAGTACAACTAGATGGTAAAGAAAAACCAGTAGCCTATTTTTCAAAAAAACTGAATGGAGCGCAAAAGAAGAAAAAGGCAATATATTTAGAATGCTTAGCTATTAAAGAAGCACTAAGATATTGGCAGTACTGGCTGATAGGTAAATCGTTTACAGTCTACACAGACCATAAACCATTAGAAAACATGAACTTAAAAGCTAGAACAGACGAAGAACTAGGTGATTTGACTTATTACCTTTCACAATATGATTTTAAAATCAAATATTCCCCTGGAAAAGATAATTTAGAAGCGGACTGTTTAAGTCGGAATCCTGTATTAGAACCAGAGGATAATCTAGAAGAACAACTGAAAGTTGTGAACTTAATTACATTAGAAGATATTGTAATAGATCAGAATCAAAATAAAGAAATACAGAGAAACAATAATAAAATAATCAAAAAACACAATTTATACTTCAAAAGAATTACGAACAAAGAGAAAATAATAATAACAGAAGAATTCAGTATTAAATTTATAAAGCGAATACATGAAGATCTATGTCACATTGGAGTGGGACAAATGCTAACGACTATTAGTTCACTGTACGCAACAAAAAATTTAACGAAAAATATTAAAAATGTTTGTAGGAATTGTGAAATTTGCATAAAAAACAAAACAAGAGGACAACACAAATACGGATTAATGTCATATTTAGGCCCAGCGACAAGACCCTTTGAAATAGTATCAATAGACACAATTGGAGGTTTTGGTGGTTCTAGATCAACCAAGAAATACATACATCTTTTAGTGGACCACTTCACTAGATATGCATTTATTATAACATCAAAAACCCAGGGTGCACATGACTTTATAAAGCTAATAAATAAGGTCGCTGAAACCGAAGAGATTGGGATGCTCCTTACCGACCAGTATCCAGGTAAGGTAAATATATATAAATGTATATATTTATATATACATTTATATATATTTACCATTAATTATAACAAGTTACTTGTAATATTATGTGTATTTACCAAAAAGAAAGAAATAGGTTTAGATATTATTTTATACTATATAACTTTTAAAATTAAAATCTTGTGTCAACCGAATTGCCATGTTTGTTAATACAGTTGCTTTGTCTGGCACTTCACAATACACCTGAGTCTAGTGTATTTTGGTAAATAAATATATATTCATTTTCATTTTCAAACGAATTTCCAATGGATAATGGACTTGCCCTGTAAATTCGTGACTCTCGTCCTAAGTAATAATATATTCACATTTGCAAGTTCCACTTAGGGGACAATATATAATATTCTGTTACACCATTCATAGAACTGCACATAATTCGGTGTCTGTCCGTCGCACGCAGCTGTAGGTGACTAACGAACGAGGAACTATACTATTTCGTATTTCGCACTTGTACTGACATTGTTTTATTTGCTTAATTTCATACGTAACTTCACACCTGTATTCGCCGAAGGGGTAGACAGGGGTTGACAGATTGGCCGGTTACGTGTTTTTTTTATTATTTTTTTTTATTGTGGCATCGCTATTACCCATATCGCCAGTGTCAAGTAAAACGATATTTCGTATTTATTTAAGCAGCGTAAAAGTTAGTACAATATAGTCATCAAGTATAATATGTCACTCAAGTGAGTTACAGTCAAGTTATTTGAGTAAAGCGATGGCTACTTTACCAGAACATTAACAATGAAATTTTGCAGGCAACCTGAAAGGTCGTGTTTTTGCACTGTTATTCTATTTCACTATACACGGGCACTTTAACGCTGCTTTTATACGAATACGAAATATCGTTTTACTTGACACTGGCAATAGCGATGCCATAACATTATTAAAAAAAAACTGGCTTACTCTGACGCGTTATTAACATATTTAAAAATAAATATTTTATAAATTTTTGAGTTAAGTGCCATTATACAGTTTTGAAAATATGTACTTGTGAAATTTAATATTATTGAGGGAATAAAGTGAAACACGTATAAGCTCAATAAATGGGTATCTAAGCCTAAATTATGAAAGAAAATACTATCTATATTAATTTTATTATAAAACAGGTAATAAAATAAAATGATACTAAAAAAACAGGTACTATTAAAAAATGTCTTTCACATTTTTACAATGAACGCATTTATTACCATAAATTGAGATGTTTGCCAATGTGCAAACACCTTAACATTAACCAAAACTTATCTTAATTATTCATCAATTATCGACTTAGTGTGCCCATAAATCAGAAGTAGCGGTTGTTTAAAGAAAAACTTTAAACCCGTTTCATTATCGATAAGTTTTTGCGTCTTTTGTGAATAAATTATAAGTAATTCGACCACTTCTGCACCGGTCGTTCACCTTACTAATGGGTGCGGTTACACTCATGACTTTACACTTTATTATTCTCGCGACTGCGCATAATTATACGTAACAAGCGCCATTTTTTATATAATAGCAAAAAGTAATCTCCAAAAATCAAACTCATCCCTGAATGAAATTTATAAAGTAATTAATAATATGCTGTTGAATGATATAATAACTTATGATCATTATTGATTTCCTTATTTAATATATTACACTCATGCCTTTTGTCGTGTTATTCTAGCGAATGCGCGTGATTTTATGTAACTTCTAGCGCCATTTTTAATATTTAATTTTTTAATTAGTAGCAAACTCCGTATTGCCTCACAATGAAATAATGTGTCCAAGGTTTGATAGTGACGGACTATTTGTATGGAAAAATAAAATTGTCGTTTTTACTATTTCCCTTCAATTTCTTCATATCTTTTTACCTTTTAAACCTTCCCTGGACTTCCAAAAATCATTCAAAACCAAAATTAGCCAAATCGGTCCAGCCCTTCTCGAGTTTAGCGAGACTAACGAACAGCAATTGATTTATATAGATTAATAATTTGCTGGTTTAATGATATAATAACATAAATACATGATTGATTTCTTTATAAAGACAACGGCAAAGTTGAATTTGGAATTGGACATTCTCTATTTAAATACGTGGTGTGATTCTACACATTGTGTTATCCACAAAACATGTTACAGAACAAGCGTTGTACGTGTAGTTTAAATCTGATACGATATTGAACATGTTGTTCGATATTAACATGTGTTCATAACAGTTCAATAAAGGATAACGTGTGTACTATTAACACGAGCGTTATGCATAACACGTCGGAAATAATTTAAAGATCTTAGTATGTCCATCTTGATTTGTTGTCAATAATATTGATTGCTGGCATCAGGACGTGACGACCCCGCCGCCCACTAGCGGGAGAATATTATTCTATGATTCACCTGAAATTCATCAACAATGTCGCACTCTTCATTACTGAAGATCGTGCCCGTCCTACGAATTTTCGAGGAACACTTATTATTGTCAGTAAGACGTTTTTATTTTTAAAGAAAAATGGAAAGAAAAATTTGCCTTCAGGCGAGGCTCGAACTCGCGACCTACTGGGAATCTAGTCCAGCCGCTCTTCCAATTGAGCTACTGAAGCCCTGCCCGATTTGTTAAATCTTTCCTTCACATCTATTGCATTGCTTTATGGTACCAGTAGCGCCATCTATTACCAACTATGCTAGTTAGGCAACCGATATAATAGACTTTTCAGTTTATTGAATATCGTAAAGAAGTCGCTTTTACCCTTAATAATTGTTTTTTATATTATTTCGCATTAACACATGCTTTTTTCTTTAAAAATAAAAATATATTTCACAAGCATGTGTTAATGCGAAATAATATAAAAAATCATTAGTAAGACGTTTTTAGTGTGTTTTTTTATGTAGTTTTCATGGCTATTAAGTGGCAAACAAGTGTATATTTATTTTTTTGTCCTGGCTTTGATCACCATGGCTTTTGGGGAGGCCAGTGAGTTTGGTGACTTGGTCAGTCCATCTGGTAGGAGATCGGCCCTGAGGTCGTTTACCTTCTACCTTTTTTTTATGTAATGGTAATGGCAGACAAGCATGCAGCTCACATTGATGTTAAGTGATAACTGCAGCCTATAGACACATACACAAAGACCAAGGTCAAAATGCAGATGTGTTACCACTCCTGTGGCCTAAAGTGTTATGCCTCTGTGCCGAAAATTACAGGGCCGTACATTACCACCTGACCGGAACACGATAGTGCTGAACACTACCATTTAGCGGCAAGTATATTAGGTAATGCGGTGGTGCCTACGCCCGCGAGATCCGTCACTGGAGCTGTACCACCAGTGTCCAGTTGGTAACACGGTTCCAGTTTTCACGAGTCAATTTATCACTCTTTCCCATAGTAGTACAGATAACGAGGAGACATCTTCCATAAATATCTGTCAAATCAATTTAAAAATGGAACCGGCCGTGAGACCTTTTACCTGCAGAAGGATAGATTCACTCTCACTTTTTTTTTAATGTAATATATGTGGCAAGTGGCAAGTGTAACAAACAAGCGTGCAGTTCACATTGATACTCTACACACACAAAGACTAGAGGTCAAAATGCAGAAGCGTTACCACTTCTGAGGCCTAAGGTGTTATGCCTCTGTGTCGGAAATTACAGGGCCGTACAATACCACCATTGTTCTGCTTTGTCTACTGTCCCTTAGAAATGTGAAAAGAAGAACTTCTAAGCCAACGCAATCAGGAGATACAGCCGCGAGCTCCGTCACTGGAGCTCTACCACCAGTGAATGAAAAAAAACCTTCCTTAATTTCAATAACCTATGAGTAAATTGACTATCTTGACAGCTGGGAATGTAATGAACAAACTCTAGGATGCAGTTTTACTACTTCCTACTGCCTTGATATACGCGAAGACTGAATAAAGATACGTAAAGCATTCTATTTTATTTTATTTTTACAATATTAGGGTAACTAACAGCTAGTTGTAACAATAAATAGACATGTAGATACATGTAACCGGGAGTTACAGAAATGAAGGCAATTATAAGTTACCGCATACAGATAAGATGTAGGTATTTGAAACGTTAACAGTAGACGAACGACAATTAAAAAAATAAATACAAAGTTCTATACAAAAAAATAACAACACACGCACATATAGATTCATACAAGAGTTAATAATGCCATCTAATTATTAAAGTAAGCATTGTTAAGTAAGCTATAACTATTTTTAAACTAAACCAAGTAACCACGTATCCGAGTTTTGGCGGGAACCTTGAAAGAGACTTGTAGTGCTCTTATTTTATTTCGTTTTCGTGGTGTATTTTTGAGTCATATTAAATAAAGTTGGTGGCATTTTGTTTAACATAGGTTTATTACCGTGCCCGTGTAAATTGAAATAGAATAACAGTGCGAAAACACGGCCTATCAGGTTGCCTCCAAAACTTCATTGTAAATATTCTGGTAAAGTAGCCATCGCTTTACTTGAATTACTGACTGTGACTCTGACTGACTGACTGACTGACTCTGACTTATACGCAGCTTATTACGAATACGAAATATCGTTTTACTTGATACTGGCAATATGCGTAATAGCAATGCCACAACAATTAAAAAAAAAAAAACCTCGTATCCGTGCGAACGTAATATGATACCTACAGGATGCTCTAATAAAAAACTACTGAGAATAAAGGATGATGCTTAAGAAATTTGAGAGCCATAGCTTGAGCTCGATTGTTTTAAGCATCATTTTTTATGAGGAATATGACCCCTATCTATAATATGAAGAATACACAACAACGATCACGTTTGGACCAATGTCCATAATATTAATCAAAATCAGTTTAGCGGTGGTTTACTGGTGGTAGAGCTCCAGTGACGGAGCTCGCGGGCATAGGCACCACCGCATTACATAAGATATTTGCTGCTAAATGGTAGTGTTCGGCACTATCGTGTTCCGTTCAGGTGGTAATGTACGACCCTGTAATTTCCGGCACAGAGGCATAACACCTTAGGCCTCAGGAGTGGTAACGCATCTGCATTTTGATCGTGGTCTTTGTGTGGGTGTCTATAGGCTGCAGTCAACACTTAACATTAATGTGAACTGCATGCTTGTTTGCCACTTCCAAAACATAAAAAAAAGAATTAAAAAAAATAACACCTTAGGCCTCAGGAGTGGTAACGCATCTGCACTTTGACCTTGGTCTTTGTGTGGGTGTCTATAGACTGCATGCTTGCACCTATTTCATTTTCTGGTAGGTTGACTTACATTTCTTTAAATTATCCATTTGTAGTTATTAATCATTAAAAAAAAGGAATATCTGATGCTAATTATTACTCTGATTGCTGATCTTTAACATTAATACATAATATTATTATTAAGTACTTAATTATGAATTTGATGGTGACGAATTTAAGGCACACAGCGGACTCTCCGCCAAAATTCCATACAAACGCTTAATTTGGTCTCTATTACACAGACATCAATCAGTGACGTGTATTTATAGATACACCTGTGTGCGTAGCACGTAGAAAATACCAACCGTCGCCCATAAGACTTGACGACGATAAAATTTGACGACCCGGTTAGTCCAGCGGTGCGAAACCACCGTTTGATTCGAAGGGTCGCGGGTTCGATCCCCGCACCGGAACAAATATTTGTATGGCCTACAGAAATTTGTTTCGGGTCTGGGTGTTTGTGTATGTGTTGTATGTGTACAACGGCACCCACGACACAGGTTTATACCTACTGTGGGGCTGTGAGTGTAAGCGTATTTTTTTTTTTTTTTTTTTTTATTTTATAAGACGGAAGGAGATTGGGTGATGCGGGGAAATCGGGCGGGACGTCGAAGTGTCCATTCTATACGTAGTATTATTACATATTCTCTGTTTAGGGTAAGTGAGTCATAATCATAATACGAACCCATAAATAGCGCACGCAGATCTTTGTGTTGCTGTCTCTTTCATTTGTATTATCATGAGAGAGAGAGATATAAATACGAGTTTGCGAGAAACACATATTATTCTTAATAAGACGTTCTTAGCGTGTTTTTTAATTTAGTTTTCATGGCTATAAAGTGGCAAACAAGCGTATATTTACGACTAGTAAGAGATTACATTAGGTATCTGGAATATGATAATCTTTTTGATTATTTTTGTTTACTTATTTTAATGTAAGCTATATTTATGTGTGTTTACTCCCCAATCGCTTATTCGTAGACTCTGCCATGAACATTCAACCAAACTTTACCTTTTCGCAGGTATCGAAACATATTTTTTTTATATTTTAACCCATCACCTCTTTTTAATCATCAAACGTTTTAAATAACGCGAAAAATCCAACGTATTTCATATTCAACACTCGTTTGTTTATCGCCGTGAACCGATTTCGTGTAAGTAGGTACTGTTAAATTTTTATGAATGCAAAGAATATAATATGTGATAGAACGGAACGCACTAAAATATGCTGTAAATCCGCCATTTTAGATTTTAAAGTAGGCATTGACAGTGACGTCGTCATGGCAACATAAAACAACTTGTCAAAAAAAATTAAGATCGCGCCTTCAGTGCGACCGCCTATCGACATTGCTATTGTCGTTGTCATTGCTGTCAATGCAATAGCTCTTTTATAAGCAGTAGTGATAATATGATCGTTTTTCTTGCTTTCGTAGGTGAGAAACAAGCGATAATGGTAGATTATTTCGATTATTGTTATTTAGTTAAAGCAAAAATCGACATGAAAATTTGACAGCAATGACAACGACAATAGCAATGTCGTTAGGCGGTCGCACCCCTGGTCTTTTTAATTGACAGACGACGCCCTTAGAAACTGTCAACGCACTTTAGATAATCTTTGACAAGTAACAATACGGTATCGTTATTTGCCTTTTTATCGTACTTTCTAGGAGAGTTACTCTTCGTCTGTGGGCTCTCCCACAAATTATTACATGCAACCAAACATCACCTTTTCACAACTATCAAAACCGAACTCATGAATATTTTTTCAAACGTTTTAAATAATGCAAAAAAAAAACAACGTTTTTCATATTCAATACTCGTTTGTTTGTCGCCGTGAACCGATTTCGTATAAGTACTGTTCAATTTTTATGAATGCTAAAAAATATAATGTGTAAGAACGAAACGCACTAAAATATGCTTTAAATCCGCCATTTTATATTTTAAAGCATCCACTCACGCGAGGTCTGGCATAATTGCGTTTTATATTATTTTTCTTTTTTGTTTCACTCCGCTATATGATTTTTGTGGTTCAAGTTTTGAAATTATTGCTTTTGATATGTTTTACTAGTTGCCTGTCATCCATGGGATTTTATTAAGTTAAATTGTGTGTTGATTCTTACATATCACTGGATGTGGGAATATTCTTTAGTCTAAGCCTAGGGTGCACCACGACTTTTGTTAAAGTTAAAGTTATTGTAACATTTCACATCCTTTTCTAACTTAAAGAAATCTTTGTTTTATATTATTTCGCATTAACACATGCTTGTGAAATATATTTTATTTTTAAAGAAAAATGGAAAGAAAAATTTGACTTCAGGCGAGGCTCGAACTCGCGACCTACTGGGAATCTAGTCCAGCCGCTCTTCCAATTGAGCTACTGAAGTCAATAAACTGAAAAGTCTATTATATCGGTTGCCTAACTAGCATAGTTGGTAATAGATGACGCTACTGCTACCATAAAGCAATGCAATAGATGTGAAGGAAAGATTTGACAAATCGGGCAGGGCTTCAGTAGCTCAATTGGAAGAGCGGCTGGACTAGATTCCCAGTAGGTCGCGAGTTCGAGCCTCGCCTGAAGTCAAATTTTTCTTTCCATTTTTCTTTAAAGAAATCTGTTAATGTTTGAGAAGGATGTGAAGTGTTACAATAACTTTAACAAAAGTCGTGGTGCATCCCAGGCTTAGTAGAGCATCAGTGTTTAAGCACGTAGATGTAGGCACTACCTTGAAGGTCTTGAAATTAGGCAGTATCTTATCCACAGATTCTATTAGATGATGGGTAATTTCTTCGAAATGTTTGGCCAACTCATATGCGTTAAAGGCTCTTAATAATAAATAATAATAATGGCAACCCATTATACGTCCCACTGCTGGGCACGAGTCTCTCCCCTTTTTGGGGGGAGGCCTGGAGCTTACTCCACCACGCTGCTCCAATGCGGATTGGTGGAGGTGGGTGGGTTAGTGGCCAACCCACTGTCGGATGTTTTGAAACCCATGAGGCCTCCGACAAGGTTTAACGACTGCTATCCATCGATAGCAACCAGGACCGACGGCTTAACGTGCCCTCCGAAGCACGGAAACGCGCATTTAATTTACCAATAGCGGTCACCCATCACACTACCCGACCGCGCCCGTAGTGCTTAACCGAGCAGATCGCTTACGATCTACACCAGCCGCTGGGCCATGCGCGCTTCAAAGGCTCTTAATTGCAGTAAAAGTACTTGAGTTTTGTTTTCCAAAATAAAATGTTTAAATTTGTTGCTTTATTTTCATATGTATTCAGTCCGTTCTTTTCTTACCCGAACGAGTATTATAATTGTATAGATAAATATAGCTCTCTTTTAAACTTAACTTGGAAGTCTTGAAAAATAATATGTTTGTCGTGGGTGTGTGCTTCTTTTCCTACTCCAGCTATGAGCTGAATAGTTTTTTTTTAATGTCACGAATTTGACGAACTAACATGCAGTTCACATGAAAGTTAAGTGATGACTGCAGCCTATAAACAGCTACACAAAAACCAGAGGTCTGCATTATATGCAGACACGTTGCCGCCTCAGAAGACCGAAATTGTTATGTCTCATAATTATTATGGGGCCATACATTACCATCTAATCGGACAACGATAGTGCGGACCACTACGATTTAGCGTCAAATAGATAAGGTAACGCCACTGCATTTCATTGTCTGTGCCTTCGTCCACGAGCTCCCACACTGAAGCTCTACCACCAGTAAAAAGTTTAGTTCAGTTGTCGTTGGTGTGTTTTTTTGCCTACTCCAGCAAAGTATGTATAATATACTTGATAAAATACTTGAGTTAAAGTAAGTAAACAAAATATTAATTTATAAATCGCAATTAGTTTATCACTTGCGCCACCGTCCGCATAGTCCTGTGAAAGTAATTTAAAGCAATTTTCTGAAACGCAACAACACCGGTGCTAGTTATGCAACATTGTGCACTCGGCTTTATAAGTTTACATACTTATAAAGCGGCGTACACAAACTTAGCTATACCACTTACACAAGTCATTGGTTGTGAGTGTTATTTCCTCGTAATAAATTATTTTTTAACGCTTCGCGAGGCAATGACCAATAAAGTTATTCAGCCTAACTTCCTTTATTTTTGGCGCAACTAATCCTATAAATTTGACTATTTACTAATTATCAAATAAACGATCACTTTTGTATTATCTATATGGCATTCAATTGATTTGGGAATCATGACCAGGAAATTAAGATATTTTCCGGCATTTATGTATTTTTATATTATTAACTACTATCGGTAAACACTTAGCAAATCTTAATTAACCATGATTTAACCACATTTTTGCAATCGACTGATGTAGGTACGGGTCTGTTATTTGCGTGAGGCTAAGATCAAAGAATAGCAATGCATCTAAATTAAGGTCTCTGACTGCAATATGCATCCGAACTGTCTTTGTGTACACCTTTGGCGCATTTTGAGCTTGGTCTTTGTGTGTGTCTATAGGCTGCAGTCATCACTTAACATCAATGTGAACTGCATGCTTGTTTGCCACTTCCATTACATAAAAAAAAACATATTAGTATAGAAATGTAGAGGCCATTGAATAGGTACAGTAATGAATGTATTTTGTTAAGTCGTGTTATGAACAGTATAAAGTTCAAACACTGCGGTGTGAAGTCATGACTCATTTAAACACCCAGACGTGACAAGCATAGTGCCCACCGTAAAACACCTTATTAAAAATTCAAATTTGACGTTCACGCGCTGACACTGACAGATAGTTCGAATGCGTAAGCGCCGAGAGTGGCTTTTGTTTTAGCGACAACGACAACTTTAAATAGGTATACTTTAAATATATTGATGAGCCCGGTCAAAATAAACATAAAAAACAGTATGTACAAGAAGTCATACTTGTTTAGCGTAATAATCCAATATTGAAAGTAAAAAAAAAACGCAAAGAAAAATTTGACTTCGGGCAGCAGGTTCGATTTCTGCCCGAAGTCAAATTAATCTTTCCATCTTTTCTTTAATTTCTAAAGTTCACTCGCATGTGTTATTGCGGAAAATAAAATATTACAATCCAATATAGGTACCAGAAATATAATATGATATAACTAATTTCAGACTGTTGCTTTTATCTGCTTAGCTACTAACTTCAGACGGTCGTTTTTATCTGTCGCGCTATGCGCGAATCATAAAAATTCATTCTAATATTTTTTTCAATCGCGCCAAATTAAAGGGGCCCCCGTCCACGCACATATTTCCCCTCCCCCCCTCCCATATGATTGATACGGTAGATAGATTCTATAAAACACATGAAGAAAAACGCGCGAGCAAATAAAACGACATTTCCTTCCATAAGCTCTACAAATCTTTCATGATTCCCAGCGACCAGTCAATCTTTGGAGGCCCTCAGAACCGGAGGCCCGCTGTGACCGCGTGGTCCGCCACTGACAATTTGAAATAAAATTACAAATCCTCCACTAATCTGCGACTAAATACTCCCCGCATTCCACCTCCTTCTATTCCAACTCCTTTACTATTGAAGCCGTTCGGTTATGGAATTCCTTACCCATAGGTGTTCGTCAGTCTGATACTATTGATCATTTTAAATTTTCTATGAAACTGTTTTACTTATCCGTTTGATCAATTTAGTGTGACTTTTTGTCCGTTCAATTTGTTGTTATCCCTCTTTTTGCTTTACACAGTTGACATACATGTTATAAAATTAAATGTTAGTTTAGTTAATGTCTTATTAATACACCCACTCTAATGTATTCCTTTTCATCTGTTCTTAGTAGTGGTTGCCTGGAAGAAATCGCTGCTGAGCGATAAGGCCGCCATTTGTACTATACTTTCTTTTGTGTCTTAGTATTGTCTATGTACATATCGAAGCGCGCATGGCCCGGCGGCTGGTGTAGATCGTAAGCGATCTGCTCGGTTAAGCACTAAGAGCGCGGTCGGGTAGTGTGATGGGTGACCGCTAGTGGCAAATTAAAATGCGCGTTTCCGTGCTTCGGAGGGCACGTTAAGCCGTCGGTCCCGGTTGCTATCGATGGATAGCAGTCGTTAAACCTTGTCGGAGGCCTAATGGGCGGTTTGAAAACATCCGACAGCGGGTTGGCCACTAACCCACCCACCTCCACCAATCCGCATTGGAGCAGCGTGGTGGAGTAAGCTCCAGGCCTTCCCCCAAAAAAGGGGAGAGACTCGTGCCCAGCAGTGGGACGTATAATGGGTTGCCATTATTATTTATTATTATATATTGTCTATGTATTCATAAGGTGTACAATAGAAAATATTGTATTGTATTGTACAAAAGAAAAGTCCCATGTCTTCATTTTTTAATTATTTTCTCGAAACACTAGATACCTACATTTTACCAAAAACAAGCCTTCACAAATATTAAAATTATCTTTTATTACGAGTATTTACCATTTTAAAAAGAGAATGCGTTTATTACTGTCGCTGGATAGCTAGATGAGATCATGGTACGGATCTGTGGTATTTCCGGTAATTTCGTCTAAAAATAGATTTGTCAAGAAAAATCATAATCTTGAAATAGAATCGCAAATATGTAACTAAATTAATCATGATAGGTATTATTATAAAGTGGGTGTTAAGTCCGTGGTTTATTTCTTTTATTGTAAGTTAGGCAAAAAGAAAACCTATACCTATCCAATTTTTATTTTAAATATTTTTCCTACTTTGATCAGTCTAATTTTTTTTTATTCTTGTTACAGGTAAGCACAAGAGTCTTCGTCAACTGGTTTTATACTTTGGAACGTAGTGGATTTTCTGGTACATAAAAAAGTACTGCATTCGGAAAATCTAAGAATCATTTCAGGTAAGTAATTTGTTTTTAAAGACTGCTATGTGTTTTATTCAGTTTTATTCTCTAGGCAATATAGAACAATAAAATCCGGAATCTGAGAATTTACAAGTAACTTTTACGTAAAATACAACTATTAGAAAAATATCAAAGTGATTTTGAACGTCTTTCTTAATCCATCAATCTTTTGGAACATGGAACATTTTTCGCTTCGAAAAGATCGCAAAGATCTTGCCCTCGCCCCGATCCATAAATAAAGGAGATGTTGCGAGCTCGGCCCTGGTTCCTACACGACCTCAAAAAATGGGTAAATTAAATAAGAATCCAAAAAAAAAATACAATTAATTTATTCAAGAATATATTTTAGAGCTACAACCACATTTAATTCAAACGATTTTATCATTTTCAACTTTGTTAAACATGGCGGCGATACAGCCGACACTTGGGATCAATCGATTTTGATAGTATTTAGAAAAAATATTACTTTTTTCTACAAGTTCTATAATCAAAATACAATTAAAAAAATGAAAATGTCAAAATGACATCGATCGCCATATTCGCCATGTTAGTTAGCATTGAGTAGCAATTCTAACTGCAAATTATGTTTTGTAACTGCAAACAAAGCTAAATAAGTGAAAATATGCAGTAATAAACGTTTTTATATTGATTTTGCCTGTTTAATGATATTGTGTACAATACATGGCCGGAGGTCCATACATTTTTGCAACATCTCCTTTACCTTAATAATATTTCAATTTATAAATCTATATTTTCCGCTCGCGCTTGTACCTTGATACAGTAAATACAAGAGATGTTCGATAAGGAAACAGGAGATGACTAGCTATCGGGTTTTGTAAGATTATAAGCATTGCAAAAGACGCATCCTGCGGCCCGGTGCCGCTCGCCGTTGGCGGCGGTTTACACCGTTAATCAAATCGTACATCGATTTATTAGTAGGTGTAAAGTATTATAGGTGCCGGTTAGACAATTATTTGTAGTTTATAGTTGCGTTTATGTTATTATGGTGTCAGTTGTAAGCCTTATTCTTAAATTGTTAGAAGTTTAATAAGAGTCAGTAATTTGAAAAACGTTGCCCCTTATAGGTAGTTTATTTGAGCATAAAATATAATAATGATGGCAACCCTCCATACGTCCCACTGCTGGGCACGAGTCTCCCCTTCTTGGGAGGAGACCTGGAGCTTACTCCACTACGCTGCTCCAATGCGGGTTGGTGGAGATAAGGGTTAGTGGCCAACCCGCTGTCGAATGTTTTCAAACCGCCCATAAGGACTCTGACTAAGTTTAACGACTGCTATCTATCGATAGCAACCGGGGCCGACGGCTTAACGTGCCCTTCGAAGCACGGAAACGCGCATTTTAATTTGCCACTAGCGGTCACCCATAACACACCCGACCACGCCCGTATCGCTTAACCGAGTAGATCGCTTCCGAACTACATCAGCCGCGGGGCCATGAGCGATTCATATTTGAGCGTATAAAATAATAATTTGAATAAACCTAATGGAATGGTAGCATTAAGTGTATTGATTTGATGCGTAAAATCACTGACCACCATACGTATTGCGCATTTTATTCAAATCGTACAAACACCCAAGAAAACACAAACTTTCCGCTTAATCAATGCTACAAAATGTTAAACATTAGTTAATAATTTAATATTGTGGCACTCGTCCGGCCGGTAGAGTCGGGCGGCGTCTGCAATATGCAAGCGCCGATGCCTGGATCTGACAACTCTGTTCACCACCCTCCGCTCGTATCTTGCCGCGTGATCGTTGCTTATTATAATTCTAATGTAGTAGCACAGTATAGATACAAACACTATGGAAACTAAGCCCATTTTATAAAATATTTACACTCCACTGAAGCAATAAGAATGTCACTATATTTTAATTTTAAATAATGGTGTTATTATTTTAGCATTTACTGACCTTTAATCAATCGTATTGGGATGTTGACTATTTTTTATTGGTTAATCTGTAATAGTATTGGATAAATAAATACTATGTGTCTTTGAAACATATAGTCAATAAGTACTTAAAAGTTACTAAGATATAACGATTCAAAATGTTGCGAATAGTGAAATGACTCAAAACGGCCTATATAAAATTGCAGCACGTTATGACGTCACACCGCGGTACAACAGTTTACAAATAATAGCAATAGACATTAATTAGCAGTGGGTACAAGGATTAGGCGACATTAATTAGCAACCACGGGGCGGGCATAGTCGAATGACGAATCAAAGTCCCTAATAAATAATAGACACAAAAAAAAAATCTTTGAAAAAAAAATGACTCACAATTCGAATGAAATACGGTAATTCAATATAATATAAGCCATATTCCCGACAACAATTGAAACATATTTTTATTTTTAAAGAAATGAAAGAAAAATTTGACTTCAGGCGAGGCTCGAACTCGCGACCTACTGGGAATCTAGTCCAGCCGCTCTTCCAATTGAGCTACTGAAGCCCTGCCCGATTTGTCGAATTTTTCCTTCACATCTATTGCATTGGTTTATGGTACCAGTAGCGCCATCTATTACCAACTATGCTAGTTAGGCAACCGATATAATAGACTTTTCAGTTTATTGAATATCGTAAAGAAGTCGCTTTTACCCTTAATAATTGTTTTATATTATTTCGCATTAACACATGCTTGTGAAATATATTTTTATTTTTAAAGAAATGAAAGAAAAATTTGACTTCAGGCGAGGCTCGAACTCGCGACCTACTGGGAATCTAGTCCAGCCGCTCTTCCAATTGAGCTACTGAAGCCCTGCCCGATTTGTCGAATTTTTCCTTCACATCTATTGCATTGGTTTATGGTACCAGTAGCGCCATCTATTACCAACTATGCTAGTTAGGCAACCGATATAATAGACTTTTCAGTTTATTGAATATCGTAAAGAAGTCGCTTTTACCCTTAATAATTGTTTTATATTATTTCGCATTAACACATGCTTGTGAAATATATTTTTATTTTTAAAGAAATGAAAGAAAAATTTGACTTCAGGCGAGGCTCGAACTCGCGACCTACTGGGAATCTAGTCCAGCCGCTCTTCCAATTGAGCTACTGAAGCCCTGCCCGATTTGTCGAATTTTTCCTTCACATCTATTGCATTGGTTTATGGTACCAGTAGCGCCATCTATTACCAACTATGCTAGTTAGGCAACCGATATAATAGACTTTTCAGTTTATTGAATATCGTAAAGAAGTCGCTTTTACCCTTAATAATTGTTTTATATTATTTCGCATTAACACATGCTTGTGAAATATATTTTTATTTTTAAAGAAATGAAAGAAAAATTTGACTTCAGGCGAGGCTCGAACTCGCGACCTACTGGGAATCTAGTCCAGCCGCTCTTCCAATTGAGCTACTGAAGCCCTGCCCGATTTGTCGAATTTTTCCTTCACATCTATTGCATTGGTTTATGGTACCAGTAGCGCCATCTATTACCAACTATGCTAGTTAGGCAACCGATATAATAGACTTTTCAGTTTATTGAATATCGTAAAGAAGTCGCTTTTACCCTTAATAATTGTTTTATATTATTTCGCATTAACACATGCTTGTGAAATATATTTTTATTTTTAAAGAAATGAAAGAAAAATTTGACTTCAGGCGAGGCTCGAACTCGCGACCTACTGGGAATCTAGTCCAGCCGCTCTTCCAATTGAGCTACTGAAGCCCTGCCCGATTTGTCGAATTTTTCCTTCACATCTATTGCATTGGTTTATGGTACCAGTAGCGCCATCTATTACCAACTATGCTAGTTAGGCAACCGATATAATAGACTTTTCAGTTTATTGAATATCGTAAAGAAGTCGCTTTTACCCTTAATAATTGTTTTATATTATTTCGCATTAACACATGCTTGTGAAATATATTTTTATTTTTAAAGAAATGAAAGAAAAATTTGACTTCAGGCGAGGCTCGAACTCGCGACCTACTGGGAATCTAGTCCAGCCGCTCTTCCAATTGAGCTACTGAAGCCCTGCCCGATTTGTCGAATTTTTCCTTCACATCTATTGCATTGGTTTATGGTACCAGTAGCGCCATCTATTACCAACTATGCTAGTTAGGCAACCGATATAATAGACTTTTCAGTTTATTGAATATCGTAAAGAAGTCGCTTTTACCCTTAATAATTGTTTTATATTATTTCGCATTAACACATGCTTGTGAAATATATTTTTATTTTTAAAGAAATGAAAGAAAAATTTGACTTCAGGCGAGGCTCGAACTCGCGACCTACTGGGAATCTAGTCCAGCCGCTCTTCCAATTGAGCTACTGAAGCCCTGCCCGATTTGTCGAATTTTTCCTTCACATCTATTGCATTGGTTTATGGTACCAGTAGCGCCATCTATTACCAACTATGCTAGTTAGGCAACCGATATAATAGACTTTTCAGTTTATTGAATATCGTAAAGAAGTCGCTTTTACCCTTAATAATTGTTTTATATTATTTCGCATTAACACATGCTTGTGAAATATATTTTTATTTTTAAAGAAATGAAAGAAAAATTTGACTTCAGGCGAGGCTCGAACTCGCGACCTACTGGGAATCTAGTCCAGCCGCTCTTCCAATTGAGCTACTGAAGCCCTGCCCGATTTGTCGAATTTTTCCTTCACATCTATTGCATTGGTTTATGGTACCAGTAGCGCCATCTATTACCAACTATGCTAGTTAGGCAACCGATATAATAGACTTTTCAGTTTATTGAATATCGTAAAGAAGTCGCTTTTACCCTTAATAATTGTTTTATATTATTTCGCATTAACACATGCTTGTGAAATATATTTTTATTTTTAAAGAAATGAAAGAAAAATTTGACTTCAGGCGAGGCTCGAACTCGCGACCTACTGGGAATCTAGTCCAGCCGCTCTTCCAATTGAGCTACTGAAGCCCTGCCCGATTTGTCGAATTTTTCCTTCACATCTATTGCATTGGTTTATGGTACCAGTAGCGCCATCTATTACCAACTATGCTAGTTAGGCAACCGATATAATAGACTTTTCAGTTTATTGAATATCGTAAAGAAGTCGCTTTTACCCTTAATAATTGTTTTATATTATTTCGCATTAACACATGCTTGTGAAATATATTTTTATTTTTAAAGAAATGAAAGAAAAATTTGACTTCAGGCGAGGCTCGAACTCGCGACCTACTGGGAATCTAGTCCAGCCGCTCTTCCAATTGAGCTACTGAAGCCCTGCCCGATTTGTCGAATTTTTCCTTCACATCTATTGCATTGGTTTATGGTACCAGTAGCGCCATCTATTACCAACTATGCTAGTTAGGCAACCGATATAATAGACTTTTCAGTTTATTGAATATCGTAAAGAAGTCGCTTTTACCCTTAATAATTGTTTTATATTATTTCGCATTAACACATGCTTGTGAAATATATTTTTATTTTTAAAGAAATGAAAGAAAAATTTGACTTCAGGCGAGGCTCGAACTCGCGACCTACTGGGAATCTAGTCCAGCCGCTCTTCCAATTGAGCTACTGAAGCCCTGCCCGATTTGTCGAATTTTTCCTTCACATCTATTGCATTGGTTTATGGTACCAGTAGCGCCATCTATTACCAACTATGCTAGTTAGGCAACCGATATAATAGACTTTTCAGTTTATTGAATATCGTAAAGAAGTCGCTTTTACCCTTAATAATTGTTTTATATTATTTCGCATTAACACATGCTTGTGAAATATATTTTTATTTTTAAAGAAATGAAAGAAAAATTTGACTTCAGGCGAGGCTCGAACTCGCGACCTACTGGGAATCTAGTCCAGCCGCTCTTCCAATTGAGCTACTGAAGCCCTGCCCGATTTGTCGAATTTTTCCTTCACATCTATTGCATTGGTTTATGGTACCAGTAGCGCCATCTATTACCAACTATGCTAGTTAGGCAACGAGTTCGAGCCTCGCCTGAAGTCAAATTTTTCTTTCATTTCTTTAAAAATAAAAATATATTTCACAAGCATGTGTTAATGCGAAATAATATAAAACAATTATTAAGGGTAAAAGCGACTTCTTTACGATATTCAATAAACTGAAAAGTCTATTATATCGGTTGCCTAACTAGCATAGTTGGTAATAGATGGCGCTACTGGTACCATAAACCAATGCAATAGATGTGAAGGAAAAATTCGACAAATCGGGCAGGGCTTCAGTAGCTCAATTGGAAGAGCGGCTGGACTAGATTCCCAGTAGGTCGCGAGTTCGAGCCTCGCCTGAAGTCAAATTTTTCTTTCATTTCTTTAAAAATAAAAATATATTTCACAAGCATGTGTTAATGCGAAATAATATAAAACAATTATTAAGGGTAAAAGCGACTTCTTTACGATATTCAATAAACTGAAAAGTCTATTATATCGGTTGCCTAACTAGCATAGTTGGTAATAGATGGCGCTACTGGTACCATAAACCAATGCAATAGATGTGAAGGAAAAATTCGACAAATCGGGCAGGGCTTCAGTAGCTCAATTGGAAGAGCGGCTGGACTAGATTCCCAGTAGGTCGCGAGTTCGAGCCTCGCCTGAAGTCAAATTTTTCTTTCATTTCTTTAAAAATAAAAATATATTTCACAAGCATGTGTTAATGCGAAATAATATAAAACAATTATTAAGGGTAAAAGCGACTTCTTTACGATATTCAATAAACTGAAAAGTCTATTATATCGGTTGCCTAACTAGCATAGTTGGTAATAGATGGCGCTACTGGTACCATAAACCAATGCAATAGATGTGAAGGAAAAATTCGACAAATCGGGCAGGGCTTCAGTAGCTCAATTGGAAGAGCGGCTGGACTAGATTCCCAGTAGGTCGCGAGTTCGAGCCTCGCCTGAAGTCAAATTTTTCTTTCATTTCTTTAAAAATAAAAATATATTTCACAAGCATGTGTTAATGCGAAATAATATAAAACAATTATTAAGGGTAAAAGCGACTTCTTTACGATATTCAATAAACTGAAAAGTCTATTATATCGGTTGCCTAACTAGCATAGTTGGTAATAGATGGCGCTACTGGTACCATAAACCAATGCAATAGATGTGAAGGAAAAATTCGACAAATCGGGCAGGGCTTCAGTAGCTCAATTGGAAGAGCGGCTGGACTAGATTCCCAGTAGGTCGCGAGTTCGAGCCTCGCCTGAAGTCAAATTTTTCTTTCATTTCTTTAAAAATAAAAATATATTTCACAAGCATGTGTTAATGCGAAATAATATAAAACAATTATTAAGGGTAAAAGCGACTTCTTTACGATATTCAATAAACTGAAAAGTCTATTATATCGGTTGCCTAACTAGCATAGTTGGTAATAGATGGCGCTACTGGTACCATAAACCAATGCAATAGATGTGAAGGAAAAATTCGACAAATCGGGCAGGGCTTCAGTAGCTCAATTGGAAGAGCGGCTGGACTAGATTCCCAGTAGGTCGCGAGTTCGAGCCTCGCCTGAAGTCAAATTTTTCTTTCATTTCTTTAAAAATAAAAATATATTTCACAAGCATGTGTTAATGCGAAATAATATAAAACAATTATTAAGGGTAAAAGCGACTTCTTTACGATATTCAATAAACTGAAAAGTCTATTATATCGGTTGCCTAACTAGCATAGTTGGTAATAGATGGCGCTACTGGTACCATAAACCAATGCAATAGATGTGAAGGAAAAATTCGACAAATCGGGCAGGGCTTCAGTAGCTCAATTGGAAGAGCGGCTGGACTAGATTCCCAGTAGGTCGCGAGTTCGAGCCTCGCCTGAAGTCAAATTTTTCTTTCATTTCTTTAAAAATAAAAATATATTTCACAAGCATGTGTTAATGCGAAATAATATAAAACAATTATTAAGGGTAAAAGCGACTTCTTTACGATATTCAATAAACTGAAAAGTCTATTATATCGGTTGCCTAACTAGCATAGTTGGTAATAGATGGCGCTACTGGTACCATAAACCAATGCAATAGATGTGAAGGAAAAATTCGACAAATCGGGCAGGGCTTCAGTAGCTCAATTGGAAGAGCGGCTGGACTAGATTCCCAGTAGGTCGCGAGTTCGAGCCTCGCCTGAAGTCAAATTTTTCTTTCATTTCTTTAAAAATAAAAATATATTTCACAAGCATGTGTTAATGCGAAATAATATAAAACAATTATTAAGGGTAAAAGCGACTTCTTTACGATATTCAATAAACTGAAAAGTCTATTATATCGGTTGCCTAACTAGCATAGTTGGTAATAGATGGCGCTACTGGTACCATAAACCAATGCAATAGATGTGAAGGAAAAATTCGACAAATCGGGCAGGGCTTCAGTAGCTCAATTGGAAGAGCGGCTGGACTAGATTCCCAGTAGGTCGCGAGTTCGAGCCTCGCCTGAAGTCAAATTTTTCTTTCATTTCTTTAAAAATAAAAATATATTTCACAAGCATGTGTTAATGCGAAATAATATAAAACAAACAATTGAAACGTCAAAACTATAGCTCTATAATAAGCCTACAATCCCACCAATCCCGCGCCGTAAACAAACATGGCCGCCAATGTGTGTCCGGATATTACCGGCCCAAACCGGATTTGATGGGAAGAAATATTTGCTGGCTCAAATCTTTTCAATTTTCGCGCAAATCATTGCTTTTTAATTATTTACTTTGGTTATGGTTTGGTATTGGTTTTCATATGACTGAAGCAACTTGCTTATTCAATTATGTATAAGTTAGATTGATATTGAAATCTGTAACTAACTCTAGATGATTTACTTAGGTACTTAACTCTAACTTTTTCTCGCTACAAACTAGCTAGTAAGCAAATTTAAATAAAATTCTCCTATTGTTAATGAAATGAACATCACAAAATGTTAAATGTACAACCTTGTTTATACAATAATACTATTTTCCGAAGGGTGGACCTGGAGACCTGTAAAACAGGTTTTTTAAACTTTAGTTCAGGCTCCAATCTCCACAATAACATTACATACGACTGTCTGTTGATGTTGTATTGAATTGTATACCTATATTGTGAAGTACATGCTTGTTTGTTACCGTCATTACTCATTACAATAAAAAAAGATACATCGTTGCAACACGGCATTGATCAGTTCTGTCTCCATAATGTGACATCCTTTTGGTATGGAACCCTAAAAGCTAGATTTCAATGTGCTAATTGTATGTATTACCAGTTTTTGCGTAGGCGAATTGTTTACGAGCCGTGTGGGACGACACAGACAAGATCGGGTTGGTTTCAATAGTAATTTTATAGAACCGCATTTTTGCATGTTCTCCTTAATCCGATTCTTGTTAATCTACATAATCTTTGTGTTTTAATGGTAAGCTACGGCTAGACCTGAGATCCCGGTTGTAAAGATGTTCTAACTAGATTTTTTCAATTTATATAGTTTACACGTAGTTTGAAAATTGCAAACTTATAGAACTGGCGATCTCAATGCACATCCGTTCCTTCTTCTGAGGCTTCAACTGTAATTCCTCTATATTGGAAATGTACGGTACCTACTATTCCTAGTTGCAATCACAGAACTTGTAAATCTGCTTGATTTAGGGTCATCCCTATTCGAATTATCTCATTTAGCAGCTATAGATTTTAATAATGGGATGTGGTCAATAGTGAATCCAGCAAATAAAAGACTCAAGTCCGCCCTTCCTCTCTCCGGAATTCAACAATCAACCGTAACAAAACTTAGTCCAGTACCTCACAAGATGATTTCGAGCTCAAATTGGAGCCTTATTTTCATGACAAGCTTAATCGAAACTGAATCGATCTTTTTTTTGGCACTACCATACAGTGCGCGCTTTGCTTGATACAAGACGCATCGATTTATATACCCAATATTCGGTCTCAATACATTTTTAGATGACCTTCAATCGAAACTTCGATCAGTTAGTCAAAAAGACGTCCCAATTACAAATCTATAGATGAATTTTCTGTCTATTGTTATTGGGACGCTGACAACGGATCGATCAAAAGATCATTTGCAATTTAGATTGGTGCGATTCGTGATCGAAGTTCTATTATTTGGACCAATCGTTAGACACCATTCAATGATTCTGACGTTGTCAGAATAAGGATCCAGAAGTTGCTATATTTATACGAAGGATTTTGTTCCTGCGGCATCCACCGCGATCGACATCTCGTCCTCTCAACTTGAGAGCCTTAGGGTTACCAGGCGTCTGGATAAAGCCGGACATAGTTAGGCTTTTTATTAGAGACATCTCCAGTCAAAATGAAAGGTTGTCCAGCTTTTGTTAGGCTTTTTTTCATTTTGCAAACGAGTGAGCGCCGAGCGTGGTCCAGCGTTGTAGTTGAGGATGTACGGTCTTTTTACTCAAAACGTCCTGCCAAACTGGCTGGTCTATCCGGTTATTAGGTTTGGCATACTGGCAACCCTTCTCTCAAGCTGCACCAAGGTTGAAATAACCACATTTTTGCCACAACACCATTTTCAGTTAAACAGAACCAACGGTCGTGTTACAAAATAGACTGGATTCTACATATATGGCTGCATAATGTTATCCTGTTGATAGACCGCGATGGGCTGGTTAGTTGACAGGGTCGTTGAAGTTCAGTAGCATATTCATGGGTTCCGTATTAAATGATTCTGCTGCCTATTTCTAATAGAACTAGTTTTCGGATTCAGGATTAACACAACACAACTGAACGCTCCGCAAGACGTTTGCGAAATAGATGGAGGTAGTTGCACGTAATAATTTTTCAAACTGCTGTCAGACAAATGTCACCTCAGTCTGCCCGAGACCACGAAAGCTGAAAAGCGACCGAAACGTCGGGTTCGATTTTAAATAATCATTTTAGTTTAATATACGCTAGATAAATCCGAAAACTAGTTTTATTTCAATGAGTGTAGCTCGTGAAAACCATACATACTATGTTTCTAATAGAGTAAGATCCCAAGCCCGCCAGACTTTACTTGTTTTTGAAGTAACGTCGTTTCACATCGCTGGACTAAACGGGTCGTCATAAACAAAAAGGGTAGGCTCTTTTAGTAACATTTAACATTACGTGCTTCGGAGGGCACGTTAAGCCATCGGTCCTGGTTGCTATCGGTAGTAAGCAATCGTTAGACCTTGTCAGAGGCCTTATGGGCGGTTTGAGAACATCCGACAGCGGGTTCGCCACTAACCCACCCAATCCGCATTGGAGCAGCGTGGTGGAGTAAGCTCCAGGTCTCCCCCTAAAAAGGAGAGAGACTCGTGCCCAGCAGTGGGATGTATAATGGGTTGCCATTATTATAATTATAACATTACGTCCTCACGGAGAAACTTCTTCAAAAATACTAAGCTGCTACTGTTATATCTAAAATACAGAGTTCAAAGCCCGCATTCCAGAGGTAGTAATACTGCTTATTTGTGGATTACATTTAAGGTGTGAAGATTCCCATCGACACCCCCGCAGTTTTGAAAATAATGATCAATGACAAAAGGATGGCCCACAAAACAATAAAAACAAACTGTTTTGTGGACTCTTCCAAAAACAAAAAACGGGTCAAGTGTGTCGAAATGGCGCTCTTAGGAACAATTGAGAAATTGCCTATGTTATTTGAAATAGGGTATTACTCGTATATTTAAAACTAGCTGACCCGGCAAACTTTGTATTGCCTCAGAACGAACAGCAATTGATTTTTATATTTTTATATTTAGCATAGTTGGTAATAGATGGCGATGCTGCTACCAAAAAGCAATGCAATAGATGTGAAGGAAAGATTTGACAAATCGGGCAGGGCTTCAGTAGCTCAATTGGAAGAGCGGCTGGACTAGATTCCCAGTAGGTCGCGAGTTCGAGTCTCATGTGTTAATGCGAAATAATATAAAACAATTAATTGATTTTTATACAACGTGTAACAGGATTGAATGTACAACCCGAAACTCAGAATCGATAACCGAATCGATTTCAGACATTTTTGATATAGGTTATATTTTGTCCCAAAGTTAATTACAATCAAGGAAATTATGGTATGTATGTATCTTCACGCCGGGTCCCTAACGGGGTAGGCAGAGAGTGTAGAGCGCCAGACATCCCGGTTCTGACAAACCTCTCGTGCCTCGTCTACCTTCATCATTCTCTTCATACATACACGCCGATTCCTAAGATTCCTTGGACTTGATATTATGGTCTTGGTATGGAATTCGGTGAACAGTCAATACAAACGAAAATGCTAGTCTCAACGAGTTTATTAGGACTCGCTGAGACGTGCTTATCATTATAATTATGAATTAAAAAAAATAAAATAGTGGAAAATAAAAATTAATCTAATTACTCATCATTTCAGCCAAAATACGTCCACTGCTGAACAACGGCCTCCCCAAAGAATGCCACAACGAACGGTCCTGGGCCGCCCTCATCCAGCGATTGCCCGCGACCTTCACCAGGTCGTCGGTCCATCTTGTTGTCAATCTAATTACTAGAGTGTTAAATAAGGGTACGCAAGTTAGGCTACATCATTTTTTTTCGGTTCGTTTTCATGTGTGGCCGTAGGTAGAGGTAGGGTATGTAATATATACATAGGGTGTACATACTGTTCATACAAATTGAGGACGACTTATTTCTGTAATAAAAAATATTATGACTCGATTTGTTTACTGGTGGTAGAGCTCCAGTGACAAAGCTCGCGGGCGTAGGCACCACCGCATTACCTAATATACTTGCCGCTAAATGGTAGTGTTCAACACTATCGTGTTCCGGTCAGGTGGTAATGTACGGCCCTGTAATTTCCGGTACAGAGGCATAACACCCTTAGGCCTCAAGAGTGGTAACGCATCTGCATTTTGACCTTGGTCTTTGTGTGGGTGTCTATAGGCTGCAGTCATCACTTAACATCAATGTGAACTGCATGCTTGTTTGCCACTTCCATTACATAAAAAAAAAAAAAAAAAAAATTCTAATCGAGGTGTTAGATAGTGTGCTTTATTCCCGTTACATGTTGTATATAGATAACATAGGCAATTTCTTAGTCTAGGTTAAACAACTGCTATGTATATAGCAACCGGGACCGACGGCTTAACGTGCCCTCCGAAGCACGGAAACGCGCATTTTTTATTTGCCACTATCGGTCACCCATCACGCACCCGACCGCGCCCGTATCGTTTAACCGAGTAGATCGCTTACGATCTACACCAGCCGCGGGGCCATGCGCAATTCATATGAAATACTAGCGGCCCGCCCCGGCTTCGCCCGCGCTGCTCTGCTCCTATTAGTCATAGCGTAATGTAAGCTATCCTATCTCGCAAGTTGGATCGAACTGCACATGGTGTGCGAATTTTATTATAATCGGTTAAGTGGTTTAGGAGTCCATTGAGGACAAACATTGTGACACGAGATTTATATATATTAAGAAGATATTCGATGCATATTGACTGTAAGCGACGTACAGAAATGCACGAGTGATATAATATGGTTCCAATTTTCTTTTCAATGAACATAATCCTTAAAACAAAACTAGATTTTCGTGTATGCGTGTATGTATCATAACTTAGTTAACCCTCTGCCTCAAAATAACGCGTTAATCTATGTTCTTATGACGTAGATAGATGTATTCTCTTTGTATGTGTATAGCCAGGACTTTACTGGTGGTAGAGCTCCAGTGACGGAGCTCGCGGGCGTAGGCACCACCGCATTACCTAATATACTTGCCGCTAAATGGTAGTGTTCAACACTATCGTGTTCCGGTCAGGTGGTAATGTACGGCCCTGTAATTTCCGGCACAGAGGCATAAGACCTTAGGCCTCAGGAGTGGTAACGCATCTGCATTTTGACCTTGGTCTTTGTGTGGGTATCTATAGGCTGCAGTCATCACTTAACATCAATGTGAACTGCATGCTTGTTTACCACTTCCATTACATAAAAAAAAAAAAAAAAAAATATCGCAAAGCAAGTACCTTAAAATCCTTTGCAAGCTTTGTCAGTTAGGCAACCGAGTACCCTTATCTATTTTTGATTGTCGGAAATATTCACGTTATCCTGCTCTTTTTACTACACGACTGTCCACTGTCCAAAAAAGGAGTGTTATATTGTAGAATTCATGCAGATATTTTATTTTACCAAAACTTGAACTGTTTTACCTGGTACCTCACTTTTTATATTATCAGTACAAATCAATGAATTGATACTTGCAATGAAAAAAAAAACATTTTCAAGGCTCCGATTTCAATTCCAAAATCACTGATAGGTACAACTTATATTATACAAGCTGTGCCCGCGACTCCGTTCGCGTGAGAGTTTATGATTGTTCAGTATCTACCCAGACGAAGTCGAGGGCGCAGCTTGTATAAAGTAGCCTAAGTTACTCCTTATTACATCAGCTATCTGGCAGTGAAAGTCCCGTCAACATCGGTCCAGCTGTTCCCGATATTAGCCCTAACAAACAGACAGACAGACAGACAGACAGATAAACAGACAGATAGACACAGACAGACAAAAATTCTAAAAAATGTTGTTTTGGTATATGTACCGTGTATAGACACATATGCATGTAATAAAAAGCGGTTATTTTAATATTACAAACAGACACTCCAATTTTATTTATTTGTATAGATTTAACTCCAATACCTCGCAGAATCAGTATTACAATACATATTAACAGATACGTCTACTCAAATGCAATGGCTGATTACAGCAATTGCTTCCTGATAGCCTTTATCTGGCACCTAGTTATTAAGATGCTGCTGTCGTTCCTATGGGACCACATTAAATAATAATATATATAATGGTATTATGCTCTAATGAAATAAAGACGAATTGTGTTTGCTGATATAACAGAATTTCTTTTATTCTCATCACAATTAAATACAAGTTAAATATAATTTACACATTCTTAACAAAATAACTTACCTAAAATAACAGAAAACAACATTTAAAGCCTTTGCTTCTATTATTTAAACAGGACATAAAATATTTATTATTTCACGTTTTCTTGAAGTGTCATAAAATAAATATCTGACACTGTCATCTTTTAAATATGAATTCTATAAAGATACCACTACACTAGTAGTGTGTAGTGATATTCTTTACATATATATAAAAAGCAATGTTTGTTGGTATGTCCTATCTGACCAGCCCACGATAATGTTAAACACTAATCATTGCCTGCCCTGATCGGCCCTGTAATTTCCGGCACAGAGGCATAACACCTAAGGCCTCAGGAGTGGTAACGCATCAGCATTTTAACCTCTGGTCTTTCTGTGGGTGTCTATAGGCATAGTCATCACTTAACATTAATGTGAACTGCAAGCTTGTTTGCCACTTTCATAACATAAAAAAGGAGAAATTCCTGACTGTACCTTTTGTATTAATAATGATGCTGCGACGGTTAAAGAAAAAATCAGTTGTTTAGTTATAAAAACTAGAATATTATCAAAAAAATGTTCCTAATACTAAACTTGTTAGAAGTAACAGCTTTACAAAATACTTCTAAATCTCACTTCAAAACAATACATCGCAGAATCAGACGTTATAAATCAGTATTACACTATATATTATATTAACAGACACGTCCACTCAAATGCAATGGCTGATTACAGTAATTGCTTGCTGATAGCCCTTATCTGGCACCTAGTTAAGGCCTTGCTGGATCGATTGTTACTGTAAAACCGTGTTAACTTATAACTAGGTAATACTTTGGTAATTGATCTGACGTAATGTTCTTAGGCCAACGATTAACGACTTTGTAGTGTGCGTGTCTGTCGCACGCATTTCCCCCCGCAAAAAATGACAGACTGTTTTGCATCGGTAATAAACGCTATGGCTACTCCCCTCTAGTCCGCCGCGGCCGGTGGTCCGTGTTGCTCTATGTTTATAATCCACTTATTGTTTTCCTCTTTTCTAATTCATGCCAATAACAAAAAGCTCTAAACAATAAGCTTCCCCTTAACATAGTTCGGTGAACTCATGAACCGATAATGACCGACGCACACTATACTCAATAAACGCCTGTATCGACCTTGCTACTTTTACATAATTAGTTATGATAGGAATTAGCGCGTTTTATGTGTTTGTGTTTACTTTAATGTTTATTTATATAATATATTTGAAAGTGCAAAGAAAGAGTAACAACGAAAGTAACGAAATATATAATCTGAAGTAAATATGATGTAATTTTGTAAATATAATTATTTAAAGAAAAATGGAAAGAAAAATTTGACTTCAGGCGAGACTTGAACTCGCCTGAAGTCAAAATAATATAAAACAATTATTAAGGGTAAAAGCGACTTCTTTACGATATTCAATAAACTGCAAAGTCTATTATATCGCTTGCCTAACTAGCATAGTTGGCAATAGATGGCGCTGCTGCTACCATAAAGCAATGCAATAAATGTGAAGGAAAGATTTGACAAATCGGGCAAGACTTCAGTAGCTCAATTGGAAGGGTGGCTGGACTAGATTCCCAGAAGGCCGCGAGTTCGAGTCTCGCCTGAAGTCAAATTTTTCTTTAAATAAAACATATTTCACAAGCGGTAATGCGAAATAATATAAAACAATGATGTAATATGCTTACAACCTTACAGCAAATTGAGTATTTGGTACTTACTAAAATTCATATATTTTTTACAATTTCATTTTAAAATCTAGAATTACTCTTTATTTAAAATATGCATTAAAATACGATTTAATAAAACTTATAATAATATTTAGAATGATCACATATGTCAATTCAGATTCTATGTTCGTTGTTTATTTATTAGTTTGAATAGCGAGTTTTTTTTTTTCATATTTTATTTCTGATAATGTAACTATAGTTATTCTCAACGATTTCTTCATGACAATGTATTATGTGCTAGACACAGACGTCGAATAAATCATATTTTTTTATCTTAATGATATTTATTATTTGATTTTTTGTGTGTCAACTTTTATTTCTTCTCCGACAAAATCATACCTGGTTATTATTGATACGATTTTCAAAATATTTTTTCCATCATGTATGCATGTCTACACATCTAGTAAACTATTATATATATTTCATCTAATTTGTAACAATTGATGCTTCACGAGAAAGGTTTGTGTAACAGTATTGTTTCACAAAGTGTTGTGTAAATTGGCCGCGCCGTGGCTGACTGATTAATGTTAATGAAGTCGGAAAAAAGTAAGAAGTCACGTCCGCGTACCTTTATGCATGTAAAAATTAAATTAAAATACACAGCTGTACTTTTTATGTTATACCTTTCTCTCGAATAGTTTCGTTGCAACTACAAATTTTATTTAATTGCAACATTTATTTTACTTATCATTAATTCTACCTATTATATTGTTCAGCGCGTATTATTAGTAACTTCACGCCTGTAATTCCCGAAGAGGTAGGCAGAAGTAAATGCATGCATTCAAGCATACATGCAAACACCCACGATTCGCCGGTTACGTTTTGGCCCATGTAACAGGTGGCGAGCCTGTTGACATCTCCGGACACATTGCCAAACTTCGAGATACTGAGAAATTGCCAGAAAATGGATAAATACCTATAGAACCAGATATAAAGGACTTTACACCATTATCTCTGATAACCCTCTACCCGGGAATCGAACCCAGGACTTCAGCGTAGTAGTTCAGGACTAGGCTACCGAGGTAGTCAATAAGGTCAGTTTATAACGGACCGTTTTATTATACGCTAATCATTTAAATTCTTCTTATTAGATTCTGAATAATAGTAGTAGGTACGTATGAAAGCTAATGTCATTAGTTACTCTTGAATCGAATTTTGAGGCTGTATCCAGCATTGTATTGAATCATTGAAACCTACTTTATTGTATTATTACTGTCTGTAATAATATCAACCGACAAGTTCTTATCTTGTAACAAGCAACCAAAACAAACCACTGTACTAGCATTATTGTTATCGCCTGAACGCAGCCGCTCTATTATGTCATGGTCACGTGTCGTGCTTTCGCAACCGCCACGTGCTCCACTGATTGTCAGGGCGGGTGTGCGCTGAGCGTTTTATGCAAGCTGTAAGAGTATGTTATTTACTGAAAATTCGCATGCCGTAAGCGGCAGAATATGTAATAATAATAAAATACGCTTACACTTTCAGCCCCACAGTAGGTACAAACCTGTTTCGTGGGTGCCGTTGTACATATACAACATCTACACAAACACCCAGACCCGAAACAAATATCTGTAGGCCATACAAATATTTGAGAGGTCGAACCCTTCGAATCAAATGGTCACCTCACACCGCTGGACTAACCGGGTCGTCATTAACATTAACAACTTTAACAATACAATCAAATATTTAAGACCGAAGCGTGTAATACCATGTTCTTGTGAATAAATGATTATGATTATGTTAGATTCTAGATTTTGGTGTATAACTTAATTAGGATAATTAAACATGGTAAATATTTAATTATCATATTCATAACCCTTATTCATGAACGTGTTAACATTCGAATAATAAATACTTAGTCCATGACAAAATCATTATGTAGGCATTTGGCGATCGAAATAACAAAATCAAGTATGTAGGAGGCCAAGAGTAATTTTATCTAATCTTTTCTTATGCTTTTTTGTACATATAAACAAAAAATAATTAATAATTAAGAACAAGTGCAGTTACACTAAATCCGCCATGTTATCGCTCGCGATTTCTTTTAGCTTATCGTTGTAGTAAATTATAATGGACTTGTAACGATAATTCAAAACAAACTATTGCACTAGTAGAACGATATCGTTATCGCCTGAACGCAGTCGCTCTATTATGTCATGATCACGTTCCGTGCTTTCGCAAGCTCCACGTGTTTCGCAGCGTTTGACAGGGCGGGTGTGCGCTGAGCGTTTTTTCTAAGTATTAGATTCTGAATTATCATAGCACGAATCTTTTAACGTCCGACTTGTACTTAATAACTATAATGCGTAACAAATATATTAAGTATGCAACTTAATCATATTTATATTCCGTGGGCAAAACAATCTATTCATGTATGGAATTCTGGTAATAATGGATCCTAATTATGAATTTATTTATTTGCTGGAAATATAGTGACATATGTATCATAATCTATAATTTAAAAATAAATCAGGTTTTCCTTCCTGACGCTATAACTCCAGAACGCACGAACCGATTTCCACGGTTTTGCATTCGTTGGAAAGGTCTCGACTCCGTGAGGATTATAGCAAAGAAAATTCAGGATCATAAAACGAAATCCACGCGGGCGAAGCCGCGGGCATCAGCTAGTATAACATATTTAATAAAGCTTATCAATTGTAATAACGTTTTCGTAGGTTTTCGCGAGCTTCATACATTGTAGAAATTATGTTAATTAGTCTGCCCGTGACCACGGTAGCTGGAAAGCGACCGAAACGTCGGGTGTAAGAATAAGTTTGGGAGTTTGTGTACGCGAGAAAATCCGCAAGTTTAATTTCTACAATTATCAATTGTACATAAGATTTTACATTATACCTATCATATTTAATTTTTAATGTTTTTGTTTCTAACAAACACTTATACACCTACTCTCCATATGGTTTTATAATTGCACCCCTACTATCAGTATCCCACTGCCTCAAGGTTGACTAATAGAGAATGCCCTATGGAATTAAGTCCGCCTTATGTACTAGGTGCATTAAATTTAAATAAATATATTTAAGACGAACCAGTTGGTCCAGCGGTGTGTGACGATCGTTTTAATCGAGGCTCACGGGTTCGATTCCCGTACCGGGACAAATTTGTATGGCCTATAGATATTTGTTTCGGGTGTGTAAGTGTGTATGTGTTGTATGTGAACAACAGCCCCCACAACATAGGTTTATACCTAGTGTGGGGCTATGAGAGTAAGCGTATTATTTTTGAGTTTATCCACTTATTTCACCATATAATTGACCTGCGAATTATAGGATTAATAATCTATAATGACAAATCAATTAAATCGATTAGGTACATAATATTATCTGTGCCGTACATTGCATATACGTAAATAGGTAAAGCTCACCTCAGCACATCATAAAAAAATAAACTTGATTGGAATATAATAATAATTAATACCTAAATAACATTTAAAACAAACAATTATTAGTTGATTTTAAAAATCATTTTAGTTTAATATACGCGAGATAAATCCGTAAAAATAGTTTTATTTCAATTCGTAGTAGTTCTAAGTTGGCGTTCTAAACACTAAAATGTTTTAAAAAATTATAAGAATGAAAATTCTTAACTGTTGTCAATGCCAAATTGAAATTTTCATTTCATATATTTCTAAATGGCAGCATGAAACTTTTAAATGATTAGCGTTTAATAAAACGCTCCGTTATAAACTGACCTTATTTACCCTTTGAAGTACTAAGCTTTACTTGTATTCATAACATTAGTTAATATACAACCGCCGTGATATTAATTATAGCCGTCTAGGACATGGACACATTTGACGGACTAAATTGAGAATAGACAGAAATATATATCGTGTGGCGGGTTGCTCACTTCCCTATAAAATGGTCGAGGAGGGCAATGGCTGTCACATGCGTCATACTCGGGAACGGGTGCTGTTGGTGGGGACTGGTCTGTTCTGGTTTGCAGGGGCTACATCACATTTAGTAGATAGTAGTTTATTTGGATCTATGCTATGGACGTTCACATTATTTGATTTTTCACGATAATCTGTACTAGATTTAAGCTCTCATTAAAAAGAGCTCTTACTCTTACTGAGTTTGTTGGGTAGCGGAGTTCTTCTCAGTAGTGACTGCACTTGGAACTCTTCTAAGTGAATATCTTTGATCTTGACGAATAAGTTTTTCTTTTTCTTCATTTATCATCATTGAAGGAATTGAACAATTTTGTGATTACTATGTTTTAACGAAGTAGTTTAGATTCTAATTTTTAATTTACTACTCCTATTAATATATGATTTTGCTTTTACTATATGTAATCGTTATTCACTCTAGGTGTATTATGATTTATTGACACCGCATTACCTAATATACTTGCCGCTAAATGGTAGTGTTCAGCACTATCGTCTTCCGGCCAAGCGGTTAAGTATGGCCTTGTAATTTCCGGCACAGAGGCATAACACCTTACGCCTCAGGAGTGGTAACGCATCAGCATTTTAACCTCGGTCTTTCTGTGGGTGTCTATAGGCTGCAGTCATCACTTCACATCAATGTAAACTGCATGCTTGTTTATCACTTTCATTACATAAAAAATAAATAAATAAATATTTAAAAAAATAAGCGTAGACACCCCTGACAAGACCCTGAGACCTTAGGTGTTATGTTCTGGAACTCTACCCACTATCTGCGAATAAGACATGTCATGTTTCCGTATAATGTGTCCACGCCCTTAGTCCCACTGACTCAATATTATTCGCAACACGATATCCTTCACACTCAACCGATTGTCATGATCTTAACTATTCCAGTGATACATTGATATAATTATCCTTATTCAGAAATTATCTTTTACTGGTGGTAGAGCTCCAGTGACGGAGCTCGCGGGCGTAGGCATCAAAGCATTACCTAACATACTTGCCGCTAAATGGTAGTGTTCAGCACTATCGTGTTCCGGTCAGGTACGTACGGCCCTGTAATTTCCGGCACAGAGGCATAACACCTTAGGCCTCAGGAGTGGTAACGCATCTGCATTTTGACCTCGGTCTTTGTGTGGGTGTCTATAGGCTGCAGACATCACTTAACATCAATGTGAACTGCATGCTTGTGTGCCACTTCCGTAACATAAAAAAAAATCTTACGTAATAATAAATTAGTATAATTTCAAAAGGGAAATGTAACTTCACACCTGTGGAATACAGGGTAAGCAGAGTTGAATGCATACATTTAAGCATACTGCATGGAATCACCTACGATTAACCGGTTATGTTTTGGACCATGTAACAGGAGGCGAGCCTGTTGTGATAGCCACCGACATGCGACATGGGAATCGAACCGGTATGTATCTTCACGCCAGGTTCCTAACGGGAACCTGGCGTGAAGATGTAGAGCGCGAGACATCCCGGTTCTGACAAACCTCTCGTGCCTCGTCTACCTTCATCATTCTCTTCATACATGCACGCCGAATCCTAAGACTTTTGACCCCACCATCAGACAGAACTCGACCTATTTGGTCATGGTAGGTCAGCCTTGGTCTTCCTGGGCCTCTGCAACCATCCACATTCGCATTGTATATCTGTTTAGTCATTCGCTCATTCGACATTCTTTCTATATGCCCGAACCATCGGAGCATTCCTTTTTTTCATTTTTACACCGATACTATCATTCACACAAAGTCTCTTTCTTACATCTTCATTACGAACGCGATCGGTGAGTGATACACCGCAGATCTTGCGCAAAGATCTCATCTCGACCGCATTCAACTTACTTTCATGCTCTTTCCTGCATCATCGAACAGGTCTTGGGTTCTATTCCAGTATAGCAGTAATGGACCACTAGACTACTAAGAATAATTACAAACACATTGAAATATCGACCCATGAAACTAAATAAAGTTGTAGTAAGGTCTGTGAAACTGAACAGAATGCATCTGCCTGAAATTAACAAATAATTTAAGTACAGATGACTGCCTGACAGCCACTAATTCTACGCTGGAGTCCTAGTTTCAATGCCCGGGTCGGGGACTATCAGAGATAATAGTCTCACAGTCTTTCTCTTCGTTCATCGGAGAATTTGACGCTTGCAATACCTTCCCACCATTCTGTAATCTTTTGTAATATCTGCGATTAAGCTCTGGAACACGCTGCCCCTTGACATTCGTAAGTCTCCCTCTAAGTTTTCATTCAAACGAAAGCTCTATTGTCACTTCCTGGAATCGATGTCTTAGTTTTAACTTTCTGTCGTCCTTTGCATATATATTTATATATTATTGTATATATTATCTATATACTGTATAAGTTATGTACATATGATACGTAAATATAATAATTATCTATACTTATAATAAAACTGTATATGTGTAAATTCTGTACATTAAAAATATTGAAAAAATAAATACCAGATGATGTTACTAGATCGATACCGAACCCAAATATAAAAATTTTTGTCTGTCTGTCTGTCTGTCTGTCTTCTGTCTGTTTGTACAAGCATCACAGAAAAACGACCGGTCCGATAACAATGAAACTTGGTATAATTATACTTTAACCTTTGGCGCACAACACTGGGTACTTTTTATCCCGGAAAAAATGTCTGTTTGTCTGTGTGTTTGTGCACACTAATATCAGAAACGGCTTATCCGATTTGCGGTTTTAACTAATATATTGTGGTAAGTCACTTAATATTTAGTGTTTGTTTCATGTGAATCGGTTCAGAAATAAAAAAGTTACGTCGATTTATAGAATCATATCGAATATTTTTAAGCTATTCTGTATCTCAGTTCTATCTTTTAGAGGGTTTCGTACCTAAAAGGTAAAAACGGACGCTATGGATTACTAATCCTCCGCTGTCTGTCTGTCTGTCCGTCCGTCCGTCTGTCTGTCACCAGCCTGTATCTCATAAATAGTGATAGCTAGAAAGCTAACATTTTCACAAATTATGTATTTCTGATACCGCTATAAAGACAATTAATTACTTATGACAAGAAAATGAAAATGAAAATTGAGGGATCCAAGGGGGCATACAATTAACGTGTTTTTTTTTTCGTATATGTTTTGCTCGATAATAATACGTGCCGCTGGTTTCATATCACATCTTTTAAGGGGATGTGGGGAGCCATGTTCAGGGCTGTGCCCTCTGCGTGGGGTCTCTGTTCGCTGACCGTAAAGACGGTCAGGTCCTTGGGTTTGGCAAAAGTCGTTTCAGGTGGGTACCGTTGGTCCGTGGCATCGGCAAGTGCGGTCGGTGACCGGCGGACATTGTCGATGCGCAGGGGTTCCGGGAGTCTAGTCGGTTTCGACTAGAGGCCGCACGTCAGTCCTCCTCCGTGTTCTGAAGTAGGTCACGGGGGTAGAGCCTCCGATAATAATACGGTAGCAAGTAGACGCCTAAAATGTTCACAGAATTTTTAGGTCTTTAGTTGTATATTACCTTCCATAATAAATCTATACAAATAAATAAAATAGGAATGTCTGTTTGTAATATTAAAATAACCGATTTTTACTAAATGCATATGTATATACACGATACATATACCAAAACAATTTTTTTTACCATTTTTGTCTGTTTGGCGGGGTTAATCTTGGGAATGGCTGGATTGATTTTGACGGGACTTTCACTGGCAGATAGCTGATGTGATAAGGAGTAACTTAGGCTACTTTTATCTCCATACAACTATACATACATACATACCTACATACAAATAAATAGAACTGCCTCAGTAGCTTAGTGGTAGCAGGCCACTACTATTACGCTGGAGGTCCTGGGTTCGATTCCCGGGTCGGGGACTATCAGAGATAACGGTTTAAAATCCTTTATCTCTGCTTCTATTGGGATTTTTCCATTTTCTGAAAGTTTCCCAGTACCCCGGAGTTTGGTAATGTGCCCGGAGATGGCAACAGGTTCGCCACCTGTTACATGGGCCAAAACGTAACCGTAAACGTCGTGGGTGTTTTTTTGTTTGCATGTATGATTGAATGCATGCATTTACCTCTGCCTACCCCTTCGGGGATTACAGGCGTGAAGTTACGTTACGTTAAATAAATAGAATTTGAGTGTCTCCGATTTTGACTGGAATTTCACTGGTAGATAGCTGATGTATTAAGGAGTTACTTAGGTTACTTTTATACTAGCTGCGCCCACGACTTCGTCCGGGTAGAGATACTGAACAATCATATTTTTCTCTCACGTGGACGAAGTCGCGGGCACAGCTAGTATCTAATATATTTTTATCTTTTTAATGATTGTTAAATATAATTTATAATGTTTTTGTTTCTAAAAAATACCTATTTCTTACTGTCCATATAGTTTTTATAATTGCACCCCTACTATCAGTATCCCACTACCTCAAGGTTGACTGGTAAAGAATGCCCTATGGCATTAAGTCCGCCTTTTGTACTAGGTGCATTAAAGTTTAAATAAATAAATAAATAATGGTGTAAAATCCATTATAGCTATTTCTATGTGGATTTTCCCATTTTCTGCAAGTGTCCCAGTACCTCGAAGTTTGGTTATGTACCCGAAGATGTCAACAGGCTCGCCAACTGTTACATGGGCAAAAACGCAACGAATCGTGAGTGTATGCATGTATGCTTGTGTATGCATTTACCTCTGCCTACCCCTTCGGAAATTACACGCGTGAAGTTACGTACGTTACATAATACAATCCGTACATTCCGTACCCTAGGGTACCTACTCTAATGTAGTTTTATTACTGCTTAGAAAATAAAAGCAAATGGACAGGAATAGAAAATGTTTGAGGCAAGTCACAAAATAGAAAAGAATGTAAATAAAGCGAACATATTACCAGCGTCGTTTTATCTGGCCGCATAAAATGAAATAAGAAAAGATAAACAAACATAAGTTTAAGCAAAACATAGATCTAAATATACTTACTATTGTCTCGCTACCCTCATGTTTGCCAAAAATGGACTGCTGTAATCTTACGGATGGCTAGTTGGGGGTCACATTTCCATTATTTATCTCTGAATTAGGGGTCGCCCGCGGCTCCGCGTAAGATGCTCGTGTTATCCCAGATTACTGAATAAAAAAACAGGCTTCGTTTAGTTTTTTATTTGAAGTATGGTGATTTAACAATTTGGCAAAATGGTTGAGAAATTGAAGCTGGATTACTCTGATTTTTAAATAGTATTCCAAAATATCTTTTTAGTTAGATAATGGAGGAGAGTAGTTAATTTAGACAATTTTTTTTATTATAAACGAAACTTTCTTTTCACTAATATTTTCAAATAGTGCCAGTGATGCACCTGCTTACTTTGCTATCCTGACTATCCAAGTAAGCCAGTATTAAATGGCAAGTGGCGTTAAGTCCTCATTTTGTATCAATAAATAAATAAGCAGCTAGGACTTACCACCTAGACTTCTAAGTTATCGTGTAATCTATAGATAGTACCTGTATTTTATTCAAGGTACAGTATTGGCAGAGAATATATAATAATACTACGTATAGAATGGACACTTCGACGTCCCGCCCGATTTCCCCACATCACACAACCTCCTCCTTTCTTATGGGCGACGGTTGGTATTTTCTACGAGCCATGCACACAGGTGCACGTGTAAATACACGTCATTCATTGATGTCTGTGTAATAGAGACCAAATTAAGTGTTTGTATGGAATTTTGGCGGAGTGTCTGCGGTGTGGTATTGGTACAGTATAGTAAGGCCTAGTGGTTTCAGAGATAAAAGACGTCAATGGTGAGATTTCGTCTATTTTCGTGTATATTTTCAACAAAAAAATGTATGTATGTATCTTCACGCCAGGTCCCTAACGGGGTAGGCAGAGAGTGTAGAGCGCCAGACATCCCGGTTCTGACAAACCTCTCGTGCCTCGTCGTAAAAAAATGTAAACCGTCATATAATTGAGGGCCATAATTTGATACCAATTAACTAGTTGCAATATTCTTTATAGAAACTTTTTCTAATTTTCTGATTAGCCCCCAAAACTGGCCTTCTTGTTATTAATTTATTTATTTAGGTTACACCTGCATTTTAAGGTCACTGATATCCTACATCTTCACCAAATTTTAACTCAATCGCTCCAGTGGTTTTGGAGCAAATTGATTGAGACAGACGAACAGACAGACACACAAACGAGGGATCCTACAAGGGTTTTGTTTTTCATTTGAAAAATACGGAACTGTAACAACTTCGTATTAGTAGAAAAAGGTATTTTGCGTGTACATG
This sequence comes from Macrosoma leucophasiata, assembly GCA_036365455.1. Lineage (NCBI taxonomy): Eukaryota > Metazoa > Arthropoda > Insecta > Lepidoptera > Hedylidae > Macrosoma > Macrosoma leucophasiata. Next base: position 15,524,106 of record JAWQUS010000004.1, read on the forward strand.
TGTGGATGTCAGGAAATCTAATGAATCCTTTCCCCATAGCGCTTGGTATGTCAATCTATCAATCTCTTTCAAAGTAGTTCTAAGTGCAAATAATATATTACGTAACGTAACTTCACGCCTGTAATCCCCGAAGGGGTAGGCAGAGGTAAATGCATGCATTCAAGCATACATGCAAACACCCACGATTCGCCGGTTACGTTTTGGCCCATGTAACAGGTGGCGAGCCTGTTGACATCTCCGGGCATATTACCAAACTTCAAGGTACTGGGAAATTTCCAGAAAATGGAAAAATCCCAATAGGACCAGAGATAATGGACTTTACACCATCATCTCTGATAACCCCCTACCCGGGAATCGAACCCAGGACCTCAGCATAGTAGTAGTGGCCTGCTACCACTAGGCTACCGAGGCAGTATAATATATTAATGCTGTTAATTCTTTAGTTAATTTGCGCAGTTATATTCACCCTCGGGCAAACTATCAAACAGGTTTTATCGCCGATCAGAGACAAGACAGAAAGGCTCCTCCGGGGTAGTGTACCCAGTTGGTACACATTCGAAAAAGAGTATATTCACTGTTGCCCGCATCGTCCAGATCGGACGGGTGATACTGTTTATCTGTGTATAAACGTTTATGTTTACAAATGGGGTATATTTTATAGTTGTTAATTAAGTAAATGCTACAGTTTTCCTGTCCGAATTAAACAGGCGCAGACATACATTTTCGCCACGCGGTAGAAAGAGAGAGATACTTCCTGTCCTACGCCGCACCGGCGGTCTGCTCTCCCTCCGTGTTACGAAGTTGCAATCAGGTCACGTGTCCTGATGCGAGTTGAACTTTCTTTACTCATCACAAAAAGTTCACAATGCCGGTAAAGGAGTTTTCATTTCAAAATATCTTACGGTTAGATGTGACAAAGTATCTCCTTTACAATCTGCTAATTTTATGTAGATGTCTATAGACTGACATTATGGATGGATCCTAGAATTACTATTCTTAAAACAACTAGTAGGGTCCAACAAAGAAATCCTGATGGCTATTTCATGTACCCCCGTTCTAACTCGTAGGTTGACTCTGCCATTGGTTTTTTTTTTTTAATAAAATACGCTTACACTCACAGCCCCACAGTAGGTATAAACCTGTGTCGTGGGTGCCGTTGTACACATACAACACATACACAAACACCCAGACCCGAAACAAATATCTGTAGGCCATACAAATATTTGTCCCGGTGCGGGGATCGAACCCGCGACTCTTAGATGCACAGAGGCATAACATCTTAGGCCTCAGAAGTGGTAACGCATCTGCATTTTGACCTCTGATCTTTGTGTGAGTGTCTATAGGCTGCAGTCATCACTTAACATCAATGTGAACTGCATGCTTGTTTGCCACCTCCATTACATAAAAAACCACCCTCGGCCGAATTAACAAACAGGTTTTATCGCAGATCAGTGACAAGACAGAAAGGCTTCCCGAAGGTAGTGTACCCAGTTGGTACACATTCGATAAAAGGTCCATTCACTGTTGCCCGCATCGTCCAGATCGGGCGGGTGATACTGTTTATCTGTCTGTCTTTACACGTTTACCTATGTTTACAAGTGGAGTATGTTTTATAGACGTTATTTAATTCAAGTAAATGCTAGGATATTCCCGTCGAAAATGTAAAACATCTTATCCTACACCTATATCGCACCTTTAGAATTGAAGTAGCATATCTCAGAAAATTCAATTATCTATTAATTATTTTCATATAATTTGATAGATTACATGTTTTTAGGTCGTTTGATGTATAAAAGTATTTTTCTTATTTTTTTGAGATATGCCACATCAATTCTAAAGGTGCGTATGGTCAGATGTGGCAAAGTATCTTCTTTGTAATCTATTACTTTAATGTAGATGTCTATAGGCTACCATTATAGGTGGATCCTAGATTTACTAGTTTTGTAAGAAGACGAGAGGGGTCCAGCAAAGAAATGGTAATATTTGATAGCACAATAACATAACAACTTAGGTCTCAGGGGTGGCAACTGATCAGGGTTGACCTCTGGTTTTTGTATAGATGTCTATAGGCTGCAGTCATCGCTTAGCATCAATGTGAGCTGCAAGCTTGTTTGCCACCTTCTTTACATAAAAAAAAATCTTGAAAATATGAAATGACTACTCTTATGGTTTGATGGGACACAGAAAACTGCCCTATAATTTCTATACCTTAATCAATCTAACTTAGTAGTCTTTAAGCTCTTTATTTGCACACAGGTAAAAAAATGTAGAATTCACTCCGTTAGGGATCTTCACGCCAGGTCCCTAACGGGGTAGGCAGAGAGTGTAGAGCGCCAGATATCCCGATCCTGACATACCTCTCGTGCCGCGTCTACCTTCATCATTCTCTTCATACATGCACCGATTCCTAAGACTTTTGACCGCACCATCAGACCGAATTCGTCCTATTTGGTCATGGTAGGACCATAGTCAATTCAAGAGTGACAACGCATTTTCACTAATACGTTTCATATCAGCAGTCTTCACTTACCATCAATGTGAACTGAATGCCAGTTTGCTATTTACGTTTTCAAAACTTGTAAATCATGTAGTATGCCTAAATGACCATACGTCCTCCGAGTCATTTGGTGTTCTTCTTAAAATTTGTAGAGACGTTAAATAAAAGTCTGTAATCTCTGTCCCATAGATTGGAATGCTGATTAATCATCTCTCATGACAGATTTCAAGTGCAAATCAAATGTTAATGCCTTAATTAATTTGAATTATGTATACTTATTGTGCCTGCGAGCTTGTTAAGGTTCATTTGCAATGACAGGGAAGAAATTAGGTATTAGCTGTGCCATGCATTGCATATAGGGTTGCCAGGCGTCCGGATAAAGCTGGACATAGTTAGTCCTTTTGATTACATGCCCGCTCAAAATATACATATATCTGTATACGGTGTCTGGCTTTAGTGAGGCTTTTTAAATTTCTTAAAAGATCGAGCGCCGAACTCAGCCGAACGCTTCTATCGCGGGTGTCCGGCCCTTTCACCCAAATGTCCGGCTAAACTTGATGGTCTGTCCGGCTATAACGTTTAGCGACCTGGTAACCCTAATTGCATATAGGCAAATACGTAGATCCCACCTAAACAGCTCATCAAAAAATAAACTGAAATACTTTTTTTAATGAAAAATATTCAACAATATTGGTTTGTTTCATTCTTAGTAAATATTTTTTTATAGAAAACTGCAACAACTTAAAAATTATAAGCTCTTTAGCTCTTCGTCTATATATGAAACCTCAGAGGTGGCATTGCATCTGAATTTTGACCTTTGGTTTTGTGTAGATGTCTATAGGCTACAGTAGCCACTTGCCATGTGAGTTCCATGGTTGATCGTCACCTTCATTACATAAAAATCAAATAAGCACTGGTAAGCTATGCCAGTGCTATAAATAATAAACCTCAGCTCTCTTCGTGAGTGATGTTAACTATCAAAGTCGTGAATCAGTGGCGTGCGGAACCCAATATAGGCACAGACTACTGGCATGGGGCTCGTTAACTATCTTAGGCGATTCACGCATGGGACTGCGCGCCGCCCGCCACAGAGGGCGGTGGGGGTGAAGCGGCTTTATTACGGTTGCCCGCGCCGTAAGACGGTTTTTGCGCTTAAACTATAGATTTATCGCAGTATTGGCCCGTTTAATCACGTACATACATCGTCAACTGCGAGGCATGCGCCCGCGCCGCGCTGATGGGGCATGCCGTGTGTAAGGCACCGCATCAACTAGTTTTAAGCGCCACAATTAATGAAAATTGACAATAATGTATCAATGTATATAATGATAATATTAAATTTATTCTATTCTATTCAACAGCGCGAAGAGGCGAGAGGACCGCTAGTCTGCGCGGTCGGGCGGTGTACAAATAAGTGTGAATGGTATCAACGAATTTAATAGAGACCAAGCGACATGATATCCGCTTCACCGCTTACCGCTGCGTTGCGCGGTCCCGTGTGTCAATCACCTTAGAATTCTTCCTAGTACTTGATTAATTCTAGCGGCTAGAGTCAAAGTCGAAAATATTTTAAATGTATTCGTCAAATCTGAATTTACAAATAGGTACTGTTGTACTATTTTAAATAGTAGGTAATTAGTTTGTCGTGAGAATTCTGTGGATTTGGTACCTAACTTAGGGCGATTTTCATAGACCGCGCTTGAATATAAAAAATACGTTTTCATACTTTTATTTTATTTTTACTCTATGTTATGACGGGTGGTAGAGCTACAGTGACAGAGGTCGCACGCGCGGTCACTGCCACGTTACCTGATCTATTTGCCGCTAAATGGTCAATGTCACAAAATACCTTTTAGGATAGGATTGCAGATTTTGTAAAATAACGTAAGAACATTTCAAGTTAATATCAACCAACACGACTTGTAAGTATGAAAATTACAATTAGATTTTTTTTTATGTAATGGTTGTGGCAAACTAGCTTGCAGTTCACATTGACGTTAAGTGATGACTGCAGCCTATAGACACCCTCACAAAGACTTAGGTCAAAATGCAGATGCGTTACCACTCCTGAGGCCTAAGGTGTTATGTCTCTGTGCCGGAAATTATAGATATAGCAATTGAAGTAATTATTTAATCAATGTTTCTTTTTCTGAAGCCATTTGAAGCTCCAATTATGTATTTAATACAGTTTGTTGTACCGTTTATTTATATCTTAATTGCACATCGGTCGACAATGGAACAATTTGTCTTTATCAAACTTAACAAGACGTTTCTGCCATGAATACGATGTAAAGCTTTACTTGTTTTATGGGTATTGGAAATAAGGGGTTGTGTAGCGATACATAGAGAGATTTAAAAATGATTGTTTTATGTTATTGGATACTAGCTGTATTCGCCACGTCGTTCGCGTGGAATAGTGACCTTGGGCGGCAGTTTTTGGATATAACTTTTGGTTAATTTTGGCTCGTACACTTGTGGATAACTAAAAAAATCTGGTTTACAGACAATATTAATGAAATTGCATACATTATATTTTTATGTTGCCTAAATTGACACTTTAACATTTGACGTATGTAGATATTGTAGGCATCTTTTTTTTTTTTTTTTAATGTCATTGTATGTTGTACTTATGCCAAGTAGGCATCTTTGGAGCAGGCTTTAATCCAACAGTGGATGAAGTGATAGAAACAAGAAGAAGTGGTTTTACTAATAGTACTGGTGGTACTTTTTACTGGTGGTAGAGCTTCAGTGACGGAGCTCGCGGGCGTAGGCACCACCGCATTGCCTAATATACTTGCCGCTAAATGGTAGTGTTCAGCACTATCGTGTTCCGGTCAGGTGGTAATGTACGGCCCTGTAATTTCCGGCACAGAGGCATAACACCTTAGGCCTCAGGAGTGGTAACGCATCTGCATTTTGACCTTGGTCTTCATGTGGGTGTCTATAGGCTGCAGTCATCACTTAACATCAATGTGAACTGCATGCTTGTTTGCCACGCCCATTACATTAAAAAAAAAATAGTAGAGTTCCAGTGTAAGAGCTCGAGGGCTTAGGCACCACCATAGAATATATTTATCTATTCCGTGGGCACCACCCACAGACTCATCAGCCTATCTTCGAAGGCACCACCGCATTACCTAAACTATCTTCCGACAAACGGTAATGTTCATTGATTTTTTTTATGTAATGGAAGTGGTAAACAAGCATGCAGTTCACATTGATGTTAAGTGATGACTGCAGCCTATAGACACCCACACAAAGACCAAGGTCAAAATGCAGATGCGATACCACTCCTGAGGCCTAAGGTGTTATGCCTCTGTGCCGGAAATTACAGGGTACCACCGCATTACCTAAACTATCTGTTGCCAAACGGTAATGTTTCGTTATGTTCCGTTTAGATCGTTATGGGTGGCAACGTATCTGCATTTTGATCTCAGGTCTTTGTGTAGATGTCTATAGACAGGCTGCAGTCTAGTATAGCGTTTACTACCTGCGTTACATTAAAAAAAAAAACAGGGTATCGGGAATGATACAATTGCCCACATTGTTGCTTTCTCGTGCCATTTGAAATGCTGCAACGCTATAAGGATCGATAATGCGTCGTGATCGACACTTGTTTCGCCCGCTGTACGCAATCCGTCACGCGCGCTCTCGCTCTGAATTTTAACGAGATCTGTGACTCTAGCTTTGCTGGATGTGACTTAAGACGCGGATTGAATGTGAGCTCAAAGTTGACGGATTGATTATCTTTTATCACTGAGATTACCTTTTTGTATGAAATGATAGCAAACAAGCATTTGACGTCGTTGGAAAGTGAATAATGCAGCCTATAGATATCGTCACAAAAGACGAAAGTATATAAAAAAAAGCAAATCTTTAAATTGGTATTGTGCAATGGAGAACGAAAAAATTTTGTACGCATTCTTCTAAATATTGCGTAATATTACGACAATATATCGAGTATCTTTCAAAATTGCGTACTTAATTCTATACAACACGTTTTACAAATCACGGCTGTAGAAATTATTGAGGCAACCGGTCATGTCAATCATCATCTGACATTTAACGTGATTTTTGCAAGTTATGAATGCTTTTGTTATTCAATAGTGAGATTTGCACGACCTTGGCTCACATACTGAAGCTTCAAGCAAAGTTCAAAACTGAATACAATGGTTATAGAATTCTCTCGTCGCGACTTTATTTGGTCACAATAACGTCGTAGGTTTTAGCGAGCTTCATACATTGTAGAAATTAAACTTGCGGATTTTCTCGCGTATACAACACTTCCAAACTTCTTACACCCGACGTCTGCCCGTGACCACGGTAGCTGGAAAGCGACCGAAACGTCGGGTGTAAGAAGTTTGGAAGTGTTGTATACGCGAGAAAATCCGCAAGTTTAATTTCTACAATGGTTACAATAAGTTAGTAGTCTGTCTGAAGATAATCTCTTCGTTATTGTCCATTTAATGTAATCATTACATTAATGGACAAAGTTAGAAATTAGGTTTACCAAATCAGTATATCTTTTTACCCTTTCTAATTGAAACGTTCTCTCTCATTAGCACCATATCGTTTCCAGTAAAACATACGTCGTAGAACATAAAATGTATGCGAAAGGAGCGCAAATGTGTCCATTACCGCTTAATGGGGACGTGATAAGCAATTGTATACGAGTAGCGTTGTTATGTACAATTTATGAGTTCCTCAGGTTTAAATAACGAAATGTTCAATTCGGGGAAATGTTCTCAATAAATTCTTGGTCCTTACAACTCTATTCTGGCTGGACATAAATGAGTATACAAAGAGGTTTTGCTTATTAATGTGGTATGTGTGCTTTTCGTGTGAGAGTCGAGAGCAACTCATGAAACTGCAAGTGTATGCGCAAACACAGGTGCACTCTCTATTCCCTCACTCTCATAGGCCGGTGGGACGGCAATCCGACATGACCTACACCACCGCATTACCTCTATCTGCCGCCAATTGCCGGTAGTGTGCAGCACTATCGTGTTCCGGTTAGATGGTAATAACTATCAGAGACATAACAACTTAGGTCTCAGTAGGTCTCAAGGGTGGCAACGCATCTGCATTTCAAACTCTGGTTTTTGTGTAGACGTCTATAGGCTGCAGTCATCACTTAACATCAATGAGAGCTACATGCTTGTTAGCCATTGTTTTGGGACAAAAAAAACCATGATAGTCATATCAAATCTCAAATCAAAATTGCGATCGCCAATCCACGTGCCAAGCGCGGCGATTATGGCATGTTCCCTTTATGACGCGCAAAACTGTTGTGGATGTCTTTGGAGAAGGCTTTGTCCAGCAGTGGACGTATTTCGGCTGAAATGATGATGATGATGAACTCTAAACCCAGATGTAATGAGCGGTCGTTTCCTATGGCGCCATCTAGTCGTCGGTCCACGTCGTGGGTGGCCTGCCTACGCTTCGTCTTCCGGTACGCGGTCGCCATTCGAGAACTCTTCTGCCCCGTCAGTTCTTCTAGCTATATGCCCTGCCCACTGCCACTTGAGTTTCGCTATTTGGTGGGCTGGGCTATGTCGGTTACTTTGGTTCTCATGTAGATCTCCTCACTTCTGATTCGATTTCACCGGCAAAATCCAAGCTCTATCCATTGCTCCCTGCGTGGTTTACGGTCTTCTTATGAGGCCCATAGTGAACGACCACGTTTCAATTCCGTATGTCATCACTAGCAATACACACTGGTCCTTTTTCTTCAGACTAGAAGATGTATTTTTTACTGGAGGTAGCGCGTGGGCGTAGGCACAACCGCATTACCTAATATACTTGCCGCTAAATGGTAGTGTTCAGCACTATCATGTTCCGGTCAGGTGGTAATACGGCCCTGTAATTTCCGGCACAGAGGCATAACACCTTAGGCCTCAGGAGTGGTAACGCATCTGCATTTTGACCTTGGTCTTTGTGTGGGTGTCTATAGGCTGCAGTCATCACTGAACATCGATGTGAACTGCATGCTTGTTTACCACTTACAATACATATTAAAAAAAATATCGTCGCTTCCTTAACTTAGTTCATTGTATCCTACAGTACTCAGTACCTGTATACTCTTCCTGCCTTGTTGCCTGTATATCTACTCGAATGCCTTGTTGGCTCAGTGGTCGCGATCGCGACGGTGAAGCTTGAGATCCTGGGTTCGATCCCCAGGTCTAGAAAATCTGTTATTGGGATTTTTTCTGTGAGGAAATTACCAGTAGTAGGCCGAAGTCTGGTCGTGCCTCGGAGAGCACTTAAAGCCGTCAGTCCTCCACCCTCGAGCTCTGCCACTAGAGCTCTACCACCAGTAAAAAATATCATCTAATATGTAGGGTCTCTTGGTAGCTACTACACTATAAGTTAATTGATTGGAATAATACCCTTATTACACCTGATACGGCTGGACCGTATATAATAATTTACTTTAATATTACTATACTATTATAGTTAGCTACTTCATTGCCTTATTATATGATCACTTTGTTCTTCAAACATATTTACTGTGTCAAATAAACAAAAAGAATCATCATATTATAAGCAGGTACGGTTCCACGTTACCCCAGGTGTGCGTGATGGAGGTGCGAAATATGTATTTTGTTCCTGCGCCATATTTGATTTCAAGTTTATTTGGGCGTAGGATATCGCAGTCGTTGAATATATTGTGCGCCTGGTAAAAAATGTACAAGACAATTCTTGGGTTTGGTTCGGGGTTTTATTTTTGTAACGAATAATATTCAATTCAAAATGATATTTTTATAATTACCAATGTGTCTTTTGTAGCCCTTTTAATATATTTCTAATCGTCCAAGGGTTCAAATTCCAACACAAGACATAAAAATTAAAAATTTTGTAACTTACCTAATGTCCTGGTCCCCCCAGGTGGACTAAGTACCACGGGCAATGACCGATCTTTATGCCGCCAAATGTGTGTGTTTAGTGTTTAGCACTTTAGTGTAACTATTAATTTTTAAGACCTAGATTAAACTAACAAATTTAATATGTAAAGAACTGTCCACTACTACTACGCTGAGGTCCTGGGTTCGATTCCCGGGTAGGGGGTTATCAGAGATAATGGTGAAAAAGCCTTTGTCTCTGGTTCTATTGGGATTTTTCCATTTTCTGGAAATTTCCCAGTACCTCAAAGTTTGGTAATGTGCCCGGAGATGTCAACAAGCTCGCCACCTGTTACATGGGCCAAAACGTAACCGGCGAATCGTGGGTGTTTGCATGTATGCTTGAATGCATGCATTTACCTCTGCCTAGCCCTTCGGGGATTACAGGCGTGAAGTTACGTTTAAAAAACTGTATTAATGGTGACATAGCAATAAATAAATAAATGTATCATAGATACATAACAACCAAGATCTCAGGTAGCAACGCATTTAACCTCTGGTTTGTGTGTAGATGTCTATAGTCTGTAATCATCACTTAACATCCATGTGAACTGTCCCTGGTCGTGTTGTTTGGATGTATGCAAGCTACCTACACGTTACATATTCGGAAACGTTTAGCGACGGAGTCGTAATAAAGTTACAAATTGAGTTACCGCAACTTCACATCTGTGTTTACACGTAGGAATAAGTAAAGATGCTCATACATCCGTTTCGTCACGTATAAACATAGTTTAACGGGCGTATTTCGTCAAAAGGGGTGCACAGAGGCGGTACGGTTATACCACGACTTACGCTACCCCGTTTTGCAGGTCAGTCTTGGTCTTCCTGGGCCTTTGCAACCATCCACTTTTGAATTGTATGTCTGTTAGCGAATGACTAATTCGCTCATTCGACATTCTTTCTACATGCGGCACGCTCCGATGGTGGCCTCTGAAATCATCCACATTTACCTATATCTGTTTAGACATTCGCTTATGCGACATTTCTACATGCGGCATGCTCAGATTGTTCGGGCATGAAGCATGACTTTTTTAATTTTTACATCGATTCTCTCATTCACACAAAGCCTCTTTCTTACATCGTTGTTTGTAGCCTTCGTTTGTAGAAAACGTGTTTCAATTAGAATGTAATCTCGGCTTCTGATAGACCGCTTATTTGTTAACCGTAGTGTGACAAGTGTAACTCGAACTGCAAACCCAAGGCTGGCGTCACCCGACGCAAGGTCACTGTCGCCAGGCGTCTGCCCCGGACGGGTTTGAATTGTACCGAAATGTGGTACTCTTACGGCCAAATACTCAAACGTCATTTAAATCTAAGTGGGACTTAAATGTCTTCTGTCTTTATAAAACACGTTCAAACGATAGAGATAGCGCACATTTGAGCGTTGCTTAAAATTGAGTGACGTTTGAGTATTCGGCCATTACCCGATAGAGTAAGGACAGGCACACACTAAGATTTAGACGATACGATAAAAAAAAGGAGATGTTGCGAGCTCGGCTCTAGATCGTACATGTCGTCAAAAAATGGGTAAATCTAGAAGAACTCGAAAAAAAAGCAATTAATTTATTCAAGTATATATTTTAGAGTTACTACCACATTTAATTTATTTATTTTATTTATTTATTTAATCTTCTATGCACTAAAACGATACATAAGGCGAACTTTATGCCACTAGGCATTTTCTACCAGTCAACCTTTCTAAACGATTTTATCATTTTCAACCATATTCAACATGGCAGCGACACAGACAAAGCTTCGTTAAATTGGAAATCTATCAGTTTAAGTTCTTAGTATTAACACATGAAATCGATTTCGATAGTATTCAGAAAATATTACTTTTTTCTCCAATTTCTATATAATCAAAAAACAATTTAAAAAATGAAAATGTCAAAATGACATCGCCCACCATATCGCCATGTTGGTTTGAGTTGCAATTCTTACTGCAAATAATATTTTGTTACTGCAAACAAAGCTAAATAAGTGAAAATATGCAGTAAAAAACGTTTTTATATTGATTTTGCCCGTTAATGATATTGTGTACAATAATACATGGCCGGAGGTCCATACATTTTTGCAACATCTCCTTTGTGAACAGTATGAACTATGCGAATCTTTGAACATTACAAAAAAATAGTTGTCCCTAAAGTCTTACGGACGATAATTTTGATAACGTCATAAGTAATGGTACGTCACAAGGCGAAGGCTTACAGTAGTATCACACGTCCGGATTTGGTACGGAGCGCACAGCGGATTTTGTACCTACGCTCCAAATCTGGCCATGTGTAGAGGAGTCCGGCGGACATAATTCTTATTAATCAAATCCGATGCGCTCCGCTGGAGCGGATTTGCTCGGCGGATTTGGTCCGCCGTACCAAATCCGGTCGTGTGTAGCGAGAGAAAATCGTTGGACGTGTGTTACTACTATTAGGCCGATCGTGCCTCTCAATACTCAATACTTAGTCATACTACGTTACAAACATATTCTTGTGCCACTCCTGACCTATATTTTTCGACTTTAACTTTCCACCGGGATTTTTCCAAATTGTCTAAAAAAAGCTGTAGTGTTGTACCTATTTTTAAATCGAGGAGGAAAGATCTAGTTACCAATTATAGACCAATTTCAATACTTCCTTCTATATGTAAAATATTGGAAAAAAAAAACAATAGGTTAATTGAGTATCTTGAAAAAAATAATTTTATTTCGCCAATGCAATTCGGTTTCAGGGCTAAACTATCCACTGCTGACGCGGTACACGAACTGACCGACTATATCTCTCAAGAACTTGATAAAGGGCAACAGACCTTAGGTATTTTCATCGATATGGCCAAAGCTTTTGAAACTATATCAATTTCTATACTGCTGAGTAAATTAGAAGCTCTAGGTATAAGAGGCATGCAGTTGAAACTATTTGCTGACTACTTAGATAGTCGGTATCAGTGCGTTAAAATAGATAATAGTATTATCAGTGAAGATCAAAAAATCCCTGGCCTTGGGGTCCCACAAGGGAGTATTTTGGGCGCCACGCTTTTTTTGATTTACATAAATGATTAGTGTAATTTAACTATCCAACAGGGCAAAATCATATCGTACGCTGACGACACAGCATTAATATTTACTGCTAAAACTTCTGAAGAATTGTTTGCTATTTCCCAATCAGTTTTCAATGTTGTTTATAACTGGATTCTATAATGCGCAAATTTTCAATAATGACTAATCAACTTTTTGTTCACCGATCTAATAACCCTTTTAGTAGCACATCCAGCTGTCCTATCATTGTAAAAACTAACAATGTAAAATATCTCGGAATAATAATTGATGACACTCTTTCTTTTAGATTACATATTGAGTTTTTGGTAAAAAGAGTTCGGAAATCAATATATGTCCTTAAGAAACTACGATCAATTGCTGATCAAAAATTAATTATACAAATTTACCTAGCTTTAGGTCAATTTATAATTCAATATTGTATCACGTCATGGGGAGGGGCTTTAAAAACTATTATCTCACCCCTAGAACGAGCCCAAAGAGCTAATTTAAAAGTAGCTAATTTCCACCCCTTTTTCCATCCTACATATTTATTGTACAAGTCCTGCAATGTACTAACTGTTCGCCAAATTTTTATTATGAACTTTATATTAAAACAGCGCACCAAATTAGCTTTCAGACTTGAAATTACTAACAAAAGACGAAACGATATAGTCTGCAACTTGATTACAACCTTAAAACGTGCCTTCACAAAACGTTTTTTTTCTTTCCTGGGTCCATTTTTGTATAATAAATTAAACAAATACCTATCTCTTTACAAGTTAGATTATTTTAATTGTAAACAAGTTCTATTTAAATATTTGCATGGTATTTCTTACAAAAGTAAAGAAAATTTACTTCTAGTTTGTAAATGATTTAACTATCATAGTTTAAGTTTATTGTAAATCTAAGAAAACTATCTTTACTATTTGTTCTCCTTTAATGTGTATCATTCATAAATTATGTATTTCGATTGTTATTTGTAACTTTTTAAATATTGTTGTAGCTCTATCCAGCCTGAAACACAGGTCTTACCTAGTTCAGGCAATGTCAATTTGAAACATTGTTACATTTAAATTAGATACTAGTATATTTTGTAATTTTTTGTACTTATTTTACAAATAAACAATTATTTATTTTTTACTCAATCATTTATTGCATTCCATAATGTACAATTCTGACTTAGGTGGTAGTTAGTTAAAAAAGTAATCTTATTGCTTGTTCCGCGCCCTCGTTTGCATGCTCGGCGCAGGCGGAACGTGACACATTTTTGTGCGTGCAGCCGGCACGGCGTCCATCGATTTATAAGACGTCATCGCGCGAGGACTGCGAATTCTTTACTGGGTCCCACAGTAGCTACAAACTTGTGTCGTGGGTGCCGTTGTCCTCTCACACCGCTGGACCAACTGGGTCGCCGATGTAGTAGATCTTGTAAAGTTGTTTTAACTGTAATAGATATATCAAAATCCTCAACTTTATTAAATACGTCATTATATAAGGTTGGGGAAAAAATTTCTTCGCATTTTTTAAGATAATTCAAAACATTTTTTAATATAGTTCATTTAAATTTAACTAAAGTATGTATGTACCATTTTGTTCGATAACCTTTTGCCATCTTGTAGGTAGGGACATGATCCCATTGCTATAAAAATTTTGGGACTTCTCATCAAAATACCGCGACAAGTGGATTTGGCAGTCCTCTCGTGTTGTTAACCTAATATTGCATAAAGAATTCTGAAGAGACCGAAACAGGTGGAAATCTGAAGGTGCAAGGTCAGGACTATACGGCGGATACATTAACACCTCCCAGCCAAACTCTCTTAAATTTTGCTGAGTGGCTATAGATGTGTGAGGTCTAGCGTTATCATGATGAAACACCATACCCCTTCTGTTGATGAATTCCGGCCGCTTTCTCTCAACTTCTTGCTTTAATCTCATCAGTTGTTCGCAGTAGAGTTCAGAATCGATAGTCCTACCTGGTGGTAATAGCTCATAATGAATATTTAATACATAATGAATTCCCTTCCAATCCCACCACACACACAACATCACCTTATTGCGAGTTAACCCGGGTTTCGCCACAGTCTGTGAAGCCTGACCGGCCTTTGACCACGACCTTTTTCGCACGTTCTTGTCGTACGTGATCCACTTTTCATCACCAGTTATCAGCTTCTTCAAAAATGATTCGGTTTCATTACGTCGTAATAAAGAATCACAAATGAGTACACGGTTCATTAGGTTTCTTTCAGTGAGCTCGTGAGGTACCCAAATATCGAGCTTTCTTTTGTACCCAGCTTTTTTCAAATGCACCAAAACTGTTTTGTGATCAATTCTCAGTTCTTCAGCTACGTCGTAACTACTGATACGTCGATCTTGCTCCACTTTTTCAAAAATGGCATCCATTTTATCCGTAATAGGGCGACCAGAGCGAGGTGCATCTTTGACATCAAAATTTCCGGATTGAAAACGCTTAATCCAAATTTGTGCTACTCTCGAAGACACTGCACTAGGTCCATAAACATGGCAAATTTTTTTCGCGGCTTGCGTTGCATTTTTACCTTAAAAATTAGTAAAATTTTAAAATGTATCCAATTTCTTCATTAGATTCACTCATCTTAACAGTACGAAAAACAAATGAAAATCACACATTTGCCTAATTTGAATTTGGAATTATGTTGTTTAAAATTTTAACTTTCAATGATACCAAAACCAGCCAGATACAAATACTACAGCCAAAGAGATTTTATGACAAGTTCATACATACTATAATGCGAAAAGACTTTTTCCCCAACCTATTATATTGTTATGGTTTTTACTTTTAAGTATCACGTACCATATTTTTAACATTAGGTATTAATTATGTTTTTTTTTCTTTTTCCCCAGCGTGTCCGAACATTCACGAGCTCGCTTGACGAGTTAGCGTCTCGCGTGCAAACCGCCGAAGCGGCGCGCGCGTCGTGGCGAGCGCCGGGCGACGCGAGAGATGCGCGCGCGCAACTCGACGCCGTGTCACGCGCACGTGCGCAGCTGCCCCCACTGCGACGATTGGTCGACGAGTTGCGAGCCCAGGCGCAGGCGCTGGCGAGGGACAATGTACAGCTACCGGAACATGTCGTTGCGAGGCTGGAGGACCTTAATACGAGGTACTAAAACAGATTATTAGTGAGTTATTTCGCATACGACAACCAATCTCAGATTATGCAGACCCAGAAAAGGCACCACTGCATCCTATCTATCCTAATCTGTGTGCCGCTATATGATAGTTCAGCACTCTCGTGTTCCGGTCAGATGGTAACGTACGGCTGTTTCATTTCCACAGAGGCACAATACCTTAGACCTCAGGAATAGCAACGCGTCTTCATCGAAATCTCAAGATTTTGTGTAGATGTCCTAAACGCTACATTATCACTTAACATCAATGTATGCTTGTTTCCCTATTCATGACATTAAAAAATTATTTTTGCTCGAAATCAAATAACTCGAGCCACTTTTAGGTTTGGCAAGTTTCATGCAATCCAAGCTAAGTTACAAAAGGAGTAAGCAGATTCACATATTTAGCCGACGATGTTAACATCAGACTCTTATAAAACGATCTCTTTTCCAGGGTCTCCGGCCTCCACGCTGGCGGCGAGGAGCGCGCGCGGCAGTTAGCCGGGGTAGCCCGAGACGGGGGCGCGGGCGCCGCACAGGGCTTCCTCGCCGGCTCCGTGCGCCCGCCCTGGGAGCGCGCCGTAACGCCCGCCAACGTGCCCTATTATATCAAGTGAGTAAACCTGATTCATAAATTGACAGAGAAAAATGGAAAGAAAATTTTCACCTCAGGTGGGACTTGAACCTACGACCATTGGGATCTATACTCCAGCCGCTGTTCCAAATGAGTTACCAAAATCCACACCAGACTGTCGAAATTTTCCTTCACGTTTTTGCTGCAATGTTTACATTTTTTTTCTTTGAAAATATTTCACTCGCATGTGCTTTGGTCGCTATAAAGAGAAAATGGAATTGAAATTGAAGATTACTTTGATTGGACCGTGACTGACGTGTGCATGACTCGAAATCAGCTTACTTCCATCGCAAAACCTTTTTAACCTCAGTTTCTTCTACAATTTTTTTATATTATTGTATGGACATTATTAATTTGTCTTCTCTGTATTTTAAGGACTGGCTTTCTGTCCTATCTCATGCTCTCAAGGCACACTATATAATTTTCAATATTTATTTACAGCCACGAACTAGAGACAACGCACTGGGACCATCCGAAAATGATCGAACTGATGAACTCCTTAGCCGACCTCAACGAAGTCCGCTTCTCCGCGTACCGGACCGCCCTCAAACTGAGAACAGTTCAGAAGTCGCTTTGCAGTAAGTGATATCTTGTATTTATTTATTATCGTGAAATCCAGTTAAGTTTGAAAGCGTAATCATCGGAATTTTCAAAGGGATTTCACAACTCATAAACAGGATGAAAAATCGAGGGAATTCGTCAACAAATGCCAGATTCTGGAAATGCCAGACGACTTTACCCTGAGATTAGCAAAAAGGTGGAGTCAAGAGTCTTAGGAATCGGCGTGCATGTATGAAGAGAATGATGAACTTAGAAAAAGCACGGCAGGTGTGTCGGAGCCGGGATATCTGGCGTTCTCTTTGCAGTAGGCATCCCCGTAAGCGTAACAGCCGTGTCTTTAGGAGCGTTAACGCATCTGCTAAAATCTCTTGATTTATAATATTCTCTCGCAATTTGAAAATTATGTATCAACTAATGATTTGTCTTCCAGTGCACATGCTACAGTTACCGGCAGCACTAGAAGCATTCGACTCGCATGGCCTTCGGGCACAGAATGACAGACTTATCGACATTCCTGATATGATCACTGTTCTCACGTCGTTATATGAGGTAAGATTTGCAAATCCGTATTCAGTAATTGACAAAACTAGCTCGTGTTCGCTCACTATGAGCCTCATAAGAAGGATCAAGGTCACGCAGAGACCAATGGAGAATTTGGCAAATAAATCTTTGAATCTTTGAATCTTTGAGAGAGTAGTTTTATATTATATAGATTCGCATTGCTAGCGTCATTGTAGGTCTAGTAATTATTAATGCGTTGGTGCAAAGTCTACCCCATTAAGAACCAAGAATAGTGCCCATGGGAATCAGTCTTATATATAGGTCTTTGAAATTTGTAATAAAAATATTTACCTAATTGTCTTTCAGGTGATAGCAGCAGAGAACCCGAGCGCGGTGAACGTGCCTCTGTGCCTGGACCTGTCGATCAACTGGTTGCTGAACGTGTACGACAGCCAGCGCACCGGACAGATCCGCGTGCTGAGCTTCAAGGTCGGCCTGGTGCTGCTCTGCAAGGGACACCTCGAGGAGAAATATAGGTAAAGGATCCAGGAACCCAGACGTCTCTAGGACGTGTAAAAAAAATGTATCAGTAGTCTAGTGGTAGCAAGCCACTACTGCTACCCCCAGCGTAGCAGTAGAGGCTTGCCTGGTAGTTGTCCTGGGTTCGATTCTAAAATCATCGGATCTTACAATCATCACAGACTGTAAAATCCTTCATCTCTTGTTCTATTGCAATTGCCCTGGATTTAGTTTTTTCTAGATGGTTCCCAGTACACGTCTGTGTTTGGTAATGTGCCCGGAGATGTTAAATGGGCCAAAACGTAACAGGCAAATCATGGGTGTTTGCATGTATGTTATACATTTGAATGTATGCATACTGCCTACCCTTTCGGGGATTACAGGCATGAAGTTACGTAAGGATGGAACGTGTGCTGAGTTCAAAGTCCGCCTACTCCTGCTCTGCCGAGAGAAATAAAGGTTTCTTGCTGGTATATTTCTAGATTTGTGATCTTGAATTGGTCCTTAACTGATGACCAAACAATGTTTAAAATTTCTGGAAATAAACGTTTCAAAAAATGTTCCTTTTCTTTATACCCTGTAGAGGACTAAGATTGGATGACTACTTGATTCAAAGGGATGAGGGTTTGAACCCCGCACCGGGAAAAAAAAAATTGTATGGCCTACAGATATTTGTTTGGGGTCTGGACGACACAGGTTTATTTTTTTTATTCTCATTTTATATCACTTCTAGGTACCTGTTCCGACTGATCGCTGACCCATCGTGCCGAGCTGACCAAAGAAAATTGGGACTGCTGCTTCACGACTGTATACAGGTTCGATTCTTATTTTTTAATCATTTTGATACTGCTGGAGCTGGAGAGATCGATACTCCCCTCCAGTCCGCCGCGACCGGTGGACCGAGTTGCTCTATGAGTAATCCAGATAGAGATGTATTCATGTTTACATGAACTCGGGGTAATACACGGACAATACCACCATCTCATATGACAGATTTATTTCAATATTACAGTGCTCAACAACAAATATTGCACATCGAGCTTATGAAAGAGATAATCGGCTAGTATCGACTAGAGCGTTATCTCTGCTACACAATACCTACGTAAGCATCCGTAGTCCGGTATTGGTCAAAATTTGATCAAAATGGCCGACAAACGTCAGATAGGTAAGGTGCGAAAGAGATAACGCTCTACAGACCCGTAATAAGCCGAAGTCTCGTTCCTATGGTCGATGTGCTATATTTATTGTTGGGTACTGTACCTTGTTTTGACGTATAACAAACGTCAAGGTAAAGGAGATGTTGCAAAAATGTATGGACCTCCGGCCATGTATTGTACACAACATCATTAACAGGCAAAATCAATATAAAAACGTTTTTTGCTGCATATTTTCACTTATTTAGCTTTGTTTGCAGTTACATAACATTATTTGCAGTTAGAATTGCAACTCAAAACCAACAAGGCGAATATGACGGGCGATATCATTTTGACATTTTCATTTATTTTAATTGTTTTTAAATTATATAGTACTTGGAGAAAAAAGTAATATTTTCTAAATACTGTCGATATTGATTTCAATACTAAGAACTTAATACTAATCGATTTCCAATTTAAAGAAATTCATCGGGACTTCTTTAAATTGATCGATTCGATAAATCCTTTTTTTTATAGTATGTCATGCACTAGTAAGATACAGATAGCATTAGTTTTGTTTTATATACATAGGTATTATCCCAAGCGTCGGCTGTATCGCCGCCATGTTGAACATGGTTGAAAATGAAAAAATCGTTTGAATTAAATGTGGTTGTAACTCTAAAATATATTCTTGAATAAATTAATTGAATTTTTTTTCGGATTCTTCTTTAATTTACCCATTTTTTTAGGACGTGTACGAACTAAAGCCGAGCTCGCAACATCTCCTTTCGATCACAAGACTTCTTCAAAACTTACTTTCACTTCTAATACGCTTTAATTGCACACGTGTTTTTTGTCACAATTTTTTTGTTTCTGCATAAATCTATGATTTTTTTTATTTTTCATTGTTGTTTTCAGGTGCCACGCCAATTGGGTGAAGTGGCGGCGTTCGGTGGTTCGAACATTGAGCCATCGGTGCGGAGTTGCTTCGAACAAGCCTCCGCCGCTACCAAAGAAGGGAACAAGGGCGGCACTCTGGATAGGAAAGTTGGTTAGTAGTTTTTGATTTGGTTGACTTTTTTTTGACGTGATAAAATCTTATAAGTCGATGAACGCCGGCTGCAAGCACGAGAATGTGTCACGTTACGTCTGAGCCAAGCGTGCTAGTGAAAGCGATAAAGACAGGCACGATCGGCCTAAGCGTTTGGCTTGTGACGCATCTATCTCTCTTCCACTCCATCGGCCGGTGCATCTTGATAATAATTCATAAAACTATGCAATTTTTAATAAATGTTTTCTTATGACGTCATTTCGTAAAATTACCGTCCATGAAATGACTTTACGAATAACCATTTTTTAATGAACTTGTACTTTTCATTCCGTTTAGTCGACACGACCGGATTAGGTCCGGCGCACCGAATCCGCTGACCAAACCCGCGCGAGCGGACCGCATCGGACTTGATTAAAAATAATTCTGTCCGCCGGACTCCTCTACACACGTCCAAATTTGGTTTGGAGCGTACCGAATTCGCTGTCCGCTCCGTACCAAATCCGGGCGTGAGTTACGACTATATTAGTCGACCGAATATATTACTCGATACCAATGCCATATAAAAACACGAAGAACCTTTTTTTAATGTTTATTTAGCCTCTCAGCAAAAATTAAATAATTTTGGAGAAATAAGAATCTAATGACATCTGATCCTTTTCTTTCGTTGCTGTAAATGAATCATTGCTCTCATTTCGTCATGCGTTATAATAAAACTACTCTCTCTACTAAAATATATTTCCGTACTACCGCATTGTATCTTTATCTTTTTTATTACATAACATATAATCCTCTCCTTTTAGCGGAAAAAGAAAAAGAGAAGGAAGATACGAAAGAGAAGACACTAGAACGAGACGCAGACGGTCAGCTGCAGTACATAGAAGCGTTCCACTTCTTACAATGGCTTCAGAAGGAGCCGCAGTCGATGGTGTGGCTGCCGGTATTGCATCGCTTGGCTGCAGCCGAGACTGCCAAACATCAGGCCAAGTGCAATATATGCAAGGAGTATCCTATTGTTGGCTTCAGGTGAGCAGTCGTACGTTTCGTGGTTGAAAAATTGACTTCATTTTTGACATTGAAGTCAGGAAGGAAGACAGTCAGGTGTGAACTTCGATGACTTAGTTGGGAGAGCGGCTGGCCAGGGGCGGATTTAATACGTTGGCTGCCCTAGGCCTATGAAACATCCCCCCCCCCCCGGCTGTAAGGCATAAAAATTAGATAAACCATAGAAATTAAATTAAAATGAAAAAAATAATAACGATACTCAGTAAGTGATTTAATTAATTCTTCTAATAATGGTAATTGCCGTACATGTAAATTTTGGCACATTTTTGAGATTTTACACGTTTCGCGTAGGCAGCTAGGTACTTTAAAAAAAACGACCAAATTTTGCCGCCCTAGGTCCGGGCCTACTCGGCCTATACGGAAATCCGCCCCTGGGCTGGACTAGAGTGGTCGCGGGTTTAAGTCCCGGCTGAAGTCAAATCTTCTTTATTTTATTTATTTATTTATTTAACTTCTATGTACCCAAAAGAAAGGCACATAAGGCGGACTTAATGCTACTACAGGGCATTATCAACCAGTCAACCTTGGGGTTGTGTTGAAACATTTTTTTTTTAAAGACATTATTAAAATAAAATGTATTACAACATTTTATTATTATTAGCAAAATTTGTCACAGTGATAAACGAAGGGGTAAATAAAAAATCAGTTATGGTCTTATTTTGAAGTCCTCCAGCCGTAGATGTGCAGGAAACTTTACTGGTGGTAGAGCTCCAGTGACGGAGATCGCGGGCGTAGGCACCACCGCATTACCTAATATACTTGCCGCTAAATTGTAGTCTTTAGCACTATCGTGTTCCGGTCAGGTGGTAATGTACGGCCCTGTAATTTTCGGCACAGAGGCATAACACCTTAGGTCTCAGGAGTGGTAACGCATCTGCATTTTGTTCTTGGTCTTTGTGTGGGTGTCTATAGGCTGCAGTCATCACTTAACATCAATGTGAACTGCATGCTTGTTTGCCACTTCCATTACATAAAAAACTAAAGATCATGTGTATTAAAAAATGTTGAATTAAAAGTTACGAAGAATCGTCCAATTCTATGATGTTTCCAGGTACCGATGTCTCAAATGCTTCAACTTCGACATGTGCCAGAAGTGCTTCTTCAGCGGCCGCAAAGCCAAGAACCACAAGCTCACCCATCCCATGCAGGAGTACTGCACCGCTGTGAGTACTATTATATTTTTGTTCGACAACCCGGTTAGTCCAGCGGTGTGAGATGACCGTTTGCCAACACTAGCCTAATGAACACACAGTCAAAGAATAACAGTTATAAGACATGCTTATGTTGATTTTTAAGGGTTCCGTAGTAAACAAGGAACCCTTATAGTTTCGCCATGTCCGTCTGTCTGTCTGTCTGTCTGCACACGCACTTGACCGGTTTTTTTCATATTTCAGACGACCTCCGGTGAAGATGTGCGCGACTTTACTCGAGCTCTCCGCAACAAATTCAAGTCGGCCAGATACTTCAAGAAGCACCCCCGAGTTGGTTATCTACCCGTCCAGACTGTGCTTGAAGGTAAACTACATTCACTCGTTCAAAATCTATATTTGATCCGTTTCGATTTCGATTTTTTTATATCGTGAAGTTTTAGAATTACTGGGCCGTTAATTATCACTTATAGTGGCCATTAGCGGCACAACACGCCCATTTAGCGGCAGATATAGGTTAGGTGATGCGGTGGTGCTTACGCCCTCGAGCTCCTACCTGGAACTCTACCACCAGTAAAATTTTAATACACGAGTTACCTAATACGTAGAGCTTGTTCACGTAGGAATGAGCTAGCGCGGCTTTCTTTTTTCTTAAATAAATAATGCGGTGCTGCCTACACCCGCGAGCTCCGTCGCTGGAGCTCTACCAACAGTAGCGAGTTTGAATGTTGTGTCGTATGTTTGATATTTCTTGACCGCGGCCGCGAGTCAAAGTGACCCATAGAGCAACGTGGGCCACCGGCCACCGCGGCGTACCGGAGGGGAGTAGCCATAGCGCTTATTACCGATGCAAAACAGACTGTAATTTTTTACGGGAGGAACTACGTGTGATACTCACATACACACACTACAAAAATCTATTACTACAAAACTCCAACGACCGAATAGGTCGAGTTCTGTCTGATGGTTCTGTCAAAAGTCTTAGGAATCGGCATGCATGTATGCAGAGAATGATGAAAGTAGATGAGGCACGAGAGGTTTGTCAGGACCGGGATATTTGGCGCTCTACACTCTCTGCCTACCCCGTTAGGGACCTGGCGTGAAGATACATACACGAAACTCACACCTTGACTTTTAAGTCAAGGTGTGAGTTTATGTATTTTGTTTAACAAAATACATAAACAAATTCACGCACACATTTAAACATCTTGGCGACAGGCGTAGGATCATTTGGGCTTGTACTTTGACAGAGGGGAAAGCCTGCATATGGCTACTCCCCTCCGGTGTTGCTCTATGACTACGTCTGACCACATTATGAATGAACATTATTGGAACAAAACTTATTGCACTTATGCACGCCATCTATTGATACGTTTAAACAACGTTCACTTGTCCTTACTTTGATAGGATTGCCATCGCTTTTGTGCTAACTAGAGCTTTACTGGTGGTAGAGCTCCAGTGACGGTGCTCGCGGGCGTAGGTACCGCCGCATTACCTAATATACTTGCCGCTAAATGGTAGTGTTCAGCACTATTGTGTACCGGTCAGGTGGTAATGTACGGCCCTGTAATTTCCGGCACTGAGGCATAACACCTAATGCCTCAGGAGTGGCAGCGCATCTGCATTTTGACCTCTGGTCATTGTGTGGGTGTCTATAGGCTGCAGTCATCACTTGACATCAATGTGAACTACATGCTTGTTTGCCACTTTCATTTTACAACATGTAACAGGAATAATGCACACTATGTAACACCTCGATTAGAAAATCGAGTTATAATCATAACACAAGATACAATTGGATAGACGTTAGTCTCATTTTCGTTTGTATTGACCGTTCACCAAATGGGTGACCATAATTTCTTTAATTTTAATTAACTTTGGGACATAATATTACCTATATGAAAAATGTCTGAAATCGATTTTGAACAAACTAGTTTCGGGTTGTACATTCAATCCTGTTACACGTTGTATAAAAAAAAACTAAGTGTTTACACCGTGGTGCGCAGGCGACGCGCTGGAGTCCCCGGCGCCGTCCCCGCAGCACGCGGGCGGCGCGGCGGCCGACGACATGCACTCGCGCCTCGAGCTGTACGCCTCGCGCCTCGCGCAGGTCGAGCTGGGCGCGCGCGCCGCCGACACGCCCGACAGGTATCGTCTATCTATACAAATAAATAAAATTGGAGTGTCTGTTTGTAATATAAAAATAACCGCTTTTTTTCTCATGAATACAGTATCGATACTTTCGATTCGATATGTTAGCTGGGATCTTGAACTTGGAAATGTTAGTTATGCATGTCACCAAAATCATAAGTAACAGAAATTTATTTCCAAAGATCGCAAACACAATGAATACAGTTTATTTACCTATTACCATTTTCCTAATAAAAGAGTATTCTATTGATATGATGCAAAACATAACATAACATTACCTATACCTAAAATTTTTTGTAACATAATAACATTGTATAACCATAGTATTTTAATATTACAGTGACGAAGAACATCAACTGATAGCACAATACTGTGCGTCGCTGAACGGCGGGGGAGATTCGGAAGAGCCCCCGCGCTCCCCTGTGCAGGTTGTCTCCATCATCCACCGCGAGCAGAGGCATGAGCTCGAGGCTATGATACGGTGAGATTACATATAATAATAATGATAATGGCAACCCTTGATACGTCCCACTGCGCGCACGAGTCTCTCCCCTTCTTGGGAGGAGGCCTGCAGCTTACTCCACCACGCTGCTCCAATGCGGGTTGGTGAAGATAACAGTTAGTGGCTAACCCGCTGTCGAATGTTTTCAAACCGCCCATAAGGCCTCCGACGAGGTTTAACGACTGCTATCTATCGATAGAAACCGGGACCGATGGCGTAACGTGCTCTCTGAAGGACGGAAACGCGCATTTTAACTTGCCACTAGCGGTCACCCATCTCACACTCGGCCGCGCCCGTATCGCTTAACCGAGGAGATCGCTACCGATCTACACCAGCCGTGGAGCCACGCGCGCTTCACATTTGTATACTTCTCCACAATATTTCAAAATGTCAATATTTTTAAATGAAATCAATGCCAGTTTTATTCGTTAAACGCAGTATATATTATTATAGTTATACTTTGAGTGATTACGGTAAAAATCCGTGTCAAATAGGCAGGACGTTTTTGTTTTGTCTGTCTTATCCCCCGATTCGAATAACAATGACGTATAAAAAATATTTAGGCCTTTTGTAAGAACTTACAATATGATTCCTGTGGAACAATGCCAGTGAACGATTTTTATTTTAATTCTTAGCCATTTTTAACTATTATAATAATGTTTTTATTTTTAAAGGTTCAATTTGATTTATCAAATAGTTGCCTATTCGCTTTTTTTGTAATTTGACCAGCCCCAAAAAAAAAAAATATTTCCAAGTAAATAAATAAATTTTGAATCTTTAAAAGCTACAATGTGCTACATTACAACAATAGCGCACTGTTTCTCTTCGTTTAATGGAATTGTAAAACTAACACCATTCTATAAAATATATAAACAATGTTTACAGTGAGTTGGAAGAAGAGAACGCGAGTCTCCAAGCGGAGTATGAGCGTCTGAAGGCAAAGCAGACTCCGGGCTCCACGCCAGAAGAACAACACGCACTCGCCGAGAACAGGAATGCTCCCGTAGACCAGGTACGTAGTACTTTTTTATGTAACGAAGGTCGCAAACAAGTATGTAGCTGACATAGATTTTAAGTCATGACTGTAGCCTATAGACTACTATCTACACAAAAACCAGAGGTTAAAATGCAGATGCGTTGCCACCCCTGTGACCTAAGTTGTTATGCCTCTGTGTTCGTTATTACAGGGTCATATATTACCATCTAACCGGAACACGATAGTGCTGAGCACTAGCATTTGGCGGCAGACAGATTAGGTAGTGCGGTGGCGCCTACGCCTTCGATCTCCTTCACTGATTTCTGTAACATTTTGAGTTAAAGATGGTGAGAATAAGTTTTAAATTTAAGATTGCCGTTAGAACGAATACTGAGGTTATATGAAAATGGTAAATTCTTCCAGGATATGATGGCCGAAGCTCGTCTTCTGAGGCAGCACAAGGGTCGTCTGGAGGCTCGCATGCAGATCCTGGAGGAACACAATCGACAACTTGAAGCTCAGCTGCAGAGACTGAGGAGGCTGCTTGATGAGGTATGGCTCGTTTCTCTCGTTTATTGAGATTTTCTTTTGTAAAATTTACTGAAACTCAGTAATGAAATGAGGAGGTTCTTTAGTAAAGTAGTTTTTTATTTTAAAAAATACTGGTAATTAATAAAGATCATCATACTCAGGGCAATGAGCATGGATTTCGTAACTATGCAAATCAACACATTGTTTTTTTAATTTTTTTTTATGTTTTTCGATAACATTATTGAGTTTTGTACACATATAAATTGGACCTCCAAGTCGAATCGTTCTTATAAACTACGATAACACATTCCTTGATTTCTGACGTTGGTATTTTATAAATTAAATGTACAAAAGATCGTTTGAGAACTGAAATATTTCGTCACAACACTGTTCAACCTTGGGCAGACAGTGAGCAAAAACAATTTATGTAAATCAACACACTGTTCAAAATTAATAAACATGTCATTTTCTGGCGTTTAACATAAATTGATCCTTCGAGCCGGATCGTTCTTATATGCTATGATAATTCGTTGATTTCTGACTCATAAAATAGGAAGTCCAAAGATATTTTAAAGACTGATTCATTTCTGCAAAACACTGTCCAATTGGTCCTTCGAACCGGATCACATTTATAACTTCGTCGTCTTTCAGCCGGCGCAGGGCTCTCCCGGAGGCCGCGGCGGCGCGGGAGGCACGGGGACGCTACAAACGCGCTCAGTCACCGCTTCGCAACTCGCCACTGACTCGCCCGCCAAGATGCACAACGGACTGTACCATGACTCCCATACTAGTATGTATTGTTTAAACTCCGATGACTAGAGCGATAGTTGCGTCTCCTCAATTCGCATTACCCTTTCCAGCAACGCCGTAAGGCGAAGTTAGAAGTCCACAGAAGATAGTTTCATTAGGAGGCAGTTTCTTAAATATTTACTGACCTGGCTGAGAACTAAGCATTCACATCTCGATCGTTGAAGTAGGCGACAGCGCAGTCTCTAAAAGCGAGATTCTCAGACCGCTCTTCGGCTTTACATTGACTTAGAGACGAACTTACAACGTTTTGTTTCACATGTGTCAAAACTCTTACTTACTTTGATAAGCACATATTTACTAAATAGAGTAAGTAGGTAATAAGAGTCTGTAAAACAAAATAAGCATTGAAAGTTCGACTTCAAGTCAAAGTAAAGTCGTAGTGCAGTCTATACACCTCTACATACTGCCTGTCAAAAAAATAAAAAATTAACTAGAAATGTGTTTTAAATGGCGACCGCAGTAATTTTATCGCAAGATGCTGCTGCCTATCCCGCAATTACTTTATTTATTCGTTGTTGATTATTATTATATAAGAGATTTGTTGAACCTAACACGTTGTAATATATAATTATAAAGACGGGGGACGTTCGGAGCGCGAAGCGGAGCGACCACCGCCGCCGCCGCATGCCGTGCACTCACTCATGCACTGCGCAGGTCAGAACGGTAGTGATGTATCGATGTTTTGACTATCGATACTGTCGATATCTCGATGTTTTGCAGTGATTTGTGTTTGATATTTGGTCCTTCGTTCTTTTCTAATATATCAGAATCAGTAACTTTCCAAGGCCTCTTAAAAAATGTTATGAAAAAACATCAATATAATAATAGTGTGCCAGGATCGAACGAAGGACCAAATTTCCGATTTATGTTGGTGTTTTTTTTATATAAGTAAATCAGCTTTTATTGTTACTTTTATTTTGCTGTACAAAATGCTTGTTTTTTTTGGGTCATTTTGTTTTGTTAAAGATATTTTTTGCAAGTAAGTTATGTACATATTTTGTTTTATTTTATGTAAGATACAATAGTCGCCAAAAATGATTGCGCTACTACGTGCAATTTGCATGGTTATTTAAATACAGATTATAATCGTCACTTCCTTCTAATTAAATTATAGATTTAATAAATCTACGGCATCTAAACATCACAGGTTTTTTTTTTCAATACAATTGTCGTGCCTTGGTTTATACGAAACATATCTAAAAACATTATTTATTGGCGAATATCGTATCATTTTATATTCATTGTTTGTTGTGTGATTTATTTTCGGTTTTGTGTGTTTCGTATATTTGTAGTTATAATACTTTTAGTACATTATACAGGTACAGTTATAAAGTATAAATAATTTGTAATTAACTTAAGAAACAACATTGATTTTAAAAATTATTAGATCAAGCTCAAGTGATCTTATCCAGAAATAGACTTTTTAATTTGTTTTTTTTTTCATAAAATTTACCTTTGTGTTTTTTTTTATTTTAAATAATTTTGCACGGATGTTCAAGTCCTTGTGTGCATGTATTTTTTTAATTTGTTTTTTGAGAAAATTAACAAACATATTTTTTATGTTCATGCTAACTAAACAGGACGTATACCGTGAGGTAACATTCATAATTATTATTACATACTTATTTTTATTTATCGATTTATATAAGATGAGAAGTTTGAAAATTGTTATCTATAAGTACCATCCGTGGGCATAGGTATGATACAGTGTAGTTATTAGTTGTTTTTTCTGTAAGGTTCCATCTCTGGGTCATGGATATTTTTTTTCTAATTGGGATTATATGAACTGTTGGTAGAGCTCTAGTGCTAGAACTGGATAGCGTATGACCACCGCATTGTCTAATCGGGTTTCCGCATAATACGGAATAATAAATGCCAGATGGCCCCGTAATTTACAGCACAAAGGCATAAGGCCTCATGAGTCGTAACACATGTCATCTACATTAAGATCTGTAATTTTGATGTTAGCATAGATATTAATAAGTGGACGAAACGAAGGGGTAGTTTTCCTCTATATTTGGTGAGAAATGAAATGCAGGCTTCTGGTCCCAAGTTCAATCTGGAAGAGACAATTTACATTGACACATTACAACAATGTTGCTATTTAATATTGTATGTTTCCAACAATAGGGTACACAGGCGACAGTATTTACCATCAATGTGAACTATATAACTTATTTTTTTTATGTAATGGAGGTGGTAAACAAGCATGCAGTTCACGTTGATGTTAAGTGATGACTGCAAATGTCAAAATGCAGATGCGTTACCACTCCTGAGGCCTCTGTGCCGGAAATTACAAGGCCGTACATTACCACCTGATCGGAACACGATAGTGCTGAACACTACCATTTAGCGGCAAGTATAACAGGTAATGCGGTGGTTCAAACGCCCGCTAGCTCCGTCACTGGAGCTCTACCACTGCAACTAACATGACAATAAAAAATAAGAATTCCATCTCTTCTCTTCCAGATGACCTCGGGAGGGCAGTAGAAGAGCTAGTATCTGTAATGACCGAGGATCAACAGCAGACCTCGAACGCGCCACCGCAGTATACCAACGGGAAACAAGAGAAATAACTTCTAGATATTTCTAGAACGTACGATGCGCGTATGGTGCTGAGCTGTGTTAGCAACACAGACCGTTCTGTCGCTTGGCAACACTGGCGATGACAGATGCTGCAATGGTATTGCTAACTTCGGTGCACATTTTCCAACGTTTCAGGGATTATAATGGTCTTATAAATTTTTCTTGTTAGTTATTCTATGTAACGAAGCTTTACTAATTTTCGACTCATCACTAACAATATCTGCACAAGCTGTCTGTATACGACCTGCGATCTCTAACCTATCATTGTCATACCACTAACAGAGATTACGCTACTACCACATTGGAGCTGTTTACTCAGTTTTATTTATAATACATTGATGCGAAAGAATCACTAGCTTTTTATTAAAAGTTACAATGCCGGTAAAAAGACTATTGATAGCTTAACTTGTTTTTTTTTATAATTCAGCTCTCAAAACATTCCACTATTACGACAGCACCAATGTGGTCAAAGCTTAGGTAAATGGCTTCGCCTGAAAGATCCAGAAATACACTCTAAACTAGTTGAAAGTCAAAAAGAAATCAGTGAGCTACATAGGACTAGTCCTGACGGGACTCAGTTCATGGCAGCTAAAGGTAACGATAACCGTATGCAACGCTTATTTGTACAGATAAGGGCATGCCATTGTTGCAGTACGTATCGTGATTGAGTCGGTCTTAATCCTTATATTTCTTTTTTTTTATTTGCAATTTTTCCCTTTACACTACCTCGACGGTGTTGCCACAGCGAAACGTTCCAACGAAAAAGACAAAACGTAACGAGCATTTATAAATACTTACTAAAAATGTACCAAATTTTTGTCGATACTTGAAAAATATAAACTTAATCGTTTAAGTACATATCTATTAGTACAATCTCCATTATACTATCATATCACTTCTTGTAAATTGCCATATCATTTTTTGCTGTGTATAAAAAAACTGGCACGTGTATAAAATATCACGTAAAACGAAACGCGAATGTCATCGATTTGTTTTCTACAGCGATTTTTTGACGGCTTGGAATAAGCTAAAAGCTTTAATAGGATCACAATTTAGCTTTAATCAACCCGTTTTGAAACATTTATAAATGAGCCGCAATTATTTTTAACAGAAGGCCTACGTGTAAGTGAAAAGTTTATTTATGTTTTGCCCTTCCGTGCAATCTATAGGACAGCTAATGGAACGAAAGTTTGACAGATGTCAAAATTTGCAAAATGTAAATTACCCCCCATTTTTTGTTGTTCCGAAACTCGCAGCTAGGGATTATAAAGCCAATAAACAGCCGTACAATAACGGCAGTAGTTAAAAAAATATGTTAACAGTTTTTGCATGTAGTTTTAGACGTAGCCAAATTATGGAGCATGTTATTTGTGCGAAATGTATGTTAAAATATATGGAGTTATCAAAAAAATTGTATCATTAGATGGAATTGTAATCCAGCTTTCGCAGTAGTACGGATACCTGATACATCTGTAGAACTCTTCTTAGCGACTATATCATATAACCTTTTTCACTATTACAACGGCGACACGTTTTTTCTAGTGTTATATACGACAGAAGTCCATTTGGATGTTTTGTAACATGTCTACATGTAAGACGCCTACCTTTTGAGATAAGATTATTGGAGAGATGACTTTTATACGAACGTTAAGTAAAACTGTTGAAGCTAACTTTACAATAAGGACTTCCGATTTACCATATCACGTTTATTTTTTACTTTATTGCGATAATTCTATGTATATTTTTTACATTGTATGTAACATGTGCTGGGTGATTTTCAATCAGTTGATTAAAACAATTATTTGATATATTTATGTGGATTTTTTCAGTATTCCGGTACTTATACCGGAGTTTGTTGTAACAATAAAACAATTGACAACATTTCATATTTTTAACCTACATGTTTTATTACATTATTTAAAAGTAAATCCAAAACTAGGGCACCCGTGATTAACCATTTTTCAAAATTTTGTACTTTTCATTCATAATTTCTACTTTGAAAGTTAGTGTATTCTAAAAAGACGTATGCGCCATATGACGTCACACATAGGGTGGAATGGCGATAGAACCATTGCCTTGTGCCGTGACCCTAAAAAAAAATGTAGATGTCACTGTCTTGTCGTTGTCAGCTTGTCAAACTCGATGTAGGGCTGTTGATCTTTTTATTTTAAAAATATCAGTACCAGTGTTCGATATATCAACATCATTTTTAAAAAATTCTATGATCCTGCGTGTTATCGATTAATCTCTTCCTCGATCCAACTTCAAAATTATAAAAAGACGAACGAGCAAAGAAAAACAGCGTAGCTTCTCAAAATATAAAAAAAAATATCGAATGTATAAATCTACATTTTAATTCGTTTTGATTTTTTTTGTTTTTGTTGCCAACTAAACAATAAATATTTCAAATTATTTCAAATGTAATTATCAAAAAACCTTAATTAATCTACTTAATAAAAAAAACATTTAAATATATTTAAAAGCTAAATAATATTTACATAAAATAAAGTTATACCTAAACTAAAAACAACATGCGTCTAAAAATTCCGCATCACTGCCTTCCTGTGTTATGGTACCCAGAAGGCTGGCAGCATTGCCTCGTTGGATGGCAATGCTGATTCTTTGACCTAAAAATTGGCCAGTTTAGTTTTTATTAGTTTTTAATATCGACATATCGAAAAAATATCAATATTATATCAATAGCCTGAGGGCTAAGTCGTTGTTTAAAACTTTAAAACTTGTTTTTTTTTAATAAATAAGTTCGTAGCAGCTTTTTATATACTTCGTAGTAGGGATGGCGATTCCATTTCCGATTTCGAAGTGTCTAAAATCCATCCACGATTAAATCGACATTAAAAAAATCGATCTTCGATTATCGATCTTCGATTATCGATCTATTTTTGATTATGGCTACGTAATACTAAATTTCTAGGAAAACAGACGACCGAAAAAAAAACCAACTCAACAGTGTTCAATGCTGGTATAATGCTTCCTATACTCACGTTTAAACGTTAAATCTTGAATATGATCTGTATGTTTCCTATGTCCCTATGTGAATTAACCAAAAAGATCAATCTTCGATTTACCAGGGTATAGTATCGATTCACTAGATCAATCCAGTACTGTGGATCGAGTTATATAAATTATTATAATTATTTAAACAAGAATCGATTTTTTGGGTCCTAAAGATCGCTTTTCCGATTAATCGATCTAAGGTCTCGGATCACCAACCCTACTTCGTAGTTTTATACTTTGACATTGACGTATCCGTATCAATTTGACACATCTTGTCACAGAGTATGTAACAATAATGTATTCTTAAAGAGATAGGCAATGGTAACTACTTCATTCCACCATATATGTGACGTCAGCACATGTTTTTCCGTTTTATTTTTTTTTTACAGAAATTAAGAAATAAAAAAATACAAAAAATATATATTTGAACTCAGAAAAGAAAAATAAGGAAACGGTATTTTTCTTTTAGGGTCGTGTCAATTTTGAAATGTTGTCTATTAAGTACTTTATTGTTTTTTTTGTAAGATCATAAAAAATTGATTGATTTAATTATTATAATAGTTAGTAACATGTCTATTGTATTATTAAATAGTTGTTATATTCACTTTACTGGTAAGATAAAATTAAATAAGTGTAAAGTAAATAAAAGTTTCAAATATTTTCTTTTCCAATTGATTTAAAATCACCGGGTATGTAATAATATTAATATGTTTGCTTGTGTGATGCTAGTGTTGTGTGTTAATATTCAGCCAACTATCGATAGTTCACTATAGGTAGTATCGATAACATCGTCCTTTGCACTAATAGATTTATCAAATTAGTCATATTATCTAATATCAAATAGTTTCGGTACTACTAATAGTCTTATCGATATTGTTATTAGTTTTCGAGATCAACTATCGATAGTTAGCCAACATTAGGATCTCTTGAACAAGTTTTACATACATTGTGTATAAGTACCGATAAACATCCGGTATATTTTTTATTTTGTTATGGCAACATTTTCCGTTCCGTTTCACGGGCGTTTATACTTTACATATTAATTTGGCTTATATAGATTTTAAGGAAATGAAAAAAGCACAATTTAATTATTACTTAACGAAATATAAAAAAATATATTAAATCTACACTAATATATTGTTAATAATTTTATTATCTTTGTTTAACATGTAGGACGAGTAGTTTTGTTTCAAAAATTACGTTTTAAAACTTATTGGCAAGATTATATATTAAAATATACTACTTCCGCATTTATTTGTATATTATACTGTGTTTTTAATGTTTTTAGAAGTTAAATCCAAATAAACATTCAGCATAGTACTTCTTTGTTTACTTTTTTCCTATACCCAAAAAATATAACGTATGATATGACTTTCTGTTCACAATTGCTTTATATTGACGATCCAGTTAGTCCAGACGTTGGTGACGTACATTTTGACCGAGAGTCACGGGTTCGATCCCCATACCGGAACAAACATCTGTATAGCCTACAGATTTATAGATTCTGATATTTGTTTGGGGTCTGGATGTTTGTGCACGTGTTGTGCGTGTACAGCAGAGAGCCTGTGCCGTGTAATAATACTACGTATAGAATGGACACTTCGACGTCCCGCCCGATCTCCCCGCCCCACCCAACCTCCTCCCCTCTTATGGGCGAAGTTTGGTATTATCTACGCTACACACAGGTGCACGTGTCACTGATTGATGTCTGTGTAATAGAGACCAAATTAAGCATTTATATGGAATTCTGGCGGAGTGTCCGCGGTGTGACACAGGTTTATACCTAGTGTAGGGCCGTGAGTATAAGCGTGTTTTATTATTATATAAGTACTGAGGTGGATAGATAATAAATATAACACAAGATATAAACTTAAGCTTACATTTATTTTGGTTAACAACAATAACTCAATAACAAGTTACATAATAATTCCGTTATGTAATAAAAATAATTTGCACTTTTATATAAATCAAGCTTTACATAATATATCATTATAGGTGTATACATTTTGTATGCATGCCAAGAGTAACAAAGCTTCGATTAAGGCCGCCTTCAAACTTATGTCGAACGCTGAGAATGTAATACAATTATGAAAGCATCAATATAAAATTACTTTGAAAATTATTATCAAAGGTCGTACAAAATTTGAAATACAATATCAAACTTTGAATTACACTCGAAGGTTGAAAAATAAAATAACAAATCAATTTTAAAGGCTTTATACTCTATCTATCTCCGTCTAAAGCCGTGTCTCCTGCACGTGTTTTGCGTGACACACCACTGCCTAAATTAAAAATATTTCTTAGTTAATTTTTTCAAGATTAATACAAAAAATGTCGAAAGATGTTTCCCAGGAATTTCACCTTGGATGTTTTTCGCAATATTTATGCACTAATCAATGTAATGGAACTAAACCTTGATTCTGTGGAGACACAGCTTAAAACAGAACTTTTGAATAATGAAATAACACAAGAATAGAGTTTGTACACAAGTGATGTACTAAATGCATTCGCACACAGCGAAAAAGCAAAACGATCGCAAAATTATACAGGAGCTAATTGGTTAAAGAGCAAAGTGGTAAAAGAGCGAAATGATAAAAAAAATAATTTGCCTTTAATGTCTTAGTTTTTATATATATATATTAAGGTTATGCTCTTTTACCATTTCGCTTCTTTACCATTTTGCGATATTTACCGTTTCGGTTTTTCCTAAAAGATACACAGCCCCATATTTTTTTATTCTAGACTGACTTTTTATATCCAAAATAAAAATTGAGCATTATTATACATAGTAATTTTTTCATGTAAGTCGTTAGCTAATATTCAATCAAAAGTCGCCAGTGCGCGGACAACCTAATCTCTACATAGAAATATTATGTCTGCAATAACTGACTTTTGAAACATTCAACTAACTGGTAGAAATAATAGTTTAAAATACGTAGGTACTTACCTACTCAATAAAAAAATTAAGAATGAAAAAGTTTTCTTACTCATTAATTAAATGCACAAAATAGTATAATAGACAAGGCACATTACATTTACCATACACATAAAAAAGTGACACCTGTTTTCCCCGAAGAGCGAGGCAGACATTAGATTAATATCTGCAATCATAACATCCATTTATACCTGCATACACCCACAATTATCTAATGATGTTATTTTAGTCTTATATTTTACGCCATTAACATTTAACCGTAAACCAATAATATACATTTCCACGCTAGGGGAACTCTCAAGAAAGGGGGTTTCTCACTGAGAATCTTCAAAATTAAGACACAACATTTCGATGTCACTTAGATGTAATCCCTACTAATATTATAAATGCGTAAGTAACTCTGTTACGTCTGTTCTGTCTGTCCTTTTCACGTTAAAATGACTGAACCGATTTTAATGAAATTTGGTACAGAGATAGAGCTGACTTTGAGACAGAACATAGGCTACTTCTCGACATCCACACGGGTGAAGCCGCAGGCAACAGCTAGTAAACAATAAACCCTGGACTCTACAGAATACAGAAGACAGAAGACAGAGATCAGATACAGCACTGTGCTGAACATGATATAATTTTATGTGTTGTTATATTTCAAATACATAATGGGTATATAAAAAAAATTCATGGCAGTATCAAAATAAAGCACAACATGAAGCTGCAACAATGTGGAGAGCAAGTTATTTTGATATAACCCCTATTTGATTAAACAACAAAAAAATTAAAGAATCACACTTTAACAGTAGAGTTTGTGGTAGCATCTAGTTCATTTACCGGTGCAGGTATATCTGATCTAGGTCTTCTAAACAGTAACACGTGGGGTTCAGGATTGTGCACCATGAAGTGTAGCCATCCGGGACTTTGCTGTACTCCGAGGTTTCGCCATTCAGTCTCCGTCATGAGATGAGACTTGGGTACAAGGCGGGCAATATCGGGAGGCAGAAGGACATGTCTGAAAATATAAAATAATATTTTACAATTCTATGTTTAATGAATATCCCAAATCTTAATATACCTTGCTAACATATGTTTTCACACCTGTAGTCCCTGAAGGGGTAGGTAGTGGTAAGTGCACACCTGCAAGCATATCTATATAATTATTTGGCCATTATTTTTTGTTTTTTGTATCATGTCACAGGTGGCAAGCCTATTGACATCTCAGGACATATTACCAAACTCCGAGCATGGCACCGGAAGAAATCCAGAAAAAGAAAAATTTACTACTGAAGATAAATGACAATACCAGGGATAAACCTAAACCAATACCAGGGTTTAACCTTCACCCTGGTAGCCCTCGACCTTGGAATTAAACCTCACAGCGATCTGCTATTATGAGAATATAATTAGGTTCTGTTGTAACATATGTTTCAATAGATAACATACATAGGTACTGCATTTGCATGCAAGTAGTAGTCTACTTTAATAGCTAGTAATGACAGAATATCAATGATTTATCAAAAACTATATCATCTAAATAAAAAATTAAAATTTGTAGAATTTAAATTTTACTAAATAGATGTGTGTCTTACTTCACACGTACCTACGTCGTTGCTCTAAAGACTGTATAAATAGTCCAATAATTTACATAGTCGCAATCCTAAGAGATATTCTACATATTTTTGAATTTACATACTATTAAATTTATAAGACGTGAATGATGAAATTATTAAAATGAATTATGGCGATTACCTGTATTCATATACGTCATCACTATATCGCTCCGAATACTGAATTTGATCAACTGGCATTATACTGAGTATATTCACCGTTTGACAAACACCACTGTAATTTTCAATACGTTCAATTCAGCTAAATAAATTAATGGAGGTTCTTTTTTTTCACAATTTTACAACCATCACGTCGATGTAGGTATCGTTATCTGATAGGTAACTGGCAAATGTCAAACTTTAAACTAGCTGTCAAAGTCAAACCCGTTTGATGTTCAAAATATATACTTAATGACACACCAAACTTCATCATTTGC
Source organism: Macrosoma leucophasiata (assembly GCA_036365455.1). Taxonomy (NCBI): domain Eukaryota; kingdom Metazoa; phylum Arthropoda; class Insecta; order Lepidoptera; family Hedylidae; genus Macrosoma; species Macrosoma leucophasiata. The sequence goes on from JAWQUS010000004.1 coordinate 15,561,833, forward strand.
TATAAAAACACATTGAAAGCTATTCATTTTACATAAAATATATCTTAATTTATTGCAATATAATAAAATAAATATTTTATATTAATTAGTGAGAAACTTGTGAGAAATATCTTTATGACAAAAAATGTTTAAGTCAACAATTAAGGTTTACGAACGATCCGCCAAGGAAGGCGGGAATGACAGACGTCAAATGATGAATACGATTCATTTTACACAAAACACAATTTATTAGAATTACTTTAATGCAGTAGGAGTAGGTATGACTCGCACCGCAAAGGGTACTGCATAATTGTGAAACTTCTATAAAGAAGTTACTACTTCAAACACATACCAGAGACATTGCACAGTATTTTTTTATAATTTTAGATTTTTAAAGTAAAGATATGATCAATTTCCGTTTATTTTCATCAATAACTTTAAAGTCACTTATATCCTTTAATTTATCTGTCTATAATTCAAATAAATAACCTACTCTTCTGATTGAATAACTACATTCTAGGCATGTAAATGTGGCAAAAAGCTCAAAATCATATCCCTATTGTAGTTGTGCAACGTGACGCTAGTCCTACGTCCAGCAGGCAGGAACGGCAGGAACAAGCGAGTGGGAACGATAACATCCATACCTCTATTACCTTTATTACACGGAGACAGCCAACATTATCCAATCACGGGGACCCCACTTGTTGTTGCAATTCAATAACGCGCCCTAATAAACTAGGGTGTCCATTATTTATCGTATTTTTTTCAAAATACTGAATTTGTGTACTGATTCTGTTGTAAGGGGTCGTTAATTAATAATTGTGATAATTTTAGTAACTTTTTGACCGTTTCCTCTCACCTGGTGATACGTGATGAGGTTTTTTACTAACCGGCCTCCCTCAGCCCACCACCTCAGAGCACGAGATTTTTTTGGTACAATACTTAGACTACCTTAATCATACTCTCTGCCTACCCCATAAGGGACTTGGCGTGAAGATACATACATATACGTACAAATCGTTCGAAACGGCACACATACACAAACATGCGCATCGACGAGGCCCCTAAGCGGTTCTCGCGGTACTGCAGTACGCTGAGACCATAGAGCAACGCGGTTCACCGGTCGCGGCGGACTGGAGGGGAGTAGCCATAGCGTGTATTACCGATGCAAAATAGTCTCATTTTTTGCGCGTGACAAAAATCGTCTATTACTACGAAACTCACACCTTGACTTTAACAAAATACAGAAACAATTTCACGCACACATTTAAACATCTAGGCGACAGGCGTTAGATCATTTGGTCTTGTACTTTGACAGAGGGGAAAGCCTGCATATGGCTACTCCCCTCCGTGTTGCTCTATGGCTGAGACGCACTCTACTCGAGCGTCGCTCCCTGTATATGTCTCCGTATGATAGATAAAGCCGTAATATAGCTATATCTCTAGGAATATTATTTTATACCGGAACATAGTCATACTGAACGTGTTGACGTTAACTATGTTAACTAACGTTCAGTATTAGGTTTTTTATGTTACAAAAGTAGCAAACAAGCATGCAGTTCACATTGATGTTAAGTGAAGACTGCAGCCTATAGACATCTACACAAAAACCAGGGGTCAAAATGCAGATGCGTTGCCACCCTTGAGACCTTAGGTGTTCTGCCTCTGTGATAGTTATTACGGGGCCATACATTACCATCTAATCGGAATACGATAGTGCTGAACACTACCACTTACGAGCTCCTACACTGGAACTATATCACCAGTAAAAATGATTTTCTGACAGTACAATTATAATTATATTCCTAGTAAGATAGTAATGAATTGCTGTGTTCAGGTTCAGTTAGGAAGCTGATGTGGATGTTCAAAACCTTAAGACATGTCGCTGGTAAAACTTTATTAAATAAAATCTACATATCTTTGGCACAATCTCTTATGATTTATTGTATTCCAGTATGGGGAGGAACAACAAAAGTTAAATTCCTGGAATTAGAAAGGGCACAAAGGTCAATATTAAAGATTATATACAGGAAACCTTACAAATTTTCAACAAAGAGTCTATACAGAATTAGCAATGTCTTGTCTGTGCGTAAACTATTTATTGTTTCAACAGTTCTAAAACTTCACAGATCATTAGGTTATGACCCACAGAAGCTAAACAGGAGAAGAAAAACTACAGCAGCAACAGTAAATAGGTGTAGAACTGCCTATCCAAGTAAGCAATATACTAATTTATCAGCACATTTGTACAATACTTTAAACAAAGAAATAAATATTTATCCTAAAACTCCATTTCGAAGCAAAATCCTTAATTATAGACTGGATAAAAAGTAAAAGCTATGCAGAAACTGAGCTGTTATTACAACACAAGTATTAATCAAAACACACACGAACACACACACAAACACACACACACACACACACACACACACACACACACGCACATACACATACACACACACACACACATGCACGCCCTATATCTGCTTCAAATGTAATAGTAAAATATTTAATTTGTTCACTATTTTGTAACTTTATTAACTTTACGTGTAGGTATTTACTTTTGAAATTATGTTTTATAACTGTGTAAATGTAATCATAGAAGTTATCATTATGTTAAGGAAGAGCGGGGCCGCCTAACACAAGTATATTACTTACTTAAAAGGTGACCCCCACCAGAATGTACAACCTATGAATTTTGTCAAAGAAAATAAAATATTTTTATTTTTTTTTTAGTTTCAAACCTAATTATATTCCTAGAGATATATGTAGCTGTATTACGGCTTACTGCGACATATTATATTAGACGTATTAGACGAAAGGTTTTCAAATAATGCCGTAACGTAACTAACGATAGGTGGCAGGTGCGAGCTTTTGCAACTGGGTACGAGCTTCTACAACTACACCCTTAGATTTTTAGGTCTGGACTATTCTGCTTTCAATTGGGGGTGACAAAAGATAAAAATTAGGAATAGCAACGTATTGCATTATGCATTATGACCTCTGATTATTGTGAAGATGTCTTTGATGATGAAAGAATGTGATGAAGCGCGCATGGCCCCGCGGCTGGTGTAAATCGTTAGCGATCTACTCGGTTAAGCGATACGGGCGCGGTCGGGTGTGTGATGGGTGACCGCTAGTGGCAAATTAAAATGCGCGTTTCCGTGCTTCCGAGGGCACGTTAAGCCTTCGGTCCTGGTTGCTATCGATAGATAGCAGTCGTTAAA